>SRSE01001373.1:1952500-6752500 GCA_005024645.1 Planiliza haematocheilus
ACATCTCCTAAACCAAACTGACTAAAATCAATAAATGCATGTGGTGTACTGTTATTTTTTGACCAGAGACACACTTTCGTGGGTATAGGTTTACATTTTGTTCTGTCTTAGAGTTTGATAGTTGAGACCTAAGAAAGACCTTTACTGCGAATAAGCAGAAGGGACTTGCTTCCTGTAATTAAAGCTTTGAAAAGATCTTGGGGCACCAAGAGGTACAACATACCAATGTTGAAGCGTCATAGCAAAATGTAATGAGTAAACCTTTGTGAGGTATTAATGCAGGGCACCAAGAACAGCTGGGCACAATCATAAACGGAGTAATTCAATTTCATATTGAGTAGACCAGTCGTAATTAGTTCATCGGATTTTGAGTCGGCTAAGACACAACGACTGGGAGAAAGTGGAAGCTTGTGAGGTGTCCTGGACCTGCTCTAGACGTTTTAGTCACTTATTCAATTAAAAGAGGCGCCGTTAAAGATTGCACTGTCAACAAATCCCAATCTGGCACATTTGAAAAAGAGCAAACTTGTCTTATCCAATTAGAATTTACATCATCATTAGTATCCGTCGCCATTTGTTGCTTTATATAGCACATCGCCTTTGGCGCAGCAGCGCAGATTTTTTTTGATTAGCTTCATAACGAAGTTTGTAATGGGTTATAGACCAGAGGCAGCGAGAAACAGCTGAGTTGGAAAGAGCAAAGGACAGAATGAGAGAGGAGATCAGATCGAGATGAAGACTGCAAAGTGGCTGAAAGTGGAGATGAGTTCAGGCATGCCTAAGACATTTCTTCTCTCTTAGTTTACCATGAGTCTGCCTGCACTGACCCACTTGACCCATTTAGTTGACTGTCACTACTGTTTTAAATTTTTTTATTTCTACTTCTCATACAGTAACGAAAGACAATCCGTGACTTATCATCCTTTCGGCGTAATATTTGTTACATATCTGGCTGGTTTGTCTTTAGGCAAACGTGGACGACCAGTCCAAGTGAAGACCTGAACATGTGACCTCATTTAACTCTGATATGTCTGGGTAAAATGAGAAAGAAAAAAAATGAAAGAATGGGTGCTATTTGAGGTGTTGGCCAGGGTGTTGTGAGGTAAAGAGATGACAGCGAGTGCTCTTCGTCGGCCCATTCATCAACAAGATCGGACATTCCCCAAGAGGATTCATTTTCCTCCCTGAATCTAAATCTAGTGCCAAATTCATCCCAAGCTCTTTCCATGTAAGGACTGTCTAAAGTGGGAAATCACTTTCCACTATACAGTTACCCAAGGGGAGTGGTGTGTGTGTGCGCACTCTCCAGCATGTGTGTGTGTGTGTACGAGAGGGAGGTAGAGGTTTAATTTGAAGCTCTAATGTAGTTCTGACCAAAAATAAAAATACAACTCATAATGTTTTTCCGAGTTTAAGTAGTATCATGTCGACACTCCAGATATTGCCTGTAGGAAGTAACCATGTGCAAACACTCTCAAGTGTTTCGTGGTAATAGTTGTTGGCGTTTGCACCATTCAGCTCTCATCGCCATTTCCACAATCAGAAACCAGTTTGAATGCAGTGTGACGAAGTCTAAGCAGTGCAAGCGTTGACTTTTCTCGCCAGAGTACTACTATGCGTACATTTCCTAAACCCTTCGGTACTGCCGTGATGTCCCGGGGCAGTATGACATTAGCGGCTGCTCTGGCCTGCTTCTGCTTCTCTCTTCAGGTCCTCAAGTAAATCCTTCTTGGCAACTCTTTGATGAGCTGTCCTCACCTTTTTTTATATAAACTGGATTTCTCCCAAGATGTCTCTGTAGCCAACTCAGTTTAATTTTGGTTTGGTTTCATAGTGTTTAGCTCAACGTTTGTTAAAGCCACTTGAAGTTCTCGGTTAGCACATTCCCTCATTTTCTTGGCAATCGTTGGCTTAAATAACCTTTAATTGTGTGAGTCTAGTTGTCATGGCCTGAATGAGCCGGACTCAAAGCTGGACCCAAACTAGACTGATTTCATACAGAAAATCTGAAATTCAGCGTACCAAACAACGCTGACTAGGTTTGGTCCAATTTGTTCATGGACCACAGTCAGATGGTGAACTCTGGAAGTTAGCCTATCCATAATTATTTTAAATTTATTGTGCATTAATCCAAATATTTTTTACATTTTTTTCAGCAACTGTTCAGTTTTGTTCCAGTTTTGTTTGCCGATCTTATTGCCATGCTGTACAATAGTCATCGGAGTATGTAGATTTTTCTTTAAAAAACATTTTAAACATTTGTAGAACGTAAAACCCACAAGTTGTCATATTTACAGTTATTACTGTATTTACAATAATGTCGCTTTTTGTGTCACATTACGAAAGGATGTATCATGTTATATTGTGTAGCTTGCACTCCACGGCCCAAACGTCATGGTCACTTAAAGCAGACGTATAGTTTGTCACATGGAGTCATTTGGGAAGTCGCTCTTGGAACAGTTGGAAAAACAAACGATGCCACAGGAGACTGACGTAGAGTTTGCCACTTGGATAGTTTGTCTAATTGATGAGTCTTTGTAATCTGACGATCCAATGATTGATTGCTGCGTTGGTACATTAAAACACAACACTACTACTAAAATAAAATTCCAGTTTTGGAAGAGCAAACTTTGCATGAAAGCAAATTTTGAACTGGGAATTCTTTGGACTAATATTTCATCAGACCTGTTTGCATGATCTTTTCAGTTTTTTAAATGTCTCCAAGGCAACCGCCACAGGCATGCTAACATTTGATTAGCGGGTGGATATTTTCCAACTGATCACGCTTCTCTAGGACAACTCATTTTAACAAAAAGTAAAGCAACAAAGACATCAGGATTTATTTTTTAAGTAAAAACTTTAGGCAAGGAAGGCAAGGCAAGGCAAGGTAAGTTTATTTATATAGCACAATTCATACACAAGGCAATTCAAAGTGCTTCACAGTTACATAAGATCACATAAAAAGAGGGGCAGATAAAATCAACACATAAAACATATATGTAATCATCAATAAATTACTTAAAAGCAACAGATCAGTTAAAATACTTTCAGTTTTCATATGCACAGGTAAAAAGGAATGTTTTCAGCCTGGATTTGAGCATTGTCAGAGTTGGGGCCTGTCTCACACTGTCTGGAAGCCTGTTCCAGATTTTGGCTGCTGAGAACTGAAAGGCAGCCTCACCGTGTTTAGTCCTGACTCTGGTCTGGATCAGGAGACCAGTTCCTGAGGTTCTCAGAACTCGAGCTGGTTCATATGTCTCTATCATGTCAGAGATGTACTTTGGTGCTAGTCCATGAAGAGACTTGTAGACTAGCAGAGCGGTTTTGAAGTCTATTCTCTGAGTGACAGGAAGCCAGTGCAGAGACCTAAGAACTGGACTAATGTGGTCGTATTTCCTGGTTCTGGTCAGGACTCGAGCAGCAGCGTTCTGGATGTACTGCAGCTGTTTGACGGCTCATTTAGAGAGGCCAGTGAGCAGGCCGTTGCAGTAGTCTAATCTGCTGGAGACAAATGCATGGATGAGCCTCTCTAAGTCTGGTTTAGACACCATATCTCTGATCTTTGCAATGTTTTTCAGATGGTAAAAAGCTGTTGATGTTATTATTTTGATGTGGCTGTTAAAGTTCAGGTCCGAGTCCATTATTACCCCCAGATTTCTAACCTGATTTTTAGGTTTTAGAGTGAGCGACTCAAGGTGACTGATAACACTTTCTCTTTGTTTCTTTGGGCCAAAGACAATGATTTCAGTTTTGTCAGAGTTTAACTGGAGAAAGTTGTTTTGCATCCACGCACTGATCTGTTCGATGCAGCGACAGAGAGAATCTACAGGCCCATGTTCACCTGCTGTCAGTGACACATAGATCTGAGTGTCATCTGCATAGTTATGATAAGACACATTGTTTCTACATATTATCTGACCCAGTGGAAGCATGTATAGGTTGAATAGGAGGGGTCCTAAGATTGACCCTTGGGGAACTCCACAAGTCATGATCACTTTGTCAGAGACACAGTTACCAATTTCAACAAAGTATGTCCTGTCCTCAAGATAGGACTTAAACCAGTTTAGTGCAGCACCAGAGATTCCCACCCAGTTTTCTAACCTCTGTAATAATATCACATGGTCCACTGTGTCAAAGGCAGCACTTAGGTCCAGCAGAACCAGGACTGAGACTTTTCCTGCGTCAGTGTTCAGGCGGATATCGTTTGTTACCTTGACCAGTGCTGTTTCAGTGCTGTGATGAGGCCTGAAACCCGACTGAAAGGTGTCAAAGGTATTATTAGACTGGAGGAAGTCAGTAAGTTGTTGGTATGCAACTTTCTCCAGGACTTTACCTAAGAATGGGAGGTTTGATATTGGTCGGTAGTTGTTCAGTACTGTAGCATCAAGACTGCTCTTCTTTAGAAGAGGCTTAATGACAGCAGTTTTCAAGGCTTTTGGAAAAGTTCCAGTCTGAAGTGTGATGTTGACTAATTGAGTAAGTTGTGATAACAAGCTGCTCAGCACAGACTTCAGAAATCTAGTGGGTAATTCGTCAAGACAGCATGTACATGAATTCAGACCAGAGATAACATCCTCGATTGTTTTGGAGGAAGAGTTGGAGAAACTTGCAGAAACTTTCTGGAAAATGGTGGACAAGGGAATCTCTTCTAATCATGCACCAAGAAGGTAATTTGTTTAATTTGTTTGATTGGTGACCTTCCTAGAATGAATGTGTTCTGTATTTATATATATTCATTTTGGTGCCATTGAATTTATGTATCCCTAATTAAATATTAGAAGCTACATTTTAATATTGTGACACTTGGACATTTGGGCAGGACAAGCTGTAGATATCCAGCTCAGTCGCAGCTTCACAGAGCCACTGGCTTTGGTCTGAGTTCCAACTACTTCTCTAGTCTTCTTCCTGAGCTGAAAGCAGTTAAATCTACACTTACAATTGGGAAGACCTGTGCAATTTAATGGGATCTACACTGAGTATTATGAAAGTCCAGTATGTAGTGGCAAGCCCTCAAACTTTCAACCCCGGAGCAACTTCTGTACAGCAGCAGTGCGCACATGTCTTTGGTGTGAAATAGGTTTTACAAACAGTTGCAGGGAGGAAATTTCTCTGTTCTCTTAAATGTTCTCTTTAATAAAAATCTCAGCACAGAGTCTTTATTTGAAACATACAGCATCTGTATAGACATAAAAAAAGTTTTGACATTTCAAATAAAAATCACATATAAAAATAGTTCTCCACTGGACCCACACCACTACCTATACCAACGCTACCGTCACCTATGGCAGCTTTTGGCTTTTATTCCAACATATATATATATATATATATTATATGTAATATACAATATATATACAGTAGCCTATAGCTGCTAAATGTTCAACTTCTTTTCTGGTAGTGTAGAGCAGATTTATCTTTTCTACTGGGAGATGATAAAAAGCAGGATATGGACCACGGCACCAGAGTAAAACAGAAAACTAAAAGACGCTAAAATGGTCTTTGTGGATTTGTCACTACAAATGATCTCATGTTGACGGACAAACAGCATTTAATCTTGTATTGTGATGATGATGATTGTCTTTCATTGTCAGTTAAGTTGCATCTGGAGCTAAGACCTCAGAGTTTTAAAGACCCCACATATATTGCAAATTTCAGAGGTCAGCGCCTCCTAGTGGTGGAATCAAAAACTACACTAACAGCTATGCACATGGACAACAAGCTACTTTTAAAGCAAAAACAAAAATGACACGCACCACAAGTAAACAAACAAAATAAACCATTGGAAATGATGAGCAGAATAGTCAGTAAGGTGCAAAAATTACAAAATGAGCCTGAGGAAAGTCTGTGAATGCGATCCTGGATTAGAGTCACCTTGGAGACAATGGAGAAGGATCTACAGAAAAAAAAGTAATAGTTAAAGGTAAAAGATCAGATTCATTCTGGCATCCAAAGCCACAATTATAAAAACAAAAACATAAAAATTCAGGTTGGTTCTGAATCTGTGATTGGAGATTGATGTGAGCGGTCAAGTTCAATACGGCAATAAACTGCCAAAACACATATGCATGGCTAGATGTTGAGTATCTTTACCTCTGAGGAGCGGAGGGGGTCGGCTGGCTTTGATCAGGTTACTCTGAGACAGAGCTTCGGTCATCCAGGAGAGGGCACTGCAGCAGTACTCCATCTGGTGGAGAGAGCGAGAGATGACAGAGATGGATTTGTGCTGAGAGGGCTGACAGCTGACAGCTGCAGAGAAACCGGACACACCATGCACGGCCACAAACACATGCAGAATATACCCATATCCCATGTATCCATGTACATGCAGCCACTGCATCGGCCGCTGAGTGTATTAATTTAAAAATAGGCGGGCTTTTCTAGTTTTATTTGGATTTAACTTGCAGCAATTTATTAATAGAAGCAGTGACTTTGAGCTGCAAATATTCACTGGGCTAAGGAATCACCAGAAGCTTGTAATTAACATCCAAGTGTCCTACACTGAATTAAGAGGGAAAATGCATAAGAAGCTTCTCAACCACCCTCAGTCCTCTCACCAAACATCTGATATTTAACATATTTCTGGCCTAATCAACAGTAGCAAGCGTTTCCGGCTTGTGATAGGTTTATGAATTTCTCTGTCCACTAGATCAGTGGCCTCAGATCCAAAATCAGTCTTGGAGTTTAATACTCCGATCAAGTTTAACCCCATGGATGTGTTCTGGGATATATTATTTCATATGATGATGGACGCATATGAAATACTATATCCCAGATAGATTTGCAACCAAATTTCTGATATATTTGCTACTGCATTTTTCAAAAATGGTCCTGCCAATCCTCAGTCTTCTTTCTATTACCAGTCAGTCTCTCTCACCTCTTGACTTTCCTAAAAAAAACCAAAACCTGCATACACTCAAAGCACCAACATTTGCACCAACAAGCTTGGGCAGCTGGATTTGTAGAGCTCCTTGAGGAAGTTCAGCCTCGTCTTTGATGATTTAATGGTTTCCTTCATAGTTGTCTGACCAGTCTGTTTTTATTATATCTCTTTTTTTTTTTTTTATTGGGGGAGACCCTCGCGAGGCGATCCTTGGACCTATTTTGATTTCATTATATACGTTACCTCTGAGACATCTGCTTAACTCCTCCAGAGGTATCTCTTACCATTGCTATTCCAATGACACGCAGATTTGCTCCTGGGTTAAACCCAATAACCTCGCCGCTCATCCAGATCAACGATCTGGCTTCTGTTACAAATTGGATGTACACCAAAAATGTAATCCAGTTAATTTTTTTTTTTGACCCAATGGATGTTTTTGTTAAAAGGATTTGATTGTTTTACTACGGACGTTGGACGCTGTATTGGCCCCCTCTGGAGTCCACCTCCAGGAATATTGGGATTATTTTTGACCTACATTCAAATTTAGGACTCTGTATCACTCCATATACAATCTCAGTCTTGTTTGTTTCACTTCCAAGTAGCTCAGTCTTTTCTTTCTTTAGCTTCTCTAATCTCATTACTCGGTCTTCTCTAGCACATCTCCAGTTCACCAGAAAATCAAGTTGTTGGTTCCTTCACCACTTCCAGTTTAAGGATCAGAATCAACATATAGGTCCCCTGCGTATAATGCCAAGTTGATGCAGTCGCCCTTTCTCATGATCTAATTGAAGCCTACAAGACTTTGGAACAATCTATTATACACAGGTATCTTTATGCATGTACGTACTGTGTGTGACGTGTTCTTATACTTTAGTGAAGCACTTTGAAACCGTGTTATAAAATAAATCTGACTGGTGCAACGACTCCAGGCTCTCTGGTTTTGAAATCATCGGCCTTGCATGCATGTGCATTAATGTACTGCTGACCTCTGTCTCTAGCAGCTGCAACCGTCGGTCGTGGTCACGGATCTCTGCCATCTGCTTTAGCACGCTGTCCACCCTGCAGAATAAAACACGCACACATTTAAACCACCAGCTCAGGCTGAGTTCAGCTCAGTTTAACGAGAGTGGGGGGGCAGTCACAAAAGGTTTTCATGATCCTTCCAGCCACAAAAAAAAAATAAAGAAAGAAAATAATGGGTGTTACCTGGTATTATTAATGAGCAAATACATCATGTTTGACAGCTAAATAGATCATTTTATCTGAATCGACAATGTGTGGTGTAAGTATGAAATTTCTTCAATATATAATCCAGAATGCATCTATTAAAAAAGTCATGATTGCACGTGTCCTAACATTGCATTATGGGTACTGTAGTCTTTACAACGCTACGAGAATATCCCACCTACAATGAATCGTTGTCGTAGGACCTAAAGATGCAACCTTAGTGATTTCAAGGAGTGATTTGAGTTGTGGTTTTTGCTGAATCCTGAACTTGACGAGACGAGACAGAGCCAGGAGTCCTGTAAGGTGGTTCCATGGTGTAACGGTTAGCACTCTGGACTCTGAATCCAGCGATCCGAGTTCAAATCTCGGTGGAACCTGCACCCTTTATGTTTAAGACTTTGTGTATGCGTTCCCATGTGTAGTAAATTAATGCTGGTTTATTGCCTGGAGCCAACAGTGATGGAAACCTAGTGTACCTTTATTCTCTCGCTCTCTCTCTCTATATATATATCCTTTAGCGATATCAGAGGCAACTCACTTGACAGATGTGCGTTTAAGCCGTGCCGTGTCACTCTCCCTCAGCTGCTTATTCTGCGCCGAGAGCAGGTTCTCCTTCTGAATAGCCTCCCACGTGTTTAGTCGGCTGGCCTTCCTGCCGCGCAGCTCCACAGCTGAAGGCAAGAGAAGATCAGTCAGTGGACAGTGGCAAGGCCAAGAGGAAAGAGCGAACATGGACATGCATGTTTCGTGGATAACCCTGGAGATCTTGTGGACAAACAGGACCCAAAAAAGTATTTGTATACCGTGATGGACATTTTTTTTTGTTTATTTTTAGCAAATAAGGCCTCTTGTGGTCAACTGGAAAAGGTTGGACTTCGCCTTAGCATCCGCTTTCCCCTTGAACATCAACAACTGTGCGTAAACCGTTTAAACCGCCATTGTCTTTTGGTCCTCACCAAAGTGCTGGCTCTTGACAGAGGAGATGCGGCGGATGTGTCTCTTGATAAAAAGGTTCAGGTGGGAGATGATGATGAAAGGTGGCGCCAGGCACGGCCTTGAGTGGTACTCCACGATCAGGTTGTAGCGCTGAAACTTCCAGTAGGTGTCGCTGCGCTCTTGCACTTTGGAGAAGGTGTAGCTGTAGAGAGCAAAATGAAATCTCACCGTACTACGTATATGCAGCTTTCCTGCTCTTTCCGTGCGGTACACATGCAGACGTGTTGTATTTCTCCTGACTGAAAGCTACCGAATAATACCTGAACATTGCGATGAGGAGGTTGACCAGTACTATGTTGGTGAAGAGCAGGTAGATGACGAGGAGGAGGACGACCAGCCAGTTGGCGTAGGTGCTCATGCAGGGCTCTGCTCCGGCTTTAATTAGTTCAGCGTTGTCTGTGCAGTTAATTTCCCCAATTTTATCAGCTACAAGAAAGACCAGAGAAGAAGTTCAACACATCATGTGAAGAACCTTGAAGACTCCACCCAGGCTTCAGTCTTGTGATCATTTTATGCATTTGAGACTAATTAATTTCACAAGTTTAAAACTGTGGCACTCACTATCCATTTCATTAATAGGTATTTGCCCAAAAATGTGCAGATATGGCCTGTAGAACACTCGACGGAAGATCCAGGTAGGACGGGGGTCGTACGAGTAGAGGAGAGCCTGGTTGGCCACGCCGTAGGCCATGAGCCACACAGCCAGGAAAAACAGGAAGAAGAAGACATCTTTCATCTGGGAGAACCAAAGAAAGACCAGAGATGGATTAAGTGACAGCATGGTGTGAGGTCTGCTGTTTCTAGGCTGAAAACAGGCTTGGACAGAGGTTCCATGGTGTAATGGTTAGCACTCTGGACTCTGACTCCAGTGATCTGAGTTCAAATCTCAGTGGAACCTGTGTGGTGCTTGATCTTCAGCCTGCAATTACAACAGACCTGTAATTTAAACTTTGGTGTGGTTTTTGATTTGTAATTACCATTTTGCCGACAATGATGATCTTGGGCCCAAGCTGTTTGTGGATGGCGAAGATGTGGATCAGACGCAGTGTGAAGACCATGAAGTCTATGGCCATAATGGCTCGGCCCAAATTATACGACCAGGGAAACATCCTGGAAAACACAAATACTCACATATTAACTAACATTTTGACACTACACCTCCTTAATGTGTTGCCTTGGCACACTTTGAAGAAGAATCACCTGCAGCAAAGAGCCAGGATGAAGAGAGAAATGGCTGTTAGGTCACACTTGTTCCACACGTCTTGAATGTAGCTCCTCATCCTCTGCATCACAAACGAACTGCCCACGAAGAAAGTCTGTCAACCAGAGAGAGAAAGACGAAAGCACACTATTGACTTTGTTGAGTAAATTCCTAGGGTCTGACGCTTGTGAGACGTTCAGCCACGGTTCCTCAAATGCCATACCTTCGCAAGGTGCAGCTTTTAAAGGAGGTAGCCCTGACTATTATTCAGGACATTAGGTTTGTCTTACACAGAGACCTCTTTATAGAGCTTGGATTTGAAGTCTGAGTGTTTGAGCATCTAACTCTGAACCCAAATTTGCTCCTAATGGCAGGTGAACATCTAATCTGGCAGCTTGGTTTGAGTGTGCAAGTGAGCAACACTGACTGAGACAGAGAGGTGCAAACCATCCAACCAACCAACCTGTCGAATCTCTTCGCAGACCAAGGTGAAGACCCAGAAGTAAAGCACAAACTCCAGGGTGGCAGGGCCATCAGGGGGCGGCGGCTTGAAGTCCACCAGCAGGACGTAGGCAAACAGGCAAAGGAAGAGGAAGTACATGAGCACGTTGCCGAGGAACGAGGTGACGGGGGCAAACCAGAACTGTCTCCAACGGGACACAATGAACGGCCTCTTGGAGGTGGATGGAAAATGACCTGTAGAGGAGAGGAGTCGATTCAAGTCTCCTGTTACTTTCTGGTAATTGTACAAACATTGTTGGCAATTGAGGCCGTCCACCCATCAGTCCATCCACCCTTCATTTTTCTGCCCTTTATCCAAGACTTATTAGCAGCTATTCCAAATGGTTGACTCCTGCAATGTAATCTTATACATTCATCTCAATGCTCATGACCCTAGGTAGTGCTATCATTTCACTCTTTAACAAGGAGGAATGAACTGGGAATTTTGCAGAAGAGACCAAACAAAACTGCTCTTTGCACCAGGCTGTTTATCGCTACCATAAAGTTGAACATTTTAACAGGGAGGTCTATGGGGATGGATCGATTCTGGCCTCAAGTCGCCATTTGAGGAACTGTACCTGTGACAGAACAATCATCCAAACCTACCGTCTATGTTCTCTCTTAGAGCCCTGAGCTCTTCTGCGTCTTCCTCGCTGCAATCCCAAAGAAACAATTAAATCGATTAAAACTGAGAAGAAAAACCAGCGCGCGACATCATATAATATATGTATGAACCATAGCATTTTTTTTACCTTTGTATTATATCTGCGAGGGAGAAAACGGTGGCGTCGTTGCCGTCCAAACTGTCGGTATCCCTGTTGTGAAGGACCGCTATGGACTTCACCTCCTCCTCTTGTTCTCTGTAACATGAACACACAGGTTTTAATCGACGTTTTTTCAAAATGCAAGCTGAAAGGGATTACCTTTTATTACTATCCGGCAGATTTTTATGTCGTTATGGGTGCTCATTAGGTGCTAAGGCTCAAGTCACAGTTCAGTTTCAGAATTACTCAGCTGCCCGTGAACAATATATAAATATTGTCTTACTGCAATTGGAGACTGAAGAGACCGTCCTACAGTCCTAAAGTTTTGGCCTTTTTACAACAAAAGTCCTTATGCAGCTATTATAATTTTTCTTCTATGTACATTTTGAGATTATTTAGTATTTAGAGTATTTAGGCAGCGCTTTATTAGTTCAAAATAAAATGGTTTGTGTACCCAGTGTAGCCCCGTTCCCAAGCTAAAACAAACAATGATCGCAGCACTGACCTGAAGCTGATAAGGTCTGTGTAGATGAGTGGAGGCAGGAAGAAGGTGAGGACCAGTTTCCAAACCTCGGTGCTCCTCTCCATGTCGCCCCACCAGATCTGAGACAGCAGACACTACAGAAGAGAGGAAAGGAACGTCAACACAGCAGCTCAATACCAACATGACTGAGAACGTTTCTGCGTCATAACCAGGATCTCTACCTGAACACCATCGTGGCTGAAGAACAGGCGGGCATCGGCCGCAGTGGCCATCTGCAGGCACGTGGCCCCGCCCCACACCGGAGACTTCCTGATGAGGAGGGTGAAGGAGCGACTCTCGCTGTTCTGGTAACACTCACCGAATACATCTGAAAGCACAGACAACACAGAGCACACAAAGTTAAAGGTCACCAGACACAAACTACAGACCTTGAGGCGTAGAGATGCTGTGGACATCCAAATTCTGGACAACACAGAGTTGTTGTCTCCCTCTTCTGGCAGTATGTAAGTTCTTAGCTGTGGTCTGACTCACCTTGTGCCAGGTTCTCAAACTTCTGTGCCAGTTCCTTCATGGCCAGCTTGTTCTCCGTCTGGCTCTCGAGCTTAGAAAGCTCCCTCAGCAGCGTGCAGCCGCCCAGAGCGCTCAGCACCGACTCTCCTGCCTGAAAAGACAAACACAAGAGTCAACAGATAAGTTGCACAGGTGAAAAAGTACTAAAGTTGTCATTTAAACACAACCATTTATAAACAGGTCTTACCATCTCCCAGAAGTAAATAGCCATCTCACTGCGGTTCTGCAAGACAGCCCAGATGAAGAGGGCCGCCCAGGGTGAGAGGCAGCGCTGGCTTCGGTACATACACTCGCCCAGCAGCAGCTTGTTAACATGCTATGGGTAAGATAGGAGACACAGATCATCTATATTGGTGCTAACAACGATCTGTCAGTACATCGTCTAGTATCTGTTGATCTTCTTGCTTTTGTATGTACCATACAAAAAAAGTCTGAAGTTAAACTGTCCAAAAAAAAAGGATAGTTTGGTCCTTTAATTCTTTCCATGTCAATACCCGATGTTATTTTACTCACATTTGTGTCAAGGACTTGTGCGTGTTATGCCCCTCACAGCTAATCTCACTGTAACCTTGAATCTCAAACCCGATGACCAACGTCTGGGGTTGGCGTCTTTATTTCATACATGATGGTGCACCTTATAGGCCGTTCGGTTCCCTGCTCACTCACCTTGATGGCTCTCCTGGTGCTGACGCTGGGGTCAAGGCCCAGAGGTCCATAGTAGAACGGCTGACAGACATCGTCCAAGAGGTCCCACAGCAGACGGGACACCTGCAGCGTTACAAGAGACTTCATTAAAACAGCGTACAGAGCAATGACACATGTTTAAAGAAAAAGTATCATTATAGAAATAATTATATTAGTAGTGAATGGTGTTTAAATATATCAAAACCTCTGAGTTTTCCACATTTCCGCTTAAAAATGACTCAGAACATCAACAGATTTTTACACAAGCTCTGACAGTACACAAACAGAACCCAATCAAACAAATAAAACATCAATATCATTATTATTATTGTTAGTTTACTCAAGAAAATAATGATTTGTACACATGTGAGGTGCCAAAGTAAGTGAACCCTTGCTTTCAGTGGATTGAACCCCTTGTGCTGCAATGACAACAACTAAGCGTATTCGGTAACTGCTGATCTGTCGTCTACAGCGGTGTGGAGGAATTCTAGCCCATTCCTCGATACAGAAACGCTTCAGTTCTGGGATGCTGGTGGGTTTCCTCACATGAACTGCTTCCTCAGGTCCTTCCACGAGATTTATACTGAATTAAGGTCAGGATGTGAACTTGGTCATAAAACAAAACAGGCCACTAAGCAAAACCATGGTCTCATTACATTGATTTGAACCGATATATCGTAATATTTTCCCGAATAAACAAATACCAAAACATGATATTTGTGTTTCATTTGTTTGATTGGGTTCTCTTTGTCTACTTCCAGGACTTTTGTGGAAAACCTGCTGATGTTCTTTTTATGCAGAAATGCAGAAGATTCAGAACAACACAAACACATTAAACAGCACTCTATGTTATAGTACATATATACAAAGTAGACAATAATACAAATACAGAAGGTAAGTGGGACACAAACTAAACTTCTGATTGATTCAGTTTCTACAGATAGTTTCAAGTTCTGTCAATTTCCCTGCTGGCGCTTTTGGAAGTGGTTCATGGTGGATCTACAAGAAGACCATTGACCTGTTGTAGATGTTTGTCTCTTTTGTGACTAACTGTGTGACATCTGCTTTCACAGTTCATTCATATTTCCTGAATCATGACCTTTAAACCTCCAAAATGTCCCTTTACCCTTAAACGCATCTCTAGTTTTTCTCCCCTATGCTAGGACGCTACGTTAGCGGTGCATTAACACCATCAACAGCACAACAAAAGCGCTTCCTGCCATAACTATCCCGTACCTCCTCTTCCTCACCTCATACAGACTGAGTTCCATAGCCGAAGCAGGCCCGGTCAGAGCACTCTGCGGACTCTTCAGAGGCATTGACACGGATTCGTCCACAATGGCCAGGGATCCGGCCAGGCCCTGCCTCTCACTGAGGCGCCTCTGGAGAAGAACGTAGGCCAGTGAACTGTCTGACAGCGAGCGATACAAGCTTTCCAAGCGCTGGTATGTCAGGTAGTCCAGAATATTCAGACCGTTCTCGCAAAAGAGGCGCACAAACTGGGGCTTGTCGTTGATCAGCGCATCCGTCATGGAGTCCTCGAGGTCCTCGTACTGAAAACAAAGTAATTACCTCATCAGGGTTATGTTACGGAGGCGTGCACAGATTTGCATTTCTAACCATCCTCTTTGTCAAACCGTCTTTTCATGTAAAACTGACAAATCAAAATGAACTGTTTCGTCTTGTTGATGAATCTCAAAACGTAGGAGGACTCAGAATACTTTTGATTTTGTTGGGCTCCTAACCTTCCACTGTATGTCTCCGTTGAAGAGCTCAGTTTTGGCGATGTCCACCCGGTTCCAGGCCACGGCCAGTTTCAGCTCCTCCGTGTATTCGCTCGCGTCGCTGGACACACGTTTACTGGCTTAACACAGACACAGTGATGTTCAAATGTAAAGTTCGACAATGCAAAACAAATCTAGTAGTCAATGTCTGTGCGTTAACGGGTCAAAACTGTTATCATATAGGCTTTGCTCCAAGCTTTTAAGGGACAGTTAGGAGCCCAAGCCCTTAGCCCAGATTATCTGCAACCTCTACCTGCCTCAGCCCATGAACTCTGCCCCTTGACTATATCTTCACCTACCAACTCCTCCAAGATAGGTTTTTCGTCTTTCTGATGATCCTACTTGGGAAAAGTTGCCACAAAAAGTTTTAATCTGCTCCTCTCAGGTTTGTCTCCAGCTGTGGTTTACATTAGCTATTTGCTGAATCTGTCTTCAGAACTTTGATGGACCACTTGCAGTTCACCCCTAGTTGACCTTTTCTCTGAGGTTAAATCTAAAGCATCTGAATTTGTGGCTTCTAAACTTTGTAACTTCACATTTTTGTGTTTTCTCTCTCATTTTGCTTCTAAACCTTCAATTTACAGTACGTCTGCTGCCTTCTTTTCCATAATTATGAGTCATGTTGCTTACCTCTAACGAGGGCTTTGAGGAGAACTGTATCAAAGTCATCCGAACCCTCCTGTTCCACTTGAAAGATGGTGATGAGCTCTTTGTTCTGATAAATACTCAAAGCCTGGACACACAGACATGGTAAAGGGAAAAAAATCAGATTAGCAAAGTGGACGGGGTCGATTTCATCCTATAAATGTCTCCAATGCACAATAATAATAGGGTTATTAGAGCAACAGGTCTGAGCCCAAAATCTGCATTTCCATGACACACCAAGCTTCAGATTGACTTGTAACTAATGTTTCTTGCGTACTATATAATATACTTTTGGCGCCACCCATGCGAAGAGACACTCACGCTGTCCACCAGGCTCTCCAGGTCGGCCTCGGCCTGGAAGTGCTTCCGGATCTTGTCGCGGACCTTGTCTCTGAGATCCGTGCTGAGACCCTCAGCTGTCTCCCCATCGGGTAGAGGAGACGTGGGACTGAGGGAAGAGTGGACGTCCACCAGCTCACTGATAAGATCTGCAGCCGGACCTGAACCAGCGAGGACAAGCCAGGGCGTAGATTTCCTCAGAGAGGCGTCTAATCTCTATGTACACAAAATAAATGACAGGACATGTATTGGATGTCTTGTATTTACTCACAGAGATCTTTTAAAGGAGCTTTGAAATGTAAAGTATACACATAGCAGACATGGAACAGTAATCTGGAATAAAGTGACCTCCACTGTGAAGAAAATCCTAATTTTGAGAGCCAGGGACTATTTTATTAACATCATGATGAACCGTGAACACTAAAGCCTCATTGCTCATCAACGAGGCTTAGTATTTTAGTTTCTGTTCACGGTTTAGATGAACTGAAACCAACTGCGTCTTCCATGCTCGGCTGCAGATACAGGAAGGCGTGTGCATGCAGGACGAAACTTTATTAGGACAAATTCCTCACCTCAAGCATACTGGCGTCCCCTGAGATAAGCATGCAAAGCACTGGGATTTCAATGCTGCCACTACCTGTTGTTGGACGAGATTAGAAGTTAGGAGACAGCTCTTCTATGGGAACATCGTGTCAAAAAAAAAAAACAGCTTTGCAAAGAACTGCGTTGAGTTGCCGATACTGTTTTGATATGCCTTTATTAGAAGCATTAGTCAGGGTAAGTTAAGAAAATAAACAGGATCACACAGCTGCACCTACAACTTGAAGGTCACAATCCAACTCTCAGAGCAACAACAATATACATTATATATCTCTGCATTTCTTCATAGTTGCTTAGTCAAGTTTAAGTTTACACCTACAGTACGTCGGTCCAGACTCATATAATATATGCTATAAAGGTCTTAAAGGGTTTTTATAAAACACTATTTCACAGTGAAGCTTTTGGATATTAGCTAAGAAATCACTTTATTATCAGATCACCAGACTATGGGGTTATAGTGACCTTTGACCCCTGGTTTCTAATGACTTCATCCTTGAGTGAAACATCTGAGCCACATTTTTAAAAAACTCTCTCCTTGACATGTGAGATTTGCAAGAATGGGCTGGATAAATGGATGGAAAAAAGCGGACTACGGGCCACTGCTGGCACTGAGGCATATTATTAGTGCTAACACATCTAGCAGGAGAGAAGCTCCAGCTCACCACACACTGCTGACACTTGGAAAATGGAGAACGCCTCCTCCTTTGCTAATGTCTAACGCATTATGGTTTTGCGTCAAGTCGTTTTAAAATGAAGTTCCATCTCTGTGCTGGCATAGATAGCGCCTTCTGCTTCGCTGCAGAAGTGGAACTGCAACACAAATCAGGTATTTGATGTGAAGCATGAAAGGAACTTTGTTTGTTCATCAGCTTTGGTTGGTTTTAGGGATTATGTAGGTGTTGTTTTCCATCACTTGCAATAAAGAAATATTCTCCTAATTGTTCTTAATAACAGGAGCAAGGCTTAAAGGGGAACTGGACTTTGTTTCTGGCATAAAATATACGCTTAGTCACCCATATAACTTTTGTGTAATCTGTATTCCTTAAGGAGATAATTAGATCTGCATATATCCATATAATGGGAGTGAATGGGGCACCGAAGCGCAGCCTCTAAATAACACGTTACCTGCAACGAAACTCGTTCATTTCACCAATATTTTGTTACAATACGCTAGTGCTATTGCCTGTTGAGTCCAGAGTTACCTGTTATCATCATCC
The DNA here is from genome assembly GCA_005024645.1 of Planiliza haematocheilus. Lineage (NCBI taxonomy): Eukaryota > Metazoa > Chordata > Actinopteri > Mugiliformes > Mugilidae > Planiliza > Planiliza haematocheilus. The sequence goes on from SRSE01001373.1 coordinate 1,970,390, forward strand.
AGGGTCATGTAGGTCAATCTACAGACCCCGGATGATGTCTTCTGACCTGGATGATGTCGCCTCTGAGCACTGCACCCACGATGGTCAGCTTATTTACCTGTAATTTGCTACTGCTATGGTTCATCCACAACCTTAGAATTGGAAAAGTATTCAGCCATGTTGTAAAAACTAATATTGATTAAAACAATGAGTTTCGCAGCAGATTATGTGTTATTTAGAGGCTGTGTTTCGGTGCCCCATTCACTCCCACTATATGGATATATGCTGATCTAATTATCTCCCAAAGGACTACAAATTCCATAAAAGTTATATGGGTGAGTAAACGATCATATTTCCCCTTTAAAGAGATCATCTTACCCCAAATGCCAGTGCGTTGATGGGAAATGTAGTCCTCCAGATTAGCGCGAAAGGCCATCTCTCCCCCCCGGCGGCCAACACTCCCATCGTCCACCAGCAAGAAAGCCTGGCAGTTGTTGTCCAGGCAGCACGTGTCGTGTGACGTGTTCTGGACGTAGTAGCGAGCCGGGAAACTCCCCTTCAAGCACACAACACACAAGGCTTGTAGAAACTTATGCAACACACCTCCTGGGAGTCTATGGCACAGACACGACGGGTACCTGGGCGTTGACCAGCTGCTGCTTGTTGTGCACGAGGCCCCAGGGAGCCAGTCCAATCGCAATCACTTTCTTCTGAGAGAGAGCTGGAGCAGCGGCCGCGTGGTCCCTCACAGCCTCGCCTACACAGCGGGCTACGCCTTCCCTCAGACCTCCCGTCAAGATCCAGGCCCCTGGGGAAGAGGACAGAGAAAAGTCATGTCAGAACAGTATTTATACATGAAAGGGAAAGTAAACACAGGCTAAACATTCATTAGCTTCCTGCGACGGACATTATGCTAAGTGCATTTCGATGTGGGGAGACCTGCTGACCAACATAACCATCAGCAAATTTTGCAGTACTCTCTGCTCTGTAAGAGGCTGACTATCCTGGACAGCAAAATGCAAACATGGCAGAATACAGTGGACCATTATGAGGATGGTAGTACGTGATTTCAGACTGTTTTGAGCTTTTCGTCAGAGTTTGTGGACACTTATAGTCTGTTAACTTTACTTAAATACTGGAGGGGATACCTGACAAGACATTCTACAAAGAGGACAGAAACTACAGCGTCTCACCTGTGCTCTGTGCCGCTCTCACCAGCCCCTTTCTCAGGATGTCTCTCACCCACGTCTTGATCTTCTCGTGGCCTTCGCCCCCCACCACCGACACCACCAGATTGGGCGCGGGCAGGCCCCAGTGAGCGGTCATGAGGGTGTAGACAATCTGAGGAGACGTGTCGCACGACAGCCGCAGAAACTGGACGGGACAGAGTGAAGACTGTGAACTCCCACCTCCACAGGCTCAGTGAGGATTCACCAAACTAGTTGCACTTACCAGGCACAACATTATGACCACCTTCCTAATATTGTGTAGATCTCCCTTGTGTCTCTTCAACAGTTGTGACTCATCAGGGAATGAACTTTGGTTGAGGGGATGGACCTCTGTGGATCATCCCACAGATACTCAGTTTGGGATCTATTGAATTTGGAGGCCAGCTAAACATCTTGAGCTTTTCTTCATGTTTTTGAGTTGTTCCTGTTGAGTTGTTTTTGTGTGTGTCAGGCTGCATCCTGCTGGGGATGTGTGCTGCCATCAAGGAGTGTCATTGCTATGGGGTGGGGGTGCCTGGTCTGGTCTAGGTGGGTGCTACATGTCTAATGCCAGATCCAAAAGCTTCCCAGCAGAACAATGAATTGTCACAAGATCTGATTTACTTCTCCTGTCAGTGGTCATAATGTTGTGGCTGATTGGTGTGTATATGACAGTATGTGTTAGTGTGTGCGTTCAACGATCCCACTCACATGGCTGTGTCTGTGTCCTGCGCCGGCAAACTCCAGCTCTCCGAAGGCGTCAGTGGGATACTCCGACGAGTGCTGCCTGCTGTCCCACTGGGTGACAATGGCCGATCCGAAGAAGTCCTCCATCGCCACAGATTCGTGCAGGTCCCGCACGCCACCACACTGACACAGTGCTCCATTACTGAGAACACATAACCAGTGAACCCACATAAATGACATGAAAGATGTACATTCAGGATTCACCTAAACCTCCTCAAACGGATTCTTTAGATTCTTTGCAATGGTGTAACTCTTACAAGCATGGCAGTCAAGTATGTAAATGCTTTTAAAAATCCATAATAATCTATGATCCATTACGTTTAGAGATGACAGAGGAGGAGCGATTACCTGAAAGAGTCTTCGACAAAAGTGGTGCACGCTCGCTTCTTGATTATTTTGGGTATCCAACTCTGTGGACGGGAAAAAAAACATTGATCAGAACAGAGAAATAAAATAAAAATGCAGCGGACCAGGAAAAGGTTTAAACACTGTGAACGCAACAAGTGTGTTTAATAGACACATATTAGATGAATAATTCAGTCCAAAAAAAAAATATATATAGTATATATATGTCAAATTATATTTATCTGCCTATTGAAAGCAGTATAAATGTTTTCCTGATTTGCATGTGCAGGTCACACTGACTGAAACTACTACCACATTTGCACCAGTTGCAAACGTGCAACCTGTGTTTGGATAACCTGTCCAGATAATATCAGTTAATGCCAAGTGCAAATGCGCGCAGGACAGGAATGTATCAACAAGAGCTCACTCAGAGAAGATCACATTACCGCAGTGAAGTTAGTTTTAAGTTGGATATTAGACAGACATTCGCTCTTGGTAAACCTCCGCTGCGGGTACAGTGCGACTCCAATCAAGCCACTCCAACATTTAAGTGCACGCCTACTACAGACTGTATGGTAAACACACGGCGATATTAGACGTTTACAGCGTGTATCGACTTCCGGTTTTCAAAATAAAAATGTGGGGTATTTAAAGGGTTGATGTGTGTTTAAGCCTATTGAGAAGGTATTGGTCCAAGACAGTCAGCCACTGTAGTGACATGATCCTACACTGATTTGTTCATCACATGACCTGGAAGCTATTGAGCTAAAATGCTAATATTTGCATGTAAAAATAATCAAAATTATTCAAAAGCAAAAGGAGGACACAATTTTATTAACAGGTGTAAAATAGAGTTCCCTCGTATGTCTCTAAAGCGACCCTAAAGGTTTGAGGGAAGGGACCTTAAGAGTAGGGATGTGCGATATTTCATCGTTTACGATATATCGTCAAAAACATTCCCCACGGTAAGAATATGTCATCCCACGATAAAAACGATTAATTCCCATTGATGACGTATATATATGTGCGCGACACGCTCGCAGCCCAACACGTATGGAATATTGACAAACAAACAAAAGCGCATACGCCCGGCAGCGAGGAGCTCGGTCCTAGACGAGGCTCCACCTACATTATCTGGAACATTTTAAAGGTCTGATGCGGAGCAGCAATAGTGCATACAAAGGACAAGTAACGCCACTAAAACACAGCTCAAACCAGAATATGAAGAAAATGAATGCGCAAGAAGCAGCGTCGACTTCATCCAAAAAAAAAAAAACTCCGACGAAACTTACCAATGCACTACAGTAAAAAGGATTAGGCTAAAATGGTGTTTATTTTTTTATCGTTACCGTGATAATAGAATAAATTATCGGGATAAATGTTTTAGTCCATATCGCTCGTGTTTACTTAAGAGCAGAGTGGCGCAGCGGAAGCGTGCTGGGCCCATAACCCAGAGGTCGATGGATCGAAACCATCCTCTGCTAATCGTGTAATTTTTTTTTAGGGAGGGGGGGTTGTAGTTGCTGCAAAAAGGTAGCATCCCACTGCTCTGAGATTAAACACTAATGTATGAACAAATGGATTTCCCATGCATGTGGAGTGAAACGTGTGGAGTTTGCATGTTCTCCCTTTGTCTCCAGCTTCCTCCCACCGTCCAAAGACATGCTCATTAGGTTGACTGGTGATTCTAAATTGGCTGTAAGTGTGAATGGTTGTCTGTCTCTCTGTGTCAGCCCTGTGATAGACTGGAGACCTGTCCAGGTTGTACCCTGTTTCTCGCCAAATAACAGCTGGGATAGCCCGCCCTGAATCTTTTAAAGCTGATACCGACAACATGAAAACAGCTGTTGATAAGATAGAGAAAGGCATACTTTCCAAACACTAAATCAGGCGTGGCTTGCTGTAATCATTCCATACGGTAATTAAAACACTGCTGAGTAATGAGATCCATACGGAAGTGATGGAGAACAGGCGTCTTTTTTTGCAAAATTACGCTTTAAAATCATCAGAAGTTGACGTGAGGCCATGTGCAATTTAATTCGCTCATTATCTATTATCGCTTCTAGAGGGAGCCCATCCCTGCTGTCACTGAATGAAAGGCGACTAAAACAGTCTGTCACAGGGGTAACGCAGAAAAACAGACAACCATTCACACTCACAACCATGGCAAATCAACCTGGCATGTGTTTGGACTGTAGTCTCACATAATTGTGTCGTCTTGCAAGAGATCGCTGCAGATCGGCAACATTGCAGCAATAAGGCTTGTCAAACGTACAGTGAGTTTCGTAGCCAAACTGTACAAATTTAGCTTTTACTGAAACACCAGGCAGCTGGTTTGAGCATAATTTGTCTGTTTCTAGCCTCAAATTACATCCAGCTGAAAACATGACGTCATTTTTTTTTTTTTTAAACAAAGGAATCCAGTGATTTTCCATTGCCTCCAGTCTTATTCGGAAAGAATTTCAGTCAGTATGGAGACACAGTCCTCTAATGTAAATACATGCATGTGAATGGCTGTAGCGTCTCTGATTTGTTTACAACAGTCCAGTTTCTGAAGCTGTGTGAGTTTCACGCGCAAATCTCAAGGGAGGAATGCACTCGAATGTCACGAGACCGCACGCACGAGGATTAGGGAGGTCAGCTGTTTGAAGGAAAAAACTGTCTGAAATGAACCAAACTGTCGGAGCAGCAGAGGCGCGATGAAGGAAGAGAATGAGAAAAATGTGAGGAAGGAGCGAGGAGGGTTTCAAGTTCCGGCATGATCGCGGGTTTGCGGAGTCATGTTCTCCAGAAGGCGTTGGTAAATAATGTGTTTACGCGTGTACAGGTGTGTTGATGTGTTATGCAACCACCTCCACTGAGCCTGTTTACTGCTTGAAACCGTACATTTGTTGCTACAAGATGAAGCCGATTCATTGCAAAGATTATCTGAGTGGGGACTGGTTTAACCTGATGCACCTCCTTCCTTCATCTGGCCGAAGTTTGATTGGCTTGATGAGCTCAACACCAGCTTGTTTCGTCCTCACACAGAGGCTCAACCTACTGATAAGCTACTGATTTCACAAGGTTCTCACTAGTGATCATCAGTTCAATCTGTCACCTGCCGTCAGCCATATCCCAAACGTAGAGTCTGCAAACCCAGATGAATGATCAGCCTTAAAGGGGTACTACTGTTTTTTTACAATCTGGACCTCATTGCTGGCATATAATATGGCCGTTCTCTCACCCATATAACTTTTGTGTAATTCGTATTCCTTCAGGAGATGATTAGATCTGTGTAGATCCATATAGTGGGAGTGAATGGGGCACCGAAACACAGCCTCTGCTACGAAACTCATTCATTTCACCAATATTTTGTTACTGTAAGCTAGTGCTATTCCCGGTTGTGTCCGGAGTTAGCTGTTATCATCATGTCTTCTGACCTGGATGATGTTGTCTCTGAGCGCCGCGCGACGGTCGGCTTGTTTACCTGTAATTTGCTACTGCAAATTCATTCACTGGTTCATTCACAACCTACAACCAAGATCTGTACTTTAATCTACAACCCCTAATGATGATAACAGCTAACTCTGGACTCAATAGAGAATAGCACTAGCATATCATAACAAAATATTGGTGAAATGAACGAGTTTCGTAGCAGATAATGCGTTATTTAGAGGCTGCGTTTCGGTGCCCCATTCACTCCCACTATATGGATATACGCAGATCTAAATATCTCCCGAAGGAAAATGAATCACAAAAAAATTATATGGGTGAGTAAAAGATCATATTTTATGCCAGAAATAAGGTCCAGGTTGTAAAAAAACAACAGTTCCCCTTTAAAGCATGAATGTTTCTGAATATACGAAACTGTCGTGGCTGAGCGCTACAGCACTGAATTTACTTCTGATACCAACTACTGAAAACTTCCCAACCCAACCGAGGAGACCATGGGCGCAAATAAAAGTTCTTCTTCTCATCCAATGAAATCCTCAAATCTCTGCATCCCAGATTATAAGAGATTCGTGGAAACTGTGCCCATGCGTTTATGGTGCTGTTAGCACGCTAGGGTTAGGGTTAGGCTCCTTGATTGTTGCTCAGACACTTACGTGGACGATGTTGGATCACCACCAAGACATCCTGCTTTTTGGGCCATGTCCCAAATGGTTAGCTTCCATGAATGATATCAAGAGAGCAAATCAAGTTGCGGCCTAGAACAGTCTTGGCACAAAACTAAACCAACTATTGTCTACTTTACAAAATTCAGCCAAAAACGTCTGAATCACTTTTTGTGCAAAAACAAGTTAGGTAACTGTCTTAATATCCGCAGTCTAACAGAATATACCCCTTTAATTAAGAGTAAAGCTTTAGATTTCCTCTGCTCTGCTTTGTCTCCCTCTTTGAAACCCATGCACAAATGTTGATTTTGCTGTGCAGTTAATTCCCCAGCACTCCCTTTATACTCACCCCTTATACAACCATCTACCACAATAAAAATCTACCCTTTTTCCAAGAGTATGCTTGTGTTTTTGTTCTGAGAGAGCGGCCACCCTTTTGTTTCCGTGCAGAATAAAACCAGCCTAGCTCTATTGTTTGACATCTAGCCAGGTATTGTGTGTCTTCTATAGCTAGGACTGCTGTCAGACATCCAAGCAGACAACTTAAGCACCGGGTCGACCTTTCTTCCATTCACTGTTATCAGCACGTTCTGTAGTGGCTGCAGTTTCGCTTTTTGTACAAATGTACAAATTGTACTCGTGTTACTTCACGCATTCAGCTGCATTGTTATAGCTTGGGACTAGTCCTGAGTGTCGACATGCCGGGACTCCCTTTAAATTACACCCTGTGGCTACATTTGGAGAAAATGCATTGAAACTTGAAACTTGTTAACGGTCACACCCCTCTGCAACTCCTCTGGCCTTGCAATGGCAGAGGTTTTGGCTGGTGTTCTTTATAACTCTGTTGTCATCTTTCTCACGTTCATGTTTCGGCCCCTGGAGCACATGGGAAGAAGACTGATGGTGCATGGACGAGTGTAGCACAAAGACGCACTGTCAAAGGATGGCTTTCCTTCAGGCTACAGTAGGTCAGCTGCTTTTAGTCTTGCTAACACTACAGACATAAAAACACAAATAACATTGACCATCTTGTGACAGTACAATGTTCTGCTTGGAAATGCTTAGACCTGGCATTCGTGTGGATGTTACTTAGGCCCCGTCCACACATTTTGGTGTAAACTCAGATGTTTTGCATCATTTTGGCTGATCGCCCACACGAATCCTGTAAACGCATAGCCCTAAAACGCACCTTCCATGTGCGTGTGGACAGAGGACACCAGAGATTTTGGCAAACGATGATGTCATCGCCACCATCGCCACACCCCTCGAGCAGCCTTCCACCTCCTAACAACATCAACAACAATGGTGGACTACATGCTCGCGTTCCTGCTGGAGAAGATATTGAGCCTATTATGGTTACTAGGGCTAAATATCATTTCTCCTTGAGTTTGGTTTCTTCTAAAGCCGATTGGTAAACAGGGCTCAAGCTTCATGCGCATGCTCCGCCTCTTCCTCTCCATTTTTGGTGAATTTCTGAAACTGAAACAGCGCCACCTATAGGCCTGGAGTATGAAGTAGCGTTTTGAGTCGTGCTGAGGCGGCTCCATGTGGACGCAGATATTCTTGAAACAATGCCAGGGAAAACGGAGGGGGAAAAGAACGTTTTCGTACGTGTGGACGGGGCCTTAGACATGTAGCACCCACCTAGACCAGATCAGGCACCCCCACCCCATAGCAATGACACTCCTTGATGGCAGACCCCACTAACAGCATCCTGTTACCAGACACCACAGGACACCCTCAGAAGACCCATATCCATTCTCTGATGAGTCACAACTGTTTTGGAGGCACAAGGGAGACCTACAGAATATTAAGAATGATAGGGAAGGTCATAATGTTATGTCTGATCAGTGTATAATATATATTAATGATGCTAGGTTTACAGAAATTGACTCGTCACATTAGGGAGAAACAGGTGATGGCTCATCTCCATCCAGTGAAGCATTAACTGCACATGCATCTGCACAAAATCAGGACGTCCCCTTATTGGCATTCAGCATCAACACACCTGTGCTTCCTGTACTATGACAGGTGATCTATTCGCCAAAGTGGCCTAGCATTTCATAAAATCGTTGCACAAACAGGAAGAAGCATTTTCTAGTCTGGATCTTTGAGGTTTCCTACATACCTGTTACGCCATTGTCAACTACGACGCACTACGTACACAGCATTTTTGTTTTGTCTGTTGCCTAGTAACACAAACGTGATCTTGGCCGAGCTTGCTGATCGGCGTGGGAGAAGGCGTGACAAACACCTATTTTTGTAAAGCAGGTGGAGCTGCTGAATGAGTGTACTGTTGTGCGGTGACAGAATTCGCAGAAGCCTTAAATCCCGACAGGTGCATCGGTTCTAGGAAGCGACGGTGTCGCACTGCGCTTTGTGTCTACTGTATTTTTCAGTTCCAGGAGTAGTGAACTTCCGCTGAAACATCCACGCCTTTTGTTTTCTAAGAAATGCCATTGACTAAGCAGATAGTTAGTCCTCCAGAGGAGTGGGACTTAACTGGATTAATACAATGAACACAAAGTGAAGTTATCACCTCCAGCAAACTCCAGGAGACCTTCCTACTTGACTGTATGTTTAATTTGACTTTAATGGACTACTATTCAGTTGAGTCTAATATAGCACTTAAAGCTGTGTTTTTTAGCTGAATACACAATACCTTCCTACCTGAATGATTACTTGTTTTTCCATCCCTATCTCAGATACAACTATTATGATCGTTTCCTGAATAAGCGACCCAGTCGGGGCAGGGCAGGAAATAAACAGATGACCCTGTTGTCTGTTTATCTGGATGATTTGTTTTTGGCTCTTAGCTCAACCAGTTCCTTACTCCTTTGTTTTACCTCCTTTTAGAAACAGCATAAAGATCACCTTCACCGATCCCTGTAGGAAAGCTGCTTTGTAATCAGTTTATAGAAGTTTTAATGTCCAGTGCTTTCCCCACCCATCCATCCGCCCGCACCTCCTCCCAATGCTGCAATGCCAAATAACGGTGACATCTGCCTTCTTCTTCTGCTCCTGCTGTAATTACTAAGACTACTGAGACAATTAAATGTAATTATGGCTTGTAATAACAACCTAGAGGGTTGGTTTTTAATGTGAGGAATATGTGGCTAGAGGGCAACAATGTTGTTTTTGTGTACAGTGTCACGACTGAGCAAGAAAACAAGGTTAGCAAGGCCGTGACTATGTCAAGTTACTTCTAACATCTTCTGCTCGAGTCTCTTCAAACATCGTTTATAGCCGCCGTGCAGCGATGCATTCATAAGTGGCCAGCCTAAAGCATAGGTTTGAACACATCCAGGACGCAGTGAGGTCACATTTGAGATCCAATCTCTGACCACCTGACGTCGTCTCCAGGCTGTCTGGGACGCATCTGACCTCATTCCTTTGTTAGTTTAAACACACAATAACCTCTTACCGGAAATGTTTCTGTCACTGCTTCCTAACAGCGCAGAGTTGAACTTGTGGTTTCCAGGGTTTGGGTTTAAACTGAGCTTTGTGCAAGAGTCTAAAAACCAACATAAAGGCAGAGATAGATAAATGAATAAATAAATAACAACTTCTTTTAAGCTTCTTATTTTTAAGCCAGACAGTTGCAATCCGACCACCCAGGGCGGTTGTCAATGCAAGGTCTGAGGCCTCGTCCACACGGAGACGCTCTTTGGTTTAAACGCAGATGTTTTGCATCGTTTAGGCCGATCGTCCACACGAATCCTGTAAACGCATTGACTTAAAACGCACTTTTCGGAAACCTGGTCCCCGGGTGAAAAAAAATCGCAAACGCAGCTCTTGAGTTTTCCGCGAGGACGGCGAGCAGCCTTCCACCTCTTATATCCCGCGAGACGTCTCATAACAACATCAACAACAATGGCGGACTACATGCTCGCACATTCTCCTTGAGTTTGTTTTCTTCTAAAGCCGATTTGTAAACAGCACTCAAGCTTTATGCGCATGCTCCGCCTCTTCCTCTCCGTTTTTGGTGAATTTCTGAAACTGAAACAGCGCCACCTATAGGCCTGGAGTATGAAGTAGCGTTTTGAGTCGCGATGAGACGAATCCGTGTGGACACAGATATTCTTGAAACGATGCCAGGGAAAACGGAGGGGTACGTGTGGACTGGGCCTGATTGGGGCCTCACTCTTTTCCGTAACTGTAGTCTGTCATTGTATAGACCCTTTTTCACACCACATATTTTAACTTAAGTGTCTCGGTAAACAATAGGCACTTTCGGTGTACAGGAACTATTGTTTGTGTGTAGCAGCAGGAGGAAGTATCCCTCCTTTCTTTGTGCAGGTACTGAGAACAGTCATAGTTGTTGAATTTCTATTTAATCTGCTCTTTCTTTTTTTTTTTGGTTCTTACTTCAGAGAAAGTACTTCCCCACTGCAAGAGGGACCTTTAGTGACGTGAATGCATGTTGATGGTCAAGATCATAGACTGTGTAAAGATTTTTTTATTGTATGTATCTGTGGTGCAGACGTGTATAGACTGATTGGGGTGCATGAATGTGGTTTATTGTTAAAAACATGCAACAACATGAGTTTGGGCTTTAGCCAATTTGTGACAGAAACATGTTGCAATAGTCTCCTTGTCGCCAGCCTAGCTATTACTACTGTAATTCATGGCTCCCATTGGAAATGTGATTGCAAATCTTCTTCAGAGTATGCAGTTTTCCAATTTTTTTTACCGTCAGGGAGCTGTTTGGTACGACAGCACCTTATCTGAGCGAGCCAGCATGCACACCACCAGGAACCACACAGATAGCTCATGTAGATGGAATTCAGCCAGTTTGTGTTATTAATTAAACATGTGCTGTTCATGCTATGACATGTCAAACAGGTTCCCCGTGCGTTTAACACACAGAACCAAGTATGTATCGAATTCAGCTACAGGTGTGCAGTGATGTCGGCTCGTGTGAGACTGAAGCGTGCCTTCATATAAAACCAATCAGTCACAATGGAGATGACCCTGCTCCCCTCTGTTATCACGGAAACTCAGGGAGTTTTAAAGCAGGGCCCAGCTGGGACCAATAATCGCTGCACTTACAGCAAACCTAGGCGGAAGTCTTTGAAGGGCATTTCTGAGGAATGCAGCACGGCCTTTTTTTTCTTTTTTTTTTCTACTGACTTCCACATATTCAACATTAAACACGCAAAAACTCAGACATACAGTAGACTTAACGCTCATCTGATCAACTGACACATGTGACACTTGTTTGGCAAAGAGCCACGGATTCCAACGCTCCTACACTATTACCTCATTTGCAGATACATGTGAATACAGCATGTCCATAAAACCGTGCGTGAGACGGCCCTCACATTCCCGTATACGATATACCTTGCACATACCTGTGGGTGACAACCTATGGACTCATTTATGGCGTAGCTGGTCTCTACAAGACACCGTCAAAGAGGAGATAGCAGGTTTTATTATTCACTTAATGCCCGTACGTATTGTGTGTTCACGAAATCGTGTTTGAATAGTCCACAGGCTTATAAGGTCGTATACTCTTTCATGTGGCTCATTTTGTATATAATCTCTCGTCCAGTTCTGTTTCCACAATAAAAAAGTCGTCTAAACAGCTGTGAACAAACCTTTAGAAACACCAGAAAACGCACCAGAAAAAGTCAGACTGAATAAATCAAGATAACGTTAGTTCTTTAGAGAAAGATGAAAGTTTGATATGTGGAATAATGTGGAGCAGCTGCAGTTGTTTCTACATTTTTTGTGTGAGATCTAACTTTGTTGAGGGTTGAGAGATATGATCAGAAGCTCCTGCAGTCAGCCGGGACCCCTGAGACTTCATACCAGCAGAGAGCCTGGAGCCCTAACCCTGCATGTCTCAACTGGAACAGCAGCATCTTCAGCACCCAGACTCCTTCTCTCTGCTGCTATCAAACCAACCAAGAGAACTTCCCACATCCACGCTGCTAACAGCCCTGTTTCCTCTCACAGTTTTCGCACACATACCTGATCTTTCTCTTTCCTGCTCCCAGCCTTTCCGCCTCCGCCGCCGTTCATCTCTTTCTCCAACTCATTCATCTCGCGTCCTTCGCATCCGCGTCGTGTGATCGCGGGAGCTCCGGTTCGGCTGTTTATCCCTCGGGTCCGCCCACAAAGCCCCGGCGGGTGAAGCCAGCGCCTGCCCGCCGCCTCGCAGTAACCTTCACGGGCTGCTCCTCCGCGGCGAACTGCGCCTCTCCCTGGAAAGAGCGCAGGAGCGCAGGAGCGCACAGACGGAGAGTCGGCGACTTCAGGAAGTCACTCAACATCCTGTTAGATCTGGTCCAGACTGAAAAAATGTCAACACACACCCATCGGTTTACAGCTGGATGCCGGCGTTTCAAATCAGCCTAAATCAGGTGACCTCACCTGTCCCATTCAACCTGGAAGATGATAAAACTCATTTCTGTCATATATTTAGACCAGAGGCAAAAAAGTTAAAGAGTCTAGGGATGAAATCAGTCCACAGGCATGGTGCAGGTTTTGGTCTGCAAGGTGCATTCAGATCCCTTCACATTTTAAACCTTCAGAATCAGGAAAATAATGATAGAAAACAATCTGCCGCCACAGATCCAGACATTCCCATCATACCACCATAACCTTGCCTCTTGTGGGATCATCTTTGCCTGTAGGTTTAAATAGTTAAACCGAGACTTTGGACTCTGGGAAGATGTTCATTACTTCAGCGGGTCCTTGAAGGCCAATTCTTGAACTGATAAGAAACTGCAAAGCAAACGTAGCGTCCTTTCTTGCAGGTTCGCCACCTGCACGCTGAAGGGATGTCTCGGGAGTCTTCTTAAAGGCTTAAAAACCAACACCTAGGGTTTAGAGTGAGCTCGATCTATCTGGACTCAAGTTCCATTGACAGCCCTGAAGCTCCAGACACTGAGAGACGGTGAATGCTGTGACACACACACACATACGCCATCCTTTGGAGCTGGTTCCGTGATTGATTCCTGTGTTTACCCAACTGCTGCAATATTAGACGCCCGGAGCAAATGCTCCTGCGAGAAAGAGTATTTCTAGTTTGAAGCAGCTGCAGATTCCTTAGAAGAAGAGGGTTGTCAGGGCGGTGGGAAGTTTCAGGTTTTTCTCTCAAGAGGCTGCGGCTCGTGGTCAGAGCGAGAGCTTTATTTTTGAAGCAGGTTTCTTTACATCCTTAGCCTCGTCAGACTGACTACTACGAGCTGCTGCCTTAAAAGTGAGACAGACTCAGACTTCTGTCTATCAACCAAGAGAAATAAGAAGAGCTGGTGACCTGTGGCGGCTGCAAAAAGTTTCACCATCAGACATGCGGGGAGGAAAGGGAAGTGGTTGAAGTGGTGAATTGTATCTTTGCAAGGATTGACCTTAAATATAAGACTGTGTTTAAGTCACTGTGTTAACTCCGGCATGTTTTTATTGAAGAAAAGCAGAAAATAGGTAATTGTTCTTTGGCCGTCACTGGCTTTTTGCAGAACAAACGTACATTTCTCTATCCATCTTTCTTCAGGAGCTTGCTTTTATTTCTCCAGATTTTTTCCCCTGCTACATGTTGCAAACTAAACCTGCGTGTAAAATAAATAGAGAAACGACGGCAATAACCCAAGGACGCTCTCCTTATTCCATCATAGTCACTTTAAAAAACAAATACGACACAGAGATCCGGTATCCAATGATTACATGGGTATAAAACACGTCATAAGTTATAAGAGAGGGTTCTTTAAAACGATGTGGACACAGCTAAGGACAAATACATTTTGCGTAATGGCTTGCTCATGGAATATCAAATATTAAAGGTCATCTCAACCTCATGTCATTTATGTCTCATCAAACGTGTGTCAGCTCATGACGCTGACATAGTTATACAGAGAAACCCGAAAAACCGTCCAAACAGGAACAAATGTCCCCCGGAGGCTTCTATTAGCATTTTATTCTATAAAACGCTGTTCCTGCCTTGCCCTGTCTTGCCCTGTCCTCTTTCCTGCTCACGCTGTGACACCCTGTTCCACAAAGCAGGACCAGCTGGTTAACCAGATCACTTTGAGGTACACCTTGTTTCGGGCTTATGAAAAGAACCTGCTCGTGTTTAATCAGCCGTGACGAGAATCACAGTGTGTGACTTCACTTCAATGCAGTGTAAATAGATGGAAATATGTTACAAGGTAAATAGAACCAATGTTTATGGTAACAGCAGGCACATACAGTGGGTTTAATATTAGGAAGTGTAAATAGAAAGGGGTTTACATGAAGATTATGCTGTCCACAGCTGTGCACCAAACAGTAGAGAGCCAGAGTTAGCTTCATCAGATAAGGTCCGTGCATGCAGAAGATTAAAGTGGAGAGTCTGGGCTTGGTTCAGGATGATCCTCCCCTCGGGGATGCGTAACTCATTTCCTTCACGCAAGGAAGTCAAATTAAAACACGTTCTTTCTTCTGGGGAAGCTGAAGTTCACCGCTTAATACTTGAACCCGCTAGTGGATATGTGGACAATATTAACCTGCCTCTGTTCAAATATGCCGTCAAACTTGAGTGTCCCGTAGGTTGAAGTCTACACCCATTGAGCAGCAACAAAAACATCTGTAGAAGAAGCTGAAACCACTGACATATAAGCACACGGTGCGTCATTGAGCGTCTCAGTCAAGATACGACTTCAAATACCAACGCTGCTGCAAGTTAAAGGTGCAGTAGGCAAGATTCTGAAATTCCAGGACTTAGCCAAAAAATTTGAACATCGACAACTTCTCAGTCCCTCCCCCCTTTCCGCTAAAGCCCTAAAACGGTCTCCCAAGCCCCTCCCCCCACAGAAGGGCGAGCTGTGCACGATAGAGCGCGTGCATATTGGCCCTGGAATACTGCGCACGAGCAGAGAACCGAGAGAACGCGAGTAAACAAACTAGCATGGAACACACTGACGTAAGAACAACAAAATAGTTTTTATAATACCCTTCGTTATTGCTCAATAATTTGACCTAAAGTACAACGATACAGTCGTTATACTTCAAAATATTTAGCAATAGTCAACTTTAGGACAAAACCAAGGTTAGGATGTTTCTGAAAGTAGCCTACATCGGTGATGTTTGCTATCAGTAACAGTTAGAAGCATTCATTGTGGCGTTTTATTCCACAGTTTAGATTTATCACTTTGCTATGTGGTAGATATATGACCGTGCACGGGGGACGTGCGCGGGCAAGGGGGAGCGGAGGGCGCTATGAAATGCGTGTCCATGAGCAGTGATTGACACTCTTGCCTGATGACAGCTGGGATAGGCTTCACAGGACAAGCAGCTACAGAAGATGATGAAGAAAAAAGCCTGTTAAAGCAAAGCTTCCCTTAACTTCTCTGCAGGTATCCAATGCATCCAGGATTTATCTACTCAGCTCTTAACATTCCTGAATAGTTGCATTAACTTAATGTCCAGGCATGTGTCCTTGTGACTTCTAATGTTGCCTTTAGGTACATTCAAGCACACATCAAAGGCTTTTGACTGCGTTCAGTGTTTGTTTATGTCACTTCCAAGTAGAATCTGATCAGAGAGACATATTTCTGGACACACGTTGTTTCATTTAAGCAGATATCCAGAAGTTTTATTACACATTTTGCCCTTTCCACTTCTAAAGGCAGCCATGTTGGTTTTCCCTTGGGAAACTGTCCGACTGACTTCTGATGGTGACCTTTGACCTCTTCTGATTAAATGCTGGGAGCAGTTTCCATCTGGTGCCGACCCACCAGGCATGCACTGAAGTGTAGCCTTATGAGTCCACTTCCTGTCATTTTAATTTGACATGGCTTGTCTTATTTTGAAAAACCACTGTCTTACAGACGATGTTTACAACTTCCACCCTGTGTGTGTTGTCTTTATGTGTGAGGCCCTGGAGGAGACAATGTCCGTTTACAAAGACAGTACAGGAAACAGCAGCCGGAAAACCTCATGAAACCTGCTTCCTGCTATTTGTGGTCGCCTTAACCAAGACTGGAGTTAAACGTCACATGAAAGGCTCGGGAGGCGGAGCTACAAAGTTAGCCCCATATTGTACCAATGTCTCTGAGGACTCAACAAATAAAGAGCCACTTCTATTTTCTGTCCCATTTGTGGAAAACCTTTAACAGATTTAGAGTTCTCTTCAAACATTTTTCTTCAACCAGATAGAAATTACATCCCTTGGGTATAGTCACAATTAGTAGTTTGCTGGATATCCCTTTCACGCAACGACTGATCCAAGTCTGAAATATACTGACATCAGCAGGTGTGCAAAATCCTTCTGGGTGATACCCTACCAGGCACTGCTGCAGCCATCTTTAGCTCCTGCTGGTGTCACCTTCAGTTTTCTCTTCAAGCCTACTCAGTTGGAGTTAAGTTATAGGAACATGGCATCCAGTTTTTAGCTTTGAGCATGTTCACGATGGATACAGATGTGTCTGGAATGTCTCGCTGCAGGAAGAAGTGATTTCAATTTTTTTCATGAACCGAGAAGATAAGATGCTCCACAGAGATATTGTTCCATAGTTGTGTTGTCGCTTTTTATCACTTGTTTTCACGCTGTAATTTGATCTTCCTGGATCTGTGGTGCAGTTGTTGCTGTGTAGCCTCTGTATTTCTGTTCATGGACTTCTGCGTTGGTTTTCTGCATAATAATGGCTCCTGTGAGACAAGGTATGATACACCTATCGGTCATAACATTATGACCACCTTCCTAAATTCATGTAGGTCTCCTTTGTGCCTCCAAAACAGTTGTGACTCATCAGAGAATGGACATGGGCCCTCTGAGGGTGTCCTGTGGAGTCTGGCAACACGATGTTGTTGAGTCCTGTGGGTTGAGGGGAGGGGCCTCTGTGGATCATCGCACAAATCCTTGATCAGTTTGGGATCTAGTGAATTCGGAGGCCTGGTCAACACTTTGAGTTGTTCTTAAACTGTTCCTGTTCCTGTGTTCCTGTGTCAGGCTGCATCCTGCTGCGAATGTCTGCTGCCATCAAGGAGTATCATTGCTATGGGTTGGGGGTGCCTGGTCTGGTCTAGGTGGGTGCTACATGTCTAAGTAACATCCACACAAATGCTAGGTCCAAAAGTTTCCCAGCAGAACATTGTATTGTCACAAGATGGTCAATGTTATTTACTTCTCCTTGTGGTTATAATGTTTTGGCTGATCGTTATATATAAATACAGGCAAGTCTTTTGTGATTTAGGATTTGTCCAGCCATAGAATTCCTGCAGATTGGTTTTGAAGCTCAGTGTGGTGGCTACAGCTGTCGTCACCTCGACACAGCCTGACTCCGTTCACCAACACTGTCGGTGACACAGCCGTCTGTGAAAAAGCAAAGAGGAAGCTATGGTCGAGCTACTGCTGTGGTTGACGAGATGCGCCAACTGCCAGGAAGCCGGAGGTAGACCACAAGGCAGAGACAACATCTACACTGAAGACAGAAGAAGACAGAAGAAGACAGTAACATAGGGGGGAAAAAAGCTCCAGGAGTGAGATGGACGTCTTTGGCCACCGTTTGGCAGACATTTGGCAAAATTAGAAAAGGATGACCAGAAGAGGAAGAGTGCACCATGCTGATAATTATTGTTCTCTCCAGTGGAGAAACTTTCAAGTTACAGGAAATATGATGAACTAAACCAAGAGTCTGCCACAAAGAAGAATGAATATTCCACCGTTCATCACTGGAACCACATTCAAGTCTTCTTCATCCATTTCACTCACATACCAATCCTTGCATTAGTTAAGACTCTGTTAGTGGAATATTTATGCTTATATTTAAAGCCAATCTATACTTCTACCCTGCAGCATTTCAGAGGGGCCCAACTGTACTATTTGCACTCATCTGACAAGTGTAGTTACTCTCTGTGCTTTAACTGCTAACGGACTTTAGCCCAGTTCATTAATTAAAGAAGCTGCACTTGGTGGAAGCTATTTCACAACTGGTCATTTCAATGCATCTCCCAGACCTCATACGTTAGTCAGGACATCACACCCTCTCAGTCATTCCTTCCCTCTACCACCCTCTAGGGGCCTGTACGGGACCCTGGGGTGCAGAAGGGTGTTTCAAGGGAATTTGTTCTTCCGTAGGAAAGCCTCTGAAGGAATGTGCAGGCTCAGTGTCTTTGTGCGTGTGACCTCTAGATTCCTCTATCTCTGTGAGAGGAAACCTTGCAGAGAGTCTGCGTTGGTACGTACAGTACTGTGAATAGGCCAAGCTGTAAAACACAACTGTTTAATGAAGTTAAATAATTGAGGTTCAGGAACAGGACCACGCCTCAAACACCCAATTACCCGCACCTGCCTATGTAGACGCCCCTAACCTCTCCTCGCCCGTTTGATTCAGTTCTCAAACCCCTCCACCCCGACCCGCTCTGTTCTCCCTTCTGCTTTACAATCTGTTTGCAGGAACCAGGGGGTCAAGGAGCCAACGCCATCCTACGTCCAGTCATCCAAGGATCATCATCAGCCGTGACTCGATTCTCTTTCCTTCCCCTCAATCCCTTGACCCCTCCGTCGATCTCCTATCTTTCCCTTCTCTTTAACCTTGTCAAATAAACTTCTTTGAACATCAAGAGGTGTGGTCTTGTTAGTGAACTGGACGTTTTTCCTTGTTTTTCCATCTCCTCTGAACTTTTAGGGTTAGGGTTATCATCTCCATATTTTAACAAATAAACGTTTTACATATTTGAATGTGAGTATGTGTTAGTGTTGAGGCTTTTCCACAAGTCAGATAATCAGTTTCTATGCTGTTTCAGCAATCACTGTCTACAAACAGCCCACTGGGTTAATTGTTACTCACCTTTATGGAATGAACGTGAAATTAAATTATTCTGAGCATTTTCCACAATTCACTAACATTTTATGGACAAAATGGGTATTTAAAGGTTTTCATTTGAACGAATCGGCTGGAGGGATTTATCCTCAACAAACCTGCTCCAGATGCTTGCTCAATAGCTCTTAGCAGACACACCCACCTTTCTTCCACTCCCTTCAGTGATAACGCAGCCACTTCCTTGCAGGCCAGACTGCACAGCACTATTCGTGTCGACTGCCCAGAGTCCACGAATGCTGCCCTGCATTTTCCACCGCCGCCAAATCCACCTGACCACCCGTTCACAGCAAAGGTAAGTACTCAGATCTAATTATTACTATTAAATCTAATCAGCCTGCTCAGCTTGTGATTGCCAGTCAAAATATTTTATATATTGTCCATCCGGCTCACACATCCACAGAAATTTATTATCCAAGTGAAAGCTTTCTGTCAAACCTAAAGGATGCAGCTTTTAATCACTTTACTCTGCTAGTGTCTGTTCAAGGCGAAGTATTAACAATAACACCGCCTAAAGAAATGCTTGGAATGTAGTAGTATCAGGGTTTAAGCAACTCTTCAAGACTCTTCAATGCTGCTCTCTTCTCCGCTTTAACGTAATAACGTAAAACTGTCTTCGCTGTATTCAAAAATACTCCATACAGGGACATATTATTGTTAGCAGTGAGTGAAACCACCAGACATAACAGTTAGAAAATGTTTGCACAGTGTGAGCCACACCTGATAAAGGTGTAGTTAGCCCACGGTCATTGCTCACTTAGCTAACAAGGACTTACTTGAAGGGTGCTGCAGGAGTTTGTGCAAAACACCAGGTGTATTTGAGAGTAAGTGATATAGAATAAACATATATGTCACATTTTTACCGGATGTGGATTTTACACCGACAGCTGAAGCTGAATAGCACTGTCTCCAAACCAAACATGACAAACAAAGTGTCTCCCTGCCTTTCTCTCTGATTATATCCTGGGACGTGCAGCAGCACATCTGCAGAACAGCCCTGACAGCACCCGCATTCCAGCTCCTGCTCAGACATGTCTCTCTACAGCTTTGGCCTGGAGCCGCTCTCCTGCCATGCATGGAACAAAGACAGAACCCGTGAGTGAAACCGCAACGCTACGTACAGGCTGCATTACCATAATCCATATAGAGTAACACACACACACACACACACACACACACACACACACACACACACAGACACACACACAAATGCCCATGTTCTGTCTTCACAACTTACTGGTTCAGTGCAAGGTGAAACCAAACTTCCAATACAACCTACTTGGACACATGACCCCACCCAGGCTTGCCACCCCCCTAAATTTGGGGGAACCACTGGTGTAATTATTAACTAGACAATTCCCCTGCGGGAAATCGCGAGAGTGGGGCTGTGTCGGCAGCAGTTTGCGCTAAGATGACATGATACAACACTACGATGTTACGATAAATGCTACAATTTTTCACCTAATCTTATCTTCGCAGTTGCTATTGCAGAGGCTGTAGTAGTGCTTCGCACAGCCCACTACTGGCCCTATAGCTTTGCTATATGGGTCAGTAGTACATGCAGCAGACCCCTCCCAGCTCCACCTGAAAGCCAGCATCAGGCTAAGTCATTGGTCAGCTAATAGTTAACATATATTAGCAGTGAAGTCATGTTGGGCACAAACACACTTAACACATGGATAATTCTAGAAATCCCAACTGATTGGGGAAGGGGGGGGGGGGGGGGGGGGGGGGGGGGGGGGTCATAGAGTCATGTTCTGGCACCCTAATATAGTCCTGTATTGAGTGAAGTGGTCATAATGTTTTGGCAGCCTGTGACTGTCATGTAAAAATGGAGTGGAGGGGTCATAGTGTCAGGTGTGGCCTAGGCTGAGAGGAATAATGATTAAAACATATTTTTATTGAACTTCTTGTCGTTCACCAGTTATTCATTTTCTGATATTTAAGCTGTGTATAACGCAGCATTTCACTGAAGTTGTAGCCTAATAGATGGCATATTTTATGTCTGCACCGACCTGGCGCCTGTATAAAGCACTAAATTAGGTTTTGACCACATAATGAATGTAGTAACCTAACAAAAACATAGACTATAACCTATAACATTTCATAAATGTTAATGTCAATTTTATATTTCCATTGAGCTATCACTTTTGTACAGTAAATGCATGACTTGAACATTTTCTGTTGACAATATTGTTAGGTTAAAAATACAAGGCAATGCAGATTTAAGATTACACAATTGCTGTAGTAGCCAGGCTAAGCCCAGTGATAGCCTCGTTTATATATACTATAGTTTAGTTTATCCTACAACATGAACAGAAGGGATTTGGAAAATGAGATAAACGGGTCCAAAACGGACCCGGGCCGCAAATTGATACATACATACAATTGATACATACATCCGCTGCGGTCCCAAACGGACCCGCCGCGGAGGTGAGGCTTTAATCGCGGATGCGGAGCAGCGCGGAGCCACGGCGGAGTTCCTGAGTGCATCTGGACCCCGATACGGGTCCGTTCCGGAAGCCGACATACATCCGCGGCAGGTCCGCTGCGCAGTCCTTTTGCTGTGTGGGATGATGCACGTTTATGCTTGTTGAACTAGTGGTACTTATTGCCTCTGCGAAGGAGGTTATGTTTGTTGACTTTCAACTTGTGAAGGTTTTATTTCACTTACACTGACACGTGTTGTCGTCCAGTCGACTTGTCTTCTCCACAGATCACTTAACTCCTCTTTGCTGCCGCTGCACACGCTGCGTTTCTCTTTTCTCTCTCTCTCCCTCGCTGTGTGTGAAGAGCAGCCCCGCCCCTCAGTGATCAGAGCGACAGAGCGGAGGTTTTATTTATTTTATTTTTTTCAGAGAGAGACCGAGAGCAGTGCAGGGACATCTAATATGTTAGCATGTTGGCATATGTTAACGTATGCTAACTAACATATGCTAACTTCCGTCGAAGTTAGCATATGTTAGCATATGCGCCACAAGCCTCGCTCCGTCCTTTTTTTTTTTTTTTTTCCCCAAGCCTCGCTCCCTCTGTGTGTGCGCGTGTGTGACGTCAGTGAGACAGAGCGGGAAACAGCCCTCCCCCTCCTTAACTGCTGCTGCAGGTGCTTTGATTAACCGAGAAGCACAGAACCACTCCCTCGAACCACTGCCATTTACTAAAAACGTAAACCAGTTACTCACAAACTTTTTTCACAGTGACTACCACAAGGCTTCCATGAACACAGACATGTATTTTTTATTCTTCCTAGTGTAAAAAAAGTGGACATTCTAGCGAGTTGAAAACTACCGTCCGTTAAACTTTTGTGACGAAAAACTTTGCTGAATTAACATTGGGTCCTATGGAGCAGTTAGGCTGTCCACTCCTCACTTCTAGGCTTCTCATTCAAAAACTGTGAATCCTATCGGTTAGGTAGACACATTGTAGGCATCAGGACAAGTATGACTCCAAGGAGAGAGAGAAGCTCTGCACTGCAGGTTTAATGTTGCCTAGGGAACCACTGGGGATCTAATTATCAGTCCAGGAAATGGACTCAAAGAGCTTTAATGCATGTGTATGTCTGCACTCCAGTTGCAGGATGTCTGCTGCTGTTGGAGTATTCCACATTATCAGTGCATTATCACTGACTTGTTTTTCTTGTCAGTATATTTTCAGCGAGTCTGGTTGGACTGTCATTAGTTTTTCAGGTTTGCCAAGTTCACTATAGCTCCAGCAAGAATGACACCAGGATCACGACTTACGTTTGCAGTGTTTGTTTAATATATTATCATGTGAACTAATTACTGTTAAACCCAAACACAGAGGCTGACAAAACTTCAGTTACCTTTGTTTTGTTTTATATTCACCATGTCCTGATCTGAGACTCTTCACAGGCATATTAAGACGCTAACATGAGCTAATTAGCGTTAAACTCAAAGGCACAAACACAGAGGATGATACAATTGTGATTAGGCCTATTCTGGCAATACTAGCATGCTAATTAGCATGCCAAACTCGTACAAGCTCAGTTTCCTTCGTTTTATATTCACCATGTCCTGAACTGAGACTCCTCACAGACATATTAGCATGCTAACATGAGCTAATTAGCGTTAAACTCAAAGGCACAAACACAGAGGATGTTAAATTGTGAGTAGAGGAAATACTAGCATGCTAGCGTGCTAATTAGCGTGCCAAACTCGTACAAGTTCAGTTACTTTGTTGTATATTCACCATGTCCTGGACTAAGACTCAAGTTCACAGACATATTAGCATGCTAACATGAGCTGATTAGCGTTAAACGCAAATTACAGCTGAGTCTGATGAATGTTTATATTTTGGCCAAAGTATAACTCATCCTATGGGGATCATGCACTGCATTTCATGGTAATCCATCACACATCTGGACCAGTACCTATTGGTGTCCTGTGCTTTGCTAGTGTTGCCAAGGAAAATGTGATTTATTATGTTGTAATGTAAACTGATGCTCCCTAGAAAAGTAATCTTTACTCATATGTAATACAAAAATAATACTGATGCTAATCATTTTACATGGTTTCACTGCTAACAGCTAATGTCAAGGTTTCTAGGACACTTGAAACCTTTTCTTTTGATATATTTTTCTTACATTAAAAGCACTGCAGCCTTAAAGTGACTGCATGTTTCCTTGCAGAGATTGCGGTGAGTCCGAACAACAACGTGGCCGTCATCTACGAGAAGAAAGGCAAAGAATGGGTCAAGATCCACGAGCTGACTGAGCACAGTGGACGAATCACAGGTACTGAACATTTAGGGATAATCAAACATAAATGATGTGCAGCCAAACTGGAAGTATGCATAGTGAGCATGACTGATTAAAGTATTACAAGCATTTATAGCCTCCAGGTGAAGCCACGTGACATACACATTCTCCTCTACTGAACCCTGTCACGCTGACATAGGCATTTAGTCATGTTTTGAAGCAGTGTCTCTTTGACATGTGGAACGTGTTTGACAATAATAGCAAAGGTGGAACATATTTCCTCATAAGAAGAACTGGAGGTTCATCGTCTGCTGTTGTAAACCTCATCCACAGGCATCGACTGGGCCCCGGAGTCCAACCGCATTGTGACGTGTGCCTCCGACCGTAACGCCTACGTGTGGACCCTGAAGGATGGAGTCTGGAAGCCGACGCTGGTCCTGGTGCGAATCAACCGTGCGGCCACTTGCGTGAAGTGGTCCCCGCTGGAGAACAAGTTCGCCCTGGGCAGCGGAGCCCGACTCATCTCTGTGTGCTACTTCGAGAAGGAGAATGACTGGTGAGAAATGTGACATCAGATTTTAGATGCTTGAGCTGTGCACCTAAGACTGAATGTTATATTATATATGGAGTTTACCATATATTCCTCCTGTCGGTTAGGTGGCTGAGTAAGCACATCAAGAAACCCATGCGCTCCACTGTCCTGAGTCTGGCATGGCATCCCAACAACATCCTACTGGCTGCTGGGTCTGCAGACCTTCACTGCAGGTGAGACATCCTCCAAAACTAAGTGAAGCTCTGGTTAATTGTCAATTGTTGACAGTTGCATCTCCAGGAAGGCATCTTGTTGGCATGTGAACCCTATCAAATACATGCCGGTGCATTTTCGCACTGTTCCAACTGCACCACTAAGAGTTAAAACACAAACACAGACAGAAACAGAAAATGCTAACCAAGTAACGCAGCGTTGTGTCCTGAAGCTTTCAAGCTGCAACATATCTCCACTTCTGCTTCTCAGGATTTTCTCGGCCTACATAAAGGACATCGAGGACAAACCTGGACCCACAGCCTGGGGGGCCAAGATGCCTTTCGGGGAGGTGCTGCTGGAGCATAAGGACTGCGGTGGGTGGGTGCACAGCGTCTCCTTTTCCCCCAACGGAGACCAGCTGGCTTGGGTGGCCCACAACAGCAGCATCACCGTGGCCGATGCCGCACAGGGGAAGGAGTGAGTACTGCCGCTGAGCCCCTTACACGGCCAGCTGCACCAGTGTTAATGTTCAGCTAAAATTAATGAAGTATCCAGTTGAGTTATACACCAATGCTTCTCATTTGTTAAAGTCATGGCTGCATGTTGACATTAAAATACCTCTATATCTCTTCAGGGTTACCCAGCTGACCACAGACCGCCTGCCTCTGATGAGTGTCCTGTATGTCAACCCCACTGAGATTGTAGCTGCGGTAACTATTACCTTCTTTATGTCAAAAGCTGCAGGAATCAGTATTTTAGTGAGTTAAATAACTATCCGCAATGGGAAGGGAGTCCCTCAAAATAATCTCCGTCTCTGAAAAACTGAAACTCATTGAACGTGACATCAAATTAAAGAACAGTAGCATCAACTTTCTGAATGACAGTGGCTCCGTGGAAGAAGACCTGCTTTTCAACAACACATCCTTTCATGTTGATGAAAGGACTGGACAGATGAAAGTGTATGGGAACCTTTTTTATTGCAGCATCAGCTCTGCTTTTGCAGAAGAAAACCAAAAATGGAGCTTTCACGGGAAAAGAGAACAGAGGAGAATTAAACACTGACGATTTCTGAAGAAGCCACCAAGAGGGTTCTTCTTAATCCAGATCTGAAACTAACTAAAAAGCCACCAAAACCAGAAAGAACTGGAGCAAACGACCAGCTGAAAAGTTTAGTAGTTTCATATAGATGTACAGAAAGCCACTGCTTGCAAAGATTGTCTCCAAAGATGTCACAATATGTCAATATTACTCTTAGTACCAGACACTTTTGTCAACTTCCTCAATTCCTCCTTGTTTGGACTGTCACAATAACATAAGTCAGATCAGAACTGGTTGCTGTACATGATCCAAAAATGTTTTCACACAATCCTCTTCACTGTGGGAACCCACTTAAACATTTGTACCTCACATCGACAAGCAGCTGTCCATCGTAGATTTACAGAAAATAGCTGAAGAACAAAGTGGAGCAGCTAAAATCAGGGTATCAAATATCCTCGTGTGCTTACTTTGTTTGTTTTCTCGTATCGGTGTCAGGGTCATGACTGTTGCCCCTACCGGTACACGTATAAAGGTCCCGGAGCTCTGGAGTTCGTGAAAAGGCTGGACATCCCCAAGCAGTCCTCCAAAGGCAGCATGTCGGCCATGCAGCACTTCCGCAACCTGGACAAGAGGGCCACGGAGGAGGACGACAACGACCTGAACACCCTTCACCAGAACAGCATCACGTAAGGGACATGCACTGCTCCCGTCTCTGTCATTTCCTGAAGTTTAACTAACTGAAAATTCCCAAAGGACACTTGAGGAGTATATAAAAATGATCAAGTATTCATTGTAAATCACAGTTTTCAAGTAAATCCAACAGCGCCACCACATGGTCACTCTATGGTTTGACTCTTTGCTTCTAAATCATCATGTTTAGAAGCAAAACTCTAGTAATTCACTTCCCTACATGTTTTTTATGTTACCTGTGTGCTTCTATAGCAACACATTAATACCTGACTACACTCCCCTAAGGAGCCACGTTTCAATCATTTGTCTGCACAACAATTCCTCCTCCGCTATCATGTGTTTTTATCTTTTATTTTCATAGCTGTCACTCAATATCTAACAATCATTCACTTGAACGAGCTATGCACGCTGAGGCATCGCTGATGTTATTACAATAAAAACCGGTTTTTGAAGAAGTCCCGCTTTGTGTTGTGCTCTGCAGGCAGCTGTGCGTCGTGTCGGGGTCCAGGGACAAAGTGGAAAAGTACAGCAGCGTGGGACTGGATGGAGCCATGGTGATCTGGGATTTCAAGGTAGTGTCAGCAAAGAGCATCAATTATTTATACTGTATGTCGTCATGTTAAGTGTTACCATTTAATGGAATGAAGGTGCATCCTATTCAGATGAGCTTACAGGACAAGTTTTCATGCAGATAATATTACAATTAACTTAACCCAGTGTTGTGCAACCATCAGCTGTAATGCAACAGTGCACATATTGCTAAACAGCTTATAATATGTGTCATTACCAACTTCTAAGATCAATTGTTCTAACATGTTTGTGCTCTTACTTTGCAGCACTGAGGAGTCCAGACGGGCCGTCAGCCCCTTGAGGTGTCAGAGGATCAACCTCGTCCTTTGGCTCATCGACTCATCTGTATTTTTGAGCGACTGGAAAACGTGCATGTGCTTTGTGATATTTGTCATGAAAGTAAAAACAAGTATTTTAAAAGAAATAAACAGATCAGGCATTGTAAAAGCTGTGTATTCATCCTTTCTGCTCATGCCTGATATATGTTTATGCACAGGCAGTTAAGATGTTAATATTATTATTTCTCATGCATTGCCACCAGGGAGGGGTCGGATTGTGCTAAATTCATTCTTGACAGAAACCCCAAATAGATATGAGGGCAAACTTGTAGAGAAGTATGTTCAGCATCAAGAAGAACAAAGCATCCTGCAGCAAACCCATAATCCATGAGACTTGGGGACAAACTAGTATTACAAGAAGAGAAAGAAGACACCCTCCAGATGCCTTAATCCACAGAATAAATGGTGCTTAAAAGAACTTAATGGAAGTATAATAATTATAGTGTTCCTTCAGTACTGTCTTAACATGTTAATCCTGTCTCAATATAGCAAATCCAAATCCCAACAAACAAAGAAAGTGTATTACTATAGTACACTGAGTAAAAGCCTTTATACACACTGTTACATATTTGTCTACTGGACTCTGTGTGTGTGTTTTTTGTCAAAATCAATCCTGATCCTTGGAGTGTCAAACTCATCTTCACCTAAAGTAACCTTTAATCCCAGGTCCCGAGAAACGCATTCAAAACCTCACTGGAAAAATCAAACATTTAAAGTTGCCGAGTGTGTACGCCAATATTTGCTGACGAATATGACAAAAAAAACAACACTTTTGATATGAAGTGAATGGTATGATGTATTCGGCGCTAATAAGCTTTTATCAAATTAAGATGAATTTTATTAAAGTTCAGAATTTGCTGGAGTTCAAACAGTTTTCAAAGCGCATACTACGGGTTATTTTGGTTCAAAATAAAAGGCAAATAGCTATTCAGATAACAACAACTGCTGGTTAAAGTACCGTGTGTAATATAGGTTATTTTTACTTATTTATTTTCTTGCTTTTTGCGGTGGAAAAGAATGCAGGGGTTATGAATGGACGGACACAAACACAGCCCTCTCAGCCAATAAGAAAACACTACGCTACCCTTGACCAATCAAAATAGAGGAGAGCTAGACTCCGGGCCAATCGCAAGAGGCGTCGTGGTGACGTATCAGCCATCAGCTGTTCTTGTTTTGCTTCTTTTCTGCTCCTCTTTTCCTCCTGGACCCTCGACCTCTAAAACACCCGCATTTAAGCTGAATTCAAAGCCGTTTCCTGCGGTAGAAAGCCGCCGGCTCTGCCTTCGCCCTCTCACCTCGCACACACCGCTCTCCACACATTTCTTTTTCAAATTGGAGCCGTCTTCAGCCGAAATCGAGCGACGAGGCAGCGCCGATCCCAGGCCTCCAATCCAGGTCGGAGGGAGGGAAGGAGGTCGCTGGGAATCGGGATGGACTCCGAGGAGGGAGCGGGCGGCTGCGGCGGCTCCGGAGGACCGGACGCACCGGACGGACCGGGGCTCCAGTTCTGCTGCGCCTCCTTCAACCAAGACTCCACGTAAGCAAACGAGCGAGTGGACAAAGAGCGGATGAGTCACATTCAGCTCGATTTCTCCAAAGTAGACAAACGTTTGCTAAAAAAAAAGATGATGCAACCAGTCACTCTTCACCAGGTGGAAATAAATCGTGCATTTAGGACAAAAAGAGCTCAGCTGATTTATAACAACATCATACCATACTTGACGTGCAGCTAAAGGGCCATTTTTACTCGGTAAACTTACCATGAATAGTCTGAAAAAACAATGTATTATACATTTTATGTAGCTGATCCTTCTGAAAATTGATCTGTTTATTCATATTAAGGTTATTCAGTTAGGAATACCAGTTATTATCCAAATAAGATTCAAGATTTAAGTTGTGTTTATTATTACTTCCATGATATCTTAATAAAAACATACAGAGGCGTGAAATACTGTCCCACTGTATGCTGACAAGACAAACACAGCAGTTTAAAGTAACCACAACCACTCCTGCACCGCTCTACCTACCACACAGGATACAAAAAAAATGATCTCGACAGAATCTACAAGTTGAACTTTTAACTTATCACTTTCATGATATCTTAATAAAAACATACACAGGTGTGAAATACTGTCCCACTGTATGCTGACAAGACAAACACAGGAGTTTAAAGAAACCACAACCACTCCTGCACCGCTCTACCTACCACACTACGACATATTACGACACAGGATACGAAAAGATGATCTAAACAAAATCTACAAGCTGAACTTTTTAACTAAACGGTGAATCTGCACTGCTACTGATAGATACAACTGTGCAGGTTGATTAAGTTGTGAAAATGCAGCCATGTTCAGATCCAGAGGTGATTCTGTTAGGACCCCTTGGCAAAAAAACGTCCGCACCGGATTTGTTTACAGTCAACAGGCACGAACATCCGTCGAAGAAAGAGGAAGTGGAAATTATTCAAATAACTATTAGGGAGATATCCTGCTGTCAGTCAAGCACATTGCCTACAGCCGTAGTTTTAGATCCGTCAGCTCTACGCGGTCCCTGTACTGGCCTGGGGCCCCAATCCGTCCTGAGTGATCTGATTGCAAGTGGGGGTCTGATATAACACAGATTCTGTCCAGGCCTGCGTGATTGAACACTGAGAACAAATGATCTAATGTCATAAAGACTCACTGTTTTTCAAGCTTGATACAAACCAGGACCTAAAGCTCACAATATTTTGGCCTCTGCTGCATCTGGATCTGGTCTCTTGACGAGATATCATAGCAACTCTGCTGGAGGTACACACCAAAACCGATTGGCGCACATTGAATTCACCAGCTCAGTCCCAGTCTTCTTCGGGAAATAGTTAGGGTTCCCTGCGGCGTCATACGAGTGTAGAAATTTGCACAGTCACAGGCAGATCACAGGCAGGACGTTGTGAAAGAAAGTCTGGTGAAATATCTGTCTGAGTATGCGCTAAACTGCCCTCAGGTGCAGTATTTACAGTATCTCCAGCAGGTGCGGCAGCAACAGTTTCCCAGCGGCAGGAAAAATGCTGATTTTTATGCTTCCTTCTGTTTTGTTCTGAGAAACAGGATACGACAGGACAGGAATGCACAAAGAATGAAGGCACGGGTGGCCATTAAGAAAATGACGGTTGTGGAAATGGAGCAATGTGTCAAACAGGTTAAACATTGTATGTGTGTGTGGAGTATTACTGAGTCTGCATGTATCACGCAAGGCTAAGTGTGAGCAGGTTGACGCATGTCTTACCCCGAGGTTACGCTCAGTTGACATGCTAGTTGTTTGCATTTTTAAATCATCCAATAACAGAGAAATCACCAGCGTTTAGCTATGTTTAGCCAATCATAGATCTCTATCTTCTTCCTAGTAGTGCTTCTGGGTTCTCCTAGGTTCACACTAGTCCCATTATCAAGTGTCCAAATGAGTGAAAGCTGTCTTAGGGTACATTATAGGGGACTGTGTAGTGTTTTCAATACACTCTATGGCCTTTATAGGTAGCCGTGGTCATCCCTTCTTATTTTTCCTCATGTTGTGCCCCTGCTTCGTCCCGCATACTGAATAAACACCAGGCGCTGTGTGATGTTATTTCACAACACATCGTGCCATGTGAGGAAAATACCACATCGACCCAGGCATCTTGTCATCTCATGGTTGAGGGAATAAAAAGACAGAACCGTTTTAGGTGAAATTTATTAATCAGTAACCTAATTTAAGTTCTCAACCTCAAAGGCCATTTCATTCACTTGCTGCAGCTCCTAAAATGTGCTTTTCTTTACGGTCGGACTGTAAATGAATACGTCTCACCCCACTCATCCAGTCGGGGAGGTACTGTAGAGGGCAGCAAACCCCAAGTTGAGTCCTGTTGGAGATTTCTCTGTCCTCACTGGCTATGTAGAAAACGTAGGTAAATATATGTACAGGGTTACCCTAACCCCTAACCCTAACCCTAAGACCTAAGCTTATACAGTAAAACACAGTAAATTTAATTTAGAGAAAGTATACTTTCTGAAATGTCAGAGAATAGCGTGTACGCTGCTTAAATGTGTCGTCCAAGGTCTCTATCTGGACTCCAAGGACTAAAGGGTGGCAGGCAGAAAGGGCAGAGCCTGCAAAAGTCTGGAAATTGTTAAGCCCCAGAGGAGGCGCATGGCCTTTGGCGGGCACACTCGCTGCTGGCAGAGCAAGGTTAGGAGCCATCCCAAAATCCTGCTATCGCAAGGAATGTGGCTGGTGTTGAAGAACAAAAGGCCAAGCGACGTGAACGTGGTTGGAAGGTGCGCTGGACAAAAACTTCTCCATGACTAAGATCTGAAAGCCAATCGATTGGGGATTAGAGAGTCTCTGACCGGTCACTATGAAAGGTCTGCACCCTACTTGGCATTGGTGCCTTAGAGGAGAGCCATCAAGTCCACAGTGGAAGCTGCAGATAGGACCTCCACATGGTGACTGGGAGACAAGTCAGGGTCCGATCAACTCTGACTGGGTCACTTGAGTAAGGCTGTATGATGCCGAAAGACCCGAAAGACCCAATGACCTCAGGACCATCGCTGAACAGATGCACCAGTGCTCATGACACTAATGCATTTTGATTTTGAGCGGCAGAGTAGTTGCAGGCGCTTGTTCGGTTCTGATTTTGCTAACAGCACTGACTCCGACCTCCAGTCTCTGTAGGTCTAGGTTTCTAGGTGTATTTCTAGGTTTCTCTAAATAAGGTTCCACTTGACATTACTGCCTTTTGAATGCCTGCTCCTCTTACACTGACATCACCTTTAAATACGCCCCTTTTACCTTTATTGACATAAGCCTGAAAGGCTCCTCAG
The DNA here is from genome assembly GCA_005024645.1 of Planiliza haematocheilus. Lineage (NCBI taxonomy): Eukaryota > Metazoa > Chordata > Actinopteri > Mugiliformes > Mugilidae > Planiliza > Planiliza haematocheilus. Next base: position 2,002,505 of record SRSE01001373.1, read on the forward strand.
GAGTCATACAGGATGAAACACCTTTAACCAGTTTGTGGTGTTGAAAGCACCAAGGTTGTTTGGGCAAGTTTCCCCACTAGGTGGCTCCCTCTAGACAGGACCAGAGAAGACAATGAGCACAAATGTGGAATTTAATGCCCTGGAGTCAAAGTTTAATGTCACACTGTTCCTGTGTTTCCAGCTCGGGTGCATGGATTAATTCCTTCTCTGCTAAATGAAACACTGGATGAAGGTGGAGCTTTCTAGATGCCTTTATCTTGTACTGATGGTGGGTGTGTGTGTGTGTGTTGCAGGTCACTGGCTTTGGGAACAAAGACCGGCTACAAGCTGTTCTCTTTGACCATGGTGGAAAAGCTGGACTGCATCCATGAGAGCGGTCAGTATGAAGCTGCGATCCATCCACAGCCAGGGCAAACCGACTCGACGCGGTTCATTCAGCACTGGCACCGTTTCATTGAGATTCACTCATTTATCCATTTGTCAGCCATTAAATGGTGACACCAGTAACACCAGAGGATGGTCAGGTCCCTGGTGGATCATTGACTTTCATTCATTTCAGTTTACGTCAGAGACATTAGCGAAACCCTCTGTTTTTATGTAAACTGAACCGTAATTCTAGCTCATTTGTCCCCAGACTGGCATGTAAGCCACGCCACGTCTCCTCAGATTTCCCCTTTTAAAGGAAAGGCTGGGAGATGCGGGTTAAATTTAATCTCAGTGTATAATCTTTTGGTTAAACTCTGGTTAACCTGTCATTAAAGTTAATCTGCTTCCATGGCAGTTTTTTTTTTCTCCACTTAAAGGGAAGACGATGACAAGATCACAAGATTGTTCTCATTCACTTCACCTGTCAGTGCCTTTACCTACAGTGACTGTAGCGTGGTGTACATACACTGATCAACCATAACATTATGACCACTGACCATCTTGTGACAATTTAATGTTCTGCCGGGAAACTTCTGGACCTGGCATTCATTGGTGTGGATGTTACTTAGACATGTAGCATCCACCTAGACCAGACCAGACACCCCAAACCATAGCAATGACACTCCTTGATGACCAACTCAAAAAACATAAAGAACAGCACAAGGTGTTGACCTGGCCTCCAAATTTACTAGACTCCAAACTGATCAAGTATCTGTGGGATACACAGAGGTCCCTTTCCTTAACCCATGAGCCATCTTGTGGCAATTCAATGATCTGCAATTTTGGACCTGATATTCATGTGGATGTTACTTAGATATGTACCACCCACTTAGACCAGACGAGGCAATGCCCATCCCCAGCAGGATGCAGCCCGACACAGGCACCCACACAAAAACGGAAACACTTGAAGAACATACAAGATCTCAAACTAACCAAGTATCAGTGGGATGATCCACAGAGGCCCCTCCCCTCAACCCATAGGACCCAAAGCCCCCCCACTAACAACATCCTGTTACCAGACACCACAGGACACCCTCAGAAGGCCATGTCCATTCTCTGATGAGTCACAACTGTTTTGGAGGCACAAGGGAGACCTACACAATATTAGCTTTCTCATAATGTTTAGTTAATCTCATCATCTTCGTCACATAATCTAGCTACCTACTGAATCCTCTGTCCCTAATCAGTACACCTCTAGTGCAAAATCATTTTGGAACGGCTGTTGTAAAATGTGTTGGTTGTCCAGATTTCTATGATTCTATGTTTTGTCTTCAAGTCTATTAGTCTCGCCTGTCTAATGTTTAGAGTTTCTTATTTAACCTCCGTGTTCTCCTCTATTGCAGAGACCCCAGATGTCTACATCGTGGAGCGTCTCTTCTCCAGCAGTCTGGTAGTCGTGGTGAGCACCGCCATGCCGCAGCGCATGAACATCTACCACTTCAAGAAGGGCACGGAAATCTGCAACTACAGCTACCCCAACAACATCCTCGCTGTCAAGCTCAACAGACAGGTGAGCGAGGCCGACTCGCAGCGCTTCCACGTGCTCTTCTGTAGTTGCTGTAATGTCGACCGGTCACACGAGAGCTCAGCATTTGCCAAGAGTCGTGGATTTGGCATGTGTCACGTGCTTTCAGGATTAGGCCTTAAAGCCTCTTTGTCATGAAACGATATAACCTCAGTTAAACCTAGTGTGATCACTGGTCCATACTCAGGAGCATGGAAGACATTTGCGTCCTTCCTGTCTGATCACCACTCTCAGCAAGCTGGGTCACTTCCTCTGCCGTTGGGTTTATGACTTTCTCTCTTAAGAGCAAAGTTGGTTTGTATTAGACTTGACAGCGACAGCTCTAACCTCGGTCACAGACTGCAGCGCTAATGCTGCTTTTAGTTTTGACCTACATTTTCAAAGCTCAGAGTTTAAAATGATTTGTCACTGCCACGTCTGTAAAGCTGAATGAACGGAAAGAAACTAAACAAATGAGCCAAAAACACTAGATCCAAGAATTCCCATAATGCAGCCCAGCTGCTTCTTAAATATCCATGTCCTCCTCGTGGTTTGTTTACCACAAAAGCCTAAATCTGAGATATTAAGGACGTCATCTGGGGTTGTTTCCTTCCTCTGGCTTCATCTGGAAATGTTGTATTTGCTGTCTCTTGGACGGCTAATGTCCGTCAGTTTGTCTCTTGCGTCATTCGAGACATGCTGAGACAACAAAAATAAACCCCGAGCCCCTCTGATGTCCGATTTATTCATGGGGCACGCACGCGCTGACTCACAGTCTGACACGCAAATAGGTAGCAGACAACTTACGCGGCTTATTTCCAACAAAGGAAATGTTTCAGTTTGCGTTCCCACTGTCTGGGAACATGTAAACAGCTGTGTGCAGTGACATCAGAAGCAGATGTTTCCATGCGGGGTTCGGTAAAGCAGAGGACACGATATTACAAATAGCGTTTCCAATGTTCAGTATACAAAGTTGATTGCTTTAATTGATGAGCAAACAAAAGTCTGAGGAGCAGTACGACATCGTGCAGCTTTTCATAATCTTCGTGAGCTTGAGTTTAGTCGTGCAGGAACCTGAGAAGAAATAACATGAAATTATAATGTCTGGGACGTACGTAGTAACAGTATCACCAGCATAAAACAGCCGCATAATAGATTAGCAGAGCCCCAGAGGTTGTTTTCTTTTCCCCCCGAGAACCTCTGTATATTTTCCATCAAGGTTGTATAAAGATGCATGTCTGTGTGTCTGGTTAAAGGCGATGCTAAGCTACAAAAAACACTTAGGGGGGAGGTCACGGAGGGCAGGAAGAGGCACGCAATATCGCCTGCACGACTGCATTTGCGTAAAATCCGTCAATGCAAAACCGCCCGACGCATAGAGCCCACGCAGGTTTATTGGTGTTTTACGTAAAACCAAAAAAAAACAACAAGAAGAAAATCACAATTTGATTCCCAAATTATTGCTTTGGTTTCTCTAATGTAAGTGGTTTTGGGCTTTTGCAAATATGCGTGGGTTTTCAGGGGTCTCAAGCATTGTCGTCAGTGCTAACGCCGCTCCCTCTTTTCACGTCTCGACTTTGGCCCAACTAGCGTAAAGGTTATGAGATCCTGCAGCTTTCACTCATGACTCACATGTGTGGTTTGAAGGTGAGGAGTTCACATACTTTGCTACAACAAAGACACTGTGAGCTGTCTCCGTCTTGACACAACAGGTAGGCTGTTGACAGTAACGCGATCTTAGGAATACGATCCACGCCAGAATTAACCGGACAATAGCGTTTGACACCTGCGAAAACAATGTGTGAAACTGCAGCTTTTCATGAACTGATCCTTTCACATTTTACCCGACGCTTTCTCGTATTGAGCGGGATTTCCCTGATGTGAACTTAACGGGGTGTAATGACCCGGGGGCTGTTGTGTCTTGCAGAGACTGGTGGTGTGCCTTGACGAGTCCATTTATATTCACAACATTAAGGACATGAAGCTGCTCAAGACTCTGCTCAACACTCCGTCCAACCCCTCAGGTGAGATGTAACACAGACGGAGAAGGGTGGGGGGGACAGGATTCTTCCAGTTCATTACAGTGTTGATGTTGGCCATAATTTTTGCCGAGCTAGTTGAAGAGAAAGAAATCTGATGGGGGAAAAAACAAAAGTAGCGTGACGTTAAACAGATTCCCACATCACATTGTTTAAATGAGATTCATACAATTAATTCCTCTACTCTTCAAGACTTACATAACATACGAAGCTCCAATACAACGTAGAGCCAAGTCGAAACTAAACAAAAGACTGGCAGACCATCCTGTTCCGTCAAGAGATGACAGGACGGAACACATTTAGATGAAAGACGTCAGTTCCTCTTTCCTCCGGCCAAACCTAAATTGTGTGTCTTCCTTGCAGGTCTCTGTGCTCTTTCTATCAACCATTCCAACTCCTACTTGGCCTACCCCGGCAGTGCCACCATTGGAGAGATCATAGTGTACGATGCCAACAGTTTGGTGAGAAACACGTCATCGCAGATCACCTCAGATATCACGCTACCGTCTGTTGTCCTTGTCTGAGAAGGTTCTCAGTCATCCAGGTCATGGTGTATCCAAAAAAGGTTTTAAAAGGCAACTGGACTTGTAGAGCAGCTGTCTTCAACAGGTACTGCAGGGGGGTCATGAAAGTTTTGGTTGATTAGACATTTTTTCCATACATATAAATGTCTTTAAATACACATATACATAAGTAAGGGGTCCCCGTTCCATCTCTCCATCAGTTTGGGGGTCTTTTCCCTGGAAAACGTTGAAGACAACCGTTGTGGAGTGTTTTGAAAAGACGTTTCTCCACTCATCCGAGTAGCTTCTTCAGTTCTAGGGGACTCAAACGTCCCACCAGTCCCGTACAACTGTAGAAGCTACTCGGATGAGTGGCAAAACGTCATTTCAAAAAAACTCTACAAGTGCAGTTGCCTTTTAAACCTTTTTTTGGATATCTGTTGTCCTTGGTGATATAGAATGGAAACAGCTGATTGCTTATACAAAAGAAGAAACTCAAAATATACTCACGTAGCCTTTGTTTTGGCTTTGTTTGTTTTTATATACCTTGACCTGGACGACTGAGAACCTTCACAGACAGCTGCTTATGTTGCATAGAATCAGGAATGAGTTTATTAAGGCAATTTGTGTTGCTGCAGTTCTTGCCCGTTGATGAGGAACAACAATAAATAACAGTATCATCTGCATATATGCATATATTCAATCATTCTTCACAATATTAGACCAAAATGGTGTTTGACTAGATACAAAACACATTGTGTATGTGCTCTTATGTTGAAAGACGCTCACCTGAACCCGAACTTAGTGCCAGAACGGGTGGGCTCAGAAGACGGCAGTGATACTCTTTTCTCTGAAACTCTTTTCTGTGAAACCGTTCATTTTGAGGTCATCCTGTCCTCCCTCGCTGTTCTTATAAGTGTTTGTCTGACACTCTGGTAACACTTGGAGATGTTTTTCCTGTGACCCGAAGCCTTTTGTGTAGCGTACAAGAAGTGATCCTGACTAAGGTCTCATGATGTCCTAAAATATACAGCACACACAGCACGGTCGATGTTGGGTGAACTCACAGTTTGTGGTGTAACCTGTGTAGAAACTAGTATAGTATTCAAGGTCTGACGAATGTAAAAATATAACTGTCCAGTTGTGAAATTGTTAAGTCATGACACAGGATGCTAAAAAACATCAATCTTTCATAATGACTCAGTTCTGGAAAGGACAGTGTGTTTTGTTTGCTCACAGGCTCCTACTGCCTCTGCACTCGTTGGTGAAACTGCATGTTTTCAACTTCGCAAATGTTCCTACCTCGGGTTTCTTTTTACCTGGAACCACGTCAGCTGGCTTTAGTCACACGCTGGCTTTTCATGTGAACCTAGTCAGACAAAGGACACCTCTCTTCACTCTGTGATGCTTCATACGGCACAGAGAGTTTGGCCCAACTGAACCCAACAGCTTTTTTTAGTTATTTGTTATGACTACATTTTGTGCGTCCTTTGACTAGCCAGGTTTCTTCATCTACTACACGCAGAGAAGACTTTCAGGGAATTTACTAAACAAATGGTGTTACAGTTAATTGGCCGTTGACCTTTTTTGATGTCATTATTTGATCGAATATTATTTGCGTGAAGTTCTGTTGCCAGAACTGGATTTCTGGCCTCCTTGGATGTTACATCTTTGAACAACAATTTCATCTTTCGTCTGAGTTCAAGTGGATCTTTGTCCCAGTTTTGAAGAAATTTCATGAAGATGTTCCCATGACAACACATTCACAAGATGATGAATGGGATGGGTGTGAGGTCACAGAGCCTTTTGACCTGTTACCTTCAAAATCCAAAACGTGAAACGTGACAAAATGCAAAGGCCCCTTCAAGGCCCATGGTAAACCTGTCCTTTGAACTTAAAGAAGCAAATTCAGATTAGTTCATCCTTGAGTCTGTGTGGACATTTGTGCCAAATTTTAGGGAAATCACTCAAGGCGATCCTGAGATACTGTATTCACAAAAATGGGCCGTTTTGGCGAACATGCATTCTTAACAACTCCCATCACTCAGATGTTTGTATTCAAGCCTTAACAGTCCAGTTAACAATATAGAATAAAACTCCTTGTGTCATTTCAGAACACAGTGACAATGATCCCAGCTCATGACAGTCCTCTGGCAGCTCTCACCTTCAACGCCTCGGCCACCAAACTTGCCAGTGCCTCGGAGCGGGTAAGAAAGACCCAACAAAGTCCTCCAAGACATGCATGAAGACTGTCACTATACAGTATGACTCACACCACTTGTCTCCATCTTGTCTCTGCAGGGTACTGTCATCCGGGTCTTCTCCATTCCTGAGGGCCAGCGTCTGTTTGAATTCCGCCGAGGCATGAAGAGGTCAGAGGTTCTCACGCAACGTTTAAAATGTGTATGGAGCCGTACTTGCAGGAAACCATTGCAGACACCTTGGCGCACATTCTGCTTGGAGACTTTATTACGTCCTGACTAACGTTCACAGTTAAATGTCCGCTTAGTATTGATTGTTTATGTCTTTGTCTGCAGGTATGTCAGTATAAGCTCTTTATCCTTCAGCCCCGACGGCCAGTTCCTCTGCGCTTCCAGCAATACAGAGACAGTGCATATCTTTAAACTGGAACAAATGGGACCAAGGTATATGCTCACACAAACATAGTCAGATCATTTGCGGTGGGTCCTTACCGAAACATAATTAAATTGTGGTTACATAAAGAATACAGGCTTAAACTTTAGAAAAACTGGACAAGGATTGTACGAAATGTTTTTAATGGACAGACCCTTACTTCCAGGGCTCAGAGGTAATTGGATGGGTAAACCCAGTCGCAACTAAAATGTCCATATTTAATACCAGATGTCTTCATAGCCAGTGACTGCCTGAAGTCTGGGACACATGTACATCCCTCTTTCTCTCTTTGGTTGTGTCTTTAGCAAGTAAAATACATGTGGTTGACTCAACCACTGCAGAATATTCCACTTCTTTACCTCTAAAAACTCAATTACTTTCAAGCCCTTGAAAATATGAGTCTGTACATAAAAATATTTGTAATTCCTCCAGCTTTCCTTTAATTCGAATGTGAGTACACTCAAATGCACTTTATCTTTATTCATCATATAACTGTAACTTCAATATGATTTGATAAAATAACAAAAATCTATATGGACCTAATTGTACATACTTGTTGTAAACGAGGCGTCTTACTTTGTGTATAGTGGCGCGGACGAGGCTGCCACCTGGACAGCCTACGTGGGGAAGATGTTCTCAGCGGCCAGCAGCTACCTCCCTGCTCAGGTGTCTGGCATGATGAGCCAGGACCGAGCCTTCGCCACCGTTCACCTCTCGTCTGGCCAAAAGAACGTCTGCACCCTCGCTATGTGAGCTTCCCTTTCTTTACCGATCAAATCCAGAAGCCTTTGTATTACACTTGTGTTCTTGAAAGGTATCCTTGTTGTGTTTTAAGGCCTCGAGAGACAGTCTTCACCTTCCTGTAAGGAGTTGTTGTCCTCTTATGGATCCTCTTGTTCCTTCTGGTTAATTAATTGTCATTAGCAGCTTCGCATATTGGCACATTAGCTGCTGTAGCTAATAACTGGCAGTTCTGTTATCCGAGGAAGCTTTGTTAAACTTGGTTTAAGTTATTTACTAAATATATTTGAGCACAAAATATGCCTGAAAACCTTCCACGACGCAACCAACAGGATTTCTGACAAGTGGTTTTGAGGCTCAATATCTGTCGCTCTGGTCATCGCCATCTTTCCAGTGCCTGACTTAGCCTAGCCCCTGGCTAATTAAGAAAATCCTCCGTACAGTTGGCACCAATGGAGACATTGACTAAAACCATTCTTTTGCAACCGGCTGTAAACTTTATTAAGTTGACACTTAAAAGGATAATGGCGATTGACTCGCATTTCGAAACAGCCTCAAGTGGCCGTGCATGGAACTGCAGTTTTTTTAAAACTCGCACCGTCATCTCATTTTTCAGTTTTTTAATTATTGATGCTGCACAGCAAAAACAAAATCATGATTTGGATTTGGATTCCAAGTAATATATATATTACATGGAATATACTGTATATATTCAACAAGTAACATAACATACCAGTCACTAGCTGTTAGTCGAAGGGAAAATGGTAATCAAATGTGGGTGTGAGCGTTCAAACATGAACAAAAATCGTTGATCACAGACTAACTGATAGATATTGGGTGTTTGTATCTTAACTGAGTATTAGACATGTGCTGACATTTCACGACTGTTTTTTCTTATCCCTCATTCCTGGTCCAGCTATTTTTAGGATGACAGTGTGTGAATGAATGAGTTCCTTGTTCTTGTCACTGTCAGCTTAGACCAAAGGGAACGACTGTGATTGTTCCAAAGCAGCAGAAATGGAAACTCGGTTTGATGTTTCAGGATCCAGAAGCTTCCACGGCTGCTGGTGGCCACGGCCGACGGCCAGCTGTTCATCTACGACGTGGATCCTCTGGATGGAGGCGAGTGCACGTTGGCTCATAAACACAGGTGAGGCTGCAGCTGATTTCACGTGGGTTAAATGGATGAAAGTTTTAGCTGTGTCTTGGAGAGGCTAAGCTCCTTGTGGCTCCACAGTAATAAAAACCAGCGCGATTGCTTCTTACACTTCTTAAGCTAAAATTCCAATGTACCAGGACCATCTTTATATGATTACCAGGAACCAAAAGAGACGGAAATCTCTAGGTAATTAAAAGACCACCCAGCCAGTATCCATACTAATGGGGATCTTAATGAGGATCATGTTTAAAAGGGTACTATACTGCATTTCTTCCATCTGTAGAGGTCTTGTGGCAGCCGTTGAAACCCAAATTACTTATTATGTTACTTGCGGGTGGCGGCTTGCATGCTCTAGAGAGGATTAGGAAATGTTCTAAAGTTGACATGTGTGCTTGGCTGCAAATATTCAACGCCTTTGAAAAGCTCCTAACAGGCTGAAATGAAAGCATAAAGCCGATGAAGTGCTTCTCCTTGTAGCTCACAGCCTCTTCATCTTCCTCCCTTAGACTCTTCGGCGTTGACGATAACCAGACTGAAGCAACAGAGCCAGAAGGGTCAGAGGTCACAGAGCCAGCACCGTCTTGTCCGTCCTACGCTGAAACTGCTGCCTTACCAGCCTCCGGTCCTGTCACTGTGACCCTCACTGGTTAGTAGTCGCAGATGGAAACATTTCACCAAGAGCACTTTTGTGCTACCGGCTCAGGACATACTTACATATATAATTATACAGTACTATATATAGAAGCACATTGCAGCTAATTTAACTGAAAACACCTGGTAGGTATTCTTGCCTTGACATACTGTATGCTAGAGGACAAGATCACCTCCTATACGTACACCAGTAGGAAAGACCACGCTTAAATTTGCTTTTCTTTATGAGTCTCTGTTGAGATGTTTGCTGAAATCAAATATTTTTTTTCGGTTGTTTATCCATCAATAAAGGTAAAATGTACAGGAATTATTTTAAAGACAGAGTGCAAAAGTGCCTTTAATTATAGGTCAAGTATAGACTCCTTGAGTTTTTTACCATTATGACAACTCAGTGACGTCAAAATCTGGAGCTTCCCCTTGCACTGGAAGTCCCGCTGCACATTTCTAATGTCTGTAGAAAGGAGAAGGTCCAAATGTATGCCATTAAAAAACAGCTAGATGTCCTTTGACCAAAATGTTGCTCTGGAAACGCTTTACAAAGTATTGAGGTTCACTCAAGAGGACAAATATCAAATCCAACAAAGATTTCAAAAATAAATAATTCATACGTGTATATACACAGTTATTGGGTGGCCGAGTTTATAAAAGGGGTGAGAAGAGTCTTTTGCGACGCCGACAGTCATTTTCCTGCCCCTGTTGTTGTGAGTGTTATGTCCTCAATGACAGGAAAGCTGGAGCCGGTGACGATCCACTGTGCAGACTTAATTACTCGTTGCAAATCCTTTCTGGCTGCAGATGAATTCAGTTGGCTTTTGGTTCCTGTTTGTTAAAGGTTAATTTCTGGAAAAATTTCCAAGGGCTACATCAGGTGCAGGACTTGTAAAAACCTTTACCAATCAAATCTGATTGTCCTTTTCCCTCCTTACACCACCTTCTTTACAGTTTAAGCCATAGTGTGTACAGTATATCTTGAGCCTGCCTGTTGTTCTGATGTATTTATGTTTGGCTTCTCTGTTAAAGTTTTGCAGATTAATCAGTGGTGTTTGCATGAAGTTAAAGATAAGGCTGCTCTAAGGGCTCGCCCGTTTCCTCTCCATGTGTTTTTTTACCCAGGCTACTCTGAAGACGGCGGGGCAAAGAAGGGCGAGGTCATCCCAGAGCACGAGTTCGCCGCTGGCCCCGTGTGTCTGGACGATGAGAACGAGTTTCCCCCTGTGAGCATCCAGAAGTGCTAAATGTCAGCTGTACCGCAACATCTGTAGCTCACAGGCTTGACTAATCATTACGACAGACTATATTTTAAGAGTTTAAGGTTATTCAAATGACCCCCTCGCTTCCTGCAGTATCAAATACTAGCAGTTCTTTACAGCAGCGGGCTAATCCAACAGCTCTGCAGTAAAACCTACCCTCGCATGTTTCTGTGGGGTGAAGATTTAAAATTATGACCATTTTGGAGGTTGTAGGTTAATGCTGCTGTTTAATTATTCTACTTTTGTATATCGGCATTGATTAAAATAGCGTGCACACCGTATTATAAGGGCTTTGCAAGAATAAGAGCCATATTATTTGTAAAACTGACCATCACAGATTTGCACAAATATGTAAAAATGCAGTAACAGTCACCTCTACTTGTGCTAATTCAGCGCGGCCTCCTCACTCTTAAAGGCCATGACGGTAATCTCACTAGGTCAGATCTTTTCCTACGTGACACGTCTGAACTGAATAGCATCGCGTAAAGATAAGAAGGTGAAACATGCGCAGGCACAGATCGACCGTAATCAATTGGAGGAAAATCCAAGCAGGATGAATCGCAGCTTCTACAATTATGTTAGATGTGTTCAGTCACAGCCTCAGTTCAGCTTGAGTGTATGAACATGAATATATTTTTAAGGATCTTGTTTTTGCCTGTGTGACTACGGCGATGATGCAGATACAGCATGAAGGCTCCAGGAGCAGTAACTTATCAAAGTCAGCTTCATTGTCAGTTCTGACATGTGTGTGACACATACACAGGATTTAAAAGTCTTTCTTCCAAAGCCTTCAGTGCAACAACTTAGACATAGAGCGTCTTAGACTGTGCTTAATTTCCAAGAGTTTCCAGCCCCAGAGACTTTCAGTGGTCCTCCACCGCTGTGATACGCTTAATGACCAAAGACAACTCTGAGATTTCAGATTAAGAGCAGAAAAACTCCTCCTGACCTTTGAACTCTGTGGCATCTTCATGAATGGCTGGATGTCAGCACAGACTCTGGTATATCCCACTGAAGGATATCCTGACATTTGAACGATTGACGAGTGTGGATTCATGTCATGAACAACAATATACACTATATCACACACACACACACACAGTTTCATTACATTGATGACAAAAACTCACTCACGTTAACGCAATTAAACCATTTAATGACTGAAGCTACTAAGACACTAATCATATGTTAATATTACAGAATGACAGTAGATGCTAGCCTTGTTACAGTAATACAACTGTACTTTTATTTTCCTTTATCACACTCCTGTTGTATACACCAGAACTTATCTTATTTCAAAATGAAAGTCCCTTTATTTGAAGTAGGAAGTCAAATTAAGCTTTAAACAGGTAAAAATGCAATAAATGTTGCATATTTACTGTGCTTTATTCCAGTAAATAATCATTAATGGCCAGTAAACATGCATACCTCAGTGATACTGCCCCCTAGTGTTGTGGTGGTGCAACATCGACTAGGAAAGTCAAAGCTAAGGCACAAATCAACTCCACTGCTGTGGCCTGCGTTATAAGCAACCAGAAATCTAATCTAACTCTTATTTGTTAGCTGTAAACAGGAAAAACAAACAACACTTTAGTCTGAAAGGGGGTTTGGCTGGAACACTTTTTGTCTTGTTGGATCTTGTGGCCGTTTTAACCTCTCCCTCAGGTTCTTTGTGTGACTTTGTGTGTTTCCATATGAGAGTGCGTAGTGTGGAAAGATCAGATTTCATGCGTGCCATGCATTCAAGGAAAATTCTGGTGTAACTCAGCCTCAGAAATGTACGCTGGCCACCTCTGTTGTTGAGATTAAAGAAATTAAGATATAATAAAAAAAAAATGAAATCATCCTGCTATGCTTTTCACATTGTACCAAAGTCCTTTTAGCACCTTGACTGAAGTAAACTCAGAAATTAGCACAGAGGAGCTAATCCTATAGACTTAACCAAAGAAGATTTCAATTTATTATTTCATTGCCGTTTTTTAAAACCTGGACCTTATTTCAGGCATAAAATACGATCATTTACTCAGCCATACAACTTTTATGTCATTTGGATGATATTTAGGTCCACGTAAATATCCATATAGTGGGAGTGAATGGGGCACCGACACGCAGCCTCTAATCTCAAAAAGGAAGACACGCGGCGCTCAGAGATGACATCATCCAGTCAATCTACAGACCCTGGATGATGATAACAGGTAACTCCGGACTCAATGGGGAATAGCACTAGCGTATTATAACAAAATATTGATGAAGTGAACGAGTTTTGTGGCAGATTATTTAGAGGCTTCGGTGCCCCATTCACTCCCACTATATGGATATACGGAGATGTAAATAATGTCCGAATGACTACAAATGATACAAAAGTTATATGGGTGAGCAAATGATTGTATTTTATGCCAGAAATAAGGTCCAGGTTGTAAAAAATAGTTGATTCCCCTTTAAGGTTTCTCCACAAGATGAACCGGAATTTTCCTTCAATGAGCCTCGTTTTTTTACAAATCCTGTAGACTAACGGTCTGTTCATGTGTTTTGGTAGATTAATTGGTGCCGCGACGGGACTGGAGGCGGCCAGGGAAGGCGCTCGTGAGTGGGTAGAAGGACAGATGGACAAACAGACAGAAAAAAAAGGCGCCAGGAAATGAGATGAACAGAAAATTATAGAAGAAAATAAAAAACATCAGGGTGCCATTTTCTCATTAACGGTAGAGAGAAAGTAACTTCCATTAACATTCAAGCTGACGTGGGAAACAAAACTCTGACCAAGAAGTAGATGTTCTGTAGTCATTTCCGAGAGAACAGTCTGTTCCTCAAAAGACTGATGTGTTAAATGTACAGTACACTTCTGACTCTGCCATTGCACCAACAGTAGCCGTCAACTTCCTCTACGCTTACCTTTGAGTTCCTGACCACATCTGCTGTGAACTGAAGAAGTTTAGAGAAGGGAGCTGTTGGCTGCTTAAAAAAACAAACAAATAAACAAAAAATAATCAGGGAGGAGTGTTTTCTGAACATATGAGGTGCATGCTGTATCAGAAATATAACCACAGATTTCATAGCATTAATACTTGACAAATATTTTATTATTATTATTATGTTGCATTATTGTAGCAACGTTTTTATGTTTTATTTTCCCCCTCCTCATTAATAATATCTACGTTTACAAATTGTTTTTATTCTGTGCTGCGTTTCACTGCGTTGACATGTATTCAGTGTTTCTGTGCACGGCTCCACGAGACATTTCAGAGGGTGGATATGTACTGTATGTTCGTTTGTGCCTGATGTCATTTGTAAAAGAGCAAAGTTGTTTGTTTTTTGTTGTTTTGCTTGACGCACAAGACCAAAACGAGTGAAAGAAACAAACAAGCAAACAAAAAATAATAAACATGTGGAGTGGATTAATAATGAACCTATGCAAAGCAAAGAATCTGTCTGCTTTTTTTATTTTTTATTATTAAATTTCTATGAGTAAAGGGTGTGGCCAATTATCACAATCAAAAAATTATAAATAAATACATTTATTTATATAAGAAAAAAGAAAAAAATAATACATATAGGCCTTTTTCACAAAAAACAAAACAAAAAAAATCAGTTTTAATTAACTTCTGTTGTTTAGTTAATGTATTAATTCCAATCGCTATATTAGTTGCCCATTTAATTTAATTATTTGTTTGTACATTTCCTGTCTTTTCTTGTTATCTACCTGCCAAATGCAATTCAGCTTCATTATGCGCCACAACATTAAAACCGCGATCACAAGTCTGTCTTGTCTTGACTCAAAAAACACGAAAAACGGCACAAGGTGTTGACCTGGCCTCCAAATTCACTAGATCCCAAACTGATCAAGTATCTGTGGGATGATCCACAGAGGCCCCTCCCCTCAACCCGTAGGACCCAAAGGCCCCCACACTAACAACATCCTGTTACCAGACACCACAGGACACCCTCAGAAGGTCCATGTCCATTCTCTGATGAGTTACAGCTGTTTTGAAGACACAAGAGAGACCTACACAATATTAGGAAGGTGGTCATAATGTTATGCCTCATAACATCTGATCAAAGGTACCCTTCAAGTCAACATGTGAAACAGGATTAAGCCGTGCATTCGTGGCTGTTACTCTACAAAGAAAATGTTGTTACGTAAACACTTGCATTTTTAGTTCAGACTCCAGCTGTCGAGGAAAGTGAAGAAAAGCCCACAGCATTGCATTTAAAGGACATTACCACCAGTTGTCAATTACCGTAATACCCTGCTTAGACGTTAACACTCTCTTACCGTAAAACCTGAAAGAAAGGGGACAAAAAGTTTTTGTTGCCCCCTCTATTTCAGTACCAGTGTGTACACCAAGGCCAGATTTATTCTCACTCCAGGCCCTCCTTTAGCTCTTTAACTGTTCGCGATACTCCAAGATTAAGTTCTCTTATCCCTTCATCAGTACTTAAGCACTCTAAAGTCCAACACACTTTTATGACACGTCCTCAGCTCCTTTCAACTGCACAGCATTACCTCATAAAGCATCCTCAGACAAGTTGTGCAACCATCCCCGAGAAGACCACAGTTTGCACCAAACGTCAGGTTATTGTTGAACGGCGAGTCGTCCGGCGACGTATTTCCATAATCAGTACGGCCTCGAGAACGATTAACAAGTCTGGCCTTAAGAGAATCTGTTGTAAACAGCCATAACCTTACACCCCGAGGGACGGCGAGCACTTGAGACGACGCTGACACAAATGGGGCAAGAGAAGATGAGAAGCAGTAGCAGACAAACACAATAAGCACGTTAAATGTGAAATGGAGCCCAGGTCTCTGTGGAAAAGTGGAAGAGATGAGTTTATTGTGAATTAGAATGTTTTCTTTATTTTTTTTTACGTGCACATCACTGCAGAGAGTAGCTATGACTTTTCACAGCTCGGTTTCTTCTACTGGAATTACATAAGTTTCTACAATCAGACTCCTCGGCCATGTTGGACTTTGGATTTGTCTTATGTGATTTGCAAATGAGCAGCATCCTGTGCCGCCAGGTGACAAACTTTACGATTCAGTGTCCTCTGGCCATCCGGAGGGGAAAAAAAAAAATGTATTCCACAGAAGAATAGTAAAATAAAACAGATTTACGTCAGTAGATCAGGAGAGATGCTGCAATCAAATATATTGTTGCATTTATTTCATTTATTTTCTCTGCCGTCTTTTAGCGGACTAATGGAGATGCATGCCTGTCTCTCTACTTCCAGCGTGGTCCTTAACCATTTATGGATCATAAGGAAACACTTTCTGTTTGTGCATAAAAAAATAAAAAACATTGTGCCTTCACCACATGCTGTGCAGCAAGACTGAACACTAACGTTTAATTTTAAGACAGTCTATTTCCGTTTAAATGCATCTGCTCTTGCAGGCTTATTGTCCTGTATGTACATGCATGCATTTTTTGGAAGTGGGGTTAGGTTTTGAGGTGGTATCTGGGGTGTTCCTATCAGATTTAAGGGCTGGACCTTCGTCAGGCCACGACTTCGGCACACCCCTGCATCACACTGAAAAGTATTTCAGGTCAGGGTCCTTCAGAACATTCGACTTAAGGACAGAGGATCGGTCACACACACACACACAGGTGAGACATTTACAAACTATACCTAACTAAATGCTGGCTAAATTAAAAAAGGACTTGGCACATTTATATCTTGATGCATTTAGGTCAAAATTAATTTCAAGGACATATTATATGGTTTAAAACAAACTATTTGGAACAATTTTTGTTTAATCCACCTTTTAGTCCATTAATAATATCATTAAAATATGGAGGTGGACTGTTGCCAGCTATTTTCTTCTTCAAAGGAAAGTGAAATGGGAGTTGTAGGCTTATAATCAATATTTCATACATTAGATTAGTTGACTTAATGGTTTGTTTTGCTGTAATCAGTGTAAATCAAAGTACTGCACAGGAAGTATTAGAGTTATACTTAATTTCCATGCATTCAAAAGGCCATTTGGTCAAAAAATATCTTCAGTACCTTCAAATCTCAACTTTCATATTTGATGTTTTAAAAAAGAAAGAATGAATAGGGAAATAAACGAGACATTTTCAGGAAAACCAGACAACCAAACAAGTTAGAGCATGCTGTCTTTGTTTTCATTGTTCTTCTTCTAATTTGCCACATTTTCACGACGTGACTGATTTCCGTGTATTTGTGTAGCTGACACACACACCTCCACGCAGACACCGCAGGGTGGGTGGACCTGGATGCTCAGTCTCGACTGGAATAAACCTGTTCATCCCGGCCGGCGCGACACAGCGCACCAGGACGCGCTGCAGTTGCGTTCGAGTGCAGTCAGAAAAGTACAGGAAGAAAGCGTGTTCGTGTTTTCAAGCTAGCTCTGTGTGTGTAGGGTACGGCTGATAACTGTGTGAAATTCACGGTACAATTAACATCAAAGTAGAGCAGATGAGCGTTTTGCTGAACGTTCAAAAAAGAAAAAAAAGAGAGCTAGCTCTATAGCTCTGTAGCGTTTCCTTCATATTTAAGTGTACAGTTTTCATTGTCGTTGTGCAGAATTTGCTCTAAAATTTAAACTAAAACGCCCCACATACACAGTCCATTCTTCGTATATTTATTTGTGATAAATAACTTAGTAGTGGCATCCGCAAGATACCAATCCTCGACTTTTTGTTTAGATAAATTAATTTTCCGCAGGGACAAAAACGCAACGCTCAGTGCCGGCTGCAGTACATTGACTGTATGTAGCACGCGGCACAGTGTTTGTGTGTGCGCATGTGTCTGTGAAGCCCTGCGCGTTCACAAACGCACGCAGACTTGCGCGCCCGCGTTTGAATACCGGCTTGAGCCGGTAAAGAGCTGCCAAACCAGACAGGAAATAATTCAAAGAAGACAAAAGGAACAACGAAATTACTGCGAAGAAATATATCTTTCTATTTTTAAATTTTTTTCCAAATAGCCTATTTGTTTTTGGAGGAGCGAGAGTGTTAAATATTGAATTTGTACATATAAACGCTTGATATATATTTTTGTTTGTTAATTATTTCTCCGATCAGCCTTGATCGTTAGACATTCTTGCTGGTTTAAATATATTTAAATGACGGCGAAATAGAAAAGACGGTTTAATTATTTTTTCACCAAACGGCTGTTTTTCCCCTCCTCCTTCACCACTCAACTGCCGGTAAGTAAGATGTCAACTTGGCAACTCCAGCCGTGGGATGCTGTGTAGATGCTGGGGAACGGCGGTAGCGGCTGTAGCTCGTTTTTTCTTTTCTTCCTTTTTATTTTATATTAGATATGTCCGTCTTAAGGAGAAAATAATTTTATTTATTTTGTTTGTCTAATAAGCGCTCACTATCATCGTGTTATGTCTTTATTTAGCCACACACAACAACGGCAGCAAGTGTAGGCAGATCGTGTGTTTCGTTAAAGCAGGTATCCCTTAGAGGAAGTGTGTCCCGTCGGTCCACGTTTATTCGGTGTTTTGGACTAGTGACCTACTTTTGCCCAGGGATACCTGTTCGGTCGGTAAAACAGAATCAGCGGCATTCATTTATGAGCCATTAGCCGCGTTGCAAAGCCTCAAGGTGGGTGACAGCGAAGCGCACTAACGTTGGTCGAGGGGGGCACATTTCTGTCAGGTATACATATTTTGTCAGGGCACCGGCTGTAACGGTTGCCCGCCTGCTTTAGTGGGTGAGAAACCCCAGGGATGCGGCACTGACATCATCCCTCCTCCTCCTCTGCAGTGCGGATAACACATGGTCGACGGGAAGTTTGAGGTCCGGTACTAGTATATTATTATGAAATATTTAAGACAAAATAAGAAAATATTATAAATAAATAAATTTAAATAAAAAAAAGTTTATTCAGTCATGTATTTCTTTACTTAAATAAGAGTAATACAACAGAAAAACAGGAAAATACAGTTCAGACTTTAGTAAAACTATAGGATAACATATTTACAACATATTGAAAGTAACCTTACTTAAAGCAGACACGTCAGAAATGCCTCCTGACTGTGTATAGTAGATAATACAGTCATATAATACACAACATAATATGGTATAGACAGGTAAATAACATCAATATATTTAGATGTGGTCAAGTTGATCTGTTGGAAGTTGAAACCGAGCATCAGAATGAGGAAGAAAGGTGATCTTAAGTGGCGTGGTTCGGTCTTACCACGCAGGGTGAATAGAGACTCTGCTGATCTACTGGTATTTTTTACACACATCCATCTCTAGGGATTAAAGAGAATGGTTTGAAAATCAGAAAATATCCAGTTCCCTGTATGAAAATGGCTCGTTGATGTCGGAGGAGAATGGTTCAAGGCCACAGTAAGTCAAATAACCACAAATCACAGCCGAGGTGTGGAGAAGATCATCTCTTCCAAAGCGCAACACGTGAAACCTTGAAGAGGACTCAGCAGACGACCACACAGGCTGCGACTCGTGCCTCGTCACCAGGCTGCAGTTCACGTGGGCTCACCACAATTAGACTGAACACTGGGAAAACGTTGCCTGGCCGGATGAGTCGCAATTTCTGCTGCAACATTTGAACGAGAGAGCCAGAATGAAACATCAAGAACAACGTGGAAGCATGGAGCCGTCATTACTTGTCTCTGTGTTTTTGGCTAGTGTGTGTAACAATGCAGTGCCAGCAGTACCAACTGAGAATTGCTGAGTATATATTAGTAAATAGCTACTTCCAGCAGAATAAGACCTCGTGCCACTCAAATAAAATCATCTCAAACTGGTTTCTGTGCTCGAATGGCCTCCACAGTCACCAGATCTCATTCTAGATCAACTAATCCGCATAGCAGCACGGACCAAACACATGGGACCGACAAAACAAGCACGTCTCCTCCAGTAAACATCAAGTAAAACTCGTTGAACTAGATCATTTGCCTTCTGACTTTTATTCGACTGCCGAACTCAAAATGCCACAGTAAACATGAATTATTCACCCCCACGACTCTCTGCCCTCTCTGGCGTTACATCATCGCTCACTCCTGGAGACGCACCACCTGAGACATTGAGGGCAGGGACAGCGACGAACCTCAAACTCAGCATCTTCTTATCGTCGACTGGCGGCTTTTGATTGCTCCTAAATCAACTTAACACCACTATAAAGCACTTGTTAACCAGCTGCTTAGGTACACTAGTGAAAGTACTAAATCCTCCTTCACACTTCATAATGTTCAGGATAGGAAAAGTCGTAACTCAGCTTTATGATCATTTAGGAGGATGTATTATTTGGAGGTGTTAAATTGTTGAATTAAATACAAGACTGACATGTAACTTTAACCTTCATGAAGATAAGATTTAGTGCTGTTAGGATTGTTATATTAGGACGCATTCGTTTTCACCTAATGCACAGGCATGTGAGTCAAAAACTGGGTTTGGGTTATTTATAAAATTAGGGTAAAAAAAAATTTCTGGAGATGAAGCGAAACATGAAAGTGACAGCTACAGCTGAGGGGGATAACTTAGGACTCCTGTTTATTGAGGAGAAAAAGTGTTATAAAACACAAAGTGCTGCTCTAAAATTACAACAACAAAACATTTTTTATTATAAAGAGATCTTTGCTTTTGCAGGAATGTGTCGTGACAAGGCAGCTGTATTATTCAGAACAATATTTGTTGTGGCAGCCTGAGGTGAAGGAGGGATATTCATGCTAAATTAGACTAGTTTGAGGTGTCGTGTTTGTTTGCACACAGGTGTGTGTGTGGGAATCATAGCTTAATGCTCACACACTCATGCTCAGCTCCCAACTGGCAGCTTTAGTCTAGAAGTTCGGATTGAACTGAACTGTCGTGGCTTGACGTAAAATATCCGCTCTCCGATCACATTAGTCAAAGCTTCCCTTTTCGCCGCAGGTTGGTGCATTACATTTAGCTGACATCTCTGGTCTTGCCTCAGCTGGCGCCCTCTGTGCCTTCTCAGCCACACCCTCGATGACGAAAGGTCAACGGTGTTTCACATTCTGCTTTTGTTATCTCGGTGGTTGTGCCAGTGTTGGTTTTCCTTCTCAAAGTCACACTTAATCAGATCCTAGAGGGATACGTCAGTGAGTCATTGCTGCAAGTGAACGCATCAGGAGCCGTGACCACACCCTTACCATTTACATGGAGCGCTGGATCGTAAAGGAGGCATATGTTTCCTGTTTTCACTGCTCAGTCAGCTCTCCTCTGTGTGACTGTCAGGGGCGCATAATGAGCACGGCATGAGGAACAACATCCAGGCGTGTGGAGACAGATTGCAAAATGGCTTAAACAGCCTGCAGTTTTGTGAGACACTGTCCTGAGATGTCGTTTAAAGTTTGTGCTCAGTACACGAGTGAAGTCTCATTGTCGCGTCACACCCAAACGCGTCAGCATCAGTGCTGCATCCTGGTTCCAGATGTTCTCCAGTTGAGCAACACGCACACACCCAGGCGTCCGCGTGGGGAGAAAGAACGCTTGATTCATCGGATCTGATGCTCACGTGTCTATTGTAGACGCACCGCTTGGCGTTTCACTCCTTTTCCTTCCTCGGTCAACTTTTTATACATGCTGACCTCTGCAAACCAGGAAGACATCTGACCCAGTGGTCTCGTGGTCAAAATGATCTCCAGCCCTTCTACTTGTTCATTTTTCCTGCTTCTAACACGTCAGCTTTGCAGACTTAATGTTCACTCGGTGCCTGATCTCAAGAGATATTCAGCATCAGTCAATCGACCAGTGATTACGACTAGTCTTAATGTTATGGCTGGTTGCTGTATGTTGCTCACAGCTACTGTATACGTGCTACTTTGAAGAGTCAGTTCCTCATTTGACACAGAGACACTTTGTACTCCAGGCTACTCCCTAAGACTAGATATAGTTCCTTATCTGGCGTGTGTTTCCAGTAAGCCTCCTTTTGAGGAAGTTGTCAAAATATTTAAAAGGATACACCTGTGTTGAAATACAAGTCAAGTGTATAATATAACAACAGATCAGCTGCAGAGGTCTCGTAACCAATATTTAAGAACAAAGAATGAAAAGTGTGACCAGTAAGCATTGTTTATGATTGTGTTTATGACAGCATCAACAGGAAGTGGCTTTCAGTAAAGCACACTTCCTTTAACGGGCTCGTGTTCGTCGTGGAGATCTTCCGCCCCCTAGTGGTCAAACGTCAGAGCTGACACCCTCTCTTGCTTCTCCCTCCAGGTCGCCTGCTGCAGCCATGAAGGTCCCTGTCGTCCAGCGTTGTTTGGGTCCAAATGTTTACTCAGAGGTGCCAGACGGCGGCTGGGGCTGGGCCGTGGCCCTGGGCTTTTTCCTGGTTGAGGTGTGCACCTACGGGACCCTCAAGAGCCTGGGCGTCTTCCTCCAGGATCTGATGGAGGAGTTCGGGGAGAGCAACAGCCGCGTGTCGTGGGTCATCTCCATCTGCGTCTTCATCTTCACCTTCACCGGTCAGTCGCTCAGACATGGGATTCACTGCTGGCTCAGAACTATTTAAACCAAACACATTTGTCTTTGTTCACACATTACACGTTTGTCACAGATTTGATATGTCTTTTCATTTTAACTTGATTTTGTTTTAACTATACCTTCTTTAATCAACATCTCTGCTGTTCAGAAAGCTCTTGGCTCATTGACGGGCCTGTGTATTTATCTATTTCCGCTTTCTTCTTCTTCTTCTTCTGCTTCTTTTGGGATTTTGTCAGACAGTTTTGCCGCTACAGAGCTACAGCTCTTGACCAGTTTGAGAAAAACATTACCAGCGTCCACAAACTCTGTCGTTCAATCTCGGGCTTCTTTGAGAACCACTTGCTCAGAGACCAGAGAGATGTTTTCCTGCAAAAACTTGACGACTGAGCAGAAATGATTTTAATCGAGCGACTGTTTCTGTCCTCCACCCTCAGCTCCTCTGTCCACGATGCTGAGCAACCGCTTCGGTTATCGTCTAGTGGTCATGATCGGAGGCTTCCTCATTAGCCTGGGAACCATCACCTCCGCCTTCACCAACTCCATCAACGAGATGTACATCACCATTGGCTTTGTCTCAGGTATAAACTCACGAGCCTGCACATCTATCTGTCTGTCTGTCTGTCTGTCTGTCTATCTATCTATCTATCTATCTATCTATCTATCTATCTATCTATCTATCTATCTATCTATCTATCTATCTCTCCGTCTGTCCATCCGTCCGGTTGTGTATCATCTTGTTGTACCATTTACAGAGTGCCTGCTTTGCTCCAGCAGATGTCGTGTGTCTTATGTAACCTCCCGTAATGTCCTGTGAACTAAAGGGACTCCTAGCAGTGTCAACATCAAAATCTGTTTCTCCCACAACTGTCCAATGAACAGCACGGAGCCAGGTCTACTCCACCGTCTTAACTTTCAAGGAACGACTGACAGAACAAAGCTGAAGCATTTCCACTAAAGAACAATAAAAAAAAACACTAAAAAGACAACAGGCCGACTGTTGTTTTAGACCGAGACAAATTGGTGGAGTTGCGTCTCCTCTCAGAGCACATTAACTTGTCTTTCTCTTGGACAGAAAGCACTGCTAGCTCTCCCACCCGTGATTACCATATCTGCCTGTGAAAACGGACCACAGCTAACTTGGCAACCCCCTCTTCTCTCTCTCCTTGTCTCTCTTCTTCTTTTTTTTCTTTTTTTTTCTTTTTTTTTTTGTCTTTACAAGGCTTTTGTCTTCCAGCAAATCTGAATTACCTCTCGGGAGCGTGACAAAGGACTGACCTGACACCTTGAATGTTTGACCCACCCCTCCTCCTCCTCCTAGCCATGCAGTGTTCCTACCCCACGGGCCAGTGGCTGTCATGCCCCCTTTTCTCTTCTCCTTTTGTTTACAGGCTTCGGCTACTGCCTCACCTTCATCCCCACCGTCACCCTCCTAGCCCAGTACTTCTCCAGGCGGCGAGCCCTCGTCACCTCCGTTGCTTCCTCGGGAGAGTCATTCGCCGTGTTTGCTTTTGCGCCGGGTGAGTGAGAAGACGATCAGACGTTGTCAGAGTAGTTTAAGTTAGTAAATAACTCATGCTGTCCTCTCCGTCTCTCCACAGCCTTCACTACGCTGAAGGGACACATCGGTTGGCGCTACTGTCTCGTTATTCTCGGCGTCATTCAGGCGTCTGTGATCTTCTGCGGCGTCCTCCTCCGTCCAATCATCGTCAACCCAGAGCCTCCGAAGAAAGACGATGAATCGGAGAAAGACTCTCTGTCCCTGAAGCTGCTGGTTTACGAGCTGGAGAACGAGCAAACCAGAACCTCCATCAGTTCAGCGCTGTCCCGAAGTTCGAACGACTCCGGCGTCACCTCCCTCTCCTCCTCGGATGTAGACCTGGGGACGACTGGAGCAGGGGTCAAGGCTCAGGTGCAGGACAAAGAGGTTCAGGAGAAACTGTTGTCCAAGCCTCCAACCCCAGTCAAAGAGGAGGACGCAGTGGAGGGAGCAGAGGTAGAGGCGGGTCCTCTCCAGCCCTCCGCCCAAAAGCTCCTGGACTTCTCTGTGCTTAAAGACTGCGCCTTCATCTGGTACTCCCTCTTCGGCCTGTTTGCCACGCTGGGCTTCTTCGCCCCGCAGCTCTACATCATCGAACTGAGCAAGAGCCGAGGCGTGGAGCCCGACATGGCCTCCTACATGCTGTCCGTCATGGCCGTGGCTGAAATCTTTGGCCGCTTGTCCATCGGCGTGGTGTTGAACAGAGTCCGCTGCAGGAAGACGCTGGTGCTGCTGGTGTGCGTGGTTCTGCTGTGCCTGGTTCTGGTGGCCTTCACCGTCGTGTGGGAGTTCTGGGGTTTGGTGATCTGCTGCGCCCTCTACGGCTACTTCATGGGCACCGTGGGCTCCACGCACATCCCCATGCTGGCTGAGGACGACGTGGTGGGCATCCAGAAGATGCCGTCCTGTGTGGGAGTGTATGTCTTCATCCAGAGCTTTGCTGGATTGTCTGGACCACCGCTAGGAGGTACAAGACCTGCTGCTTTTTCTGATTTAACGCGTTAACTTCTGATTTAACTAAAGATCCTAACAGGTGTCTCTTCTTCTTCTCCAGGTGTGTTGGTGGATCACACTCAGAACTACGGGGCTGCTTTCTACTCCAGTGCCGTGGGCATGGGGCTCAGTGCCATCTGCCTGGCTCTGGTCGGCCCGGCCAAGTCCGGCATGTGTCAGAGACGGAGACCAAACCAAGAGAAAGAGCAGAACCCAGAGGAAATGGAGAAAATATCTCAGGACAGCGGCCAGCTGGACTTTTTGGAGGTGGACTTGGCCCTGGAGGACAGTCCCGTCAAACGCGGCGAGGCTCAGGACAACACTGGCGTCATATGAGCCCCACAACGACACGCCATCGCCTCCCAACAACGGACAAGGACGTCGACAAAGCAGCATCCAGGTGCCCAGAGGCACTGAGAGACACTGCTGCTGGACCCAGATCTCAGGTGTCACTCTCTCACTTTCTGACAAGCTTGAAATTCACTTTTCCCCAGGAAGGAAACCGTCTCTGCTCTGAGACCAAAGACGCAGTGTTACACGCAGCCATCTAACAACATCACAGTTTAATCCTGTCTGATTTAGACAGTACAACATGTATCATAGAGAGAGCCAAAGACATCATGTTGTCTTAGTTTCACTCATCAGCTCCTTCAAACACACACTCGCTATAAGAGACCTGCTTAAAGAACAATCATTACCTTCTGAGCCCAAAACAACAGCTCCATAAAACTCACCAAGTGTTTGGAACAGTGTTCATGATGAGTGTGTTGTAGGAAAGTCTAAGCACCACTGCTCAGTGCTTAGACTCAGATCCTCACTGTTGGTCCACGCAGTCATTCCTACTGAACACGTCGATGCTTGACTCTTCTACCTGCCGTTCTTCTGAAACGTCTGAAAAGTTAAAACGCACATTTTGTGGCTTTAAGTAGAAGCTAGAGAATGTACCTGTGTGTGCATCTGATGCATGGGCCGTGCTGCAACTGCTGCTGTTTTGTCTGTCTGTTTGTGTAGCTCATGTACAGTTTTGAACACTAACAGCCCTGCAGCAGCACCTGTGTGTCTCTGACAGCAGAGGTTGAGAGGTTCATTCAGCACAAAGCCTCAGAGCCACTCAACTCTGCACTGCTGTGCATCATGGGACCTTCTGTTATCTGTTAGCATGATGCCACACAAACTGAAAAGCAATGATGATACAATACAACTTGATTTACATGTCAAATGCAAACGCTCCTTAAATACAGCACGTGTAGAACAAGAGCTGGTCATGTACTGTACCTATGTACCTATGTATGTATGTAGAGGAGATATGAACATTAGAGTCTAATGTGAAGCACCTCCACAACCTGACTTGAAGCTACTTCACAAACTCTTTTCCTAAATCACTGTATTACCTTTATTTAAACCGTTTATAACGATGGTGTAATTTTTAAATTTATTTTAATTTTTTAACCGAGTGCCAGGCGGGTTCCTGCCTGTTGAGTTCTGTACCACTTTCATTATGTTTTTTTTTTTTTTTAAATAAAAGCTCCAAACTGATCTCTGCTCGTCTATATGTTCCTGTGTCAGGCTGCTATGGGGTGGGGGTGCCTGGTCTGGTCTGGGTGGGTGCTACATGTCTAAGTAACATCCACAGGTCCAAACATTTCTCAGCACAACACTGAATTATCACAAGATGAAAGTTTATTTCTCCTGTCAGTGGTCATAATGTTGTGGCTGATCGGGAGTAAACTCAACAACACGGACAGAGGCAGTTTTTTAAAAAAACAGCTGGATTTATTGAGGAGAGTAGAAGGTTAAGACAGCATAACTTAGACTGTACACTGAAAGCTCGTCTATCCGAAGACACCAAACATGTCGGAGGAGAAATGTTTTCCGTGACTTTAACACGAGGACACCGGGCTGAAACGTTTAGTTTGAGAAGGAGGCACTGAACATCTGTATATTTGGCAGATCATTGTGTAGGTTCACTTCCTGATGTGATTACAGGCTACGGTTATATAAGACACTGGCGTTAACAGAATCAACCCTTCTAACACGTTATGACGGCGCCCTGTGGAGCGGTGCCGTTGCATAGTTTGAACTATGTGAGGTGTCACGAGGCGTTCACGGCCCACACGGAAAATACTTGAGTCATGTTGTTAACTGCGGCGGCGCTGACGTGAAGTTTAAAGACTGAAGGCAGAGATTTAGTTTGGTTGGTCGGTGTGCGTTAAGCCTGTCAGACCCTGTAACAGACTGAAACGCCTCTTTTTGGCCACCAGGGTGCGCCAGTACCCAAGCACAGTTCACGGCGTCAAAAGGCGAGAGGCTAGCACGTTCACTGAACCCTTTAAGAGATTTAAAACCAGCAGATTAACAGCAGATCCAACACTGGCCCGGATTAGATTCTTTTTGTTCCCTGCGGTACAGGTGCAAATAAAAAGTAAATACTTTGAGAGGACGCGGCTCATCGACAGCCCATCAAGAGAGTGGAGACATGAAGCCAGTGGCACCAGCTGCTCCAGCTTTGTCCAGTTGTCGGCCCCAACTCACAATTAACACAAATTAGAGCCGGTTGCAGCACAGAAACACAAACATCTGGAAATACATCTGTGGCCTAAGGTGGAATTAGAGGAACTGTACAGAATTAAATGTGTGCAAATGGAGGAGGGCGTAAGGTTTCCTAAAACTGACGTCTAAATTACAAACTTATCAATTTTTTAAGTGCACATAAATATGGAGTAAGTGTATTTTCATACTTCAAGCCTGTAGGATTATTCTATGGGTTTTGGTTTCTCTCGTGCACGTTTAACAGAACTGAGCTGCTCTGGATTAGACTAACCTCACCTACACACAGATTTAACAAATTAGTTTGTCGGGGTCTGAGTCTGTCAGACGGCTTCTGCAGCTGCTCACGACCTGTTTAGAAGCAGCTTGTTTTAAATTCTGACAAAACAAAAACAACAAATCTTCCCGCTCAAACTCGGCGGTGGATTCGCAAACAGCTGGTGCAGCGCGATCTTAATTTCAAATGAACCGGGACAGAGGCTCCATTAAAGGAGGCCAGAAGGCCCGACGTCGCTCACACATGTGCTCCTGTTCCCGCGCCACAATGTGACGCCTGTGCTCCCATACTCAGGACCGAGTTTGTTCAGCGGCGATAAAGGCTGTTTGAGGGCGCGGGCCTGACTTCACAGGCCGTCGTCTGGCCCCAAGTGATGACAAAACAGTCTGAGCCAGGACAAAGGGGGCCTCTGCTGGGCCTTCGCTTTGGGCTGCGTGCGAGGACAGCGGCGGAGAGGACAGGGGCGTCCTGTGTGACAGCGACGCAGACACAAGGGGCTGCTTCATCCGGAGACGGGACAATCATCCTGACTGGCACTGCGCAGTCTGAGGAGCTCACCGAGCGCTCGGCCGTCCTTTTTTATTCTTACTTTTTGGAGAACATGCACGCCAAAGCGAGTCATGTGACTTCACTGCTCAACGCTAACACACGTGGATGAGTGACATCCGCCTCCTTGGATGATAATCTCATTTAAACCGGATTAAATTTGTGAGTTTAAGGTGAAAAAAGGGAATGAGCTGGATGAAAACCCCCTGCAGACTATATTCTGTACGTAGATACCATGACCTAGATGACAACAAAACCTGCTTGCCCTTCGTTACCAACATTTGTTTTTACACAAAAAGGAAAATGCATCATTTAACATGTGGAAACAGAAAGAATCATACAGTCTGTCAGAGCCATGATGGATTATTGTGTTATTTCTGGTCGAGTAAATGCAACTGCACATGCACAGCGGGCGTTTAAAAAAGTAACAGAGGTTCTTTAAAACATTATTAAAGTCATTACCACTACAGTTTGCAGATAATCATCTTTTTATGGACTTAGTGGAGATAAGTGGAGTTGTTACAGTATGAATGCAATGAAGTCGGAGCGTCTGAAGAGACACCAGCAATAACAAAAAAAATAAATAATTATTCATCTTTGCTCATGTTCTCTTAAAGGCACAAGAGAAACAAGAAAGGAAACAGAAAGGAGATTCATCCAGGAACTGAGCCACACTCCTTCAGAAGTGTCCACGTTGGTCTGCTGACCACAGACCAGGTCCTAATTCTCGTCGGCGGTCAGCAGACGGGCCAGCTACCTGCACAGTAACTCTAAAAGACGACTCAATAAAAATAACACCGCAGACCGTTTCCACGCAAACAAGCCCGCCGTTATTTTCTCCAAAGTGCGGGGATGTCTCGCGGCTAGTGTTAGCATCGGACAGTGGAGCTAGGTCTAGTTCCAGGCGGACGCGGAGGACTTCTCGAAACGTCCGGGGGGGGGGAAGCGGCACGGCGGGACGAGAGACGCTCGCTTTGAATGAATCCAGGGATTCAAATATAAATACAGTACGAGTCTGAGTGAAGGTTACAGCGTCTGTTAGTAACAAGCGTGAGGTTGGCGTAACGTAGAATAGACGTTAGAAGAGGAGTTAAAGAGGACAATGTGATCTGTACATTAACTTTATACAACGATGAGAGGGGCCGGTGATCGCCACCAGTAACAGACGGGGCGGCTCTGTCCCTTTAGTTTTTAAATTAGGATGTGTGGAGGAGCGGGGGAGGACAGGTACCTTTAAGAAAGTGAAATGATTAAAAAAAAGAAGGCTGTATTAGTATAATACACAACACTTAAGGCGGTAATTCTACTCAGAGGACGAAGGGGAAACACGCCGTCTTCTTCTAGCTCTGGTGGAGACATGAAACACACAGACTCCTCAGGGCTTCACTATAAATCTGACCATTTTCAACCTGGACCACATCGAGCATCACTCGGTTTTGACGACGGGTTTTTAAACAAAGGTGACTTGACCTTTTGAACCGTGATTGAAACTTTCCAATGAGGAAACTGTGGTTCACCTAGAATCAACACTGGAACGTTGACGCTTCTTCCATTTTTAGGCTGCGTCCTGTGCTCGGTCTGACTCATCAGGCGCCGCTGGAACCTC
Source organism: Planiliza haematocheilus (assembly GCA_005024645.1). Taxonomy (NCBI): domain Eukaryota; kingdom Metazoa; phylum Chordata; class Actinopteri; order Mugiliformes; family Mugilidae; genus Planiliza; species Planiliza haematocheilus. The sequence goes on from SRSE01001373.1 coordinate 2,032,365, forward strand.
CTGGAGCTCCGCTAACATCTTAGAATAATGGGCGACAATACAGACGAAACAAAAACACGGGCACGTTCTGAACTGATGGAGCTACTCAGATAAGCGACGAAAAAAAGGAACTCTTCAAATCTAGTCGCTCTTGTTTCAGCGTCTTCTGGATAAACTTTGGACCTGGATGACAGATCAGACTTAATACGTCACCGGAAACAAAGCAGACCTACAATACCTCTGGACATTCGTAAAAACAAATGAACACGTACAAAGAAAGCAGCAATTTAACAATGTTGCATTGTGGCCCTAACTTCACAATCGTTCTGCTCTTGTTTTCAAGATCTTCTACCAATGTTTTAGGAGCTGAGGTGATCAACCTGCAGCAGGGAAAGCATCAAACCAAACCTAACAATCAGCGTTCTCAGTGACAGCGGTGCGGACGCACAAAAAGAAAGTACTTCCTCCCAACACTTACAGGAAATATGAAAGCGTTCCTCATATCGGCTCTAGGGTGGACGCTGCCTTGACTTCTGCCTTCTACGCTTCAGTCTGGAAGTCACGGTTATTAATCAGCTAATAAACGTAGCAAAGAAACAGATTCAAAGGTAAAAATAATAAATAAACAAAAGCAAGACTAGCTACAGACACGTGGCGTAATCTAAGATCATAAGCTTTAAAGGCAAAAGTCCACACGTAATAACACGTCTATAACACGAATGCTAACACTAAACGGACGCGGCGTCGTGAGGTCTTTTCGTCCCCGATGATATAAACTGTGCTCCAGGTTGAAAATGGATTGAGTTCTGCTTTCATCACATTAGGTGGTACGCCCAGAGAGAAGCCGCCATCGATGTGTCGCGTGACTCGCGTTAGAGTTCTGGTTGGCTCCGATTCACGGGAAAAGTGGTTGGCGACGTGCCCTGAGAAACGCGTTTCATTTAACAAGTGGTCCATGCGTTTGTGCTCTCTCATCAGCACCCTCTCCCCCGAAAACAAAACAAAAAAACACTTTAAATTAACTGTAACACAGTCCATCAGCAGTCACAAATCAGCAAAGTGTAAACCCCTATAAAATATAAGTTAAGGAAAAATGCATAGGTACATACAGTATATTCATATATTAGAAAAAGAAACAAAATGATTAGAAAACTAGAATTAAGTGGACTTTTGGAACAATAATTCCTATCTGTGTACGTTCGCCTCGTGCCACTGCTCTCGGAGGAAACCACCACGCTGGCTGGTCGGCCGGGCGACGTCGGCGAGCAGGTGTCAAACAGAAGGCAAAACTATGGGAGCTCTGCAAAGGAAGGCAACACCTGGCAACAGTCACTGAGCCGCTGATACTGCCGGCGTCTGAAGGCGGCTTTAACGGCAACAGTGGTCAGAGCAGCATAGAAACAGAGGACAGTGTGTGTGGCTGTGAATCAAAGCAACACAAGGAAACACCGTAAGAGACGTAGGGGGGGTCCGGGAGTGGTGACAAAGAAAGAGGGAGGAGGGGGGGGGGGGGGTTAGAGGTCATTTACAGTGGGTTTAATGGCCAGAGGGAGACTGGCACGGTCAGCCACAGTTGGCTGTTGTAAGTCACAGTGAACGAGCTCAGTAAGGCAGAGAGCAAGCATGTGGGGAATGGCGGTAGTAGTGGTGGCTTTAATACACAGTCTAACGTTCAAAAGTGAGGAGCAGGTCAAAGTCAAGAAGGGGTGGATGCGAGGACGCAGCCCGCTCCCCTTACAGGCTGGAGTTAGGAAAAAGGCACTGGAGGGGGGCGCCAGGTTTCCGTGCGCCTCCACCCGTCCCTCCTCCTCCTCCTCCTCCTCCTCCTCCTCGGCGAGTTCCCTCACTGCAGCATGAGCTGCTTGAGGTTGTCGTGCAAGATGGTGTCCTTGACGTCGCGGAACACCAGCCGGATGTTCTCAGTGTTGATGGCTGTGGTGAAGTGGTGGTACAGCGGCTTCTGCTGCTGGTCGCGGCGCTTTTTGCGAAAGCATTCCACCAGGAAGCGCTGGACGTCCGCCAGGCTCGAGGGGACGCCCGTGAACTCGGGGAAGTAGTCTTTGATGGACACCAGCTTCACCTTCTCCTCCAGCAGGTCCGTCTTGTTGAGGAACAGGATGATGGAGACGTTGCTGAACACCCGGTTGTTGACGATGGTCTCAAAGATGTTGAGGGACTCGCTCAGCCGGTTGGTCTGCCGGTCCTCCATCAGCACCTGGAGGTGTTACAAAGCAAACACGTGCTGCGGTCAGAGGCTGGTAGTATTGAAACATTCACCTTTTACTAATTATTATCTGACTGACCACTGACTTATCCACAGCTACAACTCCTGAGTCCTCCCCACACTCACCTGGTCGTATTCAGAGGAAGACACGAGGAAGAGGATGGAAGTGACCGAGTCGAAGCATTCGAACCAGCGCCGCCTCTCCGAGCGCTGGCCGCCCACGTCCACCATCTTGAAGGGCACGTTTTTAATCTCAAAGTCGTACTCGTGGATGCCCTTAGTGGGCTTTCTGGCCAGAAGGATGTCTTGTTGACTGGGAACGTAGTCCTGCAAGTAGATTGTGGCACGTTAGCGAGGCCGGCTTCTACAGATCTCACAGTTTGTGACTCAAAACTCGAATATTCAGCATTTTTACTGATACATTAATGTCTTTGTTCTTGGTAAATACCTAGTTTTCACAGTACACAGCTATAAGAGGAACTCATCATTGATACTAGCAATGAAAAACTCACCCATCCACACACGATACTACACCATAACGGGTCACCTAGAAAGACTGAACTTGTCTCTCAGCTGCCTCGTTTCCTTTATTGCGACTCAACAAACACTTTCTCGTGTAACACTACTAATGTCTTAAGTGAGAATGCGCACTGACGTCACCCCCCCCTCTATAGCTGGGTTTTCATCACATCCTCTAAGCAAAGTGCTGAGAAGCTTAACAAAAGAAACGCAGAGCAGATGAAAGCGGCGCACACACACTGGTGCTTTGGGGACATCCCTGTTTAACACTCTGCATTCCTGAAATACCAGAGCACATAAACAAATGTTAGGCTGCGGGAGAGTGTGTCTTACAGCCGGCTGTGGTCTTTCAGAGGTACTTCTTAAGGCTTGCAGACAGCAATGTTGCACATTTGTAATCCAATGTGTTTATTTGTGATTCGTAGACCCACGGCAGAAAGAGGAGAGAAACCCAATGTGCCAAAGAGAGAGAGAGAAATGTATTGTTGTGAAAGGGAAAATGAAAAATAAAGCTAAAGAGCTAAAGCTTAGTTGGTTTGATTAGAAATAACTGTGCCTTTATCTGAAACTAAAGGATTACACACATCAGTGTTTCCCACTGTACGGGAAACCCTGCACACTCTGGACGACATTAATGAAAAGGCTTTTCCAGTCAAGCCAAGTCAAATAAAACAAGTGAATCCTCAGCTATTTGGGTGTAAACACAACGTACTATAATACAGTGGTGCATGACAGTGTCGGTGCGTAATGGCTACACCAGATCCAAATTCATAGCATTCCTTGCTGAATCACTGCAGGCAGAAACCACACAAGCGCGTGTGTGTCCTCTCACAGGAACACATCCTGCAGACACGAATAGAGGATGTTTTGCCAGAGATCTCTAATTTTCCTCCAAAAAGACTCCCGCAGGACTTCCAGTAAACAACCTCATCTGTTTGTGTGGTTTTGATGCATAAATTGAGATGTTTGTTAGCTGAGAGTCTGGGTAAATAGATCAACCTGGCAACAGTGAACCGCCGACTTAGTATCTACGTCGTTTTGAGACCATTTTCTATTTGGTTATTCGATTTATTATTTGGACATTATTTTGGCTTAAAGGAACAGGGAAACACCGAATACACGTCTCTTAGCAAACTGGTCAAAGAGGTTGCTCTAGACTTTTTCATTGTCTGACTGACAGGGTCATAAAAATCCCGTCATAATCTATTTTTACCCGTCACTTTATTTATTTATTTATTTTTTTTAAATTGATAATAAATACATATTCAACAGAATTTAGTTTTCATTAAAGTTTAATTAACTTTAAGTTCTTTTTTCAGAACAGTATTGACTTTAAATGTTAACAAAACAACAACGACAAAAGTTTTGGCTGCCGACATGTCTTGTCCGTACTCGGAACGGGACTGCTAGCGTAAACAGCTCTTAGGCGGTACCGTAGTGTGGTAGCCGTTAGCTGCGTAGACATAGACCACTAACTGTATATACTAGATGTAGACATATGGTTAGCCGAGCTCTGACGTGTGCATCACTATAATCGGTGTACCAGGAAACTGTGCACCGACAAAAGTTCCGCGATGTTTGGAACGCAAACTACGATGAGAGACAAGAGCCAATTAATAAGGTCACTCGCCACCAAGTGGTCAGGGGTGTGAATTGCAATCTGTCAAAATGACGGATGGCCTTCAGATTTTTACGTCACATTAAAAAACAAAACAAAAAAACGGTCAATGACGGAAAATATTCGGTTAACGCGAACCCTGGTCCTACTACATCTGTAATTTATAAATGTTTATATATATATATAAACAAGGCTCTGTTTTCAGCAGTGACCAGAGGAAAATAAAGGTAATACTTTCTGAAATTGTACTGCTAGCTTTAATTCATCTAAGTTTATACATTCATGTTTTAAAGATGCTAATAACAGAATAAGCAGCTCAGACTCTTGTTACAATAAGTACTCGGTTCTAAATATTTTTATGACAAATGGAGGAAGGCATATTATAATAGATACTGTGTAGCTGCGGCTCACTTTGACTCACTTCTGTGTCAAGTCACACTTCCTGATCTATCGTGGAAAATCCCTGTCCTTCACACACTGACGCAGATTTGTGTTGGGGGCATACGTGACTTTGTGTGTTCTGTCTGTATGAAACAAAACTTTGTTTTTCAGTTTTGTTTTATTATAACTAGTTTAACTCAAAACTGCTAGAATGTTCTTACATCAGTGCTCCCTCTGATTATATGGGTGACAAACAGGCCCTATATGAACCTGCTATGGACACGTGTCATGGGTGATCTTTATGTATACGCATGTTCACACCTAGCACAGTAAAACGCATCTCTGTGTTCAACTCATATGACAAGCTGTGAGTCAATCTATCTAGATTTGTACATGTTATGCTAATAACACGTAGACTACATCATTTAGGGCTCAGCAGAGTTTTGTTCAGAAAGCTGCTGCATCTAAACAATGGATCCTTTTTGTGTCTGCTCCGACGTGACAGCTTCCATTATAGTTATTATTAATCTGGCTTCACACTCTGGTTATCTTACATAAGTGACATTATCACGCCAACGCTGGTGGTATTCATGTAAAATACATATATTAGTCAAAAGGTGAATCAAGATTCTGGTTGGCATTGGGGAAATGCAGTGACTTAACTCCACATGGTGACTTTGCATAGATCAACATGAACATATGACTAATTAACCACATATATTTTGTAATGGAAATACATATACGCCTTTCTGTTTAATTATTTAATCTCCTAACTCCTGTTAAAATTAATTATTTCACTTAGTAAACAGCTACAGGATTATAGTATTTTATTTTTTGTTCATAACGATCAAACGTCATCAGGATTTGTCAGGTGCTGGGACAGGCTTGTCGTTTGACAGTCAGCTGAGTTTGTCCTATCATAGTTCACCAGCTCAAACAAACGTGACATATTTGTTTGAAGTAGTTCAATGGTAAAAGTATCCCAGCACTACTTTCATAGTTAACAGATGTTAGTCACATGTTCTTTCAGCTATGAAGCATCACCTGTGTCTGCTACTCTAGATAACTAGAGTCATCAGAAACTTGAATCGGTTCTTTTTTCACATTAAAGAGGAATATTAAATTAGCACAGAGATGAAGTCTGGAATATTTATTCATAACGACTTCTTCTATTTTCAGTTATTTCCCTTATTTTGTTTTTAGAAAAGGCACAGATTGGCTAATAGGAATCTGTGTGGGAAATGATACATGGTGAATACATAAACGTCTGCTTAGGTTCCGCTTCGCTGCCACTGCCTTTTTGTCTGTCACCTGACCACATGTTATCTGTTTCTAAATGACTTAATCAAACACAATCTGTTATGTATCACTTCCTGACTTCTCCAGAATTTGTGTGAAGTCTTCAACCTGTCTGGGACATTCGGGGCTAAATTTATAAAACCACAAAACCAAATGTGTTGTGCCTTCGTTTCTATTCTCAGTAACAAGGTGGTGGAATGTCCCCAAGCTTCACCTTCAGTATTTGTCTCAGTAGGCAGAGGAACAAAGAGAGCACACTAGAACAAACCAGTGCAGCGACTGAGGACAGGAAGGCAACGGTTTTCACTTCTCTTTTCAACGAGCGAGCCGGGTGCTATCACACCCATCTGCTCCATCGGCCATTGATGTGCTTGTGCATGTCACTGTGGGAGCTTCTGAGATGTGGGCGGGACTTACCGACTGTCCAAGCTTATCCAAATTGTCCAGGAAATACTTTACTGACTCCCCCTGAGAGAAAGAAACGACAGATGAGTTCAATCTAAAATGAAACGTATCACAGGAGGCGATCAACGCGACGTGGAACTGAGCTACATTTAGGGTTAAGCACTGAGAACTTAGTCCAAAATACTGTTTAAAAGGAGACATATTTGTTTATAAATTAACTTGTAATTGCTATTTTTATAAATTAATTAAATTTCAGAACACAGCTTATTGTGTGTACGTTGCAGAGTTTGTGGTTTACTCACCAGCTGGAACTCCCTGCGGCGATCATACGCGTTTTGGATGCCCTGGTCGGCCCACAGGGCTCGGATGGATGGCAGGTAGTGCTGAAAGACTTTAGTTTCCACCATGCCGTGACCGTGAGCCATCGCCGAACGGGTGTCAAACGCCATCATGGTGTCCCCGTGGCTCTGGTTGGCCGGGTCGCCCCATGGGATGTGTAGCTTCTCTCGAGCATCCACTAACACTCGAATACCTGAAGGAGGATGGGAGGAATCTGGTAAGATGAAGATGACTTGAAGAAAGAGTCGTTTGCCTTTTTAGGGTTATTATTAGCATCGGATTCATTGGTATTTTTCATTTTTCATCGAGAACGACAGCAAAATATTTGCAACTTTCCACCAGATTGCACTGTAGGGCACTGGGCTTGCTGAGGACTTTCCAAAATTAGTGTTTGCATCTTTCGTTCTTAACTCATTACACAGCCAGTGATCCACAGCGCTCACCATCTTGTTCCTTTACTTCTAAACAGCTGCTGAGAATAACAGAATTCTCACCACGTTTTAATATGTTTCTGTTCTTGCAGATCACGCGACACATCAGTGCACGTGAAGTTAAGAAAGGGCCGAGACAGCAAGCCTAAGGAGAACCGGTGGAGGAGACCTTTCAGTTAAAAGTCCATTATCTAACAAATCCAGTTAGGATGGAATTCAAAGTGGCTAAAGAGCCGCTCTGCGAGCAGGAATAGCCGGTTGGTATTGAATACAGAGAGACAATCGATAAATAAGAGTCTGACCTGAGCCCTGGGGCTCTCTGGATGCTGATACAGAGTGAGTTACAGCATCCTCCACTGCTCTACCAGACCTGCAAGCACGCTGACATTACATAACCTGTGTTAAAGCCTCTTTCTTGATGAGCTTCTCAAAGGCCTTCACTGTCAAGGCTACAAACCTGAAATCACTTCGCTTAGTTATATTTTAACTTTTAACAAAAAATTTTTTCACCCCAGGAGGCTTGTTTTTGGATGATGTTCACTTCAAACTTTCACTGTTTTACCACTCTTTGCACAGGAGGTCTGGACAAATATTCTCCTTAAATATCCATAAAGTCGTCTATGAAACATGAGACGTCTGGGATCCTGATTCCATCGCACTCACTACTATAAACTTCACACATTTAAAGCAGCTGTACATGTATTTGCAGGTCAAGACAAATATTCCACAACAAGCTTATTTGACTAACAGCTGACTAATGAATTTGACCCGGACCATCCACAGAGCAGAGATGAGCAGCCATCCAAAAAGCTCAGTTTACATTTCTGCTCTATGAACTGTGGTTGAAACGAGCCAGCTCTGACAATGTTCTCCGTTTCTTGGCTGGCACCAACACACAGGTTAATCCTTGGGGGGGGGGGGGGGTGTGTTTGTGTGTGAGAAAGCTGACAGCTCAAGGATGTGTGTGTTGAGCCTGTCTGCGTATCTTCAGTTCCTGTGAGAAGTATTCAACCTTCATGCATTTCTTTGAACTGGAAACAACACCAGCGCAAACACCTTTGTCTTCCACAGTTGATGAGAGATAACAGGATGCCTGACTAAACCGTGCAACAATTACACGACTATTTAAAGCCACAATATTATATGGGCCTTGCGTTTAACCACGGAAAAAAGGAGGCATGACAACAACTGAAAAGCCTCCAAAATGATCATCCAGTAGAATCACCACTTTTCTAACTGCGTTTCAAACTTAGGACTGTTATATTAGAGTGCATTCATTTTAACTAGTGTACCTAATGAACTGGTAGCACATTAGATGTCATGAAGCGTTAAATGCACAAACGTGTGATCAGTATGAAGCTTCCTCTTTATTCATTTTAATACTGAATATGTATTACAGAGTAGGCCTAATGTTTTGCAACATTTCTGAGCAAACGATGTCCTTCAAAGCAGAGCTTTATAGATTACCATGCGTGCTCTTTGTGGGTTGACCTACATTTAATTTTTAATCAATGAGTGACGCTGTGCGACTCCAGTCCATTTTTGTCCACGCTAGAGCTGCTTTCCGGCCACATCAAACATAAACCATCACACTGCAGTGCCTTCTTTATGCCTTAACACGTAGTTTCTACACGTCTCCCTCATTATTAACCGGACTTAAGATGTCACCACTGTCTGGAGCAGGAGCATATCTTGTTAAGGCTCGTGTCAGGGAGCCAGAATCAATACTCAAAACTTTAATCAATAGAAAAGGGGGCTCAGGTTTCATGTCCTACTTCATTGTGCTACATGCTACACCATTACTTTGTGTCATTAGTCCAATGAATTGTTTTACCAGGTCGTTAAGCAAAATAGCCTCTAAGGACTGACCCAAGCGAGCTCTCCCTTTAGTTTGAGTCACACATTTTGACACAAATGTGCGTTGCTGTCTGTTCAATGAGCTGCAGGCAACAGTATTTAGAGGTAGATACTAAATGAATCGATACTAACATCAATGACAGTGGCATATTTAATTTTTACAGAATGCAAACATTGACAGACATTGGAAAAATCACTAGTCTACTCTCCAGTTTTCACAATTACGTCTACAGGTTTTCAACATATTTTTACATGGCTGCTGCTTGTCAAACCTAGCAACTTGAGCTCTAAGGTTGGTTTGTAGACAAAAAACCCCCAAACAAATAAAGGGTCAGTTATTGTGATCAGTTGGGCTGCATACACTTTCTAAGCCGAGTGCATTTGCCCGAAATGATGTGCACTGGTCATGACTGCCCTATTTTCAGGGCTTTTGAACAGACAGGTTTCCTATTGTTAATAAGTGGTTACCATTATGAAGACTTTTATTTTAACCCAAAGTCTAACCCTAACCCAAGTGCAAGTTGTATACTGAAAACAACCAGGTGATTCTCTAACACATTCAGTCTACATGACCTTTGTCCTGTGCTGACTTCATCTGACTGAGGAAGCAACTTTTAGTCATCTTGTAATGACACAATAATTGACTCATAATGATATTAAGTTGAGCTCTCAAGACAACAGCATTAAAAAAATAACAATAACCAACACTGTTGTATGTCAGTTCTGTACTAAACTAACAAACCGGATTCTAACTTTACTGTTCTTTAACGACATCAGTCAGGTCTGGCCTCTATCAGATACACTGAATAAGGTCAGCTCCAGGGCAGATACTGATAGACGGGATAGGACTGGTGTATCTCTAACAAACAAAAGCATGGTGTTTATTTGCGTATTGCAGAATTAAGCACGTCTATTCTCCAACCAAAAGTTGGAAAATAGATTTAACAAAAGTCTTTATGATTATCTTTTTCATCTAGATACTGCATTGGGTCCGAAGAACCAGAGCGGACCATGTATTTCGACAGCAGTGCAGACGTGAGCTTCTTAAAACTAACCTGTCAGTCTTGTTGGACGTGTAGACTAATCAGGGCTCAAGGCTACTAGTTACCAGTGGTTTTTACTCATTTTTATTACCAGTGTCCCTGTGGCAGGTATCTCACGTATCCCTGCAAAGTCTACTACGCAGACCATAGTTGCAAATTATGTAAAAAGCAAAATGGCAGCTATATGAACTGAAAACAATATTTTCAGTTCACTTTTACACATACGAAATGCATGATCTTTACGGTGTCTTTAGAAGGGATGTCCCGATCATTTTTTTTTGTCCCCAATCTGTTAACAAACTTTCAGTATCAATACGGGCCAATCTGAACTTAAATAAGCAAAATTTCCTCCCCTGGAGTTTCATAAAGGCTTTCTTACTTTCCTACGTCACCTAGATCACATGTTGACCTGCTTTTTCGTTTTCTTTTTGGCAGCTTTGGCGCAAACCAACGTCTACCAAAACAGGAACAGGAGGAAGATTTATTTTTACGTTACGGGGGCGTGGTTTTGATTTATGGCAGAACTAAAATAAGTCACTACAAAAGAGTGGGCTTAGCTGAAGCCTGATATCGATCTGATCATTTTAAAAATACCTAGATCATTCCCAATACCGACTGGGATATCCCTAATATTTAGAAAACAGTAGTAGATTGATGAGGCAAGAACAGATTTTAGTCTTGCTAAAATCTGTTTTTGCCTCACCCTAACCCTAACATAACAAAACATGAAAAAAGAGAAGGGGTCTACTGTGTATACAGAGTATTACAAACCAAGAAAGCACCTTATTTAACGTGACACAATCTGTATGTCAGTAGTGCATCAGAGAAAAAAAACCTTGCGACTCCTCCCACCTAAAGGATTTAACGGTTATGCTGAAATGACAGTAACAGTTTCCTCTCAGATTAACCGCGTCCAGAGTCAGACACTTTCCCCGCTTGGTGAAACTGAGCAAATCTTTCCAGCATGACACTTCCCTGTTTGCACGACATTGACACGAGTTTACATGTCACCCCCACCCCCACCCCACCCCCAGCCTCTCCACACGCACAATCAATATGACATCATGATAGTGTTCGGTGTAATGTGTAGGGGTTTTCATACTTGGTTTGTTGTGGGTTATCTGCACTGACGTAATGGGGTGTCACTTCTGATGTGTGTAGACAGTAGCAGTTCAGCTGCTTTGTGTTACATTTATGCGAGCTGGGGAAATCATTTTAAATATGACTATTAGCTCATGGTTTCATGACAGTGTCAAGTCTTTTCATATAGATGGTGAAAGTTAGAAACAGGTTACATCTAAATGGGTAAAAACGGCCCCAAAGAGAATCAGGTTTCTACAATTCCTGGCGCTAAATTCTAAAACCAAAGAAATACATACTCGTTAAAGATGTTAACATAAAAGAGCATTTGAGATAACAAGCAATATCTTTAGAAGAACAAACCCCAATGAAATGAAATGATGACGGCTGATCTGAACTAAGCCAATACAATATCAAAAGCAGCAGCAAGACGGCCACACTGAAGCCACACTGGGGGAATAAATTCAGGTCACCGCTGATAATGCTCCAGTAATGGTCACAATTCTGCCTACAAAGAGTTCGCAGACAATCATTCGCAATCATACAACCATTACAACCTTGTGTACGTTACTTCTGTTTGGTACAGAAGCGTAAAGGACCACTACATTTCAAGGGTCGCTGTGCTATCGCGCCATCTGATCATGTAGGTGTCCATTTCTGCTTTTGTCTTTCGGCAGACGAGTGTGTGGTTAATACTAAATGACAGAAACATTCATGGGATTGATGACACTCTTAGCGTCAAGCGGTTAATGATGATTCAATCTCACCAACTGACAGATAACCAGAAATAAATCCGAACCCTAAACGCGGCTCATGTTACGCATTTATAAATTCAATTGGTTTTGAAAATAGTTTAATAAACAAATTTTACTACTAATACTCAGCAATGCACAATGCTTTGGGAGTTAAAGTTAAAGTTTGGGAGAATTTTACAACTTCTTCTAATCATATACGAGACATTTAACTTTTCATCTAAAAGATCTAAATTTTAGAGATACTAAAACGCATATTTACATTTAAATTTACTTTTAACTATGGCTGAAATCACAGCATAGTTAGTATATCAGATGATTGAAGAGCAGCAGATGCAAAGACGTGACCACTGGTTAGCAGGTATTCTTAACGGGCTGCATTTCAGCCACTATTTCATACTTAATCTATTGTGCAACAACAGAACCAAAATCATGTGAGAACAGCTTGATTAGGAATTCGAAAAAAGCTTTTATGTGCATAATTACAGTAAAGATCATTATTTCTCCATAAGTTAAGCAAGGACTAACCCACAGAAGCCACAACTTTTGCTCTGAACGCAAGTGAAACAGCTTTTACACCTTACACTGTAAAAACCAAACTAATCTGTCAAAGAGGTAGCAGGAACAGGAGGAACGGCTAAATCAAGAGAATTGCAACATAAACAAAAAGGCCAGGACGTCCATAGAAGACAGCGCTGGTAGAGGAACACTCTCCAGGAGGTAGGCATGCCATTGTCAAGGTCTGACATAAAGAGCAAGCCAGAAGTATGTGAGTGAAAACAAGAGAAATATTCTGCAATGGTGGATTAAGTTGCGTGATCTCCATGTGACTGAACAGCATTTCGCTCACTGAGGTAAATGGTCAAACCCTAAACGTCAAGATTTTATGATTTTATGAAACCCCTTGAATCAAAGCAACCTGTCCCACACATTTATACTTTAGTGCAGCTGAATCATGTTCAACTTCAGCTGGACGTGCGTCCTCAGCACCTTGTCTGGCCATCTGACTGACCAGTTCACTAGGCACACCTGTTCATCTCATCAGCCAATCACAAAGCAGCAACTCAGACACAGACACAGACATGCAGACGCGGTCAGGATGATTTGCTGAAATTCAAACCGAGCATCAGAATAGGGAAGAAATGTGATCTAAGTGACTCTAGGATTTTTGATGCCAGATGGGCTGGTCTGTGTACTTCAGAAACTGCTGGGATTTTCACACGCAACCATCTCTAGGGGTAAATAGATAATGATCTGAAAAGAGAGGAAAACGCTAACGTGGCCAGACATAGAGAAATTGCTCGTCTCTTCACCAGCTATCAGTTATTATGTTTGGTTATTTCCTGCGCTGTATCCACACTTGTCGACTATGCTGTTTTCACATTTTTGAAATGTGACGAATCGCAATTACAAGTCTTAACGTACAGTTTTTCTTTATTTTTACGGGAATGAAGCCTTGCAGTGGTAACATAAGAAGTCTGGACTTAACAAAGACTAGGAACCCTCAGCTTTGGTGGCCTACAGACTAAAATAAGCCCAGAAACTGATAACTTTTACATCTCAGCTGGATCTAATGTCTCGTATTTAATAGCTTGTTTCCAACCCATTGGTACTCAAAGCACTCTACAGCCACAGTGGCGCATCTACCCATTCACTCACACACACACACATATATTCACGCACCAGTGCCAAGCACCGGGACCAACTGGGACTTCACTGTCTTGCTCAAGGACACTTCAGCATGTGTGAGCATGCACCGGCGATCGAACAGGTACATGCTCTGGTTTACTGACAGCCTGATCATGAACCCATGGTCCTACGAAAGCCATGGGTCTTTAAACTTTAAAACGGTCTTTAAAATGTTTCTTATTTAGCCTGGTCCACTGACTAAGACAGGGTTGTCAAAATAATAGAAACACAATACAATTCAGTATTACACAACCACAGCATTCAAAATGAAAACACAGCTGGATGTCTGTTACTTTACACTAAAGCTGAATACCTTAATAACTTAATTTAGCAAAGACTGAATTGAATGCATCCAATAGTGCACCTAATGAACAGGCAGGTGAGTGTATGTCCACAGTGGCAGGGACGCTATCACTTCATTTACCACTTACATTCATTACTAAGTGGATGTTTCGGGGCTAACAGCAGCCATGAGGAACACTTGGACAATGTCAAACCTTTGTGTACGTTACGTGTGACTGAGCATTGCGAACGGGAGACCCAGTGCGAGAAGCTCTGAATAGACGCAAACAGCGACCGACCGAGTGGAAAGTTGCCTTTACTCGTCTTATGTCCACCAGACAAACACAAACAGCATGGGCGTTTCTTGGTTGCTTAACCCGCTAACAGAACTAGCTTAGTGGAACACTGAGAAGTGCTCCCAACGGCTGAACGGTTGAGCTAGCGTGGCTAACAACTTCCCACTCAAACACTTGGTACACCCCGATAAAAAAACTGATGACTACACAAGCCAGCGTCAACCTATTAAACACAGCGGGCTCTCGGCGTGGTCTTACCTTTAATAACGTTACTAAAAATCGTGCCTCTGAATTCTCCTTTGGCCTTCTGATCGAAGTCCTGTCCATGGATAATGCGCATCTGCTTGAGGAAAGTGGACTTGCCGCTCTCGCCCGCTCCGAGCAACAAGATCTTTACTAGCCGCTTAACGTACGTCTTGTCCCGGTTTAAACACTTATCTATCTCCTTGGACTTCCGCAGCTGCTCTACCTCGCCGCTCGTGAGGAGACAGTTAGGAAAACATACAGATAAAACGGAGCGGGACGGCAGGAAATCCGCCATCTTTGAAACAACTTCATCGATGCAGACAGCGAGGACGAGGAGGGCTGAGCTCGCTGGTCCGATTGCTGCGTTCGTGTGCCGTGGGAATTATATGTAACGTCCACCTCCGCTTTCACTTGCGTCATTGGACTCTTAAAATCCAGCCTCCGAACGAGTCCAAAATGTACCACAAATATATGAAAATAAAAACAATAAAACGTGTACATAAAGTCTCAACTGTTCACAACTTGTCTGTCACATTCAGGCGTATTTTACATGGTTGAAAATAAATATGAATTTAATTCATTGATTTTCCAATTTTCCATTTTCCATGAATGTGTCGTGGCGGACGCTCTCATGTTTGGGTGGGTCTCACAGTAGCATCTTCTCAGCACACTTCTTGCACAAATATTAACATAATGCAAATGTTTCTTTTGTGTGGAAGTAAATAGACAGATGGTTTTTTTTTAACTGCATATTCTGATGTTTGCTTTTGGTATTGGATAAAGTTGTTGACATCTTACGAAGGACTGTGGTCTGAATGTGATGCAGTGATATGTCTGAGAAAAATAGAAATATTACCTTGTAAGTCAAATTATTGCAGCATGTGCCTACTTATTTAGTGAGATGTATGATCTGTTATATTATATTACATTATACTTAGCAAAACCTAACTGCATAAGCGTGAATGCCTCTTTTATAGTTGGTTATAAAGTCATGTGAAATAGTTAATCGGAGAGGACTTTGACTAAATCCCAGTTGGTTGCACATCATTTTTTGACTTCATGGAACACAAGTGGAATATAATATGTCACAGTGGCGTTATCAACAGCATGACATCCCTCTAAAATTGATGAAAAGTCTAAGGGAAAACTGTTTACAGGCCAACAACAACATTAAAGGAGCTGCAGCTCTTTCTGGTCGGTACTAGCTGCTCCCTCTATGTGACAGCTATCTCCCTGTACTCCATCTGTCTGGGCCGTGGGCCAGGATGGCAAGACGCAAGCTTTTATGGATGAAAAAAACACACTGAAGCCCAGATAAACTTCAGCCGAGACTGAACTTCTTGCCCATAATTGTAAAAGGTATGTTTGGCTCAAAAACACCAATAACACTACATCCACGGTGATGGATGGTGGCCCTGCAGTTTACAGCTTTTCTATAGATGAAGCTTTACTGAAAGTGGAGAGAATCAGAATTAGCTCAGCTGGTATAGCTCACTTTTCTCGTACAACAATAATAATAATTTAACGTGTAATTTAGTCCCAACACCAAACAATAACTTCTGTCTCTGGGATTGCTGAGGTGTGAGAAAGTTCCCTGAAAGCTGATTGGTGGATAAATCCGTCCTTCCCTTCATCCACACAGAGGAGGGGTGCGCTTGTGTCCACTGTAGGCACACGCTTGCCTGTCGGGAGCTACACCTATTATAACAGGAATATATTTCACACTAGGATTTCACATCTGATTTGGTCTTCATCCGTCTGCAGACATGACTGTCAGAACTCTCCGTGCCGACCGGGTACAACATTTCCGGTCTCGGATCCACTGCCTCAAAAAGGTGAGTGGTTTGTATTATTATCATCCTCATCTGTCAGTATTATATGATGATTATATCATATTTAAAGTTGATGTTTGGAAGTGTGTAAACACTGCAGATATATTAACTGTTATTGTAGTTCAGTTCAGCCTCTGGATGTTTAGTTTGCAGTTCATTAACAGTCAGGTTTCTCTTACTCAGTCATTACAAATTATAAAAAAAGGAGAGTTTCTTGTGAAATATAGGATCTGAATGTAGATATATCTCTGTATGTAGATTTAGCCATGATTTGTTCAGCAATAGAGCAGAAGCCTGTTAAAGGAAATCTGTAATGCCACCTTAAAGCCAATTAGCTCTGCAGTCAGATGTCACTGCAGCTGAAAGCACCAAGAGCCATAACCTGAGTTTACCTGGACCTGAATGTCCTGATAGGAGAATAAAACAAAAGCAGAGGATTATTTTCAAAGTTAAAAAAACAATAAAGTAAAGATAATTGTGTGCTGAACTTGTAAATGCATTATGTGTGCCTTCTGACTATAACTATGAGCTCATAAATTTTATTTTGGATGATATATTTTGTGCAGCATATCACTGTCACTATCAAGGTGATGAGGCAAAGTCAGTTCTTTCACTGTGCAGAAGTAGAGTGAGCTTGCTAAATTTAGCTGAACCGTGCCAAAATAGAAGAGGAAGAAGAAGAACGCCAATCTGCTTGCATCTGTGCATCAAATGTGCCTCTAATAAAGCTATAGTGGAGGCTTTTAATACATAAATGAGCGGCTGTACATTCAAGGCCCTTGACAGACGTGCTCATATAAAGCTGATTAAACTAATCAGCGCCAGGTAAAGTTGCACATATTTCATAGATAACCAGAGATTTACGTCTGGTGTTTGCAGAGACATTATGGAGTATTTGTACCAATCCATCGTACATTAACTAGCGATGACTAGATTTACTAGAGCTGAAAAGGGGGGCAACTGTAGGAGCAAAGGGCGGACTAGGGCAAAAATAACAAAGTTACTGATGTAAGCACGGTTGTATGATTCAAGTTTTTCTGAGTTGGAGATCACTCAAAGCAGGGAAGTGAATCAGAGTCTGTATATGTCATAAGTACACTGTGTCAACAGTGTTTCTGTAATTACTCCATGTGCCAGAAGTTCGTCTCTGGTTCAGACTAATAATAACCTCGGTTACATACTCATCTACGCTACGACAGTCTTTCGGTGGTGGAATATGTTTGAGTCATTAGATGAATTGGAATTTCCTCTCCAGCATCAATTTATTTATTTGCTCAAATATGTGTTAATTTGAATCTCGTAGTGTTGAGGCAGCTTTTATACGGCGTGCAATGTTTAAAAGAAAAAAAAATACAAAACATCACTAACAATCACGTGATATATTACAGGAGGAATTTAAATAATTATATTTTGTATGAGGCAGTGCAACATTATTACAGCAGGATAAAGTACAGGTGTGGACAATAACATGGTGGATAGGTGCATGACTATATTTGGACTTTTTTTTGTGGATATGTAATCAAATGAAATGTTTCGGTGTTTATTCTCCTTCTGCTTCCAGCTGGAGGCCATTGTTGTGGAGATGCAGGACCCGAAAAGTGGAGTCAAAGGCTCAGAGCAGAAACTTAACGTCACCACCATCCCACATGTCATCACCGGTGAGACTGAAGCACAACAAACACATTCAATTTGATTCCAGCAAAGAAGTTATTTGTCAGTTTGACAAATGAGCATCTTTTATCTGCTCATGACATAACTATGGTGCAACAAAATCAGAGCGGGTTTAACGTTAAGATTGCATTGTATCATCACCCAACTACACGTCCCCTCATGTCATCTCTATATCTAAAGTTGCCCTGATCAGATCCCACTTACATATTAGAAAAACCATCTCAAAATGGCACTGTAAATTCAAAATGGCTGACTTCCCATGAGCGTTAGAGTACTGCAGTTGGATTGTGTTGTATTTATAATGCCTCGAATTGTTAAGGACCTGCTTGTTTAATTAACAATCTGCTTCTCAGTCTTCTTCTCACGTCGTACTGTGGCGCCGCCCAGAACGACAACCAAAGGTGCATTAAATCTATATACGTGAATTCATCTGTATTATCCAAAGCACAGGCGGTGTGAAGCCACAGGCAGGCTGCCCTGGAGCCTAAGCTGCTAACAGTGGCTAAATAAAGCGCCTCACAATTGGATAAGATTTGAACTCTGCCTTGGGAGTCACAGTGGCTTTTTAATCTGGTGTAAGAGCAAGTAAGGGAAATGACAGGGGGTCACTCGGGCCAAGCCCTCCATGTGAACTGATTATACTGAGAGCACCCCCCGTTTACAAAAGGATTAGTTAGAAGGTAGTTATTGATATGTGTTGTCATGTCTCCTGGTTGCTGCTGTCTGTAATTTTGTCCTCCACCGCGTGACGTCACAGTAACCACTGATGGAGACGCATGACTCGTCCGTCACTCAGGGAAGGCTGAGCTAAACATATTTTCTGTGCAGCTTTCATATCTTTATACAGTATAATAACATTTTTAAATTAACTTTATTGTTACTATAAGATGCCAGTTCTTAACCTTTAGATTATTACGTCACTTTTCAGCTGAAGTATGTCTCATTTGAGTCAACATGGTCATTGTCATTTTGAAAATGTGCTTCTGATTGATTTCAATACTCACTTGACACAAAATTGTAATGGCCGTTTTAAGGTGCTTCGAGGATATACGTAGAGTAAAAGTACTGCAGTGAATCCGTCACTACACTAGTGTGTTAAGAAGCCAGGGCATCAATTCAACAGAGTTCTGTGTGTTTTCCTTGAGGTGAAATTACAAAGACATGGACTAAACGTCTCAGTAACCATTCACCATACATTCTCATGGTGTACTTAGCTTTTGAAAAGCGTTAATGGTTGCTGGGAACATGAAGCAACAGACCAACACTTTAGTACGTAGCGGCATAACAGGTGCACTGGCACGTCAACCAATCGTATGAGTTAGTTTTGCCAGTTAATTTCCAAACAAATGATGAAATCCAACAACATCTTTGGCAACACTTCGATCTAGTTTCTTGCAGACGTCATATACGCAGACAACCCTGTGGGAAATGTTGCTCCATTAGATTTTTGCCCTTATTAAAAGGAAGAGTTTTGTAAAATGAATTAGAATCTGAGGGACAGCGCTAATTCCTTTCTTATTGTAAAAGATGGCTAGCACAGGAGCACTTTTACAGGCATTTAGAGAATTCAACGAGATGTAACCATGGCTTACTCCTTGAAAAAACACAGTTCAACTATAATGTTCCTGGAGTATAGAAGGTTAAAGGAATCTTGGTTGGTCCTAGAGCCCTAGGTCTCCTTAGGGTTAGGGGGAGGGTTAGGGTTAGGGTTAGTGCAGCCAAGGTCATATTCCAGCTACTACTGCTTTCTGCCAAACAGCATATATTTTAAATTGTTTATTTTACACATTTCACAAATTATCTTAACTTCTATGTTGAAACAAGAGGTGAAATGTTAAAAAAAACTGCATATAGTACAATGAGAATGTGTGGGATACTCTCTACACATCAAAGAACGTTGAGAAAAGTGAGCAAACTAAGTAACTAACTATAAAAGTAGAATAAATAAGCTCTAAACTCTATAAAAACTACTGTATATGATTCGTTTAGCCTGATTTTCTTGGTTGTATATTGGTTCAGTATCTTTTCTGTGGTTCACAGGTAGCGATGTAATTGCATGGATCGTCAACAAGATGAAGATCACAACAGAAGGTACAATCTGCCACAGAAATCAGATCAAATGAGTCAGCAAACATTATTCTGATCTCTACACGTGGGTCTAACACGTGTAGAGATCAGAATAATGTTTGCTGACTCATCTCATACGATAACTCTTCCTCCGCTTCCTGTTGTTCGCGTTTCAGAGGCCGAGGTCTTTGGCACCATGCTGGTGGCTTACGGTTACATCTACCCCCTGCAGAACCACAAGAAGCTGGTCATGTGTAATGACGGCACCCTCTACCGCTTCCAGGTAAAGCCAAACTTTTGCTTGTTATGTAGCTGAAATTAGGATTTGAAGTTTTCTATTTACTATGCGAATGCCCAGATTTATTTGTGCTCGGACATCTTAGCTATTATTTTAAGTCATTTTTTTCCTTTAAACTTGAGAGCATCTTGTGTTGGGACCGGTAGCACCCATCTTTGACTACTGGTTACTACTGGTACTAGACGTGTAGTAAAGGTTGTGACACCATATCGTGAACATTTAGATAAAAAGTTTGTGAAGGTTCTCAGTCATCCCGGTCATGGTATTATCCAGAAACGCTAAAGAAAGGCAACCGTTCAAGAAACTCTACATGTCCAGTTGCCTCTCTCTAGCTAGGCTTGTCATTATCAACTTCATACAAAATAGACAACGTAAGACAGTCCTTTATTTTTGACTCGTGTTTTGATTAAATGTCTGTGAAGGTTTTCAGACATTGAGGTGATGGTGTATCCAAAAAAAAACCAGGCTGAAACCAAGGCAACTGAATTTGCTGGGCCCAGCTCCAAAGGCCTGGTGTAAAGTTCTGTTTTTTTTAGTAGCATCTGTACGAATCTGATCGATCCTGGTTTCCTACCCTGTTAAATGACTCTCTAAAGACCTAGTAATGGACAGCGACCTCACTCTTAGGGTGTGAACCGCAGTCCACCTACACCAGAAGGACAACGGACACTCTTTTGAGAACAATAGCGAACACATTTTATCTAGAGAAGACAGGTGGTGGCCCTAGTCATGTGAGGTTCATGTGAGGTTCAAGTGTCCACCCAGAGATGTTTCAAATAAAAACCCAAACTCCCGGCCAGTCTTTAAGAAATGAAGACGATACTTGGATGAAACGTCTTTGAGAAAAAAACAATAAGTTCATTTGCCTTTTTTCAAAGAGTTCTTGACAATGTTTTGATGTTTTGTTCTTTTGAAGAACAAATGGCAGCATTTTTAAAAGAACACAACTTTTGGCCAACGTTGCTGACCGTTTCAACTTTCAACCTTTTCAGACCCCGTACTTCTGGCCGACCCAGAAGTGGGTTGCAGACGACACTGATTATGGTGGGTACAATATTTTACTGTGAAACCAGCAGCACCTTCACTGACTCTGTATCATGTAACCATGGTTTCCAATGGTTTTCCTTCGGTGCGCTTGCAGCCATTTACTTGGCAAAGAGGAACATCCGCAAGAAAGGCATGTTGGAGCCCTATGAACAGGTACATGCGGAAGTACAACAATGCTCATGTTGTTGTGTTCATGTGTAGTCATTTTGGATAGTATTCAAATTTCGACAGTGATTGCGTGTTGACGTCTTTGTGTTTTAAACAGGCACATTACAACCATCTCCACGAATGGCTCAACCACAAGTGGGACTTTATTGTGATGCAGGCCACTGAACAGTACAAGTAGGTGGAACTCAAACAGCTTTCAAAAGGTTGATTTTGGGGGAAGCCGGTTACCTCAAGGCTTGGGACCAAGTCAGTGGTCAATTGTAGGCCAGTGTTGGGTTGTTGGTGAGTGTTTGTGACCCTAGTTTTTGGACCTCTGTCAGCTGCCGTTCAGCTTTTTCAGTCAGCAGCAGCAGAATGAGTCAGTGACTGCGTTCACTCACTGACTGGCTGATCAACTTCCCAAATCAGTGCACAAGAGAAACGGAAGTACACGAATTCACACATATTTTGACACGATCATCTACAGTGAGTAGACCAACTGCATACCAATAATAAGGAGAGATCAGATCTATATGAAGTTCTGGCTGCTGCATTTGTGGTGTGTTCTCATGCAACTTTTTGATCCAGACAGAGGTGACGTCGCAGTCGGCCTTCGTTGCCGGTAGTTTGGTGTGTCTGGGCCTAGAAGTTTCTTGTCTGTGTATGTCTGCATGTCTGTTTCTGAATGATTAAAAGCGAACACATATTTAAATCTGAAGGCGCCACTGAATCCGGTGACCCAGATAATAAACTGCTTGATCAGCGTCCTTTGTATTTTCTCATGGTCCTCCAGAAGCATTCCTTACTTAGAGCATGACTGGTTCAGCTGACCAGTGCGAACGCAATCAGCACTTTCATAGGCAGTTTTATGTTTTGAAAGATTTGTTCCTCTAAACTTATAGCTCACTTCCCATTTTTGTCTCAGAGCTGGTAAGGAGAGGAAGAAGCCTGATCGTGTCGTGTTCGACTGCCAGGAGAGGGCTTACTGGATTGTGAACAAGCCTCCGGTCAGTGTGTGTGACTCTCTATGTGGTTCTACATACGTCTTTAGAACTGCCTCTAGTCAAACCAATAAAACAGAAATATTATATGTTATATGAGCCAATGAGCAAGTGCCAACTTAGAGTCCCTCTGTTTGGTTTACATCTGAACAACAACTCCCATTTAAACCAAGCGGCGCTGTATGTCATTTACTTTTCTATCGTACTGTACACATGTATTTACTGAACCTTTATGGTGTTATTATGAATCTAGCGCCACACTCACAGCGCTATGGACTCTACTCCAGAGCGGCTTATTGATCCCAACGTAGAGGAGGTAACAGGTCAGTACACACACACACACCCACGCACACACACAGATTTAAATCAGCTGGTCTTTTAAGAAACTTACAGGAGCTTACCATGTACAGAAGCACTTCAGGACTGATCTTTATCAACACATCCACTTAGAGGCAAGACTCTCTTATGGGCCATTTCAATCAGCAGAGAACTGGATTGGTTCATATTCAGTCAACAGTTCACCCTGTAATCAAGCGATTCAATCATCATTTCAATCCACCTTTTCTCCATTTTTCTTGTTTGTTGTCCAGAGTTCACTAGACGCCCATTTAAGGTGATTTCCATTTGGATCCAACGAGTGTTTTACATTCTGAACAAACCTATTTTGAGTTAAAATGCCCCGAACGTTGTTTGAGAATGGGAACAAAACCTGTTCTTTGTTTGTTGAAAGGCCCTATCAGTCTAACTCTTTCTTTTCCTTTGACACACATTCATCTAGTTTTTGCCACATGTGAAACAAATAACAAAGCAATTATATTTTTTTGTCATTCTTTAAGAAACAATGCATAGCTAACATTTTTTTTTTTGTCAAAACCCTGTAAACAATGCGTATATATCAGTATATAATGTTAAAAAAATATAAATATACTCAACCTAAGGGTGTAGCACTCAATACATCAATCAAATCAATCCATTTTGAACTCTGTAGTTGGCCAGGACCTTAATTCCTCAGGGACTTTGGCAATTTGGCCACAGTCCTGAGGCTTTAACGCAGCGTCTTGACTATGGGATGGCTTTTTATTCATTACAATCTTTCTTTTCCTTTCTTTTCCTTCTCTCAAACAGATCTCTTTACTTTGATGAAGATGAGAAACTAAGGGAAATATCCAGTATATTAATGTGTACAAACACAGTGGGGTCCAAAAGACTAAGACGTCACATTTGTCACATTTTTTATGCTTTTTAAATTTGGCCTTGACTTCAGGTTTTACAGCAGGACACTGATGGGTAAACAAGCCGTCTTAACTAAGTGAGAGAGTCAGAAGTTGAGTAGTTATTGTGAGCAAAGAGGAGCTTTTCTAATTATGGATTGAGGTGCATTAATCTAAATCAGTTGGATCCAAAGGCAGGTCGTGAACGCAGCATCAAAGAGGACCACACAAGGACCATCATAAGATAATTACATCAAGCTTTGTTCAATGAAAGAAAGAATCTGTACTGTAATTGTCTCAGTGTCTCTAAACCATTAGAATCAGGGATAAACTAGACTTGCAGCTTGAATGCCCTGACAGTTGCATAAAAAAAAAGATAAATAAATATTGAACTGAGTTTTAAGAACATGCAAAATCATCAGTATCTTGACGGGTGATCTCAGACTTTTGGACCCTGTGGTGAACTTTTGGTGTTGTGGTGTCGTATGTGGAAATTTAGTTCCCTTCAGGAAATTAAGCAACTTGAACACCTTGCAGTTTTTAGTGTTATTATTTGTCTAATATCTGACATGAACTGAACTGGGAATTTTTTTTAAATCCGGATATACGTAGTGATTATGTGTTATATTTGGCACTAAAAATTGCAAGTAATGCTGGACCCTGGATGTCCTGTTTAGTTTTATTTTTTTTAGATATTTTCTCCGTTTGTGCTTCAGCAGTACAATAGCTTTAGAATATTGTTTTATATTTGATTTGCTTTTCATGGTCATATGGGTTATATTCACTTAAGTGATTGTTTAAACAATTTTTATCTGTTTATCTCTCAGAAAATCACCTTTGACCAGTACAGACGCATGGTAAGTCACAAAAAAAAACCTTTCATTTATTGCTTTTTTGCTTGACACGGTTGATGAGTTGAAGCTTAAGCTTCATCTGTCCATCAAAGAATTTGCCAATTGTGGATAGGTTTAAGCTTTTGCTGTAGTACAGCTGTAATGTTACAAATACAAATTACACTTTGTGTTCCTGTTTTTCTCCAGAACATCTTCTACCAACAAGCCATCATGAGGTCAAAAGTCAAGTCTAGCGTGTCTATCGGAGCGTAAGTTCCTCTGGTACTTCATGTTTGCCTCATTCATTGTTTACAACTCATGGAAAATGTCCAGCCTCAAATATCAAATGTTGAACCTGGACATTTCCAACCTCTGAGTTTGATCAAACCTCCTGAAGGGGGTCTTTATTTATTTAGTTCCTGGAACATGTCTCCAAAGTGGAGCACGGTAGAAACAAAAGCAGAACCCAGGATGACTAGTTCATTTACACTAGTATGTTCCAGTTGTGGTAAAAGTCTAATAATAGTTCTGTTTCTTCAGGCTGGTCAAGTACGTCACAACCTACAAAAACCACGACCCATTCCTGGCCCCCTGTCTACCCAGCAACCCTTGGCTAACAGACCATGATGCATACTGGACTCTCAACATGAGAAGGTGAGGGCTGCCACATTTCTACTTGTATTTGTACTTTGATCATGCTTACTGGTTATTGAATGTTGTTTGCACAGATGTCTGCGAATTCAAACCAGCAATTAATGTCAACTAGGACATACAGTGTACATGCTAACGTTAGCTAAGCAACAGTTTTGATGGGTCTTCCTCTGGAGGGTCAGCATGAACCAGACTCTTCCCAAACTAAGTCGAATTTTAACCAAGTTACCACAACTCTGCAAGTAAAAAAACGCTTACATTAATTTTAAACACAATTGTTGCGGTGTAGCTTCAGGTTAGCTTACCTCAAGTAACGTGAGGTGAGACAACAAGTTTCAAACAAGGAGCAGGGGAGCAGCTAGCACCTTGAAAATAACTTAGCCAAGCTAGGCTTGGTAGCCTTAGCTAGGATCAAGCTAGGTGGGCGTGTTTAAACAACCAAGCTTTATCAAAGTGTAGGCGGAGTTAAGTACATCCAAGATTTTTATTTTCCACCATGACCATTAAAAACAAAACTTTTTTGTTTTGTTGCTCCTGCAGACGCTTTTGTTGACACGATTGTTCGCGTTTATGTTACGTATCCCACAAGGGCTTATCAAGGTTTAAATGTGCAAACACTGAAACAGAATACCTCAAAAACACGCCCATAACCATGCTGTAAGAGCTTCTTGGAAATGTTTTACCTCCCATCTGGAAGGCTTCTTCAGTTATTCCTGACTGGCGGGAGTCCCAGACATTAAATCTCCTGCAAGAGAGATCTCAAAGAGAAGTTTTATACCGTACTATCGGACCTGTGGAATATTTCTAGCACCTGTATTTCATGGAGTTTAATGTCTGTGAATGTAAAACATGGATACCTAAAAGCCACAGTCACGAGTGACTCTGTGGCTCTGTGTTTGTGCTCAGAGTTGAACTTCCCACCAAGATGCGAGTGGAGCGCTGGTCCTTCAGCTTGTTTGAGCTGCTGAGCGATCTGCGAGGCCGAGACGACTTCAAGATCTTCCTCAAGAAGGAGTTCAGCGGTACGTCACCAGACTTTAAAAAACATTTCATGTCGGAGAGCTGCAGAGCTGAGGCGGATGCTGCTCCTCATGTAGCAGATTTAAAAACGAGATCTCAAGTTGTGGTGTCGGCATGTGACACAACAATCAAATGGTTTTCCTGAGAAAATATCTGCAGTTTACCTTTAGCAAGTTCATCTTCATCATAGCAGTTTTCAAGGCGTCAAGCTAACAATTGCTAATCAACAAAATACAGTGTACTCTAATGTCATTAGATCTCCATGTTTGGCAATAACCAAAGTATTGGACAATGACTGATGGCCGATGGCCCTAGAAGTCAATTTTGTAATATTTCACACTTAAAAAACATTAAATTCCATAATTAATAAAAGAAAAGTCAGTGTATACTTAGTCTGTACTCATTAATATTCGTCATCTGCTCTGATTTCATGTGCTCGTGCGAACACCAGGTGAGAACTTGGCTTTCTGGGAAGCAGCTGAAGAACTGAAATGGGGTACGGCGTCCTCCATGTCGGCAAAGGCTGAGACCATCTTCAAGTAAGATTTGACAACTTATATGAGTCTGCTATGAGTATACCACCCATCTCCACTTCATTAAACCTTCTGGCTCAGTGAGAGGCCAAACTAATCATGAATCTACAAAATCACGAATCCTTGTGGAGACAAGAGAGCAGTGTGCACGAATTGTTTCTGAAGTATTATATTTCCTAACCGTCAGTAAACCATGTGATATCACGCTGACATTGAGCGTCTCTTTGTTCAGGACCTTCCTGGCCCCTGGCGCCCCCCGTTGGATCAACATCGATGGCAGGACAATGGGTCTGACGGTGAAAGGTTTGGATCATCCTCACCGCTACGTGCTGGAGGCGGCCCAGACGCACGTTTTCATGCTCATGAAAAAGGTGCGTTTCCCTCTACCCTGTCTATCTGTTGGGTTGTTGGCATCTAAAAATCCCATCAATCGTGAGCTGACGGTCTTTCCATCATCGGTACAGGACACTTTCTTCCGTTACCTCAAGTCACCTGTGTACAAAGACATGCAGAAGAAGGCGCTGAACCCTGAGGTGCATAACTTCAGGTTAGTAAGGATAATGTCTGACAAATTTCACTGTCGGCTACCTGTGAAATGCAGGAGCTAAGAACACTGGAGGGTATTTTCTTACTTGCTTGCTTGGATCAAGACCAAGACTGTCAGTTTCTAATTTACACAAGATAGTTCTGATCTGACTTGTTCTCCTGTTGTTGCTTGGCAACGCTTGGACAAACAGGAAGAGGTTTGCAAGGCTCGACTTGTAGTTTTCTGTTTCTCAGAAGTTTTGCTCTTAGCTCTTCCTACTTAAGAGATAACCTGGACATCCAGAATAAATCGCTGGGGACGAATAAATGTTGATGATTCATGTTTAGTGTTTGTACTGTCACGCTTGTCGTTTCCCCCCCGTGATCATGACTTCTAACCCATAGTCAGGTACGACCACAGCTAAAAACATCACAACCTTAGAGGAATGACAGCAGCTTTACGATAGATCAGAAAGGAGGCGTGGGTGGAACAATTCTGAAAGATAAAACAGATACAAAAAAAGAGTAAAGAATAACATGAGAATGTCTGGGGGACGATGTAATTTGAAATATCCATGATTGAAAAGCATATTTCAGCCATAAAAGGCTGCGTCGCGCAAATTAGAATGACACAAGTCAGATTTCCTTTGACTGACCCGTTCCCAGATAAAAGCTACTCAGGAGAAAGTCTTGACTTTATCTCATTTCTGTTTCCTAGTCCGGCCCAGCTGGAGCAAAACGCTCAGAACCGGAGCCCGGGCATCCATCCCATCGTCCTCTGGCAGCAAGAGGAGGAGGAAAAGGTCAAGGCCGCCGCCGCCTCCGCGCCGGTTGATGTCAAGGCCATGATGAGCAAAATAGACAGGAAGAAGTAGAGATATGCAGCGGCCGTGTGTGCTGCACGAGTGTGTGTGTGTGTGTGTGTGTGTGCAGGGGTTGTGCATGTTGAATCATTTAAACAGAGTATGAACACAGGAGACATCCATCCGTTAGGGTGTATACTTCATGCTGATAAACGTTTTAGCAAATGTGAGATATCCTGACTTTGTCGTGGAAGGAAAACTTAATGGATCTACAGGGTTTAGAGGCCCCGTGGAGTAAACAGGTCCTTAGGCCAGAGCCTCTATTTGCAGTGGGCGTTGTTTTTTTGTTTTTTTTGTCAAATGAACGAAAAACGACCACAAAAGAATCCAGAGACACAAAATGAATGCTACAGTAAAGTGTGATCGCTGATTTTCTTCCATGTCTGGGGCTCGTTGTCTAATCTGTACATAGCTTTTCTCAGTATTAGGTTGTAAATATATGAGAAGTCAATAGAAATGTGTTCTGTATAAGCCATGTTGATGTTAAAAAAAGATGATTATTTCATTATCACTAGTAGCTGCTTGGTCCAGAGCAGTCAGCTGAGCATGTGTATTGCGCCATGCAGTTAATATTGTAAGTATATACATATATATATTAAAAAATTCTCTATTGTGTACATTGATTGTTGCTGCAGCATCTGCGGAAATCTGGAGACTGGTCCAAACCGAATAAAGAAGAAGAAACAACACTCTTGAGTTTGTGCATGCTTCTTTGATGCAGCTGATGGGTGTAGCTGTAGCTGTTAAAGTAATGAGAATGAGACACCACAACAATTTAGATGATCTTTAAAGCCCAGACTCAGGAAACTTAATGGACACTGGATGGGACTCCCTAGTGTTTCATGGTACTTACCTTGAGTAGGTTGTAGAAGTCATCTGTGGGATGACTTTGTTATCCTGTGGTAGGAAAGAGGCAGAGCCAGGGACAATTATCGCTATTTCCCCCTGTTTTTTTTTCCTTTTGATTTCCACGAGGGAGGACAGGAGGAGTATAGGAGTGATAGTCCATCACAGGAGACATGCAGAGACCTGGTCTTTCCACTAGTGCAGCTCTGTAGCTGAGGTAGGTCCACCACAGCCTGATCAGACCTGTGCACGTATGTATGTGTGTCACAAAGTGACCTTATGGTCTGGTTTAGTTTAGCCACAAACCACAGAGTGCACCTTTCAGCGAGTTACACGTTGCAAGGTACGCTTCCTGCAGCCACTCTGTGGTTGAACTGTCATGCTAAAGCTCTATAAAAGCATCCGCTTGCTAATGATGACTACATCACATATTCCTTATTCATCTCAAAAGAAAAAGGCATCGGATGACTTTTAAAAAAGGACAAACAAATGGATAAATGCTCACACTGGCTAATGCATAGCATGTGCACGGTTTAGCATCTTAGATTAGCATGCTAGCAGGCCAACACTTCCACAGTGGAGGTTGAATGTCACTGGTTTTGGAAATGTTGGATCATAAACCAAAAGCACTGCACACATTAAACAGCACAATAGATGAAATTATACTGAGAATATGATCAGCCACAACATTAAAACCACGAACACGAGACGTGAATGTCATTGACCATCTTGTGACAATTCAATGTTCTGCTGGGAAACTTCTGGACCTGGCATTCATTCGTGTGGATGTTACTTAGACATGTAGCACCCACCTAGACCAGGACCAGACACTCCCCAGCAGGATGCAGCCTGACAAAGGCACACACACACATAAATGGCGTGTTGACCTGGGCTTCAAATTCACTAGATCCCAAACTGATCAAGTATCTGTGGGATGATCCACAGAGGGCCCCTCCCCTCAAAGCCCACCCCAACATCCTGTTGCCAGACACCACAGCACACCCTCACAAGGCCCATGTCCATTCTCTGATGAGTCACAACTAGGGATGCACCGGAAATTGCTGCGGTCGTCGCTTGCACGTGTTGCTTTCAAAAATCTTCAGTCTAAAAACTGAAAATGCACTTTTGTGCCATTTTGGGCCGAAAATGTATCGCTGAAACATGAAAACAGGATGTTGTAACAGGATGTTGTGATGATGCAAGCAACAACCCCAGCAATTTTCAGACTTTTATCGCCCAAATAACACGTGCAAGCAACAACCGCAGCAATTTCCGGTGGATCCCTAGTCGCAGCTGTTTTGGAGGCACAAGGGAGACCTACACAATATTAGGTCATAATGTTTTACCTGATCACCCTACAGACACAGAGCATGGTAGCTAGAGAGACTTAAGCAGGATAGGAACTGAATCTATCTACAGTTACACGACCAGATAATATTAAATCACACTTGAAACATTTTCCCAAAAGACAAAATTATATTTACTGTACATAGAGTTTTTAGTTGTTTTTTTTTACAAAGTATTTGAAAAGGCAAATAAAAAGTCATAAAGGGGTTATTTCGCCATGCCAGACAGCCAGCTGAGCTTGAATAAAGAAGGAGCTGCTGCTGCCGTGTCCTCGTCCTGGTCGGCGAGCTGTCGGAAGAGGCTGCCCGGTCGGAAGCTGTCGTCACTGGCTACTGTGGAGGGTTGAGGAGCCTGGTGGGAGAAGAAAACGCTGTCAGCGCGGCGGTTAGGCAATGAGGAGGTCGTCCACTGAGCCTGGCGGAGTTGAGAGTCGGTAGGCGGAGTCTTCCGTGTCAGCCAGAAAGCAAGACTGTGTAATATTAGTGCTGTGACACACCAAACCACGGTCAAAGAGGTAGACGACCACAAAGGCCGACTGCGCCTGTGTCTGGACCATAGACTGTATAAAGATGGACGGCTCCTCAAAAGTGAAGCCAAAGCAAGTAGAGCTCCCCCTGGTGGCTGGCTGCGGTATACGCCATAAGCTCCACCCACTCCATGTTAGTGGGCGGGACTTGTGCCAAACTAAAACACTAAAATACACGTCAAGGAAGGTATATTTGATTTAGGTAGATAATATAATGGTGACGAATGTTCCAGTGTCAATTTTCTAGATAAGTTATTTGAAGGCTACAGAAACAGGATGTGACATAAAGGCAAACACCAGTTGCCATGCCAACCATAATGCAACATTTCCTTGTAATGCATCAATGCAATGAAGTGGGGGACGCATTGTCCATATTTATATACAGTCTATGGTCTGGACCAAAGAAGTTGCACCTGAACACACCACAAAGACTACGGCCAATGGCCAGCTGGAACGTATGTTGTGTTCCTCCACAAATCTTCATACCAGCAGCTAGCAATCATCTATAGTCATCAAAAAAAAAAAAACGGAGAAACCGGAAAAGCTAGAGCGAGCTAGGAAGTTAGGAAGAGATTTAAACCGATTCCAAATGGCCACGATGTTGAGAAAATAGGTGAGATTGTCACTGATTCACTGCTGCTGCGTGAAGTTCTTCATTAGCCTGATCCTAAGCGCTTTACAAGGCCGAACAGAGAGCGGGAAATTAGTGAGAAGAGATCGCTTCGACTAGTGATGCTCGGATTGGTTGAATAAATCCATGCATAAATTATCAAACGCACAAAGCCAGCCTGATTAACAGTGCTCAGAGTAGATTTAACAGAGCAATCCGCGCATCACTAAACCCAAATATTGCTCGGTTACTAATCACTTATCATCGAAAATCAATTATTAAAGCACGCTCACACTGCAAATGCACCACTAACAAGCCAACACACACACACACACACACACACACATATAAACCCACACTGGTGAACTTGCCTGGGGTTCTCGCATTCAGAAATGCTGGGAAAGGCAGAGGGCACAACATTTAGCAAAACAAAACAGTGACAAAGAGAAATCAAGACATAAAAGCAGGAAAAGAAATCAAACTTAAAAAAAAAAAAATATGGTGCACACAGGAAGTCAAGTTGGGGCAGATTCACCTCACTCTGTTACTTACCAGCTGGTGAGGGGCGTCAGATACCCTGGAGGAGGACTTTGATTTCCGCGTGTTGGACATGCTGAGAGGCAGCAACCCGAACCTGGAGACGACAGAGCAAGCCGGTGTGATTTCTACTTTTCTACATCCTCGTGGTTCAAAAGGAGATGCAGAACGACATACTACGTGACAGAACCGAGGACGTGGAGAGAAACCTGCTAGAACCCAAACCGACTAACCCTGAAGAGCCGTCTGGGAGGTCGTCCTTGGCAACAGTTTGGTAAAAAGGTCAGGAACGTTCAAAGAAATACAGGTCAATGACAAGGTACCACTGCTCTAAAAGCTATCTACACCGATCAGCCATAACATTATGACCTTGTGTAGGTCTCCCTTGCGCCTCTAAAACAGTTGTGACCAGGGATGCACCGAAAATTGCTGCTTTTGTTGCTTGCATGTGTTGCTTCAGCAATAAAAGTCAGAATTTTCGGCCTAAAAACCAAAAATGCTCCTTTGGGCCATTTTCAGCCAAAAATTGCGGCAGTTGTTGCTCGCATCGTCACAACATCCCGTTTCAACATCTTGTTTTCGGCCAAAGACGGCCCAAAGGAGCATTTTTGGTTCTGACTTTTATGGCCGAAACAACACGTGCAAGCAAAAACCGCAGAAAAGGGGCCTTTGGGTCTTATGGAGGCCAGGTCAACACCTTGTGCTGTTCTTCATGTTGTTTTTCAGACTGCATCCTGCTGGGGATGGGCTGCTGCCATCAAGAAGTGTCATTGCTATGGGGTGGGGGTGCCTGGTCTGGTCTAGGTGGGTGCTACATGTCCAAGTAACATCCACACGAATGAATGCCAGGTCCAAAAGTCAGTCAAAGAACAGGTTCATTAGCTTTCTCGTTGCCACAACATTAGCTCCCTGTTTGTAAACCCATTCCAAACCAAGCACTTCCTTTTCATTTCAGTGATTGCATTTCCTAAAGACCGGTCCAGAGATCATACGACTGCCAGAGTGCAACATATCGATTTTTGAAAAGAGGCTGTTTAAAGTCTCCTCTAGCCAGTCGCCACGTTGCTTCTCACAGTTTGCAGAAGCCAGCGTCTCTTTCAGTTCACACACTATGTAACTTGGATCATTTGTTGACACTTGACAAATATTTGAAAGAAGACAAACTGACAGAATGGTAAGTACCGGGACTTAGATCCGGGCTGGTAACCAAAATACTAAAAGCAAAAACAAAACAAGTGAAACCCAGAACTAGTTTCTGTTTCGGGCTACGTGGATTTGTACTTTCAGTCATTGTTAAAAGTCTTAGTTTCGGTCGTCGACGCGTCATTGCAAGAGACGAAAGCGGTTATCAGTTACATTATCTGTCGACGACAAGACAGGGATACTGAGAGTAACGCTAACTATGCTTCTCATTAAAAGTCCTCCGACAGGTCGAGCAACTACGTCGTATCCAAACATCTACGTTGACTATTTACTACGACTCCCTAATCCACCAAATCTGTCTCAGCTTCAGAGACGATGGTTTCTTTCAACACTCAGACCTCGTTGAAAAGTGGTCGAGTATGTGCATCCATTAAAATGCATCTCTAACGACCGCTTGGGAATCAAATCTCAATTTTGCACAGCAAGCAGCTGCCGCCTGAAAACAATGGGACACTGCTGTCGTTTCAGAACCAGGAACGCCGCCGTTCTTTACGCGTGCGCCCCAAAATGGTGACAGGACACAAATTGTGTGGTTTTACGAGCTATGAAGTCACACACAGGAACATGTGGTGGTAATTATGATGGAATTCAGTCACATTTAATACATTTATGATTTAATTTCTCCTCGTTTCAGGTTATTTCTTAGTTACGGTTAGGGATAAAAGGCCTCCCTTGGAATTGCCACTAATCTATTGAGGCAGGTCTGACCGTCACCTTCACTGACCTCCCTAAACCGACTCCACAGCACCATGTAGTGGAATAAAAGAGCAACAGATTTCACCGTCCAAGTCCCTGCAATTTAAACTTATACATATAATTCATTCTACTTCTGAACAAGAGATATTTTGGGCGCTAATCAGTCAATACGTCCTCTGTTCTTTCTTACTGTTGCTTATTCATCGATTCAACTTGAGTTTTAATTTAATATTTGTCACGACTAAGTAGCAATCAGGGATTGTTGCTCACCTTCACTGTTAAATAAGTAAAATGCACAGCAGCCCTCTCACCTGATCTGGCTGCTGGCCAGTGGAAGGATGTTGTAAGGCTCCTGGGAGTTCACGCTGCTGCTCCTTGTTGCAAACTGCTTCTCCGAGCCCGTCAGCAGCCCCAGCAGCACCTGAAACGCAGCGGCAGGGCGTCGTTAACGGAGATCGTGCAGATCGTATGACGAAGATATGAAAATGACTTCCACGTTAATCAAGATAAAGCGTGTTCCGTGCACGTGTCGTCTCGACCGCGCGTCCGGACGTACCGAGGTTCTCTGAGACAGGCGGTTGAGGTTGGCGTTTAACGGAGGGGTGAAGACGTCCAGGTCGAAGGGGTCGATGAAGCTCTCCAGCCAATCGCAGACTTCGTGGAATCTGCGAGAGACAACAAATCAAACGTACGTTCTTTTTTTTTTTTTTGCTTGGACTGCTTGAAAGCGTTTGTGAGTGCTTCGCTGGAAGTCTGTCCAGCTTTCATATCCTATTACTCAGCTCAGCTTCTTGGAATCAGATCAGAAGTGATATCTTGCGTTTCCCAATAATTTCAGCATGCACCTGCAGAAACCTGCGACTCCCGGCATGCTCATACTTCCCAGTCTGTTTTCACACTATGCAGATTTTACCTTAAAGTCGCCGTACCGAAATTTCTGCATACCTGGGGTCTTGCTGGGATCGGGAACTCTTGCCCTCCTCTGCTCTGCTGCTCAGCGTGGTGTTGAGGTAGCGAAGGTCAAACAGCAACTGCAAGGCTCTGTTCTGAGTCATGGGGAAAACACCGTCCTGGAGGACGAAGAGGGGAAACAAAGCGGAGAAATTTAAAAACCTCACGGTGATCCTTAGCAGTTCCTTCCCTTTATCTTATCTCTTCCTTCCTGGTCTTTGCCGCTATATTTCTTTTCCATCTTAAGCCCGAGTCAGTCACCTTGCTGTGGTTCTGCTGTGTGAGCCCGTGGAAGTGGTTGAGGGCCTGAGCCAGACACGTCTGCAGCAGCTCCTGCAGTGTGGGCCGGGGCAGCGCGTGACCCCCTACCCTGTTCACCTCGACGCACAGCTGGAACAGCAACAGCTGCACAAACCAAGACGGCTGCAGAAGGGAAAGAAAAAAAAGTGCAACCTCAGACATCAGAAATCAGAACCATCTGTCCTTTCCGTCTGCGTTGAGAGAGGCTAACCTGGACTGGAAGACGGATTTTGGACGTGACGCTGCTCCCCGACTCTGCCTCCTCTTGGATCTCCAGATCCTCCCAGTTTGTCGCCGTCGTCAGGATGTCGCCGGCGGACTTGGCGTGCAGCCCTGCGCTGAATTTATCCAGCAGCACCTGTCACGACAGACGAAGCTGTTATTAAGAGATATGTGTCCAGCATTTACGACTAACATGTTAGAAAGGTTTTCAGATCACAGATATGCGTCTAACAGCGTCTTACTTTGGAGATGGCGGCGCTCCAGATGCGGTAGGCCTCCATGCTGCAGCCGAGAAGCTCCTCCTTAAGCCCCGCCCACTTGGCCTGGGCGGGACTGACCTCCGCGGCGGCCCTGGCTTTGCCCAGCTTCTTTCCCTGCCTCGGGGTTCCTTTGGCCACGCTCTCGGACTGCTTTCCCAGAATGCAGTTCTTCAGGTTGGGGCAGAGTTCACCCATAGACTGACACAACCTGGCCATGAAGAGGACTGAGCTGAGGCGGACGGGGCTGGAGTCCGGAGAGGCTGCGGGTAATTCCGAGCGAATGGAGGAAAGGATGTGGCGAACGCAGGCCAGGCAGCCTTCGCGCAACGCCTCCTCCACCGCCGGGGAGTCTGTGAAGCGGTTGAACGAGGACGCGGACGAGACATCGGCGGGTGCAGAGGAGGAGACCGTCGCGGAAATGGAGTCAGATCCTGCAAAGGAAAGAATGCAAGAAGAATTAGTGAAGCCAAAGCAAGTAGAGCTCCCCCTGGTGGCTGGCTGAAGTATATATAATAAGCCCCGCCCCCTAGACGTTAGTGGGTGGGGCTTAGGCCAAACTAAAAAACTAAAATACACGTCAAATTATCTTTTTTCAAGGATGGTGTTCTTCATTTTAGGTAGTTAATATAACGTTGATGCATACTGGCCCTTAAAATGTCCCCTACCTGTGTCCTGGGAGGGAAGGTAGTGCTGGAGGTCGTCCAGCCTGTCCTTCAGCTTTACGTCTAAGGAAGAGCAGAAGTTCTGAACACAAGGCGTGAGAGCCTGGGTCTTCATGGCCAGGCCACTCCTCTGCTGACCCCGCTGAGCCACGCTGACCCAGCCCGCATCGCTCAGCAGGTCCCCGGCGGACTCGGACCACAGGAAGGACGCCACGTCTACCTCGTACTGGGCCCCACGGCCGCCGCCAGCGTTGGCGGCTGTAGAAGAACTGACAGCCTGGTCTTCCAGATCCCTCACGGCCGAGGTGAGAAGCTGGACGCAGCTCGCTGAGATGGCTTCGGTTTCGTCTTTGGTGATAGCCTTGGGGAATAGCAGCGAGGAAGGAATCGTTGGTATATTTTCAATTGTTATGGTTTAATATTAACGTTAGAAGAAAAGCAACCTGCAGGCGGCGAAGGAACAGCTGCTGCAGAAAGTCATCCCAGACAGCTAGGGGGCGCTCCAGCAGTCGTTCACAAACGGTGCCCCAGTGCTGACTGATGGATTCTGTGGACAGAAGGTCCCACACGGCGTCTCTGATGGCTGCCAGACCCTTTAGGCTCTTGACATAGACCAGAAGGCTGCCAACGCCACGGCAGATGTCCTCTTTACAGCTGAGGGGGGAGGAGACACCGGTCAGGCTCAGATTAGATGATAGATTTAGGGCTAAACTGGAAAGTTTAAGTTTAAAAACTTGGAATGGATGCAGAATTTCTTGCACCGTTGCAAAATTAATTGGACATTTAGGTCCGTTTAGCCAAAGTAGCTTCAGTCCATGGCAACTGTTCATGGACTGAACTGCATCTTGTGCATCTTCTGAACACAACCAAAGTGATGCAGGTTATGAAGTTGACAGACAGCCGTAGTTTTAGATGTATGAGTTATATCCCTGGGTGCTAATAAATATTAGCCAACTTGCTATTAGCATCCTCCGGCCGACGCAGCAGGAGGTCTGCACCCAGAGCTCAGTGGCTTCTTATCATCTTCCTCCCTGTAAAATGCACTCGGTTCACTACAATAAAACTGTCAGCGATGCAGAATTATGTAAGAAAGTAACAGAAATTCTGGTAATGACAGCAGCAGAATTTGTCAGCAGTTCATTACAACACCCTGTTACTGGAAGGCTTGTGAGGGGAAACATCTGCACAGGAAGTATCGAGTTTCAGAATGAAGATGAGGCGTTTTGTTGTTGCGCTAACCGAATTAGTTAAGTGCAAATTAAACCGAATGTCAGAGCTGCAACAGGTCGATCGATTAGAGGACAGGCGTAAAAAATGCACCGGCGAGGGTTGCGTGGCGCGTAAAAGCTGCGATCGAATTTCGGATATGAGGGCGTTCATTGTTTCCGTGCTGCACATACGAAATTCTTTGAACTTTTATGGAGGAATCGGCAAAGCGTCCGTGTGAGGGGAGGTCTTACGTGTTGATCCACTGCTGGAGGGTGTCCCGCAGGTGCTCTCTCTGTATTGGCTGAGCCAGGGTGCGAAGGGCGGGCTGAAACTCTGTGACCGACGGAGGCAGGTAACTGAACCAGCTGCCTGTGCTCGTCTCATCCTGCAGCACCTTTTTGCCTTTAGCTGAGGAGGGAGATGTGCACTGTTAAACGTTTTCTCTAACTATCTGAAATGACTTGTTCTAAGACAGACTTACTTTGTATGAAACCACTAATAAGTATTTTGACTTCCAGGGCGTCTACGCTGTTCACCTGCACTGGTTGTGGAGGTGACGTTCTCCAGGATTGAGAAGAGCATGCCGCAGCTCAGGGCTCCCTCCCCTGACCTGGGGCTCCCCTCTGGGGGCAGATAGAAGACGGCGTAGGCCTGGAACAGCGTGGTGACCAGCAGCTCCACCAGGCTGCACACCTGAGCCTTGATCCCTGCACCTGGATACATATATTCATTATTTAGATATTTCCAAAACTAGTCAATCCTGCAAACAATGCTTCCTGCTTTGCTTTACAAATAAATACCATGCTGTGGTTGGTTCAGCAGCTGATGGATGGAAGCTTTCCTGGCCAATAGGAAGTCAGCCAGGGCCTGACGCGGCGAGCTGTCCTCAAGCAGCATGGTGGACACCAGGGCCTCAGCGATGGCCTGATCCGACACCGCCCGGCCTCGCAGTAGAGACCTGCTGTCCAGCAGAATGGTTGACCTGGAGGAAGACGTCCATCAGTTCCTAATTCTTTTAGAGGCCTGAAGAGTTTCAGGGAAAATAAATAAAATAAAAACATCCAGCTACCTGAAGTGTCCCGTGGTGGCGACCTGCCGGACCAGGATGGGGAAGCGTGCAAGAACAGGGCTGTAGTGGGCCCCCGTGGCGGCCTCCAGCTGCAGCAGATTGTGCAGGTAGCAGCACAGAAGGTAGAGCTGGGTGGCTTGGAGGTACTGGGACGCCTCCATGGCGCTCCAGATGCGCTCCGGGATCTCCAAGAGGAGCTTTATTTGGGAGGCCATAGTGTAAAACTTCTCCTGCCACTGCCTCTGACCCTAAAACACAGGCACACCTTTATATCCTGTGGGATACTTTACATATGACAGAGATAAGCAACGATAGAAGTTCACACATAAGACGATGTATTGATGCTCAGTAATATTTAAGAAGTTATAATCTTAATTTGCATTGATGCTGCACATAAATTGTGGTGCAAGTGTTTTCTTTCCAAAGTCATCCAGTACCAGCATGTCATTTAAATAAAGTTTCACATTTCAGCTCTGGCTCGCTACCGCCCTCTAGTGTGTGTTGTGGTTCCAGGGGCGTGAGAGTAAATGCTAATCCATCCATAAAAGTTAGGGTTATAGTGTCAGGGATGCTCCGAGCTTCACTATATTCATGCCGAATTCATCTCTGTTTTGTTTTAGGCCATATAATGTGCACAGTGATGATACAGCTGTGGTGCGTATTTACATATAGATAGCATAACATTGAATTGCCACATTTTTAAATGGCGTTTAATGTTGCTAAGGTGACGCAGGCGTAACGCTAGGTTAGCAGTTCACCTCCAGTCTGCAGCTGCTCACGCCGGCTTTGCTCTGCTTGAGGCTGTGGCAGTACTGCTGCATGTCCTGGATGGACCGGACGACACTCTCCGAGCATTGCCTCATCTCTCCGATGGTGTCGGCGGCGTCGATCAGGTCCCGGTACCGCTCCCCCACCATCTGCCTCAGCTCCTCCTTCTTCTGCTCGATCTCCCCGCGGACTTTGCGTTCGATCCGGCGGATCTCCTCGGTGTTGTAGCGCTCGAAGAGAACCGCCGGGTCCTTGATCTCCGAGACCCGGAGGGACAGCGCAGGGTCCTCGGCCATGGTACCTCCAGAACAACTTCAACCGATACAGGAACTCCAACCCGGAAGTCGCCGGTGAAGCGAACTTCCGGTTTCCACGTATGCAAAACGTGATGAGAACGGAATATGACGCGTTGATTGGTCAAGAAAGCTGTCAATCAAAAAAACACTTCCGCATGCGAAATTATATCAAATAAAATAAAATAAAATAAAATCATTAATTCATTTTCTTTAACCGCTTGTACTCTGGAAGGTCGCAGGGGATAAATAAATAAAGTAAAATAAAATATTTTCTTGTTCTAATTAGAAAACACTATTAGACTAATTTGCATATCGCTTACTTTTTACGAGTTACATCGTTTATTTAGTATTATTGAAATTCTTGACTAATTGTGATGGTTATTTTTTATCATACCTGACAATCACTGACAACTTTTTTTTCCCTTTTCAGAAAATGAAACGTTGTACAAAACTCACAGATGTTGCCTCAATGATATCTAATAATCTATATAATATATTTGATTTATTAACTGCACGTTTAATGCATCTTTCGACGTTTA
Source organism: Planiliza haematocheilus (assembly GCA_005024645.1). NCBI lineage: Eukaryota > Metazoa > Chordata > Actinopteri > Mugiliformes > Mugilidae > Planiliza > Planiliza haematocheilus. Next base: position 2,072,545 of record SRSE01001373.1, read on the forward strand.
ATTAGTAAAATGAAACCGTTAAATACGCGTGCGTCAGTGTTTAACAGGTGCGTCAGGTAAGAACCTTCGTACCCGGAACTAAAAACCACAAAAACAACAAACGAGTTCATTCAGAGGAAGGCACCTGCGTTTCACCTGCCGAACGACAAAATAGAAACAGGTATATTTTATAAGGAATATTTCTTATAATAATGTTAAAATGTTATTAGTTTTGTTGCAATTTTATGTTTAAACGTTGAAACCTAATAATACTACACTGTGATACTTTAATGACGGTGCCTAGTTACCAGTCAACAGTTGGCAAGTGCGTAGATTTTATCCGGAAATAATACAAAAAAAATAATTAAAAGGTGTATTTTCGTTGTTGTTTTTTGTAGTATTTCACATGTAGAGGGGATTTATGTAAAGTTAAGATTGTAATGTGTATCAGGGTGGCAACGGTTGGCATTGGGGGAATTTCTGCGGAGGGATTTTTCCTTAGAGTTTGGGATGGTGGGGACTATTTCTTCAGGCGAAAGTAGTTCCAGTCAAAACTGCACACACCCTGTGGTACACTGTAAAGATAAGTGGTTGATGAGTCAAAATAACCAGTTGCTGTATCTATTTTATTATATTTTATTTGTGTACCTACTATTTTGTGTGTGTACTTGAATCCTAGTATCCTGGTTCTTCAGAGAAAAACAAAGTTTAATCTTTCCCTGCAAATAAAAATGTATAGATGCCGCTAATGGTTTGTTCCCAGTGATTTAATTGTATAAAATGTGCATCTACAGCACATGTGTTTGCTGTGCAGAGAAGTATGTAGGTCAGATGATTTAAAGTAATGTGCTACATGAGTGAATCACACACATTGCATTTGTTTCAGGGGTTATATGAGCTGAGGTCAGGCGTGCTGTGATTTGGTTGCACCATTTCCTTGTTACTTCATAACCGGTTGAGGAGATAAAAGGTCGGGAGTTAAATGAAGAATGTGCTTTTGGTAATAAGTCGTCACTACACGTACACCTTGACTGCTTCAGTTATATTCACTGTGGTAAATACTTAAGGACTTGACTGTATCCATGGTATACACCCATCAGCCACAACATTAAAACCACTGGCAGGAGAAGTAAATAACATTGAACATCTTGCGACAGTTCAGTGTTCTGCTGGGAAACGTTTGGACCTGGCATTCATGTGGATGTTACTCAGGCATGTACCACGGAGCTAGCTGAGCTATAATGTGTCATCATCTGTGTGTTTCTCCGAGAGCAGACTGAACGATGGCGCAGGGGAACCTCGGGGAGGAATTTCAGAATCAGTTCAACGATGCGCTTTCCAGACTGGAGTCCAAGCAGTTCTTCCAGTCTGACTGGGACATTGCTTCTTTTGCCATTTTCTTCATTTTCATCGGTGAGTGGTTGTAACGCTCAGGTGGATTCTGTAACATTTTAAGTGTCAGCGTTTTGTAATTTTTTTTAAAATGTTTTTCAGGTATGGTTCTCCTGCTGGTCATCCTGGTCCTGATCCGCTGCTGCTGCTGCTGCTGCTGCGACGACAAGGTAAAAACATACAGTAGACACATTCAAGAGACAAAGACGTCAATCAAGGGGTCACCGCACCGAGGCATCAGCGCTAACTTTTCTTAAGTGTCTTTAAATTTGACTTTTTAGCCAATATACCATCACACTGGTAACAGTAATGTGGTTTAAAGTAATAAAACAATAATTTAAACATGGAATAATTCAACATTCAGATCACTGCAGACTTTCAGCGTGCTCAGCCTTGATCGATTGCATCTTAAGATTACCTGAAACTGAGCGGTTACTAAAGATAACTCTATGTGCTCTGATAACAAGAGCAGTGTCAAATCAAAGGTATTGTCATTTATTTATTTGTTTATTTATTTTTGTAGCCTCGACATCGGAAGGTCGGCATAGACAACATGGCCCTGGAGCCCTGAGAGATGAAACCGACCGTAGGTGGAGGCAGCGGAGCCTCGTAGTCCCACTCCCCGTGCCAAAACCAGAAGCTTTGATTCACCACGTTGACTGTAAACGAGACATTTCTATTTGCACACACAACAAATTGTTCTTCAGAAACTCTTTGCTATGGAAATCTAACACGTGATCCTGCTGACTGTCTCTACTTCGCTGGGTTAATTGCTAGGATACCACATAGATCAGCTGTTGTTAAGCCTCTGTAGATTTTACTTCTAATCTGTTTGCTGAAAGGATGAAAACGTTTTAATCTGAAGGTTTTACTTAATAATAAAAGATTTCTAGTTTGGTAATGTATTCTTTGTTTCATTTCTGTTTAACTGTTATGATTTAAGAACTGACACTTACACTGATCAGCCACAACATTAAAACCACTGACAGGAGGCGTAAATACCATCGATCATCTTGTGACAATGTCAGTGTTCTGCTGGTAAACTTTTATACCTGGCGTTCATTAATGTGGATGTTACTCAGACATGTAGCACCCACCTAGACCAGACCAGGCACCTCCACCCCATAGCAATGACACTCCTTGATGGCAGCAGGATGCAGCCTGACACAAAAATAGTTTAGGAACAACTCAAAAAACATGAAGAACAGCACAAGGTGTTGACCTGGCCTCCAAATTCACTAGATCCCAAACTGATCAAGTATCTGTGGGATGATCCACAGGGGCCCCTCCCCTCAACCCAGAAGGCCCATGTCCACTCTTGTCATCACGTCCATCGCCTCGTGGTGTCAGAATAACTTCAGTCTCAACGTAACAGCTCTCGTCAAGTGGCGGAGCCAGTCATCCACCGATTGCAAGGTTGACGGTTAAATCCCCAGCCAACTGAAGGCAGGATTTGGGCAACACTGAACCCAATTGGCACTGGTATTGGCTTTGAGTATCTCTCCTTAGAGAATTCTTATCATCTCAGCCTTTCGTAGTTGCGTAAAAAGTAAACAGAACCAGAAAAACAAAAATCTAGTCTAAAGGCAGCGCCGCAGTAAAGTTCAGCAGAGAGATTTCAACGAGGCCAGGGGCTGTTGTTTAGAGTAGTTTTATTGCACGGATAAATCATTTCCACATTTTATATGAGAGGCAGCTTTTCAAAGTTGGTTAACACTTACTGGAATAAAGTCACTTGTTCATGATCGGACTAGTGTTTGGTTCACAGGGAGTCGACGACACGCGAGACGAAATAAATATGAACACGGAGCAGACGAACACTTGAAACGGAGATTACATCAACAGATGTGACAAATAGCTTATCGTTCAGACTTATCAGGGAATGTTTCATTTTCACCAAACGAATGAAGGGTTAAAAAAGAAAAGTGTGCCAGCTCCAGTGCCTGAGAAACTCACGTCATATCACAAGTTATAATAAGAATGAGAACATACAGTAGTGTCTGTGTACATCAAACAATTCACATTAATGCCTGGATTATTCCGCTAAATTTGGACTCGTCAGTAAAGAAATATGTCAGTAACACGTGACGTGTGGAGGACACTGGAGCCGGGACACAAATAAAATGGTACTGTACCGTCACTAAGTCTGTTTCTGGTTAAAGATCACAGAGGGTGAATGTTCTTCTTAATACCACTGCCTCCCCTCACAGCTAGAGTTTCTAATTCCCTTTTGCATTTCCTTCGCAGTGCTGCTGCGTTCCTAGCGTTCTGTGCAGCACCCACTGCACATGGATTTACAGTAACCTGAACATTTCCAGTGTAAAAAGGCTTTCGGTTACAAATTTGAGAGATCCAAATCCAAATTAATGATTACTTTTTAAAGTTTTTGGATTGGATTTTTCTGCTTTTTGGATAATTAGCTTGGGAACATATGAAAAAAAGTAATCAAACCTTCGGATTGAGTAGTCCCACACATTTACATATCTTCTTGTATCTTGTTCAGTATCTGTGATCATCCCAGGGAGGAACGTCAGCTCTCAGCAACACGGATTTGTATTTTTGGCTCAGATATAAAAGTGCTGCTTAAACGTGTTTGCACCCGTCAGAATTTTCTACAACTCTGCACAAAAGCTGTGGCAAAAGCAAGGATGCTGCAGAATCCATGCTAGTTTGGACGATTTGGGGCATTTGCAGAGCTCTGTGAGCTTAAGACTGAATGTCCCGGGCCTGTGTCCGTGATTCTGGCTGCCCTCTTTACACCCGGTGGGTGGCTCAACTTCTCACTGCAGGGGAAACTAGCCCCTACGAAGAATGACCTTCATTTGGACGGCCTCGCTTTCAGCCTTCAGACACTGAGCAACTTTTGGAATATTTTTTAAGCACAGTGTTGCATGAAATAATGTGACTTCTGCATTAACAGAGGAGCCGCTGAATCCCTGATCCTAGGCCTAACCATATTTAGAAGAAGTAGGACTGCAAAAGGTGATCAAAGCGTGAAGCTGCTGTGAGGGAACACAAAGTATTTCAGAAAGCCCCCTACTGAGATGACGTAGTGCAGCTTAGTCCTCCCACCCTGAGTGCACTGTTGACTTTAAAACCAGATAAATACTCAGAAAGTACTAAAGTGTTTTAACGTAACAACAACAACAACAACAAAGAACAAATCAAAAGCAATCACATTCATTCGTTGAGAAGTTCAAGTCAGGTACTGTACTGCCACACACACACGTCAGTCAGCGGGGCTAACACAACTGGGAATGGCAAATGCTGAAATCCGTCGCGGTCTGACTGGCTTCTTCGGTTAATCATGCAACACTTCTGACTGAATGGCTGCATGACGAATATATTTATATATGTATATACAAAAATAAAAACCTTCCCAGGATGTCCCTTACACTTGAGTGGTTAGTTTGGGTCTGACCGGTCTCCGGAGGATGGCGGTGGATTAGAAAGGTCTGTAGTTCCAGAAACTGGAGAAGACAGATATCTGTGGAAGAAGGGAGACGCACAATGACTTTGTATCATAACAGGCATGTGATTCATGGCTGAAGCACTTATATAAAACACAAAAGGTTCTTTCACATTTATATTTTTGATCCAATCCTGTGAGTAATTGAAGGTAACAATGTTACTTCACTACATGTTCACAATTATTATATTATTATATATAAAAATATGTTTCAACCATAGTCAGTATAAAGTTGCCGGAGCAACAGCGCCACAAAAGTGATGCCAAATCAAGTAGAGCTCCCCCTGGTGGCTGGCTGCAGTATAGGTCATAAGCTCCGCCCTGTCCATGTTAGTGGATAGGACTAGGGTCAAACTAAAACACTAAAATACACATCAAATATTTTTTTATCAGGGATGGTTTCTATTATTTTAGGTAGTTAATATAATATTGTTGAATGTTGAAGCGTCACTTTTTTGGACAAGTTTTGTTTTAGTTATTTATTTGACGCTATAGAAACAGGAAGTGACATAACGACGAATACCAGTTGCCATGCCAACTGCTCCATAAAGCGATTCCGTTGGGACTACGAGAGTTGTAAAAATAAAAATAAAAACAAGTACAGTTATAATCCAACCTTAAATAAAATCAAACTCAAGTGAATTTTGTTAAAAATACAGTCGGGTCATCGATATCGCGGATCCTCGTGGCTAAACTCTGGAACCTGTACTGCACAGACTCTGGCTCTAAAGCTGCAAGATGGCGCCACCCGTTTCCCCCGGGAAAATAGCGTCAGTTTGGCCATTTCAAGGAAGTGGCAACGCGTAGTGCATATTTATATACAGTCTATGCTTTTTTTAAAACTATTTTGGTTAACTTCTAAATTATAACAAAACCTTAGTTTAAAATATTTAAATATATCTCTAGTTAAATTTAAACTCAATTTAAAATTCAGCAAGGTAACACCCACCTTATCCTTGAGCTGCTGGCAGAGCTGCAGGGAGATGGTGAAGAACACCAGAGTGTCGTTGAGCCACGGCACCACACACTCCACCTTGTGGACGTGGCTCACCTCAAACCGGTTACTGTTGAGCTCGCTGTAACAGAATAAAGGTTAAAACGACCTCTTTGGGAAAGCCAAGGACGTATTTCTTCAGATAGAAACAGTGACTTACAACATCGCTCCAGGGTTGTGCAACACCGAGCTTCCAGCTGGCTTGAAATTCTGTTTGGATCAGAGAGAAAATCATTGAAGCACGTGAGCCCCCCCCCACTTGTTGCCGCGGCGCTGCACGGTGCTACATGTTCTAACCTTAGTGGTGTTGGGAGGCAGCACGTGCAGCTGATAAACAGTCAGACACAGTTTGCTTAAGTTGATGTAGAAGTTCACCATCACGTCCCCAGGCATGGGAGGGGTGAACATTTTCTGTGAACGGAAAACAAGAGAAAGAAATGAATGTGTAACAGCAGAATCTAACCTTTAGGTGTTAGGTGACATATTTGCTTTCAAACTGTAAAAAAAATAAAAGTATATAGACAACAGAACATCACACAACTAAGATATGTTAACCTCTTAATGGCCTGAGAGCAGAAGTTATGTAAAACACAATTATAACCGTGAAACTACAAAATAAAGATCCTATCAGAAAAATCTAAAGGTGTCCATATATTGCCGTCCCGTACCATCAAACCACTGGTGGCCAGCTCTGGTAGTGTCATGGAGGCCGGGGTGGTGAGGCGGTTTCGTGCTCGCGTCAGCTGGAGCATCACCGCATCCATGAGCTGCAGCAGGAGCAGGAAAATATGAGATTAATGTCGCTGACGCAGTAAAAAACAAAACATGAAATAGTCTCACTGGCATTCGGATCTGCGCTGACCTTGTTAACCTCAGCTCCTGTCTTAAAGTGGTAGCTGTCGTCACGGCTGCTCAGGAGCTGCAAGGCCTGGTTCACATGGTTCCTGGCGTCCTGGATCTAGAAGGGACGAATGAATAAAAAGAAACGTTTTATGTTTAAAAGCTATGAAACGAAGGACGCCTATAAAATATTTATTGGTGTCGTTCATTCTTACTTTGGCCTTCGTAACTAGGCATCCGAGTTAAATTTTTACAAAGGTCTCAGCTGATGTAAACCCAGCCGGGAAGACAGAACAGGAAGTGGACGTGGAAACTTTTCATATTTTTTAAAAACAAACCTGGCTAAGAACTGTAGTAGTAGTTTGTGTTACTGTAGCTGTCACCCTGTCAAATACAGGATCCATGTGCAGGTACAATAAGAGATGGTGAGTACTCATGACTTAGGAAGAACTGGGTGTGATGTTGACACTAAATCCAGCTGATTAGAAATTAAATTAAAATTCTAAAATGGGATTTTTTTTAACTGATGTCTCCTAGTTACGTTTGGCAATTCTGTAATAATTAAAAAAAGGTGCGAGGTTTTCGTTCCTTTTAATGAAATGAAAAATAAAAATGAAATTAAAAATGGGTAAAAAATAAAATAAAATAAAAAATAAATACATTTAAATTCAATTAAAAAATAAATAAATAAAAAATAAATAAGGTCAATACGGTAAAATAAAATAAATAAAAAATAAATACAATACAATTAAATTAAAAATAATAAATAATAAATAATAAATAAATAAATAAGGTCAATGCGGTAAAACAAAATAAAAATAAAAATATATATAAAAAAATACAATTAAATTAAATTAAAAATAATAAATAAATACCGTCAATACAGTAAAATAAAATAAAATAAAAATCAAATTGGGCATAGTTCTACCTAGAGTGACCTAATTTATAAGGCATAGCTACATGGAAGAAGAATTCTCACTCTCCACCTCTCTAGTAGCCTTTAACCTCGTCATACCGTACCTGCTGCAGTTTCCACTGCTTGTCTTCTCTGAACTGAAAGTGCAACACTTGGCTGCTCTTCGCCACCTTCAGGTTTATGTCCTGTCGGCGAAAGCGGAAACAAATTCAGCTGGAGCCAGTGTTTAATCTTCCCATAAATAAATCCACGATATTGACATTACAGACTCACCGCCTGAGTCAGAGCCTCTCCCTGGAGAGTCAGCACCCCCTTCACTTGATCCATGCTGCAAAAACAACACATGATATGGGAGTTTCAACATCACCTCGGGAGCACAGGGGGCAGATTATAGCAAAGGGGCAAACACCTGATATGAACTGGATTTCCACATGAAGGAAATGACCAGCGCATTCAGACCAACTATCAGTGAGCAGCCACTTGACTTGACAAAGGTTACGTAACAGACGGGGGCTACTTATCAGGCAGTGACCACAAAGAGATGCGTTTTAAAGTATTACGTTGAGCTGCCGAGGATGAAGTTTTCCTGTTTGAGCTGACTCTCCAGACCTGGTGTTGGCGTTGAGAAACGTCTGGAGGCCTCCTGGTGACAACAGCAGGGCAAAATGTCACTCAACATTTATACTCACTGCAATGTATGATAATGCATGCAGGCTACGTACTAGTAACAATACTATTAACAGAGGTACACGTGTTCAACTGCTCTTTAACACAATCACACAATTTCATTAAATCCTCCTCATGTTGACATTTACAACACAAGACATACGTTTGCACAAGCTATGACAAGTAAACCGATGTACGGTACATATGCAAACGTCACCCCACTCCTCGTATAGGACAGCTCAGCGTTTACCTTAAGGACATCCTGGAGCTGCTTTAGGACAGAATGCACCTCTTCTTTGAGCAGCCAGTTGAACTCCTCCTCCTATAAAACAGATAAAGTAAAGATTTAACTTATATATTTATCTCATATAAGGTAACAAGTAAGATTAACAAACACATAAAAGTATCTGCAGTTCTTTTATAGATGTTTACACTGTGTGCTGTAACTGCCTTAAAGTGAGCATTGTTCCAACATTTTTGTGGGAGAGCTTAGAGCCTCCGTCAGCTTTTTTCTCTCAGCTGTGGCCACAGCAGCTAAAAGCAAAATATTTTCCATGGAAGTGCATGTTTTCTTTTTTGTTTTTGTTTCTGTGCATTCATGGCTTCCCAAGTGTGGAAATTTGTTATAAAGTGCTAACTCCAAGTTTTGTTCTTCAAGATCCATCATGGTAACACAGATACACTTTTCTGTACTGTCTCACTTGAAATTTATAAGTGATCTACCCTTTCAGTCACATGTTGATCTGTTGTTTGTACTTTGAACCTCACATATTTCTACAGGTACACGTTACTTAACAAATGATTTTTTTCACAGATCAGCATTTCCTACGCAAACAAGATGAAATGACAAACTGTATGAACAAATTCAGACATACTCTTCATTACAATTTGTTCCTCCTCCAGAATATACTATGTTGCTGAAATCATTTTAGTATACCATACATTGTGATGTTTCCCATTTACTATTTTATTTCATAAAGCCAGTTTTCATGACGGTCTGTATCTGTCTATCTAAACGAACAGGGCACACCCAGATATTCTAACTGTTGCTTCTTTGTGAGGACACCCAAACACACAACAGAATAAAGGCAAACTGGAGGAGGACGTTTTGAAATAAGTTAAACTCTGTCACAGTGAAAAAGAAAGATCCTGATGCAACATTTTAAAATAACAAAAAAGGGAATTTCGGTTTAGAGTATGAACATCTTGAATCTTCTTAAATCACTAAAACACTCCATACAGTAATAATTATTTGAACCATGACAACAAAACTGAAATAGAAAAAAAATACCACTCTGGAAACTAACCAAAAATACACTCAACTGATCTTCATATTTGCAACTTTAATTCCAGAATTCTGACTTTTCTTCATAATTCTGACTGTTCTTCACAAGTCTGACTTCAATTCCAGAATTTTGACTTTTCTTCATATTTCCAACTTCAATTCCATAATTTTGACTGTTCTTCACAGGCCTGGCATTAATTCCAGAATTTGACTATTCTTCATATTTGCAACTTCAATTCCTGAATTCTGACTGTTCTTCACAGGCCTGGCATTAATTCCAGAATTTGACTATTCTTCATAGTTCCAACTGTTCTTCACAAGTCTGACTTCAATTCCAGAATTTTGACTATTCTTCATATTTGCAACTTCAATTCCTGAATTCTGACTGTTCTTCACAGGCCTGGCATTAATTCCAGAATTCAGTATGTTCTTCATAGTTCTGACTGTTCTTCACAAGTCTGACTTCAATTCCAGAATTCTGACTTTTCTTCATAAATCTGACTTTAACTCCAAATTAGTCAATTCTGATATTAAAGTCAGAATGAATTAAAACCAGTTCGAATTTCGAAGATTTTTTTTAAAAAACGTCAAGAGGAAAAGTCAGAATTTTGATTTTAATCACAGAATTTTGATAGAAAGGTCAGAACCCTATTTTTTACAGTCATGACAGTCACCTTTCGCAGATGTTTTACGTTTGTGTAAATGTTTTTAAGATGCCCAAACAAACTGATAAGGATTGGCAGTGGTCAGTATTTTTAGACCACTCTCGCTCTCTAATCCTCGGTTCGTGTCCGGTCATCACGGGCCCACTGACTGTAAACAAACATCACTGCAGTGACAGCGCGAGCCCCGGCTACTGCACCTGCGCTGTAGCGCGCGGACCCTTCTGTCTGGCTAACCGTAGCTAACATTTTTAGCAACCTCCACACTCATTCTCCCGATATATTTACTACACACATCAGCATGTGATGTGTGTACAGAGAAGGGCCAGGCAGCAAACCCGCTAGCGTCAGAGCCGAGCACCGCTGTGTTTCCTTCTCTTTAGCAGTGGTGCAGTAGATAGATACGGAGGCTGAACATCTTACCAGCACGGCTCTCTCCACCTGACTGGCCGCTGACATCTTGGGCAGCTCAGACAGAGACCTCTGTGGGTTCAGCATTTTGTGCAGTCAACAGAAACAAACCCTCGGCGAGCACCTTTTAAAGACAATGTCCTCTGCTTTGGATGAAGGTGTATCACTCCCCACTAGCTTAGCAGAAGATCTGTTGCCTTCCCGGCTGTCGGAAATAATGCGAGCGCCTGAACGGACGACTGAACACAGCCGTAAATACTGATTAAATAAAATGGTAGAAGTAGATAAGAGACGCTGTTGACATGTCCCAATTAAGGCACTGTCCTCGCTGACGAATAATAATAAATGTTTAAGGGTTTATATAATGTATTCTTGAATTATAACCTAGATTATGCTGCACATACAATTTATACACAAGTGTAGTCTTAATTCTAGGAACACATCAGCCACGCACAGTCTGCCGTTTTAACAAAATAATCTGCAAAACAAATAGCAGTAATACTGGTGCGTTTAGCTTTTAATTGCTACCAAATCGCTACAACAAATCGGCGTTGTAATATTTACGAGAGCGACGTGAATGCAACATTAGGCTGGTCACACGTTCACTATTAAAGAAGACCCGCCCACTTATCCCATACTGGGGAATTAAACTTCCGCCTAGCGTCACACAGACGGCACACGCTCACAAAAAAATATTGATAAGACATCATTATGGCACAAAAACAAAATACCAAACAATCTGATTAACAAAAAAATAAAATAAAATCACAGCATGCCATTACTTTGATGTATTTAGCCAGCAATACTGTAATAGTATAAGTATAATCTATCAGGGGGCACACACTGGGGCATTAAAGTACACAAGGAGGTCATTTCTTTTGACATTTAATCATAGTAAACATTCACTACTTTAAATAAAGAACAGCAGAATAATAGTAGACAAACATTTCTTTCAACTGTTGTGACGGCCACACGCTTTATCGCCCTTAAACCCTTCTGCCACAGCTTTGGACCCGTTCGTCGCCAGGCTTCGACTTCCTTCTTCATGATCTCATCTATTTTCTTGTGTCCTGCAGCAAAGCATCCTCACAACATGATGCTGCCACGCCCGTGCTTTCCATTGTATCTCCTCCTGTTCTCCCAGACCTAATGGCGATCCATGCGGCCAGACAGTTAAAAGGCCAAAGGACACTTTTCCAGACAGTGAGATCTTTGTCCACATGTGCAGCTGCAAACCACAGTCCTTTTATTTTTTATTTTTGGAGCAGTGGTGTCTTCCTTGTTTAGTAGCCTCGAAAGTTATGTCGGTGTAGGACTTGTTTTGTTGTATTATAACTATTTTTGTAGTCGTTTTCACAAGATCTTTCAATCTGGGGATGTTTTGGACCAAACCTGATGCGAAGAGTTTGAAGGAAGGCCTTAAACCGGCTCTCGCTACAGCCCCCCTGGTCATGGTCGACAATGTTTAAGCTGCTGCAGACTCTTTTTTGATCAATGTCATCATGCACAGGAACATTCGTGTTTATTTCCTGCACTGTACCCACACTTACCGAGTGCACACTTTCAAAAAAAGCACAATTACGCATTCCATCGTCAAATCTAGACCTGACCTGAATGGCCATTGTTTGTCTAACCTAGCAACCGTGACACAGGAAGTCTGGATTTGACAAAGAGGAGGAGCCGACTGGTTGGTTGCCAAGAAATAAATAAAAGGGAAGCAGCTGTAGATTGAGAGGCTGCTAATGAAGCAAGTCAAGACGCTGAAGATGCAGAAATGTCAGTAATCAGGAAAGGATTTATTAAACAGCACAAAAGTCTTGGTATTTCCACATGTACACAAAATCATAAATATCCCCCAAAACTTCCATCAACGGGATCCAAGTCATTGTCATTTGAATGCAATAAGCCAGATTATATAAGCCACGTATGTATAAACCATTTACATGTGAACTGAACAACCTACAGTATTAATGACACGGATGTGAGACAGGCGCTCTCGTTAAGAGTCCAAACCAAAAGTAGTCGTTTTCGGAAATCCTCGTAGATACAAAAGGAACCCTACTCAGCCTAATGTGCTATTTACATCTGTCTTCTAAAAACAGGTCTTTACACTAGAATGTGTTCGGGGGAAATTAAAAACCTCAACCGATCGGAAAATCCGGATACTGGTGTGGAGTCGGGTTTTATGAGAAACTAATTTATGGTTTCAACTGATGAGAAGATGAAGAAACAAAACCTGACTCTATCCTCCGACCATGAAGCGATTACAGTTTGGGGTCTTTGAATGGTCACCCTCAATGTTCTGGTTTCTTCTCGCCATACTGGTTGATTTACAGCTTTACACTGCAGAACGTCTGCACTCCTTCTTACGAATCATTTTCTTTTGAAAAAACAAGGAGTTCCCATCTTAATAGGCCGGTGTTTGCACTCTCTGGCACCACACAGGACAGATCAGAACCCCAAAACACATGAAGGTGAGGCTAAACTGGCCACATCTGGTAAAACGAACATGGCACAAAACCCTTGACTTTTGAAATGCTTTCTTATTTTAACTGTGTTAATATTTGCGCAGGCTATGTTTGAGGCAGCGTAGTAGAGGTCGACACGGGTTCAAAGTCTTGGACCCGATTCAAAATGAGATCGGAGAACTTAAACTTAAATAAACGGTTAAAGGAAAAAAACAAAGAGACATGTCACCTGTTCAGACAATACGGTGATCAATCACTTTTAGAGCATTTTACTTTAAAAACAAACATTTTTTTCATTCCACACGCACTGACACACAGACTTGAAGTAACAAAACACATCCCGACGCATTTAATCGGAGTAAAAGTAATGTGAAACCGAGAGATCTGCACCAAAAATTCAGTAGCCGGCACAAACATGAGCTAAAACAAAACGTCTGCTTCAGAATATATATTTATATTTTAATAATAAACATCTATGAAATGAGTTTATTGAAGCCTTTGAGACCAAGAATGAGCAGGACATTTAAGGTGTACAGTGATCTTGTCAGGGCCTTCTGGTGGACAATCTGCATAACCGAGTTATTTTACAATTCTTTGGTACATCTCTGACATTTGTTTCTTAATTAACCGCCAACGAATAAGAGTTAAAAAATGTTGCTCGGCTTCGGTCAAGTCTTGATCTATGAGGACCTCTACTACGCAGTCAAGATCAACCATTTATTAGACCCGGAATAATAAATAAATGGTGCTGTGTGTTAATATTTAGTTTGAGGGTTCAGACTGATTGATTACGGGCAGGGTGGTGTATGTGGGTTAAATGAAGCGAGTCGACTGATGGAACAGATGAGGAGGTCGTTAAACAGCTTTGAGAGTCAGTCTTTAAAACCCACATAAAACTTTAATTAGATTTTTATAATATCTGCGTCCCCCAAGGGTATTTTTTTTTTCTTTTTTTGCAACTACTGGACAATAAAAGGAAACAATCGTTGAGGTTCGATGATGAACTTTTCAGTTAAAATACAACTCAGAAAGAGGATTCATCTAGATTCAGAGTATTATATTAAAAAAAAAAAGAAACAAATGAGAACTCTTCCAAACAAAACAATAAAAAGGTTTCAAATTTGGAAAACTCTTGATGAGAAATGTCAATTATTACTGCATTTTTTAAGGCCTCAACAAGCGCCGTCCTCAACCTGTTCAAAGAGAGATCACCAACACAGAAGCATAAATCATCTCGTCAAACACAGAAAGAAGCCATGACCAAGCTGCACCAAGAAAGACCTAGAGAGAGAAACATAAATAAATACATCTATTACTGAAAGAGGGGTTGCAATATTAAGGCAATGCAGTGGCATGTTCTTGGTGTTTTCCTCTCGTTGTCGACATCTGGACATTTTAAAAGAAAAGCAAAAGAGAGAGAAAAAAAATAAATCACGCTCAATTAAATTAACTCATCATTTGCAAGTAAAGAAAGAAAGAAAACTAAACTTCTGGAGGGTGTCTGCTTCCACAAAACTTGACAGAAATTTCTCTGGCTCTACAGCGGCGCTTGCACATCACATACTTGCCAGACACCCTGCTTTACTTCTACCCCTCATAACAAAACGGCAGCAGTCCAGTCCAGTAGTACAACCTCGTATGGAGCATTCTTACAGCTTATATTCCCCCAGTACAGTCAGTGCAATGCTCAAGGTTGCCTCTTTTATTTAAAAAAAACAAACAAAAAAGGAATTATAATCCCAGGAGGAGTTGTGGGCAGGTAACACGGCTGGCACTGGGGCAGAATGAAATTAAAACAAGATTTAAAAAAAAACAAAAAAAAACGCATTAGATGATGAGGGGGGAAATAAGAAGGGATTAAAGACTGAGACGTCCTGAGGATAGATCACACCTCGCTCTAGTGAATGTAGGCTCTGTAGACTGCAGAGATATCGTTGTCCGACTGATCCAGTGCCTTAGCCCTCTTATAAACCTGCAGAGGAAAAAGGAAAGAAACGATACTCTGGTCAGTGTTAATGCAGGAGCAGGTTAAAAACAGGAACAACAAACACTAAAACACACCATGACATGCATTCAGGCTGGTTTCCTCAAGTGCCAACCAGTCGAGGTTTAACTTTAGACTGAATCTTGGGACTGATGGAGAGCTTTGAGCAATGGGCAACATTCAGCAAATCTAATGTGGTTGTGGCAGAGGAACATGTATGTGAAATTACGTCGCAATTACTGTATCAATTCTCGAGTTTGGCCAAAAAACGTGAAGTGAAACTGACTCCAACCTTTGGCACAGACATGACTTTAAACCGCTTTATCCAACAACATCAAATCAAAGTGAATGTTTAGGCCAAATACAGTCAGATCCATAAATATTGGGACATCAACACAATTCTAATCTTTTTGGCTCGAAACGCCACCACAATGGATTTGCAATGAAACCAACAAGATGTGCTTTAACTGCAGACTTTCAGCTTTAATTTGAGGTATTAACAGCCAAATCAGGTGAACGGTGTAGGAATTACAACAGTTCGTATATGTGCCTCACACTATTAAAGAAACGGGACAACTCCCAATATTTAAGGACCTGACTGTATGCAGACATTCCCTCAAGTTGTTCCTGTGATATCACATCCATAAGAATGGAGCAAACTGCCAATACAAAAACTAAAAGCTTCCTTTCACATATTTAACTCAAGAAACAATACCTCATTGGCAGCTGCAGCCATTGGGGTTGGATGGTTGGCCATGTCCCCCATGGAGATGGCTAGCCTCAGGTCCTTCTGAATATGTTTCAAATAGTAGTCTGGTTTAAAGTTGCCCTGTAAGATATCTGGAGGAAGCATGAAGAGCGGTTATTACGAGTCTAACTCCAAATAAAGGAAGGAAATAAACAGACTGACTCAATGCAGGGTGCATGTGTTGACTTACTTTGGCATTTCTGGTCCACAAAGGTGCTCGCCATCTGTCCCTGGCACAGGATGTCCAGGAAGGTTTGCTGTGATTGGCCGGTGGCCTGCGCCAGAGTTAGCCCCTCAGCAATGGTGGCCATGAAGCTGCCCTGGACCATGTTGAGGATCAGCATCATCCTTGCTGCGTTGCCTGCTTCACCTTAAAACACAAACACAAGACGGTTTTAGACTAAGGTAAGTACATCCACACATGATGATACACATCACATCATCCATCCACTACATACCCAGGAAGAACGATGTCTTGCCCATGGCCTGGAAGCAGCTGCTGCAGTCCTCGTAGACCGTTCTGTCACCAGCCGCCAGGATGACCAGCATCCCGTCATTGGAGAGCTGCTGGCTTCCTGCCACCGGAGCCTCCAGGAAACGGCCGCCCCGCGACGTGATCACCTGGCGTTCGAACAATGAGGAACCGTTTATTGTCTACTGCGCCAGGTAATGACACACGGTCCTGGTGTAAATATTCTCCTGCTGGTTGGCGTGTACCTACCTGTGATAGCTCTGTGATGGTCTCTGGATCTACAGTGGACATCTCCACGTAGCATTTGCCTGGCCTGATCCCCTGCAGCACTCCGCTGGGTCCCAACACCAACTAGCAACAATCAAAAGAAACACATGGTGAGTCTTCAGATCCACTTGATGTCATATTGGTCTTTTAAAACCTTGTGGTTATTTGTAGCTAACATCTCTACTGCTGACATCCGGCGTGTGTCACAGAGGATCACATACAGATTAGAAAACTGTGATTTACGTCATTCCCCCTGGCCTGTAGCCTTTAATTTAGGCGAATCATTAATACTTGTGCACTCGTCAGTCTGGCTCACTCTGCAGCAGCGCCACACAAACACTAGTTGGTGCCGTGTCTTTTTTACCAGTTGGGGAGAAGTTTTGTTTCTACTTCGGCTTCACTTTCAACAATAGTGACTGAAACTTTCGCTGAAATTTCACCAAAGACTAGTCCTACAACCTTCTCCGTTAACCTTTCCGCTATGTCTTCTATCTTTACTGATCCAGAACAATCAATGACCAGTATCCCGTTTTTGTGTTTGTGCATATAAACACTATATTCAGAAACCAGGTTATGCCCATTTCCCAGTATCAGCACCTGGAGTACTCTGATAGAGCATGTATACACCTTATCCTGGTCTCTGACGGCTACCCACTGTCTGCGCAGTCGCGAGTGATGCCAAGTGACGCACTAGATATACAATCAACATGGCGGCAACGAGAACTTCTCACTTTTGCCTTAAAATAATGAAAGAACTAAACATAACGTGTTTAGATTGCAGAAAATATTCAAGTCGGATGCGGAAAAGCTACGCGACGCTGTTTTTTTCCACGTCGCACCGTTGAACAAGAAAACCGTAATCTGTTGTAAACAAAAGACGTAAAAGACAGATAAGATGCAGCGATCAGAAAACGTGTTTCTGGTATTTATCATGTATACGGGGATATGAACAACCCAGTTTCTCAATGTTCCATGTAAACACCATATCCTGGATATGCTCAAAGCCGGGATACTAAATACCATGTAAACGCAGTCAATGGGAAAACTGCAGAGAAGGAGAAGCAGTCGGAAATAATAAAGCGGACACATGCCGACCAATCATAGCTCTTATGGTCTGCGTCGCCATGGCTAGTTACGACGCTAGGGATCTAAGCCGTAGCTTCTCCAGGCTTTGTAATCTTCAGATGTGACAATACAGAGAATTGGTAGTTACGCATGAGACCCTTTTGTTCCTGTTAAGCTTCTTGATCTTGCCCTTGGAGGCTCTCTGATCTCACCTTCTGACTGATTAAGAGCCACCTTTATAACTATGTATTGCTTGTGCTGTCTCAAAGTACGTCAAGAGTTTTTGATCCAAACGCAGCTTTTGAAAGTCGCCCATTATGATGAGAGGGCTGCTGACCAGCTACCCTCTAGAGCCAGGGGATTCACACGTCCATTTACTGCGGTCCAGGTCGTACTCACATCCCTGGCGGCCTTTGGATCAGACACGCAGGAGAAAGTTATGTCGCACATGGAAGCCACTTCTGCAGGAGTCCGACCTAACCTGGCTCCCTCCTGGATGAACAGGTCACACTGAAACAGAGCAGAATTAGAGTCATTAGGTACAAGCACGCACACGGGTGTTTGATCAGTCTGTGACAACATTTACAATTATAAATTGCCTCGTGGAGGTTTTTCTTTTGTTTATTTAAACAAATGTAAGTCATACGCTACTCTTCTAAAGGCACGCCATGTGTCTCTGGGGCATAGCTTCATTATGTACACACACAATAAGAATGAAAGTCTGCAATTATTACATGGATGTTGACTGAAAGGTCAATGTGCGATTCCTTTAAGGTGCAGTAGGCAGGATTGTGAAGATCCAGGACTTAGCCAAAAAATTTGAACATCGACAACTTCTCAGTCCCTCCCCCCTTTTCCACTAAAGCCCAAAACGGTCTCCCAAGCCCCTCCCCTCACAAGGGAGAGCTGTGCACGATAGAGCGCGTGCATATTGGCCCTGGAATACAGCGCACGAGCAGAGAACCGAGAGAACGCAAGTAAACAAACTACCCTTAGTTATTGCTCAATAATTTGACCTAAGGTACAACGATACAGTCGTTATACTTCAAAATGTTTAGCAATAGTCAACTTTAGGACAAAACCAAGGTTAGGATGTTTCTGAAAGTAGCCTACATCGCTGATGTTTGCTATCAGTAACAGTTAGAAGCATTCATTGTGGCGTTTTATTCCACAGTTTAGATTTATTAATTTGCTATGTGGTAGATATATGACCGTGCACGACGTGCACGAAGGAGGAGCGGAGGGCGCTATGAAATGTGTGTCCATGAGCAGTGATTGACACTCTGTTAGATACACCCCTGGGCTTGATTGGTGCAGCTGAATGTGGAGCGCTGGATGTCTTGCAAATCGCACTACAGGCTGTAGGAGGGGCCAGAGGAGACAATTTTTTATCAAAATGACCTGCTTCATGCAATTATACTTTACATAGGGTCAGTTTCAGCAAATATGACAGAAAGTTAGTTTTATAAAACTTGCCTACTGCACCTTTAAATACCGACTGTGAGCAGAAACCAAGATGTTGTAACGTTAATGAGGTTCAGAGTAATTGCAATAATGTAATGACGTGTGGAGGAGCAGTCACTCTGCGCGTTTCCTACTCTACCTTTTCCGCTGTGCGATTCCACACCGTGACAACGTGACCCATTTTCAACAGGTTGGAAACTATGCCGCTACCCATCAGGCCCAGACCCAGGAAGCCTATCCTGCAGGGCGAGAAATCCACAAAGAACAAACGTATTAAGAAGAAGAACAAACACAAGACGAAGGCGTCCCTAAATAACCACAAAATAATCCTCCGTGTTAAAACTTGTGACCTGCTTCCAGCTAAATTTAGAAAATAATTTTGGTAATGGGCGTTCAGTAATGCCGCAGCGAGGATGCAAGGATTAATACCTTTTGTCTGTGGGTGTGATGCTGCCATTGATGGCTGTGCTGTCTGCTGCTTGGATAGATGTCGACCCTGTGTCCTGCACAACAGATCAACAAGCAACTCTGTCAATGTCACCAGTCGGGGAAACAATAAAGAGCTTAAATTCAAAATACATAGATAGAGAAATTTCACCTCTTCGACGATCTTCAGGCGCTTGCTTATGGGTTCCATTGATGACGCTGGCTGTGGGCACAGAGGAAACACCTTTGACTAAGTAGTACCTTTCACTTTATGTCATATCAGTACCCACAATGTGACAATATACAGCCCAATAGTGAAATATTGTGTTTGTGCTTGTAAGACAGTAACTATTCCATCATAAGGAAGCGCTATAGCTCTGTGAGAGGTTTAGACCATTATAAAACTCAGTTCTAGTCAGTCGTAGAGCCTAAACGCCAAAATTAATGCCAGGATGCATGAATTAATTCATTTAAATTGACAGATCCTGCAAAACATGACTGAAAAAAACAGTAGCTCTGAACAGATATTACAAATATAGGTTTAAATTTAGGTTTGTGTTCAGGTACATTCAGTTCTGAATATATAAATCAGTCAGCAAATCCCTGGCAGGTTGACAAAGAAAGAAGATTTACGAGTGTAGCCATGGGGTAATTCAGTGTTAGAGGTTCATATTAGAAAGGTGGGAGGTGCAAAGAGACGACATATCGCCTCTGGATGGCTCAGCCTTGAATGGGCCAAGTTCATTAAAGTCAACACGAGGGTTATTTATATGCTAATCAAATCTTAGACAAGCTGAAAAACAACTTGAATCATAAATTAGATCTCAAATGAGACGTGACAACTGTAGACTAAAAGAAATCTGCTAGGTGTAGACGACACGTTGCTGAGCAGCATGCTTCCTCTTACCTTCTCCGACTGGCTGAGGAGGAAGTGATGAAAGTGGGGGTCGTCCTTCACCGGCTGCAGAACAGAAGAAGCGTTAAATGGGGAAGTGTTTCGTATGGATGTGAGCCGAGCAGCGAGGAGGAAGCCCTGAGTTTAGGCCGTGAAGCGCCGACACGTCAGGGCTCCCGTGTTATCCTAAATATTAGTTTAAATCTACCCTGAAGTGCTACTGCTTCACAAATATTTTACAATTCTCTCTTCAAACTCTTCATTATCCACTTCATAACCTGCGTTACAGCTGCTTTTACAAATCCTTCACGGTAAACCAAGCACACCAGCCAAGAAATTTTACGTATTGAACGACACAAGCGCCGTATGCTTCTTATTCTGCGTCGCAGAGTCCGATGCAACTCTTGCAGCCAACCAGAGAGTGAATTGTGTCCTCTCCTTAGACAGCATTAGGATTTCATTAAGGAGTTTGTTTTAACTCATAGTCAGTCAGACCTGCAACCAATCACAGAGACAGTTATTTCACTGTGATTTTTATTTCACAGCGACCACATCTTCTCTTCATCCCCTCACATCTCCACCAACATATCAACATTATACTGTATGACTTCCAAACTGAAACTCCCCACCTCTAAACTTCTCGAGGCCGGCTTCCCAAGTAATTGAACACCTCTATCAAAACGAGTTCAGTCCAAAAAGAGAGCCACCATCTGCTTCTCCCTAGTGGAAACTGGGGTTTCTTTTCACGACTCACAACATATTAAACATAAATTGCGTTAACCAGATTGCCAAAGCAGTCAAATGTGACCATAATATAACAACTGAAACCAAGATTTGGTTTGCAGCCCGACGCGGCCGCGAGGAAAGCTGAAACCAGCGGCGTCTCGCAGCAACGCTATGGAAATGAGAGGGTTAGAAATGCACTGCTTCCTCTATGAAGAACAGCGACTTTTTAGATTATGGAAATTCAAACCGTTGCAGCGAACTGGCGAATAGTGCGGTGGCGTTTCCACTGACAGAAAAGAAAAAGCAGATACTGGCTCAACTTCTTTTTCTTTTTTTTTTCCATTACACACATACACACCAAACCCTGTGTCAAATCAGTTGAAGAGCTTTTCATTCATAGTGGTCATCAACCCTGGTCCTGAGGAAAAAGGGTTGGCTCACTCAAAAATCAAAGATAAGCGGACTTTTGGGTTTTCTTGGTGACGTTTTGCGACTAATCCAAGTAGCTTCTTCGCTTCACACAAGCGTCTCCCACAGATATGAAGAAGCAACTTTGATGAGCGGCGAAACGTCTTCTACAAAACCCAACAAGTCCACTTGCTTTTCTTTAAGCTCTGCTTTTGGATATACCAAAACCTGAACGACTGAGGAGCTTCACAGATGAACAGATTGTCTCTTATTAGCTCCACATACTCGTAGGAAGCAAGAAGCTGATTGGCCAATTACATTTCCAGGTCAAAAGAACCAAACCTCAGCCTCCTCCTTTTTTTCTTTTTGTGCCTCTGCATACAGAGCTGCTGACCATCTCTAGAGCGCACACCAAACAAACAGTTTCAACAGACAAGAGTGAGCACCAAACAGGTCGGAAGGGGAAAGGTCTGCAGTTGTCGGTGAATTAAAGCCAAAGGTTAAAGGTCAGGTAGAAGAACAGCAAGGCAAGGCAAGGCTTGGTGGGAAGGGGTGGGTTTCACCTACACTGCATTCCCATTTGAATGATGAGCCAGGTCCGGCCCCCAGCCTCTCAAGAGTGGACGGCTCGGGGTCAGAGTCAGTTAAGTCCTTAAGGAGGAGAAAGACACATGTTCACCTTTAAATCAAAGGGTGAATTTGTTGAGTTCCCTGTCTGGTGTGGTGACGGGTAAACACCGAACTGATCTGTGTGGATACTGTGGGAGAAAACTAGTTCTACAGGTTCACTGCAGGTATTATTAAAGTCATCAAGCAACAACCTCGGTTGATTTTGAATGAAACTCGACAGAAAGTGTCTTCAAATCGTTTTTCCACTGCAGGAACTTAGAAACTCATCATGTGGGTCTTTCTAAAACTCTGTGGGCCAAGGTCCATTTTGATTCTGGCACATTTTAGGTGGGTTTCCTGCAAGATCATCAAGTGAATTTTAAGACTGTAATTTCAACTATCAGACTATAACGTGCAGGGACAAACTGGCCTCCAGTTATTATATTTTCAGTAAGAGTAAAGGTATGGTTTTATTTCTGTAGAGTAAGTTTAATACTTTTTAATTAGCTGATGGATTCAAAGACCTGCACATGTCTTTATTTTTGCAAACTGCTCCAGTTCTTGAAGAGAAGAGGAAAAGATGTTGTAACAATGGTGATGATTTTCTTGCAGGATTTTGTGAACGCATTTGAAAACCATAAGGAAATTGAGGGCAGTGCTGGGATAAACATTTTAGATTCCTTGGGGAAAGTGTTTTTAAATTGTCACAAAGCCTCAAATATGAAGTGAAAAGGTCTGCGATGGTTTTAGTTTTTGTCGTCCAATGCAGGTTTAACTGTGACACTCACATACGCTTGTTTAAACGATCCCTTTTGTCTGATCTAGATTGGGTATTTTCTTTTAGTGTAACACAGTTTTTTCACGGTTTTCACCTTGTCAAGCGTCCTACTGACCTTCTCAGAGGGGTCCTTCAGGGCGCTGAGATCCTCATCATCCTCCTCTAGTATTTTGAGCGGCTTGCTGGGTGTCTTC
Organism: Planiliza haematocheilus; assembly: GCA_005024645.1. Classification (NCBI taxonomy): domain Eukaryota; kingdom Metazoa; phylum Chordata; class Actinopteri; order Mugiliformes; family Mugilidae; genus Planiliza; species Planiliza haematocheilus. Next base: position 2,095,663 of record SRSE01001373.1, read on the forward strand.
TTTCCTTTTGAGTCTCCTTTGCCGTCTGAGTTCTGTCCAAAAACACAAGACTGTCAGCTCATGGTGCCGCGTCAGAAGTCAGAAAACTTTGTCAAATCCAGTACGGCACCAAAAACAAATTGTACTTCGGGTAAAGCAATGAGGGGGTCACTGAGCTAATGTTGTAACTTTGCAAAATCTATGTTTGTAATTCAGTCACAGGATTTCAGGATCACGTCCATCAAACAATGCTGCTGATGGCACCAAAGCTAGTCCTGGTCAGAGCACCAGAAGATCTCACACCAGTAAAGATACAGCTCGTGTTTCTTCCTTCCTTGTGCTTTTTGTAGACAGCTTTGGCTCCAGAGCTCCGTGTTTCTGCACCGCGGTTATTGTCCCACCAAACTGCACAATGGTTTTTGTTTGTTGTTTCTAAAATTCTCATTTTTTCTCCCCCTCCTCCCTATGATCACACAAACCGGTCAAAGGTGAAGGCCGAACTCTCTGAGCCTGCTACTGTCAGATATTTCCTGTCCAAAGGGATGTTTACCCTGTCTCCACTCTGTTAGCGTTTACTTTACCATGTAACATGCTCTTGATGTTGATGATGATTTATGTTTTGATTTGGTGCTCTTTAAATAAAATTGAGCTGAAATTCAAATTGTTTAGAAAATCCTAATGTCAGTTTCTCTTCCAAAGCTACCTCTCCTCAGAGTGGGAAGTGCGGAGTCTTCCAAGGCCTATTTTAGATGGTTCCCTTTTGTTAAAAATGCTGCACTTCAACCTGTTACTTCCTCTCGTCGGTATGCTTCTCAGCATATCCCGTACCTAGAATCTGTGCCTTTGGTGAATTTGAATCCAGACTTTCCAGAGAAGCCAGATCCATCTCAAAAGTATGCATCCACGGAGAACAACCCCATCACCTGTTCTTTCCCCTTTGCTTTCTTCAGGAAGTCTTCCACCGCATCAACCGCCTGCTGAAACCGCTTTCCTTTGTTTATCTTGATCATCTCCTCTTTGTGGGCGTGGTAGGGCTTCAGTTGTTCTACTTTGATCCAGGCGCTGCAGAAACACACACAGGAACACAACTCTTACACATTTGTACAATTTAAGGGTGGTGTTGTCGTCATTGTCGTCGTTGTTGTGGTCTAAACTTACTGGTCTTCAGTTCCAAAGAATTTCACAAAGTGGCATTTTTTGCCCCGGGGCTTTTTCAGGTCCTTGGGTGGGCTTACTATCTGGAATGTGGAGAAATAATTTGGAGTAGCATTAGCTTGATATTTTCACACCAGAATTTATTTTAAACAATTAGCAAGTCTCTCCTTACCTTTCCTGGCCATGGTGGGTAACGACCAAGCTTCCCCCTGTAATAACAGAGACACATTCACGCTCAGTATGCTTTGCAGCTCACAAGTGTTGAGACACTTCATTTTACTATTTCACAACATCTCTGCGAACAGAAATGTTAAAAATAACATGTAGAGAACACTGGCTTTAGATTTCCATGAGGATTATCTCACGTGCAGACCGAGTTGGGCAAATGTTACCTCTCGCCACATTACACGATTTGGTGGCACAGCAGTCGGACCATACATCACACAGTCAGCAGAAATGCGTCATCTACATTTAAAACCCGACAGCTTTATAAGAAAAATTACACTCACTTGCCAGTTCATTAAGTACACCAGTGACAACAAATGCATAGTAATCCCTTCATGGCCACTTCGGTCTATGATGCAAGAGCGTAACAAAGCTCTGTATGATGATTTTGGAGGAAGTTATTTAGCCTAGCTCAGCCTAGACTAACACATGATGGTACAAAAACACAATACAGTTTGATTCAAGCACCACAAATCTCCAGCGCTGGCAATTATTTTAAACTAATGCTCCATACTATAACTTCCATGTAGCAAAGATTTACTGCAGGACTGTTTGTTATTAGAATATATTTGTTTTCACGAGTGTACCTAATGAACTGGCAAGTGGGTGTAACTATAAAACCAATAGCAGCTGACAGAAATGCCAGTATAACATCGAATAATCAGGTATTAAGAAACAAATGTGTGTTGTAAAGACGTTGGTGCAAAAAGGAGATGTCTCTTGCCAGTTCAGTAGGTACACTTGAATATGAACGCATGCTAAATCTTAAGCTTCATAAAAGGTTACAGTATTCAGCATTTTTTTTTATTTTTTACTGTATTTTGGAGGCTGTGGTTTGTAGCACTGTTGAATTGCACCGTTGTTGTTGTTATTTACACAACCTACATATAAACTCTTTTGTATTTTATTCAATCCAGTTAAACAGAACCACAAACTACATCTTTTAAAACGACCAAACAGTTTAATTATCACCTTTCTCTGACTATTTCAACTAAAACTGAACGGAAGGCTTTTGTTTTAACCAGCGTACCTAATAAACTGGCAATAATAGCTGGCAGAAATGCTGGCATAACATCAAACAAGTGGTTGCTGATGCACTCAGTGTGCTATGTTGGTGGAAAATACAAACTGGTGCAACAGCAAAATGTGCACTCACTTGCCAGTTCATTAGGTACACTTTAAAGTGAAGGCATGCTAAATATTAGAGGAAGGTTATAGTATTCAGCAAATGTGCTTCTTATAATAATGTGGAAGGCTGTGGTTTGTAGTACTGTTGTGTTGTGTTGTTGTTATTTTGACCTCTTTTTAGTGGGTTAGGCTAAATAACAAACAAACTACAAACCAAAAAAACGATCATACAGTTGAATGAACACCTTTCTCACACCGTTTTAACATAAAATGAACAGTACAACAGTCACGGAGGAGGATTTAGCTCGTGGCTGTTATGTCGGAGTGCGTTTGTTTTCACTAGTGTACCTAATGTAATGGCAGGTATGGCAGTTAAGGGAGACGGTTTGACGTCGCATGTGCGATTTAAACGCAACCAAATTCACGATATACTAATAACTTTAAGATTAATTCAGCAAAAATAAGAAAAAAACTAAAGAGTCGCTGCAGTTTACGAGGAAGCCGAGCAGATGCAGAGAGCTAGGTTACATATCCGCTTTAAGCTACGTCGCTAGCAAAGCTCCCCACTAACCACAACAACTAGTCGAAGCTTTGCGAATGATAATGATAATAAAAAATAAAACAGCACCGAGAGAAGTTTAATCTTCAAAGGCAACTTTTAGAAACGAAAAGTCTCGTTTAGGTGCGAAGCTGCTTTCTTGTAGCTTGCTAGCTAGTAGCAGCTAAGCGACGGCTGTTGGCTGAGTCAGCTACGTTAGCAATTTGTTTGGGTTGACCACCAACTAACGTAGCACGCGCATACCTCCGTTAATTATAACTAATTAACACCCAACAACTATTATTATCGTCAAACTAACTCGGTACGGCTCTACTTTTTCTTATTTTTATTTCTTTACTGCAATGCAAGCAGGAAACCGAGGCGTTAGACAGTGTTTAAGGTTATCTCACCACACTAGGTCCCCGATCCTCAGATGCACAGTCGCCATCTTACAACTTTAATAAAACGTCGCACTGAATGAGAGGAAAAGACAACACACACCCACTAATCACATGTGAGGGCAAACCCTTCCTCTCCTATGTAACTTCCGCCACACTGTTTGGTATTACTTCAAACGCAAATTAAAGCTAATTTAGAGCCTTAAAATGTATCTATAAACTACTGATCATTTTAAACACAGAAACAAAACACGGAAATGAGCGCAAGTAAATGAAAAAAGTGTCTATTCTGTTAAATCTGCAAGCTATAAAATAATATTTTATAGAAATGTATTTAATATTGTATTTATATTCAACAATTAACAATATTTAATTTTTTAAAAATCGATTTAAATCGTTAGCTATGCAAATCCCAGTTGCTTCTATAAATGGGATTTACCGCCCCCTGTTGGTGGGAGTCTTGCACTACAACTACAGAATTGCCAAAACATTAGGTACATGTAATGTACATTTTTCACACAATCACCACACGTGGTTTAGATGCTGCTTTAACATATAGGTCTGTTAAGATATATGCCAAGTGTTCTGTAGTATTCTTGATATCTTTCAGGGCAGGTGTCTGGGGAAAGGAGTGAACAATGTGACTGACCTTCAGTAGATAAGAAGTATAAAACAGACCTGCACTGTGTATTCTTTGCTAATTTGACACTCTCAGTCCTTGGTGCTTTGTCGGCGCCGTGAGCCCGGCATTTCCACCACTTATGCATTCAGATACAACAGTCTCACATTAAATGCCTCTTTGTGATAATAGTGGTTAATTTATGTCGAAGCTGCGTAAGCAATTCAAGATCCTTCATTTGTATAAACCCCAACAAAAAAAAATGCTTTTTGTAAGACTATGGCATAAAAACACATTTTTATGGTGCTTTCAACAGTCCTCAAGTGTAAAACACATGCAATGATGCACATGTTCATAATGTATTCACAATAATTCCAATTTTATATTAGATTTGTACATATTTATAGTACTTGAATGCTAGTTTCAGACATATACTTTACTCTGTTGACAACTATAGTTCATTATTACTTTACAGACTCCAATTTTAAATATAAAAAAACTCTATTATATATTTTGCATGGCCATAGAATAAATACAACGCATTTAAAGACTGTTTCACGATGGCATCTAAAATATTATAATGCTGCTTAGACTTGGAAGCATATCATTTATGTAGTTTTATAAATATTGTATCATCTTCAGCTACAATCATATGACAGCTTATAAGCAGAGATACCTTATCCTAGATAGAGTATGAGCAGTGTGTTGCATAAGTCATTATTTTCTTTTAGGCTTGTGACAATTAAACGTCAGTACAATATGTTTTTTTATACTAAAGAAAGGAATTTATTTTGTGAAATTCTAAATATATCAAATGATATGTTAATGATATATGTATGTTTAACTGAAAATGAATCACATGAAACATACGTTTTTCTCAGCTTGATTTGATTTTTATTGAAGCTTGCATAGCGCACATCTGTGAAAAGCCCATAAATAAATGAAACATCAAGTACCCACGTGCATTGCAATGACAATATGAAATCAAAGATATGTTCTCAACCCCAGCACCCGGTCTAAGAAACTCGTGCTGTGACATCAAGCGTTGTGTAGTTGACTTTAACAATATCAGAATCCGCGTATTCGTTCCAGTACCACAAAACTGAAGATGCAGAAGCAAATAAATACAGAGTGCATTTGGAAATCAAGGATAAGGTATAAAACAATGCCAAATCACCGCAGTATTAGAATCTGAACAGAAGTACAACAAAAAGCGAGGAGACTTTTACACAAACAGGTTAAATCTTTAAGAATCAAACCAAAAGTTAGAATGTCCCTTTGGTTTTGCCCGACACCATTACACCAAACTCCTGGATGGAGATTTCTTTGTTAATGTATTGATTAAGCTGGTGATTTGTGATGTGCCCAAGACGCAACGCATCGTCGATGGAGAACTTTTTCCCTGATTTTCTGTCGTGAAGCACCGAGGATTCTCCAGTGGGACCCTTCACTGTGATCTCCTCCCAATCACATTCCTGGCTTTGAAGGTTGACAAACATCTTCCAGTCGATCAGCCCCAGTTTGTAGGCTTCCTCTGGTCGCATTTCTTTGCCCGTGTCTGGGTCAATGACCACGATCGACCTGCGGAGATGGCTCTCCCTCTGTTCCCTCTTTATTCTCACCGCCGCCAAGCTCTTCTGAAGCCTCTCAATCTCATCATCCTTCTGGTTTGTTATGGCCCTGAGCTCTGCGAGTTCTCTCTGCAGCGAATCGAGCCTCAACTCCAAGTTCTTCCCGTCCTCCAGCGGTGCAGACTCCGTGATAAGTCGAGTCTCTTTGCTGGTGATCTCAATCTCTGACCGAAGCCGGCGGATCTCATTCTGTAGCCTTTGGTTTTCTTGCTGCAGACGGTTGCTTTCGTCGCGGATGTAGTCAAGTTCTTTGGAGGACTTGGTGTTTGAGAACTCCATGTCAGAAAACCTGGAAGTGAGGACAGACAGCTCCTGGTCAAGTTCTCGCTTTCTTCTCTTCTCTTCTTCCAGAGTCCTCCTTAGGTTCTCAATCTCAATCTCGGCCTCCGGGTCCCTCTCAACTTGGACTTTCTCAGTGCGGACAACTCTTTCCTTCACATCCACCTTCTCCAGGGTGAGCTGCTGCTGGACGAGGGCGTTCAGTTCTTTCTCAAGCAGGGTGCGCTTGTGCTTCTCCTCATCGAGCTGTAGTCTGAGGATGGAGTGTTCCTTCTCCTGTTGGGGATCCTGCTGCAGGACGACCTTCTGTTTGACGGTCACCTTCTCACGGTTCTCCTTGTCACGGATCTCCAGCTCATTAAGTCTGACCCGAAGTCTCTGTATCTCCAGCTCTGCATCACGTCTTGACCTGCGCTCACGCTCCAGTTCTTCCAGCTGCATATCCAGGTCAGCCTTCTGCCTCTGGAGCTTCTGGAGCTCTGTTTTAAGGTTCTCCTTTTGCTTTTGCTCCATGCTGATGTTCTGTGTGAAGGTGTTGCATTCGGACTTGAGCAGAGGATCTTCTTCCATCTTGACCACTTCTTGCTGAACAATCTTCTCACGGACCTGCGACAGATCCATCTTCTTGTTCCTGATCTTCTCTTCTTGGGCGGACCGCTCTCTCTCAAGGTCGAGGCGTTTCTTTTGTTCGTCAGACAGTTTCCTCTTCAGAGTCTCAATCTCTTCCTTGGTCTTGGGATCTTCTCTGTACTGCAGGACTTCATTGACCACCTCTTTAGTCTGCACTTGGGGTTTTGTGTTCTTCCATCTTTCAATCTCTCCATGGAGCTGGCGGATTTCCATCTCAGATTTCTCCGTCTGTTGGGTTTTATCTACGATTTCATTGCGAAGTCTCTCCAGCTCACGTTCGGTCTCTGGATCTGTCTTGTATTTGATTACTTCTTTGATCATCTCTTTGACTTCCACTTGAGGTCCTCTGTTCTTTAGCATGGTCAGCTCATCCTGCAGGGATCGAAGCTGGAGCTCTGCATCCCTATAGCGCCTCTGATGCTCCACAAGTTCAAGACGGAGATTGGCCACCTCATTCTCAGCCTTGGGGTCGGGACGTACAATCTCACGCATTTTCTCCTGAACGATAACCTTAGACTTCTGTTCCTCCAAACTGGTGATTTTCCTCTGGAGGTCAGCCTTTTCCCGCTGAGATGATCTTCGTTTGGACTTCTCGTCTTCGTATTGCCTCCTGAGGTTCTCAACCTCTCTCTCAAAGGCAACATCTTTCTCCACTTTCAGCACCTCCTTGATGGAAATCTTCTCCTCTGCCATTGATTTTTCCTTCTCCAGCCTTCGGAGCTTGTCCTGAAGAAATTGCAGTTCATCTTCCAGCTGCTTCCTGCTATCCATTTCCTTCTGTTTCCTGTCGAGGAGCACCCGGTACTCTGTTTGAAGTTGAGGGTCATTCTGGACTTTAATCACCTCTTCCTCAGTGATCACCTCCTGTTCCTTGTTCTTCTCCTCTGCCAGGAGTGTCACCTGCTTTTGTATCTGAATCAACTCGTTGTCTTTCATCAGCTTCTGACGTCTTATCTCATCCAGTTCCTCCCGAAGCTTGCGCAACTCCTCCTCTTGACCGCGGTCTCTTTCTATACGCAAGACCTCCTTCACTGTGTACTGCTGTGCCCCCTCTTTGATCTCCGTCTCAAGACCACGCAGCTTCAACTTTAATACCTCGAGGTCGTTCTCCAGCACGTGGGTGGTGCGGCGCTCTTCTGACAGTTTCTGTTGGACTTTGTGGACCTCCTCGTCCAGCTGTGGATCTGGGACCTTTTTAATCAGCTCCCTCTTCACAATTGTGTCCTGGGGCTTCTGTCCTTCAAGCACATAAATGTCAGTCTGAATTGACTCAATTTCCTTTTCCAGCTGTTCCCTTCTTTGGATCTCATCTTCCAGCTGCTTCTTGATTCTCCATGGCTCTTCTCCTGGAGCAGCAGACTGGACCGACTTGACATTTGTAGACTGGATCATAGGGATCTCAGGTTGCTACACGGAGAGAAAAAATCGTCATTATTATCACAGTTGATTTTAATTTCAATGTTAATGTTGTTATTAGCATGTAAACTTAATTTTACCAGGTTGAGAAGACTTTGGGCAAACTCAAGATTCTGCAGCCGTTGCTTGTTCACGGCATTCACTTCAGTAAACTTCGCCTCAATAGCGGCTTCCTGCAAACATTGAAATAACACGTCATGCAACGGACATCAAGGTGATTCTAACGTTGTTGCAGTGGTTCACAACCTTTTTGAATAATGACATTTTAAAGATAATTTCTAGCTTGAGAGTTATGTATTGTTATGCATTGCCATACTTGACAATTTGGAGAGATAATGGACGGCATGAATGAAGCACACAGGAGTTGTGTACTTTCAAATACTTGACAATGACTGCTGCGCCTCACCTCTGCCTTGACCGTCAGTGCAGGTGACTCCAGTCTGCTCCTCTTGTATGTCTGAGGGACAAGTCCGTCCTCAATGTCAAGGATGGATCTGAACTTCTCAGTTTCCGTCTCGTAGTCCTACAAAGAAGAATCAGCAGACCATTATGAGACCTTTATTTTCTAATTAAAGATAGTGCCAGGTTGAAGTGATGTAGAATTTCTTACTTTGACAGCTTGCTGGTAAAGCTGGGCATTTTTGGAGACGCTGTTCAAGTCAGACTCCTTTCTTGCGATGTCAGAGAGCAGGCTCTGTAGAAAACATCAGGGGTTATTATTATAGGAACCACGTAAGGAATATTAATCAACACCTAGAAGTAGTCTAAGTAAGTTGCTCATCACTCTCACCCTCTGACTCTTCAGCTTGGTCTCCACTTGTCTCAGGTCGTCAGTTTCACGGGGCTCATAGTTTGGAACGCGGGACAGCCAGCTGTTCAGGTTGTCATAATCGTTGCGGTAGTTGCTGTACGCCATCTTGGCTCTCTGCAAGCTTTGAGATCTGCAATGTACAGCAAAACAAAACATTTAACGTATGTGGCTTTGTGGAGCAGTGTTTCTTTTAATGATTATAGATGTTAAACCATCTCACCTGGTGTCAATCTGCCTGTTGAGGTTGTTGAAGCGCTTGTTGAGTTTCTGGACATCGGCTTCCTGCCTCTCAATGTCGGGGCAGTGCTCCTGGAATTTGGTGGCCATGCTGTCACAGCTGGTTTTGGCCTCGCGCAGGTTCTGCTCCGTCTCAGCAATGGCCGATCTGTTGGTCCTTAGATCTGATCCAATATCCTGCCAAGGTGACAAACGGAATTACCAAGCTGAATAACTCAAGACTTCAGAAAGTAGAAAGTATAATATAAATAAGTCAAAGCTACCCTGTGTAGCTAAAGACCTTTTTGTTTTAAGAGCTGACTTTTGGACCATTTTGCAAACCAGACGCTTTTAAGCTTTCTGCCTTTTTTGTTGCCCCATTGCTCCACTATCTTGCACAAACAAATGTCGAAACCAGGAATGTGAGTGCCAGACAGTGCGAGAGCCAATCTTACCGCAAGCTCCCGCTGTGTTTTCTCCAGTGACGAGATGTCGGCCGGAGCGACCTCCTCCCTAGCCAGCTTGTTCTCGTAGGTGGACAGCAGATTCTTTCCATTATGAAGAGACGTCTCCAGCTTGTTGGAATTCTTCAGTCTAAAACAACATATCTGAGTTATTATCCAGCTCCCACTAAGATCACTGCTAGCCCAGATGGTACTGAGAAAGAAATGCTGAATGTGAGGTTCCGTACTTTTCCTGAGAGCACCGAAGAAGCTCCTCAACCTTGGTGTACTTCTTGTTGGTCTCATCCACCTTGCAGCTAAGCTGAGGGGCGCTGGCACATTTTGGATTTGAGACCAAGAAGCTCTTGGCTTCCTTCACCTTGGAGGTCTTCTCTGGTTCAATCCTACTGACAGCCACAGCAATGTCCTGGAGAGAAGAAGCCGGTTTGGTGAGTCGCCGTACACCACATAAACACTCTCTCTCTACTTTCTAAGCTTCCAAGTCAAACAACAGAATTACCTTCATGTCCTGCAGGCGATCGGCGCTGTCCTGCAGTGGCCGGTTCTGCTCCAGCGGTGGGCGCACTCGAGCATGAATGGCCTTCTCCTGTTTGTCCAGGTCACTGACGACCTTATCCAGACTGGCCATCAGCTGGCGGCACTGCTGTTCCTGCTTGTCTGAGGTCACACACAATCACACACAGCACGGTGAGCTTCGCTGTTTGGCTTCAGGGGCCGAGTGACAGCTTTACAAGCTTGTGTCACAGGACGCATGGTTTCTTCTCAAATCTTTGACAGTAGCAAACATTGTTTTGATAGATGCCATGAACCCCTTTGGCATTTTGTCAGCATTTTATTTTATATCTTGATGGATGGTTCCATTTTTTTCAGGCTGTGATAACACTGTAGTTGTGGTGTGCCATGAATATGCCTCACTGCATTATAAATTATTGGTAATATTAAAACTAAATTAATGTTTGAGCAATATCACGTTAACCTACTTTACAATCCTCATCATATTCTCAGAAAACCTGCAGCTGGTTGCTAATCCACCACTGTCCAAGGCATGTTTTGTTGCTTACAGATTGAACCCATGACAAATGGATGTGACCTTTACCTGTAGCTGTCCCAGTCCCACTCTCCTTCTTCAACGCATCAAAGCGTTGCAGCAGAGTCGTCTTGCTGCTTGACATCTTCTGTTTGATGCCTTTCTGCTGGCTGGCCAGGCTGCAAGCACACAAAACACACACACCGTTGCAGATTCACTGGGGTCCGGCCATCCAGTAAAAGATTTTTTATTTTATTTTTGTGCACACTCACTTGTCGGAGATGGTCACCGCCTCAGGGTCGGTGGGGGGGATCATGAAGCAGACGGCCGGGGCAGTGAGCTTGTGTCCAGCTGCGTCCTTCACGTCCCATCTGGGACCGTCATTCCGGAGCAGAGTGTACCTCTCCCCACGCAAAATTTGCCCCTGCACAGGCCCAGTAAAAACAAATCTGTCATCTGGTACTGGGTCACACATATAGCTTAATCTAAGACGAGCAACTTCAATGAATCACGGTAATTACATTTGATAAACTGACGATCCAATGGTCCAGCGTGAAATACTTCAATTAGGCATTTTGAATTAAATAGTAAAATAAATGTTCAAGAACAATTGAAACTCAACCAGATTAATTTCTGACAATGTGCACTTTTTTCTACTGCAAACCTGAAATTAGTGAGGTGAAGAGACGACCTAAACATGAAGATCTTTGCCGTGCCTAATCTGAAGAGCCCCATAGGCTGTTTAGTCTTCCTCAAATCCCCTGTGGTCTGATCCCCGGTGGTTTTAAATAAGACACTCAGAGTCTCAGTCTGGGCTCTCTTTAGAAGGGATTTGAATACATTATGCTTCAAAAGGTTTAAATTACAGGCCTAGTATTTAGAAAAGAAAAAAAAAAGCAAAGCAAACGGAGAGTGCTTAGACGCACAATCTGATAGCAGGAGGCGTTCTCGGATTAGCGTCCTGACAGGCAAGGACGGAGAAAAAATCAAATAAAGATGAGATGAGCTGGAAATGGGGTCATAGTATCACTCAATGACAAAACAGTGATAACACTGATACAGCTCTTAAAGAATGCCGTGACAGTCTTTTGCAGTTTTCGCTAATTTTTAACAAACAAACTCCAAATTTATCAGCTAGCCATGATTCTTTCCTCTTTATCTTTATTGTTATGATGGTAATTTAACTTAAATGCAGTGAATTATTGTGTGTTGTGGTCAACTATTCTATGAAAAATTTTAGTTTAAAGTGGCAGCCCTGAATATTTTAATTGCAATAAAATGAGGAAACAAAAGGGCGATTAGGCAGATGACCAACTGATGGATGCAAGTACAGACAGTATTTGCACCATTTAGTGTCACAGACAATTTAAACAGTCCCTATGTTGGTGCAACACAGCATTAATGGCCCACGACAGTTTACCGTAAATATTCTTTCACAGGATTTCTGTTTTCTTTTATAACTGGCAGCTACAATCCATTCATATTGGTATTAACATTAAAAAGACAAAGCACATACGTCATCTGTGTCATATTCACACAGGGCTTCAATGGGCAGCAGCTTTTGGGGCGTCTCCCTGCGGTACCTCAGGGGCAAAACCTGCAGGCTGCGCTTCTGCAGAGCCTTGACCCGTTCATCAAAGTGGTCCATGGCCTTAGCTTGGTCCTACAAACACACAGACACACACACAGGTGGGAATATTTTCACTGCTGCAAAAAAACAGTCAATGCTACTGTTGTTTGTAATCCACAATAAAAATGCTCACATCCAGTTCTCTGATTAGACCTTCCATCTGGTAGACATCTTTAAACTCTGGGTTGTACTTCTGGTTGACCTCTGTGTCCAGACGCTTCAGCAAGTCCTGAGTGTCCCTCGCCTCCTTGTGATACTGCACACACATAGACGCTCATTAGATTTACCAGTCTAACCGTGTCTCTGTTGTGTGATTTGAACATCATATGTGCTTTGTGTCTAACCTTGTGGTACTCCTCCATATTTTTGAGGTGGCTTTCCTCACAGATGAGCAGGTTCAGGTACTCCTTCCAGTCAGCATGGACCGCTTCCATATGAGCCTGAAAACAACAAGGACGACGAGTTAAACCAAAAATTTGTAATCCAATCTAGAGGCCTCGATCCATCCGCCTTTCATTTTGGGTCTAAAACAAGTCTGAGACCCATCTTTCCAATTTCTCTCTGTAATTGTTTACATTTTGACCAAGTGGCAGCCAAAAAAACAACAACAAGGTTGGCATACCAACCTTCCCCAATTTGATCACTAAGAAGCATGTTTAAAGTATGAACACAACTAAATCTAACCCAAGGAAGCATGTAAAAGGATAAAAAAATCGGCTCCAAAATAGATCCTTGGGGAACACCAAAGGAGCCAAGATGGACGCCAAGGTATACATGCAGGAATTGAGGACTAACATGGGGCATTTCATCTAAATAGAGTAGATGGAAGAGCTTTTACCTCAATAACATTCTTCCCCGGATGGTCAGAGGCAATGAGCCTCTCTCCGTCGTCATTCAGCTTGGTGACGGTGGCCTCCTTGGACTCCAAACATTTAGCGATGAAATTCTGTCGAGGCGATGAAAATGTGCAGAATAAGCATTGGATGCTGTAATATTGGTGTCTTACGCTCATTGTCAATACGCAGTTCATTCAATGCGCGGATCTACCTCATACTGCCTCTTGCGGGCAGGGTAGTCCAGGTTGGCGTCGCTCCAATCGTAGTTGATCCTCTCGTCGGCCTGCTGGTCCATCCAGTACAGCTCGTTGGTGCAGCGCTGCATGTAGTCCCGCAGGCTCAGCAGGTTGCGCTGTCGAGCACTGGAGCTGGCCTGTCACAGAGATTTGTATTTACATATGTGTATGATGTGTAAACATGCAAAATACACAGCCGCTAGTGGAGAAAGTGAATGTATCTCTGTTTGGGTTTATTACCAGCAGTTTGTTGTACTTCATCTGGAGGCTACTGACGTATTCCTACAGAAACAAAGGAAAGAGAACAAGATCAACACGACGAGGGTCATAATACATATGTAACTACCAGACAGAAGGCTTTCACATAATTTACAACACTGTTAAAGCTTTTAATTATAAGAAGTAAGTGCACAATTTATTTTGCGGTTGTCATGCAGGTATATTTACTACTAAAACTACTAAATCCTCCTAATTTTACCTTGTCTCCACCGGTTAAGATGTGAGGAGCCAGAGCCTCCACCTCACTGTGGAAGATGTTGTGCTCCTCCACCTCGGCCTCCACAGTTGGCAGGTCCAGACCAAAGCCCTTGTTGTTCAAGTTTTCCTGTGCAGGGAGTCGGAAGTTTGAATTAAATTCTGCACAGCTCAAATGGTGAAGCATTACATCTTCTCAAGGTTGTACGCGTTGCAATCAGCAAAAGTCGCATCACTGTCCTCTAAACTGTTGCTGCTCCATATTAAACATTATCTTATGATGCAAATACATATGGGCATACATATAGTGTGAGTGTATGGATCCGTTTCTTACCATTTTCTCATCCATCATGATGCCCCAGTTGATGCTGGGCTTCCCCTCGGTGCGGATCAGGTGGTAGATCCGGTCATGGTCCTCCCTCAGCTTATTCACTCTCTCACGTAGCTGCCTCATGCTGAACGCAGACACAAGGTGATACAGAGAGGCTTTGAAAACACAGTTGGTGCACGTACACAAATGATCCAAATAGGCTAGTAAAACAAGTTTTTGCATATTTGGCACTATAAACGCCTACTAGAGCAGGTAAGGATCAGGCCTACTGAGTGACCAGCTTTTAACGTTGTAGTACAGGTGGTATGATGATTAGAAATTGAAAGAAGTGTATTACAGTGAATTTATATACTTAATTAAGGCCTGTTTGATGAACTGTTTAATTATTGTTTAGATGTTTGGACGGGGTGTAGCCTTTAAGCGTTCCACTCACTCCTGTTCAATCATCTCAGCCTGTGGATGCTGGAGACGCTTGGCGTTGATGGCATCCTCATCCAGGCCGATCAGCAGGTCCAAAGAATTGAGGATTCTTTTGTTGCTGTCTTCCTCGTACAGCGGCTGCTTTCCTTCATTGATCTTACTGACGTCCTACAGCAAAAAAAAACAAAAAACGAATGCAACATAGTCAGTGAAACATCCACACATGATGGGAATGCAAGCCAAAGCAGTGTGCAACTGATGTACTCTATTCTCCAACAATGTTATACACAAAGACAACGAGGAATCATGTATATAAAGTGATTTCTTGTATAGTAACTGTGCAAATACACTGTATGCAAACACTAGAATACATAAAACACTCATTACTATTGTACATTTAGTAAATGGAAAAGGACTGGGGCATCTAGGACTACCTGTGGTTAGCCTGAGGTAACATCTGTGACAAAAAGTCCACAAAACACAGAGAAAGTCACACACAGGAGTTTCAATTATCCATTAAGTAAATAAAAAAAGGTAGTTGAAACTCTGGCTACCAGAAAACAAGGCTCTACTGAAAAGACAGTGTACACTTAAAGGAACTTCAGCATTTAGTATAATAATATACAAATGCTGCCAAGTCTTAACCTGGGCTCAGACAAGAGAGCTTTGGGATGATTTATGCCCAAATTCACAAAAACTGGAACCTGTTAAGTGCCTAAGTTCGGCCAAGACTGATAGTAATGAGATGGTTTAAAGATCAGAAAAGCAAACACTCTAGCTGAGGTGTTATGGGTCAGTTTTACTACCGGTAATCAGTGTTATACTAACAAACGTTAGCCTTAAACGTTACCGGCCAAAGCAGTCCTAAGGAGTATGCAACCTGTTTTGGTCTTTTGTCTTTATCTGAGCCAACTGTCAGGAGGGGTGAATCTGAAGATCTGAATTAGTCTGAGACCAGTAATAGTTTAATCAAACTGTGGCTTTCTATGTCCGAGATTTTACTGCCTGAGATTGTGGTAGGCCAAGTGTAAACGCAACTAAAAGTATATGTAGTCTGCTTTAGGCTTACTGTTAAGCAGGATTTACTGTATAGACCCATATTTATGTGTTTCCTGTAAAAACAGAAAACAGAAAAGCCCAGTCTGTTCTGATTGGTCAACTCCAATGACATTTGCAGGCAACACCCATAGAGTTAGAGCACAGGCACAAAAAAAAATGCAGCTGCTGCTGAAGGAGAGACTCGGGGGGGAGGGGCAGGCATGCAAATTCAAGAAAGGTTTTCATTGGACACAAATTTAGTATACGCCCCCTAGTGCAGATTGAGTCATTTGTAAACCATTTTCCAGAAGTCCAAAGAAGAATTTTTTTTTGCCATTGCTGATATATAAGTGGTGTATAAAGTAAGCCATATCATATAAAAACATCAGATTTATTTTATGGCCACATAAAGATATGACTTTATAGTTTATAGACACAGATTTGACACATTTAATTCTGGTAATTTATTGTTTTCACCTAGATGAACCAGGGAACCAATGTATTTACAATTCCCCTGGGAAGTTTGGAGACATTATTTGTGTACCTTGTTGAGATTCTGCTCAACATCGTAGATGTTCTTCTCCACTTTATCAGCATTCTTCTGCAGCTTCTCAATCAGGGCGCTCAGTTCTGTGGAGGGCGCACTGGAAGGCAAAAAAAAAGAAAAGAAATGGAGACTCTTAGTGACGAGGTACACAACAACTTTTTTAAACATTGTCATTTTTTTGCAAGAGCAAAGGTAATAGATGTTATTGCTATTAATATCTTTCTCGCCTGGTGGGTATGGATGTGCTTAGTAAGTTTCAAGGTAACCTGGGTTTTCATATTTTCCTTTCAGGCAGGAAGTATGACCTGCTAGTGGCATGTACGCCGAGCAAAACCCTTCATCGTCTGAGGTCCGAGAATATCAACAGGATTCATTGATTATCTAAGATAGACAGTCTAAGATAGATAAATCAAAATTGCCAACATACAGCACAGTACTACTTTATGGCCTTGTTGCTAACCACACTGTATTATTTATCGTACTACTAAACTGTCTGATCTTATTAAATAAATCAGCTTGACAGCTATTTATGAGTTGTTGGGGCCATAAACCAACTGCACCTTTATATCCTCATACTGAGCAGATGACTCATAGCATATTTCCTGAGACATCTAATACACACAGCAGTGCCAGAGATAAATGTGACTGGTTGGGTGAAAATGAACATAACTCACAAGTCTATTAGATAAACGAACAACTTCACAGTAGATAAGGATGAAGGGCTGTAAAGCCAATGGCTGACATCGGTGTTTAAAGCAAAGGAAACCGACCTGGCAGGTTTTTGGTTTGTGCCATTCAATGGACACACCTATCCAAATCACTGTGACACAAACTACAGTGTGAACCGTGGTATGCCTATGTGCATTTTGAAAAGTGAAGCTAAGTGGAAGCTAACTAGTTTGGAAGCAAGCATTAGTTGGATTAGGATCTTCATAGACAAGTTTTGATTGAATGAAAGGCACATGCTGTTTGCTGTATTTTACTGTATGTGATAAGTAACAAGTCACCAGCCAAGCTCAACTGTGAGGAGAAAATTAGTCTGGGAACTGGTGGTGTGTCTGGGAACACACCACCGGGATTTCATCGCCTTGCGTATTTTAACTGTTAGAGAGTAAACACATCTCTGCATACTATTCAGAGTAATTTTCTCTTAACGGATTCAACTCATTAAGGCCCAGATGACGCATGCTCTTCCGTCCATCACCTCATAAAGAGCGGCGCCAAAATAATTTGATTGATAAAGAACATCTTTGCCAGATCATTATCAGTTCCCAGGCTCCAGACCAATTTTCCATTGCAAATGGTTTGTGGGAACTGGAACAAGTCACTGCAAGTCGGTACAAAAGATATTTGTTAATGAAATAATTAGGAATTAGTGCCTGCAGTACATCGGTTGTCCACTAGAGAGCACTGTTAAGTTTACTTAGTCCCTTTAAACCTTAAAGATATACATTTACAGGATAAATATGAAGCTTGTTACTTGGACTAATTTCTAATGTTTTTACATGTATTTGCAAACAGAGGATGACCTAATCAAATTATACTCTGCAAACTGACTGATTTTAGCACAGAATCGGATGCGATTTAAGTGAGTCAGTAGCTATTTGTGCATCAGGAATGCACAAATAGATTTGATTGATTACACCTACGGGCATCTAAAACAGTTATTTGTGGGGAGTATGCATGCAAATTTCTTATGACTTTGTAATCTGAGAATATTCAGCATTCTTTACTTCAATGTTTCTCAGGATTAATACTTTCATCTCAAACATACTGAATGGTTCACGGTACAAACACATGCTCCACCTCTTTATTTCCATGGAATTAAAACACCCCTTTGATACAGACTAGACATGTCGGTGCTTGGTTGCATGGTGTCATTGTTTTGAAACTGCTGCAGTCGCTTACATCAGTGACAAGCCAATTCTGACCAGTACACATCCCAGCTGTTCTCTGCTGAGTTAACAAATATTGGCTCAGATACTGTTATCTACGCTATTTAACAGACAAATACTGGTATCAGCGTTAATTAATCAGTCACTTTTATTTGGCAGTAGCTGTTAAGAGAGTTTATTGTTGCTTGTTCAGTCATACATGACCTACTACAACCTTTACATAGATTCAGGGGAATTTCTGTCAGTTTGACAGTCGGTTTAACATTGCCGATTTCTACGTGCATGTGTGTGGGCGTTTGCGCGTCAACCCAGAACAAAGAATCTGTCAATTAAGATCCACCAATCCATCTCCTCACACACACCCATGCACATCCGCCCATGCTCTACTTGTACACAAGTTACTCAACGCCAGCTGGATGCACACTGGACGCCGAGGGTAATTTCAAATTTCAGAGCCAGAGCTGTTTTTGTCCCCCCCCCCATGAAACAAATAAGGGACAAGTTTGAACCGGTGTACACCTTCTGCAGCAGAAGCCAGTGGTTTATCTGTTGAGGCCCATCCAAATGAAAAACAACCCGAGGGGGATTTCTGTCACTTTACAAGACGAGCTAAAGCTAACAAACGTGCACTGTTACTTTTTAAATAGAAGTCCTATGGGAACATGTCTAGTGTTTTCCCTCTAAAATCCAGAACAGATGTAAACTCACCCTGCCTTCGTCATTTGCAGTCCCAGAGAATAGCTTCATGTTACTTTACTGGAAGCTGTGGCGGTTTGATTGTACATCTTCCAGCGGCAAAACACAAAGCTGCAGCAGTTCTACCTGATTTGAATTCGTTGCCACAGACATGTTGTCACTTGATTCCAGGGATGCTCGCTGGCTCCATATCAACATTTTGACCGAGTTTGTGTCGGTTCTGGGAAAGGAACTGGCACTGGAGCGCTAGCTTGAGAAACACATGTTTCCTCACGGAGAGGGTCAAATTAGAACCAGAGCTCTACAGCCCTTAGTCATAGGGGGTGTGGTGGGCTGCTGTCACTGAGCATCACAGCAAACCCTTTTCAAGTAGCATTGATACGAACGGATCCTGCTGCATTTTAAAGCTACAACTACTACTTTGAGTCATTTTGAGTCTCTTTATGGTCACTTCATGGCTGTTTTGCAACATTTTGTGGTTGTTTGTGGACATTTTACATGTCTTTGTGGTCGTTTTTCTGTCACTTTGCATCAGGGCCACTTTGCAGAAGGCCCAGTTTAATATTCCATCCATGTTTATAAAAGTAGTAGAACAGTAGTATATTTACAGTAGTAGAAGTACAGCAAACAATGCATTGCCTCCTTGTGGCCTTGCCCAGCTTTCTATTTGCAGTTTTAATCCTCGCAACCAACCTGTATGCCAACATATTATAGTCAGAGTGTAAAGGTTAGGTGTGGACTAGTGGTTACAGAGGCAGCATTGGGAACCTCTTCAATGTCCCTTCTATGCCTAAAGCAAGCATCTCAAAGAATAAACTGCTCCCTGGGCGCCTTGACGGCAACTCATTGATCCTAACTTGGATGACTCTTGGATAAATTCCATCATAATGGCCAATAAAGCTGATTTGATTCTCGAGCCAGACACTAGCCCTCATCTCGGAGGAGCCGCCATTAGCCTGACTCGCTCTAGCACCGGCTACACCACCACCACCTGCAACCTGAACAAGTAGGGCTGCATGAAGAGAATGAAGAGGGTGGAGCAGCATTTCTGAGATTCCAATGTGCGTCTTGGTGTTTATCAGGGTACAAGAGTTGCTCACCAGCGATTAATGACTTATCTGCATCGGCATCGTGAAAAATAGAACTCAACAGCTACAACAGACATTCAGATAAATCAAGAGATGTGCTTCGACTAAATGACTTTAAACAGATGAATGAAGTGTTCAATAATAATGACACCTACAGGGGAAGACAAAATGTTCCTTGTCTCTTGTGGGCAGGTGTGGCAGTGGGAGGAACAAGGGTTAACAATGGAGGATTACTACTTGAAAAGCAGATTAGTTTGTCTTTTGGCCATTTTTGAGGCCCCTGATTGTCATAATACCCACGTATTGAGTGACAAGGAGCTTTATCTCTCCACCGTCTCTGAAGGTCTCAGTCCTAACAGCTGTGTAAAGGCAGGACGCCGTGTTGAGATGAAAACGTGCTACTTTTAGTTGCGATGACTTGAATAATCTGACTGTCACTTAACCATTTCCAAGAGGAAGAAAGTCAGAGGGCATGCAGACCGGACAAACACAGTAAAACCAGTAGAAGTAATAGAGTCAGGGCTTGGCTCGGCAATTGCAGAGGGAGAGGCTGCAAGCAATAGCTCATTTCTAAAGAGGACAGCAGAATACTTATCAAACCAGTTACTACAACTTTACAGCACTGCTTATCAGCCACACCCTTGCTCCAGTTTAAGCACACATTGAGCAATCTTATTTAAAGTTTTCTTTCATTACTTTCGGTGCCATCACACAGACACAATATATTCCTGTCCATTCATCAGCTGGATTGCACTTTCTTTAAACCATGCAGCAGATATCCTACAGTTTTACTTGGCAAACTGTCAACCTGTAAGAAGCGAGCTGACAGGCAACGCCTTTGCTCTCCTGTTGCACGCACCAGATTCCATTCAAAAGTTTCTACTTTTAAAATGACGCGTGAATATTAAAATAAAAATAAGTGAAACGCTTGGAAAACTTGAGTTGCTTTTGAATATTTCTACAGTGACGTTTCATTCGGCGCTTAATCATATTTAAATCTGTCTTTAATTTAAAGATGTTTATTCCGAATAAATGACAAAAACATGATCATAAAGTACTCACTGTCAAAAAACGATATGACTGAGGATTACGTTACAACGAGGCAAGGTCACTTTAAATAGGACATTTTTTCAATGAAGTTTGGTTGGAGGTAACAGCAGAGCAGCTGAGTTGTAAAGGACGCAAAACACAGATAAGCTGCTTCCATTGAAGAGGAAATCATTTTCTACTTACGTTGTTTTTGGCTGCGTTATAGTGGATTTGCTCTTTTTCTTGAACATGGTGACAGGTCACCTGTCTGCGGCTTCCGACAACAAAACAGTCCCTGTGTGCTCCTGCCCGCTGCGTTGCTCCCGATGTGAATGCGTTGTGTGTCGGATATGTCCACACGCCCCTTCTAAATGTCTTAGCCTTTGCCTCCCACGGACACACACACAGAACCAGCGACACTGGACACTCGTCACCTGCAGCGTTCACTTTTTGTTTTCGCACCCCAGCTGTACCTGTCAGCGCAGGACAGGTGGGGCCACACGTTCAGGCCACGCCCTCCACGCAAGCGCGCTCGCAAACTCACAAAAGCGTGGATGGGACAGTGTCGAGTCGGACTGGTTCAGCCAGTGCACACACACACACACACACACCCTCACGGACACACACACACGCAGGGATAAGGGCGTTTTATTACCGAACATGATTTGTGTTAAAGAGCTGAAACCATCACATCTAACTTTTACCTTTTCTGTTCTAATGCAGCACATTAACTCGACTGACACACACATTTACAGAGTTTTTTTTTCTTCTTTACTCAACATGCAACTGCACTTATTAGGCATAACATTATGACCACCTTCCTAATATTGTGTAGGACTTCGTTGTGTCTCCAAAACAGTTGTGACTCATACGAGAATGGACATGGACCTTCTGAGGGTGTCCTGTGGTGTCTGGAAGTTAGTGGGGGGCTGTTAGTGGGTTGAAGGGAGGTGCCTCTGTGTGAATCATCCCACAGATACTTGATTAGTTTGGGATTTATTAAATTTGGAAGCCAGGCCAACACCTTGTGCTGTTTTCCATGTTTATTTGAGTTATTCCTAAACCGTTTTTATGCGTGTCCCTGTGTCAGGCTGCATCCTGTTGCGAATGTCTGCTGCCATCAAGGAGTGTCATTGCTATAGGGTGGGGTGGGGTGCCTGGTCTGGTCTAGGTGTGTGGTACATTAAACATTTCCGGTAACTGCTGACCAGCCTTCTACAGCAGGTGGGAGGGATTGTAACCCACAACTCAGTTCACGTCTGAAATGTTGCTGGGTTTCTTCACGTGAATTGCTTGCTTAACATCCTTCCAAAAACAATTCTGCTAGATTAAGGTCAGGACTTTGACTAGGCCGTTCCGCCACATTAATTTTGTTCTTCTTTGTGAACCATTCGTGTGCTTTGCGACCCAGTTTTTCTCATGATTCAGCTCACGGGCACACGTGAGGTTTTCTTAATTCAGAATTCACTGGTCCATCTAAGACTGAAAACAATTGAAAACAATTTCCGCATGCCAGTATAGACGCAGAGTCTGTAGCGACAGTTTGCTAATCCACTTGCTAGCTAGCTAGCTTTGATGACGTCGTCACCATGGCAACGTGCATTGACGGCAGAGTTGAAGGAACGCTGAAAGGGGGAGTGTGTTCAGCCATTGAGTTCATGTAAAGAGTCTACGTAAGGAGAGGTTTTACTCCTCCTCTAAGGAGTCCGAAACCTCAGCCAAGACAAACCTGATGACATCACCTCTCAAACCTTCATCAGTATCGTGAAAAAAAAAAGTCTCAAATCTACTATCCCAACAGATCTTACTAGAACCTACAATCATCAAAGGAAGACTCCTCCCCCAAATCACATGGGAAATTATTGGAAACCAAGAAAACACAGGGGAAGAGAAGGGAAGAGGGACTCCCTCTTCGTTATGGCGTCACTATTACTTTGTTTTGATTCAACAGACACTTCCAATTTTGCAAAGGACAAAAAAAAAAAAAAAAGTAATCTCTAAACTGTCTGACCCCGAGCCAACCTCAAACATCACATTTCCTGCAAACCCCCGAGACGCAGTTCATTCCATAGTAGATGAAACATGGCTGGAGGCTTCTCACGTAACTTTTTTTCAGGCTCCTACTCTAATTGTCTTGATATTGGGCTCTGTGCAAGGACTTCTGATTGCAGATATTTCTCCTTTAAATTATTGTCTACACATTAATGATACAGGAAAGTGCTTGGGGGTGGCACAGTGGCGAGGTGGTTAGCACTGATGCCTCACAGCGAGAAGGTCCTGGGTTTGAATCCATGGGCCCACTGGGCCTTTGCACTGGAGTTTGCATCAGTTCTTCAGCTTCCTCCCACTGTCCAAAGACATGCTTGTTAGGCAAATTGATGATTCTAAATTGGTTGTCTGTCTCTCTGTGTTGGCCCTGCGATAGACTGGTCAAGGGTGTACCCCGATGACAGCTGGGATGGCTCCAGCAGACCCCGTGACCCTTCACAGGAACAAGTGGAAGATGAATGAATGAATGAAAGTGTCTGTTAGAAGTAAAAGTCTTCCTCTGCAGTCTGAGATGCTTTCTGTCCTCATGTACATGCATGTCTTTCATTATGTCTTCGGCTGTATTGTTAATGAGTGATTTCTGTATTTTGTACATACATCAAACACAGCTGAGAGAAAAAGTGCCACACCTACATTCATTTTAATGCTACCTGTGGTCTGGCCCTGCCTTAGCCTCGTCTCCAACTTTCAGTTTCATGTTTAATCTTTTCCCCGGGTACCTGTATCAGCACGCCTGAACCTCTGCAGCCCCTTTTGTGTTATTTTACTGGAGGGGTATTCACGTTGTGGACACGGCGGTGCTTGGTGTGAAGTTCTATAAAGATTGCAAAGAGTGCATTGATCTTCAGACACAGTAGAGTCATTGTTTCCATGCCTCTGCTGCAGTAATGCAGTGTCATTCAGCATCTGGCTGACGGCCACGACCTTTCAACCGTGGAAGTGAAGGCTGGGAGGAGGATGCGATCCCAAACAATGTTGTGTGTGTGTGTGTGTGCAGGTTTCCATGCTCCCATATCTAGTCTAGGAAAGCAAAGTTATTGTTTTGAGCGTGAGCTTTATTCCCCATGACGTTACTTTCCTGCTCTGGCAAATAATCAGAAGGTGTCAAAAGGCGCTATGGAAAAGACAATGTGGCAAAGATTTGAGGCCAAAGAACTGATCTGAGAGGAAGTCATCCTCAGTGGAGTCTAGTGGGTTTGATGAGAGAGACACTGCAGCTTCAGTTTCCCGCTGTCTGGAAATGTTGAGCTTTACCTGGGTCAAGCAAAATGGGCTTTGCAGCTTGACTGCATCTAAATTAGTTCATTGCTTTAACGGTTCCAAAATATGGAGTTGATCACTGTCTCAAACATCTCCACTTTAAAGAAACCAAGCTATCTTTGTAGCCACTAGGGACACTGGCTTAGAAAGTGAATTTGTCTGCAGCAGTATGCTAACACAACTGAACAGGTGCTGATTTACAGCGCAGCAGATGTCCTTTCAGCACAGCCTGTGTGAACCTCTACCTCCAGCGCAGAGGTATGACTTGACTGGACAGTTTCATCCTCTACCTGTGAGCTCGACATGCAGGTAAAAATGCATCACTGGATATGGTTGGTAATCTGATAATGAGGGGAAAAGTGCAGCCGTTTGGAAAGAGCTGACATGCTGCTACAACTCAGAGGCAGTTCAAAGGGTGAACATATCAGATTTGACACAAACAGTGAGGATCAATCTGAGGGGTTTCCTGAGTCTGCATCCGACCAGGCTTTACTTATCTCGCGTCGATCATCAGGAGCCAAAGGTGATACTGAGCTGGGGTGACAGCTCCTGCTCTAACCCCGTCATCCTGGCATTCCTCTACTGATACAGGCGCGAGAGTCAGTGGATACAACAGATGAACGAAGGCCACAATCTGTCATCTGCTTAAACATTAACAATATGCCAAACCCTCCCTACAAACATGCCTGCAACGCTGAACTTATACATGAGACTGTATTTGTTGGTGGACAGAAACATTGGCCGTTGATTTCTTTCAATATTTATACTCAATGAAGCAGAAGAACTGCAGAAAATACACATTCTTTAAACAAGGGATCTGAATCCTGAAAGTTTTAGCACAATTTTAGCACAAAGAACTTCTTATATTGAACTTCTTATAGAAAGGTGTTGGGGGTCCTTTTGTCCCAAAATTTAAGTTTGGGACAAAATTTAAGTGATCATTGGGTTTATGATTGGAAATAACCTTTTACGGCACGCTAATGTACCCACAGTGGTCCACGTTTGAGATGAGAAGCAATGAATCCCGGCAGGGTGTAGTTTAGGACCTTTATACAGCTACTGCGACAGGAATGTCTGGCTCGGCCGCTGAACCGGTACAGCAGCATTCAGTCAGGATTCGGGAGAGGCTGAATCACTCTCTCGGCTAAAGAGAACCGGGGAAGTGCAAAAAGACTTAGGGGCGAGTTGGCCACTTATTCATTCGCTTTACTGCTACAACAGAGAGGCCCTGAATGAGATAACACTCACTCGGCTTCCTGGGTTATTGACAGCTCTGAGGGTGCAGCTCTACCCATAACACTGAACTGTGTTGACGGGATGAGACAAAGAAAAAGACAGCATCTACACACGTATCTGGTGATGCTTATCTGATTAGCAGCAGAACAAGCACAGGAATCCTGCAAGTGTTTTCCACCCTAACAGCCCCAGGCATGCTGAAAGGTGGAGTTTTTCCTGTTCCTTCTCCTCGAAGGCAGGCTGGGATAGAGAGCACGGCCCTCCCTTTGATTTCCCCTCAGTCAGATGATATCAGTGAGATAAAGCTCTGAATGTTCCTCACCTTGGCGCAAGTTAGACAAGGACTGAAGCACATTTTGTTTCTGCTTTACTGAATTTAAGTACTGGGGAAGACTTTTAAGAAAGCGCACTGAAGCACCAGTGTGCTGCTCTTCTGCCTTGTGTTTCTTTGAACTGTACTTCAGAAAACAAAAATGGGAGGAGATGGTTCCTCACCCCAACCTTCCAAGAAACATGGACAAGAAAAGGCGCTTCAGAAACCGTTGAATGTCAACAGTTGGATTTGTCAATGAATCCATGATAAACTCAATGATCTGATCAGTTTATGAGTCATTCTGTGCTACCATGGAGACTAGTGGCAATTTGTCTATTTCCTCAATGTGTAGTTGAACATTTGTAGGGGTACACTTCAGCCTTTCTAACCCTAACTCTAACCCGTAACCCTAATTTCTTTTAATTTATTTTATTTTTACTGATTTTAGCTTATTTTATTTTGTTTTATTTTATTTATCTTACAACGATCTTCGGCAATAATTTTATTTCTTTTATTAATTTTATCTTTTTTTATATTCATTTTATTTATTTCAGTTTTTAACCAAACCAGGTTTATTGAGAGGAGACAACAATAAGGTATTTTATACATTTTATTCCCCTGTGCCAGTGCCCTCCGCAGTGCTCATTGGGAGCACTGCGACCCTTTCCTAACCTAACCTTTGCCCTAGCCCTAACATGGAAGACTAAGTAGAATTTGGAGTAAAACCATGTTAATCCAAAAAAGGTTTCAAAAAAGGCAACTGGACTTGTAGATCCAGTTGCCTTTTTTGAAACCTTTTTTGGATTACCATGACCTGGATGACTGAGAACCTACACAGACGAGTAAAACCATGCCAGTTCCTTTACATTTCACTTCCAGATATGTATTTCTAGTCCCCTAACCTTATCTAACCCAAACCCTGCAGTACTCTAAAAGAAAAAGTACAACAAGCAGCAGAGGTACTGCAAAAGTTTAAGTAGAAGCAGCAGTAAGTGTAGAGGTCTAAATACAAGAGAAAGGCCTCATGCTACCTTTGGGGTCTCTGGGAACCCAAGTGAATGGACAGACACATAGAGAGCATGCAAGACGGTAGCACGAGGGTCGTACATGGTATCTAAGTTCTGAAGAAGTACTGAGGAAGCAGAAGTACACTGCCAAACTTGTGATAACATTGCTCAAGAACTATGGATAATTAGAAATGACTACTCTGTCAATGCTAATTACTTGATTTGGTGTAGGACTAACACCTGCGCCAGTTCCTTTACTTGCCGCTTCCTGATATGTATTTCTAGTCCCATAACCCATTCTAACCCAAACCCTGCAGTACCCTAAAGAAAAAGTACAAGTAGTAAAAGTACTGCAAAACCTTTTTTAAAAAACAAACCCCTCTTTAAGTACAAGTCTAAATACAAGAGATGGCACCTAAAACATGGTATCAAAGCTTTAAGGAAGTAGAAGTGCACCGTTAAAGTTTTGATTGCATTGATCAACTACTGTAGAACCAAAGGCAACAACAGAGTATTAGTAATTTTCCTGGATTAAAACGAAACAACAGATCTTTTACATCATACAAAAGACAGAAAAAGGATAGGCCACCTTTATTTATAGCTGACAGATTTACAAACTGGACCCATTTCACACACTGAACAAAAACACACTGTCCCAGATGTAACGGTGTCACCTTGCTGGAATTCCCTCTGCACAGCCTGAGTACGTAGGAGGACGCCTTAATTCATTTAAGCTATATAATTTCAGCGTATGCTCGGTGAAATGTCGCATACATGCTTGACTGTGTCCAGGAATGTCAGGGAGGAAACATCCATGCCTTTGTTAGAGCCACAGACCACATTCCCCGGGGAGGTGTGACACTACAAGGTGTGTCTGGCAGTCACCTGCAGAAGGCTGGCTCTCAGCTGGAATGACAAAAATGACACCCACAAGAGCTTTGGGCACATTGTTGCCAGGGGTGGTGCATTACATCCGTGTTAAAAGTAATGATGATTTGTAGCGTTGCGTTTCATGGCTCACGACTCCTGGAATGCATGTAGTTATACTATTCTGTCATGACTGACATTTTTGAACTTTCTCTTTGACCTGAAGCAAGTCACGGTTGAAACTTGAGAAAATATCAAAACTTTACTAGTTGGGTCAATTAAATTTGAACAATTGACAATTAATGTATCGTGCATCCGTTTGAGCCTAGGAAAAGCTTCCTCAATGGATAATAGGTAGGTAGATATTGATGATCTGGCATGACTTTCCAAATAAAAGTCACATTAACTGGTTCCCTAGGGAAACATTTTCACCCATGAGCTCCACCCATAATCCCGTGAACCAGTCCTTTTGTGGTGAAACATTGCTGATATTTGAACATCCTGAACTGATCAAGTCATCAAAACAAGTGCAGATTGATGGACCTGTGATTTTTGGGGCATATTAAAGACTTCTGCCCCTTGTATTTTGCCAATGCAACCTAGCAATTAGGCAACCAAAATCAACCATTATATGTCCAAAACGCACTACACCAATCAGGCATATCATTATCCAAATATTGTGTAGGTCTCTCTTGTGTCTCCAAAACAGTTGTGACTCATCAGAGAACGGACATGGGCCTTCTGAGGGTGTCCTGTGGTGTCTCGCAACAGATTGTTGTTAGTGGGGGCCTTTGGGGATGATCAAGTATCTGTATTTTTGGGATTTAGTAAATTTGGATGCCAGGTCATGGGGTGTCATTGCTAAGGGGTGGGGGTGCATGGTCTGGTCTTGGTGGGTGGTACACGTCTAAGTAACATCCACACAAATGCCAGGTCCAAGCATTTCACAACATTACATTGTCACAAGATGGTCAGTGTTATTTATTTCTTTGTATGGGTGGAACCAAAGTCTGCCGATGAGGAGGTTGGCTGCGGCCCACACACAAAAAAAACTCACAGTGCCTCTCCTCCCATTGTGATGCCTAGCCAGTCATCAAGATACAAAAAAGCTGCAGTTGAGGGACTAACCTCAGGCCAAAAAAAGACTACTGTTTTATGGTTGTGTTTAGTCGTCTAAGAAGACAGAGAAGGCCACAAACAACAAAGTGATTGACCGAACCCTTGTGCGTCCCTTATATCGGCAGCAGTGTTGAAGATCAAAACTCTTCCAAAAGTTTAATGTTTTGAGCACAAA
This sequence comes from Planiliza haematocheilus, assembly GCA_005024645.1. NCBI lineage: Eukaryota > Metazoa > Chordata > Actinopteri > Mugiliformes > Mugilidae > Planiliza > Planiliza haematocheilus. The sequence goes on from SRSE01001373.1 coordinate 2,124,425, forward strand.
TGAGAGCCAAGTGTCATGAAGATGAAAATACCTGTGTTTCTCCATACCTCATACCTGAGATAAGAACTTGACTGAGACTCTAAAGTTTCTCTGCGCTATTCGCAGTGGTGTGGTTTCACCTCTATTGTAACAGGGTGAAGGGCGTGTGCAGCTACAGCCTATCAATGACAGGAGTGTCCCCACTCTACAGGTTTAAAACAAACATGTTCCTACCGAAAGCTATGCATTCTCTAAAGACACATCTATGCAGGCATTCCTTACAAACACTCACCGGGCTGACACACATCAAAACTACGCCCTGCCTGTCGATGTGCAGCATCCAGACGGATCCACCCTGCCCTCAGATATGTGATGTTCTCACTAAACACTCCTTCAGACTCCAGAGGAACTGCTTGATTGGAGTAATGTCACTCATAGATACCACAGACAACACAGTAATTCGCCTGCAGGTGTTAAGAAGTGTCACAATGGTAAAAGGATGAATTAGTGATGAATGAGTGATTCATATAAATTTATTTTCTTTCTTCATGGTCATCAAATCCAGTCTACAAAACCTTAAATAGGTTACGTCTAATGAACATGCGTGGCACTCAAGTTCAGTAGACGTAACCAGTGACTCCCATTGCATCTGTCTATTGCATAACAATTCCTACAAAAAGATTTAATGCGCAAAATTATAAATTAAGCTATTAATAACTTCTAGCAATGAATGTCAACGTGACGGCACCTGTGTCTTCACTAAAAAGTTACGATTGTACCCCAAAAACTAGACCCCTAACTAGCTGGTATGTCCTGCGCCCTCATGAGAGGAAGTAACCCTCCATACCACCAGGTGGCAGTAGTCATGGTTAATCCTAACTGGAGAAGTTGCGATCCAGATGATCATGTTGTTTTAGAGAACACTGTAATGTTCAGAAGAGACGAAGACGCAAAAAAAACAACACAAGAGCCTTCAGTGTTTGCCCTCTTAACTTGTGTGTGCTTACGTTTGTCAGCGCATTTGTGTGTGTATTTAAGTGTGTGGGTGTGTAAAGAAGCTCTGCATCCAGCAGAAGCTAAAACCCTCAAAACCCCAGCAAAGCCCTTTTGACAGAAAACTGCTGCTCTGTCTGTCGGGACTGCTAAGCCACTCAGAGCCCTCCCTGGTCGGAGCCTGTGGCCAAACCAGTGCCACACACAAACACACACATTCACACACTCACACTAGTATCACTATGAGATCATATTGTATTAACTCAGCATTAATCATAATGTTAAAGTAGAGGGGTAGCAATCATCTCACCAAATTTGGACCCTACACTGTTCTTTATGCAACTCTAAGCTGTAAAACCAAAGCACATTATTATTTATGGTGATTTAGGTACTTAGCCTTGTTAGCATATCTGGCATGAAATGCCAGACATGCTAACAAGGCTAAGTATGGGTAACATACCATTTAGATTTAATCATTGGGCATATTTTAACCATACAGAAAGAAAAGCAGACAATTGATTGTCCTACTAGTAATCAGAGCATCAGGTTATTAGACGTGGGATTCACAGGCATTGATCGCTGTTAAGCATTTGTTCTTTGAGGTGATTTTGCTGTCATTATCTTTTTACAGCAGACAACAAAATCAACTCAACTCTGCTCCAATGATGAGTATGACAATGCCCAACCAAGTCCGCCCAACCAATGACTTCCGAACAACTCTAGAAATGTCCCTATAAAAATTTACTGGGTGGGGTAGCATGGATCTGGCTTCCAGGCTAGATAGTAGACTTGTAGTTATTTTTCGTGGCCTTGACAGTCTTTGGTCTCGGCCTTCTCGGTCTTGGGTCTCTCGGTCTTGCAATGTCTCGGACTGGCCGAGCGGTCTCAGACTGTCCCTTTAAGTACCAATCACATGCATTTTGTGACACAGAAGGCTTTGGCGCTTGTCCTCTTACGCAAAATGTTGGCGAATTCGTCAGTCGTGCAACAGTATTATTTTATTAAATGTTAGATGTGGTATGTATAATGGTTAAGACTTAAGTCCTCTTCTGTGTGGCACCATGAGCCTATCATGCCAAGAAAAACTATATATATTTTTTTGGTCTCAGCCTCGGCCTCGGTCTTGAGCTGAACTAGTCTTGGTCTTGTTCTTGGTCTTGTCTTGGTCTTGATACTCTCTGGTCTTGGTAGTGTCTTGGTCTCAGTTTACTGTACGCGGTCTTGACTACAAGTCTACTAGATAGAACACTTCTGGGTCCCAAGATCTCAATTTGCTTATATTAGAAGAAAGGCCTTGCTGGAAGTCTCTTTCATACGTCAAGTTTAACCTTTTTAGCCTCACACATGCATACAGGTAAACATGGACAGCATTGTTGACACGAAACATTTGACATTAAGGACCGGCTCAGTAAAATAATTAGGCACTAAAACCAGAATACTTTTCTGCTGCTACTAAAACCTGTGGGAATAACACACTTAAATTAGCAGCAACAACATAGCTTGTTAGCCGCTTTCTTCTTTGCAAATAAGCTGCAACAATGTATTTTAGTGAATGATAATGTAATAATAAGGCTTAAAGGCATTATAATATTACGTGGAAGATGACTCTACAAACGTTTTATTGCCTTACAGCTCATTATTTTGGTTTCAGTAGTCGGCTCTCAGCACAATTAACATAAAAATAGGTTTTTATATCTTGATTTTAATTTATTCTTTATGCGTTACTTAGTCAGAGTCACCATGTGCAAATACTTCAGAGCACCTGGAGTATTTAGCTCAAAGGCAGAAGCTACTTTGATCAAACCAGCCACTTTCCACTCTATTAACATCTCTTTACACCTGAAACTTGACAGCGTTGAAGAGACACACCTCGTGCTGGTATGTCATCTGAGCGGCGTTGTGTTTGTGTGTGTGAACCTGCTGGGCTGGATTTTGACTGTTTTTTTTTTTTTCTTTCCCAGGTGATAACTTCACGTCTTATGTGTGTCAGAGTGCAGGGCGAAGCGGAGAGGAACGCCTCTCTACCCCCCTCTGGTAAACCTAAACGGAGAAGAAACGCTGTAGGCTTCTCCACATAGTAGTCAGGTGCTTGTCTTCGTTGGACACAACAACATGGTTATGGAGAGCAAAGTGAAACGGGTTTAAGGCCTCAGTCTGGAGCAGATCAGATTTTACAAACAGCTCTCCGATGTCGGGTGCTGGGGTGCACCAAAGGGCCGCCATTATTTCGATGGTGTGCTTATAAAAAAAAAAGAAAAAAGTACAAGCACAGTCTGTTCAGATGAAACGTGAAAAACATCATCCGGTGCAACTGGTGCCACACACCAACACCCTGCAGACTCAGTCTGAGTACGTCATTACGTAACGACGGCTCCTCCACTCCTTAGATCAGTGCCGCTTTCTCCTGGTAATTCCAGATGGTGTTAACGCTTGGACCCGCTGGCCTCAAACTACTTGTCAAAATGCCATAAATTCTCCTCTGTGAGGAGAAATGAGACAAGGGGCTATAAAAAAAGAAAAAAATATATGACTTCATGACATGTCTTGCTGCACAAGAAACCAATCAGTACAATTACATGCACAAAACTTTAAGTGTGCATCTATATGCTGTATGCGTTGGCATTTTTGCTTTTATTTTGACGGGACAAGTTATGAGCGACAGGAAATCATGGGTTGAGCTATCGGGGAACGGCACACCAACATCGATTTGCACTCACTTTGCCAAAGTAGACCCGTGAAAACTCTAATATGCAGCAGTCCAGCGCTAAACTGCCCTTCATCACTGTTACAAAGTTCAGACTGTGTTGGATCCGATGCACAGTGCGAAAGTTAAATAGTAACTTTGTGATACGACTAAACGAATGAACGAATAAAATCACGGGTGTGTCATTTCTATAAGAGCACAGTCTAAACAATAATCTAAATCAACTAGTACCATCGAGGTCAGTATCTTTGAGGTTTGGGTATTTCGGGATGTCCTGATCCCAAAAGTCAAGAATGTCTCTCAAACCCATTATTTATTTATTCTCTTCCTTTATTACTTACTCAATATAAACTTTGTTGCATGCTTTTGTAAATTACTCATTACTCTAATATTTCAGAGCTTCTAATGAAGCTAGGAGTTTGTGTGGTTTGTCATGACATCAGATGCAAAACATTAGCGGGGGAGGAGGAGCAGTAAGACTACACACTTATATCAATGTCCAGAGGAGGGAGCTACATCACCAGCTGCTAGTCTGCCGCCAACTTCTTACCATAGTACACCTATTATTAGTATTAGTATTATCATTATTATTATTATAACATAAAGAAAAGCTGCAATGCTTTAACAGAGGAGAGTGAATTGCTGAATTCACAAAGGATCTCTGATGTGTTCAATAAATTAACCTCAGGCATATCAGTATAAACCTGCAACACTTTCATTTTCATCTTAGTAATAACTGTTAGAATATGCTACTGATATGTGGAGAGCTGCTGATGTCAAACCCTAAAATGAAAACACAAGTAATATGGAGGAAATTTAAGTGAAAGGTAATCACAACGTCCTTTCAGAAATTTGGTGCTACATTTGGCTACTACAAAAATACTGGAGAAACTGTGGCCCACACACTAGCAATCAGATTCGGTTATGTGCCCGAAACTGAAAACGTTCTGGGAAGAAGTGTCTGAAACACTTAATGAAGTATTTGGCGGAAATATTACAATGGGTCCAATGGTGGCTCTACTAGGTCTATTACCAAAAGGCATAGATGGAAAAGACAAAAAATATCTGCTACGAACAACAACAATTAAATGCATTACAGTAAGACCCTCCGACATACAATATGTGGACTGAAAAAATAAAGGAAATATATCAAATGGAACAAATAACTAGACTAGAATGTGGGGGCAGATCATACAGTATGAATCTGATCTATATTATAAATCTGATATTTTTGTTTATTTAGACATACATTCATCTTCTTTACCGGCTTATTCCTGTGAAGGGTCACGGGGGTCTGCTGGAGCCTATCCCAGCTGTCATCAGGCAAAAGGTACACCCTGGACAGGTCTCCAGTCTATCACAGGACGAAAACAGAGAGACAGACAACCATTCACACTCACGGCCATTAACCTAATGAGCATGTCTATGGATGGTGGGAGGAAGCCAGAGTACCCGGAGAGAAGCCACGCAGACACAGGGAGATCATGCAAACTCCAAACAGAATGGACCCAGTCGGCCCATGGATTAGAACCAGGGACCTTCTCGCTGTGAGGCATCACTGCTAACCGCCTCATCACTGTGCCGCCTTTGTTTATTTATTTTTATTCTATTTTCTTGTTGAATATGATTCTATCTGTATGATTTTAAATGAAAGTGAAAAAACAACACAAGTAATGTAACTCACTCTGCTCCTGAACAACTTCTCCCAGTGCAATGCTGCCACCTGTGGCCACAACTACAACAAAACAGATACAGTATGTGTAGTGTATACAGACATGGCTCTTTTAAAGCAAGTGGATCCACTTTAGCAATAAACAACAATGCTTTGACAGCTTTCAAACTACACAAGCACTATAAACCTGTCTTATTGCATTATGTAGTAATTCCAAAAAAAATCAGCTAACAACTGTAAAGGGACATCTGTGGTTAGCCAGATCAGCCCCAGGCCCAGATTTCACCAGCTTCAAAGACAAAAAGTGTTAAAAAAAATACTGTTTTCAAAAATGTGTCTTTTACGCTTTGTCTGAAATATTTAAAATACCGATATTTGGGTGCTTAGAGGGTAAGGCCTCGAATGTGGAAGAGCTAAAACGTCATGGTCATCGTTAAATTAGCTGTAGGTGTCAACGGCTGGATAAGTAGTAATAGATGATGGATGGATGGAAGATAACGGATGCCTTGGTGCATAAACCAGTTCACAGTCATGACTGAGTAGAGCTGCACCAACGCTACATTTCTAGTCAGAGGCCACCACCAAATGAAAAGAAGAGTCACTGAGATTCTATGTTTCATATCTTAAACTGCCACGGTGAAAAAAGGGACTTCATCAAACACCTTCAGGGTATATATACTTAAGGGCTGAAAATGTCAGGGGTGAGGAAGCAACTTTTTGAAACCTTGACTGGATTAGCTGGTCTCAGGCTCTTGTAATAGCAGATAAAAGATCTCGGCTCTCTGTCCCCAATCCGATCTGCAGTCACATTAAGTCGGAGTCTGAGCACTGAAGCTCGCTCTGAAGCTTGTTAACCCCAATGCGCCTCCGTGGGATTAAGGTAACAGGAGGATTGGAGTGCAGACAACCTGATCAGAGGCATATGGGAGACAGATGTAACATAGTGAGACCGTCGTAATGGATGTCACTGCATGAAGCTGGCTGAACGTTAGTCGAAATGTTTGTATTGTTAGTTCTTTAGACAAGATTTGGAGAGAGATTGGTGGTAAATGTTAAAGAAATATTTTTAAAACATCTTTTGACATTTCGAGTTGTCATGGAGGTAAAGCAGGAGTCACTAACGGCTTGCATCATGGCTCATCAACTTCCAGCACTCTGGAGTTAGCGTGGATGCTCCACATGGCTAAGCTGATTGGGCTACCTAAACTGAACTCAGCCCACCTTAATTTGAGATTCAGTTTAAATAATATTATGCAACACATGATTGTGTAACAAAATGACGGATTTCACCTTATTAATCTCCCAAAAATAAAAGCCATAAAGGTAATGAATTAGCTTTCTTTATCACACTGGAGATTGGGAGCGACGACTGTGACGACTTGTCAGTGATTAACCAAAATCCCTAAAACTGTTCAATAGTATTTCTTGTGCTTTTTAAAGTTAAGCTTTGATAAAATACTGTCATAAAAGGACAAACTGGCAGCTTCAACATGATGGATCAGTGTGTTCCCACCATGACCACCTCCCGAGTTAAAATGAGCGTACCAACTGTTTCCTAATGCGCTGATACTCTTTTCAGAGGCACTGGGGTGGTAAATGAAGGATCAACACCTGACGGTGTCCTTAGAGGACACACAGCAGGCGTCCTGCTGAAAGAACCTGCTGTTCTTCCTGCACAAACACTCCTGAAGCTTTGGTTCCATTCATGCTGACACTTAGGGGCAGCAATAACAGCAACTCTCCAAACAGAACCACTCGAAATCTAAGATGTTGTTGGGTTTCCTCACATGAACCGTTTGCTTCAAATACTTCTGTAACACCTCTGCTGGATTAAGTTAATTCATGTTGTTCTTCTTTAACCATTCTTTGTAGAACGACTTGTGCTCTTGCATGACCCAGTTTCACTTAAGATTCAGCTCACAGTCAGATATCTTGACGTTTTCTTTAAGAATTTGCTGCTGAAGTCCAGAATTCATTGGTCCGTCAATGCAAAGGACAACAACATTAGCACGCCCACGTTTCAGGGACAGGATGCCGTTCTGAAGCTGGAATACGGTCCTCTTTCCTCTCCAACTCCTCTCATTTAAACCAAACAGCTGGTCTTCACCATCTACAAAACATTTCATTGTAGTCTTCTAGTTTGTCCTAATGATATTCAGCAAACTGCAGATTGGCAGAAATGTTCTTTTCTGCTATGTACACCATAGTTGTTCAATGTTCTCCTGATGGTGGATTCATGAACATCAACATTAGTCAATGCGAGAGAGGCCCTTTGTTGTTTTTATATTACTCTGGGTTCCTTTTTGATCTCTTAGATTATTATGTGTCTTGCTTTTGGAGTGATCTTTGTTGGTGGACCACGCTTGTCGTCTTAAATCTCTGTCGTCTTAAATCTCTGTTTGTTCACTAGAGTCTAATTACTGACTTCTGGTCAGATGGACTTCAAACTGCATTTAGTTTTGCACCTCACAGATAATATCTAATATCGGTTCACTTGAATTGATGGGGTTTCTATCTACTATTAGGACTTGTGTGAAAAAAAGCAGATGTTTTGAAACATTTTTATGCAGAAATGAAGAATATTCTGAATGGCAGACTACACATATAGCTGTGGATCAGTAGTGTGTATGAGTGCGACATTGTGACTGAAAGATTTTGACTAGATTTCTCTTCTTATCCTAGAGCCTGCTTCAGCTCTAATGACTGATGAGGAGCTCAGTTTTATTTGGAAGATGGAAGATTGCATTGGTATTTAAAGTTAGTAGTGATGTGTCATACGCAAAAGAGCCGACTCTAAGAGCCGATGTTTGGTGAAGTGAATCAGAAGAGCCGATTCCCATTGCGTGAGAGTCGGCAGTCTGCTGGGGTGAGGACGAAGGTGGAACTTTGTTTCGATGTTCACGTCATAGGATCATGCCATTATGTGAAATCAGCGAGAATCAGCATCTGGCTGAAATTTAAAGACAACTGGGAATGGCAGAGTAGAGTGTCTTCACTGCAAAATGAAAATATATTAAGAGAGGGTTCCACCATAAACCAGCACAAGGACATTTGTACCGTTTGGTTCTACTTTTTCCTTGTGTGGATTTGCTTGCAGTGTGCCGGACAAGGAATGAATGTATTTGCTGTGTTGGGCTAAAATATTAGATTAAGATTAAGATAAGATTCTCTCGGCCAAGTATACTTGCGTATACAAGGAATTTGGTCTCTGCATTTATCCCATCCGTGAATTAGTGAACACACAAAGCACACAGGTTCGAACCGGCAACCCTCCAGCTAACCAGTAGGCCATGGCTGCCCCAAAAATATCTGTTCCCATACCGGGAGTCGAACCCGGGCCGCCTGGGTGAAAACCAGGAATCCTAACCGCTAGACCATATGGGACCGATACACGACACTAAATAAAGAGCCGTTCAGGAACCGAAAGAGTCGAGTCTTCTCTGGGAGCAATGCCAAAAGATACGACTCTCAGAAAAGAGCCACCCCATCACTAAAAGTTAAGTCTCACCAGATTTTTTTTATAAAATATACCTTTTTTTTTCTGATCTTGTGAATATAGATTCTGTGTGAATGTTAAATCGAAACGTTAAATATTAAATCTAAATGTGTTTTAGTACAACTCTACCTGTGGAGGGCAGCGCATTCAGCTTACCTAAATAGGACATTGAATGCAGCATCACTATGACTTGTGTCCGTACCACACGCTGTGACTGTGCGCGCTGCCAGTCCCACGGCAGGAGGGCGGGGACGCGCTGAAATATTGTCAGACAGTTGGGTTAAGGTCAGTCAGCAAATAAAAAACAAAAAAAGAAAAACAACCCACGTGTCGCTCCGACTCAAATCGGGACGAGCGGAGAGCAGTCATTGATTTTGAAGGGGAATGAGTGCTGACACATCCACGCGGTCAGCCAGCAGCAGCGCAGGCACGCGGCTCTCGTCAGCCTCACAGCGCGAGGCCAGCTGAGGAGCGCGCGGAGTGATGCGTCTCTCGCGGGGCGCTTGGTTTCCGCTCTGAGAACCTGACCCTGCAGCAGCGCGTGGGGCTCCACACCTGGACCGGGATAGTACAGTATGTCTCTGCTGAAACAGCGGGGGAGAGAGCTCGAGCGTTTCGACGGACTGTCGCTCATTTACTGGTACGTGGAAAATAACAACGAGTCAACAAGTTTGCGTTGAGGAGAGAGAGAGAGAGAGAGAGAATGCCATTCAGAACTCCATTACAAATTTGGCAAATTTAAGGCCTACTTTTCATTAAATATTACAATAGATTCGACAAACATTATCTCTTATTTTCTTATATATCCAGTCCTGTAAAACATTTAGTTGTTCGCTTATATGCATATAAATGTGGTTGATACATATCTTTATTTACTTTATGTGTGTGGTCCTACTTTTAAAAACATCTTACTCCCTTTCACCTGGGGAGGAGTGTGTGTTTATTTTAAATTTCTATTATATCTTTTTTCATCCCATTTCTTTCTTCTTCTTCTTATTTTTTACCTTTTAGTACCCTAAATAGTTTTAATTATTTAAGAATGAAAGTAAATAAGTTAAAACTAAATTTAAACAATAACTAACTAGAAATTAAATGCATAATTAACAGTATAGCATATGTACCTGAAGAGTTTTAGCTTTATAAAGTTAGATATTTGAATTACATCGACAAAATTAAGCAATTTTTGGATTATTAATGGTGGATTTATAATTAATATTCTTTTTTTTTCTTCGACCACATTAAAATGACAGTGTTTAGACCCAATAAGTAGCAGCCGGCACTTAAATATGATTTACATCTGCATATAACGCACAAACCAACATAGCAGGCAAACAATACATCCAAAATAAAAACAGATAAATGGGCCAAAATGTGATGGATGGGTGGGCGTATGGAAGTTCGAGTTCATTTTGTGCTTGTGTTGTGTCCTGAGGGGAGTGAGTCAGTCAGCGAAATGTATGTGCTGAGTGGACTGTTGAGGCAGGGTCACCCGGGAGCGTTTAAAGGCGAGCTGAAGGGAGGTGATATAACACTGCTGGGTCCCCCTCCTCTCTGGACGACAGCCGTCTTTTCCCCCCGACCGCCTTTCCCCGACGACCAGAGCCGCTCCCAAAGTTTCCCTCATGATTCTCTCCTCCCAGAAGTTACCCGAGCTCTGGGACTACTTTCTGATATACGTCTCAGGGGCTCTAGAGTTTAACCCTGACTGCAAAGACATAGACCTGGGACTGTTTCCTCTCAGGATGAACCCGACCATTAAGACCAGGTAGGTGTGAACGCAGGGAGAGCTGCTCTTTGGACTTGGCTAATAAAAAGAAAAACCTTAATTTTGCAGATTGTAAGAATATACGATAAAGATGTTTTATCTGTGTCTGAGAAGACGATGAGGTCTGCATCATTTGTGTGAGTTAAGGTAATAGAAACATATTTCATAATACCTGAAATCATAATGTGACCTGGGCAGGTGTGGGGTTTGCAGAAGGAGATTAACGAAGCGATGGAGTGGAATTGAAATTTTTGCTGATGCATTACATTAAAAAAAAATACACTGGCTGTCATGTAGTTGCTTGTCCGTCACTCAAACTGAAAGCCAGGCTGTGACAGCTGTTATTTTACGGTATAAAACCATTATTCGTTCAAACTGAAGCAACAAAAAAGCATCATCCCCTCTGTCTGCACTGTCTGTCCTGTACTCACTACTTCGAGTTAACGGCGGCTATCGAGGCAGATCTATGGAAGCCCAGAGAAGCTATTCTTGAGAGTCTTTGATTGGTTTTTGTTATGTCGATGCTGAAATCAATATTGCCTTATTGTGACTGATCGCGGATTATTTCTTCGCGAGAAAGTTGGGTCTGTTTCCTCAAGATTGCGTGATTCTACCGGTAACTTCAAAATCTGATCCGTTAGGTCACGCTTAGTTTTAGCTTTAAGCCTGATCTAAAAACACTTGGTACTTGTTTCATCTCTGACGCAAACTTCTGCGTCCAGAATGAACGACCTGTGTTGTATCCCATTCAAACCATCACCTTTCGTTCTCTTGAGATAACAGCATTAATTAACTGACCTCAAGATAACTGCGTTAAATAATCTAATCCCGGGTTCCGTGCACGCCCTCATGTTTGTGGTCTCATTTAGCATCAGTCTTTTAGGCTTTTAGGCCTTTGTTGCTCTGGTTTGTTGGTGCGTACATTGCTAATCAGCAGGGAGCTGGAAACAAGGAGCAAAGGGACAGTTTTGCTGATGCTATTAAGTGTCACCGGTGCATCGTGCATGGAACATATTTCTGCAACGGACAGCTGCTCGTGCCCGATCATCGTCTTCTCATTAACACATAGTAAATCTTTACAACTAGATCTCATATACCATTTCTAGGAATACGTAGAAAGGGACACAAAGACAATAGATCTTGGTCTGAACTCCTTTTAACTGTCTCATGCACCAGGAAGATCTCCACACTCACATGTTGCCTCTTGTTTGAGTTTTACCGCAGCTTCCAAACGATCCTGCACAATCATAGCTATTATGTCTGGATTAAGCTGCTCATCATCTTTAAGACCACTTAAGATGTGGTGCAAATGTCCAAACATAAGCTGTGAGGAACAACAGTGAATGGGTTTGGTATAGTGTAGTTAGGTGTTAAGATGAATTCATATAGTTTTATGTTGCCTGCTGCTGCTCGTTGCATTTCCACGATGGCTGGTGCTGCGTTGATCTCGTATATCCTAGCAAATTGCTTCTCACTTCGGTGGGTATGGCAGGTCCTTTATGTTCACACGAGAAACACGTGAAGCACGAATCAACAAATGCAGCTGGTGAGAACAGGACGTTAAGACGACAAGACAGACAGTTCACAGCGTTGCTTTTTTTCCCCCTTCTTCTTTTTCTGTCTCTGTCGTTTTCATTTCTGTTTCACATTTTCGCTTTTGGCGCTTGATGCTCGGGCTTGACAGGACGATTTCGGCCCGTTTGTTTCATCAAATACCAGGCTGTCAAGTCTTAAGTTGACCTCCGATTGTGATGGAAGGAGGCTTCGTGCTAGTGACTACAGCGCTTTTGTAGTATTTGTAGTGGGCTGATTTTTTATTTGAAATGCCTCTTCAGATTGGGTCGCAACCAAATACAAAAAAGGGCAGGGACAAGGGGTCGAGGGCTTGGTCCAGAGGGACTAAATAGTTAGCGGAGGCACTGACTGTGGCGGCTTTTAATACCAAATATGAAAAGGAAAAATAAAAGGTTCACTACAGAGGGAAAAATTTAGAAAGAAACGTGGATCATTGAGAATCCCAGATGAGTAAAACATATGAATGCAGTGAATAAGTCTTTGATAAATAAAGGAAATGCATGTGTGCCAGTCGTGTTAAAGGCCTCGGTGACAGAAGATGTAGTCAGATGCCAGGGGCAGAGCTGTGCATATAATCCTTTAAATCCTTTAAAACACTCACAAACCTCAGGGTTGATAGTGACTTGGTGACTTATGTAATGCAGATTAACCCATATATTAAAAATATATTGTTTGTAACTTGCAGCATAAAAACAAATAACCAGTCAATTATAGATATTTTAAGAATAAAACTACGTCTGGTTTCTTATTTTAATGACTAATACAGCGTGCTACGATGGGATGTTTTTCTCCCGTTTCCCTCTTTAATGTTTTTTATCGACTACGGGATTTTCGTAGTCCTCAATATGTTGTGAGGTTTGGATTGAAGAATGACGTGAATCACGGAAGACTTTGGTTTCTGCAAGTTGCCTTTCAAAGGAACTAATGGATTGGCAAATGAAACATATGCCAAGCAGACATAGATACGATAACAGACTTTTTTGTGTTTTGTGTCAAAACTTCTAAATCTCTAATGTATAAAATGTGTTGAGGACACATTTTGCTCACATTTATTTACAGTTTGAGACACAAATACAAATAGTTAAAGAGGGTAGAGAGATAAAATGACCAGTAAGAGGCTCTTCTTATCTGAATTTGTGCGCCACAAACGTCTTAAACGTAGATCATACGTAGATCATGGAAATAAGAGGTTAGAAGGCCAGATAAAAAACAACATCTTGAGTACCTTTCTCTGAAACGCTTGTTGAAACTTTTCAGATAGTGTTTGCTCCTCTCGTTGCCCTTGACACAGTTTTCATTTTGGATTTGACCACAGGCTGTGGCAGGTTTGGACCTGATGCACCTTGACAGGTTCTTTACTCGACTCTTGTCACCGTGGAGCTCAGGCCTCTGGTGGCAGCAGACGTCACGGTGGTTCTGCTGTGACGGAGGAAACAACATGCTCTCATTAAGTCGCCTGGTCTTTGTGTCTTTCCCTTCTTCATCTGGAACACTATATCAAGACGTGCCGTTCCTTTCTTGTTAATTCAAGGTCATTATTGAATGAATGCAATCACAGAGAACAGCCTGGCGGTCCAGGGAAGTGTAATATACATCTGGCTTTAATAGCTCTCTCATCTTTAATGTAATAGTCCCAAATGAGACTTTCTCCTTTTAATTTAAATTGCGAAGAGGCTGTTAAAAAGTAATATTGTGATGCATAGGAAATGACTGAAAGAATAGAAAACTCTAAGGGAACTCATTTAAATATCCTATAAAATTGAAGAGAAATGTCTTTAAATTAATCAAATATGAATTCTTCAGTCAGTTGTGCGCACCTGCAAACACGCAGTCCCACCATTTCCGATCCCCTTATCAGACCGGATTAGGATCATTGGTGAACAGGTCTCCAAATTCTCATTCGAGGCCTGGACTTTGGCCAGGGCCAATTGAGGACATTCAAAGGCCGCTCCTAAAGCCTCTTGGCTGGGTGCTCTGGGTCACCGTGCTTAAAAGGTGTATGCCCCAGCTTTAAGCGGTGTGCCTGAGTTAATTCACTGTTCATGGATGTTATGTATGATGGAATGGCCCACCACAGCAAACACACACTATGCACAATGATAAGTATTGGGACTATCGCAGTAAGGTTGGCTAGCAAGTGTTGGCGCCTTTACTCGTTGTGGCTCTCTAGAGCAGATGCAAACGTTACTGCTGGTGATTTCTAGTACATTGGCAAGTTGCCTCTCTATGTGAATATATAGACCTAAAGCTGATTGCTGACAAAGACCAATACTAATTACCAACAGTTGGCTTGGGAACCAGCTCTTAAGTGGTTTTAGTTTCACACTGCGATGGATTACAAAGTTGAAATCCCTGAATTTCATATGGTTTCACTTACCCCTGCTGTTACCTGAAGTAATTAGGTCAGTGTATCACCATTACACGCTGTTTCTTTATGGAAATCAATGCTGATGACCTTACATTGAAGGCCTAGGCATAACCATCAGTTATTGATTGAAAAATTACAACATTTGTTGATTGTTTATTGGGATTTAAATGGGCAACTTTTACGTAAGCTCTCATAAGATCTCCCTGGTAGCCAAGAAAGTGGAGGCTGAACAAAGTTTGCTTAGTATCGTGGTTCAGATTGTGAAAGGGTACAGTTTAACCAAAACCTTTACCTTTTTTTTTTTTTTTTTTTTAATGTCATTAGTTGCCTAAACCTACCCCAATAGCTGCTTAAAATGGGAATGTTGGTCATTGAGAACACGTGTTCAGAAAATGGTGATCCAACGTAGGGTGAAAATCTCTGTCATGACATCCTCTTCCTCCAAATGCATGCTGTGTTGCTCACATGAAGACTATATTGGAGAGTCCTTGGCAGTCAGTCTATTCTGTCATGTTGAACTATGGAGTTGTTTTTAGGCTTTGGCTTTCCTACGCTAGTTTCTGTATATTCACACATCTGGAAGATGGAAAATAAACAATGGTATGATTGAAATAGTATTTGTTATAAGGTATTATCATGACTTCCTCTTGTCATGTCAAGTCATGAACACTGCCAACGAAAATGATCCAAGTATCTGTTGGTGTTTCAGTGTGAAATAGGGATTTATTGGAAGGTTCGACCACATGAACCTACTAAAGTGAAATTGAACATGGCTGCTTTTTGCAGCCACATGTGTTTTAAAATCCCAGACCGCTGTGTGGAAACAGCTTACGATGCTTCCCCACTCTGCATCCCCCTGTAGCTGTCTGTTAGCTTTTTTCGCAGACTCTTAACAGACACTGTAAGAATCCCCTCCATTCTTCCTTGTCAGGTGAAATCAATGTGCAGTAATGGAATTCCAATCCCCCCTTCATTGATTATGCTCGTCACCGTTCCCTGTGGTGACGATTGATTCGCAGGAAACAACCTCATTGGGTTTGATTTTCTCTCCACGCAAGATGGAGACCCCGAAGCAGAGTGCTGACTGGTTTGGTCTCCAGGGAAGTTTGCTTGTTGTTGTCTTTTCACTCTCCCTATCAACCTATTGATGATTCCTTACTGAGCTGACTGGTCCGTTGGGTCTTTGTAGGAATCTAAGAGGTGTCAGTCAACTTTCTGTTTCTTCGCTCCCAATGAAAAAGTATATGTGGGCTGCTGGTTTGTGCCCTAACACTTTAATTAGCTGAGATGAGGTCAATGACTTTCATTCTCCTGAAGGCTAATTAAAGTAATTAAAGAAGCTCTTACTAATGCATTTATGTCCATTTTGTATCTAGGGAGGTTTTTACACCAAAAATGTGAATTAGAAGCGACAGCAAAGTTTTAAATAGTTTCATTGCATCCCTCGTATGTTGGATGCTCTGTAAGTGTCTCACAATGTTCCGATAACACAATGTGTATATAAATTTGACCAATAGTAGCAAGGATTACTCTTCAGCACACAACTGGCTGTTCATTGTGAACTGTTTATTCTGTCCCTACATGCTTTAATATGGAATCTAATGAAACGTACATGCAAATTAATGTTCTATTAACCTGTTTAAATGCAATTACATATCTGGCAAATATTTATAAATTTGCTGAACGAAAGCACTGTTGTTGACTAAACCACAGATCCACCATCCACCCCAGCAACCTCTTTTTGGTGAGGTACCTATCTGAACATTGTAGTCGGTGCATGATAGTTGTGGTAAAGGACCTTTTTATTGATTCTGCTTATGGATAAGTTCGTGTTTAAAGGGGAATTACTGTTTTTTTTACAACCTGGACCTTATTTCTGGCATAAAATACGATCGTTTACTCACCCATCCATAAAGTGGGAGTGACTGGGGCACCCGAAACGCAGCCTCTAAATAACGCATTATCTGCCACGAAACTCATTCATTTCCCCAATATTTTGTTATGATACTCTAGTGCTATTCCCCATTGAGTCCGGAGTTACCTGCTATTATCATCTTCCAGGGTCTGTAGATTGACCTACTAACCTCTGAGCTGGATGATGTCATCTCTCAGCTTGTTTACCTGTAATTTGCTACTGCTAGTTTTTTGCAACATGGCTGAATATGTTTACGGTTCTGAGTTTGTGGACGACGACTTTGTTTATGACGTATATTGGTGAAATGAACGAGTTTTGCCGCAGATAACGCGTTATTTAGAGGCTGTGTTTCGGGTGCCCCATTCACTCCCACTATATGGATATACGCAGATCTAAATATCTCCTGAAAGACATATTACACAAAAGTTATATGGGTGAGTAAACGATCATATTTTAAGGTCCAGGTTGTAAAAACGGTAGTTTCCCTTTAACTTGTTCAAACATACACTAGACCGCTATAGGTTGATCTGTGCGTACTGACCTGAAGAAATTTAATCGCGACTCTTCAGAAGGGGCAGTTGGTCTCATTGTGCCTCCTCCCTCTGATCCGCTTATGTGACGGTCTCAGAAAAAAAATGCACAGGTACTCACATGAAATTAAATAGAGCAGGCATAGTCTGCAACGCATGTTCTCTTCTAATCCTGTAGCTGCATTCAGCTCGATTTAGATTTGTTTGTTTTAGTGTAACTTATCTATTGTCCGCTGAATCAGGGTTTTTGCATGAGACTTGTGTTTGGAAGTATAGCTTGGCCTTATTTAACGCTAGAACGGCCAAGAGTATATTGCAGCATTAATACTATGTCCTCATCTTTCCTGACCTTAGAGTTTTTTTTATTTTTTTCTACTTCAAAAGCCAGCCTGTTCGCAGCTTAGAACAAAAATAAATCTACTTACAAAACAAATACAAGCAGAGAAGAGCATTGGTAAAATAATCCCCGGCATACCTCTGCTAATCAGCTGTATAGCCACACAGCAGAAATCCTTGAAATATGCAAAAGCTAAAAGAGACTTTTAATATTGTTGAATTAATATTTCAGAGAAGCCTTTGATCATTTTTATTTTTTATTTTTTAATCTTGTTTTTCCACACAAGGTCTTGACCCGCAAATAATGTATTATTAATAAAACCATAGTAGGAAGTCGTAGCGCATATCGACTGACGTGGTAAAGATTATGCAAATAAAGCTAAATGTGCCCTCAACCACCTTCATGAAACCGCCACCTGGATCTTTTCCAATAGTCTTGAAGGAGTTCCTACATATGCTGTGGACTCGTTGGCTGACTTTCATTTACTCTAATGAGGCATCCCCAAACCATCTCAGCTGAGTTTAGGTCCGGTGATTTCAGAGGCCAGGTTGTCATTCAGCTTCTCGCTCCAAGACGTCACAGAGCCCGGAGGTGTTTTCTGGGTCCTTATCTTGCTGAAGAGCTAATCCTGCTCCCACTGAGATCAAACCACATGTGTGATGGTGTGCAGGATGTGTTGCTATGCTGGTAAAGGTCCTCCCTTAATCCTGAATAAATGCTCAGTAGTATCACAACCAGATCCACACACAAACTAACGAACCATTCAGGGTTGTTCTTACTCTGCAAACAAAAAAAAGAGAAAAACTTTTAACTGGCCCTGTTTGTTGGATGTACATGAGTAAGATCTGAGAGTATGAACAGGGAAATATGCTCAAATTCTAAAGTAAACGCAGGAGTAGAATAGGACGCCTGTAGGAAAAGGACACAGGATTTTGGTACCCATGATAACCAGTTCTTTTTTTAATATTATTATTTTGTCCATTGAATGTGCTTAGGTGGAAAATTACGTATTTCCACTTTACCCTGGCCTAATTAAAAAATGGTAAAAGCCTAGAGGTCACCCACCTGTCACGCAAAGAGACCATGCCCTTAATTGTGCTTAACTTTGAAGATATATACACAGATCAAGCATAACATTATGACCACCTTCCTAATATTGTGTAGGTCTCCCTTGTGCCTCAGTTGCGACTCATAGAGAATGGACATGGGAGCTTCTGAGCATCTCCTGTCGTGTCTCGTAACAAAATGTTGATGGGGGCTTTTGGGTCCTATGGGTTGAGAGGAAGAGCCTCTGTGGATCATCCTACAGATACTTGATCAGTCTGGGATCTAGTGAATTTAGAGGCCAGGTCAACACCTTGTGCTGTTTTTTCATGTTTTCTTGAGTTGTTCCTAAACCGTTTTTGTGTGTGTCTGTGTCAGGCTGCATCCTGCTGCCATCAATGAGTGTCATTGCTATGGGGTGGGGGTGCCTGGTCTGGCCTAGGTGGGTGCTACATGTCTAAGTAGCATCCACATTAATGAATGCCAAGTCCAAACGTTTCCCAGCATCAATGTACTTTAAACTTGTTATTAGCCCTGGAGGTTGCTGCGTTGGTATTATGAATGCTGCTTTAAGACTTCTCTTCTGTTTTGTTCTGATTGTTTCATTCACACTGTTTGCAGTCATTATTATTTACTGCTCGCTTTGTGCCGTGTCAGACGTGTCTTGTTGCTGCTGATGCAATCCCAGCATTTTTTCTCAAGCCTCAAAACTTAGGCTATAAGAATGAGTTTGCGTCAAGTCTCACACAACCAGAATTAGTGTGTGTTGTTTGGTGGTATTAAATATTAAACGGAGGAATAGTACAAACAGAGCTAGTGGATAACTAGAGAGCCTTTGATCTGAGTGTTGTTCACTGAAGCTGCAGCTTCTTTTCTATAGAGGGCAGCATGTAACTAGAAACACTTGACGAGGATCACCCATCGCTTTAGCGTTTGTCTTCCCTTTGTATGGCTCGCTCGCTGCTTCACGCGCACACACCCACACGCGCCATCACGACAACACAAGGTTTAGAAGTTGGCACTCTTGTGTGCGCCGGGGAGATACGCGTGCGCGTGTCTCTCTGCTATTGGGTCCGGGCTTGTTTGATTTCTCAGCGTGGATTGGATAATCCCATAATCTGATAACGACCCACTGTGCAGATTTAGTGATTAAACTTCTGAGGCAAATGGTCGTTGCCATGGCTTCCAAATAGAAGAAGGAGAAGAATAAATCTGTGTGTGAATGTTGAATGTGAGGGCATGCGTACTGGGCTACACAGAGCAGTGCTGTTATTTACATGTGCTGTCAGATATTAAATTAATTTCTTGTATTTTATTATAATGTATGTAACAGTAGAAATTTTAGGTTAGATATTTGCTTTTATTTTTTAAGTTGCTTTTTAATATAAATCCATCATTTCAGTAACCTTCTCCATTCAAAGTGGATTCATGATAATAATCCCTACTTTATTTTTCATGAGTAGCTATTTAGCAGATTAGCACTTTCTGTATCCTTGTTCGCCTTCATGCATGGGATACAAGTTACATTTATTTATTTATTTATTTATTTATTTATGTCAAGCCCCTTAAGCTTCCTCGGTGCGATTGCTAGCCTCCGCAGGTCCACCATGAAATAAATTACAATAAATTATGAGTCAACATTATTCCCAGCAAGAGAAAAAGTCGATTTCAACATAATGAAAACGACAAGTGATTTCAGTAATTAATTGTGTTGCGCCAGCGACAGTCAAACCCCCCCTGGAGCAAGGCGACGGCAGCGAAGGGAATTTTTATTATTTATTTATTTTTTAAAAAGATCCATGCCCAAGGAGGACAGAAAGGAGGAGAGGAGAAGAGAAAATCAGAAGTAAGCAGATAAAAACACACATACCTTAGGATATCAGCTTCAGTGCAGCAGATATATACATGATACATATAGGTGGTGCATCATAGTTAAAAAACAGTCAGTGGATAAAATGGAGAGAGCTTCCATTCAAAATATTAACTAAAAGTATGTGAATATGTGATTGTATTCGCAAATGTCACGTACAAAGCATTTATTTATTTCAGTAGTTGAATTACTATCTTCTTTTACTGTGTTTGGATGAAAGGCTTCTTTTTTTTTATGGGCCACACAGTATGCTCTCAGTATGAGGTCTGAATTTTGGAATGAAAATATGTCTCAACCCTGGCGGTGCTATCGGCGAAGTCACTGAGTATATGACAGCCTTCAGCCTTCAGCTTTTTTTTTTTGGTTCAGGTTCAAAGAACCCTTCGTTTCTTCAAAGAATCTCACAAACATGCTTTGAAGAACAGCTAAGCTTCTCTAGGTATTAGATTTAGAAAGAAAAAATACAGGATTTCACATATTATGCAATCCGGTGGCTGATCAAAGTAAATAGAGTCGCCCAAATCGAAGGCCCATTGAAAGAATTTAGGTAGATTAGCCCAAACATTGGGTTTCCATTTGAAAAACATACAAACAAACCAAACAATTGACTGATGAATTTGCTTCTCAAAATCATGTATATGATATTATTATGTCGGGTTGTGATATTAAACCGGGCTAAAGAGGCCGACGTGTCAAAGTCAAAAGCTCAGACTATATATTGTATTTTAATCAATTGTTTTTCAACTCTCATGCTGAGATCTGTGTCAAGAGGACAAGGATTTCTTTGTACAATCAACTGTTCTAGGCACAGCACTTGCTCTTCTTGACAAATCGATGTACTCATTGTTGCATGACAGTCTACTTGAAGGATGCACGCAGATACTATTCAGTCGTTGGCAAGTAGCTAAGTGGAGAGGCTTCAAGCCTGCCAGTTAGTGGGAGGTGAGCCTTTAGAGAGTGGAGGGTAAAATGGCCGTCTGTTGCTGAAGGAGGCAACACAATGGTGACTGAATCCACTGATAAAAGTATTGCAATACACTGATCAGGCACAACATTAAAAACACTGACCATGTTTACATGGTCTTTAGTATCCCGGTTTTGATCGGGTTTTTGAAGTATCCCGGCTTTGTGTTTGTCCATGTAAACACCATATCCCGAATTCAGAAATCGGGATATGCCCATTTCCCCGATTTCAAGAAACCCGGCTTTGCTACCTGGAGTACTCCGATAGAAGCCGGGATACTGGAGCATGTATACACCTTATCCCGATTTCTGACGGCTGCCCACTGTCTGCGCATGCGCGTGTGACGCCAAGTTACGCACTATATATACAAACAACATGGCAGCAATGAGAACTTCTCACTTTTGGAGCGACGGAGAGACTGAATTTTCCCATAAAGTAATGAAAGAACTAAACATAACGACGTGGTTAGATGGCAGAAAATGATGATTCATTCAAATTCAAATCTGTTGCGAAAAAGATACTGGTTTTCCACCTCGCTCCGCTGAACAAGTTAGGTCGCGTTGGAAAACATTCAAAAATGTGCGCAGATAGGATGCCTCAAAATCAGGATACTACAGACCATGTAAACGCAGTCACTGATAGAAGAAGTAAATAACATTGGAAGCTGGGAAACGTTTGGACCTGGCATTAGTGTAGATGTTGCTTAGACATGTAGCACCCAACTAGCCAGTACCACCCAGCAGGATGCAGCATGACACAGGCACACACACAAAAATGGTTTAGGAACAACTCAAAAATACATGAAGAATATCACAAGGTGTTGACCTGGCCTCCAAATTCACTAGATCCCAAACTGATCAAGTATCTGTGGGATGATCCACAGAGGCCCCTCCCTCTGGACCCACCACAGGACACCCTCAGAAGGCCCATGTCCATTGTCTGAAGAGTCACAACTATTGTGCCTCCAAAATAGTTGTGATTGTTTTGGAGGCACAACTGTTTTGGTGCCAAGGGAGACCTACACCTGCAAAAATGAATGACTTTGTGTAGTATAAAGAAAATGCTTGGTCTCTTTAAAGAGTGTTTCCTAAATGCAATCGAAACGCTGAATTGTTTTCATTATGTGTCTTATCCTAACATCCAAGTAAAAATGGGATAATCTTTGATTCTTGGCGAATGATCAAACGCACTTAAGGATAATAACAACAACACTGGCGCTGACATCGGCTTCACAGACCCACTCAGTCATACCCCCGCGGGCGGTGAATGCGTTCTTACAGCCGTGGAGAGATTATCAGCAAGTTATCTGATTTTCTGTGTGTGTTAATGAGCTGCCGTGGGAGTCGCTTGTCTTCCATCATTCACTCTGTCCTGACGCTGTTATTTCACAGAAGCACCAGCTTGTTGGGTTGTTACATCACCAAGATGATGAAATGTGGCTCTAAAATCTGTCACTCTACACACACACACACACAGATATATGCACAGTTAGATAATCATGTTAAACTTTGCACCTTTGGGTGTGAGAGTATTGACCACTGGGGGATATCCTAATAATGTGGAATTAAACTAAATACTATAAGCTGAATGGACTTTTCTTTCACTAATTTCAATTTTTCCAATTTCCAGCAAATCATTTCTTTGTTTGGGTCACATAGGGACATTTTTTTTCCTTTACTGTTTGGGGTCAAAAAAGTCAGCATTACCAACTGAGATGACAGCAGCTACAACAAGTTGGCAGCTAAATTTTAGACGAGCTTACGTCTGTGCTCCCAAAGCCTGTTTCTGGAGTCAGTACAAGACATCTGGGTTAGATAAGGGCCTGGACGTCCTCCAGCTTCTTCTAATCTCAACAACTGGATAAACATCCAAAACCTTGTCCTGGCTTTAGACAAATCACTGGTTTATAGTTTGTTAACTATTAAAAACAAGTTCAGCAGATCTGCTGTCACAGCAAATAATGGTGCATTTTATTTCCTCTGACAAAGTCAACATGCATGACATGTATGAATGTGAATCTGTAGGTGAGAGACAAGACTTTTGGATGCAGCAGGTTAGCAACCATGTCGCGCTTGTCAAACAAATGCTCAAACTGCAGTTGTTGCATGAAACTACGGCGTCTGTCCAGATGATTTTTTTTCGGCTCCAGAGTCAAACCATAAACTGTGAGCAGCTTACAGAACAGGAAGTCATGACCTGAATGTCAACACTGGAAACCTGCAGGCATTAGGTGTTGCCTCCGGAGTTGTCCAGATCAAAGCCAGTTGGTTCTCAGATTGCAAAACAACAATCAACTTCTAAAATGTCATTCAAAAAAGTATATTTTATAATAAAACTGATTAATAAATAATGACATGCGAGCACATGTGACATTCAACCCACAAGCTGTAAAACTTAAAGGTGCGTAAATTTGACATTTGGCCACTAGGGGGCAGCGTAATCAATTGAAAACGCTACAGTACAGAGGCATTTTATGTAAAGTATCAACAAGTTACACTTACATAGTGAAATATTATCATTAATTTGCAGAGTGACAATGACCTCTGAGGAAATATTCCCCATATTAACACATACTAATACACCATAGTAGATAACTGAGGACAACTCTTTGGACGGTACAGTTTTGCTAAACTTGTCCTACTGGCCTTTGGGTGACAGATTTGTCCCAAAGTAATCACATATGAATTCCAGTTGATCACAGTGGTTGATTTCTGTTGAATATGACTGAAATATAACACACAAAGTTGTTTTTTGCCCCCAAGTTTATTGACAACACGGTATTCATTCAATTGTAGAAGATTTCTGAGGCAGGAGCATGTTTTGGACGACGCTCAACTTTGTTAATCTGCTTCATGTTGTTCATCTGCCGTCTGTCATTGCTAATATACTCCTTTTTAAACTGACTGTCATAACATTTAGCTATAAATAGTTTTGTTCCCAAATAAATTTCCCATACCGGGAGTTGAACCCGGGCCGCCTGGGTGAAAACCAGGAATCCTGCCCGCTAGACCATATGGGATTTCTTCATGTGCTTTTTTTTGCATGTCCTCTCAACTTTTTTGGCCTATTTTATCTTATTGGTTTGGTTTACAAGTCACATAAGTATTGTTTTATTACCGGGACTGCATGAGGAATGTTCCTCCTTTTCACTTTCAGCATAAGTGATCCCAACGTTGAGCCTCATTGACGTTCAGTTTTAGTTCTTGGGAGAGCAAATCAGAAATAGAAAGCTATAATGCGCTTGTGTTTACAGTTGGACGTCTAATCTGTGCTTATCATTTGGAGTATTTGAGTGGCCCTCTCATAAAGGCCTATATTTAGCGCGCTTGTTGTGCCATATGGATTTGTGTGTATTATCCTTTTGCCATAAGCTTATCAGCTCTTCATCAATTGGCAGTCTCCATATCTGCTTGGCAGCTGCGGGGGCATCATGACATGGAATATGCAGAGCCAACGTTAACCATCAGAATCCGACATCCGGGCTTTTCCGCCAAAACAGAGACATGTTCCAAAGGTTGAAAGTGCCTCTAGGTTTCGCCAGGTATGTTTTTGACTGTTAAACGGCTTTGGTTAGGCTGGATGTGCTCACAGATTCTCCCTCCACCTGACTGTCAGGGACTAAGAGACGACACTGAGCTGCTGAGACATTGCGAGCTTGGCAGTACATGAGCGCATTTCTGGTGTTTGTACCCAGTTAATACTCAGGCTGCACAGACCTCACACAGGCGTTTATAGATTCTAACATTTACACATTTCACACTGGTGACTCAGGTCGTGTGTTTGCAGCATTTACTGTAATGCTGGGACACAGGTAGATTAATTTATTAATATGATAGCAGGTTTGTAGGTGACTGCGTATGATCTGCTTCTCTGTGTGTGCTTGCTTTCATAGGCTACGTCAGTGTTTCTTGGTCTTTTGGCTAAAGCTTGTGCCACATGTAAATGCCTCTACTATGACATGCAGTGACAGTGTTGTGAAACATGTTTTGCTAAATGATGCCCCTCCATTTAGGCTTGCATCTACTTAACAGAGATTACAATATCTGCACGCTACCCCACCATATTTTCATTAATTCATTTTATTCAGTGGCCTGACGTAGTCGCGTGGAGTTACTTTATTGATATGAACCCTTTAAAAGCAAGAGATATGGCATGGTAGACCCTTTCTTTTCTTTTTTTTACTTTTTATAATATAACCGTAATCAAAAAACGGTCTCTAGATTAATGAACGAACACAGATTTTTTGACAGCTGCGGCCTAAAAGGGCTGAAAACAACACAACACAGATGTTTCCGAGGTTCGAACCACAATGGATGTCAACGGCGGATTAAATTGCAGTTTCTAAATGGAGAGCGGGGCACTTATGCATTAATGTGTTTAAAGGTTTCTAAGCTCCACCTGCTCTGTTTCAGTTCTCTGGCTCAGCAAGCAGCTGTCAGTGTGGTGCCTAACATTTGTCACTGTGCATGAAAACCATTTTAATTTCGTGAGTGCATGTTATTGTTTTTAAATTATAAAGTGGGTTGAAATATTTAGATAAAATATATATTCAACCATTTTATTTTTTTATTTTTTGTGGATCTAAAGAAAAATCTTCCAAATTTTTGTTTTAAATCTGTTTGTATTTAAAGCAAATAGAGAATAAACTCGTGCCATGGGGAAAGACGACAGATTGAACAACTTGTGAGAGAGGAAAACCACTAAAATCACTTCCACTTTTTTTTTTTTTTAAATTTTCGGCGACTTATGTAAGAGATTAAACGTGTGGGTGAAGGTGGAGATGTTTGGAGCGCACAGCCTGGTTAACTGGAATTAGAGGCTGCATGTGCAGACACACCACCATGTGGCTGCTGGCTGAAGGCTGAACGCTGGAGGAGCCGCGACCGAGCCGAAAACATCCAACCTGCACCGGAGAGCCAGTCTCCGCGTCAAAATGCCAACCTTTTCAGTCATGTATAAAGGAGCCGTCATCATTAGCAGGTAAATAACGGGGCGTACGGGTCCGCGGCTGCAACGCTGGCTGATGCTGCCGTGTGCGCTTCTGAGAGACAGTGTTAAGAGTGATGCTTTATGGCTTCTGTTCGTAGAAGAATAAGTGAAATGTACGTGAAGCTGGAAAAATGCAGTGTTTGATTGAAGTTGACGTGGTGAGACGTTCGCGTAATTCTGTAAACCTGCTGCGTTAAAACGAGCGCTATTGGAAAAGAAATGTATTCATGGTGTATTGTGGCTTTTCAATATCAACACGTACAGTAGGTAGCACTCCGCGATTGAAGTGTGCGTGTTTTTTTTTTTTTTTTTACTTGTTGTTTTGGTAACCATTCCACTGAATAGGATAGTCCTCTCTCCATCTGTCGTCTATCCCCCCCCTCGCCGCGCGCAAAGACAGCTGTTTGTATTTGTTTCGCCTTTGCAACAATTCTGTGCTGCAAAATCCATGTGTCCAAACGTTTTATATTATCATTATTTCTCAAAAATGTCACGCTGAAAGGCTGCAATATTTGAAAGAAGACACGGATCAATCTAAGAGGGTTTTAATCAGGTTTCCACCAAGCTTGCAGGTGGTTTCCTGTTGGTAAAGGACCACTCTCCTAACTCCCTCATTTAATGTCAGCAGATTCCCTGTCTCAAAAAATATATGAAAAAAAACATCCTACATTTGAAAAGAGGCTATCTGTGGCACCTTTCAGATATTAAACATATCAAATTTAAATTTTGGACACCACAGCAGGTGCTATTGTTTGTCGGTCACTGCTTGTCTCTTCGTATTTACTGTGTAAATTAGCTGTGTCAGCCCCGAAAACTTGTACAAATAACCTTTCTAGAATTGTCGCCCCTTTCAGATAGCTTTCATATAGCATTTTTGCGTTATGTCCCTGTCAAGCCTGGTGTCTGATTTCTGTAGAAGTGGTCCTTAATTAACACACATTCAACAATCAGTTATTTTTAAATGCAGATTAACGTTCTGTGATTTGAGTCAAGCTCGGTTTACGCTTCCACATTGGATCTGCGTAGAGCCTATGCTGTAGCCTGTGCGTGTGGCTAACACATTGTTAAATTTGTTGGCTGGTGTCATGGCGTCCTACCCTGCTAAAACTCTAGTTTAGTCAGTTGTGTTGAGTTTCTCTGCGACTGGAACTGAGTGGCTCTAGTTGGAGTTGAAGCAAATAAATCTTGAATAGCAGTCACCGAAAACATTGCAAACTTGAAAGACCAGTTAAGATGTGTAGTAGACCGTATGTACGAAGCAGAAGGCTGGTCCAGTCACAGGTGTGGATGAAGAAGAATGCATGTTGGACCAATCGCAGTTGTTGTGGTTTGCATCTCATCAATGTGTAGATATGTTTTTGGGGAGGTACACTAGCTATAGTGTAGCTAGAGTGTAGCTATAGTGGAAACCATAAATTTGGCTTCCCCCGGTTAGGCCTCATTCCTTATGTAGCACTCTATTAGGATGCGCGGCACGTGTCACATGTGTTATTGGAATTTTGTATTTTGTATCTCAAACTTAGCACTGACCCACTGACACAATCCAACCTAGCCAACAGTTTGCCAGGCTGAAAATGTTCACCTTTCTGGTCAGATGGAGAAACAGTCGTACTTTTGAACATTGCCAGCATTTACAAAGACTTAGGTATGAGCAAGTTTGTAGATGTACACCAGTTTCATGAAGAGGACTTTTTTTTAGAGAAGATGTTTGAAGCCATAGAAGGAGGAGGCCATGTTATTGAAATAATCAAGCTCAGCAGTGGATGGAAGACGTTCTACTTGGACAATAAGAAGCCATTGTCAAGTTTTTATTATTATTATTAATTGTGAAATGGGGGGAAAAAATGGAAAAATGTTGCATGTACACGGCCTTTTCTGTTTGCTTTGGCCTTTCCAGTCAATAAGAAAAGACTATAGCAATTCGGTTTGTATTTCCACATTATTTCTTTATTTGTTTTACAGATGTTTATTTTATTTTATTTTTTTGTGGCTCCAGTGACTCCATACAGTCATTGCTGATGGTGTCAATATTTCCACTGGCCGTACAACATACTCCTAAAATGTTTAAATCTTTTGTTTTCAGTTGAAGCATTAAAGAAACATCCATTTTTTTAGACTTAGCTATATGTACGAACTTAAAAAAAAAGAAAGAATTAAGGGCTAAATCTTGGCTCTTCTTTCTGTTTACAACAGCGGAGCCAAATCGCACCGATTAAACGGAGCAAATACAGTGGATGATCTTCTCAGAAAGGCCTAGAACTACAAGCCTACCGGCCTTATCCACGGGTTTCTGAAACACAAGACTAAACACAAGGAAATCTAGACACCTAGGGACCACACAGAGTGGGTGTTGGGGTGAGGATCGCTTTGTGTGTGTTGCTTTAAACACATTACATCTGACAAACATGCTTTTATTTGGTGCTCGGCTCTCCTCGGTTAGCCTCGCTGCTTCACTAACAGGACTGGAAGTGTCAGGTTGCTACTGGTGAACCCTCTGCAGCTGAAAAATTGATAATCCCTCTTGTCATTCGGCTGCAGACAGACAGGGAAGAGTAGGCTACACCGCAGAATATATTGCTCCAGTTTCCCAAAACGAATACAATGATCTCTTTAAATTTACTGACGCAAATGTGTTGCTGATAATGTTTGAATTGTATTTTGCGCATCTCCAGTAGTTCTCCCGTTATTTCTGTCGCACTCAGTTTGGGCAGAGGCGTGTTCGTTCCTCGCCACACGTGCCAAACATGGATGGATTAGCAGTAGAAAGAATGGTCACGGTTCTTGTGAAGAGCCGTTACATAAGATGGCAATCATTTTCAGCCAAGCTCATCCTCTAGAAATGACTGCGCAGCGCGTGAGCTCCGGACGAGTGACTTATCGGCGACTTGACGTTGTCTTTTTATTTTGTTTCATTGAGCTGTTGTCAGCCCTGGGGTTTTGGCTTGATTCAGTTTTACTTGGCCATCTTGATGACATTTGGTTTAGTCTGGAGAGTTTCTGGGCTTCGATGGGCCATTAGAGAACCACCAGTGGTGAGGAGGAGACACCACCCAGATAAAAACATGCTCTAATTGTAGGTAAATGTCTCTTTGCTAACAGACCCCAGTCATGGTAATATATGGTCTAACCCAACAAGAAAACCCAACAAGTCCTTTGTTTTAACTTCTCAGTTGTTTCCACTTCCTCTACAAATAACTCTACAAGTCCAGTTGCCTTTTTTGTACCTTTTTTGGATTTTCCACTTTTATTCAGAGGTTCATAAATGTCACAAAACCATGGTTGACTCCTTGAGCTGATCTAATCGCTTCAGTCCGCTGTACCAAATTTCCCTTTGCTGCTCTATAGTCCAAGGTGTCCTTTATGTTCGAGAGCAGCGTACCCCACTTTTTCTTTTGTGTTCTACATAAAGAATCCCTAAAATCTTAACATATCATCCATTCAGATTACTGTACAGCAAAGAAAAACTAAATTTTGAACTTATAACCACCTACTGGGGCTGCCTGTACTCAAGAACTGTTATTTCAATGCTTCCCATTCATTGTCTGACTAAGTAGCCACACAGTGCAATCCATGAGCATGGTTAATTTACATTTTATGTAATTATTCTCTTATTTGTACAGAATCCAATAGTAATAAAAAGATAGTAGCTGTTTTGCTTGCTTCTGTTCATGCTGAATACAATGATTTGGTTTCATTTCCCTCATTTGTTGTTAACTTTTGCAGGGGATAGCTGTTCTTTTATGTTGTTTTCTCTGTATTCATTAGATTTAAACACTAAACGTGACAAATCTGCATTCGTTTTCAGTGACTACAGCATTTTTTACGGTTCTGTTTACAAACTGGCAGCGTTTGGTTGAGATTAGATAACGGTCGTAGTGTGTTTTAATACGGAAAATCCCCATCGTGTTTGTAGAAACTGGGTTATTTGTACTCACCCAGGAGAGGGTTACATTACAAAAACAAAAGTGCAATCTTTTCCTAACCTTAATCAAACACCACCCACAGGAGTCTGTTTTTGGTGTTTTGTACGCCCACCATCCACCCTGACCTCCTCCTGGTGACTGTGGTGCAGTTCAAAGCTTCAGATGTTTAGTGAAAAAAGATTTTTTTTTAACAAACTTCATTTTCTTCTTTTGTCGTTGTTCATTTCCCCGTCAAAAGACAGTGTTTTGTGTTACTTATCAACACCTTTGCGTCATATCCATCCAGTGGTCACAGTGAGTTAACAGTCTATTATATTATCTTGCCATTCATTGCTTTTGCTGTTGACTCTACCGTGAAGATGCTCTCCCTTGCACGGACTGCTGCTTGAGTCAGTAGACGGCATACATCAGCACTAAAATTTCTATGCGACTGAGCTGCAAACAGAATATATTTCCCCAAGCCAGAGCTCAGTGCCGGGATCCTCTTTGGTTAAAAATGTGCACGGAGGAGCCACATCCTTTGAATGTTTGTCTTTGCTGCGTTCCACCTAGAGGTGTATATTTATTTATTTGCAGCTCCCGGCAAGCAACGGCTGTCGACGATACAGCGGTCTCAGTTTCTCTAGAGATTACCGGAGCTATTTCCACCTTTTGCTCCTCACTCAGGGGATGATAAATCAGTAGGACTGTGACCAGTGTCTCTTAATTTTTAGACCATTTTTTTCATATTTGCTCTAACAAAGTGCCTTCCCACTGTCAATGCTGATTACAACAAGACAAAAATAGAGGACTCATGACCTCTCTGAGGGAGACATAAATCTTCATTCATCCTCATGTCAATCACCAGTTTAGCTCTCTTAGAGATCAACTTGCAAAGGTTGTAATCTGCAAAACAAACATTTTGTCGTGCATTAATTCTCTCATCTCTCTCTCTGTCTCTCTTTCTACCTCTGTCTGCTGTCTTCTCCATCCTCTTTATCACTTCATCTCTAACAGGACACTAATGGGTCCATATGGAGTAGACCGAGCTGTTCATTCCATGGAGTTTACAGACTGTGAGAACGGTTTGGGTGAGTCTTTTCTTTTCTCTTAAAAACATTGGCGCAAACGAGCGCCAATGTTCTCCTCGTTCCTGTTACCGTCTATAGCCTATAACTGTCTATGCAGTCCATTTTTGTCAGGGGACGGAGGCCAGCATCTATTAGGTGAGAGAGGCTGAGCAATTTCCATTCCATCATATTGCCAAAGGCTAGTCATGTCAGCTGCAAGAGTCCCCCGGTGGACGTCGGCATGGACCCTTGCACTTATTAAGACAAACTGACAGCAGGAATAACTAGTCGCCGAATAACATCGTTTTGTTGTTGCATTTGGAGTCTAAACCACTTTTCTCCCACTTTTCTGCTGTCAGTGGAGCCTTAACATGAATAGCTGATATAACGCAACTCATACATTTAAAAGGATTTTCTCTTCAGGGCAGGTATCCTTGCTTAGCATCAGTGTGTTTGTCTGTGAGGGGAAGTAGGTCATGTTGCAAAGCCCTAACCCACTTAACTCAGCTGGGTTAAGAATGCAGGAGCCGCTGTTGTTTTTATCCTTAGTTCACTTTCACATCGCCGCGCTGGCGGAGATTTTGCCGACGCAAGGGCGACTAATATGCACGAACGCAACACAGTCAGACGGTGAAACATCCAGCTGAGGCGCTTCACTCAAGACTTTAAAATTCTGCGTACTGCTAATAAGAAAACAAGAGTATAAAATAAAAGTGTATATAAATTCATGTGACTTAACATCTTCAGGAAACCATTAAAACCATTAAAGCGAATTCAGCTTCCAAAGCTAATTCTGCTAGCATGCTGAAGCTGATTAACGACAACTGGTGTGCAGCCAAAAATTACGGGATAATCTTTTGTCCTCGTGTGGGTGGCTTTCTCTCGTTGAATTGCAACGCTAGACACCAAGCAAAGTGTCTTCAAAGTGATTAAAGACAGATTTTGTAGACATGTCTCGTAATTCGAGTGAATTTTCACACAATCAAGTCTGGCGTCGCTAATCTGTACTGAATTGTCTTGCAGATTATGACAATTTATACTATTCAACACGAATGTGGATATAAAAACAAATACTGTATAAACATATTGGTGTTTTGTGCGCCCACCATGCACCCCAACCTCCACCTGGTGACTGTGGTGCAGTTCAAAACATACGATGCTAATGTGACTGTCAAAAACTACTGACTTTGAACATAACTTGTATGCTCTTAAGATTGTCAAATATACAGATGCCTAATCATAAATAGTAATAAACCTTTAGGTCAACTAGGCCATGTAGCCATCGTTGCTACCATTATAATGTAACTTAATGTATAAACCGCGATAAATGGGCTTATTTACAGTTAAACAGAGTGTTTTGAAAGATGACGTTTTGAAAGTTTGTGCCAGTACAATTAATTGCCCTCTTAACTTAATAACTAAAAACTCAAAACTCACAAAAGGCCAAAAGTACACAACGACATTTCAGATTCCGGAAAGTGTAGGGACAATACTTCTTGTATCTGATTGGACAGAACCCAACAGTGTGACGTCATTTCCTGTTTTAAACCGCATTGGAAAGAACTGTGGATGAGATGACATTAATAGAGGAATATTTTGAAAGACGACATATATATAATATCAACCCATCATGACATTGTCCCTTTGAACCCTGAAAATAGAGTTAAGACTGAGGAGACGGGGCAACTACGTCCTCATCGTGCGTCCCCTCGGCCTCTTTAAATAATGCTAAATGTTTTCCCCAAGACATGCAGAAATTTGGCAGTGACTCCTGCTTCTTTTGTCAGATTTCTACACTTAAAATTCAAATTTCAAATTTTATTAGAGGATAACCCCTTGAGATGTATCATCTCGTCTTCCAGGGGGTCCCAAACCTTGATACAATCAAACAGAATAGAAGCTATTTACAAAGAAAGTTGATAAGTAAATAACAGCAACATCGGGTCTGAAGTCTTGAATAGATGGAAAGAAGCAACAGATCTAATGGATGGCGGTAAGTTATTCCAGTCAAAAGGAGCTTTGTGTTTGAAGGCACATTTACCAATTTCCAATTGAGGTTCTTGGTACAAAAAAATACAGTTGTTGTGAGTGTCTGACTGAATAAGGTGGTCGATAGGGGACTAGGAATTGTTTTAAGTAAAGGGGATAATTAAAATGGACACATTTATTAATAAACGTCACTTAAGGTTGAGAGGCAGCCAATCTAGAGTCTGGTACATAACACAGTGATGGGTTCTATATGGACATCTTAGAGTAAATCTGCAAATACTGTTAAAAACAACATTCACAAGGTGTCATTTCTTTTAACACGGGGTTCTGTCCAATCAGAAACAAGAAGTGATGTCCCTACCCTTTCCCTAACCGGAAATGTCGTTGTGTTTTGTGAAATGTCGCCAAAAGTGACAAAAACACAACAACGTTAGAGGGTTTTTGGGTTAAAGGTGAGAAAAACTACAAACACTCTGCAAGACATTTGAAAGCCACTCAACAGTAGTACAAATTACTGCACCAACTAAATACAAAATATCCGACGACAGCGATTAAAATGTTCTAAATATAGCAGTGAAAGGCGTAGTGAGGAGAGAGCTGGATGAAAGGCTTCAGTGTGTGTGTGTGTGGTCCCGCAGTATTTAAACCTGCACACAGGTGAGAAGCAAATCAGCTTATTGTCATTCAACTTAAGTGAGCTAAGTGTACACACTGTTCTGATAGCGCCTAAAGACCCCCTAACCGTACATCTGTAGCTTGTGCAACTGCAGTGGAGGGGAGGGGGGTGTAGCACACACTCCCGCTGTCCTACGCTGAGGACAGCACATGCTGATCTCTTTGTTAATGGAGCTGAAAGCTGTACAACCTCAGCCTGTGGGCGGGAGAACGGGAAAGTCATCACCGTCACAGTTAATTTTGCCGACATGTTGGTAGAATGTGCAGAGCGCGCTTTAGAAAACCCGTTCTTGTTCCTCAGATGTCTACAAAATGGCTATTTGCAGTTCAGTAAACATGTCCTTGCATCATCCGGGGTTCTCTAAACTCCTCTAAGAAGGCGTTTTCATCACATTGCGTTTTCTTTACAAGGACTTAAGTTGTTGGAACATTCAATCCTTGGGTAGCAAACATGCCCTTGAAGCAATGTGAGCGGGAGCTAATGAATCGGAAAACAATATGTGAAGCCGTGCAGGGGTAAAAAAAAAAAAAAAAGAAGAAGAGATGCGTGTCTTTTATATTTGCTCCAGCCGCTCATGCATTAGAATGATGTTTTTCTTATCTGATGATAGGCGGAGGGAGGAGACTGCTTTGAGGCCGCGCTAAAGAACAAGAAACTGTTTTCCTCAGAGAAAAGTACAGAAGGTGGGGGGGAGAGCGGGGGGAAGGACTGAGACGAGGAACTTTATAACCCTTTTCTTCCAACAAGCGATAATTAACTTGTGCCCCTTCGCTCCAGACCCAATTAGTGTCTTACCATCCTGTCTCTGTGGTAGAAGGCGAACGGCAGCCCTAAGCTGAAGAAGCTGAAGTATTAACTTCAAGTTATGGAAATATGCACATACTGTATGTGGAGGAATGTGAAGCTCTGTCAGAGATGTAGAGGAGAAGACTGATCTTTGTCAGGGCTCTGCCACACTGGACATCAAATCCTTTTGTCCATTGAAGATGATATACTTAACTACAAACTAATCTGAAGACAATCGATAAACCTCTGGTCCTCTTGCACATTGATCGAAACAGCAGCTTCTTGATTTTACAGAAGAATTAAACACAGTCTGGTAAAAAATACAATTTTAATAATTATATCAAGGCTTATAAGTGGTTTACACTTCTGCGTTAAGTTGACGCTGTAGCTACGGCGACAGCGCAAACCCTAGCGCCGTAACCAGTGTGCACCTCCCCAGAAATGGAACTATGCGCCGCGGCGACGCAGACAACCACGTCTGCCTTGTTGTTACGTATTCCTGCTTTAGTATTTCCGGTTGCTTCTCCATTTCCGCCACTTTCGAACTGATTGTTTTGGATCAATAAAGACTGAACACATCGAGGAAAGGTTAACTGAAGAAGCTCGGAGATACAAACATTTGTATGACGTCAAAGTTTTTTTTTCATTATGATTGAAAACATGGAAGCAGATGTGATTTCTACCTCTTATGCCATTGGAAAAAATAAGCTTTAAACTGTGATTTAAGCCTGCAAAAGTTAAATTCGCACAAGTTTATTAAAATTTGTTAAACAGTCACATTAGCAGCCCCGTCGATAGTAATCCACCAATCAGAAACAGAGGCGGATGCTGCAATCAGCTGATTAAAGCTGATGTGTGTTACTCTTGGCACAATAACACACAAAAGACCCTTGTACCAAACGCCACGAGTCGAAAAATTATCACAGCTTTAGAAAACCACCAATATATTGTTGTTGCAGAAGACAATTTAATTTAAGATGGTGTCAGTGGGAAAGTGGAGTGGCACTGTCACTTTTAAGGCTCATAGAACGAATTCTGCAAGTCGCTTGGCTTTGGTTCTCACATCGTCGTCTGAATAAGATAAAAAATGTCTGAATTCGAGGGTACAGACTGTGGATTGAAGTATTTTTACTGAAAAATACAATGTTCTTCTAGAAAATCTTTGCTTTGTCTTAGCATAAACTTTCATTTGAATCTCTAGACCATGATATGTATTTTTGACCCCCCCCCCATCCCGTCCCGGAGGAGCAATAACTGCTGCCCATTTAATTCAAAGAATGACCACAGAGCTGACTTCCATGACCCCATAACGTTCCTCCTCTGTCAGCAGGATGCCAATAAAATGACAAGCGCCGACCAACGACCTTCCCCTCGTTCCCCCCTGAGGTCGCCGTATTCAAAGTCCCATCTGCACCCAGTTATTAATATTCATTTATGTACACTTATTAGCATTCGTTCTAGTTGGAGTTTACCGACTTACTGTGGAAAAACTGCTCAAGAGCCAGAAGCTTAAAACTTTTACCTTTTTAACGCAAGAACAAAACCGTGTCATTATCTGGCTTTAGAGGCACCATACTGAAAGTGATCTTTGTTTTCCTCCCTACAGGAATAAAAGTGATCGGAGGAGTGAAGGAGATGACCGGGGAGGAGTTTGGCGTCTACGTCAAACGGATTTTACCGGGTGGCCTTGCTTCGAGCGACGGTGAGTGTCGACGCAGCGGTCAGACGTTTCAAATCTCTGGAGTTACAGAGCAAGTATTTTTGGAGCTTCCTTCTCTCGCGTGGGTGGTAAAACATTAATAAAAACAGACCACAACATTGTCATGGCCTACTTTTCCCTGTGCCGTTAATGATTGATATAGAGCACAGATCTGAAATAGAGAAGAGTTGGTAGCTCAAGAGACTCTCGAGATTCTTGACACATTTCCGTTAAAGCCCAGGCGTGTCCAGTCTCGTTACAGCTCTGGCAACCTTTACAGATTTTATGTTTTGTTTTTGTTTTGTTTTTTTTACCCTCAACTTGCTCCTGCATCACCATAGTGACATCGCTCTGTTATGGCTGAAAACATTTCACAAAGTCGCTCACATCATTATTTTTTGTTTATCCCCACTGCCTGCAAAATTTATAAGAGCTTGTCATTTCCTGTTCACATCATTGTTCCACTTTACACAGTTCATGCTGGTCGATTTATATTTGAGAGCAACTCTAACCAGTCTAGGGACACTGATCAGGCATAACATTATGACCACTAGGTTCCTCGGAATTTTTCGAATCCTAGTTCTCCCTTGTGCCTCCAAAATAGTTGTGACTCATCAGAGAATGGACATGGACCTTCTGAGGGTGTCCTGTGGTGTCTGGCAACAGGATGCTGTTAGTGGGGGCCTTTGGGTCCTATGGGTTGAGGGGAGGGACCTCTCTCTCACTACTACTTGATCGGTTTGGGATCTACTGTATTTGGAGTCCAGGTCAACACCTTGTGCTGTTCTTCATGTTCTTCATGTTTTTTGAGATGTTCTTGTATTGTTTTTGTGTTGATCCTGCTGGGGATGGCTGCTGCCATCAAGGAGTGTCGTTGCTATGGGGTGGGGGCGTCTGGTCTGGTCTAGGTCAGAGGGGTAACATCAACGTGAATGCCAGGTCTAGAAGTTTCCAAGTAGAACACTGAATTGTCAGAAGATGGTCAATGTCACTCACTTCTCCAAACGGTGGTCATAATGTTGTGGCTGATGAGTGTACGTACACACTTTGAGAAGAACTGCGTTGTCCAGTACTTTACAGGAACGAATCTCTGGCTTGGATTCTGACGACCTCACTGTTTACTGCAGGACTGTTATCTGACCTGTGTTTGTCCACCGACAGGAAACCTGATGCCAGGGGACCAGATCTTGGAGGTGAACGGGGACAGTCTAGTGGGAGTCACGAGTGAGAGGTAAACCAGTTCAAGTCTGTTTGCAAAAACCATGATCGACTGAGGCGATGCTGTAGCGACGCTGTTACCTGCGTTTTTCTTTTTGCTTCACAGAGCCGTGGACATCCTGAGAGCAGCCTCTGCAACCAATCACATGCGGCTTCTCATAGCCAGAGATGAGGAAGCAAAGTAAGCAGACGTCCGTGAGCACAGTGCCGTTGGTCTTTAGGCTATAACTGAGTAGAGTTCTTCAACCCACAACCAGCAAATAGATGAACCACACATAAATGCTGCAGCCATTCTCTTCATTTTGTTGGTTTGTAGTGTGAGAGGCTGTTGGGGTGGATGGTGGGCCCACAAAGCGCAGGATTTTGACACCAGAACTCAATACAATACAATTCGGTTAATTTGGTCGCCCCCTGGATTTAACTGAGCAAAGAGCCCCCTATTGGATAATTACTGCATGGGTGATTACCTTATGGGTGGCAAAAACTTAATTAACCCCTTAACGCCGAGTGACGCGAATTCACGACACACCGAAATAACGCATGTAATACTCCAATGTCGGTTTGTGCACATTCAAAAAATTCCTAGCAACCTTCTGCAAGCACTAGTTTCTCGTAGGACCACTTGCAGTGGTAAGCAAAAACACAAATAATTAATTTCTTTATGTAATTGGAAAATCAATGCAGGCGTTAAGGGTTTAACACCAACTGATGCAATGAGTAGCTTCTCATTTCTTAAACAACCACGTCTAAAGACACATCCTGTGGTCATGGAAAAGATGTTAGTCTGTTTGAGAAGGGTCAAATCATTGGCATGCACCAAGCAGAGAAAACATCTAAGGAGATTGAAGAAACTACTAAAACTTGATTAAGAACTGTCCAACGCATTATTAAAAACTGGAAGCAGAGTAGGGAACCAGAGCATCAGGGTAAGAAGAGAGGCAGATGAAGTGATACAGCCATCATGCCTAGTGTCTACTGTACAAGCCTGTGGGGGCAGTGCTATGATCTGGGGTTGCTGCAGTTGCTCAGGTCTAGGTTCAGCAACATTATGTTGCCCAAAGAATGAGGTCAGCTGACTACCTGAATATACTGAATGACCAGGTTATTACATCAATGGATTTTTTTCTTTTCTGATGTTTACGGGCGTATTCCAAGATGACAGTGTTCAAATAGTGAAAGAGTGGTTCAGGGAGCATGAGACATCATTTTCACACATGGATTGGCCACCACAGAGTCCAGACCCTATTGAGGATCTTTGGGTTGCGCTGGAGAAGACTTTGCGTGGTGGTCAGACTCTCCCACCATCAATACAACATCATGTTTACATCCCCGTGACCAGATTAGTTCAAAATGTGTCTCTGAGACGTGTAACAGCCGAGTATGGACATGGCAATACTGGTGTGGTATGAGGCCGGTAGTATTAGTGCTCAATCTGATTTCCTAATCTCACCAAGACCAGTTTCGGTGAAAACAAGGTCAGCACCAGCTGTCAGCATCTTAGCCCCCGTCCTCCCTCCACCAAGCCCAATACGATCCTTAACTGTACGAAGGTGCCGTGGTGGAGGATTTGCATGTTTAAAC
This sequence comes from Planiliza haematocheilus, assembly GCA_005024645.1. Lineage (NCBI taxonomy): Eukaryota > Metazoa > Chordata > Actinopteri > Mugiliformes > Mugilidae > Planiliza > Planiliza haematocheilus. Next base: position 2,163,547 of record SRSE01001373.1, read on the forward strand.
AAGTTTGATGTTTTCTGGTGTGAAGAGAGTCTGACGTGGACAGGATTTACACCTAAACTGTTAGAGAGGATACAAGTCAGAAATTAGGAGGCAGTTAGGGTAATAGTGGTGTGACGCAGCAGACTGGTGCTTTAACTAAAAATGTGGTTATTTCTCCGGCGTCAGTGGTGGAGTAGCCGCCACCAGCCCCTCTGTGTGGTGCATGCAGATGAGTGACAGCAGACAAGGGGAGAGAGCTTAACCCGGGGTGGCGCTCCTGACGAGATGAGCCCTGTGTGTTAATCTGTGTGCGGTGCTTTAACTACCCTGCAGCCTGGGGATGGAGGAGCTGGAGGGGAGAGATTATTCTCGTCTGTCCGTTCGTGACTCCCCTTCAAACCCCCTCCATGCACACCAGTCAAAACTAGCTTAGCTCGCCGACTACTACCACTTTGCTATTTTTATAATCTCAGCACGGTTTATTATTTAATGAATGTGTTTTTCTAATACAAAGAACACGACACAAGTGAAATCTCCTGCCGTAAAAACAGAAATGGACCTGCCCAATCGGTAAAATGCTTTTTTGGATGAAGGCAACGTGGAAGAAAGTCCTAACAGAGATGTCCTGTTCTCATCTGCTCACCTCAGCAGGTGAAATGAAAAGACAAAAGCTGAGAGATAGAAAAACATCTCCACGGAGCACAAACTATGATAATATTGGAACATCTGCTTGTAGTCGGGGAAACTTAAAATCACTTAAATGCTAATTAATGCATGTAAATTGGGCCGTTCTTCTTCTTCTCTGCACATATTAATTAGCTTTTGTTGTTGCCTTCAACATAGAGAAGAATATTTGAAAAAATAATAGTCCTGATAAAAACAGTTGTGACTCATCAGAGAATGGACATGGACCTTCTGAGGGTGTCCTCAGATGTCTCACAACAGCCTTTGGGTCCAGTGGGTTGAGGGGATGGGCCTCTGTGGATCATCCTACTTGGATCAGGTTGGGATCTAGTGAATTTGGAGGCCAGGTCAACACCTTGTTCCTAAATCGTTTTGTCCAAATCCATAAAACTGGGAACAAGAACAAATACAAAAGCACTGATTACAGAGACAAAAGGAAATAATGATTCATCTAAAACAGTCTATATATAGCATAAAACACAAGAAAAGGCAAGTCAGCGCGCATTCAACAAGCGTGACTCGAGATAATTAAGAGCCACACTAAACCGTGATAACATCAAAGCCTTAGAAGTGCGGCATGAACAATTATCAAATAGTGGATATTTTAAAATATTAAATCCATTCTGTCGTCTCTAATCTGTGCCAGATAGTCATGCTCCCACCACAGCAGTGTCCTTAACGTGTCTCTTCCTGTTTTTTTTTTGTAAAGGAGAGAATTTGCCGAGCTGCTGGAGAAATACGGATCCAATGGTAGCACAGGGTCGACACGCAACTCTCCCATTCAGCAAGGTAGGTAAACCCCTGCTCAGTCCTTTGTGTGATGCTTTTCATGTCATTTCCTCCAGAACTGCTCAATGTAATTTAATATGCAATAACATTAGTAGATGTTCAGGTAATGTGCGTTAGGTAAAAAACAAAAACAAAACAAAAAGAACAGGGATTCAGAAACCAAGACGACGTGTGACCTGTGAGGTTAACAGAATTATGACATCAAGCAACTCGCAGCCGCCACCAAACGGCCTGACTTTGTCTGACGGAGCGCTGCGCCTGAAGGGGGTGACGGAGTAAGTCGCCCTTTAAAAATGACTTTTGACAAGTGCACTTGTCCATTACACAATTGCACAACATCTGCTTCAGTTTTAGAAGGAGGCAGCCAGCTGGTACAGATGTGTTAAAACACGGCTTCGGCACGTGAGCGCTCTTGTGCGGCCTTTGCACGGCATGGTGTTGATACATCCAGATTCGACTCGACTTAAAGTACAGTACGTTGGACGAGTGCTGCTTATGCAGAGCCGCATATCTTCTTGTCGTAGCTGTCCACTGATGCTTGTGTCAAAAAATATGTGGAAAAATGGAAATATAAGCTATTTTTGTCCGTGTTTGTGCTGCTGTTGGTCTGTGTGCTTTACCTCTGCTATAGAAAAGACTAAACAAATAACATTTTTAAATCAGTAAAACTAAAGTATCCGTTATCTGTCCTTCTTCTTGTTGTGAACTTTCTTCTTTGTTGGTCATTTCCTCTAGAGCCGACGGCTTGTTAGAGGGTTACAGTATGTGTGTCCTTTGCAGATTAGCATCTTTGCATCATCGTAGGGCTTTCAGGTTAGTTTAATTTACTACAGTGCAGCCTAGCTCGCTGCTGGTACCTAGCCTGAAGTCCATACAATGTCCACAAGAGAAGGAAAGACGCTTTAATTTTTGTTCACAGACCTGCAAAACAGTGACGTGCATCAACTGTTATCATGCTGCTAGCGCTAGGAGACATTCCAGAGGAGACAATGTCCCATAATACAAATCACTAGCTTACACGTAAATGGAAAAGTCTTGGCCAGTAGAAAAGCACTTGTTGAATTCATTGTTCAAAAACCAAAATATAACTTGCATAAGCTGGATAAAGAAGCTCTGCGTCAGTTGTGGTGTTATTATCGTGTCCATAAACCCCAAGGCTTGGACACATGGTCCACCCAAGGAAGCGTCCCAAGGTGCTGCCATTTTTGTTTGACTTTTGGCAAAAGATGCGGTAAAAAACATTTTGAAGAAAGACGATCAACGCTGATGCTAAGTGTTTGAAGGTTTATGCAGCCAGACCCTGAAACACACTTCACATCACACCTTTGTCCTTGCACCAGAACCCATGACATATCAGCCATGAGCTGCAGCTCGAATAACCTCCCTCAGAGATTTACCTGTGATTGTGAGGACAGGAAAGAAGCAGATGTCAACCCAAAGCAGTGGATTAAAAGCAAAAAAAAAAAAAACTCTGGGGGGATATTTGGGTTGCTCTGCAGTCGGTTGGTCAGCATGTTGGGTATTATGCCGTGCCTGGAGTCGCTCAGGCTTAAGAAAGGTTTGAAAGGGCGGCACATGTATTTAAATGTGAGCCTCGGCGCTACTGGAGCAATCTGTAATCACGGCAAACCGATGAGTGCTTTTATTCTACTAGATCTGAAATGAAATGTGTCGTAGACTTCATTCCCTGCACTGAAATAGCTCCATCATCTTGGGCTGCCAAAGGTTTTTTCACTCTTTTGGCAAAAAAGCACATTAAATGTCTCCGTTTAAATACTTCTTGTCTTGTGTCCTCTTCGCCAATCAAAAGGAGGCCGCTACCTGGACAGCACGTCATCTGGGTCCTCGTCCCGCTCCCAGAGTCCTCTGTTGCTGAGCCCGGCGGGCTCTCAGAACATGTACAACAACAGTGGGCCCATGCTGCGCTCCCTCAGGTAAGACTTGTCTCAAGTTGTGATTTAAAGACTAATGATTTAGATTTCTGTCAGTGTGTGGTTTCTACTCCATAGTCCATACCTGGACGCTCTACACCGGCTAAACCAGAACAAAGGATCGTAGAATATAAAGCATCAACAACAAGGATTTAGACCGAGAGAAACGCTAAACTTTCTGCAGTTACCGTTTAACTTCAAATCAATAGTTTCTGAAAGTACATTTTGCTGAAAGTTATCTCAAAGTTACTTTCAGTGAAAACGAACAAACTGATTGTTATGTTAATGTTGTCCCCATTATGCAGGGAGGTACAGCATGTCAAGACACTACCGGTGTGTGTTGCTCTCTTTGGCTCAGTGATTTCCAATGCAAAGCAACATTTTGTTTGTCCTCAAATGTACTTCACTTCAGTTCAAACATAAACACCACATTGGTGTGTCCAAAGTGTACAGGATCCAGTACAAGACCTTACTTACTTATAACTATGACCAAGACAATAGGTTTAGCAAAGAACTTCTTTTCTCTGAAGCATGATCTGGTGCTAATCTTAGCTAAGTTTAGATTCATTAGATCCATGGAAGAGGAACTACGGGAAAGTGAAAACCGGCCGTGTTTCCCACTGTTCCCTACCTGTTCAGAGAAACCCACTGATGACGCATGACCTAGAGATTACTAGACATTTCCAGCACACTAATAGGTGGTTTAGGCTTCTGTGTCAGTTTGACGCCGTAGAATACATGCAACATACCCAGACCCTTAACCCCGCAGACCGCAAGAGCTGTGATCGGTCCACCTGGTGGTAGCGTGATTCTGCATTAGTAATTCTAACAGCTTCTCCATCTCAAACAATTGATTGTGTTGGATCAATAAAGATGGAACACATAGAGGGAACGTTAATAGAGGAGGTTCGGAGATACAAACATTTGTGTGACTCGAAATTTCGACTTAAGTTTCAGTCGCCACTGCTGCTGCCACTGAAGTCAGACAGTGGTCCCTCGTTTATTGCAGGAGTTATGTTCTAAAAATAATCCGCGAAGTAGTCAGCTTTATTTTTTACAATGATTATAAATGTTTTAAGGTTGCAAAACCCCTCACTACACACTTATAGTCACACTGCCAGCGATCAAAGATACTGTATATGTAAATTTGTCAAGCTGAACGCATTCTGCACTGTACAAGAGACACCGTACGAGGAGATTGATTGAAAATGGTCTACAGTCCCTTAGCCAATCAGGACGCAGAAAAGAATGCGCTGTAAAAAAAACAAAAAAAAACATGCAAAATTGCACTAAAAAAATCTGCGAAACTGCGAGGCTACGAAAGGTGAACCGCGTTATAGTGAGGGACTACAGCTCACCCTAACTGAGCCTTAAAGGGAAATTGTTGTTTTTTACAACCTGGACCTTATTTCTGGACAAAATACGATCGTTTACTCAACCATATAACTTTGGTGTCATTTGGGGTTGTTTGCATATATCTATATAGTGGGAGTGAATGGGGCACCGAGACGCAGCCTCTAAATAACGCACTATCTGCTGTGAAACTCGTTAATTTCACCAATACTTTGTTACGATACGGATCTAAATATCAAAATGACAAGTTATATGGGTGAGTGAACGATCGTATTTTACCTAAGGTACAGGTTGTTAAAAACGGTAATTCCCCTTTAAGGTCTGGACTCTACAAGACTTCTTTTTCTGCCACCCAAACGCTAGCATCACATTCTTTAAGTAGTGTATGCTGATGTGAGCTAAAGGCTGATATGCATCACTGTGTTCTCAGTCACCCAGGTGAAGGAGTGATTCAGCTCATTACAGTAGCACGATCCAGCAGCTTGGGCATCACCATCGGAGGAGGCTCCAACAGACCTGACGGCCCCGCCGTCTTCATCCAGGAGGTTCTGTCTGGAGGAGACTGTCACCGGGTAAGAAATGAGAACACTAGTCTGAAATATACATCCATCCATTATCCACTACGACTTATCCTCTAGAGGGTCACGCGGGGGATAGAGCTTATCTCAGCTGACACTGGGCAGGACAGGTCGACAGGTCGGCAGCGTCTCACAGGGCTAATGTAAAGAGACAAACCACCGTTCATGCTCACATGCTCGCCTACGACAACTTTAAAATCACCTGTTAACTTGACCCCTGTCCAAAAAACTGGACAGTCCACCATCGTTCCTCATACTCTTTATGTTAACGTACTGAATATCGCTGCCCACTTAAAACCAGCACAAGGTCTGACGGACCATGGGTCACTGGGACCCATTATTTCTGACTTTATTAGGGGTCCAACATACAGCGAGCTGCAGCTAACAAACTCCCTAGCATATTGCTCCTTGAGCAGCTTGACAGCTCAGTAGTTAGCTGCATCCCCTGAGCCATGAGCGGAACACCACGAGGAAAACTGAATAAAATGTGACTGAGATGGATGCGGCGGATCAGTCGGGGGAAATGAAGCTAGCACGCTAGCAAAGAGGAGAGACTCCAACATACCGCCAGTGTGGAAAGGGTCGGGAGAGCGGGGGGAATAAGTAGAAGGGGGATTGGAAGAGTGCATGTGCAGACCTCTGCAGCTTTGGCCTCAGATTAGTGTAAAATACTGCTGAGCCACGCTCAGGTCAAAAGCTGCTGATCCTGTTTCAGTGACTAGCTGTATGTCTAAAACAGATATACAATAACCACCTGTCACCTCTGCTCACACTTTAAGGAACAACCAGAAGAGGATATCGGACAATCTGTGGTTGCACTTTAGACGTTAGACTCATGAAGTACTTTAAATATATGAATACGAGCAAGAAGTAGGATAGTTTTGTTCAAAGGCCGTTCTGCATGCATCCTAAAAAGCACATACAGCAGTCAGTGATGCATGAGTGAGTAAACCTACAGGATAGCTTGTTTAATTAGAGTAGCCTACAAATACATATACCTCCCATTTGCAATTTTGCAGTTAACTGTGATACTGTTTAAAGATTGTTGTTCACCATTAGGTGCAGAAAGTTGGATCCCTCTGTGGGGTGACGAGTTGTAAGCTCAGATTCTTAATTTATTAATTCTGTGACGTTCAGAATTAATGCGGAAATGTACGCAGCAATGCTCCAGCAAACACCATTTGTAAATCTTTCTTCTGTACCACCTCTGCTAAGATTTAGGAATTTAGTCAAAAATGTTAAACTTGGATATTCTCAACATTATATTAGCGTCAGAGTCCCAGAACAGACACACTACACCAAGTGTGAAGGTCAGCCATGAATCCAGGAGGCAGCTCTGCCATTGCTCACATATTTACTCTATTGTTTGCTTTGTTCTTTACTGGGGACCTGTTAATCTCTTAACATAAGCAGTTTTTAATATCTTGAGAGCAGCTGATTGCTCTAAGGCCGGACACTAGACTAATACTGAAGGATGTGGTGCCAGAGCCCAGTAAGGGTTGAGGTGAGAAAGAACAAACCGCCCGGAAATGTTCCACGCACCTGGACAGCAGCCTGCTGGTAAACATGATAGATGAGCTCTGCACTGTAGCCAGAGTGTCAGGGTGACTGTGCGACTTCATCACTGGTGGCTTTAAAGGTTGCTTTCGCTTTAGGGGGTAGAGCGTCACGGTTGTTGGGTTTCTCCACAGTCCTCCTACTCACAGTAGAGTCCCACTCATCTTGTGTTTTTTAATCTCACAATGAGCGTTTGATGTATGATGTTCAACCCTTAATGTAATATATTGGGTGACACATTTGTGTGAAGGCCAGAAGTACACATATGATCTGGATCGTGTATTTTATCAGGTTGGTTCAAACTTAACTCAGACTGCCTCAAATCTTTTTACAGAATAAAAATAACAGTGGAGACATATGGAAGAATCTAAGGCTATAATAAATCCTTGTCTGCACATACAGTAACTGCCTTTCTTCCTTTTCTTGTGCTTCCCGTGCTGCTCTTCTCCCAATCCCATCCTCCTCGCCTCCTCTGTCCACCCACTCACTTTCAAAACAGGCGACATGACAAGGAAGGAAAAAGGAGGGAAATGAAATGTGGAGACAGAAAATACAGGAATCTGCACTTTGCACGCTAGAAGGCGTCTGTTTCCAGGCAGATGATTCTGGTTGCAAACATCCTGCGAGGTTTAACATCGTCGGGTGTCTTGTAGCTCTCGGTTGGCGACGTTTTTATGAGCACTGACACACGTTGCTGCAAATAAGGGAAGGATTTTTCTAAGTGGTGTGGACGTGATACATGTTTGGACCGAACAGCCAGTCTCTTCCTGCCTGGGAGGATTTTTCATGCATTTCATTCACTTGGCTATAAGATGTCGCTTATGTCGCTTTAATCACCTTGAAAAATTGGCCACTACTATATATATATTTATTTTATTGCTGAGGTTTGGCTCCATTTCTTAAAATTAAACCATAACAAGTTCCCGTCCAAGAGTTGTCATTTTTACACCGCTTATTTGCTACGACATCCATCTTCATTAAATCCTTTATGGACATTAGCGGGCTATATGAGGGGAAAGTTAAAAACAGGCCGAGGCTCGTTTCTCTTCAACAAAAGGAGTGAAAAGATCATATGGTGTCGCAGACTTTAGTCTACAAATGATCTCCATTACTAAACCCTCCCCACTAATCTACACGCAAATCTATTTTTCCTGTTTTGAATGGGGTTTCGCTACCTTAAAGCGAGCGCAGTTCTGACAAATGCACGGCTGCATAATCCCCCTGCTGACTCATCCCATGCACAGAATCGCAGTGCATGAAATGCTAGCTTGCTGCCTATATGACACTAGGGATTAAGGACTGGGATTTGGAGGAAATGGACAACCTGCCTCCATAAGCGGGAGATTGAGAAACAGAGAAAGAAGAGAGAGAGAGAGAGTCGGTGACAGTGGCTGTTGTAGCGGAGGCCAGCATTAGCGTATAGTGTTGCGTGAGCCTTAATGACAGACTGCAGACGTACAGCTTCGCTTCGCTGTGACCTTTCTCTAACACGGTTGCATTTTAAGGATTTTGTGTCTGTGTAAATTAAATGGGCCAAAATAAAGAAGCATGCCTTCTGCGCTGTAGCCTACTTCCTGAAAGGAAACTTGAGTACAGATGGCTGGATTAATGTTGTTCGGAGGTATGGCTTTATTTATTTAAAACTTGACAGCTGCTTTGTGTATATACTACGTGCACAATACTGTGTGTACGTTTGCTTAAATTTAACTCTGAAAACATCTATTGTAGCCACAGTGATGAAAATGGTGACAGTATTGATGACATGTGACTTGAATTTAATTTAAATTAACCCCAAAACTGGTTTAACTGAAAGTGAAGGTGTGAAGTTTGAGATGCTAAACTGAAAGGTACAATAGAGCATCATCAGCGTAAGCGTTGAGTCGTTCTGAGCATAAAACCCAACGCACCGTGACGCATGAGTGCAACGTCAAAATTCGTCTTCGCTGTGACACAGTGAACGCAAACAAAGCCTCACTAAAAAAATTGGTATTTCAGAGGCTTTAAGGCAGTTTTCTGTTTGTCGTTTTTTGCTAGCAGACAGATGTGACATTGCTGCATCTAAATGCAATACAAAGCCAACTGTTTTCCCTTCGAGTGTGGGTGCCATTTATTTGTGCTTCTGTCTTTAGGGGAACCAATTTTGGTTCCCTAACCCTAACCCTCACATCAGAGTTCAATCATTCAACAGCTGACAACAACAGTCAGTCAGTCATTTTCTATACCCGTTTAGTCCTGTTAGGGGTCTGACAACAACAGTGTCTGTGACTAATGCCTGATATTAACTAGAGCTGGATAGGTGCCGAGATTCTTGCCACCAGGAACGCATGTTTTCCTTCGGTCAGTATGAATAACGCATCTGTCTCTCTGTGCAGGACGGACGTCTGAGGCCTGGAGATCAGCTCATTGCCATTAATAAGGAGTCTTTGATAGGGGTGACACATGAGGAGGCCAAAAGCATGCTGAACAAAGTCAAATTCAAGTGAGTGGTGCTTATATTAGATATATATGACTTATATAAAGTATCTGTCCCAACACCACATTCAGGGCTTTTTGACCAACATCAAGAGACCATTGATCTTCTCCTGAAATTCAGCTGATGTCCTTATGACTCACATATGTTCAATCAAATATCGAACATCTTAGTGTTTTCATGTTGTTTTTTGTTTTCTCTACAGCCAAGAGAGCACAGTGGAGATAGCCTTCATACCGGGTAAAGGACTATTTCCAAGCAGCACGTCTCTCCACAACGGGGTCCAGCGAGCCGCGGGCAACAACTACAACTCTGGACGCTTAAAAGTTCACATCAGATCACCCGAGGTCAGTTCCACACTAGTGGATTCGCAGATTACATGGTATTTTGTTGCTCTTGCAACAGCAACAAGTACAAAACAAAGAAGAAATATAATTAGTTGGCTTCTGTTTCACAAAGCACATCTTAGAGCACATCTCATGTCATCTCCTGCATCAAGTCACTGACAGAAGGAGGACAGATGGAAACTGAGTTTTAGAAAATAGCTTGAATTGTAAAGGTATTTTTCTCAACTACAGTATAGCAGTTAAAAGTTTCTTGACGTCAGTAGATCCTGAAGTGTGTCAAAGGAATTACAGACCTTTGCTAAAGTTTAAGATAAACAACTAATTTATTCAGAGTTAATTTAAATGCATTATAAACTCTCACTAAATTTAAAAATAAAGTCAAGAAATAAACGATGACTTTTAATTTTGCTTGTGTTTATAGTGTAGCAATGAATAGTCAGACATTATATTTTTCAAGCAAACTTGCAAGACAAGTTTAAGGATAAGGACAACGTATGAAGCATAAATTAGTATGCCTGTGAATTGTTTCTGATTTAGGAGAGTGAAATTGCAAAGTGTGAGCTCCGTTTTGTTTTCGTCGGTTGTTGGTGATTCTGTACATGGCTTTGGAAAGACAGTCTTTTCTTTAAAAAAGCAGGCAAAGACAAAGTCCAAACAAAAAAAATCACAAGGAACAGAAAAGCACAAAGCACAATAGGAAAAGACAGGAACATTTCTGACGTGAAGCCCAAAGATGAGCAAAGTGAGAAGGAAGCACTGAGGCTAAATACAAGGGGAACAATGAGGCACAGGTGAGACGCATTAGAGCTAACGATCAGGTACGGCAACTACAGGGGAAGTGAAGACATCTGAAATGACAGAGTGGTAGTAGCTTACAAAATAAAACAGGAAATGACCAAAACACAGAGATATAAAGTAGTTAGTCATGACCAGGTGCTGCAGAGCTGGATGTGACACATGTTTTCAGCAGAAGCATCTCTATTATAATATGTAGTTATTTCTGTTTTTCCAATACACGTGTCTGTTTCCTGTGTAGATCTGTGCAGAGGAGCCAGCACCAGTGTCCTCACCCTCTCCTGACATCTGCCCTCCAGATATTCATATATCAGGTAGGACACCTTGTACACACTCTGTTTCTTCCTCTAAACACACTGTTCCCTGTTGTTTGTGTCAAGTTTCTACAGTATCCACTGAGCTGATTTAAAGAAGCTTTACATTTGTGAGATGCTATTGATATCCAGTATACTGCCCTTATGTGCATGCAACTGTGGATATATATATATATATATATATATATATATATATATATATATATATATATATAATCACTGCTCTCCCTTAATCTACCTTTTCACCACATCTCTTATATAATACAGTTTACCAAAGCAGTTGTGTCATAAAATATTATTTAAATGACCATTAAACCCCTACTAAAGCGGAGCTGAGATTTTCGGCGCCGCAAATCAAACACGTATTAGATAAACCCAGATGATCTGAGAATGAAATAAAAAATAAAGAACGGGGATCATTTGCTTCCTCAGAGCGTCCGGGGATTAGGCGGAGAAGACAGAATGGGATTTGATCAAAACTGCAGCACAGTGGGGGACCTCGGACTGCGCGGGAATGAGAGGGATCACGGAAAATTTTAATAACTGTGGGTGTAGTCGGTTTGCGTCTTCAGCGGCGGCGCGGGAGATGATTTGGGAGAGGTCGTTCCATCCTGGGCGCTAAAGCTCGAAAGCTGCTGTTTATAAATGAAAATGAAAAACTGCACGTCGAGGCGACACCTCGTGGTCAGTGCGGAGTTTGATGCTGCTGTCAAAGCTAGTCCATACCAAGAGGAAGAGGAAGGTACTGGAGTCTCTCCCTCACACATGACTAGAAGGAGATTGTTGAATGTATGAAAAATTAAGATTATGAAAAGGTATTGTCCAAATGCAAGAAGACAGGGTGACCAAAAAATGATCTGTAACTGGGACAGTGGCCATTGTTCTTCCTCATTGTAGATGGTTGGCGCTTTGGTTTCTCCCATTGTGTAAATTATACAAAAGCAGAGAAATAATTAGATTTTTAAACACTCTGTTGTCTGCAGAGGGAGCTATGTGAAGTCTGATAAATGTCCCATAAGGATATTTGTCCTATACTGTGATGGAGACTACAAGTTTAACCCTAACGCTAAAAACTGCCAGGTCCATGGGTCGTCTAAAGGGGTATACAGACCAGCTACCAACAAACAATAATGAAGGATCAACCATCAGAGTAGCTGTTGCCCTACCACGACTCATAACCTCAGTTATTAGTTAAATTAAATTTAAAAACTGGTAACAAGCACACGTTGAAAAACAAGACATTTTTCTCAACAAAATGACTGAAAACAATATAAAACATTGGCCTTGTTTTCCCATGGATAAGTGCGTAATATTAAAAGATTTCCAACAAACAAGCAGCTCTAATGTTAAGGGTCGCCCGTGGCCACCGGCTGAAAGCCACCCGACAGCCTGTCCCAATCCTATTGGCCGGGATTACCCCAGCCAAGGTTATTTCCTAGGTGCTGTGACCACTTAGCTCCCTGCCAGGCTCTTATTGGTTAAGCCAGTTGCTAGCTGTGACAGATGTCAGCGTTTTGTGTTGAGGTGCGCACATAAAAATAATGACCGGTTCTCTTTTTCATGATTTATTTTCCCCCCTATATATTTTATAGATTATCATACAGGCCATGGGGGAAGGAGGGGCGCACTGACTCACTGTAAATGTAAATACCGCATAAGGCATTCTCAGAAATCGGTCTTAAGTCCGTTTTTCGCTGCTGCTGGTTAGCGCTTATGCGTCAACACATGACACATACTCATCGCCTTGAGTAAATTGACCTTTGCTTCTGCTGTCTGCCCTGACCCAAAGGCCCAGGGGGTGTTCAATCCTGTTACAGAGATAAATGTACTTGTGACGATATGTCCGGGAAACGCAGACAGCCACCCACCCAGAGTCTGGTTCTGTTGCTAACTGCCTGTGGAGGGGGATTTGTTGTGTTTCCCTGAATAATGTTGGAGGGTCTTGACCTTATTATGGACCCTATATGGGAGCTTAGACACAGCAGCTGAAAAGATGTTTACGGCATTTACTAGGTGCTAGGTGCTTGCTTTTGGGTCATCACATCCTAACCATCACAGCTATACTTTTGATATTGTCTTAATTTTGTTTGTTGATTCAGAGAAAAAAGTTAGATCAAGAAAATTGAATTTAAAGGTCGACAGTTGTCAGTTTAAGGCAAAGTATGTTTTTTTTTTAAAGGAAAGAATTACAGTCATAGAAGTACAAGGGATTTTACAAATTTATGTGGTGAACTAGATAGAAACAGTCCCTTTTTTAATTCATATACTGTAGCTCTTCCTTGATTCATTGCATGTGTGTAGGTGGAGTTTGGATTTTAAGCTCTGACAGTATAAGTTTCCTGGCAAACAAAGTAGTGAATGTAGACATAGTTAGAGATGTTGGACACGAGAAAGCATTGCTAGCATTAGAAAGCCCATTGACACCGGATACCTCCGTCTAATACTTGTTTAAAAGAAAGACAAAGCCAGAATGTACAACTAGCTGAGCCTTGCAGACAGCAATCACAAGATGGAAATATCCCTTAAAATACTTTTGCGAGCCAAGCATTAGTGTAGTGGGTCCCGTGTCGAATGCCACACTGATTGAAATCCTGTTTGATAGAAGACCCTTTGCAAGAAAACTCATCCCAATCTTCACCCGGAAGTTTCTCTCCTAGACCTGCATCCCAGACGGATTTAATAATGTCAAGGAATCTGACCATCGTCATGGCTATAATAATTGAGTAAATAAACGGAATAGCATCTTTCGTAGAGTAGATGGTTTGTGCTGGGTCTAGGGTTAGGGCTTGATCTAAGGTTATGGCTGGATGCAGGGCTACGGCTTGATGTAGGGCTAGGGCTTGACCTTGGGCCAGGGCTAGATGTAGGGCTAGGGCTTGATCTAGGACTAGGGCTAGGGCTTGATGTAGGGCTACGGCTTGGCCTTGGGCTAGGGCTAGATGTAGGGCTAGGGCTATGGCTTGACATTGGGCCAGGGCTTGATGTAGGACTAGGGCTAGGGCTTGATGTGGGGCTACGGCTTGGCCTTGGGCTAGGGCTAGATGTAGGGCTAGGGCTATGGCTTGACATTGGGCTAGGGCTTGATGTAGGGCTAGGGTTAGCCTATAAACGCCCATTGGACATGTAGTTGTATTGTTTTTGTCTAGCACTATAGATAGAACGACAAACATAATATGATGTGCAGCGGTTTCTGGGTGTAACCAGTGTTTTAAGCTGTTGTCACAGCAGTGGGGCTGTCAATCATTGCCGGATATGTGTGTGTGTGGGTGGTGGTGGAGTGGGCAAAGTGTAAATCCTTTGGGGGAGATGAGGTCGATTTGAGGACAGTCGCTACAATCAGCTCATACCTTTAGCAGCAGGGGTCCAGCCCAGAGGTCACCATCCCGGTACCAAGCAGCCCCACAAATCTGGGACAGGCAAACTCATCAAATTAACATTAGGCATTGGCTGCCTGCCCTCCTCGCTCTCTCATCTATATAATCATCCACCTTTCTTCCACTCCTCTGTTTTTTAATCATCTGCTTGTCATTCTCCACCCCGCCCCCGACCACACACACACACCTCTATCACCAAAGCCACCCACTTTCACCACAATCCCACGAGAATATCAGTCCGTGCACTCAGATATTACAGATTATCCAATGATATTTCTCTTCCTGTTGTTTACTAGGTGTCCTGCGGCCTCATGTACACTCTCCACATTCTGTTTACAATAGTATTTCGTACATACAGTGCCTTACTAAAGTTTATGAAATGGTTAGTTTTCCAGCCGGATGAGCGACAAGTCTTTCTCTTAGGTCCTCAGAAATCATGCACTTGGCGTCATGAAGATCCAACCTTGCAAAATACTTGATATACTTACTTTTGCAAGCCACAGCTATGTAATACTGGCTCATTTCTCTGAATAACAAATACTGTACTTATGTAGCATTGGTTTTTTTATGATATGTAGATAATTTGGAGCAGCCTCGATCTTCTTTCACTTCACCGTCCCTTCACCTTTTCTTCTTTCTTGTGTCTTCTAGGTTCAACCAGCCAGAGGTCGCCAACAGGCGCGAAACCCAAGATAACACTGGACCCGTACATACGCCTCAAATCAGACAAGTTAGACTTGGTAAGTCCTGTCTTTTGGTTGGACAAGTTGCTTTAGTGATTGATTAAAGGACACGTTAGTAGCCAACATGTTGGGTGTAGAAGACCAGAGACTGTGACATGAGTCCAATTGTTATGGCCAGTTGATAACCTAATAGGGAGGGGTTCATCCTCTGAGGTGAAGGAATACGCACAATGATTTCCATTCCATTTTGGACAAAGAAAGATCACCGAAGCTGTCATCTCGAGGGGGAGCGTAAATCACGGGGGGCTTCGCAAGAGGGATGAACAACCTTCTTAAGCATATAAACATATTCCCTCTTTCCCGGTTGTATTTCAGTCTGGCGTAAGCTGAGATCTGGTCTGATCTCACAGTTTCTTACAGTTGTAGCACTTTTTAATCTTCCCCCTCCTCTTCATCTAATCATTGATCTCTCTATCACGCTTGCTCATTTCATTTGTAAATTATTTTCACCCTATCAGCACATTCTCTCTCTGCCCTCCAGCTTCCCATCCCTTAGCTGATGGGCTCCGTTTTCCTCTGCTTCGTTCTCCGTCTGCCCTCTGTTTGGGATCGTTTTTTTTCCTTCTTCTGATTTTAATTTTGTCCGGATCGAGCACGGCCTTAGGTTGACCCTAATCTACCAATTCATTAATGGGATTAGAGAGACAGAGAGAGTTTAAATGTTGAACACAGGCACAATTCTCTCTTGGTCCGTTGGCTTCTCTCGCAAAAGCACTATAGAGAGATGGATTATGGGTATTTATAGCGTTTAGAAATACTGTAATAGGTGAGGAAGAGTCAAAAGGTACGAAAATATGCTTTTTTTTTTTTTAATGAGTTTCTCAATAGCCCATTTGCTGACAAATGACAGTATATAAATCCTGTTTAAATACAAGGGATTCACTATTTTGCCAATAAAGATCAGATTATCCAAATTTTTGTCACAGCTCCAAAGACTGAAATGGACCAACATGTCTCTGAATCCCACTGACGTCACAAAACTGAAACTGTGTTTGTAACTAATACAGCCCAGATAATAAGGATCAAGACTTTTAATTTGATGTTTTGCAGTTTAACATAGAGATGGGATTAACGGCTTTTAAGAGGGAGCTGGATCTTGTTCAAAAGACCGACTCATTCTGATTTATTTTGTTTTTGTTTGTTTTTTCAAGATGCCAGCCTTAGAGTAATTAATGTTACCTGGGAAATAAACACTGGGAGGAATGATAGGGCAGGATTTGGACCAGAATCATTCAAACTATATCAAAAGTATTCTGGCAAATACTACACTTTGCTTCACTGTTTTTGACTTCATAAAAGTGCATCCAGATGCTGTAGCATTTATTTTGTCTGGAACACAAATGAAACGACAAAACAAAACAAAGAATGGCTCGCAACTCGGTTCCCATTGTTCACTTGAAAGAGTCATTCGATCGATTCGGTTCGTTCATGAACGTCCCAACTCTAGTTTGCTGTTAGTCTATAGCTAACCTTCTCAAATGACGTCACAATGGTGCCACGGTAAAAACACCTCCACGTTCACCTGTCCGTCCTTTTGTCTCCGTTTACCTTTATGTCTCCTGTCTCTCTCAGGCTCTGTCCTTCCTCGGGTTGGATGTCACGGAGGAGAAAAAGAAGAAGTTGAAACAGAGTCTGACCCCGGACCCGCAGGGCACCGTGGCCTACGGAGGTGAAGCGCGCACACGCCCACATATACTGAAACACATCGCACGTATTTCCAGTTGTGTCAACAGCGGCGGTGAAAGATCCGTGTTGAGGTGCTGTCAAAGCACGGGCTGCATGTGACGGCTCGCATGTCGCTTTCTGGTTGTGTCACGTTGTGTAACCATGAGGCAGCACTGTCTCTGTTTGTATCCAGGCCGTCAGTCAGTGACCAGGCTCTGAATGTACCTCTAACTGTGTTTGTCTTCTGGCTGATGTGGTTACCCTGCCTTCTCTGTAATAAACATTTTCTCTCTGTGCTTGCCTTCCGACTCTCAGACTTCGTGGAGGCCACCCGCAGCATCTTCCAGGAGAACCTGGAGGAGCTGGGTTTGGGGACGGATCCCTTCACGTTCTCCTACCACGAAGCAGCCAGCCTGATGGACACGTCGGCTTTCCATTCACCAGTAAGCATCGCAAACACCATCTCAAAGCATTTGGCCACTCGACAGCCTCAAAACCACCTTCACTCTGTGTGTGTGTGTCTGCAGACGTACGAGTCCGAGAGCAGCTACAGCAGCGAGGAGATGGAGCAGTTCCAGACGGAGGTGAAGCAGCTGCAGACTCAGATGAAGCAGCTCAAGGTGAACACACTCAAGTGGCGTTTGACGGAAGAAAAGGGAACCTGCAAACATCCACAATTATAATATTGCGAAGGTTTCTCTTTGTGCACGTTCACACTTTAATCCTCAGTTACTATTGTTTACACGTTTAATCCCTCGCTGTTTGGGCTCGGAGCCAGTTCGAAGGCCAGATTTGCAGCTTACGGTCGGAGCCAACTTATTAGCTTCAGCCTTGAGCCACCGTAGTTGCAGCTTTGTTGCAGAATTAATTACCCTCAATCCAATGTTCATCTTCTCCTTTGGATGAAGTTGATTAGGTCTCCGGACAGGTGCCTTATTGGAGGCTCGTCAAATCTCCACAAAGCTGTGGAGCTTTTGCGCGTTTGGATTCACTACTGATTCCACATTTCCTAGTCTAGGTGGCAGCTCTAATTAAAACTCCAGATCTACACCGAAACAAATCGAACGCATAAGAGGACCAGCCGTGACATGGAAAGGTGATCTACTGGGATCAGTTTTGTCCAGGGACATGACCTGTGTTGTGTGTATCTTTAAATGCACGGCACGGCAAAAGAGACGGTGAAGCTAGAAAACAATCCTCCTTTCCGATACGGATATATGGAGTCTTTTTACACCAAAACTGTTAGGTAACAACATAATATATCACCTATTGTTGTTGTTATACGTCATCAAGCACGCGCCTGTTAACGTCCCATGCTGCGTTCATGCAGACTCGGAAATGCTGAAGCCTACAGAACAAACATCGGTTATAAAAACCCGATACCGATAATTCCTGATATTAAATTTTTAACTCAATATCGGCCGATAATATCGGACATCCCTACTCCTAACCACGTATATATCTTCCTCCAATATTATATTCATTACAACGCAGGATAAAAACATATTGGAAAGTGAAGACCCGAAAGATACAGATGGATACCACAGATATTTCTTGCAGTAAATATTGCCACATCGTAGCTCTCATATTAAAAAGCTTGCCAAAGAATTTGCTGTGACTGTAGAAGTGAGGCTGTAACGTTGGCGTTGAGCCGCTGAGGCCAAACGAGCCGCGCCCCCTGGAAGCCGCCCAAGCTCCAAAGGTTCTCATGTTCACCTGATGACACAGCTGCGGCTTATCTGCTGCCTCTCTCGGCAGGTGATGCTGAAGGACATGGAGCACAGCAAGAAAACGCTGGAGGAGGAGCTGCAGAAGACCTCAGAGGTGAGACGTGGGCAGAGGCTATGAGATCACGTCGTGTGTGGCGCGTGCTGATGTTCATCTGGAACGCTCTGCTGTCCCTTTCCCAGAAAGCCTGCTTGACCGTGGAGGAGAACACGCGCCTGAAGAGCCGCCTGCAGGCAGCCGAGGCCGAGGCGGTGCAGCGGCAGAGCAGCACCGCCGAGCAGGACTACGAGGAGGTCATCCAGCTGCTGGAGGCCGAGATCAGAGACCTGAAGAACCAGCTGGCCAGCAAGAGGCAAGCACGAGGAGCCGAGGCCAAGCAGGTACGTCACGCTTGAGAGGAAAACATCTAGTTTCACGGCACAGGGGGAATCTCCCCGGCCCTCACGGTTCCAGTTCAGTTGGACGATACCACACTGAGCACCTGTTATCACCTGCGCTCAGGAGGTAAACTGATAAAGCATCTGTGTTTAAGGGCCAGAGACAACAACTGTGACTGTGTTATATCATGTGGAATGTAAAGCCAGGCTTTTCCTCTCCTCCGTCATCCCTCCATCCTCCAGGCCCCGCAGCAACATCAGTCCCTGACTTTATTTTTTCGATGTAAATCGCATCAAGCTGCGTTCCTCCTTCCTCGGTGGCCTCTGAGCTCTGCCTCCGTTTTTTCACCCGCGCCCTGCTTTGATGAAAAGGAGGCTTTATTATTCATTTCACTCCGGCTCTCGAGATCACCGCCTCTCTACCTGTGGCTCGGTAAATCCTCTGGCTGCGGCATCCAGCGGCAGAGATAAGAGAATAAAAGAAAGGGAGAAGAAAGGGGCAACTGCTGCAGCACAGGGTCACGCTCTGAGTTTAGCTCCGTCATATTTACCGAGCTGAATACGAGCCTGGGCAGTCTTGATCAAATTTGTGAATCTACGCATTGTTTGAAAGCACAAAGCGAAAAGTACTTCTTCTTTAAGGGAACTGGTTCTGAGCCAATACCAGGTCAAATCTGTGCTTGTAGTTTTGCAAATTGAAAAAAAGTAACACATGCCTGCACATGTGGATCACTCGCGGTCTTCGATCAAATCTCCAGCTGATCATGAAGCAGCGTCTAATCAGATTCAAAGCATTTTGCATGAAGGAGGCTTTCTGCTCTCACAGCAAGTATTGATTGATTTTCCTTGTCTTTAGTTTTCTCACAGAGCTACTACTGAGCTGTAGCACCCTTTGATTTAACCACAGCGCTGTGTTTGGATGAAAGTCTGTCAGCGAGGCGGATCTTGACATGGGGGGGAAATGAAAAAGACAAGAGCCGAGAGATCGTTGTCACGTGTAGGGAGCAACCAGCGCTTTAGAGAAAAGAGCTGCAGCTCATTCAGCCCTCCTGCCGGTCCTCTCTTTGACTTCCCGTCGGTTTTGGACGACGTCCGTCTCCAGTTACCGTGGAAAATTTCTGTGGGCCTCACTCGAGCGATACCTTTCTAATGAGATCTTGTTAATGCCGTTTAAGCTCTTAGTGGCCCGCGGCTCCCGTAGTAACACGCAGCCAAGGAGACGTCAGACAGATCACGAGCGGCTGAGATTTATTTGGAGGTGGTCAGAGTAAGGGTCAGGTGAGAACAGGTGTTAAATATTAGAGCCCGATGACAGATGCACTCTGAACAGCCTCATGTACAGTTCAGTGACCTCTAGCTGGTTCCTTTGTGGATCAAAAAAGTATATTGACTTTAGAAATGTTCCTTTTAAACGAATCAAAGCTTTCTTGAAGTCTTAACTCATCTGAAACGGTTCTTCTGTAAATGAAGTTCAGGATTTCCTATATTTCAGCCCCGCTGAGTGCGTTTGTCTCTGTGCGTCTCTCAGGAGGAGGTGGTGGAGCTGAGCAGGAGGCTGACGACCGTCGACTGCCAGCTTAGGAAGTCGGAGCTGAGCAGGAAACACCTGGAGATCTCCAACAAGAAACTGCTGGGCTTCGCGCAGGTACGACTCTCACCGGGCGCGCTTGTGATGAAGTTAGATGTCCTCCCCTGACTTTAGGCCTCTGAGGAGATCGTCAGTGAATTTAAACTGACTCCACGCTGGTCGGTGCATGTTCTGCCTCACGACTCAGATTACACAGTCTCAATTCAACAGACAGGTATCCAAAAATGGAGTCAGTGTGCCCCCTAGTGGCTGAGTTACACACTGCACAGACTTGTTTAAAGTCAAACATTTGGGCTTAAATTATCAGGCGCTGCACCGCAAATTCAACCAGATCTTGACAGACCAGCTCAGACTTTGAGCATCTGCAAGGTTTGACTGCCTCAATCAAAAAAAAAAAGCATCCAAGGGACGGTCAGATCCACGCAAAGCAAGCGACAACTGATGAATTTGCTCATATAAGGGCATGAACTCCAACGGTCCAACAATTCTCCAATAAATTCGTTAAAGTCCTCAAAAAAAGCTGCTCCGATCATTCATTTTTTTTTCATACGTTCACTTTATTCTCTAAAAAAACTCACTTTTCCAATTTTATCTGTAGATTTTAAGCGACTTCCCGCACTGACACTCTTTCAATGATGTCCTAACTTCTGGAAAATTCCTACCACACTTGCCTACGGAGGCCGCATGGTGCCCCAGTTACATCTGTCCCGTCAGAGGATAGAAACATTATTTCCTCAGGCTGATGCACGTTAAGTTTGTTGCCATGTTTCTGCCTTAGTCTGATTTTTCAAAACGCTGCCTCTGCCAAATCTGCAGTTCCTCAAACGGCCACTTGAGGCTGGCTCCAAAAGCGAGTCAATGCTCGTAGATCCTCAACGTTAAAATGCTAAACTGCTTTAGAGACTGAATACACAGTATAATCTGGACCCAACCTGACTCATCTCCATGTCAGCAGAGACCAGGAAGATAATGCTTCTCTCTTTCTCTCTACAGAGCGTCCACAAAGTGTTGACGACGCCCAGTCTGTTCGGAGGAGAAGGCGGGTAAGAGATCCATCATTATGCCACATTATTAGTTCCACTGGTAGTAGCCGCATTAAGGATCCTTCGTTAAACCAGCGTTCCCAACAGGTCGCCTCCGATCACGGACAGCCCCGACACCCCGTCGCCACTTCCTGATCCCGCCTTCCAACTGGCTGTGGAGGCCAAAGAGCTGGTGGAGGGCGTGGGCACCATCCCTGCTGATGACAAAGGTATGCCTGCACCTAGAAAAATGAAAAGTCTAGGAGGCTTCCATACGCCATTGGTCAAAGATTCATGAAGGACCAGATCAGTAAAGTGACCCACTGTCCAACTTCTGTCTCAATAAATCAAATTGAAGTAGTCAGTAGTTAATAATGCCAGTAACGTACGTTCTTAATGTTTTTATTTTGCTGAAGATTATGAGGCTAGGTTTCTAGGAAATAGCCCATAACATGTTAATGATCTCTTTCAGCATCTGCGAGTACATCAGAAGCGGCGTCAGTCCCAGCTCCGAGTCCTCATCACGTGTGAGCGACAAAGAGCCGGAGAAGACAGAGGGAGGACGAGTGGCCGACCCCCACGGCGGGACGACACACCCGACGGCAACGACACTCCAGTACGACTTCAGAATCCAAAACAACGCGGCTTCGACAACTCGGCGACGGATCGGTCACGTTTTCATGCCAAAGCTCGGTCGGCATCAAAAACCACCGTCCCCGGCCGTCTCTTTCTTCTCTTGCAGGGTGCAGCGGCGGGACGGCGTCGACTCGGCCGCGACCCGAGGACTCTTTCGATGATAAATCACAGAAGTCTCTATGAGAAATGCTCTGCCAAATAAATAAAAGTCTGCTCCTCTTTGTTTTTTTTGTGTGTTAACTCTTACAGCAGGTGGTGTTGGGGGAGCTGCATGACTGAGTCCACAACACACACGCTGTAAACCTTGTTAATACTCCTCCCTGACCTCTTTTGTAACCCACTCCATGGACTGCATGTAAAGGAGGACGCGTTCGCTTGGAAAGGACAATCCTGAGCTGTTTATAGTCTTCCTCTGTGTCACTCAAAGCCATCTGCCTCCGTCACACACTGTTTGCTCTGAAACGTTCACCAGAAGGGTTAAAAAAACAAAATCAGCAGTGTCCCTCTTTCATCACGCTAACTCTCCCTGTGTCTTTACTCATTAATAAAAGGCATGAACGGTTTTAAAGATACGGGACGTGAGCGGCGCGCTTCATCTGCAGCTTCGCCATCACTGCATGGTTTGTGTCTCCTGCGTCCGGTGGCGGCTTTACTGTCGCCGCGTAGCCCCAGCTAGGTAAAGCTCGTGTTTTTGGTAGTCGCAGAGCGTAGGCAGACGTCGGCCCGTAGGCTGCGCGTCGGAGCAGCCGTTTTATTTGTACAGACGGCAGCAGCAAGAGAGTCTAAACAAAAAAACAAAAAAACAAAACAATCACTCAAAACGTGTCCTGTAATTCAGCCAGATTGCATCTTTGGTGTGGCCTCAAATTCTTTCTGTTACTGTTTTATATTAAAGGAATAACTGATAACTGGAGCCGGTGTCCTGTGTCTTTTGTATGTGTGTACACCGATCAGCCATAACATTATAACCACTGACGGGAGAAGTAAATAACCTGGGGAAACCTTTGGACCTGGCATTCATTCATGTGGATGTTACTTAGACATGTAGCACACCACCTAGACCAGACCAGGGACCCCCACCCCATAGCAATGACACTCCTTGACAAGGTGTTGACCTGGCCTCCAGATTCACTAGATCCCAAACTGATCAAGGTCCCTCTCCTCAACCCATAGGCCCCCACAAACACCACAAGACACTGTCAGAAGGCCTACAGTATATTAGGAGGGAGGTCATAATGTTTTGCCTGATCAGGGTATATTTGAGTGTGACTCTTAAGCCGGGCACACACTGTGCGATTGTCGGCTCATTTTGAGATGATTTCCCACTCGTGCGACTGTTTTTTTGAACGACGACCTCCCGATCACAAATCGTGTGCTCGCAAGAAAATCAAACTTGTTTGAAATCCCGGTCGCTCCTCGTGAAGGTATCGCACAGTAGAAGCAGCGCCATGGGCCGATTTGCCTCAGCGTCTGGCACAGAGCGTGCGCCATCGCTGAGGTTACATCAAAACAACTTGGATGTGCGTCCGTGTGCGTCTCCCACTTCCGGGTTCCTCTTCTTCTTCTACTTCTTTTTGCCGTTGCTGTTCCCGATACAGAAGTCTGACGCGTGGTATGTGGACGTACAGTGTGAGCAATAAACTCAGAGCATTAGGCCGTATAGTGTGAGAACATGAATCGTAGGCTGTAAACTTTTGAACTCAGCGATCCAGTCGTGCAGTTTGAGATGGAGCTGAGTCAAAGGATTTGACCTCAGATAAACTGTTTAAAGTAGAGGAGTTTTAGGTTTTTTTCGTTTTTGATCTTTGTAGCGCCCAAAAAAACGTGGTAACATTTTTTTCTTTTTCAACAAATATAACATCTAAAGCTTTAGTTTAATTAGTTAAACTTTCTTTGATACAGAAAAAGAAACAAAGAGGCAAACGCCTGTCTATAGCGGTTCATGTGTAACTGTTAGACTGGACAAACCTCTGATCATCAGGGACTCTCTCAATGATACGGCTGCTTTCACTGTTTTTGCACATTCCTCTGTAATAAAATAAAGTCTCATTGAGAGGTGAGTGTTCTTGTTTGATTGGTTCAAATCCTCAAATGAACCGTGGAGATCCATGGGTTCAGCTTATCGCTGCTCTCCGTCCTAAAGTAAAGAAAAAAGGTCCGACCCTAACTGTGAGGTTCCTGGAGGAAGCAGGTTCTCCTCGGTGAGAATGCGACTAGAACGGCCTGTGGAGGATGCAGGGGGGTGAACCCACGCCGCCTGGGCTGCGGAGGCTTGATTCGTAAGAGCTGGGCGTCATTCCCACGATGCCGTCGTTCTGCGGCGTCTCCCCGCTCAGGAAGTCGTCCTCGTCCTCCCTCGAGCCCTGACAGACGGAAACAAACGCCCACGGACAGGTGATCAAATATGATAGTGGCTCCAAGTCCAGTATGTGGACTAAGAACTGGACAAACTGTTTCACCATCAACTCACCTGTTGGGCTGTTTTTGTGGGAAGCAGCTCAGTGTCTGCAAGTTCTTCCCAGACCTGGTACAGAGGCTCAATCAGCTGACTGGACCTGAAAACACACACACACACGTAGACAATGTGAGGTCCTGTTTAGTGGGATTTTTATTTTATAGTTTGAAGTTTCCGTGTCCAGACTGCTACATGCTCCGTGAGAAGCAAGAAGTTTGTTCTTGCCTCGTTTGGGAGTTCTCACAGCTTGTACTCGACACGTCAACCGGGCAGAACTTTTTTCTCGTGTGGAATTCGGTTACTATTCTGTGATTGGTCTGAAATTGGAGGGGGTGTGGCTAAAATGAAAAGTCGGAAGTGCTAGCGCCACTCTGTGAGCTCCCAGATCTCTTCTGAACGGTGTGATGCGACGGTCACGGTCGTTTAAGAAAAGCGCCTCTCGTCATCCGTCTCCTGCATCTCCCACAATGCTTAGCGTGTGTGGGAAAGCCCTGTGAGTTTGGCTCTAGAATTTCTTGTGAAGAACTTTTTTCTTGTTCTCGTAGCCCTAGCAGCGAGAACAAGAAAAAAGTTCTGCATGAGAAATTACTCGCTTCTCTCAGGGAACAAGCTTGAGGTGGCAAATTCAGAAGAAGATGACCCAAGTAAATAATGTGATTTAAAGACTAACAGACAATCTATGAAAGCAAAAATAATGGAAACACCATGTTTAAATGTGAGGAAGTCTTTTCCTTTGATTACAGAATAACTGTATGGCCGTACCTCTTGAGGACGTACGGGTCGAAGGGGAAGAAGCTGTCCAGGGGGTTGGTGTTGGTGCTGACGCAGTCTCCTCCTCCAGAGCTGCGGACCACCGGCAGCGCGTGGCGGTTGTTCCTCTCTATGATGGTGTAGCAGAACACCACTTGGTACTTCCTGCAACGGACAAGACAAATACAGCTGTAGAACTGCCTGGTCTGGCAACATCGCTCTTCTTGCACAGACTATTTCAAAGTAAAGCCGAGTACCTGGTGATGGCAGCAAACATGCTGGTGACAGAGGGCAGGCAGACTTTCAGAGGGTTCAGCTGACACATCACCACCCGCTCCAGGTTCAGACTCTGCAGGTACTCCAGACCTGGACCCCAGACAAACACGCTGATGTTATTATCTGATTATTACCTGACGTGTTGCCGTGTTTGCCACAGTTCAGATTCTCTACCTTTCTTCATGTTGGCCTCCAGCATGGCTCTGTGTCTGAAGATGAGCGTGTAGAAGACGGACTGGCAGGCCGTGTAGAAGGCCCCGTGCAGGCTGGTGTCGCAACACACCTGCTTGCCGCTGCTGTCCTGGCTGTCGATGTAGCAATGGATCCAGTTGATCAGCAGGTCCAGACAGGCCCGCACGGTACTGTAGGACGGAGCAGAGACGAGGGGGACAGCTGGATCAGATCAAAAGCTAAAGGAAGACAAACAAACGATGGCACCGTAGGCTTTCGGCTGTTTTCAACTCACACCACAGGGATGAACTTGGCCCGGGCCAGAAAGCTGCCCAGGTACACGGCGGCAGCCTGACGGATGACGGGAGGCTGAGAGGGGTTCTGCAGGATCTTCCACAGGTGATCCAGGAAGGCCTCTGCTAGGGCCTGTGACCAGAATAATGGAAACACAGAAGCTGCTATAACCAGCGGATCACAACTTTGTGTTTGTGATGCTGCTTTATTTACAACCACAGTAGGTGTAGGTATTACTGACCAGTCTGAAGCTGCAGAGGTAAAATACTGTGTACTGGACGTGACAGGAAGCATGAGTGGGCAGAATGAGCTTGTCAAACACACTCAGCAGATCTTTGTACAGCTCCTTAGTTCTTTCCACGTCAAGAGAGCCTGAGAGAGAAAACAGAGCAAATAAAAACCACTAAACGAGTCTTTTAGATCTTGTTCTCCTCTGTCTCTATTGGTCAGTATCACGTTTAAAGCTGTGGATTCCTTTAGTGAGAAGCTGAGCTCCCCGTGTACCGTTGACATGACAGACGTCCTTGATGTACGCCAGCAGCACGGCCATGAGGCTGTCCATCCTCTCAGCCACCGGATGAGCCATGGAGGTCTTCCTGGCGGGCTGATCTGCTGACATGTCCTCGTCCTGACGGGAGACGAGAGGAGAGTCAATCATTTCAGCTGCTAACACTCTGACAGAGGAATCAGAAAAAGCAGCGCCGACTGTTACCATGTCAAAGAGTCCCTCTTCAGACTGATCCTCCGTCCTCAGGTTCTGGACCGCATTTTCTTCTGCCTCCTCAATGTCGGCCCGGGATGCACTCACCTAGAAAGCACCACACACGCTGTTAAGACAGCTAGTATCTTCCAGTGTAAAGCAATGCGTGTCATATGTGGACAAAACTGACGTCCTCCAGAGACATTTTAACTACAACAAGCCTCCTAGAGACTGTATCCACCTTCCAAGTCCCTGTTACTCTCAAAAGCCACATTTCCACTGCAGGAACTTTCCCTAAGAACTAGGAACCGTTAAAGGTACATCAATGTGTTTCCCTCACAGGGAACTATAATAAGCTTATGTTACCTCTACAAAGTTCCTACCTATTGGGTGCTACATTTAAAAAGTGCAGGAACTTTGAGGTTGGGCCTAGGATTCTTTATTGTCATTACAACACATGTTGGAACGACATTGGTTCCTCTGGTTTCGATCCAAGCCATAAGTAAAGAAAGTACGTCTACGGAGGTCCTCCAGCCTCACAGAAGAAGAAGAAGCCGTTCCTCAGTCTGGTGGTCTGGCTCTTGATGCTCTGTAGCTTCCTGCCTGATCGGAGACGGACAAACAGTGTGTATGCGGGGTAGGTGGTGTCTCTCATGATGCAGATCGCCCTTTTCTTGTATCTGGAGGTGTAGATGCCCGTGGTGGTGGATTGTGTTCTTCTTTCAGCTGCCGTGCCACACAGTGATGCAGGAGCACAGGACGCTCTCCACCACACATCTGTAGAATGATGTCAGGACTGAGCTCCCCAGTCCGGTGTGTCTCAGTCTCCTGAGAAAATAGAGGCGCTGGTGTGCCTTCCTAATCGGGCAGGAAGTGTTGGTGATCCAAGTGAGGTCGTCGGTGAGGTGGATGCCCAGGTACCTGTAGCAGGAGACCACTTCCACCGCTGTCCTTCCTCCTGAAGTCCACGATCATCTCCTTGGTTTTCTTCATGTTGATGCAGATGTTGTTTTCTCTGCACCAACCCTCCAGGAGTTCTACCTCCTTCCTGTAGTCGGACTCATTGTTGTTAGAGATGCGTCCAACCACAAACTTCACAATCAGGCAGCTCGGGTGTATGTGAGCATATGTGAGCAGGGTGAACAGGAGGTGGCTCAGCACACAGCCCTGGGGGGAGCCGGTGCTGAGGGTGATGGAGGAGGATATGGAGATTAATAAGAGTCAAAATAACTACGCTAGCGAAGCAACAAATCAGGATTAACAGCAGCACTGCTGGATTCTCCTCCACACTGTCATTTCTGTTGCAGTGACACCTGTAGTCTTGTGCATTACTGCCACCTACTGGACTGGAGTAAAGGGCCACAGACAAGACAACCAATGGTCTAAATGTAATGCATGGTTAGCAAAGCTTTTAGTAACTGGGAATAAATGTATTTTTCTGTTCTTATCCCTCATCTCACTTTTATGTTACAATTCATTATATGAAAAGATTTTTTATTCTTTATTTTGACTCTTATTAATCTCCATATTTGTTAATTTAACTCGAGATACTAACCACTGCATGTTTTAGATAGGTCTATAAATGTTTGGACACTTTTTATTTTAGCCGTTTACCAAAATATACTGAAGTTACAGGGTTAGCTTTATTTTTCTTATCCTGCAGAGCTTCATGTTTCTCATCTGTGGTCCTGGACACTGCTCTTTCTGGAAAGTTGATAAAAGTGCCACCACTGCTCAACCACCTGATTAAATGTTAGGCCATGTAAATAAGGATCTGATGAGAAGAAAACTGAGAAAATATTAATCTGTTTAAAACCATAATTGATGGAGAAAAAAAGATCAAACCCATAGATTCATGCAAACTAAGATGAATGTATCTGTTTTAACCACATGAACAATGTTAACTATGTTAAGTTTGTTTTAATTATGCAGGCTAGCTTTTATTTTGCCTCCTGGAGTAGTGAACAGAAATAGTGCAGCAGAAATAAATATAGAATAAAATTAAGTGTTTCTATTACTGTTCTTTCAAATTCATAAAAGTTTGTGCATATTTTTAATATTAATTCCCTGTTTATCCATAAAGCGTTTAAATAAGGCAACTGGGCTTGAAGAGTTTTTGAGAAGACAAGTTTTTAAAAAAAAAAAACGTTTTGGGGATATATCATGACCTGTATGACTGAGAAACTTCACAGACAATCCTATTTACTTATTTTAAACCTGATTTGAGACACTTTGTATTAATATATACATTATTGTAGACAGTTCTGTGTTCTCAGAGACAAAGAAATGTACGCTTCATGAATCTATAGCAAGGTATAATCACCCACGAGTGAGTTACATGTTCATCTTTGATTACTGATTTTGAAAAAGAATAAAACCATAAAAGAATAAACACATTAATTATATTCTGCACTAAATACATGAAAACGACTTAAGGTTTGTTTTTTATTAAATTCTATCATGCTACTGTACAAACTCAGAACTTGGTTATAGAAGAGACATGTAAACATTAGTATATATTGTGTGTGGTTTTTTTTATTTTGTTAATGAAACCATTCACTCACTCATTCACTCACTCATTCATTCATTGTCCGTAGATGGCTGGAGCAGATCCCTGTTGATGTCTGTAGCTTTTTCCCAATAGGAAATGGACAAAAGATGTTTTGCCCAATACCTTAAGGACAGGCTGCCAGTACATCACAGGGTTAACACAGAGAGACACCAGGCCCCTCTGGACATAGACATGTATACATAGACGACTCATTGAACGCTGGGACGTATGTCAACGTCACCGCCCCACTGAAGGAAGCATCTATGTCCCGCGAGCCAATACAAGTCAATGGAATGAACTCAGTTCAGCATCTTCTTCAAAGTGCTGTAAGTTAACGACTCACATTTACACATTCACACACAAACGTATAAATTCATCAGGAAAGCCAATAGGAACCATAAACAATGTCTGTTGTTCAATGTCCTATCGGTTTCTGGCTATACACGCTCATGCGTGAATGTGTAAACGAGAGGCATTAACTTACAATACTTTGTAGACACTTAATAAACGTTCACTCCATTGACTCGTACTGGTTCACGGGACAGAGCTGCCTCCTCCAATGTGGCGGCGACGTTGACGTACGGTCCAACGCTCAACGAGGTGTCTATGCATATATGTCCATGGCTGTGGACAGGGCTCCTCACCATCACAGGACAATCATTCACACTCACATTCACACACACACACAAATGGGGGAAAGGGGTGGCGGAGGAGGGGGTTACGGCAGAGGTCAAGCTGAGGCTGGGTCTTTCAAGGCCTTTTGAAGATTTTGAGGAATCTCTTCTTCAGAGACTTCCTCTTCGTTTCGGCCTTTTCCTGGTCCCACTGTTTTCTTTCTTCCTTCTGCATCTTCAGGGCTTCAGCTTTCATAGTCAATTTGGTCACCAAGTTGTCATAAGTGTAGCGACTCTTTTCCTCTACCCACGGACGTTGTTGCTCGTCCATCTGAGTCTGCATGACAGTCAGTGCAGCTTTAGCTTTAGCAGTTTCCTCTGCTTGTTGCTGAAGACAGGTCTCTGCGTCCATCAGCTGTTTTCTGGAGTTCTCCCCCTCCTCCACTGTCTTCTTCATGGCCTCGGTCATGGATTGTAGGCGCTGCTGGAGGTCGGCCTTTTCCTGGTCCCACTGTTTTCTTTCGTTGTCCAGGTCCTCCTGCATCTTGGTGGCTGCAGCTGTCATAGTGGATGTCGTCACTAAGTTCTCAGAAACGTAGCGGATCTTTTCCTCTCTCCACTGACGCTGTTGCTCGTCCATCTGAGTCTGCATGACAGTCAGTGCAGCCTTGGCTTTAGCAGGTCTCCTCTGCTTGTTGCTGAAGACGGGCCTCTGCTTCCATCAGCTTTTTTCTGAGGTCCTCATTCTCCTCCGCCGTCTTCTTGATGGCCTCGGTCGTGGACTGCAGGTGTTGCTGGAGGTCGGCCTTTTCCTGGTCCCACTGTTTTCTTTCGTTGTCCAGGTCCTCCTGCATCTTGGTGGCTGCAGCCGTCATAGTCGATCTGGTCACTATGTTCTCAGAAGTGTAGCGGAGCTTTTCTTCTTCCCACTGATGTTGTTGCTGCTCCATCTGAGTCTGCATTAGAGTCAGTGCAGCTTTAACTCTAACGGTCTCCTCTGCTTGTTGCTGTACACAGGTCTCTGCTTCCATCCTTTTGTGTTCTTCTGCGTGGAGAGCGTCTTCTAGCTGTTTACTGTGCAGGGAAACATTTTCATGCATCTCCTCCTTCTTGTTTAGCTCCTGGTGAAGAGCAGCCATCTCTTCTTTCGCCTCTCTTCCTTGGGTTGTGAGCTGTTCTTTCAACTGCTCTAACTCTTTTCTGAGAGCAGCATTATCTTGCTCCAGTGAAGAGATCTTGTCGGTCTTTTCGCCCATAATTCTGTGAAACTCCAGCTCCGAGATCTGAAGTAGAGTGTCGTTCTCAATCCTAGCGCTGGTGGGTTCAGGCTGGACAGCAGGCTCCGGTTTCTCAGCTGGGTTTCCAAGCAGCATTTGGAGAATAGGATGTACTTCAGCTGCTGTAGGCTGCTGTATGGGCTCTGTAATAGCCTGCAGATTTTGCAGGGTATAAGCCGTAGGAGGCAGATAGGGATTGGCAGGTATTACTAGACCTGCAGTTTGAGGCCTGCTGTAGAACCGCACTCTGGTCATCTCCGTGAGTTTCGGAAGTGCTGAAGGCTGCACTTTGATCCTCACGGTGGTCTGTGCAGAGTTTGGTGCAGCTGCACATTGGAGCGTGGCAGCATGCTCCACTTTAAATGTGGTCTCAGTCCATTTTCTTGGTGTGGACTGTTGTGTGGTCGGTGTCCATTCCATCGTCCCTATCCTATATGGCCCTATTGTAGACCACATGTCAGTCCATGCAGGGGTATCTTCAGCATGCTCATCAGAAGCTACAGGAATCTCTGGAGATGCACTACGTACAGCGGCAGCTGCAGTAGGCACTTCTGGAGATGTGGCACGCACTTCTGGAGATGCAGCAGCCGTATTTGCAGATACGGCTGCCACCTCTGAAGATGCGGCAGGTGCTTCTGAAGATACAGCAGGCACTTCCAGAGAAGTGGCAGCCATATCTGGAGATACGGCAGCCACCTCTGGAAAGCCGGCAGGCATGTCTGGAGATGCGGCAGGCATGTCTGGAGATGTGGCAGGCACATTTAGAGACGGGGACAGCCAATCTGGAGACATGGCAGGCACTTCTGGAGAGCCGGCAGGCATGTCTGGAGATGTGGCAGGCGCATCTAGAGCGAGGGACGGCATGTCTGGAGACATGGCAATCACTTCTGGAGATGTGGCAGTAATACCTGGAGATACAGCAGGCACTTCAGCAGCTGACTCACATACTGTGGGAGCTACAACAGGAATCCCTGGAGCTGCATCAGGTACTGTGAGAGCTGTGGCTGGTACTTCAGTAGCTGACTCACATACTGTGGGAGCTACAACAGGATTCCCTGGAGCTGCATCAGATACTGTGAGAGCTGTGGCTGGTACTTCATTTGCTGCGGCTGGTATCTCGGCAGGTGTGTGGGACAGATTAGGCAATGTGGCAAGCAACGCAGGTTTGGTTGCAATCAAACCAAAGTTGATTTTCACAGTTGCCATCTTGTCCTGTTTTCTGACCCCCCATTTCAGGTCAGCGGCCTCGGTGTTCTTGTGCGCCTCCTGTGCGGGGGGATGAGTCTGCTTGGTCTGGAGCGCTGGAAAGTCTTCACCGTTGAGCATGTTGACGTTTTGCTCAACCTCCTCCTGGAAGTTGGAAGTTATCCCGGAGTCCGTTGGCTGAGACATCTCCTGGTCCTCCTCTGAAGACATCGTGGCAGACATCGCGGCAGACGATGCGGCAGACGTTCCGGCAGACGTCGCGGCAGTCTTCGGTGGAATGAAGACTTGGTGTTTAAAGTTACGCAATACGACTTTAAACACCCTGTGAACCTTGTAGCGGTTCGGGTTTGAAGCTGTAGGCTCCATCTGAAATCGAGCAGTGTTCACTGTTCGAATCTCTGACTGTCGCTCCGTGGAATGTGAAGTAATCTTCTCGCTCATCTCTGTGTTTCGTGGTAGGTACCGATCAAAAACTGAGTTATGGCTGTCAGGAGCTCGGTCCTATTTATAGTCCCGGCAACATTCTACAGATCAAAGGCATCAAAGAATCTGACTCCGGAATGACATCACATGTCGTCATGTGATTACATCATGTGATGTCATCAGAGAAGCTGACAGATTCTTTTACACATGGAAGGCGGCAACATTCCATCACTTCAGTGTGG
The DNA here is from genome assembly GCA_005024645.1 of Planiliza haematocheilus. Taxonomy (NCBI): domain Eukaryota; kingdom Metazoa; phylum Chordata; class Actinopteri; order Mugiliformes; family Mugilidae; genus Planiliza; species Planiliza haematocheilus. The sequence continues at coordinate 2,196,436 of SRSE01001373.1, forward strand.
ACACGTGAGAGGTGACCTCAGTCAATCAGTCAATCAATCAATCAATCAATCAATCAACCAATCAATGAACCAATATATTTTATCCTTCGCTTGATATAGAAAGACCTCGATGCTCGTCAAAGACCTCGTATACATATGTTGACTACATCAGTGTTGGCTAATGTCGGCTCCCTCACTGGGATGAGAGAGATAAACATGTTGCAGCAGAGATTAAAAGCCCTTTAGTGTTGAACCTAGACTTTATTGGCCATTTAAACTCACGTCCAGTTTGAGCAGCTTCCCGATGATCACCTCCAGCACATCCCGTCTAATTGACGGTATGTACACCGTCACCCTCAGGAGGTTGTGGACGTAACACTCCTGTAAAGAAGGATCAAGTGTCGTCATAACTGTGGTTAATACTACGAATACACAACAATATTCATGACACGTATGATGTTACAATGAAACTGTTGCATAATTATTGCAAAAATCAAGCAAAACTAATAAAACTGCAATGTCTAATAATGGCAGAGCTGAAAATCTATTTCCTGACTACAGTGTATTTAATATTATGTATTCACAATCTGATGATATTTGAAATAACTAAACAAGGTCTCCTTTATATGTGATCAGGCACAACAGTCGCAGCTGTCCAACTATTTATACCTGATACTAAAATGTGTATATATGCAGCCTCAGTTTTTTCTTACCAGTGTCCTGGAGGATTTTTGTACGAAGGGGAAGTTGTCCTGCAGAATAGGCATCAGGAAGCGACTTGTACTAAAACAAGAGCACAAATACTTATAGTAACATGTAAACTACAATATTAGGTTATTTTACTCATTTTATTGACTAACTGATTATATATTAATGCACATATGTCGCTCTATGACATGTTTGGCATAAATGGATGGATTAGGGACACTTTGCAGATACAGCCAATAGTTCAAGAGAGAACGGGAGGAACATTTTCTTTGTTTGTTTGAGCCACGTCACTCATTAACAATGTTTGATTTCCTTCCTGAGAGGAGGCAACGAAAGGTGATGAACCAGACTGTCCGTGCCAGTGATTATTAAAATAAACCCAAATGATCCGTCTTGACACCTTGAACTAAGGCCAATGACACATTAAGTCAATTTCTGTCAGAAGAAGACGCCTCTGATTGAGAATTCAGTGTAAAACATATAATCAAAAGCTTGGAGAATGACACAGCAGGTGACTTACGATGGAACATATCTGGTGATGAGCTGTAGCGCCTGGTGACACTGATGGAAGTTTCTGGGAAGATCTTAAAAAAACAATAATAATAATCAAAAAAGCAGTATGGTGTCAATTAATATGTATTTAATGACAGAATGAACTGTGATGATTGAAAGCCATCCGCACTACTTCCCTCTAAAATACAGAAATAAAAAGTTACTCACTCTCATCTTCATCATCTGAATCAGAGATATCCACTCCTCCTTCACAGATGGTCACCCTCTCTGAAAAACAAAACATTTTACTACTCTGACAGCACCGTGACAGGCCTCAGTTTGGGATTTAACTTGCGATCATTTGGTCATCAATCAGAGGGAACGTACTGGGAGTAAAGTGGGAGACCACCATCTTGAGGCAGGCGCACAGGTAGACCGTCTGTGCTGACACCAGGTTACCGAGGAAGGCCATGTACTCCTCCACCACGGCCTGGCTCCGTCCGACCCATGGAAGCCTCTAGTAACAAAAAATCACACGTATATTTAGCACAGAGGCACAATCTCACCATGGTCGCCCCCATGGTCGCCCTCATACGCACCAAGATAGTATAAATAAGTTGCTCATGGTCCTTGGTTAGCTGGCTCACACATCCCCGAAACTCTTGCAGCCAGTTGATGATCTGAGCATCCTGTTAGAGGGGAGAAAGCTCACTCAGAATCAAAGCTGCATGACAAAGGTTTACTGTTTGACCCGGATCCCAAGCGGATGCTTTACCGTACCTTTATGTCAGGATCAGCCAGCTGATGTTTCAGCAGTTCGTAACCACTTGAGTCTCCCTTCAAAGAAGAACAGATGCAGCTGATGAGCTAAATTATATGAATTACAGCACCTGTTCAACAGCTGGTTAACGCCAATATCTAATCAGCCAATCACATGGCACATTTAGACACGGTCAAGATGATCTGCTGAAGTTTGAACCGAGCATCAGAATGAGGAAGAAAGGTGGTTAAAGTGACTTTGGACGTGGCTGCAGGCAGCAGACGACTTGAAAAACAGGGGCGGCACAGTGGCGAGATGGTTAGCACTGATGCCTCACAGCGAGGAGGTCCCAGGTTCAACTCTACGGGCCGACTGAGCCTTTTCTGTGTGAAGTCTGCGTGGGTTCTGTCTGGGCTTTCCTCCCACCGTCCAAAGACATGCTTGATAGGTTAATTGATGATTCTAAAAATGGCCGTGAGTGTGTCTGTCTCTCTGTGTCGGCCCTGCGATAGACTGGGGACCCAGGGTGTACCCCGAGTCTCGCCCAATGACAGCTGGGATAGGCTCCAGCAGACCCAGCGGCCCTTAACAGGAACGAGCGGTTACAGAAGATGAATGAACGCATGAAATGAAAAACGCTGCCTGGTCTGATGAGTATTCCTGATGCACCGATGTTCGGATTGTAGGGTTAAAATTTGACACAAACATTATGGAAACATGGCTCCGTCCTGGTTTGTATCAGTGGTTCAGATCACAGCATTGAGCACACACCTCCTGATGGCTGTTACTACATGTCTCTATGAGCAGCCTGCTACACAGTGGTTTCAGCACCTTATTGAGCCTGTGCCACAAAGAACTAAGGCGGATCTGAGGACACTAGTAAGGCGTACCTAATGAACTGGCCAGTGAGTGTAAAATAAAGTGTAAAGTTTAAGAAGGTGTGTAAAACCAGGGAGAGGAATCCTTTCAGTATGCTGGTTTATTGCAATTAAAGCTCCTATAAGTAAGAGTGACTTTAAAACAAAGTCTAATAAATGGCTGTTTAATGTCAAAACACGTTAGACACATTATAATATAATAAATGGATTGTGGCATAATTAAGATGTTATAATGAAGTGACATTTTTTTCTCTTTGTCAAACAACCAGTGTATTCTGTGATGGTGACTCCTTTAACGTGTACACGCACGGATTGGATTGTTGTCAATAGCAACGCTTTTTTTACCATTTAGCACAGTTTGACTCAACGACAGCACTCACCCGCCTATATTTCTCCAATGTTTCCTCAACGCTGCCTCCAAACCTGACAATCTTGGCAGGTGGAGTGTTCAAAAACTCCCGACCGTCTACCTCCATATTCACACTGGCTCCTGAAAATAACAAAAACTCCTAGCTAACGACTGGGTTTACTCGGCTAGCTTAGCTTCAAGCTAAAACACGTCGAGCCGAGTACGGACGTTCGCGCTACTTTCATTATAAGGGTCGACAAAAATGTTCACTCACGGCATAACATTTACAGAGTAACACTCATTTATTTCACATGCTGGAAAATAAACTACCCTGTCAACAGCCGAGCGCATGTGTAAGCTCGGTTTTCCTAAACGGAAGAGAACCCTGTGTTTACGGACGTGAATCCCGGTGTCGCGTTCAAAGATGTCCGAAAAGCTCGAATTATGAGGTCAATGGTTCCGGTTGGGCACACGTTAATGAATCTGCGTGTGCGCGGTCAGTACTTGATCATATTGACTTTTTATTTTAATTTTCCAATTTATTTATTTCCACTAAACTCTTAATAAGACTTAATAAGGCAAATATCATGATGGTTATTTTATCTTATAGTGGCCACATTTTTTGTTTTGTTTTGTTAATTTTTACGGTTTTAGTTTGCTTCCCGTTTTTTTTTGAAAATCCTCTGCCTTGTGTTTATTTTTTTATTTTCTTCCTCCCTTTGTGTTACATCCTCCTGTGTTTTGTGTCACCTGTATGTTTCAGCCTCTTTACTTTTATCTCACACCACTGGTCTTCTCCACCAGTGTTCATGCAGTTTTTATTGTGATATTCTGTCGTGGCAGTTTTAAAACAAATGAATTCAAACAGCATAAAGACATAATTTAATAATTTAATAATAAAACATCCATGTGCATTTAATATACCATTCATGACAGACCAATGGACAGGACATTGTTTTGTCTCTTATCAATTACAGGATGACTCATGGCTTCGGTGTTTCCATTATCCAACATGGTCCTACCTTTGTTACTACAATCGACCGTTTATGTCTATTGTCTGTGTAATACTATCCTATGACATCACAAAAAGAAGTAGTATTGCTCCATGTATTACTGTATTGTTTCAAATGCACTGTCCCGGTAAATTTGGTCATCTACTGTTGGATACGCTTCTTTGCACTGTGCTATATAGAAAACGGATGTAGAACATAAAAATGAGAAGAAACAGCAGTATCATAAAAGTCAGCTCGTTCCAAAGGTTAGACACTGAGGCTTCTTATCGCTACGGGTGGGGATAAGGACACATGCTGCCAGCTCCACCTGTTTTTCCACAGCAGTGTTCTGTTCAAAACCAACAGCAGCCAGCTCACATTCATTCATGACATTAGATATTTGTATTCTGCCCCTCGCACCTCCCCCCCATACATATTTATAATCTGTTTTTTCCCAATTGTGCAGAGAAGAATCTGTAAATCTGACCTAAAGAGTAATATCTTAACAGAAATCATGAGCGTTCTCTGTAGTAAGGTAAGGGTCACAGCATGAAACCGAATCAGTGAGCTGACCTGGCACCGTCATCCCAACATTTACCACCGTTATCTCATTCATTTTTATTTCTTGCATTAATAAATAATGCCACATATTTACATGGAGCTATAGCACAGACTTTATTACCAGTTTTAATTAAGCTCATGTGGCCTCATTTCCCGATCTAGGGAGATTTTAGGTCATCGAGGCCTCTTGTTAGAGAGGTTGGGGTGGATGGACGGGTTGACAAAACACTGAGCTTCAACAAGGACAGTTCCCAACAGTCAGATTAGTTTCGCTTAAACAGGAACCAAGCCATAAAGTCTATGAAGGTTTTCAGTCATCCAGGGCCTGGTATTGGTCGAAGGTCATTGGAGGAAGTCCTCTAATTCGATCGCTGACAGTTCCTCGTCATGTGGGTTTCAGATGGGCACCCGCTCCCACTTGTGTTCCCTAATAGAAACCTAAACTCCTCACCAAACATTAGAACTAAATAAACTGACTTGGTGCCGAAACGTCTTCAGAAAACCCAGCAAATCCAAGAGCTTTTGTTTCAGCTTTGTTTTTTGAAAACCCATAACAAAACTAAATTCTATCCGAGTTAAAAACGTTTCATAAACAACAGAGTTTTCATCAATGGGTAAGCTATTTGTAGTTCAACACTTTATCTGGGGCATATTGCCTGACACTCCTGTAGGTTGTAAAAACAAACTATATGGCTGCAGATTGGAGAACATGACTGGTGTGTGATCATTTGATGTAGCGCAGAGCTGCCAAGTTATGACCTTTCTTCCTTATTCCAGGTCCAGGAAGAAAGATGCCTAAGAGGAACCACAACAATCTGCAACTTGAGGAGCTTGGAAAGGTGTCAGGTGACAATTACTGCTGGAAAATTTGAAAGACTTTCTCTGAAGTGACCAATTCTCATGAGACTGATCAACCTAACCAATCATAATTCATTGTAGCTTGACACCTAGTTATATGGATTATCTAATAAAATAATTTAACAACCGTTCACTTAATTACATCATTGCTTTGTTATGGTGTGATGTGGCACTGACTGACTGCTCCACAGCTTTGACAGCGACAAAAAAAGCATTTAATCAGGAAGTGTCATCAAAATTCAAGACCTCATTTTTGCGAGAGACCCGAGATCAAACTAGACACGTTTACCGTGCGCACGGTATCACAGCAAAACAGTACAATCACACAGAACAGACATCACATACATGTACACTTATTAAAACCAATGTCACAAATATCAGACAAATCAGTTTTCAGTTAGATGAAAATGAAACTGTGTTTTTGTCTTTCTTACAGTAGAGACCAACAACAAATATCTATTAGCACAGACCCTTCGCTGCCCTTTGTCAAATTCCAACTTCCTGTGTTGCTACTGTTGCACGTTAGCCGTCTCACGTCCACGTTACCTCTGGACCAGGGATCTTCAACGTTTTTCAGGCCAAACTGATGGGTAAAAAAATGTCTAATCAACCAAAACTATCGCAACCCCCCTGCAGTAGCGCTGCCCACCCGTAGCGGTTGTGTCTTTGTCAAATTCCAACTTCTTGTGTTGCTACTGTTGCTATGTTGGACAAACAATTGCCATCTGGGGGTTCATTTCCGTAGAAAAAATGTTGAAAAACCCATAGATTTAATTAGCATTACAACCCAGAGAGAATAACCATACATAAAAAAGTAAAAACTGGGGTAAAGACATGATGTTTCCAATGTCTGTTGATGTAAGCATGCTTGCTAACGTTAGCCATCTCGCCTACACGTTACCTCTGGACCAGGGATCTTCAACGTTTTCCATGCAAGGACCCCCAAACTGATGTCTAATCAACCAAAACTTTCGTAACCCCCCTGCAGTACCTCTGTGGACCCATAGGGGTTATGGACCCACTGTTGAAGACCTCTGCTCTAGACATTTAGACTCCAGAACATTCTAGACTCTAGACTTTTCTTTGTGAATTGGACCCCCTACGATTGTTTGTCTAAGCTAGCAGGAGTAACATAATTAGCTGGGACTCGACAAAAAGGGGGTAGGAGCCCTCTGGTTGGTGGGCAGCAGAAAAATCCAACAAAGGTTTAAGTCTGGTGGCGGCTCAGACTTCAGGTGTAGATGTTCTGGTTAAATTTGGGCTGAGCTCAGCTTCTTGTACCTCAATGTAAACAAGTTCTCTGGTCGAGTCCCGTGACGCCGCTCGCAGTTCACACAACTATCGTGCTCTTTGGTGCAGCCGCTCCTCACACAATGAAGTCTCTCAGTCTGATTATAAGCCGAACATTCATTGAGAAAATATCCATTCTCAGGTCTTCTTAAACTCAGCAGCTGGTAGCACTTGTGCAGATCACAGTGAATTACTTCATTCAATGATTTCTCATAATCTCAAAGACAAACACAAACAGTAAAAAATACAAATAAAATTAAAACTCAGCATCAGTTGAAGTCAAGTGAAGACAGCTTAGGACTCTGTAGGCCAGGTTCTCCATAGTTCAGTGCTCCAAGGATCTATTTAAGTCTCTGTGGGAAAGGAAATAAATGAACAATCACATCAGGCGGTGATCAGAAAGTCATTTCAGAGCGTTTTATCGGACACTTCTCCATCCGTCTGCGGTTTTCAGGGAAGTTACAGGTAAGCCCCGCTATTGTTGAAACTGAGGGCCTTGTGTTTCAGTAAGCAGTGGCAGGTGGTTAATGATTGCCCATTGATAAGAGACTCTTTACTGCTGCAGCTACAGGCAGCTTTTCTTTGTTTTAGTTCCGCATTTAAACCAAATCAAACCAGAAAAAAACAACAAGGTTGTACTCAGCACGGAGGACGCCCTTATTAAAGTTTAATCTGTCCCATAGATCTTACTTTATTTACAGTAAAAAAAACAACTAACCAACCTTTTAATAATGTCATAGCTCACCTCTGTATATCAGGCCCACCCAGACATTGCCTTGTTTTTTTAATCCCTTCTTAGAACTCATTTTTATTATTAGCCGTTACATTACGTTTTTTATTGTGTTTTAATCTTGTACTTTTAATAGTACTCTCCTTTTCTGTCACACCTCAAGCAGATGGGTCGCTGCCATATGAGCTCATGGATTCAGCTCGTGGTTTCCTTCTGTTAATAACGAGTCTTTGTAAAAAAAAAAATCGTATTGTTATTGAATGAAATTAAACTAATTAGCATTTTTTTCCTCTTCCTCTTCATGGTCTTTGTTTTGTGTGTTTGTATGTTTTATATAGCTATGTTTAAATGCTCTGACTACTCCGTGCAGCAAGACTTGTTGTTTTTAAATGTTAAATTGAAAATTTGAAACTAAATTGACAGTGATGTGTAATTTAATAATCCTTTGACGTTTTTCAGGTTAGATAAAACAAATAAATAAAGGTAGATATTATAATGTAAATGACGGGACTACATTGCAGGTGGACTGAAGAGGCCTTTGAGGCCTTAATGAAAAACAGGAACAGGAAAATTCAAATGTAAGTGAACGTTACATTGGCCTGTGTTATAAATACAACACTCATTATGTTATTAGTATATTTCATAAAAGTGTTCCTAGTTGGATGGGCTGGAGACTTTGTCTTTATAGCTGTGCAGGCCTGTATTAAATCCAGGATGCACAATATTATCTTTTGCAAGTTAAACGTACAGGAGATAGATGAAAACATGATATTTACAAGCGGTGAATTTAATATTTCATAGATTATTCCCCCATTTAATTGTAGATTCAGGGTGAAGTTGTGTGAGAGGCCTCACCTGTTGACTATGTCGGCGAACTCTCTGTGGTCGTGTGCGGCATCACTACGTGACAGCCCGCCACCGAGGAGACAGCACCGCGCGGGATGTTTTCATACGTGGGCATCGTATCCATGGCAACGTCCACCTGCTCCGCGCGCGGGGACACCTGCGGCCCCGCGGCCGACCCCCGCGAGCGGGTCGCGCGGCCGCCGGACTGTGATCCGGTCCTGCGGAACGAGTCCCTGAAGCTGCTGGAGACGCGGCTGGACAACCGCCTCATCACGCCGCCGATGCCGTTCAAGTCGCCCTTGTTCTTCTTCAGCAACCCGACATCATCCTCCAACTCCGCCGGGGGCACCTCGATGTTCCCGGAGTACCAGAACACCCACCAGATGAGGCTGAGGAAGATGACGATGGCGCCCGCGTAGACGAGCAGGTCGTAGAAAAACACGTTGGCGAACACCCCGATGAGGAGCACGGCCAGTCCCACGATGTCAAAGGCCACGGCGAGCCAGAAGCAGCACACGCAGCGACCCAGGCCCCGGTACGAGGGCTCCATTGTCCGTAAGAGGAGACGCGGAGGTCTCAACAATAACCGATTATTTCCCGGAGCCCTTTGTGAAGCGGCATTGAGTTTCAGAGCGGTGTGAGTCAGGTGAGGCGCTGCGTCCCGCTCAGGGTCGACCTGCGGAGACTCACCTCAAAGAGGAGGGGCGTGGTCATCACTGGAGGAGGGGCTGAAAGGACTTACCTGGCAGGTAAGTTAATATGCCATCTTTTGTTTATCTTTTCAGTTTTCAAGTAATGAAAACTATCAGCGTCATGATAAAGAGTCCCGACTGTTTACGTCCAACCAACAAAACTCTAACATAGATTGAATGAACCTACACAGTTTAAAAGTTTCTGTCTAAAAATGTTTTTAAGTCCCGAAACTCAACTAATCAAACGAAGCGGAAATATTACACCTGTGTATTTGTTTACTCAGAAAAAAGAGACAATATTACATATCTGTGAGGTGAAAAGGTAGGTACACCTCTTGGATTACAAATTGACTTCGACGCCAAGTTGAGAGTCCATCGGCTCAGAAGTGTTTCCAGTTCGTGCAACTAGACTCTGGTGTTGCTCCGTTTTGTTTAAAGCAAATCAGGTGGAGGTTGGGGAAGTGGAAAACCATCTCTCTAAAGAGTTTGGAATCCACAGACTGTGATCAAACGGAGGAGATTTAAGATGTTTCTGCAGGAAAGAGTTAAGTAAAAGTAAGAAGACCGTAAAGTAAAAAAAATAAAATATGAAATAAATAAAATGAAAATTTACAGATGTGCAGAAAAAGCATCCCCCATAACTTCTTATGTGTTTTCTGAAGACGCTTAAACAGCGTGAGGGCAAACTGCACTGGGAGGTGCAATGAGTCGTGGCGACCACTGGGGGTCAGTATGGAGCAACACTTCAGTTTTTAGATTGGCAGCTCAGGATTAGGCGAGTTTATTTGGATGGTATAAATGCAGAGAACAGTTTTTGTTTTATGATATGCTTAATATTTTGACATAACGCTCGAGTTCTTTAATTTACATAGCCTTCGCCTCACGGCATACAAGTTTACAAAACCCACTGCAAGCCGGTTTTCTTGCACCTGCTTCAATAAGAGTTCACATTGTGCAAATGAGTCAGGGTTCACCGTGCTCACCAACCCAACATTTGACAGCTAACTTGACGTGTTGGGAGTCAAGATAAGCAGGTAAAAAGTGCACTTAACCATCCTCTGATCACACGTCTCCATTTACAATCACATTTAACAATAAGCTTCTCGTGGTTCTTCACTATGAGCTTTGCTTTTTTGATTCTATAAACTGGGACACTGATCAGAGTATCGCTGTTGTTGTCGAGGACACTGGCTGCTCTGAATCCTGATCTCCATCCAACTTGACATCTGTTAAAAAAAAACAGCGGAAACGGGAAGCTCTGGAAAATTCCCCCATCAAAGCTGAGACCTGGAGGAGTTGGACCAAGAAGAGCCAAACTACCAAGTGTCAGCTTCAACAAGAGAAATAAAAGCAAGCTCCTCACAAGATGTGCCACAAGAGTTAATAATAAAATCTGACCATGCTCCTCGTTCCATTTGTTAAATAGAGTATATATTTATTAAACATGGAATAGACAGCAGCTACCTTTGTCCATTTCAATTTATTTTGGAGCCTTTTTCTATTTAAGGGCTCCAGTAAAGTGTGAGTCTGCTTATAACAGATGAGGCTGATGTGTTGAGGTGAGTTTGTAAAAAGTGAGAACTTGAATAAAAAAAAAACTTGAATAATACGTTTTCATTTTTTAAAACATTTTAATAGCGAGCCTGGACCGACGTTTAAAACTCAAACCCGGATTCAAAAGGCGACCCACCAGCAGATGCCGAGCAAATAATCAACTCCTTAAACCCACGAGGCCAGAGGCTGAAACGTGCGCCGACAATGAACACGCGTCGTTTTCCCCAATTTATTATTTTATTGTCATAGTTGTTTGCTTTAATAACATTTGAACACGCTCAAGCACGCCGCCAGAACGCCACATGAGAAACCAAAAAACTGGGTAAAAGCAAAGGGAAACATGTACACCCAAGATAAACATTTGGTTTCAACCGGTTAAGTTCTTTCAAATAATTTCTTTTGCGAGTAACTTCTGTAAATCATTTTTTTTTTCTCTTATACTCCAAGCAAAAAAAATCCTGGTCCACATCTGTTTACAGATATAACTTCTGCCATTTGTCATTGATGAAAGCAAAAAAATAAAAAATTAACAAAGAAAAAAAATAATAAATCATTTAATGATGAGTAGACCAGAGTGGGGAGGTGGGGGGGGAGATGGAGGGAGGGCTAACCCAGAATGGCATAGCTGAGCTCTCAATATGAGAAAGCTGACTCGTGTGGACATCATCTTGGTTTGTCATTTGCTTAAAAACAGGTTTCTTTTTCATGAGTTTTTTTTTTTCTTGGAGCTGATCTTCAGCACGCAAAAGGGGGGCGTGACAGGGAGGTGCCGTCGCCGCTGATAACAGTGCGAGCGGGTTGTGATCAAGCTCCGCTCGGTCCTTCTCACCAGGACTCTCAAGTCCTCTTCAGTCCCGCTCAGCAACCAGCTTCAGCACCTTACCGATGGCGATGGTCTTACCTGAAGCGCAAACAAACAAAAAATATCAGATAAACAAGTAGCTCCACCAAAACCAGATCCGCTGCAGCGTCTGTGGGTTTTCCTACCTTCGTCCCGTAAGGTAAACCGTCCCATCTGAGGAAAATCTTTAAAGGTCTCGAGGCAAATGGTTCCCGCTGTGCGCAGACGGGCGATGCACACCTGGTCCTGTTTGACGAATCGTGGTCGTGTCTTACTCTTCTCTCCCGTCTTCTTGTCTACCATACAGATTAAGGCCTGCAGAAGAGCAACAACGCATCCTTCAAATGCTGCTCCCATTCTTTAATAAATCAGAGCAGGCTCAGAGTCTTTTTAAAAACGTTGGCGCTCAGTCTTACCGTAATTTGCACTTCTTCAATGCAGGTGTGAATGTGAAGGACTGCATTGTAACCTGGACAGATGATGGATTTGTGTTCGATGATGACAATCTGTTGAGAGAAGAGTTAACAGTGAGATTTAATGACACTACTGCTTAAACTATAAGACTAGCCTGATGCCCACCGAGGAGTGACGCTGGTGCTGGACTCCACAGTCCTTCAACCAACACATGGCTCCACAGGAGGCTTCCAAACAATCATCACTGCCCACCATGTGTAGGTTGGAATACACTGAATACACTGGTTTCTTATTAACTGCCTACTCTATGGCAGGAGGACATATTTTTATACTTTTATACTACGTAGCTACTGTTTTTTTTTAATTTCTAGCATAAAATACGATCTTTTACTCACCCATATAACTTTTTGTCATTTGTAATCAATCGGGAGCAGAGGCTGCGCTAGACTTTATTGTTGTCTGTCATTTTGACTGACCGGGTGATAAAAATCCCGTCATAATCAATTTTTACCCGTCACTTTAATTCTTTAAATGATAAAAAATACATATTCAATAGCATTTAATTTTTATTAAAGTTTAATTAACTTTAAGTACTTTTTTCAGAACAGTATTGACTTTAAATGGTAACAAAAACAACAACAAAAGTTTCGGCTGCCGACACGTCTTGTCCGTACTCTGAACGGGACTGCTAACGTAAACAGCTCTTAGGCGGTACCATAGTGTGCTAGCCGTTAGCTGCATAGACATAGACCACTGACTGTATTCACTAGACGTAGACATATGGTTAACCGAGCTCTGACGTGTGCATCACTATAATCGGTGTACCAGGAAATCATGCACGGACAAAAGAGCCAATCAATAAGGTCACTCGCCACCAAGTGGTCAGGAGTGTGAATTGCAATCTGTCAAAATAACGGCTGCCTTCAGATTTTTCCGTCACATTTAAAAAAAAAAAAAAAAACGGTCAATGATGGAAAATATTCTGTTAACGCGACCCCTGATCGGGAGATATTTAGATCTGCCTATATCCATATAATGGAAGTGAATGGGGCACCGAAACGCAGCCTCTAAATAACTCATTATCTGCCACGAAACACATTCATTTCACAAAAATCTTGTTCGTACACTAGTGCTATTCCCCGCTTAGTCCGGAGTTACCCATTATCATCATTCAGGGTCTGAGGATTGACCTACAGAGGCTGCGTTTCGGTGCCCCATTCACTCCCACTATATGGATAAATGCAGATCTAATCATCTCCCGAATGACTACAAATGACACAAAAGTTATATGGATGAGTAAACAATTGTATTTTATGCCAGAAATAAGGTCCAGGTTGTAAAACAAAAACAATTAGTAGGTCTCATTTAAAGCAAGATTAGTTCTGTAAACTTTATATATACACTGCATAGTACAGCTGTGAGCCCGTAATGTGACCCCACTCCCCTCAATTAAAATGAATGTTTTAAGCTTCACTGTGTAGAGTGACGCACACTGATTCATGTGCTTTACACCCGTACGCATCACTCTGTGACACATCCTGTCTAGGGCTTTAACTCATCACAGTACAGTGCTGAACCACTCAAACATGTTGCCATGATCACCATTTTTTACTATTACTCTCTGGTTTTGTGGACTGACCTGGGCATCGAAGGTGCGCCCCGAGTGACAGAGGTTCTCAGCGTTACAGAGGATGAAGCCGGGAAGGATCTCCTCCTCTTCAATGCCCTTCAGTCGCAGCTTGAGGTTTTCGCCTGGTGCAGCGTCGTCCGTCTCCATGTCATCTGACAGGAGACTCAGCACCTCCACCGTGTGCTGCGTGACAAGAGACAGCGGGGGAGGAAACATCGGATGAGACGACGTGAAATTCAAAGGGAATAATACGCTGGAGTTTATTTTATCCCGGAAAGACGGAAGACTGAATGAGTTAATTCTTGCTGACGTCTGTGTGGAGACTCTATGAAGGGAAATTATTATTGCTTTGCGCTGCTTAAAAGCAAAGTTTTTTAGTGAAATGACAGGAACTTAGCTCAATATACAGTTGTTATTCAATTTATATAGCTGTATTGTTTCATTTATGAACCTCTGTCTGGTTGAGTGCAGCCTAATGCATCTGTGCACACAACACCAGGAGCCACTGTGAAGTATCTAGATATTATTTTATCTATAAATTACATTTTCTTGGTTCCAGCCTGAAGAGGATTCTGGGATGTCTTACCCTGTTTGGCATCATGACGAGCTGCTGTGCTTTACTGATGGAGCCCGACTCCAGCTTGCCCAGAATCACGGTGCCCATGTCCTGATGAAACAGATCGAGCAGCGTGTCAGGGCAGAAGAAATGAGGAAGTGTCTGAGTTCACTTACAGCTCAACCATGGAAGGGACTTCACGTCCAAATTTGAAAAATATATAACTAAACCCAAAATAAACTCGGCTGCAAGAACGCAAAGTAAGTGTGTCAAACTCATGACGTACAAATGTTATGTTATAACCCTGAACACAGTCCTGTGCCAAACCAGGAAGTGTTGCAAATGGACTTAGGATAATATTTAACAAAGAGGGTGATAGATATGCAAATGTAATCGTTGAGCCTGTTAATTGAAAACAGAAATTCACTGTATGTTTGTGTCTCTGGCCAAGAGAAACCCAGCAGATCCTTACCTTGTATTTGTCTACAATCGGCAATCTGACTGGGCCGTCGCTTGATCTGTTGAAAAGTGGCAAGCTGTCCAGGTGTGGAATGAATGGTAGACCTCTGCAGCAAAAACAAGACGCGGAAAGAAATCAGAGGAGCGTGATAGACGAGCCGGCACCGTGACGGCAGCAGAGAGCTGCTGAGAGGACGACGCAGTCACACTTACGTGTACCAGGAGCACATGTCGGTGGGCTCCTTCAGGTTGGCCCCCGTCAGCCCGGAGCACGGCATGAAGTGGATGTCTTTCTTGGGGTTGAAGCCCACCTTCTTCAAAAATGGCACTAGTTTCTCTTTACACTCTTCATACCTGAGGGTTCACAGAGCAGGGAGGTTGTTAGGATGCATAGTTTAAGGCTACTGTTGAGATATAGGCGGCGATTAATCAGAAATGAGATCAGCAACGTCAAACCAGCGCTCCCTTTACTTGTTTTACTTCCCTTTAACATAATAACCAGTAAGTTATGGTTAGCTTTTGTCTTTTTCATACTTCTTCTTCCCTTGATTTTGACAAGACTAAGCTTGTCCCGGGCCTGTGCTCGCTGACGCTGCGATAAACATTTTGGCTGCCAATTATATCAGCCAAAACAAAGAGCAGGGCAACCATTAGCATGAGTGTCTTTTTCCGTGTTCATCCAGACGTAGGTACGACAAAAATCTAATGTGTAGTCGGACATGACGGCTGTTCATCAACGGACACAGCCAGACTTGTGGATACAAGTTAGACTGGAGACCTGTGTGTGTCTCTGTGTGTGTGTGCAGTCCCCCACAATTAATGTGTACATAGTCGAACAAGCTGTGCTCTCGTCTGTGTGGGAGTTATTGTACAGGAAGCACAAAGGAAGGCTGCAGTAGACGATGAAAGACAGAGATGGTGAACAAGACGTCTACAGTTTCTGCCGTGCATTATGTGCACTGCTCAACTTAGGCATCAGTCCTGATAGATAAAGGACCTAAAAAGCACGGGAATTACAATATCCTAGAGCTTTAGATGAAGATGAAGTGCTGGCATTAACCTTAACTGGGAAAGAAGACTGAGATGATGCGTTTACTGACAGACCACTCATTTTGTGTACCGATATTTTACGATAATCTTCCAGGTAACCCACCTCTCCAGGCTCCAGTTGACGGTGGGATCGTCCATTTTATTCACCAGAACAATGAGGTGCTTGACGCCAGCCGTTTTGGCCAACATGGCGTGCTCCCGCGTCTGTCCACCCTTCTCAAAGCCAGTTTCGAACTCTCCTTTCCTGGCAGAGATCACCTGAGGGACAACGGATTCATTCATTAGTGAGGCAGTCTATGAGCGCTGTTAAAGCAACTACAACAGACCAGAACGTTTACCCTTTTAGACCACAGGGAACCTTAGGGAATCTATTTTAATGGACTAGCTTTAGTTTCAAATTTGGCTCATTGTTCCTGCCCTGTAGTGTCCAGTCATGATCCTGTTGTTGGCAGCATTAGGACTCAAGGGGCCTGTAGTTTATGTTTGATCATCGTTTAGGCCGGCAGCTTGTTATGATATGCATATATGAGACCAGGAACATGCATCTAGAGTAGGCTTCATCCCAATTCCCCCTTTCCTTGACACTTTAACCCTCTGGAGTTGACGCGTCCAAATCACATGACCAGTTTGAGACGATGTAGCAAGAAGATGAAGTCTCACTGCGACTCCGTTTCAATTTGTATACAAAGTGCTAACTTTAAACTATATACCAGTTTTTGAATTGTGTTGATAGTAAAAGTAAAACTGGACTTATTAAAACTAATATACGGCGTGATTTTTCCTGAATATTGTCATAGTGTTTAGTGCAGGAGGATACGGGACCCCCTTGAAAATGAGATGCTACATCTCAAGGGGCTATCCTTTAATAAATTCAAATACGGCGAAACGGAAAACGCTAGCAAGCGGAGATCACTAGCCGGCTTCAGGTGATTGAAGCAAAAAGCCAAAATGTGAAACCCGCTTCCCTATTGGTGCAAAAATGCATCATATCAGCCAATCAGAAAATTATATGGTAATGGTTGCTAAGGGAGAGGGAAGATTTGTGGGAGTGATACTATATACGATCTATGGACGGACGACTATGAAGATAGAAACGAGTTTTGAGATTTGAGACATTTGTGACCTTACGTATTTACTTATTAGACATTATAAGACATTACTTATTAGACATTACTTATTGTGACGGCTGATCATTTTGCAAATGGTTGTAAACAGTTGCAGAAAAACGTCTGATGCATTTCCTGTATTTCAATGTAAATAATTATAAATAACTTTGTTGTTTGCTAAATTTTTATATAAGCGTTTGAAATTTACAGTTTAAATTTGCATTCTAAGTTATAAAAATGTCTTGTTAAATATGTTTGTGATTTCCACAGTGAAAAATGTAGGTTTTTCCTACTCTGATTTTATGTTTTTAGTGTGGTTTTAGGTCCACTGTGTTAACACAGTATGTGAGAATGAAAAAATAACTTCAGACTCACACATATGAGGTTGTGCTGAAAAGAATGACACCCAACACGGTGAGGTAAACTGTTATTAAGATGAACTATAAAGGTAAAACCAAAAGTAGTCAAAAACGGCCAAATATACTGTAGACCTCAGAGGGTTTAACAAAGCAGTGGCAGAAGGTGGCTGTGTGATCAGCTGCATCCTAAATCCTAAAGACTGAACAAGATAGATCAGTTTGAGGTATTTTGATTTATAATTATAATAGTTGGAGGTTTTTTACTGGAGTTATTTAGTTCCGGTGTCCTTGGTTTCTACTTTCAAAAAGTGACAGGAACCTGCTGGAAGCTAAATTTTCTCTGTGTACTGGTTTGATTTCCAGGTTGTTATCAGGATTAATTGTGACGGCGTTTAATGTGGAGCAAAGTGCAAAACTTACATCATTAACAACAAACAGGAGACCCAGCCCTGGGCTGCATTATAAAGCTTAATAACAGCTTAACAACAGCCTGTTTATCCTCTGGAAGGCGTCTCCACCATCATTATCATTATGACACAAACACTGTGGCCTGACTCGGGACGTTCTGAGCTGAGGTTTGGTTTCACTCATCGTTTCCTCGACTCACCAGAACAGCCAGGTCTGCTTGCGACGCTCCTCCGATCATGTTGGGCACGAAGCTTTTGTGGCCCGGCGCATCTAAGATGGTAAAGTGCTTTTTGTCTGTCTCAAAGTACGCCCGGCCAACCTCTACAGTCTTGCCTTTGTCTCTCTCCTCTTGGTTGGTGTCCAAAGCCCAAGACAGATACCTGAGGGCGAAGATTCGATACGTTACGGAAATGGGCACCGTCATGACCGGGATACCTACACTATGACGCCCAAGCTGTTACCGGCCTACATGAACAAAATAACGCTCACCAGGTTTCTCGGTTCTTTTCCTTGGCTTCTCTCTCATACTTCTCTAAGGTCCTCTTGTCTACCATGCCCGTCAGGTACCTGTTGGAGTGGGAGGAGACAACACAGCGATGGTACGTGTCAAATATCACAGGAAGAAGAAGAAAAAAAAGCAGAAGAACTAAAGAAAGAAGGGACAGGTACTCACATGATCTGTCCGCCAATGGTGGACTTTCCAGCATCTGGAAAAGCAGCAACAGGAGCGTGTTTAGATTAAACAGAAACAATATTAAGATCAATTCATCCTGGAGTAGGAAAGCAGAAAATAGGCTTCTCATAAAACTGACCCTTTAACAGTGTAATTAAGAGAGAACTACAGTGCAGCTGGCTTTGTTGTGCAAGAGCAGAGGCCGTGTTAACACGTTAAAAGTCTGTGTTGAGTAATAACAGAAGGCAGCGTTACCGAGTGCACTTCAGACTTGCTGGAGGTACAGTGACACAGCGTGAAGGTTAAGTGGAATCTGTCAGCTCTGCTGTCGTGTGCGGACTGAACTGAAGGTCATTTTATTCATTCGCTGCTTATGGTTGCTAACTTTACATCTATATTCTATGTAAAGACATTCAAACAATGAATGGTCCTGTGTGGCAGTAACCCTCACCCCAGGACAAACTTCTCTTAGGGACACTAATAACGAGCGTTTTGATCTCGAGTTGGTGACAGACGCCGTGTGCGCACACTGCACAGCTGAGTAAACAAACAACAAGAGAAGTGGAACACAAACAAAGTCCGACTTGAAAACCAGTATGTTGTTGTACCTCTACCGCTGCCTCAGACTTTTGTGTGTGCACGGACAAAAGATCCTTCTATAATGATGATCTGCAAGTTTTTAAACTCTACAAACTTCTATTTCTATTACTTTGAGTAAGGTTTAAATGGCTGAGCCTTTTTAAATACATGCATCTTCTGTAGAAAGCATTGTTGCAGGAGTTGGGAGACACAGACTTGACAGAACACGTCCACCCCAGCTCTGACGCTACACATCGTTTCATCCTGCGCTGCCTGCACAGGTGTTTGCACTGACCTACGTGCCCGATGAACACAACGTTGATGTGCTCCTTCTTGGGGGCGTCTGGCTGCGTGGGCACGACCTTGGGCGCCGTGATTTCCTCCTCCTCCTCCATCGTCTCCGGGGCGGCCTCCTCGGTCGGCGCCGCCACCGCTGGCCCTCGGTCGCCGCCTCCTGGCTCCTCCTCGCTGGGTTCTGCGTCTTTCTGGTCCCACGGCTCCTCTGTGGTCATCTCTGTGTCACCGTTCTCCACGGGAGCTGCAGAAAACAGAGTGTGGATGAGGATGGGGAGTCGACGGAACATCTGAGCTTTCGCCTCAGAAGACTTTTACTTGAGTGTGAACTCCAGCAGGGATCTTAAACCAATCAAAGACGTGTTTATGACTTATGTTTGGCTCAGACGCCTGACACAATGTAAACCGTCACGCAGCCACCACAGACTTTAACGTTGGCACAGAGATGTAAACACGCCACAGTGCACTGCTGCAACAGTCAGCTGTGTTAGTTATGTACCTGTGCAGACACAACACCAGGAAGCAGAGCTCTACATACACTTGACTGGATAATTCAACACAGTTTAACAGCAAACACAAACGACATCCTTCAAGAAGATCAAACAGTTGAATAAACTGAACATCATAACAATCACAAAGAGGGATTTAGTGCAGGACTCTTAGAATAGAAGGCATTTGTTTTCACTTTACACATGTGTACCTAATGAACTGGCAAGTGTATGATATTTTTCTGATGACTTTTTTTTATATATACAGTTTAAACTAATATAAACATGTTTTAAAAAAGTTAGAAAAATTAGTTAACGTGGGGGAAAATCACAATGTAGTGACTTAGAAACCATTTAAATCCTAAATTGAACTGAAAATAGTAACGTCAACAGGAACTCCTGTTAAGAAAGCACCAGATGTTTTTACCTGGTGACAGGCAGAACAGTTTTTGGATGAAAATTGTAGCGGCTGTTGTTTCGGTAATAAAAGTCGGAATAATTTTCATAAAACCCCCAAAATGCACCAATGACCATGGGCCAGTTTCGCCTGAAACTTTATCACCGAAACAACACGGCTGAAACAGGATGTTGATGATGATGCAAGCGACAACCGCAGCGATTTTTGTCCGAAAATGGCCCAAAGGTGCATTTTCGTTTTTTTTTTCAGCCAAATTTTTCGATGCATCCCTGGTTTTGAACCCATAATACAACTGGACTATGTGCACACTGTGGTCTGGCATTATTAATTCTTGTTGAAATAAGACTAATGGACCCATGCAGGCCAGCTGACAGTGTTGCCTGGGCCCGGGACGAGATAATAACTGATTTAGATCAGTGGACAAACCATTTTTGTGTTGGGGTTCCCACAAATAGGCCCATTTTATTTTTTTTCTTCTTTTTTGTTATTATTTCATAATTCAATGAGGGCCCCCTCTCTATCCTGGGCCCGGGACAGCAGACCCGTTTGTCCCCCCTATCGGCGGCCGTGGACCCATGCACAGACAGCGGGACGTCCATGATTTGTTTTCTTCTTTACAGAGCTGATAACTCGCATGTCAGAAACCAGAGCAACACACCGCTTTGACCGACAATGATTTTCTGAAAAGGTCCATTGTTGGTTTTTGGCTCCTTGTGTGTTTATGTTGAATTCCCTTAAGTTATAACGACAGTATCACTATACTGCTGAAAGATTTACAGGCTGACAGAGAGTAGTAAAGCCATCCCTGTGTTTAATCTTTAAAGATTCTGCCTCTATAGGACGATCTTTTTATTTATAAAACACACTCAGTGCTGTTGCCAACGGTTCCAGTCTTCTGCTGCCCCTGTGTCAACACGTTTCAAACATGGTGTCGTATCAAATGCTGAGCGAGTCTATGTTTTTGCCCCAAAAGCAACACAACGAACACGTTTTTGATTTCACGTCACCTGACATCAATCTAAGCTTCACTGAGACGCCGCCACTTTACTTCCTGAGTGAAAATACCAAGCATAGATTTGGGAAAACCTGAACGATGTGTACACAGTCAACGAGATTTACGACTTGAACAACAAACTGCATTTCCTGCGCTTCGTCTGGTGCCAACAATGTGACACTGTCTCCACAAAACACATGTACAACAAACGCTACACACATTTAAAGCGCTGGTAGAATCCGATGCCATAATAACAGAGCAGCTACACGCACCGTTGGTTTTCATGGCCAGTTTTGATAGGTCAACAATTTTGTAGCATGCGAGCATTATTTCTGTCTGAGCGAGGGACTATTATATATAGAAACCACATTATTATATTGTGTGCACGCTCGCCAGTTTATTAGGTACAGTAGAGGAAACAAATGCATGGGAAAGGTGGTCGTTTTTGGAGGATGGCGTTCCTGGTGCTTTTAAACGCTGAAGTTCTTGCCCACTGACTAAAACTGGGTTGTCAAAATAAAAGAAACACGTCGGTACAACACAATACTACACTAACAGTACTACAAAAACACAGACTCCAAAATGAAAACACCGTAGAATCAACAGCTCCCTCTGCTAGTTTAAACAAAAGCTGAAGACCAGAAATTCATGAAGCTAAGAGTTAGTGCAGGACTGTCATTCTATAAATCATTAGGTTTCACTTGTGTACCTAATGAATTGGCAAGTGTGTGTAAAGTGCCAGAGTACGCAGCTAAAGTTGTAGGCACGGCTCGTAATATATACATTTTTTTTCCACAGATTGCGTCCTCACTGGTGTTAAATGGCGAGTTTGTGGATTTAAAGATGTTCCTGTACATTGTGTGGCGTGCGTTATCTCCCGCTGAGGTGAAGCCATGTGTGTGTAAAGTGATAATGAAAAGGCACGGTCCCAGCGAATGTGACAGAGCCGAGATGTTACCAGATGTTAATCTACGCTGAAACTCGGTATTCAGTTAGTTTGTGGTCAAAGACCGAACTGTTTTTAACTTGCAACTTGTAGCAGATGTACAAAGTCACTACGGCGAGAGGGCCGCAGAGAGGGGGAGAGAAAGGGGCTCGGAGCCAAACTGAACTTCTGTAACCGGGTCTCAGTGATTCATGATGTCAGAAGGGGCTTTGTTGACGGGTTCGGCGTGAGACTGCACATGTCGGGACAACGAGACGAGCAGCAGCGGCGGCACATATGCGACAGAGGGAACCCCTGCATAAACACAGACTTTATACATACCGGTGTTTTCTGACACCTCCATGGTGGATATTTTTTCAACAGCAACTGCAAAAGAAACAACAGTTAATGCTTAGAAATTCCTCAGCGTCGTTTCTTTAACTGAATTAGACGGATAGCTAGTAAACAGGTCGACTCCATCCAGACCGATGGTGGCTATGAGAGGGAAGTTTATTTTTTGAGTGACATAAGAAGCTTTAGACAATGCAGGGACATTCTTTAGGGACAAAGTCATGTCTAAGTTTATTTCTAAAGCACATTTTAAAAATGATCTCAGTTGAACCAAAGTTATGCAACTAATATAAATATACATAAACAAATATATGTTCTCTTCCTTGGGCACCAGGAACCAAATTAAGTTCCTGTCGTCCCCGATTGTGGAGGTATTACTACTTAAAAGTACAAGAACTTTGGTGTATGCATTGTTTAATGTTTCTTGTTGAGTAGTTAATTTTATTTCACTTGCAAAAAAATTAACTGTACATTCAAGTCTATCATTTCAGCTACTACTTTCCTCACTTCTTGTGCTGATTCTCCTTCATGCTTAAGCTTGTTTTGTGCTACACCACAGCGCACTACACTAGTGTTTGTATTTATACATAGAGAGACATCAGAGTAGATTGTGTGTAGGAGGCAGAAGAAGGGAGAGCTGGGAACTAGTGGTTAGAGAAGCAGCTTTGGACCAAAGGGCCACAGGTTCGCATCCATGCCTGAGACGCCCTGACTGAGCACCTAACCCCCAAACTCTCCGGTCAGTGCACGAGTGTCCACACAGACATAAGGCTCAAAAGCAGAGAAATAACTTCCCTGCGAGGGATCGATAAAGAAAAAAAATACACAATAATTTCTTAGAATTTTCTGCGCTTGTCCGCCCAAGACACCTGTTGTGGTCTGCGTCACCGCCGTGTGTAGCGGCATGCCTAGCTATGGCTACGACACAGTTTCCGGAGCTACACTGTAGAAGCGGTGCACAACCACGAATCTGGCTTTACTGCAGCGGCTCACTGATTCTCTATGTGGTGTTGTCATTGGTGTACAGCCTCCAGCATTACCGCCACCTACTGGACTGGAGCAGGATGTTGTACTAAAAACTTAAACTATTTTTTTTTAAATATATGTCAACAAAAACGATTGGGCTAATCCTTGCCGTTTGGTCCAAGATGGAAACAGTCAACAAATGGTCTTAAGCAACTTTTTAAGATCCCGTGACTAGAAGTTCTGCTTACTAGCTAACTTTATGCCATCAGAGTCCACCATATGTCAAGGCCAGAGGACAACATCAGGACTTACTGAGCTCTTTATGTCAGTCACGTTCATACTTAGGTTCACATGCTTCCACTTGCACATACAGATGTAATTGTGGGAGATTTTGATGCTGCTGCCGTGCTACACACGAACAGCACCGTGTCTGCTAAAACAACTGAAGCCCAGTGGATATAGGACGTGCTAACAGATAATTATAGATCCACATGAAGACTGTTACACCTCAATTCAGCATCATCCAGGTGTCTGGTGCGACTTTCCGCGCGCACCAGTGACACATTTTTGCTCCTTTCTTGACCAGAAGAGTGCGTCAGAACATCCACGTCACACCAGGCACTCACGTCCCCCACTAATTTCTTCCCAATGACGAGTTTAGCTTTAATTGTCGGGCGAAATTGAGGCGTTACACAACCCCAAACACAAAGTGAGTTCCTGCTCGCTTTACGGTCACGAATAAGCGACTGCTCTGGTGAAAACGCGTCAGCTAACCACTGAGGCACACGGGCGCCCAATTGTGAAACCACACCAGCTAACGAACATGCTAGCTTAGCCACCGCGGCTTGCTTGAAACAAGCTAATGCCGGCTGAAGACTTTTTAGACAGTTATGACAGTGTTCAATATCTACAAGAACAAACAAATGTTCAATGTCTGGGCATAATTAGAAAGAAATATAACTGCTAGTGGTGGATATGAAGCGTGAAGTGTATCGTAAAATTACTTAAAAAACCCCCAGCAGAGCAGCTTGCTAGGTTGTCGCGCTCCCAGAAACGCGTGTTTGTACAGAGCTAGCAGCTACCCAGCCCAGGCTACCGTTAGCCGCTAGCTAACCGCTAGCTAGCCTAGCGCCCCAACGTGACTCTGAACTCACCATCTGAATCGATATTTCTCGACTGTGCTTTCACGGCGAAATTCGGAACAAACTCGGCGGCGTTTACATTGGGCACAAACGGCTTGGCGTTCACGTTTAGGTTCGTGAACGCCGTTTCAAGTTGTCCGTCGATCGTGGCCTCCACATCGTCCTCTTGTTCCCAGGAATCAGGGGCAGTGTCTCTCGGGTCCATCGTGGGTCTTGGATTTTCACTACCGTCAGATTGGAGCTGCGCAGTTCTTGGTCCACGTTAAGTGTCCGCCAAAACCCCGACGTTAAGGTCACCCCTTGGAGTGGTCGAGAGCGTCCCAACTCGAAGTGAAATGTGTTATCTCCGACTCAGGTGAAATACGGCAGCCGGTTTCTGTCGGTCCAGACGCCAGAGAGGATATTCGACTCAGCACTCCCAGAGACAGTCCGCGTGAGCTAATGCG
This sequence comes from Planiliza haematocheilus, assembly GCA_005024645.1. Lineage (NCBI taxonomy): Eukaryota > Metazoa > Chordata > Actinopteri > Mugiliformes > Mugilidae > Planiliza > Planiliza haematocheilus. The sequence continues at coordinate 2,221,224 of SRSE01001373.1, forward strand.
TCCACTCGCTCGACGTACTACCGCGCTGCGCCCTCTGGGATATGAAGTCCTATTCGAAAGCGGAAGGCGTTCGCTTTTTAAAAAAACGTCAGGGTGAGAAAACTACATTCCCCAAAAGTCAACAACTGACGGTTTATGTCGGTGGTTTATGTCTTTTTCAAAAACCGCAGATTCGCTTCAAGTTTTGTTGTAGAGGATATTCATATTTCATGATGATTTTTATCTGTTTATTAATACAAGAGTTTAGTTTCTGGCATAATTTATATTAACTGATTTTTTTTTTGTTTAAATTATCATTGTGATTGAATCGCTCTAGAGTTATGTGCAAAAGTTTGAACCCCTCGTGGGAAAATTACATAATCAGTTGATTTTTGAGGTGAAAACTGAACACAACTCCTAAAGCAAATAGGCATGAAAATAAACATTTCTTCATATCACGATGCACTTTATTTCCTCTTCATTTTATGAAATCAAAGGTTTAGTAACTGTTCAGCATGTAGCCTCGTCACTTCACTGAGGCTTTAATTGACCAGGTTAGGCCAAGACTCAACACTGATGATCTAGAGCGGATGATTCCTCTGTAATTTATGGTTGAACACGAAGCGATCAATAGTGTGCAACAGACTGAGGATCAGAAAAAGATCTACAGAGAAGAAACTCAAGTCAAAACTCTTATGACTGCAGAAGAGCTGTATGATTTTAAAGGTGTCTAATTAGTCAGTATAGACATGAAAAAGGCATATACAGATGAACAGCCCAAATTCATCAATAAACACAGCAATTCAGATTTTATTAATACCCGTCGGATCACGTGCACCAATATTTTATCCGCCAAGCTTTGAGGAACATGTTTGTGACATTTGTTGTGTCCCATTGGGTTGGGCTCAGAATTCTTTGGCACACCCATTCCTAGATGCGACCTAAAGACATCTACCAAGATTTATAATAATCGGATACACGCTCGGTGAGTTATGGCTAATTTCCTGCTGAGCCCCGCTTTCGTTGAGATAGTCTCGGTTGACGGGCGGCCATGTGTTTGGACCGTGTATTGAGCCCGAGTGGTTTTGGCAACCGCCGCTGCGGGAGAGGTGACCGAGATGTTTGGCCACAGTCGCCCCAAGTTACGCCCTTATCAGAGAAAAGAGCAAAATATGTCAGAACTTGAATTAAACTGTGGGAAGAGCGGTTGAAAAAGTCAAGACGGAAGAAAGAGGGAAGACTCTGGAACCGAAGGAGGTGTTACAAAATGAGAACTTGGTAGGATGCCCATTTCATTTTTCATGAATGCAACAAGTGAACCCAGAAGGGTCAAGACTTCCAACGTGCTATGGTAGACAAACAATAGCCACACGGGTGGGGGAGGGGGAGTCAATTCCCGTTGAAACTTATAATTGTAATCCTTTAAAAAGCAAGAAAAACAGAAAATATAAGCAAACATGAAAACAGAAAACTGGTGAACAGACTAGTAACCTCCACGTTGCCTCTACACTCTATAATTACAGAGTTTCAGTGTTTTTCTATTCCCATCCATTACTACTGTTTGTCTAACCTAGCAACAGGAAGTTTAGGAGCTCTCCGATTGGTGGTCAGCGAGCCAATCAGAAAGCCGCAAACTTTTTTTTAAAACTAATAAGGCAAATGATGACAATACAGCAGAAACATGGGTTTAGAGTTTAATAAAAATACGTTTGCTTCATGAGCACACCAACCTCAATAATCGCTGCTAACTATCTGAAGTCATTCCCTTTTTCTTTTCAATATTTTTAAAATTTTTGATCAATTAATGCATTTCCATCACCTTTGGGCACGGGCGGTGTATCACAGCTTTGTATCGATTCGCACAAACTACTGAAATCCAAACAGATGAACAGACGAATCACACATGAAGCTCCTCTCTGATGAGTCTTTGCGATGAAACGAAGCGGAACACTTATCCCTGTGTACGGGATGTGAATTATCTTTGTGTGTGTTTTTTTTTTTTTTTTTAATATGCCCTGTGGCGTCAGTGCGGTCTGACCCTTTAACTACCAGAGAATGTGGCCTATTCACACAGGGGAAGCACCTGAAGGCACGAACCTCAAACTGAAAGGAAGGCTGCTGTTATATATTTCATGAAATTATATTTTATGATTGCAATCTAGATAAGAGCAACTTCCAGTCTAAAGGAAGAAATGGGAGTTAAATGGCCTTTACAACTGCACGTGTTGCAGTCATCCCGGTGTGCCAAAATAAAAGCGTAAAAGCAAACTGGTGGTGTGTTTTAGTCCGTTATTGCTGTAAACAATCGTTTATCATTTTAAAGCAGGATGAAAATCTCCCCAAACTATTCCAAGGCCATCGTCGAAGGACTGAGTGACGTTAGAAGTTGAAGTTTTATCTTCGATCGCTGTGGACGCCAAGGCCTCGGGTCACACAAAAGTTTAGTTTCAGTCAGAGTACACCCGAGACTTGAACAAAACCCATTTAGCTCAAACTGTTAAATCTGTTCCAACATATATATTTTTTTGTGTATGTTCCTTTTAATACCATTTCCCCTTGACCTTCATTTATTGCTCTGTTTTCTGTCAGTTAAGTAGTTAATTCAGTTACAAGGCTGCGAGCCAAGTGAATCTGTGTACATGTAGGAAGACTGGAAATAAAACGTAGAGGTATTTTTAAAAATCACCTGAACCCCAGAAAGCCATCGACATAAACTGAAACTTCTAAATGGATGCACGTCAATGTGATTCTGCGATCGAAATCAACTTTCAAAATAAAATATTCTCCTGATCAAATATAAACATTCAGACAGCGACACGTCATTGCAACAAATCAAAAGTTCTTCATGAAACGCCTCAAGGTTAGAAAGTTATTGATTTATCTTTGCATTAGAATCACACGACAGAGATAACCGCTATGAACGCTCATTTACACCATAATTAAATACAGAACAGTTGTAATTATCTACACAACAAGTGCAATTCATTTTTTTTTCTTAAATCTTCATTCCCTATTTAATCACATTTTACAACTCTTTACAGTGAGTCTTCAGCCTGTACCGGGATCAAAGCACTTAATGAGCAGTCCGGCCACGTTCGGCTTTCATTCCAAGTCGTTTTCTACCATTTATAAGGAAATTTCAAACCCACAACCTCGCGAGTCTCATTCACTTCCGCTAAACATCGATCAAAAACATCGGCTCTCACCGATTTAAAAGAAAAAGAGAATCTGCCGTCAGTTTCAACGCGCACCGACACACTTCTGGCTTTTCCCATATTTAACCCGCCAAAATAAAAGCACCCGCAGAAGGCCATTTTGGACACGTGCGGTAATCCTACATTGACGGGGTCAGTTTGTCAAAACAAATATCCCAACACCCAAATCCTCTAACCTATCTGGTACCTGCAAATATTTAAAGGGTAATCCGGGACATTTATTTATTTTTTTTGGCAAAGAATAGTAACATCTCTCATAGGATTAAAGCGGAGCAATGCTCCTCTGTGGAAGAAAGTGTAAAAATGCATTTTGATAAAAAAAAGAAAAAAGAAATTCATTAACATTAACTTAACGTTGTGCAACTTTAAAGAGAATTTTGCGCCACGAAGCTGCAGCTTGTGTGATGGAGTACTTATCGCTTCGACTCCATCATAAGCCTCTGGGTAGTGCACGCATGGAGGGAGTGTTGGAAGCTTTAAGCGGGCGATTGCTATCATCAGTAGGAGTTCTTTTTCTTCTTTAAATAACTCACAATTATAATCAAATCCTTCTATACAGACTTATTTTATCATAAATTATCACATAAAGAGTAATTTGGCGAGTTACGTACAGCATATATATATATATATATATATCATGTGTCGACTACATACAGTGAGGAATCTAAACGTTATAATTGCACTGGCAATTACTATTGAGCTGCAGGGTTTCCAGTTGAGTGTTCGGATGAATGAATGAGTGGCGTATTAATGTTTCTTTTCAAGGCTAAGAAAAGAATAAAATAAAATCGGTGTGCAATTTCGCTACCCCATCATCAACGGAGAGGTCAGTGTAAAAAGAAACACTAAGCTGGGCTGGATGTCAGTCTGAACCTTTAAAGTCTTCTTTTCTTTTCTTTTTTTTGGTGCAGCTGCAAAGTTTGAGAGCAGAACGTTATCCGTCAACCTAAGACGACGATAACCTCTGTGAACCGTAATGCAGCGCACATTTTCCTGCAGCCAGGAATCATATTAAAACACTAAACAAAAACTTGTGAACTTATTTTCGTCTTGGAACAATAAGGCAGAGACAAACAGCCCAACGTAGCTTCATCAACTTGTCCTTCCAGACCTTGATGAGTTACATTCCCAATCTTTTCTACATCTATTAGGGCTGGTTCCACGTGGAGGACGGTTTGAGAGCACCTGCAGAAAGACTGGTCCTTATCTCCCACTCTCCTCCACCTCCTGGCCGTCAGGCTGCCTGGCCTCTACGGCCTCCGTGGCCTCAGTGGCGTCTACCTGCGCGTGCACCTGCTCAGGAGGCTCCTGGATTTCCTCTGACGTTACGTCACTTGAAGTGTTATGCGGCGTCTCTGGTGCAGGTGGGGAAGGGGGAGGGGCGAGGCTGCTGCTCAAAGAGGTGTTTTCCTTGGGAGTCTCGTCAGGTTGTCCGATGGAGCTGGTTTCGCTCATGGAGTCGGAGCCTGCCCCTGAGCGCCGGAATAACCTCTGACCTGTGACACAAGGAGAGGGTGATGCATCAGCTGTTTTGGACCTAGCTAGCTAGGGATGCGCCGAAAAATTTCGTCCGAAAATGAGCTTTCGGGCCATTCTCGGCCGAAAATTGCTACAGTTGTTGCTTGCACGTGTTGTTTCGATGATAAAAGGCTAAACATTTTCAGACGAAACTTTAACGTCGAAATAACACGGCCAAAACAGGATGATGCAAGCAACAACTGCAGCAATTTTCAGCCAAAAATGGCCTAAAAGTGCATTTTAGTTTTTTCGGCCGAAAATTTTTGGTGCATCCCTAAAACTAACCTGAAGCAACAGAGGGGAAGACACTTATTACAACAACAAATGTATGAAAGCTTTGGTCTGCTATTGAACAAGATGAGGCCGCTAATTCCCCCCAGGAAATCCCGAGACAATCACTTCTATATCTTTAGACTCCAAAGGAGCAAAACAAAAGCATGTTCTGTCTTGCTGTCTTACGACTGAAACTCCAAATCTGATTCACTGCATTCTTGCTCATGGAGGTGAACAGCCTCAATAGAACCGAGCTCAGGAACGGAGAGCCGAAAAGTCCAACAGGGCTTTGGACCAACAGAGAACCAGTTTGTTCTCATTCATGATCACAGTTCCAGACATTTGGACCAAAAGTAGGTCGGCCTATAATGAAAAGCTTTGCGACACACCAGGCCGACGGTGGATCGCTTTCCCTCGTTGAGCATCTGCGGCCCTAGTTCTCAGTTTGGCTTTGAGAACCAGTGAATGAGATGAGAAACTAAAGACACTAAAGTCGTTTCAAAGGGAACAATACAAATAAGGAAAACGAAGAAGATGTGTCAATAATATGAACATCTGCTGAATTCAGTCTACTCAGAAAAGCAGAAGAGCTGGCAAAGCCCGAGCTCAGCCACAGAACTTAAGCTGTGGTGAAAATATCTCAGTTCGAGTGGATCTGTGAGCAAAAGAGAAACAAACTGCAAACTTTTCTGCGGCTCAAAAAGCCCAGAAGATTGGAGGAAGCCCACTAGCTTAATAGCTAGCCAGTTTTTACACAACTTCCTCCGTCAGATACTTTATTATTCCATAAAAAGGCATGTCAGACCGAGTACAGGACATTTCAAACATAAGGCAATCAAGGCTTAAAAGCCATTAAACACAAACATAAAGAAGGACAAACAAACCATTAAACAGGAGGCACTCTGGCTGCTAGATCACCTGCTAGCGTACCACCCTACCTGGTTGCCTCTTTGATGAGGAAGTGGGAGTGTCTTGCGGGGGCGGCCTGCCTGCTTGGGCCTTGGTGGAGTAGGTCACCTCTGTGGAGTCCAGCGAACCTGAGGACACAAGGCGTTAGCTAGCACCCGTACGCACATAAACACATAAACGGACACACAGCTAAAACAAAAGTCTTCTCGCCCACATCCTCTACATTCACTTCGGGAATAGTTAAGAAGTAGGAGTCCTGAGAGCTTCGGCTATTTACACATTACAAACCAAAGAATGGCTCTGTTGTGTGCGCAATGACAATGACACGTGGCGGCATCGCAACGACCGGGATTGTCCAGAAGACAGAAACGCACAGTACCTGCAGCCAAGTTGAAGGTCCTTCCTTTTATGGAGCTTTGAACCGGAGAAAACCAGTTTAACACGGAGCCAACCAGAGGAAGCTGTCTCAGCATCCCCTAGAACACAGACACCACGGGAGTTAACATTCACACCGTCAAGACAATCACACAGACGTCTGGCTTCGTTCAAGGTTGACCCACGCACCTCTTCCATGAGTTTCTCCTCATTGGCCCTTTGCAGCTGCAGCTCTGCCTCCAGGATGCCTTTCCTCACCACCTCCGTCATGTTCTCCAGAAGCTGCACGGGAAAATAAATCACAATGGTTAGATGATTAGACACAAGTTCTTCATGAAGGACTTCCTTTTGACAAGACTTTATCACTGATTCAAGACGTATAGCTTCTGTTTGTGTAGATTTGGGACAAACATGTAGTTCTTTGGACCCAGTCCTGAGTCCACCGACTCTCTGTGAGTGTCTAATGGCCTTCATGCATCCTTTAAAATAGCACTCACCCTTCCACTCTCCTCTATCTCCCTCCCCAGGGCAGCTATTGTTTCCACTAGCTCCGAAACATCAACGTCCTCGGTCACCATGCCCACGAAGATACAGTCCTCCTTCGTTCCGAACTCCGGGCCTGGGGTGAGACGAATAGAAAACCAACAAAAGACATGAATAAGACGCTGCGTGTCTCTCGTTGCGTCTCTCGGGTGCAAAGCGGTACAAACCGGTGGAGAAGATGATGTCCGTGTCGAGGTCTTGCAGCTTCTTCAGCAGCTCGGCGTTAATTTTCTCCAGCTGCTGCTTCCTTCGGCTTTCGTCCTGTTCTTCCACCTGGGGCTCGTACCTGAGCATCAACACACAGCAACGGATCTGGTCATGATGTTTTTACAGCGCGGTTAAAAGGAAAGCAAGGAATCTGCAGCGCTGCTATTCTCTCATCTTTGATTTAGAGGTGTGTGTGTGTGTGTGTGTGTGTGTGTGTGTTGTCACTGCTGGATAAAAGCATTTAGTTGGAAAGTAATGATGTGAACAGTTTAACAGGATTAATTCATTGGGAATAATTGGGTTTTCTCAGTGTTCTCAATAATGTAATCATTTTAAACTGATATTATCCCACTTCAGTGGATTCAGAAGGTTCCTAAATGAATCTCCCCATCCTCAGCACAGTGTAGTCTCCACCAGGCGTCACTACAGGAGGTGCTAGGTGATGAGAACTGCCTGGTTTTTACCACATATAGCGCTAATAGTTCTGCCTGGGAACTTGGTCGTCTTTCTGACAAGTTCTCCTGTTTCTCCAGGAACCTTCTGAAGTTCCGTAACAGGGAAGAACATTTCTCCTCTGACTATTTAAAGTACACCCTGTTTTGTGTGTCTGCATGACAGGAACTGAGAGTTGTAGTTCTTAAAAACAGGTTTCTGGATGGTATTTTTTAGCTCCTACATTAGGAGGAACCTTGAAGGTCAAGCACAGAAAACTAGAATGGCCTGACAGTGAAATCCTTCCTGTCCTACATATTACTGGACATTATGTTCAACTCTCGTATCAGCAGCCTGAGTGGAAACAAAGAAACAGCCCTTGAAGGTTTGTACTTCTCGGAGGACCTCTCTTAGGTCACTTCCCTGACCAAGGCCAATCTGTCCAAGTGGTTTCCATGGTTATTGAGAACGCTGTGCTCCTGGGAACACTCAAAGTGGTGATAAGATAAGACAGAGGTTCAAAAAATGCAATTTTATCTCCTCCTTCCTTGAGCTTCCTTGACCATGGTTCCTAGCTTGCTAAGATGAGTGTATCTCTGTGTACATAATTTGTAAACATAATTTGAGGATGTCTCCAGTCTTGACCAAGGGTTAGGGATTAGCTACCACGGCGAGGCATCTGAATACTTCTATACAGCCTAACCAGACTTACTGGACAATTCCCAGGCCAGGCCAGCTGAGCTCCTCTATGTATCTAAGCGAAGGTGAACGTCGGTGTGTCTCCTCTCTGAAGTCCTGCCTGAGGCACAGTGTGGAGCTCATCACGAGAACCAGTTCCGTCAGCTTCTCCACCAGGACATCAACGTCCTCCTGCTGAGTCCCCAGAACTGGACAAGAGAAGGTAAGTCATGCTATTTTATTCCTGATGATTTCTCTCTTGATGGCTAAGCAAAATGTTTTTGCGTATGTTTGATGAAGTTACCTGCAGCGGTCTGGAGGGGACTGAAGCGAACACAGGTGCCCTCGTCGTCCAGCTCCACCACATCTACTCCGCTGGTGGGGACCAGCTGGGCCAGCTGTTCACCCAGCTACACACAAAAGAAACACACCATTGTGGCAGTCAGCTTGCTGAAAACACTGAAAACGTTTTGTTGTCAAAAAGGGTCTGTTCAGAAAGATCCAGAAAAAGGCCAAATATGGTAGGTTATTATCTAAACTTCCATAAATTCATGTTGGTATGAAACCGGCATGAATACAATGATGGATGGGTGGATGGATTGATTTATTGAGAATGTATAAAATATTATACCATATATATACACCAATCAGGCATAACATTATGACCTAATATTGTGTAGATCTCCCTTTGTGCCTTTAAAACAATTGTGACTCATCAGAGAATGGACATGGGCCTGGGACCCTTAGTGGGGGCCCTTGGGTCCTATATGTCTGTGAAGGTTCTCAGTCATCCAGGTCATGGTACGTCCAAAAAGGGTTCAAAAAAGGCAACTGGACTTGTAGAGTTTTTTTGAGAAGATGTGGATCATCCCACAGATACTTCAATAGTTTGGGATCTAGTGAATTTGGAGGCCAGGTCAACACCTTGTGCTATTCTTCATGTTTTTGTAGTTGTTTCTAAAGTATTTTTGTGTGTCAGGCTGCATCCTACTGGGGATGGCTGCTGTACATCAAGTAGTGTCATTGCTATGGGGTGGGTGCCCGGGCTGGTCGAGGTGGATGTTACATCCACACCAATGCCAGGTCCAAAAGTTTCCCAGCAGTATTGCCAAAATATGGTCAATGTTATTCGCTTCTCCTGTCAGTGGTTTTAATGCTGTGGCTGGTTGGTGCACTCATCAGCTCAGTGTCAACTAGCAAAGTCACAAATGTAGAAGGTACAGTACAAAAAAACACTCACCCATCTGTTGAAGGCATCAAGAACCTCTTTGTCTCCAGAACACAAACCGTCCACTGAACCCCCACTGGATGCTAAGGACATAGGGAAAGAGGAAATACAGAAATAATTACACTTCATCTTTAAAAACATCATGTCAGCTGGTTCTTGAAAACACAAATCAAACAGAAGAAGACCTTCAGACACAGAGCGCCCTATATAAACATTAGATATTGTGTACTTGGAGATACAATTTCATCCCGTAGCCTTGGGGTTGTAATAACTGACAACAGCATCAGGATCTAATTAAAAGAGCTGCCATAAATTACTGCCTTTATTTTTACAAAAACTATTTTTACAGTGTAGCGTCCAGAGCGTGCGATCCTTACCAGCACTCATGTCTTGGGAAAACTTGAACAGCACCACAGGTGAGTTTAGATCGTCCTCAACCTGTTGGACACACAAAGGCACAGATCAAGCATCTGAAGCTTTTATTATCACATTTAACATCACATCTACTTATCGAACATGCAAAAATAATTACTCATCAGTTGAAATGGTGCAATGCAAACATGTAACAAAGAAGAGTCTGCTTTGTGTCCATGCCTGCTGAAGCTACAATATGCCCATGGTTACTGTTAACTGTATGCTGCATACAGTTTTTGTTTTGAGTTGTCAAACTCATGGTGGTGGTGACTGAACCCCTTTGCCTCTTAGTGGTATGGAGCAAACCAAAGCTACAGGTCCAGTCTGGAAGATAATCTGGCGGCCATGCAGCGTTCAAGCTGACACTTGATTAGAATTAACTTTCTAGGGCATTTAGCAATTTAATTACTCCCTTATTGCTGTAAAATATGTCAATACAAGGTCTGGTTACATGCCTGTGTTTTCAACAGCAGATGGTGCCCCCTGTTTAAGGTCACTCTGTTATCAGGGTCAAATTGAGCTATTCTGAGCTACAACCAGAATTAAATCCAGGAAACGTCCGACCTCTGGTCAATCACACGTGGTAAATTTCTAAATTTTCTAAACCACTAAGACAGGAAATAAAACCCACAGCGAAGCTCAACATCATCAGTGACATTCAAGTGAAGGGTAAAGGCAAGCATCATGTGGGGAAGAAATGGAAGCTGCCGTTTCTGGGGTGTTAATGTCATGGGTCATGAATAATTCAGAAGCATGTGTAGTGTTGTCACAAACCTAAAAAAATAACTTGAATTATACGTTTACGCACATACTGCACACATATTATGATGTTATACAAGTCAAATGGTTAAATGATCCAGACCAGGTCTCTAGGCCTCAATATGCCGGATCAGAATCAACACCTTTCCCTCAGTGGAAGTGTCATTTTTCAAAATAGACCAAACAAAACAAGGTCTATGACATAAAATAGAGTTCTGGCCACTTTGAAAAGACGTAAACCGCTTTTGTTGTTGAAAAAACTGTTTTAGTTCTGTCACTGTTGCACTTCGGTCATGCAAAGACCTAAAACACATCAAGTTGACCGATGTAATAAGGCTGTTAGTTGGCACAAGAGCACAAGAACCAGCTCAGATGGTCGTGAATTGGACCCAACAGACTGGATGAACCCATCACTGGATGATTCAACAGTCTCAGAAACTGATAAATGACGATTCAGACAGTCCACACCCATATATGTAACTAGTAAGACATTTCTCGAACAACCTTTTCTGTTTCTAAATCATCATGTAGGATGTCTCTAGTCGTGGCGCAACAAACAGGACAAAAAAGATAAAAACTATAATGAAACTATAATGAAAGGGTAGGTACCCAGTAATTACACTGACAGAATTTTGTTATTTCAGCTGTTTATAGAAAAATATTCAGCTTCAACTGCAAACTCTCATAATTTGAAGTTTAACATCCAATTTGGGATGGAGCTTTAGGAACTGCAGCAGGAGATCAAATGTCTTTGAACAACTGACCTCAAACGCTGTTTCATGGACAGGTAGGCAGGCAAATGTCGGGAACGGTGGCATTTAAATTTGGGAAACGATTGCTGTGAACCAACAATATGGTCACAGGAACTCTCAGTGCCAGTAAAGCAACCATGATGAAGCTGCAAGGACAAGGACAACTCCTTTCATAACATCTACTCAGGTGAAGAACACTCCCCTGGACGTAGGGACGTCATTGTCAAAGTCAACGAAGGGTTCCCTACAAAGCTCTACAAAGCTCTAAAAAGTAAGGATGCACCAAATATTAGGCACGGGCATGTCTGCCGTGTGGACGTATTTCAATATATAAAGTATTATATAAATATTATATAAATACCCAATGATTGCATTTAATTTACACTCCAAACATCTAAGTTAGGAAGTTTCCCAGTGATGGTGCTAAGGCAAAAGGAGCGCCCAATACGTCGATCGCGATGACCGGTAGATCGCAAAGGCAGTGTGGGTAGATCGTGTGCCACTGGAGTTTTTTTTTTAAAGGTTTCTGTGTTTTGCTAAACTAAAATCAACCTACACCAGATTAAGAATATAAAGGAAAATAGTTTGGAGAAGGAAAAGTTTGACAAAGCCTTGAATGATCCGAAGCATACAACATCATCTGTAAAACACAGTAGCTGGAATGTGATATTATCTTCACAGCTTTGTCTAAGTGATGCTTCTGTCCTGACCATGTCAATTCTGGACAAGGAGACACAAACAATATGATAAATATATGACGATTCAACGGTTTAAAAGTTGACCTCCAGCAGCCAGTACAGACAGGAGATAGCTGTGCAGTTATACACGGATTTTTAACAAATGAATCTTAATCTATTAGTGGTCTGATGACCATTTAGTGCAACATGACACATCATTAATTATTCATGACCCTTGTATTTCTCCCAAAGGCAACAAAACATAATGACTGTGGAGAGGCATTCCCTGAAGTACCTCAAAGGACATGCCTGAGTGGTCCACATCCTAAACAATTAGGAAGAAGTGAACAGTCCATCAGCCAATGGAGAGACCCAAATACCGCTCAGCTGATGTAAGTGAAGGAAAATGGTCAGGAGTGACAGGAAGGAAGAAAGGGGAGAAAAAAAGGGTGGGGAAAGGGGAAAGGGGACGTGAGGGGAGCGGGGCAAAGGCTTGGTCCCACCTACAATAGAGAGCATGAGAGAGCCCAGAACGTCCCGCAGTGAAGCCCCGGAGATGGGCGGGATCGGCGACACCACGCCCTGGAACCAAGGTAACCCACACTGACTATAACTACAGCTATACACACACAAAGGTATTCACACACACCTTGAGACTCACACACATCCTAATGACACAGCGCTACTAAAGACTCAAACCGTCTCTCTGGGTACCACTGTGTCACGATGCGGGTCGCCAACACTCTTGATTGTTCACTGCATCTGGATTAAAGCGGCTCGGATGTAAAGGCAATCAATTTCAAGTCACTGCGTGAATGCAGTGTTGGCCTCTTAGCGGATGCCAGTGAACAAGCCTTTTAGCCAAGTCTGCTTTTCCTGAGAGGGTTTTAGTGTGAACACAACTCTTATGTTACCATCTTCAAAGCCTCCGTGAGAGAGATCTCTGTCTCAAGCACATCCTACAAACACAAATGGGTTGTCATTTCTTCGTCCGTCACAAGCTCTACATGCTACTACTTAGCAATACATGAATACACTGACAGAGTTAAGAACATTTATGAGACAGTTTGGATGATGCACATATTTAGTAGGAGCCAGTGGGCTTGAAGTTTAGAGCCTCGAAAAGAGTAAGTCAGAAAGAGCTGAAAGTCGCTAACAGTTACATTTTGCTGCAATTAAGCTTCACACCAAATTCGCGAAATACAGTTTTTTTTACTCATGTGCAATGTAAAGTCAGTTGTGCACAGCTTAGAATATTTTCTGCTTAGTTATAAAATGCTAACTATTGCTAATTGTTAATGGCTTTTCAGTGGCTTGACTCATTTTGGAACATCCCTCGCTCAGTGCTACATGCTAACATGTCTGAACCATAGACTGTATATAAATATGGACAATGTGTCACCACTTCCTTGAATTAGCTAAAGTGATGCTACTGTACCGTCTGCGTTAGCAATGAAAAATTATATATTTTTTGTTTTTACAACTATTTTTTTACATCCTGTTTCAATAGGGTCAAATAACTAACTAAAACTAAACTTATCCAAAGAATTGCTCTAAAAAAGAATGTTTTAGTTTGGTGCAAGTCCCGCCCACTAACATGGAGGGGGTGGAGCTTATGACCTATATTGCAGCCAGCCACCAGGGGGAGCTCTACTTGCTTTGGCTTCACTTTTGAAGAGCATTTCCACCGCCCATATTTATACAGTCAATGGTTTGAACATGTCGGACCGGGCACCTTTCACAATGCAAGATATTTTCAGCGGCAGAGCATTAAGAGAGAACGTACCGATGTTTTGATAGAGGTCAGAGACTTCAGCTTCTGCAGGAGTTGCTGGCTCTAAGGGGGGAGAGAGAGAGAGACAGATCAGCACTTGTGTTTTCCTGAGTGGCGGGACATGGTCGCGTAGCTTAGCATTAAGAGCTCACCAGAGCGGTGGCGTGTCTGATCTTCTGGACGATTCCATTGTGCCCGAGGTACTGCACGGAGAGCCAGAGAGGCAGCGCTCGCAGCTTCTCCACGGGCTGGCTGGAGGTCAAACCTGCAGCCAGAGACTAAGAAACAAAACAGAGACACAAGACAAACTGTGTGAGAAAGGCAACAAAAAACAAAAAAACAAAAGCTGAGAGAATGTGAAATGAAAAATGACACAAACTAACCAGTGCTGGGTCTTCGTGTCTGTAGAGAGTGACGGCGGTTACAGCAGGTAGTCCCAGCCACTGTCCTGGCGTCAGTGTCATACTATCACTCCTGGTGGCTGCCTGGAAGGTGAAGAACGTTGAAAAACGGACAAAAGTTACACAAGATGGCCAGCTCCTTATGTGTCTGGCTTCTGTAATCAAAGCGAGGTGAGACAATAACACTGGCAGAGACGGTTCAGAAGTTGGCAGGTGTGGGTGGTGGATACTCGGTTAGTCGCCTGTTCTTTCTCATCCAACACGTCCATCTGTCTCTCCTGGGTTTTTAAATTGTGGCCATATGACTACAAGCCATCTAATCTAGAACGTAACAATGTGTTTTTAATAAAAAATCTATTTATAAAAATAATGAGTCACTATTACATTTGTATAGGAAGGAAATTGATCTACATAGGGGTCTAAAGTAAGAAGAACGTTCTCAGTTCTTTCACACTATAACAATAATAGATTTAAAACTCATTTTGTCACTTAAGACCATTCTCCACCGTGTATGTATGCATCAGTTTCATCATTTAGCAGATAACATTAGTGTTAAGTTCATTATATTATTCCAAAGAGATTACCATGATAGCAGAGGTGACCTGACCCAGCGCTAGTGTTGCCAAGTTAACCCTGTAGAACAAAGCACAACAGTACAATTAAAAAAATATATACAGTAATGACACTTGTGTAATCATACTAGATGTTAAGACATTCTAATAGGAGGAAAAAGATGTTTTTTAATATTTTATGATATGCGACGACAACAAATGTAAACGTAGACTGCTTGCTCTGTTCTGCCACACAAGCGAACGTGCGCATTTAAAACAAAATGCGGAGTTTAAGGAGCATGTGCTAACACAACAGCAACATTTAGCTCAGCAGCAAACACTGGAGATACTGTCCACCAGGGATCACTACCCCACCATGATTCTAGCACCTTCTCAGCATCCTAGAGTAAAGCTGCAACCTTGAGAGCTGAAAAATGAACGTTGCGAACATGCAGTTCCAAAAATGACCACTAGATGCTGGCTCCAAGAGTACGTCTGTTTTAAACTGCATTAAGGAATGAAGCTGTCGTTCTAACAATGTACTGTTATTTCATGCTACTCAATATTTAAGTACTTTTACATTGCCTTATACAAGTGGCATACGTGCATCTTCTAAAGTCCTCACAATGGACTTTTAAGCTAAGCTAACCCTACCCTGATTGCACATGTGTTCTTAACACACCTATACGAGGTCAATGTCACCATCTCATCCCACTGTGGCATAAATGAAGAAGGATTATCTTATCTTGCAGAGGGGTAACAGAGCTCACCTACCCTTCCACATGCAGCCACAAGCCGTACTGATCACAAAGGTCCTTCAGACGACCCAGCTTGTCTGTATGGCCGGCTCCAGGGGTGCCTGGGAAAAACGCGTAACTGAAGTTTAAATTCTGTTAAGTGTATTATCTTAAACTCTTGTAATACAACATGCATGCACAGATATGCGCAGAGTGCAAAGTCTGAACTTTGACTGTCCTCACCTGCGTTGGCAATCAACAGCAAAGGAAGCTTTCCAGCTTCAACGTCTTCTTTGATCAGTTTTTCCAATAGAGCGACATCCTGGTAGTGATAGAAAAAATTAAAATTAAGCACATTTAAATTAGTTATGTGTTTTGTTTTTTTGTTTGTGTTCTCCTACCATTTGGTGTTGGGATCCAAAGATGGTGTTGCATGGCACTGTGCACAAACTGGAGAGGGGGAGGCCAAGCTAAGGACAGAGACATCAACAAGACAAACACTTTCAATTATATATGCAACTGGACAAAAGACAAAAAAACTCTGCATACAGTACATATACGCCTTGTAGCATAAGATGCTAACACCTAATGCAGGGCTGTTAAACTCATTTTAGTTCATCTGCCACTTACAGCCCAGTCTGATGTCAAGGGGGCTGGACCAATAACACGATTTAGCGTATTATAGTTATTTATCTATAAGTAACAACAACTCCAAATGTTGCCCTAAACGGCACATTTTTTAAGAAAAAAATGGCATTTCTGTTTAGTTCTAGGTCTCAGTTATGTCCACAAATATGTGTGAACCCATGGAACAGCAGTTACTTTTATTGCTGTTAATGTCTTCAATGTCATTTTGGGAAATTTATCCCACCGGCCAGATTAGACCCTCTGGTAGGCCGGTTTTGGCCCCCGCGCCATATGTTTGACACATATGGTCTAATGGTATGCCAGTGTTGCATCTGTAATTGCCTAATTTCTTTTTCAAAGACGACTCATTATCATTTGAGGAGAAAACATCCAGCGTTCACACCTGACTGCACAGGTGTTGTCCCAGACCAGGTCTGCACGAGGCGCTCTGGTAGATGATCGGCTGCTTGGAGCTGAGCACCGCGTAGCCCTCGGAGGCGTACTCCTCGTAGCGGGAGTTGATGACCAGCCGACAGACTTTTACGAGGCCCTCCCTGTCATCCTCGTGGAAGCAGGCGGAACCGTTCTCATACCTGAGAGCCAGAGAGGTGCGAAAGGTCGGACAGAATCAGCATGAGAATTGGAAATCTTGTTTAAATGAGACGAATACAAAAAACCCAGACACATGCAGTACTTGTGATTTTTTTTTAACTCAGATAAAGATCGTTAATATGTGTAAATGTTCACTCATTATTTCAAAAATACACACACATTTAAAAATAGCACATTTCACATTGTCAGTAAGTCATTATTGCAAGTCTGAGGAAGAAAACCACTGAGGTCATCATGTTTGAAGAAGAGGTTATTTCTGGAAGCATTTCAAGAAGCACACTTCAAGCTCTGAAAGTACTGTCAAATAATTAAAATACACACATTTGATAAACTTTCCTTATGTGCTTATGTGTCTGAGAGTTTAGCAGTGGTGGGCCATCAGGGTCTGCTGGCCTTAACTTATCAAAATCACTGACTTACATTTTAATATTTTCATATTAATCAAATTGAATAGCCTAATCTTTTTAACTTTATGTCTTGACTGTCTCTCCTCTCTCGGGGATGCCTGTTCTGGCAGTGTAACTTTGCATTACAGCTTTTATCTAATCATATTTCAGCCGTCACGTGTTGCCGCAGCCAAAGAAATCTACCTGGGCCTTCACATTTAAACCTGCAGGCGGCTAAAGCTTGAAACACATTGTAATGACGTTGTTCCTTTAACCAATCGCATTTCAAGTTGGTATTTTTAGGCTTTCTCTGTGGCCTACGGTAGCGTCTGGGTTTTTGTGTCCCTCCAATTGGAGAGTCAGAGAGACGCTCCATTTAAGCTAAGCTAGTGGTTCATTTTGAGAGCTATTTTTTGAACCCACGCTGGCGAAAGGAGGAGAGGCTGTTGATTTGATTGCAAATCTTCTTGGATAGATTATTTCACAGCGCCGGAGCCTGGTGCTAGCTAGCCTGATCCAGACGGGAAAACTTTTAAGACAGCGACTGTGAGCGCTACCTTTGGTTCCAGGCTCTGAGGACAACTCTAAATTGTTTCTCAGCTCGGGGTCTATAGGTAGATTGACCTATAGACCCCGGATGATGTCTTCTGACCTGGATGATGTCATCTCTGAGCGCCACGCTCACCTGTGACAGTTAGCTTGTTTACCTGTAATTTACTACCGCTAGTTTTTTGCAACATGGCTGAATATTTTTCCGATTCTGAGGTTGTGGACGACGACTTTGTTGCACGTCCGCAAATAGACAACTGTTAACTCCAGACTCAATGGGGAATAGCACTAGTGTTTCATAACAAAATAATGGTTAAATGAGTTTTGCGGCTGATAATGCGTAATTTAGAGGCTGCGTTTCGGTGCCCCATTCACACCCACTATATGGATATTGGCAGAGCTCCGCTGGAGGTACATATCTTCTGAAGGACTAAAAATAACTCCCAAGTTATATGGGTGAGTAAATGATTGTATCTTATGCCAGAAATAAGGTCCAGGCCTGCCACTGGAGTTTAATGGAGACTGTCCTGAGCGTGTTATATCATAATAGCGGTGTTAGAAATCTACCGATCACTGTGTAATCATTACCTACACCAGATCAACAGGAGTGATTTCTATGGATCCACAGATGAGCTACAAACCTGAAGAGCCTGCAGAGCCACAGCGTGGTGTCGGACAAGATGCGAGTGGTCAGCTTCCGTAGTCGCTCTCTGTCCAGCACGGAGATGTAGGCCGCCAGGCTGTGACCCAGCAACGCCATGTGACCCTGCTCACCCACATTCTGCATCCTACTGGAGACACCGAAACAGAAGCTTTATCATGCACTTCATGCCGTGGGACGTCTATTTCATGCACTCCTTTGTCTCCGTTCTGCAAGCTATGCAAATTTGAAACTACACAAGTAGCTTTAGCTGTGGTTCTTTGCTTCCTAAAGCAACGCTGTGTTCACTTTCATGTAGAGAGCTTTTCTGCAACTAGCCACGCATAAGACAAGATTTTTTTTTTTAAACCAGGAACTACGGCTGTGTTCAAAGTTCATAAAGTCAACAAATAGACACGTTATAAAGACTTACTGTTGACTGGGCTTGTTCTCTTCTTCCTCCTCTTCGTGAATGAGGTTGTGGACTAAGTGCAGTATAGAGGCGACATCCTGACCGCTGCATGAGAAACACAAAGGGAAGTGAGGGCCTTCGGTGGAACGTTTCATCTAAAGTCACATATATGTATATCAGGAGTCACGTTAACCGAATATTTTCCGTCATTGACCGTTTTTTTTTTTTTTAAATGTGACGTAAAAATCAGAAGGCCATCCGTCATTAACAGATTGCAGTTCACACCCCTGACCACTTGGTGGCGAGTGACCTTGTCTCTCATCGCAGTTTGCGTTCCAAACATCGCGGAACTTTTGTCGGTGCACAGTTTCCTGGAACACCGATTATAGTAATGCACACGTCAGAGCTCGGCTAACCATATGTCTACATCTAGTATATACAGTTAGTGGTCTATGTCTACGCAGCTAACGGCTACCTGTTTACGCTAGCAGTCCCGTTCCGAGTACGGACAAGACAGCAGCTGAAAACTTTTGTTGTTGTTGTTTTTGTTACCATTTAAAGTCAATACTGTTTTGAAAAAAAAAAAAAAAACTTACTACTACTACTACTACTACTACTAATACTTTAATTAAACTTTAATGAAAACTAAATGCTACTGAATATGTATTTATTATCAATTTAAAAAATTAAAGTGACGGGTAAAAATAGATTATGAAGGGATTTTTATGACCCTGTCAAAATGACAGACAACAAAAAAGTCTAGTGCAACCTCTGATCTGATACACACACATATATATATGTATCAGATCATATATATATATATATATTTGTCTTAACTGTGTAAACTGTGATTAAATTAGCTTAAAAATGTTACGTCTTTCCAGAACAAATTACTCTCTCTCAGGTGAGGCACTCCATAAAAATGTCTCCCTGAATGAAAACCAGTTTTCTCACATTACAGATTGGATCTGAATCGCTCCAGAGATATGCTGGCACAACCAGTTGGATAACAAGAAACTTTAAACTCCTATCGGGAGTTTAGAGACGGTGAGTGAGTTAGTGTGTGTGTGTGTGTGTCTTACTCTCCCTGCAGGGGTCCGGGGATGCTGGTTCTGCTGAAAGACGGCCTTTCTGTTCCTGCCTGCAGCTCCCTATAGAGATGCACATATATAAGATAAAATCATTTTAATTTATCCAACAGGTTCTTGGTTGCTTGACAGGTTTTGCTTGTTATGCTCATTATGCTCAATGGTATTTCCTTGTTAAAAAAAAAAAAACCCAGATGCCAATCATGTCTCAACAATGCAGGCTTAGAAAAGGTCCTTAACTGACTTTTTTAAGATCATTAAAAATGTACATTTTAGCATTGTTTTTAAAAATCTGATTTTACCTCTGTCCATCTCCAAGGATCCTCATGGCCTCACTCAGATTTTTTCCCACTTGAGCCAGCGTGGAGTCCACCATCATCTAAGAAGAAGGCAAGAACAATAACATCAGTGTCAGGTTTAACGTGCAGGTAGGGCGGTGGCCGTAGTGCCAGTAACGCATATCTAAGCTAATTTGCCAACTGCTAAACCCTGACAGGTGGACAAATTAAACTCAGACATGTTAAACATTCAGTCTTAGGATACTCCCGCCTGGCAGACATTCATGTTCAACTCACCCTGCAAGACTACAAGACCTGGAGGAACAGCTTGTACTATAAACTAGCAGCACCATTCATGTCGGGATTATCTGGTCAGAATTGACGAGCACCCAAATGTAACGCTTGTGTTATAACTAAAAAAGCGCCCGACAAGAGCAAAAAAGCCATGTCATAAAAAGACCAAAGTATAGCTGCGGTTATCTGCGCAGAGGAGCAGGACCCAAGGGTCTTTTCGGTCTGAACAAGCAGAAAAACACACACACGCCCATTAAAGGTTTTCCCTTCAGACCTGAAATAAACCCATTAGACTGGATTAAATTGGACCGTCACTGGGAGCAGCAGGAGAGCAGGCAAACGGCAGCACACTCCTGCACGTCAGTCGTCCCTTGGAGGCTCAAAAGATAAACAGAAGAGTTCAGAAATGTAGCATGGCTTACGTATTATGGTTAGCTTCTCAGTTACCCTTAGATTTTTTGTAATCCGTTAAGAGATTAGGCCATGAATCATTCCAATGGGATAATAGACTGACGCTTTAGCCCTAGCTAACTAATATTCATAATGCTAACGTGGCTGTTAGCTGTGAAACTGTTGTAAACGCCTATTTTTCATTCAGATTCAAGGAGTAATTGATCTTATATTGTTGCAGTGTTGGATTTAATCTCTATTCAGTTCACAGTCGGGACAAAGTTCTGGCACAACCTCAACGACCGCGTGCCAGCAAACAGCGATTGGTCATTTGTTGCAGGAAAATTAGATTTCAGTGAATCAGGGAGCAGCCTAATTGACAACGGAGCACGCTGGTATGTTGGAAATGCGTGTGCTCGCTGCAAACGAACCGCTCCGATTGATTCGTCCTGGAACAGGCTGCGACTGCCGTTTTCACATCAGCCCAAAAGAAATGACCTGGCGGGGCAGAGGGGGGGAACACCCGTTAAATCGATCGCGTCCATCCAAGTCCACAACACTTCTGGCCATGATCTAATTTGACCTGGTTTGTGTTTTTCCTCATATATATTAAAAAAAAAGAAGTCATTTCCTCCTCCATTGCAGCGCCATGTAAAAGAGCCTCTCTCCTATCAGGCTATATAAAGCTCTGTGAAATACAGGAGAGCATTTACATGGGTGTGGATGCTTCATTTGCAGAGTGTTTACTCTAGACAGCTGCTACACAAAGGCAGTCGACGCACAGCTTCATAAACCATTGACTAACGCTAAAAAACTGCCTGTAATATTGATGTTACAAATACAACAAATAGCCAAGCCACACGTCCTGTACGACGACAGCAAGAACCATTTTAGATAACGTAGGATGGAAGAGAAGCAAATATCATCTCCCCAGGTTTTGTCGGGCTTCTTGAGGTGTTTGAAATCCACATACGAACATAAATTATTCTGCATAATTCAAATCTTTCCAATAGAAAGTATGATGGACTAAATGTAAGCTGTCATAATCTGTAAACATTTAAATTTCGTTTAAATGTTTTAGTTGACAACCATTGGCCAGTCCTAAAAGACACACCCACCGCAGAGGCGAATAAAAGGATGAACTGAACTGAACATGAACTTGAGTTCCGGGCAGACAAAACAAAACGAAGATAAAGACGCCGCCTGGAACCAAAGTGTGCAGAAAGCCCCAGGCCGCCGCCGCCGACTACAATGGGGATGTCAAAATAATAGAAACAAACGTTCGTGCAAAACAATTCAGCCGCCAAAAAGAAAACACGGTTAATTCAGCAGCAGCTCTGAGTTGTTTTAGACAAATTATTAGTAAAATAGATTTACTGTTGTGCTGCTATGCATTTGTTTACGCTGGTGTACCTAATGTGTAATTGTCAGCTGATGTCCCAGTATGTTAGGTGGGGAATAGAAATATTATAAAAAAGTATTTGCACACGGATCCTGCACATGCAAGACTGTGCAAAACTTTTTTTCCTGCAGAAATGTATGTGCCCATGCTTTTAAAAACAATGCACTTTATAAGTTTAGTTCATCCTCATGTCTGTAAACATTCTTATTGGTAACACAAGTGTTATTATTTTCATTATTATTAGTAGTAGGTGTAGTAATAGTGCTATGCTATGCTCTAATATGCTATTATATTCGTGTTATTTGTTATTTCTCATCGCTTTACATGTCATCTGATACGTCTACGTCCACGTACGTGGCTCTGGCAGGTGCACCGCTGCTGTCATGTCAACGGGGGAGGACTGAAGCAGCTGTCCCGTCAGCCTGCGGTCTCCTCCTCTCCTCACTGTGTCAGCTGATGTCTAACCACCCCACCACCCCCAGCGGACACGTACGTTACAAAAACGCTGCATTTTCCCCACGCATATACTCCAAAAATGAACTCAAACACACATGTTAGGCGGAGCTCGGCGTGTCGAGGCGAACACCCATAGCTAGCTAGCGGCAGACACACGCAGCTCCACACAGCGGGAGCTCTGATTCTGCTACTCACCACCGTCACCGCGCACAGCAGCTGACAGCCGGGCAGAGTCTGCTATCGGCGGAAGGGAACGCAGAAAACTTGCGGGGCGGCGTCCCTTCAAATGGTTTCTGGTAGAGCGTGTTTAAATGCTGAATTTAACCCGTCTCCACTGAGCCGACTCGTCTCTGTGTCCCGCAGACTGAATCGCACAGTTTACTTCCTGATCCGGACCTGCCGCGCGACGTGCGTTCCACGCTGGCAACGGCGACGTCACGCGCTGCCGCAAGACCGGTCAGTTGGGTGGCGACTGATGACGACAGCGGATGTTTTGAATTATTGATTTATTTTATTGAAATACTATTGAGGATAAACATTTATTGCGCCATTAAATGACTCAGTCAATTTAAGATATGTGATTACTTTATTTTTATTTATTTTATTTCCTTATTATATTTATTAAACACACTATCTGTGCAATAACAGATAAGATACAATTCCTGTTTATTCATTTTACCCTTACAGTCATGTTTACATCCTCCGTGAACAGTTTGGATAGTTAGTTATACATTTATGGCATAATATGACATAAAACAATCAGGCTAATCAACAAATAAGTTTATCTAACCAACAGTGGCGATCATATAGATTTTCCGGGGCCCCGGGCAAACTAGCTTAAAAGGGGCACCAGGGGGGAGGCTGAAGTCTATTGATTGATGCACAGTATGGTCTTCTGTGGTTTATTGGGGTTTATGGTTTTCATGGTAAAATATGCTACAAGATGGGGGATGCCAACTTGGAGCGCATCTGTTCAGATGTGTTTCAAATCAACGTGATGAGAGTTGTTCAGTTCCTTGTTTTGTCTAAAAAAACAATAGATATGTTGCTGTTATTACTGAAAACAATGGTTCAGTTACATTTGCACCTAACAGATATGTACAAATTATTAATAAGCATAATATTAGAGCTTCATGTGTTTCACTGGGTTCTCTTTGTCTGCTGCCAGGACATGTATGACAATCCAGTCGTTTTTATGCAGAAATATAGATATTTCTAAGCGGCTCTGTATCATGCAAATGGCCTGTCAGATCTTTGTAAGCTGATTTCAAGGACTAAAAATGTTTTGTAACAGCAAAATTAACTGGGCTTCTAGTTCAATTTGAATTGTCCGAAATTCTAAACAGAGATGTAAGAGCTACACAGAGCACATTAAGGCGTTCATTTGTTTTTATGAATTCTCTGAACGACTTCATCCACCCTGCTCAGCTAGCAACAGCGGGACCAGAGACACTCAGTGCTCCCCTAGGGATCTCCGTCCAGTCTCAGACCAAGCGGAAGATATAATCTCATAAGTCCTGGGGCACACCAAAGGATTCTGGCTGCCTGGCTTTCCCTGAAGACAGCATTAACTTATTCATGAAAGGCCTTATTAGCTTATGCATCTCTCTGCAGTGTCCCATTAAAAGTATGATGGCTTAGTTATGGATGAATTGTTCTTTTGAAATTAGTTTCCAGGAGCAACTTGACTGAGCTCACTGGAGCAACCAAATCCAAATTCCACAGAAACAGCACCACACAAAGATTAATCTGCTGCCTGGGAGTGGGTTCTAACCCAAACACAAACTCATAAAGTGTTCATTGTTACACTTGCCAAGTATCCCAGCCCAGAAGGTGACTCTGAATAAACAGGCAAGTCAATGATCCACTGCAGGTTATGATGTGAGCAAACATTCGTTGTGGTTTACAGTATCGTGTGTGACAGGTTGTGCAATCTTGCATTTTGAAGAGTTTATCAACCTTCAAAAATGATTTCAAGAATGCAATCAGATGAAAGAAACCACACCGAGCCTGAGGTAGCACAGTTGGATGAGTCCCATTAACGAGTGAAAGAAAGAAAGAAAAAAGGAGTGGTTGAGTAATCGCAGTAATTACCTCCTCTCTGTGGTAACAGGTAGCAGTTCAATGTAGCAAGTTTTAAACATTTTACACATCCTGCGGTCACAATTTGAAGAATGACACTGTGAATTTGACATTTCCTGGAAAGCAGTGGTGTAACAGAACTAATTTGAGCTTTTACATTTTATGGTATTTAAGATGTCAACTGTTCCATTGTACTTCAGCGTAAAATTGTACAAAATACTGAAAAAAGACCTTAGCTGGGGACTTTTTTTTCATGTTCCACCAATGATGTGTCACACTGTTTTCCAAAAGGCAAAGCTATCCATCAAAATCATTAGTCCTGTTAGCATTACTTGGACCCCTGTTGGCGATTTTTCAGCCAATCTCGTTTTTCATCTTCATTTAATCTGAACACTTTAATATGTTGGACCATGGCCATCTGGAATGAAAAACTGTAGACCAACCAGACAGCATCTTTAGGTAAGCTCTGTACAATTATTGGTAGCTTTTCCTAGCTTCCTAGCTAATCCTAGCTCTTGTGGTGAACTATTGCCACCTGCTGGAGAGTTATTTACTCTCATAACGGCAAAGAACGCACACGCTAGTTAGCTTATTGGCTGTCGTGTTTGCACAATATCTAAGGACAACGTTTTGGTCCCCACACAGGTAATCTCACAACTTGATGTGTCACAAAATTATTTTTTTATGCTACAAAAGATACGCAGTGTTTAGAAAGACCGGTAAGCGCAAGCTAGCTTTGCAACATCTCAAGGCTGTGTTGAGAAACAGTTACAAAAGTATATAAAAATTTTATCAGTTCCAAGGCATTCATCCATTTTGTAGTTAAAGCAATAGCTGCTTCAATTTATTTCAAATACCCTCACTCTCAAATGAAAGACAACCTTACTAATGTTGACTGGTGTTAGCAAGCTAGCTAGCTGACACGAGCTAGCTTGTTAACATGAGTCAATGTTGGTAAGGCTTTCCTGTATTTGCTATGTGCCTGTGTGTGAATATGAAAAGCTTAGGTCAGATGGTATATATTATAATGTAATAATAGACTATGCAATTAAAAGCTTAAATAGTCCGCTAAAATGACAGATAAATTATGTAGTAGCAACAAGCTAAGCTTAAACTAGCTAACAGTAATGACTATATAGCTAAATGTCAAATGATATTATGTACAATTACATGAGAAAAAATAAAATATTGTAACAAGTTTGACTTTTATATAGTTTTTATTAGTGTTCAGTAGCATTCAGTTTAAAATCAAATCAAATGAACATATTTGGAACATGGCAGATGGTCTTAATGAAGGGTTTCTGGAGTTCAATTGACAGGCCTGTGGGAATTTATTCAACAAAATATGTTGGGAATTGCAGCCTAATTCAACAGCAGTTTTCAGACAGTAAATGATCTGTTCAAAATATTATATAATATGGAACTCTACCCCGTGCCTTATGCTCTCTTAGTGTCTTAGCAGTAAGAGACATACTGTAGTTTCCTCAGTAGTGGGAGGAGCCCAAAACCAGAGCAACAGTAAAACAAAACACTCGACAAGTTCGTATATTATTTAACTGTTTGCTGACATGCTCATTATAACCACTAGAACGCAATAGTATGTCAGTTTGTTGCACTTGCCCCAAGTGGCCAAGAATGAATTAGAGCAGCTTTTTTGCATCCATTTTGGATGGGACAGCTGGGGCCCTCTCCTTCGTACAATGTCACAGATTTAACACCATCGCTGAGGCATGTAAAGTGCATGTACACATTCAAATCACACGGATGATTTATCAAAACTAGAAAGCTCTTTTCGTGGCGTTTGTTATCAAACTCGCACTACAACAGCTCTGTATGTTCTTTTTTTGTAAAGTAGCTGATACAGAAAGAAAGGCATTGCAGTTCTCACACACTGAAACTAGCTGGCTTACACTTTCACAAACGGATCGGGAACATGCACCCATGCTTAAAAATATTGTACGTCATGCTTGCAAGGCCCCAGTGGCAACAAGCTTTCATAATTTCAAGTACGCTTGCAAAGGAGGAAAGAAAAACTCATTAATGAAACAGGAATTCATAAGCATAATAATATAGATATATGTCTTTTCCCACTATGCAAATAATGACAATCAGTGTGCCTAGGAGTGTCCCTCCACTCCCTTTACACTTTACATGCAGCTGCTTTGAAACCACACCAACAAACTTCAATAGAAAGTTTTTTGTGCAGTTCAAATTCAAGTTATACCTAAATATGATAGGAATCATGCAATGATACACGACCCATCCTACGCTCATGAAGTAAGAGTTGTAGTTGATTCCACTCTTATATTGTTATGCTTGCAAATGTGTTTTGGCTGAAGCTTCATTGCAGGGAAGAAAGGTATAGAAAATAGTTCAATACACCTCAAGTTTACAAAATATAAGAATATAAATTATTATCTTTTTTTTTTTTTTTTTTTTTAAAGATTATTGAGGATGGCTAATCATACAACTCTCCATGCAATAATTGCGGCTCACAAAACACGCAGGTTTCCAGTTTCATTTTGGTGAACGTTTAGCTGAGGCTAATACTGCAGCCAAGTGTTCATTGAGTGTTATCATTATTTCCAGCACCAAATGTGACAGACAAATGTTTTTGTTGGAATACTTTAACTGGAGAGAGTCTGGACAGAGCACTCAGATTACCAATCTGACTGATAATATTATATCAGAAATGATCTTAAACCCACCGTTAAATGTCTACATCAAAACATATGTTACAATATGAACTGATAAACTACAACGAAGCTAGCCAAGTTTAGCAAGAAAGCTTGTTCTTGACAAAAAAAAAAAAAGCTTTAAAAACAATCCTAACTCATGGTTGGGACTGTATAAAAATTACTAATATGGGCAGGGGGCTGACTTTATATTTTATTTTAGAAAACAAACATCCCAACATTATAAAATATAATATCTTTTATTATATTACCAACCCCCTGGTCCCGCTAGTAATTTGTGCACAGTCCCTTATTAGCTTGTTCACAGCTTACATATTAAATAATTACTTTCTGTCAGCAACTGGAGGTAAATACTGGTTTGATGAACGTCAGTAAATCTGTGATGAGCTTTGTGATGTGACTGTTAGAAAGAGACAAAACACGCGCATTACTTGTAATTCACATTTCTTTCAGCCTCACTGACACTAAAAGCCACACTTCACGAGTCGCATTCTTTACCCTTTAGAGCCCTTTAACTATATAACAATGAGAATCTCACTATAAGGAAATAATCTCTGAACGTGGTGCTTGGGCTAAGGACCCAGTTTTGAATAGGAATGCTTTGAAAGGGTACTGCACTGGATAGGAAATACAACATGCCATGAGTAGGCCTTTACAAATGGCAGCTCATTCACAGTTAACAGTTTCTAATTGCCGTCATTTCTTAAATTAAGCCACGACTGGACCACTTTTCATAACAGAAACCCAGTTTGATACTGCACTATCTGAGGGTACATACCTACAACTACTGATTGCCACTAGCAGATATAGTAGCAACAACTTCTAGAGTAATGGTCTAAAAGTAGGGACGGACAGCAGAGAGGAAGACTGGAAAGCATGGGAAGAGGTTTGTAGATGGAGAAGGTCCAAATCTGAATGGGTGTGATAGTATCCTGAAGAACTGGAGAAGCTTACTGGGATGTCAAGAAACATTGCTTGGTGAAAATAGGCTAAACCTGGGATAAAAGAGATGTGAAGGGTAAAGTATACACACCAGTATGCCACCAAGACTTTTGATTTGGGGAAAATGCAAACTGGTTTGTCATTAAATGGAAATCACAACCTATGCTATGTTCAGTCCCAGTGTAGAGGACCTTAGACCAGGACAATAATGGTGTGTGTTTTCTGAGGCTGCCATGATTACATGAGCAGCCACAAAATCTATCAGTCCAATCAAAAACTGAGCTGTTTACTGTAAAGAAGCAGCACCTTACTGCTTCCCCCAACCTCAGCGTCCACTGAGAGAGGAGGAAGCAACGGGAACTGAATGAAAGTGCTTTTAGTTTCTCTGGGTCTCACTCTAAAAAAGAAATTCCTACTATATGGTGTAAAGGCAACATAGCGAATCGGAGCATTTCACTAAAAATCACTTGAATATCACATCACTCAAATGGCTTCTGCTTGATGAGGGTCATCAACAAGCCCATGTGTCACTGACTGATCATCACCGAGTCACCTATTCGCAACATGAAGCCTAGTGTGACAACATGATCTGCATAAAATGTACATGCAGGTTTTCTTCAAACTGTATGATATACAGCAACGTGTAGAGCTAGCTCTCTAACGTCAAATACTGGACACAGAAAGGACTGCACAACTCCACTGTGGAGTTTGGGCCTGAAGACATCTACGCACTTGCAATAGAACAACCTTGTTGCATTGCAACATGCGCCAATCATTGCTGCTTACAGCTTATGTAGAGCTTTGGACTGAGAAATGTTTGATTCAAGGGATTTTAAGGAATCTTGCACAAGTAATAACAAGCATCAAAAGTGTTAAAAATTCACAAACAGATCAGTGCAATGCCTAAATCATTCAAATCAGTGTTATTGTTCGACTGTTTGGTCTTGAACCAGTTAAAGACATTAGTTATATTACCAACACACAGAGAAGCCAACATTTTCCTCCTTCTCTTATTCACATTCCTCAACTATGAGAAGGAACCTACTGACAAACTACATAAGCCTGAACCTGAGTATGTCAGCAGAAAGTGCAGTATCTGTGAAATGACCCTTTTCACTCCTCTTCCTGGACTTGGTTCATGTTCTTCAGCGGTCTGAGGAGCTAAATCCTCATCTCCCTTCCACGGTTCTTCTCACAAGCCCTTCACTTCAGTGTTGCTTTTGTACATTTGTCCCTCAGAGTCTAGTAGCAGTCATAGCAGCCTAGTAACCCACTCCGAGGATCTTCTTCATGTGCTCGTACACCACGTAGGAGATGCTGACCGCAGGAACGACTTTGAGGAAGTTGGGGGTGATGCCCCGGTACAGGCCCGGTACGCCTTCATGAGATATGATGTATTTGAACTGGCCCACCATGGTCAGCTTGGGTTTACCCTCAGTGATGGCTGAAAGAAGACGAAACATGGAGGTTAGAGCAGGAGAGAGCTCCAATGCTGGCTCCTTCACGGATAAAGACATTTATAATGACTGATTCTACACTATACTGTATTCCACCTTGTGCCTGCATGCGTGTCCGGATGAGAGCAAGGGGATAGGATGCTAGTTGACCACAGGTGCTGGAGACGGTACCGCAGCCCAGCAGGACCAAAACTCCTGGGTCCGCTGAATTTACACAGTACCTCTGGAGCCAGGCGTTCTTCAGGGTCTTAAAGCACAAGCAGCGGCAGGAGAAGAGAAAGGAGAGTTGTAGGAGAACCGTAAAACAAACGGCGCAAGACATATTTAAAGACCTTGAAATACCAGAAATTAATGAGAGAGAAACTGGTGAGCTGGAAAAGTCAAGAAAAAAGGCTGGCATCTTTAAAGAGTCTATGCCGTCCAACAGCTCTGGCTGTTGATTTTAATCACCAAATGGACCCAAACCATGTGCTCCATCAGTTTTATGCCACTGGGAGTAATAACAAAGGTGAACCTTAGGGTTTCAAAAGTTACGGTAGTCCTGTAAATCCATTGAAGAAACACCTCTTGGTGGTACCATTGTATTGAACAGTCTGACCACACAATTGTGTTGTACCTAACTGCTCACCAGCTAGGTTTTTCACACCATGCATGTATTTGATCCACATTAAATATGAAAACATTGATTGTGCAATGTTAAGTTTAGAAATGTCATCATCATTTTAACCCAAACCTATATGTTGGTCCTAGAGCAGAATCTCTAGGACACTATTTATTACCTTAGATCTTCCCAAACCATTTGGAGGCCTATTCCACATACCTCATACACAGCCAAGTCAATTCCGGCATAGGGGATGATGCCCAGGGTATTTGGTAAGTAGCCCCTGTAGAAAGCTCGGATGCCCTCTGTCTTCAGGATCTGTCTGGCGCAATCAGCCATACCTGAGTATTGTCCCGTCTTCCTTAACGTCAGGCGGGTTTTCAGCACCTACACACAATGAAATGAGCATTCACAACCAATGGTGGGCACAGTCGGGAATAAACTGATTGGTGTAAGGAACAGACCACTATATTAATCACCAGGCCTTTGCAATTATTTGGGAGGTAATTGGGCCCCAATGCCAACACTAGAGAGCAGCTCAAGATACTCTTAATACAATAGAAGAAGTGGTGCTTGGGTTCCAGCCTTGGTCAGTGAATCTGTAGTGTAGTACCCCTGAATTCATTTCAAATGAATATTCTGAAGTGTCCACATAATTACACCCTCCGTGAATATGATCAAACCAACCTCCATGGGGTAGATGATGGTCTGGGCAGTAGCACCTGCCAGAGAGCCAGCAATGAACCTTTCCTGTACCCTTAAACTGCCCCCCTCTTTACTGCCTCGGATCAGCCACTTGATCTGCAGTAAGAAAAGAGCAAGGAACAGGAGGAGGGGGATGAATAATGCATTGCATCTTTACATTCTGCGTTGGCTTAAGCAAATCCTCAGCGGATTGATTGGTTTGAGTGCACTGACTTGTTCATAGGCCATAAACTTAATGGCAGACTCAGGTGCAATCTTGAGGACATTGATGCCATTTCCTCTCCAGAGTGAAAAGACGCCCCCCTCCCGGACCATGCCCCTCAGGCCGGACCACAGATTAATCCCCCGAGACGTTGAGCCGTGTACCTGGACACAAAAACACTGGCAGATAAGTCATTTTAAAACAAGGTATGCTGGATGGAAGGACTGCTAATGATTGTGGACAGTGTGTACAGGTGCTTTAAAACATTTTAAAAAGCTCTCCCTATGAAGGCTTTGTAGGTCTAAAGGGCTTTTTTTGGGGGGGGGGGGTCTGGGATAAAGGTGAATTGGACCACAATTAAGCATTAGGTGTAGTCTGTTTGCCTATGCTGGCAGCCACCTTGACCAGAACTACTGTTATAACAGTCAACTCATAAATGGCCAAATTAAACTGACTTCATCATCCACTTTAAGCTGTGTTTGTCGACCTGACGGAAATGAATGACTCACACTCTCTTCAACCTCGGTTTTTGGTCTAACCCTGACCTTAGCCTTGACTCTTAAGAACATGTTTGCCTTATTCACCAGCTAGTCTGTCTGTTTGTGAGCTGCTTGCTGCTGATCAAGTATTGGCTCCATCAGAGGCTTTTACTTTAAAGGCCGCAGGATGTGGCTGAAAATAATGCTACCAGAGTGAAACAAAACAATAAAAGTTGTGGGCCAGAAACCACAAGAGTGAGTTGAGAGATGCTATAAAGCTCTGCAGAGTGTAGTCCACTGTCGCTGAATCGGCTTAGAGTAACATAAAGCTGACACTAAAAGACACTGTGGGTATTTATCCAGCTTTAATCTTGGCTCTGCAGTTTAAAATTATTATTATAAAAAACTTTAACCAGAATAATAAGGATTTTTCTGTTACCTAAGTGGTTTCTGATATTTCAGCCAACTATCCTCTGTGTTTTTGCTGAGAATGCTCCAACCACCCACCCACGCTACCCACCGGTGGCATGTGCTTTGTTTCATTTCTGTGATAGAGTTAAAGTGACTGTCAATGCAGCATGCGAGGGACGGAGCGTGACTTTAAGAGATAGCCACAGCCAACACTGCAGCTACTGTTGATATGGATATGGAGTTGATATTGATCTGTTAGGATAAAACTGACAGAGTGCAGAGGTGCATTTGGATATTTTGACATGCAATCTGTAGAAGCTGTGTAAAGAAACACCATCACACACTCTCACTGTTACTGATGCCTTCAAAAGGGATGGTTTTAATCACACAGTGTGCTTTCTGCCATAGGCAGCCTTAGCATCTTGGGCCTGGAGTGTGCACTGACGACCCTTAGTTTAAATATTTACATATTTCTAATTGTGTGAACAGGGGAAGGGATTAATGTATCACATCTCCTAAGACTGGGTGCAGTTTTATTAGTGTATTTATGAAGGTCAAGGAATTACTTTGCAAGAAGTGAATTTATACATGTTCTTTTTTTTACAATAAATCCCTCAATCACATGCCTGGCTTTAATACTGTGTAACAGTGGAGTGACAATGAGTTCACCCACCTGCAGGAAGACTTTGAGGCGGTCCAGAGGAGCGGTTCCTGTCCGCGATACCGCCCCGGCCATGGCCCCAGCAACCAGCTGCCTCCACACAAGACCTGCCCGCCGCTCCCGCTCCGAGAACTCATCTGGCACCGTTAGATGTTCCCCAATGTCAAACATCTACAACGGGATCAGAGCGTAAAGGCCATAGTAAAGAGTTTTGCTTCTTCACTTCACTCCATCACTTTTCTAAGAATCATGCAATTAGAGTGTAAGTTTTACATTGGGTTAGAAGTGTAAGTGGCAGTTGTTATCCGAAAGCATTGTTAAACTACTCTTGTCTAAACCTTTCCTGATAAGAGCTATGCCTAGCTTCTGTTCTGAGAAGTGTAAATGTAAATAAGGTAAGGATGTTTTACAATGATTAACCGGAACAATACTATTACTGGAAACAGGTGACTCACATGGGAGTGTTTCCAGTGGTGGGCAATCTCCTCCATGTTATGGAACGGGTTGAACAGGAAGTGATCACGCCATTCATTCCAATCAATGGTCATGGTGCCATCCCTGTCCATACTGGTAAAGAAAGAGAGACAATTCAGAAAACCTGAATCTCTCAGTTTGAACAGTCAGCGTTTATATCAAAGATGCATGTCATGGCCTGGGATTATACAGTAAGTA
Organism: Planiliza haematocheilus; assembly: GCA_005024645.1. NCBI lineage: Eukaryota > Metazoa > Chordata > Actinopteri > Mugiliformes > Mugilidae > Planiliza > Planiliza haematocheilus. Next base: position 2,254,688 of record SRSE01001373.1, read on the forward strand.
GACGGTTAATTCTCAGCTTTTCATAATGGGAAAGACCTGAATTAACCAGGATAAATATGTCGGCACATCTAGGAAACACCCACGATTATGGGATTTTCTCCCCAGTGGCCCAAAGAGGAAGAAACCATGAACTGGCATCAGGATGTTGAGGTACTTGCTGGCAAAAAGCTCCAAGCCTGTACAACTTACATAACTTTAAGGATCTGCTGCTAATGTCTTGGTGCCATAACTGACCTTACACTTTCCGAGGCCTTGTAGAAGCCAGACCTTTTCAGGTTGGAGTTAATTTGGTACCAATACAATATTAAACAGGAGTTTGCAACGGTTGGATTTCATCAGTGTATAATGGTAACAGAACTTTGGACCTCTTAAGCGTTTACCTTTAAAAAATACCACCTGAAAACACCAACAAATTCGATAAGTACAGTAACTGCTTCTCAAACGTAAAGCCCCGGTCCCCAGTACCAGCAGAATGACCAGCACTTTGGTTCTTGTCATGGCACTCTGGACTTGATATACTCCACCAACTTTACAAGGTGTGCCCGGAACTTTTCTCCAGCCAGAGTGCGTGGTCTTGTTCCAACATGTTTTGTTGAACGGTGAAAAGTAATGGACTGTGGATGTGAAAATAAGGGTATATATAAACTACCTAATTCGTTGAAACCTGCATGACGCCACACCTCCAGTAACTCTTGCCTCACTCAAGTTGTAAGTCTGTTTATTTGTTCAATTTCCGTTGATTTAATGAGTACGCAAAAAAAGTAGGCCTCTTATTTTGAGCACCCATACTACATTTGTAATGATTACAACATGGTTTGCTTTCCTTTAAAAGGACTCCTTTTTCTTAGTGTTTAGTTTTCCATGATATACCTCTGCAGGATTCTGGAGGCCTGCTCCACTGTGACCTCCACTCCAAGCTTGCGTAACGAGTGCTGGATCTCCCCCACGTCAATTCGCCCTACAAAAGCAAAACAGAAAGCATTAAATGTCTTGTAAAAAGTGCTTCTGTTTGTTCAACCATTGTAAAGACAGTGTTTTATGTCTTATCACTGTATAACAAGTAGCAGGAAGAGAACTCGTATGTGCGCATTTGCAGGTGTTCAGCATGTCCGCACCGTCATTGTTGCGGTCCAGGTTGTGGAAGATGAGACGCAGCCTTTTCTCATGAGCCCGCAGGTACTGGGAGAACTCCTGGAAATCCAGCAAGCCATCGTGGTTGATGTCGCTCTCGAGGACTATCTGTGAATGCAGAGAGAGGGAGGCTGAGTCATTAAGCAGAATGTGTAAATGGTGGTGCAGATGGGATAAAGAAGACTGCTAAATAAGAGGCCAGGATGTGCTGGTAGTGTAGATGACATGGAGGTGACAGTGGGGACGGGGTGCAGAGAATGAATAGCAGAAACAAACAAAAAAAAAAAACAGTGGAAGGCACCGTGCCAGTGAATGTCAGGAAGTAAGCTACTTCTTACCTGGCTGCTAACATTATTTCTCCTCCCTTGAGAAGGATGGAGAGACAAAGAGAGACAGAATACAAGACTAGTTCTTATCATACTCTTGTTAAGTTTTCTGTGCCAGTCCAACTTTTTTGGTCTTTAGCAACAATGCCTGACAGCTCTTCATTACTAACAAAACATGCAACATGGCACCTGTAAGTACATTGATGAAAACATTTTATTTTATTTTGTAGTGTACTGAAAAGTACAGTAGGGTTAGTAGGGTTCCACAAGGCTGAGAGTTAGGCCCATTCCTGTTTCTTTGATACGTATCATCAATGACATGAACATGATATTTTCTTTTTTTGTAGTAGTAATAGTAGTAATTTAATACAAATTTTGGATAGTAAAAAAAAAGTTTCTTTGGATTTCAACAGATCAACTACATTCACATTGTTGTGATCACCACATACACAAACTACCCAACATTACTGTCCAATTTAAAGATGTACTGGTAAGAATAGAAAAAGACAGCATGATTTGGGAGGAAGAAGTGAAAATATGAAGTATTTAATATCATACGTATATTTGAATATCATATGTAATATGAAAACCTGACTGGGTTATGTCGGTGAAGGTTCTCAGTCATCCAGGTCATGGTTTATCCAAAAAGGGTTCAAAAAAGGCAACCGGACTTGTAGAGTTTTTTGAGAAGATGTTTCACCACTCAAGAAGCTACTTGGATGAGTGGTGAAATGTCTTCTCAAAAAACGCTGCAAGTCCGGTTGCCTTTTTTGAACCCTTTTTGGATACTTACTGGGTTATTTAGAGGAATTTGTTTGATGGTCACTTCAACATTGACAAGAAGAAAATTGCAGAAAAATATAGAAGACATAAAAACGGTCAAATGGCTTTGGGTCTGCATCTACTTCAACAAAAAATATGACCTCAGAATATAGCTAATAGAGGGTCCTGGGAGCTTTGTGAAGTATTTCAAAAGATATAAATGGTACCAAATCTCATCTCCAGTTTTAAAATACTCACATTTCACTTGTTTATTTGGTTTTACATCAGAAGTATTCCAACTTTCTGTGACACCTCTGGTTCAGTTCTGTCTAGGCCTCTAGACATAGTATCTAATTGAGGGAAAACTCCCCAAAAAAGCCTAAATGTAGCTAAGATATTCCCTCATATAAAGCAAAGAGGACGACCGGCTCAAACTAACTTTTCAACAAAAAGCTTCATTGTCAGTCACATCTATTTGTCTGTTCGTAACCAGGATACTAGAAAACATGAGACCACGGTGAAATCTAGTAGAAGGAACAACTCAGTAGGTTTTGGTGCAGATCCAAAACATTTGTCCCCTGATATGACTGCATGGTAATTTATCATGGGCAGCATGCTGTCAACAAGTGCCTCACATTTCTGTATCCTAATCCTGCTGGGCACAACAATGTCCCATTGAAAAGTAGCCTTCAGACTACCTTCTCTGGCTGGTTGGCTGGAACATTTGTCAAGCACCAGAGTCCTCAAAAGTCCAAAACGTACTTTGAGATAATTCAAATATGATGCTAAAATTGTACTTGTACATAAATTAAATGTATTAAATGTGCTGTTTATGAATAATGAGCTCATGTATTAAGACAATAATAATACCTGCATGTTGCCCATGAAGGACTGTACTGAAAGTGTTGATAGTAGATCTGAAAATATCTGTAACGTACTCGTGTCACAAACTGCACCTCCCCGTTGACGTAACTACACATTGCAGCCACGCAGACGGCAATAACTGTGACTCATTCAATTGCATTTCCTTGTCAAGTATAGGAAATTGACCCTCCTTCTGTCTCTTATGTAAAGTACAATCTACGGTACTCATACAGTAGAGCTGTTGCTCAAGATTTATCAGCTCCAACTCCACGGTTGAGCTCTTTAGTTGCAACTCAACACAGATAAGTGACGGCAGATTAGCATTTTATAGCGACCTAATGAGATGCCGCATGAGTATAACTGCTTACAATGACAGTGGTTTTCAAAGTGAGGCACACGGCCCCCTGGGGGGCCGCCAGGGGGCGCTAGGGGGGCACAGACGATTGGAGAGAAGATAAGAAAAAGTGTAAACAATATAATCGATTTTTTTTTTAACCATTATTACAAAATATTATCTAATTACTTTATTAATCATGATTATAAAATCTAATTGTTTTTAAAATCATCATCATAAAACAATTATTAATAATATCTAAATCTTATTTGCCATGCTCATCTTTCTGATTCCCTCCCAGTCAAAACATCGTTCATGACCTCATAATCTGTGTAGACCTGGCGGTTTGCAACATTTATCAAGCTTCTTTGCTCCTCAAGCTAGCATGTAGCTAGCATGCAGCTAGCATGTAGCTAGCATGTAGCTAGCGTAAAATGGACAGGTTTTTGACAAGAAAGAGACCGAAGGAGGACACTGCTACAAAAAAAACAAGAACTCCTAGCCAACTAAAATCAGAAAATATGAGGCAGCACTTATGCTAAACAAATATAATAGTTATTGAATAGTGAATAAAAGTAAGAAAAAACATTATAAAAGATGACGTTTCTGTACATATTTTGTAGCATTGTCTGTGATTTGCAAAGGGGGTCTCCAGCCAGAAGCTAATGCTGTTTGGGGGGCCTTTCTGATATATATATATACTTACATTATACTATACTTACATTATAGTACTTATATATATATATATATATATGTACATATATATATATATATATATATATATATATATATATATATAAGTACTATAATGTGATTTTGCTCACAAATGTCTTAGCAAGTGCTACCCAGAGTAGCTTGCTAATGCATTAACAGGTGGACGTAGGGTAGGGTGGTATAGTGCACCCTGGCGTCTCTTTATCAAAAAATGAGTCTGGTAACACTGTCATGGCGTTCCCTCTGCCCCTGTATGTGTGTGTGTATATATATTGTCCTGCTTTTCACTGTTTTCCACCTTTCCCTGTGTTTCCTAGCTATGTTACATTCTTGTCTTTCTGAAGGTTTTGATTTTGGTTCCCTGCCATCTCAGCTGCTCTTTGTGTTTCCTTTTTGTTTAATTAAATTCAGTTTTTGCCTACTCCCGCCTCGTTATATAGCGCCCAGCATTCAGGTCCTACCTCACCTTGAAAAAGCTATGACAACACTGGGGTGCATATCAACTGATACGGAGGAAAATAAAATAAAATGCTGCATAGTCCAGCAGCAGGGTAATCAGTTGTCGGAGGATAATCAGTTTCTAACTGAGCGGTGTGTGGTTTATCATCTTGAGCCCTGTTTCTGTAGAACAGGAAGTCAAATCCAAGGAAGATTTTATGAGGGTGTTATGTTTACCTTAAAAAAAAAAGATGATAACAAACTACTTATTCATCCATTCATATTTTGGCCAGACAGAATCAGCTACAAACCACAGAGTAATCTACATGGTATAATTGTATATCAAAACAAGAGGAATCATTAATTTACTGTGGTTAAAGTGATCAATGAGCGAACGCAGGCTGTGATGTTCCTGCAGCAGAAAAGGCCTGTGAGTCATCCACGGTACACTAAGGCGTGTAGGGACTGAAAGGCGTGTGCTGAATCAATGTCTTCTTTGGACTCAGGAGCAAAAGTAAGTAGGTTACAGTAAAGTGATGTGAGACCCAGACAGACAAATCAGATGTTAGTCAAGGTCAACAGAGCGCGGCAGGTTTGTGTTACAGAGCGTTAAAATATTCATCCACAAAGGGTTGGATTCCTCTGCAAAGCAAAGCGGAACAGGTTGCCTTTATGTGGCGTTATAACCAGGCCGCGCAAATTAGTCGTTGACCTGCATGAGGTTTGACAAATGACACTAAATGACAAGACTTACACATGGGACGTGACTGCACCGCACTATTTAAAGAGATAAATTTGTTTTTCTAGCACAGTTATTTTATGTAGCCTGTGCTCTATTTTCCTCACGATAGTTCAAAGATCGTATTTAATGATGTAAAACAGGGCGGCGTGCACTAGTTATATGTGATATTGTTGCGATAATATGATCGCAAAAACGATATGCATCAGCTGTAAGATATTGTTATTTGTAATTTTGGTGTGGAGTCACTCTGTGCAGAAACCAGGGCACCAACCCCATCAAAAGTGTCACTATGAGAGCACTGAGAGTGTGAAACGTATTGGCTGAATCTCACAAAGCTGCAGCCTGGAATGATAACGCTCTAAAAAGCTAAAAAGTCTTCCATACTGCTTCTCTTGTCAGCTGCTTCGTGAAAACAAGACGTGATCTGGCAGCATACTTAAGCATTCGGAGACAAGAGCAGACGGGAACCACTTAGTTTTACTTTGCCTCTGACTTGTGGGATTGATGCTGTGGCGGCTGCTGTGGCTGTAACTGAGAGAACAGAGGGTAACCCCCGCGCGCACTCGCCGCCCTCAGATCGCTCATACTTTATTGAACGTCAACTAAGTGAGTGAACTGGCCTTTTAATGTGATTAGAAAGGCTCCTGTGTGAGTCAGCAGGCCTCTCTGGGACGCCATAACAACAGTTTGAACGAAGGGTGTCCCGTTGGCACGTCTTGCCGGAGCCCTTTTGTTGGCTGGCTGAGGTGCAACCGAATGTCTACAAGAGTAGGTGAAACATTTAATACGTCTGTTTGGTCTGTTTTGGTCCAAAAGACCCTTGAAAACACCAGCTTACCGGCCTCTACGTTCATTTTAGGCTTTGACAAGCTATGTGCAAGTGTGAAGCTAGCTAACACACCATCTGAATTTCATTATGCAAAGTGTTTAAATCTCTATAGAGAAGGAAATACCTCTGCAAGCAATTGGATAATCCTAAAATCAATAAATGATGCAATACTTATGAGATTACTCTCAGATGGCGTGTAAGACTGTGTCACTGAATCACAAACGGAGCGATTCCAGATCGAATTTTCACCACTACAAATTCCCGCAGTATCTTATCTTTTATATGGATCGATAGAAAATAAATCAACTTCTACTGTGTCCTTCAGCATGAATCTCACTTCTGATCATATAAGTATGTGTTTCTGTAGTGACGCTACGGCGGCTGGACTTCAATAGCTCACTTCATTCTCACAAACCGATCAGGCATAGCATTATGACCACCTTCCTAATATTGTGTAGGTCTCCCTTGTGCCTCCAAAACAGTTGTGATTCATCAGAGAATGGACATGGGCCTTCTGAAGGCCTCCTGTGGTGTCTGGTAACAGGATGTTGTTAGTGGGTTGGCGTTTGGGTCCTATGGGTTTGAGGGGAGGGGCATCTGTGGATTCAATTTTATTTATATATCGTCGATAACAATACAAATTGTCTCAAGACGCTTTACAAAATCCGGTGTGAAGCCCCCAGAGCAAGCCTGAAGGCGACGATGGTGAGGAAAAACTCCCCTACCCGGCCTGATCAGGTAGAGACAGAAAAGAGAGAGTCGTACGTCTGACTACATCTGGAATCTGATGAAGGTTTGAGAACATAAGAGGTGTCACAGGCGGGTTGGAGAACTGTTCGCGCACGTAGGAGTGGATAGCTGCGGGCCACGACGAGGAGACCTGGATCAGACTTGTTCCAGTGCATCCCACAGATACTTTATCAGTTTGGGATCTAGGGAAACTGGAGGCCAGGACAACACCTTGTGCTGTTTTTTAGTTGGTCCTCAACTGGTGAACTGCTGCTGCCATCAAGGAGTGTCACCACACCAGTGGTTTTAATGTTGTGGCTGATCAGCATATGTGATAAAAAAAATAATAATTCGTAATTCAAAAATAAACATAACTGAAGCCCAACTAATCCATACAATGCTTTATGTATAATGATTAATTAAATATCATAATATATACCGAGCTGTTGGGGTGAATGGAAAGATGACACAGATCACTAACAGCCTTTAAAACAGACCAGGGAAAGTGGAGGTGCAGTAAGTACAAGAGCGTGGTTGCTAGGCATCTGAAAACAAGGTGGGCTGCTGCTCTTTATGATTTGTCTAGTACCTGACATGCTTTTTTAAAAAAAAAGAGATGTTGCTGCAGGACTCCGGAGGCAGAAAGTTCAAACAAACACTGCTTTCAAAAGACAAAACACATTGGGACTTCTTGTGCACCAATAGCTGCAAAAGATAAATCTGAGTTTCTAAAAATATTGTGAACGTATTTCCTGCTATAGGTTAACCTAACGTCCTCCGCCCTGCAAGCCAATAAAGCAGCTCAAGTTATCCACCTGTCATAGCATCAGCCTCCGCCACGGCGTAAACCCTCACCTCCTCGGCCTCTCCTCGGTGCAAGCCCCGTGCCGCCAGTCCGGTCCTCAGCTCGTCGATGTCCACCCTGCCATCTTTATTCAAGTCCAGCTGGTCGAACAGCTCCGCATACCTCCTCTCCCTGTCCGGGTCCAGAGAAGCTCCGCTGTCACCGTTCTCCTCGTTTCCTCCGCGGCGTGAAGGGGCGCAGAACCGCTCCTCGTCTTCGCCCATGAGAGAGAGGGAAAGCCGGGTTTCTGTGCTGGTCGTCGGTTAGTGTCGCAGCCGAGCATAACACTGTGAGAACCGAGACGAGCGCTGCTTTTTTTTTTCTTTTTTTTATCCCCCTTGTTTCCAGAGGAACCGAACCGCTACATCACACCGTAAAGAGAGACTCACAGCGGAGGAGAGTAGAAGAGCGTGCCTGCTCTGTCTTCTGCTGAGAGGAACGTCCCTCCCGGATAGATGGATGGATGGATGCGGCTTAGTCGAGCTCTCGCAAGAAATAATCCCCGCGTGTGTTACACAGGCCTTCTCTGCCACACGCGCATATCCATAAACTCATTCAGATGAATTAAAGTTTCCGTGAGAAGAAGAGGAGGAGGAGGAGGAGGAGGAGCTCGTGTGCGCCGCAGTCTCTCTCGCTAATAAACCAGCGCTGACACATCTGTGTGCGCGCGCGAGCCAGCCTCCTCTTATTTGTATTGCACACAACAAGTGCGCCGAAAACGTCAAACCAGCTGTGAAGGGGAAGCGCGCGACTTGCGTTTAAAACCACGCATTTGACCTCCGTCAAATTGGCGGCGCGCGGCTCTGCTGCATCACACATTACGCACGGCATCTCCGGCGCGCGCACGCTCACGGCACTTCGCACGGCACAGTCCATGAAAGCAGAGAGAGAGAGAGAGAGAGAGGACACTGAGTTCACTCTCTATGCTGCAGCTAAATTAAATTCAGTCTTAGTTTAAACAGAGTGCAGTTAATTTAAGCAGCTGAAAGTGTTGAGGCCAGGAGGCGTGTGTCTAGTGACAGTCTAACCAAGAAACACCACAACATGTTCAGTGTTATTAAGCTAGCATCCTAATTTGGTAGCTAATTAAATGGATTCTGATGTTTTAAGAGCAGATTACAGTATGTATATTTGTTAACAGTGATAAATTTAATCAAGATATATTAGCTGTAAAATCTAGGAGCCGACTGGGGCCTTTCTGTGTGGTGTTTGAATGTTTTCCCTGTGTCTGCATGGGTTCTCTCCAGGTGCTCCGGCTTCCTCCCACCGCCCAAAGACATGCTGCTCATTAGGTTAATTGGTGATTCTAAATTGGGTGTAGGTGTGCATGTGAGTGTGAATGGTTGTCTCTCTCTCTCTCTCTTCTCCTGGTGAAAGCTGGGAGACCCTTCGCAGCACAAGGGGTTACTGATTATGAATGAATGAATGAATCTAGAAGCTAATTTCAAATGGAATATCAGAACCAGTGCTCAGTGGACATGTCTACATTGTACATGGGTTTGGACCAGTGAAAAGTAGTGATCAAGGTATCGCAGATAGATAGATAGATAGATAGATAGATAGATAGATAGATAGATAGATAGATAGATAGATAGATAGATAGATGAAGGTATAATGAGGTAGAAATGTATCTAAAATATACAAGGATATACACAGGAATATGAAAATATAGGGTAATATAAAATGTTTATATTTTAAATACAGTATACAAGGCTTAATCAAAACATTAGGCTTTGTCCTCAGAGGACAAATTCTACTGAGTAATGTGTCTAAACTACGTCCAAAGGATGGTAACCAATGCCAACGCTTGGAGTCAGCTATGAAATTATTATTGCTGTGGATGCCTGGAGAAAAAGGGTTATCAGCTTGAGTTACCACAAAAGCAGAGCACTAAAATACTCTGAAATACATTTCTAGTCAAGTATCAACTATTTATTGTTTGCATTTCTTAGAATTAGTATTTTATCTGAAACCACTGGCCTAAAACATAATATGTCTTACATAGAAATACACTGTAGATGTAAATGGATTTGTATCAAAGCACAAGATATTTACTAATAGAGGCTGGGTTGCCTGATATGCCTCAGGGCTAGCATGTGTATAATAAATAAAACAGGACCCAAAATAAATCCTTGGGGGATCCCACAAAATAAAGCAGAACTACATCTCCAAATGCCAACAAAGTTCTTTTGTGACCTTTACTGTAAAAAATGTATGAAGAATATAAATGAGACTTCATCCAGTACTGATAGTGAAGTTGTTTTGACAGGCCTGTAGATGACTATGTGAGTTAAATGAACACTAGATAGCTTACCGGCTATTAATAGCTTTAGTAATGAGGATTGTGTGTCGTGACGTCCAGCAAAGGATAGTGAAACGCCTGGTCAGCATCTACAGGATATGACTGAGAGAGAGGAGGGGAGAGGGAGAAAGAGAAAGAGAGTGAGAGAGAAGTGGGAGATTAAAGTGGTGAGTGTGCACAATCTTTCCTGGTGTGATGGACTGTAGCCAAACATTTTCATTTGTGTTTTAATGTGTACTGACACACACAGAGATGACAAGTGGTGAAGGCTATTGAGTGTGCCCGACTAGGATCCTTCACTGCTAAAGGGCCTGGAGAGTGAAGGCTGGGTGACCTTTTCTGACAAGTCAAGATTTAGGGAACATTAGCACGACTACGCAAGAGGATCTTAAAAAGCAATCAGACTCGTAGGGAGCACATCACAAGAGTGAGGCAGGAGCCAGAACACAGTTGTTTCTCTTAGTAAGTGTTTAAACACTGCTTTAAATAAACAGTCTGTGCAATTTTATCGGCTGGAACAAGGATGAAGTGCATTGGTTGACCTTTTCTGAGGCTACAAAAGGACGGATCGACCTGATCTTCTGTAGTCATCTCACTTAGAGCAAAGCCGACAGCATCGTTTTAGTACACAGAGAATCAAAGGACAATTCTGAGTCAAGAATGCCTCTTAGGGAGTGCATGGTGTACCAAGACAAGATATTATTAATACTACCAGCGCTGGGCCCACAAAGGGATAATTTCCTTTATATGCCTTAAGGGTAGCATGTATATTAATAAATAAGATAGGATCCCAAATAGATCCTTGGGGAATCCCATGAAACAGAGCAGCACATCTCCAAATTCAGTAGCACATGACTGACATCAAGAAGCTTCTCAAGATGATTAATAAATTGAATTTGTTATATTAAAGGCTAAGCTGAGCAAAGATAATTAAAGTAGATTATTAGCCAATGTCTGCTGCAAGCAATACGTCTTTGGTGATCTTATCTAACAGCGAAAAAAACAGGCTGAAAATTCATTCTGAGTTCAGTGTTAAAGTGCCGACAAATAATCAATATTTTATAATAAAACTAAAAGCTAAAAATATCTCTGTCACGTTATAACAGCACATTTAGGAAATCTGTAGATCAAAATTCACAAAATGGGCAGTTTTTCATTAGAGTAAAACAAAACCAATACTCTCAAAAGGCGGAGAAGCAGCCAAGCATGGCTGGAAAATGATTAAAGTCATTTCTGTGAATGACTGCAAGGGCCGCTCCCTTGGCTTCTCATTTTTGGAAGGTTGAATATTTAACATCCAGGCGGGAGGACTCGGTGAGAGGGTCACATTTATCTGGGTTACATAAAAGGCTTTTTGGCACGGGATCTTACAGTGAGCAAGCAGAATTAAACTGTTGATGGCAGGGATTGAAGGAGTGTTTTTTTTTAACTGTGATGAGATTGCTTGAAAACCAGTGGGTAAGGTCATAAACAGACGATAAAGCAGAGGTGTGAGAGTGAGTGTGGGCTAATTTTAGCTTTAATGGTAAACAATACAAAACAGAGGAAATAAGCAGACAAACGTGGTGTAACTAACCGCAGGCTAAAAGATAATGCTTCATTGACCTCTTGTGGATGAACTTCGACAGCTGGAGGTGCTTTTAACCTGCGTGAGGATTAGAAAAACTATACACTGTGTTTATCTCAGGTTTAGCAGATGCAGGTTCAGTGGTTCTTGCAAAACCTTCACAACCATCTCACTGCACAGTAAATGAAAAGGTAGGAAGGACTTAAAATATTTGCAAGTTTTTTCCGTATAATGGGTCAAAAGTAAAGTTTTTCTGACTGAAATAAAAAGTCTTATGAGTTTTGCCCATACAATATATCACTTTATTTAAGTATGCTGTTAAGTGTGTTTTTTTGTGTCGAACATGTGTTTATTATTGTTTTTCTAACGTACTTACTTTCCACTCATCCTTACGAAAGTTTACCAAGAGACTGATTGGCTTTTGCCGCTGTACCATCCAGGGCCGCATCTCAGTGTGCTATGGAAATTGTCTTCGTACCGCAAAGCACCCAAGCAGGAGGTGAAAACTGTCTAGCATCACCCGTTTTTCACAAACGCTTGAGTGTCGGGTGAGGAGCATTTTCAAGGATGCGTCCAACCGAAATCCCAGCCATGGATTTTTAATCTCCTACCATCTGCTGGGCATTACAGAAGCCACAGCTCTCACACCAGCAGGCTCATGAATAGCTTCCTCCTTGAAGTTACACAACCATTAAATATAATCTGAACACTCTGCTCACTACCAACAACAATGTTCATAGTCTGCACTACATTTAAGAGATTTAAATGCTTTGATCCAATGTCGCCAATTCATATACTAACTCTATATATTACATATAGTGTTTTTAGACATCACCCCAACTGTCAGCTATTTGCATACTGTTAATATGCTGTAAATATCCTGCAAACATCTGTAGCTAACACGCTAATTGCACTTCGATTTAGACGCTAACTCCATCTGTCAAAACATACAGAAGCCTGAAAGCACCCGTGGGCTGTCAGGCTGTTAAATCTGAACCTGCTCTGCAGTCTCAGTGCAGCATTTTAATATTTTACTACATTCATTTAAAAACTTTACACTACTTATTAACTTTTTATACACTTTTATATTATTTATGGGCATTTTATCATTGGATGTGGTTTGTTTTTGTGGCACCTTTATCGATTGAATACTTGTCAGTCTTATTGATAGAAATATCTGGCACTTGTTTCAGACGCAGCGCTCTTAATGCCGTATGTCCTCACACAATAACAGTAAAGGCTTATCTTTCTTTATCTGATCTCTGTCTCTATCTTTCATTGTCACCGAGCACATTGACATCTTTAGGTCAGTTTAACCTCTTGAGGGGTATACCTAGTGAATAATTAGCCTGATTTTATACCTCACATCTCCTTCTGTGATGCTTTGCAGTGATCTGACTGAACTTTACTTGGGAATATGCTTCATGTGAAGGAAAAAAATAAACAAATGATGAAGATCTTTAAACGACAATCTATCTATCTATCTATCTATCTATCTATCTATCTATCTATCTATCTATCTATCTATCTATCTATCTTATTGTGTATTTCAGACATGGATATAATGTAACACATTTGCAACTGGAAATAATTTACAAAACTAGTGGATGATAAGATAAGATAAGATAAGATAGACGTGCATAGTTATACATAATACATTGCACAGAAATGTGAACTGTATTTTTGTACCTGCAGCCAGTAGTAAATAAGCAATACAGTAAAAACAGTAACAATTACACATAGCACACAGTGTAAACAATATAAGTATTATTGTATAGCTGAGAAAAATAAAATAAAATAAACTATAGACTGTAAACTTGAACTCTAAACTTACATTTTAGATTTTTTTGGATTAAAACATGCATTTATAATATTTTAAAGCAAGGACACACAGTCACCCACTGTTGAATGATCTGATTCGCATTAATATAACTTACATGCATAGACACGTAAACACATCACCAGCTGATAGTCCTACTGCGCCTTCCGTAGCGAGGTGCCTTTCCTCCGACCTGTAGCTGGACCAGCCCACCGTGACTCTCGGCTCCTGCTGCAGTGTACGCCCGCCGCACATTTGTTGCTTTCTTTCTTTCATGCAGCATTTCCCCGCAAAACGACACCAACGCTGAAGTCGCAGAAACAGAAGATGCCTTTACCCGTGCAGGTGTTTAACTTTCAGGTGAGTGTAAAACCCGCTGCTGTTTGCGTCGTTTGCGTAGAGCACAGACTGATGGAGTAACCTTAGCTAGCTGTGCTAGCAGCAAGCTAGGCTAAGCTACAGACGTGTAGCCACGATTGTCATGGTTAAAAGGCACAGTTTAAGGCAGCATTAGTTCCATATTCTGCACAATGCACATAAATCAACTGTAAATCACTATAAAATAATACTTAACGTGCAAATTTCCCTTAAAAACATGTCAGCGCAAGAAGACCTAGTAACCGCTAATAAATAACACAGCAGTTTAATTGCTGCTAGGTACACTGCTTTGTGCCGAATTGAAGCCCCTTACAATATTATAAAGTGTCTTAAACGCATGTATGTTTGCTAATAACACAGCCTTGTCTTTTTAAAATAATGCTTTACTTGAGTTTTTAACCCAGTGCCAGCAAATGATTGAAGGCCTCTGCTAGCTAGCAACACTCACAGTGACGACAGGGCCACTGTTTTGCTGTTTTTAACGTTTTAATGTAACTTTACTGAAAAAACAACAACACATAGCTAATAGTTATCTGATATTTAGGCCCACGTCGGCTATTTAGACAACGTAAAACAAACTATAAACCACAGAAGCGTTTGTTTTTGTAGTTAGCTACAGGCTAGCTAACGAAAGCTAGGCTTGCCTAGCTAATTTCCTGTTATTAGCAGGTTGTCGCATTGGCTAGCTCCAAACACAAGCTAGCATTATCAGTGGAATTTGAAGTTGTAGCCAGTACATTCACAAGTATTTAACCTTATAAATGACCAAGTGATATTCCAGCGTCAATATAACATTTTCCAAATGTTTACCTTTCTATTTATGAACCTGTTAGCTCGTGGAAATGCTAAATGCTAACGTTTGTTGTGTCTGTGGAGACTCCAGCATGGTCATTTTGCCTTGATTGCTGACAGTCGGACATGCCATGACTGAGGAGTTGTTGTTTGTTAGAAATTCGCATAATGTCCTGTGTGTATATATATATATCATACAGGATGTTGTTAAAGTTAACAACATCCTTTATGATATATATAGTTATTTATCATGCTGTCATTCCATAAAACATTAACTATCTACAGTAGATATTTATCCAGATTCTACGTTTAAAACCCCCAAATAGCTCTTAATATGCACAGATTCTAGTCCTGTGATCAGACTGCATAATGAGATTAACGAGGTGCTACGTTTTTCCTTATTTTCTGTTTGTAAATATGATATTAAAGTGCTGGATGCTAATTGCAAATGCTGCAGAAGTTTTCAATTTCATATATGTATGTAAAACTGATGCATACTAGATTTACCGCAGTTGGTTCCTCGCCAAGCTGATGACAGCTCCTCATAGATTTCCTCACACCGTCATCTGCTGCAGGCCAAAAACCTTGTGTACTCATTCAAGAAAAATTAGAGGCATTTGATCATTAGGTTACCTTCTAGTTTCCTACTGTGCTTTCAGAACTTTTATATTGGTTTAACCGATACGCAAGATCTTGATTAATCGGCGACAAAGAGACGGGAGCTAAAACGGTTCATTGCAGACGGTGAATGAACTGAGGAGCTGCAGAATGGACCTGCATGAGATAAACAAGGACTTGCTTGATTTGTGTAATCTGGAGTCGCAGAATAAAAACACAGAGCTGCAAATGAGCCGCGTTTAACAAGCTTCTGTCCCTGGTGCGCTCCTCAGGGTTCTGTGGAGCCCATGCAGATTGATGCAGACCCCCAGGAGGATCAGCAGAATGCTCCGGACACCAACTACATAGTGGAGAACCCAACACTGGTGCCGACCTCATACTAATGTCATCTGTACATTTTAAGCGGAGCGGCTTTGACGTTGTGTTGACGGGAGCTGTCGCCTTTCCCTCCCTTTGTGCAGGACCTGGAGCAGTACGCAGCCAGCTACAGCGGCCTAATGCGCATCGAGAGGCTTCAGTTCATCGCCGAGCATTGCCCTCAGCTCCGAGTTGAGGCCCTGAAGATGGCCCTCACCTTCGTCCAGAGGACTTTCAATGTCGACACCTACGAAACGATTCACCGCAAACTCACAGAGGCCACACGGTACTGAAGTGAACTATCCCTTGAGAAGCCCTGCTCCTCTTCGCCACAGACTTATTTTGTTACTGGAGAGAAACAAAATCTTATAGTGAGCGTGTCCTTTTTTTTTCCTTTTCTTTAGGGAAGCACAGGGTGTGCTGGATGCAGTGCCTGAAGGCGGGGTTGTTCCTCCTCCCCTGGACTCAGCCTGGGCTGAATCCACCAGCAAAAAGGCTCTACTCAAACTGGAGAAACTGGACACCGATCTCAAAAACTACAAGGGCAACTCCATTAAAGAGAGCATCAGGTATGATAGCCGAAGCCATGGTAGCCTGCGTTTATTATCACTGTTTTTATCCTAGTTGAATTAAGTGGACGCTAAAGAGACACACCTAAGAATGGGGACAGAGCAACTATATATATTGACCAACAAAGCTCTAGCTCTTTACCACATATTTATCTTCTATTCTCTCTCTTTACTCTTCCTCCTCTGCAGGAGAGGCCACGATGACTTGGGAGACCATTACCTGGACTGCGGTGACCTCAGTAACGCCCTTAAGTGCTACTCCCGAGCCAGAGACTACTGCACCAGTGCTAAGCATGTCATAAACATGTGCCTGAATGTCATCAAGGTACGACGTGACCCGCTGAATGTTATTGCTGTTAATTCTATTCCAGTTTTGAATACACTGAGCAAGCCTTTTGCTGCATGTCCCCCTGTGCACATTGGTGTCCCAGTTACTGAGTACTGCATGCTGTTTATGCAGACGAATGATGGGAAGATATCATGCACGAGTTTTTGGCCTCTCAAGTTGTTTTATTCTGCACAGTTTAAACTGGACATGCTCAGGACTGATACGTTATTACTACAAACCTGAATGTTAACTTGCAGACAAAAACTTTCTGTGACAGGACTTGTGCTTGTACGTTCATATTTCTTGAATCAGGATAATGATCAGCATCCACCAGCAGTTTAAGTAATCCTCTCCTTCGTGCCCACAGGTTAGCGTTTACCTACAGAACTGGTCGCATGTGCTAAGCTACGTGAACAAGGCAGAATCCACGCCAGAAATTGCAGAGGTGAGCAACAGTCCAAGCACACTGGGCGTCTCCCTTTCAGCTCGTATGTTAATGCCTTGACTATACTCGATTCCTCATGAGAAAGAGATGTAATGCATGCATTTTTTTTGTGGGTTCAGTTTTATTTCTACCTTCTCAACTGAGCTGTTCTCTGTTTTTTAGCAAAGAGGAGAGCGGGATAGCCAAAATCAAGCAGTCCTCACCAAATTAAAATGTGCTGCAGGTAAGTTTAACTGCTTTTAGCTGCTCAGGTCTTGTCCGTTCATGCTCGAATAAGTCCAGATTTCTGCTGTTATGCAAGTCTCACCTTGTTTGTTGGCGTTTCAGGACTGGCGGAGTTGGCCTCCCGAAAATACAAACCAGCTGCCAAGTGTTTCCTGCAGGCTTCTTTCGACCACTGTGACTGCCCAGAGGTGAGGCAATGTGCCGCTGCTTCCAAAAGGACATGACTGCATCTATTCACATATTCAGGTTTATTTTAAAGCAGCTGATTTCAGGCCTAACCTCAGAGAATAACGCTTTGAAAGTGATCGCACCAGCAGAGATCTACAGTTGTTGATCAAGGAAGACAAAATGATGATGAGACAGTCTTTAGTTGTTTAAAAATCACAGGTTATGTTTGAATTACTATCAAACAGAACTTGTAGAGGTAATGTATGGCTCACCCTTTGTTTTTAGATTAGCCCTTTCCCTAGCATGGGTCATACTACATGTGTTGTGTTGTGTGTGTGTGTGTTTCCCTGCAGCTCCTGTCACCCAGTAACGTAGCTGTGTATGGTGGTTTGTGTGCTCTGGCCACGTTCGACAGACAGGAGATCCAACGTAACGTCATCTCCAGCAGGTAGCTCGTCACCGTCACCGTCGGCGCTAAGCGAATAATAACATCACGGTACATTTATCTGACTTGAAATCCACATTAACAGTTTCTCCCCTGTTCTCAGCTCCTTTAAGTTATTTCTAGAGTTGGAACCTCAGATCCGCGACATCATCTTCAAGTTCTACGAGTCCAAGTACGCTTCGTGTCTCAAGCTGCTCGACGAAATTAAGGTAAGAAGCTACACGCTGGGGAAATGTGCGACGTGAAATGTACTTTGAGATGTCATAGATGCATACGTCTCTTCCAGGACAACCTCCTGTTGGACATGTACCTGGCGCCACACGTCAAGACACTGTACAGCCAGATCAGGAACAGAGCCCTCATTCAGGTGAGAGACACGACCTCAGGTGATCTGACGAGGAGGGTTTTTTAATTCCCCTTTGTCCTCGAAAATGCCAGCTTCGCTTCGTTCAAGTCCGACTGTATAGGGGTACTTTGCAAACTCTCTGCCAAGGAGCTGTATTTTTGTGAAGTGGAGAAAATTCAAAACACAGCCAGAGAGAAGCTGGTTTACGTAAATACGTCTGAAGCTGTTTTCTTCAAAGGCAAATTAAAATGCACCGCTGTTCCCACTGATTAGGAATTATATTATTGTGCAGCAGAACCCTAGCATGAAAGTGGTCTAAATACATCCAATTAAAAGTCCCAAGAGGAGCTGGCACTCATGAGGGAATTTCGGATTCCCAGTTTGGGAATTTTTCCAATACTGTCATTTTGCCATAAAGGAAATCCTGCCTCATAAGACTTAAATGTGTTTGTGTGCGTTCAGTATTTCAGCCCCTACGTGTCGGCAGACATGACGAAGATGGCTCAAGCCTTCAACACCACAGTAGCAGCTCTGGAAGACGAGCTCACCCAGCTCATACTGGAGGGGCTCATCAACGCTCGGATCGACTCCCACAGCAAGGTAACCACGAAACGAAAGCACATATGAAGCTGTTTAAATGGTTTATTCATCATTTAAGCTGTTACAAACTGTGGCTCTGACAGATTCTGTACGCGAGGGATGTGGACCAGAGGAGCACCACGTTTGAGAAGTCGCTCCACATGGGGAAAGAGTTCCAGAGACGAGCCAAAGCCATGATCCTCCGAGCTGCGGTGCTGCGCAACCAGATCCACGTAAAGGTAGAGTAGGAACAATAATATCTTCTTCATTAACCACTCTGACAAAATAGTCAACTTACACCGATCAGCCACAACATTAAAACCACTGACAGGTGAAGTAAATGCACTAGATCTGATCAGATCAAACTGATCAAGTATTTGCCACATCCACAAACTTGACACATGACCTCATTTGCTAATCTTAAATATGCCAGAACAATTAATAATAACGTTCTCCTCCCCTCTTTAGTCTCCACCCAGAGAAGGAAGCCAGGGGGAACTGACACCAGCCAACAGCCAGACCAGGATGAGCACCAACATGTGAGGAGCAAGTCCTCTTCGGAGCCGACAGCAGCAGCCGCCGCCGCCGCAGACTGGAGGGGAAGGATCTCTACCGTTCTCCGCCGCCCACACCACCTCACCCCGCCCACCGTTTCTCAGCTGAAGACAGAAGCGACACCCAATGTAAAGACTCCCACGTTCTGAAAATGATCTCTGTTCCCAACCCATCCACCCACCCAACCCCACCCGTCAGGCACACGTGGGGACTTTTGTTAGTCCGACGTGGAGAATTGGACAAAGATGTGTTTGGATTTAAGCTCAGCACTTACGCTGTAAGTTACTGGTAGGAGATGCACTTTGCTCTGCTTACACTTGATAGAGACCTCATTAACAGACCCAAGGTTTTAAAATAAAAACGCCTACCAAAACTTGCACCTGGTGATCGTTTAATGTGTTAGTTGTGTTTTCAGTGACGTATAATCAGATTGGAACGAATTCCCAAGAAAAAGGGATGATTCTTTGCGTCCTCTCAGTGATGTTCAGGTCAGACATTAGAGACACACTCGCGCTTGGTGAGGCAATACAGTGTCTCAGTCCAATCAAGCCTCTGTTGGATCTAGAAGTCCAATCCATGGAGGCCCAACATGGCAACTTGCAGAACTTAAAGAATCTGCTGCTGACATGTTGGCGCCATATTAGGCAGGTGGTCATAATGTTGAGGCAGATTGGTGTATGTTATTGGGGATGCGCCCAAAATGCATTTTCGGTTTTCGGGTGAAAATTTATCGCCGAAACAACACGGCCGAAACAGGATGTTGTGATGATGCAAGCAACAACCGCAGCCATCTTTGACCGAAAATAGCCCAAAAGTGCATTTTTGGTTTTTCGGCCGAAAATGTTTGCTACATTTCGGTGCATCCCTGTCTGTTATTTAGGGCTGGAGGCAGGAATAATCCCCCTCGCCGTATTATTTTGAAGGCTGCAACATTTTCCGACTGTCCGGCTGTCCTGGCTGAAGTTGCGATTGCCGCTCAGACTACGGTGCTGAGGTTCTAGCTGCTCTAGTCTCATCTCTCACACTTGTATTATTGAAGAAAGCAAGACTTTAAACTGGTGCTTCTATGAGATGTCAGCGATCTGTTACCAGGAATAACACGGCATCAACACGACAGCTTCTCTAGTCACCTTTCAACAAAGGAAGGGTGTACCGACTCAACAACCGGCAGTGGTTTACTGCTGCATAATAAATGATACCGGGTCTCTTTCTCTATATATCAGTGAAAGCGCAGAAGCTACTGCAGGGTAACATAAAACTTAATGTGCAAAATGTGAAATGGAATAAAATATTTATCAAGGAATAGTCTTGAACAGGCTCCTTTCTAGCTACGTCACCACGGGAACAGTTCATTTGTCTCTTAATGCAGCCTAGAATTAAAAATCTATAGTATAGTAGCAGACTTAATTAATTCATTGAGTCAAACCTGGCAGCTGTGAACCAATCAGGAAACACCTCTAATCTTAGGAGTTCTCTGATAGTCCGATCAGTGTCTCGGATCGCCATGTGGGCTCAACTCCTCAGTCCCTTTGAGGAGTTGTCATTTGCCGGATGTGAAAATGCGTCCGCGTACTTCCACTTGGTGGCAGTGTTGAAGAAGCTTTGGGCCGACCGGCTCCGGGCTCCTCTTGCTCTGCACTGCACTGTCAGCACCAACATCCCTCTGCCTGCAGGACGGGCTTGACACAGTGGGGAATAACTCTGTGATGGATGGGGCATTGTTGGAGCTTTTTTTTCCTGAAAGCTGTCGGAATGAGACGACGCTGGCTGCTGTGTTTTTTGCACTTTTAAAACACAACGTAAGAAATCATAAGAATGAAAAAAAAAAAAGACCAGCACGACCTCCTCACACGGACAAGCCTGAACAACCCCCAATTGCTGGAACTCTGTCAACTATTAAAATCTTGCTTCAAAGTCAAAGTGAGTGAGAGATTCGGTTATATAACGGTCCTATTTTTTTATTTTTTTTGCATAGAGTGACTGAAAATTAACTGCTGCCTAATGCATGAAACCCTCCAGGGTGCGGAACATTTTGTGCATCACTGTTTGCCATTAATTTAGAAGTTCAGAAAAGATCTTTGCCATCATTTGCCGTGCGCAAATAGAGCGTCTTGTGTGTGCCACATATATTACCGTCACTATATCGGGGACCATTATCACCACAACAGTCCTCTTACGCTTTGCTCTGAGGCATTTTCTGGACTCCGGACTCCAGATGGTAGGGCAAACACTCGGGCCGCTCCCAAACCCCAAGGAGGGATATGCTCATTAGGGACCGGCCAATATTTTCTATACGCATAGTTCCAGTGTACACACTCACTGACTTTGGAGTGCCCTCCTGCTAAGTCTACGAGCCTGAGGGATGTCCTACTGTGAAATTTGCAGATTATTTGAGGGCTCTGGTAAGGACTTTTAAAGCCTTTATTCAAACTTCAAGGCTGAAAGTCTTCAGATATTGCCGACAGGCTTTTAACGTCATTTTTTTTTTGTTTTACTTATCAGCATAATTCCAAAAACTATACTTCACTAAAGTACACATAGTTTGGAGATGCCAAAAAAATGTCTCTGATTTCATAAAATGTCGTTCCATTCCTAAGACAGTGTTTGGAGTCTTCACAGCTACTTGTGCAAACCTCAAATAAGGAAACAGAATTTTGTTTTGGTAGCAATGACATTTTCCACATGCCAAGAAGGACTCACCTGCTGGCAGTTACATCTAAAGAACGTATAATACTAATACAATATTCTTCAGATAAGCTATACTCTAGGTTGTATCTGGCTCCAGATGATGGTAAACCCCTACAAATACAAAAGAAGCTAATGCCACCTGTTTGTGATTACAAGCACTAGGGCCAACTACACTAAATAATGTGTGTTGGTGACACCAAGAGTATAACAATGTAAATTTTTCCTCTGGAACCCAGAACCAAGCTCTTTAACACCACCTGTGTGAGTCGTTTCTTTAACCACTGTACACCAAAACCGAACTGTTCTCCTGCAACAGCTAGGTGCAAGGGTTTTTAAACGAAGCGTAGGTGGAAGTTCAACTGGGGTAAGATCTACAATGATCAGGCATAACATGGCTACTGACAGGTGAAAGAAATACCATTGACCATCTTGTGACAATAGAATGGTCCTCGTCCTGGCATTGCCCTAGCAACGACACTCCTTGATGGCAGCAGCCATCCCCAGCAGGATGCAGCCTGACATGAGAACACACACAAAAACGGTTTAGGACCAACTCAAGACCAGCACAAGGTGTTGACCTGGCCTCCAAATTCACTAGATCCCAAACTGATCAAGAATCCAATGAACCAAAGCCCTCCGGACCTTTGGGTCATTGCCAGACACCGTTGACACCCTCAGAAGGGCAAGCCTTCAGGGTCAGTTCGGTAATATTTCTGCTGCGTCATTCTCATTTCTTTGTTTGCCTGCATTCCTGTGGGCCATTCAGTGCCAAGTCCATGTTTTTTAAAGTCACTGGGATCCTGTGACTGTATCTCATCCTGGCATGGAGTCTTGACAGAAGCCTCTTGTAACCGCTATGGGTGTCTAAACTTTGTGGTGTATTGTCCCCATGACCTACCTTCATCTGTATGCCTGAGAGGCTTTGACAAGAGGTACTGTAGTTGTTAGATATGGTCAAGTAACTGGGTCAGAGGTTCCTCTGGACTGTGAGGCTCGTGAGGTACCTTGGGACCTTGGATACATTGGGATGTTGGACAGGTTGGAATGAGTCCAGATCTGTGTCTTACAGAACTGCTCTACCATCTAATCCAAAGCCTAGCCTTTGTGCCAGATACCACTGGGCACCTTCAGAGGTCTTGTACAGCCCAGACGTTAGGGTCTTGGAGCTGTTTTGGCAGCATGCAAAAGCAGGACGTTCTTAAACCTCGTACTACCCTCCTGCATGCTCTCTATCTGTCTGTCCATTCACCTGGGGTCCCAGAGACCCTAAAGGTAGCACGAGGGTGAATGTTTTGTGTCATCAGGGTACTTCTCACAGTGTTGCTGTGTCCGTGTCTTAGCCGAGTGAGGAACTTGCAGAAACAAGTCACTTCAGAATGACCCTTAGATGAAGAGCAGCAAAACGGATGCACATTCTCTTTTAAACATTAAACTATGTCTTCACTATCACATCAATCAGTGTTACTTGAAGAACCTTTCAGGATGGCACTTGCAGACTGATTGATAGTCAAATTGAAACGCAGCACGGTGTGCTTTGAAGGGCAGCAGGTGGTTTTAGTCTCAGACAATGATAAGACTTTCTTACAGGCCTTTGCAGACTTTGGAGACGTTTAATGAAATTGAGTTTTTTCAGCACCTCAAACGGATAAGTGACATTTTTCAAAAGTATGCTCACCGTGGAACGGCTTGTAATGTACCCCTGACAGGGTTGGGACGCTTGGATTTTTAGAAACACCGGAAAAGATGCGATAAAGAGGTCCTTTTTAAATGGTCTCTCTGAGGCTGAGAAGCCTGCTGCTGATTTTTAATTTATCTGCCGCCTGGCTTTGTTTCTGAAAGTATTTCCGGCTGATGAGCTCGGTCCGAGCCCTCCGAAGCGAGACGGTAATAACGACTATTTAACTGAGCGCATTCATTCTCATTTTATTCCGTGGCTCGCTCTAAGACGGACAGATTGATAACTGCTTTTCACATTATACGGGCACACTCGGAGAGACGGACAGATTGATAACTGCCGCGCATCATTGTGAAAGCGTGGCTGGAAAGAACGAAGAGAGAGAGGAAATGGTTTCTGAAAAATGAGAAAGCAAGCGACCGGATAAAGAGAGGGAAAGACATTGGCTGGAGATTTTCTAGTACCCTTAAAGAGAATTTAAAATATAAAGTCAATGAACCTCAGTGAGAAGGTAGACTTAGCATTTTAGTGTACAATTTCATACTTGAGTGGTTCATACATACAAACAGCACAAAAAAAATGAATTAACGGTGATTCCTCAGGGGATTGTGAGGCCCTGACCAGTTGTACAGCAACAGCAATGGTGGAATATAGCGTCACACTGCAGGAGCTTGATTGTAATCAGTGTTAGACTGTCTGGTATCTATTATAGACTGTCTTTAAATGGTGTGCAGTGGTAAAATAAATGGTGTGTAATCCCAGTTTTAGTTCAGCTACTGTGTTTTAACTCTAATAGGTGGTTTAGGCTTCTCCGCCAATTTGACGCTTTAGCTACTACAACAGCGCAGAGCATACGCAGACCCTAGCGCCGTAGCTAACGTACACCTCCCCAGAATTGTAACTGTGTACCGCGCTGACGCAGACCGCAAAAGCTGTGATTGGTGGTAGCGTATTTCTAATGTAGTATATCCGTCTGATTCTCCATCTCCGCAATTTTCTAATAAAGATGGACCACATTAAGGAAAACGGAGGAGCTTCAAACAGGAGGTACAAACATTTGTAGAACTTCTCTTCGGTGATAGTGAAGCAGGAGGTAAAAACAAAAATGAATCTGACTGGCAAAAAAGACACAGCGCCACCTAGCTTTTGGGTGGTGTTGTTACAGAGCTAGGCTACGTACGTTGGTTATGTAGGTACGTACGTCTATGTCCCGTAGAGACTGGTTGACAGCTAAAATAATGGGGGAACTCAACTTGGATCTTTGTTCCTTTGGTGGGAAATTAAATGTTCTGTCCCCGGAGAAAGCTCCCACAATTGAAACATGACTTAAGTGCTAAAAAAAAAAGGCAGTTTCACGTTGCCTTAATTTTAGTACTTTCATACACCGCGGTCTGATACAGAAGAGGAAGAGGTGCACAGTTTATAAAAGAAGTTCAGTTCAAATCACTCCACGAACCAGTTCATCTGTGGTGTTCCACTTGAACCTCAAACGCTTAATTAATGGGAGAGCAACTTGTTCTTGGCTAAGATGATGCTTTCAGACTCGAGGTACAGATTGGGTGGCTGGTAAAATAATAAAACCCTGAAAAGAGCCATTACCAAAGAAAGAGACGGTTAAGGAGACAAGCTGTAAAGAAGAAAAAAAGTTAAAAGAGAGAGAAAAAAAATGACACAAAAGACAGACTGAAAGAACACGACTGTGAAAAGACAGAGGGGAGAAAAAAGAAGCAAGCAGCAGGGAATAGTAACACGCCAGCTACTGACAAATGCTTTCACCGTCACTTAATAGAAAAAACTGACAACAGATAGAGAAGAAAAGAGCACGACGAAGAAAAGAGGGAAGCAAAGAGACAGCAATAATGTCCTGTAATATGGAGTGGAATGACTAACAATCTATGTCAAAGTGAGCCAGACGTCGAGTGCGCCTACTTTACTGAGGTCAGAGTGACTCGCTTAAAATTATACTCTTGTATTATTTTAAAGCAGTAAGGAAATTAGCACTTAGCTGGAACATTGGCTTCTCTGATCTGGCTCAAAGCAAAAGACTAGGACACAACGCTACAGTGGACTTGAACATTTTTGTCAGGGGTGCTCATTACGTCGATCGCGTTCGACCGGTAGATCGTGAAGGTAGTGCGGGTAGATCGCGTGGCAATGAAAAATGTTTTTAGATGTTAGTCTAAAACATTTATCTGTTCCAACTCCAAAACAAACAGCAAGACAAGCGTCTTTTATGTCTACTTTATATTTGCAACATGCCCTCAATTCAGACACACGTCCACAACCACGCCCAACTTCAACGGCAACTCAAGACTACCGTTCTTAAAGACACAGCGCTATTTTTCTAAAGGTGCAGGGTACCAATTTTTCTTGACAAAGCTTTTAACACTGTAGCAACACTGTAGCAAGCACCCCTGATTTTTGTGGTCTGTGATATCTCCAAGACTAATGGCAAAATTTTGATTACATTTGCTGTGGATATTCATTTTTCTAAGAGGACGAATCCTAATATTTCACAGACCTCCTGGACTTTCATCGGGTGAAATTAAAAGGAAACACATTTCTCTCGTACGTAAGAAGTAACAGAATCCTTTTTGTGCTCTGGAGAATAAATAAACCCTTTTAAATTACTTTTGCATGAACCTCAGGACAATCGATTCGGTGTACACTGTAAAAAAAGGAAAAAAGAAAAAAGAATGACAATCAGAAGAAAATCGCAGTTTGTCTGCCGTGTATAAAACGCAGCTAGGAAATTAACTTTTAAAATGAACTCAAGATACACTGAGCAAAATTATTACCAGGAGATTTGCTGTAGAAAATGACAACCAAGAGGTACACTGTAAAAAAATGAGAAAGATATACATATCCCTAACAAATGACAGTCACAGTTATTTATTTTACAAGTCCTACAAGTCCTACAAGTGTCAGCTGATCTATGTCAGGTGACACTGTGTGATGTGACAGATATTTATTTATTAATTTGTTTAAAAAAAATTGACAATTGAATTCCCATTCAAGGGCCGTTTAAATGGTTTCTGCTAACATCACAGCAACGGGCTCAGTGGCTATGTTTACATGGACAATACGGCATGAGCCCGACTGAAGTAATTTTTATTAGAGGTTCATCTTTTCAAACACTTGCTGGAACAACTTGTTCTGAAGAGAAGACCCAAATTAAAGAAACAAATGGGAGGCAGGAGCAGGCGACAAAATGACTTTAATAAAAACTCACAAACCAGAACTTAAGGCGCTGCAGGGTTGGCGGGGTAATCCAAACACATAAATCTAAAAGAAACAGAAGAGGCCAAAAACCAAAGATGAGCTACAAGGCTTAATCCAAATAGGTAACAGCACAAAACAGGCGGCTTGACAGCAAACAAGAGGAAAGGCAGGGCTATATATACGTGGGTAGAGGGTTCAACGAGATGCAGGTGAAAGTACAAGGAGAAACCAATCCAACAATCAAAGTGGGGAAAACAGGAGTTAACCAAGACAAGGGACACCAAGGATGAACTTTATGGAAAACATTCAAAATTCAAAACCATGATCCATAGAAAGAATGTATTTATTTGAGCCAGAGAGAAATGACTGGGTCAAATGTTTACAGTGTTGCTAGGTGCTAATGTTTTCCTAATGAATCGGTTATCTATTATAAGGTTGACACCCACACCCCAATGTAAATTAAAATACCTTTTGATGAGCTTTACAATGGAGACAGTGATGTACACATCATCTGAGTGCTGTGGAGTTGAATTTGTTTACAATAAAATGCCCCTGAAAGCTTGTAGGACTGTTCAATATGAAACCACAATGTAATCTATATTTATAACAGTTTATAACAGTAAACACAAAGTCAGGTTGTAGCTCGTCGGCTTCTCTTTGTATAAAGCTAACAGTCAGTTTCAGATGATGAACAGCTCACTGAAATGCTCCAGTTTCCTCTTCTGCAGCAAAGAGCGAACAGAAAAGAAGAAAAAAACATTTAAATAAATCATCGGGATAGTTTTTAAAAGCATAGGGACTGCTTGAGGTCACGCAGTCTGCGGAGCTCCACTTAATGCGCTCTGACATGTTTTGTTGTTTTCGTGGCTATTTTAATGAGTCGAGAGGAAAAGGTGATCGCGAGGTATCTTGAATGTAGGTTATCCTGAAGAAAAACAGTTTGGGAGTTTGAATAGCAAAATATATTACTATATCACACTATGGTAAAACTGTTTTATTGAGGCTCATTTGGCCCCAAAGTCTGAGCTTTCAAAATTGATTACTTACTATCTTAGGCTCAGCTGTGGCGTTAAATTTCAATATTCCGTTCATCCATACATTTTTTTTTTTGCATATCCGAGGTCGTGTCCCTCTCCCCAACAACACATTCCAATTCTTTCTGGAGGATCCCTTGGCATTCCTAGGCCAGACGGGATATATAATCCCTCCAGCGAGGTCTCCACCCGGCTGGCTATTCCTGGTAAACCTCCAAAGGAAGGTGCCCAGGAGGCATCCGAACCAGAGGCTGGAACCACCTCGATCGTCCCCTCCGAGCTCCCTCCGAGCTCCCTCCGGATGTCCCAGCTCCTCATCCTATGTCTAAGCCTGAACTCAGCCACCCTACAGAACTTAATTTCAACCTCTTGTAGCGCCATTGCCATCCTTTCGGTCACTATCCACAGATCGCTGAAGGTTGGAACTAAGATTGACTGGTAAATCGAAGAGCTTTGTCGTACGGCTCAGCTCCCCTTTTTTAACGAGACAGTTCAATACAGCAAACGCATTACTGCCAGTGCCACACCACACTGTTTGTCCAACTTTGTCTCTACTTTGCACATTTACTTGGAAACAAACACCCTGAGATCCTTGAACTCCTTTGCTTGGAGCAGGAACTTGCCCCCAAACCGGAGGGTAAACATGGTAGAATTTACCTGGAAACCTTTATATGAGCAAAAAGTTTTCGCATATCTCTACTTATTGTACACTTTTTAAAGTGATTTGTAATTTGGGTTTTACTTTGCCTGAGCTTTCACTACATCTACACTGTAATTCATATGACATTTGCTCGTATTCAAATAAATTGGAGTCTGTATCAGCCAGCACCAAAATAGTAATGTTTAATAATCCAGATCTTAATTTCAACTCCATCCATTATAATTGCTTCTTTGGGTCATGGTGGACATTCTGTATTTATGCTGTGTTATCTCGCTGTAGCAGCTGGTTCTGCCAACGCCAATGGACCTGTTCCTAGAGCAGACAGTCAGGTTTCAGCCCAACAGGGACTTAAGGGTTACGGGTCTCCAATCTGTAATAGGGTCTCCACGTATGATGTTTATTTACAGCAAATTTATTTTCAGTAGCTAATACACAAAAGCATCCTGATCTGAATATTTCACCATTCAAACATCTCACATCTCACTCGGCAGAGAAACAAAACGCAGTACCTGACTTGACCACTAGCAAACCGAGGCAATCAGCCACTCACTCACTTATGCAAAATACCTGCACAATACCAGATAAACAAAACTTAACCGACTCAAAACCGCTACTTAACAGAGAGTCAGCAGCCACTCACTTGGGCGGCAGAGAAACAAAACTTAACTGACTTTTAGCCGACAA
The DNA here is from genome assembly GCA_005024645.1 of Planiliza haematocheilus. Taxonomy (NCBI): domain Eukaryota; kingdom Metazoa; phylum Chordata; class Actinopteri; order Mugiliformes; family Mugilidae; genus Planiliza; species Planiliza haematocheilus. Next base: position 2,283,858 of record SRSE01001373.1, read on the forward strand.
GAGCCAATTAATAGGCTCACTCGCCACCAAGTGGTCTGGGGTGTGAACTGCAATCTATTCACGCGACCCCTGAGTCATACAAATGTTTGTATCTCTGAAACTCTTCAGGAAACCTTTCCTTGATGTGTTCCATCTTTATTGATCCAAAGCAATGGATTGGAAAATTGTGGAGATGGAGAATGAGCCAGAAATGCTAAAGTGGAAATACGTTACTACCAAGTGGACTAATTTTCGTATGAACTGGGCTGTAGCCATAGGTACGGCATCACATTGACAAAGAAGCCTAAACTGCCTATAAGGCCTTCACAACTTTTAAGGGGTTTATGGTTGAAAAATTGAAAAATAAGCCAAAAGGTATAAGTCTTGGGGCCAGGGAAGGTTCAAAACGCCAACGAAGGCATTAGCATCGGACACCAAAGACCACATTTATCCAAGACGTATTATATGAGCACCAGTCTGATGTTTCACACTTTAAAAAGTTACAACATAAGATCTGGTTCCATTTTTTTTCCAGCCAACAGCTATGGTTTGCAGCATGGTCTCATTGCAGTAAAATAACTTGCCTTCCTGTATCATGTTGAGGTAAATGCTGTAAATGGCTCAAAGTTTGGTTGAACTCACGACGCCTCAATCACTGCCCAGTCCATCACTGCTGTAACTAATAGAAATGCCCACAGTTGGTTGCTGCTATTCAGGCAAGTTCCCATTAACTGGCTTTATCTTGTCGTTGCCAGTGGTGTCGGTGTGTGCGTTAGGGGTGGCTATAGACTTCAGGCAGTACTTTGCGTGCCTGTGTGAGTTTGTCAGTGCAGATATCCATATGTGTTTGTTCTTGCACTCAATGTGTGTGTGTGTGTGTGTTCATGTCTAGGGCTTGTATATTTTTGCATGCCTATATTTCACTTTCCTTAATTCCCAACTACAGAGAGGCCAGATAAGGAAGCCATTACCCCAACAGCAAGAATATCAGAACTGGTGGTATTTTTATACCCAGAAAAAAAAAAATAGACTTAGTTTTGTGGCATTTCTGCTTCAGTGGAGGAGCTAAGATTGGGCGGTTAGAGGGGGGAAACCATTTCTCCTTTCCTTCTGTCCCTCATACTCTCTCCTCCACACATGTTAACGCCACTCTATACAGGGGTATCATTCAAAGTAATCAAAGTACACCTTTTACATATGTTAAAAATGGGTTAGAGTTAGGGTTACGTACATTTATTGAACGAAAAGCTTGCTTAATTTGAGTTAATTTTACAATGGCTACACTTATATGAGTCCAAGTCCATGGGTGATACCTCACATATCACAACTGAATACCAGACTCATGGTCCTGAATGGCAGTCTCCACCTATACTGTATTTCAGTATTTTGAAGCACTGATTACCTCCACCATCTCCGGGCAAACGGGCTGAACCATATTTTTCCCACACTGCAGTGAGGGCGTGGTTGTATCTGCGTTTGCTTGGAGGCATTCTTCATCGAGCAGATTGTGCTTGTGTGATCGTCTCCTCAGCCAACAGGAGCATATTGGTGGGTGTCAGGATCCGACCGCCTGCACGATGCTCCATTATTGAGACGTTTCCACCACCGTGTCCCCGTTCATCTTGACACGACACCTGTCATGAAGTCGTTCTTAAGGTTTTGTCCTGTTCACTATTCACTATTTCCCTACTAGTATTACGACAACCTGGTTGAAACTGGTTGAGGAAAGCTTCCACTTTCCCCTGGACATCAGAAAGATCCAAATCATTTGCGACTTTAATTGCACCCCTAATCTTAAATACTCAGCCTCTTGTTCAAGACTCTGTGCACTTGTCTTGGATGCCCAGTGCATCCAAGACAAGTTGCGTATGTGCGCACACCAAAACCTTGTCATCAATGTACTGCTCAAAATAATTGCAAGACATCCAATCAGTAGGAGTTTAGGCGTTGTCTCTTGGCCGCAATATCCCCGGGCTCTGGCTTACAGTCCGCATAGCTGTACGCCCTTTATCCATTTAGTAGTAGGAGTTTAACTGTAGTAATAGTAATATCGCAGTAATGTAATTAACCGCTAGGCTATGTTGCTCCTGACCCAAATTAGATCACGGGGGTGAGATAATCCCTTTTCTGCTCATTCATTAATGTTTTCTCACCCCTATGAAGGATACATCATTGGAAAGGACAGGGCATCATGTACAGGTTCAGTACAAGCACTGCTGCTCAAGTGTTTTTTTTTAAATAAATATCATTGGGAGATGCATGTCACAGCTGAGCCAACTGAATGAAAACGTGTTTATTTTTAAAGACATTGAAAGACGTTTCTTTTGCAGCAGTTCTATGTGGAAATTGCTCATTCGGTGAGTGATGCAACTTGTGATCTCCGACTGCCACTGTTCCTCTGTGAAAGTACCGTCACAGCCCGGTGCGGGTTCCTGCCGGCTTGACGTCTGCATTCACACCAAAGGCGTGTCACGACTCCGTGAATTTTAATGCCTGCCAATCAAGAGAGACACATCGGATCTCAAAACCTCCTCAGCGGGAGGTCAGGCTGGGAGGATAGACGGGTCAATACCGTGCGTGGCATTGACACATCCATCTATCTGGTTCTCAGATTGGTTTAAAAATAACCATAATTGACCCAAATTGGATCATGAGGGGTTTTGTAACAGGCTCTAAACGCTTCAACAGTCTGTGCACTACATTGCCAAAGAGTGTATTTTTGGACACCTGAGTGTTGCAGCCTTTGATTTGAAAGCGGATTCTAAATCATGAACAGTAATCGGCAGCTTTTACAGCCTCCGCTCTCCTGGCTTCAGGCTATCCGGCAGATGTTTGAACACTGTTGCAGGGATTTGCTCCCATTCAACCGCGACGGCAACAGGTCCAACACTGATGGTGGGTGATATACCTGGCTCACAGTCTGTGTTTCAGTTTATTCCAAAGGGGCTGGCTGATTCTTCATGAAAATGGTAAGTTTTGCTTTTGCATAAAATTAAGTCATACTGTATGCATTTGCCGTTGGACAAATGGTAAAGAAGCCTTTGCTGCTTCTGTGATATTTTACAGTATGTAAGTAATTTTCTTGCTCCAGATTTTCTAAAACTCACTCAAGTGTCTTTGCTCATTTTTATTTCCTTCCTTTACTTTGTGCTCGATCGGATGATCTCTCCTGTATTTCAAGGCACAGGTCTAAAACCCTGACCTGCTCACCAATGGGGATGTCTGAAATGAAGCTCATTAAGTCGTACTCAGTGTTAGTCGCTAGATAAATGCCTCAGTTGAACGGTAATTACGGAAATGTGATTCCTTTCTCTAGCCTTCTGCAGCCATCCATCCAAGGTGGAGGTTATTGGTGGTAATTTAGTTTTTTTTGTCCTCCACTGTGTGTGCTAGAAAATTAAAAATATAGGTCATATTTAATCATTCCTTTAACTTTCTTTTACTACTTTTACTACTACTATGTTGCCAAAAGTTTTTGCTCATCTGCCTTTCCACACATATGAACTCAAGTGACATCCCATTCTTAATCCATAGGGTTTAATATGACGTCGGCACACCTAGCTATAACAGCACCAGCTATTCTGGGAAGGCTTTTCTTAAGGTTTAGGAGTGTGTTTATGGGAATTTCTGACCGTTCTTCCAGAAGTGTATTTGTGAGGTCAGACACTGATGTTGGTTGAGAAGGCCTGGCTCACAGTCTTTTCTGAATTCATCTAAAAGGTGTTCTGTTGGGTTGAAGTCAGGACGCTATGCAGCACAGTCAAGTTCTTCTACCCCAAAGTCGCTCATCCATGTCTTTATGGATCTTGCTTTGTGCACTGGTGAGCAGTCATGTTGGAACATGACAACTATTCCCACAAAGTTGGGAACTCTACGCATTGTTCTGGCGCTAATCTGAAGGCCACATGAAGTTTGGAGGTCTGTAGCGACTGACTCTGCAGAAAGTTGGCATTTCAGCATCTGACAGTTGAACTGTGGAATATTTAGTAGCGAGGAAATTTCACAACTGGACTCGTTGCACATGCAGCGTTCTATCACAGTACCACGCTGGAATTCACTGATCTCCTGAGAGCGACCCATTCTTTCATTAATGTTTGTAGAAGTCGTCCGCATGCCTAGGTGCTTGATTTTATACATTTGTGGCCATGGAAGTGATTGGAACGCCTGAATTCAATTATTTGAATGGGTGAGCGAATACTTTTGGTGTCTATATAACAAATGTGAGTGTTGAGAGAGTTTAAAGTATGTGTCGGATAAAAAGAAAGTTACAGTGTGTGGAATTGAAGGACATTTGTGTCTTTGTCTATAAATGTGAAACCTTTCACCTCAACAATTTCAGTCATTTCAAAATTTGGGTTAATTGAGGTTGGGCTTCATTTTTCAGTGACATTTATGCTACACTACAGTCCAATTTTGGGCTAAGCAAAGTAGTACAGACCTCCAGATCTCCAAACGATGCTTTCCTGGGAGATCTGGAGGCTTTCCCTGGCCCGGGTGAGCTACATAATCTTTCCCGCGGGTTCTGGGTCTGCCCCGGGGCTGGACATGACAGATAAACCTCAGACGGAAGGTGTCCAGGAGGCCTCCTAGGATCGCACACACCCAAACCACAACAGGCTTGTTTCTGTGCAGAGTAGAGCTCCTCTCCATTTGTCACTACTGACAGATCACCAAGGCAAGAAAGCAAGTGAATTTCGCCACTTTGACTGGCTCAGAGCAGCTCCAGTCCAGTGGTGTATGATTGATGTGGCCAGTATTAAGATATGTTTATTGATCTAGTAAGAGTTTTACCACAATGGTTATATTTGTTGAGAAAAGTATTATTTTGGACGTTTTGCACATGGATTGTGGTGGAGAATCCCAGGACCTTTGTTTGACAACTGACTTGTAGCCATCATTTCACACGTATACACATCCCAAACTGATCAACTGTTGGATCAGTTTGGGTTGGATGCATTGGAACCAAGTCCGATCCACAGAGGCCCTGTAATGGTTTTGAATTTTGAATGTTTTCTGTGACCCTGTGTGGTTTTCCTTGTGTTTCCTGTTTTTATTTTATAAAATTCTTCCTTGGCGTTTCTTGTCTTGTTTTACTTCCTGTGCTTTCCCCTCTTTGATTGTTGGATTTGGTTTCTCCCTGTGTGCTCCGCCCTCATTAGGTTCACCTGAGTCTTGTTAGCCCCTCTGTCCATGTATGTGTATATATAGCCGTACCTTTCCTTTTGTTGTGTGGTGTTACTGTTGTGCCGTTACCTTGTTTGTTTCACTGTTAGATTCCTTGTGCTGCTTCTGTTTCTGTGTTCTTGCCTTGGTTTTTGGTTTTCCTTAGTTTCTTTTGGATTTGTGTTTTTTGGACTACCCTGCCATCCCCATGGCGCCTTTTACTCCCCAGTTTGTGAGTTTTTAATTAAATTTGACCAGCATTTCACCAAAATCCAGGAGCATCCCCTCAACACATAGGACCCAAAGGCCCCCACTTGAGTTGTGTTGAGTTCTGTTGCCATCTGACACCACAGGACACCCTCAGAAGGCCCATGTCCATTCTCTGATGAGTCACAACTGTTTTGGAGGCACAAGGGAGACCTACACAATATTAGGAAGGTGGTCATAATGTTTAGTCTAATTGGTGAATATGGAGCTGACGTTTTATCAGCACATTATGCTAGGTATTGATGAACACAAGAAAACAAAACCACAAAAGATTCACCAATGCAGTGACAATCTTTAGGAGCCTTCGACTTGTGTTCGGTGGACATTCTGAAGCTGCAAGATGGAAAATTACATGGAGCTGATCCACTTTCTGTGGATGTATCATGGCACAGTTGGCCAGACATCTGGAAACAAGCCCAGTTAGTACCATTAGCATGCTAATGCTAGATGAGCTCAAACTTGAAGGCAGCCACGCCATCTTTCATCTCCATCCTGTTAAGATATATGTATATACATGGTGGTGTGGTGTTTTTCTCATGGAGAGTAGCATCTCATATACTTCTTTGTAGTTTGTAGTGCTGTTTGTATGTCTGGAGAGGAGAATGGCTAAAAGCCCCAGTGTCGCCTTTGTGCAATACTGTGCAAATGCTTTAAATTGAGTCACCTCCCAGATCTGCAGCAGGAATGCAAGAGTTTCTTCTTCTCAAACAGGCTCGTATCTTTTTTTTTTTCTATGAATCTGCCAAACGATCAAGAGCCGTAGATACATTCCCAAGGCTGCTGCGACACATTGGAATTACACATCTAGGCTCGTAAATACGGCAAAATGCCCCTAAAGCTATTTTCTGTGAGTTCAGAAATAATGATGACAGGTGGCCTCCTTCGACTTTTCGAGGATGTAAAATTCCTCCCGGAAATCTTCGCCGGCGCTTTCTCATGCTGATGTCTGTGTTCAGCCCTTTGCCGTCAAATTCACTGCACATTGGTTACCGTGCCGTCGAAGTGAAGAGAGTCTCGGAGCTTCTGGAGAGCAACAGTGAGGAGATTCTCATGCTGTCTCCGCCACAACTGTGGAATCAGCTGAATATCCAGCCAAGAGATAGAGGCTGTGTGCGAGCACTGAAGATTAATTTCACCAGTTTTCCCGACTGCATAAAAATATTTGGCTCATTTGAAAAGAAGTTGCCTGAAATGCTGAATCTGGCTAAACTCTCGGAGCACCCTTCCCGAAGCAGCTTTCTCATCACTGAAAGAGACACATTTCTTTGATGCTGCTCTTCTCAGAAACAAGATCTGAATGCTGCATTTATCACCCACCTCGGCTTAAAAGAATATTGCAGAGTTGACTGCTCTTATCAACGAGACGGGGCTCACAGGAGTCGACGAACTTTATTGACTCTTCCCGACCGTTCACTCAGCGACTGTCAGCGGACAGGGGGTTTTGTGTTCTGAAGAGGATTCAAATTTTCACTCGAGACGCTGTCAGTGACGGATGTTTGTCTGGTCTGGGACTAAAGACATTAGAGCGATTGCTTATTAACAAATTGGAGGCCGAGGACACTTTCTCTTTTAGGTAATTGAGTTCCTAATGAAGAGGAACCGACGCAAGGCGTTTGATACAGATGAAGTGCGGTGATGGTGCCGCCGACCCACTTGGGCAATGATCGTGGAGGAGCATTTAAATCATTTAATGTCGTATGCACAAATATTATTTATGGAGTATACACCAATCAGACATAACACCTTCCTAATATTATGTAGGTCTCTAAAGAATCAGAATGGACATGGGCCTTCTGAGGGTGTCCTTTGGTGTCTGGCAACAGATATGTTGGATCACATGGGTTGAGGGGAGGGGTCTCTGAAGATCATCCCACAGATACTTGATCAGTTTGGGATCTTGGGATTGCTATGGGGTGGGGGTGCCTGGTTTGGTCTAGGTGGGTGCTACATGTCTAAATAACATCCACACGAATGAATGCCAGGTCCAAAGGTTTCCCAGCAGAACACTGAAGTGTCACCAGATGGTCAGTGTTATTTATTTCTCCTGTCCGTGGTCAATTATTCACATCCCATGTCTCACAATCTCTATACCTCCCCGTCCAACCTTTCTCTTTTCTTTTCTTTTTTTGTCTGTGACCTTTACTCTTGCTTCCTTGTGTCGTAGTGTTTTATGGTGCCTCACAGCTGCCGGAGAATCAAACTGTCCCAGGTGCCCTATACGCATGCATGCACAGCTTATAACCGTTACCTGCCTCACTTAGACTTCACATCAAACTGAATTATTTCTAGTATGCCACTGTCCGTACCGCATGAGTCATACATGCGCGGCAACAGTCTTCCATCCCTTGACTCTTTCTTTATTTAATCCTTTCCTTTTGTCTCTTACCCTCCTCCCTTCGTCCTTTCCTCCTCCACCTGTCCTCTGCCCCCGTCTCGTCTCGCCTCTGTCATTGTGATGCTTTTCGACATCTTCCAGTTCACTGCTCCTTGTCTGGGCTGAGCCAGGTCTGGAGGCATTTAAGGTTAGCAGCAAGTAAACCCATCAGGTTTACTTCAGAGCAGACCTGGATGTTTTGTGGGTCTGTGGTTTGTTTGAGGGGCAAGGAATCAATTCAATGTTGGCTGTTCCCGACAATCAATAATTCAATACGCATGCAGACTGAGCAGCAAACAGTTTGGCTTTACATTAAATTTGATGAGGTGTTTAGTCCATAATTCATTATGAGATGTTGGAGTGGACTCAGGGTGATATATGCCTGCTTTCACACCACCAAAAAATAAGTAAATAAATAAAAATCCAATGCTCTGTTGCAGGTATAATACTTGAATAAAATATATCAACACTTTGCACATTTTGCCGAGCGGTGGCAACAGCAATATTTTGTGACCCAGTAGGTTAATTACATGATTCTGTTGGTCTGTAAGTGGTAAAGACTACTGGAAGACAACCGCTCATTCAATACACACAAAATCCTCATCTCTAGTAGGCGTTGCACGAGTTCAGATTTGTCAAAAGTCAAATTGACACAGACTAGTTGCTGATGAGATCTATATTCTTGACCTGAATACATATGCTGAGAACAGACAGCTCATGCTCAATATACTGTGTGCTGCAGATATGTACAGCCTGTATAAAAACAGGCAGCAAATCAGCACCATCTATAACTTTTAAGGGTTAGGGTTAAAGGGGAACTACAGTTTTTTTTTTTCTACAACCTGGACCTTATTTCTACCATGAAATATGACCGAACTTCTGTGTCATTTGCACTCATTCAGGAGATAATTAGATCAGCGTATATCCATATAGTGGGAGTGAATGGGGCACCGAGACGCAGCCTCTAAATAACGCATTATCTGCCGTGAAACTTGTTCATTTCACCAATATTTTCTTATGATGCGTTAATGCTATTCCCAGTTGAGTCCAGAGTTACCTGTTATCATCATCCGGGTCTGTAGATTGACCTACAGACCCCAGATGATGTCTTCTGACCTGGACGTCATCTTTGAGCGCACCTGCGATGGTCGGCTTGTTTACCTGTAATTTGCTACTGCTAGTTTTTTGCAACATGGCTGAATATTTCTGATTCTGACGTTGTGGATGAACCATAATTATCTTCTGACCTAGTGCAAAAGACACAAAAGTTATATGTGTGAGTAAACAATAGTTTATGCTAGATTTTATGCTAGCTCCAGGTTGTAAAAAACAGTAGTTCCACACACTTGATGAACTGTTGGTCCTTTGCTGGAATAAACCACTGGACTCCTCACCTGTCTTCTCGGAGGCGTCTGTGTTGTCGTCGTCACGTGATCAGCGACTGTTTGACATGATGCTAAAAGCGCCATTGCATAGAAGTGAAGTCAACAAACTGACTAGTCTGTACAACCCCTAATCTCTATATGAACCAGCAGTTATAGCTATTGCTGTGCAAGAAGCTCCAATCTCTGGGCCTGAAAGATGAAGCCGATGTAGTGAAAGTTCCTCTAATGACCACTTGAACCTGGCTCCAGAAGTGAATCTGTTAAAATGCCTGCAGAAATAAAACCTGTTTACAGCCTGGTACAATCACACATCCATCACACATCCATGTCAGCTCTACTCACACTCCACCTCTTTCTTTTTTTTAATAAGCTGGTCGGGAGTCAGCAGTTGGTACCACCCGCGCTGATCTTCAAGATTTTTTAAACTTCCTCCGATAATGATATTTGCAGAATTGGAGGCCATTGGCTTACTTCCTTTGGAGCTGCAGGTGTGCAACATGGAAAACAACTCATTAGCCAATGTAACAAGTCAGGCCCCAGTAGCCGGCACAATGTGACCCAAAGCAGCCCCTGTTAGCCGTCCTCCGGCAGGACCACGGCAGTCAGGAAGCCAAATTGGCAGGGTGATAGGAGAGCCAACAATTCCACTGGGTAAAACGTTGGATACTTTTCCAGCCATAGGGGAATGGGGATGGCAAATAGTTCCATACACTGACTTTAAAGGCATAGAATTCATTTCCACCTAATGCCCAGCACCCTTAGAGGCAAGTTCACGCATTTTTCACGCTGACTTATTGTGCTCATCATAATGGTAGCTTAGGTTCTGAATATTCCTGCTTCAGAGATGTTTAGTTTCATCAATTTCAGTTATTGACATAGTAAGTTAACGTCCCATATTAGGTTGTTTTGGTCATCATCACATGACTTTCAATATTCTGCTTTAACACAAATGGTGATTTAGAAACTGAATCAATTTGATTATTTATACTTTACGTCCATCTACATCTGTTTTACAGTGTATGAGATTTATTTGGCTAAAACTAGCTTATACTTATTAGCTTAGCACAATCCCATGCTATTGTATTTTACTGGTCGCTCTTCTCTAATGCTGGGCCCCATGCTTTTCTGACAGAGATGCAATGTGCAGAACTCCCAGCTGCTGATGCCCCTTTGACATTTCAGACTAATTAACAACGTTAGTCCACATTATCAGGGATTCAGGTGAGGAGTCCACAGTCTTCTAGCAGAGATAGCGGCCGCCTTCAGTGGCTGTTTCAGAAGTGCATGATCTCTGCAGCTCCAGCAATGGCCATTTGGGACATTTGCCTCTGCCTCTGCTGATGGAACTCTGATAATCATTTTTTGCATCAGATTGAACCAGAAACAGGAATGGAATAGAATGAAGGAAACAGAGGGAGCTCTTTTGTGACATCTTATGTGTATTTTCCGTAGCACCGCTAGGGGGAGTAAGCACTCTTGCTTTGTGCAATGGACCATTCCTTTTTGGTGTTAGTGACACATGCATGTTTTCATGTGCACATGTTTCAGACGCAACTTTTTGCAGTGATTATCTGAATGGAGAGTGCTGTTTAATGTCCTTTCCCTCCTTCAGAGTGTGGAGCGTCGAGAGGCTTTCAGCGACTTCACAGAAGGTGCTCCCTCGTCCTTTCCTTTGTGCACCGCGCTCATGGCCCTGCACAGCCGAGGGCTTGTACTGGTCTTGCGTACATTCAGGCTGGCCTGCAGATAATTCCTATTCATTATATTATGAGGGAGAAGATGGGGTTCTTTCGCCTTTTTACCCGGTACGGTCACCTGACCCGAGGATCCAAGAATGCACATTAATGAACATGAGTGCAGCAATTTTTTATTTTTTTTTTGCAAAACCCCCGACACAGCTTTTTAAAAGGAAGGTGAAGAATATCCTGCCAGAAAGCTCTCATGCCCTCTTCAGCAAGTGTGAGCCTGTAGCCACACATGCCCTGGCCGTGACATTCCCTTCAAGTCGTCCGCTTTACTTTATTTTCATGACCTGTAGTATGAAATAGAGAAATGTTTGTACATGTTATGAAAAATGACTTATCTTTATTTTGAAATCCAAACGACTTAAAGTTGAATAACAGTTTTCTTTTTTTGTTTACAAACTGGATGTTATTTCTGGCATAAAATATGATTGTTTACTCACCCATATAACTTTGGTGTCATTTGGAGTTGTTCGGAGGATATTTAGATCCGTGTATATCCATATAGTGGGAGTGAATGGGGCACCGAAACGCAGCCTCTAAATAACACATTATCTGCTGCAGAACTCATTAATTTCACCAGTATTTTGTTATGATACACTAGTGCTATTCCCTGTTGAGTGTGGAGTCAGTGTAGCATAAGAAAAAATTGGTGAACTGAAAGAGTTTCGCAGCAGATAATGCGTTATTTAGAGGCTGTGTTTCGGTGCCCCATTCACTCCCACTATATGGATATACGCGGATCTAAATATCGTCTAAATGACTCCAAATGACACAGAAGTTCTATGGATTTTATGCCAGAAATAAGGTCCATGTTGCAAAAAAGATAATTCCCCTTTAAGATAATCACAAAAAAATAAAATAAAATTAAAAAAATCCACATCAGTCTACAGATTTATTGAGGGTAGCTTCAGGATATTTTGTGAAATCTTTAAAATGCGTTCCTCCTCTCAGGACTTGGGCAAAATGAATTGTACATCCACATTAATGATCTGACTAACGGAGTTCCCACCATCTGGATGGATAGAAAGAATCCTAAAGAAGGGGACAGAGTCTTTACATGTTGTCAATCAGTTGCTGGGTCTTTAGAAAACAGGCAGTAGAGTTTTCATTGACAAAGTGGTCCCTCGAGCGCAGAACGATTATTAAAAAACGGGGTCAGAGGAGAAATCCATTAAAAAAAGGCACACATCGGGTGCCAAAATGCTGCGAGCATGCACTTAATGTGCTGCTGTATCAGAGGGAAGCTGTAAAAACCATCGGCGCAAAAGGTCTGCTTGACTATAAGTTGCATTTTAATGACTTTAGACGCCTTAGATGTCTTTTACCCTAACGCATTCTAAACATTCGACCAAATTATATTACACTGTTTTGAAAAAATGAAAAAGAAAAATGACCCGCTTTAATTACACATGCCTCAAATTCTTTATCTTTACTCCTATGGTGCATTCACTGACTGCGTGTGTGTCCACGCACTTGTGCGTCCTTGGCCTCCGTGTCCCTAATTTCTCCATTAATCATTAAGTTGTTTTTCAATTAAAAGAACTGCAGATACGGAACGCTCAAATCATTTGCCTCCATTTGTGCCCAATTAACAAAGGGCCAGTGCTTTTATGAAGGCCTCTGTATGTAAAGAGAGTTTTTGGAGATGATGTCAACGAACATTTATTGGATTTCTTTCTGAATTTACAGTATTCTCGGCATCTTTGCGCCCTCAGCTTTTTACATTTTCCTCATTTCTCCATTTTACATCACTCCAGAGTCCTTCTCTTTTGCTTTCACTCTGCTCTGCTATCCTAATTCTTTCCCTCCCTGCTGGCATTATTCAGCCGAGCATTTCATTTCTTTAGTTCCTTGGATTCTTTTGTGTCTGTTTTTTATTCGTGGATGTGCGTGAGTGCGAGAGAGAGACAGAGAGACACACACAGAGAGAGACAGTGACAGATGGAGTGTTTATGTGTATTTCTTTGCCGATGTGTGTGTGTGTGTGCAGTTTCTAAATGGACTAAATGTCTACAGAAGACGAGTAGAAGCCCGACACGGGCCGGTTAATAGCCATATTGCAGAGTAGATTCTGAAATAAACACTACTTAAACATATAATTTATGTCTAATTAGAAGAGAGAGGCAATTAAAGCCGGATTCAAGACTAACCAAATCATTTAAAGCTCGCATGACAGTTAAGCTGAATGTGTTAAGGAAGACGCACTAACACTAATCTTTACTCATTAACTGAGTTTAAATGCTGTAGATCCGTCTTTTTTTTTTTTTTTTTTTTTTTACTTCTTAACATTTTTATCTTAATACACGTCTTCAGAATTTCTCTTTTGGCTCGAGGTCTGCTCACATGAAATGAGAATTCACTCCACTCATTCAATTAAAAATCAAAGCCATGATATGAGCACACCTCCCAGCATGCCTTGCTTTAGAGGCTCCTCCGTCGAAGTTGGTTGAAGAAAACGGTAGAGAAATACTGACATGATAGATTTGAGTTAAACAACAAAACAATCCTTTCTTATTCCCATTCCCCTCAGTTTTGTCTTTAATATTATACTCTTTTGTTCATCACTATTTTATATTACCAAATACCAGTTTAGCAAAGCTCTTTCTCTCCTTTTTGTCTGTATTGTCTGTGTATTTCCTCTTTCTTCCTTTACATATACTTCCCTTTATGTTTTGTACATGTTCTGTACCAGTTGTATTGCCTGGTAAGTGTTTGTGTTATTTGTGTTCAATTAAATAATTAGAAAAAATATTAAACAACAAAAGAATCCTGGCATTTCCTGGCATGCTGACTTTTTTTTAGTTAATTTAATTATAAATTATCTATATTTTTTTTAATCACATCATTACATCTTGTGATTAAAGTTGTCAATCAAATGAAACGGATTATTAAAAGTACAACATTTGCTTCTGAATGTTTCTGAAATACCACGGAGCAGCATTTACATCAGTAAATGTTGCTGTTGAATTCAGTCCATGTTTCCTGAACTGAACAAAGACAGCGGGAGCAACCTCACATTGTGTCTTTGTTCTGACTCTGGTGCAAAGTGTCTGAAACAGGAGCAGCTGCAAGTGCAAGTTCTTAATGTGTCTCAGTATTAGCACTTATCACTTAGTGACTCAGCATCAATATACTGAACATCAAATCTGGTGTTCCACAAGGTTCAATTTTAGGACCCTTGTTGTTCTTAAAATGTCCTTCTTATTGGTGTACTGACCAGCAACCGAAGGGTTCCTTTCCTTTTTAACTTCCTATGTTATCATCACTTTGACAAACAACAGCAATGGGTGTGATCTTTGGTAAGAAAGAATCCTTGGAGGATGCGGGCATCGATCCCGCTACCTCTCGCATGCTAAGCGAGCACTCTACCATATGAGCTAATCCCCCTGTACACAACTGTTATTCCACCGAGGAAAAATCCTACATGAGATGGCTTTATGCGATAGACTCTACGCTGCTGCACACAGTAATTACCTCAGACCGTGACTACAGACACGTAGCCTCTTGCTCAGCCGCAGAGACACATGTAGAATGGCGAGATGACATATTGGAACAGAGAAGAAGAAGAAGAGGGATGACATTCTCTATAATAAGACATTATGAAGGAATCACACACAGAGACAAGGACAAAAGCTGAATGTTGTGTCAAATAATAAACATAAAACTAGTGTGACATCCAGGTAACATAATGACATTCACTTGTATGGCACCCGCATTATTTACTGACACTTACAATCAAAGATCAATCAATGCAAAGTGAGATGAGAGGACATTTGTCCAAGACCATGGAGCTATAAAACAGTGCAGACGGTGCAAAGATAAGAGACGGTGCAGAGCAAACAATACATTACAGTACAAGACAGTACAAAACGCTAGGGAGACAATGCACTGATGAAAAGACACCAGACAACAACAGAGAGCTGACTAATAAGCAGACAAACAGAGTATGAGTTAGGGTAAACGTTTGATTGATTAGCCGCGTGTACGTAATTACTCTAAAAGGTGCACTGCTGGAAGCTTTTTTACTTCAAAGTCAAGTGTGCAAGATTTCCATTGGTGCTGTGTCTTAACTAACTGTAGTCATGTATTAGCTCGTGATATATATTCATTTGAAACCTGTCTTCTTTGTGTTTGTGTTATTTAAATTGTGTCAATTGTTACTTTTAGTGTATTGTGAAGTGTACTTTTTCACTCTTGCCATGTAAACTAAGTGGATCCTAAAAGGAAAAGTTAATGGGAATCGAAACGAACAGACAGACTCAGTAATCACAATGGTTGCTGTGTTTACATTCATTGTGGTGATCACAGTGAACAGAAGGCACGTTGTGTAATTTAGCTTTGCCATCGCGATTATATATTATTGTAGATCATCCTTCTCAAAGGATAATTCTGTTTAAGTTCAGGGTGGTGTTTTCTCATAAATGTGATAGATCTATGCCCGTATGGTGTGTGGAGAGTTATATCATCATTGATTTATTTCCACTGCATCGCAGAAATGGAAGGCAATATTTACTTAATTGCATTTTATGTTGCATATTGAGGCAGAATAAAGTGCTAAACATCAAAATCAGAGTAAAGCAAGACAGACATAACTGTTAGTGGCATTGCTCATTCTTAACATTATTTACTTGCAACCCAAGCACACAATTCAGGTCTGCTTGCAAAAGAGCTGGAATGAAAATTAATAAATGAATGAATTATAGACTTTGCTTTATCATTGAGATTATTATCATAGTATTATTGTAACTGAGATTTACATGAAATGAAAATTCTGCTCGGCAGAATCACTAGCAATGACTAGCATCCTACTTTTATTTGAAACTAGGAGCAGGAAGTTTCATTATATTATAGTTTTATAGTTTGAGAAGGGTCATCTGCCTTTACAGTCACATACAGGTAAGATTCAAACAAACTGGATATGTAATTTGGTTAAGATTTGAAATATAAACACAAGAAAAGAGAGGGGAGCGAGAACAGAGCCATGAGGGACTCCATTTCATATAAACTGCTGACACTGATGAACTAGAACATAGGCATTGTTTTCCAGATGTTTATACAACAATCTGTGGGGTCAGAGGGAGGCAATAGACACTAAGAGGTGGGAACTATTTTTGGGTTATACACCCCTAACTTATTGTTTTGTATTCTAAAGTTGTTAAAAGCCACACTGTACAGTCGCTGGAGGACTTAAAGCACATTTGGAGGATGGATGATGGTGCGTTGAGAGTGCCAGTGTGGTTTCCAGTGGAATAGGCGGGATATTGTGTCATTGTGTGTGCGTGTTGCCAGCATGGCACACAACGTGGTACTGTGTACAAATATGACTGAATATAACTTTCCTTATCAACCCTCCAGCCTCGTCTCTGTCATTATTCCTCCTTGCCTTTTCTTTCTCCTCCTCCTCCTCCTCTTCCTTTCCTTGCCTCCTTCTCACACAAACACACACCTTCTGGCTTTCTCTCTTATCGTTGCCTTCCACCCGGGTAGAAAAATTAAACCAGGGGGCTTCACGAAACACTCCTGTGTTTGTTTGCTCTCGTCCCCACAGAGGCATCTGTCAGCAGCTATGTTTTCTCTCACTTCGCTTCACTCGCTTTTCACCTCCCCCGATTCCAGGTCGCCCTCTTTTGCTTTCTCCCTTCAATTTTCTCTTCCTTTCAAATGTTCTCTTCTGTTTTCATAATGAACACATTGGCTTGCAGTCCCTCTGCCTCCATCGCTTACTTCCTACTTACCAGTCTTTCACAATCACTTCCACCAGCCCCTCTTTCTCTGCTTCGCTTCTCCCATCACTCCACCTAATTTTTCTTATTTACCTCCTTCATTTTCCCTTCAATCGTTCCCCACTCCTTCCCTCTCTACCTATATATCATCCCCTATGTCCTCATCTATTTTTCTTTCCTGGAGATGGAGTTGCTTGAATACCATTATTTATTTTACGATATCTGTTGAAAAGACACGGAACTGATGAAATAAAAAAAATATGACAAACGAAAAACAGATGAGGAAACAAGCCCTCAGTCATCATCTGACTGTTGAGTCCCACAGATGAAACCATAGCAACGTGGCAGATGACACGAGCGTCTGTGTTTCCTCTTTCCTCCCTGAGATGGAAACTAATCCTTACAGGTTTGTTTATTTCCCTACAGACACAAGTTTGGGATTATGTTTTTTCTTTCCTTTTTTTTTTTTTTTGTGTATATCAGCAAAACAATTCTGGGCTCCTTGAGAGACAGTGCGGCAAATTTCTTACAACATTTCAGTTGTGGGTTCTCTATAAAAAACGTTTCGGTTTCTTTCTATTAATAAACTGATTTCTCATTACATCTGCATAGCTCGCTCCTGAGTTGCTGCGTGATCTGAACACTCATGACCGGTGGCGTTCACACAGAAATAGTGGCAACCTGCCTTGCCGTCTGCACAACAGGAAAGAGCCGGAGGGAGCTGTCCTTGGCGTTAATGATGATGATTAAAATTTATTTAAAACTACTTAATTATCCCAAATCAATTAGCATTCTGTTCATAAAAAGGCCGTGAATCTCCTACACGTTATATGAGGCAATTAGCGCTAAACACAAAGTGCGGCAGAGGCTGTTGTTAGTTTTAATTGGTATTTAGGCATAAACCAAAGTACTGGACAGATTCAAACTTGGCGGCCAAAAAAGGTAGGGTCAGTTTAGTCTCCAAGTTACATAACTGAAGAAATATTTTTAGACCTCTTTCTAATCTGGATTTCCCAACGCATCAACCAGATCTTGCAGTAAATTAAATATGCCAGGCTTTTATGTCGTATTTATAGCATATAATTAAAGCGCTGATGTACCGGAGTGTGTGTGTATTCAAATTAATATTGACAAGAAACAGCAGAAGGCCCAGAACGAATCCCTGGGGAACACACATTACGGCCAAAATTTGGCTGACTGTCATTTCCTGCTTGTAGCATTTTTACAATACACATTATGTTGTGGAAGTAAGCTTTAATTTGAGAAGGCAGATGTTGCTCTGTGTCACAACCGAGACCCAAATGTTAGCGATAACCCATAAGGATGACCAGAAATTTGAAATTTTAAAGAGAACACTGCAGAAATTGCACTTAACCCTTCTAACATCTGAGGTTACACAAAGACAAAAAGAGAATCATTTTAAAACCTTTAGTAAAAACATGTTGGTGTCAGCTTTGTATGCATCTCACATGGATGCTTCATTTAGGCACTTTGGTCTAGTCACCTGAAATAAAAATATTTTTGCATGCAGCTGCACTGGAAAAGGTATAACCTGATGTGGTTTGGTGAGCAGCATTTTTATAATTCACAGTGAATGTTTGGAACAGGATAAAGCTATCAACTAGGACAGTACAGGTTTCTTAAATATTACAGATGTTTTTTCATTTTGCAGCTGTTGCAGCAGAAATAACTGCAGGAATAAGTTCACCATTCCATTTCAAGGTTCAAGGTTTTTATTTGTCACATGCTTAATGGACAGGTACTGCAGCAGTGGAATGAAATTGCAAACTCTCCCGAGTGCAAATAGCAGGTAATTTAAAGTCAAATACAATAAAAATAAATAAATAAATAAACCTATGAGTATTATAGACAGGGGATGGAATAAGATGACAACAGGTCGGACAGTAAGGTGGCTTTATTACCAGTGGAGACAGGAGTTAAATAAAATTTGAAAAAAATCCATTGTGGACTGACCAAATATATATTGCCATATTGCCCATCAAAAGCACTGTTGAGGAGACAATTGCTTTTTGGCTGACTATCAGTCTGACCGAATAACTCTGATAATGCGACAACAACCAACAATGGCAATAAGAATACATGTAATGTAACAGAAACTCTGTGTATTTTGACTCAGGACTCCTCTGCTGCTGCCTCCAACTTTGCAGCCACACTTTTATTTGGCAGTGAGATTTAGCTCCTAATGGAGATGTTTACAGATACATTGTTCAGGGCTACAGAGGACAAGTCTGCCTGACCTGTCAAGACGTCTGAATTTTGCCTTGAGCGTGCCTCTCCCTCTCCGCAACCTATCTTGTCATGTTTTTGGGCGTTGTAGGTTATTCACCATCATCAGATGTCAAAGTACACACACACAGAGGGAGTGTTTACTTTTCTTTTTGGGCAGATTTGGATCAAAAAAGAAATAAAACTGCAAAGTGCAAGCCAGGAATTTTATGTATATAACTGACTTAACCACGACCCAGTGACGGTAATCTTTCTGGTAACATGCATTTGGTTTAACTGGTGAATACTTGATCCTACTACAAACATAAAATACCCTAAACAATACCTTAAAGTGGTGATACCGTCAGTCTTATAAATCAGTCATTCTTCCACCACTGCCTTCAAATGAAACTTGTAGTCTTGGAGTTACAACATGAAAAGTCATGTAGCAATGCTCCTAAATTGTGAGAAGACCTATGCGAGGCAATCGTTGGCCTATAGAAACTACCAAGGCTAACAGCTAGCATAGTAGCTACAAGGTATCTTAATGAAAGAAATGTAAGGGCGTAACAAAAAGATGAGGCAGTTGGGAACATTTCAGAAAACTACAACAATATTTTGAAAATATTGTGAGAAGACCTATGCGAGGCAATCCTTGGCCTATAGAAACCACCAAGGCTAACAGCTAGCATAGTAGCTATAAGGTATTTTAATGAATAAATGTAAGGGCGTAATAAAAAGATGGGGCATTTTAGAAAACTACAACAGCACCTCGGGGGTCTGCAGAGGTACTGGAGGGAGGTCGCTAATTTTTTTTCCATAAATTGAAATGTCTTTAAATAAAAAATACACATAAGCAGGGGGTCCTCGCTCCATCTCTCCATCAGTTTGGGGGTTCTTGGCCTGGAAAACGTTTTAGACCCCTGCTCTAAACAACTAAACTGCAATGCATGACTTCATTCATTTCCAGTTACGAGGTTACAAGGTTGTGAATACCACTAGACAGGGCCGTCTGTATGGACTCTTCTCGTGGACACGGTAAACAGGCAGCGTGTTTACTCATTGGACGGCAGAGACAGACAAGGGGGAAGTTGTCTGAGGAGATGAAGAGCATATGCGAATAGTCTGATGCTCCAGTGACGACAGCTGCTAATATTATTAGGAAGTTTAAGGTCAATGGAAATGTAGTCCTGGATGTGGCTATAAGAGGAAAGCTAACCAGAAGGATGCTTTCACACCTAGTGTTTTGAGTGTTTGCCTGGCAGGTCGGTACCTACTAGTACTAAAAGCACTTTACAGGAACAAGTTCACATGAACCCACATGTACAAGCGCACACACATTCATACATCAGTGCCAAGCAGCCGGTGCCAACTTGGGGCTTAGAGTCTTGCTCAAAGATATTCGGCATCTGGTCCAAGTGCCAGGGATTGAGCTGGTAACCCTCTGGTTCATTCCACTCCACCTATTGAGCCACCCTTTGTTGGCTTCATGAGCAAAAACAGGTGGTGACTGAATCAACAGAGAAAAAAACACGACCAGACCAGTCAAAGCCATTTGGTCTTCCTCGAATTTCATCTTGCTCATGCTGTTTGTTATCTATGCAACTGAACATGTTGTTCATATACACAGGACTACTACATGAAACACAGAACAGCAATAACCGCCAGTGCCCACACTCCCTGCTGATGCTTCGTTTTTTGATTAGATTATTTCCTGATTTCCTGAAATCCAATTTTCCTGTAAAAAGATAACCAGTCAGAAAACTGTCTGCAAGCTCCCTAGATTTTTTTCCCCCTTTCATCTGTTCTTTTCCTTTAATAATGCATTCACATAAAAGAAACTCTATAAACTCATAACTACTAATTAAGATCAGCGGTTACATAAGCTGTCTTGCTGAGGAGAAAATGCTACCGGATCCTGGTATTTATGCCGTTTGGAACAGCTGCTACAAATGAGGGCAATCAGCATAAGAGGCCGGCCATCGGTGGCCTCGCTGATGACATCGCATCGCCTGATTATCTCAAGAAAAACTGCGGCGAAATCCAAGGCTGGCTGTGAAAAGAGAGCGAGTTTCTACCTCTACAGACCTTTCTTTTTTTCCCCCCACAGGTGACGCTTTGACTTGACGAGAGCAGGGGAAAAGCCCAGCCGAAACAAATTTGCTTAACAATGACGGTGAACCGTGGCGGTGGAAATACCAGGGCTGTGGAACTAGCTCACACAGATTCTCAGCAGTCGGGAAGAAGCAAATAGCCCTGTGATGGCGGTAAACATACAAGACGATACATTGAATAACTGTGCGTCAACGGCTGGAAGTGCAGACGGACAAAAACAGACGGATGTTTACATCCAAGGCCGATTGTCAAATGGTCAAATCTGCCTGAGAGGGTGGATGGGGAGATGTGCAGCGTTGTAGAGCCTACAGAGGGAACTAGGTCTGGGTCCGTTCTTATAAAACAAAGCTAGCTGAGGTATTCTTTGTGAATACCAAATACAGATTTTTACATATCTTAAACACTACATGGGTTCTCTGTTGACTTTTAACATCTGCTAGCTCAGTCTAGAGCAGTCTCAACCCTCAGCAGCTCAGACGGTTAACTCCTGAATTCTAAATGAGATGTACCACAAAACATATTTCAAAAGCATCACAGAAAGAGCACTCCAGACTTCAATGGGCAGCAATCCTAAC
This sequence comes from Planiliza haematocheilus, assembly GCA_005024645.1. Taxonomy (NCBI): domain Eukaryota; kingdom Metazoa; phylum Chordata; class Actinopteri; order Mugiliformes; family Mugilidae; genus Planiliza; species Planiliza haematocheilus. The sequence continues at coordinate 2,305,410 of SRSE01001373.1, forward strand.
CCTAGCCCTAAGGTTACCCTTACACCTAACCTTAACCAATACTGGGAACCCTATGCCTGACCATACCCGTAAGTTGGAACCCCATACCTGACCGTGGCAGATTTAAAATAACCCTCTGAGTGGTAAAAACTTATGTCGAGTATGATATGGTGGTTGACTCTTCCTGAGGGTCCCTAAATTTGGGATTTGTTTTTGTTATTTTGATTAATATTGTCCAAATTCTTTTAACTTTAACCCTCCCGGAGACAATTTGACGTCCCTGTTCTAACTTATGGAAGATACAACCTGTGCCTGTGCATTAGAAACTTTCTCTTTAACCCTCGTGCTACCCTCTTGCATGCTCTCTATGTGTCTGTCCATTCACTTGGGGGTCCCAGAGACCCCAAAGGTAGCACAAGGGTTATGAGTAAAGTTACTACCTTGTCCCCAAACCTAACCCTAACCCTCAACCGTCTTCTTCCCCAACCTAACCCAGATATCTAATCAACTTTCAACTCCTGTCTTTCTTTTTTTGTTGTTTTTAGCAGGAGAAGACAACTGTATTTCCAAAAACTAAAACATGGCCAACCCCTGAATTCCTAGATGAGATGTACAACAACATATTTTAAAGGCATCCCAGAAAGAGCACTCCTGACTTCAATGAGCAACAATCCTAGCCCTAACCCTAACTTCTTTTTCTTCCACAACCTAACCCTAACTCCTAGTTAGGGATAGGGTTGACCTAACCCTAGTCAGGCAAAGAAGCTCATGGACAGGTTGAGGAGGTCGTTTGTCCCTCAGATCATACAATTCTGCAACACCTCAGTGTTCTATTTTATTTTTAGCAGGAGGAGAAGATAACTGTACGTATTACCAACAACGAAAACATGGCCATTTACGTCTAGACTGAACTGTATCATTTTTGTCTGCAGGCTACAATGATAGCAGGATATGACAATAAACACACACACAAAGTCAAAAAAAGAGACCATTTATCTACGTAGCCTAGTTACTCACAGCGGAGCCACGGAAATCAAGGAAAAACAACCATAAAAGCAAAAAGAAACTAAACAGGCAAGGCCTCTCTTGGTCTCTCTCTCCGACGGGGAATGAAACAGCAACATTTGAAGAAGGAACAAGATTGCAGACGGAACGCAACACAACCAGGCTCGGCTGAATCCCATGGGTTAAACCGTGGTACGCTGCTCTTCATGTTCACGTTGTTTTTGTTTTTTTATTGTGTAAAAACAGAGTGTCAGTACCTTTATCGTGCATTTAGAGGCTGTTGCAAGTACAAAGTAACGTCCTAGCTACATTTAAAGTGTCCCCCCCTGGATTAAGGATCGCGACTCTGAACGCCGCACCGCACGCCTGCTGACCATCCGATGACCCAGATGACACCGGCTCTCGCTCGTCACCCGGCTCTCCCGGCAATCTGATTCTCCCCTTAACGTGGGTGCTCAGAGGAGTTAAATAGCATAAAGGCTGGCTGCTGTAAAAAAAAAAAAAATGGAGCACGGAGGTTATATCAGATAGCTGCTGTACCAGGTCTGAGACAAAGAAAAACAATCCTTCAGCCTCCGAGGGCTGCAGATAAAACGAATAAAGGATGGAGATGGAAACTGGAGAGGAAATAGCCCTAAGCTCGGACACACACTCAAGCATGGGAACGCTACGCGGAGTCACACAAGTGTGCAAACGAGGCTTGTGACAGACGCGCAAAGTGAGAAATAAATCCAGAAATGCACACAAAGACTGCGCCCCTGTCCCACACCAGGACATCCGCCGCCTCATACACACATTAGTATGCATTCACTCGACTACACACACACGCAAAGGGAGAGATTGATAGCAGTAAGATGAGGTAATAAGGAGGGTTTATGGGGCATGGAGAAGAGACACAGTTGTGGTGGTGTACAAACACACACACACTATAAAGCCTCGCACAAAATAAAGTGGACCTACACATGCGTTTTCACGCTAGAGGTCAGTTCCCTGCACACTCATCCCTGAAGGGCGGCGCGCTTCTCCTTCGCACGCTTTATCGCTGTCCTTGGACAAAGAGTCAGAGGTCGCTGTTCTCTGCAGGAAGTCACTCACCGGTGTGAGAGGGCTGTCACTCACACAGATAAGGTGACACGGAGCATGACATGTCAGAGATGGATGTGAAAGGCAGCCTTGTCGGAGGTGAACGCGATGCGGTCCTTAACGGGGAGATTGCATCGCCGCATTACAAAAAGACGTAGCGCTAGTCACACGTGGTGTGCATGTTATGATAAGTTCAGGAACAAGACCAGGCTCTGGGTCCTTCTATTTCCTGCGCTTACGTATAAAAGTGAACCCCATCCCCCTTTTTTCTTTTCTACCTCTTCCATCTTTCGTTACCAGACCCAGGAGGAACCGAAGCCTCCTGAGATGTACCTCCACCCTGAGCCTCACTCCCTGGGTTCCTCTATCATCATCCGGCTACACATTCACCCCTTCTCATACATCCCCTCAACTCTTCCCATCCCTCCATCCATTTCTCTCATGTCCCACCCACCAATCAACTTCCTTGCACCAAGACAAACACCTGTCATTGGAATCTGAGGTAGTATCTGCACAAAACCCTTGCACCAAAAAAGAAAGAAAGAAAAAGTTCCAAACTCTAAACATCAGAAAAGTGGCCACACTCTTTAAAGGGGTCAGTGCATTGGGCCCTGTTGTTTTGACGGCAAGCAGTGGATGGACAAATCAGAGATTACTGTGGGAATCTTTCAGCTGAAGCCGTTGTATTGCCGGACAAACTAAAGACTGGAGTTGTGCCCACGGCAAGTCAAGGCCAACATTTTCCAGGAGAGTGCCCGTTTGTGAGGTAGTGTTGCTACCCAGGTTGGGAATTAGTCCAGGAAAAGAATGTGTATGTTCATAGCAGGGTGAGTTGAGAACTTAAATGTATATAACCTATGTTTTTTAAAAGATTTCCTCTTAAGCATCTGGCTGATAAATGCTTCTTTGAACTAAACTTATAACCAGCTGCCCTTAGTCTCTGCCACTGAAAGAGTCTTAGCTAAAACTGAGCAGAGGCAGGACAGGTGAAGATAACTTGAGTTGTTGACAATTTGTTAATTGCTACAAGCTTTCCGTACTCGCCGCTCTCCTGCTGATAACGTTGCAGGTACTGTTCCTCCCTGACAAGCCCAAGATGATACTCCTGGCTCCACAATGTTGGCGTTGAACATTTAATACAATCTTGCTGCAGTCGGGCTACAATGAAACTCCTGTCTGATGAAAATCTACCTGGCTTTTGATTTGAAACACAGCATACAGCATAATGTTGTGAAGTTAGGGATTGAATTGTCGAGGAAGACGGCCCACCTTCCTCCCTACTGCGCCAAATGCTAGCTCAAGGCAGTACTGTTGACGGTGTTTCTTCATGATATTGTAAGGCCTTGACTTTCCCATGTAAAGTGCACTGAGATAACTTATGTTGTGATTTGTCCCCGAATGAGTAAAACTGATCCGAGCGTCACAAGTAAAACGACGTGCCTCAGATAAACGCTACTGCCAAGAAACTAGCTCCTAATTAAAATATGTGGAGCGCAGCCAGGTGCCTTCATCGTCAGAGCAGGCGCCCTCTGCATCCGTGGGGTCGCCTCTTCCTCTGCCAAAACAGCCCGACATCACTCAAAGGCAATCTTCCTCTAGGCGACGCGCACACACACACGCTCCCACCTACACACACATACACTGCCACCGCGCAGCTTGTATAAGGGTGCACCAACATTTCCACCAGGGAGAGGCTGCCTCACATGAAACGAGGCTGTTTTGTAACACAGGCCGAGGTCACGGGTTCAATAACCAAAAAGAAATCTGCAGCGTCCCTGTCAAGCTGTCCTTGACAGGGACGCTGCATTTTGGTCAAAGTGAAATGTCTTTTAACGTACTAGAAGCACTGCATCTCCCTTCACTTCTTCTGCACCACTTACATCCATCTTTACATGCCCATACCTCAATGACAAGGTAGTAAAATAGTGCCTTTCATAAAAGTCATATGTCTTAGGATTTCTGGAAGTTTTAGTCGACTAAAGCATCTTGATTGATGAAGGGGTTTGAGTAAACCTGAAGCTCAGTCCAAATTAAAGCGATTCACACGCTGCTTCACAGCGGGAAGGTTCTAGGTACAAACAGGCCGCCTGGCTGCTGCTGTGTTTGCATTTTCTTCCTGTGCAGGTTTTTCTTTTTTTCAGTGCTGTGTACACTTGGAGCAGTGGGCTGCCACCTGTGCAGCAGTTCTGGAGTTAGGTCACCCGCAAAAGTCAAACATGGCGCCGTGGTACAGCAGACTTGAATGCATGCGAGCTCTTCGACTGGAAGGTTGCTCCCAACTGTGAACCCCGATCACTGACGCAACGGGAAGGTGTAGGGTGACAAAGGCCGCAACTCAGCCGGAATATTTCATGAAATCTTTCTTATGTGACCCAAAATACACTGCCTGGCCACAAAAAGAGGTTCCTCTAATATTTCATTGGACCGCCTTAGCTTTGATTACAGGACACATTGATTGTGGCATTGTTTTGATAAGCTTTTACAATGTCACCAGATTTATTTCCATCCAGTGTTGCTCTCGATGATGGGAGAGTCTGACCACTGCACAAAGCCTTCTCCAGGACATCCCAAAGTTCAACACTCTGCTACCAAAAAACCCAGATGGGAATCCCTAGCTTAGGAGACCAGTGTCTTCTCCACTAGGTCACTAGGGCTTCATATCCCGTTGGTGGTTCGGCTTTCTTGCAGAGTCAAAAGAAAGGCTTGTTGAGTCAGTTATTCATTCATTCATTCATTCAAGGGTCACAAGGGTCTGCTGGAGCCTATCCCATCAGACGAGAGGCAGGGGTACACTCTGGACAGGTCGCCAGTCCATCACAGGGCTTGCTGAGTCACTTAGTGATTCTAAATTTGGCGTGGGTATACGTGAAATTTCCGTCATTTGGCAATGCAGTTGACTTGCAATCCCATGTCTTCAGAGTTGAGAGTAGTTCAACTTGTGTTGCTAAAGGCTTTTTGCCCATTACTGCTACAATGCTCTGAATTTCATTGGCTTTACTTGGACTCTTTTGCCACATATTCTCTAATCTCCTCCTGCGTGCCTTTAATAGCCGAGTCAAGGGTTTGTCCACTAGTCGGCCACCTGACAGGGGGCTTGTTAATTACTTTCAACCAATATGTAACTTTTGTGACTTTGCTGGTTTGGTGTTTGTGTTTGTGTCTTTCAGGGTACTGGTAGCTGGTTGGCCTTTGTGGGATTGGAGGCAGCTGGCCACTGTCTCCAGACCCATAAAACCCCGCCCTCCTGTGAACTCATTCTCTCTCTCTCTCTGTCCCGAGCACCATGCTGTGTCGATTTCAGTTCTTCTAATTTCTTGTATGGTTTAGTTTGTATTTTTCCTAGGTTCATCTACGTTGGTAGTGTCATTTTGTTGAATGCCATGGTTAATATTTCTTTTTGGAATTTATCTTTGTTAAAATAAATATTTTCTTTAGATGCAATTCCCCTTGTGTTTCCCTTATTTGTTATGGCCGGGCCATAACACTACATACTGTATATCAATGTTGACTGGCATGTCATTTTCCATTCTTCATAAAGTCTGGAAGAGGTCAAATACAGCCTCGACGAGTTTTAGTTGTATTAGCCCTTTGTATGGCTCCTGTGACGTGTCTTAAATTGCATTTGCAACTGGTTCCAATGTCAACGTGTTAATGATGTCGATTGCATTTGCTGTGAATTTGACGATATTCATAGCAACAGTAAATATTCATGCAAATCAAAATCCTTCAAGCTGCACATTTGTACGTATCAGGAAAGTGTTTGCTTTTGTCAAATATTGCATTTTGCAGGAAGAATTCAACTTGTTTTGACAAGAGAAAAATGAGATTTGTGTGCTTTGTACGTCTGCCAACCACCTCAACCGCCTATCGTCACGCAGTTCATAAATGCATAGGTTGCTCCAGAAGGTTAGCCACGAGAAGAAGCGCAACAGTCATCACGTGAATCTTAAGCTTCAGTTTCACGCCGCGCCTGCTGTCTTCACGTGGCACTCAGCAGCAACAAGCCAATACTCAGCAGTGGCATATGCCGTCTCTCCACTGTCGAGGCAGTCTCCATATTCCCTGTCCCTCCCGCTCCTACCTGTGCTTTCTTTATCCTTCGCTTTTCATATCCTATCATCATCTTCCCCCGTTTTTCATCTTTCACCCACCCCCTTTATTTTCCTGTTGAGGTGGCTAGATGCTGTGTGCCAGATGCTGTGTGTCTCGCGGCAGGCAGGCAACACACACGCAACCACGCGCGCACACACACACCCACGCACACACACACACATCAAACAAACATGGCCAAATATCATCAGCCAAAGCCATTTTGCAGCTCCCTGCAGCTTAGCCTGGGTAAAGAGCAGAGAGACATTTACACTGGAGAGAGGAGAGAGAGGCAGGGGGGGAAGAGGTAATCTTTAAGACTCCAGACACTGCAGGCTGTTGTTGGTCCAAAACCATGTATCTTACAAAAAAAGGAACATAAATAAATAGATATATATGAGGAACATAAATATATATGGACAAAAAGATATGGAAATATGGAATAACTGGATATGCCCTGTATGCATTCACAGAGGTGGAACCATAAACGAACAAAGTCACAGGTGTGACATGGGCGACAAAAACAATCTGAGCCTGGCTGCCATAGTCATCTTCTCATGTTCTTGTATGGTTTTTCAAGCAGTGGTTGAATTGTAATTATAACTTCTGGGTGTTTTTCACATCACTGCTGCATCTCTAGCCTAATGTTGTCAATGGGCACTCCACTCTACCCTTGTTTTGAATGTAACGCCTAAAAACCTACTGGCAGATAATACTTAGCCCTGTTTGTTAGCAGGCCGTAAGTTAGGGATGGCAGTACCTGTCCTCAGCCTATGATATTCAAATTATGCCAAATTATTAAATTATGGCATTCCACTAGTCCTCCAAAGTAGCTTCTTCAGGACTAAATGACTGGATTTTAGGTTTTTAAAGGGGAACTACTGTTCGCGCAAATGACATCAAAGTTATATGGATGAATAAACAATCGTATTTTCTTCTTGAAATAAGGTCCTGGTTGTAAAACACAGTAGTTCCCCTTTAATGAAAGTTTATACCTCTATGGGACGTAGACCGCGTAACCTACGCACGTAGCCAAAGCCATGACGTGTGAGCCATTTATACTTGTGCGTTTGTCAGTCTGGCTGATGCCACCCAAACTCTGGTCGGCGCTTCGTTCTTCACTTTCACGAAGACAGTGGGGACTGAAACTTTAGCTGAAATTACGCTGAAGACGAGTCGTACAATTGTTTGTATCTTTGAACTTTCTCAGTTTACCTTTCCTCAGTGTGTTCCATCTTTATTGGAAACTTTATCCAAAACAATCAATTTTGAAAACTGCTGGAGAATCAGCTGGAAATACTAAAGCGTAAATAGGCTACTACCAAGCAGACCAATAATAGCTCTTACGGACTGCGCCACCGTGACCTGTGTTACATTTCTGGGGAAGTGCACGTCAAGCTACATAAGGGTCCGTGTAGGATCTGGGCTGATGCCGTAGCTATGGTGTCAAATTGACGCAGAAGTATAAAGTATATTAGCGAACAGATACGTACTTGTAATTGGAACATATACAGAATATGTTCGGGATCAAAAGTCAATTATTTTGTTTGAATAAATTAAAGCGGTACACCAACACCAAAACTCCAGACATTATTTTTCATAGACACCCATGTCAAGCTACACGGTGGCTCTATAGAATGATCAGGCTCTGTTTGATCCTTTTAAAAGGACATCAATCATTGTTCATGTGTGCGGTCTATAGATAGAGGAACATTCTGATGTGAATGCCTCACGGCGTGACAGATTTCTCTTTTCATCGGGAGGAAAGCCAATGGTGGGCGCAATGGGATGAAAGTAGGCTTTAAAGAGAGAGAAAGAGATCAAGTTTCCAGCATTTTAAATGCACCAGGAAGCTTTATATTAGAAAATGTGGAAAAGAACTCATTGGGATTCCACAAACCAATATTTTCCTGAGGAGGCTTTTGCACAAAGTTGGTGGTAAATTAGGACTTCTTCTTGTCATTGACATACATTTATGTGTCCAGTGATGCAGCACATAGCTTCTGTTAGCTTCTCTCCAGCTGATGAAAAGACATCATGGCAGATATCAAACAGCACATGTTTCTTTTGTTTTCTCTACATAAAATGATAATTTCCTACCAATAATAATGAGAAAATATACTGTATTAAAAACGCAAATGCTGATGCTGATTGACCGAAATATTTTATCTGGGAACGTGACAAGAAAAGCCCAAACTCGAGAGGGAATTCTTTAAACAGACGCTCACATAGATACATGCTTGGTGACAAAATGCAGAGCAGCGCAACCGCTGTGCATGAGCACCTCAACCTCTGCTTGTAGGTCGGTGGTTATTGCCTTGTTGCATCCTTGTCTGTTATTTTTCAAACAAAAACAAAGCAAAGACTTAGCAGATGCTAATGGTTAGCGTAGCAACACTAATCATCTGCTCAAGCCTCTGAAATGAAATCATGCTAAGGACAAACTGATTGCTTAGAAAACCATATATTCAAAAACTATCAATTCATTAATCATATGCAACAATATGCAGCTTGTTGAATGTTCATATCATGACAGAAGTGCAATTGTACAATAAGGTGCAGGAGAGATTGCAGATTGTAGTAAAGTGGTCCAAGTACCTTATGTTCGTACGTACCTTACGACAAATACGCTAATTAAAGTGTCCATATGGACTTTTTAGATGTCAAATCCTGCAAATTTTATTCCACCTGATTTAATTTCACATTTGCATAATTTTCTTGGTTGAAAGCAAAGGTGTGGATTGAGTCTTGGAGCATGTGTAGCAGGCTGTGGCCCTTTTAAATTATTCTTGATAAGACGGTCACAGCGTCCCTGTTCCTTCCATTCAGTTGCTTCATGTTTTTTAGTTTACAGTTCACAGTCGAAAGGCCGCGATATTAAATGCACAACTCATTCTGGATTCCAAAATACTTTTTAAAAATATCTAGCCCTGCTCCAGGGGTTTGGGATATTTTTACCTTCAGGATTTAGCAAAGCTGCATAACTGTCTTAATCGGTTAGGAGCTCACAGCAGGAGACAAGACCGACTTCCCGACGCTTCTCTGCGGTTTGAATAGCTTGCGTGGCGTACCTTCAAGCGCACCGTGGATAAGGGTCCATTCTATATGAATCACTGATCAAGACGGGAAAAGAGAAAGGAGAGAAAGCGAAGGTGGGATAGCGGGGGAGAAAAAAAATAAGGTTTGAGTGAGAGATGAGGCGAGCTAAACTTGGAAGGAGAATTCTGGAGAGACCTGCCGTCTACCTGTCACTGCGCTTTTGTGTGAGTGTGTGTCCTACAGACAGCTGTCAGACCTCGCCTCCCCCTCACCTTAGGTAAGACAAAATGAAACTTTAATGTTTCCTGAGGTGACTGCAGCGGCGGAAACGCAGAACAAATAATGGGAAAGCTCCAGCGTATCTAAAGCTCATTATGACGACAAAGAGAAATACCAGCAGTACGAATGAAATGACCATACAGCTGGTCGGATACGCCATCACCACCACCCCTCCGTCAAACACAAGATACCTGAGGGACATGGCCTCATGGAGTGGACTCCGCTCTACACCTCCAGGTTGAGCTAACAGACCGGCGTTTGTTTGCCACCTTGTCCAGCGCAGACGACTTCTTTTTCTCCGGATTACATCAATGCTCGTGTTGACAGTGTCACCACCTCCGCAAAGATCACAACCTTCTCAAATCAGAAGCCCCGGATTAGATGGGAGTTCACTCCGCCGCAGGGGGGGGGGGGGGCATGGAAGCGCTGATTCCACATCGGTTCGACACAGAAGCCTACAGCTGAGCCAGGCCTGTCCTGAGGAGTGGGAACCATTCAAGCGATCAATTCGGTCTGTCTTAATTGACGCTCTGTAGAGAGTATCCAACATGTTATTGACCTCCGGCTGGCTTCCATCAAGGAGCTACAGCTCAGTAGGAGTCGTCATCAAAGGCTCAAAAGAGGATTAGGCTGGGTTATTTTCCATGCAGTTGTCAAGAGCGATGTTTAAAATAACATATATTTATTTAAGTTAAATATATATTTTCTAAATCTGCTCATCATCATCAGCGTGTTAATTTGGGGTTCATAGGAGGCAACCTGTCACAGTTATTCACGAAGGAAGGCTGCAGTTCTTGCTCTGAGTTTATTATAAATATATTTTAATTTTATTTCAGAGCGAATCGATACACCTCCTGTGTGAGTGGCACTCCGTGTCCTGAGGCTGTCCTCATCTGGTTGCCCAAGACACACACTCCTTTTACTAGTAGCCTTTTAAATACGGGCAAAATGCAACTGGATGATTCCTGTCATCACATTCCTTAAGCAGCTTGTTAGCTGACTGACTGAAAGAGCTCAAGAGGGACTGTATCCCTAACCCTAACCCCCAGCTGGCTGTGACATTGGTTTATCTACATTGCCACACAAAGTGTATGCAAATAGCAAGGAGCCATTAACACAAAGTAAAAAATTTTTGAGCGATCGTAGCCACTAGCATGGAAAACCAGAAATAGCTTCCCACACCCACATAAACGTTGTGGGTAGGGGGGAGTTCAGGCTGGTTTCCATGCTAGCAGCTACGGTTGCTCAAAAATCTAAGGGTTCCTGCCTATTTGCAAACTTGAAACGATTACAGTCGTTGTGCTCGCAACGCTGAAAAAACCCATTTAAAGCGGAACTACTGGCATAAAATACAGTAGTTTACTCACCCATACAACTTTTTTTTGTAATTCCTGTCCTTTGGGAGATATTTAGATCTGCGTATATCCATGAAGTGGGAGTGAATGGGGCACCGAAACCCTGAGATGTCTTCTGACGATGTCGCCTCTGAGCGCCGCGCGCACCCGCAGCGGTCGGTAGCAAATTACAAGTAAACAAGTTGACTATTCCGTACGATAATATATATATTGGTTAAAGTGAACAAGTTTCGCAGCCGATAATGTGTTATTTAGAGGCTACGTCTCGGTGCCCCAGTCACTTCCACTATGTGGCTATGCGCTGATGCAATTATCTCCTGAACGAGTGCAAATGACACCAAAGCTATATGGGTGAGTAAATGATCGCATTTTATGCTAGAAATGATCTAATTAGATCAGAAATAAGGTCCAGGTTGTAAAAAACAGTAGTTCCCCTTTAAATAATTGAAAGCAATCAGGATTTTACTTTTTGGCAATAGTACTAAACCCTGTGGAACTCCACCTTTCAACATTAGGGACAGTAATATTTCAGGGTGTCAACTTGAAAGTTGATTATGGAATTTCATTGAGGACATGGGATGGGATGTCTGCTGTCACGCTTTGCTAACGCTAAAGGATGTGTGAATGTCAGTGGCGCCAAAACATTTGAAGTGACGCATAATTCTTATTAGTGAAAAGAATGGGTTTCTTCTACTACAAAATTCATAAATCAGACATAACCTGGGTGTCTGACACAGGACTGACGGTTACAAATTTTCATCAGTGTAGCCTGTTGTAATCTAAACTGCGATGTTAGTCATCAAGTTGCTGACAGCGAGCAGTTGCTCCCTGCTACCTTCCTGCTGTGAAGGATAATTAAAGCCTAATTAATTTAGTTCTATAACCTTAGTTAATTCATTTTAATTTATGTTAGCGTGGCTGATTTTTAAAGTTATTACATTGCAGAGTCAAGAATAAAGCCCCTATGGAGAAGATAATGAAGCATGTTGTTTTACTTCCACCCACTGACACTTCATGTCAGTGTGACCCGCAGTTTATGATATTAAAGGGACACAACACCCAGTGCTCAAAATACCGAGTAAATTATGAGGTCCAGGTCAGGCATATACAGAAGAAAAATATCTTTTCCACAATCTTTTCATGACCTTAACCACATAAGTAGCTGACAGGCTGTGACATATCTGAAAGGAGCGGTTTCGTTTGGCTTGGAAGATTTGTTTCGCCACAAGATTAACCCAAGTTCAACAACTGTTTTGACACTGTCATGCAACTCTGACCCACTCGGGCATTTTCGTTTTTACACGGACTGCTGTGTGCGTAACACTTTCACCTTCTCCCGCGCTCTCATACTATCTTGTTGTCAGTGTGATTGTCAGTATGCACGATTGCAACAGCCCCCCCTCCCAACGCCGTCCTACTTATTTTCCTTTTCGCCCGTCCATTATCTCTGCACTTTTTGCTCATCCGTCGTCTCTTTCATCTCACGCTCATTCTCCCTCTGCCCTCATTCTTTCCCTGCGTTTATCACCCTCTCACTATCTCTTTATCACGCGCACAAATCCGCACACACACACACACACACACACACCCCTGGGGTAGGATTTCTCTCTCTGTCATATGCACGAACACACAAAAGATTGGCTCGCGGCTTTGTGAATAAATACAAGCTCACTCAAGACAAGTCACATCACACACGCATAAACGCACACGTTTGGATGGCTATCTTTGTAAGGACATTCAGTGACGTAATGCACTCCCAAGTCCCCAACCCTAACTATCTCAACCAAGCACCTGACCCTCACCCTTAATGTAATCCTAACCATAACCTTATTGTAACCTAAAACCAAGTCTTAACCCTCAAACCAGCCAAAACACACACACATTTAAAGGGTAACTAGTGTTTTTTACAGCATGGACTTTATTTCTTGCATAAAATATGGTCTTTTACTCACCCATATAACTTTTGTGTCATTTGCACTCATTCAGGAGATAATTAGATCAGCGTATATCCATATAGTGGGAGTGAATGGGGCACCGAAACGCAGCCTCTAAATAACACATTATCTGCTCATAAACTCGTAAATTCGTTAATTTCGCCAATATTTTGTTATGATATGCTAATGCTATTCCCCGCTGAGTCTAGAGTTACCTGTTATCATCATGTCTTTTGACCGTGATGATGTCATCTCTGAGCGCCGCACGCATCCGCAGCTGTCAGCTTGTTCACCTGTAATTTGCTACCGCTAGTTTTTTGCACCGTGGCTAAATATTTTTCCGATTCTAAGGTTGTGTACGAACCATAGCAGTAACATAACAAAATATTGGCGAAATGAATGCGTTTTGCGGCAGATAATGCGTTATTTAGATTCTGCATCTCGGTGCCCCATTCACTCCCACTATATGGATATACACTGATGTAATTATCTCCTGAACGAGTGCGAATGACACAAAAGTTATATGGGTGAGTAAACAGTCGTATTTTGTGCTCGAAATAAAGTCCAGGTCATAAGACACACCAGTTGCCCTTTAGCTGCGCACTTTCTATAGAGCAAAACACCTTAATTTTAATTGAAAATATGATACAACAAAATTTTAAGAACTCATTACAGCTTTAGCAATGGACCAATACGCACACACAAAAAATACTACACAACATACAATCACAAGCAATCCTATCCACAAACAGACCAAGATGAAATAAACATTAAACATATTTCACATAATTCTAAGTGTTAGGTGGTTTATAGTCCCTGAGTGTGTTTATTAAGGACCTGGATGGCTTCAGGAAAGGAACTGTTCACTAGTCTGGTGCTGTGAGTTTTTCTGTGCCTGTCTCAGCTCCCAGAGCGCAGGAGGTCAAACAGGTGGCGACTGGGGTCGAAAGAGTCCTCTACAATATTTTTTGCTCGTGAGAGTTAGCGATGTCATGGAGTGAGGACAGAGGGCAGAGGATGATCGTCTGTGCCGGGTTGATGACCTGTTGTAGTGCTCTTTGATCAGCTGCTGAGTAGCCCACGTATCACACTGTGAGGCAGTATGGTAAGATGCTCCCCACTGTAGGCCGGTAGAAGGCCACCAGCAGCTTACTGCACAAGTTGTTTTTCTTCTTAGGAAGTACAGGGACTGCTGTGTCTTCTTCTTCACAGCAGCTGTGGTGTTAATTGACCAGGGGAGGTTGTCAGATTTGTGCGTTCACAGAAGCTTTCCAGTCTCCATTATTGACGATGGGAGAGGGGCAGGCTCTGAACTTCCTAAAATCCACACTGAGTTCCGTCATTTTCTTAGTGTTCAGCGTGCCGTCGTTTACGGAGCACCACAGATGTCAGTCGTCCAAGTAGGTGGACTCATTCCCACCTGAGATGTGTCCCGTGCATGTCAGTGCCTTAGACGGTATCTTAGACGGTAAGAGAACAGATGGGTCTCATCAGAGGTTGCGCTAGGCTTTTTCGTTGTCTGTCATTTTGATTGACAGGGTCATACAAATCTTGTCATAATCTATTTTTACTTCACTTCAATTTTTTAAAATGATAAAGCATTTAATTTTCATTAAAACCAGGACTGCTAGTGCAAACAGCTTTTAGATGGCACCGTAGTGAAGTGCTTCGGTGGTACGCAAACTCTTTCATTTTGCACAATTAGCAAATTATTTACATTTTAAAAAAAATAAAATGTAGCTTCCATCAGTCCTAGCAAAGAGCTTTCTTCCGATTCCTCCATTTTGGTAACTGTTAGCTGCATAGACATAGACATATATACTGTATATACGTATGTCTGTGGTTAGCCATCGTACACTAACAAAAGTTCCACGATGTTTGGAATGAAAACTGCGATTAGATCGCTTGCCACCAAGTGGTCAGGGGTGTGAACTGCAATCTGCCAAAATGATGGACGGCCTTCAGATTTTTCTTTTACAATTTAAAAACAAAACAAAAAAACAAGAGGTCAACAATGGAAAATATCTGGTAACCGTGACCCATGCTTGTCATATTCATTATGTTGGATGTGGGATAATGGAAAGGTGGATGGTCAGCCTACAGTAGATGCTGAACCTCCTACAATCGATACACAAATGAAAGTACAACATCCATCTATCCATCCAGCATGAGAGGACACATGCTGCCAGTTCTTCACAAAGCTGTAATTATGTGGCCTGCATACACATATTTTTGTAACAGACATTTTAACACAATGTCCACATGAACTGATCCAGTGTAAAAGAGCGAGAAATGCCTTTTCCATTCGTACAGCTGCATTTATCTGCATTCATCTGCATCAACTCTTTCCAAAAGCGTGTGTGCTATTATCCCTGTGATTCTTAGCTGCAGGTTAATACATTAACCATTAATGTTCCATGTTGGAAGTCAAGGATTGTACATTTTCAGACAACCATTCATAGACTAACCCGGCTTCTTTAGGCCAGACATCCAGAGTCCACACAGCATGACTGAAGCTGCTTGAACCACTTTAAGTTCTACATGGAGTTTTTGTGTGTGTGTCTGTGTCAGGCTGCATCCTGCTGGAGATGGCTGCTGCCATCAAGGCATGCTATGGGGTGGGGGTGCCTGATCTGGTCTAGGTGGGTGCGACATGTCTAAGTAACATCCACATGAATGCCAGGGTTCCCAGCAGAACATTGCACACAAGATGGTCAATATTATTTACGTCACCTGTCAGTGGGCATAATGTTGTGGCTGACTGGTGTATTTGTGTTAGCAATGGGTTTGCATTGCTCATGCAGCTATCCCCAATCATCCAAACATTTGAACCCTGCTACTGGCAAAACTGTAATAGTGATACAGCCCCGGCGGTTTTGTCCAGTCTATTCTGAACTCTCTGCAGGAGCTTCTTAGTCACTTCACAGCTGTGTCGCTATCACCATCACGTCCAGGTGTGTTCATGTCTGTTTCACATTCTCTTTGTAATCTGTGTGAGCAGGTGGTGGAGAAAGAAAGCGCTGTCAGTTCATATGAAACGCTGAATTTGCCCAGTAACCTGTTTGTGTGTGTGTCTTCCCTCCAGTAGCAACAGAGAGCTGTGAAACACTTCCTGTGAAAACAGAAAATCTCTCGCAGGCAAAGCACTCTGGGTAACACCATTTCTCAGGCATAACAAATGTGTGTGTGGGCCGTGAGGACATGTTGGGTGGCGGGGACTTGATGGTCCCCTAAAGAACAAACTCGGCTGGATGTTAATTAGCCAATTACCTCTGTAACCATGGATATGTACAAGTAGTGTTTTTTTTTCTGTTTCTGTTTTTAGAAAAAAAAGGGTTGTCACACTTTGAAAACCACACATTGTTTCCCGGCCAATTTATTTTAATTGCAAATGACTATATTTTCCTACATTTTCGAGACAATCACTCATTATTTGAGTTGATTATTTAATTTTCTTTTTGCAGTATTCCCCTATTTATGTACACAGAGAACGAAGCAGATTAAAAAACAAACACACAAATTAGAATAGGATCCAAGCGGCGTGTGCAGCCTCGTCCGTTTGACACTCACACAGACAGAAACAGAGCTGAAACAGACATTTAATTCACGGATAATTGCATCGCTTCCCATGGGCGTGGAAGTGGGGGGAAAAGGGGACCTGACTACCCGAGTAGGGAGAGGGCCCATGAAAATTTTTTTTTTGCTTGCTCGTGCACTGGCATGGATAGGGGCCCACTGACATTAAGAGTGTCCAGGGCCCAGAATTTGGTGCTACGCCCCTGCTGACACTTTCTATAGCAAAGGAAGACCAGAATTACTCTTTGCCGTAACATTACCACAGCTGAAATAGGTCTGTACAGAGGGAATGTACAGTTGATCCTTCTGGGACTTCAAACAATCTTCCTAGGAGACGCAAACTTGCTTCTGTAGCCTCTCGTTAATCAAAAGTGTCTGTCAGAAGTGGGATTCGAACCCACGCCTCCAGAGGAGACTACGACCTGAACGTAGCGCCTTAGACCGCTCGGCCATCCTGACACATTTTTAGAGAAGAAAGACCAAAATTACTCGTTGGGTTAGTATTACCACAGCTGAAATAGGTCTGAACGGAGGGTATGTGCAGTTGTTCCTTCCTACAAGATGCAAATATGCTTCTGTAACCTGTAGTTAGCCAATCCTGACAGTAATGGGCGTGGAAGTGGGGGGAAAAGGGGATCTGACTACCCAGGGCCCGAGTAGGGAGAGGGCCCATGAAATTTTGTTTTGCTTGCTCGTGCACTGGCATGGATAGGGGCCCACTGACATTAAGAGTGTACAGGGCCCAGAATTTGTTGCTACACCCCTGCTGACACTTTCTATAGCAAGGCAAGACCAGAATTACTCTTTGCCGTAACATTACCACAGCTGAAAGAAGTCTGTACAGTTGATCCTTCCATGACTTCAACCATTCTTCCTAGGAGACGCAAACTTGCTTCTGTACCCTCTCATTAGTCAAAAATGTCAGAAGTGGGATTCGAACCCACGCCTCCAGAGGAGACTACGACCTGAACGTAGCGCCTTAGACCGCTCGGCCATCCTGACACGTTCTATGGCGAAGGAAGACCAGAATTACTCGTCGGGTTAGTATTACCACAGCTGAAACAGGTCTGGACGGAGGGTATGTGCAGGTGTTCCTTCCTACAAGATGCAAATATGCTTCTGTAACCTGTCGTTAGCCAATCCTGACACTCATGGCCCGAGTAGGGAGAGGGCCCATGAAATATTTTTTTTGCTTGCTCGTGCACTGGCATGGATAGGGGCCCACTGCCATTAAGAGTGTCCAGGGCCCAGAATTTGGTGCTACGCCCCTGCTGACAGTTTCTATAGCAAAGGAAGACCAGAATTACTCTTTGCCGTAACATCACCACAGCTGAAATAAGTCTGTACAGAGGGAATGTACAGTTGATGCTTCCATGACTTCAACCATTCTCCCTAGGAGACGCAAACTTGCTTCTGTAGCCTCTCGTTAATCAAAACTGTCTGTCAGAAGTGGGATTCGAACCCACGCCTCCAGAGGAGACTACGACCTGAACGTAGCGCCTTAGACCGCTCGGCCATCCTGACACTTTCTCCCACGAAGGAAGACCAGAATTACTCGTTGGGTTAGTATTACCACAGCTGAAATAGGTCTGGACGAAGGGTATGTGCAGTTGTTCCTTCCTACATGATGCAAATATGCTTCTGTAACCTGTAGTTAGCCAATCTTGACACTCATGGGCGTGGAAGTGGGGGGAAAAGGGGGCCTGACTACCCAGGGCCCGAATAGGGAGAAGGCCCATGAATTTTTTATTTTTTTTGCTTGTACGCCTCGTGCACTGGCATGGATAGGGGCCCACTGACATTAAGAGTGTACAGGGCCCAGAATTTGGTGCTACGCCCCTGTCGCTTCCTGCCGTGTGTAGCTTTGTTATGGCCATGTCACTGTAAGCATGAGAGGAACTGCAATTTTTTACAACCTGGACCTTAATTCTTGCATTAAATACGACCGTTTACTCACCCATATAACTGAGTCATTTGCACTTCTTCAGGAAATCATTAGATCAGCGTATATCCATAAAGTGGGAGCAACTGGGGCACCAAAATGTAGCCACTAAATAACGTATTATCTGCCGCGAAACTCGTTCATTTCACCAATATTTTGTTATGATACGCTAGTGCTATTCCACGTTGAGTCCGGAGTTACCTGTTATCATCATGCGTTATTTAGAGGCCCTGTCACTCCCGCTATATGGATATACTCTGATCTAATTTCATAAACGAGTGCAAATGACACAAAAGTTAGCTAGAAATAAGGTCCAAGTTGTAAAAAAACAGTAGTTCCCCTTTAAGAATTATGATTCTTGATGCAATATCTACTTATCCATAAGTACTAATGAATCCAGTTGACACCACAGGAAGATAGGTCAGGGGCTCACTAGCGTCCGTGGGATTCATCCTCTGGTTGGCGATTGATACCTTGAGCAAATTTCATCTAGTAACCGCCAAGACCTGTCACTAAAACGTAGAAAGTTGGGCTGCTGGTGGTGCAAGCAGAAGTCAGGGCATCAACAACGGAAAGTGTGAACGGAAAGTTCAGAATTTCTGCAGAATACTTTGTTCTATTTACAGACAAGGGTTAACAACGATGTGTTTTGGCAGCAATTCCATCAGTATCCAAGAAATACTATGCTATGAAGATGGTAGGAAGGGTTTTCTACTAATTGCACGGTCGGCGGTTCAATGTCTGGCAAACTGAAGTGTCCTCGGGCCAGACAATAAACCCGAAGTTGCTCCCAAAGGCAGGCGAGTCCCTTGCCTGGCAACTAGTGCCATTGGTGTGTGAGTGTGAGAAAAGAGCTCTATAAGAGCAGACTATTTACCATTACCATTGATTTAGATGGTAGCCATTTATCACTTCAACAACTTTAGATGCAAAGGAAACTACTTTTGTATTAAGGGAAAAAGATTAGATTTAACTCGGGGTGCAGCAATTTCAGAATAAAGTGGAGTGGCGCTGAGGCTGATGGTGTGCAATTAATTAAAATTTAATACAATTCAGCCAATGTGCTAATTATACTGTATGGTCTCTCATCTCACTATTACTTTATGCACATTTAACTGTTAGTTGTCTCTCATCTAAAGCAGTAAAATGATCAATTACAATATCACTGGTTTGCTTCTGAGTGGTTCCCTCTCCATCAAAGGCCATTGATTTCAGATGTTCCTAACACACTGAATACCACAGGAATGCCTTAAACCAAAGCAGTTTACATAAGACAAAAGCGTGCAAACCCACCCCAAAACCCATTGGGGTAGCATTGCAGTGTCTGCCATTCAAAACTATGCTCCAATATGAGCGTCTACGAGAACAACCAGGGTGATTTGCAGCCGCGCTGACAACGCCCCGCAGGGACGACCGCCAGACTTCACACTCACCGGATTAAATTCAGACGCAGGCGGCGACAGTCGCTGACAGCTAGCCAAACAACGCCGCCGAACGCCGTAGAAGAAATCTCTTTTGTCTTACTTGAGCAGCGTTTTAGTAAGTGACTGACACAAGGAAGAATAAGTTCATTTGACAAGCAAGTGCGGGGAAATCTTGCTGAGCATGTCAGTTTGATAGGCAGGGAGTGGCAAGGTCTCAAAGTTCCTTAAAAATATAAGGCGGAGGAGCGAGGCAAGATTTTATGACGAGGTCCTTGCTGGGGCTTTTATGCCACAAACCTGAGCAATGAGGTATCAGTTGCCACTAAAGTATGTTGGTCATTATTATGAGCGAACTAATTAAGACTCATTCAGCACTCGCGGCAAAAAAACAAAATCATTAAGGCTGGATGAATATGAATATGAAAATGCGTTTTAGTTAGCCAAACATTCCCGCTAGTGGAGACGCATGTCGACAGACTGAAAGGGGCTTTAACATTTTAACCATTTGTTGTCGAATTCTTGGAAGGAAAAGGCATTAAAAAACATTAGCTCTTTACTGGCTGCTGCTGCTGTATTGAGCCTGCAGGGCAAAGCTGCAGAGAAGTTGGTATTTAAAAAAATAAATAAATAAATAAAAAAGACAGCTTGGGCCCGAAAACATATATCTCTAATGTCTTGACTTCTTTTACGGCTTGATCGCCTCGGGGGTTCTTATTTGATGGCCTAGGTTTTAGACATGAGGTTTTTGTGGGTTCACTGCAGGCAGAACATCCCTGAAAACATGGGATGATTATCATACTGGATAGATTATATGTGTGTGTCTGTTAGAGTGTGTGTGTGTGTGTGTGTCAAGTTGTGGAAACGTCGGGAACACTTCTCAAACTTTCTTGCCCACAGATCTCATGCTCAGCCGCCTTTCCTCCCGGGAGGATCTCTTTTCTTTGGCTCATTTGACAGCGCTTCCATCACGCTGCGCTCCTCCAAATGCCAACATTTGCTCAAAGCTGTCACACCGATTGAGGAAAGGTGGAGACACTCCGAGGTGTGGGGTGAGCTGGAAATACTGGAAAATGTCCCCACCGTCAATTTCAGTTCTTTTCAAATATCTGCTGTGATTACAATAATTTGGCAAGGACAGAGTGAGCCTCGTTCTGCCCGTTAAAAATATATAATATAAAGATGCAGTACATTTTTGGGGGGTTGCTGTTGTTTCTGTACAAATATCTACTGGAAGCAGAATAAATATGGAAGGAGTGATTCTGTGCAGAATAAGCAACTACTGAGTAATGACAGGGATAGATTAAAGTTAATGTAGTGACCTTTGCTAAAGGAGCTATGCAGGTCTCCCATAGATCCCTGGTGATGTTGTAAATACAGCCTTGACTACAGACTATAGATGGATGGCAGGCCATGCATCTTCTACCTAAGACTTCAATGACCTGCAACCTTATTCAAATCACGTCTTAATGCCACCGTCATGACGCCACTGCTATAGAACCCATCAATACGGACACGCAATAAAAAAGGATGATGCTGCACTGGAGCTGCCTACCTGTGCCACCACATATGTCCAATCCAGCAGAATGGACATGGGCCTTCTGAGGGTGTCCTGTGGTGTCTGGCAACACAATGTTGTTAGTGTGTCCTTGGGTACTATGGGTTGAGGGGAGGGACCTCTGTGGATCGTCCCACAGATACTTGATCAGTTTGGGATCTAGTGAATTTGGAGGTCAGGTCAACACCTTGTGCTGTTTATCTGAGTTGTTCCTAAAGTATTTTTGTGTCAGGCCTCATCCTGCTGGCTGCTGCCATCAAGAAGTGTCATTGCTATGGGGTGAGGGTGCCTGGTCTGGTCTGGTCTAGGTGGGTGCTACATGTCTAAGTAACATCCACACGAATGCTAGGTTCAAAAGTTTCCCAACAGAACACTGTATTGTCACAAGATGGTCAATGTTATTTACTTCTCAGGGGTCATAATGTTATACCTGATCTGGAGTGATGCCTTGATGCTGGTGGCTTGAGGAACAGAATTCAAGGGCTTGTGCTAGGCTAAGCTCTAACCCCTGACCTAGCATGTATTCATTGTAGTTAGCAAGCTGTTAGCAATGAAATCTGGATTTGAGGTCATACTGGACACACTAGTGCTTACACCAAGTGTCATAAGTATAACACCTTTGCATCCCTTCGTCTTCCTCCAAACAGCATGAAATGTGGCCAGTCATTGCCGATTCTTCTTCTTTTGGTAAAGGTTTGGAGCTGTGTTTTGTGTTGGGTTCACGACCTCTACTCCTTGTGCTGTTTACAGACTTGCGTAACGTTCCCTGCAGCGCTTCCAACCGAGGAACGCCGCGCAGCTTAGCCCCAAATTAAATGACGGAAACCTACAATTTAATTTTCTTCTATGTGACATTTGAAAAGTTTTCTTCAAATTTGCTTAATATTCCACTGGTACGTCTCTCTGCTCCACTCCTACTCCCTGAGTGGGTCTCTCCGTCTGTGAGCTGCTGATTGTGTGAGTGGAGGCAGGTGTGCAGGGTAGAGCCTCACCAGCTGCAACTAGTTCCCTAATCAAGACCTCTTCAAATAGTCAGCCCAACCACTCCTGCTTTGGCAGGTTGGAGAATCTGTAACCCATCAGTGATGCTCAGTGACTTGAGCCAAATATATTACAAGATTTTACTGTTCAGCATTCAATTGGTGTTGCAATTTTCCTTGGTATGCATCGTCTTCCCATCTCAGATGGTCATCTCCCTCTGGGTGGGATGAGTATGTTCTTTCTGAGAATCCTGAACCCATGTGATGCAACCAGCTGATGATGTGAGGAACACAAACATGGCAATAGCAAAATAACCATGGTAAAGCAACAAGAAGTTCAAAGAGGTGTTTGAAAGGATGGCTAGGTGTTGAAGCAGTGGTTCCACCTCGGTCTGTCTTGGCTATCTTTGCTCCATTGAATGAATGTTGTCAATAAAGTTTCAGCCCTTCACACCGGGCAAGGACCACTTTGTGCTTGTCAGAAAAGTCCTATTCTGATTGTTGTTTTGCTAACACATGCTAATACATCTTATTAAAATCCATTTTATTTACCGTCTATCCACAAGGGCGTCCAAGGCCCGTTGAGCTCCACTCTGTTGTGTTCCGCAGTGGCAGTGATACAAACTGTAACGTGTTTCCACTTTCACCCACTTACGAGAACTTCCAAACTGTAATCGAGCTATTTTAGTTGCTGCTGAAGGGTGAGGTGGCCTGCCGGCTGAGTATGTGACGCATGAGCGAGCCCAAGTGTGTCACAGTCACAAATAGACAGAACAACAACAGAGGCGGTTTGGTGAAAAGTTCAATGAAATTCATTTATCATTGTGTCCAGTATACTCATCTTCGTGGAGTCATAACCCAAAAAGTAATGCAGCAAGCCTGTCTTAGAGAGAAAACGGGCGTAGACTCGACAGATTAAAGGTATTGCGTAATTCTGTTGTTGTTTTTCGTACACGGCGAACTCCGGTTAGAATGACGTACGAGGTAAACGTAAATGGCAGCGCGACAAGTGAATGTTTCCAGGCGCGTGGAGCATTCGCGGCTGATAGAGAACGTTCCTCTCTAAGAAAACACATGGTGGTAACAAGCTCAACGGACAGCTGCCGCTATCCGTCGCACGTACACCTCATAGAGAGAGAATGTACGCAGCTGCTGTTGTTCACATTCTATTATTATCTATTATTTTAGTACATATAAGTATGAAACTTTGTTTTGACCCATTACCGATTGCACTGTTCAACAAACTCAACACTTCCTGGTTTACATTACAAGCTCTCTAATGTGCCATTGGACTGGAATCCTTCAATTCATAACCTTGCTTTTATTTGCAGCCATACTACACAGTATCTGCTCATTGCAAATTAGATTAATGAAGAGCAAGTACACACATACACCCGCTGTAACTGAAACTATAATCTTGATTGATATTGTTGTTTGCATGAAATTAAATTGACATTATATGACTGGCACCAGGAGATTAATCACCCTTGTTGTTCCCTGGCCTTTGTCCGTTCATGTCAACCATGGCCTCTGCCAATATTGGAGACGTGGCTTTTAGCCGACTGCTGTTGTTTCGCAAACATGACCGAAGTTGGAACACAAGAGCAGCCTTCCTTTTATTTATTTCAAATCCACTTGCACTACACTGGAAAGAGAAATGAGTCCTTTAAGACGTAGTGTGTCTATATTTTGACCTACCCAAATCAAATTACTGAACAACAACTCCATTGTGAACCCAATATGACTGTAAATAATAGCAGGTAGGAGTCAAATTTAGACCCAGTAAAGAGGTTTGTAAATAAGAGAGTTAATACTGCGAAGTCCTAAAACTGGCCATTAATGACTAGTTAGTGTTGGTACCTGTACCACAATGTCCTGAGTCACCATACCTAATGGAGGGATTGATCTATCGCATTAAACTTTCTTGGAGTGCTGTCTATGCTCTTCTTTCAAAAAAAGATCCAGGTTTTCATTCTTTTTTTGAGACAAAGCATGTCCACTCTGAATCACTCTTATCTTTGATTCATGCGTCTTATACGCGTTATTCCCAAACGGCCTGGTATTCACCTAGACTGCACTGCATGTCCGTTGGCAAACTGTAGATTTGCTCTGCTTGTTTTGGACTCCAAAGACTTTTTCCTGACACACCTCCCATACAGGTCAACTTTGCACTGTTTTTTTTTTTTTTTTTTAAATAGTACATTCGTGCACTTTGACAGCTACAAGAGTTACCGGCAGATCCTTTGATAAAATTTTGAGGTACTTGGAGATTTCTGTTTTCATCAAACAGTCTGCTCTTAAACAGTTTCTCAGACCCCCCATTCTGCACTGCTTGTAGATCATCTCTGTGAAGCGGAAAGATTCGTATCAGTTAATTTGGAAATCTCAGACCTCATTTTTTCTGAAGGCCTTAGGGACTTATTGATGACACAGCTCACTTCAATAGCCAAGAGACCACGAGACCTTAGATCTCTGGTTCCACCAGTGACTTCCTGTGGATGGTCTAATGAGTAATAAGTATCAGTGGCTTGAGTATTTCACTTTTATTGACAGACACTGATTCAAAAACACTCTTTTTTCAGAATATATCAGAAAGACAACAATTTCCCAACACCTGCAACAAATCGTGGAATATTCCCTGTTTAGAAAATCACAAATGTAGCTTTTAAGATATTTTAGACTGACAGGATTTCAGGTTTCACTGAGATTAACATGGTTCCCTGTCACATCTACATTACTACAAAAGAACTATATCAAAAAAGTGTCAAGGTATATGGCAATCTTAAATGAATGCTTCACCTGCAGCATACTGAAAAGGTGCTTAAAGTAATAAAGCATAAAATATCAGGCATTAAAGCACAGATTTTCCTGTTAAAGAAATTAGTAGGTCAGCAGAACAGACCTGCGACGTGCTGCGGCAGTTTTTCAGAAAAAGTGTTAATGTTTGCACAGCATTGGAGCTTCGGTTGAGTGGAAGATTAACTCGGCTTATCAGTCTATATGACATAAACGGCCCCTTTCAAACAATATTGATTTGTCTGTCTACGCACATCCCTCATGCAGCCTTTATATAACAGCACCAGAGCCACATGCTACAGTACTGCTGCATTATAAGTCATCCCTACTTACCCCAGCTCTAACATTTAAATGTGCTTGAAATAAGTCCGTATAGTAAGTTCAGTACCTTTTGCTGCACTGGGCTTCTTTGTGCCAAGAGTCATTTCAGAATACAACGAGTTTGATCACCAGCATATATCAGCCTCTCCTGACACTGCATGCAGTGCTACATTATTTGCCATAGTACGTCTTGTTTTATCCCCACTGGGATCACAGATGAATCACAAGTTGAATCCAAGTTATCTCTCACGGCAAATGCAAAATAATCCACGTTTATCAGCGTCCACCCAGCTCCTTCATTTCCCTTAAACTCTTGAGTCCCATTTCAGCCTCGTTCTTTGTGCACAAGGCTTATCGTACAATACAGTATGCAATGGAGGGGATTGGCCAATGTCCTCAGAAGGGCCTTAAATGATTGAGTAAACATTAGCTATGCTTAAAACGTATTTCAGATGCTTGCCCCCTAACCTTGTTCTTGCTGGCACATTGTTGTTTTGCACAATGCAACCATGTACCAAGATCCCAGAATGACTTTTTGGATGAAACACTACACAGACTGAGGCAGCGATAGGCTGAAGTGGCTGAAGTGGTTGAAGTGGTTGAAGTGGTTGTGCTAAAACAGGCCGATGGCGTTCGTTCCTGGAACAGTAAGAGAAACAAATAAGGCTTATAAGGTCTAAGATATATTAGATGGTAGGTAAACAGTGGGTTGTTGTAGTTAACTTGTTGGAGGGCCAAATTATTGCGGTCAGACATATGCGTCAGAGTATCTCTACAACGGGAAGGCTTGTGGGGGTTTCCTGTCAAGAGTAGTGAGTTCTTCCCAACAGTGATTCAATAATATACAAACACAAACCAGTGACAGGATGAAGTAGAACATATTCAGCTTGCAGTTTACGGGACTTGAAGGATCTGCTGTTAGCATTTTAGTTCCAGAAACTACAGGACACCTTCAGAGGTCTCATAGAATTGAGGTTGTAATGTTTTGGTCATAAGCCTTTCCTCTCTGAAAGGTGCCTCACAATTGTCTCTAAATGTGCCTCAGGGCTCTGTTCTTCAACCACTTTTATTTTGTTTGTATATGCTTCCTCTTGGCCACATAATTCATAGCCGTGGTGTCTTGTTGCATTTTCACGCAGATGATACTCTGATCTACCTGCCAGTTAAGGCGTCAGACATGGGAGACCTAAGTACTTTAAATAACTGCCTCTGTGACATTAAACACTGAACGGGTAACAATTTCCTGCAACTGAACTCCGACAAGACAGAAATCTGACAACACAAATTTAACCCATGACTGGTTCCTTCGCCAACACCATCAGTCCTATAAGAAATCTTGGTGTCTGGTTTGACTCTAACCTAAGTTTTGAGTCCCACATAACTACGTGTCCAATCCTGTTTTTGCATTTTGCATGCTTTTATTTTGTCACGTCAGGTTTTAGCAGGTCTCCACCGGCTCCCAGTCCATTTTAGAATAGATTTTTAAGATCTTACTGATTGCTGACTCCGCATGTCTGTGCCCCTGGCTGAATCCCTGACCTTTTGGCATCGCACAGGCCGGCATGTACCTTGAAATGGCCAAAATCCAGTGGCCAAATCGAAAACAAAAAGAGGGACGGTGTGTTTGCGGTCAGAGCCCCACGACTGTGGATTGATGTGCCAGGGGAAACAGGGTCATCTGACTACGCAGTCTCCTTGATGTCTCTACTCAAAGCATAGTTTAATCAGAGAACTTTCCTGGTTTTAGTTGAGTTTTAACTGTATTTTAAAGGATTTTTATGTGTCTGTATATGGCAAGAGAAAAATTGCAAACCAACCAACTCCAATTGTTGGAGCCTATTTTTTATGTCCTCCTGCACGTTCCATCCAGGTTTCTAAACCAAAAGGACAATATCAAATTCTCAGAACATGTCTGACACAGACAAATGTCCTGTTGTGTGCTGAGAAGACATTATTTCATTGGCTGAAAAATCAATACGTCTTTTACTGCCGAAAAAAATCCCGAACCAAGGCTGGTGGGACTGTTGTACATCATGAAATTTATATTTTAAAAGGTCAGTCAGATGACAGACAGCGTATGTGATGCAAAGGAGAAAATAAGAATAATATTCTAGCAAATCCTCAGCGTTAGAAACTCTAACAAAACAAAACTTTCTGGAGAAGCTGGTACAAGTGAATTAAGGACATTTTTGTTTGTTAATTTTCCGGCTACATGAGTGTTCTTTGTGGTAGCATACTAGCTTAGCATAGCCCAAGACGATTTTGTGAAATAACGAGATCGAGTGACATGATGTTACACCAAAACGTTTCAATTTACTTAAAGATTTCTAGACAAAAACAAGGTCAAAAGGTGATTTTGTGTGCTTTAGTCTAATTTATCCCGGGGGTATCGGTCCCACTTCTGCCTCTTGTGGCTGAAATGTGCATTAGAATAACAAACTTGTTTTTTTACCCACTTCTTCACACAATACAAATGTAACTGGAAGAATAATCCCAGAAAATTAACAATTTGTTTCTACACTATTTTTATGTTTATATTTTTTAAGAAGAGGAGAAAAGGAGAAAATGCGATGCGTTAAAAAACAAAAATATCCTCATCTGGTTCACCTGAATGTTTTTCCTGACTCACCCGGGAGGGTTTAAGTTTAGGATAAAGTTGTTTATCTTGGTCTTACATTTGTGGACCGAACGAATTTGCAGAAGTTCTCAGGTTGGGGGAAAAAAATAGCCTATAGCAAAAAGAGTTTTACACTTTTCCCCGGCACTGTATTCAACCTATAACATGTTGTCTGGTAATGGAAGCTGTTGTTTGTACATGTGCAGTAGCAGTGCCTCTGTTTTCTACAGTTGGTAATATGATGGCAGCACAACGGGGACACTTTCCATGCAGGCTGTTTATCAGATGAAGGAAGCCTTATGTAACACGCGACGTGACCCGGTCACACACCCACACACACGCCTCCCTGTTTACTACGATCCTGCAGCTCAGTGTGGGCGGGGCTCCAAGAATCCAGGCCCAGCGCGCAATCCCATTGGCTGAGATCCTTATTAAGTAGGAATCTCATGTGCGGAGCTTCAGACTATGACCCTCATCATTTCTTGGACTGATCGACTATAACACCACTTCAGACTGCAACTCAGCAGTTGTTATTTTTCTTATTTTTTCCAGCAAGAGGATTACTTCTCGTTTTCACATCCTGTATATTATTTTTTTTTTGTGTGTGTGTGATTTGAATCGCGAGGATGACTAGTACTATGAAGTTCGCTCGCTCCCTGATGAAGGCTGCAGCGCTGGCCAATGTGCCCAAACACATTGACCACTTCTCCAAGTTCTCCCCTTCTCCTCTGTCCATGAAGCAGTTCTTGGATTTCGGTGAGTGGACCTCGTCTGCTATCACTCTGTTTGCATGAAGTAACCCATTGAATTCTTTTGCAGATTTTAGATTTACTTCTTATCAGGTCCAAAGTTATGTAAGATGCACAGGGTGAGAGCAGTGTGTGGGCTTGGTGGGCAATAGTTGGAAAAGAGGTCATCGGCTTAAAAATGTTATAAATACAAGCAAAAAATGTGGTTTTATGTGCAGAAATGGTATTTATAACTTGCTTTCTACTGAGTTTCTGGTTAATTTTATCTAAATAGGACCCTTTGCTTTTCTTGGGACCCATGGGCATGCGTTTCATTGGCTTGTTCAGTAACCTGTGCAGGGGTCAGGGCCACACTAATTCTTTCTTTATGTTAATCCTATGCAAAATATTGTTATATGCAATTAAAAGTGCTGATGAAAAATGGTCGGTAGTGTCTCTGCATGAAGGAGCACATCAGCCTAAATTAAATAAAGGTGTGTCAGATAGGCCATCAGTCTGGATTCCTTACAGCTAACTAGTAAATATTCACTCATATTATCCTTCACAGTGCCTTTAATCACATCTTTACAGCCGTCATCAGTCCAGTTTTATTTATATGACGTCAATAACTGTGAAAATTGTCTTGAGGTGGCAAGGTAAACCCTTTAACAGGGACAAACCTTGTTGTTATCAGTGAAATTGCAATGCTAAATTATAATCATGACCCAGGATGCAATCAGTTCTTATCTTACGATAAAAAAAAAAAATCCATATTGACTGTAGTAGGTCGCTTGATGACAACTGTGCAAACTCACTGATAAACACGGCGAGGCACAGCTGAAAGCATCACAGCAAAAGTGGGACGTCGACTTTGCTTCGCCGAGGTTGCTTTATCAGTCCAGCGAGAACTTGTCTCGCGCTGAACCGTAATCCCATCCCGTTCTCCTCCTCAGGTACGATCAACGCCTGCGAGCGCACGTCCTTTGTCTTCCTTCGCCAGGAGCTCCCCGTCCGCTTGTCCAACATCATGAAGGAGATCAATCTTCTGCCGGACCGGCTCCTGGCGACGCCCTCCGTCCAGCTGGTCCAGAACTGGTGAGAAACAGTTACTGCTGACTGCTGAACACTCAGCGACTGATTGATCAGGAGATAATCTGACTTACTGACCTCTGACCTCACGCTGTCCTGCAAAGAACATAAATCCTGCGTAATTTGACACTTTCCCCAAAGAGGGCTCCATTAGTACCATTTGAATGACTGAAATATTCTAACAAGTAACAAGGGGACATGTAATTCCCTCCCTTGCAGATTTTAATGTTTTTTATTTCAGTCATAGCCACAGGAAGCAGCCTGAGCTCACACTTGTGAAACCCTTTCAAAACTCTTTCACAACCCTGTTTCCCCCCGTGATGTATTTCCATTTCTGTTGAGCATTTGAAAAGTCTCATAATCCGACTGCTAAGAATAGCAGACTGGTAGCGCACCGCTGGCCCAAATACAGCATAATCAGATATTAGATTACATAGCAGTGTGAAGAGGAGGAGGAGGAGGAGGGACGGCGGCGGCTGAACTTTGTCCCAGTTCCTCCTCTAAGCACGCCTTATGTTTTCGACGTCCAGTCTGCTTGTTGTTGCAGCTGAATGGGAACAGCACGTCCAGGACAGGCGCCGCCACCGTTGAGTGGCTTGAGCTACAAACAAAGTTACACTTCCCATGTCAAGAAAACGGTTATTTGCATAGATATTTTAAAGAGAGCGCGCCTGAGGTTAAGTAGGTTTGTTTTGGACATCAACTGTTAAACTCCATTCAACTTGATAATACAGACAAAAACTTGTTGGTAACCACTCCAATCCACTTTTTGCGAACAATAACAGAGGCCCGTAAAACCGAAGTGTAAACATCCACATGGTGGGCTCAACTGTTCTCTCCATGTTTTTCAAATTCCTGGCATCATTCTGTGGAGTCTGGGGAAGTTTCTAGGAATCGCTCCCCACCCACCCGCCCCACAACTCATCACTCTTTCTTCTTTTTTTCGGTGAGGCGGCAAAAGGGGAAACAGAGCTAACCGAGCAAAAGTCTGCGCTAACCCCAGCTGTGGGTGAAGTTTCTGGAACGTGTTACAGGTTGATCGCATGGCCAGCAGATGATACTTAGGTCCGATTTCGAAAACACATGGCTCTTGGTCGGATCTGAAATAGAAAGTGAAAACACATCTGTCATTCGATCTGGACAACGGTTTACACCTTCGAGACACGCAACCGGGCCCGGTGCACGTGAATAAACATAGAACTGAGCTGACTTCGGGGAAAAATTTGGAAGTGCTCCTTTAGTCTCAGAGATAATGGATTAAACATTAAAGCCAGTGAGTAGTTAGGGATTGCATCTTGTAATAACCCTTGTTCTTTTGGTCAAAAACGAGTCAACCATTAACGAAATTTTACAAGAATACATAAAACACTGGAAAGAATCAGAAGACTTCATTAATCTTTCAAGGGAATTGTTCAAAGTAGACGAGCCAGCCAGGAGTCGAACGTAGAACCAAACTGATCTGTAGTCAGACATGAAATGGGGAAATAATAATAAAAAATTTCATTTTTGTTCTCAATTCGACTAACTAGATGTAAATTTAGTTTGCCAAAAATGAAAAGAAGGCAGATGCTGTAACAGAAGCGTGATACCAAACTGATCTGCACAGCACTGCTTGTGATCTGCTGTGAAATAACGTGTTGTTCTGCAAAACCCGAGTCATGTTGGAGTTGTTTTCTTCCTCCACGCACACACACACACACACACACACACACACATAGGACGTGTCAAGACTGGTGATGGATGGCAGTGTAACTTTCTCCTCCCGCCTCCACCTCCTCTACTCTGTTTTCCGTCACGCTTGGCCGCTAGATCATGGCGATACCGCTACCGGCTTGCATCAAGGTAGATGTGTGTTCTAATCAGCTGAACATAATCAGTGACTCTCCTGTGTTTCTCTTCACAGGTACATTCAGAGCCTCATGGAGATCCTGGACTTTTTGGACAAGAACCCAGATGAACAGAGAGTCCTTGAGACGTAAGCACAAAACTCAAATCTTAGTTGAATACAGAGGATTTACTTTTCCCTCTTTAACGTACCATCTTCCTTTGCCTTTCCTCTTATTTCCTGGAACCTTCCACTCCTGCAATCCCAGGTTTGTAGAGGTCTTGGAGACCGTCAGGAACCGACACAACGAGGTGGTGCCCACCATGGCGCAGGGGATCATCGAGTACAAAGACACCTTTGGCCAGCAGGACGCCGTCACCGACCACAACATCCAGTACTTCCTGGACCGCTTCTACACCAGCCGCATCTCCATCCGCATGCTAATCAACCAGCACAGTGAGTTGCCACGCACAAACTCTTTAAAAACAGCAACACACCTCCAGCCGTCGGATTCAATTCAGATTGTGATAACCCCTTACATGACCCGGAACCAGCATTTGCACAGGCGTATTGTGCAAATGTAAAGGTCATAAACTAGAGCCGGAGCAACAACCGATTTCCTCTTTCTCAACTTTCTTTCAGCCCTGGTCTTCAACGGCACCACGAACCCCGCCCACCCCAACACCATTGGCTGTATCGACTCCATGTGTGATGTAACGGAGGTTGCACGAGGTAAGGAGAACAAGGAAAAAGGGGCAAGACAAAGAGGTTGTCACAGTGATAATCAGTGTAATACGTCACCCAGCGCTGGCTGTTAATTTCATTAAGTTCTCAGTTCAATCACTGATTGACATCCAGGATTGTTTTTTAAATGGAGTGTTTGTTAACCACCGCGAAAACCAAAGTTTAAGCTGACTATAAAAATCTGAATAGTAAAATTTCACTTTCACTTAAAACCGGGTCATAAACTTAGTTAATAATGCATATTATATTGAACATGATGTGCTGGAACTGGCACACATGCCTTCCAGCATTTCTGCTGTAAGGTCAGAGCTGACGATTGTAGTCCAACACTTATCGGCCTTAATGTTTACTCTGATGATAACCGTGTCATTATCGTGTCTGTTTATCTTTATGCACGTCCGTTTATCTTTATCCCGTCCACACAGGTCAAAGAATACAGTTGTTTTTCTGTTTCTTTCTAGATGCGTACGAGAGCGCCAAATTGCTGTGCGAGCAGTATTACATCGGAGCGCCGGAGCTGGAGCTGAGTCAGATGAACGGTGAGTCGCGCAGAGAGTGCTGCAACCAAACGCGCATCGCTTTTATGAATTGTAAATGTGCGCGTGCAAAGCTTTACCGGTTTGTTTCCTCTCCTCTCCTAGCCAGCAGCATCAAAGAGCCCATCCACATCTCATATATCCCATCTCATCTGTACCACATGCTCTTCGAACTCTTCAAGGTAATGAATCATACTGTATCTGCAGACAGGGTATATATAGTCTTTGAGTCATATCAAGGCAATGGAATAGCAGAGGCCAGGTTAGCTTGACTGTAGTGATTCATTTGTCCAGTAGATCAGTCGGGTTATTGGGTAGGATCGCAATCCATGATCTGAATCACAAGTGTTTAAACAGATCTAGCCGTCATCGCATGATTAGTGGCTTTCTTGATACAAACCCTTAAAGGTCCAACTGGTTTTAATCTGAGACTTCTTAATGTTGGTGAATGGTGGTTTGGCATAGTTCATCCACCACTAGCACCTAGCACAAAAATCCAAAACAAGGTCCATTGTCCATTAGTCATCCAACCAACCAATTATTTCTTTAGATTTGACAATGTGCTTTACATATAAGACCAGTACTGCCATGGCAAAACTGATCCACAATGAAAGTGAATGTAATCAGTAATCCATCATGAGTTTTACAATGCATTTCTGGCCATGACCAGAATTTGAATTGTTGAAGTCAATGTCAAACTGTGCAAAATCCCGGCAGCTGATGAATCCCTTCACTTCCTAATTGCAGAACGCCATGAGAGCAACTATTGAGAACCACGAGGCCAGCAGGACCCTCCCGCCCATCAAAGTCATAGTCGCCCTTGGTGGGGAGGACCTGACAATCAGGGTGAGTGAAACCCTTCAAATATCTTCAGATGTCTTTGGCGGAGAACCACAGCTTCCTTATAGACCAAAAATGTCTTTGGTGTGTAATAGGCTACATCGTAGAACTGCATGCGTTTTACTTTTGATTTAACGCCAAGTTGAACGCTGAGAGCTAGGTCCATAAAAGTGCACTGACCTACGGAACATTGTAAGGCTAGTCAAATATGTCAGGTTATGTAAATATTTCCAGTTAATCTTATGTTGCAAAAGAAATCAAGGCGTGCAAATATTGTTTCTTTGCCACAATGGTGGCGTCGAAATCCACCGAATTCATTTCCAAACTTGTGCAGCAAACTATTGCGTAAAGTTTCTCGCACGTCACAAGTTTAAAGAAACAGAAAGGTGTTATCTGAACGGCCCAAATTCTCAAACCAAGAATAGAAACAATGCACGTTACACATAGCTTTGTTGGTTTAAGCGCCAAGGTAATATTGAGAGTGTATCGCAACAGAAACCACAAGGTTGTTTTTTTTTCTCGTCCCCATTCGTTTCACCCTTTGTTCCTGTTGGCCTGACTCACCTCTATTCATCTGCCTAATTAGGTTACATAAACCTCATAAACCCTCATTATAATTAAAGGATCATAATCCGCCCAGATACAAGGCCTATTCACCGACATCATTGGCTCCTGGCACACCATGTTTCCATATATAAACTGGATTAACGATCCACACTGTTGGCTGATACCTTTAACCCTTACCCTAATTACCCCGTCATAGAAACATGCATGTGTTTACCGGCTTCTACCATGGATACGCATACACTCGATTGTTGGTCTCAAGCTGTGCTGCAGTGACTGACCTCTCTGTGCCTTCCATCTCTATCCAGATGAGCGACAAAGGAGGCGGTGTTCCCTTCAGGAAGACCGAGAGACTGTTTAGCTACCTGTACTCCACAGCTCCCAGACCCTCCATTGGAGATAAACACAGAGCCCCAATGGTGAGCACATTACACAAACGCACCGAGTCACACACAGTGTCTATATATGGCCAAAAGCTGAAGTGTGTTTGTGTGTGTTTGTATGCAGGCAGGGTTCGGCTATGGTTTGCCCATCTCTCGCCTCTACGCTCGCTATTTCCAGGGAGACTTGCAGCTCTACTCGATGGAGGGTTACGGCACTGATGCCGTCATACACCTTAAGGTAAAATATACACATGGATGTTAAGTGAAATGTAGGCTAAGTAGGGCGCAGTGAATCGTCCTTGCTTTAACCTGTTCTCTGTTTGCCTCCAGGCGTTGTCTACAGACTCTGTTGAGAGGTTGCCAGTTTTCAACAAGACCGCCCTGCGTCACTACAAGCTGAGTTTGGAGGCAGACGATTGGTGCATCCCCTCCAAGGAGCCGCTGAACCTCGCAGTCTACCGCAACGCCAAGTGATCTGACGTAGTGTTTGACAGAAACATTTATTAGTTGACCATGAAGCGTCCACTAAAGGATGGACGTCATGGGACCTGAACCAAGGGCCCCCGGGGAGGGGCTCCAGCTGAAGCGACCAAAAGTGGCCAGTGAAATGAGCGAGCAGGTCGAGGATCTGCGTCCTGATTGTCCAAGAAAGTCCTTGATTGAAGCAAGCATCTTCTTCCTGTTTCTTTTTGTTCTTTTTTTCTAGATTATTCACAAGTGTGCTGTGAAATAATGGAAGAGATGGAAAAAGGTTAATGTTAAGTCAAGATGGCGAACAGAGAACAGATGGCGGGTCAGAACAGTTGGAAATATCTAATCTGAAAACCTGTAATTAAAATCCCAGTGTGGGATAATTCACTGCTAAACACGGCACTGTTATCCATTCATGTTGATAATGGTGACCTGTTTGAAACACTGATGTACACTGATTCAGTTTATATGAAATACACTACAACATGGTCACTACTAATGGTGACTAATGTGTTTAGGCAGCAGTGAGATGTTCAGATGAAAGAAAGGGACAGTGGTGGATTTTGAAAGTTATTGAATGAAAAGCACCGAACGTGTCTTCCAGGTGAATATTATTCCAACCTTTACCTCATACATTAAGGTTTGCCGATTTCTTCCAGTAAAGGTTTTTTGGGCTGCTAATCAACCAGTGACGTCCTCAGGTTTCAAAATGGCATGTGACGATTTTTCAGTCTTTGTGAGACTGGTATCCAGGATACTATGCGAACTTGCGTTGTCTGGAAGAAACTTCAAGTAATCTTGAGTTGTTGTTGTTTTGTGACATCAAGCTAGTTTACGGTGCAGAGTAAAGAGGTGTTGCGCTGCTATATTAGCGACAGAACCCTAGGATTAAAGGATAGCGCTGAGCAGGTACTGTTATGTAAATGTAGCTCCACTTGAAAGTAACGGTTAAACTTCCTTTAGCTTTGCTACAAGTTTGAAAATAATATGTATGTGTATATTGTGATTCACCGTGTGCATTCACAAAAGTGTGTGACCCAAACACTGTGTTACTCAAGTGCCTGTATTCCACTGGGCAGTATATTTTGAAGTGTTGATATTGGAGGCTTTTTATTTTTGTAATGAAACCTTTAAAAAATAAATCATCACAAAATGATTTTTTTTCTGTACTCGTTATTAGTGCTTCATACATATTACGTGTTGAACCGTGCATGTGGGACGTGCTGGATGAACGTTTTGCTGAGCTGGGGCTTGTAGCTGCAGGTCCTTGGTACACTTCCATTCTTGTTTGTTGTGTGTCTTACAGCCAATGAACTGAGCAGTGGGGAAGATGAACCTGAACAGGACCCGTCCAGTCGAGTTATGCAACGCATTCATGAGGGCACACGTTAAATATCGTTTGCTTGTGTGTGTGTTTTTCGTTGTGTGCGTAACCTGGTATAATAGTATCAAAGTCAATGCACGGACTTTGGACACCATGCAGGATGCGTTTGCTGGGATATCACTCATCATGCAGTGTGTGCATGATTAAGTGCATGTGGGAGTGTCTCAGATTTTCCTACTGTGGGGCAAATTAAAAGGTTATCTTACTTTATCTTATCTTACACGCCTTAGGTGTTACCATTAACGTAGACGTAATTCTGTGGATTAGTAATTAACTCCTTATTTTTGCAGTCATTTGACAAAGAGATGTTGAATATTAAAAGACTAAATTCCATTCCACAAATTTCTGGATTTGTGTTTTTAAATAAATCACTCTCCCAGGTAAATTCCACTGAATGCATTTCACTGCATAGTATATGCAGTGTTTTAGAAAGTTATTTGACATTACTTCCATGTCTTTCTTTTGGCTAGAAATATAATCACAAATGGATTAATTGCTTTGGACCCAATAAAGTCCAGTGTCAACTATGGCGCTGTTGGTACTGGCCGCAACCAAGTTTGATGAATCTGTCCACCACATGGCATTTCCTTGGACATGTGAATATCCACAACGAAAAGGAAAATTTATGTCAGGTTAATATCAGACATACCACACATAACAAAGTAATATACTGTATATATATATATGCACAATCCCAGACTCTTACCAAAAAAATATAACCATCATAAACTAATATAATTCTAATCTCAAAACCAAGTCTTAACCCCCAAACCCTGTGGGGACCTCAACTCGGTCCCCGCAGGCGACAGCAGTCCCCATTGGTTGGTGTTCTGTCGTAAAAACAAACAAACACACACAGTGCAGTCATGGTTGAGCTAACAAAAGAAGTAGCCCGGGCCCTCATCTCTTAGGAGATGGACAGGAGCTGATAAATTTAGCAAACACACAAACTCCCCTTAGGCTCTCTAGTTTCTTGCTCTGTACTTTTTGCAGGGGCTGCAAAACTCAGGTGTCGCATGCGTCTATTTTCTCTCTCTCTGTCTCTCATCCTCTGCGTTTGAGTGACCTGGCAAACGTTTCAGTATTAACCACAACCCGTTTGTTGCCCTGCTCAAAATGAATTAGAGAAAAAACAAAGAAGAAAGGGAGCGAGAAAAAGGCTGCATAAGGTAAAACAGTGAGAAAAGGGAGAAATTACAGCTGAGGTGGAAGAAGAAGAAGAAGGGGAAGGGAGACTGAGGGAATGAAGAAGAAATGATGAGAAGCAGGGAAGCAAAACAGGTCAGAAGCCTCTCCTGCCATGTTTCAAGCTGGCCGCACCGCTGACCCTGTTTCACCGAGGAGCACCAGCTCAGCAGAGACTCCTGCAGGCATGTTTTTGGAACAACCAGTTAAGGAAAGCACAGAAGATCAACACAAACCAGCTGCAATAGTAAGAAGAGAATGAGGATTTAAAACACTTCTGGTAATCAGCTGGTATGACTCACTATACTAAAGAGATTTATTTATTTATTTATTTTTTAAGTTTGAGCCATTAAATATCTGCCCATTAGGACAGAGATTCAATATTACAGGAATAGATGGGTACAATTTATTTGTCTCCTCCATGATATTTAGCAAATAGGATTAGGGTTGTCTGTGAAGGTTCTCAGTCATCCAGGTCATGGTAAATCCAAAAAAGGTTCAAAATAAGATGCTTCACCACTCATCCGAGTAGCTTCTTCAGTTCTGAACTGAAGGAGCTACTCGGATGAGTGGTTGAGTGGTGAAACGTCTTCTCAAAAAGTTTTCTCAAAAGATTTTCTTTTTAACCTTTGTTGGATATGATTAGGGTTAAATTCAGAATTCAGTAATAGACATGGCAATAGAGAAGAAAAACAGCCTTACCAGAGGGTGTCAGGGAGTTGAACAAATTAATAACTACAAAAGAAAAATACACATTTTGATATAATTGAATGCGACTTACCCTTTAGAGGATTTCATCGTCTCTGATGTCCATACTCAAAGCCGTGTAAAAATAATGGATGACTATGAAATTACAGAAAACAATGCACTTACTTTCCAGAAAATCACATTATGTTTTAAATGTCCTTCAGTGATACTGAACTAATACAATAGGACACTGTAACATAACACATTGCGAGTGCTAAAAACCTTTAATTTTAAAATGAAACTTTGCATTTTCATTTTATTTTGCAATGACAATGGCTCCAATGGAATAAGTGAGATGTGAGTTTTGACAGATTTTACAGTTAGCATTGACAGACAGGCTGTCATATTCCACATGCAGACATACCCTCAGCTAAGTCGTTTGTACAGTCAGTGAAGTGAATGGCTCACAGAAAATAACAATTTTTTAGGGAGAAGTGGGACCGAAGGCCAGAAGTTCTGCGTCGGACATTTGCTAAAATTTCCAGTGTCCAGTCACGGGAGGACTCCTTCAGCTGCCCTTCATACTTCACAATGAGGCCGCTTGAAGCTGCTGCGACTGACGCCAAGGGATCACCCAATCAGTGTTCAAACCAGAAAAGTATGAGCTGATGTGCAGTAGGGTGACTTTCTCAAGAAAAGCCTTTCTTCTCCACAACACTTTTTTCTCTCCAGCTATTGTGTCGCTGCCTGACAGGAAAGACGTGTTACCTTCTCGGATGGATCGGTTAAACCTCCTAAGTGAGATGAATATGTCAGACAATTTCAGCGGCCACTTTAGGTCTAAAAAAAGTTTCGCAATGTCTGTGTTCACGTCCCTCACTAACACTGAGATTGCGCGCCGTAGCCAGGACTCCTGCAGTAAATCTCTAAACCCTTGCAGCCATTTGCACTTCAAAGTGACACAGCGAGGCATCATGACTGGCGCTCATCTCTGAAGGAAACACTGATGGTAATTTCATAAATTTTACAAAATTCACTGTTCAACTGTTCAAAATAGAGTCAACCCCAACCTCTGTATCTTTTTGTTTTGTTGTGGTTTCCTTTAAATACATATTTTAAATCTATCACTGTAGGATTAAACCTTTCTTTGGTTGCAAAAGTGACATATTAGTCACATAATATTCTACTCATGGAACGAAAGAGGGTTACTGTAATGCAAAAGTGTGGAAACCTCATCTAGATAATACACAAACGTTGGCAACATAATACGTGACACATGAATGTGAAGGAAAAAGGAGGGGAAGTTGAGAGGGGCAAAGAAAGCTGAGCGTAAGAGAATATTGTTGCGCTTTCTGAAAGCGATTAGCAAAAAGGAAAACATGTCCTTCATATAATCCAGAAGAAATTTGTGTCCAAAGCTCCTGGATCCGTTTTGCTACCAAAGCTTCGGCGGCCCTGGTATGCGAGATAGGCTGAATGAAACACACACGACCCTCTGCCAAATGGGAGTTTCAGGGTGAAAGGATGGACATAAGCAGACTGTGAAATACAGCACAGGATTTGTGAAGGAAGATGGAAGGCGGGAGAAGAGGGGGTTACTTAATGTGAATGTCACTTACAAAAATGGATGGTTGTGGACTGCAAATTATTGAGCAAGTTTTCAAAAGTGCGCAGTGGATATAAAAACTTTACAGTCCCTGTTAAAAGCAACAGATTTTTGAGATGTGAAAAATCTGAGAATTTCAGAGAAAGGTTGTTTTATTTTCCCTCAAACTCATAATACTTTAGCACCTAAGTGTGCATACCCTTTTATAGTTTGGAGTATGGCTGTCTTCAGAATGATATTCTAATCAAGCTCATCTGAAACAGTGCACACAAGTCTTCACCTGAAGTGTTTATTCTTGTAGTTATCTGACTTGGATGTTATAAAAAGAGCCATTGACCACTGAGACCTTATAGACTTACAGAGCATCAACAGGATCTCATTGTTTAAAGGTTTTGCATGAAATGTACAGTGGAACACAGTGGAGAGAGATGGCATTATCAATAACAATAATACTTCCAAAATTTGACAAAGAAGACAGTGAAAAAACTGCTGTTGAGTGGCCATCAACCACACTCAAGGAGCAGCACCATCGGTTTCTGACACTTCTGATTTGCACTAAGAAGCTAAAATTAAAGAGTACTTTCACCTTTCAGCATGGCAACGATCCAAAGAGCGTATCCAAATCAACAAAGTAATGATTTGAAAATAGCCTAGCCAGAGCCAAGGCATGAATTCAAAAGGGAAATCTGTGGGGGCACTTGAAGAGGGCGGCGCACGGGTGATGCGCTCGCAGTTTGACAGATCTGGAGCATTTTTGCAAAGAAGAGTGGAAAAATATTCCCATGTCAAGATGTGGCAAGCTCACAGACGTATGTCCAAATGGACTGATTGCTGTAATAAAAATCAAGGAGTGATGCAACTAAGTGTAGTTCAAGCTGAAAAGTGACACTTTGCTTTCCGGTTGCATGGCATAGGTGGTAATTTAGAAAGCAGATGCAAATGCGCTGATGTGATTTATCCTTGTGAGATTTTTTATTTTGATATCCCAGAAACCTCAGAAATAGATCTAAAAATTGTAGAAATGTTCAAGAAATGTCCACAGTTCCAAGACACTAATCAGATATTTAGGTTGACTCTGGTTTTTGTCTTATTAACACAATGGCCAGCGCAAATGATTGCGTATTTCCCAATCTACACATGAATGTAAACATAACATATAGACAACACAGTCTTTACCATCATGGGAAGACAGCCCCCTGCATGGTATGGACTGCTGGTAGATAGTGGAAGTGGCTGACCAATTGCAAGAAAGGCCTGGACTAAAGGATCTGAGTACAAGATCAGTAGAGGTTGGGGTCTATCACACCAGGCAGCACTCCAGGTACAGGCTGTGTGAAGATGCCTCTGAGATAACCCAGGACATTACAGTGGAGTGTAAGATGCTACCAGTCAGGGTGTACATGGAACGTCATAACCAAGTCGATGGACAAGTGTACAGTTCCCAAGGTTGAAATGAGAAACACCTTCTAAGGGTGGTCAGCTATGATACCTAGCTAGGATACTGTGAGACTGGAGAGGTGGACAAACAGAAAAACATGGGTGTAATTATAGACGTATCAATCCCAAGAGACAGCAACAACAGGACGAATGAGCATGAGAACTTTGAGACATGCCAAGGGTTGAAAGAAGAGCTAGGCAAGATGTGAACATTTAAAAGCAATATGGCATGTATTCATGAGCTGACACATGCAGGGAAAATGCCAGACTTTCTATGCCCCTTAGTAATGCATGGCTGAAATGGAAAATGGTCTGTAATTATATAGAGCTTTTCAAGCTTGGCGACTGTACAGCATTTGTCTTTAACACACACTCACACACCACTGGCCAATGATGCCATGCATGGTGCTCACCTGCGATTGCAAGCAAATTTGAGTTCAGCCTTCAGTTTGCCGGGAATTGGACCCTGTGATCAGTAGGCAACCTGCTCTACCGCCTGACTCGCAGCCACCCACAGTGAAGATTATTTTTAGTCTGCAGATTATGTGTGTGCATGTCTTCCATGATCTGACAACTTGGATCTTGAGATTTGCAACAAAACTGTGGGCCTCAGAAGGTGTTCAGGTCTGAGGAGTTAGCAAAGATCTACCAGTAATCTTGAAGCCTTCATCAGTCGGAGCTGTTCCACTAAAACAACTTACAATTCCTTGAGCGGATCAAGATCTGGGGAAGCCAATACCTTGAAATGTTTTTCATGTTCCTCAGACCATTTCTGAACAATTTAAGCAGTGTGACAGAGGGGTATTATCCTGTTGAAAGAGATCACTCCCACCACTTGTCTTTTATTGGATTTGGGTTTGGGACAGTACAGCTGTAAATCTCACCATTATGTTACTTGCTTAGCATTCCTTGGGGACACTGTGCAACATCCGAATTGACATTTTGAGGTTACCTCTGAAAGTTTAGCTTTTCGTGTCCTTCTATATTATGGAAGAGCATGAGAACTGATTGCTATGGTATTTTGGTATTGCTAGATATTCCAAACTGATCAAAACGAAACGTCATGCTAGATTTCCATGCTTGTGATTAAATTCACCAGTTTATCAGATTTTATGGTATGTCGACACTGCACTACATAAACTGTACCATGCACCCAATAAAAGACTTTGCTGTTGTGGGAAGTCCATGTTGACGTGTTGATGTGTGTGAATGTGAAGCTGTCTGATGAGGAAGAACGAAGTCAATGTGCTCAGTCAAGCCTTGCCAGCGTAAGTAAAGGTTAAAATACACAACAAGAAATGGTTTGCCATGATTCTCTGGAGGCCCATCTGAGAAAACTCTTCCCTGGGTAAATAAAAGTGAAAATGAAAGCTTTGGAAACAACTGAGCTTGGGCCCATGGGTAATTCTTCATGCTGAAGGGTTGGGGGTGTAAAGGAATCTAGTTAAGAAAAAAAAGAGAGGGGAACAGAGATAAAAAATGAAGCTGAACGATGGGAGTGCAGAAGCAAAGGGAGTGAAAGAACATGAGAAAGATGCTGTCAGAAAGAGGTTAGAGGAAAAGAAAGAAAGGAATGACAAGGAAAGATGGGAAATCAACTTATTCCATATGAAAGGAACTTAATAATAACCATTATGACGTTAATGTTTGTTTATAGAAGTGAATCGGTGTCAGACAATAGTTGTTACTATAGCGCCACTTACTGGTGGGAGGGCATAAAAAGAAAGAGCATGAGGTTGGTTAAACGATTGGTTGCTTTGAGGAAGGACTTCATGAAATGATAAGTTGATAAGTTATGTATTAGCATCCTATTTCTTTGTTTTGCAGTCAAATTCACAATATTCTGATTTTAAGTGG
The DNA here is from genome assembly GCA_005024645.1 of Planiliza haematocheilus. Lineage (NCBI taxonomy): Eukaryota > Metazoa > Chordata > Actinopteri > Mugiliformes > Mugilidae > Planiliza > Planiliza haematocheilus. Next base: position 2,348,720 of record SRSE01001373.1, read on the forward strand.
TGAACATGTTCTATGTTGTGTATTCCATAGGTTTTCTTTGTGCGGTCAATTGAAAGCTACCTTCAACAGTCACGAACAAGCAAATATATGGTCTTTGATGTTGAGCAAGGTGAATCCTGTAGCTGCAGGATGTGGTTCAGATTGAATTCATGAGTTCTTTTCTAAAATATCTTGCATTTTACTATATTTCAGCTCTGTTATTTAAGTTGTGAGGAGTTCTTGGGCAAGTCAGCCTTGGTAAGTCAACTGTAAGAGCGATCACCTTCAAAGGATGATTACCTCTGCAAGGTCCACCCACATTTCAGGGAAAAGGACACTGATTCACACTTCATTCAGACCTCTGAATTGCTCAACCCAAGCACCGATCTCATACTTAGAGTTGTGAAATTCGAGCTGGAAGTTCTCATAAGGGGAAATTCTCAAACTTTGTTATTTGACCTTTATGTGAACAAATGAGAGGTTAAACTGAAAGTAAACTAGTTCAGAAATAAGCTGGCATACACATTAGTCTGTGGTCTGTTGTTCTGCTCCTGCAAACCTACTCTGTTGCTAGCTTGCGGATAATATTTACAGTGCTAGTCTACACTTAAGTCTGTGGAGTTTCTGTAACTTGCAACAAATCAAAGCATTCCTTACCAGCAAACAGCCAAATCCTCTGTTCGTGCATGCTCACAATCTTTTTAAGAGTACTTTGATTAAATGAAATGCCTGAGGAACACTTAGCGAAGAGAATAAATTAGTCAGGTTTAGGGGCAGGAAGAGCTAGTCAGAAGTAGATGTCCATTCTTAACTACTTCTTCAGTCCCCAATGACAATAATGGAGGTAGTGTAGCACGCTACAGGTGCTGCTACAAGTGTCGCTATATCTCATTTAAGTTTGTCTCATGAATTGTGAGGGAAGGAAATATAGTTTGCCACTACACATAAACGACCTCATCACTGTTCTCTGGCTCCAGTGGGGAGGCCGAAGCTTGATGCTTCTGATTATCCGTCCTGAATGCCAATGAGGGGGAGAATTTTCATTTGAGTGGCTGGGGATTTAAGAAGCCTCGCTCCACATAGTCGATCAGAGGTTAAAATCTAATTCTAACAGATTTAACATTGAACAGAATTTCGCTTTGACGGCCTTTGAAACGTATTACACGACCTGAATAAATACGAAGCAACAGATTTACCTTTTTATGTGTCGACAACATGTTTGTTTTCAACTTATGCGTCACCATTTGTTGCATAAAAGGAAACTTCTTTAGCAGTAATTAATTGTTCTGTTTTGATTATGACTTGATTAAGAGCCAATTAGTGGAAAAAAATATGTTAATTGTTATTGTGGAGGCTCTTAAGGAATCACTGTTGAAGGGACCTGTGTTGGTGGTCCCAACGTTGGAGGAGATGCATTAGATTAGACTTTTTCTGCTTCCATGCTAAGCTGCTGCACTGATGGCAGGGTGGCACAGTTGTCTTCCTCTACTCCAGCTCAGCATAGGTATTTGTGTAGGATGCCAGTGGTTTCTTCACTGCCCAGTGGAGAGTGCTTGGTGTTTCACCACAGGATCCTACATGAAGCATGGATCCTACATGTGCACACATAAGGCATGAACACATGCTTTTCAATGACATGGTGTCTCTGTAGAGGAAAAGCCTCACCACTTACAAATACTGTAGATGTGTCACCGGCGAGGGGTCATCTGCTCCTTCTAAAAGCAGTCCCATAGTCTGAGACATAAAGGACCCCGCTATTTCTGCTTTTAACTGCTGCTGCTTCAACCACCACCTCAAAAAGGAAAGGGGCAACATGAGTGACAGCTAGTCACTCCATTTAGTCCAATTACGCCACCAGACAGTCTTTGCCACTCTCACACTCTCCTTTGCTTTTCTTCTTCGTCTGTTTTTCTTCTTCTCTAGGCTAATGACGTTAGCAGGCAGCTTTTAGTCTCATTACCGCCACCTGGATTAAAGGGGGGACTCGACTTTTTCTTTTTTCTAATAGGCTACTCACTCAGATCTACAAATACTGACACACCAAACTGGCGCCAAAGAACCAAACGTTAGCAGACCGTGACGTTGACATGTCGCCCATGTCTGGACCACAAATTTGAACCTAAACACAAAGCAAACGCTACAGCCAAGAGCCAGCTAGCACATACATTCTACAATAAAGGAAAAACTCTTCATACCAGCAGGTGGCAGTAGTCTTTATTAATCGCTCAAAAGAGGAAACTAACAACGATTAGCTGTGAGGCTGTGAAGCTAGGAACACCTACGAGCTGTCATTCTTGATGATCGCGAGCGTATTTGCAAATTTGAACGTTTAGATTTAGATTAAGCTTGTTAGCTAAGTTGATTAGCCAATCAGAGTGATCTCTTTCTCAGCTCTGCAAAAGAACCTTAAGGTCACATGGAGGCACAGGGGACACTTTAAAGACATCTTCTTTTTGTTTTAAAGTCAGTAATTCTCCGTGTCCCCATCACCAGGCTGGAGTGATATTGGAAATTTTTACATTTGCCTATAACCGTTAATCAGACAGTAAATAACAGACTTATAAAAATGTCAGCGACTCTGGTGATATTGAACCTGTTGTAAAAGTCATCTGCTTCAGCTCCAATCCATTTTAGTCACACTATATTGCACAACCTGTTAGCTGAATAAATGGCACGCTATGTGACCTTCTAAAAGATGGTTTACAGGGTTACAAAAATACTACTGATATGATTATTCACACAGCCAGAGACTGGACGTGAATCAGATCTAGGGTCACCAGAGTCACCACTGTGATGTGAACTTTGTTATGGTACTATGCAAAAAAAGAAAAAAAAGAAAAAGAGATAACTGGAAGTTTCTCACGTGGCTTGAATTCAACAATCATTAATGCAATTATTTACGCATTAGATCTCTCTCTTTCTCTGTTGTGACAATGTTTGCTGTAAAAGAGCAGCAAGATTTTTCGTCCAGCTGTTTTCCTTTTTTCTGCCACCACTTCAAACGCTCTGTCAAGTGCACATACAGTGTTCATACCTATTCTCTGAATAATTGTGTCACCAACAGCAGAGCAAAACATCCATTACACCACTGAACACATACACCCTGGCCACAAATAAATAATGTCTGTGTGTGTGTTTGTGTGTGTGTGTGTGTGTGTGCGACGGCTTCCTGACAGCAGCTATGCAGCAGAAAACAAACCACCTCGTCGGCTGTCGCCTCTCCCACCGCTCCGCTCTGCTCTCCATCTCTTCCTGTGCAGCAGATTGACAACAGTCTGTTGCCTTGTACTCTGTTTGCCACCCACCAGCACAAGTTCCATTAATAACAGTGACTCATTAGCTGGAATTTGGTTTCAGGAAAGCCAATTACAGCACAGTGCATTGCTGCTGCTGCTGCTGCTTCTGAAGCGAAGCCACAGATCTCCCAGACAATGCATGTATGGCAGAGTGGTTCTTTTCTCTCACTGCTGTCCATCTGTGTCAGAAGTTAGTTTGGGTTTCAGTGCAATGTAGTTATTTTAGATTTAATTTTTAATTCACTTTGTCATTTATCCTTCCTTGGTATATATTGAATATTTATTTCATGTATTTCCTTTATTTTTTGTAGATTTTTTTTTACATTTTTGTGTATTTAATTTAATCTAATTGTCTATTTTATCTAATTTTTAATTTATTTTAGATTTTTGTACTGCTAATGATCTTATAACTGTTTTTCTTTTTATGAGTAATTTTTTAAGTGTGATTTATTTATTTATTTATTTATTATTAATGTGCAACTGAGCCACTGTGACCAAGCAGTTTCCCTTATGGATCAATAAAGTCAAAGTCTAATTTTTATGTTTTACTTACTCCTTGGTGTACATCCTGTGTGGCTACTTACTTCTTCTATGTGGGAATGAATCATTATAATCTGCTTAGTCCTTAAATATATATATATATTTAAAATATATATATATTTCCTGCCTCCCGATTTATCGTTGCTTCCCTACGTCCCTAGACTTTCTTGAAGAATTTAACCGGCTAACGCAGAAAACAAACATATTGTACTTGCCCCAAGTAAAGTGTTCATCTCGCTGCAGCAAAGCGCGGCCTACTAAATCTTCCGAGCTTTTTTTGAACCTCGCTCAAGCTGCCCTCATCCGTTTCACGGCCGCTCTCAAAACAGTTTTCACACTTGAGAAAGAAGCTAAAAAGATACCCGGCGTTTTAAGTGATGACTGCTTCTCCTCGGCAGCGCGCTCAGCAGCACCTCGCTGAGGAATTAAAGCTGGGATTTTATCTCGGCGCAAAACTGCAACTTCAGCTTTCGTTTCCCACAGCGTGTGCGCTCGCTCTCCAACTCTCACTCTCACACTCACACACACACACACATATCTACATATACATTAGATTAATATGTGACACTGACATTGAGGATCCATGTGCTGAAAGGTACTTCAGGGACTTTGTCTACTCCGGAGTGTGTGCATCTGTGGTCTGGTTTTTATTAAAGGGGAACTACCATTTTTTATGCCAGAAATAAGGTCCAGGTGGTAAGCTGGACCTTATTTCTGGTATAAAATACGATCGTTTACTCACCCATATAACTTCGGAGTCATTTGAAGTCCTTCGGAAGATATTTAACTCCACGTATATCCATATAGTGGGAGTGAATGGGGCACTGAAACGCAACCTCTAAATAACACATTATCTGCCGCAAAAACATGTTAATTTCACCAATATTTGTTTTGCTATTCCCCGTTGAGTCCGTTGTTATTGGTGAAATGAATGAGTTTCACAGCAGATAATGCGTTATTTAGAGGCTGCGTTTCGGTGCCCCATTCACTTCCATTATATGGATATACATGGCACTCCGCTGGATCTAAATATCTTCTGAAAAAACTCTTTAAGCCATACTAACTCTGTGGGTCCATATTGTTGTTGATAGGGTGGTGGTGGGAGTTATAGCGTTAGTCTTACGGGTAAAGTTGGCATTAGGGTTAGTGGTACAGATTATTACACATTTTAAATCGTTTATCAAAAAACTGATTCAGAGAGCCGCTTTTATCGCATACCATAAGTCACGCTAAAACATACTGAGATGAATAGTGTAATAAATGTCATGCAGTAATTTAGATTCTTTCCCCCCACCTTGTTAAAGTGGAAATGTTCCCATTCGAAGAGCTTTCACAAGAACAAATGTTCAGAGAGTTCCAACGAAGCCTCCCAATTTCGCGCCAGCAAGAAATAATTGTATTAATTGTATTACCATTTGTACAGGCGTTCGCTGTCCCCAGATGATGAATCCTAATGACTTATTTTTTATCTATTGCGACCAGGCAGTCAGCTGATTCTCTAAAAAATTATTGCTGTACCATTTTAACATCTGTTGAATTTGGCATGTAGTGTATTTTCGTGGTCCCCGGGGAGAGAAGTACACTACATTTGTTATTTTGTATTTAATGCCACCCTGTTTTTATTTGTTCCAGTGTTCGCAGGATTAAGGTCCATCACGGCTGTCCAAGTCGATCTGCTGCCGTTCTATCTGGTATGCCAGCTCCGTTCTTTTTTTTCCCCCCGCTATGTTATTTTTACAATGGAGCCGCTCAGGTCTCTGCAGCATGAAATGCACTTGCACATGTAAATAAATGCCACATTTGTTTTGTTTTTTTGTTGTTGTTGTTGACCAAATGCTAACAAAAAAGTCCCATTGCAAATCTAATATCACTGTTGTGTTATATTCCCTGCCGTGCTGCTATGACCATGACCATCTCCTCAATTGTGGTTGGTTGGGGTGTAAGCTAGCCTACAGTTTCAGTGATTAAACAGAAATATACCCCTCATCTGTTCAAAATACTTTCAGCATTCTCAATAATACTGCTGTGCAAGCAAGCAAGCAAGCAGAGAAGCATGTACGAGTAGAAAGCAAATTGAACAGAACGAGGCGAGCAAGCTGAGGTCAGTGGGTCACTTTTGTGCATGTGCAGACAAAGGTAAAGCAGCGCGCAAGCCGGCACTATTTTCCTCTGACCTCCTCAGTTCTCCATCCGTGCGGTGCTTATTTTCTCCCTCAACATCTGTTCGGGTGCTTGTATCTCATTGTGCTTAATGCTCTCCCCTGTGCCTGCGATGTTGCACTTTGTCCTGACCGTTAATAAGATATGTCGCCATGGCAGACACCTGTCGTACGGTCATAACATCCAAAATGACGAACGTTTTCCAGCTGACTGCTTGAAGACACTCGGACCTCTGACACACTTCCAAAGGACATCAAAACTGGGACGCAGGTGTGATGCAGCCAGAGTCTTTGTTGGAGTACGGTGTTGATTTGTTTCCAGCCTGTCTTGTCACTGCTCCTCTTTATTGCTTTGTTGGACCTGGTTTTTGCAGCGTCATCACATTCTGAGATCTAAGGAATTATCTAGCAAACACATTGTTGGGATCAATAGCTATTTTAATTAAGCCACTGCTGTAACAAGAGACTTTTCAAAGAGATGTCCCTCCACTACACAATGAGAACATGTTTGAAATGCTATGTTGTTGATGTTATTTGGCTCTGGTTTCTGGGCATTTTAATTGACTTCAGTTGAATCACGACTTTAAAGCAACATAATGCATCTATTTAATCGTAGAACTTGGATATTTTAAGGCAATCAATGAATAAAGGGGAATGGCAGCCTCCTCTTAATGCTTTATATTGGGTATACCTGGTACTGTGCGCCTGGAAAAAATGTGAATTTCTACAACATTACACACGTGGCCAACTATGAATCTTCAGCTAGCTACAATAAGGAATTAAAGCTGGGATTTTAGCTTGGTGCAAAACTACTGTTTTCTACGACCTGGACCTTATTTCTGGCATAAAATACATAATTTCACCCATATAACTTTGGTATCATTTGGTGTCAATCGGAAGATATTTCGCTCCAGTGGAGTGCCACTTGCGCAGCCACTTAGTAACGCATTATCTGCCGCTTGCTAGCTTGTTTTCTCAGCATCACGTTAGCGGTTTCCACACACAACAAAAGATATGGAAATATCTGGTCTGGGCTTCTGCCTCCCTTGCACTGTTACCAAGCCAGACTCTCAGCTGCTTAGGATCAGGAAAGAGTGGCTATGTCATCATGTTTGTTATCGGGCTTGACTAGCTGCGCAGCTAATGGATTTTCCCCATGGCGCTCGGCTTCTACTTCAATAAGCCTCACTGTAGATGCTGCAAAAAAACTATACATTATTGCTAAATGAGCCTTAAGCTTGGTTTATACTCTTGCAACATGGAACTCTACATGGAGCCTACGCCCTTGGGGACCACACCGGTGAAAGCATTTCTACTTGCGCGCTGGCGTGTGGACATTGTTCTGTAATTACGCCCCTAAAGCGTTACTGGTCAGCTGTGTTGCGTTTCGCTCTTTAGAGTGTTGGAGGTGAAGTTAATAAATGTGGATCAGCAGTTGCTTCCACTGAAATCACTGCAGCACTGACCACAGTAAAGACATCAGAGTAGGCAATCTGTAGGAGGGAACAAGGGAGAATATTCTGTGCTTGTCCGACTGCTGAGACACATGAACAAAGAAAAGCATTAAGGACCAATCACAGCCGTTATGGTCTAGTTACATGTCAGGATATGTTGTAGGCTGCACCATGTGCTGTCAAAGAAATTAATTGCCCTACAAATTACACTTTAGGAAGATCTAAACATCTGACACTCTGAGCTGGAGACAGATGGAGAAACAGAGGTAGGGACAGGATGGCCATTTGCTAAGCTAGCAGGCCTGTAATAGCACAAGAGGTATAAAAGTAGGAACTTTGCAAAGCAGGTGCATAAATAAAGCAAATGTTTGAAATGATTCAAAATGAGTAGCTATGCAGATATTTAGAGAGCCTTGGAAAGATCAGGAAGTGACAATATGCGTAGCGCAATGTTGGGCGTCCATAGCTTGTATTGGGATGATGGTTTCGTGTTTGGTTCCTTGACTGAGCAAACCACAATGGTTAAAAAACGAAATACTTATAATTCTCCAGTATTTTAACAGATTTAATTGATTCCTCCTCATATTCCAGTTTTGCATGATTGTGCAGAACGTCTGCAAGATGCCAGAGGAGATTTGCGGTTGATGTTTGCTATGTTCCTCTCTCGGGTCAGCGTGTTCTCTCCACCACGGCGATGCAGCCACCCAAAACCCATTTTGAAGTGTGACTCCTTTCGCTCCGGCGGAATTATTTTTAACTGTAATCACCGAGCTCTCAGCTCTGTCTGGAACACGGCATCCTCCTGTGTAGATAATGGGAACATGAAGGTGCTTTCAAAAGGTTACACGTTCCATCCTTAAAATATCAGAATGCCGCCAATTATTTGCAGTGCCTTAATATAATCACTCTCCACAGATGAGAGCGCGGAGACGAGAGCTGCGCTATTATTAGTGCTGCATTTCCTCTAAATTAAGTACACATTTCCCACTGCGCTAATCGACAGTGTCTTGACTCCAAGTGACAACAGTGCCTTGCCGTCAAACGCTCAAAGCGAAACTGTGCTTATGTATTTTCCTGACCAATATGACTAATGCTGGCACCACAAGTGAATGGTTTATCAAAACAATATGTAAAAGACGTAGCAGATGGAATATAATTACGCTACCTTGGTTAAATTTCCCACCAGACGATCAGACGGTCCGCTGAAAAACAAGAAATCAGGGTTCAGGTGGGCAAAACTGAAGAGAAGGCAGCAGTCACAAACATGGGCATAGCTGTGAAGGAAGGGGCTGCTGTGTTCAGACAGAATGCAAAGTACATTTTCGCCTCGCATCATTCGAGGGAATTCAACCACATGACTGTATCCTCTGTTGACTTTCCAGACCGCCAATGTACAAAGTGTACAGCTACAGCAAAAGAGACAGACTCAATTGAATATACATTTGTTTGTCTGCGTTCAGCTCAGCCCTCTGACTGACCACGTAAACCACCAGTTTTCCCTGCCGTCTCTTTCCCCTTTCCTGTTGTTCATACATTCCTGAAGCAATTGTATCAATCCACAGCACAGATTTTGCGCCCCACTGCATTTTTTCCACCGCCCTATCATCCCAGACCTGAGCAAGAAAAATGCAAAAAAACGATAAACGACAGCATCACAAACTTAGGGCACCGCCACCAGAAATCACTTACAGTATATGCAGTGGCGATCCTAGGTCCTGGGGGACCCAAGGCAAAGATGTTATCATGCATTACCCCCCCAGGCTTGTAGTGTATTGCTGATGCACTGTAGGGCCTTCATGGGTTTAAGGGGGTTCATGATTGTCATTGTAAAATAAGAGGTAGCCATCTAGGGGCCCATTCCTCTCTCTATTTTTGGTTGCTCGGTTGGCCTGTCCTCACGGAGTACCCGTGCTTATATGGGTCATTTTGCAAGAAAGGGACAAAAGACTCGTTGTCTTTTGTTTGGTTTTGCGGCACCTGCAGAATGGCCCTCTGCAGACTTGTTGAAGTATCATTTCATTGAGGAGACCCATAAGAGAAATAAAAAGACAGTCAGGTTTCATTTATTACGTGCAGGTGAAGCATAAGTCTTTGGCGCTCAGAGCCCAGCAGGAAGAAGATCACCATGGGAAGCAATCACATGGAGATGGTACCCCCAGTATGAAGGAAAATTCCCCAGAGTCTAGATGCTAGTGGTGGAAACCATCCTGAGGATACACCATCTACATGAGAGGGGAACTCCTGGTCTATGGTTTAGATTAAAGACAGTCGTTTAGGAGGGTGGAGGCGCTCCAGCTTACGAGTGTTGGTTTGTGATTGGTTGAAGTCAGGTACAAGCTGGTAGCGCTCAGAGATAGTGATCATTTATCAGTATGCCTTCATGTTTATACTTGTGTTCTTGTACTTGTGAAACATCAGTCGCCGCCAAACATCAAGAACGGTCCAAATGTGATCTTGCGACGCATGTTTTATCAAGAGTCAGGGTTTGTGGATGCCATTGGTATGGAGGTGTTCCAATTAAAGAAATGACTGTCCTCACCTTGTCAAGTCCAAACTCCCAAGTTTGTGTGCTTTACACTAATAGATGCTCACTGTGAAGCTGCGTTTCACCAGGTAGGCGAAGATTGTCTTTGCTGCTGTAAGTGTGATCCATGGATGACATCTTTTTATTTATTTTTTGAGCCAGTACAACAATTGGATACAGGTACAAATAGGCTCTGTAATCACACACTTACATTAAAGGCATTCTTGACCTCTCCTTCTACAAGGACATCAGCTACGCGACAGTTCGCTCGCAGCAAACAGAAGGAATGTAATTTGCCCGAAGAAACTTCAGCAGCAATTCTCACTGTCATTACTGCTCAAAGGCCAAATGCGCCCAGACGATCTCCCTGCTGCTATGCAACGACAGAAAAGCCATATTGTGTTTCCGCTCCAGCTCAGTGTTTTCAGCTGTCATCACCTTATGGCTCGACGGCGTCCACGGCTCCCAGCTCTGCGAGGAACACAGCAGTCAGTCCTTTCCTCTGTAAATAATGAGGAAGTGAAGGCAGCGCTGTAGAGTGGAGGGGTCCCCTGTGAGCGGCAAAGCTGGTGAAAATTCCCTCTTCATTCAATTAATTTAAGGACTGTGAACAACTGCAGTGGAGAATAAGTACAAGTGCTCCTGTAGCTTAATGCGATTCAGAATTTTACCAGTGACATGATTCTGGGTATGCAGTGTTTCAATATCTGAGTATCAAAAGACTTTTATTTCGTCTGAAAAGATAAGCATGTAGACGCTTGTTAATGTTTTAACATGCTGCCTATCTTGTATGTCTGTGTCTGAATACATCTCTCCTTGTAGCTGCATCGGCCAGTGTGAGTTTGACTGGATTACAGTGTAAAATGTATTATTGGGCCACACTCATCCACTTAATTTAGCTTTGGCTTCAATCAGTGGGCTGATCGTGGTGTAAATTGTGTGGCCTTCATCATCTTCAATTGGTCCTCCATTCCAAATAAACTGTTTAAAAATAAGGCTGGAATTATTTTCAGCTTTCACTTTAGCCCTATTAGGACGTGTTTGAGTAATGGCTGCCTAACGTACACCTTCAGAAATTAACACTACTGCTTTGATCACTGGCATTACGTAGTGACAACTGATTTCAGTCTTACATTATTGATTGCGCCGATTCATGGCATACATTGAAGAGGTTCTGTTTTTTTCTGTATTATGTGTCACAGCTCAGTCACCAATCTAGACTCCGCCTCTGCCTCACCTGGCCTGCCAGCCACGCCCACCTCATCATTCAAAGGGAAATTTCTGTTTTTTACAACCTTAACCTTATTTCTGGAATAAAATACAATTGTTTACTCACCCATGTAACTTTGGTGTCATTTAGAGTCGTTCCGAAGATATTTAGATCCGCGTTTTGGTGCCCCAGTCACCAAAACGCAGCCTCTAAATAACGTATTATCTGCCGCGAAACTCGTTCATTTCACCAATATTTTGTTATGATATGCTAGTTCTATTCTCTGTCGAGTCCAGAGTTACCTGTTATCATCATCCAGGGTCTGTATATTGACCTACTAACTTCTGACATGGATGATGTCATCTCTGAGCGCCGCACACACTTGCGATGATTTAATTTGCTACTAGCTAGCTTTCTGCAACACAGCTGGAGAACGACTTGATGGATGTCCTTACCGTTTTGAGCCAGAGTGTATGGATGAGGAGGTAATTCAAAGGAAGATGCGGAACAGCTGGCCAAAGAACAACAAACCGCTGCACATCAATAGACAACCTGTAACTCCGGACTCAACGGGCAAAAGTGCTAGCGTATCATAACAAAATATTGGTGAAATTACTGAGTTTCACTGCAGATAATGCGTTATTTAGAGGCTACATGTCGGCGCCCCATTTACTCCCCCTATATGGATGTACTCGGATCTAAATATCGTCCGAATGACTCCAAATGACACCAAAGTTATATGGTTGAGTAAGCGATTTTATTTTATGCCAGAAATAAGGTGCAGGTTGTAAAACAATGGTAATTAGCTTTAACTTTGCTAATTCGTGCAGACAGCTGCTCCTCGTCCTCTGCAATCAGTCCAGCATATATTTACCAGTCCACACTCACTCCTTTGCCAGCGTGATCTTTGCCATGCAGCACTTTTCTGCGTGTCTTCCCCGGTATCAACCCCGTTTGACTCCGACTCACCTTCTCTGTCTGCCACTTGGTAAACCATCTCAGCATTCTGTTCCCGAACCGAGAGTTCTGACATTGCCCTCTTGGTTACTCTTGGCTGCCTGATAAAACGGTTGAATTCCATACCTACCTTCTACATGACATTCACGTACCCTTTACTATCTGGTTGAAGCGTCACGGTTTTCAGAGTTCTACATCTTTGAATGCAAGAAAAAAATCACATTAAATCTAATTCTGTCCAATAATTTATAATCCATTGCAAGATTCTTTGTAGTAGTCCAGTTCCTATACCTGTAGGCTCTCCCACCACAGACTCAGCAGTGCAACACACAGATGACACAGATTTAATTACAGACTAAACCAATCTGAGTTGTAGCAATTAAAAAAAAAAAAAGCACATCTGCTGCGGCCAAGAGGCATGTAACCGCCCAAGGTAGAGGATATGTACACTTGTCATATGGGAATTAACTTGACTTGGCAAAGCTAAACAGGATGATGAGACAAGCAGTAAAAACAGAATATGTGTTTCCTCAAGCTTCAGCCTGTACTGCTTGGAATCACTTTCCCTATGCTCCAGTCTTCGGTGAAAGATTAATGTCCCGTACTAAAGTTTAGTAAAAAAAAAGGAAGCAGAGAGAGACAGGGTTTGATTTAGGGGCGACTACTTTTGCTTTCCATAATAGAAATTTCTCTTTGGAGTCTCCTAAGAATCATTATTTTTTCATTTTTTTTTTTTTCTATCCAGAACTATTTGGGCACTACAGTTAGAGTAGCAACAGCGAGGGCAGCTATATAGTTTTGCCATTTTGAGCGGTACTTCTGGCGCAACTTCAGCCATGTCCAAGATGTGTGGAAGTGGTCTAAAGTCAAACAGCACTTCTAGTGTAGAAGAAAAAAATGTCAGCAAAGGGTTACCTAAATAGGCAGGTTATATGTCTTCAGGCCATTTATTGACACAGGTTGGATAAGTCAGTGCAATCTTCAACAAAGGACAAGGCTAACACCAATTTGGTCTACAGAAAATGAAGACATCTAGCAAAAGATATTACAAAAACTAATTAAAAAGTCCTCATACCTCCTGAAACGAAACCTTTAAAAGAGAAATCCAGAAGGCTTTCTTTCTAATGTGATAATTGACATTTACCGCCTGTAAAAAATAAAAATGAGCTTTGGTGTTAGATTTCATTTTAACAATCATCGCCCTAATGAAGTTGTTCCATGCTCTCTAAGTGTTGCCTGAGGTTTGACCACTCCATACAGTTTTTACTTTTGAACTGAGCAATGAATGCGTCACGTGAAGCAGTGGCGTCCAACTGTTTTTCTTAAAACCTCACATTTGCTACCCTCTTGACACAAATGATCCATTCTTACCAAGTCCGGTCCTTCAATAAAGTTACGAGTTAGAGTTATAAAGAGTTGCTTTCTTTTTAGACTGACGAGTCATCCGCATTTCAAGATTCACAAATGTGATTGATTCGTAAAGTAGTGATCCTCTCTGACTGCAGGGAAGGCTGAGACTGCCTAGGTACTCCATAGTTTTGATGTCTTCAGTCTTCCTTTGAATATTAATCCTTTGAATGATTAGGTGTGTCCATACCTTTGTTAAAAGTACCTCTAAAACAAGCATGTGGCACACACTTGCACCAGAATGTGCAAGAGTCCATTTTTAACCCATCATTGACAGATCATGTTCAACCCCAATGGATCAACCACGAGCACACTCACAAAAGAAGTGGAAATTAATTTAACGGGGAAAAAAAGGACAATTCAATTAATGAGGCCAAGAAAAGACACGAAAACATTTAAAATAACATGTGCTGTAAGGTGAACAGTAAGGGATATTTTCTCACCATGGAAACCATTTTCCAGCGACAAACCTACAGTATTCGCCCAGCCGGTAGTAATCGCAGCCAATCAGGCTGAGAGCAGCAGCAGCAACGGCGGCGGCGGCGGCTGATGATTAGATTGTTTCTAGATTATTCAGACAGGAGAGACTGAGACCCCCATCACCATCACGCACGCACTTAGTAGCCCCCTCATGATTGCCCTGGTCCTTGGATGATCTACTAAAAAGAAAGGGGAAAGTGCCGTAGCCGGTTCATTCAAAGTTTTTCCTTATAAATCACATTTTTGTACTTCCAAGCGCACTTTTGTGAGGACCGTCGCTGACATTCAGAGCTTCAAATCTAATCCTTGCAACTTTTACCGTATCCTGCCCTCAATGTGTTCCTAAAAAAACAAACTAAAAGCAAATCATAACCCTACAACAGTCCATGGAAGGTACACTCTCTGAAAGTATCTCCACTGCCAAGATTTAAAACTGTTCTTCAGCAAGATAGATGTGGAAATTGCAAAATTATATCTTTTCTTTGGACGTCGTGTTCTTGTGAACGCGACGTCTCAGATTTCTATGTTCATGTCTGTAAGAAATGAGGTAGAAAACCAGTAATGCTGAGGCTTATAGTCCCACAGTTCCTGAAGGAGTGACGCATATGAAAGACCTCGTCTCTGACATGTGGCATTTTAGAAATCACTTAATATTAATGAGCGCAACAGGTGCCAAAGGATTAATAATACACATAACTGATGTTTATGCTACTCTAACAGATCATTCTAGTGCTCTCGTTCATCAAGTGGACCTATGAAAACCAGGTCCACCTCCTGGTTTTGGTGGGTCCAATGGTCCCAATGGCGTTGGGATCCATCATGGTTCAGATTCATCCCATGGGGCTCATCAGTAACTAAACTATGATGACAACATAATGTTAGCTGATAAGAAAATGTATCTGGATTATAACAAATGTTACATCCAAAAAATATAAACCAGTTCCACCAGTTTTTATTTCGCTACTCACCTAAGTAGCTATGTTGCATAGACAAAGATTTTTGGCTTCTTGGATGAGTAGCCAAACATCTTTAGGAGAACTAGCTTTATTTTTTGTGCGTGTACCATGACCTGGATGACAATGAATCTTCACAGACAGCAAACAGTAGCACTTTTTGTAAGTCGGGACGGATAAAAGCATCTAAATTGAGGCATTGTTAATGCAGGGTAGACTGCATTAGACCAGGTTGGTGCTTTCTAAACCAGCCACTTATCTACCTTTTAACATAATAGATGTTGGTCTGGATGCTTTTATCTAAAGGCTCTCTCATGAGTGCAGTGCTATGAGGAAATTAAACCTCTACTCCAGCTGCTAATACCGTGTCTTCATCCAACCACTAAAGAAAACCTTTACCCCCGGGAAAATAATTCTGTCTGATATACAGTCATTAGCCGACTGCAAAAGGAACAGGGGAGTCACTGAGAAGTCTCCCAGTCTATAGTTGACTTTTTGGCTGAAAATGTATTTGTAGGCAGGTCTGTCGGTCCACTACTTTGGGCTGAAATGAGTTGTCATGAAATTTCAGTTTCTAAAACTGTGAAAGCCTTGGTGATCTTTGTCATTTAACACCATCAGCAGGGTAATATTTGATCTTATCCGGAAGACTATTACCGCTAAAGCCCCAATCATGTTGGGATTATTTGCGCATGGGTAGAGACAGTAACAATTTACACCCTTCAGGCATAACAATATGACCTAAAATATTTCCTAATATTAGTTGGTCTCCGTTGTGACTCGTCAGAGAATTGACATGGGCCTTCTGAGGGTGTCCTGAGGGGTCAAAATGTTTGGCCTTTGGGTCTTATTGGTTGAAGGAAGGGTCCTCTGTGGATCATCCCACAGATACTTGCTGGGATCTAGTAAATTTGGAGGCCAGGTCAACACCTTGTGCTGTTCTTCATGTTTTTTGAGTTGTCCCTGTGTCAGGCTGCTGCCATCAAGGAGTGTCGTTACGGGGCGGAGGTGCCTGGTCTGGTCTAGTTGGGCGGTACATGTAAAGTAACATCCACATGCCATGTCCAAACATTTCCCAGCAGAACATTGTATTGTCACAAGATGGTCAATGTTATTCTCTGCCTCTTTCTGGCCTGTGAATTTCCAAACTGTTGCTGTATGTAATAAATCAAAAGCCAACATCTTAGACTCTGAGAAATATGCTGTACATTTTTTTTTCACCCCTCATTTCTCAGATTTAAAAACATATTTGAGTTACTGCAGAAAAACAAGAGCACAGTAGAAATTAATCACCAGCAGATGCTGCTTTGGATTAACTCTGAACTCTTCTGGATGTCAGAGACACCGCCTATTTGAGGATGTCTGTTTGAAAGTGTATTGTAAGTGTGTCCTGATGGTCTTCCCGCACGTCAACTTAACTTGACTTGAATCGATATTATTATTTGGAGATGTTCTCAAACAGTTTCTTGGCTTGACGCTGTTCCACTCTGCTGCATAGGAAGGCAGTTGTGCCTGAACACATGTGAGCTCTTGTAACAGACTCTGCTTGCACAACTGGGAATGTGACTGCGCCGCCTCGCCTCCGCAGAACACTAAATTAATAGCAGATTGTCGCTGAGAGTTCGCACATCTTTTTCAATCACTTGGCGATCCATTAGCTGAGCCGTTCTCTACACCGCTCCTCTCTGCGCTTGCTGACCGCGGGGCGGGGACTGAGCGCCGCCGCCTCCAGAGATGCTCTATGCTCGAGAAGAGGGCTCACTCCGGGATGCAGGAACCGGCAGGATGCTGATGGAACTAATGGAGGCCAGAGTTTGATCATATCCTCGGACGTACATATAGCTTAAAGTGTTGTATTTCACTTAAATGTCAGGAAAGAGAGTTAACAAGATTAAAGACTATTAGAAATCAGTTTCTAAACAATTTAATGGATGATTGCATTAAACTGTATGGTCAGCAGCCTATTCCAGGTCATAGTTTTTATATTACTTTATTTGTCTGTCCAGATGACTTTGTGGCCCATTTCCAGATGTAATGAAATCGGCAAAAGCCAAGTGCACATTTTCATTTTTATTTAATGCTTTAACTTTTAAAGCATTAAATAAAAACCCAAATGGCAAAAACTAGTAATAAGTTCGCCTTAATCTCTGTTTTAAAGTTTCAAGTTTTCAAGGGTTTTATTATGTAAAACATGGGGTTCGTGGGAGGGAAACTAAACACTAGTCACAGAATAAAAGCAAAACAAGCATTAATAAATCTAACAAAGATCAATAAAGTTAAATAAATTAAACGGTCTCAAAACAAGGATAGTAACAGTAGTGCAATTAGCGTAATGTAGGTAAATAAATTTCAGTAAATTAGGGTTGGTACAGGCTAGTTGATTAGTCGACTTCATTGCTCTACCGCGACGCTGATCACGTGACAATAACAACATGGCCGCCTCCTAGAGGACAGGTGAGGAGTCTGTGAGATCGTTGCAGCAAACTAGCAGCGGTCCATCAAGTGCGTGGAAATACTTCACTAAAGATGAAAGCCACTCTGTCGCGGTATGCGAAATACGTAAGTCAGTCCCGAAATCCAATGAAAGTACTAACGCGAGGCACGCTCATCTACGCTAACGCTAGCAGATGGGACGGCACAAATGCTCATGAAGGCTGTAGGTTAATGACTTCACAAGACAACGATGCATATCACTGATTTGATGGTGTATTTTATTTTTATTAGACGTTTAGCTGCAGCACACGGAGAAGGCTACTCTTACAATCTTACAACACGCTGTGGCGTACTGTTAAATGCTATTGACAGTGCCGATTATAGGCTATACATAAATGCAGCGCACAGTATTGACAGACTAATGTGTTTATGTTCTGTTCTGTTGTGTTTTGTTATAGTTGACATTGCTGCTTTGGTCGTAGAGTTTGTTTTTGTACTTGATGTCAGTGAATGCACCATGCGAGAGACAGAAGTTCTAACACTAGATCTCAGAATTTGAATATAAAAAATTAGTGTTTATAGTGTTTATGGGCTACTGGTTGTCGGCTCTGCACCAAGCCTCCAGTTGTGCTACATCAAGTCTAGAGTCTGATTGTTGCTGGATATTAGCTGCTCCATCACTGCTGTGTCATCTGCAGACTTGACAACACGGGTGCTCAGGAACGTGGCCGAGCAGTCACAAGCCAGCAGCGTGTACATCAGGTGGCTGAGGACACATCCCTGAGGGACGCCAGTGTTGAGGATGATGGGAGAGGAAGTGTTGGTGTGGATCCTAGTCGACCATTTTGCTGCTAACGTGTTTAGCTTCAGTGGTGCTCAGATGCACCTCAGTTACCCTTCTGCCCATCACTGAAAAAGGCCCGGGTAAAATGATTTGATTAAAATAATGGCTTCTGGGCTAATATGTGTTTGCTAACGTCTCTGTGTTTGTAAGATAAATGTGTCAGAGTGTCCAAGAACAAATTCTTTTCATGCTGTAATTAAGTCTTGAATGTTGATATAGACTCTGGTAATTACAGTTATGTTGTGAATGTGGCGTTGAGTGAAGAGGGACTGGTTTTTAACAATCATCTCATGTTTATTGTCACTTCCACAATATGTAACATACAGAGGTGGGAAATACTGTTTCTCCCACACGGTGCTAGTTAAACTGATCAGGCATAACATTATGACTAGTATTGTGTTGGTCTTCCTTGTGCCTCATCAGAAAATGGACATGGGCCTCCTGTGGTGTCCTGGCAACAGAATGTTGTTAGTGGCGGTCTTTTGGTTGGTTGAGTACCGTTTTGTGTGTGTGTCTATGTCAGGCTGCATCTTCCTGGGTATGACTGCTGCCATCAAGGAGTATCATTGCTGTGGGGTGGGGTCCAAATTAATTTCCCCGCAGAACATAAAATTGTCAGAAGATCGTCAGTGTTACTTCCTTCTCCTGTCAGTGGTTTTAATGTTGTACCTAATCGGTGTACAGTTACATTAATGTTGTGGTCTTTATCTCCAAGAAGTCTTGATTTGTTCATAATTTGAAGTGCTATGTTACCCATGATCCTTAGATAATGCTGTTTCTGTAACAGGCAACTGATATAAAACGAGGAGCTGTCCAGTGGACGGCCTGACGGATGAAGAGCAAAGAAGCTGGAGACACGCAGGAGCGTACAGGTGGATAACCCAGACACAAGGTGGAGAGATGAGGGTGCTCAGGAGAGAGCCTGAAGGCAAGGCTGAGTGGCAGGAGTTTCATTCAATATGAATACAGTCATAATTACATTTTAATTCAACTTCCAGACATTCTAGTGTTTATATTCAGATCACAGAGGTTGTTCTCACTCGACTCGACTAAAACTAATAAATGAATGAATAAACCGCTGGTATTTAGTTTATTAGTTACATTGCATTTACTTATTGTAAATTTGAAGAAAACATGAAGAACACATTCAGTGTTTCTCGAGTTCAGTCCCAAACTTTGTACACTTGGAGCTGGAGAAAGTCGGCGTGGGATGCGTGACATTTTGTCCTTGTCCTGACTCTGGTACAAAGTGTCTGCAGTTGGTGCAGCTGCCGCAGTAGGTTCCTTATGTTGAGTGAAAATAAAAGGCTCGGGCCTCTTTGAAATGTTAAAAGTGATGTTCAAGTTCAAGATAGACGTCAATGTGTTAGCAAATCAAATTTAAATAGACAGGAAAAGGGCTTTATTTTGGCAAATCCTTTCACTTAAACTTGAATAAATTTCAAGGAATAAATGAGAAAATCTAAAAAACAGAAAAGTGGCACAAGCCAATATAGGAAAATGTATTCTATTATAAATCATCTGGTGTGTATTATTTATTTACTTACTTATACAGTGGTGCAATTAAAATGAATTATTCTTATTTTTTTAAAAAACATCTGGAGCTGAGGAACACCGCATGTCAGCGCTGATTGCGTGTGACAGCAGAGCGTGAAAGCGACGCCCCTCGCCATCAGAGTGAGACCTCTTCATTTCTCCCCCCTCCTCCTCCGCCGCTGACGCTGTAAGCAGCCGAGCCGCTGCCGGTCCGCTCCCCGCACTCCATCCCGGCTGACTGCGTGCCGCACACCGCCTTTTAAAACGGGGAGACGCAGCGAGAGAGAGAGAGAGAGAGAGAGAGGGCACGGGAGCGAGTCTGCACCTGGACTGCACCGGGTCCGTGGATTTAAGGAGAGGAAACGAGAGGAAGAGAGAGTTAAAGCCATCTCCGCTGCGACAAGGGAGCGCCTCCAGACTGCTGTCCAGTTTAACAAGGTAACAGAAAAAACAAAAAAAAGAAACAGCTTGTCCGTCTTTTTACGCACGGCTAACGAGCTCGAATTTTACGCACGGACACCACTAGATGAGGTGGCAAATAAATGGAAAATAATTAAAAAAGAGGGGGTCAACAGTGACCTCCAAGTCCGTGGTCATCACCCAGCATCACGGCCGACACAAACGCGGTTTTTGTCCGTGAACTGCATCCCCTCTGTCCTGAAACTTCGGTCAGTCTAATGCTTCTGCGTTGGGCGGTTCTCCGGGTTTTCACTGGCATAATTAAAGCTCCCAAGTAAATGAATGCGGATTTCACCTGCGTCCTGGAAGGGAATCATTTTTTGGGGGGGATGTTAGAGATGCCCGAGGAGTAGCATGAGCACGTCCCTGTGTACAAGATAAAATGGATAATGCGATTTTGCACTGCTCTGGCTTGTATGAATGTATACTCTGTGTATGTGTGTGTGCTGAACTGGGTTGAGACTGGTTGGGAAACGGTGCGGTTTGCGGGTTCAAGTCGCTCCGGTGTGGCTTCCCATGTCGCCTCATGTCTCGGTGCAATCTCCCTCTGCATGACATTCCTCTCTTTCTCTTTCCCACACTCTCATGCGCTTTGGAGACGTTTTTGTTTTTATTCCCTTTACAAATCTTCAAGTCTTCAAGGTAAAACATTCGTGCCCAAAATATTCCACAGTCCTCCTCATCTATTAGTTTTTGGCTTTGCATGTGTGCGCGTGTTCCTGATGTGATGGGCGGCAGAAGTGTCTCATTCCAAACAGATGTTGAGGATAAGCTTATGAAATACATCTGTAGCCAGAGAGAACGAGCCCTTTAGGTCAAATGTAATTGTCACCAGTGGTATTTAATTCTCTCTCTCTCTCTCTCTCTCTCTCTCTCCCTCTCGCACACTGTCTCCTTGTCTGTGCTGTCGACTCCACATTCTTTGGCTGTGACAAGCGGGCGTAGCAGCCAGAGAGCCAGCCAAGTGTGTGTGTGTGTGCGAGCGGTTTGTGTGTGTGCATCGGTGCATGTGATTGGGTGGGTGCACTCTTTGCTCCCCTTGCTCAATATTTGACTGTGCGCGTGTCGGTATGTGCGTCTGGTCTGGACACGTGTGTGTTTGTGTGCGTCCGGGTTTGTCTCCTGGCGCTGACCGCCACTGACCGACGGAGAGCTCGACCAGCCTCACCTGGAACAGACCCAATTAACACGCGAAACCTTTAATATCTATTTTTATTCCTTACATAATTCAGAATCGCTCTCGGGGGCTGTCACCTGTTCGTCCTGACAGCCACTGCTCCTTCGTTTCCTCCTCTTGCAGGTTCCAGTCGTGCTCTGTCGGAGTGTGCGTTGTTGAGAAAGAGGAAGGGGAGAGGGGAGATTTATCACCCTCCTAAACATTTCATCAGGTGAAGCTTGTTTTCCCCATGACGGGACACTGGCCTTCAGGCTCAGTTTGAAAGGGCTGAAATGATAAAGAATCATCGACGGGAATTTAACAAGTCCAATTCGATCTTGTGGGCGACTGACAGCGTGATACGGGAGTGATTCTAATATATTCACATTTTGTTTCTGTTTGTTTGTGAGGGCACTGAGTTCATAAAAAAGAGACAACTCCCATTGACATTATGTAGAGCAGCAAGATAAGTGAACCTTTTATGCATTGCTTATTTCAACAACACGTCCTTTCTCAAGTTCTTCGTGATATTCCAGACGTCCCTATGCCAATAAACACATTCTAGTTCCTAGTAGGGGATCCCAAAGTGTCCCCAAGCCAGGTAAGATATAGTTCAGTCCTTCCGGCGATTTCCGGGTCTACCCCTGGGTGTTCTCCCAGCTGGCCCTGGCCGGTAAACCTCTAACGGGAGGTGGCCGAAAGGCATCCTCACCATATGCCCAAACCACCTCAACTGGCGCCTTTTCAAAGAGCAGTACACAAATAGTTGCATTGCTCTTGTCCATACTGCTATGTACCTTTACACCCACACTAGCCTTGCAGTGACAGTGCAAGGGTCTTTGGGGGGGGTTCATGGACCTAATTGTCCCAATCAGTCCGCTTCACGAGGTCTGGATAAAAGGGCATGGCTCTGGAGGCATAGGGGAACCATGTCGATATACTCTTTATGTTTGTAACTCTCGTTTGTCTCCAGTATATGTTGCACAATACCGAATGCATAATTCAAAAAATTCACCGCAAAGGTTTAGTTGATGTCGTCAACAAACTGTACTTGGAGTCAAGTGTTAGGAGATAGGATATACTTTGAGACATCAAAAAGGACTCGGAGGAGGCATCTGCTGATCTGACCCGTGCCTTGCTAAAACACAATTAGCATGTTTCTTCATGACTCTGCCGTATCCAGCACATTGAACAGGCTCGACCGTCTACCGTACATATTGTGTACTGTGGTATCAGCTTTTCTCCGAACAACACTCTCTGACCTTTAGTCCTCCAAAGCAGCGGAAAGCTGTGCCTGTCTATGCAAATGTATTAAAGAGGCAGATTACTGCACACCATACCCTACCCGGGAAACAAAATCACAAAGCACACAAGTCAAAAAGACCTTTGACATCGGTTGACCCGGAGTTCATGAGCCTCTGCCTGCTTTGTTTAGAGTGAATGGACTGTACACTGAGTACAATACATCTGTTATGTCTTTTTGACATGGATGTCCCTTGATATAGCTGTTCATTAGCGGGGTCCACCCTTCTGTGTTGATGTGTTCAAAAGGTCTCTTCGTAGCAGCACCACCGAATACTCGCCCAAGAACGTTTCCCCATTAAGCCGTCTAACACATTACAACTATTACTCATTCCGACAGGCCGTCCAAGAACTCTTTAATATTTGTTTATTTCGTGTTTGCAGTGAATGCTGTGGGGAGTAGTTGTCGGGGGACAGGATAAGGTCCCACACAAACACACCGGTGCTCTCCGAGGATGCTCTGACAGGTGAAAAACAGTGCATTTTCTGCACTAGTGATGCCGCAGTTAGGAGGCTTTTTGCAGCTATCCTTTCAGAAACAAAAGAGGCTACAAAACAGGGCTGGATTTGGTTGCATAAATTATAGATAGTTTTCTTGTTTGGAGAAAGTATAAAGAAAGTCTCAAGTTTGTATATGCACTCTCATACATATTTATCAAAGCTTGGCTTTGTGACCCCTGCAATACTTTCCAACCACATTTGATATTGTCACACTTATATATATTCAGAGGTGGAAACATTTTGGTATTGCTTGCATTCTTCTCCTGCTCCTGAAGACTTCCACTGGAACACAGTACAGGCTGAATACTCCTATTACTAGACTAATCTACGGCAAACTATTTCGGTTTCTGCCTCAAAGCTGCTCCTCTAATCCACATTGTATCACCGCTGTAACAGTTCACGCAACTGGTAAATGAGGCAGGCATTAGACATTACCTTCCAATTGCCAGCTGAACGAAGAAGCATTTAAATGAAGATTAGGATGGCTAGCTCATTACCCACCACCTCTGCTAGTTAGCGTTAGAAATGTTGGCGCTCGTTCCCATAGGTGTTAGCCTTACATTTGTATTAGCGTACTTATGTAGTACTAGATAAGAGTACGGGACCACCAACTTTACAAGTTGCTACTCGTAATCTTAGCAAATGCTTAGAAGTCTTGAATGGTGAACAAGGATGTGTTGGGAAACTCTAACTCTAGCATAGTTTAGTAAACGGACAGGAAGTTAAACTTGAATTGATTTTCAAACCACAAGGAGGGTGCAAGAGACTTGCAGTGGTAGCACAAATTGAAAAACATGGGGTCAACATTAGGTGAAAGACACAGTTGCACATCCATGCTCTAGAGAATAATTATGTTGATGATGAGGGCATGTCCAGGACTGGTAGATACGAGACGGTAGCTTTGCAGTCGTTTCTCGAAGTCAGACAGTTCCATGCAGGTGAAAGGATGTGAGAGATTCTGAAAAAGGCCAAATAATTATGCCATGCGGTGGCGTGGGGCACTCCCAGCAGACAGTTTTCCGAGATTGATAGGGTGCCTTAGATGTGCTAGAACAAGTCTCACCCCCTAAGTCTGAGGCTTTTGTTGAATCTGTGCGCCAGAGAAGCAGTTAAGGAAAGCTACATTAAAAACCTTAGTGTCTGATTGCTGCAGTTTCAGTCAAAATGATGACTATGAACTCAGGCATTCAACACTGTGAGTGTCTTCCAGGAGACGGAAAATATCTGCCTCAATGGCAAAACCATTCAACAAGAACAACTAGAAACCCTCTTGACCCTTCCTGTTCATCCATATTTTTCTTGTAAACTCTAGCCTGGCTGCAGTTCACCCTATGCATCCTTCAATCTCAGTTTGACGCCCTTAAATTGAGCCACACCCTCCAGCTCTGCCCGGGAGATTCCAAACTCGGGTGCATACGTAACGCTAGGTCAGCTGCAGGGTGTCCCGTCAGCCGATCCTACCCGTAACATCTCCGCAAATAAGGCGCCTACTTTCAACGCCTGACACCACTTGGGCTGTCGGTTCTTTCTGTCAGAGTTCCTTGTCTCTAAAGGTTGAGCCATCACACGGCACCCTTGAGTGATCGAGCCCGTGACTCAAGCGAATGCGGGAAGATTGACTTTGCGGAAGCTCCAGCTCGAGGCTGAGCTGTCTCTCCACATTACTGATAACGATCAGTCAATCTCACATTCCTTCGTTCACCCGCTTCTGAACAGGGTGTACTTAAAACCCTTCATTTAGGGCAGCCATTCGCTTCAATCCAAATTAGGAGAACCCCTTTTATCCAGCAGAGTAGAACGATGCCGTCAGATGATAACAAATTACGTCTGGTTTCCATTGCCGATCTCCGGTAATCTGGTCTGATTACTACTACTACTCTACGGTCCTTTGCGCTAATGCCCCTCTGAACATTGGATGGTTTTACCAAAGCTAACATTGACAAAGACTTTCTGACCTCAGCTAGGAAAAGAAAAAGGATTGAGAACCACCTTGTTTTACTCATCTCTACATACTGATATTGGGCGACATTAATGCATCAGTGCAAGTTAGCGAAGCAGCCTCCAAAACATTCAGTAAGCCTTTGCAAATATTTAATAAGGTGCTAATGCCTTCAGCGTGGGATTAGGTCCCTTAAGAAACACACGTTGCAGTATCATTAGAATATTAAATGTAAACAGAGTTTTATTTGTTTACCGTCACTCCACCAGGGAAGCTTAAAGTTCTCCCTGGCACAGGCAAATCAAATTGGGCTTCGCTGCTGCAGCTGTGTGGGCTGAAATCTCTGCGGAGGCAAGTGAGAGAATGGGAGGAAGAGGGTAAGACCTAAGACGCGCAATCTGAACCATCGCGACCATCATTCCAAAATCAAAAGCCATCCGTTTAATGTTCCCTCGCCGAAGGTGCTAGACATCAGATGTATAAAGTGGGCTTGGCACTGGCGACTGTGACAGACAGACTTATTTCTCACCGAGGACAGGCACAGTGAGTGGACGGCTGCAGGATATTTTACTGGCTGACGCGAAAATCAATGCGGTGGTTGTGGAGATGCCACTCCTAAATCTACACTCTCCAGGAATGTGTGTGTGTGTGTGTGTGTGTGTGTGTGAGCGAGGGCGTGTTTGTCTAAGACTCAAATCATTTCTCTCTTCCTCAGTTCTGACCCTGCTTTGCGTCGGCACGATTCTTTATCTTTCCTAACCCTTTCCCCCTCCCTTATCTCCCTCACGCAGAATGCGAATATGTTTGCATGTGTGACTGTGAAGGCACATAAACGGGGTGAGACGGGTTAGACGCACACAAAACGTAAGGTTTTACAAGTCTTTGTGAAATGCTGTAACTATGTTTGTGGGATTATTTCCCCACATAAAAGCCTCTTTGTCCATGAACACTGTATCTGGTTTTCAAAAAAAATAAAAAAAATAAATCACGTGAATCTCATGAGGTATAGTTTGGTCCATATATTTTTAGCCATCTACTGCATGGCAACAAGTATCTTAACATAGTTTTGCGAAAAGGAAATGATATCAGATCCATGTTTTTACTTTTTAGTATTGGAAAAAAAGTATCTTTTAAATTGAAACCACAAATATTATATTACATATCCAGGAAATAGTCTCTACTCTCATCTCCACAATGGAGATATGACTCTATACTATATACTATCATGATGTGAGGGAAAATAAAAATTGACAAATGATTTCCGTGGCAACTTAAATTTAAGTTTTATCATTTATACCAGTTGGTGTTTGTTTTTTGGTGAAATGCTGAAACTTATTCTGTCTAACTAACTGTAAACAGGTGACATATAACCTGATCACTCTGAAACTATGTTTACAAGTATTTATTAGATTTAAACAGGAAAAATACACATTTTGCAATTTCAGCCAAGTTTCAGAAACTAAGCACAGCACTGAAATCATATTAACGTCACCGCAGATACACATGGACGTACATTTTAAGTATAAGTTGATTTTGTTTATTCTTAGCCCCTCTCCTCAATTGCATTTATCAACTATCCCTACACTTCCCCAGCAGTTTGTAACATTAGTCCTATGTTTACATTATATAAAAAGTTCAAGTATTAAAAAGTGGTTAAAGTAATAATTCAATCATCCATTAATTTTCTGTAACCACTTGTCCAGTGGAAGCTGGTGGAGGGAGCTTTATGCTTTGAACCCCCTGTATTTTCTCTTGAGAAGCCTTTCGGTTTACGGTAGACTTATAACGACCTGTCTCCCTCCTGGAGAGTGGAGATCTTCACTTGGCCGTATGTTGTGAACTAAGCCTTCTGTTGACGTCCAGGCCCTTTTTATGTTGCCGAGCTCACCAGCGCATTCCCTTTTCTTCGTGTCAGGATGTATCAAACCACTCCTACTCATCACTCCTGACATCCCTCTCTTTGAGAGCTCCATTGTATGTTCCTGAATGCAAACCCCACTCTTGGAAACAGTGGCTTTAACTGATGGAGAAATAACGTTTAAAAATATCCAAAACCTTTCTATGAAACGGCTTTTGAGTTAATTGTCCAGTCGTGTTTGCGCTCCTAAAAATAGAGGACTTTGAATATAAATGGTTGTAATTTTGAAGCCCTTCCAATTTGGATGTGAATACCCTCAAATTAGCGTTGAAGGTCTACGCTTTGAGCCAGTGTTCACTGTATAAACGTAACCTACCTAAAACTTTTGATGAAGTGCATTATCGTCCAGACTCCAAGTAATAGTCCTGCCACCGTCCAAAGACATGCTCGTTAGTGTCATTGGTGATTCTAAATTGGCCGTGTGAATGGTTGTCTGTCTCTCTGTGATAGCCTACAATAGACTGGTGACATGTCCAGGGTGTACCCTGCCTCTAGCCCGATGACGCTGGAATAGGCTCCAGCAGACCCGCAGGATAAGCGGTTATAGAAGATGAATGAATAAATGAATTCTACATGTGTATAGTATTTTTACAATCAACTATAAACTGCGGATATTTTTAGCAGAAGTACTCGTAATGTTGGAAGGAATAGTTGACAAAGAACAAGGTCACAACAGAAAAGATGATGAAGTCCTTAAGATTTTCATCTATTATCCTTATTATTGGTTAGCACTCATGGGTAGATTCATTTGAAAACGTGTTTTTGTCCAAGTATCTCAAGGTGGAAACCTCCTCGAATGAGTTGTTAGCCTTATATCATGTCAGGACTGCACAGATAAACTCCTATAGAGGTGCAGAAATTTGCTTAGTTTCTGCATCCGTTCTGCTACAAACCCCTACAGTGAGTAGTTTTCCGGAACAATTTTAAATGGTGGACATGGGAGCACGGGAAGAGCTCACCAACAAACACGGTGTGGACCTGGCCCGAGCAAAGAGGTACCGAGACACCCAAAACCTGATGGAGCCTCTATAAGTCATTAGTCTCGGCTCATCTGTTAATCCGAGCTCCGCTGCAAAACAGTGGAGCCGCGCGTGCTGTGTGTATCATCGTGCTGTAATAACCCCTAAGCATGTGACTGCGATTAGTGGCTCCTGTGCTGACTACGCAAAACAGCGCATTAAACGTATCAGAACTGAGCGCGGGACGCCGCGGTGAGTTACGCGCGCAGCCGGCAGCGTGTGACTCCGCGCGGGGAATAATTTAGCGCCGGCTGAGGTATTGAGAAATGAAACTGTTATCGCGAAGTGAAACATTAGAATGAATTTTAGGTGAGGTTTGTGCCAGTTCGCCGCTTGGCAAAAGACAACAGAATCTCAGCGAGCCAGATACTGCGGGCAGCCCTGCCAAGTCTGTGAGGACACACACTGATTCACGGGCTGTTTCAGCCCTGATAACAGACAGCACAACCCCTGTGTGTGTGTGTAGAGTAATGTTTTAAATGTCTAAAGTGAAACTATTTTAAATGAAATATAGACAAAAACCAAACCAACTTTCCCACCCAGACATTTGTTTGTGGTACAAAATTTGTCCGGAACCTTTTTGCTGGGAGCGGATTATGAGCGGGCTCTGGGATGGTAGCTCTCTGATGTCAGTATTTGTTATATTTGTGTGTCAAATACAGGCACATGTACATAAATGCAGAGATTTGTGTGCGTAATCATATGTGTACGCAATAAATTACAGTATTGAGTGTAATAGTGACCTAGGTTCTATACTTTATAATATGGTGGGTGTAAATCCATTGGAGAGATTGAAGTAACAGGTCTATTAACCTTAAACACCTGCTAACCTCATTTCTATAATGGCTTAGCACTTACACTGATCAGCCACAACGTTATGATCACTGACGGGTGAAGTAAATAACATTCGCCATCTTGTGACAATGCAATGTTCTGTTGGGAAATGGCATCCGTGCGGATGGTACTTAGACATGTAGCACCCACCTAGACCAGACCAGACCAGACCAGACCAGACCAGGCAACCCCACCCCATAGCAATAACACTTCTCAAAAAAACAAGAACAAAAAGGTGTTGACCTGGCCTCCAAAGTCCCCAGATCTCAAAGTGGATGGCGCTGGGGCAAGCCTGGACCACAGAGGCCCCTCCCCTCAACCCAAATGCTCCCCACTAACAACATTCTGTTGACACCACAGGACACCCTGAGAAGGTCCATGTCCATTTATCCAAAAAAGGCCTTTTTTTGGATGTACCATGACCTGAATGATTGAGAACCTTCACAGATGTCCTTTCTCTGATGAGTCGCAACTGTTTCGGAGGCACAAGGAAGAACTAATATTAGGATATATAGGTTATAATGTTGTGGCTGATTGGTGTATATAAGGCAGATAAAGCTAATTATTTTGTTGGCTTACCAAAACCAAATGCATATACCCGACAGAACATTTTGTAACAAGCTACTTGGGACACCAACACCACCCCCTACTGTTAATAGGGATGATACATCTGCGGTGTCGTCGTGTGGCCATGACTCTGGACGCTGAACTCTTTCAGAGCATCCATCAGCTTTTGGAAGTCCTCTTTTTCTTGTTTTTCATTTCAAAATCAACCATGTCAGAAACAGCAAAGCTTGTGACCAGCTCCCAGTCAGAAATGATGAGTAAATGATCTTCAGGATTTGCTGGTGCAGGTCTTATCCGCTCTGGCACCGACTCAATACCTCCCAGGACTTAAAAAAAAAATCTGCTGCTGAATCCCTGGCGCCATTGCACCACGGTGCAACTACAGAGATCTTGTGGAGTTCAATCCTTGGCAGGTTGCCGCTGTTTTGGCGTCGCATTGGAGGGCGTGGACGCTTTGGCTCATCAGCGTATGCACATGAGTGAGCATTTGTTGGAAAAATATTGTCGATTATAATATATTCCTGTTCTCTTGCGGGAGGATGGATAACCTAATTTAGTTTAGGTCGTCCGTGCGGTCGGGGCGCTCTAAAATCCATCTAACTCCCTGCCCACTTCCATCATCATTTTAATGCCAGAGAATTAATGTCAGCTCGTGTGACCCCGACCCTTCATCTACTTCCACCTGGCTCCTGGTAAATGCTGGTGCCGCGTTCTGTCACTGGTCAACTTGGTTTAGGATGATGGAAGAGACTAAAATGGAATGTAAATATCACAGCTTTATATTCGTATTGAGTGGATGATATTTTATTCATCCGGCTGTATTCGCAGCGGTGCTGGATCTGGGGTGAAAGCAGGGAAGCGTGTCTCCGGGGCTCGGAGCGCTCTGATTGGGTGAGAGTGAGTCACACACATGTTCTCTAATGAGCTGACAGGCCACATCAGCGCCGAGTGTCCGGGTCCACTGAGTGTCTCAGTGTGTGCAGTCCTACGCCAATATGTGCACATGCCACTTTTAAATGCGTGTGTGTGTCTGTGTGCATGAGTGCTTGCACCTTAGGGCCCGGCGGAGTATTGAGGCCAGTTGAAACAGGGCGACATCAGAGGTATGCTAATCCGATGCGCTCACCAAGACACACACACACATCATTTTTGCACATACACTCAGTTTTTTTTTTTTTTCTCGCTTCCATTTTACCCGCTTTCCGAACTGGTTTAATTCCACCAGATAGATGAGATACGGCTTTGCGATTTTTTCCCCCCCAGTTGTCCCGATTCATGATAATTACAGCACGGGTCGCTAGTCAGCAGCTCTGCCGGACTCCCACTGCCACTCCCCTACAAGCTGCTTCCGTACCGCCGGCCTCACAGGCCTGAATAGCTACCTACCCGCGGCCGGGCAGAGCCTGTATTGTACATGCCAATCAATGTAACATGTCCAGAAGATGTTCTTGGAATATAAAGCGGATCCGCGCTCTCACATGTCAGCGCTGTATATTCCTAGCCTCGGGAACTGAATATCCACAGATGTGGTATGTGTTTGATCTCCGTATACCCAGTTCAGCCTCCCCTATATTTCTGTTTTTATTCTGTGGGCGGGATTAATATATACACCGATCAGCCACAACATTAAAACCACTGACAGGAGAAGTAAATAACATTGACCATCTTGTGACAATACGATGTTCTGCTGGGAAACTTTCGGACCTGGCATTCATGTGGATATTACTTAGACATGTACCATCCACACAGCCCATAGCAATGACACTCCCTGATGGCAGCAGCCATTCTCAGCACGGGCACAGGCATACAGACAAAAACGGTTTAGGAGCAACTCAAAAAAACATGAAGAACATCACAAGGTGTTGACCTGGCCTCCAAATTCCACAGATCCAACTGATCCAAGTATCTGTGGGATGCACTGGAACAAAGTGATCCACAGAGGCCCCTCCCCTCAACCCATAGGACCCAAAGTCCTGTCTGAGATTGTCTGTGAAGGTTCTCAGTCATCCAGGTCATGGTATTTCCAAAAAAGGTTCAAAAAGACAACTGGACTTGAGTTTTTTGAGAAGACGTTTCACCACTCATCCGAGTTGCTTCTTCAGTTCTACGGGACTTGTGGGACTCTACAAGTCCAGTTGCCTTTTTGGACCCACTAACAACATTTTGGTGCCAGACACCACAGGACACCCTCAGAAGGCCCATGTCCATTACCTGATGAGCCACAACTGTTTTGGAGGCACAAGGGAGACCTACACAATATTAGGAAGGTGGTCATAATGTTAAGCCAGATCGATGTGTAGGATTTTATTGAAGTATTTGACTCAGTCTACCTTGTGTGTTTACTAAAATTTTGTATCCTGCCAAGCAATATATGGTGGGTAAACATGTATGGGCTCCGCTTGATGTTTCGCTTCACGCATGCAAAGTGCAAAAGAGCTGGATGATGTTGAGTCTAAATGTAAAGGTGCAGCGATCGCCGATGCTCCGCCAATCAATGGTCTCTTTGTTAGGAATCAGCTGAGCCAATCGCGAGCGAGCGTGCCATCAAAAGCCCGCTCTGCTCATCTAGGAAATCCTGCTTTCTTTCTGGACGGTGCAGAACAGCAGGATGTTGACACATAACAGCAGGACAAATGTGAAGCCAGGGACGGCTGGTGCGGGTTTTATTTTAACAGTTAATTAGGGTAAATTAAATAAATAAATAAATGAGAACACAATTAGCAAAGCTGTTTATATGGCCGCATAAATCTACTCGTCCTTCTATTGCATTTCATCATACCTTAAAATAAAGTTTCCAGCAGGGAGCACACTGCATCCTTTACATGCCATTTGCATGCAATCCCATGACGGTAAACGCAGCAGGAGGTTGTGCGTGGTGGCGCAGCTCGCTGACACAACACGTCTCCGAAAGCTGCACATTCATAACAGATGCGCCCTGCCCGTTCCAGATGTCGCTGAGTTTAATGAACCGAAGAAGAGGCGTCAAACCGTAGATCGTATGAGGCAGGTGGTTATTGATGAATGCAGATTGATTTACCGGGGCTTTTTTGCTTGATGCGATCTGGCGAGAGAAGAGAAGAAGAAGACGTCGCATCAGGAACAGATGAGGTTCTGGGTCAAAATGCACAAAGCTGCCACTTGGTCATTTGGCGGTGTTGCCTAAACAGTGACTGGGATCTGTGGCATCGCCTCATGTTATTGATGTCTGGACCGAAAATGTTGGACCTGAACTTATTACAACAATTGCAGCCTAGCATGCATGTTCTGCATGTTCTGCATGCTAGGCGGCCGAGGAGCTGCCGTATTCCAAATCATGCAGCAGATACGCTATAGGTTATTCATTCCAGATGGACCTTGGTGAAAAGGACTGTACTAGGGTGAACAGAGAAGATTAGATGAGCCACTTGAACACAAAAAGAGAATGGAAGGACGTCTGGGAGAGCCAAGGCCAAAACAACAAACTATAAATGCCAATAACCTACGCTTGGCTGAACAAAAAATAGCAATACAAACATATTGCTGGTTTAGGGTAAGGGTAGCTACAAAAGCAGTCCTACCCCTGAATACAAAGCAACCTACATCTTAAGGCCTTGACAAAAGACGCAGACCCATTGTCTACCCACCTGTTAACCTCTCACTGGCCAAACTCAGTTCATTCAGTTAAAAACCTTTGCATCCCAGCCATTTCCTATTTTCTCCGGTGTACCTCAAGGTTCTGTCCTCGGGTCCAGTTCTCTTCATCATTTACCTCCTTCCCGTTGGTCACATATTCCATAAATACAATATTCGTTTCACCGCTATGCGGACGACACCCAGCTCTACCTTTCCTCCAGCCCTCCTCCCCTCATGACCACCATGGATCCAGAGCCTTCAGCCGTTCCGCCCCCCGCCTCTGGAATTCCCTTCCACCAAACATCCGCAACATTGACTTATTGGTTATTTTCAAATCCCATCTCAAAACCCACCCTTTTCTGCAAGCATACCCTCCCTGACTGTCACTCTCCAAATCTTTTTATCGTATCTTTTAGTGTCTTATTCTTGTAGTTTGTTAATTGCTTTTAATGTCTGTTATAGATTTTAAATCCTGTTTTACTTGTACGGTGACCTTGGGTGTTTTGAAAGGCGCCTATAAATAAAATGTGTTGTTATTATTATAGTACGGCTGCAATAAAATGACCAAGAGGCCCAGATGCACAGCTGTCCGGTCCTTTAATACTCCAGTGGGTCCCGATTGGTTGCAGTAGCACCAGTGATGGGAAAAAAGAGGTAGGGAGGACTAGGGGCCGCTGGCAGATTGCTAGAGTAGGAGGATATTAGAAAATGTTTGTGTATTTGAATGTTATGATTAGATAAAGCTGTGAAGTGTCTCTGGACGTCATCGTTTTGTTTGCTGCACTGCCTCTCTGAGACAAATTTAACGCGCTGAGTCGGCTGAAAAGCGAGCATCAGGGGTCAGACCGGTGCCAAAGGTGCGGGTCAGACCACAAAAGCTACAGCGATGGCTTGACACTGGAAAAACACACGGCCATAAAAGCTTGGCGTGTCGCGGCCCTAAGAAGCATTTTCCAACGTAACATCGAAAGCTTGCGCTGCGGTTTCCCCGCACATGAATGAACCTCTTGCCTGTTTGCTCCTCTCCACTGCGCGCCCTGCGCTTGTCACCAAAAATACCGCTCAGATGAGCACAGGAGGGTAAATCCCAAACAGTCCTAAGTGCTGTTTGTTCTGGTCGCCATGAAAACAGGGTCTTATGATTTTATGAGGTCTGTCTGCACCTATTGGAGTCCCCCAGTTGGTGTTTACCCCCCTCCGGCGTCATCTCCTGGTTCTGCTGCCTCACGCTTAAAAAAACAAACAAACTGTGGGATCATAAGAGCAGGCAGCATCAAGCCACCCACGTCCACAGATCTTAGGTATGCACCTTGCATGCGGCGCCAAAGGAGCAATGTCCACGGCGGCCGTCGTGAGGCTCGAAGGCGCCTCAGCAGAGGTCCGACACGGGATGAAAGCCGTGACTCTCTCTGCCGGCCGACTCAGATTTCTGTAATCTTTCCACCGAGGAAATTATCTCCAAACAACAGAGAGTGCTACCTCTGCTCGTTGCCATGGTGAACCTCGGCAGGTCTGAGCCTCAGGTGTGTGCGTCAGTGCACGCACCTCTCTCTCTATATATACGTGTGTGTGTGTGAGCAGGTAAGAAGAGAAGGAAGCAGAGAGAGAGTGATTAAAATTAGGAAGATGTTCAGTTGGAATCCTCTCCCCGTGATGCTCGCTCATTCTCTGCTACCCTCGGCCTGCGTGTGTGTGTGTGTGTGTGTGTGTGAGTGAGGGCAGCAGTGTTTTCTCTCTCGGCAGCTTTCCACCAGTCGGCAGCCTGCATGGTAATAAGCTGTTAGGTGGCAGACTTTACCTTCCACACACACACATATGCACACGGACACCCACACGGTGATAAAGCGGCATTATCCTTCCCCTCCATCCTCATATGCATTTCTTCTTCATCCCTCATTTCCTCCCTCGCCCTCGCATGTGTTCGTTCTCTTTCTTTTCTTTTTTTTTTGCCCACCCCTTCTCTTTTCTCTCCCCCAGCTTCGCCTGTTATCGTTTCTGTCTCGGAGCTTTTCTCTTCAGCCAAGCGTGGCGCACGCACGCACGCGATCTCCCGCGGAATACACTTGCGCAAACGCAGAAACATCTATCCAGCGCGCCGCTGACAAGCCGTGGCGCACGTGCGTGTATTTGTGTATGCACGCCATTCCTCTTGGATGCACACCCGTGCCGGCTGCGTGTCTGCGCACGCGCTCCCCTGTCAGACTGCCCTGCTCTATATTTGCTGTATCTGTGCCAGCCCACCGGCCATGCACAGTCCACCTCTCTTTCATTCGGTCGCTATCTGCCTCTACTTACACCGCGCACGCTTGTATTTGTCTTGGTGTGCGTGCGCGCGTGCAGATTACTCGAGTTTGCAAAGGCAGCAAACGGTGACAGAAGAAAAGAGGAGCAGGAAGGGAACAAGGCCGAGGAGGAAAGGGTTAGAGGTGGGGGGTAAAGAGAAAAAAAACAACAAACACAAAAAAATAAACGAAGGAGAGAAAGACGAGAGGGAGGATAGGAGAGAGGTAGCCAAAGGGCAGGATAGAGCTGTCCATGTGTGTGTAATGGGAGAGTGAGGATGTGAAGCCAAGTGTAAAGAAATAATCTTGACAAAGCCTGAAAATACTTCGGCTCAACTGTGACCGGAGCCAACACACACAGAGCTCTAATGCTGATAAATGTGGAATTCAGTCACTTAATGAGAGTGACTCTCATTTTAAAAATAATGCACACAGTACGCAGGTTATCTCTCTGTGTTTCAACGTGTCATTGTTGTGTTATTTAATAAATGGAACCTCTTCTGTCTCTACGCATGAGGGACGTAACACAAAGCTACAGTCTGCCTCATGTATATATGTATTCAGATTATGCTGGGAGGGGGTTCAGTGGGATCAGTTTTTAAAAAGTGTCTCACTGGATTAATTCTCATGGTTTTCTCACAAATGTTTAAAACCCCACAAACATTTAATCAGGTCTTTGGTTATTTCTTTAACGTTCATGTGTTGTGATCTGTCCGTTAACGTTGGAATTTAGTTGCGTGGAGTTTTCTCTTTGTAAATTCAAGGTTGTGAGTTTTGAACATTTCCTGTTCCGTTATGATGTTGAGTTTTTGCATTTGTAATGATCCCTTACCCTTTCAGTTAGTTTTACCCCCCCCGTCTTTGTGATTAGGAAGTGGTTTTCTCCTTGTCTTTGCTCCTCCCCTCTGCTTTCACCTGAATCCCGCCCATTTCTCCGTTAGTGATTGTGCACGGATGTACCTTTTGTGTAGTTCCCCGAGTGTCATAGTCCCTTGCTATCCATGCTACTCATTAGCTTATGATCGTTTACCCACCCATATAACTTTGGTGTTATTTGCAGTCCTTTGGAAGATATTTAGCTCCAGTGGAGCGCCGCGTATATCTATATAGTGGGAGTGAATGGGGCACTGAAAACCTTTAAATAACGCATAACCTGCCGTGAAACATTTCATTCATTTCACCAATATTTTGTTATGACATGCTAGTGCTATTCCCCAGTGAGTCTGGAGTTACCGGTTGTCATCTCTTAGCAATGGTCGGCTTGTTTTTTTCCGATTCTGAGGTTGTGGACGACGACTTTGTTTATGAGGGGCGTCCTTACTGTTTTGAGCCAGAGTATACGGATGAGGAGCTCGTTGAAAGGAGGACGCGAAGGCAGAGAGAGGAACAGCTAGCCAAAGAACAATAAACTGCTGCATGCCCGCGAATATGTAACGGGTAACTCCGGACTCAACTGGTAATAGCACTAGCGTACTGTGACAAAATATTGGTGAAATGAACTAGTTTTGCGGCAGATAATGTGTTATTTAGAGGCTGTGTGTCGGTGCCCCATTCACTCCCATTATATGGATATACACGGTACCAAGGACTCCAAATAACACCAAAGTTATATTGGTGAGTAAACAACCGTATTATATACCAGAAATAAGGTCCAAATTGCAAAAAACGGCAATTCCCCTTTAAATTAGCCAATCCTTAGCTTTGCTAAGCTAACACCAAGTATTGCCTAACTGCAGTGTTCTCTGGATTTACGACTGACAGTACCACTTTAACGCCAATTAAGCCATAACCACAAACTCACAAACTCCATTTGAAGGCACCAAATAACATTTTCAGAGTGGAATACAGCCATCACGGTGGTACCGAATCCACCTGTGCTATTCCTTCCACGACAAGTCAAACTGTCGACGCTGGAGCAGTGTGTGGGTAATTTGACGATCCAGTAAGCGAACTATCAAACTTCTGTTCGCAGAGGACGGCGCGGCGTGCGGCGGGAAACGAAGGCGCTCACGTTGGGGAGACAATCAAAGCAGCCCGTGCTGAGCAAAGGCCAGTTTTAAGCACTGATCTAGACTCTGTCAAACTGCCACCCATGTGTGAAGGAACGAGCTACCACAGAGTGGTCCAAACTGGCTTCGGGCTGCGCAGTCCATGAGATAGCACAAGACAGCGATAGAGAGAGAGAGAGAGAGAGAGCATGAAGGAGAGGTCTAGACAGACAAAGCCTGAGGAGAAGAGAGAGAGGATAGGATGATGAAGGGAACGATAGAGCAAGCAACATGATTAGATGTTTGTAGACGGAGAAAGGAGGGAAGGATAAGACAGATCTAGTCTTATGTGAGAGCAGATCATCCTAAACGGGCCTCGGAAATATACTAAGCTGCTATCTGTGTGTGTGTGTGTGCGCGGTTTCAGCTGATTTGACGGGCATGTAGGAGGACTGAAAAGCCTGTCTCCTCCTCTTACCATCACGCACTCCTCTCCCTCTTGTTATCTCCTTCCTCCTCAGCTTGTCCCTCGTTTTCATGCTCTTCCTCACCTAGCACTGCTCTTATTATTAGCCGCTCTCCCTTTCCATCCCTTTCAGTTCCCTCTCCTCGTTCTTAATTACACCTGTCAAGCTTCATTTTCCTCTTATTTCCCTGCTTTGTGTGCGCACGTTAATTCTCCTTCCTGGTTTCCAGTGCTGTGACGAGGCTCAGCTCTCACTCAGGGTCACTCTGGCTCCTATTGAGAGCATGTCATTAGTGTTTTTTCAAACCTGCCCTTTTGCATCCGGTCTGTAGTTCGTACGTAACATTTGAATCGACCTCTAGTAAAATACGTAGCTGTGAACAAGCTGGTTGTTGGCCATTTCCCGGTGTCAGTGAGTGTCAGCTGTCCCCAGTCTGGCACTGTTAGGAGCCCTGTTGACAGCTTTTCAGCCGATTCAGCATGATGAATCAGTCAGTAAGACAGATCTTTGTCCAGCTTGGAGAAGCAGTGCATGGAATGGCAAACAGAAGTAACAGAGTAAATAAAATTACATAGTTTAAAGGGCACACAAAATACGTAACTTGTATTTATTTTGAGTCTGGAAGCCCTACATAGAAAGTATCTTTGTTGGGAACTCATTATGTTCCAGCAAAGATCTGATGGATCGTCCCTGGAACTGTCCAATTCCATGCAAAGGTTTTATATTTTATTTTTATCGGCTGAAACACGTCTCGAACGTGCTGGTCGGCGCGTTATCATCTGGAATGATTAAAAAGTCGACCAACTGATCAGGGGGAAGGGTTGCTAGTGCTGGCAGAGTGATATCCCTTTACGCAGCTGTCTGTTGGCCATAGTCTTTGCGATGTGTTCAAGTGAAAGCCTCTGACCAGTGTTTCCAGATGGGAAATGAAGCAATATTGTACTGTCGCGTTAAAATGATGGCATTTTCACCCAAACTGTTGTATGTACTGAAACAACTTGGGGAAAAAGCACAAACTAATATAGTGCATTTAAAACCAAAGCTATTCTATGTGCATTGAACTGCAGTAACCTGTGGCAGAGGTCCTTAATGTTTGCCAGGCCAAGGCCCCCCAAAGTGATGAAGAGATGGAGTGGAGACCCCTTACTTATGTATATGTGATTTAATTTGCGGGGGGAATATATAAAAAAAGTCTAATCAACCAAAACTTTCACAACCCCAGAGCATAGACTGTATATAAATATGGACAACATGTCACCACTTCCTTGCATTGGCCAAACTGACACTATTTTCCCAGGGATATGGGCAGTACTATCTTGCAAGTTTGGAGCCAGGATACCAGTAAGGTCCGAGCGCAGAGCCACGCGGGGCCACGATATCGATGAGCCGACCACGTGTCCGCCAGACATAATTTCGTTTAATTAATTCGTCAATAATAGCATCAGATAATCAACTAAAACTAAAATAATCTCAATAATTGACACTTGAACATGCTTCAAAATTGTATTGACTATATAAAATGAGAGAAACTATCCTTGACGGTACTTCAGTGTTTTAGTTTTGCCTAAAAATGGAGAGGGCGGAGCTTAACACCTATACAGCAGCCAGTCACCAGGGGGAGCTCTAGTTACTTTGTCTTCACTTTTGAGGAGCAGTTCTAATGTCCATCTTTGTACAGTCTATGGCCCAGACACACATAAGAGGCTGGGATTTGTTTTTCTTTTTATGTCATTTCATTAATTTCCCTCTGTTCCCCCCGTTGAAGACCTCTGATCTTTTATTCATTGTCAGGTTGTATAAATACAGTAATTATCGTATATCTGGCAACAGGGGTTCAGACCCAGGTAACGGCTCGTCTTTGATTTGTCCGCACCTTAAAGCAAACACCTACAGGAGGATTTAGACACACTCCAGATAACAACCCTTGAACTGACTCATTCCTTGGGACTGATTCACTCACTGTATTGCAGATAAATTTAGCCACTAAATGTGTTTCTAGAAAGAACGAGCAACGTCAGACTTAAATTACATGTTAGCTAAAATAGTCTATGTTATACGTTTCTCATGTTTTTCACCACTAGCTCTTGAAAAGCCGCAAAAACACAGATAATATGTAAAATTAACTCACTCACACACACACACACACACACACTGAAGGTTCATTGTGCCAGAGGCTTGTGAATTACAAAATCCTTGATGTGCTGCTTTTTTAATTCCTTGTCCTCTTCTGCTTATCCTCCTTTCCTCCACCCCATGTATTTATTTATTTGCTTTCAATGTCGTCTTTCCAGCCCTCCTTCTTCCCTCTTTCATTTCCCTCCTCATCCCTTACGCCCCTTCTTCCTCAATCCTTCACCTCCTTCGTTTTCCCCTTTCTGACTCGCTTTAATCTGCTATCTTCCTCCGCACGCCCCTCTCTCTCCGTTCTGTTCGCTTTTTAATATTTCTGGGGAAAAAAAAAAAAACTAATTGAAAAACTGGGATGAAACCCAAAGAAGACAGTGGGAGAAGAAAAGCTGTATGTTTTGAAAAGAAGAAGAGGCGCTACGCAAAGCCGCGTAGGGCTGCAAAATGGAAATCTACAACAACGCTCCCAGCATCGATCAAAACATGTGCCGTCAGCGCGGAGGAAGGAGATGGAGCCGTCCAGATTTGTTGGAGTTTGTGAAATGGTCATGACATTTAATTAAAATGATTTGTGTCCTTGGACGTGAATTTTCCCTTTTTTTTTTTTTGTGCTTGTGACACAGAACCAGGGAAAATAACGTACTCATACTGGCAGCGACTTTTGTGGCTGTGCCATATATTTGAAAGGATGTAGCTGGAAAATTAATGAAATGACATAAAAAAGAAAAACAAATCCCAGCCTCTTATTTGTGTCAGGGCCATAGACTGTACAAAGATGGACGCAGAACTGCTCCTCAAAAGTGAAGCCAAAGCAACTGGAGCTCCCCCTGGTGGCTAGCTGCAGTATAGATCATAAGCTCCGCCCTCTCCATGTTAGTGGGTGGGGCTTGGGCCGAAACAAAACACTGAAGTACAAGTCAAGGATAATTTCTCTCATTTAAGGTAGTCAATATAATATTGAACCATGTTTAAGTGTCAATTATTGGGATAAGTTTAGTATTAGTTGGTTATAATATGCTATTATTGACAAATTACTTAAACGAAATTATGTCTGGCGGACGCATGGTCGACTCAGCGATATCATGGCTCCACGTGGCTCTGCTCTCCGACCTTACTGGTGCTCTGGCTCCAAACGTAGTGTGTCAGTTTGGCCAGTCCAAAGAGTGGTGACATGGCGTCCATATTTATATACAGTCTATGCTCTGGAACCAAGACCCTTCAACCTTCCAAGGAGTGCTTTTGACCATCTTTCTATTAGCATGTACTGCACCTTCATACCATGATCAGTGTCATCAACAGTCTGTAGCCTTGTACACTAATCAGCTTGATTCTTGACTATCGAACTAACTGCCATGAGACTATAGGCTGAACTGGTGCAGAGCCATAAGCTCAAACCACCTGTGTACGCCCCCCCCAAAAAAAATAAAAATAAATTAACAGTTCATGTTCATGGACACAAATCAATAGATTCAATTTTA
Organism: Planiliza haematocheilus; assembly: GCA_005024645.1. NCBI lineage: Eukaryota > Metazoa > Chordata > Actinopteri > Mugiliformes > Mugilidae > Planiliza > Planiliza haematocheilus. Next base: position 2,390,141 of record SRSE01001373.1, read on the forward strand.
TGTCTGATGGAACGGGTTGAAGAAAAAAAAGCAGATTAACTCGGAGGAGGAGAGATGTAAAGATCAAAAGAAGCGAGAGGGAGAGAACGGAAGCCAAGACGAATGGAGGGAGGATTAGAGACATTGTGCGCGGGAAAGCAAACCGAGCATTAAACCTGCACAGGAGGGAGAAACTGTCAAGCGTTACTGCTGAACGTTTGCTGTTTAAAAGGCGCTTTACAAATTGTATGATAAAATAAACAAGATGAAAACGCAATGAAACAGTGCAAGGTGACAGAAACTACAGAGCGGGAGACTGTAGGCTTGTGTTGACTTTAAAGAATAGACAACTGAAAGTTCACATAGACGAAGGTATGGTCCTGGACCAGCAGGTTATCTACAGACCGGTGATGATATTTTAAAATGGATTTTGTGACTTACTGATAGTCGCTGCAGAGTCTGTTGAATGGCTGTTATTTTTTATTTATTATACCTCCCTGGCAGCGATAGCCGTGGCGGCCAGAGGCAGTGTGCTTTTTCGGGTTGTTCCAATCTCACGAGTGCAATATTTCAGGAAAGCTTGGAGGGAATATATTTTTTTTTTTTGGAGGAAATGGGGGTGCCTCAAACACATTTCAGGCTAATTAGGATAGACTTTTACAGAGTACTCTCAAATAGGACGACATGATATAGTGATGACTCTTTATATCCAAAAGCTCAAAGGTCAGTTTAAGTTAATATATTCGACTGGATGTCACAGACATGCTCGTCAGGTTAACTGGTGATTCTAAATTGGTCATAGCTGTGCATGAAGGGTTGCCTGACACTGTGTTAGCCCTGCGATAGACTGGCCACCTGTCCAGGGTGTACCCCGCCTCTTGTCCAGTGACAGACTAAGACTTAGATAAACTTTATTCATCCACAAGGGAAACTGCTTGGTCACAGTAGCTCAGTTGTACATAAAAAAACACTCTTGAGAACCTCAGATAAAAAAAGATAAAATAAAATAAAATAGAAATAAAAAATAAGTAAAATCTAGTAAGATAAAACAAACATAGTATAAGCAAAAATATACAAATTAGCATATTAGCATATGGTGCAAATGTACAAGAAACAGAGAAGGAAGAATATAAATTATATATACAGGGTAAGTGTCTGTGAAGGTTCTCAGTCATCCAGGTCATGGTAATCCAAAAAAAAAGTTTCAAAAAAGGCAACTGGACTTGTAGATTTTTGGAGAAGACCTTTCACCACTCATCCGAGTAGCGTCTTCAGTTCTAGGGGACTGGTGGGAAGTCTGAAAAAACTTGCTTGTTATGCTAATAACCAGAAACTGGTGCAGCTAATTTCCATTAACGTTACATTTCCATTACAGGTTAAGGTTAGGGTGACCAGACGTCCCCGATTTCCGGGGACAGTCCCCGTTTTGGTGTCCCTCTCCCTGGCTAAAGATGTCTCCGAAAATGTCCCCGATTTAGCTTTTTATGAATGAGAAATAAAATTGCATGTAAACTATTAACAACAGGTATTACGGTAGCCAGGTAGCAAGCACGAGTTAGCATGGTGCGCGCATACTAGAACAACGGTTATTACGGTAGCCGGTCGTGCTCAGTTCCAGGTGGTGTTATATCACTCCATTAAGATTGCGCTAGACTTTTTCGTTGTGTGTCAAGGCATCCGTCAGGTAGTATTTTAAAATAAAACTTGCCGTCCATCAGTCCTAGCAATGTGCTTTACTATATACACTCAATGGCTTTCATCCGATTCCTTCATTTTGGTAGCCGTTAGCCACATATACATACGTAGCCTATATAGTTAGGCGAGATCTGATGTGTGTGTCAGTGTAATCGGTGTACCAGTGTAAGGTGTAACTAGTGTCCATTAACATTAATAACATGAAGTTATCTGTATTGGAAAGGTGAGTTGTTGTACAGCTGGACAGAGACTGGTATGAATGACATCCTGTAGCGTTCAGTGTAGGAGCGGAGCTGGATCAGTCTCTGCTGTCGTCAGGTGTAGTGGATGTGATGCACTGTCCATGATGGAGAGCAGTTTGTCCAGTGTCCTCCTCACTGAGACAAATGTCTCCAACTCACTGCCAATGACATGACCAGCCTTTCGGATCAATTTGTCGATCCTATTTGTGGCCTTTTTACTGGTGCTGCTCCCCCAACAAACCACAGCAAAGTACAGGGCGCTCGCAACAACAGACTCGTACGTTAAAAGACGTATGCAGCTGGGATAGGCTCCAGCCCCTTTGTGATCCTTCACACAGGAGAAGTGGTTACAGAAGATGAATGAATGAATGTCCCAGACAGTCAGCAGAAGTGATTAAAGATTTCCACCACCTTACTTTACCTTGGCCTGCAGTGGCCATGGCGTTTGAGTTTTCATTGTTAATAAAATCTCTCACACAGAAATACTTGTGGCCATTTGAATTAAAAAAAAGAAAAAACCTTGGCTCCAGGTTTAGTCAATTAGATTTAGTTTTTCCTCTGAACCTGGGATTTCTGCCAACTTCTGTCCTTTAGCCATCACCGATAATGACTTTATTTCCTGGCAGAAGGGAACCGGACGTCTAAGGTGGCTGCTCAGATGTTACTGTGCTGACGGTACATTTGTCCCCGACTGTAAACAAATGATAAACCATCTCCGGCTTTGCGAGTCGCTCTGACCGGCCTGCGCTTTCTTTCCGACTTTCTGCCTCTTGTCATCAGAAGACGTTTAACCGCTCACTTAGATTTACTTACGTTTCTAGTGATGACAACGTCCAAAACTTTTGACCGATGGATATTGGCAATGCCAGATTTCAAAGTCGGCCAGAGATTGGTCTTCCAATTTGCTGTATGTGAGACATGCACAAGTGTGTGTGTGTGTGTGTGCCTGATTGGATTTGCCCTGTGTGGGTGTTGGCAGACTGAGCCGACCTCACGCGGTGTATAATTATTCCTAGAGAAAGAGCGAGAATATAAAAAGACAAAAAAAAAAAAAAGGGGGGCAAGGTAATGATAGACAGAGGCAGAGACAGATGGGGGGAGAAAACAAAGCTGAACGATGGAGGGTGAGACGGAGGGATGAGACATGACAGCGGGAGAGGCAGATAGAAGAGAGGAGACAGCGGAGAGGTGGAGGGACAGGCGGTGATTGTGCGCTGGCCTCGCGGTGAACCCTCTGTTTGAAGCTTTATGCCAACTCCTACACATGCTTTTGCACAAATAATTGCTGTTTCTGTACATATTAGCCTCTCTGCACCGCTGTGTCTGGGGGTTTATCGCCTGTAATATATTTGCTGTAATGCAGGCTGAAGGATGTCCTATCTAAGTCGCAACTGGAGAAGGTGGGAAGACGTTCTGTGCGTCAAGGGATAAGTGCGTTAATATAAGTGTGAGATGAAAGAGGAATCTCGTGTAGCACAGAGTGAGTAGGTGGAATGTTTCACATGATAAATCCACAATATATACGGAGACAAATATTGTGTAGGTCTAACTTGTGCCTCCAAATCAGTTCTGATTCACCTCAGAGTGGACATGGGCCTTCTGAGGGTGTCCTGGGGTGCATGTTTGGGTCCTATGGGTTGAGGGGAGGGGCCTACGTGGATCATTTGGAGGTCAGGTGGTTGGTACACGTCTAAGTAACATCCACATGAATGCCATGTGCAAAAGTTTCCCAGCAGAACATTGAATTGTCACAAGTTGTTGTTTCCTTCTGTCAGTGGTCATATTGTTATGCCTGATCGGTGTGCATGCCGTGATCCTGAGAAGTCACATTTCTCCCGTACTAGCTTCTGCTCGTTGGCTCCCCGTGCGATCCAGACAAAACTTTAAAATCCCTCTCCTTGCATTAAAATCCTTTAATAACCCAGCTCCACATTTTTAAGACTCGTAGTCCTATATTATTCCAACAGAACACCTCTCTCTCTCTGAGTGCAGGCTTAGTTGTGGTTTCTAGAGTTTCCAAAAGAGGAACAGAAGTCAGAGCATTTCGTATCCTCTCTCTATCTCCTCTCTCTGCGGAACCAGCTTGAGGTTTGGGAAGTTTTAAGGTTAGGCTTAAAACTCTTCATAAAGTTTATATATATGTATTTTTTCTCCTTCTCCTTTTGTCTTTACTCCCTCTCCGTGCCTTGATATATTGCACGTCATCAGCTCGCTGCGCTGTACTATTTTTCCCTGCGTCTTGGGTTGGGGGGGATACGGCCAAAAAACACAATCAATTTTGTTTCAGTCTTGTAGTCTATTCATAATCTGAATTGCTGTTTGCATGAACGGAAGACGCTGGACACTGGGAAATGAGGCAGCTGTTGTTCGCTGCTCTTCAGCTGTGGTTTTGGAGCTGGGTCTGGAGCTAGCATCTCGTCCATTCATAAACTTTTACCGACACAGCGAATCGGCGTCAGTGAAGAGCCCATGGCTACCTTTAGTTCGTATTATTTCCTTGTCTTCAGCACCTGCTAATACTCCAGCTTGTTGTGTACTCGCAAATCTCAGATCAGCCAGATGATCAACCGACTGAGAAGAAAGAGTCCAGAGAACTCAGCCTTTTTTTCAATCAATTGACCTTCTGTTGGCGTTATAATTGCATGGTTGACCACCAACCACAGGACTCCTACCCTTTGCCGACTCCCAACTTCCGGTGTTACTGTTGCTAGATTAGACAAACAATAGCAATGAGAGATTGATTTAAACGCAAATCGAAAACCTCTGGTAGTTCTCTACACCTAGAGTCTAGAGGTACAAGACCAGTTCTTGGACTTGTACTGTACTGTACGTTCTGATAATGGTTGGTGGTCAACAGACTCATCAGAAGACCAAGAAAGGGTCAACTGTGCAATGTCTGTGAAGGGTCTCAGTCTTCTAGGCCATGGCGTATCCAAAAACGCTAAATCAAATCAGAAAGTTGCAAAATTAGTGTCTGTTAACAAGTAGATACCTACAAGTAAGTAAAGTAGTCGTTAACAGGGTCTGGTCATGCAAGTTTCCGATGGTTTGCGCCCATAGATGTCCCTATTTAAACTCAAACTCCTCACCAGTCCTTGAAGAAGTGAAGAGGTTACTTGGATCAAACGTCTTCAAGGAAGTCTACAAGTCCAGTTGCCTTTCTTTAGCGTTTTCTGGTTGTGGTCAGTTGTGAAGTGTAGAATCGCACCATTAAATGCCACTTGGCTTCTTGCGCTAGTTTCCCAGGTGCCCCAGGTACAAAACTGGCACTGTGAGCCAAAGTCCCCAAGTGCTGGTACCTGGTTGAACCTTCTTGCACGGCGCTGTCGCCACTGAATTAGCTACACACACAGATAGTGAAGTCAGACTTTATTGAGAGGCGGAATTGTACATTGTTGGTTTGAGGATTAATAAAAATACAACAATGATACTAGACGTCTGACAAGTACGGGAAATTTCATAAAGACCAGCACAGAACGCGACATGGATCACCTCCGCTCTGGGTGTCGAGAGCAGCTCATTTGCATTTTCTTCATTCGACAAGCGACAGGCCTTTGTCTGGCGCCTGTGGAGTGATCCGTACTGTAACTTCATGCCACTACGTCATAAATCAGCGCAGAGTGTCCCCGCAGGGCCGCGGGAAGGCACGCGGCTGTGCATTTATTAAAAGGGGAGGAGGCACGTCATCGAAACAACCCCCTCATTAATTTGATTTCTTTTGTTGTCGCAGAGACGAGCGCGGGCGCGGCTGTATTCTGACTCGTTCGATTAGACAGCTGATACGTGAATGCGGTTTTCGTGACAGCTCCGGGGTGACGCCGCCGCCACCGCCACCGCCGCGTGAAGTTCGGATGAAAAACTGGGACAGAAGTTTCTGTTTTTTTCTGGTGGATCGGTCGCCCGTCCCTCTCCCACTCCGCCGTTTGCTATCTTTTCCGGCAGTGCTAATAGAGCGGGATTATCCATAGTGAAGATGAAAAGGGTTTCATTTCCCCCTGAGCTTCCTCTCCGCATGTGTTTATGTGTGTGTGTTAGGGTTATTGCGGTGCATTGTCATAGATGAAAATAGCAGCCAGACGAAGTCAGCAATTATCTGCTCCCTCTTTCTCACTTTGTCTCTCTCTGTCTAGCTGTCTCTCTCCTCTTTATCACCCTCCATCTTCCTCCCCCCCCTCTTGTATCTCTTCTCCCTCTCTTTATCCGTCTTCCCTCTCTCTTTCCTTTCATGTCTCTGACCTCTTTCTGCTTTCGCCTAACATTGCAATTTTAGGTAATTTTCCTAATTCTGCCCGTCGCTTAACTATGGCCGCCTTCCCTTCCCCCCTTTTAACTGTGCTTCTAGGAAGTTCGCAAGAAAAAGAGAGAATCAGCCATCCACCGCTACAGCATTATGCAAATTGTAGAAGTTGCTTCGACGAGCTAGGCGGTGAGTGGTGGTCATTTTTCCCTGTGCCAATTACGACAGCATATCTATCGGAAAAGTTACGGTTGAATTTATATTTTCTTTTTATGTTTCGGTCTGCCCCGGGAATCTTCAGTGGTCTGACGCTCCACGTACACCGATCAGGCATAACATTAAAACCCATCGACGCTAATATTGTGTAGGTTTTTTCTCTTAAAGGGGAAGTACTACCTGGTCAATTTACAGACCCCGGATGATGATAACAGGTAACTCCGGACTCAGCAGGGAATAGCACTAGCGTATCATAACAAAATATTTGTGACATGAATCAGTTTTGCAGCAGATAACGCGCTATTAAGAGGCGGTGTTTCGGTGCCCCATTCACTCCCATTATATGGATATACGCGGATATAAATATTTCCTAAACGAGTGCACAAAAGTTATATGGGTGAGTAAACGATCATATTTTATGCTAGTTCCCCTTTAACAGGTTCTGTGTTGTGCAGAAAATACACCGTCTAGTCTCGAGTTTTAATGCACACACACGCTTGCTATCTATCTCCTGTTATTGAATTATTTCCGTTTCATAGAGAAGAGAATGAGAATAAATTGCGGTTTGATTGTTGCCAACGACTCATCCTGGCTATGGCCCAGCTCATTTGTGTTTCCGACCGCCGATTTGTCGCCTTTTTCTGTCCGTCTCCTGACAGTTTTCTCTCTTCACCTCCGCGCCTCTTTCCCTCTGTCACTGTCTGACTCTTTCCATTGAAGCTTCTGTCTATATTTAGGCCGACTGAGGCTGCGCTTGATCTGCCATGTGTTTCCTGCAGATAGGTGTTAATAGGATTCCTTGCTCTCCGCAGCGATCACCTGACCTTACAGGAAAACACGCGTGCTCATCTGTCTGCCTAACGAGAATCATACCAATCTCAGCTTCTATATAAACTTTCTCACACCATTTGTGCGTTTGAAAACATTTGGCATTGGTTTTGCAGTGGCATCTTGTAGTGTTGAGAAATAAAGTGAGGTGATGAATCCAACTTTTAGCAGCCAAAGGGAAGGGCATGACGTAGGGTAGTGGCAGCTATGGCAGACTGGCTGAAGTGCCAGACAGAACGATTTTCACACTTTACTTACACCACTTTCTTCAGAGTCAGCTGTGTGACTCCTGACACTCAAAAAATAAACGTTTCTTGTTGTTTTAGAAGGAGTCCAATGAAATATTGGTTACGCAAAATCCAGTTGTGTTGGAAATATCTGCTGCTTATCTCCAAATCTTTTTTTAGCATTTATTCCATATTCTTGACAACCGACATCTTGTTTCATTGAAGCTTGTATCATCTAACATCTATCTAGGACAACCTAGTTTTGTTGTTAGCCCTAGTACTAACCATGTAATTGTTCACCTTAAAACAGGGGTGCCACATTTTGTTTTGGCTTGCGACCTACTTTTAAAATGACCAAGTCATTTTCGAGATGTACCTATCCATCCCGTCTTTGTTTTTATTAGTTAAAGCCAGAAGAAAAGTTGCTGCGCTGCAACTTTAGAAAAAGTAGCGCCGTTCCTTTAAAAGGGAACTACTGTTTTTTACAACCTGGACCTTATTTATAGCATAAACAACGATGGTTTACTTACCCATATAACTTTTGTCTCATTCAGGAGATAATTAGATCAGCGTATATCCATGTAGTGGGAGTGAATGGGGCACCGAGACGCAGCCTCTATATGACGCATTATCTGCTGCGAAACTTGTTCATTTCACCAATATTTTGTTATGATACGCTAGTGCTCTACCCCATTGAGTTCGGAGTTACCTGTTATCATTATCCGGAGTCTGTAGATTGACCTACAGACCCTGGATGATTTCTTCTTATGGCCCTGTGGCGTGCGCACCCGCGACGGTTGGCTTGTATACCTGTACTTTAGTACGGCTATGGCTATGGCTCAGAATCAGGAAAAATATTCAGCCATGTTGTAAAAAGCTAGCAGACTGTGGTGTTCCAGTCACTCCTGCTATATTTACATCCACGTCCAGGTTGTAAAAAAACACTAGTTCTCCTTTAAGAAAGATGGTTTTCTGGAGTTGTTGTAACCGCACAGCCTTCGCCATCTTCCGGTTGATAGCAATCGATGTATTGGGCACCCCTGCCTTAAAATAACTAGCCAAAACCTTAAATTGGATTGTCATGACACACAATGCATCCAAAACGACACACTAAATACACAGTTATCACATAAGTTTCCTCCTTTTGTTTCATCAGTGCTAATTGCAAATTAAGGTGGCAGGATAATGACAAAAGCCCAAAGCGGAACTGGTTTTCATTTTTCATTTTCAAACTCAAACACAGCTACTATGACTACCGAACCTTTGTCTGTCAGTACTTCATCTACTAAAACCTTCCTAGCCCACTAGTTAACTGCCAAAATTAAAATACACTCCCAGCTACTTAACCGGCGCGTGTTTCTGGCTTTAGCTACTTTTACTAGCGAACATTTTGGCTTCACTTCTCGGTTGAGTCGAATCAAAGCTAGCAGACTAATTGATTGTAGCATCAGCAGGGTCGGGAGTACAGGAGGGACGCTTTTAATTATAGCCGGCTCCCGTTAGCGGCGCAGATTCGTCTCGACAGCTGTTTTCGCCAACCTCGCTCTATCACGGGTGTGTGAGGTTTGTGCATGCTCATATATTAGGATACAGTTGATGGAAATTCTGCAGCTCATCTGTTTTGTTTGTCTCCTGAGTTTGTTGGTCCTGTAATCTGTATCAATGGCTGCTAAGGGAATCTGGGCCAGCATTACGTGTTGTATATTTATATTGAGACGAACACAAATTTTTCTGCAATTTATTACGCATATACATGTGAACCCATGTACATGTATGTACTGTACATATACACTCATGAATTACACATGCCCTACTTGGCAGGGCAGTATATTTCAGTTATCTCAAACACAGCCTCCAGCCACTATGGTGACGTGGCACAGAGAGCACAAACGCACACAAGCATCTCATTGTACACACGCGTGAATGCCACGGTAGTTGTCGGAAAATGTGGTTACTAACAACCCAGAGGGCCAACGTGGACCAGTAATTTGAAGTCCATTATGTGTCTTCATAAACACGGAGTCTTCTCTTACAGCCGGCTCAAACCAGCAGAGGTGTGCGTGTGCGGTGCGATGAGTGGACTGAATTTCGATGTATTTCTGCACGCACAGACGTCCTCGCTTCCCGTCTTGTGGTCTTTGTTTATGTCTTTTTCCCGTGCACGTTAAAACGCACGTAGGGGAACTCATTAGTCCGTGTCTTTGTATACCGCTTGCTGTAGATGGTGACTGGGCCTTGTGGTTGTTTACACATTTTTTCTTTCCTTAATAATTTGTGCGTTTATTATAACACAGAAATTCTCACACAAGCTGAGTGGGTTATAATGGTATCTCCAGTTAAGCGAATGTAGAACTGAAATCACAATATGTCAAATAGGCTGTCAGAAAATTCAAGTAAAGGACCACAGAACTGTCTCTTCATTTGCATTTACATATACTTTAAGCGTCGCTGCTGATTGTTATTATTGTGCTGCCAGCTCCAGTGAAATAATTAATCCTTTATCGCCCTGTGTACAGTTTGGGTTGCACCGCCTCTGAAATAGCTAGCATTAACTTGACTTTTCATACGTATAGTAATAACATTTACATGTCATCGTAATGTATTTTTTCACAGTTAATTGGTGTGGGGTGGAGAGCATTTGCTTAATTATTTCAAAGTGTTAGCAGTTGCTAAGATGAGAGTACAGTTAGGTTTGGTTAGTCATACATCACATTATCATATTTGAATTTACACTATGTAGTGTATTCTATAGCCAGTGAGAAAAAACTATGAAATTGTGCTAAAAACTAGGGATTTCAATAGATTAAGTTTTTAACTGTGATTAATCTCATTAGTTTCCATAGTTACTGCTCCATGGGACTTTCTTAATCTGTTCCAAATGTACCCTAAATTGTTATTTTTCAAGTTCTGAATACTCTTACCAATATGGGAGTAGACTAATTGCTTATTTTATGCAAATTTGGTTTTATATTTTTGCAGTTCATCATGATAACAAATGCGCTCCGGAATATTCTCCAGACAAACCTCAAAGGCATTGCATGCTCAAAAAAAAAAAAAAAAATGCTGAGTCTCTGTTGCATTTATCTAGCCAGGCCTGCCTTTGGCGGGCAGGAGGAAGCCGCTCTTTTCTCAGCTTGTGTGATTGACCAGCGAGCTTTGAAGCCGAACTTTCCGTTTTATCCGTTGCTTCGAGTTGGTTTCGACTCACTTTCTTCTTCCTCTTCTTTTTTCTTGAGGGATTTTTATTTATTTTTTTGATGCTGCGGGGTATATTACTGCAATCCTTAGGATAAAACTATTTATTATGACCACACTTCAGAGTCTGCTTGCTTTGCTCGGGTTGCTGGTGCGCCAAGCACTTCCTGCTGCATGCCAACCATGCCTGAGTTGGCTCCTTGACAACCTCATGTCACAAGAGAGCAAGATGTTCAGAGGCTCATCCCCTCATCCTAAAAGTGAATATGCACCTGTCAAAGGGTGGGATACTGTATATTAGGCCGCAAGTAAACCGCCAGGTCTTTTCAGATCCTGTGCTGAAAGCTTTGAAAATGGGAAAAGGAACTGAGCATTAGGACATTTCGTTAGCGGAATGTCTTTTCCAAGGTTTTCCAAGGGAGGAAAAGTCGGAAAACTGCCAACAGTCACGTGTCCCCTAGGCTCATGGATAGAAATAGGTTGTGAGATCTGGCCCAGGTGGTGCGATCCCTCTGAAGAACTACTGTAGGCCGAGTTGCTAAAGCAAAGGTGTCATAATGCCCAGTGTAGCCAGGCTTACCCTTGTCCACCATGGTCCAGTTCTGGCACACTCTGGCATACCTTTCCCTACCCTAGCTTACCTTACCTGAGTAAGAGAGACACTATGGGCACAAGGAAAGCATGTATAGGCAGTGGGATGCTCTGTCCAGAGTCTAAGAGTCTCTAGTCATCTCCTCAACACTGGCTAATAATTAGCTCATTTCCTCTTTTCTGGCTGCTGCCATTGATTAACATGCACAGTCATTAGCTTTTAATTAAAGGCATACTTCCACAGAAAGTTGGTGGTAATTGCTGGCATTCTACAAAGGCTGGAGACCTTGCTTCTTTGCTTCTTTTTTTTCCACAGTTGCTTCTTGTTTAGCTCATCGGTTTGAGTTATCTCCATTTAAGAGGTTACGAAAACAAATGCACAAGCTGACCTGTTCAAAAGTCGGATATGCTCTGTGGCACTGTGTGGTTTAATGGTAATGTGGAAGTTATGAAATAATATATGTAGCAAAAATGCCATTAAAAAGGGGTGGAGTGTGTAAATGATCACCTGCAGTTTTTAAGAGAATAGGGTATATATTTATCCAGTAATATATTGTGAAATTTTGACTAACATCAAATAAATCAATCAATAAAAATCTCTTGAGGGTGCACAACAAACAGCATTCCAACGTAGCGCTGAAATAACACCATGTTGTAGGAACACGTCAGAATGCTATTTGTGCAAAGGGGACAAACAATGGCGTTACAAGCTCGAAATATTTTGCAGATGAAAACTTGAGGGAAATTGTTTCAGAGCTGTTGTCTCTATGACTAACACTTAGATGGTTTTTTGTTGTTGTGTTATTGTAAAACTTGTAAAACCAGAGAATGCCACTGACGTAGATAACAAATAAGCCCAATTTAACAAACAATAAGCACCAGGAATGGCTGATTTCCTGTTTTAAATGCCACCTTTTGTATTTTTGTCAGACTTGTTGAAAAAAAGAAAAAAACACGTCCTGTTTTTCTTCAGTAATTGTCCCATAATCGGATTGTAACACATTGTTGTTTTTCTTTTGAAAACCTGAGTGTTACACACGTTTAAGTATTTCTGTTCCTTGTGATTAAAATGAAGATAGGGCTTTCATCACATGTGGATAATTATCTCTTTGTTGAGAAGTGACAATGGCTTTATTTAGGCATCTCTTCCTGTTGTGGTGGGAAAAGAAAAAGCCAGAACTGTCCAGGATTAGTGAAAGAATTCATTTCAAAACGTTCAAGAAAACTCCTGAAGCAATGCAGTCATGGGGGTGGGGTGGTAACGATGGAGATGTTAACCACCCTTAACCTTAAAGTTTAAATCAAACAACAGTTCTTAAATGACTGAGCTAGGTTAATTCTGTAGTTAATTGTAACTAAACCTTAATATGGATAAAAAAAAGTGAGTAGGCCATGACACACCAAGCCAGTGGGTGGCCATTTGCTGTCATTCCACCATGGCTACTATTCCATGATTATCATTATACATAGACGACAACCCCCTTAAGGCTTACCTTGAGACAATTAGCTAAGCACTTTTCCGGATGTTTTACTGCGTTGAACACATGAGAAGGCTAGAGAACAGGGAAAGACTGTCTGTCATCCGCACTAAGCAACATTAAATTCATTCATTCATACATTTTCCATCCACTTATCCGGGGACGGGTCGAGGTGGCAACAGGCTAAGTAAGGAACTCCAGACGTACCTCGCCCCAGCAACACATTCCAGCTCATCCTGGGGAATCCCAAGGTGTTCCAGAGCCAGATGAGATATATAATCTCTCCAGTGTGTTCTGGGATTGCCCCAGATCTCCTCTCCTAACCTCCAAAGGGAGGTGCCCGGATAAGATGCCCGAACCACCTATACTGGCCCCTTTGGATGCGGTTCTATTCCGAGCTCCCTTCAAATGTCCAAACTCCTCACCCTATCTCTATGGCTGATCCCAGCCACCCTTTGGGGGAACCTCATTTCCATTCTTTCCATCACTACCCACAGTTCATGACCATAGGTGGGGACTGTAATGATGATAGACTGGTAAATCGAAAGCCTTGCCTTACAGCTCAGTTCAGCTCAGGGTTGGGGGTGAGTTCCTGCCTCAAGTGAGGGAGTTCAAGTATCTCAGGGTTCTGTTCACGAGTGATGGCAACGTGAGATGACATGTGATAAACACAAATTGCTGATAACGTAACTTGGCGTGTTGTCCATATGTCATTACATGATACTAGACTGTGATACAGCCAGCTCTCAAATTCTTCTTACCAAATGCAAGAAACTTGCACATCTCATTGGTACATCTCATTAATTATCATTTAACATCATCATTATTAATAACTTCCTCTCACTGCCTGCCTCCATTGATCAGCCAGCACAGTGTGAAGACTACCTGTCAATGGTTTCTCGGTGGACGAGAGAACATACCCTAAGCGTCAGCAATCATTAGCTTCATCAGGATTAGCTAGGTCAGGTGTCAGGTCCTCCTGCTCTTCTTCACTTCGTGAGTATGTAGTTGCCCCCACCCCCAGCTTGTTGCAGAGGATTTGAATGCATATGTGATAAAGACGTGCTCTACAGCTGTAAAATCCTAGAGGAGCATTAGAGGAATCCTTCTCGCTTTATACGGCACTCCCCTCCCTTATTTCCAAAGCTGCAGATTACTATTCACAGGCTGTTTTACAGAACATCTACTGTGGAGGCTGTGGAAGCTACTGTGGTCAGTTTCTTGCACAGCAAAGCACAGAGCTGACATTATTTAGGACTTAGGATTTAGGATTGTCTGGTGTAAATCATTGCTGTCATAGAATAATAACATCCGAATTAAACTTTTGTACAACGTCAACTAAGGTATTTTAGTGTTCTGTTCTTGGACAGGAGACTTTTACATCTCAGAAATACTCTAAGATTCATGTCAAGGTCTCTGAAGTTGCAACAGGCGTTGTCTTTCTACTTAGCATGATGTTCATTTATTTGCACATGTTCACACCTAATGGGTGTTGAATCGTCTTCAAGTTCATTCCCATCCAGCAGAGCTTTGCCGCTGGTAAGACTTTAATGACTTGTGGATTCTCGGCAAGTTTGTTGGTTAAAATATTTATCGGCCATTAGCTGTCCGCGAACAATTAAACCTTGTTGTATGCTTTTTTTTCCCCTGCTCTTTGCAGGTGAAAGCCTCGGCTCTCTCTGTAAACCGCCGACCACTGACCGAACTAGGGCATGAATAAATGCAAAACTGAAAGGCTGTAACTGACAAGTACAACATAAACTGCATGTTTTAATGTGTACAGCTACACACCTTATGTCAGCAACGGAAATTCAGCCAGCAAGCTGAGTCACATTTGATTGCACCTGCTGCTGAGGTCGATGTAAACAGTTCCATGTTATTATCTGTTTGCTCGCTGAGTAACATCCGAGAGGTATATCAAGCCACAGCAAAGCTTTCGCATAGAATAGACTTATAGTCGATATCATTGGGAAAACAGCAACATATAGCACCAATGATGGTTCTGTCCATTTAGATGCGGCAGCGGGTCCATATCATTGAGATAGCATGTACAGCAGTGCCCTGGCACAAGGACACCTGAATGGCTTGATTCCAAGTGAGAGTGCCAGTCCAAGGGCTGTGTCATTGTACGTTATGGCACTGACCACTAATAGACCGTGTTTATTAGTGTTATTTATGTATGCCGCCATTTGACAAGGTCAGCCATGCTCATAGTGGGGAATGAATGGAGAAAATAACCTGGGACCTGAATATGTGTATCTGAGTTAAAAATTTAAAAGGCAAGTTGGATGACTTTTCACTTTGACATTCTTTGTGTTACATTAATTATCCTGAAAGATTGTTCACAATGCCGCCCAATGCCACGCAAGACTTTTAGTGTGAAACTTTAAACGTTAAAGGATCATGTTCTTTGGTGAGGCTCGTCAGACAAAAACTCACAGCTACACCAATGATGGAGTTTGAAGCTTGTCACCAAGCCGAGGGGTACGGCTTTATCCTGTCATACATTTATAAGAGTATGCAACATATACCTTAAAAGTTAAAGGGGAACTACTGTGTTGTACAACTCCCATATGGTCTAGCGGTCAGGATTCCTGGTTTTCACCCAGGCGGCCCGGGTTCAACTCCCGGTATGGGAATCTAGATATTTAGGCATTTTCACCGACCGTCTGAAGCACAGCAACTTAAATCCACAAATAATCAGAATATAAATACCTCATTATACTTTTTCTCTGTCTGTACCCAGCTGGCCTTAGGCAGATGGGTCCCTCCATATGAGCTGGGTTCTGCTCAAGGTTTCTTCCTGTTAAAAGGGAGTTTTTTCTTGCCACCATCGCCTTCAGGCTTGCTCTGGGGGTTTCAGGCCGGGTCTTGTAAAGCGTCTTGAGACGATTCGTATTGTTATTGAAGCTATATAAATAAAACTGAATTGAATTGAATTGAACATAGTGGGAGTGACTGGGGCACCGAAACGCAGCCTCTAAATAATGCATTATGTGCTGGGAAACGCGTTCATTTCGCCAATAGACCCCGGATGATGATAACAGATAACTCCTGACTCAAGGGGGAAAAGCACTGGCGTATCACAACAAAATATTGGTGAAATTAATGAGTTTTGCGGCAGATAATGCGTTATTTAGAGGGTGCGTTTCGGTGCCCCATTCACTCCCACTATATGGATATATGCTAATGTGAATATCTGAACAAAACAGTAGTTCCCCTTTTAGTAGAAAGTAAAATAGGAAAGTTCAGTGCAGAGTAAAAGAAGGTCTTTTTAAAGGTGCATGTCGCAATTTCAACTGTCAAGAAGTGTTACGTTTCAAGAGCATATCATCCTACAAGCTTGCAGCTGAGAAATATTTCATACATGCTGCCTTTGTCTTTTATAAATACTAATGAGTTCATTTTGAGGCCCATGTTTATTGCTACGTTTCGACGCGCTCTCTCCAAGAAAATTAAGATCCTCACGATTCTGTGCAAACTTCCGCTCAGACTAAAGCGTAATTCAGGGACTAGGTGAGTGGTTCCCAACCTTTTTTCCTCGGAGTCCCCTTTGTGTCTTAGAAAAGCTCGACCACCCTAATCAGATCTGAACTCCAGTACGTGCAAAAAAGCTTTTGAGTGCCTCGATGAGCATGCAAATCTCAAAAGCCAGTGTTTCCCAAATATGCTTGTGATATTTGAATCAGTGTATTCATGCACAGTTAGGAACCACGGGACGTCTTCTGAAAAAGATGTGCATGATTTCGTGCATACACATATGCATCCATGCTGATGTGCCACAAAGCCCTTTCTGTGCTAAACAAAATGAGCAGTTTATATTTCATTCTTCCCTTCATGTCAGGCGCAAAGTCGCAGAGTGGAGCCGAGACATGTACCAGAGAAAAGCCAACACATCAATTCAGCGTCACTGATATTTACTGACATCAAACTTGGAGAAAAGAGAACACATTATTCCCTTTTTGCGACCAGAAGGACATCTCCCCTTCATCCCCTCACTGAAGCTGTAAACACGGCACGCAGAGGGGGGCATGGCCCTTGCATAATTTTCAGGGTCCCACCCAACTTCCCAAAGTGAAGCCGTCTGGCTCTGCTTTAATTAGGGAGAAAAGTTGCCCAGAGGTTTCAGCTGCAATAGGCGTGTTTTGATGTTGACATTCTTATTGATCTGGGTGAGTCTACTGCAGAGGCTCTGAAGTCTGCTGGGGGGAAAAAACAAACAACAACAAAAAAAAAACGGCTGTCACTTCTCTGCACTGGTAAACACACGAGATCAGACACGCTGGCGCAATCGGACGAACCCCCACACACACGCGCGCGGGGAGTTTATTAATGCATGCGATATAGAAGGCAGCTGGCTTGCATCTTCAAACGCGCATCTATTTGGGAGGAACACTGATATATTTACATAAATGCCGCTGATCTCTCTACCTCTCTCACAAACGCAGGCACATGATTAAGCTGAACTTAACAGTCTGTAAAAGAAGGACAGTGTTAAAGGGGAGTTTTAATGGACTCCTAATTAGTTCGCTTACTTAATAGCAAACTCCTAATGTGAGTGTGTTGTGCTTGTATTGCTTACTTGTTGTGCTGTTGTGGGGACAGAAAGCAAATTCCCATAAATAGATTTTTATGGTTGAAGACTTAGCCTAACTCAAACCTAACCCAAACATTTTAAACTAAGGTTTACAGTTAGGCTTCAGATTCTTCATTCAAAGGAAACTACTGTTTTTTACAACCTGGACCTTATTTCCAGCAAAAATACCATCATTTACTCTTTGGTGTCATTTGAAATCGTTTGTCAGATATTTCCATCTGCGTATATCCATATAGTGGGAGTGACTGGGGCACCGCAATGCAGGATAAATAACGTATTCACTGCTGTATTTACTGATGTAGGAAAAAGGAAGACCATGTGGAAACATAAGATACAAGCATAAGAAGGTGCAACATTTAAAGTGGAGCGACCGTTTTTTACAACCTGGACCATATTTCTGGCATAAAATGTGATCATTTACTCATTTGAAGTCATTAGTTCGATATTTAGATCTGCGTATATCCATATAGTGGGAGTGAATGGGGCACCGAAACACAGCCTCTGAATAACACATTATCTGCTGTGAAACTCGTTCATTTCACTAATATTTTGTTATGATACACTAGTGCTATTCCCCGATAAAATACTTAGCCAAAAAACTAGCAGTAGCAAATTACAGGTAAACAAGCCGACCATTGCGGGTGTGTGCGGCGCTTAGAGATGACATCATCCAGGTCAGAGGTTTTTAGGTCAATCTACAGACCCAGGATGATGATAACAGGTAACTCCGGACTCGACGGGGATTAATACAAGCGTATTATAAATATTGGTGAAATGAGTGAGTTTCACATCAGATAATGCGTTATTTAGAGGCTGTGTTTCGGTGCCCCATTCACTTGCACTATATGGGTATACGCGGATCTAAATATCGTCCTAATGACTTCAAATGAGTAAACGATGATATTTTATGCCAGAAATAAGGTCCAGGTTGTAAAAAACGGTTGCTTCCCTTTAAATGTTGCACCTTCTTATGCTTGTATCCTTCCACATGGTCTGCCTTTTTCCTTCCTACATCCTTTCTTGTGCCATTAAATATAGATACAAAAGGCAAAGCACAAGGCATACATCTGAGCTCTGTTATAAAGTCACCCTTTTATCGAGTTTTAAGACATATTTTTACCTACACTTTTAGATCATTACGGTTTTTGCACATCCTAACAATGAAGAAAGGAATTTCTGCGTGTGTGTTTCTCAGCAACCGTACTTCTGGTGAATATGAATGGCTGCCATATTTTTCCTTAAGTTGTTTGTCCTTGGTTTGCCATCGGCACTCATTCAAATGTTATTTTATGATGTAGTTTCTGAAACGGCCAGAAATCCGAGTTGTGAACTATCTGTATAGAAATACAGATATTGTTGTTCTCAAACTGGTTGTTGCATTTGACACTGTTGGCTTTTTCTGTCAGAAGGAAAAAAAAAAAAGCTTTCCCTATGGGCAAAGCGCTTTGTTGGCGACGGTATTGTCACATCAAGTAAAGATTATTGCCTTCTGGCCACCAGTCATCCTTCAGACCCTGCGTTATGTAGTCTGATAAGTAAGCCACATTGATTTTGCTATCTTTTTTTAACTTTCCACTGTGAGCATGTGGCGTACTCTTCTGGAGTTATGGTTATGGTCTAGTGAAGAGAGGTTTATTGACCATTATCGACCCTGACCTGCACATTATTTGTGTCCCGCTACCACTTTTCCTTTCATCTTTCTCCCCTTCGCGTTTTTTTCTCCTCATAATTACTGCAAGAAAGATGAGTCGCGTTAATGCTCTGACAGAAAGTGCTTTGGACTTGGGCTACGCGGAGGCTGTTGTTCATCTTGGATATCGTCTTTTGACAATTTAAATGTCAAGTAGTAACTGTGATCTGATTATCGACCAACAACACTTGTAAAACCCTGCGGTGCCGTGGCTGCAGCTGTGGTGCTCTTGGTTGAGGGGAGGGGCCTCTGTGGATCAGGCTTTTTCCAATGCATCCCACAGATACTTGATCAGTTTGGGATCTAGTGAATCTTTAGAGTTGTTCCTAAATCGTTTTTGTGTTCATTGGAGGGAGTGTCATTGCTATGGGGTTGGGGTGTCTGGTCCGGTCTACGTGGGTGCTACATGTCTAAGTAACATCCACACCAATGGAAGCCAGGTCCAAATCTTTCCCATCAGGACGTCGAATTGTCACAATGTGGTCAAAGCTATTCACTTCCCCTGTCAGTGGTTTTAATGTTGTGGCCGATCGGTGTATACAGCCATGTCAGGAGACGTGAATGACTCCAGCCTCACTATGTAAGGTACATCTAATTCATATCTCAGGCTCTTTTCAGTTTAAAATCTCTTCAGGCATTTACAACAAAAGGATCTCAGGGATTTCCAGCTCCTTTTCTTGATATGGCTGTTTAATTTCATTCAGTGCTTTCAACACAACTCAAAAGCCAACTTCAAGAGCTTTTATGAGATCTTCTTTTTTTAATTATTTTTTAATGGTAGCTTTATTAATTTATCATACATTTCCAGCAGATCTCTTCTGCAGAGTGTAGGAGGTTTCAGGCGGATGCTGCTGCTGTAAATCTAAAAGAAAGCAAAGACGGGTGAGTCGCAGAAGATTCTGGTATTGCGGCTAGCGTGAATCCACCTCTAGATGGTCTCTAGTTTCAGCTGACTTTTCATTTGTCATTACATCTCCTGTGAATCAAAGCCTCCAGAGTATTTTAGCCTCAGGGTCCCCACGTACAGCATCTTTATTCTGGACGTAAGCGGAGTACAGGCTCTTGGTTGTGGTGTCATAACAGGTTTTCAGCCTGAACAGGAAGTTGGATTTCTTCCATCTGACTTCAGGATACGTCAGAAAATAGCTTTGACTGAATCCTTGCATGGTTTGATGGCGGCTCGGTACGGTAGATTTTACAGCGTTTTGTACTAAATGTGAGCTGCAGCAGGGGGCCAGTGTGGTGAAATGACAAAAGAAAGGGCAACATGCACTCGCTTATGCCTCCAACTTCTCCAATTTTCGTCAGTCACACTTGTTTCCACGTTGCCTTTTCGCTTCCAGTTTTTGGCTTTCTGAGGAATTTCTTGATTGTGATTATTTATTCATGCTCTTGAGTTGCTTACGTCTATCTCTCATTATACGCCACGTTTCCTTCCGTGCTCCTTGCCTTTCCGTCTCTGTCTCATCTGCACCCTGTCATGTTTCGCTGCCACTGACTCGGGCTGATATTTTGCTGCCCTTAATATTTCAGCCATGCTCATGATGAAGAAATGATCACAGGCGGTTTTTCATGTGCCAGTCAAATCGAGAAAAATCTCATGGCTTGCAGCTTCCCCTCCTAATGGAAAATTAAAGAGGCTGGCCATGTGCTTAGCGATACCGCCCCACGCCCTGGAACTGTCACAGGTTTGATCCTCGTAAGACACTTCATCCTGCCAGAGGGTCCTTCAGCGAAAAACATCACGATATCGTTTCTGGCTCCTCGTCGCGTTCCTAACTCCCAAACTTTCAGCAAGCTGCCGTGACAGTATGAAGCTGGCAGGTTTTTGTGTTGTGTGGGCCTACACGGATGCAACGTGGCAATGGTTTGGAGAGAAAAATGGGTACCATTTTCTAAAGGATTGTAAGTTGTCTGTAATTCAGCTTTAAGCTTTTAGCAAGACCTTGTGAGTTGCCCAATTATGAATGAACTCACTGGCTTGTGTTTATCTTACGCCAGCAGGACAGTAGCAGAAGAACAGAAGGCAGAGTCTATGGGGACCAAAATATAACTAGTTTTTATGAGTTTACCCTTTCTGGCAGTCAGGAATATAAAGCTTCTTATGAATAATACTTTGTTAAGAAAGAAAATCACATTTCAACCTTGGCTAATAGTTCTGGTCTACTTTTGAGCTTTGATCCATTGGAGTTATGGGATGGAGACCAGGAATGGTATAATAGGGGCCAATAGCAATGTCTGCATGCTTCGAAGATAATATATACCCATTTCTACCCATTTTGCACGCTAACACTTGCTAGCCCAGCTGATGCTGATAGGCATGTTACTAAACACTGTTCCCTAAGTCAGGAATCAAAGGAAGCCAGCTCCCTAACCCAAACTCTAACCCCATCCATTAAACATTCTGGTAATTTGAAAGATTCTGTCTAGCCAGGAAAGATTGTCCAAAAAAAAATCAAACCAAATATTATTCATCACTAAAAAGAACAGACCGAGGTCTCTTTTCAGCAGTCTAGCAAGGTTGACAAATAGTCATAATTCGGAGACCTGTATTCCTCAAGTGCTTAGTAATAATTCCTCCATTAGCTTCTTTGCAAATAGAACTGGAACAGTAAAAGAATAAATTAGCACTCATTAAAATATTCAAAGCATTACTCTCTCTGAGCTAAGTTCAGTTTCATAACCTCAGCATCTCTGTTAACCCCACCCCGACTGCACTACAAGACTGTTTTGCCCTCCACATTAGATCTTATTCATCCGTCTTTAGGCTATGCATCACAAGACGTTAAGGTTGCCGTAATTTAACCTTAACTTTAAAGCATCCTAATTTTAGACAGCATTAGCTCTATAACCAACCTATGTTTCTAAAATTGTTGAAAATGTTATTGCAAATGGCAGCACACTGGCGAGGTGGTTAGCACTGATGCCTCACAGCAAGAAGGTCACCGGTGCATGTTTGCATGTTCTCCCTGTGTCTGTGTGGGTTCTCTCCGGGTACGCCGGCTTTCTCCCACCGTCCAAAGACATGCTCATTAGGTTAATTGGTGATTCTAAATTAGCCATAGGTGTGCATGTGAGTGTGAATGGTTATCTGTCTCTCTGTGTTAGCCCTGCGATGGACTGGCGACCTGTCCAGGGTGTACCCCTCGCCCGATGACAGCTGGGATAGGCTCCAGCAGACCCCTGTGACCCTTAATTAACATGACTAAATGGGTATAGAAGATGAATGAATGAAAGTTATTGCAAATCAGGTGTGTGATTATTTACACAGGAATTGTGTTTTAGTTTTTCATAGCATTTATTTTATAGCACAGAAACAGTGCTATTTTTTTTCAAAGCCCCAAATAATGGAGTCGTATCTATGCTTGTCCTCCTAAAGTGATTACGATTAGAATTTGTCATTTATTAAAGGAGTTAGTAGTAGTAGTAGCTAAAACTACTTATACACTTGTTTGATGTATTCCAGTATGTTTGTGTCATGGAGTTCCCCAGGGTTCTGTGCTAGGGCCTATACTCTTTTCCTTATCCATGCATCCTGTAGACAGTTTTCTTCAGAAACACTGCATGTATTCTCATTGCTATGCATATGGAACCTAGCTATATGTAACCATGTAGCCAGATGAAATGAATCTGCCAAGCCTTTATGTCTTGAAGACATTTGGTCCTAAACACCTCATAAACATGCAATTTAAACTTTGTTTTTTGATAAAAGATGGTGAAAAAGCCCAGAGCTGATCCAAAATAGTGCAAGTACAGGAACTGCAAGAGGGCTTATCTTCACTTCACTTGTCCACTGTAATACTTTTCATGCATCATCCTAATCCAATTTAAATGACTAACATTCATACTATTTTTTTAATTCATTTTCTTTTTTTTTTAACTTAAGTGCATAAGTAAAGACCTCATTAGCGTACTTTGATGCTGTTGGCTTAGTTCTCCCTAGTTCAGGTTCTGGATCAGGTACTTAAATGCCATCAGCAGATATTAGACTGTGTGTTGTGTTCAAATGTGAGAGAAGTGTTTTAAAACAGCAATACTAACCATAAGGCTTTTCTAGTAGCAGCTTGGATGCCTGATGTTAGAACATATTTTCATATTCGATATATTCTTCTTGATAGACAAACTATTTAATGAAGAAGTAGTTCTTAAGCTCAAGTTTAGTATTGAGCTGTTGACGGTTATATACTATTTTTTCATCTGCAAAAAGAAAATTGATGGTGTAGCACCCTCTCACTCAGCAGTTCATCCCTGACCGGTTGCTTTCAGATTGAATCAGTCCTAGCTAAACCACATAAATATTTCCACAGTGAATGATGAAGCGGAGAAACCAAGAGAGACCGCGCATTGCCGACCTGCAGAAAGAAACATTAAAGTGTTTTTCACCTAAAGGGGAAATTATTGACTTGAATTTTGACCACCATCAGATATTATGAACAACTTCTCCTATGTTAATGGAGAAAGAGACATAATTTCTAATCCATAATGTTTGTCATACTTTTAAAAGCTGATAGTAATAATGTTAATTACCTCTGTATTGGGGTATTTGGCATGACTCATTGCCATTTGTTCAAAAGACTGAGAGGTTTAATGTTGCTATGTAATTTCAAATAGTATGGCAAACTGATCACTGAGCTGGATGAACTTTCATTCCTGGTGTATAGTTTTCAAAGTACATTTTCAATCCAGGTGCTAATTTAAAACGGTTTTAATCAGACATTAAACAGCGGAATAAAATCAGAGTTTACACTGATGACCAAAACTGTATGACCACGCCTCCGCATTCCAAGTCTGACTCACCGGATATGGGCCGCAAATTTCGCACCTCACACATGTACGCTATCTGCTTTTTATTCGCTACCTTCCACTGAACAACAACCACAACAAAGCTAGAAAACTACACACAATTAACTACGCTTAAAATGCCAAGTGAATCACTGAAAAGCTCTACAAAAAATAATAAAAATAATCATGTTTACAACAGGACAATCATTGTACTTGCCCACCAGTTTTGTCTGAAGTGAGCAGAAAACTGTGAATGCACATGAAAAGTCCCGGACGCTGATTTCCAAGTAAATCCATTTTTTTCTGACATGGCTATCATCAGTTGGGAGTTGATTTGCCATGTCGCTTTATTCTGCCAGCAGCATGCAGTTACACTGACTTGACCAATGTAGTGATTCGTTCCACTTCAAACGAGCCTCTGTGATATCGGTTTAATGCATTTCCGCAAGCGCCACATACAGCCATCAAATTGTCTGTGATATTGATGAGTCCAGTGGACTGTTACAGAGCTTCAGTATCGGAAGGTTGCACCTCCGGGGCACCAATTATCACAATTATATTTGTCTTTTTCTTCACTAAAACTCATTTCAAGTAGTTGACGTACTGTACATCTTCCATGTTATGCTAATTATAATGACAGCTTGGCTCTCCCTGTACAAATGTTCCACCGGAACAAGCCAGAGCCTTTTCTCCTGTTGCAGAATGGTAATAGCCGCAGTCAGACCACTCTCCAGTGCTTAAACAGATGGTTATTTGAGACTAGCACATGGATTAAGGTAATATATAAAATATATGCATGTACAAGTGTTTGTAAAAAATACAGTATGTATGAGAAAAGGTTAAAGGACAATTACTTCTTTTTACAGCCTGGACCTTCTTTTTGGCATAAAATACGATCGTTTACTCACCCATACAACTTTTGTGTAATTTGTGTTCCTTCGGGAGATATTTTAATCTACGTATATCCATGTAGTGGGAGTGACTGGGGCACCAAAATGCAGCCTCAAACCACGGATTATCTGCCACGAAACTCTTTAATTTCACCAATATTTTGTTATAGTGCGCTGGTGCTATTCCCCGCTGAGTCTGAAGTCAGCTGTTATCATCATCCAGGGTCTGTAGATTGACCTACAGACCCGCGGCGCTCAGAAATGACATCAATCAGGGTTATTTAGAGGCTTTGGTGGCCCAGTCACTCCCACTACACGGATATATGCTGATCTAATTATCTCCTAATGGAATACTAATTACACAAAAGTTATATGGGTGAGTAAGTGATAATTTTTTTATGCGGGAAATAAAGTCCAGGTTGTAAAAAAACAGTAGTTCTCCTTTAAAGACTTTTGTATCAATAAATGGAATCACTACGGTGGTGAAATTTGGAAGACCCCAGGTGGAGGAAGTGTAATTTGGTTGGAGTGAAATGCACGAGGAAAAGCTACAGAGCTGCAAAATGTCAAAACATATTTATAAAAAAAAATATATCATGCATATAGTAAACCATTTCCATTTCTCCTACTGTTTCCTCAGTAGAAGGAAAAATTGCAGAAAACTAGTCTTCAAAAAAGGTGACTGTCTGCCTCCCGGCTGCTCGTGGCACATGCAAGTGTTTCTGAGTGTGTACGTGTGTGTTTTCCCTACCAGGTGTGTAATTGGATAGCCGTCAGTGGGAGTTACAATGTCATCAGATTCACTGCAGTAGACTTGGCAGCTCACATATACACAACCCTTTTTACTGTTGCACACAAATGCACACTGAAAACTGAAATACAGTAATAGGGATGACTGTGTGTGTGCGGGCGTGTGCGCGCGCGTGTGTGTATATTTGTGTTTCAGAGACAAACTGTCATTTGACTGTCAAGCCTGTGCAGATGACTCACACAAACAGAGACACAAACAAACAATAGGTGTAGTGGGTCGCCGCGATGGAGCTGACAAGGTCAATGACAAGTGACAAGTCAAATCTCGCTCACTGTCTGCTTTTCCCTCCTCATCCTCCTCCTCTCCGTTGGATTCCCTCCTGGCTGATAAAATCGGACACTGCTGAATGTGCGCGCGCTCCAATGTGGGTCTCTTGAGAGGCAGAAGAACACTGAGGTATTTTGACCTTGAAGAAAACAAACATAAAAAAACGGGAGGACAAAGAGGCCTTGTCAGCTTCTGGCTATATTAAATAGTTCTCGTCTGACTGAAAATATAAATCTATGCATGTCTGGCCCTTCTGACACAAGTTGAGAAAATGTTTATTTTAAAAACCATGTCACCTGTTTGCGACGCTTTGGGAAATCAGGTAGAGGCGGGGCCATGAGTCATAGTTTTAAAACAATGGTGGTATCACGCACACACATACACAAATGGTTTTGGAACAACTCAAAAAAAAAAAAAAAAAAAAAAAAAAAAAAAAGGTGTCGACCTGGCCTCCAAATTACCAAGATCCCAAATTGGTCAAGTAGCCTGATCCACAGAGGTCCCTCCCCTCAACCCCCAACTAAGGCCCCCACTGACAACACTCTGCCGCCAGACACCACAGGTGATTTAACAGTGATTCGTCAGAATTGTTTTGGAGGCATAAGGGACACGCCTACACAATATTAGGATGTTGGTCATAATGTTAAGTGTAATACAAGGACAATATCAGCTAAAATAATATAGGTCTTACAGAAGAAAATCCATGGAGATGGTTAAACCCTTAGCTTTTGGAAACCTTCAGGATCTTGGGACCCTTTGCAGTTGCCCAGTTGATGCACCAGTCTTGGGGCCTTGGTAGTGATGTACTCAGCAAAGTACTGAAATACTGGTCAATCTTCTAAGATAGGTCGAATCAGGAAAAAAGCAACAAGTTAATTGGATTTTATGATTAAAACAAAACAACAAGAGTCACGAGTTGTTTCCATCTGACTTGGAATGTCTATTGCAGTAAAAAAAAAAACTACTTCAAATTCAGTCATTCCATGACACAGTAATAACAACAAACTCATGGACTTGTGGAAATGAAGTCTTGTTTTGAAGAGGGTTGTTTACACCTGCCCATATTTGCATATCACTGCATTTGTTTCTGAAAGGAGTCTGATTTTCAGTCAGAATTTACATCAGTTGGAAGACGGGAGCACAAGATCAGGGCAAATAAATACCAAACACAGATGGCTGTGTGTGACAGTGATTATTGTCTGTGTGGAAAAGACAAGAATTTTGGAAAGTGGGAAGTTTGCTTGATTGCACTAAAAGAAATATACAGAACTCCCTCTTGGATCTTCATCAAGCAAGAAGGGTAAAACTATCACTTCAAAACCAGACAACACGGGGGAATTGAATCGGCTCTAGCCTAGATATGACTTCTGTTGTATTCAGTGTTAGTAAATGAGTTGATGAGTTGTAGTATATATACGTGTGTATGTGTGTGTCTGAGAATACATTCGAATTCCAGGAATAGCTTAGTACTATAGCAAGGAAGTAGAACTCCTCGGGTTCTGTGATTGGTTGCCTTCACACTAAAGTAGTAGTAAAATATGTATTGGCAGATTACTTCTTGCTATTTCTTCTTAAAGCACTCACCTCAGTCATAGGAAGGAGCACTGAATAGAACCGCTGCACATTTGAAAGGTGTGAGTTGAGGTGTTCCTCTTTGGGCACCAATGATGTGTGGACTGCAATTATAGCAAGATCTGTGTAGGAATAAGTTTAGCAGACCAAGAACACGCAAAGAGATTTTCATCTGGTCTCACAAGAAAAGCTGGAAGACATAGCCTGGAAGAAGGCCGTACTCTGGAGGACGTAGCCCGGGAGAAGGACTTACCCTGGAGGACGTAGCCTGGGAGAAGGACATAGCCTGGAAGAAAGCCTTACCCTGGAGGACGTAGCCCGGGAGAAGGACTTACCCTGGAGGACATAGCCTGGGAGAAGGACATAGCCTGGAAGAAAGCCTTACCCTGGAGGACGTAGCCCAGGAGAAGGGCTTACCCTGGAGGACATAGCCTGGGAGAAGGACATAGCCTGGAAGAAAGCTTTACCCTGGAGGACGTAGCCCGGGAGAAAGACTTACCCTGGAGGACATAGCCTGGAAGAATGCCTTACTCTGGAGGACGTAGCCTGGAAGAAGCCCTTACTTTGGAGTGCATAGCCTGGGAGAAGTTCTTACTCTGGAGTACATGACCTGGGAGAAGGCCTTTCCCTGAACTCTGAACAAGTCTGATTAGTTGACCTAGGCTGTGATTTAGACCTAGATGGGTGGTAGCAAGAGGTTCTGTTCAAACACATTGCAAGTAAATTTGGTAAGCCTACCCAAAACAAAAGATCTTTAGATCAAATAGATCTTTGGTGAAGCAGATTCGGCATGATTTCAGACTAAACTTAATTTGACCTAACATTAAGTGCATAGCGATGGATCCCTTTCAGTGGAATAATTTGCTCAAGCAGTTCCTGTCTTACAACATTTGCATTAGAGCACATCATTTATTGTCCTGTCAATAATAAATCACATTTTGTAAATTGAGGTTTTGAAGCTAAATAGGATAGAGAGAAACTGTTTGATAGAGGGAGCTCACTCTCTGTTACACTCTGTGCTGTTTATATTCGGAACGGAGCGTCCTCATAATGAACTGATAGATCTAGTGGTCTGGGCCCTGTCAGCTGACTGCGTGTGTGCGAGTGAATTTTTGCGCGTGTCAAATGAAATGCAAACAACGTCTCTTTACTTGGCATTGTAAATGTTGTAGTTTGAGAAGCAATTTGCCAAGGAGACGCAGGGGGACAGGGAGAGAATGGTAAAGGAGGCAGGACGTTGAGAGGCAGAGTGTGGCATAATAAGAGTGCAGGAGGTTGAAACAAAAGTGAAATATAAACAATATGCATATTACAGATTTCAAGTTCTAATTCTGATAAATTAGTTTGATGTTTTTCTCTGAGTGAGCAAACCAATGTGTCTCATGTCTCATGGATAAGTTGATACGCCGATCAGTCATGTCTTTTTTAACTACAGCGAACTTGCGCAAGTCATCCTGAATTTTACGACTCCTTGTTTCCCCCGAATCTCTGAGCGCAAAACTAGAATGAGGCCCCCAGGCGGCTACATTTTCATATTGTGCAATGACAACCATAAACCCCTTATTCCGTTGAAGGCCCGACGATGCACTGACGATACTCCACAACCACCCGCCACCCCTAGGTACCACCTTCTAGCTATCCTATGACAAAATGTGCTAGTTTTACCTACCGATGTTAAATTACTTTGGTTTGGACACAATTAACAGAACTAGTAGGCACGTCTTTGAATTGTTTGATGTTTGGCTACGTCCCAGTATGATCCACGTTCTCACTTGACAAAGTACATTTAATAAGATATGAACCTAAGATCCGGACTATGTCTGATTGACCCATGTTAGCCAGACTCTTCATTCGCCAGCATTCATTCACAGTATAGTTTGTAAGTATGCAGAATCTATAACTGCTGGAGAAAGAAATTGATTTAAAAGTGAAAATATAATTTGGTGAAATTCTGAAAGGGTAAGAAACACCTCTTAATGGTGCTAGTCAACTAGGAAACTTTCCACAGGTGCTCAGCCTAATTGAACAGCAGTGTAAGAGAAAAAGTGAATCTGTGTGTCTCTGTATGTGTGAGGCAAAATCTTTTTTTTTTTCTGTTTTCTTTCAGAAAGCTTTTCAGCACATGGGGAAAAAAAACATATCTCGCTCTGACAGGAGACGTTTCCTTTCACACACGCACACATCAAAGACACACAGTCACACAAGCTTACACATGCACACAATATAACGTATCAGGACACACCCACATGAAGAGAACACATGCATGCTCTGCCACGCACCCACACATTACATGGCTGTTATCGAAGCAGAGCAAGGCGCCATTTAAGCTGTCAAGACGTCACTCACTGGGGCCAGTCCATTATTTCTGCCCACAGCCTAGCGTAAAAGCCCCCCTTCATTTCCATCCTCACACATCACATCTTATATGTGGATTTCTAATGTAACTTAAAGGGCATGCGTCTCTTGAATTATACAGTCTGGATTTTAAACACCCCCAGAGGCCAGCATTCATGAGTCGCAGTTCAAGGAGAGATTTAAATTTTTCAATTGCCGTGTTTGTAACGATTTAAAGCATGGCATTAATATTACACACTACACTATTTTTTTAAAGTGTGCAGTTTTACAACTCATATCCGCTAATTCTTTTTTTTTGAAAATTTAACTACAACCCTACAGTTATGCCAGTTGATGGCAGTCAGTGGTTTGGCCTGTAATATGCAAAATTGGTCCTTGCAGTAAACAAAGTAAAAACTGAATTTGAAACTACAGCAAGACCGATTATAAAAATAACATTCATTCATTCATTCATTCATTCATTCATTCATTTTCTTTGACCGCTTATTCTGTGAAGGGTCGCGAAAGGGTCTGGAGCCTAACCTAGCTGTCATTGGGCGAGAGGCAGGGTACACCATGGACAGGTTGCCAGTCTATTGAATAACAATAAATAAGTTGAGCAGAACCCAGCTCAAATGACCAAAGAGGCCGGAAGGAGGACTGAAGAGACGGGAAACAAAGAGGTGATGAAAAAACCTTAAGAAGGTCAGAACAGATCATAGTATTATGATTAAAAGTACGGTGTGTACAGATGGTTACAAACTGTAGGCAATGAACACCCAGAAGGTTGATGGGCCATCAACCTTGTTGACCACACCATTCTTGTTGACCACTTGATGTGTCTCTTGAAGGACACGGTTTGCCTTCCACCATGATAGCGCACCATGTCAAACTGGTTTCATGGAATCCAGTGACCTATCGATTTGAGAAGACCACCTTTGGGATGTGGTAGCACAAGACAGTAATCTGAAGAAACTGTGATCATCCCATCATGACACAGCATATCAAATGGAAGACCACACAAAGCATGGAACCACACAAGGCAATGGTATACCTGGGCATAATTCTTGGTCTCTACGACTAGCTTCTCTTTATCTACCGTTTGAAACAGGCAGTTGAAGAGGTGAGGAAAGGAAGCTGCTACGGGAGCCATGGTGATGGACTATTATTTGTGTGCACCTAGCTGCCACTGGTGTATGGATGGGTCACAGCGCAAAGGTTACCCGCAAAGGTTAGGGTTAGTCTGAGAGCAAATAGAGGTTCTATCCACTATTGGTTTACTCTGCCCAAGTGCCTATTGAATGTATACCTATAGAGTGTTTCAAAATAAGAGTGAAGTTTTACAGTTTTAGATTCTGAAAATCACTATTTTGACTGCAGTGAACCAACAAGAGACAAGTAAACCGGTCTGTGGCTCAGGTCATGAATAAGGCATTATTTTGTTTTACCGCTGCAGGGGGAATGAGATAGCTTTTACAGCAGAGTGCAGACACTGGCTTACATATTACCACACACACACACACACACACAACCCCATACTCCATACCCCAGGTCCAGCTGACAGAATAGTTTTATTCCCCCCTGGCTCTACCTGTAACTCCTCGCTTTCTTCTCTTCATCATCCGCTCACCTTTCCTCACACTCGTCCTGCTCACGCTCTCCATTTACTCAAATTTCCCCTTGCTTTGGGGTGCTTAAACGCCGCTCGGGGAGCGTTCCAACTTCCAGTGACAAAACTTTCGGTGACATTTTAACTCCACATTTATCCTACAGAGCTCGCTTG
Source organism: Planiliza haematocheilus (assembly GCA_005024645.1). NCBI lineage: Eukaryota > Metazoa > Chordata > Actinopteri > Mugiliformes > Mugilidae > Planiliza > Planiliza haematocheilus. The sequence continues at coordinate 2,421,555 of SRSE01001373.1, forward strand.
GTTTTTAATTAGGCGGGGACTCTAACAAACATATGGAGGCGCAGAGCAATTTACACCACACTGACAGTCTGCTCAAGAGGCCAAACAGTTCGCCGCCACACAGAGCTGGCTGTTTCAAATGAGGAGACACAATGAGGAGGATGATCCGAAAGGTTTCGGTGAAAGAAAGGGGGATGGAAAATAGTCACTGCTGTGACAGTGAACCCTTGCAGGGAAATGGGGGGCCCATGCTCTTGTTAAACAGATGCACAATTTTAAGAAATACGTGACACATTCTGATGTGAACGGAGACAGGTTCTGTGGAAACGGAGACAATGTTCTTGAGGGCATTTGCAAGAATTTTGCAAATGCCCTCAAGAACATGAGAGTGGCACACCGTCTGCAGCACATTAACAAATCCCATTTACAAATTAACTGAGCCGTGTCCAGTTGAATAATTTATTTTCGCTTTTGTTTAGGGTCATGTGTCTCGACCAGTTCTCTGGGCCTGCCACCCAGACAGAAGTAGTCATATCTGTGAGCGATGCATTTCCTGGGGAAATGACACCTGTCACCATGTGGAAGCAAACCCTAGATTTGCCGGTGATGTTACTGCAGCGACTGGAACTGAAGGACGTGCATTTGCATTAATGGCTGACCTCAAGCTGTGGCGAAGTTCAAGCTTGTCTGATTTGACGAGGCGGGACAAGTAGACAACCCAGCATTTACATTTCACATGTTACATGTTGCAAGGGTTCTTGCGCTTGCTGTGCTATAGTGTCGCTCTTTCTGATTGTTAGCCTCCAAGCTGTAATTACATCTTTGAGTGGCTATTACAATGGACGAGCCGGTGGACTGACGCTTTCATGGGGTCTTTTACTGCATGCAAGGTTCACGACGCAGATGGAGACCGTTAAAGTGATCTATTCAGTACTTTTCAGTAGACCTGCTAAGTAGACTAATGTTACTTTCACAGTGAGAAATGTTGCGTCCATATGGATTCTATGCTATCTATGTACATAATTCTCAGTATTCAGTTATACATACTCACTTGAGTAAATTGAGGCAGAAAGTTTCTAAGAGCATTAAGCACTGTGAAATTCTTTGGAGAAAATAGCATACAAAGACCATTTTTCTCAATCAGAGAAGGTTGTTACTGTACGTAATGCATACAGTAATCAAGCATAACATTAAAATCAATGGCAGGACAAGTAATTAACACTGACCATCTTGTGACAATCCAATGTTTGTCTGGGAAACTTCTGCACCTGCCCTTCGTGTGTTGAACTGGATAGAAACTGGCATGGTTGCACCCAGTTGGCAATTATGAGGTTTAAAAATCATCCATTGCCTTGGTAACAGAACAATGAGCCAAACTACACTTCCAGGTTCTGTAAGAGCTGTATAACCACGAGTCAGTGGTACATCAGATAACCTGACCTCCAAAATCACCAGACCTACCGTAACTGAGAGGCTTTGACTCGAGTTGGACCACATTTTCTTTTAGCTAACCAGAAAAGTCCATGAGTTACCATCACTTATGGATTGTTTAAGCTTAAACACAATAACATCTTTTAGTTTATCTTGATTTAATGAAACCCTGGCTTCAAATCATGAGTCACGTGAGTCTATATGGGAGAAACTGTGGAAAAAGTGAGATAAAACTGGTTCGTAAGCTTTTTCTTTCACTTGGCGTCAGTGGATATTGTATGATCGGCCATCGATAGAGCTGCGGTGCTTATCATCGCTAATGATTAGCTTGCTTCCTGCTGCCTGCCTCTATCGATTAACCAGCACAACCATCAGACAAGAGAGGTGGTCGATGTTAATTTAATCAGCAAGGAGGCACACAATGAATGCCTCCTACGTTGAAGTTTTCTGCCATATTTGTACCATTTAGGGAAACGGCCGGCCGGCCCCCGTGTGCAGAAAGTTTGTTCTAATTGAATGTCAATTGATTTCATGAGCCCTGATGTGAAGGTCCACTACAATCAACGGATCTGAAGACACTTTCTCATTGACCAAACAAGCGGTAGCACACACACACGGGACATAGCATACTTAAATGTGGTGGCTCTAAACACATCATTCCTTATCTATCCCAAGAGATGTTGTATCGTTTCAGGAAAAAAAAAATATATTTTACAACTCTTGCTCGACACCCTTGGAGTACACAAGACCTGAAAAAGAAATGCCACAAATCTTGATCTACTGTATGTTCAGTCAGTATAAGGTGTCATTTCGCCCCGTTTTACTAAAAATACCTCAGGTACACTCATATAAACACACACAAACACACGTTTCATCTTCCTCTGAGCTTTAGTGTGAATTCCCACGGGGCAGTGGAGCCCGTGAAGGGCTCTTGGCAGGGAAGATGAGAGATGCTTTGACCTTTCACCAGCCGCGGCATCTGAGAGTTAGATAAGCATGCATTTCTGGAATTTTATGTGCGCGTCGAGCAGCGTTTCGGTTTATGCGAAAACAGTGTCCCTTTTCACAACCTCTGTAACGGCGGTGATTTTTAATCTTTGCAACTTGCACGCAATATTGCACATCTTTGAGATTGTTATGGATGTTACACCGGGCTACTGTGTGAGGTTTAGTGCTCAAAAAAGACATTTTGGAATGAAAGATTCCAGAGATACTTGGTCGGTTTGGAATCTAGGGACTTTGCAGTTTTTATGTGTGTGCCTGTGTCAGGCTGCGTCCCACTGGGGACGGCTGCTGACATGAATGAGTGCTATTTCTAAGGGGTGGGGGTGCTTGGTCTGGTCTAGGTGGGTGATACATGTCTAAGTAACATCCACATGAATGCCAGGTCCAAAAGTTTCCCAGCAGAACATTGTATTGTCACAAGATGGTCAATGATGTTTACTTCTGCTTCACCTGGTCATAATATTGTGGCAATAGATGTACAGTATATCAGGGAGTGATATGACATTATCTATAGGTCTTAACATAGCTTGTAGAATATGGAGATACAAGCCCAATCCTCCAGAAGAAGATTGACTTAAAATGTGTTAGCAATCCTATTTGCAGACCTAACGAGTGCTCTCGCTTTCTCTGCAGGTCAGAGGTCCGTGAAGGCTGTGGTACCAGTGGCCAGAGATGATGTCCATGCAAAGTAAGTGTCACTGCAGCAGACAGCTCTGACATACTGCATTTAAACTATATATACTCTCAAACAGATTTTTTTTGCATTTGCGAAAATATACTATTCATTTTCACACGTAACAGAATTCACCAGGTGCAAGACACCTCATGCGTACTTCGAAAGAAAACACTGCATTCGAGACTACATAAACACTTACCAGCTGCATACTGCTGCACTCAATCAAACACACTTTCATCTTCAATGGGGCCCCTCATCGTAATGGTTCCCTGCGAAATTGTCTAGAGTCAAGAAATAAGTGCAGAAACGGAAATGCACTGTTGAAACAAAAACACACTCTACAGCAAACCATGCGCATCACGTTTTGCCGAGATGTCGCTTTAATCAGTCATGGATGAGCAGATTCAGTTCACGCCTCTTAATGTCTGGATCTGGGTTAATCAGAAACAACTAATGAAGTGAGCGGTGTTCATCAGTTTGCGGTTCGTTAGGAACTTATGAACTTGCATTTGTTTTGGTAAATGACAATTATCTTCCATACAGTCCGGGATTATTAGTTATGAGAGACATACTTACATGCCTTGGCATTAACACCGGCTAAAAACTACACAATTAAACAATTTCCTTGAAGGATTAATAGACTATTCCGATTCTGATACTTTCTACAGAGATTCTACGCTAGATCCGACACCCTCGCCCAGGCAGGGTTGCTCAGGCCCCGTCTTGCATGCTGGCGGCATCGAACCATAGGTCCCCTCTCTTTATCCACAGTCAGCTGGAGTCTTTTTAAGCTCCCTCTATTGTGGTCCTGATTGCACTTCACCCTCGTCCCAGGCACTCCTCTAGAATTACCCGGTACCTTGACAGCTTACTTCTGAAAGCCTCCTCCCAGAGCCGAGTCAGCTTTGTCATGAGTTGTTTTGAAGCCTCGGACAAGATAACAATGTCACTTGTTTCTGCGGTGCATGCCGGATACCTCAGTTGTCTGACTACCGCGCAGAGTAGGCTTGGCATGGCCCTGCGATGACGCTTGGGCAGCTCACCTGCCTTGACGAAGGGGATCTTGGTAAGACAGTGGGGCCGGTTGTTCATTAAGGCTAAGGAGACACTCTCAGCTACTGCCTGCAGCATCTGGTCACTGATAGAAATCCTGCCCTAGGGCTAGGACTAGAAGCAGCAGTAGTGGCAGTGTTGAAGGGCAAGTTGCGGCACTATCAGCAGCAGTTTTCGTTAGTGCGGTAGTGGTTGCAGTTGTAGGAGCAGTACCACCAGTCATGTTCCTGGCAGTATCGACTCTGGTACAAATAATGGTGCAAAGGTATTAGCACTAGTATCTGGTCCTAGCAGCAACTTAAGCGTTGTAGCAGTAGTAGTATCTAAGGCTAAGCGGTGCGTTGTTTCCTGCAGTGAGCGAGGCAGACAGCGTGGTGAAGGTGGCAGAGTGGCAGCAGACCTACTACGCCTCGGACTCCGGAATCCAGTCGGGAGCCACCACGGTGCGGGACGACGAGAGCAGCACGGAGTACAGCGGCGGCAAGAAGTACACGGGCAGCGCTGCAACCAGCTCCGCTCCCGCCGCGGCCACGCCGGGGGGAGGCGGAGACACGGCAGCCGGCGGCCTGGAGAGTCCCACAGGTGAGACTCGGAAATGATTAGACTTGAGAAATTCATTTTTGATTCCTTTCGATTATTCATGCCCCGCTCCTTTGTTGCGCTCGCTAACACTGGCTTACATCACCTCATTCTTTGTCTCTCGCTGTATTCATCAAAAGTGCAGTCGTCATTGTTGTGCATTTTTTTTCTATATCTATGACTCTGGTGTTTTTGTTTTTTTTCCTTAAACAGATGAAATGATGCAACATGTTGCAATGTATTGGACCCTTTGCCGGTTGCTTATTTGTTTGCCTGCTGAGCTCTCTGACAAACAGTATATTCCCAAATGCCACATCATGGTTTTCCATTAAACTTCTAGTCATTTCATTAACTCACAGCCTAACAATGTGGTAAAATAGTGGAACTGTAGCAGACGGTAAAGACGGCGGCGAGTATCTGCAGCTATCGGGGCCGTTCATCTGTCTTCGCTATGAAATCAGCTTCCCCCCGGTGCGAGATAATCCATCAGAGTGAACATGAAGGAACTTTGTGTTTTATCCTCATTTCACTCTGTCATGGTCCGCTTCCCACCAATCATCTGACACCCGATGGAAGGAATAAAAGTCTCCTCCAGGATCTTATCCCTCACAAACATGTTTCCTTACAAACTATCCTGTCACACCTGACTGTTAGTCGAGGCCGCGTGTCGTTTCAAGCTCAGTGCGATGCTTTTTTCTTAGGAAATAAAAGCACTTTGAACAGTCTGTGCAAATACGCCTTGTAATGTATCATCTAAATGCAGAAATAAATGAATAAAACTATAAAAGTTACTTATGGCTTTAAATGATGCTAGTACTTCTTCTTCGGCCAAAGTCCAAACTGCCCAGAGCAGTAAAAATACATGTCCTGCTAAAAACTACTGTGCATAAAACTGCGCCTGCACAGTGCATTTCTCAGCAGTTTCATCTCAAGGTCCACAGACGAACTGCTTGGCATTGTGTTAAGTTTTAAAAACCTTCCTCAAGTCCAGTTAACGTCCACAGCATATTTTGAACAAACAGTTCGTTCGAATAGAATCGCCAGCACTTCACTTTCCACCGGTTGTGAAACCTGACTGCTCTGTGTATTAGTAGCTACAGACCAGTGTCAAAACTAAATAGAGAAGACAGTCTAGTTATGTCTTGTGGAATCTCACTCAGATAGCTCTGGGTTTCTGGTGAAAAAAAAAAAGAAAGAAAGAAGATAGCAGAGAATCCATAACCGCCGGGTGGTATGGTGCTCCAGGTGCTCCAGCTTCCTCCCACAGGCCAAAGATATTCTAGGTTAATAGGTGCTTCCAAATTGGCTGTAGGTGTGCAAGTGTTGGCGAATCGTTATTTGTCTCTCTGCCCTTTGATAGACTGGCTGTACCCCTCCTCTTCCCCCCGTGCCAGCTGGGAAAATCTCCACTCCCCATGTTATCCTGCAGAATAAGCGGTTATAGATAATGGATCCATAACCACCTCTTACTGAATGCAGATAATGGAGACGGCTGCATTCGAATTTTTTGTGACACAAAGGACCAGTGTGTAGGGTTCAGTGCCACCTGTCAGCCCTCAATTTTGAGGTTATTTCAGTTGTACTTTAGAAGCAAGCGGCCTCTATGGAAGCTGACCTACTCCCTCTGTAGATATGAGGGGCTCCTTCTAAGCTGACAAAAATACAATGATTTATCATTATAGCGGTTCATTTTGTTGCTAATGGAACAGCTTAAATCATACATATTATATTGCATATAAGGGTTAGGGTTGGCGTTGCTTTGATAGTGGTTGCGGTGCATGCATCAGATCCCAGATTTTTTTGGTTTCATGGTCCCAATGGCATGTCCAGTGCCCCAACGTTTAATTTTAGACCCTCTCGTTATATGCTTCCTCTTGGTTACATCTACAAGCTCATCCAGCCCTGCTTTGTCACCCAAGATATATTTCAAAGATTCAACCTGCCTCGTATTTGAATGATATTAAAGTTGTTCTAGTTATAGATGTCACCACCAACTGCAGTGGGAGGTCTTGTTAGAGGTGTAAATCAGACATTACTCCAAATGATAGCAAATGCATCTGGTAGACATTTTATTGCGCTTTTATTACATCAGTTTGGGACTTCAGAAGATATTAGTGAGGAGTTTGGGGAGCGGGGAATGTATGTTGTAGCTGTCCATAAAATGCGTGTTTAACTGCAAACTGAGGGCTTATATCACAGTGTGAGTCACTTACTCCTCGCATGTTCACTCTTGTCTTGTCTTTAACTCGCTCGCTTGATTCAGAGTAACAAGCAGAACAGGAAAATGAACTTATCGACTTCCTTAATCGGCTTCTGCACGTCGATACGTTTCCCTTGAGGGCCAAGGATTAGGGCCTTTTAGAGCCAAAACATGTCAATGAAACTGATGCGTATCATGAATCATGTAGTAGTTGGCTATAGCTTAGTTAATGATAAGAAGAAATGTTCTTAATATCGTCGCTTTTGGATCTATGGGACCTTCAAAGCCGAAGAAGCGTTTAATAAATGTATCTGATCTTTATACCTGCAGCTCAGTGCTGTTTAAGTTTTGGATCAGTCAGTCAGGCTTTGCCGTGATGGTTAGACGCGAGTCTGCTTGGTGTGCTTCTCTCAGGAGGCCTCACTAATGCGCATGACCCACAAGTGAACACGCGATGTGAAATGAGATCAAATAATAGGTGTGAACACAAGTGAAATGATGAAATTACTCAATGAGCCAAATATTCTATTTCAAAAGGAACATTGTTTTGGATAATAACAATGTGCTTCTGCTGGATTTGACTGAAGATTTTCTTCTTTACTTGAGACATGATCTGCATTCAGGTTTCGCTTTTTAATAGTTTCTAGGTCATTGCCTTTGTATTCTAATGCTTTTTGTGTGCGGTTGTTTTTTCATTACAACAGAATGGCTGCTCATACTTTGAATTACATATTTGAATCGTTTCCATCATCTTCAACAGAATTAAACAACCCTCCTTTAGAGGAGAACGACTGTTTTTTACAACCTGGACCTTACTTCTAGCGTAAAATGCGATTGTTTACTCACCCATATAACTTTTGTGTCATTTGCACTCGTTCAGGAGATAATTCGATCGGCGTAAATCCATATAGCAGGAGAGACATGGGCAACGAAAAGCAGCCTCTAAATAATGCCTCTAAATAATGCATTAGCTGCTACTACCACTGTGGTGCGTCTACAACCTCAGAATTGGAAAAATATTCAGCCATGTTGCCTAGGACAATCTACAGATGACGATAAGAGGCATCTCCGGACTCAACGGGGAATAGCACTAGCATATCATAACAAAATATTGGTGAAATAAATGTGTTTCGCGACAAATAATGCATTATTTTCGCTCCTACTATATGGATATACGCAGATCTAATTAGCCCCTGAATGAGTGCAAATGACACAGTTATATAGAGTTATATGGGTGAGTAAACAACCGTATTTTATGCTAGAAATAAGGTCTAGGTTGTAAAAAACAGTACTTCCCCTTTAAGCAAATTGTTAAAACACAGGTGACAAGATATTTGCAACCAAAAATTAGGATCATCACTTCTTCCTCTGACAACACCAGCACTACCAGGAAGAACCTTTTCCTTAGCGTCAGCAAAATATCTTAAGCTGTTTCCTTGCACTTATTACATGCTCAGACGTATACAATAGTAAGTGACAGTTGCACTGAACAGCTGCTTCTGTTAAGCCTGTTTCTCAGGCTCTACCTCCACCCCAACATCCACCAACTGTATAGGCTTGGTCACCATAGACATCGCAGTTAATGTTGTTCTGAGCTCTGCCTGACCTCAACAGATGGTGGAAGAAGTTGTCGGTGAATATGTGGTTGAGAGGGATTATTAGGCCCAAATCGTGATTCTTTCCTAAACTAACCAAATATTTTAGTTGGCTAACACCAAAAAGTGACTGAAAGCTAAAGACATTATATAAAACAATGTCTGATATCTCAACTCAAAGAGTGGTCCTCCACTTCCTGACGTTTGTCTTCATCGCCTGCCTGCAAATTTACCCATAATCCTGGGTTATTGGAGTCGTTGGTGATCAATTCTGTTATTTATAAATGAGATGTTTAAGCTTGGTGTTTTCTTGTGGAGGTGAGGAGGTCACCAAGAAAATATCAATGCCGCACATATTCCATTTACCCAACAATCAATCCACCACTTAAAGAATGGACAACAACTGCACTGTAAGCTTATTTATAATTTAGTGTTCAAAACAAATATGTGTACAGCATGTAGACTTTTTTTTTGTTTCACTTTAGAATCAAAGAGAGTTCCCTACTCATTGAAGTATTAAACATTTAGCAGGCCACTACTGCGCCTGATCAGTCACGCTTGCATGCTAATCACACATTCGTCATATCTGGGCATCCAGAAGTCTCATCCAAGGGCTGAATGGAGTGATCTGTCAAACCAGCAACACAACTGTCAACGTCAGTAAGTGTCAAAGTCACTGTGAGGGGATCAGGAATATAAATGTACTCGACGGCGTCTTTGTCCGTGGTGCCAGCAGTTGAGTCAGAATCTCCCGTCGCCCACGCGAGGCATTGAGAAATAACGTGAAACTCCCGAGCGTGTCTTGCATGGGAGTAATTCCTTTGTCTGACGGATTCCAAACGGCGTGTTTTGAAACCTGATGTGTAGTTGGTTAAGAAAAATAAATAAATAATAAAGAGTGACATCAGTATATTTGCTTTTTGAAAGAGAGCACACTTTGTTTCATCACCAAGTCAAATTGTTATTCCCTGCATTTGCTCTGTACACACAGTATGGCCGTCTATTCCAATTCCTGACTATCTGAAAAGGGAAGCATGAATTATTTCCCTTTTTCCCCAGGCTTCTTTTGGTTTCAGATCCTTTGGTGAGAAATACATATTAATATAACTGACCACACTCAGTATTCGAAGGGTTTGTTTTTGTGCATTGATCTTTAAGGTATGGGTTGCCCTTCAAGTACTATGTCTTCCCTAGTATAGGCCATATTAGCCCATATATTAAAATAGCACCCCAGTAACTTCAGTGCATTGAGCTTGGTTTATACATCTTCGACAGCCCAACGCAAGTGACTTATGTCATTGCAAGCATCTACACTTGTGTGCGTCGGTTTAATAATGCCCCTGCAACGCTAGGCTTGGGGTCCAAGCCAATGCATTTTTAACAACAGTTACTGAAATCAAAAAAAGAGAAGAGGTCTGAGTAGATGGAGTGTAGAAGGCAGGTGGAGAGTGACAAGGAAATGCAACAGTCACACATGTCGTGCCGTAGCCATACCTGTGAGCGTGGTTTAGGTTGACCATCCTCTGACAATGTGAACGAAAAGCAAACCATTTCATGTTTTCTACTAGTTTGCGTCAGTCAAAGATCCAAAGAACATTATTGTTCATTGTAAAATCTTGCCACGCAGAGGTGTACTACAGTCCTAGGTCACTATGACCCATTAGAGACCATTCAAGGCTTTACTATCCAGCTGTAAACTGCAAGTTAAAATGTAAGGAACTTGAATTGTGAAATATAAACCCCCTCCTCGTTAATGGGCACATTGGGGACATGGTATTCTAACTGTGTCCTCCCCTTTTCCATTCCTCCTTATCATGTGTATACACTGCCAGCATACGGTAAACAAGCGTGAGGCATTCTTTCTGTCCCCATTTCCACATCCGCGTTGCATTATGTTACACTCTGCTTTCTGACACCCAAACTAAATAAATGATGTGTCAAGCCTGGGAGATAATCCCTGAGCATGACATGTTGTCTTAGACTTAATTATCACCTTTTCCTCTTTGTGTTTGAAACGACTTTGTCAGCCAGCAGGGCGGAAAATTCCGAGCTGGGTTTGATTCGGCAAATAGATGGAAGTTCCGTATCCTCATTTTATCGATTGACCTCAACCAAATAATGCCCTTAAATCACCAAGATGCCCTCTGAGCTCGCCGTTAAAGTCGGGGCAATGTGCTGGCAAGTAACACGGCTCATTACGCTCCCCTACAGGATAACAGGTTTGTGTACTCACATAGATCGGGATGTCTTATCTGGATGACCACCTGATGTACTGTGCAGTATTTTAGAGAGTGAAATACCATTACAAATGTTGCTGTAAGGCAAAGAACATCTCCTTCTCCCTCGGACTGAACAAATTCCCATACAGGTTGGGAGATAAAATGGACTGGACGTTCTGAATTTTGTCTTAAGTCCTCCTGGGATTATCCACGAAAACCGGGGTTTTGCTGGTCCTTCCCCCCCCCTCACTGTTCCCTCCTTGTGAAGGGGCTAAGGTACAACAGTGATTTCAAACCTAGAGGACACAGCTGAGCTCGGCGCATCCCTGGTCCAGACAGAGGACGCCGGTTGCTCCACTCTCTAATCATCGCTTCGCCCCGAGGGAAGGCTTATTCCAAGACATCAATTTCTCTGGTGCTGTCTGAAACTGACTCAGTTCCCATGGTGGCATTGTGGACTTTGTTAAAGGCAAACATCTTTTTCTTTGAGACGCTGCGAGAAATATTCTGCTCTCTCAGTTTTACGCCTTTATGTTGGCGCTTGAGTCAATATCATCTTATTGATCAGGTTTTCACTCTGCTTTCCCCCCCTACAGGTAGAAAAGACATTATCCTTCACTACAGGAAATGCCGTGGAATTCCCTAGCCTGGCTTAAGTAACATGCCATTCAGACTTCATTATGAGCCTACTGGTACTCCTTGGTTACATTTCCATAGCCACCTTCTGTTTACAGTACAAGACTTTCTATCTTATTCTCCGCATTTTCGATCCTATTCTCCAGCGTCTTGATTATCCCATCTTTCTCTTCGTTCTGTTTCTTAAGTTTCTTCACGTCCTCCACCAGCGACATAATTGTTTGCTGCTGTTTTTGGACCTCTGATACGTCTCTTGATAAACTCAGGAGCGTCTTTCTCATTTCTGCGATGTCTTTCGATATGCCTTTGAGTTGTTCCTCCATGGCGTTAGCGAGGTTTTGATTTGTTTATTTGCTTAGGCTTATAATAATAAATTGTTTGGTTGCTCCGCGAGGAGCGCACCGTGTCCGCACTGCACTTCCCTGCAGTATGTAGTTTTTGAGTGTATTAGCAATATATTGGTACATATTGATAAACACCAGGATATTCTTACATTCCTACTGCGTCAGTAGGTTAGACTTTGACTTCCGTCATTACACTGTACAGACTAAAGGTTCCTTCCATTGCTTGCAAGGCAACTGTCAAATATACACCAATCAGGCATAACATTAGGACCACCTGCCTAATATAGTGTAGGCCTTCTGAGGGTGACCTGTAGTGCCCTTTTGGTAGGTCTTCCTTGTTCCTCCCAAAACAGTTTTGTCTCATACGAGTATGGACATGGACTTTCCGAGTGTGTGCTGGGGTGTTGTTAGTGGGGGCCTTAGTGTAGTTTGACTTGAAGGGAGGGGCCTCTGTGGATCAGGCTTGCTCCAGTGCTTCCAACAGATACTTGATCAGTTTGCGATCTAGGGAATTTGGAGGCCGGGTCAACACCTTGTGCTGTTCTTCATGTTTTTTTGAGTTGATCCTAAACTGCATCCTGCTGCTGGGGATGGCTGCTTCCATCAAGTAGTGCATTGCTATGGGGTGGGGGTGCGGTCTAGGTGCAAGTAACAGCCACAAGAACACTGCATTGTCACAAGATGATTGGTGTTATTTAATTCTTCCCGTCGGTGGTTTTAATGTTATGCCTGATCTGTGTTCATTTGCCCTCCAAGGATTGGCCTAATAAGGCTGCATTCATAAGTCTGTCATCAGCCCTGAGATGATTATGTCATCTATCAAGCAATTATTCCTCCTGAGGTTGGACTACAAAACATCTTTAATAATGATGGCCCCCGAGGCTCAACAAGAAATATCACCCACCACCCTGTTAGAGCACATTAAAAATCACCCTCCAGGTTCAGCAGACGGTTATATTCTCCTCAGTCAATTTGAGCAATTACGCTGCTTCTTCATCTAGTAACGCTGAAATACATAATACATACTTAACGTCCTAATTAGGACAGTTGAAATACCGTTCTGGTCCGGATAGAATTGCGAGGTTCAGATTGAACGCCATTAAGAGAGTGAGGAGTGGGTTGCGCTGCCGTTGTCATCACCCGTGCATCCGACAGGACAACGGTGATTGGTCCGCCACTTTGCTTTTGTCTGAAATGTCCTCGAAAAGGATTGCCACTGACTTTCATGCAGACACTAAAGGTTTAGTTGGCAAATCTTGCTACACAGTAAGACTTCTAAAAACCGCTTTGTCTTTCACAAACAAGCCTTTCTTAACTCCCTCTGACCACCATAACACATAAGCCATTAACTCATATGTGCTACTATACGTTTTCGCTTACAACATATATATATATTTTAATATTTTATCCACACAATCAGAACGAAGCAAGCTGTGCTGTAACTGTGTCACCAGCTGTGCAAAACACTCTTCCAGACACTTGTTGCTAGATAGGATGGATAATTTTTTCCCAAGGCTGAAAGCATTTGCTTTTCTGTTTATCTCAGTTAATGCGATGTGTAGTAATAATGCATACATTTCCCTTACAAATATGTCCTTAGAGAATATGGAATATACTGGTTTTTGCTCTACAGTATGACTATGTTGGTTTTGGACTGTACTTTCAACCCAGTATCACAATGTTGAAGAGGCTGTGTCCTTACATGTGTAGGAATATGTCAGCGGCAATCCAGGGCGTCCTTGGAAATTTCGTTTGAATTTTTCATAACCAGAGAAGATATCGACCGGAAATCGGCATTCATCCGCCCACACAGTTTCCACAACAAAAATTTAATCATTCATCTTCATGTACCGAGGACGTACAAAGGATTTTCACCCAGAAGTGTGGGATCAGTTCCCATGTGAGACCTCCACACTTTCTTGAAATTTTTACACTTTCACACAAGTTTTATTTTTTACTTTAATTTGGCGTAGCTGAAATACAATTTGCAAAATCTTAAGTAAACGGTGAAAAGAGGCGAGTTTGTTGAGTAACCAATGGCGTGGGTCCACATACCGTTTTTATCTTGCTGGTTTGATACTGGGGAGTGCTTCATTCTGAAGTATCATGCTGTTTGGGATAGACAGCCATGGTCAGACCAAGCTACCTCTTCCCTTTCTTGGTTGCCAGAGTGACAGGACCTCTGGTTGTCCACCACAAGCTTGTTGGTTTTGACAGTGCTCCTCATGTGATTGTCTTTACACAATGTGATCAAGTTGTCTGGAATCCTACAGTCCTACTAAGACGTAGCCAAAAAATACAATCTGTACCTTATGTTTAGTCGTTAGTCATTACTACGTATATTATATGAGTTCGGACATACATGGTTGTAAATCACTGGTAGGCAGAGACATATAACCGTAAGGTGGCAGTTCTAGCTTGTTTTTATTATCAACAGTCCACAGGTTTTCTTGAGTGTGAGAGAGAGAAACTCACTGGTTTTCCATTTCCATCTCCCTCTGTCAGATTTAGAAGCCCAGTACTCACTAACCCGGGCTCAGCGGGTCAGGGCCGCCATGTTTCCAGAGACCCTGGTTGAAGGGGAAGCAGCCATGCCTGTCCAGCCTGACCCCTCGCAGCAAAGCAACGTGCAGCGGCTGGCTGAACCTTCTCAGCTGCTAAAGACGGCCATTGTCCACCTGATAAACTACCAGGATGACGCCGAGCTGGCCACCAGGGCAGTGCCAGAGCTCACCAAACTGCTGGCGGACGAGGATCCGGTACGCCTCCGTCACCCCGTGTTGCTGTGTCACTGCTTTCCGTGCTTTCAGACACGCTTGTTTCTTTACACTCAGTCGGTTTCTCTACTTTCTAGGTTGTGGTGAACAAGGCTGCCTTGATTGTCAATCAGCTCACGCGTAAGGAGGCCAGCCGCCGGGTGCTGGTGCAGTCTCCAGCAATGGTCGGTGCCGTGGTGCGCGCCATGACGACAGCGGTCGACATGGAGACGGCCCGTTGCGCCGCCAGTGTGCTCCATAGCCTGTCACACCAGAGAGAGGGACTGTTGGCCATATTCAAGTCTGGAGGGATACCGGCACTGGTCCGCATGCTAAGGTAAAACCAATTAAATGAAATTACATATTTCTGTCAGATAATTTTCCTTAACAAGATGATGGGCTAAACATTGTGCCATTAGAATGACAGTAGCTCTTGGTCTTGTGTGTATGCAGTGAGCTAAATTTAACATTATGACCTGTCTAATAGGCTCTAAGTGCCTTCCTGGCGTGGAGCTCTGAAAGTGTCATGGCACCAGCATGTGAACAGCAGATATTTTAAGTCATGTAATTAGTGAGATTTAGCCACCACGGATCCACCAAACCCTTTTGCCAATTCTGTTCAGTCATCTGGCCAATGTGGTTCTTGTTGTCCTTCATCTGACTAATGACTATGCAAACAGACTGTTCATGTATCTCTCATTATAAGGTTTCGGCCCATCTGTGTAGACCTTTGTTAATTCAATTTCCTCGTAGGGAAAATACTGAAAGCCCAATGTTTATTGGGCTTTTGTGTCTAGATTGGACCGATTTGGACCATGGTATTCCATGAAATGACATGACATTGTATAAGTTCAGGTGGTGACACTGTGAAATAACAAGCAAGTGACGGTACAGAGCGATGACATGACATACCATCACATGATGTGGCATAACACTCCAATATAACGCCACGTGACAGTGAACCTCCATGAAATGACATCTGAAGACATGATCCAGTGTGACTTTAAACTCCATGACGTGACATGTCCTGGGATGTGACATAACACCCAATAGCATGACATACAGTAAACTGGAGTGATATAATGTGAGATGCTATTCCATAACATGACATTACATAGTGTGACATGAGATCATACGGCGTGACAGATGGCGCGTTACTCTAACATACAGATATTGACGGTTGACTGACTGTATTCATGATGAAAGGGTAGGTGTCATGATACTATTATAATATTATAAAACCCACAACATATGGGGATGTATCCATGGAGCAAATGTGTCCTTGAGTCAATGGTGGCAGACAGGAGTATTGACAGTTGTTTTACATCTGACAGAACCGAGACAAACCATGCTGACAGAGTTAATCAGGTGTAAGTAAGCCTGGTGGCAATTACAAGGACTGTTTGGCCCTCCTCCTGATTCTTAGTCATTAACTTCATGTTCACTCACTGTCTGAGGCACCCTTCAGACCTTGCATTAACATCCATCCTGGGCAATCCAATCCCAGTAGGCAGCTTACAGGTGTGAACCCAGGACCAGATTTGGAGGTGGTGGTGTGATCACACAGTGCGCCCCGGGTCACATTAAAACTTTATTTAGCAGGAGTCCTCGTGTAAGCGGTGCTTTGCCTCATTCATTCAGAAATAAACAAAACACACAACCGCCTTTGTAAATGATTGCCGGTTCATTATTAATGAATAAAGATAAATAATGCCAAATTAACAAGTTAGAGTATTTAATATGTCTACATTGTGTGATTGCATCATTAAAAATGTATTGGAAGTTAATTATTGATGCCATTATGTTGATGTATAAGGAGCTGCTTGGAGATAAGTTACTCATTTCCTCAATAATCGCGAGCGTGTTTAGATACTTTCATTATCTTTTTTTTTTTCTGTCGCTGAGTTAAGCAGCACAGCGGTGGAAGTCTTCATTTTTAATTTCTGATCTGGGCTTTGCGCAGGTCTAGCCTAACTGACGTAAGGGTGGAGATTAATAAATAAATAAATAGCATTTCCAGATGTGAAACTAGCCACATGACATTGAGTTGCAAGGTGTGAACGGAGCCTAATGTATTCCAGACCATGACATGCAGAAGTTTGTCAACAGGCGACGTCTAGTTATGCCTCTGGGAGTGACAAAATTAAGAAAATACTTATAAGTAATTGGTGTCAGTATCCTGTTAAAAATACATTTAGAAAAAACAGATGAAAGACACCAGAGAACAATGGGTATTTCAAAAGCAGCTGAAAAAACACCTGCTTCAAGCCTCCGACACGACGCCAAGAGGTCAACAACAACTGTAGCGGATGAAGCTAACACGTTAGCCTGCGCTTTTAGCACCAAATATGGGTTCTTTACAACCCCCAGGCTGGAAAGTTAATCCCTCACGCTGAGGCTTAACAGAGGAGGATAATTCACACTCATAATTGATTCGGGAGCTTAATTCACACTGGAAATGAAAGGAAACTGAATTGAAAAAGCTAAAAAGAAAGCTTCACACGGAGCGTTAGCGCGCGTGACTTCTATCAGCATGCGGCTTTGCCTCCTTCTGTCCCTCTTCACCTCTGCCTGTTAACGCAGGCTTTTTCTTTCATTTTTTTTACTAGTTTGTTTGGCTTTGTTCTTAGCGTCACCCTCCGCAGCCTCCTGCATTATGAAGTCTTCATATTTGTGCATATGCGCATGTTTATGTGTGTGTGTGGTACTAGGCAGTAATCCGGTTAGACACAGGAAACAGGCATTTATATCAGAAATCTTCTCTTTCTCCTTCTACAATGAAATGCTATTCTACGGCACGTTTCCGTTGATGGGGTTTACGTGTGATTGGCAGCTAAAAGATGAATATCTTTTCAAATGAGCTTAATTATCCGAACAGATTTATGTATATATAGCTCTTCCTCCTTCATTCCTTTAACTGCCTCTCAGTGCATCATTATAATATTTAAATGCTTAAAGGTTTTGCACTACTTACTGTGTTGTTTGCAGAGGTATCCCCAGTAAAACTGACTAAACTGCTGTGGCGCCATGTTGTGGTCAGGTGTCTTCGCATGTGCCTCAAGAATTTGAGTCCGTTTGTTGCAACACATTTCAGAAAACTGCAACATTTTGGTTGCACAGTTCGCCCTGTATGCTAATACAACCAAGCCAAGGAACTGCCTGTGGAACCGCAGGGATTGGAGAACCATCTGGAAGCACCGTCACCTCAGCAGCACTTTCAATCAGTGCAATTAGTGAACGGCGAATTAAGTCAAATACAGAGAAGTCCTTTAAGAAAACCTCCGTAGAGTTTAATTTTCAGCACTACATTGACCCCCGAAGCGCAACACAGCAAATAACACAATGCTGGAGCAGTTTCTGACTATCCCGGAGTGGCTCAGTCAAATCTAAGACATAAACCTCATAGAGTATCTGTGGAGAGCTGGCATTTCACAGACGTGACCGCTGACTGCTCCACTAGATTGTGACATTTCCACGTTTTTTTTTGAGCAGAAAACTGGGACGCACACTCTTGACTTTTCAATTGCTAAATGACGGAGGAGAGCACTGCCAGCAAATGACACCGACTACAAAATCCTCTTCACCCCTCTGTCCCTCCGACTTGTTTGGAGTGATGGAGGTCTGTAAAGGTCGTAGATTGCTTAATGCTCCTTGAAATGAGTTCATTTTTTTCCAAATCTGTATCCTTTTCTCGCTCTGTCTGTCATATCACGCAGTTCACCTGTGGAATCGGTCTTATTTTACGCCATCACCACCCTCCACAACCTGCTGCTGCATCAAGAGGGAGCCAAGATGGCTGTGCGCCTTGCCGACGGCCTGCAAAGGATGGTTCCCTTGCTGAAAAAGAGCAACCCCAAGTTCTTGGCCATTACCACAGACTGTCTGCAGCTCCTGTCATATGGAAACCAGGAGAGCAAGGTGAGGAAGAACCTCCATTGCGAGAATGAGATTCG
Organism: Planiliza haematocheilus; assembly: GCA_005024645.1. Taxonomy (NCBI): domain Eukaryota; kingdom Metazoa; phylum Chordata; class Actinopteri; order Mugiliformes; family Mugilidae; genus Planiliza; species Planiliza haematocheilus. The sequence goes on from SRSE01001373.1 coordinate 2,439,981, forward strand.
TATTTTGTCCACTCTTGTAATACACAATTAACACCTCCTCCTACTTTTTGTAAATTTTCAGTTGATCATTCTAGCCAATGGGGGTCCAGAGGGCCTGGTGTTCATCATGAGGAACTACAACTACGAGAAGCTGCTTTGGACCACCAGCCGGGTTCTCAAAGTGCTGTCTGTGTGTCCCAGCAACAAGCCAGCCATAGTGGAAGCTGGTATGTCGGTGTAACTCTACACTAAGTCATAAGAATCAGTGCAGGTTGTTGTGTAATACGTAACTGTGTGTTTGCATCTGTGCACAGGGGGCATGCAGGCCTTGGGCCAGCACCTTACAGGTTCCAGCCAGCGTCTGATCCAGAACTGCCTGTGGACGCTCCGCAACCTTTCGGACGCTGCGACCAAACAGGTGCGTACTTATTCGGGCAAGCGTTGTATTTTCTCATAAATTGGCTGTACTCTACGCTTGCTATCTATACTACAACTGTTATCATTTCTATCTTTTAATATCAGGTCATTGTTTTAAAGTTTAAAGGCTAGGACTGCTTTGATTCGTCTTCACTGTCTCTCTGCTACCATTGGTTGCTCTGTCTAGGAGGGCTTAGACGGCCTCCTGCAGATACTGGTAACCCAGCTGGGCTCGGACGATGTCAACATGCTGACCTGCGCCACGGGCATCCTGTCAAACCTCACCTGTAATAACTCCCGCAACAAGGTAAGCCCGACGTGACGGTACGCTACACTGACAAACACGATCGATTCACTAAGTCCACGAATCTGTTTTTTTAAAAATAAACACCTGCGTCCTCTCGTTAGAAACCTCGCTACGGTCTCGCAAGGCTGGTTTTGCACGACAAATGCCTGAAAGCTGGTTGGATTTAGAAAGTGTGACGATGGAGAAGAGCCGTGCAAAAGCAAAGCCATGTTCAAGATGCGCCAACAAACCCTGAAACAATAATTGATACTGAATTGAATGGCGCTGAATCGGGACGCTGTGGCTCAGAATCAAAGCGATTTAGGAAATCAGTAGCGATACCCAGCCCTAGTGACAGCTAACTGTCAACTGAACAGTTCCAGTTAACTCTGACTGAGATGTTTTAAGTCCTCCATGAAGCCTTTCTTACACCTTTCTGATAGGAAGTTTTACAGATATTAATTACTCCCCCGTTCACACACATTCACACACCATCGGCTGCAGAGCCACAACGTAAAACTAAGGCTCACCACTGGGAGCAACTTGGGGTTCAGTGACTTGCCCAGGGATACTTCAACAGGAGCAGATGCTAAGGGTTCAGAATCCCAACCATCTGATTAGTGGGCAACCTGCTGAGACACATCTGGCCCCATCCGGCAAAGACAAGCACCCACTGTCACCTTTCAGTTCCGGTCCAGATTGCATTCACACCGGGCTTTTGCAAAGACGCCAAGCAGTGCAGTCGGTGACTCATAAGTTAATTCCTAAATAATGGCAGACACAACATAAAAAAAGGGATGCTTTGTGCTGTAATAAATATGATAATTACTGTGTGGCGGCTGCATGTCTGGAAGCGGTAATTATATGAATAACTTTGTTTTAAAAGCACTTTCCAACATCAAAAGAATACAAAGTGCTTTAGCAATAAGGCCTGTGTGGAAGGCTGCGTGTTGTGTTGTGAAATAAAATCACATAAGACAATCTGGTTAAAATGAACAGAAACAGTCGAATTAAAGAGTTCAACAAGTGGAATCTCTTCAGGCGGGGTTTTGCTAAAGCCTTGGGGCCCCGACAGCAAAAGTACCGTCACCTCTTGTCTTTTTGTCTTTTTATGAGCAGTGGCTCATAAAATAGAATGGAGAAGCTCTTTAATGCGGCTATCGCCTGCCTAAGAGGTGTTCTAAAAGTTTTAAAATCAACTCTAATGGTGCCAGAATGCACAACACAGCTCGTTTTTGACCCCTTTTCACGTTCCAAACGAGCAGTAAAACCCTGCGCTATTGAGTGCATTCATAGCCAGGTTATCCGCGTCCCTCCTGGGCTTTTTGCGGCTGCATAATTATGCGCGTTGAATTAATGCGCAGAAGAAACACATCTTAATAAACGTTCACGTGAAGCGGCTGGAGCATTAGAGGTGCTGAGCGCCACGCGGAGCTTTTGAAAGCCGGCCATGATGCGAAGTCCTCCTTTGTGTTTTTATTCTTCGCCTGCGAATTCATTAAAGTGCAAACAACAGAGGAAATAAAAAGCCTGTAAATTCTCTCTGCGGGTTTGGTGTTTGGACCACAGTGTTTAGTTAATGAACAAGCCTGGTGGTTGTCTATATTCTCCACCTCAGACAGCGCGCATTCCAGAGGAAAATCAATCTACAAAAGCAATATACATGGGCTATCATATTGATATTTACTGTTTGTTTTGTCTTTCCTCTCAAGCCCCATGCAAGAGACGCACAGAAATTATTGTTGCTTTTTACCATAAGTCTTAAGAATAAATTCCTGCGTCGATGCGAAAGGTTCGATGCAGGAAGCGAGTCACGCGGTGCACGCCTGCAACTCAGGTCCCGTTCCGTCTGTTTTCCCCTCAGACTCTGGTGACTCAGTACGGCGGGGTGGAGGCGTTGATCCACGCGGTGCTTCGGGCCGGGGAGAAGGAGGACGTGGCCGAGCCGGCCGTCTGCGCCCTGCGCCACCTCACCTCCCGCCACCAGGACGCCGAGCTGGCCCAGAACGCCGTGCGGCTGCACTACGGTATCCCCGCCGTCGTCAAGCTGCTGGGGCAGCCCCACTACTGGCCCGTGGTGAAGGTGAGGAGGGGGAAACTGTTTTCGCTTATGTGGGAGAGGAGAGGATGGCAGAGGTGAGGAAAGCGAATAAGAGTAAAGAAGGGAAGGAAGAGTGAGGAGCTGAGGGGTTGAGTAACATGGAAACAAGAGGAAGGGAGAACAATAAAGGATGTTAATGGCGATGATGGTGTCGATAGGGTGTCAGCTAGCCTGATGGGAAGTGGCACAATACATGCGCAAATATATCGAAAGAGGAGCCACAACAGCGCCCAGTAACAAGCAAACACACACACACACACCTCCCATCATGCTTCACTCTCTAAACACTTCAGCTGTGACAACACCCGCTGGTGTGCCGTCCCTAGAGAGAGAGAGAGAGAGAGAGAGAGAGAGAGAGAGAGAGAGAGAGACAAGGCTGTTTGTGTTTCTGGGGGAAAAGCGTTGGTAATCTAAGTTAAAAAAAAAATAGTCAAAGGTCTTGTATACTCTGAGAACAATATAATCTATTCAGTGTGCCGTATCAACAACAAGACAGTTACACACTTTAAAAGTCTTTAATTATATGCATGGGTACATTTAAAGAAAATGTGAATTGCATTGGATGGAGTATGAGATCTACACGGTCTGTACCTACCAGCCAGTTGTTCCTTCCTTTCCTTCACCTAGCTTTTTGGGACTGTATGACATGGGCTGACAGTGCTGGGAGGGACTGGCATGGCATTTTGTGTAGGCATTAACCTCCTTCCACTGTGAGGTCCCTGCACTGGGAGCCTGTTATTAAAATTTGTAAGAAGTTTGCTGAGCATTAGCAGACACAGTGGCCTCCGAGCTCTGCTGTGACTAAAACGGACGTTGTGCCACATCGCCGTTGCACTGAAGTTGGTAGATTTGCAGGTGGTCATTTTTAATATTGGTATTTGTCAACCTGACTCCACTACTGGAATAGCCAAGAGAGGTAATGTTGGGTCAACAAAAACTACAACGTTTGTGTTCGGTGTAACTGATGAACATGCCACTCAGTGCGTTCACTTTATTTTAAGGGGCCGCATACAGCCCAATTTGATCTCAAAGTGCTGGACCGGTAACATAATAGCATATAAATAACCAAGAAATGCATTTTTAAAAAGGCAGCTGGGCTTGTAGAGTTTTTTGAGAAGATGTTTCACCATGTTCATGCTGAACTGAAGAAGCTACTTGGATGAGAACCTACACAGACAACTTATATCCAACTCCAAATGTTTCCCTTCGTTTTAGTGCAAAGAAGTACATTATGAATATTTTTCACAAATTTGATTAACATACACTTTGACAAAACATTTTATGGGCAACACGGAATTTCTTTGGAAAAGTTAGTGCGTTTTTGGCACGTTGCTGCCATCTGCTGTTTAGTTCTGGTTCTCAGCGTTGTGCTATGTCCCCAGCTGTGACCCTAGTGGACACATTGGGAATAGCAGTTGCTTTTATTGAAAGATGATTTTCGCGTTTTGCAAATTCATCCTGCAGGCCAGATTTGAACATCTTACGAATTTTGTTCCTGGAGCCATAGGTTTGACACCCCTGTTTTAATTAGTTCAGTAGTGAAGCTCTGTGGCATACTGCCATAAGATACTGGTTCTGACACACTTCACTAGGATGCATTAATTGCTGGTGTGGTTGTTCTCATCAAGTTTACTGACCAATTAGAGGGGGAAGAGTCACCAAATTGCGCATAAACGCTGATTCAAAGTTCACAGGCAGCCATGATTTTACATCTGCTTTCTATCTCTCTGTCACTCTCTATTAGCTACTAAAGTGAAATGGGCTCTTTCTATATTTCTTCTCTTCCAATCGTGCGCGCACACACACACACTCTCTGACTTGGACTTTTCCCCTTCACTCAGACAGCTCTGCCAGCTCAGGCAGATTATATTAATGAACTGAGGTATTGGTGTTTAATGATGTGGAATGGAGAAATGGACAATGTGACTTTATAAGGAAGCTTTACAGAGCTGGTCGTGTGGACGAGAGGCAGAGAGAGAAGGAGACAGAGGAGAGGAGCAAATGAATGGGAGGAGAGAGGCAGGAACGTAAACAGGCCCAAGCTACGTGGCCGCAAATGTCTTGTAATTTTCCATTACAAGTGTAATGTGATTGATAGCATTTTTTTTTTTCAATACGCCGGCTGACTCGTGTGTAGCGGTCAAACTGGCATTTATGGTGGAGTATATCTGGTTACACCATTTACAATGACTGACTTAATGCAGTCACTGTACATCCCTATAAAATCATAGAGATAGATACACCAATTTGCCATGATATGACAACCAAACACAGATGAAGTGAAAAGTGATTGTTATGCATGTCCAACATCTGGGATATATTGGATGGTTAGTCTGTTTGTCTCATTGTCAACCTACTGGATTAAATGAGCAGGTGTAAAGACAAACTGTTGCAGCCCCTTGATGACTGGGTTGGTTCATCTCTGAACCTCTGATCAGATGTAGTGAAAACATACCAATAGTGGTTTGAGAATTGAAAGAACATGGCAACCAGATATTGACGTGCAAGATCAGGGCTGGTTTCATAGGACTTAAAAGATCTACTGCTAATGTCATTGTGATTGATACCACAGGACATTTTCTGAAGTCCAAGGGCCATCATGATACCAATTACCTACCTGGTCATGATCATGGAATTAGATCTGTGTATTTTCTCTGTTCATATAATCCAAGACTCAGTTACTGATGTTCACTCTGGCTGTAAGTTTGTGCTCATAGTCCTGAAGGAGAATGAAAGTTGGTCTGATCCGGCAGCTTCCTACTGGCATTGCAAGGTGGTTACAAATCTGTGAACAGTACTCCGTATCAACCATTGGTATGGGGTACCAGGATTGGAGAGTCTAGTCTCTTGGATGGCACAGGAGGCTTGTTTATCTAATAGATGTTGGATTTTTGAATGTTCAAAAAGTAAAAAAATGATATGGAATATGAGCAGAAACAACAATGTCAGTGTTTCGATAGATGGTGCTACTTAAACAGATTGTACTAGATGATGTAAGGATGTTGGGGTAATTTGATATTTAAATGCTTGACTCATTTCTGGGTTCCTGAGAAAGTTTGGACTTTAAAGTAGGGTTGTGCAGCAGAAACATTTTCAAAACATTCAATTTTCATATTAAATTTAAATTAGTGTATTTACATATTTGACTTTCCCAGCATAATGTTTGGTGATGCTATTCCCTTTGAAGAGTAGGGTTGCAGAGTTTGCATGTAGTGCTTGAAAAGAGTAGTCAGAGAGTTTCCGAATTCTTTGGTGGTAGTGGCAAGACAGCAGTGAGCTCCCATGGATGTCTTGACATAAATTGTCCAGATGTCTTGACTCTGGGAGTCTGCCCAGCCGTCTCCCCAGCAGTGAGCGAGTGCTCCCTCCGCTGAAAACTGTCAGATCTTTTTCCTCTCATCCCTGCGGTTTCCTTTGATACGTAGCACCAAACGCTAGACGGTAAACACGGATGCAGCGTAAGCAGCTTGGTTCACTTCCAAACGGCTATTGGCACCGCCAATCGGAGGTGCCGCATGTAAAGTTGCCTTTAAAGCTGACCCACATAGATCCTGGAACGCCCCGTTGAGGAGACTCTTTCATCTCTGTCCTCTCCTCAGGCCACAGTTGGTCTCATCCGGAACCTGGCTCTGTGCCCGGCCAACCAAGCACCACTGAGGGAGGCAGGTGCCATTCCACGATTGGTCAACCTGTTACTGAAGGCTCACCAGGACACACAGAGACACGCCTCTTCCGCACAGCAGACGTACCAGGTTTGGCGCACATGCATATCTAGTTTCAATCATGCTAATCTGTGACTTACCACAACCCTGATGTCAAATCAAGCCTTGACCTTCACCCTAAAATGTAATGATTACAGTAACAAGTTTGGACACCTCTACCCATTCTAGAGATGCCCTGATACCGTGTCAAGGAAGTAGTGTCAGTCCTTCCAAATGTTTTTTTATCTGGAGTATACTGCCAAGGTAGATAGAAGAGGGCCCCATACAGGGGTTGTGGAGCATTGCCAATGCATAGGTTTAAGGGAGTTTATGGTTGTCATTGCAAAATATGCCAAAAGGTAGCCATTAACCTTTCACAGGGCCGTTGGTTGGTTTGTCTTGGTTTGATTTTTCCATCCTGGCGGTGCGACCCTGCTGCTGTTAGAAAATGTTGCCTCTCAACAATCCCTGCAAGCAATTGCAGAAGCTCCCCCTTAAAGCACCACTCATCTGGAATCACTGGGTTATCTGGGGCCATTTTCTTTGTGCGATGACTCTTGGCCTCTGTCTTTCTGCCAATCTCTTTTGTCAGGATGGTGTTCGCATGGAGGAAATTGTGGAGGGCTGCACGGGAGCACTTCACATTCTGGCCAGAGACCCCATAAACAGAGGAGAGATCGCCAGCATGCAGACCATACCACTGTTTGTGCAGGTACACCCGCATCGCAGGACGTGAAGAGGCTGCTCCATCTACAGAAACTGAAACCACATTTGTGCACATTCTATTAGCTATGAGTGGATACTGAGAATTATTTGAAGGGTGAAGCAGGTGCTACAGTGTTGTTCTTGAAGGTCTTTCACCTTATCCAGGCCTCCAAACACACATATGATTGCTATTATTGTTTAATTAAGTGCAAGCAGTGGAGGAGCTGATCCAAGTTAAAATTAATCAATCGGTTAATAAGCTCCACAGCTGTATTTAGATCACGAAGGGAGTGAACAGTGTTTTTACAAATGAGCTAAGGGACAGATGAATGTGCGGTGAAACATGGGATTCCCCAAAGGCAGTGACAATTCGTATAATTATATTACATTTCTAGATTTCTTGTGTGATTAATTTTCCAATCTACATACAGACTTAAACCAACCACAACCTCAACCTGGTGTTGTACCAGTAAGTAGTTCTGTACCCGATGCGTGCACAAACAAATCTTCCAGGTCACTTCTTGGTTTGCCGCGGGGCGCAATCTAAAGCTGCACAAATATACATGTTGCGAAAAGTCTGGTGCAGAAATGAGGCGGATTAGCTACAGTGCTCAGCTTCATAAACGCCGCTTGTTCAGGCTGAGTTTTGATCCGGCAAACAGTCTGAACAAACTGCTGAACTGAAGGGCAGCATGTTCGCCCGCCGCGCGGGCTTCGAACGGTGATGCAATCGCCGTTGCTTATGTGAAACACCGTGGATGTTTTTGAGCAAGCGTTATCTCCCCGTGTCCGAGTTAATGTGCCGAATTTACAAAGACACGGCGAAGATCAAATCGAGACGGCAGTGGGAAGCAACCCGGAGGCTTTTCCCACTACTAACTGTGTAAACAGTTAGAAGAACATCGCTTTAGCTTTGTTAGCAGCATACTGGCAGCTTTGTACACATCTCCAAACCACAACTGTGGACTATTTATAGTCTGTACATTGGCTGATTGAGATGCCGCTGGAGGAAGACACCACCAGAACATGAAACACTCCTGAAACACCAACATCCTAGCTTGGCAATTCTGAAAAGTGGAAGCATCTGATTAATTGAAAAACAAAGCATTTTAGCGCCAAGAATCAGTCTCCAAGAAACCAGTGCTGGGAAAAAGCATCCTTAAGCGTTCTGTCTCTAAGACTACATTTTTTTGTGTGTGTGTGTTTGTGTTCAGCTGCTGTACTCGTACGTGGAAAATGTGAAGCGAGTGTCGGCGGGCGTCCTGTGTGAACTGGCCCTGGACAAACAATCCGCAGAGCTCATCGACGCAGAGGGGGCATCGGCGCCGCTCATGGAGCTGCTGCACTCCAACAACGAGGGGATCGGTACGTCGCATGTCGGCTTACACCTGGGTATTACCCAGCGTGTGCTGCTGAACTGGCTGGGTGAAAGATTTAAAAGTTTAGTGAACAAAAACGCACACTTAAAAATGTGCTCGTAATCAGGATTAAGAGAGGCTTCCGTGGGATAATGACTTTAAGCAACAAAATCGCCAAGACACCCGTGTTATGTTCCATTCTGACATTGAGGAAGCTGCTGCTGCTGCTGTGTGTTCCTTTCTTAATAATGAGTCTTTGGCTGGCGGTAGAAGTGAGACTTGAAGGGACCTGGCTCGTGTAACATGACTGCCATCTGCTGGAATTCAATTATGCCTGAAACTGGAACGTTCATCCCACACGGGGCTGGAATGCAATCTGCAAAGATCAGCTGAGAACATTTTGGCCTTGGTATTCACGTGGATGTTACTTAGACATGTACCACCCACCTAGACCAGACGAGATACCCCCACCCCATAGCAATGACACCCCTTGATGGCCAGTGTTGGGCAAGTTACTTCAAAAATGTAATACATTATGTATTACTTGTTACTGTCATTTTAAAGTCATTCGTTACATATAATATTACTTTCTCTGAATTATAAGGCATTACACTACTACTGCATCACATTTAAGTTACTTTCACCCAAAATAACTGGAAATACACTTATTCTAAATGTATCTTATTCTTCTCCTAGGCTTAAGGCTAACAACAGAAGAATGTAATAGGCGCAGTTTAAGTAATAAAGAAAAAGAAACCGCATTTAAATGAGAAGATGAGGTCGGAGCAATAAGTGCAACACTAACTTAAGGTCAATAAATGTCAAAAAAAAGTACTGCATTTGCTCATTAAAATAAACCACATACTTTCTTCGATTGTGCTATTTTTTGTCATCTTGTCATAGACAAACCTTTTAAACATAAAACAACCATTTTTTTTTTGGGTGCTTGAGCATCCGTAAAAACGGGCTACTGTCCGACGTCAAGCCTTTTTCAGCCCTACAGAAAGAGATGTTTTACAATTTGCGCTGAATTTTTGTCCTCTGCTGATCTTGCGGCGTTACTGGCGATAGTATAACAACAAAACACCACTTAATTTGGGGTTAAAATGGATGGAACGCACGTTACTGACCTTTGTACCGAGTAAAATATTACCCTTTTTTTTTTTTTGGATGCCTTACATTACCGCATTACAGACACAAAAGCAATACATTACAGTAATTACATTACTTTTGTAACGCGTTACTCCCAACACTGTTGATGGCAACAGGATGAATTAAAAACAGCACAAGGTGTTGACCTGGCCTCCAAATCGCCTATATCAAGTATTTGTGGGATGCACTGGGACAAGTCTAATCTAGAGCCCCCTCCCTTCAACCCATAGGACACAAAGCCCCCCCACTAACAACATCCTGTTGCCAGACACCACAAGACACCCTCAGAAGGCCCATGTCCATTCTCTGATGACTCACAACTGTTTTGGAGGCACAAGGGACACCTACACAATATTAGGTGGTCATAATGTTATGCCTGATCGGTATACAGTAAGCCTTTTTCCACATTCACAGATTCAAAATGACAGCGCCCTTGAGCATGAAGCCCGATTCCCAATTTTTTGGGCACTTTACTTCACAAAGCTCTGTCTTCCGCCCCCGTCCAGCACCTTGGGGATAAACCGGCACACTGACTGTGAGCCAGCCCTTATCACTCAACATCAGCGTTGGACTTCATTAATGTTGTTGTGACTGAACAGGAAAAATCCCACAAGCTACAGTTTCCCTACAGAACCAAGCTTATAAGAAATCCCTAGATCTTCCTGCTATACACATTGCTAGCAAGCTCCATAATCCATAATTTCCTAGGCAACCCATCCTCCAAGTTTTTTCTTTTTTAAATAATAAATTGCTGATCTTGCTGTCTTCCTCCAGCCACCTACGCTGCGGCAGTGCTGTTCCGAATTTCGGAAGACAAGAGTTCAGACTACAGGAAGAGAGTGTCGGTAGAGCTCACACACTCGCTATTCAAACACGACCCCGGCGCCTGGGAGATGGTAAGGAACCTGTGTGCGACTGTAGAGGTGTCGACATGGAAGTTCGGCTTTTAACGCCTCACTAAAGCTGGGGACATACTACATGACTTTCACAATCTTTACAGATTTGGAAAAGACTGGGAGCACACACTAACAGACTGGCTTCAGCAGATTTTTGTACAATGACTAAAAGACTGGGGATCACGCACTTAAGAACTGCACCTGATGAGGGATCACAGACTACATGATTTGTCAAACCAACTAAAGCCAATCGAATGCATCAAACTCTCGAGAGGGCGACGGTTTACAGGGTAAACAAACATACCAATTTGACAACGCTAATGCTGCTGCTGTCGTCTGCACAGCTCCAAGAACATGGCTTGCATTTTAGTTCGAGTTAAATGCAATTGAGGTACTGGGCTTGGTGTTTTTGAAACATTTGTGGCTGGACACCAATGATAAAGATTTAAGAAATGAAATGATACAGCAGTCTGATTCTGGCCAGTTGAGAACCAGTCCAATAACGGTAAATCAAGGTAATAGTCTTTTTGACATCACAGGCATGGAGCTAGTAAGTGTTCTGATGCTATTTCCTGTGTCTCAGAAATCTGGACATTCATTGACTGTTGGCACTAGCAGGTTTTGGTGTGAACCACCAATGCCAGCTGCCCCTAACTAGTGCAGACCGGTGCAGACTTTGGACAAGGCAGGCAGAATCTGCCAAATACAGGTCTTGTAGCGTGTCCTCAGCTTAAGAAGAAACCACAGATATGCAGCATTTGCAGAGGGACCTCGTGAAACAACACACCAATCTCTAATTTGCTATGCCCTAGAAAAATCCACCAAAAGACAATCCCTGTGCACTGAAACGCACTTTTCGTTCCAGTCTGCCCACAAGCCGTAACACTCATGAAATGTGTGGGTGTCTCAGGAACACCTCTCAGATCATCAGCTTCTCATTACAAAGAAAACACATTTGGATTACAACAACATCCTGTCCTGGGTCCAAAGGTTACCCTTTGAAAAATGCCACCTTGACAATTCGTTAAGGGATGATTTTAAGTATTTTAAGAATCAAGGCTAGGCAGAAGGGCTTGGTATTCAAAGAAATATGAAAGAAAATATGTCTGCAGCTTAATAGACCATTTTATTTAGTTGACTGTATTATTTTTTTCATCTTTTTATTTGGTTTCTCTACAGGCCCATACTGCAGTTCCCTTGGAGCCTACTTACCTAGCCGATGGTGAGTACTTTGAAGTACTTTTCTCAATTCTACTACAAACATAGACATGGAAATATGTAAATGTAACACTTATGTCCACTTACCTATGTCCAGGAGACGTAAAAAAAACAAACATAAAAAACACATAACCTTAACCCTAACCCTAACCCTTGGCGTAGTTCATCTCCATTCATTCAAATTGGACTCACGTCGACATCTGCCAAGGTTAGTTATCAAACTGCCTGCAGAGACTAAGGAGTTTAAACATACTCACAAATGTATTGGGTAAAATTTGGGAACAACACAATTTAGGTTGGAATCCAAATGGATGAGGAACATCAACCAGTGAGCACAAGCGAAATCAAATGACCTTCTGTACTGACAGCTACTCGACATCAGTAACACCTCAAAGAAGCAGGATATTCTATGCTTTTCTCAGCTAAAAGGAGATAAGGAGCGATAAGAATTTGTCGTATCCAGCTACCTGCTGCCAACAACCACTCCTGTCCTCCATCCATCCAACACTCTATTTCTGGTCCCTTTAATGTTCTCCAGACATAAGCCCCCTGCATCTTCTCTCCCTGCAGCTCTAAAAACTTCACAATAGGTGGAGAGAACTTCAAACAAACCGCACAGGCTCATTAGACGGAAAGACCCAGGGGAAGAAAGACTTGTCACCGCAACGGCAAATACGGGAGACACAACAAACCGAGTGAAACAACATCAAAATAAAGCCGGACATCAATGTGAACGGCAATTACCTAGCCTACACACATATAGACGGGCCACATTAGTATTCCTGTCGCATAGCTCCTCCACAACAGGACCAGAACTCATCTCACACAGAGGCACACATGACACGAGGCAATCATGCAGGTAGGCTCCCTGCTGTTGACAGAATAGACTTGGGAAATGAAGCTGCTGCGCCGTAGGTGGGTGACGCGCGAGAGAAAGAGCGAAATCAAGAGAACAGAGTAATCCTGGTGATTAAATAAAATGGTTTTCAACATTTTTTTTGTATATTAGCTCTTTGCAGTTGTCTGTTTTAAGTTCAAAGTGTGGTATCTCCCAGTGAGGCTTTCATGTCACATTTTCAGCTTAGTGGGCGATTAACAGTATAAAGGAAAATACCCAAAGTCCTATTCCAAAGTTTGCTGTAGTTGGAAGTTACAGACAACAACTTTGGACTTGAACTGAAACTCACATTTGGAAACCTTAACTGAAACCTTAACCTGATCAGCACAAATGAATTTCCCGACAGTTCACCAGAAGTGTGGATAAGTTACTAAACATGTCCAGTTTAAAGGGGAACTGCTGTTTTTTTTTTTTGTTTGTTTGTTTTTTTACAACCTGGACCTTATTTCTGGCCTAAAATACAAACATTACTCACCCATATAACTTTTGTGTAATTTGTAGTCCTTCGGGAGATATAGATCTGCGTATATCCATATAGTGGGAGGAACTGGGGCACCGAACGCAGCCTCTAAATAACGTGTTATCTGCCGCAAAACCAATATTTTGTTGCTAGTGCTATTCCCCGTTGTGTCCGAATTTACCTGTTACCTATTCGTGGATGTGCAGCGGTTTGTTGTTCTTATCTACCGTGAAACACATTCATTTCACCAATATGTTGTTATGATACGCTAGTGCTATTCCCCGGTGAGTACGCAGTTAGCTGTTATCATCATCCGGGGTCTGTAGATTGACTTACAGACACCAGGTGATGTCTTCTGACCTGGATGATGTCATCTCTGAGCTTGGCTTCGGTTGGCTTGTTTACCTATAATTTGCTACTGCTGTTTTTTTTGCAACATGGGTGAATATTTTTCCGATTCTAAGGATCAGGCATGTGAAGTTGGTCAATTGCTACCCAAACCACTCTAAAGTTAACGTTGAATATGGCAAATTCCATTTGGAATGGGAGATGTCCACCTTCTGGTGGCAGATTCCTCCAAGATTATGGCAAAATCGCTTAGAGTCCAGAGAAGACTAGTCAGAAGTAGTATTTATGGAGGACTTGGAGCCCAAAGGCCAGCCTTCTTACATGGAAACAAAGTCGAAAGAAGGTTTTACCAAAATATACGAACTGGGCCACAGAGAAACCAACAGCAGGTGCTCTGGACTGATAAGACACTCAGGCAGTAGTTTTGGCGAAGTAGTTTGTTCTATGAGAATAAGTGTCTGCAGGCACCGGTGAAGCATCGTGGCTGCATAAATGTGGAACCAAACCCATCCAGCCAACCAGGCCAAGTACCTTAAAAAACTAGGCTAGAATTTCAGTCAAGCAACTGTTTTGTGTTGATTTTGTGCAAAGTGTCTATAAGTTGTTGCAGAAAACATTGCTAATGTGGCACATTCTGTTGGGGGAGCGCTTTACAGCTTGACAATATATGCTAGAGCCATATTATTCATCTATGATCTATTAGCAAGCCTTGCAGAGAAAAATACAGAGAACTAACCACCTCTCCTCCATATTTAGTAGCATTCAGGTAAAGCAATCAAGTTCTGCTTGCCATCCCAACCAGTTACAAATGTAACATGCCTTACTAAGATGTCCAATGGATGCACCCATCTGACTGATATGTGCGGCTAATCAATCAGAGGTTGTGCTAGACTTTTTCGTTGTCTGGCATTTTGACTGACAGAGTCATAAAAATCCTGTCATAATCTATTTTTACCCGTGACTTAAAATTTTTTAAATTGATATTAATGACATATTCCACAAATAATTTTCATAAAATTTCGCTTAACATTATTTACTTTTTTCAGAACAGTATTAACTTTAAATGGAAAAAAGTTTGGACTGCTGACACGTCTTGTCCATACGGTCGGACTGGGACTGCTAGCGCTAACAGCTCTTAAGTTAACTTTTTTTTCTCCTCACAATTTGCACAAAACTGCACTTTTGTCAAGTTCCACGATGTTTGGAACACAAACTGCGATTAAAGAAAAGAGCCACTTAATAACATCACTCGCCACCAAGTGGTCAGGAGTGTGAATTGCAATCTGTCAAAATGACAGATTGCCCTCAGATTTTTCCATCATGATTTTAAAAAAATGGTCATGACAGAATATTCGGTTAACGTGACCCCTGTGAAACATAACAATCTATTATATGATATTCCGTGCAGTGGTATTTCATCACATGGTGTGTGTCATTCTATAAACTGAGAGGTAGGGAGGACACAGTGGAGGACGAAGCACTGAGAAATGACAGACAAGCAGAGAAGGATATAATGAATGACCAGAGAGGAAGACTCAAAGAAAAAGGACATGAGGATGTTGGAAAGTGGGGGAATTAAAGGGGGGGGTGAAGGAGGAAAAACTGCACAATGAAAGTGTGTGTGTGTGTGTGTGTGCGTCTACTTCACTCCCTTCACTCAGCCGCTGTTCTCGCATTTCCTCTGTGTACACACTCTGCGCAAATCCCTCCATCACACCATCTTTAATTATTGCCTTAGTCTTCATCCCGAGTGTATCCATGTCTATACGTGTGTGCATGAGCCATTTCTTTCCAGACGCTTAATCCGCCGCAGTAATATGCACAAACGAGCGCACGCACACACACACACACACACACACACTCGCGCGCGCACACACGGAACTGTCGTAATGGAGGTCAATTGAAGGTGCCGATTTCATAGTGCAATTGTCAGAGCCAAATGATCTCATTTATTCTGTGTCCGTCTCTCAGTTACACCTTATACACACACACACACGCGCCTCCAATCGGCCTCCACTCAGGCCTAAGCTTTTTACAATCCATGCTTTCGCGCCCACATAATGTTCCAAAACGTATGGAAACCCTTTACAAATGTGGATGAAAGTATACGATTAAATTGCACGCTTTAATTTCAGGTGCACACTGATGCTAATTTCGGGTGTAAAGTCAAAACTAAATGTCACTTATGCTGCAAATAAATACGACAAAGCTGACTGTAATCAGAGCATTTGCTCCAGAGAGATGTCTTAGGAACATCTGAGAGAAAAACTCACTAAAATTTCAGACTTCCTACATTTATATGCAGCAGAAAGTGAAAGTAATTTACACTGTGAAATTAAAGATATGGCGTAATATATATGTGTGCCTGTAGTCATGCTATTAATTCAGTCAGATCTCTGATATATTCCCATTCCCGAGGACTCGAATACATCTGTTTTGTCAAAGCCTCCTGCTTCTCGAGTGTCTTTTGCGTCTGTGTCATGATGCATCAGTTTTGCTGTTGCCTCTGATGTCAAACAACGGGGTCCTCTTTCTCTTCGTCCTCCTATCCCTCAATATAAGGTTGTTTTCGTCTCTCTGTCTCAGAGTTAGATGCCTCCTACCCTCCCTATGGATACGCTGATTTGTCTCTGGACACAATGCCACTAGACCCCGACCTCCACGAGCCCTACATCCCCGAGATGACCTACGACCCAAGACAGGCCTACCCTGAACCGCTCTAACAGGTAAGAGCCCCCACAGGACATTCAGATGATGCATCTCTGGTGCAGAGGTGTCTCGTCATATATACGCCGATCGGGCATAACATTATGACCACCGACAGATGAAGTAGGTTACGTTGACCATCAAGTGAATGCAATGTTCTACAGGGACTCAACTTTTGGACTTGGCATTAGGGTGGCTGTTACTTAGGCCCCATCCACACGGAGATGCTTTTTGGTTCAAATGCAGATGTTTTGCATCGTTTTGGCCGATCGTCCACACGAATCCTGTAAACGCACTGAAACCTGGTCCCAGGGTGAAAAAATTTGCAGCTCTTGAGTTTTTGTGTGGGCGGGGAAAAATGCATACGTGCGTTTCAGTGATGCCATCGCCACACCCTTTGAGCAGCCTTCCACCTTCCCGTGAGACGTCTCGTAACATCATCAACAACAATGGCGGACAGTTGAGCTTATCAGGGTCACTAGGGCAAAATATCATGCTCCTGTGTCACCACGCTGAGCAAAAAAGCCTGATGGACAACCACATAAGCAACATTTTGTAAACAGCGCTCCGCCTCTTCCTTTTGGTGAAAATCGAACATTAAAAGCAACTGTTCCCTTAGAGAGTTATATTAATTACATATTCTGTGTTTCTTGTAATCTTTGCTCACGATCACGCTTAAAACTGTTTTGTTTTTTTTTGTTGCAGGAGAAAAAAAAAATGAAATAAAACAGAAACATTGATACAGAGCACAAGCAAATCACAGGAAGAAAGACTCGAGGGTGAAGGAGGCCGGAGGTTTTTATCGCGAGGGGAGTCGACCCCGTCCAAACGGAGGGGGAGGGAAAAAAATCCCCCTTTGCAATCAAGAACTGTCAAAAGAGATTGCTTATTAAAAGAGGTATATTGTTGATGTAAATGAAAAAAAAAAAATGTAACTTTGTTATAATGTTTTACTGTGGGGTGAAAGTGGGGCGCGTCAGAGGCATCGTTACACGGGTAACCTTTTGAAGCAATCAGATTCGGCGAGCAGGCCTTACACGGACGGGCGACACGTGCCACGACGAGCACCTTATTTGTAAAGACTTAGATTTGAATTAGATGAGATGTCATGACGTCAGTACTAAACTGTTGCAACATGGATGCAACGCCTGCCCGCTCATTAGTTTGAATTTGTTTTCTCGAGACGTACTTCATGGCAAACGGCCCCCATTTGATCTGAATCCATTCCAGGCGTGACAAACACAACGATAACTCTCCCTCAGAGCTAGAACTTCCCCCGTAGTACTGTCAAGCACCATTGCTACCAAACGCTACCCGTGTACCCCAGCCTTAAGCTGCTGTCTTATAGATGTCTCCTCTGTGTATTTGAACAGTGCACAAGTCCCAGGGTGTCCATGTGTGGTCGTTGCATGGTAGTTTATTGTGTACTCATTGAAATAGTCTTCACCTTTACATGCTGAGAATAAAAAAAAAAAAAAGAAGTAAAAAATAACGACATCTGGGTTTTACAAGCCATTTTGGATTATGCCAACGTTAGTGGAGAGCTGGACTACGGAACCCCACCACGTCCCGGCCCTGCTTTCACCGAGTGGACACCGTGTTGACAGGGAACGGATGGGAACGTAAATCTCGCTCAGCGCCGGTCGGCAAAACCCAGTTCGACCCGAATATCTTCAGCTGAAACGGACCTCAGCTCTCGGATCGGCCACACACCTTCACGGGCGCCGCGGTTCCGCAGAAATTAACAGCGCTTTTATTGTGCGTCAACAGAATAACGAATGACTTTTGTACTAAGGGTACCGCCGATCACTTCAGTATTAAATTTGTCGGTAAGTGTGTGTCAGTATCGATATAGGGGCGGGGGGCTGCAAGCTCTAATACATACTGTATTTCCTGCTGCTCACAGCATGTATTATAGATTCAGTCTGTGATTAGTGTCAGCACCATTTCTATCTAACAACTACGTCATAGTATGGTGCACGTGATCTGCATTTGAGTGCAGCCGCAGTTGGAATGTGGGCGTCGCGGACGGTCGAGGCTCTAAGGCTTCCAGGCTCCAGGGGACAGTGTGCTTTACTGGTACAGGGTTGCTGGACTCAGCCAGCAGCCCACGGTGTTAAGAAAGCACAAGTAACTAACAATGACTATGCTGAATCAGTAGCTGGCGCTATGTGCTACAGGTAGATTGTTCCTAAATCTTGCCATTAAAGTCATTAAATTTTTGTTATTTTCAACTGTTTTGGTTGTCGTTTATTGTGCTTGCATGTAAGACTTTGCCATTTTCATGGGGGGGAGCAGTAGAAAATAAGTCCAACTAGGTAATAAAGTGCAATGAGATTCACATTGTTATGTGAATTTCCTTTTTATGTGTGCATTTGGGCATTAAATGAAAACATCGGTTGAATGAGCAATTATTGAGCTTCTCCTGTTTGGCGTTAAGTGCCACATATATCTATATAGTGGGAGTGAATGGGGCACCGAAATGCAGCCTCTAAATAACACATTATCTGCCGCAAAACTCGTTCATTTCACCAATATTTTGTTATGATACGCTAGTGCTAATCCCTGTTGAGTCCGGAGTTACGTGTTATCGTCATACAGGGTCTGTGGATTGACCTACTAACTTCTGGATGATGTCATCTTTGAGCGACGCGTGCACCCGTGACGGTCGGCTTGTCGACTAATTTGCTACTGCTAGTTTTTTGCAACATGGCTGAATATTTTTTCCAGTTCTGAGGTTGTGGACGACGACTTTGTTTATGATGGACGTCCCTACCGTTTTGAGACAGAGTATATGGAGGAGGAGCTCGTTGAAAGGAGGATGCGGAGGCAGAGAGAGGAACAGCTGGCCAAAGAACAACAAACCGCTGCACATCCACGGATAGGTAACAGGTAAATTCGGACACAACGGGGAATAGCACTAGCGTATCACAACAATATTGGTTTTGCGGCAGATAATGTGTTATTTAGAGGCTGCGTTTCGGTGCCCCATTCACTCCCACTATATGGATATACGCGGCGCTCTGCTGGATCTAAACATGAGTAAACAATCGTATTTTATGGTCTAGGTTGTAAAAAAAATGGCAGTTACCCTTTAAGTCATGTCAAGTCTTTGGAGGCACTTCCCTTTGTTCTCTGTTTTACATTTATGTCACGGTAAAAAAGGAAAGACAAAATGTTAAAATGCTTCCTTTAAGCAAAGGTTTTCATGTAATTTTGACAGAGCAATGCAAATGCACACATAAAACAAAAACACATACCAATATTTTTTGGGAATTTTACCACATTAACTCTTCCACACTAAAGGAAAATTTGAATCAAGCTCATGTACAGATCTGGTAAGAGTGTGGCATCACTAAGTCTTTCACACTATGCCTGGTAGATGGCCCAGCAACTTGATTCAACAGAACCCATGGGAAAACTACTAACATCATTTTTTTTAAATATTATTAATGGTAAGTGTGTTGTAGAGAAGATGTTGGGCCTTTCATACCATAGTGATTCTGGGGTTTAGTCCTTATAGCCCAAGCCTAGCCTAACACTAGGTGGAGACATAGGCTAGAAGCTAAAATTAGATTGAGTGAAGAATCCAGATAACATAGCTCGCAGGCTGATGATGTCAATAAACAAATATAGAAACTTCGTATTTGTGCTGAGAACATCTTACGTGCTGAGCAAAGTCTGTCAACTTCAAAGATCAAAAGGTAAAATTGCATTTCTGGTTGTTTGTGTCACTCTGCACCAGTCTTTTGTTCTGCAAGGATATCCATATTAATCCCGGATCTGCAGGTTGCCAATAAGTAAGAGCGGAATGGCATTTAACTTGTAATCTAATGCACCAGATGGTTTGCTACGCAGAACCGCGGGAAGCCTGGAAAGTTGTCCTTTGAAGCTGGGAAAGGGCAAACATGGACAAACCACCTGTCTATGAAGAATGTCAATCACTGTGATCTACAGTGTGAGGACCTGCAGAGGCTAGAAAGGATCCAGTGTAGCGGTCTATCTTTGTAAAGGAGATTTGCACATAAAAGGCATTCTAGCTGAACTCATGTAGAAGTATATTTGGACAATGCTTCAACCTGTCTTCATGCCTTGCATTGCACATTGAGAAGCAGAATTTATACTGTATAATGTACTTTTATAATTCTTGCAAAACCCACTGCAGATTTTTCTTTTGGGATTGAAAATGACATCAAATGCAAAGGTACAATACAACACAAATACAATGAAATATGAAATGCAACGTAGCTATCTTAAAACATAGTAGAAAGTCCACCAAAACATAAAAAAACGAACTACCTATACTCAGCTGTTCAGCCAATGACATTTAACCCTAACCACTACTGTTCCTGAAACTAGCCGAACTGCTTCTGTTGCCTAAACCGCAGGATTCTTGGGAGCCAAGCTCTCTCCAGAACTATGACACGGTTTGTTACTCTATTCTTTAAAAATAAAATGAAAAAGTTGAATTTGATTCAAGCTGGCAATCACTAAGAAAATAATAGTCGTGCAGGAACACGATTCCAAGGGCATAGGGCATCATCTCCTTTGAATATTGATGATCTCCAGAAAATGATTCCCACTGATTCATTTTCAAGTACCAGGATGAGGTCAAAAAACTTCCTTTAAGCTTTGCATAATGAATTTATATTTCTAAATTTCCATTCCAGTCCATTAAATTTACTGCAGAGATTTGTTGCCATTCCATGAATTCCTAAGGATGATAGTCGCTTGAACGGGTTGAATCTAATGAGTATGCAGTTACCTCCCTATGAGACTATACAGTATCTTTATTTTAGGTGTATGAATTTTTACTTCTGAACACAGTGCGAACTTTCCACAGGAGCTATGCTGATGAATTCTTAACCTCACCGAAGACAATGAACTCTTTCAAACATTCACAGACTGATTTCCATCAGCAATTCATCCATTCTATGTATATTATATAGTATATAGTGTATATTTACTTCTGTTTCTATTTCTTTTAGATTTCTACATATCTTGTATTTCTTTGCTTATACTACTACATTTTGTGCATTTAATTATATTTATTTCATTTTTTATATACAGTATATATTTTTTTTATTTTGTATTATGCATGTATTATTATTTTATTTTATTATTAGTATTATTTAACTTTCTTACACCTACACTTTCTTTTGCAGTTTTCAAAAGAGTTTTTAAGATGAGATAACTTCCCAGATGGGACATTACAGAAATGTATTACAGCAGCAGGGTACAGTAGTGCAAATGACAAAAATTACATATATATATATATCAGAAAAATTGAGTAAGGAAAATAGAATAATAAAACAAGAGAAACTCTATAAAAGTAAATATGTTAAGGTACAAAAAAATACTTGTATCAGATTGAAAGTGGCTAACCAAAAACAAAAACAAAACAACAACTAATGAAGGTTAAAGGGGCTGAATACACATGACTTTAATGAATATCATGAATAAAGGAAAACTCCAACAGGATTTGCACCCAGCACAGAAATGATTTTTATTTATTTATTTAATTTTTTTCAAAATGTGAAGCACCGTTGTAACAAGCGGTGCACGTCCACAAGATGGTGCACAAAAACCATCTGAAGACAAGCCTCTGCACCGAATACACATGAGCAAGATGTCACACTGTACCGTACTCCCTGTAAATAGGTGTCTTTCTTATTGGATGACTCTGTAGTGTCTAAAATGTAGAAATCAATGCCATCAGAGGAACTTATATGGTCTGTGTTAGAGATTTTCCACTAACTTTTGTCAAAAGGAATTGTTGTTTTAGCATATGTGAACATAAGCCTGAGCCATTTAAACAAGATGAAGACTGAGGGCGACAACAGAAGTCACGAAGATTGTGGGAAGAGCGTGATGAATGCGTTGCCTTTCAAAAAGCGTAGGGTCTTCTAATTAATTTAAACGCCTTCGACATATTCACCTTTTTTCTTTTGATCTGAATCCAGTGTGGAATTTTCCTACTCAGTGTGAACGCTGCCTTCACGAACCTGTTTACGTTCCAGTCGAGATCTACGGCCTAATTAATCCAATGTTCACAACCCACAGCTACAAATGGGGGAAAAAAATTGGGTCAGAAAGAATTGAATTCATCCTCAGAGATGTTTTTTATTATTTCGTGCCAAGGATGATCACTATACATACAAATTAAATATTTAACTAACTGGTATGCCAGATCCTGGCCATGGTTCAGGAATTATATATCAAAATGTTACACATATTTGTAATAGCAGAGTTAAATTAAAAATTTAAATTTGTATGACTGGTTCAGAAATGTGGTACTTATGTCACGTACGGTCTTTTACATTTTAGTATACACGCTCAGAGAGTTCAATATCATCACTGAAGCAAACTCCACAAGAGTTTATTAGGAATTGAGGGTTACTTTTTTAAATAATGACAGAGTTACATAATTCTTAACCGAATTTGTAATGAGCCCAGCTGAGCAATAGATGGAGCTTCAGTACTGGATAACACAACCCTGCTACTGTTGAGGCTAAAGACACAATGGCTCAGTACAAATTCTGAGAATAAAAAATAATAATAAAAAAAAAACTACGTCTCAATGAGAACGTCTTTAAATTTCCAGTCCACGATGAACTTTACCTCCGTTTAACTGCGGGGTTAAAAACGGGTCCCATTAATGACCCAAACACTGACTCCTGACCCGTTTCATGAAGGTGATTAATGGGGGGAAGCAGACAGAAGGCGAGGCGGCGCACCCTTTGTCCTTTTTAAAGATTATTTGGTGTGCGTGGACGGTGTGCATACAAATGAAGTGACTGGCAAATCTGCCTACAAACAAACCAACCTCATAACAAGACGTACTGATTAAGGTTAGGTAGTAAACAGGTAACGTGAATCAAGTGAATTTAATGAGAGTTTGGAACTTTTGAAAGACCTGCCCCGGTAATTAATTTCATTCTTTTATTTTTCCGTGATAAATTTGTTGTTGTCTTTTTGCTGCCACTTGAATTTAAAAAAAACACAAAACACTGAGGTTTCTTTAGTGCTGTCAGAAAAAAAAACTAAACTGTTCAGTGACACTTTTCCGTAAATGTGATTTGCCAACATGAAAGGCTGTTTGAAGGTCTGCTCCTCTGTGCTAGAAACACAGTAATTGGGGAGAGGGTTGCATTTATTTATTCACTATATATATTTATTATCATAACTGCTGCAATTAAATTCATTTACAGCTACAGTCAGTTTGTTAGTCAGGACTCTAGAACCTGAAGGAAACTAGGTAACTTATATTTAGGCTGTTTTCTCTACATGCGTAAGCATTTAATTGTAAATTGTAACATCCAGACTTGACTAAATAACCTGTTGATTAACAATGCCGTGTTTCAGTGTAATTTAAAATAATAATAATTTAAAAAAAAAATCTAAATTTGGCGCATTTTCGTGCGGCTTCACAGCATCGTCGATAGGTGGCAGTGTAGTCTGTTTACGGCTGTTATTAACAGAGAAGAAGACGGTAGGGACTTTTGAAAGCAAAACAGGATGTCTGCCAACTGCCAAAAATAATCAAAGAGGACGATTTTTAAGGTATTTTTTTCACACTACCTCCCCAAAACTTTTGAGACAAAGACAAAGAAATGCAAAGATTTCTATGCATATGACAACAGTATTCTTTTCGAGAGCCTGAGACTGGTACAAATGTCAAAGCTTCTTGCTAAATAGTTTTTCTGTCTTTCATTTAAATCTGTCAAAAACAAATCAGCAACAACAACAAAAAACTGCGGAAAACAGCAATTTTGCTGTTTTCATAATGAGTAATCAGAATACATTGATTGAAATAAGCCTATGGTGTTTATGATTTTTTTTATTGTTATTCTGTTAAAATTTTAATAGAAATTGCAAGAAAAATTACAACAAGGTACTTATTTATGCCAGTTTTTTCAAAGAAAATCAAAACTTTTAAAGTGACGTACTCTATATACCATAGGCCGTTTAATGAGGTGAATATTCCTTAGCGCAGTCTATATTTAGGCTATGTACTACATTTCATGTTTATGCTGCACACAGCCTGGCTGTCAACTGAGTGACGACTACCAAAAAAAGGAGTAATCACCAATCAGAGACCATCGAATATGTGTTACTTCAACATGGTTATTTCAGAAAAAACAAAAACACAGTGTAGTGGCTGGGCATCGATCAAGTTGTTCTGATTTTGCAAATGTATTTATTTAAAGCCTCTACGTCCTTTTCCTCTAGCCGTTTTCCAGAACAGTGCACGTCTGAGAGCTCTTTTGCCCTGGAAAACTAGTTGTGCATTTATAGCAGCAGGGCTGAGGCCTGCGAGGGCACCGTATAAGACATATCTCGTCCCGTGCGCTCCCAATGTCATTTTTATACCCTTCTCCTCCCTTTAAATCATCTGACTCATGAATGACACGCACGCACAAAAAAAAAAAAAAGTAAAAAAACATCCTCATCATCAGCTGCCTCGGCTACGTTTTCATCTGCAGAGCTGTTGTCATCACAATTCTCCAATATCAAAGAAAATGCTGCTGCGAGCTAAACCTGTATCCAGCTGCGGTGCCATCATGTTACTGTGATAATAGACAAATAGACACACTCTGTATTATTGTGTTTGGATTTAGGCAACGGAACAGTGAGAGAACAGTACCAACGAACTGGAAAAAACAGAAATACTTTTACTGCTTGCCATATAATTACAAAAAAAAACTGACTTTTGAATTTAAAAAAAAAAAAATTATCAGTTTGATTACTTTGATGATGATATATGCAAGACTCTGCACACACATACACACTCATAACATCGCTGTATAATATATGGGAAACTATAGAAAAGTCCAATCACAAGAAGCTCAGTGTCTGTGACTCTTATCACAGAGAGGTTGAAGGAAAATGCCCCCCCCCCCCTCTCAACATTTTTCTCTTGAATTGCAGAATTAATAAGTGCTTTGAGTTATATCTCCCCCCGCATGTGACCTGCTATGCATTAATTACTGATCACCTGTTTCTACGCTGGCGAGACATAATTACCTTCTGTAATGTGAACCCTTCATCAAATTTAAACATTTATATTGCTTATCTTTCCACCTAACCCCCCCCCCCCAAACCCCCGGCTAAAATTTTTCTAATTACACTAATCAAAGTGAGCCGCAGAGTCATTCTTCTCTTTGCTTCAATTAGAAAACCAGGGATGACGTGCATATTTCACGTGAGTCCGGAGCACTCCACTTCCAGTGTGGTGAAATGAGAAGCAGTGTCTGGTGTCACATTAAAAAGTGCTGCAACAATAATTGCATTTAAATAAATAACTGTAACCTCCGTGGACATAAAGACATTTTTTTTTTTAATGTAGAAAATAAATGGACAGAGACACTCCAATAACAAATCATCAGAGTGCTTTGAGCTTTGAGGTGACAATTGTTCATTTCAACTCTGGATGGAACTCCTTAATGAAACTAGTTAAATAGCTCGATCAAGTGATTAAGAGCGGCGGAGTCAAGGATGCGGAGACGGTGCTACTTCAAAGTAGGAGTTGTAAAACACAGCAGAAAGTAATGCTTTGCAACAGTCAAACCTTGTTTTTAACCTGAATACATATGCTGAGAACAGTCAGCTTATGCGCTAGCTCCTACACATATGTATAGCCTGTATGAAAACAGGCTGCGAATCAGCAACATCAATAGCATTTCGTAGTACTTCGGGTTAAGAAAAAATACTACACCTAAAGGTCTAATAACTCTGACAATGAGATTAACCAGCAAATTGTTGATTTGCAGCCGCAGGGTGTTTCATGAAGTCGTTAACTGAATGCAATCCAGAGGATCTGGATCGTTAGCGCTGACGGATGCCTTTTCAGATGAGTGTGCACTGTGGTAGTACTTTTGTTGTATTTCAGGACCGCCTTACATATTCCACATGTCATGGCAGAATGGACTTCTTCATTAGTGAAGTATTTCAACACGCTTGATAAACCGCCGTGACTCACTGGGCTCCTCACCTGTCTTCTGGGAGGCGGCCATGTTATCATGACCTCAACATGCTTGAAGCGTCATGGCACAGCAGCAAAGTCGACAAACCAGCTAGTCGACTTAGTACAACCCCTACTACCAAGTAGTGTTATTGAGGTACACGTTCTCATTAAAATGGCAAATTTCTGCACAAAATGAAGCAGTTATATGCAGTTAAAAAACAAACATTCTGCCAGCTATTCTAATAATAACAATGTGATGATCGTTGCCATAGAGGTGAAGCCTGTCTGTGCTTTAGCTCGGGAAGAGTTCAAATGACTCATAAAAACCACAGGACATTTTTTTTTACTAAGCTGTCTGTGGCTCTTGCAGAAATTTACCAAGCTGACATCAGACATCAAGCTCGTTTGAAGTGGAACGGCACATTGGTCAAGTCAGTGTCACTGGCGAACACTGCTGCCTGAGGAAAATGGAAAAAATCAACCAACAAGAAAAGTTACAGACATGCTCTTTTTAGACTTTTACAGATGTGCATCAAAAGACTCACGCAGGTCCGCCTTGTCGCACTGTCCAAATCATCTTCCAAACGGCGCAAGTGTAGCCCACACTCGACTAAAATCAAACGGTTGAAAGCCATTCATGTAAAAATCCTGTTTGTCTGGAAAGCGGTAGGGAACTGACACTTTGTTGCCCTGGTGTATGCCAGTCTCACAATGTTTTATTTGACTTTTTCCACCTCAAACCTCTCCAATAGATGTGGAGAGTGCACAGATAGCGTGACCATTACAGTCACAATGGCACCATTATCTGACATACGGCAGGTTGAAATGAACCATAATGATCCTGACTCGTGTCATATGAATGAATATTTCTGCGCCCGTTACAGAATATAATCCTTCTAAAAAAAAAAAACTAAATTCCCATCACATACCAACGACCTCAACCTTTGCTACAACCACGCTAACAGGTGCCGCCTCAGAAATATGGGACTAAAACACCAGATTTAACGCTCACACTTGTGCTAACTGCTAACCCTGGCACGAGTGCTCATATCTTAAAAAGATGCGCGCACTCCTCTAAGAGGTGGAGGCCCATGGCAATGCTGCTAACTGTCGCAAAGTTTGTGTGCTTGGATGAAACACACAGTAATTACAGTGTGCAGAGAACAGAGGCCAAAATGCGCTGAGATTTCTGATTTTGCAGACCGTTATAAACACCCCATTGCCATAGTAACCACAAAAGAAGAATGGATGCTTGTCGACAGCACCAACACTAGAGCACATACTGTAATTTTGTGGCGCAGACCTTTGAGCTCTGACACAGTAACTCGTGGCCTAGGTTAGACCAAAGAAAAGGTTCAGTAACAAAAAAACCATCAGCATCAGTTGCCGGATTGAGACGTTGTGTTGGGCCCAGGTCTGCCGCTAAAGATTAGCATTTTTCTTGCTGCCACCTGAGCCTCCACAACCTATTTGAATTTCACTTTATTATAGTTACATCGCTTTCTGTTTTTGCTGCAGAGTCATTTTACATGAGGATTAAGCGAGCTGAGCAAATCCACCGTCCAGCAACATTGAAAGATTTGTTTGTACGAGAGCCTGATACATGGACTGATCCATTGTTTTCTAGAAACGATCCAGTAAGACAGCCTGTAGTTTCTTTTGGCTCTCCCCCACAGAGTGCGCTGCTATCCAGATGTCTCTAAAGCACTAAACGTGAATTAATATGCCGCTCAAAAAAGAAAGAAAAAAACA
This sequence comes from Planiliza haematocheilus, assembly GCA_005024645.1. Taxonomy (NCBI): domain Eukaryota; kingdom Metazoa; phylum Chordata; class Actinopteri; order Mugiliformes; family Mugilidae; genus Planiliza; species Planiliza haematocheilus. Next base: position 2,467,925 of record SRSE01001373.1, read on the forward strand.
GTTTACTTTGTTAAGTTTGAGTGATGTCTGGTAAAAACTGCAGTGAACAGACCTTTTTCTTCTCTTGTGGGGGATAAATTGACGTGGATACGAAAGCCACAGACGAAGCAGAGAGGTCAAAAAGCATTGCCGAGGTCGGCCGGTACTAAGAGCACGGTTAGACCAAATGCATTCTGACAGGCTCGCAAATCCGAAGAGCTCGCTTGAAAGTTTCTAAAAGACAGAACAGGCGAAAGGATTTTGAGAAAACAAAACTTTATTAATGGTTATTGATTAGTGGAAGAACCATAGTACATGCACATACAATGACTGGGTAGGAAGCCTTGAATTTTGAACCACAACACCTACTGGAAGCAGAGCTTGTATAAAGTAGTTGCGGAGCCAGACATTCAGCTTAATGAGGACTCTTTAAGTCTTCCAATTTCTGGTCGACTGGTCCTCACACACAGCACACAGACAAAGGTTTGAACCACAGGGGCCAAGCAACCCCAAGGCTCTTACTGCTGCCTTTTTTAATAATGTGATGCATCCGAGAGTTTTTCATATCTAATTTGTTATAAATACAAAAAGGAGATATGTTACGACACCACTAATTGGGAATAGTTGTAAACAGAATGTAGCACAGGAGAGGCCTGTAGGCTGGCTTGCGATGCAGCCGAAGCCGATCTCCCGTTGCCCGCGTAGCGCTTTTCAAATGCACTACAGATTTATTCCATTAACTCCTATTTACATCATAGTTTAGCCTGTTCACAAATCATTTATTTCTCATATTTATTTAGTATTGTTATATTCAAACAGTTATTTTTCAAAGATTAAAGGTTGAGTTCTAGAAAACAACAGAAAGTATGACATGAGAGGAAGGACAACGGATCAGAAACAGCAAAATCGATTTAAAAAAAACAAATATCAAGAAAAATTACAATTACAGCACTGATATGTTTCGGGTTTATGTGAAAATTACAAGCTGCGTGTGCAAAATGGTACAGTCGAAACAACAACAAAAAAAAGATGTATTAATGATAGTATCTACATAGTGATTACAATATTTGTAAAGATTTAATAAAAATCTGAATATGGTTCGAAAAAAAAAAAAATGAGATACCTCACCCTGACAACTGATCTACTCTTCTAAATCTAAAACATCATACCATTGTGTATTTCATATAAGAGAACATCTTCACTGCACAGTTCAAATATAATACATTGTTGGATTATTATACTTTACCCCCCTAAAATTTAAATTCTGAAAAAAGAAACGAAAACAAAGCAATATGAACAAAAGCATAAAATAGACACAGCAGCCTTGGCCACTGATAGATATACATTTTTTTTTTTTTTTTTTAATCTGTCCCGTAATATAAAAGTCATCAATTATACCAATGAATATATTGGAAGTTTATATAAAAACATCTATGTGGCCAACACTACTTTGTATGGAAGAGGATTAGTGCCACGAAATGGTTTCATCTCCAGAAGTCAGAATTCTGTGATTAAAGCTCGACTTTCCTCCCCAGGACCCCGACAATTCTGCAATTCGTTTGAAAACTATTATTATTATTATTTTTAACTCATGTGGCCCCAATTCTTTTTCATATCCTAGCATGTGGACTAAGTGATTAAATGGCTGAACAGTATAACTTTGCCATGGCAATCCTTTTTTTTTTTTTTTTTTTCTCCATGTCGCATAATTCTATGTAGAATCTTGACTATACATATAAACATGCCCAGATATGTCCACCAGAAACCTTTGGCTTGAAGTCATGTAAGATATAACCGCGTCATTTAGTCAATAAATCTACAGCCTGAATAACATGGCGACTCACCATTCTCTCCTGAATAAGAAAACCCGAACTGAATCCCTGTCCTCGGTGAAAGCTGAGGGCAGCTTTTGGATGCTACCAGTTTGTTATTTTATTCAGAGATATTGACTTAATTACCACACTATCTCAAGATAATTTACAAAAAGTGCAGAGATGCCATCACTACGGAAGTACATTTTTGCCATTATGAAAAGAAAAACATGTTATTACCAAAATGCATTGCATTCACCAATGGAAAAAAAAAATAATAACTGGTCACCTCATTAAGTTATAATGACTTGGTATCTTATAATTACAAGATGTTTATCTTGCAATTATTACTGATTATTTGTAGCCAGCCTAATCAGTGTAGCCATAGGAACTGATGTTGCCGGGTTGTTGCGTTCGTCGGGTCAGTTAAGAAGTGGCACACTGTGTTTTTGCTGAATGTTAATAGCCGGGCTTTCATGCCGAGGCCAATGCATGTACAGCGAGGAGTTGCGGAGCGACGTCTGCGCAATCGCCATAAGCTGAAACAACACACGTAAGGTCGAGTGATTCATCAGCGTTAAGTGATCAGTCAAAACATCCACTGCAAACTAGCCATTTCCCTGGAATGTACTGGTATAGAAACACTTTGGGCCCAGGCTAATGTGGTGCCAGCTGCTGCAAGCAAACACGCAACAACAAAACAAAAAAAAAGAACAAGGGCCGCAAGCTGTGTGTCTGTAAGTTGGAACACATTTAGAGGAGGAGGTGGTGTATTAGGGTTAGTATTAGTGGTTAAAACAGTGGCACCCAGCCTTTACTCGCAAAGCTGGAGGGAGAGATTGAATGGGTGGAATGCGTGTTGCTGACAAGGGGCATTAATTACAAGCTGGTTTGGGCGCCGTGTACACACAGCACTTTTACATCCAAATATAAATGTAGTTAATTTAGTAAAGCTATAGTTCCGGCAAAAAATAAAACATGGACGGTTTAACCTCATGAGAGGCCCTGGGCGAAACTATGTTGTTGGGCCACTAATGTCGCCTAGTTCCATTATTTCTCCAGACATCTAGGAAATGACCAGTACTGCTCAAACAGTTAATCAACCGGGAGAAAATGAATTGCCATTTTCATAATGAATTTGTCAATTTTAAAGAAAAAAAAAAAAAACCTCAAAACTCTTAAGTACAGGCTCATAGTTTTTCTGATTTGACTGTTGGTCAGACAAAACAAGATGTAACCAATCACTATTAAACTGGGCTCGGGAAAATAATAATAGGTATGTTTCATGGTGTCTGAAATATATTCTCTAATATACAAAATAATTTAGCTATACTGATTACAAAAATAGTAGCTGGTGGCAGCCTTGCAGTTATGAAATGATGGAGTAACATAACCTTTTCCAAGGTTTTCTCTGTGTCCACCAGACACAGAGTAGAAGTATGAGCACTTTGATGAGACACGACTGGTGTGTCATCTAAAATAATCCACCTCCGATTTCGGTTGGTCATTTTGAAAGTCCAGAACCACGGCATGGGTGGCTTGAATGCAGTTTTCGTTCTAATTCAGTGGAACAAATTCCTAACAAAGGTCTGATTTATCAGAGACAACTTATAGCTATTGAAGACCCTGGAGGTCAAGGGGACACAGAGGAAGATGCCGGTTGGTAGTAATGCTATAATTCCAGTTGAGAAACAGCAAAACAACAAAAAACATGATTACCTAGCTTTATTATTTCCCTGGAAAATGCTCTAGAGTGCTCTGAAATAGTCAAACGATTGGCATTCTGCTACCAAAAAAAGCTTAAAATTCAGTACCAGTTTCTCAAATATGACCATTTTGTATTTTATATGTTTCCTAAGACAGTAAACTTTGACATCTTGGAGTCAAACAGACAAAAGAAGACATCTGAATACAGAAAACAAAGATTTTGTCCAATCAAAATAATTACTGCGGCCGTACAGTTGCTATATGATGGAATAATACAACCTTGCTCCCATTAGCTTTTGCTAGATTTTGATTGGGTAGAGAAAAAAAAAGAAAGAAAAAAACAAACAAAAAGAATTTGTTCCACTGCATTAATTTAATCAGGTGCAACACATTTCGTAAACAACATTATAAGAGGGGAACTGCGGCTTTTGGAGGCCCTGGAGGTCGGGGGCACCTGGGCCGTTGCCGGTTGGTAGTCCAGCCTTTGGCCGTCCAACCTGATGCAGCACAGAAAAGGATGGGACATGGTGGGTGTTGAATGTTTTCTCACGCTTGAAACAGACAATCACATCTTGAAATTGTAAGACACAAAGTCAAAAAAAAAAAAAAAATGCAGGTTTTCTTCCATGGTGAATGCAAAGCCAAACCTTGTATTGCACTCCAAAAAAAAACAAAAAACATAACGACAACAAAAAAAAACTAGGCTACAATACATGTTATTTTCATGACTATGCAGACACTACATAGAATTTTGTCTTAGGCAATTATAAATGTTTTGGTTTGGTAACGTAATTATGAGCGTGTGATAGTTAATAAAAGTCTTTGTTTATATCCAAGATGGTGGACTTCTCTAACCTGCCGTTTTGTCTATGTTCATGATTCCAAGGCATCTTTACTTCCTCCCAAATCAAAAGAACAACAACAAAAAAAAGGAAATCTATCATTGCTTAGTTGAAAGAGGAAGTGCCAAAGAGGACTGAGAGAAGAAAAAACAACACTTGACTAGCATAGTCACTTTAACACTTTTACAAAACATAAAAACCCCAAAGTGTGACTATGACCTATTTTACAGGGTTGAAGTTCTATACAAGCCCTAACAATTAGAATCTGATAAATATTTCCTTTTTGTCCTAATCATTACTCTAGCAGCTCTCTATTAGTACCATGGAAAAAACCTCTACAGCTGATAAACTATGTTTAAATCTTTAGAAATTAAAAACCCACAATATCAAAATACACAGCACAAAATATCTGAGGTATAAGATGAAAAATATCAGCTGTCATTTTATTCTTCTTCTTCTTTTTTTTTTTTTTTTCTTGTACTTCTCTCTTAGGAGATGCTGAAATGATGCACAAACTGCATGTACTGTATTGCAATACCCAGGCCTCAGTAACGTCTCTCCTCATTCTCTCTCTGTCGTTCGCCATTCGCTCACACACACTCATGCGCTCACACACTTTCTCTCTCTGTCCTGTTGGAAGGTTGAGTATAGGTTGGAGGTGTTGCTAATAGGGTGCGAAGCGGCTGTAGCCTCCCCGGTATATACTAGCCTGGAGAGAGGACAGCACCAGCCCCACGTCGTCGGCATGGCTCCGAGTTTTGGCATCTGTCAGCGGGGCGAACGCGTTCTGAAACACACACACACACACACACAAACGTGCATGGACAAACACAATGACATACGCACACAAACAAAGGCATACATTCGCCCGGGAGAACGCAAACACACACACACACACACAGATTCGTAGAAACACCGAGGTACACAAAGACAAGGAAAACACACACACACAAACACACAAACTCTTGTTAGCCCCACTCCTGAACAAACTACAACTAGAGTTTCAACATTACATTACCGTCATTCCAGTGCAAACCCATGGGGGATGAAAAGACCAATGATCGGCGCAATCGTCATGCAGCAAGCACAGCGAGGCGGTTCATGCCAGGAGTGCATGCCAACAGCTAAGTGAAAGAAATCCAGTCAATACAAACTATAAATAAATGGAGGGGGAAAAAAAATGTCAACAAGTGATTTCAAGCAGAATGTGTACCAGGAAGGGTTCAGTTTTTTTTGTTTTTTTTTGGATGGATCGTGCTGTTTTTCACTGGGTGGTAGTCATGCAACAATTAACAACAGTCATTTTGGACAGTTTTGGACGAATTCTTTCTTTCCCGTGTATGTCACAGTTGAAAAAAATAAATAAAATAAAGCTAGCGGTTTCCTCTGGAGTGTGACCAGATGAAATTGCACGTGTCAGTGTTTTTACCGAACGACAAACCAGTCGTACAGCTGGTATTCATCAAGTTTGAAATGGCCAGGCTAAAGACTCACTTTATGGAGAATATTGCTCCTATTTCTGGTGAGGTAATCCCCATCAGCAAACTCCAAGCTAGTGGACATTCCAGGGTCTAGTGTCGCTGCTCTTTTTGGGTTCAAACAACGCTCCAAACCAGCAATTAGCATGACAGATACGGTGACAGGAAACATATTCACGGATGTTGCTTCCTGTGCTTTCTGGGGTTGCAGTCACTTTCACTGGGCGTTGACTGAATTGCGTCAATTTCCTCAACCTGCCGCCTGCAAACATTGAGTCACCAAAGATTTATTCGCTGAATTCCATTACCATTACATTGTCGCTTGTCACCCCATTGTTGCGAGTCTATGCCAATTTTGTTGCAGCAACCCAGACCTTGGTTACGTTTGGCCCGTTGGTGTTTCCTTTGTTTGATGGTAAGGGTGCTTCACTGACTCGACAAAGAGGGGGAATTCTCGCTGTCTCAGACTACAACGAAAACTCTGTTTTGTGTAGAGCTGTGGTGATTGTATAGAGCTCTGAATGCAGCCGAATCGGTTTATCTTTCCACCGATGATGCGAGGATGTTAGACTGTGACCGAGCCGCTTCCTGTGACCAGAATGATCGCATTAAATTGTCTTTGGCGAGACACGATTTGCGCATGTATGACGCATCATTGATTTATTGGATATTTGTAAGATCAGTGGAACTAGATATGCGGTGATTGCGTTTGGACTTCTGAGCAGGCAAGAGCAAGCGGTGCATTAGATCGGAAAAATGGTCTGACGGGCGGGAAGATTACATCCCAATTCACTTAATTGCGTTTCCCTCACTTGAGTTTTTTTTTTTTTTTTTTTTCTCTCCGCCATACCGTTCCCCTGCAGATCGGGGGAAATGCAAGAAAATCAAGGATAACGAGGAAAACCTGCCTTTCGTTTTGCATCGTTCCATAAAGAACAAAATGAAAGCCACGTGCATGTTTTTTAAAACCTGCAGGCCACATTTAGTGTATTTAATCTGCAGTGACCAGACTTCTCTACTCAGAAAATAAACAAACATGAAGCATTTCTACGAGCACTACCACATGTATCAACTGATAATTAACTGACATCAGATGCATCAATATTCTGATAGTAAATTCATTATTTAATAATCCATGTTATGCCTGGAATGGCTTATAATTTGCAGAATAAATTAAGCACTTGCAGTGTTTCAGGGGAAAGAGAGAATTAAGTAGATACAGTGACTGAATGGAGGTCAACGATGCATTTATTTACTAATTGCTCAAAGACGTTATATACGATCGTGAAGAGTTGTGAGGGGCTAATAAGAAGCACAATGGTGAAGAAAAGTGATCTAAGCCTTGGGGTTAATGAAAATTTGAAGGGTTCTGGTATTGGTTTGTCCCATTTGAGGAAGTTGCTTGCACTCGCCTTCGCCCTCTTCCAATGGACCGATTTCCTGGTGAGATATGCGAGGTATGATCTAATAAGGAAACTGTGACGTACCAAGGAACAGCGGCTGGACAAATGAGTGAATTGCTACGTTCAGACACAAACGCTCATTAGCCTACTTGAGCAACTCTGTGCAGTTGTATGGCCTGTTTGGGCAAAGGTAGGACTCGCAGTTTTCGCAGTTTTTTTTTTTTTTTTTTTTTGATTAATTACAGCGTAGCCGAGTATGGATTTCTATCCAGTTCAGAAGGCATCGTTTCGCAAGTTTCTACCGTCTTTCCTTCCAGTCCGCCCCCTTTCTTACTCACTACTTTCCTCCCTCGCCTCCTCCCTGCAGCTGCGACACCACAAGGGATTTAATTATCAAAATGACTAATTATTTCATTACCAGGGAGTGCAGGGTGAGGTGGTATCCACCAAATTAGAAATATAATAACTAACATGGACTGGGCTGCCAAGGCATGAAGACATTCATCACCTTTTACAGGCGGGATTAATGTGGCATTTGGACTGCCGTTAGCAGCACAGACAAATTCAATTAAGTTTAAGTGAGGAGATGTCAGCGCTGCTGAAAAGCTCATGCACAGTGACTGAAGAAGAGAGTGGGGTGGAGGGTCGGGGTATGGAGCAAGACTGTGGAGTGCAGCTGGAGAAATTCAATATATATAGCCAGTAATGCGGTTGTTTCTAGTGTATGAACAAACGGTCTAATAACAACAATACAATTTGGATATGGTCTGTTTAGTGGACACGTTGTGTGCGTTGGCTGTTTGTCTTGTGCCTGAATAGTATTTGTATTTGCAGGAGTAAGCACTTCATGAAAAATTACCTGTTATTGCAACGTGTCAGATACGTTTAATCAACTCCTAACCCTAAAGCCTTTATGTTGTAGTTGCTTACCTCAGTTAGGTTACTGCTACTGCACACTGCACAGTACAAATTGCTTATAAATGTATTTTGAAAGTGAAATCCCTGTGACCCTTAACAGGAATAAGCAGGTACAGAAGATGAATGAATGAATGAAAGTGAAATATCTCTGCTTTAAAAAATCTGTAGGTATCTGTCTAGTTTGGAAGAAAGTAACTTACAGAGTCACTCTTCATTGTGGATCAATCCACTGAAGTGAAAAGGTTAGACTAACCAAGCTGGCCGTCATATCCGAGCCAATGACTCCTTTATTTTGGGAAAGAAACTTAAAATCAAGCATCTAGACCTTGTACGTTCAAAGTGAGACCTGTGCCAAGGCACATTTCCCATGGGCACTGGACTCTGCCAAAGTTGTACCTTTTCATCGATATCACGGAATAAGATCTCCCCGTTTTTCGGTTAACGGTGCTCTGAGTTTAAGTGCTCTCTAGTATTCTTGAGTGAAAGCTGGAATGCAGTTAAGTGGAGATGGCGTGCCACAGTGCATCGGTGAAAAGGGAACTCACTTTAAAGGGTAAACTTTCGGTTAACTGGCCAGTGCAAATTTCACCTATGGTAAAAGACTTTGGGTAGCATCCTAAAATGGTGAGATCACATGTACACACTGCCCCTGGAAAGACACATTTAAGATGGTTTTCCTGGCAGGTCAAACTAGAAGAATCTCTGACCTGTTTTGGACATCTTAGATACAGCAGATGCGGTTTATTGTGGCCTACAGACAATATTGCATTAACCCAAGGCATTCATTGACTTCTCAAAACTCACACTGGCAATTCAGGACTAAAATTATGGCCACTTAAACTCTGTTTTGTAGTAAATCATCAAAGTGAAGTTGCCAGTGAAATGTTCTGAATTGCCGGGAGCATGTCTGATGAAGATACTGAAGGTCCAATAGTACAGTCCGTCTCAAGTCTCATACGCAACTACAACTGTCCTTCTTGTAGTCCCGTAGTTGAGATAACTTGTCAAATTTACACTTGGGTAAAAGCGGGTACTAAAGCGCAGACCACAAACTCACCAACTACTTCTGTTTTGTTGGTGATTGATTGCATGATTAGCATAAATAAATAGCGGCTTATACAGTTATAAGATCACTACTTCGACAGATTTGATGATGAGCAGATGGACAGAGTTTAGCTTTTGAAACCCTTCTAAAAATCACACATCTGCAATCAGAAAATCATGTAGTTGGGTCCTTTGCCTTTTACACCACAAACTAATCTCACCACAGAGCAGAGTGAAGCCCATCCAATCATTCTGGTTGTCTGATGTGCACCAGTGTTTGATTTATGCTAAGTTCCTTTAAGGAATGTATTAATGCTACACACCAAGTACTACCCACGATGAACTACCCACCACGTACTACCTACCATGAATCAAGTTTTGGTAATGCTAATGGTACATGCCAAAGCAAAAGAAAAATAAATAAAACATCACCCACATTTGGTGGATGGTTGATTTTATACTACTGGAATCCAAGGTTCTTCTTAGTCCCAGTTTGATTTTACACAATCTAGTTCAAATCTACAGATAGTTCCTTGTCATAGTCATAGTTGTGGGACAAATGCATTGCTAGCTACCAAACTGTAGGCTGCAGTAGATCAACTGATGTGACTGATACTAATGAGCTTGGTAAGGAGTTATCATAATTGACTAGTGCCCTGATTGAGCCCAGATTTCTGGATCACTCAAAAAAATTGAAAATAGTTTTCAGCTTGGTCCAATGACTGTTAGGAAGTTTTCAGTATCCAAACAAATTTGCTTTACACTGACTAAGAAGTTTTTTAAGCTAGCTTTTAGTTGTCACATGCACGGGATGCAGACGAAACCAAGATTTGTTTTGATGACGTTCGGATGCACGACGTGGTGATCCCTGTGACTGGGGACGAGGGATGCGCAGGCAGGTTATGAGTCTTACCATGGCACCAACGCTGTATGTGGCTGCTGGAGTGAGTGTGTGGTTGTAGGGGTCGGCAGCATATACTCGTCCGTAACTGCAACACATAAGATAACAGTAGATGTCAAATAATGTTGTGCCAGTCGAGCAGTGACTACAAATAATTACGCACTAGGTCGTCTGTGATTTACTTACCGGTCAATAGTGATATACGACTGGGGTTAAATATAAATATAAACGTGGGTTACTTACTACTTATTGCTCTTAAGAAAAAAATAATGATTTTGAACATTAAAATATCAAAATGATGTAATGGCATGTAAAAATAAAGACAAACATGATTAGATTTGTAAACCTCCAATGAGGATATTTCTACTCTAGATGTACAGCTGCAAGCCCGGTAATGGCACAAGAGGACCAGAGAATGATGAAATTATTAGGAATAATATTCACAGCGAACTCCATGGCAGTCTCACAAGTAGCTGTGGCGATATACTCTATGTGGACTAGTTTTTTGGTTGAGTGGAACATTTTGCTTGGGATTTTATGTCCCACTCCTGTGGAGAGAGAAGGGGTTGTTGTTATGTACTACGGTCCCTCGGGCAGTCAGAGGAAATTGGCTAAAGAGGAGACACGTCTTCATGATACACGTAAAGGAACACAACATAAATCCTCATAAAAAAAAGTAGCCTTAATATATAAATGATCAAAGAATAGACCGTCAGTGAGCTTTCTGTTTTTTAGCCAGAAATAGAGAGCTGCTGTGTTTATTCTTAGTAGCGTCCATGCTGTGGCCAACCAGCCCTCCCTTATCCTCCCCAGTCCTAGTCCAGTCATGATAAGGGCCAATCGGGGCCAGGGCCTGTGCCCATAATTGAGCTGATTTGCATAGCAGCCCAGTGGTTGAAGCGATTAGGAGTTAATCCCGATTAGTTTTGGACATTGCTATTCACCACGCAGCAGCCCCCCCACCCCCACCCCCAACACCCATCCCCCCCAACACCCACACTCAGCCCAGCACTGCGTTTGACCTATCTTATCTCGCAGTGCAGAGAGCTAACCCATCATCAGTGTGTCTGTGTGTGTGTGACCGAGCGTATGCGAGAGTGTGTGGTAAGCTGCAACTACAACACAAATTCAAATGCAATTTGAGTCAAATGCATTTTTAAAGTGACCCTGAGGTGAAAAGATAAACGCGGAAACAAGAATTTCAACAGCTCTACAAAATGGTTGGGAGCTTGGTCAAATGCACAACGTTTTGGGATGGAGTGAGACCGGGAGAGACCGTGAGACCATTTAGGAGACTGAGTTGCTTTCTGAAATGCACAGTTATGCAACTATAAAAGCATATAATGCACTCCGGGCTGGTGACCTTAAACTGCTTGGTTATTTTGCAAGACATTGCAAAAGAGTTTACCTTTCATATACGCAGCAAGCATTCATGTTTTCTATCTTGGTTTTTAAAAGAAAGATGAGATCAGTCCAGTGCATGGGTATTATTTACAGTGGCAGCTCTCTGAGGCTGTACTCAAGCACAATGATGCTTTGAGGTAATGCCAAGCCAACATTCTCTCAATGCGCAATGGCTACAGAACTGAACTAAAATGCAAAAACATTTCAGTCAGGCTAATACGGTAGATCAGTGGTTCTCAACCTTTTTTGGGTTCTGGACCCTCTGCATATTTTTGATTGATCCTGAGGAATCCCCACCCCATCTGGGGGGGGGGGGGGGGGCGGTGCAATTTGACAGAAACTGCATCTCAGTCAGAATAAAATAATGCTGACCCCCGGTTGAGAATCTATGCGGTAGATGGTCAAAGACTGTCATCTCTACCGCAATGCATCTGTTAAACTTGCAAAATATGCTTGAAGATGCAATGGTATCGCTCTTTGGAGGAATACCTTGACACGAAACGACTGCCTCTAGGTTTTGTTTCTGCCAAGAAACACATTCATGACACACGACCTAACTCTTTCATTAAAGTGAAGCAGCGACTGTGCTGATTCAGGCTCATCTCAGGTCCAAATCTAGGCTAACAACATCCAGTGGCAGAACAAGGTCAGGGCTGCTGGAGATCACTCAGCATGCACAGACGGTGTGCCGACTATGCTGTTCCGCCACCTGTGTGGTCCCTATTTCAGATTTTATGTTGGGTTTGCTTCCTGTAGCTTGCCCGGCTAAAGACTAGGCAATTGCTCTTTGGCCCGTGGTTGCGTCATGGATACCAGAGCATGTCCACATGTCACGGGCCATTAATGAAACATGTCACCTTGACTGCCCCGTCCTATCATAATGTCCATAATCCAGGTAATGCTGTGAGGTGGCGTTACATATGGCGTGCTGTTGGGAAGGTTTTGTGCAAACAGGGAGACGATTATGAGTTTTGAGTTTAATTTTGCCTTTAGTCTTAGCCTTTGCTTGAAATCACACATTTCTCTTTGTGTAAAAAAAAATACGGATCTTTTGATTGGTGATCTTATGTGTCTTATTGAGCCTTCGACAAGGACAAACTAGCTATTTCCCGCTTTGAAGCTCAGCATTGTGACTGCAGCTCCAAACGTCACATGCGCGAGGGTGACAATCTTCTTATCTCAAAAGCAAATTAGTGTATTTCCTGAAATGTTAAAGTATTCCAATCCACGGAAACAGAACGATATCACAGACAAAGCAGACTTCGCCCTCGGAGATAAACAGATGGAGCTCGGGCAAAATAAAAAGCGCCGACCCATCCCTATTTGTATTTCACATCTTGGTCTCTCTTCCTCTTCCGCAAATTATTCTCCCCACTTGCTAAAGATGCGTTAAGATATCTGTGTAGACCAGGAGGAAAGCCAGGCACTTTCCAAGATAAGATTCACAAAACCGTTAGTGTTCGCGGTAATGTGTGTAAGTGTTGATGGGTCAGGAAGCTTGAGCGCACAGGTGAGGTGCTTTCTGTTCAGGCACAAGGATGTTAGGGGTTTTCTATTGATAAAATAAGCTGACCATTGTTAATTCCTGGACTCTGGAAAAGTTCCTGCCCTGTTAAAAGGCATAAAAAAACCCATAAAAATCAGTGTTTGTCCATGTGTGCGTACAGTAATTTGTGGACGCTCAAAGTGCGCTTGCATTTGTCTATCTGCACGAGTGACTGCACTGGATCTACACCGGTTTGTGTGGCTCGAGAGACGGACGGGGTCTGGCCGGGCTTCATAAAAGCAGCTGTTGGTGCTTCCCCTCTGTTACCCTCATGGCAAAAACATGACCCACATGGTGCCAGCGTGGCCCTGCACAGATGGCTACACACTGTACAAGGGAACCTTTAATGTCACACCAGACCTCTGTGAAACAGTGCTCTTGTAAACATTTGCCTTACAAAAAAACAATACAGGACTGCTATTTTTTGCAGAGGTGGGAGAAATTTGACAAGGTTTACCTCTTGAATCCATTTTTTAGTTTTATAAAATACTTGTGCTGACCTCAAATACAAAATTACATTGCTGATGCAATGGTACAACACAATATGCTGGTTTTGTCAGGATAATATTTCATCTTTATTATGTGTTACAACTGTAACTTCTCATGACTAATACCTGCCAACAGTAGGTAGCAGTAGTCATTAATCCCAGTCAACATCGTATGGGATAATGATCAGACACAACCCTAGCCCAAGCCAACGATTCCTGCCCAGCTAAATGCTCCACTGTGGACTGCATGTCAAACTCCACTGTGGCCTCCACAAAAACACAGCCCCAATAAAACCCCCCAAAAACTCCAAATTGACTCCCAGGGAAGCCTTATTAGGGAATTTAACTGGTTCATTGGTATAGACATTTGGCTAGGTGGAAAGCAGCACTCTTATTACTCTCTTAGGTCTAAGCTTGATTAGCTTAACTTGTCCCACCCGTCTTCCCTTTCTGAAAGAGCCATTCAGTTACTGCTTTACTAAAACCTGAGCTTACCTACACACTTTATGGCTGGCTAAAGTAACGTGACAACCGCTCTTGGCATACACTTTATGTGAGAGACTCCCTTCCCACAACAGAACCTAGATAGGCTGGGTTAAATGTGCATCTTGGCTTTTTATTCAGTGAAACACATAGGCTGTAAAAAAAGTGGATGCCATGACAGTTCCCCAAACATGATGACAAAGCATGTTGGGCTCCCCCTGGTGGCTAGCTGCGGTATAGTTCAGAAGCCACACCTCCTCCTTGTTAGTGGATGGGACTTAGGCTTTACTAAAAACTAAAATACTAAAGAACATGTCAAATACTTTTTTACAAACAAGGATTCTGTTTTATTGGGTAGTTAATATAATGCTGATGTATATCCAAGTGTTAATTTATTTAAATAGGTTTCATTTTTGTTAGTTATTTGATGCTTTAGAAACAGGATATGCCACATCATGATCGAGAGCCATTACCTGCCACTAACAAGATTTCCCAAATTCACCTGCGCACTCCTTTTTGAAATTTGTATTGAGACTAGTAATCTAGAAATAACTGTTTGTCCATTTGAAACCTACAAAATGGGTAGTTTTGCGGCAACCTGTGCTAACCAACTTCAAGGATCTGACTGATCTTTGCAGTTTTTTTCAGTAAGTTTTTTTGTAAAGTGAGATTGTGAATTAATGTCATTAGCTAGCTAGCTATCTTAAACAACACTCCAACGTAAATTCTGTGGGGAAAAGCGTTGGCAAGCGGTAGTTAGCATTTATAATGTCTGAATCCATAATGCTACTTGCTTTTGAAAAATATAATCCAACCAAAAGGCGAATGTGACTGAGTGTAGGGAAGGTATGGGTGGGTCATCGATTACGTGGCTCCACTCTCAGACAATGCCGCACAGACTCTGTCTCTAAACTTGGAAGATGTCGCCGCCCTATCCCTTAATGTTTTGCTTCACTTTGCCCAATAGCAGGAATCAGCAACTTGTCCTTCACTTTTCTATGTCGAGGCACTAGAGAGTCACAGTTTGACCCTGTTTGGAACAGGCTTCATTTTAATGGACACTGGACTTGCTCATAACATCATTAAGTGTTTGTTTTGTTTCCCTCCACACGCATAGAGGAACATAAATTAGGGATGAAAGTGTCTGGGCAAGGAGAACAATAAAGGAGAGGAAGAAAGATGAGACCAAAATAAACCTCAGCATAATTATAATTTATATTTTTGTGTATATATAATTAATTATGAATAAACCATGAGTTATATAACGACCAAAACTGTTGTATGTTGCATGTACTTAGCATTGTAAAGCAAGTAGAGGATACAGATGCCCTACGGTGCATTATGAGACTTCATCTGATTACTATGTGTATCAACATTGGCAGCCGAGTCGTGCCAATCAGCATCAGTTCTCACAGCAATCACACACATGTGCCACAGGAAATGTTTCTCGAGTCACCGCTTATTACTTCCTCCTGTCCCCTAGATTCATGTGCACGAGCGTGTCACACAAAGGTTTTTAAGAAGCGGAGGACCACTGCTTTAATCTTACGTATCAGTTTCCCCTGATGTGTTCTGAATAAAAGCACCGAGGCAGTGAATAAATCTTCTCCACTTCTAATCTCGGCTCCCCCCTTAATTCTCCCTTGGCAAATATAGTGTCATCATTCATAAGCACGATAGTTTCTTTTCCGGCAAAACCAGCTGTATACCTACATCGCCTGCTAAAATATTACCTGCTCTATTGCCTGGAGTCAAAGCCTTGTCTAGAATAATTTGACATCACGCTACTGACTTCGATGAATTGTGTTTCTGCCATCCGAGATTGTTAATTCAAACTGAGCTTGCGAAAAAGAAAAAGAAAACGAGTTGGAGAAAGTGAGGCGGAAGATGAATAATGAATCAAAAAGGACAGACATCTGCAAGTCCCATGCAATTATAAACTAAAATTACACAGCCGTGCTTACTAATTTAACACAAATTATTCATTGTGTTATGAATATATCTATTATTAATAAAATGGGGAAAGGGCATATGGGAGATAAAGCACCCTCAAATAACATTTCAGCCCTAGAAACCACTATTTCAACTCCGAGCCCGATTACAATATTCATTCGTCATATTTTCACCGTTTAACCAGAACTACGATTCTTTGTTGTTTATCATTTGCAGAGTGGATTCCTCTGCGTGAGGATGTCGGTGCCCGAGACTTTGGCGACTCTAGCTTGCAGTCGAATCCAGTGCAACAGCCTCTTAATAAACAGCCTCTTCAAGTTTCGAATTTGTTCGTTGCGGTGCCGTTGCAATGGATATTTTTGTGTAATACTGAGTCAGGTTTGGGGTTCTCCTAGAAATAAATGTCAAAGGCTCACAAACGACACCTTTTAGAATGGAGAGTAAATAGCCTAAGGAATGGAGACAAATGTGTTACGATCTACAAGATTCATGGGTAATTCATGGTGCTCTAGCTAACGTAATGTTCCAACACGAAAGCATACTAAAATCTTGACAAATGGCATGTTTTTTTGTGCAAATGAATGATATATACGCGTGACACATATGGTTTGAGTTACATTTGTGAGTTCTAAGACTCCTTTCCAGGCCGCAGATACACAAATGTGGGCTGCGCTACGTATAAATAGCACGCTACTTGCATATTTTGCACATCGCGGAAACAAATTTTAAGCTTTTTACGTGTCGCCGAGCGTGATTTGAGCGGGAGCTGCACCGTTGGAGGACGCAGTCGCACCGTCTTCTGCTGGTTGCTTGCATGACGGGTTTTTGTGAAAGCTGTGAGCCTCGATCGTCACCTTACGGGCAGATGTGTCCCGGAATGGACACCGTGTGAAGGTGAATGAAGCCAGTGCAGCCAGGGATAAATGACACCATCCCAAAACCATCCCTCGCTATGTGTCCGCGAACAGTTTTTCGTCTTACCTGTCACTGTATGCAGCAGCTGTGGCAGCAGTAGGCTGGGCATATCTGTAGGCAGCGTAACCACCCTAGAAACACACACACAAAGCAGATCACAGCAAAGTTAATGAATTCAGTGGGATGGGGAGAAAAAAATAGAAAAAACTTTCTTTCTGCCAAACACTAATATACTAATGTTATTAACAATTTGTTCATGTGTGTCTAATGCAGAGATAGCAGATGGTTTGTTCTGCGTCTGTGAGACTAGAACATAACCAAGAACATACAAATACAAAATGACAGGATTATATTTGCCATTAGCTGCTCAGGTCCGCCCGTAAATATAAAAATGTTCATATAACTAGATCCACATACGTGTGAAATATATTGTCTGTTACAGAATTTAGAATTACCAAGTCCCTCGGATAATTAGGTAATAACACCCAGTTATTAGGGAGACTTGGCAATTATTATAATTGAATATTATTTCGGGTGACTGTTCACTTAAATTAGATTTTTATTTAAAAAAAAATAATGGTCTAAAAGCTGTTTCAAACCCAGTTCAACACTGCCAAATATAAAATTGTGGTTAAGATATAATAAATGATTTCTATACAAGTGTTTCCTTTAAAAACCTAAACCTAAACGTGGCATGTTCAATATGGAAAATTTCCAGGATCAACGACTTTATCTATAGCTGATACAACCCCGATGGAAACGGTCATCACTCTGATAGTAAGAAGACAAAGAAGCACGATTGTGTTTGCAGGTAACTGGATCTGCAGAGGTGTGTGTAAAATTCTAACAAAAGCTGTGAAATGAAAAGGGGTCATGAGAATTTAAGCATATGGTGTAAGCATATGTAACAGTCCAGCACACCAAATGCCAAATGAAACGTGCAAAGACACACACACACACACACACAAACACAAAAAACACAAACAGTTTAATTCAACCCAATCCAGTACCCTATGTGTGTCTTCAACTTTTCTGACACTTTCGCTTTGCTTTTGTACCGCTGCATAATCTTCTAAAGCCGGGGGTGAGAGAAACTGTGGCTGTGGCTGGCAACGCAATCAGCTGCTGGCAAAGCCCACGAACCCACAGGCTTGTTTGGAATCACCATCCAGATGCTGACAAAGGCTGTGTGTTTCAAACCAGGTTCAGTCTCTCCTGAGCGCATTTAAGCCAAAAGCCGCGAGGGTTGTATATTGTATACGGCGTGTCTCTGAGGTGACGCGGCCCCGTGACGGTGTTTGCATGCGTTTAAAGGTTCACCTAATCTCTTAATGCATCGGTGAGATTAAACCCAGAGCTGCGAAAGAGAGGCTGTTAGAAATCCAAATTTGGCACATTAAGCTCCAGAGCACAGTTGACACTGTATAATATTTAATTGGATCTGAAAATGTCATGGGCATAAGGTATGGAGCACTGACTATCCATGCATTTCTGTATGATTATAAATATGAAATTAAAAAGAATCTGCTGTGTACAATATTAATGTTATAAGATATATTTAGTTTTTATGCGTAGTTTTTGATGTTTAAGATAATTTAAAGGTGTACTAGTCACTTTTTTAAATAGATTTTAATGCATATTTTGTAGCTGCAGCATTAGTATGCGTGTGATTTCTACATTTTTATATTTACAAGTTAGACCAGTGAGTCACATAACTTGGGTCCTTGGGTGAAGGTGATGTATTGTAACTAGGAGTAGGACTTTAATATGATTCATTAATGACAAAAAAAATCAACGTATTTCATCACAGTTTGCATTCCAAACAACGTAAAATTTCCTGGTACGCCGATTACACTGCTCGGCTGACAACTACCAAAATAGAGCAATTGGCTGAAAGTATGTTGCTATTCATTCATTTCAAAAAACTACCCGATGGAAGCGTGGTTTTATGCAAATTGTGCAAAACAGACTTTGCATACCACCTTTAGCCCTTCAGCCCTACAGTGCAGCGAACACAGAAACCATCAGAGCTGTTAGCGCTAGTAGTCCCGGCCTGAGTATGAGCAAGATGTGTGGGCAGCACAAACTTGAGTTTATAATATTCATGTCTGTGTCTATTATTTGATTCAGTAAAATCCATTTAAATTAAAAAATGTTGCTTTTGGGGGCAAATATTGTTATGCGATTAAAACGCGATTAATCGCGATTAATTGATTAAAAAGCCTCTAATTAATTAGATTTTTTTTTTCAATCGAGTTCCACCTCTAATTGCTACCGAATATTGTTTGAGGAGTAAACCTTATTTTTTAGTTATTCCAAAAGATGTGCATTGTCGGAACCTGCCTGCACTCATTCTCACAGTTTGATATTACGTCTCGTTCAAATTCACAGCCAGAGTTAATGAACTAATCTTTAGACATAGTGGGGGAATATGATGAGATAATGGAGGATTATTGTGAAGGACGTCCTTTGTGTAGCGGCATGACCAAAAATCTCTCAGACTCTGTGTTTACATGCACACTATTAGGTAGTCACTGATGTGAGTTACTGGTTTGTTCATGACCGCTCGAGTTTGCCATGCTATATTGTAAATGATGAGAGGGAGGAGCTGGGGCAGAGTGATGGGCGGATCCGACTGAGGACCACTGAGTTGACATGTCAATTAGTCTAGCCACCCCCCAAACATCACTCCATTTTAGCTAAACATTAACAATGGAAACCACCAGCAAACTGATCAGTCCCAGTGACTACATTAATCTTTAGCCTAGAATCTAAGGTATCATTTGGGTTTTGTTCATTTTGTAATAATATTTTTTCTCGTAAGATAAGAAAAAAAAACACACTCTTTCATCATAGCACTGCCATTTACTGAATGCTTTTATTATTACAACTATTTCCATTGTTTAGGGCTGCAGATCAAGATTGGCAGAGGATAACGTTTGGAGTAAGTAGTGATATTTTCTTCTTCTAGTGTCTGCTCACTGCAGTTTACTGGACAGGCTGTGCAAGTCTTACTGAAGCCAGTTTTCGTTTGTCTGAGGCAGTCTAGCTGTAGTAGTGTTTGTCAGCACTATGTCAAACTGTAAGTGCTGACACAATGCTGCATCATGCATGGCAGTGTTGTTTAGTGTCAGCATCACAGGGCCATCTAATACGCTCTGTGAAGCCTCCACCGTTTATCTAGCGTATCAGTTCCCTTCTCCACACATCTCTGCAAGTACAGATTAACAAACCCCAAAGCAGGTGCATGCAAACAAATTTGCATTTCGGCACCTACAACATCACTACGTGATTTTTATTACATTGTGCCACTTCAGGAACAATTTTAAAAGATTAAATGGCTAGGGTTAGGAGCAGGGACAGGGGAGGGTGGTCCTTCATTGAGATTTCATGATGTGATGTAAAACCCACAATATACTGATATCTCGTTGGTATGTTAGCTTTATGGACATCTGTAATCCCTTTTAGTTCATTGTTTTGGTTTTATGGTCAACAAACTCCTCTTATTAACTGTTTTTTCTGGCAGCAGCTGCAGCATTGCATGACTGTGAAGCATTTAGCTGCTAAAATTTGGAAGACCTTGAAGAGAGAAAATATCGTCCTAAATTCATCAGGTGGACACTTTTAATATGCCAAAATATCAGCTGGATATTTACAGCGTCCGCCATTAGAGCTGTATAACATGATATTACGTAAAGGCTGTGTTTAAAGCCTGTTCTACTGCCCCCAAGTGGCCAAAGACGCATAAGCATGCAGCTTTAATATCAAGGATCCGTAAGATTCAATGGTGTGGTGCACGTTAGCGCATTTTAGCTGTGGAGATGGTAAATGTTATGTACATGCTCAACATGCTGCACAAAGTAACAAATATAAAACACGCTGACCGCTTTGACAACGCATACTGTACACGGCATGCACAAAAAAACACTGCGCGTAGAAAGGAGCATACACACAAATGCATATCTCTGAAATGGGGAAAAGGTGTGGCAATGACATGCAAGAAAAGTACCAAATGTAACCATGCACTAAGTCTTACACCTTTAGGTCACCATGTTTTGCCATTTTTAATCCATCTAGTCTTGACGGGTTTTAGCTAGGAGTATGGATTCAAGTCAAATGATTTTAAACTGAGTAAGACATGAAAACCTTTGATTATCATTTATAGGTGTTGTGTTTGTAACTATTTGTGACTGATTCATCTAAAATTATGTGTGTTAATACATATTTTTTAACTCCAGGTTGGTTGGATTTGAATTCTGTGATGTGTCCCTAACTACGAAGTTATGGGATGGGTACCGAGATTATGGAGTGGAGTTCCACTTAAGAGTTCCGGCAATTTCTTAGCAAGACTGACAGAAATTGAAAAAAAAACAAACATCTTGAATGTGTCTTCTTCCTCGTCAGTGGCATTTACCGCAATACACTGACGAACCAATAATGTATTCCAAGTGGCCATTGCTGTGTACTGACGAGAGCAAGCAACCATTTCCCACTCAGTAACTCTCTCAAAGCCCTTCTAGCGACTATCAAAGCTCCACCACGATCCCCATCTCTTCAGCGGGGTCTAACACTAGCTTCTCATCGCTCAGACTACCACCAGTGCATTACCTAGTGGCAGTCAGTCTATCTCCCGTATCCCCAGTCGTCCACCTCTCAAACGCTATGTCGCCTTGAGATTGCGCCTCCGATAGTCATAGCTTCCTAGCTTCACTTTTGCGTTCTTCAAAGTATGCCAGAAGAGAGGCTTCTAGCAGAATTTGGGGATGTAATCACCGCATATGTATGATCAGATGCAAGTAGTTATATATAATTTGATAGTGTTAACTTACATGGCATGTGGCCGAGACCCCCGCAATAATGTATTATAAAACAGCTGCACTTCTCACACCCTTTCGCCTTCCACCCTACCATGCCCCGATGACTGGCTGAGTGAGTCTGCCCTGACATGAACAATGCATTATTACCACTATAAAGTGTGGAGGCGAGGAAGTGATACTTTGAGTGTGTGATGATGGGCCGTGGCAGGAAGATAAACAGGCCGGCCTGTGTTAGTCACCAGCCACTGTGTGACTGTCACTCCTGACTGAGTGACTAATGGCGACCCTTACAGCCCCGCGCGAATGTGTGTGTGTGGGTGCACGTTATGTTTGGAAAGGAGATAAATACCCGGGGTGAAAGCGCGTACGGTCGAGTGCTGGCTACACACACGCACAGTTTCACGGCTTCCAATCAATCACAGGAGCTGAATCAGTGAAGGAAAGTAAGGCCAATGAGGAATCCTCACCTTGTTTGGCTATCTGTTTTCCCTGCCTTGACACAACGGACTGCACAAAATTGAAAGCATTTAGAATTTTTTTTTAATTTTTAAAATCTTTAAAAAAAAATACTATTTTAACAATAGGGTGTATCCTCTGCCTATCTATTTATTATTGAATTAAATTAAACTAATAAAGGAATTTTCCAACAAAAGTTAAAGCAGGATATAATATATAATCCTATTATACAGTAAGTCACATAGTAAAATATTCTAAATGTACATTCCCACAGCACTACATTACAATATTTTGAATGTACATTCCTCCACATAATGGTTAATACTGATCTTCTACCCAGTTCTCAACAATACAGCCCTAATACGTTGTGTATATATGCCATGCTACACTTAATATTGCCTAGTTATTTTTATTTGAACATTTTGAAGGAGTAAAGAAGGAGTGAATGTGTATACACTGAATACGCTGCTAAAGTCTTTTTTTCAGTAAACATAAACACAGCTTCGGGGCTCTAGATCCCTTTGCTAATGAATATTAAATGTTGTGATTCCAGCATGGCGATCAATCCCTGTGGCAGGGGCACGGGGCTAATGGGGATGCAAGGAGGTCGAATGTTATGGGAGCTATCTAAGCACCTCCTCCACACTCACACACACACACACACAACTACGCACACACTGTACGTACACACGGTGCTTGTGGTTTCCATTGTCCGCTGTGACAGAGTAAGACTTGGCGCTCGGAATTCTGCTTATTAACGACGTGATTTCTCATTTCTGTGAGCCTCAACCTTCTTCAGGGCAGCAGTGGATCGAAAAAGCGCATATTTGTCAGTGGGTGGGTGCGTGTGTGTGTCTTTTCAGACCTTGAAATGCTGAGTTCAAGGACCAGTATGAAATCAGATGACTTGTAATTGTTACGCTGACTGGGAATTCACATGCTGTTTTTCTTGGCTTTCCACGTCACTCTCTTAAGTAAATTTCCCTTTTATTTGTTATCATCATTATCCTTAACATTTTGGCAACGAGTTAGTAGAGTGAGGACAGCCATGCCTTGCAGCATTACCAGTAAAATGT
Organism: Planiliza haematocheilus; assembly: GCA_005024645.1. NCBI lineage: Eukaryota > Metazoa > Chordata > Actinopteri > Mugiliformes > Mugilidae > Planiliza > Planiliza haematocheilus. The sequence continues at coordinate 2,491,146 of SRSE01001373.1, forward strand.
ACCCGATTCCCCTTTATAATACACATTAGTGTCATCGGCGTATTGTCTTATATTTTAAAAAAAAGTCTACATGTCACTGGGTTAGATTTTTTTAAAAAATTAGATGTAATAATAATAATAATAATAATAATAATATGCTGACAAGAAATAAAATAATAGGGGATAAACACGAGAAATATATTTATTTTGTATGGATGTAACTCTTTTTATGCAGATGATACCAGTTTGTGTGTCACAGTTGGATTTAGTAAGAACACGCCAAAACTCTTTTTATACGTATAAAAAATGCGATTTAGTAGTAAATAGTCTTAGCTAATCATTTGAAAATACAAAATAACTGAATAATAAACATAGTTGTATGGTATTCCATGTTTGTGGGCAATCTAAATTCATCCTTGTGCTCAGTGTATGGTTCATTATTGCATATTATAAAAGTGCACATAGGCATAAATTGTATAAACCATGGAGCCATACTCATTGTGAATAGAGACTAAATTATATATCATAATTTTCCCTAAAGGGAAATTAATTATTTTACAAAGGTGTAAATGGTTTGTCCCTCCCATGGAGATAATTATATGTTTTTTGCATCAGTGAAAAACACTTTTATTTGCCATGTCTCTTAGCCAGGGTTGTGACATGAGCACCTATTCGCTCCCCCAGCTTAAGGTGAAGCCATGAATGATCGAGGGATGGGGGGTGGGGCTTGCATGTGCGCAGCAATGGGGGCAGAAACCACGGAGATGGCGGTGTAACATGCAACGTCATACCGGTAAATGATACTTACATAAATATCTGCACCATAAAATCCATCCTGGTAAACAACACTGCAGAGGATGCAAACACAAACAAACAGACAAACAAACACACAATAAAACAAAAACATCCATATTAGTGCATGTTGACATGCAGGCACCGGGCTAGCTAGCAACCAACCCCCATCTCCACAATCCAAATAAAAAAAAGAAAGAAAGAAAAGAAACGGGCGTTAAAGGGGCAGAGGCAAAGGGGAAATACAGCAGGCACCCCCTCTGCTCTTTAATGGCTGGATAAGGAGGCTGGAAAGGTCCAAAATTACTCAGAAATACCATAATGTGATTTATTTATCCGCTCCAATCAGAAACTTGAGACGCATAGTGTTGTTTACATCTGATAACCCTTCTAAAAATGATGAACTCTAAACAAGGGTAACGGCTTTGAATGAATTGAAGTTGGTTTGCATTTTCTGTCAACACAGTGGTGAAAGGTTGGTAATTAACATGTATCAATACAATGTTCGCAGCTCTTGGCTCAGGTTAGTTAAAAAAAAAAAAAAGATGGCAGTCTATGCCTACCATTCTCAGCTTGCCGTTCCAGTTGTCAGTAATTAGGCTGCACCGTGTAATTGGAAAAAACACTGGAAAATTCAGTTCCCAGAGCTTTTCATTGTCACCATAAAGCAACACTCTGTGAAATGTCTCATTCATGACGGCCAGCCACCGAAGAAAAACGCACTCTCCAATTTATATTGACGTATCATGTGCCCAAAAGTAATTTTTTTGTATTATAAAGTAGAGGCGATTTAAAAACAGCATCGGGGAGAAATAGGCCGCTCTTAATTCAGAGCATGAAAACTTTGAACTTGTTGTACTGGACTGGAATCATTAAAATTTAACAGCTCCTTAAAGATCGCACATAAAATAGTAAACTCATTGAATACTAATTCTTATGCGTATTGCCCGTCTTATAATATCCCTTGAATATTAAATATTCAGTGTCACTTGAATATTTATATCCTTAGAATATAAATATTTACTGTTTCTATAGCTACTTTTGACATCTACTAAAATGCAATGCAGACAATCTAAGGGGAAAAAAACAACAAATTTCTGCGAATGGCATTCTGGATATGACTCCAGAACATTTCAAGACTGTTGCTAACACAAACTAAGCATTTCCCACTGCTGCAGCGTCACATTAAAAAACATTTTAAGCAGCAAGTTGACTTTTGTCGTGACGTTTCCGAGCTTGGCCTACAAGATAATCCGATTTTTTGGCATTTTTTTGACAGCGGATTAAAAATATTACAGGAAGTAATGACACTACGAGCAACCACCACATTGAGCTGTTACATGAGGAGCTGCATGCAACAGTCTGCGCAACATCAGTGAGGTTTGCGGAATAAAATAAGAAACAGGTGCTCACAAGAAATTCCAATTTTTGCCTGATTTGATCTACTCCAAATCCCGACTCTTCCGGTGAGTCAATCCCGACTCCCGGAGATAAGGTTGCCATAACAATTTGTGACAAAGACATCGAATAATCCACTCGTATCCTGAACTGCAGTGGAATGCCATGGATCAACTCTTTTAGTTTCCAATAAAAACGTCCGCAAGGGGATGCCAGCACTACCTTATGATGTGGTTCCATTTAACGTCAAGTTCTCCGCAGAGGACCAAGCTCCCACTTTCACTTGCCATTAGATTGGTTTCACACCTTGGTGATATCTCTGATAATCAATAACTCCTTAAATGTCAAAATGGCCTCAGAGAGCCAGTTCTCTCATTAAAATGTAGTCTGTGGGACTCCTTCGAGCAGATTGGCTTATTGATACTATGGGCTGTCATGTCAGGTCCCATTAGAGACATTTTATGAACACACACACACACAGATACCAAGCAAACTCTGTTTCCGAGGTGTGTCACAGGATTTATTTGGAGTCGGCTCACCGCCACTCGAGACAGGCAGTTTTAATAAAAATACATCACGGTCCACATTAATAATTCACATCCGACTGCCACCAGGGCAATTAAGTGGTGCAGCAGCGTTAATGAAAGTACAATCTCCAGCACATATCTCTTTGTCAGGACCGTGCCCGAGTGTTCACCCAAACACCTGTCTTCCTCATCCTACGTGACGGTTCATCTGCCTGCAAGAGAGGCTCATTGTGACAGCGTTGTTGGAGGGTGTACGTAGTCGTTCCTCCAGACAAATTGCTTTTGTTAAAAATGAGCACCAACACGTCGTCTTTGGGCGGAGTGGGCTTCGAAAGTTATTCCATTTCATAAACAAATGATGTATTCTGAGATATTGGTTTCTCCAGAATAAACAAAGAGGCCTTTATTTTGAACAGGCTTAAATTGCTGAAAGACTCACCTCTAATTCTAAAGCCTGTTTTATATTCAAGTGTGAAGTTGCTTTTGTTTAAATTGGCTGTTGATGGCTAATACAAATGCAATACTTTCTGGAGGAAGGATGTGATTTATAAAGATTTTCTCTTGTGTTCTCACCCACGTTTTTAACATGCTAATACAACTAACACATTGTATTTCAGTTCATCCCAGGTTGTCATTTTTCCCAACTAGCTCTTAGCAGCTGCCATAGAAAATGAACATTTCCTGCTTGGATGCTTGCTATCTGTAAGATAATGGCAAAAAGTACATTGCCAGAAACAAATTTGTAAAATTTCACCCCTTTTTATTATTTTCAAAGAAAGGACTGATATGCCTTTGCATTTATTCCAGTTCAGTCAGTTTATTTGACAGAGAAATTGTTTTTTTCTTCTGTTTTAGTTGAGAATATTAAATTTATAAGAACAAAGCCTGCATAGATGTATGGTGAAAATGTAACACTTCTATCTATCACCATCTATGAATAATCCTTTAAATTTAATTATGCTGTTAAACTTAAAAGGAAATTACTGTTTTTTTACATCCTGGACCTTATTTCTGGCATAAAATGCCATCGTTTACTCAACAATATAACTTTGGTATTATTTGGAGTCTTTCGGAAGATATTTAGATCCAGTGCCCCAGTTGCTCCCACTATATGGATATACGCAGTGCTCTACTGGATCTGAATATCTTCCGAACGTCTCCAAATGACACCAAAGTTATATGGGTGAGTAAACAATCGTCCAATACAAGGTCCAGGTTGTAAAAAAACTGTAATTCCCCCTTTAACAAAAGCAGAACGATTCAGATTTGCACAGTTTTTGTACATGGATGAGGTGGAAAGCTTGGCGTACAATGGTAACAAATCCCACTTGGAAAAATAAAGGTGCAGGAAAGCATCCCATCTGTAAGGAGTGAAGAGGACACGCTAAATCTAGTTTCATTCATACATGAAACACATTGTTTGGATCTTCCATTGGACCTCATTTAATGATGACCTCATTTAATCATCTCTTTTAATGACCTCCTCTCATTGTGTCCTCTTCTTCTACCTTGATTTTTGGCAAGAAGAAACCTACTGGGCCTCTAAAGTTTCACAGCAACGGACAACTCTTGCATTACCTCACAGTAACTTTTAAATTTCCTTTGACCCAAGGAGAAAGACTGAGCATTGTTATGGTGCTGTATTGTGTTTTGCAGTGGACCTCCACTGACTGGGACTGCAGTGACTATCAGTGCACCCTAAGCTGTAGTTCACCTGCTCTTTCATTGACAACTAAATTGTGCTTGTAACTGTCGGCCACTGAGATAGGCATTTTAAAATACAAATTGTGCATAAAAATACATCTGGTATAGTGCTTCTTTAACTGCCAGTATAACACCAGATAGTCCTCGAAAAAAAAAAATGCTGTGATCCTTTAAGGGTTCTATGGAATCAAAAGAACAATCAAGCTGCTCTTATCATTAAATAGACTCCCAGCCAACCTCCTTAGCGTTGCTCGCAGTCATAAAGAGCAAAATAAATAAAACGAGCAACGGAATAATGATAAATCAGATCTGACTGCCCACAATACGCGGCTCTGCTTAGCGCGTCTCCAGGCGTTCAGCCACGGAGAGTCGGCAAGAGCCGCTCCTCGGGCTAGGGAAGAGGTTTTCTTTTCTCTTCTGGCGACTGGATAGACTCCAAAAGCCGAGACAAAGTGGCGAACCTCCAGTTCCACCACGAACACAGCCTCTCTCAATGACACCACAGTACAAGGCCAAATTGACAGTCATTTCCCATGAGCTCGTGCAAAGGCACATGTCTCGGAGCATGCCCGTAGGTTGATTCGGCATGCTGCGGAAGTGGGGGAGTGTGCTGTTGCTGTGAGGGGAGGCTGACATGCACCTCGCCGCTGAGTTTCTAGAAGTTGCCGCTGGATAGGAGATAGAGAGAAGGCCAACGAGGAAGGGAGGGGGGGGGGCAATAGGGCAAGAGCAAGAAAGGAGGCTCACCCGCCGTATGCAGGGATGTGAGGAGGCGGAGCGGCCGCCCTGAATGTGTTGTACACAGTCCGTCCTCTGCCCCGTAGGTGAGCTCCTCTGTACGCTGCTGCACTGGCTGCTGGGTAGGGGAAACCTGGTACTGGAGATAGATAGCAGAACATGAGAATGTAAGTACACGTAAGTACACGGTATAACACTAATTGCTCTAAAACTCTAATAGATATTAAAATCCCGAAGAGAATATGTTCAGTGTCTTTACGTTTCCAGTTGTTGTGGAAAATGTGAGTGAGAATGTAAGAAGAAAGAAAGAATAAGAGTGGCAGTGGAGCTATTGCAGTGGTATTGTTATTAACTTATCATTAATCTTAATGGGGGGGGGCGACTGACACGAAGCTTAATTTGAGAGCCGGGGTGAGTGAAGGTTGAGAAGGAGATCGAGGTGCCATTTCCAACCCTAATTATACATCTCTTCAAAAAGGATATCTAATAAAATGCTAATAGAAACAGTGAATCATTCATTGACCTGATGAAAAATGGAAGGTTTGAGCCAAAGGATAAGACTTTCTCAAAGAGAGACAAGGAGAGGAGTGAGGCTGGTAATTGTTCCTATTCATCTTTTGTCACCTTGATTTTAGGGCCGAGTGGCCTGGCGACCCTTAAAGTCACACCGACTCTTGATGTCAGTGAGATGACTCTTCCCACTGCTACTTGACGCTGCTGTTAATACTGTCGAAAGGAGAATGAGTGTCTGGCATTTAGAGAGAACATTTTGAGGTCCATTTGGACTTTGGAATAATGACCAGTGCTGCTTAAACCGATTGAAAGTGTCTTATGTCTGTTCGTCCTAATATTTTTAGGTCAAGTCCAAGTCGAGTCACATAAGGCCTCGTAGGCATATCGTGAGTCAAAATGCAAGTCAAGTTGCTGACCATATGAACATATTTTGTAACCTCACCACAAACAAAGCACTTTTTTTTTCCATTTATTCTTGAACACCCAAATGTGTAGTAGTGCAACTATGAATAGTAAAAGAAAATAGCAAAAGGAAAACAAATTGTCCACTTTTTGTAACCCTAAGAGACAAGTGTTTCTGTTTGCTTTATTTAGGCTTTGTGGTTGGGTGCCAATCGGCAGTTTCTCATGTCTCTCAGTCAAGAATTTCTAAATCTATTTTAAACTGACCCACAACTCTTACCCACAAAAGTTTTGCGACAAAAAGTTGGTCTGGAGTCACTCCGTTGGGAGCTGATTGTGGATCTGCCACGCCAACCAAATCCTTAAAGGTGGTCCGAGTTGGATTTGTTTACAGCAAAATGACTCTGGTTGGTTGTAATATTATCCAACCGCTTGCAGAAGTACCTTTTTCCTGGTATCATTTGAAAAACACCACATATTGAAATCAAAATGGCATTTTACCACCAGCCGTACACGTCTATTTGCAAGGTATGCAGCAATGTTCAAGTTCTCAAGGTGAGAGTTAAAACCTACTCAGGTTATTTTTTATTTATTCTTCACAATTCATTGCAATGACACGTTGGCTCCTCTCTATTTGGATGCGTGTGCCATTGACCATATTGGTACATTTTTGCTTTACATATGGTCAAATAGCATATTCAAACCCACGGTACGTCTATGTTTTCCAAGTGACCCCTTCGTGGCTGTACAAATAAACAACATCTTTTCTTTGGAAGTAAAGGTAGGCGTACTGTGGGATTTACCAGCAGCTAGCTTTGACACTAGAGACTATTCACATACAATTTCCGATAAGTAGCCCGTCTGTAAATTGTATGAATTAAAAGAAGACATTATTTCCATTATTAGTATTGGTAGTGTAATGATACAAGGCATTGGGGTGAATTTGGCACATTGGTACTTCTGCATGGACTGGTTATTCGAATAATATCAACAGCTAAGTTTGTGGCAGTAGTTTGGTGTGTATACTTTCAACACTGCCTGGTGGATCTTAACCGGCCCTGTTATCAAAACCTTAACAAATTACAACAAAGTTTCTATCCTAAATGGTCACAATCATAGGCTAATAAGAATATAGCATCTCAAATTTAAAGAAGAAGCATAAAAGTCCTATACACCTTCCACATATACATATATAAACATACACACACATTCCCTAATGGCCTTTTGGGTACTTGAAAGGTGAGACAAAGGTAAATCAATACAAAGCCATTTTGTAATTAAAAGAACGCAGGGGTGAATTAGGTAAACGACTGTCTGGAAAAATTGAAAATATTGATTTTAATTTGCAAAATACATTTCATTTATGTCCTTGCAGAAATGAACAATTACATTTCTTTTCTCTTGTCCTTTACTTCCCTTTACTCCTCCTCTCCTTTTGACACACTGTTATCGGTCTTTCCTCCTCTTATCACAAAATCCAGGTATTTCTCACTTTAATGACCATGGTTAATGACAGGGTGCTGGGGGCTGGGCAGAGCGCTGCACCTAACCACCGAGCGCTGGCCCGGCCAAGATCGAAAATGGCTTGCGGGGCGGTGGTTGGGGTTGCAGGATGCCTGTTTGTTCGCAGGAGAGATGACAGTGTCTTTTGTTGGCTTTGTGCAATTCAGCACAGTTCTCACGCTATATACAGACTTTGCCTGGTTGCATGTTGCTTGTGAAAAGAACGCAGAGGAGGGATCAGTGATGAGGGATAGAATGAAGGGTGGGTGGAGGTGGGGTGAGAGACGGAGAGGGAGAAAATGAAGATGTCACAGAAACTAAAGAACAAAAAGAGTGAGGAGGATGGAGATAACAACAAAGGAGATGGTGACAGATGGAGAAGGGCATGTCCTCCTACCTGCATAGAATTCTGGGCTGTAGACAGCGCTGACCACTGGATTTAACTTCCAGCCTGAAATAAGACATAGTGAAAGGACAAAGAAAAGAGGGAGGGGAAGAGACAGCATCGGATATGGTGAGGTGGCGTTGATAGTTTATTGCCATATCTGACTGAACTTGGATTTCATTGGGATATTTGGTACACTCTGGGGTCACATTTAACTAAATGGTTTTAGTTAAACACCATTTCCATCAACTGATATGTGTTGATGGAAGATTAAATTTGAACAACAAAGAAAACAAATTACATGCTTTTTTTAATCCTCACCAAAAGCAACAAACTTTTCAAAAGACATAAGATCATCCTTAATGGCCAATATTTGCGTTGGTTAATTTTTTTTCTGTCCAGGCAGCAGCTTTTAATGTCAGCCCTAACCCTGACCGTTGAAGACCAGGGTTAAGCAAGACTGTAGCACCACTGAAGTGTGTTGTATGTCACACAAAACTAAATGGCGCCAACATCACTTCAGTATTTTCCATTTGAATGCCAACAGATTATAACCACTAGAAGGTATGATGCTCTCAGGGGAACTCTCCAGTTGGTATTTTGCTCAAGAATTTCACCCTCAACCATCGCACGCAGCCAAGGCAGAGAAGTATCTCCACTGCATGATGCTGCCACCACCATGTTTCATGTCATTTGGTCTGATGTTGCTCTTCTTCTTCTACATACATTCTTCGAGCTGTAGCTGATGAAAGTTCCTTTTAAGAGTGTCTTTGTCTTTGTCAATGTTACCTCCAGTAGTGACTAGCAAAGCTCCTGGTCAGTTGTTGCTATCCATATTGGTACTCCAGTTGGAGCCTTTTGAAGCTCAGAAACTCATTCAGAGTAGTCACAACCATGACTTGACTATAACTTTCCTCAAAACTTCCCTTGCTTATCCAGTCAGTTTTTTAGTGTGGGTAGTACTAGTAATATTTATTGTGCCATTCTCTTTCTGATTCTTGAAGTGACTGAGTGACTTCATGGTGGACATTTTGCCATATTACCGACTTAAAGGGGAACTACTTTTTAATAACTGGACCTTATTTCTGGCATAAAATACGGTCATATACTCACCCATATAACTTTTGTGTAATTTGTATTCTTTCGAGAGATATTTAGAACTGCATATATCCATGTAATGGGAGTGACTGGGGCACCGAAACACAGCCTCTAAATAACGCATTATCTGCCCCAAAACTAATTTCACCAATATTTTGTTATCGTATGCTAGTGCTATACCCTGTTGAGTGTTAGCTGTTATCATCATCTAGAGTCTGTAGATTGACCTACAGACCGCAAATGATTTCTTCTGACCCGCGACGGTTGGCTTGTTTACCTGTAATTTGCTACTGGTATTTTTTTTTTTTGCAACATGGCTGAATATTTTTCCAAGTCTGAGGTTGTGGACGAACGATAGCAGTATTTAGAGGCTACGTTTTGGTGCCCCAATCACTCCCACTAGAAGAAGGAATACAAATTACACAAAAGTTACTGTATATGGGTGAGTAAACGGCCGTAGTTTATGAAAGAAATAAGGTCTAGGTTGTGAAAAAAAAACAGTAGTCCCCCTTTATCAAATCAAAATCCATTGAATCTATTAACTTATAATTACTTCTACTATAAACAGTCTGAACCATTAAACATTGACCATGCAAAAGAGGCCATATTAAATCAACTTAGATTAAGAGTTGTAAAACAATTAGTAAACTTGACTAGGCCTTACCATTTGCATATGGGTTGACAGTCTTCTTGTTTGTCATTACTCTGGCTGTTGCATTGTTGACCTACAGCAGGTAAAGACAGAGCTCCGTGAGTTATGACACTTATCTGTCAGTCGAAATGTGCTGTACTTGTTAATAGTAAATCTGCATGCATAGTCTCCTAATGTTGTAAACAAAGAAAGCGGTACACTGTATCATGGCAAACATCCATGTCATTTCTGTGTTTTCGACATTCAGAAACACTTAAAAACACATCCAAAACAAATCAGTTGTTTTTTCTCATTTGCATATATTCTATCTTATGGCGTTTTCCAGCATGCTCTCCCCAAAAATAGTGACATTTCAATAACATACAGACGAAAAAAGAAAGAAAGAAAAAGAAACAACAGATGCACTGTTAAAATGATTTTTTCTTTTTTTTTGTAAATGTATAGATGCATGCGGTGGGGGGAGGAAGAAGGGGAAAAACGGACAAAGAAAATGGGGGAAGGGAAGAAGAGAATATGTCGGGAGCATTATGCAACATCCAGTCAACCTTAAAATGTGAGAAGAACTGTTGTGACGAAAGCAACACAAAGCATTCACACTCAGACGACAGCCTCTCTAATTCATCGCAAGAATAATTATATTATTAATATCAAAAAAACAACCAAAGACAATAGATGTACTGAAATAAACCAACCAAGTCAATCCATAACCAGTCAAATCATTCCAAATTCAAACAACAGCTAACAGGATAAAGTAAAATAAGGGTGCATAATCTTCCAAAAATAAAAAAAAATAAATCAATGAAAGGGTTTCCAACAATCTCAGATAGGTGTGCAAACGGATTCATATCTCAGTCAGTATCGCTCGCACACGCAGCTTCGGGAGAAACACTTAGTGAATGGACACGCACGCCGACACGCAAGAAAAATATGTATGTCAATATACAGCATCAACTCAACCACAATTCAAAAAGAAATGTCACGTGAGTTTTAGCGTTGCAAACGTTCCAAAGAGAGAGGAAGAGAGAGAGAGGAAATGCTGGCAGAATGGCTTGCTCGCCCACACTTACCATTCCCAAACCTTTTGGCCCCGCCCACTTGTTTGTGTACTGTTACCGTTGTAACTGTGTTGGAAGGGGGCCCTAAACAAGCTACCGTTGGAAGGATGGTGGGGGAGGAGGGGATGAGAAAGGAATAAGCAGCATCTTACTCAGGTGGCCAAGAAAACTTGATAATCATTCCACTGCACAAACTCTCTCTTTCAGCTCTCTCCATACAAGCAATTAGCCGGTCTCTTAAAGCATAACTCTGACCATTTGGTCCATACCAGCTGTCTTCCTCCGTTGTAGAGTAATTGGGGCTACAAATGTTGGTTTAAGCGCATACTGGTTCTCGAACAGAGCCCTACAGAACCATCATATAGCAGTGACATGTGACGCTATCTGGGCCACCCATGTCTGCTGCAAATACTACACTAAATTGTGTAAAATATGGTAGCTGTCAGGTCATGAAATTAGTTCGGAAGAAATGCCAAAAGTTGTGTAACACTTTGCAGAGAGCTGGGCCACTGGATGGATTCAGAGAGAGGTCGACTGCACTGAGTCATGCGAGATTAGAGGAGATGGTCAAACTTAAGTGATCCGGGGGGATTTATTTGTCACTGTGTGTCCGGTGGAGTAAAACCAAGAAGGAATCTAACGGTTTGTACTATCTGAGATTCTTAGTATTGGAGCTGAAACAATCCATGGAGACAGAAGGCGTCCTCTCGTTTTTCTTACAAAGAGAGAACCTTGAAGTACGGCTGTGAGGGAATAGCTTGAGCTGATAATTTGGCTAAGACCATATTTCCCATTGGTATAATCGTATCTGGATACTGTATATTCTCTTTACAGAGTTTAGATAGCCAGGGGTGAACAAACACAATGTGCTGAAGGTTTGATAAACTCTCCAGTCTCATGGATCTGCCACTCAAACTAGCCTTCCTGGATCATATTTCACTGATACCTACAGCATCATAATGCCTTCTGTATTAATACCAGGTAGAAATAGGTAAATAACTGTGCAAAAAGCCTAAGACTAACACTGTATCTAGGAAACAAGTGTTCCATTTAGCTATTGTCGCAGAGGGTCAAGATCAGGGAATTGGCAGACGACGGCGTTGAAGTGTGTCAGTCACACATGGAAACAAGGATAACTGAAATATAAATCACAGTGATGAGCTGTGGTGGTTATCTATTTATAACAAGCACCACAGTAAGCTTGATTGGGGTTTGTGTAGATTTTGTACACTGAACATCACAAAGTGGAGATGTTTTGTGCATGCCATACGTAGGTAGGCGGAGCTCTAAATGAAGCGATTAGGTGCTAGACCTTCCATCCAGTAAGTCACTGCTCACCTGGAAGCTTCATTCTACATAATACTGCCTAGTCAAAGAGCAGTAAACTGTACCTTTGGTGTAAATTTGATGGAGAGACTGTTACACTGAGGGTAAAGCAGGAGACATTCGGCCATTTGGATAGTGCTGCCGTGGCTAAGGAATGAGGGCTCTGAGCTGCCAAGACTGCAGGGTAAACATTATGATGATGGAGGGATGGGAGAAAGGTTGAGGAATAGTGGAAAGGTTCATGTAGGAGATTAATTAGGATGACTGGAAAGTCCACTCTGGCTGGATGATGATGAGATCTTTACACTGACCAGAGGCAATACAACATTTCTGAAAAGAATGTGAAGAAGCCAAAAGGGGAGATGGCAAACTGTGGGATACCGTGGATTGTATAAAGACTTTTTATATGTATAGTGGATGGATCTCATCATAAAAGCAATATAGCTCACAGATAGTCAGCTATCTAGGGTAAAACTTAGGTACAGGGTAACTTGTTGGGCTACTGGTTGGACCACTGATTCGGCTTAAGATCACTGCAAGAATTCTGGTCATTCATCACAAAGTGGTAGGGTGTATGTTAGAATCTTTTGCTGCATCAAAAAGGTTGCTGCATGTACTGCATCAAGCCAAAGAGGTCAGTTGCATTAGTGCATGTTCAACAGCAAATTTACTGTTGAACATAAGATCAGCTGATGGGTTGATGACCAACATCTCCACCAGATAGCCTAAAGCCCAAACCTCAGCTGTGGCCACAAGCTTTGGGTAATTCGCAGGTTGGCAGAGCTTATTTTTTGGATTTATAGTGAGAACCGTAGACATGAACAAGAAGCGACTACTCCTTCTGAAAAGAAGTTGGGGTTCTGATTAGGATCTGATTTCTGATTTCCTCTGGTGTCCCTTTTCTTTATGTGCATATAATCCAAGGAGATCCAATGGAAGTGGAAAGCACCAATGAAGACATTTGCTATTAGGAGCCGGAAGTTAAGGGATCAATGGTACCTCCTTTTGGACACTGCGGTCTGGATAAGTGATAGAAAGGATGGATGGCTTGATGGACATATAGATAGATAGATGGGTGTAGAAGACTGTCTTTGGTGCATGTCGCGTTATTATATTATTATGCAAAGACAATGCTTGGTATGGAAGGCTAGCCAACTGCAATACACAAAAGGTATCTCTGGATCTCTACCGGATGTTGGGTAGAAAAAGCCAGTCACGGCATATTAACTAAGACTTGGGCAAAAAAATAAAATAAAATGGACAGAGTTATACTTTAAGGCTGGTGGCATCTAGCTTTTGTTCCTCTTGAGTGGACACAAGACATTGAAAGCACTTAAGTGATGTCATGCTACTAAATCAGCTTAGACATGAACCTTGCATTTCGCTCTCCGGATGTCTTCAAATTCCTAAGTACTTCCTCTATCCATGGATAAGAAAGATTTGAGAACTTGTTTCTGGGGGAAAGCTCTTTTTCTTCATTAAGCATACTGTGTGTAAGAACATCTTTGGTTTTTAACATTCATGATCAAGCTCTCTAAACACAAGAATGCCTATAGATGACTGGCAGCTTCAGTTTTCAAACCGTTGGCAAGGTCAATTTCCTAGACAGTACAAAATCAAGTAAAGCAGGAAAAAGGAAACAAAAACAAACTTTAAAAAAAAATGAAAAAACAGGCAAAGTCTCTTGCATACCATGATGTTATATGCCGACATTTATTTGTGTTGGGGTTAATGAGACCGCACAAGGACACAGAAATGATGGGTCTTGGGCGACTCTACGGCTTGATGTACTGATGGATAGGTGGTAAGTAGCGGTGTCCTGCCAGATGCTCACAGACACAAACACGCAGGGACAAATAAACAAACAAACAAACAAACAAACACGCACACGTTGCCACACACAGAGGAAAAGGAGAACAGGGAGAAGGGAAGAAGACGTAAGAAATATTTCAGAACATGCACCTCTATTTTACGGCCTTCTACCACGGTGCCGTGTAATTTCTCTCTTGCCCTGTCGGCGTCCATGCTATGCTCGAACGTTACGAACCCAAAACCCTGCGTGCAGGATGGAAAGAAGCAAGAAGAACATGCGCATTATTTGGTACATTTTAATAAATGACATTGTAATAAATCACTTCTTCAATGGGAGCATTGCAGATCTTCTTACATCCACCAAAAAATGCAATACAACATGTAGAACATTTTTACGCACAGTATTTGTTATTGGAGCTGAAGCCTTGCGCTGTTTTCTCCCATTTGTTACCTACACTGTTCCACTAAATTCAGGCCTCAAGGGTTAATAACATGGCTCAGTAATAAATGCCCCACCTTTATAGCAGGGGTTCACGACAATTGCAAACGACACAGTTCGACATAAATCACCCCCAGTGCCGCGTTCTCATATTTCAAGGTGGTGCAGCAAATAGATTTATCAGGAGGTATTAAAGATACCACAGGAATGAAGGAGAAATGAACTTCTTCATGGCGTGGAATTGTCAATAAGAAAATTTATCTACACTAATAGCAGCGGGGGGACAGCAAAAGAACACCGAAACGGCAAATAATAACACCGTCAGAGTCAGAGAGGTTTCGTCTAAGAATAGCCTCGCTCGGTGCAACAGACGGATGTTGTGCTAAGGAGGACATTTTAATATACTTGTATTGATCAGTCATGACTCTCTGGTTTGTTAATGAAATAAAGTGGAAAGATTCTTAATTAACTTTGAACATCAATCTGGAACGTTTTCTTTTTCATCAATATCAAAATCGTGTTGTCCCTTATTAAGGTGGATCAAGGTTCCTTCGAACACGAAGAAGCAGGGGCTTGTTCAGTTCCTTGAATTTAAACGTATGCACAGGCTGATTATTCTGTACCGGAGATGCTCGAAAAGGCACCACAAACAACTAAAAAATAACAATGAATACATATTTTAAAGAAACACAATTTAGAGGGCACACTTAGACAAAGCAGAAACAGCACGTACCTTAGAGCCGCGCTCGTTGAAGATGATTTCCACGTCTAAGATTTTGCCAAATTGCTGCAAAGAAACAACAACAAAACTGTAACGCCGAGAGACCTTTACACATTTTAGTCTGTCACAAATTCAACAGAGAATTCCACACTGCTCTTCTGTTAACTCAAATGCCGGATAGAAAACAACGTGGGACTTTTCAAATTTTAGAAGTCTTGCTTTCATTATGTCAGATATTGCTGTACTTACGCCGAACATTTGCCTGAGGTCTGGGTCTCTGAACCTGAAGGGGATGTTGGAGACGTGAAGTCTCTTGGGTTGGGCCTTGCTGTCTGTGCTTTCGGGAACAGTCTGTGTTGGTGGCTGGCTGTCTGTCTGGGCAGCGTCATCTGTCTGCTGGAAAATAATAGATTAAAGGACGCCGCAAATGTAATTTGTTTCTTGACATTTGACATTTGATTGACAACAACAACAGCGAAAACTCCAAATTTTCTGTAGCTGACATTATTTAGGATATCACTTCCTTTGCTAATCTAATCTTCTGTCAAAGTTTTCTCAGCTCTCCGTTGGGCTTCCTCCATGTTGGTGCCTAGACTCACAAAATTGCAGAGCAGCATGATTTGTATTTTTTGTTGACTTCACTATGTATCCCAATACATATAATCTATGAATAAGTGACCACTTTACATTTCATATGGACAAATTGGTGACCAACACATGGCATTGTCATTGAGCTGATATTATTCTCAGCCTCTACGGAAGCTACGGATTCCTTCAGCGGCACTGACAATGGGCTCACTCAGGTCAGTTGTAAGCACTGTCACGGTGCTGACCCAGTTTCTGACTCTGTAAATGCAAGGACTGTCACATAGTTTTAGCACCTAACCATTGGCTCAGTCAACATTCTGCCACCTCACTTGACGCCAGTGACTCAATGGGTGGACCACATTAAGTCAGTAAGAGAGGCAAACCCATGTCTCTGCAGAGAATGCCTCTGTCATTGGATGTAAATTCCCTCCTTGATCTTTCTCCCACTGCCTCCTTGAAAATGACCTCTGTCATTGCTCCAAAAAACTTGGAGTTGACGTTTTGGATTAACCTAATGGCAACTGAGCAAAATACTACTATACTAAACAGAGAAGACACTGTAGCAGATACTGTAACCTTAAATGTACAATGCCCGAACCTTAAAACTGGTACTAAACAACTATCATGTTGGATTGGGCAGAAGTCGGACAAAATGTTCAATGTACAAAGCTGCCCTGAGGATTAACCATTTTTTGGCCTTTATTGTCCGCCTTAACTAAAAAAAGACTTGCCTGATCCATTTTGACTGTAAGGGATTTCAAAATGGATTGAGAGGTGTGGTCCAACCCATCAATAGCCCATTAGATAGGAAAATGTCAGCGTCTCATGACCTTGGAAATGCATGAACTCCATGGAAACTCCATGGCAATAGCAATGAGCTGTTCAAACGAGTGTTTAAAAGAATGAACAAAGGAGGAATCGATGTGGGTCCTTCTTGGTTATTTTTGATTAAAGTGAATTTCTAGTAGCTCCAGTGCTCCACAGTTGGCTCAACCACTTGCCTAAAAAAAGTTAGTTCAGATTTTTGTTTAGGGGCAGGTGAACACGTGTCTTATCGAGTGTAATTTAACTAGCGTCCGTGTAAACAGCTGGAATCTTTAATCAATCAGGGTTCAGGAAATATCGCCCGTGCAACTGCAGCCACATAGCATCAGAGCTCAAAAAGGCGTTTGATCCGAGAAGATTTAAATTATGCAATCATAATAGATGCTCATGCACACGTATACGGAGTGCGAATCAGCAGTCTGTGTTTGTCCTTGAGCGCTCAGTGTGAGCGAGATCAATGGCTGTTAAACACAAGGGAGGACTCCAGAACTCTGCTGTTACACTCAAGTGTCTGTTACGAAAACTGTTGGAGCGTGTCTTTGCTGACTTGGGAGATAATTTATTTATAAAGTTGTTCACAAAGTAATATACATGTATAAAGACAAGGACAAGACCTTTGGCTACTGTTTCATTAGGTATAGACTATAATATTAGATAACCTGTAATTGTAATGCATTTCATCTCCAAACACACCAAATGTTGCCTAATAAAGAAATAAAATGAAACTGAAATGTAGTGACACTGATTGCATCATGTGCTGGGGTTTCTTGTAATCATGTTTCCACAGTTCTTAAGTTGACTAATAGATGTCCGGGGCATGGAAACTGCAACCATTTGCACACGTCACCTACAAAATCCCCGATCGTACGAGGAAGATAATGTTTCTCATGCGTACCCATGTCTTTCTTTTGCTCACAACCACTTCCAGCCTCCAAGCTAGTTAAAAATAAAGCCCGTGTGTGTATACATATACACTGTATGTATGTGTTTCAGTGGGTGTGCAAGCTTGAAAAGAAACAGAAGCAGCATAAGGCCAGCAGTCTGCACGTCTTCCGCGCAATGCCTAGGTACGTGCCGACACATATGGAAAGGAGCGTACACATACACAGCAGCGACTGCAATCTGTGCTGGGCTCCTTGGCTACGGCGACATCCACCTACACTCGCGGTGGAGGTACAAAACAAACAAACAGTGAGACTAAGTATCGCATCTCATCCCTTTTGGCATCGGAAACTAATGTGTGAGGCCAAGCCAGGGTGAACGTGGAGCGGTTTCAGATATTCTGGAGATGATAACGGAGATGATGGCTAAGATCAGGTTTTCAGGGATGGAGATAAGATGATAAAATGGAACCTGAGGAAACAATGTAGGGACTTAACTCTCCAATATTTCGGTAAGAAAGATAAAACAAAATTCTTATGCATTTTTTTAGACTACATAATATCTCCATAACGATACCCTGATCGGAAAGACATAAACAAATGCTAATTTTTCCCTTGTAGAGTAACAACAAAAACGTGACTTCTTTTTACTACTCTCCCATTGTGCTACAAATTCCACAATGAAAATTGAAAAAAATGGTAAGCTACAATTGGTCAGGGTCCAATATGCGGTTTATTAAATGTCTCTACCAAGTCACTAAAAGAACAAGAGCTGCCTAATATGACACAGTGGCCATGGCTATGGAAATATTAAGCATGATTTAGGGTTTCCTGTCATTTATACTGATATTTTTCATAATTCTTAAGACATTTAAATTTGAATATCCTGAAATTGGAAGGTTAGATAATGTTTACCATGGTCAGCATGGTTAGCTTAGCATTAAGCTGCTAATGTTTGCTAAATAGCATTAAATATGACACAACAGCCATGGTTATGGAAATTCTGAGAATGATTTAGGGTTTGTTGTTATTTACACTGATATTTTTCATAATCCTTGAGACATTTAAATTTAAATGACCTGAAGTTGGAAGGTTAGATAATGTTTACCATGGTCAGCATGGTTAGCTTAGCATTAAGCTGCTAATATTTGATAATTAGCATTAAAGTAATGGCAGTGTCATTCATTTTTAATTTCTTTGGAAATTAAGTATTTATTCCTAACTTTTTGGACTAATTCTTATGCTATTTTTTTTTTTAAAGTAATCCATTCATTCATTGCTTCAGTACACAAAAATCATTTGTTTCTATTTAGTAGATTTTGAAGTGCACAGAGCCCTGGTCTGTGGAGTCAGATTGGAATTATATGAAGAGACAGGAGAGGCTGAGGAAGTCAAAATCCTGTAGCAAGTCACCCCGATGCTTTTGACAACCTCCTCTTTACTACTTTAGGATTCCTGTTCTGCGGCCTGAATGTCTGTACCAGACGTGGCAATCCATCATTCCAGCAGGCAAATATTTCCCTTCAGCCTCACGTGTAGTTGTTTGTATTGTTAGTTCAAAGTTTAAGCAGTACAATCAGCAAAATCGGGGTATAAGGGAAATTAGGGTTAGGGTTATATATGTTGATATATGTTCTGTGAACAACATTTTAGGTCTGAAATGTACAGCAACATTGTCAGTGCATCAAGTGGTAATCAGTCCAACGGATTAGTTTACAAGCAGAATGATACCCTCTCACATCAACTGTTGAAGCGAAAGAAAACCATTGAACTTCATTGATTTTCAATCTCCAACAAACATACATTTCTGTTTTTTTATTGAAGCATTTCTGGCACTTTCATTTCAAAAACATGGAAATACAAAATGTCTCGATGGAATAACACGAAGCACTTTGGCATTTACAGAAATGCTCCGGTTTTGATTGCAAGTTCAGAAAAATCTATTTCCTTCATTTTCCCCGTTTCTCCCCCCCCCCCCCACTCCACACAGAGTGGGGCTCACATCGAGGGGGAAAGGAGGCTGACGTTGCTCTATAAACACTCTGACTAGATGAGGTAATGGTTCCTGGATGCATACGCAGCATACAAAGTCCACACACTACACCAGATAGAAAGCGATTTCTCCCTTTAGCCACACAACATTATGCAGAGAAGTCAATCCATTTACACGTTTTTGCAGTTTGTTAAAAGCTTTCTCCAGTAGTGGGTTCACTTTGTCTAAATAAAGAGTAAGCAAGCACAGAGGTATCCTATTTTCTTCTTACTTTGAAAACAAGATGTGCTCAGTGGGCAGCACTTTTGAAACAATACTCACTTTTCAAATCCAGTCTTCACTACATCCACAAATATCTACAGAACACTCTGCATGCTCTAAATGTTTTTTTATAAACTGTGACATTCACTGGTACAGCGTGCCAAAAGCACCATATCTAAACTGTTCAAAGGCATTAATAATAGAATCTGGTTTAAAAAAAAGTAGTTTTCTGTATCTACAGCAATTGTAGACACATAATCATAATATTTCAATGTAATGCCACTGTAAAAAGGAAAGTCTGTCATTATTTTTCTTTGAGTATTTCGCTGTCTTGAAGGAAAGATTAAAAAAAATCAGATTTACGTCGGCATGTGGTTAGGTTATGGTTGAAAGAGTAATCCCTCAAGTGTCATTTTCAAATTACAAGAGCCGCACATTTCAATTAGGCCATCACTCAAGTTATTATCAGTGCCTTAACAAGCTGGAAGCGGTGAAATAATAATTCAGCAACTGCTGCTGAAAGAAAAAAAAAAAGTGACAGTCGCGGCAAACAAACGTACTCAGATGTCACCGATTAACAGGGATTCTTACAAACTGTGACATCTCCTTTTAAGCACAGTTGCTGATGTTTGAGGTGGGTCCTCCAACTCACTTCAACACTAAACACTTCAACTACCTACATATAAGTGAGAGGTTTCATCTACTGATTTACAACATAGGGGAGTGGGCTCCTCAACGGATCAATCTTCTTGGTTGTGGGATCAGTATCATGAAGGGAAAGGCTAAGAAATGTCTGAAGCGATATCAAGGAATTGTTTATTAACAGAACTATACCGGCCATTTTTTCAAGTCATTTTAAGACAATAAATTGTACACAAAAAGGCTAGGCCGGTTGTCATAGACAGGGATAGACTGCCCTTCCTGTGGACTAAACCCAAAAACCACGAACCAAAACCAGACAATGCCTAGTGATCACATACATTATGACTTGGCATGTACCTCAAACACCGATGGATGATACCAGAATGGAAAGTCCAGACCGAGGTTAATAGTTTTGTCACTCTGCATGACGTTTCCGTGGTTACTTTAGGTTTCACATTGTAATCAGGGAAATCCACTACAGAACCTCATATACACCAATCAGTCACAAGTTCAAAACCACTGACAGGAGACGTAAATAACATTGAGATCTTGTGAAATACAACGTTCTGCCGGGAAACTGTTGGACTTGGCGTTTGTGTGGATGTTACTTAGACATGTACCACCCACCTAGTCCAGACCAGGCACCCCCTCCCCATAGCAATGACATTTCTTGATGGCAGCATCCATCCCCTGAAGGCACAACTCAAAAAACATGTAAAACAGCACAAGGTGTTGTCCTGGCCTCCAAACTCACTAGATCCCAAACTCATCAAGTATCTGTGGGATGCCTTGGAACAAGCCTGATCCACAGAGGCCCCTCCCCCGAACCCATTGAACTTCTTCTGTTGTTTTCAATCATGCTTGCTTAGATTTAGATAACAATAATACTTGGTTAGGTTTGGGAAAAGACCATGGGTTGGGTTCAGATACACCCTTCTGATAAAAATAGACCCTTTCACAGTGTTTACCACCGCAAGCTCCATTCTCAAGGTTGCCAGGGTGGCGAGTCCTGCCCCAGCAATATCCCGTTGTGGACACTGTGTAAATGATCGCTGCCTTCCGGTACCGCACCATATACGTCTACTTTTCATTCCTAGGTGAGTCAGAATGTGGCACTGATGGAGTATCCTCAAGGGACCGACGGGTTTGTCGCATGCTTGGGCATGAAACTGGGTTGGGTAGAGCACGGCCGGACAGATGAAGCATGTCCAAGATGTTTGTGGGAGTTTTTCACCTACAGCGTTTCTGATTCTGAACAAGCTAAGGACCTTTAGAGGTTTGAGGTAGTAGAAGACTTTATATGAGATTTCCTTATCAGCCTATACCTAGGATGCTGACCGAATGCATTGACCACCGGCAGCTTAATGACTTTCTTATTTGTATCCATAGTTCGGGATTTACAGTAAATGAACCAATTCATATATGGAGTCACCATAATTTCCTGCTACACAATGCCAATATTGAGTAGCAGGATTCTATTGCCTGTTCGACAGCTGCGTCCATGTAGATGTCAAAAGGTATGTCATTAGTATCGTCTGGCTTTGTTACATTCACAGTGTTTTCCAGCCGAAGCAGGCAGGGCTGGGAGAAATACAGATTCACAGACGAGACACACAGGGCGGCTGAAAAGACGAGGCAGCGGAGAGAGAAATAAAGCAGTGGGGTTTGATCATGAAGGGAAAGGGGTGCAGCAGACAGACCGAGGGGGAAAACTGATTAGACTTCCAGAGGTACAGTGTGCCATCTTGCTGCTGCCAGCATGCTTTCTTTCTCTCACTCTTTCCTCTGGTAGAGTAATTTGGGGGCTGCAGCGAATAAATCATCACACAGCACTCTCAGCACCCGGCGCATAAACGAGTGCTGCATTCCTGATAAAAGAGATTATTTACGTTTGAGACATTAAAGATGGAAAATCACATCGCCGCCTCTGCAACCGATTGCCGGGGACGGATCGCCAGCTACTCGACAATGTGGCAGCGTGCAGCTGGATTCAAGTTTGACTGTCGTCCTTTGAAATATCTTTTTGTCTCCACATTTTCCACCACAGTTTCGTTTCTGTGGGAATTTTGCTGTTTACGTGGGTTTCGATTCAACATGTGCTGTCAAGTCACCAATCATGCTTTCTGGAAAACATATCGTATAGGTGATTATGTTGGATTAGAAACTTGCCCCATGTGTATTGATTGGTTTGAGTTTCTGAATATTGTCCATCATTTGTATCGATGCTAAAATCCTGATAACCAAATAAATGTATGTATTATTCTGTATGAAACTCTTTACAGCCGTATTGCCAGCTAGTCTTACTATGGAAGACCAAGATATCGTATTTTAAACCACTTATTGCTGGAAGATGTATGGTGTTCTCCTTCTTAGGAATGACTTCACCCTCACTCTCTTCTTAGCTGGAGTATTTAAAGTTTTGTCTTCATTGTTGTTGCTTATATATTTCCGGTTGCTTCTAATATAATCAATAAACTGCATCATTCAAACATCTAAAATCTCACTCGGCAGCGAAACAGAACGACTAGAACGCTAGCAAACTAAGGCACTCAGACACTTACTCACTTACGCACAATACACACCGAAACGAAACTTAACCGACTCTTAACCGAGACTCGTGGATCCCTGAAGAGCCAATTATTATGCTCACTCACCACCAAGTGGTCAGGGGTGTGAATTGCAATCTGTCATTTTAACAGATGGCCTTCAGATTTTTCCGTCACCGGAAAATATGCGGTTAATGCTACCCCTCGAACACATCGAGGAAAGCTTAAACTTCTGAGATACAAACATTTGCAGGACTAGTCTTCGTTGAGTATTTCAGTGAAAGTATAAATGCCTCGCACCGGCGTTGGTTACGTATAAAGGTTACACCATCTACCTGCCGCAGAAGTATAAACACTACCTTTGTTTTAGTTATATGGCTGGTCCTATATTTTTCTGCTATTTCTTATTTAAGGGAAAAATACATGTTCATTTGCTGCTAAAACCTGCACCCTACGGGTGGCCAAACTGTCTTATTGGGTTTTCGTTGGCAAAATGTGCCAATGCAGAAGCACGAATCTGCATTAAAAAGGCATTTCCCACTCAGGCCTTGAGAAATGGGGAATGAAATCTCTTTTTCAATTCAACTTTCTCAAGGTCTGTGTGAAAAATACCTTCCATGCGTTGGCACAATTCGTCAAGCTGAAGCCCAGATGCATAAAAGCGTTCCTGTCTGACTGGATGGACTTAAATAACTTGATTTTTTTCATTGCTGATTTGTTTACAGTGTACTATTTTACTTAATTGCTTCAGCTTTCATATCAGAGTCCTATGTCAAGTCTGTCTTGCTTTTTAAACATCTGCAAAACTAATCACCTTTGGTTGAGGCCTATTTCATCAGATTAGTCTTTGCAATAATATACTGACGCAACGAGCAGCAGTAAATCAAGGACTTAATCTTTGATTCAGATCAATAATTAATGTGTGAATCAAGTTTGGAAATGTAGCCTGGAAATAAAAGAAAACCAAGCATTTTTCTTTTTTTTTTTTAGTCGACATTTAAAGCCAGCGGTGTCATAAATATTTATGAAAATGTACTGTGTTATAAACCCAGAGAACAAGTAGCTGGATTTTTGTCGCCTGCAAGGCTGCACTCATATACGCGGCGTTATAAATTGTATGAATTCTATTAGAACTGTTCCTCAAAAATGCCCCCGGAGATCACTCATGATTGTCTTTGGGGAGCTGGATTGTTGGAGGGATAATCAGATAACACTCCGAAAAAAACACTCTAGGGCCTGTTCTCTAGATATACTACACAGCTGAACAGGAAGCACAGTGGAAGGGACAAGAAGGACCAAATTGAGCTCACCTACACCTACGCTGACTGCTCTGCTTTCTAACTGGCGAGCTTGGCATAACATATTGGAGAACAGGTTTTAATAGAGAAAATTCCCCATATCATTTTTTTTTTCTGCGAACAAGACAGATGTTAGAGGAAATCAGGAAATATGCCTTCATAGAAAGGCACTGTGATTATGTAGGAGCCAGACATTTGTTGAACTGCACCAACATTTACTTTGGAGCTTGGACATCTGTCCTGTTTGGTGCAAACTAAGGACAACCTGTGTTTTCATGTTTGCTTTGGTCGGTTTAGGCTTTAGGTCACCAAATTTTGACGCAACTTCAGCAATCTTCAGTTCTTAGAATCTCACGTCACCTTATTCTCCATGAGTCACCGTAATCTTACAACCCCCTGTACTTCCACGTGATGTTCTAGTCCTAGAATCCAATACTCCTCGTCAAGATCCAGTCATAAAAGTCCATACTTTCAAGTCATGATCAAGTCCCATGACCACTTGTTGATGATCAAGTCTAGCACCCCTATACCTGCAGGCTGTGGGTCTACCATCCTGCTTACTTTGATCTCTTTAGCTATCTTTAATAACTGCTTTAATTTACGGCATATTTTTCAAATGTACACTCTTGCATGTAGGTTCTGCATTCCTGTTGTTGGTAACTGATTTGCTTGTGGTTGGTTTTAAAACTTGCTTGAGAGTATCAGACCCTCTAGGCTTGGACCTTGGTCTTGAGCTGTGCTGTGCTGGAAGTTGTATATCCTTCCTATTGATTCTAATACCGAGTGATGCTACCAATTACTAACTTCTAATATCAGTTTTACATTTCTCACATGGTCCAAATAAAAAGGTACAGCACACTACAGGATTTAACACAGAAACATTAAACTCTAAAGCCCAGTCAACCCCAAACCCCCGAACCACCAACATCTTCCAAAACGACTTACTGTGGCTGTCCCAGTGACTGTCTGACTGATGGAATCTGACCCGCTTTGCTCACTGTGGTTCTGTGAGGACTGGTACATGTTGAGTGGATGCTCGGTGACCGAAGCCTGGACCCCGGTGTAGTCTTGAGGTGCTGCTGGGTGCTGGTGTGGATGCGGGTGGGAGTGTGGATGCGGATGGGGGTGCGAAGCTGTGAATTCAGCAGGTATGCCGTTCTGGGGAGGGGCGGCAAACTGGGCGGACGGGTAAGCCTGCGCCATGGATGGGTCCGGGGGTGCCGGTGTGTCCTGGTTACCCTGTATGGGCAAAGAGAGGCAGGTTTTAGTGTCGAGGACCAAGCCAGCATTCCGTCTTTGGCGATTTTGACCCTTTCTCACAATTCCACTCACAAAAAAAAACATGTTACTTTATTGTGTTTACTCCTGGTAGGCCTGCAGGCTTGTCAATGTCTGTCAGTCAGGCACAACTTAACGAATTACAATTAAATTATTCAAAAATGACTGTTGATCCATGGATTTTAGTCAAGTACCAACGTTACAAGACTAAAATGCATTGCAGTGAACTTTGGTACAGACACACAAGAGAATCAGCTGATAGACCCCAATGACTTCAGTTCGTCATAACCTTTGCTTATGACCAGTTACATTCAAAATACATTTGTATTACATCATTATATTTTTGTGTTAGCACGTTAGCACAGTCCAGAGTAGCACAGAATTAGAGTGGCATAATCCAAAAGCTATAAGATATGGACTGTGATGTTTGTTGGGCAACATGAAAATGGAACTGGGTAGGAATACTACTGGACCCCAGAGGGTTCTCTAGTAGTCCAACATTCAGCCCCAAATTTCTACAAGACCACAGTTTGCCAGTGCTGCATTACTGTATTGTGAAAACTACTGCTCTACTATAAATACCAATGTTCCCCAGAGGATGAATCCTGTTGGGTTTGTCATGTAGACTCATTGGCATTTTTTTTTGCCGAGAGAGTCAGCAAGTTTAAGAACCGACTGAGCACATTCATGCTGCCCAGAGGGGTAACTTTTTCCATGAGCATTCCTTTGGCACACAGAGCCTGCTCTCTCTCTCTTTGTCAAGGTTTCAGCTATATCCCATATGTCGCCGGAGCGTTTGCTCCCGTCTAATATTGCCACAGTTGGGTTAACATTAGAGTAATGGATAAAAGGCAATATTTGACACCTTCGAGAATGAGGACACATTGGCACAAGGCGGGTTTTACATATTCCCGCTGCTGGTAAGACTTAAGAAACTTTCAGATTCCAGCCAATAAAACTTCACTCATCTACTTTATTTAAGACTTTGCTTTTTCACAGGACCAGAAATCAAATATTGTTTTATGGGCAAGCTGCTAACAAAAATGCTGCATTTATAATGAAAATATATCAGTTTTGGCTAAATAAATATGCAAGTAGCCAGTGCGTATTACCAGTGGACATGCACAGTGCAGACTGGATTAGCATATAGTTGCCTCAGAAAGACTTTCTTCAATCAAAGCGCCCTACTTCTTACTGTAATGAGACTCTGGTAAATGAACTCCGCTCTATTGCATTACTGCCGGCGCGCAGATGCACACATACACACTCAGATCTACTCCACGTAGAGAAAACGCACTTGAAAAGCTGTCCTGCGTAATAAGGACCAATTTATCCATCATTGAGACAGCAGGGTTATCCGCTTGATCATAGAGGGCATCGCAGACGCACCAACCAAATGACGCACACTCATAGTGCACTTAAGCACAAGTGAAATCCCTGAGTATTGTGCGTATGGAGAAAAATGCTCTCAACATTCTGATCAGCCGCAAAATTAAAACCACTAGCAGGAGAAGTGACATCTTGTGAGAATGCAATGTTCTGCTGGGAAAATATTGGACCTGGCATTCGTGTACCCACCACCTAGACCAGACCGGCAATGACGCCCCTCGATGGCAGCAGTCAGCAGGATGCAGCCTGACACAAAAAACGGTTTAGGGACAACTAAAAAAAAACATGAAAAACAGAGCAAGGTGTTGACCTGGCTTCCAAATACCCCAGATCCCAAAGTGAAAAAGTATCTGTGGGATGCACTGGAACAAGTCTGGGTCACAGAGGCCCCTCACAAGATGTCACCAGCAGAGCAGCAGCCTCACATTCCTTCTTCTGGAGAACCTGGTGCTTTATATATATATATATAATTCTTTCAGCTTCACCATCTGCTACACTTAATAACACAAGTGGAAATACACAACCCCGAGTAGATGTCATTATCCAGACACAGGCTGCCAGTTAATACTTCTGACTCGTTCTTTCACGCCTACTAAAAGTCAGCCCAACAATGCTTTTCTCATGCAGGATGTAGTTGCTCTTTTCTGATTTCCAAAGAACGGAATTACCAAACACTGATATGTGGGAAATGAAGCCAGTGTTTGCCCAGTGTTCCAGTAATCATATGCGGCAAGAGGCTGAAGGATGGCAAGTTCTGACAACCAAAAACCTCACAAATGAGCTCAGGCCAGAGCTGCCAAACAATAATAGTGTGTGGAGATGATGTGTTTTAGTAATGCGGTCTCCACAGACCATAGCTGCCGTTCCCAAAAAAATAGTGGAAACATTTAAGGAAAGAAAGTGAACGAGCTTCAAAAACACTTAGAGTGCACGGCGGTGCGTATGCATGCGCGAGAGTGTGCACGGGGGAGAAGTTACTCCTGTGGGACGTTTATGTCTCAGCCATTAGAGAGAGAGAGGGAGGGAGAGAGAGAGAGAGAGAGGAGAGAGAGAGTGCTGTGCAGCCATATGTAGGAAAAAGAAAGAGTGAAGGAGAGAAAAGGATGCAGGCGGCCGGTCTTGGCTAAACGCTCTGCTGTGTAATGAGAACCACATTTAGAAGACTGAAATATGCTTTACGTGGCAGAGCACTGCGCGCACACACCAGCAAACACACTGCACTCACGCACACAACTGCATTTACCACACACACACACACACACACACACACACACTCCCAGGCTACCGAAGGACTACATTTAAAATTCTGAATAAGCAAACACTCAGAAGGAGGAATTTCTCTCATTCTCTGAGATAAATATGTCTCTCTGAATTCTTCTCCGTGCATTTGTTCGCTCCCTCATTAAATGGAAATGCCCTGGCACCTACTTCCACTGAAATCTGTTGTTCTTCTGAGAACATCATAAAAACCCTTATTTTGGCTTCCACGAGATGCCACACTGCAGCCTTTGTTTCCCTGCATTTATTAGTCAGCTTCCTCCGTGAGCTCAGTCGAACACTTTACCAGATGATGCAAAGAGTTGCAGGATCTGCCTCAGCGCAACTTGGGCTTCGCAGCGTTCACAGCACCAGCCGCCGGGAATCGCCGCAAACGCAGGACTTCTCGGATTAGACTTAAAACGGGCCCAAGTCGTTGAGAAACACGAGCCGTTGGATGATCAGACAGGCTGTATACAAACCAGTAATTTGTCTAAATAGACAAAGCAATCCGCCATTTTACACACACACACACACAAAAAAAAAAAACTGTGCACAACTGTGAAGAAGGTGAAAGCCAAATGGAAGCCAGCGTCTGTAAACTGTGATGGATGACAGATGGCAGCAGTTTAGTTGATACATTTGCCATGCAGACATATTTAGCGGCCTGTTAAGGTTTATTTGTTCGGGAAATGTCATTTGGATAAAGTTTTGTTTTGCAAAAGAAACAAATTGTTCAAACAGAAATATACAACAGTGACATTCCCTTAAAACAACCATCACACACGACCACTGTAATTAAAACCGTGAAAAAATATAAACATCTCCGACTACAAATGTTGTCTGAAGCTCATTCTGGTGGTAAGCTCCATGCTGTTGGTGAACAGTCTCTCCTGGTCCAAAGCTGTACTTTTAAAGCAGGTTCCTGTTGCTAATTGCGGTTCTAAACTCAACTAAAGATATTAAATATCTAAGAACCCAAGCTGATTCAACAAAGATCTTCCAAACTCTTGAGAAATTAACAATCTTGCCTTTTTTGAATGTAGAACAAGTTCAAATTTATCAGGTAAGTCTGAAAGTCATCAGAAGTTGCTGTTGTAAAAGACAGATTTATTGCCACGGACATTGACATACAAAACGGTGTCATCAGCATAAGTAGAGAGTTATTCATGCACACTTTAAACAGCAGTGGGCCGAATACTGATGCCTGAGGGACACCTTGCAACCATGTGGGGGCCTGATTGGCAACAGCATTTTGGACACCATCAGAGAGATAGTTCTATGAGTCAGATGAATGCTGTTTGTTTGCAAGGTAAGTTGATTGATCCACGACAACATTTTAATGCAAGTTTTGCCTGAAAGAATTCTTATTTATGTTCATCTCTTGTAATTTTTACAATATAAAATGCAGATAGAGTTGACCACACACTAGCATTAGCTTAGTTAAACATGGTTGGATACGTAAACATGGCAACGCAATCTTTTGTTTTCGTTCTGACGCCCGCACATCGTGGACAGTGCCCTCTGTGAGAGCTCTCCGGCGAGGTTGGGGTTCAGGTTTTGGGTTATAATAATGTCTTCGCTCGGGTTAAGGAACCTTTGCTGTCACGGCTAAAAGAAGAATGACTTGGTTAAGGTTAGAAGAAGATTGGGGTCATGCTGCAGTTAAAGGATCAGTGACTATTAAAAGGAAAAGCCCGACGGTCTCCTTGACAACCCTGACCTCCTCTTTCTTTTTCCCTGACCGATAAGCGCTATGATTCACACGGCCGGTGGAGGTCACTTCAGCAACGGGACGTTAATATAACTGATCACGGTGTTTATTTTATTTATTTAAATCACTGCAAGGGATTGCGTGCGCACCTTCATACTGTCAGTTCTCTGGAAGTTTATAGCGGAGCTTTTGTCCTGGTTTACAGTGGTTCCTTCAAAGCTTGAGCTAAGTTGACGGAAATGGTAAGAAAAAAACTAAACAGTCAATAAAGATGCTTATGATACGTGTATATCTGTGACTGTCTTGTATTATATATCCCTCCGTTCATTGCTATTCAGCAAAGACTGGAATGCAGAGTATAACTCAAGCTCATATTAATTTAAACTGAACCGAGGGGGGGATTACATTTCACTGTTGTGTTGAGAAATACTTGAAAATAATCAGAACAAATAACGCTGCTCGCTTCCCCCTTCCTTCACATTTCCATACTCTGTCGCCCTAACACTGCTAAACAAATGGAGCCGCAGCTCCCTCGCTCTCCCTCTCTTCCCTCTCCCTCACTCATGCATGAATTCAGGGGGCTCCTGCTAGCTTCTACGACACGCGAAGACGAGGGAAACGGGGTGCGGAGAAGGGGACGCATGCATGTCGACGCTGTCGTGCACGGATCCTGGCGCAGCAGCGCTTCAAACAAGCCCGCATGAGCTGCGCACATGCCTGTGAGCTCACACACGACCCGCAGAAGGAGCATGCAGCACGCTGCCCTCTGCAGCCACGGCATAAACAGTAAGGAACGAGAGCGAGGGTCGCCTACAGGAGCGACAATAAGAAGGGAGAGAGAGAAGGAGAGAGAGAGAGAGAGAGAGAGAGAGATGTAGGTAAAGCAGTGTGTATTCTCAGAAGTACCTGCTCCACCATCTCGCCTCTGCCTTCCTCCATGCACATCCAGCTGCGCTATAAAGTCCAGCCCGCCAGTGTCTGCCTACAGCTAGCATCAATTATGGATGGCTTTGTGTGTATGTGTGTGGAGTGGGAGAATGAGCAGAGGAGGGAGGAGGAAGAGGAGGAGGAGGAGGAGGAGGAGGAGGAGGAGGTGCCACTGTGAATGAAAGCAGAATTCCCCAAAAATGTTTTCACTACCCCTCTCCTCTCTCCCGTCTCGCAGTCATTCCCTTTGACTTTATTCGTGCAATTTTTCCGACGTGGCCTCGATTTGTGCGGCCCCGTATTGCCGGGCTCCCCAGAATTGCTACAGTGGAAACAGAGAGCACAAAGTTTACATGACCCACAGAGGCGCAACGGCCGCACTGATGGGAAACACGATAGGCTGAAATAAACTGGATTTATCCTTCTTTGTGGTCTGCTGTTGCGGACTTTCAATAGTCGAGGAAAATCCCAACACAACGGTTCGTGAGCAGCGAGATGTGCGCGCAGGCAGGGCAGGGGGGCGGGGGAGGACGCAGATCCGCACAGATTGGGAGTAGTGAAATGTTGTGAAAAGCTGGAAATGGTTTCGCGCCGCTCGGAGCTCGCGGCACTGCTGCGCGTTTCGGGGCCGTGGATGCCAATGAATATCGCCGATGTTTGTCAGCTGGGTTTGACACGTGCTCGGGAGGTCTGCGACAGCTAACAGAGCGGCAGATGACGACGTCACGCAGTTGCGACCGGGAGTGTGTGTGAGACCAGGTACTGAGGAAACAAACCTTTTTATGAGGATTTCCCGTTAATTTGGGATCACCTGGAAAACTGATTAGCAGCCCTGCCCTGGGCTGATAACAGTTATCTCAAAAGAGGAGAAATTAAACAAGTAAAAAACATGATGAGGATCCTAAATTTGTTCACATTCATGTTTTCAGATAATACACATAGATTAGGCCGGTAATGGTGCACTTATTATGCGTTATTCTTTATTTTCCCACTAGAAACCTAATTATGTTTCATTGTCTCCGAGCCCAACCGACAAATAAAGCTATGCCTATCCTGTTTCTGATTTTTCAACACACTTTACACAATTTAAACTAAGAAATGAACTATTAATAATATTAAAATATCACAAATAATATATTATTATTATTTTTCTTGTGGGAAATATCTGAATTTTGAACATATGTTCACGTCAACAACAAGCAAAGCAAAATCCACATTTTTTCTCCCCCCTCATCAAATAAGCCCTGGCGATTTTCGCTTTCATAGCAAAATCCATCGGTCAACAATCACAGAGCAGAAGATTTAAAAAAAAAAAGAAAAAAAAAATGACACACACACACTGTATCATCCACGGATCAATAGTTTGCTAAGCGGCCCTAGCCTCCCGACTGTTTGATCGCCCAGACGCGCAGAGAGACGGGGAGCGTGAGGGGGAAGGAGAAGCTGGATGAAGGGATGGAGAAAGGGCGAGTTACTGCCAGATGTGCATGTGACTGCGCGTGTGTGTGTGTGTGTGTGTGTTTGCGAGCGTGCGTGTGTCCTGGTCATGTAGTTGACAGATGGTTTGGGGCGATGTGAGGCAGCGTGCGACCGAAGCAGTGCACCCATACACACACACACACACACACATGCACGCATGCACTGAACTGCTGGGCTGGCTGGCAGTCCTACTCAGTCAGGACTGGAAGCCAGACGTTCATTCATTCACTTACTGAGACAGAACTTCATCTCAGTCATGAGTCAGCCAGACGCCACGGACAGACTATGAGACATTAGGGTATAGGCATATTAACGGCCCCTCGACCTACATATTGGTTGCTAAATGACTGAATGAATGGATTTCACCAACTCATGCCGTGTGTATGCAAAAAAAATAAATACATATCATAACACTAAGAACATCTAAAGTTGTCTAAAAACCAACGTGCATGCTTGCAAAAACCTTGGGTATACCAGTGAAAATGAATGCATTCTGTGGATAACAGTTCTGCACCAAATCTCCATTCATGACGGCTATTAATGCTCAGTTCATGATGAAACAGCATAAGAAATGTTCTAACACGACTGTATTGTCAAAATGATATAATCATTTGTCGGTACAACACAGTACAATTCCATAGTACTACAAACCACAACCTCTAAACACATGATAACACAATAATAGTATACACAGTTATAAAATAATAAACAGAATTATGTTAGGATTCATTCGTTTTCATCAGTGTACCTAGGGTTAGGGTTAGGTGGAAGATGTCATGTCGTGTCCAAATTTGAAATCACTCTTGCTTTACAACAGTTGAGAATTAACTCCACTAATTGTTTATCCCAGAACTAGGGTGTGGAAATAAGCATTCATTTACTTACATGTATTTAATTAAAATGCCTTTGAACGGAACTCGTCTACTGAATGCCGTCAATGTCACCAAGCGTACGAAATTAAAAATCCACTGTACCATTGAAGGTGTTTGGAGAAGAAACACCAACACATTTATTCCCCTTATTATGATCTATGTGCTATTAAGTGCCATTAAATTCCCGGTAGTGGTGACAGATATGGCTATCAGTGGTAATGGGTGGTGTGTTTTTGCAAGCAAAATCACCGTGTCAACTCAAACAAATGATATAAATGATATCTCTATATATACACGTAATGTAGTCCAAAGCCTGCCCTTGCCCCATGATAAACATGAAATGACATTTATAACAAAGTTCCTATCAATTGGACGCCCCTTGGAAATGTCGGCTACAGCAGTGTCAGTCTTTTTTATTGATTCAATAAATATAGTGCATGATAAATGTGCTATGGCTGTGTTTATGTGTGTTACGTCAGAGGAATAACGGGTCTATTTCTTACACATGGTGCGTATTGCCTTGCGCGTATGTGTGCAACTTTGGGCGACTACGATCCCTGTTAAACAACAGAAGAGGAAGAAGCTGTTCCAACTTTCGCTCATTTGCTTAACAAATCCGCAGATGTTGTTCCGTTGTCAAGATTAATGTTTGCGCTTAGTAGTAACTGGAAAAAGAACAACACCATCAACAAAAAAAAGAAAACATTACAGTGACACACGCAGCTAGCAGAGAGAGCGAATGGTTGTGAAAACACAGATGATGGCTCAGTAATATAGGCCCATCTGTTGGCTGTTGGAGAGAGGTGTTAGCATATCACACACAAAACTGTGAACAATCCTGTTAAATCACCTAATGTAATGACAAAGTTTTCCTTTTCCTATGGCGGGGCAATATGTTTAGTGTATGTAACATTTTCCGACTATTTCTTATATACGTAGGTATTACTTTCAGTGACGGCTGAAAGCGATTCTGCAGTGTCAAAAGATCCTCAATTCTGACGAAGAAAACCACTTGTTTATTATGGTCTTGATCCTTCTTGTAGCACCAAAACAGCCATGAGGCAGTGGGTCCTGAATGCCACAAGAGCTCTGAAGGTGTCCTTTATTTTTAGCAAAGCTGCATTAACAGTAGACCCTTTAGGTCCTCTAAGTTGTGAGTGTGCCATGGGTAAGACTTGCTCCAAGTACATCCACCAACAGTCATCATGTGTTGTCCCTCCTCGGTTGGACCAGTGTTGGTACCTACTTACCCCTGCTGACCAGGAGCTCCACACATGCTTTGTTGTTTCACAGAGGCAACAATACAATCCTATCCACTACAAAAGGCCCTAATCACTGTGGTCTTCAAACACTAATTTCTCCCACTGCAAGATCAGCGGAATGGCACGCATCCAGTGGTCAGACCGGCTGGGAATAGAACCAGAGACTCCCTCCTCCAGGGTTTTTTTTTTTTTTTTTTGCACCCATCTGGAATATGCCCTGACCATTGATAACGGGTCACCTCACGTCATTATTTTTACGTTCTCTTTGGCAGCGCTGTCCATCTGCGGGACAGATGAGAAACGGAAGCTTGTGATTCCACCAGATGTGCCGCAGTGCGTTTCAGAAGCCCACCTCCCCCACCCTCACCCCGTCCCCCCCAGGAGCGCCTCTCTGCTTCGGCTCTGCCTAGGCTATTTTTGACAGGAGCCACGTCATGTGGCGCAGAGCAGATCGAGCCGGGCAGGAAGTCAGGCACAAGGAACGGCATAGAGATCTACTTTCAAAATAAAACACCACGAGCGGATTGTGCTCAGCTGGACTCCAGTGGATAAACTTGCCGTGTAGTCTGCAGCTCAAGTAAGTAGTTGTTGCACAATAAACACAACTGGACAGACAAAATGAAATACTCCCGTCAGAACCATAACCCAACGGACTCTACTGGTTGAGCTTTTAGACCGTACTTGAACTGGAACCCTTAAATGATATATCCAGATTAAAATGACTGTGTTTCCTCAGCTACTCCAGCTATTTGCATTTGTGAAAATCTCAGAAAAAAAAGCATTTGAGAGACAGAAAAGAAGCAGCAGCCAATGTCTGTCCAGTTGCTCAGTGGCTTTGTAGCAAATTAGCACGTACAGAAAGGCCGTCGGTCTACTGATCACAAACAGCTTAGCATTGAATATTCACTCAACCCAAGAAGACTGCAACGCTTCCTGCTTTGTATGTAGGGATGCTCGATATTGGCTTTTCTGCCGATATCCGATATTCCGATATTGTCCAACTCTTAATTTCCGATACCGATATATGCAGTATTTTAACACCAAAATTGTTAGGTAACAACATAACATATCACCTACTATGGAATTAACATATTATGCCTGATTTTATTGCAATGTCCCACTGGATGCAAACATAAATGCAACATGGCTTTTCAAATGTAAACACTGCAAAATAAGTTACAGAAAAAAATGCCAAAAAAAGTGCCATTCATTTATTTTTTAGTGTTTTTAGGGAGAAAATTGGGCCTCAGACAACACTACAGACAATATCACAACAAGGACGACAAATGTAGCGCACAAATGTAGCGTATAACTCAGCATGATTCTTCTTGAGGTGGATGATCAAATTTGATGTATTAAAGGAAGATGCCTTGTTTCCTCCTCTCATAACCACCTTTGCTTTGCAGTCAAATTAGTAGGTGACACTTGGAAATACTTCCAAACCACGGACATCTCATACACCGGGCGAGCTAGCTTGTTAGCCACGGTTAGCAACTTACGAGACTAGCGTGTTGTTGTTGTTATACGTCATCAAGCACGCGCCTGTTAACGTCCCATGCTGCTTTCATGCAGACTCGGAAATGCTGATGCCTACAGAACAAATATCGGTTATAAAAACCCGATACGATAATTCCCAATATTACATTTTTAACTCAATATCATCCCTATTTGTATGTGAAGGTACTCAGTCATCCAGGCCATGGTATACCCAAACACGTTAAAGAAAGCCAGCTGGACTTGTAGAACTCAGTTGCCTTCTTATAATGTTTTCAGATAACATTGCCTGCTTCGATACACAAAGCAAAGCAGCCTCATCTCCAATACTGCATGAACCTGGAGCCATGGACCACTTCTGTAACCTTGTTCTGTGCAAAATATACAAGGCTTTTGCAATAACACCCTTTATAGACATGCCCGCGGTGCAAAAGTAACAGAGAAGCAGTCAGTGCGTATTGTCCACGCCTTGGTCGATGTGCTTTTTCTCTGATACCACAGGACGTGTCTGCCGTTCCTCTCGGTCTGTTCGGAATGTGTGGGCATGTTTTCAAGGTTCATTTCACCCGTTTAAAATTTAATTTCTGACAGGGAGCCCTGCCATAAACTCTGACGTGACCTTGGCTGACTGCAACAACCGCCATGCAGATGAACCTGAACACGCCCACACACACACACACACACACACACACACAAACACGCACACACATATAGGCCGTGCAATACGCCGTCTGGGCTGTGTAATGCGCGCGCGTGCAGGTTTTTATTTTCACCTACCAGGTACTTAATCTATTCTGTAATTCACTTTCCAGTCACACAAACCCTACTGGGGTGCACGCCATCGCGCAGTGTGAAAGTGAACACGTGTATGTGTGTCATTAAAGTCCGGCCACATTCACAGTTTGTCGCTCTGTGTGGCAGTCAAACTGAGGCTTTAAAGTTATTATTTTTTTATTATTGGAAAAAGAATAAAAGACAGATCCCAGGACAGTCGCCAGGAAAAAAAACTCCTTTAAGTTGTGGTTTAAAATAGCATCAGAACAAACCGATAGTGCTAATTAAAACTTAAGCTCAGTTTACATTCCCACAACGGGTCTATACGGAGAGAACGAGCCAATATTCAAGTCTTAGAGGTTTGGTTCTGTAATCACTCTGCTGAAATGATAGCTGGCAATGAGTCAGTTGTGTTGGGTGTTTTCCGTCAAATGAGCAGCTCCTGTTATAAAAGGTGAAGAACAGCAGGAAATAGAGATGTCTAAGACCTCGTCCACACGTACCAAAACGATCTGTTTCCCCTCCGTTTTCCCTAGCATCGTTTCAAGAATATTTGGGTAGCGTTTTGAGTCTCAACACAACTCTACTCCAGGCCTATAGGTGGCGCTGTTTCAGTTTCAGAAATTCACCAAAAACGGAGAGGAAGAGGCGGAGCATGCGCATAAAACTTGAGCGCTGTTTACAAATCGGCTTTAGAAGAAACCAAACTCAAGGAGAAATTATATTTAGCCCTAGTAACCATAATAGGCTCAATATCTTCTCTAGCAGGAATGCAAGCATGTAGTCCGCCATTGTTGTTGATGTTGTTATGAGACTCTACAAGTTCAGTTGCCTTTTTTGAACCTTTTTTGGATGCACCATGACCTGGATGACTGAGAACCTTCACAGACATTGCTAAGGATAGTATACGTCATACTATGGCGTAAGGTCTAGAGCTACGGTATACTATAAACCACATCACTTGTTAAAGATACATATGGATACCCCTGATTCTTTCTTGTCTAGGAAACAAGTCTAATATTAAAAGACGGATATCTAAACTCGGTAATTTGGGATAAATGTGATTTATCATCAATAAGAGACACTGTTGAAAGTCAGCACCCCGCCGCAAGGTGAAAAGAAAGGTGCTGCCAGGGCAAGATAGACTTCAGTCGCCGAGTTATTAGGCAGTGGCTGGCAATATCCAGGAACAGAATAAAAGAAAGAGAGAGAGAGAGAGAGAGAAACTACTGAGACCCGCTGATAGTGAGGCGGTGATTCACTTCCGCCTAGGCTTCAGCTCGTGTGTGGATGTTCAAACAACGGGAGCTCCCCCCAAACGTACAGCTGCGACTATAAATATAAGTGACCTTGTCGTGTTTCCACCCGCCTCACACCAACCGTACGTTGACGTGACATTTCTCCTCGCCCCACTGTAGAGGGGCAGCTGAGAACTTTCGGAACGTTCCCAATAACGTGCGTGTCACCGACGCAATTGACAGTTTCTCAAATCGCACTCTATTATCCATAAATCCCAAGGTTGTTCGTTTTGTCCTCACAGTTAATGAGCTGTTACAGACTGAATTTGGGTATTTTTTTTTATTTTTTTTAAGGTGGAATTTGAATAAAGGAACAAAACAGCCTGTCAGTGGGTAACAACTGTGACATGTTAGCAGTTGATGCGTCCATAAACCTTCAATGGTAGCACACATAACAACAACACCAACAGCACGACTCGCAGAAGCAGACTCCTGCATTTGCTAAAGGGTCAAATGTGGCATTGCTGCTACGGTTCATCGTACAGCTTGTTATGTCAATTAGGCATATCATTATGACCAGACAGGAGAAGTAAATAACATTGACCATCTTGTGACAACACAACGTTTTGCTTGGAAACCTTTGGCCCTGGCATTTGTGTGCACCCACCTAGACCAGACCAGGCACCCCCACCCCATAGCAATGACACTCATTGATGGCAGCATCCATCCCCAGCAGGATGCAACTTTAGGAACAACTCAAAAACATGAAGAACATCACAAGGTGTTGACCTGGCCTCCAAATTCCTTTGATCCCAAACTGATCAAGTACCTGTGAGACGTACTGGAACAACCTCACTACAAGACATCTCAGACCAGAAGGTGGGTGAAATAATGGCAGCTTAACAGGTACATGTTAGCACCGCGATGGGCCGGGGAGCCGTCCAGACTCAACTACTCGCGTGATGCCAGTCGGGATACGCTCCCGCCTCGTGTGACTCTCTACAGGATAACACTTATAGTCGGATAATGGAATAATGGAGAATGGGTGTTGAACTGGAATTGAACCTTTTATCTCTGATTACGTTTCACACTCAGTGTGGATAGCTACTTTGGATTTAATGGATCCATTCCACGAGAGGGGGAGTGATGAATAACACCAAAATGTTTCTAAAGCGGCTCCCCATGTGAATTGGGCTTTAGTGGTAATTATATCCCAAGACATGTTTATTTCAGAAGGTAACATTAGCCGGGCAGAAAATGCGAGCTGTCTGTTGGCGTCATTGTATATTTGTTTTATAATCAGTTGATCTAATTGACCTCCTGTAAGATATAGCTGAGACTGACTGAACAGAGTTCAGACTGGAATCATAAAACCAGAAAACATAAATCATACTCTACATCTCTCCCTTCAGGACACGTTAGGAGTCGATCTGCAGGCTTGAGGAAAAAAAGAGAAAAATATGAGAGCTGTCCAACGAAAAATAAAATATATAACCCATGCACTCCAAAAACACGCATATACTACAGCTGACAAATACATGTTAAAATGCCTGCACATACACACAAGGCACACACACACACACACACATATGCATTACAGGTCCTCCAAGGACGTATCAAACATTTCATTCCTCCAACGTTTCCAAGGCAACATGAAGATGAGCTTCCACTGGCTTAGCTCAAAAGTATCATGGCCAACACTTTAAACTGATCCAAAACTCTCTCTCTCTCTCTGGGTGCGTGGGGGTGAGGGAGAGCAGGAGAATATAAAAATAGACAAATCCAAACATTACGGGAGAAGAAGTTCACAAAATCAAATTACCAAACTCCTAATAAAATGTGAGGAAATCAGAGAAGACTACAGACACGTTCCCCCGTCGGAATGTGTTCCTGTGCGCGTTTCACATACTCATTAAATTAAAGTTCAGCTCTACCGTGAGAAATAAACATATTTTAGGATGCAGTAGATTCAAACCCGGTACATCAAGTTGTATTAAAATGTATATATTTATGTATGCCAACTAAAAAAGCTGGTAGAATCGGCCTATCGTGAATTATGAAGACTCGTTTTACAGTATATAACAGAGGTCTTCAACAGGGGGTCTGCTGACCCCCTAGGGGTCACGGAGGTACTGCAGGGGGGGTCGTGATTTTTTTTTTTCTCCATCAATTTAAATGTCTTTAATACAAATATACATAAGCAGGTGGTCCCTACTCCATCTCTCCATCAGTTTGGGGGTCCTTGGCCTGGAAAACATTCAAGATATGTATATATAGTAGATTGGAGACCTTTCAATACTGCTCTGATTAAAATTTGTGATAATTTAAGTATAAATGAATGCATAAATGAATCAAACCAGAAAACGATCTAACAAAAAAAGTAAAAACACTTGACACATTGAACATGTTATGTAACTAGGATGTAAAGTCACACTCTGCACGGCAACTTCACCGATCGGAAAGTGTCCAAACTTCAATCCCTTACGGCTGCACGTTTACCCGTTTAGCTGATCGCTATCAAATCCATTTATATCAGTTCCCGTTAACGACGTTTTAAAACACCAATTTTCTAATTGCTTACAAACTAATCTCTTTCCTGCATTAAAGGGTGAAATGAAGCGCACAGCCTCGCAAATTGAATAGCTTAATTCGACCTTTTACTCTTAGTGCGTGCCGCATCTGTCCTAACAAAGCCGGGTACTGTAGCTTCCAATGTGGAAACGGTACTCAAATAAAGAGACTACATACTGTATCTGACCCCCTCGATTACATCCACTGCAGCCCGTAGAGCCGAATTTGAATAGTGTATAGTCAGTGCTACGCTTCTTACCTCAAAGGTAAAACTAAATGGAATTTATGCTGTAATCTGTGGCTATTGTTGTGCTTGTCGTCTCTCTGTGGGCAAAGGATTCGAGCCAACATGCTTTTCTTCTGGCTTTTCTGACCACTCTGACTAATATGTAGCGGGACATCCTGTTACTTTTGGCACGGCGCATGTGACGTACTAATTCTTTTTCTGGCATTTTAATTATTGTATTAGTACGGGCAACGGAGCACAGCCAGGATCTCCACGGCTGTTCCAGGCCTCCCTCTAAGACGCTTGGCTTTCTCTTCTCTCCTTTCCCTTTTATGTTCATCCCCGTATTTGATTTATTTCTTTTTTTTTTTTAACCTCACCTTTTTTTTCTGTTTGCCTTTTTCCTCTGTGGCTCTGCGGCGAGCATCTAAGCTAACATCAGCGCCCGAACTGAAACTACCAGGATTCGTCCGGTTCGTTTTCCCCGCGCGTCCTTCGCGCCACGAATGTCGTGATTTAGTTTAGCGCTCAGAAGCCGTCACGATTCGCTTCTCCGCTTTTGGTTGCTGTTTGTTTTATAGTAAAAAAATGCAGAAGTGAGAGGCTGAGAACTGCAAAAACTCAAAACCGCAGTGTAGTAAATAAAGCCGTTAACAAAATCCAACTTTTAGTTTTCCATTTTAACCATTTCTATTGCTTGTATTGGATTTTACAGAAATCCTTTGATTCACCATTTAGATGTACTCAAAAAATTATTTTTCCATTTACTGTATTCAGTTTGCATGGCTGTACGTGCTACAAAAATAACAAGGAACTGCATTTGTTTTTTATACACTTTTCAGGGATGAGCGTTCCTGAGCACACGTGTTCCCAGCTCCCAAAGGATGAACTTTTTATTTTTTTATCATTATTATAATGAGCGCTTTCTTTTTACTCCGGTATCACCTTCAGGATGAATAATTTTAGCAGCACTACTACAGCCCCGGCTCCCCTGACACTTCAGCAGCGCGCGGTGCAGCGGACACTTCAGGGGCCCCTGGCGGGCGGCCAGGCAATAAAATACAGAGATAATGTTTGTTACTGTTAATACACACTCGGCATCGGTAGGCGACATCCTCTGATTCACACACACATGTAAAAAGCAAAGAGCTGTAATTTATGTAAATACAGCGGCGTGTGTGTGTGTGTGTGTGTGTGGGCATGCGTGTGCATGTGCGGTGGGGGTTGTCCTCGAGTACACTATGCTAATTCTGCATCAGACATTTACTTCATTTCCATCACATCTGCTGCAGGCATTAATTCTAATACTTGGCTTTGTGGCTTGTAATTGCATGATTTGCATTTTTCTCCATTATATGTAATCTATGCTGCACACTCACACACACACACACACATCCCGAAACACACACGTGTGCTAGCCTGCGTCGCTTTATCACGATGTTCTACCTCGCTTTGACCTCCTATTTTTAGCGTCCATTCTCCAGCACCGCAAACGCACACATGTAGTCGCACAGATGAAGAGGCATATGCAAGAAGACCGGAAACATATGTATTTGTCCACGCGCACGCAAAGTATACACACACACACACATGCAGAGGATTATTCTTGCTAAAATAAACACACACAAGCGCGCACAAAGAAAGCTGACATTCTGGCACATAGTCAGCTAACCACTGTGTAACCACGGACTTGGTTCATCGGGGACTGCTTTGTCTACACTCCCCGGCTTGTCTTGACACACAGGCACACGCGCTCGTAGACAAACGCCGAGGCTTCATCTCCACGGAGTCATTTCCATAATCTACTAAAACTGGCTTTTCTCTCCACAGCAGCAGCAGCAGCAGCAGCCCTCGCATGCAAACCTAGGGATGTGCCTACGCTAGAAACACGGGGCGTATACGGAGGCCGTAGCTTGTCGGCGCTATTGTAGGGAAGCCCAGAGGGGACATATTCACCTGCTCGAAGAATTAGCGCGTCGCGTTGCGTAACCTCTGTCTTGTTTACATTGCGCGTATGCTCGTCAGAAAGGACTGACGCTAATCGGCAGACAAAAGTTTGTGAAGCCTGGAGGGGTGAAGAGACGTGACGACAAGACGGTTGAGTAATCTTTGGCGACGCAAAAGTGAAAGGACACCAAACCGAACTAATCCCTCCACAACTTCGAGGCGAAGCGGTTTCAACGGCCAGTGGGAGCAACTGATGCGCAGTGACAGAAACAAAGAGCTTCCCAAATGTTTAGGATTACGAAACTCCGTCCACAACTTTGGTTCCTACCGCCAAATTCACCTTTGGGGGATGGTGCGTTGGGTTACCTCCAAATGGAGCAGCAACAATGTAGACAGTATTTACTTTTGTAGTAAACTGTGAAAAGCACTGTTTATTAAAAAAATATCATTCCACATTATTCTGTGTTTGAGTCAGTCAGAAACGTTCGGGGTGGGTAACATACAAGAGCTTTGCCTCGGCACCCAGATCCTGGAACTTTCGCTAGCAACCAATGGTCGGCTGGGAAGTACTTGGCTACAAGTGAATCACTACATATGAAGATGGGGCTTTAATATCCAAAAAAGGTTAAAAAAGGCAACCTGTAGAGGTTTTTTGAGAAGACGTTCTTCCGAGTAGCTTCTTCGGATGAGTGGTGAAGCGTCCTCTCAAAAAAACTCAAAAAAGTCCAGGTGCTTTTTGAACCTTTTCTGGATACGCCATGACCTGGATGACTGCTCATGTTAAAAGACACAAAGAACCTCCACAGATCACCTTCAGTAACGTTGTCAAATGTCAAATATTAAATCCTTCCATCAAAGATCTTGACCAACGCCAATGGATTTCCCCATTGCAATTGCTTTAATCACTGTGTTCTTCACCTCAGGTCTCAAATGTGATTGGAATTGTATAGCTGTTCAGTTTATTGGGCGTATTTGTTCAAAGAAATTATATGAGATTGACTGTCCCATGTAGGCATGTCCATGGACTCACCATGTGCTTGCTGCCTTCACTGGAAGCACAATATTCAAAAGCATTGAAACCTACTGTAGATGAAACGTCCAGCTAAGGCTACATCTTCTCTACAATCTTCCACATGATTGTGCTTGAAACAAAAGCACACATACGTCTTCTAGCGGCTTCAGCGCCAGAGCTTCAGCCAGAGTTGGACATTTTTTTTTTCTTGCAGCAGAGAGCCAGCAGTGTTAGCTCCACACAGCCACAGCCCTGAAGTCACACGGGACTGGAAATGTTATGCAACGGTTGTGATGAACAGAGCTGAGCTCTGCTCTCTGTGCACGCTTAACACCCACGGAAAATAGCAGGGTTCCCAAGCAGCGCGGGGAGGCTGTAAATAATGCATGTCAGGACAAGAACGCACGCACACACACACACACACGGAGCCTCCCTGCCTTTTTAAAATGAGTCGACTTGGAAACAAAACCATATAATTTAGGATATGGTGCTTCAAACTGACTCTGAGAATGTGATTAGAATGTTCTTCTCTTGCAGCTTGGCTCTAAACATCTTTGTTTTAGTGCTAAATTTCCACCGAATGCATACACAATTCAGGACCCCCTTTTTTTTTCTTTCTTTGCATTTTAAAATAAAGCAGCACAGGGTTTTGCTATTGGTCGGGTGATTATTAAATTATTCAAAGATGCAGGCTGCAGACTACAGCGCGCTGCTGGGGGTTATGCTTAACACTTTTTTTGTTGTAGTTCGTAAAAAAAGAATGTGCAAGACAGTTTTAAGGGTGCTGGAGCAATTGATCTGATTTCATTTACAGTAATATAATAATAGCGGTTATGTTCGTGGCCTAAGACGGGTCCACGTTTCCACATCAGTGAGCCTGCATCTGTCTAAATCAAGGCTTTGTCATTATAGTGACGTTACTGGGTTAGCTGG
The DNA here is from genome assembly GCA_005024645.1 of Planiliza haematocheilus. Classification (NCBI taxonomy): domain Eukaryota; kingdom Metazoa; phylum Chordata; class Actinopteri; order Mugiliformes; family Mugilidae; genus Planiliza; species Planiliza haematocheilus. Next base: position 2,535,597 of record SRSE01001373.1, read on the forward strand.
GATTTGTGTTAGATGTCATATTCAGCTAAATAAGTGCGTCTGATGCTATAAATAAAATGTCAGAAGGTTGTGAGTATTTTTGCAATCGTTTGTTTTTCTTCCTGAGCCACACACATTATCCAAGTGCAGCAGCAACACTTACTTCATATTACCTACATAGTAGAGTATAAATACAAATTTTCACACTGAACGCCCACAAGTGCTTGATAAACTGTACACGGGCTTGTGCAATTGCATGTAAAATCTAATAAATATAGTTAGTTATGTGATTTGATTGTGTTTACAGTAAGAATCGACAAAACTAACACCATTTAAATCTCAAAGTGCACAATTATACTGACAGTTCTTCAAACGTCGTACCAGTCACAGGCATCAAACACACTCAGAAAAAGGGAGGCAAGTGTAGAATTCTCCATTTGAGCTCAACGTTGTGGCTACTTTAATATTCTACGGGTGTGGACAAAGGTGGTAGCCCTGAGCAGCTGGTGGAACATATTGGTCCAAAGTTGCGCTTTATGAAATACCCTCACCTTATGAACCGTATGGATGTTGCTGATATATAAAGTGCCCACATGATTCTGGAGTCCACTGTATCTATACTATATAAGTGAATCCATACAGCATAGATACACTATATTTATCATTTTATTTGGTAGAAAGCGTGTGTATGGTTCCGCCTTTCATAGCTTTAAAACAGAATTAATGAATTACAAAGTGAAGTCAACCAATTCCCAGTGTGTACCCAGTAATTTGGATTTTTTTTGTTTTGTTTCCTTTATCGCTATACAAGTTACCCTGATGATTTTTGTGCTTTTGTTGTTTGCTGAAGAGGCACATTTACAATGCAAATGTCATTATCATCATTAGAGCCAGTCATCAGTGTGAGCAACCGGCCACAGCCACGCCGACAACAAAAACAACTCTCCGGCTGCTCCAATTAGCTGTCATTAAGTCCAGAATCCCCGAGCAATCAGCCTCACGCTCATTCACTCTCATTCGCTCACACACACACACATGCGCGTACAGTATATTTACTATATGAGGGAAAACATGACGTATTTTGAGGCTCGAAGCTGGATGGACTGCGCAGCTGACACAGGCCCTTGGACGTCCAGTTAACCTGCCCGTGTACTAAGTAAGTGTCAGCTTACGAGCGCTAATTTAATTGGAAATTAGTTTCAGAATATTAAACACTGAGGCATAATACAGTATTATCTGTCAAGATAAGGGCCCTAAAGTGGCTTTCATTACCTGATCTCTGGACCCCGTCTTAATTAGGGGTCATTCCTACATTAAATTGCGTTTAATCAAATTACCAGGCAGCAAACCAGGGGACGAGCAATGTTTGTTCCAGCAGTCGCTGCAAGCACAGAAACGTTGGCGCTTAAATGATTGATTTATCAAGAAAATAGTCACAGGTTCATTTTCTGTTGATTGAGCTGTTCAGTTACTCCATCGTTCGCAGCGCAAAAAGGTCAACGAGGTTGCAGTTGACGTGTCCTCAGCTACTGCTTTTGTTTTGCATCTAGCAACGCAAAACAAGCTTTTTAAATTCAAACTAAAGACAAAGACACCTGGATTTCTGGTTTAAGGTTGGGGGAAGGGCTGTGCTGGGCTCAGACTACAAGAGTTGCAAAGTCAAGCGCAATTTTCAGGTTGCATCCCGCACTTAAGGAGACAGTTTAGTCTTGTACGCAACCGTAGATGCTACATTATAGAATACACCAGTCAGGCATAACAGTGTGACCAAAGTCCTAATATCGTCTAGGTCGCCCTTGTGCCTCCAAAACAGTTGTGACTTGTCAGAGAATGGACTTGGGCCTTCAAACGTTTCCTAGCAGAACACAATGCATTGCCGCAAGACGGTTAATGTTATTTACTTCTCCTCTCAGTGGTCATAATGATATGCCTCATCAGTGAATAATAATAATGTGCACGCTGCAGGATATTACATAGATTATCAAGTCAGATCAAGGAGCACCGGATGCGCTACCCCGCACGCAACATCTGCAAATCTACTGATCCGCACTCAAGTCTGGTGGGTGGCGATAACGTGCCCCCGAGCCGGTTTGTGTCACTCCGGTCAAATTAGATGGAGACGAAGGAGACGAAGGACAAGCAAAGGAGGAAGAGGAGCAACTTCTTGTAACTTCTTGTAACAGGTAGTATCCTGGCTGACATTAGAGGGCTAGAACGTCTAGTGTCTCTGTCATTGGACTGGACTTCTTTGCTGATGGTTGTAAATTCATGAACAAATTGTACCAAAACTCTTGTAATTTGAGCCTTTTGCATCTTAATTTGAGTCTTGAAGAAAGCGTTGTACTTAGGCCAAGTCTGACTTTTCATTTGATCCAATGAACTGGGGTCAGATTCAAGTAAACAACCAAACGCAGACACATACATGTCCCTTACTGTACATATGATGTGCTTGACTCCATAGTATATTTAAGACTGCAGAGACTGCAGAGCGCTCTGCAAAGTCTCCAGCGATTCTACCCAGAACTGGGTCACAGTTGATAATTTTATCTAGTCCAGCCCAGGTACGCAAATGACTGGTTGCCGCCTCCACACCCAGTTATCAGAAGAGTAGTGGATGTCATCCTGCATCATCGTGGCCACATGGATGCATGTTGGGAAATCACATCAGATCAAATTCCGGCGACTGACAGCAGGACCTGCAGCGCTTCTACCGCGTCTTATGGTCGCCGCTTCCTCGCGTGACGTCATGCGAATGAGTGGGATGAACGGAAAGAAATGTGACATGGGCGGCCATTGTGCGGCTGCTGAGATAATTGGTTTAATGAAAATCTGTCAAAATAAAAAAAGGAGCAGGTCTCAAGCCAGAGCACAGTTTGTTTTAGGAGTCATTAAAATCCCCTGTGCTTCCTGCTGACACACGGGGGTTAATGTTTTTAGCACGGTCCAGAAATCATGACTGTTCGTGCTGCGTGGCATCCAGAATTCAACAATGTAGATTATCTGACTTATATAAGACAGAGCTTGTTTCTGTGCACTGGCTTATTAGTCATTTAACCCTAAAGCTGTTTAGGGGTCTTTTTGATTTTTAATTCCCAAAAGAACATACACAATTTTACCCATTAACGACTCCAAAACTGGAAGGTTATATAGACCCAGCAGATCAGAGCTGGTCTCATAATCGTTTGTGAAGGTTCTCAGTCATCCAGGTCACGATATACCCAAAAAAAAGGTCAAAAAAGGCAACTGGACTTGTAGAGTTTTTTGAGAAGACGTGTCACCACTCATCCAAGTAGCTTCTTCAGTTCATGAACATTCAGTCTCAAAATCCTTATCACAAAGCCAGAGTGAAAAGAAGAAGAAGAAGAAGAAAAACACGACAGAAACGCCACTGGACTTCTTGACAACGTTTCACCACTCATCCAAGTTGTCATCCAAGGCAGCCTGAGATACAGTCTGCAAACTTCACTCAAGAAATTTCACCCCCATTCACACCTTGAAACTGGAGTCTCTGACTGTTTCGGACAAACAGCCCCCTCTTAACGAAAGGTGAGCATCTAGCCGTTAGTGGACACTAATTATGCATGTATCTGGCCATGAACGACACTATTCAAGCAAAGTTTCTGACGGGTAGCACCCACAGATGTTCTCATTTAAACTCTCCACCAAGTCTTTTAGAAATGAAGAAGGTATACGCATGAGTGGTGGAACATCTTCAAGAAACTCGACGAGTCCAGTTGCCTTTTTTTTTTGCCATCTTTATGTAAATTTAATTTGCACATTTAAGGCCATAAATGTGGCACTGCACTTTGCAAGACAGATGTATTGAATAAATACAAATACTGTGAACAAATACTTTTCGCCTTCTCAGGAATATCTTTTCCTTTTCTGTTACACATACATCATGATATATCATAGATAAATTGTCTTGTGATGAACAGAGTATCTCAGAATCACCCCGTCGCCTTAAACACTTTAATTTAATTGAATTGTTCTGAAATACTCCCAGGCAGCTCTAGCAATTTTGATGCAACAGAAGCACAACAATGCTACAACCATCAACCATTTCAATCACAGTAGTACCAGGTAACCTCAATTGTCACACTTGGCACTTTCAAAAAATAGAAAATAAAAGAGTCATGTGAAAGCAGTTATACGTACTTGCTAAGCATTTTTTAATAGCAATGTCATTTTTAGTACACCTTCCACTGTTATGTAAGAGTCAGACAAAATAATAAAAAAAAATAATATCCACAAAGTTAGGGGTTCAAATATCTCACATAAACACACTCAACAGTGAATTCTCCACATTCACCGGCCCCCAAAATGAGCGCTTCTCAAATTAACCATCATAATTTATCTTCAATATCCATGTCAGTTATAAAAACAACAATGCGTAACACACACCTAATGAAGTTCCACTGTGTGTATTCACAGCAGCGTCTGATAGCGCGTGAGTCCTAACTGACCAAATCGAGTTGACAGAGATCGATACGAGGACCGGCTTTGTTGGAAACGGATCACCCGATTCTGTGTGTGTGTAATAATATCAGCCTTTGCACAGGCCACATTATCCTTTAGTGAATCTGTCACTTCACATTTTGTTTAACACAAAGCTGAGGACTCTCTCTCTTTTCTCACACACACACACACACACACACACCGGGCAACGCACACGAGAAGAGAGCGAGGCAGTCAGTAAACCAGTCAGTCTGTTGTTCATTAGAGGTGTAGTGAGACTTTGACTCATGCATTTGCAGCTCCATGCTATGTGCCCTGTCGTACTACGTGATCCTAAATTATAATTCACGGAGAAAAATGAAGCATGCTTTTATAGTTTCAGTCCTGCTCGTGGAGAAAGAGGAAAAAGAGATTTTTTGTTCAGACAGAGGTACTATTCCAAAGCATTAAAGTGGAGATTATGCCTCTACAGGTCCTAGACGCCGTAACCTACGGACGCAGCCTACAAGCCATTTATACTTGTGCTTTCGTTGGTATGGCTCGCTCCGTAAAAAAGGCCACCCAAACACCAGTTGGCACAGTGTTTTTTTTTTTTTTGTGAGTGAGGTTCATTTTTGTTTCCACTTCCTGCTTCAATTTGAACAATAGCGACTTTCGTTGAAATTTTCCCGAAGACGAGTCACACATATGTTTCTACTTTCGAACCTCCTCAGTTGACCTTAGATTGCACCTTAACTGTGACATGTAGCTACATTTCTAGTGAGGTGCATGTCAAACTACGGCGCTGGGGTCCGTGTAGGGTCTGGGGGGTCGCCACAGCTTTGGCGTCAAATTGACGTAGAATCATAAATTGTGCGTACGTACAATTTTCTAAAGCAACTCTGGCCTTAGCTCCTCTCAGGATCCCTACTGCTTTTCTACAAAATACTTCTTACACAGAGTGTGCAGCCCTTAATCAGTCGGAAATGCCCAATTCACACTGCTACGCGGGCTTAGAAATGGGTGATGAGTAAACACTCAGAAAAACATCATCACATTGCTGGGAAATCACGGTGGTAGCATTCCAAAGTCTTTTATTCGTGGCTGCTGAATAAAGGAGGCACCTGCCTCTCTAAGGTGTGTGATGAGGACTGGCGCCGAAGCCTTGGCTGGTGGTGCTGGTAGGCAGACCACTGATGATATGATGAGAGAGAGCCCGCCGAACTGAATGTGACGACAGGAGGTGCGCTTCGACGGCCAACGCTGCCAACCAGCCCAATCTGACGATCAAATCTGCACGCTATTAATAGGCCTGGGCACCAGAAACGATGCCTGAGAGCCGCCAACAAGGCTTGAGGAATAGTAAGCGTCGTGCACATGTGAGATCAGTCATGTTAGAAGCATTGCAGATGAAGGCGTGAGAGATTCTTGCAATAAAAAAAAGATGTTTACGTCTGTTAGTGCTAGCTCGAAATCTTAACTCACACTGGCTTCGACTGAAGCTCATGGTGATGGAACATGTTCAATCCTTCCAAAACACAAGAACAACCATCTGATCTGACACTTAAGTGTTTGGGCATAGAGGGTTTTGCCCTTTTCGTTGATTCCGCTGGTGGGTTTCCCTTCAGCTTCACACTTTCACCCTACCCTCACTATGAGTGTTACTGTTGCAGCTTTTCACAGTTAGGTTATCGGGTAGTTTGTTTCACCACACTGCGAGCAGCTGAGGCTAATGATATTATACTCTACACAAACATTGGTTTTTGCCTGCCAGCTAACCTCCCTTATTTCTAACCTGACACCATTATCCCTGTGGATCACATACATCGAGATACAGGCCAGCATTTACATATTGGACAGTGGTTTTGTGTTGGAGTGGTTTTATTTTCCTTGTTAGGGCTAAAAAAAGGCTTTGTGAACCCCAAACCTAAATGATCAGTATTAATATAATCACCACTGCTACAAATAAGACTTACTGCATACCACTAACACTAATAATAACGATAGTAGTAGCGGCAAAAACAGCCTCTCCTCTTAAAACAGATGTTATTGACGCCGTTGGAAACCCTGGGATGTTTTGGCCCTTGGCTCGGCATGGTGCATAATATTTCACCCTTGGGTAAAATTAATTGGGACCCCGTGGTACTGTATATGCTGTTCTACTTAGCATTGCAAAAGAGGTCTGCTTCAAAAATCGATGAATACTACATTCCCTTGCTTCCTCCAATAGATCCCTCTAGGTCGGACGGCACATAAAATGACGTGACGCGGGACGGACAGTGCGAGAAGTTGTAGGAAAAGTTTAAATCTCTTACCTTTTGAAGCCCAACGCGTGCGTCACATGAAGGAAAAAGAAAGAGACAAGACATTTAATAAGCATTAATATTAAGCTTTTATGATCACTTTTATTTTCACAAAGAAAGGAATATGCTTCCACAAAAAGGTTTCAAAACCCCTGTCAACAAGAATCTTGGCAGAATACGATGTATTTGGTAGCTTTTTACTTCTTATTTACTTCTGGACTACAGCAGCCTTGAAGGACCACTGCTTCTTACAAAAGACATACATCCTCTAAATCTGCAAATAAAAAAAAATAAAAACTAATTCGGCGCAGCAGAACATTAGTCAAAATAATGTACAGTTGAATTTAGTAGAGCACTCTGTTTTTTTTTTGTTTTTTTTACTTGATTTAAGTGGTTTTGCGTGTGAACGGTTAGCAGGTAAGACAGCTTCACTTAGCCACTTTGGTCGCAAAGCACGTTACCGGGAAAATACACGCTAAAAGAAGACAACATTAACGGTAAACCCCCGACACACGAACTGTAACATATTCCAAGTGGACATTAGTGTAGCGCTGCAGCCAGCCGTCCATCAAATTAACAAACTAATACCCTAATCCAGTCAGCCAGCACGTAAACAAATAAAGCTCGGCATACGCGATGCATCTAAAACGGGCCGAGTAACACTGGGATCACATCTGAAATAAGAGAAATAACAAAAAAGAAGTAGAAACCTCTGGAAAGTAGTAACCTAAGAAGTAGTGTTTTGTGTTAAAACTGAAGAAATACATCCTTTGCAAACATTCTGCTAATACTGAAGCTAGCTAGGTGGTTTACACAGAAAGCTACCGACCTGTCCTGAATCTGGTTAGTTCAATTCAGACAAACATACGGAAACATATGGATCTTGCTTTTATTCACAATGAAGTTTGACAGTCGTGTTGACGAGTGAGAGTTTCTAGCAGATATAAAAAAAACAAGAGCTGGTCGGGAGATGGCCTCGGAATCAGCCGGCGGAGCAGCGCCGCATCCTCAACCGGTCCCTCAGCGGACCATTTAAATCACAACATCAAATGAAATCAGGCTAAGGTTGCTGCGTGTCAGGGCTCTTAGTCCCGCTCTATGTGTTTAAGTATATATTAATGTCCTGAGTGATGCAGTGACCCTGTCATACTAAATCTACTGCTCCGTGATCACACGCCTTGACTCAACACCTTGTGGGTTTGAGTGTGTGTGTGTGTGTGTGTCGGTGTGTGCGAGAGCCTTCAGAATGACACATGGTAGAGTGCATGCACTGCTCAAAAGACTGTTAACCTCAGCCTCTTCTGCTGGCACTCCACCAGAGAGAAGGGGAAAGGGAAAATGCAGGGAGGATGAAATAAAAATGTTAACGTAAATACTTTAGGTAAGTATTTTAAGAATTGAAAAATACCTGCAAAACACAAAATGTGTTGGGGTTGTGTACTGTGTAAGAAATTCCACATGAACAAACTCAAACTGGTTGTAAACTGTTATGAAAAAGCTATTGGGGAATATCTCCACACTAACTCTGAAAGGAAAACCGTACAGCAGATAATTATGAGAACAAAACGCGAGTGTTAATTAATCATCTTCTGTAACCCCCTAGTAAGGTGACACATCACACTAGTTCTCCCTCTCATGATTTATCTGACCTTCAATTACCCTTTGGTGCGCCCCGAGGTAAAATGAAGCATCTTCATACAAAGCTAACCAGTAGAAGCAATTTTACCGATGCACAAAGGAATGATTCATCAAAACAGCATCTCCGAGTCTGTTCCCGAGTGACTCATCGTCAACTGCTGTGAGGTCCTCTGCTCAGAATTATTCAGGATCTAGTCATTATTTACCATTATCAGGACATTCATGACTACCCGGGTTTGTTTGCATGTTTTTGTTTTTTTTTGGTCTTTGTATTTGAAGCCTCTTGGGTCAGTAAATAACAAGCCGGGCTGTTTGCGTCAACTCTACGCTGATGATACTTGGATGTACGTGACCCTGACATTCACCAAGAAGAACAGCCTTGAGTTGCTCCGTGACTTTATAAGAGATCGCCTGCTTGGATAAGTCAGCTAAGCCCCCTATCTGCTTGGGTATCTTGGGGTTTTGCTTGACTGAAAAATCAAGTGAATTCCATTCTTAGCATCCCATTCCTCGACCTAACAGTGGAGCCAAAGAACTTAGTGTTCCTCCTAAACCATGTGAATCTGGTTCATGCTTTGCTCAACTTCTTGCAACGCAAATGGCGCAAGGGTTAGCTAGTGTTTGGCGTCCAAACTACAGATTATACAAAATGCATCAGCAGGACTTCCAATGTGAACAAAAACATTGGAAAGGGTCTTCATGATGAAAAGGTGCAATAGTAGAGGGGGGTCTTTTTCCAAAGCTTGGCTGGAATTGCCTTTTTAAAAGTAGACTCAATATGTTATAGATTTTGATTCTTAAAGCGCTTTTAAGATTGCATTTTAGGTTTTTAAGTGTGTTTGTGTGTTTCTTTAATATTGACATTGAGCATTTTTGGTCACAGATATGCTATAGAAATAAGTCATTGATTGGTTGATTAACTGATTTTGCATTGTGAAGAGTTACCCTTATCAACACTGTTAAAGGGGAACTACTGTTTTTTACAACCTGGACTTTACTTTTGTAACTTTTTTGTAAAAAAAATTAGATCAGCAGATATCCATGTAGTGAGAGTGACTGGGGCACTAAGACGCAGCCTCTAAATAACGCATTATCTGCCGTGAACCTCATTCCTTTTACCAATATTTTGGTATGATACGCTAGTGCTATTCCCCACTGAATCTGGCGTTACCTGTTAACATCATCGTGGTCTGAAGATTGACCTACCGACCCGGGATGACGTCTTCTAACCTGGATGATGTAATCTCTGAGCGGCACGCGCACCTGCGGCGGCTGGCTTGTTTGCCTGTAATTTGCTACTGCTACGGTTCGTCCACAACCTCAGAATCGGAAAAATATATCGGAAAATTATTCAGCCATGTTGCAAAAAACTAGCAGTGAAATTAACGAGTTCCGCAGCAGATAATGTGTTATTTAGAGGCTGCGTTTTGGGTGCCCCATTCACTCCCACTATATGGATACACACAGATCAAAATATCTCACGAACGACTACAAATGACACCAAAGTTATATGGGTGAGTAAACAATCGTATTTTATGCCAGAAATAAGGTCCAGGTTGTAAAAAACAGTAGTACCCCAGCTCTGATTACTGGGTAGTAGTAGTAGTAGTAGTACAAACATTACCAAATAAGGATATCATTGATGAATTTGCAGTTCCATAATATGTTACGTTAAGAAAGTAATGTATTTTTCGTTAAAATAACATAGAACAAATCCATACAATATGAACATGGCAGACTTCGTTTTCACGCAAATTACAAAGTTCTGTCGAGATTTATTCAAACTGCTACAGGCAACGAACTCCGCACTTGTGGATAGAAGTCGAAAATAAATTAAGAAACCATGCGACTGCGTGGTGAAAGTTCACGGCTGCTTTAACTGCTAGGACGTAACGAGAAACACGAAGAAGTGTAATAAATTGTGACAAACGACGCACAGCTCACCGGTTAACAACGCGTTATCTTATACACATGTCAAAGTGTCTGCTATGAAGGATGCATCGCCCTGCCCACACACAGACGCACTTGCAGGGTATTTTGCATATTGTGGTGCCTGCAGCCAGCAAATTAGTTACATCTGAAACAGTCTAATTAACCCAGAGGAGCTTAACCCACTTATCACAGCCAGCAGAGAGTGAGACGCGCACGCGCGCACGCCGAGACAGAGAGTGACACACTCGGACTATCTCCTTCACCGATTGATTTGTCACATCGCGCGACTTTTGTGTGTTTGCGGGCCTGTGTGTGTTTACTGTTTTTCGGTCTGATTGATTGGCTTGTACAAAGCCTGGCCTTCCTCGTCACACACTGCTGAAACACACACTCCTGCGCGCACACACACGCACACGAGGCGACAGCGACACAAAGTAATTAGTGCAAAAAAAAAAGCATAAAAAATAAGAAGGAAGGGGAAATGTTCCTCTCATAATGTTTATATTTTTCCATCTGCCATGCATCCATGTAAATGAGAATGCACTAATTTGTATACAGACTCGGGGCTAATTAGCTATAACTAATAATCGGCTGGGCGTGGCATTCCTTGCTGCAGATGTTCCTTCTCCTAACTGCACATCCGTCTTGATTTTAATGTCGATTCATATTAATTTGTTAATTCGCTGATACTTTGCAGCGTTTCCCTATCTTTATCTGGATCATATATTACTATTCCAACACGCCCATGCCGCACTAGTGACAATAAAGACAATAAACAATTCAGACTTGCTTTTTATGTTTGAAAGAGACAAGGAAAGCAGACAGTTCATGAAAAGCCTGATGAACGAACGGTAACTATAGCAACTCACTGACCAGTGACTTTATCTTTAACCACCAAACTGGTGCTAAAAATGAAGCAATTGGCGAAATTAACTCCTGAGATATCAATACGAAATTCTGGTAATCTTTAAATCCAAATTTAAAGAGATTCCCTTAATCAAAGTTTTGAAATTGTCATTGGTAGAGACTAAGAGCTGCCCAGGACCCCCCCCTCCTTTAAATCTTGGCGTTTCAGAAACGCTGCAATGCACCACGAGTGCTCATAATGTTTTGGCTCACTGCTATAGGTGCGTGAGTAAGTATGATGTTGCACTGATTACATAACAGTTCCGGTGTGACTTTGAGGTTTAGCAGCGATGCGTTCGGACTTAGCCGCGGGCCCTGTGTGCCCCGGTGTTGATCCCTGGCAACAGTCTCGGGTCGACGTGTTTAGAGCTAGCTGCAGGTCTTGTGTGGCTGGGTGTTAATCCCTGACAGAAGTCACAGGTACAGTAGATGGTCTATTTCATGGCAGTTGGACCCTTAGGTGTAGAGGTATCTGGCTTCAAAGTGCTGCATGGAATGAAAGGAAAACATTGCCTTTTTCTTTAGCGGCCTGGCCGAAAGCAGAATTTAAATAAGGGGGAAAAATAAAATAATCCCCCTTGGTGTCGGATAAAGTAGCAAAGTGCGTCTGCCTTGTGTGGACCGGGTGTTGTCGGGGTTTCGAAACTGCATTTACTCTTTGCAAGATGTCTGGGTAGGTAGCAGAAATAAAGAAATGCAACCAGGTACACAAAGTATACACTCTCACAATAATGAAACCAAGGTTTATTAAATGGACTGCAACAATTTGAGACGAATATCGTCTATGGTCTAATTTGATTCCTTCATTTTTATTATATTTCCTTGATTTCTCTATAAAGCACTTACACCGATCAGGCTGACAGGTTAAGTGAATTATACTGATCATCTTGTGACAACGCAATGTTCTGCTGGGAAACCTTTGGACTTGGTATTTGTGTGGATGTTACTTACAAATACGCCACCCACCTAGACCAGACCAGGCACCCCCATCCCGTAGCAATGACACTCCTTGATGGGCAGCCATCCACAGCAGGATGCAGGGGGAAACACAAAAAAACAGCACACGGTATTGACCTGGCCTCCAAACTCACTAGATCCCAAACTGATCAAGTATCTGTGGGATGATCCACAGAGGCCCTTCCCCTCAACCCATAGGAGCCAAAGACCTTCATCCACAACACCCTCAGAAGACCCATGTCCATGCCCACGCTGTTGACCAAGTCCTAGGGTCCAAACAAAACTCTAGAAGTCCCGTTCTGCTTTGGAGGTACAAGGTAGGTGGTCATAATGTTATGGCTGATCAGTGCATTTGTTGGGCAACTGCGCGATGCCGTTATCAGCTCCTGTTCACCGCTTCCTCCCCCGCGCCGAGGACTTCCGGCGCCCCGCGCGCAAACGCTCGTCGTATCTTCTGCTCTAGTCTGGTGAGACAAAGTGTTGACTTCAGCACCTCTGCTCAGCCTCTCTCTCTCCCTCGCGCTCTCTCCCCTCACTGTAGTAATCAATCATCAGCGCAGTCGCTCTCTCTCTCCCCCCCTTTGAGCTGACAGGTCCTATTTGTTATATTGCTTCCACAATGCTGGCCTGTGCTATTCAATGGCATGGGGAAAAACACACACACACCCAGTCACACACACGCACATACTCAGTCTTTGTCAGTATGTTCACACTGAACCCCTAGGTGTAAACATACAGTACCGGTGCTATGAAAACACGGCGTCCTCGCACAAAATCTTGGGGACATTTTCTCTAGACTCTTAAATGCGTACGGTTCGCGATGCGGCCATTTGGTGTCTGGGATTAAATTATACCCTGTAATGCACAATGCAACAATGCGTACAGTTTGAGGCCATGATGGCGCTGCTGTCTATCTGTTTCAGTGAATAAATGCAGACGTAATGATACAGATACGTGTCTGTTTGCCTTATCCCGACAATAAAGCCTGGGATCGGCTATAGATCTAGACATTGCCAAATGCCAAAACGCCAAAAGGAGCCTAAAACATTGGGAATTATAATTTAGCAGAACACCTGAACCACCACAGAGATCAACCACCACAGAATCCAACATGCAAGGCGGAGAAGGCAACTGTCCCAGGCCAGAATAGGGCCCTCCATGGGACTCGTAAGCTTTAAACTGCAGCAGTGGCAAAGTGCTAAGTTTACAACTCTGCACTCTCGACCCTGTTTTATATACACCGATCAGCTACAACATTAATATCACTGACAGGAGAAGTAAATAACATCTACCATCTTGTTACAACACAATGCTCTGCTGGGAAGCTCTTGGACCTGGCATTCGTATTGATGTTGCTTAAACTTGTACCACCCACGTAGAGCAGACCAGGCCGGGCACCCCCCGCCCTATACCAATGCCACTCCTTGATGGCATGCAGCCTGACACAGGAACACACACAAAAAATTGTTTAGGAATAACATCTGTGAAGGTTCTCAGTCATCCAGGTCATGGTAATCCAATAACTTTCAAAAAACACAATGAGTGGTGAAACGTCTTGGTGAAACTTTTTGGTTTAGGAATGACCCAGAAAATCACGAAGAACAGCACAAGGTGTTGACCTGGCCTCCAACTTCCGTAGATCCCAAAGTGATCAAGTATCTGTGGGCTGCAGCGGAACAGGCCTGATCCATAGAGGTCCCACTCCTCAACCCAATGGACCCAAAGGACCCCAATAACAACATTCTGTTGCTAGACACCACAGGACACATTCAGAAAGTCCTTGTCTACACTTTGGACCAAGTCCTAGGGCCCCAACAAACTCCAGAAGTGCCTCTGTGAACCACTGAAAGTCGTGGATAGGGTAGTGCATCTCAGACCAATCAGAACTGCTGCAGCTTCTGATGCGTCATCGTAGGTACATCGTACTCCGGCATTCCTATGACGTAGATACGGTTCAGGCGCATTCGTTACGGTAAATGCGACAAAGCAGCAGCAGGTTTCAGGCTTCCAGCCCAGCAGATGATGAAGACTGCTGATTAAAATGAATGTGTTTCTTTGTCATCCATAAATCAGATCATTTAAAACCAGAGATGGGGAATAAAAATGACAAAGTCCAATCACCAAAATCAAACCGACCTCCCAGGAGAGGTTCAGACCGACGAGGGAATCTTATAAAATCCCCCGAGCAGCCTTGACCCCCTCTGCTATAAACACGACTAGTTTTTCAACCCGCTATTGTAGGACAGAAGCTTTCCCCCGGATTTGCTGGCCTCGAGCTACTGCGGCCACAGAAAGGGAAGGAGGTGCCAAGACGCCCAAAAAACACAAGACATGCCACAGCTGTCCACCCACTCGTCCCCACAAAACAGCGGAGCAGTGGAGGCTTTGTGCGGTTTGTAACAACATTGTTAGGTGGCACTGCGTGAGAAGATAAGGCGGCGTAAACAAGAAAATAAATCAGCCTGGAAATATTCATCCGTTTAGAGGAGATACATTTTTTCTGACATCGGTAAATGATTATATCAATAATCCAGATGATGAGAAACGGTGTGGTTGTTATTTTTATTGCCGCGCTATGAAGATATTACAAGCAATTTGATTTTAAGAAATGACTGCCTTATATACAGTAAGTGCTGTGTCGCTGAAGATCTGCTGAAGATTATTGTATAACAGTGTTCAAAAACAACCCAAGGTGCGTGGGTGGCAATATGTGTGCCAGCTCTTTTATTTTTTATTGTTTCATTACACAATAAAAAGAAGAAAAAAAAATGGAGAAAGTTAATACTATTCTTTTCAAAACTCCTGGTACAGGCCTCATTGGTACCTCTTCGCTGTCCCTTTGTCTTTTCATTTGTTCATTATACGGTACATGGAGACCAGTGGACACAGGTCAGATTCACATAGTGGAATCACACTTTACTTTGTAGGCTGTATGATGAAGTGTTACGAGTGGAATTACTAAGGATCTGGCTAATATGTCATGTATAGAGATCTTTCACTGTATACTACAAACCCTAGGGATTGCACAGTTTACTTTTTTTCTTTAAAGTCGACAGTTAATTAAGCAGTAAGTAATTCTTTGCAACAATGAAATCTATATTCTTGACCTGAATACATCTACTGAGAACAGACAGCTAATTCGCTACATACCGTGTGCTGCAGGTACGTATAGCCTGTATAAAAACAGGCAGCACTATCGACAGCATTTAACATTACTCAAAAAATCTAAAAATCACAGTATCTCTCTCTAAAGACTTTGACAATGAAATTCAAGATCAAATTGTTGATTTTCCGCCCCTTTCTCTATGATACCACTGGCCGCTTGGCAAAGTTGTCAATGGACCGCTGTCGAGAGGATTTGTACCGTTCCTCTGCTAGCTTTAGCGGACGCATGTTTGGATGAGCGCACGTCGCAGTAGTACTTTTTGTTGTATTTCAGGACTGACTTTCACATTTTGCATGTCACGGTAGAGTGGGCTTCATCTTTAGTGAAGTATTTCCACACACTTGATGAACCGCAGCTAGTTAGCCACAACGGCCCACTGGGCTAATCACCTGCCTTCTAGGAGGTGGCCTGTATAAAAACAAGCTGCAACACTATCAATAGCATTAGCAAAATTTCTGTATTTTTTTTAAAGCCTTTGACAATGAAATTCACCATCAAATTGTTGACTTGCCGCCTCCTTCTCTCTGTTACCATTAGGCATTTTGTGAAGTCGTTAATTGACCGCTGTTGAGAGGATTTGTACCGTTCCTCTGCTAGCGTTAGCGGACGCATGTTCGGATGAGCGCGCATCGCAGTAGTCCTTTTGTTGTATTTCAGGACTGACTTACATATTCTGCATGTTACAGTCAAGTTGGCTTCATCTTTAGCAAAGTATTTCCACACACTTGGTGAACCGCTGCTAGTTAGCTGCAACGGCCCACTGGGCTAATCACCTGCCTTCTAGGAGGCGGCCATGTTGTTATTGTCACATGATCAGTGACTAGTCCACACGATGCTTGAAGAGTTATGGCACAGCGGTGAAGTGGACAAACTGACTGGTCCATTCAACCCCTAGTTCACCGCACATAAAAGCTAAATAAAGCTAAAGCACAGTTTAAATGCGGCCGCAACTGATATGAAATGCAAGAAAGCTAAAAATGCTTTTCAGATTTTTTTTATAACATCTTGAACTCTTCTTATTTCGCGTAATCATCGGCCAACTATTTATCCCCATAAATAGCAATACATTACACAGTATAGTTTCCATTTTATTGTATACATAGTACACATTGTATGTACACAGTCCAGATTAGATATTACCCTGACAGCGTAGTTTAGATAGATATAGATAGATACATAGACAACTTTATTGATCCCTTTGGGAGGTTCCTGTGTCTCTTAAACACTGATGCACTCGTCAGTCTATTTAGACGTCTTTTTTTATCTTGATGTTGTTTTCTATATTTATTTCCATAAGAGCGTAAGACGTGTTTAAAATGAGCTGCCTAGTAAAAGAAAAGATAATCCCATCCATCAGTCAGACACACTGACGCCAATCAACTTATAATAATATACTGAGAAAGTGACACATTGATCTTCATCACAATAAATCATCTTCCTTTTTTAAATTAACAACTTGTTGACACACAGGACGTGAAGCTGATGCCTCGGCGGAACATATGGCCGGACGTCACTGGTCGTTTTAGCTCCTCGCACGTTATGGGATGCAGATTATTTATTATTTCATCCCCTAATGCTTCATTTCAATTTACTATATCCAAAGGGACAATAAAATGCAAAATACTGCACATTTAAATGGGTGTGTCCGCTGCAAACGTAAAGGTTTCCGACGACGACAAAAACAAACGTTTAAATCAATTATTCTTGCAACTTTGCTGAGGCACCACATCCACTTCCAACAGACAGAAGCCGACGCTAAGTCAAGTATCAAATTAACGCCGAGAACCCTTTCTCGTCTCGCGTCAAACCGCGTTTTAAAAAAAACAACACGTTTTCGTTTTTCATCAGCGAGATGGATGCCGGAGTGATTGCGCGGTTAAAGGAATGAGTCACGCGGCGGACGTCTGGAGGAAACGGGGATTTTGTGTGACACCGCGGACGCAAGCGGTGAGGCTGCAAAGCGAGAGGGGAGGGGGAGGAAGGTGTAAAAGGGAGGGAAGAAAAGAAAAGAGGAAAAAAAAATCCATACTGTAAGGCAGAAGGAAACAATGGGGAGAAAATGAGTGAGACGCATTTGTGCCGTGTAGAAATATAAAATGGCCCAGTTGTGTGCGTATACGTGTGCGTGTCTGTGTGTAGTCTCGCCGACCTCAGCATTTTTCTCCACATTATTCTTGGTCATTTGATTTGAGAGGCTCTCAGGATGAACCTGCCGATGCAAGCACTTTTGCAACCGCTGCACCACACACGCACGCACACACATCGCAGATCTTTATGAGACAGTCAATATTCAACGGAAAAAATGATCACTCGGCACGCGCGCGCGCACACACACACCTGCATCTGCCGTCTCCCGGCTAATGAATGCAAATGACCTGAAAATTCATCGCCGCGCTCGCGTCGCATTTGTTTTGGCAGATCTGCGAGCGTGTACACGGGCGCTCATTACTGCCAGGAAAAGAGAGGAAAGATGTGTAATGGAACAACAACAACAAAAAATATATATAAAAGTTGACTGAAGTTTTATAAAAAACGAAGGCCGAGCGCACCCGGTCCCACGTCCTGACGCAAAAGAGCCCAAAGGAACAAAGAGTAATAAATAAAAATAAATGAAATGCCACGGTTTTAGTTCATATTTCACTATCCAGCAGAGTACACACCTTCACTACTTGAGTAAAAGTACAGATACTCCTTGTCAAATATTACTCCAATACAAGTAAAAGTAGCCTAGTCAAAAATGTACTTAAGTAAAGTACTAAAGTATTTGCTTAAAAAAATACTTAAGTAAAAGTATTTAAAAAGTATTTCAGGAAATACAATCCACTCTATAATCCAAAGCCTCTCTCTGTCGACAGGCTCATACAAATACGTTTAAAATGTTCATCAGCAATTTATAGAACATTAAGCTAGCTAACGTCAGTAGATACTTTACATTAAGCTAGCGTCAGTAGCTACTACTAGTAGCTACTATCCCCCAAAAATAATACTCAATTAAAGTACTCAAATACTCAAAAACCGTACTTAAGTACAGTACTCAAGTAAATTTACTTTGTTACTGTCCACCACTGCTATCCAGCTGTATAATTGGGCTCCTGGCGCCTTTTCAGGCTGGAAAAGGGGCTTCATATATTCCATTTAAATCGTTTTTTTTTTTTTTACTTCCACCAATTTACAGAGTCAAAAGGAGGTAAGAATCATCATTATTATGTGGAAGTGTAAATGGAGCCATACAGCATGTCTCGAGTGAGGAGGTCAAATTAGACGGCCTCCAGATAATTCGCCGTAGCGCCGTCGGTACCCCCTGCTCTTCCCACAACTAACGGCACATCGAGGCCTTTTTTTTTTTTCTTTTTGTCAGAAAGGCAGTCGCCACTCCGCTCCGGCCTTTCTCTGTTTCTGTTTACAGGCCTCTCCCTCCTCCCTCGGCCTGCAGTCACGCTACCAGAATGCTTTCCTCTGCTCGGCTCGCTGCACGGCTCGCACACACACACACACACATGCGACGGCTGCCTCTCGGTCGAGTTACGCAATGGGGAAGGAAGCGTTTCTTTTCTTTTTTCTTTTTTTTTTAGAGTACAGTTATACAACCCGAGCCCCGCTCCTCTGTACAGGAGGCAGACACGAAGAGGAGCGCGGGAGGTGGGGTGCGGAGAACCCGGGGGGTGAAACAAGACCGTCCACGTGCACGCCGTGTTCACCGCGGCATATGAGCGAGCAGATATGGGACCGGCTGCAGGCTGCAGCCCGGGCCAGGACCATGGACAGAGGCTCCCAGCGTCCTCTCTCACGCAGCTTAGCAATTTTTTTTTACTGTAACTACACAGAAGTCAATCACCCGTTTGATTAGCGGACATTTTGAAGTGAAGGATGCTAGCAGCGCGCGCCGTGTTGCCAAAAGTGGCACATAAATGCTTAATCAGCTACGGACAAGAACATTTGCAGCCGAGCGAGCCGAGACTGAAATAACGGCAAGATCGGAGGCCCGCAGTTTGGAGCACGTTATATAAGAGCTTCAGAACATGCATAGATAAGAGTACTGTACTGGACTAAATATAGAGCGGGATGTCCCTCCAACTTTTTTAACAGCTGAAGACGTTTTAAGGACAGGAAACACTCCCAGGCCTCATGATGGGGAAGTTATTCTCGGCCGCCATAAACCCAAGAAGTCCTCCTCACTGAAGCTCATTCTCTTGTATAAGCGAAATAGAAGATACGGTGAAACCCACATTATTGAATGATTTTTTTTTTTTTTATGAGTCACAGATTCTTATTCTTTCCTGTCAGGCTCCTGAAGCGTAAGGACTTTTTTTTTAGCTCGGAATCTGTCTCAGCACTTCTTGGCTATTTTCTCCCGGCTTCTGGGTTGTCACAGACTCTCCACTGCAAAAAAAACAAAAAGAAATAAAGAAATATATGTATAAACGCAGCCTCATTTACCGGCGTACGAGCAAGTGTGTTTGCCGCGTTATTCCGCAACCTGTGCCCCGGCTGACCCCCGTCTTTAGCCCCAGCGCTAACCTCCCGGTGCGATTCGACACCATATGACGATGTGCAAAGAGCGCGGATGACACACGAAATGCGCTGGAAGCGATGTGCTATTTATGTGCACCTCGGCGGCGTCACGTAGGCCATGCCCGGGTGCAGACCGGGACGTCGTGACGAGAAGGCTGACAGAGTCCACGAAGCGTTTCGCCTAAGACGCGGTGGAGTTTGGACCCCGCCACATCGCCGGTGAAATTGTTGCAATCTGAAACCAGCATTGCAGTAGCCCTCGGAAGCTTCTGGTCCCGACCTCCCTGGCACCAGAAGCCAAATGTTGCTTAGGGGCCCCTCCCACTGTAACTGATCCGACACCGCAGTGCTCATTCTACAGTTCTCCCTACTTTAAAACTTCTCTGTGGAACAGCATAAACGACAAATATTCAAATACACCGAATTTCCTTTTACACGTTTCTTTGTCTTGTCTTAGAATTACACCGATCAGGCATAAGATTATGACCTAATATTGTGTAGGGTCTCCCTTGTGCCTCCAAAACAGTTGTGACTCATCAGAGAATGGACATGGGCCTTCTGACGGGCCGTCCTGTGGTATCTGGCAACAGGATGTTGGGCCCTATAAGTTAAGAGGAGGGTCCTCTGTGGATCATCCCGCAGATACTTGATCAGTTTGGGATTTGTGGAATTTAAAGGCCAGGTCAACACCTTGCGCCGTTCTTGTTCATTTTTCATTGTTCCTAAACCGTTTTTGCGCCATCAAGGAGTGCCATTGCAACGGGGTGGGGGTGCCTGGTCTGGTGTAGGTGGGTGGTACACGTCGGAGTAACGTCCGCATGCCAGGTCCAAAGGTTTCCCAGCAGAACACCGTACTGTCGCAAGAGGGTCAATGTTGTTTACTTCCCCTGCCAGTGGTTTTAATGTTGTGGCTGATTGTTGTACGCCGCGCCGAAATTTCCGTACTTGTGGATTTGCAGACGTCTTCTGAGCTGCTGTTTCTAAACACCAGTTGCGCTGCTCGACCATGTGTCGCCCACGTAAATAGTCTAGTCCTCAAATGTGTACAAGAGAGGGCGCTCTTTTCTTTTTTTTTATTATGATCGATTATGATCGAATTTCCACGACAAATCTCTCTATGTGCATCCATTTCAGTCTGTTTCATATGATGCTAACGTTGGTTTGTTTTGCAGGCCTATGCTTAATGTTTTTGCGTAAATGACTCGCGAGAATACGATACGAATACATTTTCTCTAAAGACCATTTCTCTGGGTCTTTATGGCAAAGCAATAAATCTAGCAGCTGGGTGTATTTATTCAAGCTGCGTCTTCATTAATGGTTTAGACATGCCGTGAGACTTCATGCTGTAATGCCAAACAAGGCGCAGGCGCGGTGAATCGGGGATCCGTCCGCGAACCCCATTCGGCGCAAATCCTTGGTCCAGCTCGATGTTCGGGGCGGAATCTGCGGGTGAGTGGACTCGCATGACGGAGCGAGACGTACAGGGAGCGATAATTGCACGAGAGCAAACGCCAGTGGGGCTAATGCGTGATGACAGTGTGTAGTTGTAATGATCATTGTTACTCGCCGATCCTCTAATGTGAGGACGATTGCAATTACGCCGCTGATAATCTGTGAAATTCGCCCTCGTGGGAGCGACGCGACTCTGAATCTGATTCGGGATCGGTTGCATTAGTGCTTCACAGAGGTGTTTTTTTTTTTTTCTTTTCAGTCGGAGGCAGTAATGAGTGGAACTGCGGTCCAGCAGGAGGTGTTTTATCCCCTGAACTGCCTCATCATTCCAAATAAATACGAACAAAAATCCCCTTTTTCACAGTAAGTGTAAAAAAAAAAGAAGTCCTATTTAACTGCATCCAAAAAATAGATATATTTTATAAGATAATTGCCAACTTTAAAAGAGTAGTCTCGCAGAGTGTAACCCAGCTCATTAAAACAACTGAGGTTCAGTCTGAGAAAATGACCTTCTTGATGCCAGAGTGATGGATTTAATACAAAGTCTGCAACGTAGAGCCTGAAAAGCATGGATTTGTAACAGTCCATTATATAACTGCCCGTCTTCTAGCTAAATCACCGGAGTAGCCCTTTTAATGCAGCAGCACAGGTGGACTCAAAATGCATCCGTTATTTCTGATTTCATTTCATCACCAGGTCGGAGTTACATAGGCCCAGCTCGTCTGAGCATCTACAAATAATGTGAAACATTCATTTCAGCGCCTTCGTCTGCAGCGGCCGAACACTTTAGTTCTCAGATAATACAGAAATAAATGAAAAGAAATAACAAATTAATTAAAACCTGCCTCATTATAAAAAAAAAAAATGTAATTAATTTTTTTAAAATCAATAACACAATTTAATTTAAAACACCGAAAAGTGTTCATTACTTTTCTTTCCTCGGTGACACTCTCAAAACGTCTCGTTTCATTAGAAATAAAACGTACGATGAACGAATGCTGCTGATATTCGCTAAACTGTTGAAAGCGAGTGATGTGCTCTCTGTGATCGCACATTCGAATTACTCTGTTAATTTGACACAGAGGGCTCGGTGTGTTTTTCTTCATTTTATTATTGTTTCATTATTACTCAGCCCGAGTGCAGTTCACCGGCTCGCGTGAAAGCTGACTTCACACGGACGCAAAACTTGCTGATCTATAAAATGCAGTGACCTATTTTTTTTGTTGGTCATACTAGATATCGCCATATTACACAGCGTGACTTTTGCGTGAGGAAATGTCGCTTTGATCTCTCTGCTTAAAGTTATTAGATGAAGTTGAGCCTAATTTTAAAAAAAACAACAAACAAACAAAAAGAGAGAAGGTTTGTTGAGCGTCTACCGTTAGCTTTCAGCACAAAGAGAAGTATATTACTTACTGCTGGTGGAAAACTTTGTGAGACCTCAATTTTGATCTTTGTCAGTAACTTTAAATCATCAAAGTCGGCCATCTTTGTTGTTTATGTTCAACTTCTTTCTCCTGGAACGCTTTGAGGTCGCATCTAGTTCACTCCAAGTAGGATCAATCTGACGTCTGTTTTTTTTTAGGAACTTTTCAGATTTAAAGGGAAAATACAGTTTTTTTTTATTACCTGCGCCTTATTTCTGGCATAAAATATGATCGTTTACTCACCCACATAACTGTTGCATTTCAGTGCCCCACTCACTCCCACTATATGGATATACACAGATCTAAATATCTCCCAACTGACTACAAATTACAGAAGTTATATGGGTGAGTAAACAACCATATTTCACATCAGATAACTCCGGACTCAATTGTTATCTCCCGAACAACTAATTGTAATTAAATCCGCGTACATCCATATAGTGGGAGTGACTGGGGCACCAAAACGCAGCCTTTAAATAACGCATTATCCAACGTGAAACTCGTTCATTTCACTCAGATTACGTTATTGTACGCTAGTGCTATTCACTGTTGAGTTTGAGGTCTGTAGGCTGATGTACAGATAACTCAAATAACTCCTGACTCAACAGCCAATAGAGGCTGCGTTTCGGTGCCCCACTCACTCCCACTATATGGATATACTGTATGCTGATCTAAATATCTCCCCACTGACTACAAATTACACAAAAGTTATATGGGTGAGTAAACGACCGTATTTTATGCCACAAATAAGGCCAGGTTGTAAAAAACAGTAGTTACCCTTTAACTTTTTGAAATCAGTTGACCTATATGAACTGACAGAGCATTTGATATGAGACTACTAACTGATTCAATTCTTTACACGTTTGGTGTACTGCCATTAAGACTGGGCTCAGGCTACAAGAGTTTTTAGATCCTACCTAATTTTAAAGTCTGCCTGCATCACACTCTCAAGACGAAACGTCACAGGCCTTTTTATTTTTTCTTTCACTAATCTCAAACTTGCACACTTGCACAGATTTGAAGGTAATGTTGATTACACACTAGCCTGGCGTATCATTTTAGTCTGGTAAAACACCATCTGGAGCTTATTTGTTGTAAACAAAACAGCAGTGCTCAGATGACATCTAGGACGCCGTTACGCTCCTCTCCATCACCGCATAAAGCCCCACCCAAAACGATTCGACAGGCACGGCAGATGTTCGCTGGGACGTAAGGGTAAGCGGTGGCAGTAATGCACCTGCAAGCAGGTTTGCAGGTCGTAAATCTAACCAGAGGAAGGGGAAGAAGAAGACATGGATGAAGAGGGACTCACTGTAACTTTGGTTAACTGTAACTGGAGGTGTGATTTTAACCGCCATATGAATATATATCGGTAGTAGTACGCTATCTCCGTGACCTTGCAGACTTCTGTCTCCAATTGGCTTTCGTGAAAACACTGACGTGATTATCCAGAGTTTGAATTCAACTATCAAACAAGTTTGATATTAATGTCCAACATTTATTATTTATGCAATCAACCTTATCTTTTCGGCCTCATTGTGCATTCACTTGCCCTAGACTGGAGCAAAAGGTTTACCTCAACGCAACTAAAGAAAGAGCAATTGGTTTACGAAACATTTTGTTGTTGTTTTTGTTTTTTTACATTTTCTTTTAACATTTTTACATCAGGTTTTTGAAGTATGCAGTGTTTTTCTGTCTTTATGCAGATGAACTTCACATTTCGGATCAGATTTTGGGCAAGTTTTGAGAAACTTCAATATGGCAGCTAGAGGCACCACGTCAACCAAGTAAAGGAACAAAAACCAAACGATGGTGGCAGTGAAAGGGCTTGACTTTTGTAGAGATGAGGAACCAGAACCAAATTTTTGATAATTCATTAATTTTCTTAACCCTTTGACATGTCCTTTGCCCTGGGCAATGTGCCAGTCTATGAAAGAGACAACAAACCATTCAAGATCACATCCACACCTACGGCCAACTTAGAATCACCACCTTGAATCCAGAACCTTCTTGATGTGAGTCGTCAATGCTAACCGCTACACCAATGGAAGTTATCCTGTTAACCCAGTTAATCCAGCATAACATTATGAATTGTATTCCACACTTTCCTGATATTGTGTAGGTCTTCTTTGTGCCTCCAAAACAGTTGTGACTCATGGACATGGTCTTGTGCCTGTACCAGTACATTCCACAGATACTTGATGAGTTTGGGATCTAGGGAATTTGGAGGCCAGGTCAACACCTTGTCCTGTTTCAGTTGATCCTAAACTGGGTTGCCTGGTCTGGTCTAGGTGGGTGGTACAAGTCTAAGTAGCATCCACATGAATGCAAGGTCCAAAAGTTTCCCAGCAGAACACTGAATTGTCACAAGATGGTCGTTTACTTCACCTGTCAGTGGTTTTAATGTTAAGCCTGATCGTTGCACAGTGGAGAAAGAATAGAACTGCTGTCCAATTCAAGACAGTACAACCTATACATCGTTAAGACATGTAAGAGTCTATTTGGGTGTATAATGGAATGTGTACATCCGGACTTTACTTTAAAGGTTGTTGGAAATGCTACTCTAGTAATCGTTTAATTTTATTTCATTTAATTTAATTGATCATATCAAGTAACAAGACAGAGTAACAACACTGATGTCGACTTGATACAACACTCACTTTACTTCTCCTTACCCTTGTGTGCGTGTAGAAGGAAGGGTGATCAGCACATTAAAAGGAAGGGCTAGAACCATATGTTAAATTATGTAAATGATTGGCTTTAATCAGGCTCAGCCATGTAGCAAGTTAGTGGGGAAGGAGAATGTGTAAATCCAGCACAATCCCAATTAATATTCATCTGGAATGCTGTGTGTGTTTATGTCAGAGAGAGTGCGTGCATGTGTGTGTGTGTGTGTGTGTGTGTGTGTGTGTAGCCGTTGAACTGAGTGAGGATGAATTAATAGTTTGATGAGGGATGAAAGAGCTGGAGTGGCTCGGCTCTAGCTCCCCATCTGTCTTCACCTCAGTCGCCTTTGAACACACGCGCGCCCGCGGTACGCCGCACAGAGGCCGAGCGCGTCCGGCGAGAGGCGAATATTCAATATTTCAGCCAGACAAATGGGGTAAGTTGGATTTTAGCACATCTGAGGCCACATGTGGAGCTGCTGGAGAAGCCGCGTAAAGTTTGTCGGCTACATATCTCTACGCCACTTTTGCCCTCGCACTGTAAAAACACCACCCAAACACTAGACGGCGCTGTGTTTATTTTTGTCTGCGCTTCCTGCTTCACTTTCAGCGAAGCCGACTGAAACTTTCGCAGAGATTTCGCCAAGGACGAGTCATACAAATGCTTGTATCTCCGAAAGTTAACCTTTGTTCGATGTCTTCCATCTTTATTGATCCAAAATTTGAAAATGGCGGAGATGGAGTAGCAGCTGGAAATAGTGAAGCGGAAATACGCTACTACCTAGCGGACCAATCACAGCGCATGTCTGGTTTGGGTCATGACAGCTTCCCAAAAGGGAATCCATATCCCTGGAATGGGCACAACCACTTGATGCGGGAGTCTGAATAATAAGATAAGCGTATGACCAATCCATCCCTAGGCAGCTAGCAGTGACTAATCATTGTTTAGCTAGAACCACCACAATTTTACAGAGACACTAAATGCCGGAAGTTGTATTGGGAGTTTTTCAACGATGATGTTCATCCCTCAAGTACGACTCCAACAAACTCATTGTTGCTACCAAAAGTAACAAACCCTCAAGCAATTACAAACCCAACATTGGGGACAGATTGTAATGGATTACTGAGCTCTGCCGAGACGCAGCAACCTCACACATTCCCCAGCGACGCTGATTTCTTACACGGAACAAAATGTGTTTTCTCACTTGTCTGATCGGGGTCACGCCCAAATTATAATTGCATTAACTACAGCTCAGGAACCGGCTCATGAAAAAACTGATGAATGCACCTCCTAGTTGACTCAAACTGACCTCGACCAGCAAAATTAGTCTCTCAGCGTTCATACATACCACTTCCCTGGGCGCGCAGCACTGAGTGCCTCTGTTTTTTTATTTATGCCCTGCAGTTTTCCAAGGCAGTGTAGCTGAGAAGGCGTCAACACGCTGTCAACAGATTTCAAAGGGACTATTTCCTCAGGAGAGACTAGTCCCGCTGAAAACTGCTGCCACTGAGGTCTGCCAATCATCCAAAGTAACCAACATATTGCTACCAGAAAAATATATTTTTTTATTTCTTAATTTTTTTTAAAGTTTCATTGAAAGATTTGCAGCCATCCAGCCGCCTCTACGTCTGATGGAGGTGGAGGCAGAAAACTAAAGATAAAATATCTGCTGAAATATCACTAAATCTATCCGCACCGAACGAAGCGAACAGATACGTGACGTCTCATTTAGCTAAAAGCTCCGTTTTTATGATATTTTGCCCGCTCCCTTTTTATAATTTATGCTACTACTGGATTATTGACAAGGGGGAAGAAAGCTGCCAGCTGCAACAAAGCCATTTAGAATATGGACCAAATGCACTAGAGCAATATTGCATGCTTCATTGTTCATGTGTGGGAGAGAAGCGGTCTTTGCAGTAATAAGAAGAACATTCCTTCAGATCAATTGTTATTTCATTCCCATCTACAGACCAGAAGAAACGGGTTTCTCTTTCTATCTTATAGCGGCCATTTGTAGAACTCTTTAACCCAACAATTCAGTTTTTGCATCTGGTATTACGACACTGTACATACTGTTGTACCATGGCTTCCACTTGATATCCCTTATATATAAGTTATTAAATTTGCTAATCTGGCATTTTTAAGCAGTCTGTGCTATGGAAACTTACTCAACAAATGATAAAAAATACAATTATATATACATAACTGACCTACTGAACCAATCCTGTCAGCCTGAATCTTAACAGTGCAAGGAAGCCATGTTACTTCATGCGCCTCGCTCCTCTTTCCAGAGCAGAAAGGAACCGGATCATGTGGACGAGCAGTCCTCAAATGTTTTATATTCATTTTATCATCACAAATCCTAAACCACAGTTTAGGTTTACGCACTATGGCCTCCGCACACGGAGAAATTCTTGCTGAAGAATTATTTCCGACCAATATTTTTGTCAAAGCAGTCATAAGTAATTATATATGCAGTATTAGATGAATGATGAGGAAACATATATATATATATAATGTCTATTTTAGGAACAGGAAACCATGATATCGAGTTGCCTCACACACACAAAGTATATGTGATAATCCACCATACATCAGCTAAAGAGTATGTTAGGATCAATGGTCTTTGACACAGTATCATACTCTGAACTCCTGATCCCTCCATCAACTGTGAAGGAAGGAAGAAAGAGTAGGAGGGAATCCTGTATAGGATAGTATCTGTTTATATAGTTCTTTCAGGACTAGTGTGCAAAGAAAAGAAAAGAATTGTATTCATATGAATTATGTTAAGATGAGAATAAACACGGATATAAAGAAAGGGATGAGAAAAATACGGGGAAATCAAAGAAAGCGCGGA
This sequence comes from Planiliza haematocheilus, assembly GCA_005024645.1. Taxonomy (NCBI): domain Eukaryota; kingdom Metazoa; phylum Chordata; class Actinopteri; order Mugiliformes; family Mugilidae; genus Planiliza; species Planiliza haematocheilus. Next base: position 2,563,830 of record SRSE01001373.1, read on the forward strand.
GGATGTATGGGGGCAGCCTCTGAGCCATTATTCAAAGACCATAACAACATCAAATTTGCATTTTGTCCTGTCAGCAGATTTGGAAGATATTGGTAATTGCCTGCTGGTGTGTTTGTGTGTCTGTCTATGAGAGAGAGAGAGAGAGAGAGAGAGAGAGAGAGAGAGAGAGAGAGAGAGAGAGAGAGAGAGAGGAGATGAATGGGGGTAATATAGATTTAGTGACCTCATGGTGAATTCCGGCTTTGAATTCCAGCTGAAGGTGCAGTTTTCCAACTCTCCGTTTGTGCACGGATACGGTCTGACTGCCGAGTGTTTCTTTTAATTGATTCCCACTTCAGCGCTGTTGATTTAACTGTGGGCTTCCGGGCTGCTTCAGTGGGAGGAATTCACAAATATTCATACCACACGTACTACTGTAGGTTAGCATGTTGCTAATTAGCACTGAATATCTGAGCTTCGCAGGTCATAAATCAAAGGACTTAGCGCGATGAAAGTAGCGAGTCAAAGTTATAATGGTTCATTATAGAACATGGATATCTAGCAAAACCGATGGCAATCCATCCAATAGGTATTCAGATATTTCAATTTGGACACTTTGTTTTGGCCGGTTTGGCCTAAAAGATCAGTTAGAACAACGATTCACAGCGATTCCATGCTACAATACAACTGAATTTACCAAAAATTTGTACTTTCTAATGTCCCTCATTGCCTCTGTCCTTACCTTACATGTTCCTCAAAGCGGAGTTAACAAGCTAACAAATAGATAGTCCTACAACCAATCCAAGCAACAAATTATGTGGCATATTCTTCTCGAAAAGTGCCATAATTGCTGTTAAATGGCAAACGGTCTTGTATTTATATCGTGCTTTTCTACCTTTTGGTGGTTCATGATCAACCTACTGAAGAATGAGAGAGTTGGACGGGAAAATGCATTTTGGACCAGTTAAAGTGGATAGGAGGGGTTAGGGTTATGGCATAGCTCCATAGCGTACAGTATTCCTGCACTTAAGACATGGATCTGACACATGCAGCATTTTTGGTGTAGAAAGACGGCATAGAGTGAAGAGCGTCCTTTAACGTATCTTCACTGACAATGTCTTTCATACAAAAGCGTAATCTAAACGCTTTTCCAATGGCAGCCACTTTGATGTAAACAGAATCAATGCGGCGGCACTCGGACGACATCGCTGCCGCTTTTATTTCCGTCGCAGCATAAAACCCCAAACACTTCGACTAACCCCACAGATCTTTACCCTCGGCCAGACATAACCAACTAACAATGGAGTGACTCCAGACCAACTTTGTAGCACAAAAACAAAATGTGGAGTGATTACTTACAGGCTAGGTCAGTCTAATTTTAGCTAACATTACGTTGTACTCTTATAGCAGGAAATTGTGCATTTGTTGGGGGGGTAAGTTTGGTTTATACTTCTGTAACCGATCTACCTTTATACTTTATACTTGCAAATTGGTGCTACATTGTTCTGTAATTGCATTGCTAAGACGCTAGTCAGTGGCTAGCTGTGATGTGTGCTTAAAACAGTGGTGATTGGAAGTGAATGATTACTGTTGGAGTTGGAGCAAATAAACTGAGAGAGTTGGACGAGAAAATGCATTTGGGACCAGTTGCAGGAGGAAGTATGTTGTAGCTTCATACGCTACCCAGCGTATCTGCATATTAGCTATAGGCCTGATGCAGATAGCTTATTCGGAGCTGCTGCAGCAGGATGGCGTACGGGGGATAAACTTAGGTTCATGGAAATACTTGGACCAACAACAATACAGCTCCACGGCACAGACGGATAACATCCTCTTCCTTTCGATCCCTAATCATCAGCGCCACCGCGGCCATTAGAAACACCTACAGAGAAGTTATCGTGATCGTCTCAACATCATCATCACCTACACATTAGCCGCTTAAACCTGATCGCCGCCGCCGTCGTCAGCACAAAGTGACTGTCAACAAAACAACCAGCGGGAGCAGCAGCGGTAGTAGGCTATTATTAAAATGTACTAAACCACCAGAGTGTGCATGCGTGCGTGCGTGCGTGTGCGCGAGAGAGAAATGATATCCCCGTGCTCTATGGCTAACCCAGGTGAGGCCACAGAAGGAATGTTAAACAGTTTTCAGATCGATGTCAGTGAACGCAACTCAACTGCGCCATTTGTTCAGCCGTGAGAGATGTCAATACACCCACGAGGGTCATCCGTCTCTGTGATTTCCCCCAGTGTGTGTGTGTGTGTGTGTGTGTGTGAGTGTATCAGCTCGTTGTATAGATATCGCTGTCTCTCGCTCTGTTACGGAGCTGCCCGGTAACATGCACACATCGTATCCTCAAATTACATTAAAACTACTCTGCTCTGTTTCTAAGAACATTTCCAATTATTGCTTTAAGTGCTCTTCCATCACTGAATGTCGAGTATCGAGTGTCGCCCAGCGTACACACACATGCACGGTCCGCGCGCACCCTTTCCGGAGCTTCAGCGCGTGAGCGAAGAAGGATGAGTGAAGCTCTGCGTGTTGATCGATCGCAGGAGACCGGAATTCAATTGAAAGCACGCTTCAGAGCTCTGAATTCCTTTAAATAATATCAAGAAAATGATGTGACGCCGCATTGATTTTCTCCTCCTCTCTCCCCCTCGCGGAGGGGTCAAAGGTCGGGCCGAGCTTCAAAACAGCACCCTGAAGGATATTTCCTGAGCCAGCGCGAGCCAATTCAGTGCGATTTTCCGATCTGATCGGATAATTCCCTCTGCAAAGACCGTTCAAATTTGGGCAGTAATTTGTTTTGTTTTGTTTTTTTTCCGAGGGAAAAACATCCATTAATTTGCTGCTTATCCTAAAGATCAAAGTAAATGCTGGTAGCCAAAGCAGCAGGCTCTTTATTTTTTCATGGTCTTAGATTAGTTGAGAAGTTAAGAATATACCGTAAGCATAAGGGATAAAGCCTTTCTTTAAAAAAAACAAGCTTATATTGGAGACAGGCTTCTATTGCTAATTCCACATTGGAGCATTTCCCAGTTATAGCAAACATAAAACCTCCTACCTGCGATTTCCACCCTTGATCAGTTTGTTATGCCATAAATCTGTAGGAGGTGTTGATCTTATTGTCTGGAGATTTACATCCGTTGGGGAAAATGCGAAAAAAAAAAATCATCACGAATAGGTTGAGTCGTGCGATTGGATTTTTGACAAAAAAGGTTGTCAGTCCTCCAGGTCATGGTATAGCAAAAAAAGAAGCTGAAACAGGGGCTTGAAGAATTGTTCAAGACATTTCAAAACTCATCCGAGTAGCTTCTTCAATTGCAAAGGAAGTGCGGAGTTTCTGTGGGTACTGCCCTTCAGAAACTTAGCCAAACCATTAATGGCCAGAGACACAAGTCCATTGGGTGGAAAAATAGTTGCCCTTGTTTCGGCTTGTTTTTTTGTTTATTACTTCCAAATCTCTAGACACTTTATTTGTACTTACTAAGTGAATAGGATGAGCCTTTTGTAAAGGGTCACAAGGGTTAGGGACATTCAACGAGTTGCTGCAATGAACTGGCGTACCAGCATCGTTCTGTAATTACACCGCTAAGACGCTAGCCGGTGGCTAGTCTGCTGTGACGTGTCCTTGGAAGTGAACGGTTACAGTTGGAGTTGGAGCTACTGAACGGAGGAAGTTGGACAAGAAAAGGCATTTTGGACCAGTTGCGGAATTAGGAGGTGGTAGGACGTAGATAGGCTGAGGAGTCCTCTGGCGACATGGAGCGTCTATATTCCGGTTTCACTGAACAACGTGGGTCAAGGGTATGTTTGATGTGTGACGCAAGCACAATTCCCTGAATGTGTACCACAAGGAAACACCGTCCACAACAACATCCTTTGGGCTTGCCAGGAGAACCCAGATGGAGCAGCAGCATCGTTGACGTCCATACAGTATACTTGCAAACATTTGTGGTGGGCTTTCTAAATCCTACGTCCAATGGACCTACGTCTGCTGGGGACAATGGGGTTGTGGATGTGGTCCCACCAGAACATTGAATGGTCAGAAGAAGGTCAATGTCATTCACTTCTCTTTGGTTGTCCTGATGTTGGTGTGTATTGGAAGTCTGAAGGCTTTGAGGGAAGCCTGAGAACAAGCATCCCTCGTTCTACCACTGCTGCAACACGCTGCGAATTACTAGATCACGCCACTGAGCTTTCTGTTTTCCTACAACTCTGCTTTGGAGCAGAAAACTGGCTATAAGATATCGTTGAGGCGGGCTACATTTCGGAGCTTACTCACAGAGCAGAAAAGCTCCAGTTCATCAAAAAGTAGAAGGAGCTTTGCATGATGTGACCACAACAGCAAAAATAATCAGATCAAAGAGGGTGGAGATGACTACGCCGCTGCCTGCCTGCCTGCATGTATGTGTGTGTGTGTGTGAGAGAGAGAGAGAGAGAGAGAGGAAAAGATAGAGCATCAGAAAAAGAGAGAGTCTGACTAATTCAATTTTCTCTCCATTAGAGGAGATCTAAGAATTTTCCTCTTTTTCCTCCAACCTTCTCGCTCCTTCTTTTTTCCCCCCCAGTGTTGAGGGTATCCAAGACATTAGTGAGTAATGTGTTACTGCGATCACAAGAGGGAAATCTGGCATTGTCATGGTGATTTATAAATTTATATTTCAGTTTTGTCAGTCTCCGTTAAGTGGCCATTAAGTGAACTCCGACTGCCTTTACAGTTCTGTGATGAATTCTAGGGTGACCTTTAGTCACCAATAAATGGATTTCCCCGTCTTATTACTAAAGTCTAGAAAATGAACGTAGGCCTCTTCACTTTGCAGAAGCAGAGGTGGGGCCCAGATCAGAGTGCCTCCTTCTTTGGGGCCATTTGCTAAAAAGTTAAAACAGTCACAGATCAACTATGGAGTGCTTCTCCAGGAAGATGTCAGCTACAGGCTTTTTAGGGGATCTCAGGCGTCTTTCTGAAAGGTGCCAAGCTAACATAGAAGGACTCATTTTGAGAACTTGGCAAACTTGGTCTTGCTCAAGAGAACGAACCAACAGTATGCATCCAAACTGGCACCACACACGAAAGGGCATCTAAGCAGCATTGCAGCACCTTGAACCTAGCTAAATTATTCAAGTCTGTGCAGTTTTCTAGCCTTGCAACTTCCTAAGAAGTATAAAAATATACTGCAAAGTGCTGCTTAAAAGTATTTGAACTGATGGACTCTAATTTATAATCCTCGAGAGGCTTACTTTTACAAATGACAGATATGTAATATTGGCTCATTTTCCTAAATGAAGCTCCATATGGTGGGAGTGAATGGGGCACCGAAACGCAGCCTCTAAATAAAGCATTATCTGCCACAAAACTCGTTCATTTCACCAATATTTTGTTATGATACACTAGTGCTATTCCCCACTGAGTCTGGAGTTACCCGTTATCATCATCCGGGGTCTGTAGATTGACCTACTAACTTCTGACCAGGATGATGTCATCTCTGAGCGCCGTGCACACCCGTAATTTGCTACCGCTAGTTTTTTGCAACATGGCTGAATATTTTTCTGATTCTGAGGTTATGGATGATGACTTTGTTTGTGATGGACGTCCTTACACTTTTAAGCTAGAGTATACGGATGAGGAGCTTATTGAAAGGATGATGCGAAGGCAAGGAGAGGAAAAGCTAGCCAAAAAACAACAAACCGCTGCACATCAGCAAATACATAACAGGTACCTCCGATCAATGGGGCACTAGTGTATCATAACAAAATATTGGTGAAATTAACGAGTTTCATGGCAGATAATGTGTTATATAGAGGCTGTGTTTCGGTGCCCCATTCACTCCCATTATATAGATATATGCAGCACTCTGCTGGAGCTAAATATCTTCCGAAGGACTCCAAATAACAGCAAAGTTATATGGGTGAGTAAACTATCGTATTTTATGCCAGAAATAAGGTCCAGGTTGTAAAAAAAACGGTAGTTCACCTTTAAAGTGCAGTTGCATGAATGGCTGCAAGATGTTGGAGTAGAGAGGAGTCCCATTCTGAAATCATTAACTAAGTCTATGGTTTTTTGTTGTTGTTTTTTTGCTCTTTTCCAAAATTCATGATGGTTTCCTAAAATTATATCTCCTCAGTACGTTTTGGTCCAGTTTTAAACGATTCCTTGCTTCAAATTGGTATGCTTCATGGCATGTCCAGCTTGTTTAGCATGCCTGCTCTGGAGTGTTTGGCAAGCCCTCATCGTTTCGCTTCCAGATCCTCTGCCGCTGCACAATGACCAAATATGGTGCCAAACTTTGCACTTCAAAGGGGTAGACGCCAATGGGTGATACCACTTTTTACGTAAAGTCTGTGTTCCAAAATTTCTGTCCCACCAGTTCTTATCAATTAAAGCCATGTCTGGAAGTAGGGGGAAAAGTTAACTTGTGTATGAGTCCAACCTACTTATCCGCAAAAGCAGAAATGAAGCATATTAAGAAAAGTATTTCTGAAGTGAGCAAAACACTGCAGCCAGGTTCTGGGGGGAAGCCTAAAGCCCGCCGAGTGCGAGCTGTGATAGCAGCAGAACGCAGCCAGTGGCGCTGGAGTACGAGCGCGTTCAACAAGCGTGGGCGTAGCGTCCGTACGCTTTCTCCGGGTGAGAGTGGTGGATACCGTCAGACATAGCGCAGAGCAAGGCGATACTTTGTAACCTTAAAGCGACTTAGGGCCAACATGGATGTTAGGGCGATGACACCGAGGACTCGCCTCGGCACTTTGATCTGACTTGCGCCGCGCTGCCCGCGGTGTGGATACTATGCTGCTACCTACGCAGTGCATACCATAACCCCCCTCGGCGGCGCACGCCACAGACAGAGAGACAATCAGAAAACGAATGAACGAACAAACCAGCAGACTGGCACTTTGCAGCGCGTTCCTTCAGCCTGTAAGGCACACTGTGACCCAGATAGCATAAAGGATTTCACGCATTCGGGATCCCTCTAAATTAAAGACACTCACTTCTCTTTCTTCTCGCTCTCTCTCCCTCCCTCCCTCCCTCCTCTCTCTCTCTCTCTTCTCAGTCACGGGAAGAGCGGGGCGAAGGATGTGTGAGGGGAGGATAGAAATGGTGTCATGGACAGGGGAGAGAACACTCCTCTCCTCCTCCTCCTCCTCCCAGTCCTCCTCCTTCCCCCTCCATCCCCTCTTCTTACTAAATCATCAAAAGGAGTTAAAATGCCAACAGACATAATGAGGTTGTGGAGTCTACCGCTCTCCCCCCCCACCCCTCTTTTTCTCCATCGCTACCCAGCTCCACTCGCTCCGCGCTCTCCCTCTCTGGCTGCCGTCTGCAGGCATTTTTTATTTTTTCTACTTCAGCAGCAAGTAGTGGTGTCAAATTTGAAATAAAAGTAGATTTTTTTTTCAACTGTTTCGACCAAATGTCACGTGAAAAAGTGGTACTCTTCGCGTTGTGTGGATGTAAAGTTGGTTGAAGCTAATCTGCTGCTGAAAATAGAACCCAGATAAAAACTACTACTGTAATTTTGGGAAATTAATTGTCTTTTTCTTTCTTTTTTAAAAGTAAATAATAAACAAAGAGAGAAAGGGAAAGAAAGAGGAAGCATCCAGGTAAGCATCTTGATGCAGAGTCTTCTTTTTGTTACTGCCTACCTCTGCACCTCATACCTATCACGCCTACCATTCTTAGTCTCTACCACTTTTCCCTCATGCAGCAGACTTAATTTTTATTTTTTTGTGCTTTCAAAAGTCATGTGTACCTCCCCGCAGGGATTATTTCAGAGTGTTTCCATTTCGAGGAAGGGAAGGATAGATATTTATTAAAAAAAAAAAAGAGCTCTGCACATTATTTATGGCTGCAGACTGCACACCGTGGCAAAAATGAACTGCGTCTGAAATTTAACATCCTGGAACGGCGAGTGGTAAAGCGCGGCGTGTAAAAACTGCTGTGGCGACTCTTCGGTAATGAGAGCCCTTCAGGGCCACCGTGGACGAGTCGGGAAAATGCATACACGTGTGCACGGGAGCTGTCCATTCAGCACCACGGCAGCAATAAACGAAAGGGCTGCTGTTTGACTCGACATCTCCCGCGTTTCCGTAGATCAGTCAAAGGCTTACGAGGGAGTTAAGGGAGAATTCCAATTCCTTTCACTAACTTCTCTGTTGCTTAAACAACAAGTTACATATATTATTGGTGTTGCAACAGTGCAGAGTTCACACTACAGGATGTATTGGTCTGATAAGAGCGGGGTGTGAGTTCATCTATGTTGTCTTGCTCAGTGTCTGGTCCATTGACCATCTTTCGAGGTCACGTCAGATTCATTTAAAGAGCAGGCATCACGGAATCGGGTGTAGTAAATCCAGCAAATCTCCGTAACTGTTCTTTTAGACACATAGCCGACGCCAAACGGAGTAGACTTTGTGTTATACCACACTGGGGGAGACCCTACAGGAATATCTTGTGCCTAGTGCCTAGAGGAAGTACTTAAAATGCCCAAAGCTGCTCCCTGGGTGATTTGCAGAGAGCCGATTCTTTGCACACGCACCCAGATGTAGTACATGGCCAATAAAGCGGAATAAAATTGTGATTTTAAAGACAAAATCATTGTTTCTTTTCATGCACCGCTCATCTGCTCATCCGATCTAGTGTAAATACAAATTGACCCGTATAAACAGTATTTGACCACACTTGAAAATGAGTGTTAAAGTCTAGCCATTATGCTGAAGGTGCATCCATGAGTCGCTCAAAGCCTTACGTTTGTGTTCTGCTCCTGTACAACATTCAGGCCGTAGACATCATTTTCTGGTTTGTGAAGAGCTGTGAACTCGGTGTTACCCAGCGTGCAGGTGTCGGTCCTTGAAATGCGTGCGCACATTAGCACATATTTAATCAGAAAATACCTCATTACGGTTGTTTAGCCTCTTCACCTCGAGTGTCAAAGGTGTTTCTGCAAATCAGATGCGGAGGGCTCATTTACCTCTGTAATTGTTGTAAATACACATCTAAATAAAAAGGATACAGGTCCAATAATTAAAAAGGATAAACACCGTGGACCTTAGACTACTTACTACTACAATCTGATATATAATTAGTATAGACCATTGTTAATGATAAAGACTTTCATCTTCAGTAGGAACCGAGAGCCTCAGACGGTGTACGGATCTCAGGTAGTACGGAAAGACGCCGCAAATTGTCGGTTTTGGTCTCCTCCGTTTTTTTAATGAACATGGAGGACACCACCTGCTGTTGTTCTTTACCCTGCCCCTGTTTTTTTTCTTTTTTTTTTAAGCGAAAGCCTTTTCCGCAGCCAGAAACTAGATAATAATAATAGGTCAGCGAGTGCATAAAAGCAGCTGCCCGTGAGTGAGGGAGAGGTAATTACATCGGAAGGGTGTGAGAGAAATTAGTTTATCATAGGGCACGTGGCGCCGTGCGTCCGCGGGTGTGTGCGTTTGCAAGCGAGAGGAATAAAAGTAATTATATGTGAAGGCGCGTGTTCGCGCGTCAGGGCTATTTGTCGACGGAAAGTAAAAACCTTAGTACTGATGTTTAACAGAAGCAAATGTGTCCTCTTTAAAGGGACAAGATTTAGAATTTTATATACCTAACCCTGAGTTTGGTTGTTGTTTTTTCACTGAAGGGTGGGGAAGGAATTGAGCGTCGCGCAGGCTTTAAAGATGTGCGCACCAGTAAGAAAAGCTTCAGTCACAAAAATTGCTTTTGTTCTTGGCATTTTCAGTAAGAAAATTCAAGTTAAATCATTGCACATTGCGTATTATGCAATGTATTTGGTAACGTTTACATGTGTGACTAAATAGCAGCCCAAGCTAGCTAGCTAGCACCTTCCCGATAATTAGCCTACAGAGAAGTGACGGTCAAGTCAACGAAGGGCTTCCTCAGTTTAGTACAGTTCTAAGATTTCATTATTGCCGCGGCTCAGTGTGGAATAGCACTAGCGTATGATAACAAAATATTTGTGAAATGAACAAGCTTCGCAGCAGATAATGTGTTATTTAGAGGCTGTATTTCGACGCCTCAGTCACTCCCACTATATTGATACGCAAATCTAAACATCTCCCAAACGACTACAAATGACACAAAAGTTATATGGGTGAGTAAATGATCATATTTTACGCCAGAAATAAGGTCCAGGTTGTAAAAAAACAGTAGTTTCCCTTTAAAGCTTCAGAACCTAATGACGATGTGACGAATGGCTGCATGTCTCAGTCTCCTTGGATATGGTGGGTGTTGTTAACAATTCAGCTTCAGATGTCTCAAATACGTCCTCATAAAGCCACAGATATTGATTTTAAATGTACACAACCTCCCCAGCCTACCAATATCATTCTCTCTCTTAAAAAAAAAGAGAGAAAAGAGAAGACGCACTTTAAGACGGAGCCCTTGAACTTTTCAAAATCTAGAAACATCCGTGTGCATGTCTGCATTTTTAAGTACAAAAACAGAGGAGGGGTTGTGGTTTTTCTAGCTTAGCAAAAGGGATTTCAGCCTCCTTTTTAAGATGTCTAAAGGTATGCCGTTACGCATGACTAATTTGAGTGTGTTTCAGCCGATGAATAGAAATGTGTTACCGGCAATTTTGGTTTTCTAAAGCGAGCCGTCCGTCTGAGCCTTTACCTGTTAAAACCGAAAATTTACAGCCACAAGATTTGTACTTTGCCCCCTGAAAAGAGAGGAAACCAACAGCTGTGTCTAGTGCAGACATGTTTTTATGAAAAAAAAAAGAGTTGTGCTGTGTTTCAATGCCAAATTATGCAGTATTTCCTTATTTTTTTTAGTCATCTGTTTACTAACAGTGACATGGAGCAGTCACACACATGCAAAATGCCTAAAACGAGAGATGTCTGGGGGGGCTTTTCCTCCCAGACACATTCGCACAAAAACACACAAATGTTTGGAATCATTAAAAAAAAAAATGATGTGACAAATGCGCAAAAAAAAAAAAAAAAAAAGTGCATCTGTGTGTGGCTCGTGTGTGTGAGCCGGAGCATATGCTTTTTAGCTCTGACCCACATATTAGAAAACCCCAGAGGAGGTGGGTGCGGGGGCTGTGCAGGCGTTATATTTTATAAATGCAGGTAGCTGGATTTTAAGCATTCAACCAAATATAATGCCTGAATGCACACACAGGCACACGCGCACACAAATACAATAACGCGCTTGAAATGTATATTCAAGGTATGTGCATTTGAAATAGTGTGTGTTTTGAAAGGGGCACCACACTGCAGCAACCTGGGAGCCTCAGATTGGGGGAAGAGAAGTTGATATGTTGCCAGTTAGCTAGCCAACCTAGAAGTCAATAATTTATATTTCTAGAAGTACTGAAGTACATAAAAACAAACGACAGATTGATAGTGGAGGCTGAGCTGTAGGGAGTTCAAGGTTTGTGTGCTTACATTGGGACCAGACGGTGGGTGTAAAGATGTGACATGTGCGAACGAGTCGAATCCATTGACCGGCTCTTTAAAACGAGTTTTTTTTTTTGTTGTTATTTTTGTTTTTTTGTGTGTCACACAGATGCAAACACAAAAAGGAGAACAGGCACAGGGTGAGAAGCGCAGCAGAGTGGAAGTGCCACACTTATTTGATATAGAAATATGTGAGTAGTCCACACTGCCTTCATGTGAGCGCCTCAGTAGGAGTCGTCCCAAGAAGGGGGAGGACATGGCTCATTTGAAGTGAGTGGTTGGCGACCTAAAAAGGCAAAATGAGGCAAAGAAATCGCAGAGAAATATTGTTATAAATAGTTTTGTGATGACAAAAACAAAGTAAAGTGAAGTGTAATATTTGCCAGAACACTATGACGGTATAAGCATAGCTGCCTTCCAAGCAGTTGATCTGGTTTTCTATTCCCAGTCAACGCAAAGGTCTTTACAGACCATCCCATGGGATAATTGAAGTATCTATCTATCTGGAATCAATATTTCCAGAATAATTTAAACTCATGTAGCTGACCAACAGAATATATATTGGTGGGATGTCTAAGTTTGAATGATTCGGATCTAAATCTCACACTGTAATTCCTCATAGTGATTATTTCTGGGATAAAGTGAGTTAGTCCCAGAATCTTAAAATAAACAGATATCAAAATGAGTTGTTTGAGTCTTTGTACCGGCTCTTTGAAAGGAGCGAATCCAAAAAATCCGGCTCCCTTCAAAGAGCGGTACATCACATCTCTAGTGGGCGGAAGCTCAATACAACATCTCCACCCCACTGAATATGAATTCATATTCAGAAATATGTAATATTTATTTTTATATTTACATTTTAGCCTTCGTATATATATTATAAATACTACGGACATTATGTGTTATTATTATGAGTTACTGTGTATTACTGCAACACATTTATGACGAGGGCTGCTGGGACATGTTCGTGACTTTCATATTTATACATTGTATGGTATTGTAGTTTAATCTATGCACCAAGAGGTACTGTACTATAAAATCTTAACTCATGCCGTCAAACTCAACTCAATATACATTTTAGACGTGTGTTAAGCTAATTATAAAAACTGATTTGCCATGTAAAATGCCCCAATGTGTCGACAGCAGCGTCCAGCGCGAAGCAAAGACCTGGCATCACCGTGGCCCCTCGGCTGTCTACCTTGCTTTCCCTTTTCTCTCTATTGTTTTTTTGTAACAGCTTGCAGAAATGTATTTCCGAAACAGAGCGGGCCGAAGTTCGCCGCCTTTGGCCTACTTCGTCTTTATTCTCTCTCTTTTCTAATCCCCTTTCTTCACCCTCTCCTTTGCCGCGCTAGCTCTCTCTCTTCTCCTCCCCCCGCGCTCCCTTTCTTTCCATCTCCGACTCCATTCACGGAGTGCAGCGCTGCCGTGTCGATACATGGGCCCGAGCGTGCGGCTGTGTGATTGTGTCAGAGGAGGAGAGAGGACGAGATAGAGGCGGGGGGGATGAAGCAGGCATGTGCAATGAACGGGGGATGACACAGCACCTTAGAAACAGGATGTAAACACGGTACATATACATTAGCGCTACCTGCTAACTAATATCATTCAGCAGAATACGTCTCTATTTCATAATCTATATAGAGCTGGATAAGAGAAAGAGTTAACCTTTCTTTATATTAAAAGAAAAGATAGAACAGAAAGAATGAAAGAAAAAAAAGGAAAAGGAAATGGACCTTTTTGTTTGTTTAGCTTCAACCTGCAACAGACACTATCTTCCCGCCTCTTCCCCGGCACGCTCCCGCTTTGTCTCTCTACACGCTTGACGATAGTACTTTTAATCTGCTCTTTGAACAAGTGCTGATTCTCAACAAGGGCTCCCGCAACAAACGCGGGCGCTCCGCGAAGAGCACACGCGGCCCATTTGCAGTGAAGAGACCGGCTGGAAAGCCACTTGTTCTTGAACCGCCTGGCGTTGTGCGTCGAGCGGCTTAAAAGAGAGAAAAAACACATTGGAAAAGCCCTTCAGCTGAAGAACGGTAAACACTATGAAAACGCTGTAGAGTAAAATAAATAAATATATGAATAAAACGCGTAAAAGAGAAGGCGGGGGACAAAAAAGGACAGAGAGGACTTACGTAGGTCCCTTGCCAGCCCGGAGCGAACTATTCTGAGCACTTAAAATCCACGCGCTGTTCTACGGCGCCTCGACCGGACCTTAATAGGGTTGACGAGGGCTGGAGCAGAAATTAACTGCACCCTCGTTTTCTCCTATCCTCGCCGGGTAGCGCGCGCCTTAATTAGTCATAGTGAAAGTGGTTTTATTTTAAAAATGCACCATGAAATATGCCTTAAAACAAGATTTAACCTTGGGTCTCCTCTACGAAACGAGGCCTCAGGATTTGGTGCTAATCCAGCTTTCATCCTATAGCGCTGTCCCTTTTTTTTTTTTGGCACAATAAACCCAGTAAATCTTATGTGCTCAAAACTCCCTGACAACCATTTTCTAAATTATGGTAACGTTGTTATTCCTTAAATGTGACTTTTTTATTTTTTATTTTTTTCCCGCACTCCAGGGAATTCATTGGTGCTAGTTGCTTCACACTTACAGAGACTTTCTCTCAGTGTGACACCAGATCATGCATAATAATGGACCACGCGTTAGAAAAGGGATGGGGAAGCTCTCCAGGTGGTGCATCAGTTACATCGACCTGGCATTACATTATGACCACCCGCCTAATATTGTGTAGGTCTCCCTTGTGCCTCCAAAACAGTTGGGACTCGTCAGAGAATGGACATGGGCCTTCTGAGGGCGACCTGTGTTGTCTGGCAACAGGATGTTGTTAGTGGGGGGAGGCCTTTGGGTCCTATGTGTTGAGGGGAGGGGCCTCTGTGGATCAGGCTTGTTTCGGTGCAACCAACAGACACTCAAACAGTTTGGGTTCCAGTAAATTTGGTGTTGTTCTTCATGTTTTTTTGAGTTGTTCCTAAAACATTTGTGTGCCTGTGTCAGGCTGTCATTGCTGTGGAGTTGGGGCGCCTGATCTAGTCTGAATGGGACATTTAAAAGTTACTGTTAAACCTTCTTGTTTGAAAGCTTAATTGATGTTTCATAGTAATTCTGTTATTAACCCCTTCTAGCTTCTGCGTGTGTAACATTAACTTTCTACATTGTCCAGTCACCATCGCTTATAGGCGGTACATCTGTTCTGGTAAATGGCCTGTATTTGTATGGTGCTTAAACATATTGGCAGTCAAAGCACATTCACAATCACAGGCCAACTGACACATTCATAACCAATGCCATGCTTTGGGTTCAGTGTTTTACTCAAGCACACCTCGGTACGCGCCATGGACCGGGTATTGAACTGCTAACCCACTGGTCCCATGATCACCTAGCTTAGCCCTACTGAGCTACAGTTGCCTAGTTTGGCTAGTTTCTACACAAATGTATCCCTCCACCGTGAAAATCATCACCCGGATTACCAACCACCTTTTTTTCCAGCAAAATCCATGTAAAAAACTGTTACAATAGCTAAACATGACGACATGCGTTGGGGAATAACCTGCGCTAATAAAAGGTGTAAACAGGTAGCAGCCCTTTGGCTCTAACGAGTACACCCAGTGGTATCATTTCATTATATAATGAAGCGCTTAAAAGCCGCGTACACTAACAAACAACGCTGCAGCTAATGTAATTAATGCAAACTACCAGCCGCGCAGTGAGAATCTACCGACTCGTCGGCCCTCTAGGATCCACGACCCCGGGGGAAGTTCACTTTGCAGTCGCTAATCCGGCTTTGATAGTAAAGATTAATGAGGACACGGAGATGCGATTCATCGGCAGACGCAAGTGACTGAGGCTCCTCGTGTTTGCGGTATTAGGTGATATTTCTTCGTTTTGTTTAAAGCGGCGGAGCGACGAGCAAAAGGAGTCACTTTGGACAAAGGGTCAAAGAGCTGACAATAAATCAGTTTGTAAAATAAAGGAAGGGAAGTCGGACTCGAAATAAGAAACCAAAACGAAATCTGGCCACAGTCAGAAGTCTTTCATTGTTGACATTTTAAACCTCTTCCTAAAAATCATTAAATATCTTAATAAGCGTGCACCAATATAATAGCAGAAGTCATCTTTCTTAGTGGCTAGTATTCTTGAAGTCGTATTTTATAATGTTATATCTTTTATTTACCTAAAATATACAAAAGGCAAGCATTTGTTACCTCATTTCTTTTTTTTGACAGTCAATTTTTAGGAGATACTTTCCTTGTTTTGTGATAATTGCCCATGGCTTGTAATATGCCATTGATGCCAGTAGTTTGTTCTATTTGTTCCACTGGACTGGACGATGTGTTCACCATTCCACCATTTCTTAGACTCAGTTTTTTTTGTGTGCATTATTGAGCTATCATCAGCCCAACATCCATACGTTCTACACGTGTTCCACATTACAAGCCATTAATAGCTATGATCCGCCACTTCCTAGACATGCTCTTGACATGCAACTCCGCCGGAAGTGTTGGGTTTCATTGAGAGCAGTTTAACGTGGAGCTGAGAAAGAAGACCTCAGAACAAATGGACCGGAAGGTGTGCATTACCAGTTGTACCAAGATTCTTCAACATACTTTGCGCCGGTATAAATGAATGGACTACACCAATCTGCCACAACATTAAAACTGACGGGAGTAGTGGAGAACATCACGACCATCTTGTGACAATTCAATGTTCTGCTGGGAGCCTTTAGGACATGGATGTTACTTAGACATGTAGCACCCACCTAGACCAGACCGGGCGTCCCTACCCCATAGCAATGACACTCCTTGATGTCAACAGCCACCCCCAAAGGCCCCCATTAACAACCATCCATTGCCTGACACCATAGGACACCCTCTGAAGGCCCACGTCCCTTTTCTGATAAGTCAGAACTGATTTGGGGGCATATAAATAGTATCTTTATGATCAGTGGAAGCTTCTTTTTCAGTAAAACCCTCATCTCGTTCTCAGGAGCTGTTGACTTGGTCAGTGGCACCAGAGTGGTTTGGAAGAGGGAGGGATCCAGGTATTGAATTGGCATCCTTGCAGTCCCAAGCTCACTTAGCCTTTAGGCTAGCACTGTCCCAAAATAGCTTTCCAGTGTGGCGTATGTGGGTGAATCGGGTAAAAAAGAGAACTTCAACAGAGGAGCTAAATAACATTAGCCACGGTGAAAATGGTAGCCTCAGTCTGAGAGACGGGTGCAGAGGAAAGGGGAGAAAAGAGAGAGAGAGGAAACTCCCTTAAAAGAAAATGCAGGGATGATGAGAAGTCTCAGGTAGGAGAGCGAGAGTGAGAGAGACCCGGGGAGGAGAGGGATTGTCAGGATTAGAAAACTCCTGTCTGAGGATTGCAATCCAGTCTTGTTCAGTTAGACGTTTCCTTGCTGTGCTAATTCTGAATAAGTTTCACATAATGCCCAAATAAAGCCAAACACTGAGCTGCTACTCTTACGATGCCGTCAATGTGTTTTTGAAAAGTCACAGTTCCTTTCTCCGCTTTTGGCTGACAGCACACACACAGACACGCACTCAAACAGGGGAACATGGGATACATGATTAAAGATCGACGGCATCGACCGGGGCGCTCATAACGAAGCCGCTCTCCGGCGCGGTTCCCTGATAGACTATTGAGCTCTTTCGGAACGAGTCAAAACACGCGACGCATATGTTGGGATAAATCGAGAAATCATCAAAGTGCGCACATCAAAAAATAATTAATGTGCAGCGGCGTCTGAAAAATGTGTCCGCGCGCGAACGCACGCACACACACAAACACGCAGACACACACAGAATCCCCCAAAGGCTTTCAGATGTATTCAAAATGTCTTACACAGCTCAACTATATATAGCTTCAAAGACCCAGATTCCCTATGTAGGCAAGGCACACACACACACACACATAAACGCACAATGCTCTGGCATAACATGCCAACACATTAGCACAATCTGGAATACTTGAACACTGCAATCTGAAAAACAAAAGCTCTCTTTCTCTATCTCGCGCACACACAGCAAGTAGCGAGGTATGAAAGAGCCGGATAAAGGAATGAGACTAATGGAGGAAAGTTGCTTAATGACAAATTGTCAGATTGCCGAAGCCATTTTCTCTGCTCGTCATTTGGCTCTTTCATCCCCCAGCGCTGGTAAAATATTCCTGCTTTGGGCTTTTGCTCGGTCACACTTCCATTTCTTCTTCCTCGTTCCGTTGCATTCATCTCTCTCTCTCTCTCTCTCTCTCTCTCTACTTTCCAGACACGGGGGCAGAAGGCCCGTGATGTTGATGCGATCAAAAACTGGGTCATAAAAACACACATGCTCAACAACTCCATCCATTCTGCCTGTAAACACGGTATAATGGCCGTGAGAGTTGACTAATCCACTGCAACTGTGGTGTTTAGTGCAGTTCTAACAAATTGCGTGTGTTGCTTTAGTCCTCCAAACCATGTGGGGGCAGTATACCCCAGTTAGTTGATCTAGTTACTATCGTGTAAAAAGAGGCGAAGTCTGGCTCATCCTGGAGGACACTGTGGCATATTATTTTGTAAAGAAATATGGAATTTGGCAGGACTAAACCAATTCCTTGACGGAAATATCTGGAACTGAACGGAAGTTCAAGGTCCAAAACAATGATCTGTGCATACAAGGTTATAAATGGTTAAAAACTGCTACTTATCTACGGTATATCATCCATATTTAGGTCAAAATTAAGAGTTTGTGCCCACATATCTTGGCTGCACTGATGCCACCGCCACCGCCACCGCCAAAAATCAATAAATGTTTCTTTGGGATTAGCCAGATTTAGTTTGGAGGAAAGACTGGTCACACCAGTTAACAACTTCATCAAGGCCCCGCGTCCTCCAGAGGACCCGCATTTATAGACTCATTGGAATACTTGCAGACCCATTTGAATACAAAAAAGAATAATAGTGGTGAAAGCACACAGCCATGTGGGGGTCCAGGAGAAGATGAGAGCGTACCAGACAGGGTCCCATTTGCATTGTGATGTCTGCTCATTAAGTGGCCCATCCCACTGTGCTAAAATCCACATTTCATAATGTTTAAAAGAACATTTGGCTGAATACAGCTAAAACAGGATATGAGTCAATATAAATGGTTTGTATTTTCCTTAGCCACATATCCCTGACATCCCCCACTCCCATCCTCTACCCTAAAGCAAAGGTCTAACATGTCATGCACACATGTCAGATTTGACATGTGTTCAAATGTTTTCTTAACAAGGGACATACCCCGAGTCCCAGAAGGTGATAATTATTCAGCGCCTTAGGAGACGTAACCTTTGCCATTGGCACACCAATAGATTCTGCGTGCTAAGAATGATCGACTGTTCCAAGGTGCACTGGGGAATCTATGGAAATAAATACTGCAGTACACTTGGATAGACCCCCCTCTCTATAGCACCAGAAAGACAGTCTCCTCTCTTCGACCAAGATATTCTCACACAAACAATCTTCTTCTAGGATTCGAAAACCCTTCACTGAAATCACGTACATCACATTCGTTTAAATCTTCTTCCGATCCGGCCGTAGGCTTTTCAGGACAAAATGTTCTTCCGCATCCCCAACCACTGACTTGATCCCGTTCCAAAGCCACCAAGAGTATTCAACCCGCCCTTAGGTTGTTTACGATATATGGTCTGCACGTACATGTAGCTTTTACTATTCACGCACGCTCGCATGCCAACGGCGGCGAAGAGACCACGCGAGGTAGTCCAAGTCTTGCCCAAGGACGCGCGAAGGCACGTAGAGGGGCTTGCGGATTGAGCATCCAAACCTGCGACTAGTTGACAGCCCTCTCCACCACCTGAGCCACAGCTGCGCACGTTTGCACGCCTCCCTCTTTTGATTATTATCTCCCTCGTAATAAGACAGCTTCTTCTGATTAAGAGCATGTTTAATTCAGGGGTGAGCGCTGGGGAAAACAGACACAACACAGTTGCGTTTTATATTTTATAAGACCCGTTTATGTGTGACTGAGCACAGTGGATTTTTTTTTTTTTTTTTGTCTAGAGATGTGTTCAAAGCTCACATTAAAGTGGGGTATAGGATAGGAACATTTTTGTGGTTATTTACTGACATTTAGCTCACTGATGTGTAGCTGGCTTGTGGAATTTGGGATGATATGTCTAAAACATTAACTTTCTCTTTTCCCATCAAGTATTTCTTTTGCTGTAAGACTTATTTTACTGTTTTATAACCTTAAGCAGACATGCTAAGCAATTCCAGCTTCCAGTACCAGCTTACAACTAGTTTCCTGTTGAACTCAACTCAGCACTTTTGGCTAGACTTCACACTATTAGGTTACAGAAAACCGAGACCAGGAGGTACAGCAGAGACAGGTTAGCAGAATGGTAACAGGTGACCCGATTGGAAAACTGGGAGAAGGTGAGGCAGGCAGGAGTCTGAGCTCAGGGAGAGACACTGAGGACCTCTGGTGTGTGAAAAAAGCCAAATCATGAAACAATCAGAAGGATAGAAAAAGTCCATGACAAACCCCCAGGTGTTCTGTGAGATGATCATTAATGATGATGGCAATACAATAAATGATCATAATACGCACTACAAAAGCCAGGCTTAATGCTAGATTCTGTCACAGGGTCATACTAGAAGCAGAAGCTGTGATGAAATATGTTTGCCGACCACTGATTTTCAAGAGCAATACAGATAACAGAACTTGAAAAAGCGACATTTTAAGACGAGAACAAGAGGAAGCCAACATTTCTACAACCACAGGTGATGTGATGTAACATTATCTTCCATGGTGCTGTCAGAAGGAATGAGTCGCAAGCTTAAAGATTGAAATCGTCCTCCAGGTGTTCAGTGGGGTCATGTTTACCATGTGGGCGCCCTCTTGAGGTATTCGCAACCCCGTAAGTGGACATTTCCACAAGCTCCTTTGTTGCAGTTTAAGGTCCAACATAATCAACACCAGCTCCTGCATGAGCTGACTCCGTATAGTGGAGAGAACATGTACATGCGCTAATGCTAATGCTAATGCTAATGCTAAGTGAGAAGTTGTACCGTAATCTGCCACCAAGTTCAAAAGGAGCTTGCAAGGTAGTGGTTACCTACACAACTTGTCAACTCGTATTTCCACTCACGAGGTTTGCGAACGCCAAGGAGAATAACAACTGTAACCACGGTAACGATACGGAAACACGGCAATGGATATAAAAATGTAGACTGCCAAACTTAGAGGATAACATTTCATCCCTTCCTTCCTAAATGTCTTTAGTTTTTGTAACTAAAACTTGAAAGTGTCCGAGTCACATTTACCAGTTTGGCGTTTGGTCCATATCCTGGAGACAGAACCGCTAACCTTCTGGCTCGTGCCACCGTTACTCAATCAATACCAGTCCCCAAATCTGACCCAAGGAATCTGTGACCCCCTTGTGGGTAAAAAGACTCTGCTTGACCAGTTGTTAATCCTAGCTTGACTGCATTCACACACAAAAATAACAAACTATGAAAGAGCTATGACGCTCACATGCTAACTCAAGCAAAGAAACTTTTTCCAACATGGCCGCCTTAAGGTTACAGTAACCTTTTGCACCGTAGGTCATTAAAAACACATTAATGTCAACAAAGAACAACAATATACACACGTTAAAGCGACAAAATACTACTTTCAGTTGAACTAACAGCTCTTAGATGGTGCCAGCTCTGCCTCTCCGGAGTGCCCAACACAGCGGGGCTGTCAAGCAGAAATAACATGTCTCAAACAGTTACATATACTGTTACACAAGAACGAAGCCTCGGTGCGTTTCCACATCCAGAAAGTGACCCAAGCCGCTTCTTCCGCTTCTTCGGCACTGCTGACCGTTTACTTACAAACGGGACTGATGAGAAGTTGGCGTGATTTCTTCACGGCATTGTTTTTCTTTTTGTCTCCCATGAACATGACGGGCTCATCTACGTACATGGCATTTGAATACATGCTGACACATTACAGCACGCGGCTTATCTCGTAAACAGAAACCACGCACTGACACCCCAACTCCCCCACTGCAAGGCACAATGCAGAGCCTAATCCACAAACCTATTTTACTACATTGCACAGATATGCACGCATGAGTGAACCCACAGACAGCCCTCCTGTAATACAAAGCCTCATCTAAAATCACAAGTATCTACATGTATACATGACAGGCGTCACAAAGTAAGCCTCTGATGCTGTGAACAAGCCTGATCCGACTCTGAAATTCAGGCTCATATCAGAAAAATTACATTGGGAAGCTACACTTAAGACTACATGAGAGGCTTCTAATATTAAATTAAACACACAACGCTACATTTGCATTGGTATGCATGTGTGAAAACATTAAATAAATAAAGGTCCTTACTTATTTTCATGGTTGATTACTAACTGCCAGTATATTTTGATATTGGATATGGGTGATATGGACCTACCGTATTTTCCCAACCTGTTAAAGTTTTGTGCATTGTCAGAGTTGTAGTTCTTAAACCTTTACGATAAGAAAATATATATAACACATATATAAGCAATTTAATTGGACAGAATTATGCATAATCTGAAATAAATATGGCAATAGCAACCCATTTGTCATTATTATCCGAATAAAACAACCGGAATATTGTCGTAATTTGAAGATTAGGCGCCCAAAAACCTAAAACACAGCATCCATCTGGCACACGGTGCTAAATGGCACAAACTTTATGGTTTTATGGGATGTAAACAAACTGGAATGAGGAGGAGCGGGGAAGCACTGACCCATGGCAGCTCACAGATGTCAACACCACGGAGACTGACTTCACCCTGCTTCAGCTTTTGAAAGAAGCGCAGGAGAGAGCCCCGGGTTCAAATGTACACCGGCGAGACCGATGCCTCTCAAACGCTGCGCATTCACAGACGCTAGATATCCCAGTCGCGCTCACTGCTTTTTCTTTTTTTTTTTTTTTTGTTGTGTTGCCCTGTAAGTAGGAGCACGCAGTTCCACTCCACTTCCCGTGTCCGGCAGCAGCAGAAAACACAATGTACACATGATGTACATTCCTGTGCGCCCGCACACACACACACACACACACACACACTCACTCACCTGCTGTAAATACATGAAGGTGAGAGCTGCGCAGGACAGCTGAGGACAGGCATCCACGTTGGGTAACGCCACGCATGTTCCTCCAGGATGCTGCATGTTCCCTCCTCTGGCTGACAACACAAACCCCCTCAACCCCGACAATACACAACCCCCGGTCTGAGCGGCGAGGCAGGGAGAGGACGAGGATGAGAGAGAGAGAGAGAGAGAGAGAGAGAGAGAGGGGGAGAGAGAGAGAAAGCAAGTAATAAAGAAAAGAAAGACTGAAAGAAAGGGAGAGAGAGGCTGGCAGACAGTGAGCAGAGAGACGGAGCTTCAAAGGAAGCAGCAGCCGGTCCCGTGCGATGGAGACCTGAGTGTTTTCTGCTCACAAGAAGGAGGGACGAGCGCTAACACAGAGAGAGAGAGAGAGAGAGAGAGAGGGAGAGAGAGAGAGAGAGAGAGAGAGAGAGAGAGCGCTCTGCTGCAGTGTGTGTGACTCAGAGTGTGTGTGTGTGTGAGAGAGAGTCAGTGTGAGTCAGACTCAGTATGTATGTATGTATGTCTTCTCTGTGTGTGTGTGTGTGTGTGTGTGTGTGTGTGTTTGGAGGCAAACCAGCAGTGTGACTGCGCTCGCTGGAGCGTGAGGGAGGCAGAAAATTGTCTGTGCGCGTATGCGTGTGTGTGTGTGTGTGTGTGTGCGTGTGTGTGTGTGTGCGAGCTAGAAAGAGATAGAGAGAGAGAGGAAGACAAAGAGAAAGAGAAAGAGAGAGAGAGTCTTGCTGTGTGTGTGTGCATTTGTTTCTTGCAAAAAAATGCTGATCTCTCTCTCTCTCTCTCCCTCTCTCTCTCTCTCTCTCATTCTCTTGATGAATTGAAGTTCTCTGACATGTGTTACTGGAGGCGATCAAGGATGCTGACCGCAGCCTCCCTCTTTCTCTCTCTCACTCTCTGTCTCTCTGTGAAGTGCCGTCGCTCGCACGCAAAACTTTTTGAGTCATGCCAAAATGCCACACTGAAAAAAAAAAAAAAACACTACATACAGCTCATACACTATATAAAATAAGATATTTGGTGGCATTAATCGACCAGAGACCGTTAACTGTTTAGGTAAAGAAAAACGTCCACGTGTAGGGCTTCGCTAATTTCACGGTTTTCTATATTAGCGCTAGCTTAAATAAAGCTAATTAGCTAATATACCCCTTTTCACAGTGATATGCTGTAAAGATGGAGGGCTGGTTATTATTGATAGAAAAAGGTGTGAATAACCAAATTATGTATGAGGTAACGCTGGTGTTTTTGGGGATGCTGGGTAGTTATCTAATTTTAGCTAGTTAGCTAGGGTAGTTAGCTAATTTTGTATGATTGGTAACACAACTTAGACACAGTGTTTTTTTTTTTTTAATTAATTTTTTTTTTTAAGACTAATAACCAGATGAGAAATTGTTGCATGACGCCATTATCTATTTTTGTTTTTTCAATAAGCCCCATGATGTAAATTGGCAGACAGCACAACAAAATTAAATGCATTACGACCGCGGTTGTCTGAGGTGTGTCTGGTGAATGGATGAACTCTGCGCTTGTTTTCCAGGTACAGCGGTCATGAAAAGCCTCACGGAGACAGGTCGATGTGAATGGGACGCTTCACTCCCCCCTCCATTCAGCTCTTGGTATTCACCCGGCACTGATATCCAATATTCAGCCAGTGGCTTCTCCGAGAATCTCCACTTCAGACCCGTGTCAATCAATGACTCCTCCAATTCAGCTGACATCCCTGTCAACTTTGTCAAATCAAAAGTACTTCTAATCCGCTCCTCTCTACCAGACATTCCCGGGTAATACTCGTGAAACTACATGAGCCTTGACCACGGCAGCCGTGCCGGGTTTCTTTTAATGGCAACACATATTAAAAAAAAAAAAGGCATTAAACAAAATGCCTGTCGTATGTGTTGAATATTAAACATGATTTTAAGCCTCGTACGTTTACGCCCTGTAAAAAGGAAGTGTTTCTAGAAAACAATGCACAGTGTAATGGAGTGGAAAGTTGCAGCCACACAAGGAGGTGGAGAAATTAAAGGCTTTGCAGTATTGAAAGACATGCGCACTAAAATGAAAAGCTCTCAAGGTGCTACTCCGTCTCAACCCAAGTCAGATAACCAATAATCAGCCCAACTGACTGACAACTGACTATCAAACCAGTGAAGGTTTTCTGTCTCTCTCAGTTATTTTCAATTCTAGGCTTTATTGACATGGCCATATTAAGAAGCAGTATTGAGAACACACAGAGGGACTATATAGAGGTTTAAAAAAGAGAAATAATCTTAATATCTACATAAATTTGAGTTGTCTAGAGACCACGCATGATAACGGCAATGTTGGCACTGGTGGTCAAGACTGAACCAGAAGGAGAATAGGGTATATATGAGCAGCTGTGTGTGTGCAAGATATCATTTCAGATTTTGGATATTGTGATATAATCATATGTTTGAAAATGTGTCTTCGTTTGTCTTCAAGGCGCAATACGTGACAAATTATATATTTTATCAAATGGTAATCTGATGATACGCAAATTATATTTAGAAGCTAGTGGCTACATTTAGGTATCAAATACTACAGCATCAGTGCCGAGATCATAGACTGTAAGAAAAGTGGACGCCATGACAGCCCCTAAAAAGTGAACCCAAAGCATGTGGAGCTCCCCCCAGTGGCGGGCTGCTGTAGGTCATAAGCTCCACCCCCTCCAGATTCGTAGATGGAACTTGGAACAATTTTTTTTGTTATTACAGCGGTGGTTTTCTGTCATTTTTAGTATAGTTAATATGACACTAATGTATGTTCACGTGCCCATTTTTCTTTTATGTTTTGTTATAGTTACTACATACTACTTTTGGGGATTTGTACTGAGAGTAGGCATGTTTGTCTGTTTGAATCCTAAGCTATGCTAAACAACCTCAAGTCACATATACTTGAGGTTGTTGCATTTGTTTGGCAAATATTTGTGTAGTGAAATTGTAATTGACTTAATGTAATTATCTAGCTAGCTAAAAGAACACACTCCAGTAGAAGCTCTGTGGGGGAAAGAGTCAGCAGATGGTAGGTGGCATTTTACAAAGTCTGAATCCATAATGATGCTTGCTTAAAAAAAAACAAAAAAACTAGGTATGATCTAACAAATCTTTGTTCCAGCGCCAAACTCGCAAAATGGCGCTACCCGTATTCCTGCAATTCTAGTCTAATTTTGTCCAACTAGAGGAAGCGGAGATGTGTCGTCCATTTTTTTTTACAGTCTATGCCTAAGATAGTGGCATTATAGCTGCTGAATGTGTATATGCAGTGGTATTCATTATCAATTACTGAATGTACTGTAATTACTGGAAGGTACCGATACTAATTTCCTGATCATTTCAAAAGCCATAAACACCCCTGTTCTCTACTCACATTATTTTTAGTGCCAGCATATTATGATTTGATGTTCCCACCAATTAGAAAATCCTGCATATGCCTAAGGTCCAGCTACACTACTAAAGTAATTTGAGCTATTGCAAGTTAGTCTAATAAATATTTCTGTGTGCTTTTAATTTTTATTTTTTTTTAACCAGCCTGATCTGCCGTATATACGGTTTGCCTGCAACATCATTACTCTCCCATCATCAAAAAGGCGGCAGATGAAACAGACGCTAGCTGCCTTTAGATGGCTGTAAGAAGACTCATCAGAGAAAAGAGAAGGCTTTGGATTACGGCTCTGCATCATAGGAGCTGGCAGGAAACTCTCATTAATTCATACATGGGTGCGCCTTCACCAGCAGAAGTACAGAACGTACAGTAATTGTGCTGAGCCGCCGACCCGCTCTGCGCAGGTGAGCCGCACTCAGTCTTGGCATTGGGATTGCAGTGTGCTGCTTGGCATCGTCGCACTCTCCGCTGCGCCTCTCCTCCCACTGTGGCACGTGGCGAGCCACCGAGACACCAAGCTGCCGCAGCCGTGGCAGTAACCTCGGCGCGTGGGTCAGGAGAATGCCTTGTGTCAAATTACTTGGCGAAAATAGAGATACAGATGTCAAAAGCTAGACAAACCTTTGACGCGGCTGCAGCAGAAAAGAGGCAAGAAAGAAATCATTTGGGTGAACCTCCCCCTTTAAGGTGACACACAGGTGCAGTGCATACCGTGTGTTGTCAGTCAGGGGAATGAGGAATTACTGTTGCTGTGATGTGTGTGTGAAAGAAGGCGAAAGAAAAGAGAGAGGGAGATGAACATAAAGCCAAATATATACTGTAAAGCAGAACACTGCAACTGCATGGCTGCAGGCTGCAGAGCCGCCTTTTATCCATTCGTTCAACTAAAGAAACGCTCCCCCCTTTTTTTCTTCCTCTTCTCCTTCTCCACTTCTTGTCTTCCACCTCCATCCTTTGGGCACATTTTTTATTTTGCTGCCACACGCCATCAGCCAAGCCTTCGGCGCCCCGATAACGCGCCAACACCTTCCCCACTACCCTCGATTACAAGGGGGTAAAAAAAAATAAAACTAAAAAATCGATGGGATTTTTCTCCTTTTGTGACACATCCGCTTGCTTGCCAGTTCATTAGGTACACCGGTGAAAAGAAATGGATTCTAATACAACAGTGCTGCACTGAATCTTATCTCCGTGATGACTTCGAGGCATTTTGGAGGCCGCGGTTTGAAGTGCTACCAAACTGCCGGTACAAGGCTGTTATTCAGCGGGGCTAGGCTAAATAACCGTTTTATGTTTAATTCAATACAGTTTAAGAACGCCATAAACTACGCAATCCAAAATGATATTACAGTTGTATTACCACCTTGCTCTTGCAGTCGTGTCACAGTCAGGGCGATTCAGTGCTGTTATAGGAGAATACATTTGTTCAAGTCTCAACCTGATGTTTTAGCGCGCCTAATGTTTTGCTAATAATCACCAGAACCAAGTAATATGTGTAGTGATAGCAGCTAGCATACATGTGGCCATTAATAAAATTATTTTCAAATTGGAAAAACTGCAAAAAAATTGCAAAAAAAAAATAAATAATCAAAACAAAAGTGACAAAATAAAAAGAATTCTGCAAACTGTCAATGACCTATTAGCAGAAAAAAAAAATCATTGCGTGTTAAAAAAGAGCAAAACGACGTCCACAATAAATGACTCGACGGGTCCACGGGGCACAGCTGGTATTTTGTGTTTGCTCAGAAGCGAACGAGGAAGTGGACGCAACCTGAAGACATGGGAATGTAGACTTAAATGTCCTTTCTTACAAATGTACACATACAAACTTGTGCTTCTAGCTTTGTGAGGAATTTTATTGGCATAATGCATTGCATTCCCTTGAGGGTTTTAGTCCTCAAAAAGCTTGGATGCCCAGGAAACAAAGTATTTATATGTGTGTGCGTGTGTGTGTGTATATACTGTATATATATATATAAAGAGAGAAGGTGGAGAAAGTGTTGCTTTTTATTCCTCCATGGCGACCCAAGCTGTTGCTGAATGCATTCTGTTCCCTGAGATGTTCGTCCGTCCCATTATCACGAACGCAGCGTCTGCCTTGAGCAACTTTCTCCAGATTTGGTGCAAACATTCACTCGAGGATGAACTCATCGGAGTTCGTTGGTCAAAGGGGGAAGGGCATTTCTATCCCATAACACCCCTAAGGTTTCATGCTCCGTTTATGACAAAAAAGTTGCACACACGCCCCGCGGGGGTAAAATGATGAGGTGATGGCATTTCACACCCAAGAGGTCAAAGTTCAGATTCGCTGCGACAATATAGCGTGGTCCAAAGAAGGGTTTCGGGACAATATTAAATACCGGGACTCTGAGACAGTGGAGATGGTGACCGCGTTTCACCTTAAGGTCGGATAACTCACTTGGCGGGTGACACTAACGGCGGGTGCACGTGGAAAGAACGAGCTATTACAGAGCGATCCGCGGGTGTCTGCTGCACGCGCTGATGGATTTCTTCCTCGGGAAGAACGGACTTGCATGTCGTGAGGAAGAACAGTCTGCTCCGTCTCAGAGCAGACTGTTCTTCCTCACAACATGCAAGTCCAGTCAAGTTTTGTTTTTGTGTTTTTATAGCTGATTGCTGTCAAATTGTCACTAAACAAAGACAGTAGGTATCCTCACAAAAAAAAAAAACACTGCTATTATACATCCATGGAGTTAATTAAACTGGTCAATAAGTCTCTATTCATGGACATCTTAACTCCAGCTTGACCCAGTAAGCGTACACATGCAACTGTAAACTCACTTATAATACAGTCTGTGACGTTGGCATGCCTCCTAGTTCAGGGTGCCATTTGTCAGTGCTGTTAAAAAAAATAAAAAAAATAAAAATGGTTCACTGGGCTTGCTGCATCCCTCAGGAAATATTCTGATGTCCTAATTTGATTACAATATTATCAAGCAACTGTGAGATGAGCTGGCTATGACAGCCAGTGTGTCATTGTGTTTATTAGCCCGCAAACATTTAGTTTCCGTAAGATTCCCCGAACGTAATGTTCGCCTAATAAGACGTCACGTAGTCTCCTCTGTATCTAATTTCCAAATGTATTATATTGGGGACTACAAGTGACACCATCAAAGTGTTTCGTCACTTTGTTTCCCTAGTGACTAAGCCAACCGACCAACCAAATTTAGGATGTTGTGCTGCCATGGACAAAGACTGAGGACCACGCAGGTGAAGAAGTGCTTCAATTATTGTGTGCAAATATTCTGTTTTACTCTACTGACGCCAGCCCACTTACTTTGATGTCTACACAAAAGAAACAACAGGATGCGGAAGCTGGGATGCTTTGAGAAGGTTCCTGGTTTTTGAAAAGGCCGGAGTGCTGCAGGACCTTGATGTGCAGTTCTGAGAACTTGTGGTGTTGAGTCTTGTTTTAGTCGGTACCACCATGGACATGCTCAACGTATGTATTGGTCCCAGTGCAGGAGGTATATCACAAAGGATGAAATATAAGAAGAAAAGATTGTCATGAAACAGCCCAAGAAGAAAATCGGCACGGGTTCCTAACTCTGGAACAACCTCCGAAAGTGGAAAAGCCCAAGGACGGAAGAAGTCGTTGGTCTGTTTCTGCTTTGTGGGAGCTTTGGACTAGTGTCTTGGGACCATTGGGGTCATTCTTGTGTGGCTGCACACTTGGCTGGGCTAAATATACACTGATCAGGCATAACATTGTGACCACTTTCCCAAAATTGTGTAGGCTTTCCTTTGCGCAACAGAAAGTTGCTAGTGGGGGCTTTGGGTCCTATGGGTTGTGGACCATCCCACGGATACTTGATCAGTTTGGGATCTAGGGAATTTGGAGGCCAGGTCAACACCTTGTTCTGAACCGTTTTTGTGTGTGTTCCTGTGTCAGGCTGCATCGTGTTGGGGCTGGCTGCTGCCATCAAGGAATGTCATTGGTATTGTTGGGGGTGAGAGTATCATTTGCCTGCAATGCACATTGGATTTGAGTTGCCAGGCATCTGAGTTGCGCTTGCTTTGGCTAATTTTCAAATGGTCTATCTTGGGAATGGGTGTCTCCACTCTCAGTGGTCATATTCAGGTTTACAGTGTTAAGCATGTTTTACCAGAAGCCCTACGTGAGTCTCTCTTCCTTTTTACATAAATCAAGCATTTCACTTTCCTGCACATGAACTGCAGGAAATGGAAAACCCCAGCCACAGGTTTCAGACGGTCCCCTCGGAAACCTCCAAGCCTGAGCCGTCCACATTCTGTCTTTCTCAGTCAGTCCACGAGATGTCCCCAGTGTTTCCTCCTTTGGCCCCTGCTGCTTGTAATTATTATCTCATTATCTTTCACGTATTAAGCCCAACTCCTTAGTTCAGTCAGCGCTAGATTGTCTCATTCGTTGTCGTGTGTTTGTGTCTCGTGCCGTTTCCCAGCAGTACTTGTTCTCCTATGAGCAGCTCGCGTTCGGCCGTGTTTGTATTCATTCCCGGGCTTGTAATGTAACACAGACAGAGACACGGGCAACAGCAACAACAAGAGAGTGCCATAATAAATTGAAAGCTCCTTCTGCCCCGGGTCAGTGACTCATTCTATTGGATAATGACAAAGTATTATGCAAAACTGCTGGCGACTGTTTCATGATTGACAGATTTTTTCAGAAGTCTTTGGTTTTTCTAACTCCCGGGCACTCTTCAGGCATGTGTATGCCACTGTATTCATCTAAAGGACAGTTTTACATATTCATGTTAAATAACACATATTAAAAGATCACAGTGGGTCACGGCTGGAGGTGGGAAAATGATGAATATAGAGATGCCAGCGGTTGCACGCAAGGTCTCGTGTCGTGTAAAACCAACTGAAGCCCCAATTTCAAATCAACCTGCCTTCGCAGTCACAAACCACTAGTTTTATGCTCACGCCGAACACAAGCATGGGCCGCTCATCGGTTTTCTGCTGACAATCCTATGAAGGTTATTCATTTAAGATGACTGCAGCCTCAACAATGTTGGCAAAAACAGAGAAAGGGAGCATTACTGTGAGGAATTGCACCGCCTGGTCCGTCTGTTCTTCCATTTTATACAACAGCAGTCTCAGTCAGGACAGATTTTGGTCACAATATGAAAACGGCATAAAACAAGCTCACGAAAAATTATATAAAAGACCTTGTGCAGCCTGTGTGTGGGAAATCAGACCATGGAGCTGCAGACAGAGGAGTCTTGTGTGCCAGAAATCAAAGTGATCATCAAACGGACATGTTGCTAATTGTTCAGGCAAGTAATCAGACATTGGAAGGATACACTGATCGGCCACAACATTAAAACCACTGACAGGAGAGGTTATTCACGTTGATCATCTGGTGACCATTCAAAGTTCTTCTGGGAAACCTTTGGACCTGGCATTTGTGTGGATGTTACGCCCACCAAGACCAGACCAGGCACCCCAAGCCATCCCCAGCAGGGTTCACACACACAAAAACGGTTTAGGAACATCTACAAAAACATGAAGAACTTCACAAGGTGTTGACCTGGCCTCCAAATTCACTAGATCCCAAACTGATCAACTCTCTATGGGATGATCCACAGAGGCCCCCTTCCTCAGTCCAAAAGCCTCCCCACTAACACAATTCTGTTGCCAGACACCACAAGGCACCCTCAGAAGGTCCTTGTCAGTTCTCTGATGAGTCCAGAACTGAAGCTCAAGGGAGACCTACACAATATTAGGAAGATGGTCATAATGTTATGCTTGGTTATGTACGCACAAGTCAGAGCCAAGCACTGGGAGCGACTCAGGGTTCAGTATCTTGCTCAAGGACACTCCAGCAAGCCGGCTTGTGATGTACAGGAAGCTTAGGTGTCTATTTATTTAGTATGTGGTGGTATGAAATCTTCATTTTGATATTTATCTGGAAGATAAAGATGTGCACCTGGAGTCTAATTCTTGAAAACCGATGGGTAAAGAGCCCTAAAAAGCAGCAGTGCAACCAAGAAATTAGGTATTTATCATATCCATTTGTTTATATATCCAAAGAGTACGCACAGGAATGGATTGCCTCTATATGGCATCGCCTCAGTTACGTCACCTCAAAGCTGAGGTAGTTCAGCTTGGCTCCCGCCGACTTCACGTTGCCAAAGGTTTTTTTTTGTTTTTTTTTCATTACAGATCTCCAAAATTGTTGAAATACACCACTGCGCTGCAAAAATGTCTTAGAATTGCCCGTTTGTCTTGGACTGACCGCCAAAGCGAAATCAGCTCAAGATGCGACAGTCTGATGCAAAAAAGACTCTCCAAGAGGTGTGCCAGGAAAGATGCTTTCATGTCCAAAAACGACATTAGCGCAAAACCAGCTTGCCAGCTGACATATAGGCAGAAATCAGGCCTTTTGCAATAATGTGGTCTGGGCAGACAAATCAAAGAAAGGACTGTTTGCCCACAGTAACAGTAGGCATGTTTGGCACAGACCAAAGTCAGCTTTTCACGCATCATATCAAAGAGTGCTTGAAGATAACGGGAGGCCATCTGTCTGAAAGCTGAACCGGAAGTGGGAACAGCATAACTAGTGTATAGCGAGTCTTCAAGTTAGAGCTGTTAATAGATTAAAATGTTTAATCACAATTAATCGCATGATTACCGTAGCTAACGCTAGATTTGGTATCTGTTTTAAATGTGCCTTAAAGGGATATTTTTCAAGCTTTTAATGGCATTAACAACACATGTGTGGACAAATATGCTTGCTTTAAGCAAACTAAATGAATTATTAATGCAAAAGTCCAAAACAATGACGTATACTAGATTAACGATCTCTGCTGATAAGCAAGCATTGAAGCTGAATTTACAGTTTTGACCCTACAGGGCATATTACTGCACCCTGCAGGGTTATTAATGTGTTGACAGTCCTAATCAAAATAGATTTCCTAAATGTGCCCAAAACGCTGCCAATTTTCATTGGATGTACCATTTCACATGACTATATTGCAGTTGTTTTCCTTTAAAAGGAAGTGGCATACTTGTTGTCTTGATTTACCAGATCTAGAAGAGTCCCAAAGAAATCATATAAAAGCCAAAAAGGCATCGCTTGAACAGAAAAAAAATAATGATTGTCACGGGGGGAGGGCAACCCACCTCATCAATATCACATGCACTGGAAAAAAAAATAAAAAATTAATGCCTCAATAATTGGTGAGGCATCCTTGCCAGGAACCTTCGCTGATGGCGATACTTAGTGCCGTGGTGACTCTCCACCAAGCACAGGGGAGGCTGGACCATCACAAAGTAAGTATTTTATTTTATTGCTTCGTGATTGTTTCGGAGGTTTATGGACCTTTAGTCACACTCACTGAACTGCAAAACACAAATGATTTAATTCACCCTCCCAGCCAAGGGAACTGAGGCCGTGAACTGACAATATTCACGAGTTGCTGGCACAGCTCAAATCAGACTGGCTGAGACAACAACAACAACAACAACAACCATCTCAAACTTCTGAACTTAATTTGCCAGCATCGATGTTAATATGATTTCATCAGTTATGCCGAGTGGACTGAGTGCGTTTGTGCGTTTCACATCAGCTTGTAATCACATTCCCTTTGGAGGGAATTTGCCTGAACATGGTCAATGGTGCTTCAAAATGTTGTGATTGAAAAATCCCGCTATACGCGTGGAAACGTGATGCACGATTTGCGCAAAAAACTGAGCTCACCATTGAAAAATAAGGCCTCTGGGGTTAGTTTTCTACGTCACCACTGTTCCTGCATCTTCAACCAGCATGAATATGCAAATCAGTTAGGTGTGACTAGCTGACATGCTAAGAAGCTATTTTTTTCAATGTTTCTAATTTTACAGTATACATTTGCATCTGCTTAAAGGGGAACTACCATTTTTTACAAACTGGACCTTATTTCTGGCATAAAATACAATCGTTTACACACCGATATAACTTTGGTGTCTTTCGGAGTCACTCGGAAGATATTTAGATCCATCAGAGCGCTGTGTATATCCATATAATGGGAGTGACTGGGGCACCGAAACGCAGCCTCTATATAGCGCATTATCTGCCGTGAAACTCGTTAATTTTACCAATATTTTGTTATGATAGGCTAGTGCTATTACCCGTTGAGTTAGCTGTTATATATCGTGGACAAGCAGCGGTTTGCTGTTCTTTGGCCAGCTGTTCCCCTCTCTGCCTCTGCATCCTCCTTTCAACAAGCTCCTCCTCCATATACTCTGGCTCAAAACGGTAAGGGCGTCCATCATGAACAAAGTCGCCGTCCACAACCGCAGAATTGGAAAAATATTCAGCCATGTTGCAAAAAAATAGCAGTAGCAAATTACAAGTAAACAAGCTGCAGATAATGGATTAGTTTGAGGCTGCGTTTGGGTGCCCCAGTCACTCCCACTATATGGATATACGTGGATAACACCAAAGGTATATGGTGAGTAAATAATCGTATTTTATGCCAGAAATAAGGTCCAGGTTTTAAAAAACGGCAATTCCCCTTTAAACCTGTTCATAGTTCAAACCCAACCACCCCCGAATGTTGCATTAACCCGCAGATCTTGATCCAATCACAGGGGTCAGACATGTGGTAAAACACCGACTGCAACTCCGACACACAAATGAGGTTTACGTGTAAGCACAAGCACACATCGACCAGGTTCAGATGAAACCTGGTAGGGCTTACACATCTAACAAGCCTTTAAATCCCAAGGAGTCCAAGAAACCATTCAATACTCTAAGATGTGAACCGGAGAGAAGGGAGTGATGTACAATACTGTGACAGGTGTGGGGCACGCTACATGGGTGAAATAGAGAGGACCCTGCAGGGGACTGAATGAATATCAGCTCTTTGTGAACACCAGACCGAAACCATTCCCAGCATCCACAGGCAGGAGGCCATCGACCGTGATGTCAATGGATGACCGGAGGAAAATGAAGTAGCGCATTCACATCTAGCATCACAAACCGAAGACACACCATCTGCCACGTATTCAACAATGGATTGCCATATTACGGCATTTTCACATTTCGGTAAGGGTATATCTCTAAAAGGATCAATACCTAAAAAAAAAAATGTGTTTACCAGTTGGAAAACCAACAATCCTTCTGTCAGTCTTGATGACAAAGCAGATTATCTCCGTGCTAGAAGGAATTACAGATTAGCAGGTGCACGGTGCTAACATAAAGACGCTGTCAATGGTTCCCACTTGAAAAGACCAATTTGTACACTTTGGAGAACAATTACCTGTCAATGTCTTTGGGGAAATGGCACAAGGCAAGCTGTTTACCATTGCTTTGTTTTATTCCAACACTGTTTTTCTCAGTCATGTAGCCTTAAGGTAAAGGAATATTGGTATTTTCAGTCCAAAATGGCGGACGCCCTTCCAAAGCGCAATCTGGGCGCAGTTGTCAAAAATGCCACTGGTATCTATGGCGTCTTCGCTCGGTACTCTTTGCCTTGGAAGTGTAATCACACCATCGCTTCTGAAACACTACGTATCTGACAGCTTATTTCCTTGGTGGAGCTGACAGTGATGGATGGAAATTGAGATATGCGCTTCTCTGTGTTACTAGCGGGCGAGTGCACACGCAAGCGTTTAAGTTCCTATAACCACCTCGGGTGTGTGAGTGCATGCGTTGATAGCAGTACTCTTCTAAGGGTTATCACCGCATGATATCTTGGGGGCAAACAGCCGGCTAATAAGTCCCTAGGTGAAATGAAACAAAGGGAGACAGCTAGATAGGAGCTAGATAAAGTTTGGAGCTTTTAACAAGCCTTTATTGTGCAATTAAAAGTTTTACTTGGCGTCACTATACAGAGAGCAACCCCTCTAACTACTGAAACAAAACAACATCACCCAGAGAGACACAATCAATATGCCATACCTAATCTTGTGGCACCTTTTCTGTTAGCCCATTGCTTTGCATTCTTGTCATCAACTTACAGCGCTGTTCTCAAGTGGCCGCCCGCAAAACGTATTCTTTGAAACAGGCTTACTGTAAATTAGACCAAGGCCTTTGTTTCTGTTGTACACTTTGCCTGAACACCAAGTGCGGAGGAAGCCATAATCAGCCAGCTGTCTAAATGAACCACATTTTCTACCGAGGAGTGCATCCCCCTCAAGTGGGTGGCTGCTCCTGGCTGTTTGGCTGCCAAACTTAATGAGGTTATGCCTTAGCTGTTGGGCAACTTTTTTTTTTTTTTTTTTTTTTGTCGAAGCCCTAATGAACAATGGATGATGAACAGAAACCAAGGATGAGCTACGGTCCGCGGTCGTTAAGACGGTTAAGTTTGGCCACAGCCAAGAAACTGCGCAAGCTGAAAGGTGCACCACCTGGGGAAGTCGCCTAGCTTGAGGTAAGGCCTTTTTTTCTTTTTTTTTTGTTAAGCAGCAACTAAGGCTTGCAGCCAAAGTTTGGTGGCTGCCGGAACTAAAACTTTCATAGATAATCAAATCCCGCTGGCCTAATTTTGTTCGCTCAACCTCTGCGCTGACAGTTATTCTGGCAGTGCCGCATATTCTGCTGTAAATCAGTCTTACTTCCATAACAAATCTACTAACATGCATGCCTCCCACTTTCCACCACTACCCCACGACTTCATGATATCCAGGAAGTCAGCTATCTGCATATTTTACTACAACATTCTGTCCCATCGCCTACCTAACCCTAACCTTAACCCCATTTGCCGTCACATCCTACACAGATATTTCTAATCTCTAAAACTTTTCTCTCAGTGCTTTAATCCACGTTGTTGTTCGCTTCTGAAAGGTCTCCCTTACTGAAATTTCTACTGCACTGCTCTAATGCCATGCCACTGGCAGCTGTAGTGACATTTTCAAAATGTTTTGAGTGCCCTGGAATGATTACTGACACTGGCTAATTCTGTTGTGGTTCTGTGTTGATTTCTGACCGTAGGACACCGCAAAGTTCACCTCTGTTCCATTTTTATGAAGAAAACATGCCCCAAAAAGCAATTCTGGGAAATGATTTATGTAGGTATGTGCAATTAGGACTTA
The DNA here is from genome assembly GCA_005024645.1 of Planiliza haematocheilus. Classification (NCBI taxonomy): domain Eukaryota; kingdom Metazoa; phylum Chordata; class Actinopteri; order Mugiliformes; family Mugilidae; genus Planiliza; species Planiliza haematocheilus. Next base: position 2,600,792 of record SRSE01001373.1, read on the forward strand.
GCTGCATCAAAAAAAATAAAAAAATAAAAATAAAAATCTGTATAGGAATATGGAAATGCACGGTGCTGAGGCCCAGCAGGTTATTTGCTCTCTTCCTCTTCTGATCACTCCTCGGTGTAGGCAGTGAAACCCCGCAGGCGGCATTTGACTATCGCATGTTCATCGAAGTAAAAAATATCTTATGGATATTAAATATTAAACATGAGTTAGCATTGCCCGTCCCCATTAGAGAGGTTGCGAAAACCCGAAATAAATGGCAGAATACCGTTGGACACGGAGTTTCCTGAAACCGTCTCCCCACTGTGCAAAGCCAGCAAACATTTCAACCCGGCTATTCCAATTTACTCCCATAATTGGCTGTCTGTGCAGAGAGAAAGTGGCCATATCTCAGGGTTTTCCTCTGCCGGCCTGACGGCTTGTAATTAGAGGAGGGAAAGAGTCTGTTCCTTCAATTAAACAATGGCGGAGCAGGAAGAAGGACTGCCCTCTTTTTGTGGAGCCGACTAAAGCAGCAGCAGCGCTCTCCCAGCAAAATAAATACAGCAGCGCGTAATGAGCTAAGCGGCGCATGCACGTGCGCGCTTGTGTGTACGCGCGTGCACCGGGTAAATATTGGCAGTTATTTAAGCTGGCTGAAGTAATTGATGATCTAATTTGCGGGAGCTGGGCGGAGACTAAAGGAGACGGGAGAAAACCTCTGCTTTCTTCTTAGCTTTTCAATCTGACGTGCACGTGAGTTTTTCACATGACCTTCTTTTGCTTGTTCTGCTACTGGAAACCAGTATAATTACCCATGCTGGCATTAAAAGCCAGCAGGACAAGGTCAAGTAGGTGCTTACAGGTGTGTTCATTAGTGTAAAATAATATTAATGTTTGAGGCGTTTTCTATAAAAGGGTCACGGGGGGGGCTGGAGCCTGTCCCAGCTGTCATCGGGCGAGATGCGGAGTACGGCCCTGGACAGGTGGCGAGTCTATCGCATGGCTAACACAGAGACAACTATTCACACTCACATGCACACCTACGGCTAATTTAGAATCACCGGTTAACTTAACGAGCATGTCTTTGGACGGTAGGAGGAAGCCGGAGTAAGAATCTTCACAAAAAGTTCTAATACCCTCTTTAATTGGTAATGAACATTTTCGTTTCCCGGCATTACAAACGTGAGTAATTGAAAGTCATGCCGGATTTGACACTAGCGGCCCTACTTTGTGCTCTGACCTTGGATGTGCAGATAACAGTCAGCTGGAGTGCTTTCCGAGGAAAACGTCTAAACACAATGATCTTAAGTCACGAGGATGTCCGCGCGGGCCGTTATCCGCAATGAGCATCAGCGATAACGCTGGGAAGAATTGGTTTTTGTATTCCAGCAGTATGTGTGAATGTTCAGATATGACGAAGTTAGGACTCTGAGAAGAAAGAGATTTTATGTATGTCAGTGAAATATAATGAGATCATGGGCCGGCCTGGTAGCCTCAGCTTATCACATAATTACAGTTTTGTGCTTGTTTCCACTAGTGAACATTTGCTACCTTTCACATGACCTTTTCTATGCCTGCATTGCCGCCCTGCCTTCAGTTCATCTATGAAAAAATAAAAAAATTAAGTAAAGAATGAAACAATAAACAATAAATGAAATCAAATATTACAAGTCTAAAGTGAATGTGAAAAGAACTGTCTGGAATAATCACTACTGTTTTATCTTGGTTGCTAGTATTATGTATAAAATCTTTTGCCAAGAACAGAAGATCTAAGATGAATATGTAGACATGCTTAAAGGGGATTGTCATTTTGTTTTACAACCTGGACCTTATTTCTGGCATAAAATACGATCGTTTACTCACCCATATAACTTTGGTGTCATTTAGACTCGTTCATAAATCCATATAGTGGAAGTGAATGGGGCACCGAAACACAGCCTCTAAATAACGCATTATCCGCCGCAAAACTCAGTTCATTTCAACAATATTTTGTTATGATACACTAGTGCTATTCCCCGTTGAGTCTGGAGTTACCTGTTATCATCATACGGCCTCTGTAGATTGACCTCTGACATGGATGATGTCATCTCTGAGCGTGGCTTGTTTACCTGTAATCCATATAGTGAGAGTGACTGGGGCACCCAAACTCAGCCTCAAACTAACACATTATCTGTGGCTTGTTTACTTGTAATTTGCTATTGCTATTTTTTTGCAACATGGCTGAATATTTTCAGATTCTGAGGTTGTGGACCACGACTTTGTTCATGATGACGCTCTTACCGTTCTGTTGTGTCTTCACGGATGTGCAGCGGTTTGTTGTTCTTTGGCTAGCTGTTCCTCTCTCTTCCTCCGCATCCTCCTATCAATGAACTCCCCATCCGTATACTTCGGCTCAAAACGATAAGAGCGTCCATCATAAACAAAGTCGTCGTCCACAACCTCAGAATCGAAAAGTATTCAGCCATGTTGCAAAAAATTAGCAGTAGCAAATTACAGGTAAACAAGCGGCGGTCAGAGATGACGTCATCCAGGTCAGAAGTTAGTAGGTCAATCTACAGACCTCGAATGATGATAACAGCTAACTCCAGACTCAACAGGGAATAGCACTAGTGTATCAGAACAAAATATTGGTGAAATGAACAAGTTATGTGGCAGATAATGCGTTATTTAGAAGCTGCGTTTCGGTGCCCCATTCACTCCCACTATATGGATATACGCGGATCTAAATGTCGTCCAACGACTCCATATGTCACCAAACTTATAAGGGTGAGTAAATATTCGTATTTTATGCCAGAAATAAAGTCCAGGTTGTAAAAAATGCTAATTCTCCTTTAAGTCTATGGCTTATTTAGTGGCAGTTCATGGTTTGGTTGAAAAAAAAAACAAATAATGTTACATAAATACGTTCTAACACAAAAACATATTTTCAATCTAGGGTAAATTTAACACAGCATTTCATGCTTGTATATGGTTTAACCACAATCAAAACTTAGTGGGAACTTGAATTATTGAATAAAACATTGGAGACAACGAGCACATAGGTTGATATTATGACTTTTTTTATTATTACTACCTGAGCTTTATTTATTCAGCAACAACATTTATTTTAATACCAGGTTTTACCAGAGAATTCACAGAATTAGCTGCATTTCTGAGGTCCTTCCCACTTGAAACGCTGACACATGCAGTCTTTTTGTTATTTGTATTTGTGCCACACAAACACACACACACCGACATTGCTCTGCAGTGCCGTCTCTGAGTGGCTGCGTATGTGTACAACAGTGTTTGTTGGTGCGCAGAGAGTGTGAGCGTACACGGTCTTTTACCTGCCATGCATGGCGGAGCAAGGCAATTGAACACTGGCGGCAACGGTCATTCAGTCGGCTTGTGGAACTCAAATGTCAGCAGCGAAGGCTGAAACCGAAAGCTATGAAATAATGAAAAAGCGCGGTGCCTGTGTTCGTCTGGGGAAATGTCCGCCACGGACCCAATGGGAAACCGGTGGTAGCTGCTGACCTGCTGTGTTCAGCTGACTTGGGCTTCAGCGTGCCAATAAAAAAAACTCCATTACAAATTCATTAGCTTTCTATTGCAATTTTAAAAGCATTGCATTAAAGCTGGAGCGGGAGGACGTTTACATATAAATGAACGGCCGTTACATTCAAGCCCCTGCCAAATGAGGTGGCACAGTGCTGATTAAGCATGTCGGCAGCAGGTAGATCTCCCTGGGTTCTTTACTCTGTATTTTGCAGTTTACCAGAGTTTTAAATCTGGTTCCTGTGGTGTTTTATCAGAGCTGAAGCAGACGTCAACCTACAGAGTAAAGTCTCTCAAGTGGAAGTATGCCAGAAAAACCTAGGAAACCTAAGAATTATAGTCTAGACAAGAAACCAATCCACAGCGAGGACAAACACAGACTGTTGCTTTTTCACTGCTTGAGAGTGCTGTAAAATATTCTGAGTAGACTTTGCAGGAGTTACATTTCCGACACCTGAAGAATAGTGTGTCGTTCTGAAAATGTTGATATTCGAATGTTGGAAATTTTGATATTTTTGCAGCAACACATGATTGGGATTTTCTAGAACTAGTAGGCGTCATAAGCCTGATTGCCAATGTTGCTGTAATTACCGTCCTTGCTGGAAGGGGGCGACAAACATTCCACACGGGAGCTTTAAAGGGACTCATTTAAAATGGAAACTAGTACTAGTGTGTGTTGGAATTTTTCGAAACACTGCCAACGACAGACGCACAATTAACAAGTTTACCATAACTGGTTTTATAACTGGGTTGAATCCTGATACATTTGTACAAACATCCGCTTCATCACATGATAGTGAAGCACAAAAACAGAAGGCTACTTGTAAGGACCAATTTACTTTTGACTTTGGAATGAGAGAACGCTTGGTGATATCTTGGCGATTACAGAAAGACAAATATGAGACGTTCAAGGGAAATTCATTCTATTGAAATCGGTAACATATGCTAAAAAAGAGAGACAATTTTTCAAATCATCTAAATTCAGTCCTAATGATAATAATGACCTCAACATCCAATGATAACCTCAATCTCAGAGTCAATTTCCAAAGCTGTCGCCAATGCAATAACAGTATACTTACAAAAACTGATACATTCAGAACAGCAATTTAATATACTCCAGTTAGACATGTTGGGAAACTTTGGCTATTACGGGCTTGTATTACTTGGGTTTGCTCCTTTATTGCTTAACCTTACGTAATGCAAGGCAAGCATATCTAAAGAAGTGAGTGGATCACTATCACCACTTCGTCCTTGAGGCGAACACTATTGATTTTGGGGTTTCTAGAAGCATTTTCGAATAGACACTGGTGGCTTTTGAGAGTGTTTTCAAATCAGCATTAGTATGCTCGATGACAAATACATCGTAGTGTGAGAGGCTTGCGCTAAACCTGGCAATCTATCAACCTCTCGAAGCGATAAATATTAATCGAAACGTGCGCAATATTAATTGTCGTATTATGCCGACGACATAATCACATCACAGGCTGAGAAAATCCACGCTGTTGTCCATGGGGCGTCGTTCAGACGCTTGACACGAGGCATGACATCAGTTCTTTTTGAACATAATTGAAGGGTAAGCGCCGTGATGGAGGGAAAAAAAAAAAAAAACGCAGATAAGAGTCAGTATTTAAATAAAGCTCAGGTTCAATGCATCAAGGAGGTGTATTACAATAATGAATTCAGCCTAATGATCACTTCCCCAGCACTAATTCCTCTGATGTGATAGATTTATGTCGTGCTCACAGCTCTGTTGCTCTTTTAATTTGCAAATCATGCCTCAGCGCTTCCTGCATGTTTCAAATTAAAAGCCTACCAACAAAAAGGATGACCTTACTCCCTCAGACGAGCCTAGATGCTTTTAAGACGAAACTGGCGGTGTTAAGGTACCTTCAGTGATCCATTACTTCAGATAATCGGCAAATGAATGACTTTCTTGTTGGTGCTACTGAATCTATGTCCGCAAGAGATAAAGATGGAGGGGTTTAGGTGCAGATATGCATTGGGCTTCTCTCTAATACCTAATAAAATAATGTTAAATATGCAAAAGAATTTAATCCAACCTTCTGGAAACTGTGAGCAGGTTGCGTGGCAGAGACAAACTGACTGAAACACGAGTGTAATCTCTCTGACTCAAGCCCTCTGACGTGTAAATCAGAGTGTGTCATGTGCAAATGATATGTAAATAAGAGCCCCATGTAGTGCATTGTACAACTGAATCCAATTGATCAATCTGTCATCACATCACCGCTTATTAAGATCTCGCGTGAGAGTTTCATGAATCAGAGCTCCTCGATGGCCCGGAGCAAGGCTGTTTTGTGAGCCCGACGTGATGCACGAGAGACACCGTACCCCTGATCCATAATACGCAGTCCGTTACAGCATTTTCAGAAAAAAAAACAGGATAATTAAAATGCACGGGAGCTTTAAAAATAGACTCCCTCTTGTCGATTTTGCATTTAACCCCAGATTCGCCGCAGCACCGAAAGATCCTTTCGGTGAGTCCATCATTAAAAGCGCGCGGCGAGTTTCAAGGTTTCCAGGAGCGCTCGATGCGCCCCGCTAATTTGCATAAAATGATTTACAGCTACAGTTTTCAATTTGGTCTAAACAGATGGCATGTTGCATTTAAATAGCTCACACAATGTATGTGTGACGGCGCGCAGCTCCGGTAAAGTAAAGGAACAAGCAGTGAAGGATGCAGGATACAGGGTGTGTGTAATGCCATTAAACGTACAAATTGGCCAAAAAATATAGTGTAGAAACATGGGCGTGGCAAAGTTAGTTGAGTTGTGTACACACAGTCCAAGCCCTCATCATTTGGTGCATAGATTCACTATATTTTACATGCACACAGTAAAGCGGGTTACCAGAAGAAATCAGGTCATGTTGCCTGGGGAAGAGCACTAAAGCTCACCGACGTTCAGATTTTGCACTGCGCTTTTATTCATGTATGTGCAGTAATGAATAAGTAAAGTTTTTGCAAATGAGGAGCTTGTTTTAAAGCCTTTCCCCAAGAAATCAGGTCTTTGCACCAAAACCACCGATGAGATCCAAGGGCTTCGTCGTTTCTGAACTGTTTACCGGCATATGTCATTGTACACCAATTGGCCACAACACCAAAACCAATGACAGGTGAGGGGGATGAAATGAATGATCTTGCTGCAATGCAACGTTCTGCTGAGAAATCTGGCTCTGGATGTAGAGGTTATTTACCTAAACACTGTTGCCTCAATGGCTGCAGCCATCCACAGCAGGACAATGCAGCCTTCCACAACAGAGAAACAACTCAAAACAAGTACTGAAAAATAGTCCAAGGTTGACTGGTGACTCCAAACTGGTGAAGTATCTGTGGGATGCTCTGGAACAAGCCCGATTCACAGAGTCTCAAAGACTCCCCAACCAACGTCCTGTTGCCGGACGCCATAGGACACCCTCAGAAGGCCTGTGTTCCTATACCAATGTACCTGAACTTTGTAGGAGGAATTGCAGCCCCTCATATCCTTGCAGAGTTCTTCTCAGAATGGCATCCATTTCTTCTCCTTATAGAAAACCCAATACAAAGTCCCGCTCTGTTTACTGTATTACCAGCTGGAAGCATACCTTTAAAATGGCAGTCAACTGATTTCACTACATACAGGGGATGCTAACTGGAGGGTGTGGTCAAAAAGGCAATCTTTGACCTACATCCATGACTCCAAGGCAGCTCCTGTCGGGTTTTGTTATTTGTTTTCAATCCTCATTTTCATAAATAATTTGAAATACATAGGCCATCATCTTGCGGACATCTGCACAGCTTGGATTATTTTGGATGTGGACAGTGAGACATGTTTTTTGCTCAGGCGCCGTCGTGGTTATCAGGAGAACTCAACCTCTACGCAGACGACGACCACGTGTGACTGACCAAATTGAACCCAAACCATGATATTTTCACCAAAATCTTGCCCTCTAATCATGTTTGGAGCCTAACCTCCAAACCAACACCCCAACTTTCACTCTCAAACTGACTGCTCATAATTCAAGAGTCAACTCCATTCTTACTCAGCTCTAAACGTCGATGGCTTATTTAATTAAGTTAAATAAACCACTAAACCGATCAAATAACTCTTATTGTAATACACTGGGCATCTTATAACTGTATAACATAACCCATTATCCCTTATTTCTTCATGTGCTCACCCAATTTACTTTTTGGTAACATATAGTATTGCTTCAACTTGGTGAGGTCCTCACCTCAAACCCTACAAGAGCAGCAGACTAAACCATTAGCTCTCATATTATTTTACACACACAGCCGGTCAAACTATTTACTCAGTCGACAATTACAGTTTACATTTTTACATCAATCCTTTCAAATGCAGATAAGCAGTGTTTTCAATTCCGAGCTTCGCGAGAGCCCTCTCAGCGCTGCGGCCTTGGTGAATTCCAATAATTCCGACTCGCCACGTTCGGCCGTGAAACAAGAGCTGCAGTGCTGCAGTGCTTAATTTGTACATACAAAACGTGGCGGAGTGAAATGTGTTTGCTGTGCACTACAGAGGAAAGCGGTCGGTATCAGTGCAGGGGGAGGAGAGATGGAGTCAGTGGTGCTCTGGTTAGACATCCTCTGTGATAAGACAGCAGCATCAGCATTCCTCATCCTGTGCCTCTACCATCACTCCATCTCAATCGAGCCTCCACTCCATCTCTCCACCTGTATCCCCACTGTCTCTTGTTTTATTTTTTTTCTGCCTGTGAACACAGGCATGAACACACTCTCCCTCTCTCTCTCTCTCTCTCACACACACACACTCAATCACACACACACACCTCACACACGGACAGCCCTCTCTCTGTGGTGAGCTAGCTGCTATTGATTGAATCTGAGAAGATGTCTGAGGAGGAGAGTACTGTTCAGGGCATGGGGAATAGACTACCCTCAGCTCACAGCTAATAGATAGCACAGATTGCCTTGGTGTGTGTGCGCGCATGGGTGTGTGCGCGCACGTGTGTAGTGTGTGTGTGATAGTACAGATTGCCTAGTGCAAGCTGTTAGGCAGAGAAGCCTGTCTTTTCACAGGCTCCATTGACTGAAGCGCAGCGTGGAAACGCTTCAACCTTGATGATGGTGCCGATAACAGGCCTGATGTGGCTGAATGAGCCCCGCTGGAGCCCAGCGAGCAGGGAAATACGATTTGGTAAATAGTGATGGTTACTTGTGTGAAACAAATAGCCCATTTGGTCAATAATCAAGACAGCTGCCCGGCAAAAGGTGGGAGGCAAACTGGCGTAAGTTGGACAAAGAATTGGATCAGAAAATGAAATAGAATGCATGTGAGTGTCAGATTCTTGCAAATGTTGAAATATGTTATGTGTTTTTGAAATAAATAGTTTAGGCTCGGATTTCACATAGTGGAAGATGGTTGACATAGATTGTCGGAATTCTTGTGTGGCAACATGCTAATGTAGCAACTACTTCTCGCCTTTCTCATAAAAAGACATTCGTAGTACCACGGTACTGTTACACAAGTTTTCAGAACTGGTCCCAGCCATAATTTTGACATTAGAACGGAGGATTCGGACACTATTGGATGACACAATAAACATTAAAGATTACTCAACCCCATATTGCATGGTGTTGCCATATACCAACAATTCATTCATTCATTAATTCATTCATCTTCTACACCTGCTTATTTCTGTTAAGGGTCACAGGGTATACCAACAATTATGCCATCTTGATATTACTAAAAAGCAGCAATATAAATCATATAGAGGTAGTAATTCATGTAGTAGAGGGATAACCCTTAAGTTGTTCGTTAATAATGTTGCTCTAACCTGTCTAAAGTTAAAAGGCCTCTTTCAGACAGTTTTACCCTAAAGGTACATCTCTTGTCAATCCCTGTTGGCAAACCCATCACTGAAACTTGGTTCTTCCTCCTCAGATCAACAAGCAAATGAGTGAGAGAGAACGAGAGGCGCAGGTCAAGCCAGTAAGCGCATGAAGAGAACGAGCGGCGTTGACGAGAACAGTCACTTCCTCACTGTTTCGCTGCCGTTGCATTCCGGAAAGCGAAACAAACACACCCACGCACAACCTTGCGGGAAAGTGCCGGAACATGTGTGGAGGTTAGCCCCGCCCCCGGGCCAGACGGCCACACACACGACCCGCTGCTCTTTATAGATCCATGACACGGAACGGAGAGAGATGGAGACGGCGATGTAACCTGATGGCTAAATCTTTGAAGAGTACTGCCCTTCAGCCTTTTATTGGCTTGAGGCTACGCACCCACTGCCAAAAGGTCCCAGACGAGACGCGTCACAGTCACAACAACATAAAGAAAATACTGGCAGCTGAGGAGGCCAGGTACTTCTAGCGGGTCATAAGAAGGGACTGAGAGTTTGCTTTTCTGTGTATCAGTACAATGTGTGCCTTTTACGACACTACCCACCGACCTCAGAAGAGTTTGAAAGAGCTTTAAAAGACATAATCCAAATCCAACCAAATGCTATACCATAAATGGGAGACATTTCAGCCAGTGGGACCTAAGGTGCATCTATAAAAACACTGGGCTCAAAGGACAAAAGCACCCAGACTATATTTCAATGCCTTCTGCCTCCTATCCACCTTTTCCCTTTCTGTCTCTTGTGTTTTAGTACTATGAGTGGAGTCACATGACGGGGGTGGCTTATAATCTAGTGATTCACAATCAGCATTACTGCTTACACCAGGCCTCCCCTCCGTCTCACCCAGTATCAGTCCCCTGGTAGGCATGGTAAAATCCTACGTCTTTGCCACTCGTCTTTTTGACGCCAGACCCGACTCTTCTGATCCTCGGCGCCTTTTAAAAGAATAAGCACCATTTGAATCTTGAAAGCGCACTTGTGTTCTGTGTCTGGATTCAGCGTTGAGCCTCAGCCCCGACACCGCGTGACAACTACATGAGTGTATCACGCTCTTATGCTGTGTATGGGTGTTTACATGGCGGCCTCATGAGCAGATATGCCCATTTTATTTCTGAATAACCGAGCAACTGGTTCTTTACAGTATATGCAGACACATGGATAGACACACTCGGTGTCAGAGGGAAAGTTGTGGGTGAGTAACTGGGCCTCTCCAACATAACCCTGAATCATGAATCAACCACTCTAGGTCTATTTATTGTGAAAATGTTCTGAACTTCTTTGTCCTCCTCTGAAAAACTTTCAGTGCATCCAGACTGAGTTTGCCCCCCTCCCCTCCAGTATCAGCACAGCGCTCCCTTCGCCTTGCTGCAGTGCCTGCCATTAATATCCGTCAGCCAGGCTTGCTCCCACATCATATTTCTGCTGTTCTGCTTGAATATATGGAGTGCCTGTTCAGCCAGCACTCAGGAAGCCCAGCATAATTGACTACAACACAGGAAACATAATTTGTGTTCTGCACTGGTAGCCCTTTGAGCGCGAGCACACAAAGCCAAATTCTCTGCCCATGTGTTGCACGGCTCGCACAAAATCACAGCTACATGATGTTTGATTTCGGAGGAAGGTCTGTGTGACCTAAACACTTATCATTCCATGAAGGCGGCGCGGCTCGACAAGGAGAAAAATGTATCTGGTAAAGACACGCGGCAGGCGCAGAATGGGATGGATGGAGCATAAAGTGCAGTGTAGTGCAGGGGAGCAGTCCTGAGTTTTCGATTTTTGCATATGAAAGACAATTTTAAAGCATATTATTTGGGTTTGTAACAAGAAATAATTGTTTCCGGCAAAATTTAAACAGAGCATGAAACAAAGTTTTGATTAATTGATTAATATAAATTGAATTAATATAACCTGGACTCACTGGATGGATGATTAATATAAATTACGCTGGAAAATGCATTAATTCATCAATCAAGAATTAAATGTATGATGAATTATTGAAGCAAAGAATCTCACAATTCAGTGCGCTGCATATTCTCACTCACTGGAAATGATTTGACTGCTACGGAGTTGCCGTAGATGGGTAATGTTCAACATCTTTCTTCTTTAAACCATGACCCAGGTCATCCACCAACTATACAGAAACCGAGTGGTTACTAATGTAACCTGGGAACGTGAAGCTCATTAATGAGGACCTTGTTTTTCAATAGATAAAATTGCAGTTTTACAATGTGATGTATGTACTGTGACTCAATGGTTGGGCACTTGATCAAGTTTAGTAGGGATATTGAGTTAAAAATGTAATATTGGGAATAATCGGTATCGGGTTTTTATAACCAATATTTATAATCAGGTTTTTATAACCGATATTTGTTCTGTAGGCTTCAGCATTTCCGAGTTTGCATGAAGGCAGCATGGGATGTTACCAGGCGTATGCTTGATGACGTATAACAACAACAACACGCTAGTCTCGTAGGTTGCTAACCGTGGCTAACAAGCTTGCTCGCCCGGTGTATGAGATGTCCGTGGTTTGGAAGTATTTCCAAGTGTCACCTACTAACAGTAAATTTGTGATTTGCAATGACTGCAAAGCAAAGGTTGATATTGTAGTCAGTAGTGTTGTTTGAGGCACATTTTTCTTTTTTTCAAAAAAATAAATGAATGCCACTTTTTTGGCACTTTTTTCGGTAACTTATTTTGCACAGACAGTGTTTACATTTGAAAAGCCATGTTGCATTTATGTTTGCATCCAGTAGGACATCGCAATAAAATTAGTCATAATGTGTAAATTCCATAATAGGTGATATGTTGTGTTGTTACCTAATAATTTTTGTGTAAAAAGACTGCATATATCGGTATCGGGTGATATCGGTATCGGAAATTAAGAGTTGGACAATATCGGAATATCGGATATCATCAGAAAAGCCAATATCGAGCATCACTAGTATTTAGTGCCACAATAACCATATTTCATGATGCAACAATAAGCGCAACTTTGCACAATTATTATTTGTCAAACTTGGTGGAATGGATTTCCGTTCTAAAGGAAATGTCACATTTCAAATGAACAAGGCTGACCATGAACCGGAATTGCTGACCCACGGCTAACGCTTTACACTCCATCGCACTGTTTAGCGTTCACCAGGTAAAAATTGCCACCGCTTATTTAAGCAGAGTCTTACATTACAGTTTGACAACTGATTTATTGCACCGAGCCGCTTAATGCTATTCCGACGCTTTCGCATTTCATTCGCTACGTGGCTGCTGAAACTGCTCTTCTGGATATTCTCTCAATAATGTCCTCAAATCAATATCAACAAATGCAAGCCGTCCCTCCGGTGTATGTCGCAGCTAAATCTTTTTGACATTTTTATGAAGCGCAGTCCCACATCACAAGCAGCGGCGCTCAAATTGAATATTGATTCTAATGATCTCTTTTTAGGAGCGGCAAGATTTGAATCTTAATAACGGGAGGAAGAAATGTGGTGCATTCTCAGTTTCAAGAAAACTTTATATAGATCCCTTGGGAAATTCGGTGGTAATGTGATATATTTGTTGGGTTCCTCATTCGTGAAACAGATTCCACTGAACTTATTTTAAGCATGGCGAATCTTTTTGTAAATTTGTTTCAGTCTCTCTGGGGTAGCAGTCTACTTTATGGTGGGTCTGTAATCTCAATTAAATATGAACTCTTTAAATGAAGTGTACTGCTGCATAGAGGATAGGACTTACTAAAAAAGTATCAAGCCTTCTTTCATTAAAGGTGGCCTAATATTTCTCAATTAACATGTTCCTACCGCCAAAGCCCTGGAGTCAGTCAGCACACAGAAATTATAAGACATCTGAAGGAGAGAGCTTCATTAATTATTTTTCCTAAAATGTAATTATCATGGAGTGTTTTCGTAATGGGTAGACTTCAGTGTGATATCGGAGGGGGGGGGGGAAATTGTATTTAACACCAGCCAGATTCAGCACAAGACCTTCTCAATTTGAGGGAAGTGTGTGAAAAAAAATGACCCAGCCCTGTCCGCATTTATGTAACACGAGTTTGATTTGCAGATTATCTTCGGACGGGAACATAATTGCTGCCAAAATTATTTTAACAGGCGGTATTTCTCCGATCGGGTAAGCGTTGCTGCTCTTACGTGTCAGAGAAGGAGACTTGACATTGAGTTAGCACAAAGAGGAAAGAGGATAATAATTCCGCATATGCCATTTTGATAGACAGGCAAAGTGTGTTCCATGCCCAACAGACCACTCTCGGACGCCGTGTCAGTGTCACATGTTGCCCAGCCTTGGCGTTAAAAGTACAAGCTTTTGGTGCGAAGAACTCCGGGGCGGTAGTCGCACCGTGGCAACCTGGAAAATGAACCTTTGTGAAAGTGCTAAACAAAACACAAAACTGAACTGTTGAAGTAAAAAAAAAAACAATGGTCCCACAAAAGATTCAAGTCCAAGTCTATTAGCGGAAGGCCCATGTGTCACATAATCATCCCCCATTGGATGTTTGGTGGTACCGGCTGATGCTTCGACTTCATCCATGATTGTACGTTTCACACCTTGCTGAGGCCAACCGTGATACTGGCACGCAGGCTCAGACCGGCAATTTGGCATCTCTGGCAAATGTCACCCAGTGGGCCGCAAGGCAATCAATACTGTGGGAAAAATCCACCTGGTGTTGGGACAGGCCATCTGACTTGGGGTTACACGGTCCTGAATAGAACACCTATACGCTGGGGATCCAGGTTACAGCTGCACTACAGTTTTGTTCTGTTCTCTGCATGGCTCCCACCCCACTGGGATAGTTTCCGAAAGTGGAGGTTTTCGTCTCCCGGAAGTTTGCCGATTTGCCCTACTTGCGCTGTAACCGACAAAACGAACACGGTGAAGTCCAGTTGAAGTCCAGCAGATGCAGATGGTACCGTTCATGGTGCCTGAACAGTGGCAGTCCTAGCTCAATGCCATTCTAGAAAATATTCGTATGGTGACGGTCCAGATGAAACTTGCCCGAGATTTTTGTTCCCAGTCCAAAATGGCGACCATTTTGCATGGTAGTCAATAGTCAACTGACAGATAAATATAAAGAAGCTAAATGCAGATACACAAGGGAGAATAGACTAAATAAAAAGCCAAAAAGCTATTCATTCAACTGAAAGTATAAATCAATACACAGTACAATCCCAGAACAAGTGTACATACTCTGGAAATGCGCGCAATATTTGGTATTAGCCATTCCACAAACAACCAAAGCATGTCGTTTTGTTTTGAAGCCAGTTTGTCCCACGAGAAGTCGATCGAGCACATTTAATGGCAACACAGCGCTCTGTGTCGTGGCACAATGGAGTGACTCACCAGCGGAAACCGAGCCAGCCGAGAGCTGCTCCCATGATTTGTTTAAGTTTTCTTCTGCCACCCAGTCAGATGGAGATAGTTCACGGTGATTCATCCCGTCCCAAAAAAATAAAATAAAATAAAAAATTGCAAGAAACTTCAGACGCCACGACAATTTGTGAGGAGCCTGTGAGCGGCTGAGCGGCCGAGCCAATTGCCCAGATGAGATTCACAATGACAGGACGCTATCACCAGACTGAAAGGAGCTGTGGCGTCCTACGTTCTTCGTTCTTTCTCGGATTTGAGTCTAAAGATCATACTCTACACTCTTGTTCTCACTGAAAATGATTAGAATGTTGTATGGTTGTTGCTCTGCTGAAACAAACTACAATATAACGGTATACATAGGCACAGGTACGTCCATTAAACTTCTTGAAAGTAGCTGCGAGTTTTTTTGTTTTTACACATTTACAATCTAGTATAAGAATCTACACAAAGTCAAACATGACCCAACAGCTCAGAGGATCAAGTCAGTCGTAAACACAAAATTAACCCTAAAATTAGTCTCTTAATAAAGTATGCAACAACCCTTTAAAGGTTATTGTAACTGTTAATATAGAAAAAGGTGTTGAAGAAAATTGCACGGGAGGCCTTTAAACTTGTGACCTATGACTTAAGTCAGTAAAACGCTTGTTATGAAGTGGAACTGAGATTCAGCGGACCCAAAATGTCAGCTGTAGTGTTTTGTTTATCCCTGCAGATAGAAGCAATTACCACACAGGGAGTCAGTAATAATGCTCACCTTGTCTTCATTCTTTTTTTTTTTTTAATTTGAACATTTGTCATAAATTACTGTATTTATGTGCTTTTATCTAAAGCACTTTACAATTTGTCTTTCATTCATGCACACACACAAACACACACACACACACACACTGCGGCCATAGCTGTTGGGAAAGAGCCACAATGCAAGTGCCGGGTTGACCATCACGGTGCAATTTTGGCTTCAGCGTCCTGCTAGCGTCTTTGACACCGTGTACTGCAGCAGCTGGGGGACCAAAACCACCGATCCTGCAATTACTGGAAAACGCACTCTACCGCTTTAACTCCAGCTGCACTGAACAACTTCTGACTGCAACTTCTGATTGCTAATTTGCGACGGCAACTGTATTTTGAAGGAAACGGCCCAATTCTGTGCTCAATTAACATGCGTATGAAGAAAGGTTGAGCCGTTACCGACCCCTACTTGGCAAACTTAATGATCTGCTTTAATGCGGATAAAACAACTACCAATGGACTACATCCACACTAAAACAAGAGTATTTCAACACTGATTCTAAAATAACACCCTTGAATGCGCCCATGGATGTAGCATGGACATCAGGGGGCACATCACCAGGACGGGCAAACCAAGCAATCGTCTGCAGCCCCCAGATAGCTACTGTTTGGCATAATTTGCTATGACAACCACAACCCCCCATGAACCTAGAAAGGCCCTAAAGTGCATCGACAACACTCCACAACCTTTTGCCTAGGGTCCCCCTACAATCTATCCTATGACATATGACATATTAGCGCATGTACGTCTTTGCCTTGGGACCCCCCGGAACCTAGGATTACAACTGCTGGGTTGGTATTGGTTTAAAAACAGCAATGGTTTGGACCGACAACAACTGCTAATGAAAATAAAACCAAAAACAGAGATCGGGGGTGGTTGTAAAGGAAATACAAAAACATATCTTAGCATTATTGACTGCCAGATCAAGCCATGGCATTGGGTTTGGACTACTAACGCAATGAAGTCGGGCGAGCAATAGTCTTGCGGTCCAAATTACGGTTTCTGTCTCAGTTTCCAACTGAGTCTCAGTTTTAAACAGCGGAGCGATGTGGACTTCAGACGTGACGTTGTGAAAATGTTGCTTTTTAAAATCAAAAACTTGTGGATTTCCAGTCAAAGGCGAAAGACGCGTGCTCAATATCGTCGCACGTCTATCCCGACTACCCTTTCGTAACTTTGCTGCCAGTTCATGAGCGGTGGAGCTTAGTTAAAAGAAGAGAAAAAAGATCTTTGTCAGCTCAGTGTACTATAGAATGTGATTCCTAGGAGGCAGAGTTGTTGGCTGTCCAACACTGATACAGCCTCTTTTTTGACTCTAGCCAAATGTTGTGCTTCTAAGCTACATCTGATTCTCTAATGAAATCACAGCTGGGTTATAATTCATCACAAATAGTTCTGAACTTTTATGGAACATTAGGTACAACCTTATTTTGCATCAGTCACTTATGAACCTCTCAGTCAATTTTAACATGTTGATACAGAGCGTAACTAATGCTCCCGTGGCTTAATGCACTGCAAGCAGAGCTTTTCTTTCGATGTAGCTTTGATGATCGCTAATAGCTGATCAAACTGAGCACCCAATGCCTTCCGCGGCACATTTAACAACGCGGCAAATGTAAGGGAAACAAACACAAACAGCGCCCGCAGAGACACACAACTTACCCACAGATACATCATCATGGCTGGACAGCTGATTGCCTTTCCCCTGCAGCACTGAGCGAGACTCCTCCTTTAGTTTGAGCACAAGTTGTGCAACCTGCAGACTGCGTATCGCTCAGTCACCAGCTCACCATCACAGTCAGTGTGTGCCAACTCGCCTCGGATTTTGGAAGATGCCTTTGACCCTTCGTTTTTTTTTTTTTTTCTTAATTTTCCGTTTGACTTCTCTTTCTTTGTCTCTGCTGCCTTTTGTGTAAAATCCTGCTTAGCCACCACTTCTCTGCGAGTGTGTGCTTGCGTATGCGTAAGTGCTCCGCCGTGTGTGTCTGTGTGTTTGAGGGAGAGAGAGGGAGAGTGAGATGGAGAACGAGAGTCTAATGACTAAATCTACTCTATGCAGCAGGAGGCTACAGTATGGCACCGCACAATGAAAGCGAAAAGAGTGAAAGAGGGAGAGAGAGAGAGAAGAGGAGCGGTGGAGATAACCACGCACACACACACACACACACACACACAAGCGTGCGCACACACAAATGTGTACTTCCAGCAGTAGCATAAATAGCTGCTAGTTGTTCCATAAATCTCGCAGGGAGTCCCCATTAATGTAAATTTTAAAGTAATTAATGGAAACATTAAACACCATTTCTGCTGCTATCGGATATTAGCAAGCATGTAAGTTGTAATTAGAAAAAAAACTTTATGAAAAGGAAATCCACTAATGCATGTTCACGGAAATTGACGCCCATTCATTTCGGGTGGCCTTATGTACTTATAACATGTGATCAGGTGTAGTAGAAGCTTTTCTTTTCTTTTGAAATGCGCATGTAATTAGCATATTAGATCATAGCGATCATACAGATTATATGTCAAAAACCTCCAAAATGTTTTGCGTAGTTGCTTTTTTCTTATTGTTTTGTTTTTTAACCATTTCCCAGACCTACCAATGGATCTTCATCAGTTTATTTCACCTGGACATGTCATATGGAGTCACCTGTGATTGCCAGGAAGACCTTATGTTAAAATACCCAAGACCCCTGCTGGTGTCTAACCAAAGCCTCTAAGCTCTATATATAGTTATCAAATAAATTAAACAGACGATAATTATCATTATTATCGCTATCGCTAACTAACAAGGGGTTAGTGTTGCCGTCAAATCATAAGGACGTCCTACTCTTAAAGGGGACCTACCGGTTTTTACAGCCTGGACATTATTTCTGGCTTATAATACAATCATTTACTCGCCCGTATAACTTTGGCGTCATTTTTAGCCCCTTGGAAGATATTTAGCTTCATCGGAGCACTGCGTATATCCATATAGTGGGAGTGAATGGGGCACCGAAACGCAGCCTCTAAATGACGCATTATCTGCTGCAAAACTCATTAATTTCACCAATATTTTGTTATAATACGCTAGTGCTATTCCCCGTTGAGTCTGGAGTTAGCTGTTATCTATGCGCGGACCAGGTCATAGGTTAGTAGGTCAACTTACAGACCCTGGATTATGATAACACTCTAGACTCAATGGGGAATAGCACTAGCATATTATAACAAAATATTGGTGACATGAATGAGTTTAGCAGCAGATAATGCATTATTTAAAGGCTTTATTTCGGTGCCCCATTCACTCCCACTATATGGATATACTAAATATTTTTTTAAGGCCTCCAAATGACACGAAAGTTACATGGGTGAGTAAACGATCGTATTTTACGCCAAACATAAGGTCCAGGTGGTCACAAAGGGTAGTTCCTCCTTAACTTAGCCCTCCTTTTTACATGGGTTGCGTTAGATACTAATGGGATGCTAAAACAGAATCTAGGACGGTTGGTTTAAAGCCTTTCCATGAGTTTCAAGCCTTATTAAACTCCAAAAGCCCTCACAGCAGATAAAATGAGCCATTGTTTTACTGTTGGGCTCATGATCACCGGATAAAAAAATAGAATTACCCGTTCACATTACAAAGTCCTGCATTACTTTGCGATATTGCTTTGTGGCAGGCTGAGCTTGAGGTCTCAGAGTGGTTCTGTTGGCCAAATAGCATTTAAATCAAAGAGGGGGCTGTTCGCCAACAGTGTTGGAGTTAAGTAAAGGCATGCAGTATGCGCCTTACCGGATTCCCACTGGTGGACATGACCTGAAAAATTCAACTCTACCAGAGGTAAGGCGAGGAGTCAAATATCAGGGGCCAAATGAATAAAACTGTGAGGCCAGCTAAAACGCAGCCTCGCCGTACCCACAGTTCATCAAAAAAGGAAGCAGAAAAGCAGAAATCACCTATTTGCATGTAGATATTTGGATGTTTGAGCATTCAGCCTGTGCAGATGTGTTTGGAAACTACCGATGTTATGACCTTTCAGACGAACTAAATGCGGCAAAATTTTACTTGACAAAAATATTCCGTTCAATACCTTTTGGTGCTGCATCTCCCACCTTTTTGTTGTTGTTGTTGTTGTGGGCAATTGCTCAGAAATGATTTGAAACATACACAAACATCTATCCAGCATTTCATCTACTCAGATCTGTTCTGTTGTAAACATACAATTTTCTTGTGGGTAAAAATAACAGGGTATATGGCACAGTAAAAATAAGCATGGGATTGTGTTTCTCTAGTCTGTAAAAGAAACATTTTGTAATATAGCGAGCCTTCATTAACAATTTTACGATACTGGATTAATGATATTCACACAGACCATCCGTAAATGGCGATGGTTCAGTTCTGTGGCTACTCTCCCGAGAAAGCAGACAAATTACTCCGAAAGCGCAATTCAGAATATTAAATTTTACCTGAACCCTAAAGTAAATTCAAATTAATAAGAAACTAGTACAGATGCCGTGGCACAACCTCTGCAAGCCGCTTGCTCCCGGACATTTTGAGACTCTGGCTGAGCTGATGCGGTTCCGTAAAGCAGGACTGGTCCAAACGTCCACCAGGGAGTTGTGCAGGTTTGGCGTTATTGCCGTTGATTGAATTTTATCATGCGGTTAACACAGAAATCCAGCCGATTTCAAATAGTTTCACATATATTCCCTTCCACTTCAGATCTCTTTAGGGGTGAAAAGAAATATTGTCTCTTTTGTAGAACATAGGAACCCACTGGGACCCCACGTATACATCAAGCATCCTCCACTGCGAAGCTTTTGAGTTTGCTTCACCTGTATTTTATCTAAAACGTAGCTCTTGTGGTGTAACGTTTATCTACTTTAATTCTATTTTTTTTTTAATGAACATTTTTACAGTTCTCCTTAGGGGGGCATCAACAAAAGCCAACCTTTTGGCTAGTGGTCTGGAGCAGAATGTCCTCAGGGCACTCAAGGCACTTGGTCCATAGAGAGTTCATTCTGTGTGTTGAGGTCAACTCAGAAACCTCAAAGCCAAACCATTTTTTGATATTAAATAAGACCGACTTGGGTTAGAAGAAAAAATAAATGCATAACGACGTTTAATAAAATTCACAACACATTTTGAATTCGTTGCATAAGTCGTATAGAGTTGTGGAAATGATAAAGACCTTGGCTGAGAGAAAGAAAATACGAATATATACAGTTATATTTTCACATTATGTTTAGTGAAGTAAAAAGTGAAAACTTGCTGTTTAAAAAGCCCCAAAAACCAAATAGCCGAACGGAAAAAAATTAAAAATCAGAAGCCAGATCCAGTCTTAGAGGTAATCTATTTGCTTCTCATTTCCCCTTTATCCTGAAGGAAATACTTGTTCATTTCTTTATGGCTGTGGACAATTAAAAAGAAATGAAATCGGCTGGTAGCTGTGTGCAGAGGGGATTGCAATAAGATGCCATGGCATGAATAATAACACTAAGGCTGAAGTTTATTTTTAGACTCAAAGTGTACCCACATTTTAATGAGACTTATGCCGCGTGGCATCAAAGCCAAACATGGGCAGCTTTTACTGCACATGCAAACTGCATGTTCGGCTTTTTAAGGTTTATGAGGGCTCATTGGAAATAGATGAAAATAAATAAATATATAAGCGATTCAGTTTTGCTTAACTTTGCAATAAAACAGTGAACTAGTCCCCAAATCCCATAAGGGGTTGAAGACTGCGAAGAGGCGAGATCTCTGACTCATTAAGCTTGGATATGAGCTAGCGCTACTCAATCTACAAGATTTATAATGAGGCTCCTGGTTCGATACTATTCTCAAGTCTCTTGTCATGTCGGTAATGAGACTAAAACACGCTCATCATGCCGATGCTGCAGATGCACCAGTTTGATCAAACCATTCATTCACTCTAAGGAAAGTCCTGTAATCTGGAAATACTTGGACAGAACATATTTCACAGTCTATGCACTACTCCTGAATGGCAAACAGATTAGTTATAGGTTAGTTTTTGGCTTAGGCCAACCAGGTATCAAAACACACGGTGTATCACAGCTTTTTGCGTACATGCACATTTTAAACTTCTGCATCAATTTGACACCATCAACTCAGACCCTACCCAGACGCGATGCAGACCACAACAGCTGTAATGTCTTTTGCTTGGTAGTAGCATATTTCTGCTTTAGTGTTTCTAGCTGCTTCTCTATCTCCTCAGTTTTAGAATTGATTGTCTTGAATGAAGTAAGAAGCAAGTCATCGAGGAAAGGTTAACTGAGGAGGTTCAGATATGCAGACATCTGTAGGACTCTTCGTTGCCGAAATTTTGGCGAAAATTTCGGTTGCCACGGCTAAAAGTGAAGCAGGACGTATAAGCGAAAATGAACCCGACTGTCGAAAAAGGCACACCGTCGACTAGCGTTTTTACCAGCGAGCCAGACTGATGACACAAAAGTATAAATGCCTTGCACCAGCGTAGATTACGCCATTTATGTCCAGCGGTACTTTAAATCCACAAGCCACAAACTTGTCAGAGAGGTCATGGGGCTTACATAAAATAAGACAAGTGGTCAAAATGTTGTGGCTGAGTGTTGTATATAACATGTAACAACGAATCAGTGAATGAAGCATGGAAGCGGTTGCTTTGCATCTGCGTAATTGACATATAGCACGTGAACATTCGCCTACAGTAATGCAGTTGGTTTAGCATGCGATTGCCATTGAGGGCCTCTGTCCTACAACACATTCACGCTAATATTCTCTCATGCATGGTGCAGGTCTAAATTGTGCACTGAAAGTTGTATAATCAGCTGGGGGGAAAAAATTACAATGCTAAAGGCAATAGCAAGACGTTTGGGTAAGCTTGGTAAGTCCAAGATGGAGATCAAAATGAAGGGAACAAGAGGATGTTGACATCAAGTTGTGCCACAGTATGTTGAGAAAGAGTTTTGGTGTCTTGTAGGACAATTTCAGATTCTACTAAAATATTTCATGTGCATTAGAAACAGAAAGACAGGGAAAAGTTGAAGAAAACAGTATCTTCCATGCAAGTTTTGAAAAGGCGTTGGAATACCTTAATACATGATTTGAATTGTATACTTCCTGTATATAGCATGGGCACACATTTACAAACATAGACATACGTACATGCATATCAATGTCAGTAGGGTACAAGGAAATGCATGCGATAAGTGAGGTAGTTGTGTGTAAGACTATGTGGACATAGGTGCCATAAATATACCTTCATCAAAACAAGACTTACCCTCAGCTGCTCTTGCTCACTGCTCATTAGTTGGCCTGAAATCTACAAGAGAAGAAACAATTAGCTGTTGACTGCGGCCACAATCCTTGAAAGCCCTCTTCAGCAACTATCACCGCTGACGAGCACAACTGCATGAGATTATCCGCCGCGTTCCTAATAGGCAAGACGATAAAAAGGTAAGCCTCAACTGATTTGCACTTTAATATTGAAATCGAACACTTTAAATTCATTTAAGGAAACTGTTGCTTCCACAAGCCCTGGAGGGGAGTCAGGCAGCAGAAGTATTCTGGTGTCCAGCACATGAGATCTACAGATGAGAGATGGGTAAGAACAGTTGAGAACAGATGTCTTAGAACATTTTTTGGAGAATGCAGAAAAACAAAACCTTCTTGAAGCGGATCCCCGTTTTGAGTTGCAATGAGTTTTTCCAAAGAAATCAGAGGAGTGTGGAGTGTTCAGTTAATAAAAGAAGAGTAAGGGGTTAGGGTTAATGAAACTCACACAGCACATATACAGCCATTAGAACCAGGGGGTAGGTCAGTTTGGAACTGAATTCCTTCTGGACTTTGGAGGTTCTTTGATTTAGTGGACAGTGGAAAGTCCTATGTCTATGTTTCAGACAGGAAGGCAAGAAACTCTGTTTACAGGTTATCACGAAGTGCTTGACACACCTCAGGAATAATCACTTGTGCTACACTGCTGTACTTGCAAACTAGCTACATCCTGAAGTACTGGTGATGCTGGTCCATCTCAGTTCTCCTGCATCAGTGCTGTGTTTTCTATCCTTTGGCCTGTTCTTTTTCTATCACTGAGCCACCACCTTGTGTCCTAATGCATCTTTGTGGAATGTGGCAACTAGGCAGGAGGCAGAAGCCCAATGCATTCACTAAATATACATTGGATGCCTACCAAGCTAACAGACGTGTACCTTTGACTGTAGTGGGCTTGTTAATTTGGCAAAAATGAAAAGGTCTTAAGCATGGTGCAGGAGGACAGGTCAGGTGAACCCACCCTATTAGGACTACGAATATCCATATGAGAGTGCTTACCAGTGTGTACTGCACTTAATATGTTTTTGTCTTAAGGTGGAAATTGCCGGAAAGACAAGACGGACGCATATGGATGCCAGCCTTATTCTCAACAGCCGCCATTTCACTGACACCAGCATAAAAATGGTTTGGAGCCTTTTCCTTCAGCCTTGCCAAAATCAAACTTACTGCCACTTGGGGCTACAATAAATGTGAAGTTGCTTGTATCAGCTCTCTTCCCCGGCACTTGCCCCGCGCGCCTCACTCCAAAGTGACTCAGATGTACATAAAAACCCTCCGTGTCCGCTAACCTCCTTTGTCTCTACACCACAGCAACTTCTTCTCTTTGTTTGTCGCTACTTTTCTCCTGCTCTCTGTTTCTTTCATTGAATTCAAACTGAACAGCGGGGAGAGGTGGGGAATGCTGTGTTAATTCTGCATATTATACTGGGAAGCTTTTGGACCTGGCACCTAGACCAGACCAGGCACCCCCCTTTGATGGCAGCAGACATCCCCAGCCGGATGCAGCCTGACACGCACACAAAAATGGAACAACTCAAAAAACATGAAAAACAGCACAAGGTGTTAACCTGGCCTTCAAATTCCCTAGATCCCAACCTGATCAAGTATCTGTAGGGTGCACTGGAACAAGCCCGATCCACAGAGGCCCCTCCCCTTCAACCCAAAGACCCCAAAGGCCCCCACTAACAGCATTCTGTTTCCAGACACCGCAAGACACGCTCAGATGAGTCACAACTGTTTTTGGAGGCCTACACGACATTAGGCAAGTGGGTCCAAGCCCATAAATCCAATCTGAACTCAGCTTCGATATAGCATGGGCCTAATGGTACACAACATTTTTGGTTTGGTTGATGCGCTGCCAAGTTTTAGGGTCACCTTTGGAGGATCGGAGAAAACAAGATCTTGGCGTCCATTTCTTTAAAAATATTTGACCATTGATCGTTAGTCATAATGCTTACTTTTTGATGTACACTATGATAAATAATACAAAACAAATCAAACAAGGATTGATATAAATGACACAGTAGCTGTTGTCTTTAAAGGCTAATCCTATCAGCCTGGTATCACTTTGTTTTTGGAGTATTAATTCGCGGCCCACAATCTCAATGAAAGGCCGCCTACCTCTGTCCTTAGCCTTGAACCCAACCAACTAAATAACTACAAAATGTTTTGCCATGAATCATGAAATGTGCCAGAATAGGTGTGCTATTTAAACGCAATACCATAATACCATGTAGGGTGTACCGACAAAAGGTGCTGGGTGGAATTTGCAACCGACAATGCTTGTGCCGGTATTCAAGTATGTCCTTGATCTTTATTCAGTTGTCCAGTAACTCTGCCCCAAAGAGTTCTGATCATTTCCCACTAGATGTAGTGACCAGTGTTGTTTTAATGTTCAAAGAAATCTCTTTTTTCTTTCTTTGTTCAGTCGTTCTATCCTCCGGGGTTATTGCAGTTTCACTGATGCAGCTCTCCACACAGCTGTTGCGCCAACCACAAACCTCTCGGCACCCTGAGATCCTTAAGATCTGAATGAACACAGGAAACTGACAACATCAGCTGTCTGTGAACACCAGACCAAAACAGATCATCCCTTAAAGCCCCTCCCTTTGATTGGGAAGGGATTGAAGTCATTCACCGGGAGTAAGTATACTGCCGTGGAAAGATCAAGGAAAATATTCACATCTAACACCAGGACCGATCTTTGAACAGAAACAGGGGTTAACATTCAATCTCAAACCGGGTGTCAAACAGATCAGCCAAAGTTGGATGTCTTTAAGGAGGGGTCATTTTCAATGAACTGATTATTGGCATACGTCCAGAGAGCAGAACACATTACGGTATTTCTTCTGTCAGTTCCATTTACTCGGTAATTTATATGACATTGTTCTGAGGTGAAAACAACAAGAAAACTTACATGTGTCCCACTGTGAGAAGGCAGGTGAATTTGGGTGAGGGGGCTGCTGTTGGGGCACTTACTGAGTAGTAAAATTAAATTGGTTAATTTGGCATGTCTTACATCTAATAATGTGTAATTTAAAATACATACACTTTAATTAATAAAGCACAGGATGCAACTTATTGCAGTGTATTTAAAGAAGCAATAACAATGTGAAAAGAAAATCCATATTTGCTGATTCATATTGTAATTTCCCTTGTTGCACACATGAGTAATGAATTGCATCTTGTTCCTTAGCTTGCCGCACGGCTAAACCAGCCAGCTGATTGGAGACCATGATCTTTGTTACCATTTTTAAAGTACTTTAAAGTCTTTTCGAAGACAGGGATCACCTAGTTGTGGACAATCTTAACCAGAATTAAAAGAGAGTTGAAATGTACACTGTAAAAAATCCATACTTTTGTTTAAAATAAATTAAACCAGTAAAGCTATGTTTTACTTTAAAGGGAAACTACTGTTTTTTATAACCTGGATCTTATTGCTGGCATAAAATACGGTCATTTACTCACCCATATAACTTTTGTGTAATTTGTATTCCTTCGGGAGATAATTATATCAGAGTATATCCATGCAGTGGGAGTGACTGGGGCACCAAAATAAGTTCTAAATAACGCATTATCTGCTGCAAAACTTGTTAATTTCACCAATATTTTCTTATCGTTATGCTATGTGTCGTCCACAGTCTAAATATCTCCCAAAGGAATACAAATTATACAAATGTTATATGGGTGAGGAAATTACCGTATTGCACTGTATTGGTTGTAAATAACAGTAGTTTCCCTTTAAATTATTATTATGTTTGGATATGTTACATTTTGTATATACTGTAGTTCATTTAGAGTACAGTAGTATAATTTTAGGAACAGTCCTCAATTACATGCCTTTAGTGCACTTATAGTACAGTGCAGAATGGGCAATTTGCAGATTACCGTATGCATATACATTGTTTCTGGTGTTCCTGATGATCTCAGTTGCTGCCAGCATTTTTTAAACAGGACATTACAGTGAAGTGATAGTATCATGTAGGTAATTAATGAATGTGCGTTGCACACCACTCCAAACCTTGTCAGGATTGAAAGCTGGGAGGCACGGACGGAAACGGAGTGGGGGTGGAAAGCAAGAATGAGTGAGAGAAGATGCTGAATAAGCAAGAGTGCTCGCAGCCCCCAGTGGGAGACTGTACCTCAGCCACTGCAGTCAGCTTGTGACAGACTGTGAGAGAGAGGCTGAAAGATGGGAAGGGACGGAGAGGGAGGGCTTGGGGGAGATGTGAGGACAAGCAATACCTACCCAAGCCCTGCTAGCAGCCCCTAGAGGGTGATGTGTTCACTACACAAGGGCTGAATGAAATTCAAAGTGTACATTGGCAACTATGCTCTCGATGGTGGTAAGTTGTTGCTATTTTAGTGGCGCATGCAGGAGAGCCACTGAAGTCCAAATGTCCAATTAGTGGTCTCCTGGCATAATTCTAATCAGCCAAGCGACCACAGGACTTGGTCCTCAGGGTAACACGAGTAATAGCATCTAATTTCACACAAAACAATCACAGAATTATATATAATTGAATTGAAGAACTAATATCGGCAAAATTCTGGAGTTGTTTTTTGAGATAAACCACTGCTAAAAAGGCATGCCACATGATCACAGGCCCCAGATCAAGGACTATCAGTCAAATTGCAAAACAAGTATAGAACTCCTTAAAGTTTTATGTCTTTGTTTTATTACTGCAATTCTGAAATTGCAGAAAAGCATCGGCCATGTCTTTAAAAGGCCATTTCAAAGCCTTATCTCAAGTGCGTGGTTTTGAGACAGTACTTCCAGTGTCAAACCAAATATGCTGGGAGGCTTCCACATTAGCCCACATTAGCCCCCAATGCAGGGCTGCGTACGTAATAAAGTAATTCTCGAAACATCTTGCTTTGCACCAAGACTTGCAAACTAACACCCTCCGGCCTGGCAGCTAGCGTGGCAGACGTGCAGAAGTGCTCTCGGGAAAGCCGCGGAACCTAAAGTGGCTCCCAGTGGAAGGCAAGTGCCTCGGATGGCAGCTATTGGTGCCACCGTTGGCGTGTGAGGGCGCATACGAATAAGAGCAGCTGCTAAGCACTTTTGACTACTGCTAAGGCAAAGAAGGGCAATAACCATTTAACTTTACCCAAGCACATGGCGACAGGATACTTGAAGCAGGTGCAGTGCACTTAATGATTTGGGGAAAAGGGTTGTCTGTTGTGCTAGCTGAGATGGAAAGCATGCTGCACACAAATTAGCAGCAGTCCAGTTACTTGATTTCCTTTATCAAACATGTTAGTATTCCCCCGATTACTGAAAGATCCACTAATTGCACAATTAGCTCCTAGACATGGCTCCCAAATTCCAAACCCACAACATTCGAGGGAGCAGCATATGGCAAATAGCTATGGTAGAAGTTGTAATAAGTTTCAGCACCTTCGTAAATGGTCAGTGTTTGCAGGCTTGAATCCCACCCAAGCTATTATTTACTTCCGAAACCTATTTTTGGCACAGTTTTCATTCTGTGGTCATTGCAGCAGCCGAGGCTCCCTACTGTTAAATGAATATTGAGGAAAAGTTTGGGTGCATTTTCCTGAGAAAGCTTTACGCTCATTAGCTCTGCTCACACAGCAGCAGCTTGCTCCTTCTCTCTCCATCTCTCTGTCTTCCACTCTTGGCCAGGGGAAAGAAGAGGGGAGCATACTTTATAGTGACAGGCGGAGCGGCCAAATACCAATAGAGAATACATCAGCCTGGCAATTATTGGATTATCTCACGCTGATATCATTACCGCCGAGCATTCACTCCAATCATTGATTGCATTTTTCAATTTACTTCACCATTAATGCAAGTGGCCTGACTGAACAATCTTCTGATGAGTCCACGGCTCAGTCGATAAGTCCCGCCCCTCAGGTGCTTGTCAGAGTGTGCTTGCGTGTGCGCTCATGTGCGAGCATGCATGTGCGTCCCACAAAGTGGAACTAATGCAAACCTCAGCAGCAGTTTCTCGTTTTTCTGATATGTTTCGGGCTACCAATCACAGAGGAAGACACGGCTGACTTGGGTCTACTAATTTAGAAAAAGGGACCTAAAGTTAAAGTCAGTTTATAAAGAATGTCAAAGAAAAAAAAAATGTAAGTGTAACTGCAGTTGCTATGTTATTTACACTTGTTCCACACCACTTGGGACATGATATATGCGGAACACAGACGTTTCCATGCCAAAGCCCCCCAAACAGCATTAGCTTCTGGCCGGGGACCCCTTTGCAAACCTACAGACAATGCTAATGCTACAAAATATGTAAATAAATGTCATCTTTTCTAATGTTTTTTTTCTTATTTTTATTCACTATTCAGTAACTATTATATTTGTTTAGGGTAAGTGCTCCTTCAAGGTGCCCCTTCGGTCACTTTCTTGTCAAAATCCTGGCAATTTTGCGCTAGCTACATGCTAGTTACATGCTAGCAGGGAATTAGAAAGATGAGCATGGCAAATAAGATTTAGATATGATATATTATTAATATTTTTATTAACGATTTTATCGAATGATTTAAAAAATAATAATTTGATTACATTTTATAACCATGATTCATAAAATAATTATATTTTATAATGATGGTTAAAAATAATTGGATTATATTTTTCTCATTTTTCAAAAAAAATTTCTTATCCTCCCTCCAATTGTCTGAGGCCCCCCCTAGCGCCCCCTGGCGGCCGGGCGGGGGGCCACGGCCCCAATTTGAAAACCACTGGAATAACCTATAGGGTTTAGGTCAAAGGTGCTGACCCAAACGTTAGTTGGCATAGTGTCTTTTTTGCCAGTTGGGTTAATTTTTCTTTCTACTTCTTGCTTCAATTTCAACAATGGCAACTTTTGGCAACTTGCTCCGAAACAGCATATTTGGAGTTATACAAATGTTTGTATCTCCCAACATCCTTATTTAACCTTGCCTTGATGTGTTCCACTGCCAAATGGATGAAGAAGCATAAACCACGCTTAGATCCTGTATGGTTTGTTATACCCTGTGAAAGTCAGATTAGTCTGCTACGTTTCTTTAGGACAAAATCCTAAAGTGGAGGAATATCCAAAATATATCAGAAGCCAGATATATTGTATTAAACGTCTCACACGATTACAGAAACTCTGTATCAATAGCAGATGTCTGCTCTGGGAACTGACAAAGAAAGTCACTCATGACAAATGGTGTCAATACAGCGTTTTGTAAGTGTTTATCAGGGAGGCAGGATAAAGACTCTGTAAGCCTGTTTGATTTTTCTGTCTCTGAAATGTTATAAATATTACATTGTGATGTCTTTTCCGTCACAAGGTATCGGTCTGCCTCTTTATCAGTGGTCACCGAGTCCCAAACTGAACCTTTAAACACTCAAACCCAATCTCCAAAGCATTGATCACAGAACCTGACAAACACAGTTTATTTAACAACCCCAAAACAGGTTAAGTCTTCCTCGCCAGGCCCCGTGATAAATCATCTAACACTTCCCTACTTTACACAATATTAAACCACAACAACAAGTTCAGCCTGTACCCTGAAGCATGAAAGCGTGTTCTCGTGTTGATCTACCCACAGGACTGATTAAAATAGGAGGGTGGACTCAGTGAGCATTTTAATAGCGCATTCATGCTGACAAGCTCCCATAAAACCAAATCTAAAGGATGCTCTGCTGTATTCAAATCTAGAAGGGAGGCCATTGAAATCCACTTAACTTATGCTGGAAGTAGCCATTAAGTGCGGTTTGCTAGGACTAGGCGCCGCAACCTACACGCGTAGCCTACGCCGCTGCAAAACAAATGTACTTTTGCGCTTGTCAGTCTTGCTCGCTCACCCAAACGGCGATACCGTCTGTGCAGGGTCCGAGCTGTCAAATTGACACAGAAGTATAAACCACACCTATTAGAGCCCGACCAGATTGGCCCCAGATTGGTATTAAGGGGTCCGACATGTCCCAAGGAAATGTTCCCTTCGCTATAATGCATAAGCTATGTTTCTGCATCGGATCTATACTGTGGGTATGGTGTGGGTCTGCACACGTAAATATATTTTGCAGTGACACAGACTACAACATCTGGGATTGGTCTGAAATTTATCTCTTTCCGAATGACTTTCAGCGGCCAAACAGGCACAGAAGATTCACCGTCCTTCTGACTCGCTTAGATCAATGCTCGTACGCAACATCCATCCTGACACCTTCACTCTTTTCTGCATTGATTTTAGTAAAAGTAAACTCCAGCATGACTCGCTCAGTTCCAGTTGCCATTGTACCTTGAAAATCTGACGCAGGAAGCCCACGGCCAGCAACCACTTTGTATATTACGGGATCATCTATTTACACTAGGCAAGTTGAGTCCAAAGATTCCTGCTTCTGACACCAAATTCTGAGCCACTACACATGAATAGCCTTCAGTGTGGACATGGTTCCATGGTTACTATGCAAGTCTATGGATTCTAATAGCTTCACAAGGCGTATAAATACATATATATAGAAACTTCCTGCTATGTCACAGAGTGGAATCATAGATTTCTAAACGTCTGAACCAATGACCAGTTCCATTGGCCCGCCAACAGATCCTCAAACAGGGAAACATGGGCGTGTTCTGGATGTTAACACGAGGCTCCTTACCCCATCCCCCCTCTCCACGAACAAAGCTGTCAGACCCTTTTCCTTTTATTTCCCTAATGCATTGCAGGGCACTGTTACAGAATTGTGCAATATCTTTGTCATTGCTCTGTGCCTCAAACTGCACAGAAGCTAAGCTCATATCCGAAAGCGTGGTTGAGGACCTCAGCATGTGGGAAGCCCACTAATGTGTGGTCACGTCAGTGCATGTACGGTACGCATACATTTGGTGTTACTAGGCTTAATGATTTCAGATTGAAGGCGTGTCTTCCTTTCTGTGCAGGACTTTAATAGATTTGTTTCGTACAACATATTACATCTGCAAGATGCAATAGCAAATATGCTAGAATTAAATATATGCGGGAGGTTACATCTTGGCTGACTACTAATTATTTGTTGTGAAATATGGGGTAAAATTAGTTTTCTTTTCAGTATTCCAGGTAACACGCAGGGGTTTGTGTGTGCCCAACACCTGAATCATAATAACAATAGATATGCTAATGAATGACGATGTTAGATTTTTGTAAGTATGTTGTATTTTGTCATTTTGGGAGGAACCGATGTGTACAATGGTGTGTCACTGTGGACAAAGCTTATCACTGTAAACCACTGCCTGAATGGATGAAAACTCCACGGAAACATAGCCATCTACTGGTGGCAGTGTTAGTATTGAAGCTAAGGGGCAGCAGCAGCATGGAGTTCAAGGGATTTCTTTATAAGTGCATTAGGAAATTTAGTATTTTGAACAAAGCTTCCCCCAGACCTTTCAGTCTTTGATATTCAGGAGGGAGCATAAACCTTATAACTTAATAAATACACTGACAACCTGACTTGGTCCCATCAGTTATTACACCAGATCACATTCATCATCAGCTACTCATTGGTAATGTGTGCCAGCTGCTTTCGAAAGTCAAATCCTACCTCAGAGTTTACACTTGTTAGACCTCCCTTCACACTAATCTAGAAGAATAGATATGCTTCAGTGCGGCAGTTAACTGAACTCACATTACACGCGCAACTTCTGTAGCCAAGACTAGTCCAGCTATCGCAAATGACGGATATTCCTCCACTTTAGTATGTGCAAATCAACACACTGTGTGGCCAAAACTGAGATGGAATCATCTCCTCATCTCCTAAAAAATGGAAAACCAAATATATTTTAAAGTAAATGCAGACCAACTGTGACCAGATTAAGTTTACCTAGATTAAGGTAAGGATAAGACAGTGGTCAAATTCAGTATAAACACAACATGAAGATTACAACCAAAACCACCATCTCTCTCCAAACCAAAGATCTTTCATAACCTAAACCCAGGAATCTGAATTTGAAACTGCGTCTCTAGTGTGAGAGCTGTGTGCTTTGTAAGGCCACCATCCGCCCCGAGCTCCTCCTAATAGTTGGACCTGTTAATTTGAATGTGACGTTACTTCTTCCTCTTCATAATCTCACAATAAGTCTGCATGGTGTGGTCTTTATGTTTCAAATGGCAGCAAAGCTTCCTTTTTCCTCCTCTATCAACGTACAACATTCATTGACATTGGGAATGCAGTCATTGTAATTGTATGTATTTTGTATTGCTATCTTGAGTACAAGAAGCTTACCTCCAGTCTTTACATGAATACATTAGGACTTTCCTTAAAGAAAAGAAGTACCGTTTTTTTACAACCTGGACCTTATTTCTGGCTTAAAATACGATTGTTTACTCACCCATATAACTATGGTGTTATTTGGTTGCGTTCGTCACATATTTACGAGTCTGGAATTAACTCCGGAACGAATTTAGTGGTAGATAATGCATTAAATAGAGGCTGCGTTTTGGTGCCCCAGTCACTCCCACTATATCTGATGAACGACCCCATATAACGCCAAAGTTATATGGGTGAGTAAACAATCAAACCAAAAATAAGGTCCAGGTTTTAAGAAAACAGTAGTTCCCCTTTAAGTAAAGGATCTTCTTCATGGCATAGGCAATGTCTTGTAACTGTTTTTACAATACTGAACTAAATGTAGTCAACCAATCTCCAAAACGTGCATTCCATTAAAATGGAAATTTTAAGCAAGACGATTCCAATCTAGCATGAAACATGCCACTGAACACACACCACTCTTGAGATATGATGTTTTTAATATGTAGTGTAGCTAATCAAGTGTGGTGATGCCGTGGATGTGGCGAGGATAGGAAAGTAATTAGAAGTCTATCAGCCATCTACAATCTTGACCTTTTATGAGGTAATTGAGTCATTTTAAACACTGTGTGTATGAGGGAGCGGGAGATGGGGACTGATAGGTTAACTGTGGGGTTGAGATAATAAAGCCTCTCCATTTGTCACCTTAAACTTGATAGCAGGGTGCGCAGAGGTCTGCCTGCTCAGATGTGTCTTGTCTTTGTTCGTGTTAGAGTAGAGTAGCCTATGATAGACTAATGACTAACAAAATGGAAATGGCACATAATCGCCCCCTTTTATCATCCGCCTCGATGAATAAAATACTTTTAAAGCATCTGCTGTAACACAAGGCAAGTCAGCAAGGAATTTCCAACCATTAATAATAAAAAGTCAGATAGATTACCACCTGACGGAACAATTCAGCTACCGCCGGCTAGGTGGTTGGGCCTTACCGTTATTTGCTCGCCGTGTGTTCCATTTGTTCGTGTTGGGTAAAAGGAAAAAAAACCTGATCTGCTGATGGCCGCTGGAGGAGAACGGATAAGTTTTAATGGCAGTCCATCCAATAGTTGTAAAGATGTTTAATTCACAACCATAAATGTCAACTTGCTGGTGGAGCTACAAGAAACGTAAGGGGATTGCCAAAGTCATTAGGCATTCTTGCCTGAGAACCACTGTCTGTGAATTGCTGGCAATCACAGATAGTGGTTCAACGTTTCAAAATATAAATGACCCGCTCATGGCACTGCAGCAACAACAAAAAAAAAAAAATCAAAAGACCAGCAGAGTATATCCTCTCAGTCCCCTGGATATATGGACCACTTTTTATGGCAATCCACAATAAGAGTTGATGAAACTTCAGTAAAAGGTCAACCTGTTGGCCAACCTATTGGTTGAGAAAGGAAGAAATTCTCTCTTCAGCCGTTTCATTTCAGACCAAAGCATTAAGGAGATAGATGGACCTTGCCTCCTCTTTAGTCGTAGTGGTAGAAAGCTGCAGGCGTAGCTAAAACCCTTTCGCGAATGCCGTCCTTGAACTCTTCACTGCTTTTGGAAATGCAGCTCTTCAATAGATGGCAGTAGCTTTGGTCCAATCATGACAGACGGTTGATGTTTCTGCTCTTCACACTGCCCTTGAAAGATAACTCAAATGCAAATATAAGGGTGTACCCCACAGATGTAACTTATGACTTTTTTGTACATTAGTCCTGTACCAGCATACATCTTCCAGTCTTAAATGATTTTGGACATCCTAGGGATGTCCGAATACCGATCCAAGCATTTTTAAAATGACTGGATCCAGTCAGTTTGGGCTTCATCCAAGAACAATGTCCTGTACTTCTTTGCTTAGGGTCTACCATAAACTAAAACCATGTCTCTGTAGCATCAAAATGTCTTCTTCGGCAGTTGGCTAGCATCAACGCTGCCGAAACTCACGTGACTACACATGTACGCTGTGAACACAAGACGGAATACGCAAGTACACTCGGGCAAAGGCCGTCACGAAACGACAACACCAAATGCTGCGTTTGTAAGAAATGTTTCCTTGAGGCAGCGTTGCAGCAAAAAATATTGCAGAGAGGCTTACAGAGTTTATGGCGTTGGAGTTTATTTCTGTAGGAGTGAAGGTTTTCCAGAGCCAAGGTACGAGCTACCCTTTTCAACTCTACATTAACTTTGACAATCTTATTTGATAGAGAGTACAACTACGGAAAGAAAAGCCTTCATGAATCACCTGGGGGGCACGGTTTTTGGTATATAAGATCGGATCAGGACTCGGGTCAGAATTTTAAAAGATCGGATTGGTCTTGATCAGGAAATCCATAGCATTTACATAGGCTTTTGATAAGTTCACGTGTTGGGCTTATGTGGCTGGTGTACTGTATGGATCTGAGGCAGCTTTTAATATTAAAAAGAAACTTATTGACAATTGAGTAATGGTACTTTTTACCTTTGGGCTTTGTACTGTTTGTTGTAAAGGCTCATTTATGCTCTCAGTGTTTAGCAGAGGAGGGACACAAATGATTACTCTAAGCATAGTTTTGTTTGTTTTTTTAATTCAATCTCCAAACATGCCTGTGGTGGGTGTAAATATAGTTCAGGAAGTCCAGTTTGATTGCGACATTGATGGATCTGATTAATCCCAACATCCCATCCTAATCTAATCCAGTGGAAATCAGACCCATAATGGTCCTTTGTCTTCGGCACCAGCAGATGCTTCACTGTCAATTTCTATTTAATATTGTCTCCGTGAAAGGGTGTTTTGTGTTTAAAGAGCAATAAAAGGTAAGATAAAGGTAACTCCTCAGCGGGAATGAGTGAGTGGCAAAGCACTGAGTGGCTAAATAGGGGTATGAATTGCTGAATGAGTTAAGTGAATCAAAGACCCTGCGAGAGAGCAGCCACAATAAGTGGAGCTTCCGGGAATTACGGTGAGGTCAGAAGACTAATGGAAGCAACGTCTCACTCGCAGTGCTCCACGTAGCGCCGCGCGCACACACAGCAACAGCCACTTCAAATCTGTTCACAGAGCTACCGATGAATCAGTAGCCCGGGAACGGCGGCGTTTTAACCAGAAGCTGACAAATAGTTTGAGTGCCGGCTGCTGAGGTCATGTATATAAACTGTCAAGGAGTCAGTTTTCCCCCTTTGTCTGTACATTTTTGAGACATCATTTTTAAGGAAGACCAATAAGCCACAACATTAAAACCACCGGGTGGAGAAGTAAATAACATTGACCAATCTTGTGACGATATAAGATGGATGGATGCTACCACTCTGCACCACCCAACTAGACCACCCCATAGCAATGACACTCCTTGATGGCAGCAGATATCCCCAGCAGGATGCAGCCTGACACAGGCACAAAAAACATGAAAAACAGCAGAAGGTGTTGACCGGCCTCTAAAGTATCTGTGGGATGATCCACACAGGCCAATCTCCTCGACCCATAGCACCCAAAAGCTTCTCACTAACAACATTCTGTTGCCAGACACCACAGGACGACCTCAGAAGGCCCATGTCCATTCTCTGATGAGTCACAACTATTTTGGAGGCACAAGGGATACATCGACATTGTTATAATGTTATGCCGGATCACTGTATATTCCTGGACTTTGTTACTACTCTTCCAGAATGATCCCGACATTATAACAGCTCCCTCATCTGACGGCAAAACTCAAACCACAGAGACCTGGAGTCAATAACAATGTTAGCAGTATATCCTTTAAGTCCTGTTAGTTGTTAATTGGTGCCGCAGTGGAATCGTACTTTCCAGCGCATCTCCCAACACCCTTTGGCTAGTTCCTGTTTTGTTCTGTTTTTTTCTTTTCTCCACCTGTTGGACTACTGCCTTATTAAAGTCCTTCAGATTTATACAACTGCAAATTACTCCCACGCCTTAAGTGCCAACCGCTAGAACCAACTGGTCGCGACATGCCCGAGAGTTGCTTCATACGAAACGAATGCTCATCATATTTTGTCTCACTGGTCTGTAAACTGTGATTTAGACCAAAAAATACATTTAAACAATTACTAAAGGTGTCCACCGAGCCAATCACATTACAGGCCTTTTTGAGAGGTGAGCATGACTGGGCCTTATGGTTGGTCTGCAGCATCTGAATGAGGCTTTAATTTTAACTACCCGTTTACACCGGTCAGGCATAACATTATGACCACCTGTCTAATATTGTGTAGGTCTCCCTTGGGCCTCCAAAGCAGTTTGGGGCCCCCCATCCCTAGGCTGCATCCTATTGGGGATGACTGCTGCCATCAAGGAGTACCATTGTATTGGGTGGGGAGATTTGCACAACTGGAAATGTGCTGGA
This sequence comes from Planiliza haematocheilus, assembly GCA_005024645.1. Taxonomy (NCBI): domain Eukaryota; kingdom Metazoa; phylum Chordata; class Actinopteri; order Mugiliformes; family Mugilidae; genus Planiliza; species Planiliza haematocheilus. The sequence continues at coordinate 2,638,261 of SRSE01001373.1, forward strand.
CTGGACAAAGGATTGAGTGTCTTTTCATTCTAAAAAATTACCCTTCTCCGTACAAAAATATGAGCACACACAACAATCACCTTGGTTACTTTTGGTGGAGAAGGAAAAAAAAAGAAAAGAACAACGGTGTGTCCCATTTATGAAATTTTATCCCGAATAGATTTTTACAAACAACACAAAATTAATTATTGCAAAATAATTACAGCACTTACTGCTGCCATAATTTACTGTACGGAACAGAGTAGAGTTCCTCGCTTTGTGTTTTCTCCTCCGAGCTCCCCCTTATTCTCCCTCCATACGACTCTTTTCCTCTCCCCCCTCTCCATTTCTGTCTTTTTCCCCTCTAATGCATGCCGTCTGGTTCTTCCCTTTAATACATCAATATACTATTGTGCAGTGGCTGCCATTTTCTGACGCAAATTATCTTCCCAAATGGGGATGTGAGGCGCTCTGCCTCCCCGCGCAATCCTTTATTGATCGTTCAGCCTCATAAAAGCAGAATGGGCGAGGGCTGAGAAATAATGAAAGAGAGACAGACAGAGAGCGAGCGAGCGAGCGAGCGAGGGAAGGCAGGCCATCTGTGCTGACAAGGAATTATTTTCCACGACTCAGAGGTTAACTTCTAGTCAGTATTTTGTATCTTGATTTAACAAGCACTTGTATTAAATTGGTTTGCTGGCTGCTCCTTGGAAAATAATACCTTCCACCATCCACGGTTTAACAGAGTGCTTGTTATTTGATTCCAGATTAAATTACTCACCGATATATTTCAACATGTTGCCTAATCACCCAAACAGGACCGGGGAAAATGTACGACGAACACATTTTATTGTAGGGAAAGGGTAATAAACGCACATATTCACGCTCCTCCCGGCAATGAGATATCAATATCAGCATGAAGTCTGTCTGTTAAGTGCATAATAGGCAATTTGACATATGCACAAATGGGCAATCTGATTAAATAATGTTTTAATGGAGTTTTATTAGAGGAAGTTGATTGGTATCCGGGTACAGATGGTAATAACTTGGACTTAGAAGGGAAACTGCTTGATCACAGTAGCTCAGCTGCACGTACAATAAGAAAACTCTTGAAAACCACTAGTAAAAAGAAAAACAGGTGTAAGATCATCTATAATCCGCTGAGCTACTGAGAAACAAAGAAAGAAGCGGGGGAAACAAACAGCTACATACTAACTAAACACACACACAAAGGTAGATTCTTGACATTTTATAGTAAGGTAGGCTCATCTAACACTAATACATGACTTAAACTATCAGTTGGAGTCAGGTAGGGAGGTGGATACACAACTTGCTGTAAGGTGTTAGTAGTTTCAACTGACCTTTAATATATCGGCCTTTAATTAGTCTAGGAAGAGCAAGGTCCCCAAGCCTGATATCCTGTGACACAATAATAACCCAAATTTAGAATTAATAATCATCATCATCTAAGCAGACTATCTGTGCTTCTGAGAGAAAGTCAGTTCTGGTCCGTGCAATGGTTTATCCAGCTACAGTTGCTTACAGTACAACACAGAGAATTCTTTTCATAGGACGATATGGGGCCATGGAAAATCTAGGGCTAAAGTAAAAGTATCCCATAGCGCTGTCAGTTATTTGTATGCTGGAGTAGATTATACCACAAAAGGAAAGTGTTTAGAAAGTCCATAGTGTGACCTTTTGAGCAAACTAAGCTAGGAACAGATGTTTATTATGAGTGGATGTCAATGGAAAGCTATTATATGGAGCAGTCATTGTTTCAAACTGTGGCGACATTTAATATGAACATCAACATCGTAATTTCTATCAGCATATTTTTATGCTAAATTTGAAGTATTTCATTAGAAATGGTTTATGGAGTGACAATGGAAAGACACTGTGTTTATCATCTGCGGAGATGTAGATTGTGTTTCTCACCACAAACAGGCCATTTAGGGAAAGTTTCAGTTGCGGTTTGTAACTTCAACTTCTTCTACTTAACCGATTCAGTCCACTAGACGTGACCGTTCAGTGTGTTTGCTCCGAACTAGCTCAGCGATACATGCTTTCTGCAGCAATTCAACACTTTGCTTCAGTTTCCCTCATGACAGAAAACGAGGCAAAGCACAACGTTTGACTCGATGACCCAATTTGTCGACGAAGACCGCGTCTCACACGACACCACAGCCAGGCAGAGGAGCGTCTTTCAGTGACAGGCTGCTGTCTCTGCCCTGCTGCACTGACAGGTTGAGGAGGTTGTTTGTCCCTCAGGCCATACGTCTCCACAACGCCTCCCTGCGAGAACACAACTGGACTGTGGTTGCTCTGCTACTACTTGCCATTCTTCTTTTATATTACCACTTATAAAATCAATTAGACTATAAGAATTTCAAAAATTCCATGTGTGATAATGAGGTGTACATTGTCAGACAATAGGCGCGCCAACACCTTTTAAAAGACTTCTGGTTCTGGAAGGGGCTGTGCCTTTTGAATTTTTTGTAATGGTTAACGAGCAATCTTGGTACTCAAATGTGGATCAGAGACTGATGTTCAGTCTTGGTATTGTGGCACAGAAACCCCTTTAAACTTAGTATATATTTCATACAAGACTTGACTTTGAGGCCACCTATTGTTTTGTTTCTAGATGTTTGTCAAGATATACATTACAGGGCGTTCCAGCCCAACTGATGACTACCTTTAGTGAGGCGAGTCAGTCTGTCAAGTTGCCACTGCTGAACTGAGTTGAGAAACCTACGTAGGATAGCACCTTTTCCACTGGGCTTCTGATGATGACACATATACCCAACAAAGGGCAACAGATGCAACCTCAAAATGAAGAAAATTTCAGGAATTGGCCAGGTAACAGATGAGATGTACTGAAATACTGAGAAACCAGGCTCGACAACAGACGATTTCTGTTCCTTAGTCACGCTACACAGCATGGTAAGCCCAGCTCTTAATGCTTCCCAAGCAGGATTTGACTCCAGTGATAGATAGCCCCATAAGTGACATCTTGGCACTTTAGTAATTCCTCACTCAATCGGTGATTGATAAGGCAATAAACCTATACTCGGATATTTTACAATCAAAGTCCTTACTGCACAGTAGGCGAATAGTCATTGCCGTGAAATTTGTTTAACAGGCCTCTGGTGTTTCTGCTTATGAAGCACTCCGTTTGAAACTTAAGTATCCGCCACACTGTGTTGTATTAAACGCACTGTACATCTGTTTAATTTGCAAGCCAAGCTCAGTGTAATAGCACACAATAAAAGCTTATCTTAAGGGGAATGATGAATATATCGTTTAACGGGGGAAAACTAAGTGGCAGCCACTTCCGAGTTTTAAATTATCCTTGTGAGGCCAAATTATGTGAGAGACCCATCACAAAAAGTACCAGGCTGTGATTACTGAATGCCTTGTTCAGATTTAAAATATGAACCACAACACAGATAGCTAGACAGATGGCTAGGTAGATAGCTAGTTAGATAGCTAGTTAGATAGCTAGACAGATGGCTAGCTAGACAGATAGCTAGACAGATAGCTAGACAGATGCCAGGTAGCTAGCAAGATAGCTAGTTAGATAGCTAGACAGATGGCTAGCTAGCTAGCAAGATAGCAAGATAGCTAGATAGCTAGATAGATAGATAGATAGAGTATGGGGTATTCTCCAATGGCAATAGCCTCTTTTAACAAAGACTTCAAGATGCTGGCTTGACCTGAGCTCTCGGCCCACTTCATCAGAAGTGGGATGTCTTGGAGAAAAAAAGTCCAAGCTATAGAGGCCCTACCTCTCAGTTTACCAAACTTCTGATCTGATGTTAATGTCTCGGTGCCAGATATCACAGGGCACTGTCAGAGGTCTTGTGGAGTCTATGCCTCCATGGGTTAGAACTGCTCTTCCAGCACAAAGGGGACCTACACAATATTAGTCAAGTTGACGGATTGGTACATATACTGAGAAGAGTCATTATTACAGAATAACTGTTGTGGTAGGCAGGAGCTATCTCATAACGTCTGTAGTGGAGCTGAAGGAGCCCCCCGGCTGAGGAGGAAATCGTTTTCTGAGCAGTAGGCTGCAGTTTATGTAAAGGAGCTGTTGAACTCTGACCTGCACTAAGACCCTCGGGTCTTCAGAGCAAATACTTATCGCTATTCCAAATGCGTAAAAAAAAAATAACAAAGACGATCATATGTTTGCTTGTGTTGCTGCCTGGACTGTTAAATTGAGGAAGTTTGATTGCTCCAACTTTCCCACTTCGACCCTTGGTAGGAATTATGAACGCGGTGGTTGCTCTCAAAGCAACTATAGCACTAAAAAAACTTGCTTGAGTCAGAAAATGACGGAATGAGGGGAGTGATCATCAAGCCCAAAAGGTGCGATTTACGGGTTAAGAGGCCCATGTAGAAATCATACAGAGGAAACGCATCTGGCAATTGGCCCCACAGTAAATATGGAGACCTTAGCAATGATTACGGATTAATTAACAAAAATGAAATCCAACGGTTGTGTAAGATAAATGTTCTGAATGTCTAGAAAGTAACTCGCTCACAAAACCTGGTGTTGGCTCACAACAAATAGTGGGCAAACATTGTGTTTTGCCCTTATTTATTACTCACCACACCCTCTGATCTCTATCCACCTCCAGCCAGGATTTTAGCAGTTTGCCCTTGCACCTTCACGAACCAGAATAGCAGGAGGACGTGAAGACACCCACACAGTCCCAGATTTGGAGACCGGATAGGTAGGAATTCTGACACTGACCAGGCGTCAGGCACCGCACGCCTGAAGCACCTTCATTGACAAGCACAGCGAGAGGCAGTAGGGTCTCTGCAGTGATAGGTTTCCAGTGGCTCCGAGAGTTCTTATGTTAAATGTGACTACGGTTGACACCTTGATCAATGAGCACCCACGCAGACGCACACGGCGTCCAGAGACTCTGGGGGTGCTGCATTACGGCGGGTGAAAAGGAAACTGGCAACCAATTATTGGCGCCATGCGACGGCCGTGATGCGCAAACAAACAAAAACTGGGCCGGCGAGGCGTGGAAGCGTCAAAAAAACAAAACATATGTGTTTGTTCTACCAGTTGATGATGATACATTTTCAACGAGTGCGTGAACAACACTTCATCTGCGACTGTGTAACCACGTAATTGGCCGCACTTGGCTGTTTTGGCGTGCACGCAGCATTAGACACACATGGGCACGGCAAATAATATATGGCAATGGCACGATCATCGCTCTTTGCATAACATTAAATATGTTTTTTTTGCCCTCACTTAAATACAGTCGCAGCAGCTGTACCTGAACCACACAAAGAGGTATCGAGGGCCGCGCCGCGTCTATACTATGCATTTACACACACGTAGGTTCTGGCACACTCGCGCACACTTATCATTGGCCTGAGTGACAGTTTACAACAAGCAATTAGTTGTGCATGAGTGGGAGAAAAATGAATATGGTGAATAAAGGGAAATTTGTCAAACAATCCACAGTGTACTGTCAGAGCAACATGACAGGTGAAAAGACAGAAGTACGTGTGTGTGTGTGTGTGTGTGTTAAACTCCAGTGTGTGTAGTAAAGCGAGCCCCAGTGTACAGTACGGTTAAATACGCCTAAGAGCAACATTAGCAGCGTTGAATGTTTTGTCACGATGGCGAGAAAACACTGAAGGTGATGAAATAGCTGCTTCTCTTCAAAGCCAGCATCCCTCCGACAACGCGGAAGGTGTTGTAGGTGATTTGATGTGCGGATGCCTGGAAGGTTGAAATGCAATTGTAAAAAAAAAAAGAAAAGAAAATAACTCACACAGGAAGAAAAACACTGACAAAGCCCTGTTGTAGCATCGCTGTCCGAAGAAACAGTTCAAGCCCCGTAACGATCTACGTGCACAGGATAAAGTGGGTTGGCAATTCTAAATAAAAAATCAAAAAAAAATTTGAGAACGCGGTGGCTTTTATCCATTACTGTTAAGGTATTCTGTCAACTTCATTAAATCATTTTTTTACAACCTGGACCTTACTTCTGGCATAAAATACGATTGTTTACTTACCCATATAACTTTGGTGTCATTTGGAGTCGTTCGGATCCAGCAGATCCGTATAGTGGGAGTGAATGGGGCACCGAAAAGCAGCCCCTAAATAACACATTATTTGCCGAAAAACTTAATTTCACCAATATTTTGTTATAATATGCTAGTGCACTTCCCCGTTGAGTCCAGAGTTACCTGTTATCATAATCTGGGGTCTATAGATTGACCTACAAACCTCTGACTTGAATGATGTCATCTCTGAGCGCCCTACGCGGCTTGTTTACCGGTAATTTGCTATTGCTAGTTTGCACGTCCACGAAAACAACAAGTAACTCCTGACTCAACAGGGAATAGCAACAAAATATTCATGAAATAAACAAGTTTCACAGCAGATAGTGTCTTATTTAGAGGCTGTGTTGCGGTGCCCCAGTCCCTCCCACTATATGGATATACACAAACAATTTCAAATTGCACCGAAGTTACGTTGGTGTGTAAATGTTTGACGGTCAATCCAAAGTAAAGCCACTGGATTATTGATGTAGCATATAGCATAAAACACAAAGTGGGTAGTTTGTAGCTTTACTGCTGGACTGGCAAGTTTATTCATGGCTACATTTTCCTGTCATTAAGCATTAGTCAGCCCTGAGAGCAGTGAGTAGTGCTGAGAGAAATGAATTCCTGATGGGTGGAAACATGTCAGAAAGCACCTCCTGGCAGAATGTCACTAGGAGAAGGTTGTAAATACAGTCGGAAATGCGGCCAGAAAAAATCATCCTGTCTGTTTCAAGAGCCTGGAGAAAGTGTGAGCATGAGACTAATAAACAGGATGTGGAATTAGTCGACTTTTTTTGTTGTTGGAGTATTTCAAGTTTACACGAGAAAAGGCCTCAAGGAGAAGACTAATCACTGGACAGTATCTCGGGCAAACTTTCCCCAACAAGATTGGGGTCTGTCTGATAAAGTGTTTCTTATCTTTGGAAAGTCTTTTGTTTTCTCGCAAAAACAGTTGTTGGTCATCTCACGATCAAGGTCATCTTATATTCCAGCCAATACAGTATGCTAGTCTGGACCGAGGCGGTGAACCCACAAAGTGACTGACTTGACACTATTAGAGTTACGCTCTAAGCAGGTTACAAACTGAAGAATTGGAGAAAAAAAAGAAGAAATGAATAAAATATCTGGATCGGCAATGAGAAGCAGCCAAAACTTCACTTTGTGTCTGAAGGCAGTTTGCTGGTTATCTCTGACAGAGGAAGAGAACACTTATGGCATGACTTTGGAAAATAAATAAATAAATAAATAAAAGCCTGATCCACACTACTTCAGTCTCGCAACCCTGTATGGCTGCCAACTGATAAGACTGACCTGATGTAATGTATTCACAAAATCATGCCACGATATAGAAAGCATAACGTCTAGCTAGGCTCCCCGATCAGTATCACTGTAATTTTAAAGGTTTACAGATCCTGTCCTTTTAATGCAGTTTTTACCGGGAACTCAAGGGTAATGAAGCAAGTTAGTGAATTCACTAATTAAACTGTGATATCCAATCCCATTTTGACTTTTTTTTTATATATGTACTGCCTTTATAATGTATTTATAATGGTAAATCTGAGCATGGTCGATGGCACTTTGTTACTATTTTAATTTGAGAAAAGATGTTCTACTATTATTTACACGTAATTAATTTCAATTGCTCTTTGCTTGAGGGCTTTTGTTGCTCTCCCTTTCAATTTACAATAATCCAAAGGTATTTTATACACCAGACAGCCACAACATTGAAACCACTGATAGGTTAAAGGAGAATTACCTTTTTTTTTTTGTTTTGTTTTTTATAAACAACCTGGACCTTATTTCTGTAGTTCGATAGTTCACTCACCCATATAGCTTTGGTGTCATTTGGAGTCGTTTGGATGATATTTAGATCCGCGTATATCCATATAGTGGGAGTGACTGGGGCACCGAAATGCAGCCTCTTTTTTAGCTGTAATTTGCCACTGCTAGTTTTTTGGCTGAATATTTTTCCGATCCTGAGGTTGTGGACGACAACTTTGTTTATGGATGGATATGAAAGGAGGATGTGGAGGTAGAGAGCAGTTGGCCAAAGAACAACAAATCACTGCACGTCTGTGAATAGATAGCAGCTAACTCCGGACTCAATGGGTAATAGCACTAGCGTATCATAACAAAATATTGGTGAAATGAACGAGTTTTGTGGCAGATAATGCGTTATTTGGATTCCCCGTTTCGGTGCCCCATTCACTCCCATTATATGGATATATGCGGATTTAAATATCGTCCGAATGACACCAAAGTTATATTGGTGAGTAAACAGTCGTATTTTATGCCAGAAATAAGGTCCAGATTGTAAAAATCAGTTTGATGTTCTGCTGAAATACTTTTGGACCTCGCATTCATGTGGATGCTACTTAGACATGTAGCACCCACCTAGACAAGACCAGCCAGTCCTAGACCAGTGATGGCGGCAGCCGTCCCCATGAGGATGCAGCCTGACACAGGCACACACACAAAAACAGTTTAGGAACAACTTAAAAAAAAAACAGCACAAGGTGCTGGCCTCCAAATTCCTCCAATTCCTCCAAATTCACTAGATCCCAAACTCATCAAGTATCAGTGTGATGCACTGGAACAAGCCTGAAACCACAGCTAAAAAAGAGGCCATTTTGCAACGTCCATTGTAATGTCCATCCAGGTGTGCGCCACGAGTGCACGACCATTTCCGTGTAAGAGCCTTTTTACCAGCCATCAGCAGCACATTTATTAAATATTTATCTGACTTTTTTTTTAGGCAAATATCCAAGATTCACGCTTAAAATATCTCGTAGGGCAGCGTGTATCCCTCTCCAGTAGTCTTTAATAATAGAGCAATCCCCCCCCCCAAAAAAAATTGCATTCTGGTATCCACAACCTCTCCAGCCAACAGGATGGTTTCTGCGGTAGTGGGGTTTCTGAGAGGGGGTAGTAAAATACCAAACTCCCCATTCTGTGAGCTGGTACACTTCCATTGAAGCCTCCATTTTGGAGTACATGTCTTAATGGCATTCATGAAGCCCGTATTATTGGGAAAGTCCAGCCCAGGTCCACACCAAACATGTTGGACCCCATCTGGTTCCAACGCCAGGCTTCCTTTTGTGCTTTCAGGCAAACCTTAGCTTTGCAGTTGTGTATTTGTGCCAAGTCAGAGTCAGTTTTCCAGTTTAATGTTGTGTACATAGCAAATTGAGCCAGACCGGAGTATTTATTTTTCCCTTTAAAGAACACTAGCTGTCCCTTTCCAGAAAACAACACTCTCTTTTAAATGGGCCGTGTCCCCAAACACAGAAGGGCACAACCTACATCACTGTTTGTAGAACATACACTAGAGTCTGCTACGGTGGCGTAATTATTCAGTGTTATTGTTCACTACCCCTTAAAAAAAAAGCTTTAACAGTTTTAAGCTTATATTCAGATGTAAAACGCCAATTTTGCGCATTATTATAAACAGAAAACATGAATGTAAATGGGTGGTGGAGGAGCAGAGAAGGATAAAAGAGAGGGTGGGGGCGGCGAGTAAAAAAAAAAAAAAGTGAGAGTGAGTGGAGAGAACAAGAACTTCCTTCTCTAATTCCACACACCATTAAATTGTAATTTCACTGCTTGATATATTTATGCATTAAAACATTACTGCCTCCTACCCAACCAATTACTATGCATACTGAGCTCTTACTGTCCACACGCCCAGCCCCACGGGCAGGATGGGAAAAGGCCGTACGTATGAAATATAGACGCTACCCCACACAATACCACTCAATGCATCAGTGAGGTGGATTTTTGTTTTATTTTTACAGTTTGGAAGATGCGAGCAAGTTTACAATTCAACAGTGCCCTCCAAAACTTGCAATAGAGTGGAGTGACATTTGGTTTGAATAAAAGGATGGGTATTGAATAAAAAGCAATCGTTTTTCATTCAGTGATTGTCACATCTTCAAATTTTGTAGAGGATGTGTTGTGAACATCACATAAAAACAGCTCTTCTGTAAGAAGAAAGATTGAAGTGGCAAGTTGCGTAGTTAGCTTGTCCCCTTAAGCGCAGTTTAGTATACCTCTGCAGGACATGGACAATGTAACCTAAGCATGTAGACTATGTCGGTGTGAGCCATTTATACTTGTGCGCTTGTCAGTCAGCTCGCTTGGTAAAAATTCCAACCAAACGCTCGCCGTCGTTGCCTTTTTTGCCCGTCGGGTTCATTGTGGCTTTTACTTCCTGCTTCACTTGCAACAGTTCGCCAAAATTTCAGTCGTGCAAACGCTTGTATCTCCGAACCTCCTCAGTTAACCTTTCCTCAATGTGTTCCGTCTTTATTGATCCAAAACAATCAATGTGAAAATTGGCGAGATGGAGAAGCAGTCGTAAACCACTACCAACTACCCCACTACCAAACGGACCAATCACAGCTCTTGCAGTCTGCGCCGTAATACATCATTCCTGGGATATTTATATATATATATCTGAAGATATTTTCTGGGACGTGCACATCAGGCTGTAACGTTAGGTCACCGCATAGTTTCTGCGTAGGGTCTGGGCAGACAATGTAGCTATGGCAAATTGACGTAGTAGAATAAACCACGCGTTAGATGTTTCAAACTTATCGTAAAAATGAGCGATGGAACAAACATAAACATGATGAGGAGTACTACACATATTTGATATGTGATATCATAAAACTGGCGTACTTTAATTTGATACAATTTGGATGGCGAGGGGTTTGTGACCTATACTGCCTCCAGCCACCAGGGGGCAATCAAGCTATGTTAGCTTAATTTTTAAGGAGCTGTTAAATTTCTTCTAGTATATTCTATACCATAATCTAAAAATGACTTTTTACGGTTTTCTAGTTTTACAGGAATAGTGTGTCTCTCCATTAGCAGAGTGTCCTATGATTTTAGTTGATGGCTGTCTAATACTATTGCGACGTTCACTTGGACCCCGAGGAAGCTGAAATGTTTCTGAATTACTCGTGTTCATAAAACGTTGAGTCATTCCGCTCTAAATTTAATTTAGCGCAGTCAGATAAAGTCACCGAACTTTATGACAAACTAAATATCAATTTGTTCAAAACCAAAAAGTAAAAATGCAAATTTGTCATTAATCCACTCCTGATGGTATTCAATTCTCTCCTTTGTTTCAGTATATTCGATATTTTCAGTGTTTAAAAACAAAGACTGCACATAAATATATATTTGAGTACAATTCTCATTCATTTCAGGGTAATTTTCATTTCCTCCAGATGCCTTGAGGTCCAATGAGACTCATTGTGGCTGTGTGTGTTTTCGTGTGTGTGTTTCGTGTGTGTGTGTGTGTGTGAGAGAGAGAGAGAGAGCGCTCTCAGTTCATGTCACACAATCCATCACTGGTAGCTCTTCTTGCGGGTGGATCACTGCAGGTTACGGTTGCGCTCCCTAAGCATTGTGGGAGCTTGATGTATGTGCTGTCGACTAGCAGTTAATGAAACAGCAGCTACAGCAGCCGGCCTGCCTGCCTTCCACCGCTACTCCCTCTCCCGACTCCTCTGTCCTCCCGCTAATCTCCACCTCTGTTTCCTCTCCGTCTCATTTGTCTCCTCCTTTTCTCTTCCCCTCCGTCTCCGCAAACTCAAGTCTTCCAGAAATCAGCAAGAATTGGAAATGTCTCCGGCGGTTCCTATTGTTCTGACAGTTATTTGAGGAAAAGGTTGCGCGGGCAAAACAAATTACTGACATTTCCGCGTTTTCGCTTTGCTCCAGTGTACTGACCGACTTAAAAAGAGGTCAAAGGGTGTCAGAGGCTGACTGTGACATCAAAAGCCTGGTTCGTTTTTTTTTTCCTCTTTGCAAAATGGACATCTCCATTCAAAAATGGGAGATGAAACCAGTTAATGTAGCCATAGAAACCGCATCCATGACTTGAATTGAACTGCAATGGTACAGGACTCCTTGCTGCTCTTGCAGTTGCACATAGTTCTTTATAACTGGGTCTTCATGTTCAGGAATCTGGGACCAATAAGATGCCTCCGTGATGCTGTTGCTCGATGGATAATAGCCGAGCATCTAAAGCATCCATCTGTGCGTGTTTTCCATTAATTTTCATACATGAGAGGGTTTCAGCTGGCCTCCACAGCTACGCCTGGCTGACTAATAATGTTCAGCTCTTGGTGAGAAAAAAAAATATTGAATATGTTCCCCTCTAACAAGCATGTGGTATGATCCCAGAACATAAACAATTCGATTTTAATCATAGGCAAAAGTCAATAGCATATGTGGCAAAAACGCACACCATAGAGGCAAAGAGATGAATGCATCAGCCTAATTATCTTCAACAAACACTACATAGCTACTAATGGCCACCAACCTGCAACTCATTGTGCCGATCCAAGAAACAGTCCGTTGCAAGCGCTTCTCAAAACGTCGCCTTTTTACATTAAGGTATGCGTGTGGATTAAACAATATGCAACAATCCTCATCAAAGAGCTCAGAAATGCAAAGTCAGGTGCAAGCCCTACATCGGGCTTAGCAACGCCCTACATCGGGCTTATGTGTGTCGTCGGGCATCGCTGGGCTTTTGATAAATGTTTCTACCGCTTGCATTGTCTAAAACTATGACTTGGCGCAGCTGCACCTGGTGTGGAAGATGCGCACCCACGCGTACACATCCTAGTGCAGTAACAGCCGCCGCAGACGTTACGTTGCTGTGTTTGCTTCCCTTGTTTCGATTTCAACTAAAAAAGTACAAATACATTCAATTCCTCAGATTGCAAAAGAAGAAAAATATTGAAAACTTTAGAGCTGCCTCTGACTAGGTGTAAGGATCAGACGTAGCACAATGCCCAGATGAGGCAATAGGTATTAAATATTTTCCCGAAGCATTTTATGTCTAGTTTTCTCTTACGACCAGGTGTACGTCCAGCTGGTGCAACTGGTTCCTGGTGGGTTTCACTGAAAACTGTATGTCAAAATGAATCTATTATTTGAAGTGAAGTGGGATTAAGTTGATTCTTTGCACAGAATAGTAATAAATAAACTGCTTAGACTGACTACGATAAAAATGTAGGTCCCCATATTATATCATCGATGCAAATTAATTATGTTTACTGTGGTGATCACTGCAGTAAAAGTGAAGAATTACTAGGACAAGGTGATACATGGCTTAAGGTTAAGAAACACGGTAGGCGGCTCTTCATGCCTTGGCGTGTTACTCAAACAATACGTTGATAGATGTTGCCAGGCTGAAACAGAAGGACAGAGCTATGAGATAACCTGACATGTTTGACAAGATCTTTAGATCCCCGCACATGACGCAGAAGCTAATGTGGACATAAATTTAACTGATCTTTCAATGACGGTCACTAAATGCTGGCTATGGCTTTGCACTGTCTTTATGGTCTTAGTGGCTAAATGCTGCCTGTGTAAAAAGGTTTGCTGTTAGTCGTTGAAAATTACTACTTCATTAATCAGATTCGAAGGCTGTCGTGTGGCCGTTGCTTGACAGTCGTGCTATTCTTGTCTGCCAAACTCTTGGACACCATCTTTCAATAAATTTGATGTTTGCTGCTGACCATTACGCCAGCCCCTTAAAGGGTCATTTGGAGTAATTCGGACGATATTTAGATCCACGTATATCCATACAGTGGAAGTGACTGGGGCACTGAAGTGCAGCCTCAAAATAACGCATTATCTGCTGGAAAACTTGTTCATTTCATCATTTCATTCAATATTTTGTTATAATATGCTAGTGCTATTCCCCGTTGATTCTCCGAATGACTCCAAATGACACCAAAGTTACATGGGTGAGTAAACGATTGTATTTTATGAAAGAAGGTCCAGGTTGTGAAAAATGGTAATTCCCCTTTAGCCCTAGAACACTAACTTTGGGTGATTGTCACCTGAGCGATTGTTGTTGCGTGATTTTCATTGTGTGTTGCTGTTTTCTGATTTGGGAGGATCCTTTGGTACCTTCAGGTACGTGTTCAACTTGTGTAATCTGGCATGCCAACTAGCTAGCTAGCTAGCTAGCTACGGATATTTATTATTTGACACTAGATCTAGCTACTCGATACCGGAACATGTAATTCTAATTTAGTGTAAGGCTTATGAATAAATATAATTTAGTGGCAATTTCCAAGGGAATTCATTTGGTCAGAAACTGTTTCTAGCATGTATTGTACTGTAATTTTAACAGGTATATTATATTGGGTAAAATACACCCAACATTAGCGATCATTACATTACTAACTATAACGTTAATGTTCTAGGGTTAAGGTTGTCTCCAAAAGCAAGTCATTCCCCATAAACCTCCATGATGAACTGTCTATCTTTACAGTGGAAATAAACCAATTTGGACTACACCTCTTTTCTCTCATTCTTGAATTTGGTCACTGCCAATTTGAATTCATTGCGCTTCCAAACCACTCTTCAGCCAACTTACAGGTGATGGCACAGAGAACTCGTAGATCTGTATATAAAGTCAGTGACTTAGGGTGACTGGTGGATTCCCAGAGCTTGAATGTCCCTGCATTTCTTACTTGGAATGTCCTGGTTCAAATTGAAAAGATGGTACCAAACATAAACTGTGCTTCATTTGTGCTTCAAATGAGCTCCATTGAGGTCTCAATGAAGGGTGAGGAAAACAAGTGAGGTATGCTTTTCCTTCACTTGTTCCACTAATTAATACGAACCTAAATAAAGGCAGGCTGAGTGCTGGGAGGATGGGCCTTGTCAACTAATGGGTTGCCAGGGAATACGCCACCTGCCCCCCCACCCATTCCGCCCATCCCCTCCTACCCCTCTGCCCCTGAGACTAGCAGATAACCACAAATACAGACAGAGACAGATGGAGAGTCGCGGGGAGGAAGAGAAAAAAATAATGAACACGTTGGGGTTGGAAGTTAGCGAGGTAGCTCAGCACTGCAAACAAAGTCTCAGCGGCTGGATTTGAGGAGGATAACGTAAAGACCTGTACAACACGCATTTAACTGACATCTGAGGCTGCTTTGAGCAAGATTCAAAGCAAACATCCGGTTGCTATTTGAACACTTTAATAAATCATCCAAGAAAAGAAAGCTTATGAGCATTCATATATATATATATATTAAACCTGCCTGGTGTGTGTAGAGGGGCGTGTGGTTATTTGGTAACAACCCTAATCCTGGAACCCTGGTGTCATTTGCGCATGATCAGACATGAGTACTGCAATCAGATGTAGCTACTCTTAAACCAGAAGTTGCACATTTATCATCAGATATGCCCTGCTGCCTTCAGGTGAACATTTTATGAAACGGTTGTTAGAGTCAACTGGATTTATAAAAAATTCCAAATTGAACGTTATTACTGGTTTATTTAGATCACCGAAAGTGGTTGAACCAACATATGATGCCGCCATTGGCGTCCTTTCAGGTTGATTACTCACATGTGAAATGGATTTGATGGTACAGATGGAAAGTCCTATTAGATCTACTGCTTTCACCTACACCGAGGAACATTCGCTCAGATTTACCCTGCTCATATGACACTGGACTAATGGTTGTTAAAATATTTCTGCTGAAAAAAAAATAAAAATGGCTTCACTGCATTATCACATTGCAAAAGCAAAGCTATGCAAAATGTACTCGCAAGAGCGTTCGCCCCATTGAGAAGACATTCACCTCGTAAGTCCAAGAACCCTCTCTACCTGCGTCTCTCACTGCTGCTTATTCAGGGGTGGAGGTGGGGAGTGGTGTATTGTGAGGGATTATTGTGGTCAGTATACATTCATCAAGCTACTCAGGGGGAAAGCAAAAGAGTGACAGACAAATATATTACAGTGTCACTGGTATCACGAACGGCGTGCATAACAAGGCAGGAAGTCTACTTAAGACAAAGTACTGCCGGCCGCCGCTCATGAGAACCGCAGCGTTTCAGAGGAGTTGCTTTTGGGGGTCTAGGAGCTTATTAATTCAGTCTGTCTGGGTATGATAGGCTGCAAGTTCCTGTTGTCAAACGTGGCAACCAATTGTAGGAAAACTGTGAGGATTATTGGATAACCTATTTACTTGGGACTATGAAATCTGGGAGCGTGCTTGTGAGTCAGATTGTAGACCTTGGCTTTTATATGCATATGGTCCATCTACCGGGGATTGAAGTGCTAACCATGTGGTTTATGGACAACCCGCTCTACCTACAGAGCGACAGCCACCCTTGTACTTATACCTTTACTTTCATATCTTTTTTACTCTTTAATCTTGTCTTCAGTCTTTCCTTCCTCCTAAACAAAACTGAAAAGGCATCTGCAGTCTTTTTAATGAGGGATTCTCTTGGCAGTTGGTAGCTTCTTGTTGAGTTTTTCACAGTAGTTTGCTAGAGAGCTGCTATCCTCTGCCGATTATACAATCAGCTGGTAGACTGGTCTTACTTGCCACACAGGTCCAGCTGGTCCAGACCAGCCGTGGACGGGCCATGGAAAAATGACTTCCGGTCAATAAATAAATGTTTGTTAAACACCCACAGTGAATGTCTCCGGTCACTTTAGCTAGCTAGCTAGCAGGCTAACTAATAAGCTAGTTTCTGAAAACATTCCCAGTTAGCTTGTTAGCTAAAGCGGATGATATGTCGGTCAACACCATGAAAATGGCTTAGGACAGGACTCCCTGGGAGAAGAGTTACTGTAACTCAATGGGACTTTTCCAGGTTAAATAAAGGTTAAATAAATAAAAAGGACGTAATCTACAAGAGAGGTGAGCGATACAAATTTAGCCCTAACAAAACAAGCTTTTAATTGAAGGTACATCTGGCTGGACTTCATCCGTGTCATACAGACACGTGTAAATGTGTAACGTCTGGATTATTTTAGGATTTGCATATGCCACTCATCTAAGACCATTAGTGAGTTTGTGTAATCCGGACTAGTCTACCAAATAGAAACACCCGCCTAGTCGGTGTTAGAAAGTTATGATTACCTGGACCCTATTTTGGATGAATCAAATGGACAATGGTAGACCCAAGGGTATAGGTTAAGACCTAAAGTTTTCAACTTGAGAATGGATAGCATAATTCAGAGTCTAGACATGGCTCAGTCAGTGTTAGGAAGTTACCAATACCTGGACCCTATTTTTAACCTGGAGATGGGATGAATGCTAAATTCCTGAGAAGTCTAGACATGGCTTAGAGTCTCTTAATCACCATTTGACTACATACAGTAGTATCATCAGGAACCTTTAGACATCTCCAGACCACTTGAGCATCATAATAGAGGACTAATAAGACTTTTATCTAGGTTGTAGGACTGATGGTACAGCATGTGGGTAGTTAAATCCAGCGACCACACTTGTGCAGATGGGTAGCCTACACGTCGTTAGAAATTCTGGAATGTGCCGTATTCATGTAGGCCGCCGAGTCCAAACCATTATTGTCTTCGGTATTATGCTGACTGCCTCCTCCAGCAGTCACATTCTGCCTGTAATATGAGGCTCTTCCCGCTTCTTTCTCCTCCTCCATATCTCTCTGTGGCTTCCCTTTCATCTTCCTCCTCAAGTTTCTAAGCTCTTAATCAGCCTTTTCTCATCCTTTGATTTGTCTCCATGTCGTCACCGGTCTGTTGGCTGAGTGGGTGTGTGAGCATGCGCCCGTGCGCATCGGTCGGTTGGCGGAGTGGGTGTGCGAGCGCGCGCGTGCGTATAGATTTGCATGGCAGTTAAAAACAGAAACTCAATTAATTTAAGCCTTTTTAATTAGCCCAAGCCTTGGTTTTCCTGTTGTTTCCCCCCCTCTCTCCTATCTCCTCTCGCACTTTCAAACAGCACTCATGTTTTAGCTTTGTTCTAATGAGCCTCTCTCCCTTTCTTGCTCTCTGTTTTCTGCAGCTGTCAGCATCTCAGCAAGGCTCTCCCTCACAATACAAAACCGAGCTAAAAAGAGGCTTTTCACGTGACATATGTGGGAGTCCTGCAAGGACAACGAGATCCTCTTACCGAATCCTAATTCATTCCAATTATTTTCTGTACTGTAGGTCGCTTGTTACGCCAACTTTCTACAGTACTGGTCAAAAGTTTGACACACCTGGCCGTCAGGTGTGGTCAAACAGGCCCGAATGTGCCTTTTCTGCTGCATAGAAACAAGTGATGATGCCACTAAACACGAAGCAGATGGGATGGTGTAGTGCTGCAGAATGTTGTGTAGTCATGCTGGCTAAGTGTTGCACTGAATTCTGAAGAAATCAAGCAGCCCTGCCAAAAGACGAAATAAATAAAACAACATGCAATAATACACCAATCAGGCATAACATTATGACCACCTTCCTAATACTGAGTAGGTCTCCCTTGCGCCTCAGAAACAGTTGTGACTTATCAGAGAATGGACACGGGCCGTCTAAGGCTGTTGTGGATGGAGGCCTTTGGGTCCTGGGGGCTGAGGCTTGTTCCAATGCATCCCTCAGATACTTGATCAGTTTAGGATCTAGCGAATTTGGAGGCCTGGTCAACACCTTGTGCTGTTTTTCATGTTTTTTTGTGTTGTTCCTATATCATTTGTGTATGTCCGGTTGCATCCTGCTTGGGAAAGCTGCTGCCATCAAGGAGTGTCATTGCTATGGGGTGGGGGTGCCTCGTCTGGTCTAGGTGGGTGCTACATGTCTAAGGCCCCGTCCACACGAAACCGCATTTTGGCGTAAACTCAGATGTTTTGCATCGTTTTGGCCTATCGTCCAGACGAATCCTGTAAACGCATAGCCCTAAAACACTTTTTCTTCTAAAGTCGATTTGTAAACAGCGCTCAAGCTTCATGCGCATGCGCCTCCTCTTCCTCTCCGTTTTTGGTGAATTTCTGAAACTGAAACAGCGCCACCTATAGACCTGGAATATGAAGTAGCGTTTTGAGTTGTGTAAAGACGGATCCGTCTGGACGCGGATATTTTCGAAACCGTGCCAGAGAAAACGGATAGGAAAAAGATAGTTTTCGTACGTGTGGACGAGGCCTAAGTAACATCCACATGAATAAACATTTCCCATAAGAACATTGAATTGTCACAAGATGGGTATTCACTTCACCTGTCAGTGGTTATAATGTTATGCCTGATCGGTGCGTTCGTAAGTTTACAGTCTGAGTTTAACAGTGTCGAAACAGACGAGGATATATCTGGAGAATCTTGTGTTAGCCATGGAAAGATGCATCCACGCAAGCCCTCCCGCTCCCACCTTCTCCCCACTTCCTCCTCCTCCTCCCCCTCCTCGCTTGCAACCCAGTTTCTCAACAAACCCCCAAACTGTCAAACTCAAAGCGAAGACAAAACAGAAAGAAGAAGAAGAAGACGAAGAAGAAAAAAAAAACAGAGAAGATAAATAATTGATGATGTGATGCAGTTGGGGATCAAGTTAATCTCTCTGTGGTGGATCAGTGTTTTTATTGCTGGGAGATGATGGGAAAGTTATTTCATCCCTGTGACCTCCCGCGGAAAATGAACAAAACACGTCTTATGTCTTTTTTTTCCCCCTTTCTTTTCTTCTCTTTTATAAGGACAGATTTACTGGTTCTGCCTCGAAACTTAATGTAGCTGTTTTCGAACCGAGAGGATTTTCTGTATTGATCCAAAAAAAAAAAAAAAAAAAAAATGTGACTAAAATCTAATTTCGGTTGAAATTGGTCAGAGTTTGCCCTTGATGGGAAGCTTTATTGTTTCGTTTGCTTTCTGATACACATTTTAAGGAGTGTAAATGCACAAAGAATTCAAATTTGGGTTTGTTAAAGGCAGACGCCACATGTGGTGCAGCGGTTTTGATGCAAACATCAGCATTGTCCGACATTACTGCATCACAGGTAGATGCTCTGCACTCTCTCTCTCTCTTTCTGTGTGTGTGTGTGTGCACGCGCATGCATTACAGCACCCCTAATGATGTCACAACCTCAGTGATAACAAGCTGCTAAAAGTGACATGCCATCAGTTGGCATCGCTCTGATGACAGAATGGCTGATGAACACACACATGTACACACACACACACAGACACAGAAAGACAGTGGAGTTGAGGCCTAATGGAGAGGGGTTGGACCTTCATCCCTGTGCTGGTAGCTCCAACACCCCCCCGCCCTTCCTCCATCGACCATAACAGCCAGTGTTCACCTTTGATCAGGACCCAAAATGGCAGCGCTGGCTCAGCTGACATGTCAGACAGCTGCCAATTAGATCAGCTCAGCCTCAGGCGACTGGATTCCAGCCTAGCTGTTTTCCATACAGGCAGTGGCTGTACAGAGGTTTCTCCTGCCCACTGCAATCACGGTCTCCGCTGTCGGCGGGTTGAGCAGATTTTTTTTTTTCCCCCAAAAAAAACTTTCGGAGAATTAATATTTATCATTGACAAGCGGGCTCGTCCGTGAACAAACCATCCTCTACACTTGAGATGTGTCATTTTTCTGCCCTCGACGCTCATAAATTATTTCGTGTGTATCCCTCTTATGGGACAGATTTCCTCACGGGGGACCGGGTCGGTGTATTACAGGAGCGCCACTGCAGCAGATGTGGCCACTGCCAGCAGCACCGTCAGAGCAAATTGAAAGTATACCGAGACAGTCTGCGAACGTCCGCTGGATGCGGCATGTCTGCGTGATGTAACGTCCATTGCATCTTATTAAAACATATGAGTAATAGCAAAACAAGGGCCAATGCAGATATATGGGTATTTCTCGCACGGCGCGGCTGGAAAAGATATACATTTACTTTCTGCGAGCATCTCTGGCCTGGAGCTACATGAGTGTGATCCGTGGAGCTGCATGTTTCCGATACGAGGTCCTGGCCTCGCCAACTCGCCCTGAGTTCATCACTTACAGTTGTCCATGTTCATTTCTACAAAACTGTTTAGAATACTTTTCTGAAAAGTCTTATATAAAGGAAGGATGCCATTAATATACACTGATCAGGCTTAGCATTATGACCACTTAGCTAATATTTGTCTAGGTCTCCCTTGAGCCTCCAAAACAGTTTGGACTCGTCAAAGAACGGACATGGGCCTTCTGATGGTGTCCTGTGGTGTCTGGCAACTGAATGGCGCTAGTGGGGACCTTTGGGTCCTATGGGTTGAGGGGAGGGGCCCTTGTGAACCAGGCTTGTTCCAGGGAATCCAGGTAACCTAGGTATCCAGGGAATTTGAAGGCCAGGTGTATGTGCCTGTGCCAGGCTGCATCCTGCTGGTGATGGCTACTTCCGTCAAGGAGTGGCATTGCTATGGGGTGGGGGTGCCTGGTCTGTTCTAGGTGGGTGCTACATGTCTTAGTAACAGCCACACGAATGCCAGGTTCTAAAGTTTCCCAGCAGAACATTGCACTGTCACAAGATCAATGTCGGTGTTCTTTACTCGTCCTGTCAGTGGTTTTAATGTTGTGGCTGATTGGTGTATCACATATAAGAACCATGCAGTCATGTTTTTATCATTTATATGTGCTGCATGTATGGTTTATCCATATACACATATCAATGCATCTCTTCACCCGACTTCCTTAAGCCGATGGGTCTCCCAATGTGAGGTGTGTTTTGCACAAGGTCTCTTCCCGGTAAAGAGGAGCATTTTTTTTGTTTTGTCATCATTGCCCCAGTGTTTGCACATGATGGGAGACTTTTCTAGATCATGTCTCGATATGAAAGCGAGAGATAGTGGCTTCACTCTTTGTTCTGTTGTAGTAAAGACACTACAGACGTGCAGTAGGAGGTCAATGACGCTGTGTGTCCTTGTTACTCGGGGCAGTCTACTCATTGCAAGTCTGGCTGTAACCTGTTTAACCTAGTTTGGCTTGTATTTGCAACTGCTGCATCAGTCACCTCTAACCAACTTATTGCAGCTGGCCACCACATCTGCTCTCTCTCCCCTGGAGTCCTGGATTTTTACTCATTGTCAAGGGTTATCATTGGCTGTAGAGGCGCCAATGCACACGGAGCCTTATTTTAAGTAGCTCATACTTTTCCGCTTGTCTTTACATCTCCCACCAGATTTAAACTGGAGTGTTTCTGACACCAAAGAAGTCTTTTTTTTTATGCCCATTCGTAGTAATCTATACCATCAGGCCTTAGCGTTTTTATTTTAGGCACGTGAGCACACTTCTGGCTCGCCAAATTGGTCAATGCTTTTTGCGGCAGGGTGCTAAAAGGAAGAGACATGCTTGTTGTATTTGGGGTAATTAACGACAAAAGCGGAGATGGTGTGAAGCCAAAGCACGTGGTATCTATTGAGAAGATTACAGCATCGTGATAAATGCTGTACTTTGTGGTATCAACAAAGTAGGGCTACCTGTGGGTACCTCCACCTACTGACATGCCTTTACATTCAACATTTTAGATTAGAAAAGCCATGCAGACAAAATTAAACATATTCTACCGCATATGCATTAAAGATACATTAAGGATAACATGGGTCTGCAGCAACAATAGCGTCTCTAATTTGTTTTTTAGTGGTAGTGCAAAAGCTCAATATATCCCTAGCTTAGATGGATATCCCTTGGCATCTCCTAACTATATCCAAACAGGATTCTGTTTTTAATCAGTTCTTCTGGTTCATGCACAAACACAGTCAGAAGAGTCTTAAGTTCTGTCTGGAAAAGTTTTCTTTATTTTTTTTGAATGCCAGCCTTGTTGTGACACAAAAGGGGGCTCACAAAAGTCAGTAGGCATCCTTGTCTGGAAAGCATCTGTGTGTGAACCAAACGTCAAGTAAATCTACCCAGTAGCTGCTGAGACCTTTCTGTCTCGACCAAAGTGTTTGACAGGTGACAGGCTATAATGTTTGTGTTCATTTCTTGGAAATCCCTGTTTTTTTCTGGTATTTTGTGGAAACAGTGACAACAGCAATCTTTAAGGACAGCCATGCCATGGTCTTGTTCCTGTCTCAGTCATTGCTTTGTACTCTGTGTAAACTACATTGCTTTGTGTTCAGCTCACTCTCAGCACCCTCCCTTCCTCCCGTCTGATTCTGATGTTGCATTTCACACTGACTTACTCGATCTTCCTGCAGCAACACCAGCTTTGGCGATTGCTACAGGTGTCGCATGAATCGTGCAGTGTGTTACTCCTGAAACATCATCAGGGTACCGTAATCCTAGCTGAGCGGCTTTTACAATTGTTTAGAGTGCCAAAAGTCAAGATCCTGCAGAGGAAACAGGGCTGTCTTTGCCTGGAGGACAAAAAGACTCTTGATGGAACTGGACTGAGAGGGAGATTATCTGCACCCAAATAGCATGTTAGCTTGACCTTTCAAAGCCATTTGTAGCTAAAGAGCCTAAAGCTACAGTGGCGAAGTGAGCCACGGACAGGAATGCTATAAAGCCTTTTAATATCCTTGTCACAGAGTTAAGGTCTTTCCCCAGCCCTCATTGTGTCTCTTTTTGGCTGAATTTCAGAAGCATGCGGCAAGCTGTGCTGACAAGGAACACGCTGCCAAAACGCTGACGTCATTTCTTGGATATAGGTGTTTTTCAGTGTTGCCTTTTTATAGTCAAACAGCGATCAGATTTCTCTTGAATACAGACTAGTGCAGACCCTAATTAATTTCCTTACTGCATGCAGCCAACGGACAGGATCAGTCGCCAAACATCACAAGTGGGGTTTAACGTACAACGGCGGGTTTCACGAGCAAGAAAGTTTAAGCTTTAATCTAATGCTGCACTTTTCTCCACAGTTAATCAAGATTCATAATATTAGACTAAAATACCCGTAAGGCAAAAATGTACTTTTGCAGAGGACTACATGCAACTCCTGAGCACTGGCTTGGAAAATTCTTACAGTGGATTTTTGCTGGGCCCTAGCAAATAGGTTGTTTCAGCCATCTGTACCATATAGCTACATATCAGCTCACATTGCATTGTTTTATTGTTTTAACTGACCCAGGAAGAGAAAGGAAGAAGAAGCAATACCGTCAGCGATGCTTTGCTGGGTTTCTAACATAAATTCTTAATGCCAGGTTTTTCTGCCATGACCATCATTAATCTACCTACCTTCTCTCGCTGAAACAGTTGTAATTTGTTAGAAATAAACAATGCACTCCAAGAGGCGAGAGGCAGCCACGGAAAATCAGAAATTGTATACCGTTTCTTCTGTTTTCTGCGGCTGGCTCGCTTGTGATTCCCCCCACACATGCCCACACAGTAGGAGGAGAGTTACTCGTTTTGGCATTTCAGCGTGAACAGAGATCCTTGCAGACACAAGTTGAAACACCTGCTGTGGATGCATCTCGCTTGTGCAGGGGAAAAAAAAGGATGCATTTTACATATATTTGGTCGGCTAAACACACAGGTTCGCGAGT
This sequence comes from Planiliza haematocheilus, assembly GCA_005024645.1. Classification (NCBI taxonomy): domain Eukaryota; kingdom Metazoa; phylum Chordata; class Actinopteri; order Mugiliformes; family Mugilidae; genus Planiliza; species Planiliza haematocheilus. The sequence goes on from SRSE01001373.1 coordinate 2,662,550, forward strand.
CGAGGTTTGGGCGAGCCGCACCAAGTCCGCAGCTATCTACGCCTTCCGTCGGTGCTAGTCATTTCCCAAAACATGCAGCTATGGTACATTTTAGCTTGTGCAAAATCTTATTGTGAACCTGCAAGTGAGCTCCAGAATAAGGAATCGGTACTACAAAGAGAGTTTATCCACTGCATCATTGTCTTGCTTTAATGGTATGTATGTATATTAGGCTCTCGAGGTGTGTTTCGTACCCGACATACGGATCTTTTACTCAGTTAAGCTTCTTTAAATAGCAGGAGTAGGAGGCCCTCTTAGTTGGGCACCGTAGACCACTGCTTACCTTGCCAGTTGATTCAAGTCCATCCCTAAAAATACATAAAGCTTTAAAGAGAGACCGAGTGAATAGCGATGCCATGTATGCTCGGAGGTTCACCCACTTGATATGCGAACTCTGCGACTGCCGATGTGCTCCTTCCCACTCAGAGATCAATACATGACTGGGAGCAGAAGGCAAACTTTACCTCAGGCTAGGGCATAATCAATAGCCATGTGGGTTCTCGCTAATTAAACTGCCACATTAATATATCTCTCACTGAAAGCTACCTCTAGACAAGAAGGGCTGATGAGATCAGATGGGAAAGGAAAGAGAGGGGAAATGGCTAAAGGTGGACTTGAGTCCTGAGGAATATGCAGTAAAGGGATGACTTTTTAATCTGATTAAAAAAATATAGAAGGGTGTACAGGTTTATGACTGACAATGCTAATGAGCAGCTTGGTAATTTGAATGCCAACGGTTAGCAGCAAGGGCATTGGTCTGGTATTGGTTTCTGTCCATGTCCATGAGGCTGCAACGCTGTCTTGCCAAAGAACCTATCTTGTGTGATTGTTTTTAAGTGCAGTTTGAGCCACTGAGAATGCTCTCTCAATGGACAGTTAGCCAATTCCTAATGGCTGTTCCCAGGATGATCATACCTTGGGGACGCGGTAGCCCAATCGCCACCGATGAGGCTTTCCAAAATCTCCCAAAATGCATGACAGTGCAAACTAATCAAAGGGAGGCCCAACCCCAGGGATTTGTAATCAATTGCTCAATGAATATACGCTGTGAATACAACCCAAGCTAAAGGTTTCCCGTTTGATCGAAGAGGACGATGGCTCTAGTTCTTTGCAGACGACTGTCGTGACGAACCAAGACCAGACCTGGAAACCAGCGTCAAGTCGGAGTCAATACGGGATTTTCAAAATATGTTTTTTTGATACTGACATGAAACAAAAAACTGCAGCTATTACGCACTTTGTTGTGCAAAATGTACACACACACAGATAAGTGAGGCATTTAAGTACATGGGAAATCTTAAGTAGCCTCAAGGATTACACTGATAGTAAAAATGTTGGTCACAATTGTGGAAGCAGGGGAAGTCTGTGAAGGAAGAAGTTAATTATTTGTTAACTGGCTCATTAATTCATGTTATTGCGTTACCTCAAATGAAGGGATCTCTGCAGTTATTATGCTCGTCTAAGCAAACCTGTGTGGCATACAGTTTCCTCAAAGATTATTGTGACCTTTGGTGAACATAAATATAAAACAGCCCTGGCCAGGAAGCTCCAAAAGGGACGAATAAAGGTTTCACCCTGGCCATCACAGTTCCAGAGCATAAGGCCGTAATAAAATCAGCAAGATTTCTGACAAGCATCAACCTTTGAGCGTGAAGGTTCCAAAGAGATGATCTCAACAAAATATTCTCCTTTGAATTAGTAAAAGATTGTGAAAATGGACAAGAAACATTCTAACTTGGACTAAAACGTGTTAACTTCTCAAGTTAAACTTCTGTACCTTTCGCAAAGGCGCCTATGAGCTGCCTTGCTTCGCCGCTCTAGACAAGCGAAAAAAGAGGGAATATGCGGATTTGATATTCATGCAGTTCAAGTTAAGGTGAGTCTACTGGATCAAGAGATATCCTGAGTGATATGCAAATGAAAGCAAGAAGAAAAAGGCGAGAGGAACGGAGGACAAAGATTACAAACTATGGCTGCAACATCCCCGCTAACAAGGAGAGAATAAGAGCTACACGGAAGGGGAGTAAGGAAGACGCGGGGAGTAGGGCAGGCGAGTAGAAAAGAAAAAGGGGGAGACGAAGGGAAAGGCAGTGCGAGAGTGAGGTTGGTGGATTAGTGTAGAGCAGGTGGGGTGGCGGAGGAGGCATTAATATGTAATTTATTGGTGATGGATAGAATATGCGGACGGAGCAGAGTAGAGGCGAGGCGAAGCCGGCGTGCCGTGGAAGTCCCTTACGCTAGCAGTATGCGCCTTTCCATTTACGTACTTCATACATACTAATACATTCACACACACGCGCGCACACACACACACACAAAAACCAACTTCCATTCCCCCCAGCCATCCCTCTCTTCCTCTGCTTACCCCTTCCTTCATGCACAGCGCTGGCAAGAGCTGATCTGGATCTTGGCCTGAAAACTGCATTTATCTTCTGTGTGCAGAGCGTAAGATGAGAAGATTCGTGTCATTCTTTGGCCTGGGTCTTAGCTATAACATGAGGCAAGTAAGCAAGCATGTAGAATCCGCTCACTTTCTGTTCATAAATCACCATCAAAGCGTCGAAATCTCAGTATTTCCGGTGACTATTTCGTACACAAGCAAAAAAAAAAAAAAAAAAATGTTCATCTGCTGATCAAAATAGACCATTGTAGAGAAGGATCAATGATCAGAGAGGCTTCTGTTGACAGGTTAAAATTTAAATAACGCTGAAATCCATGTCTTGCGTGCGAGCAACGACAATCAGAGCAGGATTAGATGACTCAGCCACTAACAATGGGAACAACTGCATGGAGAGGTAATTATAGAATATAATTACATTGAGTGGTTATTGCTGAAACAAAATGCCAAGCGAAAATGGCATTTGATATTATGACAATTCTGAAGTCCCGGCGTATCGGTGTCAGGTTTGGAGTAAACGCTGAAGCTGTAGTAAAACTGGGTCAGTTCAACGGAGGACGAGTCCGACTTGTGACTTGTAAATGTACAGCGTGTTTGATTGCAATTTGGATTAATTTACAGACCACGGGGGCTTATCTTTCACCGCCAGACGGTATTGTCATCCAAAGTGCCAGAGAAGCACAGAAACTGTAATAATGATCGTGTTTGATTAAACACTCGGAGCAGAAGACAAAAAGAGGCGAAGAAAGGGAAGAAAAGGAGGAAGACGGCAGCGGGCGGCGAGAGGAGGAGGCTGCTAATTGATTAGCTACAGAGAGAAAGTCAGAATCTTCATTTGGCAAAATGGTGCTGGAGGTATAAACCCGAGCCACCCTCCTCCTCCTCCTTCTCCTCCTCCTCCCCCACAAACGGGATGGAGGCAAGACACAGGCAATTGATACACTCTGTTAGGCCTTATCAGTAGCACTGTGATCAGCCGCACCTCCAGGCTCTTCTGAGCAGTTTAACACCACCATAGAGACAGCTTGTGAGTGAGTGTGTACGCGTCTGTGTACAGAGGCTTGCACATGTCTTTAACAAAAGTATACTGCGTTAAACTGCAGCATGTGTTCTGTTGCTTTAAAGATGGAGAATGTATAGAAAGAGGTGCATGTGCACGTACATGCAGTTGTGTGCGTTCATGTTGTACGTATTTGAAATCGAGTTGGTTTAGATGAAAATTAGAATAAGGTTTAAGGCTAGGTTAAAACAGTCAACTATAGGATTGAGATAAAGTTATACCAAGGCTGGGATATGATTAAGTTTAGACTAAGGTTATGCCAAGGCAAAGATTGGGTCAATTTTAGGTTGAAATAAGGCCGTGATTAGGATTAGGTTAAGTTAGAATTAAATTATGTCAAGGCTAGCATGAGATTAAGTTTAGATTTAAGTTAGGTCAGGGCAAGTATATGATTACGTTCAGACTGAAGTTAGGTCAAGGCTAGGATGAGATTAAGTTAGGTAGGTCGAGGCTAGGATTGAGTCAGGTAGTGGTTGCAGACTGGCCAAGACTAGGATTAGGTTCAATCTAGAGTGAAGTTAGGTCAAGGCTAGAATAAAACAAAGTTTAGACTGAAGTTAGGTCAAGGCCAGGATACAATGAAGTTTAGACTGGTTAGGACAAGGCAAGGATAAGATTAAGTCAGGTAGCTAGAGGCTAGGATTGGGTGAGGCAGCAGTTGCATTCTGGTTAAGACTAAGATTAGGTTAAATTTAAAATGAAGTTAGGTCAAGGCTAAAATGAAATTAAGTTTAGACTGAAATTAGGTCAAGGCCAGGATAAAATTAAGTTTAGACTGGTTAGGACAAGGCGATGATAAGATTAAGTTAGGTAGGTCAAGGCTAGGATTGGGTCAGGAAGAGTTTGCTGTCTGGCCAAGACTAGGATTAGGTTAAATTTAAAGTGAAGTTAGGTCATGGCTAGGATGAGATTAAATTCAGCCCAAAGTTAGGTCTAGGCAAGAAATATATTAAATTCAGACTGAAGTTAGGTCAAGGCTAGGGGATTACGTTGACATTAAGTCGAAATCAGATCAAGGCTAGAATTAGATTAAATTTAAACTGGAGCCAGGTTAATGCTAGGACTAGATTAAATTTAGTGTAAAGCTAGGTCGAGGCTGGGATACGAGTTAACACTAAATTTATATCAAGGCAAGGGTTAAGTCATGTTTAGGTTGAAATGAAGCAAAGGCTAGGATTAGGTTAAATTTAGACTGAAGTTAGGTCAAGGCTAGAATTAGGTTGGGTTTAAGTTGAAGTTAGGCCAAGGCTAGAATTGTGTTTTATTGAAGATGGAGCCACATCAAGGCTATGATTACGATGATCTAGGTTTAGACTGAAGTTAGGTCAAAGATAGGATAAGGTAATGGTTAGGTTCATAATAACACACTTACCAGCTCTGTATTATTAAGATATATTATATATTAAGAGAAACACAATAAGGTTATAGTTAAGATAAACATAGTTTACCCCGCCATTAGTTTAATGGGATGAAGTAGGGTACACATTAAGAGTTCATCATTTTCTCCAAGTGGAAAATGACCTACCATTAACTGATAAACAGCAGCAATGGAACAGATACCGATGTGTTTGATTATTATTATTATTATTTTTTTTTTGGCTTCCTTTTGCACCACAGTGACAGGAGCTGCATTATTATTCCCACCCACGCATGTTCCTCACAATAGCAACATTAATATGAACACCTTATGTAATGTTGGCTTTGAGCTCCATTTCCTTTCCAGATAAATGAAAGCTGCACGCTGCAGGTTTTTTTTTTATGCGCTTCAAATGGCACACTTCAGAACGAGAAGATGCACACGATCATGCTGAGCTGCGAGACTGTCACTCGCATGACCCCAGAAAAGCAACGTTTGTGTAAACAATAAAGCCCCAGCTCGTGTGGGCTGGTGTTATAAACCAGACAATCCTCGCTGAAAAGAGATCATATATCACAGTCACAGTAAGCCACTTCGTGCACCTCAGGTGGATCATATCTGACATCCTATAATACAAGCGTAAATGCAACCAAAAAGAGTTAGACACAGTTTCTGCAAAGAAAACACCCACACAATAAGACCGGATGAAAACACAAACACATTCTTTCAGCACATGTGTTCAGACCGTAAACAAAATTACAGGATTATGTTGAATTAGACCAGCCATAACATTATGACCTAAGATTGTGTAGGTCTCCCTTGTGCCTCCAAAACAATGACATGGGCCTTCTGAGGGTGCCCTGTGGTGTATGGGAACATTATGTTGTTAGTGGGAACTTTTGGGTCCTACGGGCTGAGGGGAGGGGCCTCTGTGGACCGGGCTTGTTGGAATGCATCCCACAGATACTTGATCAGTTCGGGATCTTATGAATTTGGAGGCCAGGTCAACACCTTATGCTGTTTTTCATGTTTTTTTGAGTTGTTCCTAAACCATTTTTTGTGTGTATGTGCCTGTGTCAGGCTGCATTGTCCTGGGGATGGCTGCTACCATCAAGGAGTGTCGTCGCTATGGGGTGGAGGTGGCTCTTCTGGTCTAGGTGGGGGGTACATGTCTAAGAAACATTCACATTAATACCAGGTCAAAAAGTTTCCCAGAAAAACATTGTATTGTCACAAGATGGTCAATGTTTGATGGGTGAACATTGACCATCTTGTGACAATACAATGTTTTTACACATGGGCCATGTCCGACTTCTCCTGTCTGTGGTTTTAATGTTGTGGCTGATCAGTATATGTACATATTGTATGCCACACCTCAATTAACCGATGGCCCAACAGTTCCATGAAACCGGAGCAGGGCTGGGGCAGCTGCAGGGGGAGTCTTACAATGGCATGGGGGTGGGCAGGAGGTAAGGGAGCCATGGGGGAGTCTTATTGTTGGTAAGGGAATGTGGGGAGGATGCCACCGTGTGGGTCTTACCTGACATTCCAAATCCAGGTGAAAGGAAATATTCTCTAATTTACTACCAACCTTCAAACAAAGTTCTTTTCCCTGGTCTCCAGGATGTAGACCGACTGCAGACATACACGGAAGGTTGATACCAGATTTAAAATAACTATGTTCAACTTAAGTGTGGTCCAGTCCTAATATACCAAAAAAAAAACTAATCAGAAAAGTGAACAAATGTAAAATCATGGAAAATAATAATAATAAAAAGACCAAGAACAAGAACTGACACGTTCCAGTAATTACACCAAATCAGAGGTTGAATGGGGGGCAGGATCAGTTCCATGCGAAAACTAGAAATGTAAAATAAAATGAAAATCACAAAAGATGCAATTAGTTAGAGTGATAATATCACGACTGTCTGAAGCTTTATACAACTCCTGTATATAACACTGGTTTCAGATCTGTGTGTAAGATTAAAGCAAATGACCAAACAAACTGATAAGGCTCCAGACTGAAAGTGTACTGGCTTTCATCACTTAATGAAATCAGTCAAAGAATAAAACGGCTGCTTTAGCTCAATGTGGCACAGCACTTAAATGAGGCTTAGTTACTGTGATGCATTTCGAAGCACATTAAATTGTTTAACGGTTGATCGCAATACTTTTATGCAGATATCCATATGCCATCAGTGTTCACCATGAATGGATGGTGGGTGCGTCAGATCAAAAGACAAATAAGCCGGGGACACACTACACAAGTTTCACAGTCTTTACAGATTTTGAGAAGATTAGGAGTACATACTAACAGATTGGATTCAGCACACGCTTGTATGACGACTGAAAAAGACCGAAGGATCACACACTTGGCAACTGCGCCTGAGGAGGGATCACAGACTGCATGTTTTGTCAAACCAACTGGAGCCAACTGAACCCTTCATATTCGCATGCAAAATTTGCAAGGGCGACAGCTGTGGTATGCACTGCAACCAACATTGTGCAGACACTCATGCTCCTGCACAACTCAGTTAGTCTTCGCTCCATATCTGTGGTTTAGGTTCCTTACGTTCGCCACTATCCCACTCTTGGTGTCCGCTAGAGGTTGTACTGACTAGATGACTAGTCGACTTTACTGCTGTGCCATGACGCCCAGTGGGTCATTGCACCAAACTAGAAACAGTACATCAAGTGCATGGAAATACTTCACTTAACCCTAGAACACTAACGTCTTGTGTTGCTGTGGTTGTAGAGTGTGTTTTTTTTGTCCTAGATGTCAGTGAATGCACCATGCGAAAGACGCAATATATGGTAGATTTGAGAGTTTGCCAGGTGACAGCCACATATTAGAAGTGTCAAACAATTCAAAATAGCAATGCCGACTGTCCGCAACTAGCGCAGACCGGTGCAGACTTTGCCCAACTGGGAATCGTGAGCAAACTCCAGCAAAAAATCTTGTAGTGTGCCCTCAGTTTTAGGGGCCAATTGACTTATATTTAATTAGGGGGTCAGTTTTGTATTGTCTTAGGTTGAAATGGGATTACATGTGGGTTTGGGATTGAGAGCCTTGGAGCACCGGCTACGTCGTTTTCCAAAAAACAAAACAAACTAAAACATACCGTCAGTTTTGCGTTCATCTAATTAAATGATTTTTGTGATGCATTGTGCGGCACTCTTATTAGAAGCAGAGTTGTTCTTCAACTAGCTCCTCAAAATGGAGAACGGAGAGAGGAGGGAGGATATGTTTACTTTCAGTGAGGCTGGAACTCAAGAGTGTTGCCCCAAATTAATCTTCCTCTGCATACATGTATGTCTGCTGCTTACACAAACGCGCACGCCCACCCTCCATGCGCAGACAGAAGGGAAGGGAACAGACAGATCCCGCTTCACCACTCGGTGACCGTGGTTTCAACCCTAAAACACTCTGCGCTGTCAGATGGAGCGGTGAATTTGCCCCTTCTCATCTTCTTAGTGCCTAAAACCAATTTGAGCGCAGTGCTTACGCTGCAGTTGTAAATGGTGCCTGCATCTTATCGCAAATGACTGTTACGGGCATCCAAATCTGTAAGTCCTGCTGTCCCTTCCCCAACCCATAGGCTCCTGCACTGGTCGCGAGTATCATGTTTAATTGGCAACATAAACATGAGAGGACATAGATGTTGGAAAAATTGCAAATGTCACATACACCGATCACCCACAACATTAAATCCACTGACAGAAATACATATGTTCTGCTGGGAAACTTTTGGACTGACATTCATGTGTACGTTAATTACACATGTACATCCCATCCAGACTAGACTCAGGCACCGCCACCCCACAGCAATGACACTCCTTGATGGAAGACGCCATCCTCAGCAGAATGCACCCTGACACACTCAAAAATGGTTTGGGAACACCACAAAAAACAGACCTGGCCTCCAGATTCACTACATCCCAAACTGATCACGTATTTGTGGGATGCACTGGAACAAGCCTGATCCACAAAGACCCTCCCCTTAAACCCACTGGACCCAAAGGCCCCCACTAACAACTTCCTGTTGCCCGACACCAACAGCTTTGGAGGCACAAGGGAGACCTACACAATATTAGGAAGGTGGTCATCGTATACACTGGTATATCAAGACAGATGGGAAGCTGTGTTTGATCAGGATCGTCACAGCCAACAATTTATGACAGGTGATTTAAGACATGGTTTAAAGTTTTGTTTAAGAAAATAAAAAGCTAATTTGACACCCACACATTACAAGAAACTATCACGTCCACAATAAATTACAACAAACTACTCGAGCAGCAACTGTATAAAAACCCAAGCCATGCATTGGTGAAACACATTTTAGTCAAAATGTATTTTTTATTTTCTCACTCTTGAGAAGATAAAAAAGTTTCAGAAAGCATTTTTTCAATGACAATGGAAACATTCTGCTAGCAGAGGAATGCACTGAATATGGCCCTCAGTCCGTCTGTCTCAGACCCATGCGCAGACTTCCAATGGCACGAGTCACTCGTGAACACTGGAATTGGAATACAGTTTTCACATGTATACACTAGAAATCCTCTCATAAGGATACCAGCATCCAGTGTCATACAAAAATCTGACAACTCTTTACCAGTTTGCTCTGGAAATTAATTAAACCGACAGTATTTCCAAAGCAGGCAGCAAAGAAGAGCAACTGAGCAACTTTGCAGCAAATAATGGAAGCTAGGGAAAAAGTCACCTACTGGTCTGCCGACACCTTCCCCTTTATGACAGGCCGTAGTCAGGTGCAAAAAATATACATTTCTTCTTAGCGTAGTAGAGCCAAAATACTAGATTTGCAGCCATCAGCGAAACTGCTGCTGCACGATGCCGTCAAGAGAATCCAATCATCAACTTGTTGCAGCTTCACCACTAATATTTGGACTGGCGGCACCAGCCCAGTGCCTCTCATCAGTTTAATTGCGCAGCGGCTTGATGAGGACTTTACTCCGGCGAGGGTCGTTCTGCATGCAAAGCGGGGCCTGCGCGCTAGCCAAGCCGTAGCAGGTGCGTTTGATGACACGCTTCAGGCGCCGGGGGCCTTCTGAAAAGTTCCGTTCGCGGCTTCGCACTCGGGGACGACGCCAAAAGACAAGGCCGAGGCCCCGGGCTCGCCGCGTGCCGCTCGCACCTTGCAGCTGGCTGCTAACGAGGGCCTTTTGGCTCAGGAAGGAGCGCTGCCGATGCGGCGGCGGTCGCACGCAAAGCAGTCGGACGTTTTAAATGCGCCGCAGAGGGCCGCCAGGCAGTGAATGGAACATTAGTTAAAGCCGTCAAGAGATGCTTCACTGACACAGGCAGAAAAAACACTCCACCTTAGGTTGGGCACAGATGCACATCAGCATCAGCAAGTGTAAAAATGTGTGTTTCTGTGTTTGAAAGAGAGTAAACAAAATGAAAATGTCAAATGAGCCAACAGAAATGCCATTGTTCAATTTGTATTGTTATTATTATTAAACACTCATGTGTGTACTCAGTATCAGAAACTACGCAAATGTAAGTACTTGCTCTGGCAAATATGAGCGCAACCGCACAAAAATGCTCACATTCATCTTTGGAAATCATTTCTGTTACAGAACGAGGCTTCCGCAAAGGCACACAAATCCAAAATAGAAGCTTATTAGTATATTTTTTCCCCCCACTGATAAATCTAAGCAGCCCTACCACAGACTCCCTCCACTAAGCCTCCCTTGTTCCTTCCCTCTAATTCTTGCCGCAGAAAGGGAGGCGCTGAGTGGTCATTTTACCCTGGCTCTTCTCCCAGAACACTGATTTGACTGATTGGATTCAGAGGCCAAAAAATCAAAAGAGGGCTTCCTGTAGTCCTGCTGCAGAGAGAGACACTCAGCTAAAATCGATCCGAGATGCTTTAGAGCTTAAAGTGGGAAGCGCGCGTTTCGCTCGCTCTCGCAGAACTCTCGTTTTGGGCCGGCGCGTGGAAAAGCAACGCTCGGCAGTCGCTTGCGTTCGCGTGTTGTTAGTTGCGTGCGTGTTTAAATGTGGAGGGGATGGGGTCGAGGTGACACTATTCCCTGACGAACACTGAATTTGCAGCGAGAGGTCAAGAAGGTAGGCCGACGGACGTTTGTAGCCGAGGACCAACACAATGACAAGGCTGAGGCTGCCATGGCAACACGTAAACCGTAGTGTACAGTGGTGATGGTAAGAGATTAAGCTGATGGTCAGTTTCTTCACTGTGTGCAAAGTCAAGCTTCCTGCGCTCTGTAGTATCCTAGGAACTACTGCGTGGCCTCAGCTCTGACGCCGTGAAACACAAACAACAAGAGAGAACATTCAGTGACGTGCTCGGCAGTTTGATGATTTAATATCATTATGTTTTTTTACGTTCCGCTGTGCTTACTGTATGTGGTGTCACCAGATTCCCATCAGCTATGTTAAAACGCCAGGAAAGAGATTAAATTTGCATTCCTGAATAATTTGAAGCGTCGTACTCGCCCCGTTTGCTGGCAGAGACTTCCAACTTTACATGGACGCTAAAAAAAACAACCAGAATATGAAATGTTTGACATGTGCAAGGAGGAGAACAAATCTGACGCAAATGTAAAAGAGGAAGAAGAAGAAGACATTTCTTCCCCAACTTTATTGATAACACAGAAGAAGATTAAGTGCATAAGCCTTTTGTTTTGCTATACACTGATCATTTATAACATTATGACCACCTTCCTAATATTGCGTACGTCTTCCTGGTGCGTCCAAAACATTTTTGATTCATCAGGGAATGGACACGGGCCTTCTGAAGGTGTCCCCCACTAGCAACAAAGAATGTTGCTAGTGGGGGTATTTGGGTCCTATGGGTTCAGGGGACCTCTGTGGATCATCCTGCAGATTCTTGATCATTTTAGAATCTAGTGGATGTGGAGGCCAGGTCAGCACCTTGTGATGTTCTTCATGTTGTTTTGAGTGACCAGTTTTATGTGTGTTGCTGTATCTGCTGCATCCTGCTGGGATTGCTATGGGGTGGAGGTTCTAGGTCTGGTCTAGGTGGGTGCTACATGTCTAAGTAACATCTACATGAATGCCAGATCCAAAGAATTGTCACAAGATGGTCAATGTTACTCACTTCTGCTGTCAGTGGATTCAATCTTGTGGCTGGTTGGTGTAAAACGCTAAAAGGTCGAGCTCCTACGTATCTTTGTGATCTCCTACAACCACATTAAGTTCACTCAGGTCTGCAGACCACTGTCTTATTGTTGTTGCCTATAATAAGGTTGAAGCACAGGGGAGATTGTGAATTCTTAGCTTGCAATGCCTAACTACTTTGAGCAGTTTGCCTCTGCTTATTAGGCGTATTAGGTGACTTTCATCACCCAGCGTCATACTTATTCTTTGAGAAGAACCTTCCTCTATCAGGACTGGAGTCTGTCTTTCTGTGTTCAACGTTTCTGTAGCATATGTATGTTTTTTAGGAGTTGGGGTTGCTGGTCCCAAGCACAACCTTCCCCCATTACTGGGTTCAGGACTGCTTTGGGGTTTGGGGTTGGTCTGTTCGTCCCCTTCCCTAACCCGAGACCTTTATAAATCCCTTCTTAAAACAAATTTTTATTCTTTTGCATTTCATTCAGTTTGGGAACTGGTCTTGCATTTTGATTTTTTTTTATTGTGTTTTGACAATTAAAGGGTTTGATCCCAATAACTTCCTCCTACATCATTCCACCCTACACTAAATCTTCTCCCAGATTAATGCATTGTGCACATGGATAATGGAAGAAGGACAACTCATCAATCAGCTGCCCAAGTAAAGAATTAAGTAGCTGACTATTACTATTTAGTAAACCTAGTTCTATTTTCTGCTGCACACCAATGCCGTAAAACCGGCACGAAACCTCAAAGCTTCTTCACCACAAACCCAAAGCTAAGCAGCCATAGCCAGCAACCCTCTGCACCCTCTGCAGCACGGCCAGCAATCAATACATGACTTCAGCATTTTTATAAATGACAAAATCAATAGTTTTTTTTTTTAAATATTTTGCTATTCTAATGAATTCTGCCGGGCACCTCCCAGGGCAGGGGAGCAGAAATATGTAGATGACGCCAGCATCTGGGGCCCAGAACATTCATATGCCAGGCCAACATCTTCCTTTCATTTCCAAGAGTAGGACTTTAAGCCAATTCATCACACGCTGGACAGAAATCAATAGCAGAAATGCAGCACATTTTCATAGAGGAAATAAAACATATCAAGCTTCCTTACGGACGGGCCTCGAGAAGTGGGTGTACTGTGGAAGGGCACTTTTAAGTACTAGAGTGTGATTTAAAGTGAGGGCATGGAATTCATGCTGCAGATGTGTGTGTGTGTGTGTAGCGCATAAATAGTTTTGATGTAAGAGCTCACACACACCGTCACAGACCTGCAATTAATATCCACCTTTGTGTTATTAACCATGGCCGCAAACTTCCCATAATTACTATCATACTGTGATTGCAGATGTTGCAGCAAGAGAGACGGCTTTGACAATGGAGGAAAAAAATAAATAATCTCACTGTTAGGAACGTGCAGAGTGAAGCATTCTTGTCTGGATGCTGCGCTGACCACATTCCCCTAGCAGCAATCTGATCCACCCTTAAAACAAATTTACTGAACTCTTCATTATCACTCCCGGTTTAGGTTTAGGTCATCAAAAACCATATGGTAAAAATAAATCGCTGTGGATATAATATGATACTGTGCAACCCCGTATTTGGAGTGGTCATAAATATTTGCAGAAATGATGCACACGTCCTGCAGAATAAGTCTGTAGCTACCCGTTTGTATGCTGGTAGAGCCGTCTCAAAAAGACAAAAGGTTCCATAGCCTCCACAGCTCAGAAAGCAGACCGAACTTCCTCCATTTATCGGTACCATGTATGTAAACTTGACTTTTGCCCTTGGTGGTGCTGATTTGAGAAGTTCGATTCCTTAGAACGGACTCTGGAGGACCTGTCTGCACCAACTGCACACGTGTTTCCTCCCGATTCATCCTCGAGAAAACATGCAGGGTAAGCACACATCCGGGTTTTTGGACTGGACTTGGAATAGAATCAGATCCGGCTCTAGTCACAGGCCAAATTATGGTTTGGCTTTCTCAAAGCCGCACTTGGAGACTTGGACGGCCCTTTCACGATGATTCTTTCATTTGTTGACGTCCGTCAATAAGGACCGCTACCTGAGATGCGTAGCTCGCCCCACCCCGCCACTTCAACAGTGGATTGTGCAGGACGGGTGCAGGACCGGCTCAAGCAGGTTCCAACCTAGGCAACCGCCTGAATCGCCTGTGACAAGAGCAAGTTCTAAGTGGAACAGTATTCGGGCAGCGACTGATGAAATTTCACAAGAAGAGACAAGAATTTGATAAAGACCCTTGGTGTGGAGCATAGACTGTACATAAATATGGACTTCCTTGAACTGGATGCTATTTTCCCAGGGATACGGCCGGCGTCAACTTGTGAGTTTGGAGTCCGGGTCAGCGCAGTACAGTCCATCAGTCCACATGGAGCATGGAGCGATATCAAAGACACATCTACACCTCCAGACTTAGTTGCATTTTTATTTAATTAATAGTAAAGTCTGCTCCAGTTACAAGGTAATGTTGGATTATACACTGCACTTGTTATTTATTTATTTATTTTTACAACTCTCACAGTCCAACAGGACACTTTACCGAGCGGTTGGCATGGCAACTCATAGCAGCCACTATGTCACATCCTGTTTCTATGGCGTCAAATAACCAAATAAAACAATACTTCTCCAAACACTTGAACATGCATCAACATTATATTAACCACCTAAATGACAGAAACCAACCTTGAAAAAAAAAATATTATTTGATGTGTATTTTAGTGTTTTAGTTCGGCCCAAGTCCCGCCCACTAACATGGAAGGGGTGGAGCTTATGACCTGTGCTGCAGCCCGCCACCAGGGGGAGCTCTACTTGCTTTGGCTTCACTTTTGAGGAGCAGTTCGGCCACCAGTCTTCATACCGTCTATGCCCTGGAGTCGGCTCTGATTGGTCGTGGGACTATCCAATTATGTGCGAGGTATTTTAGTCTCTGTTCTCTTTCTCAGAAATCCCAATGACGTGTTAGCAGACCAATATTCTGGTAAAAACTGAGTCTGGCTACGGCAAACTATATACAAATACAGACTTGATGACAACATTGTCAACAATAGAAGACAAAAAACTGCCACCAGTGAAGCTAGAGGACTAGCATATGGATCCTAAACCAGACTAGCCAGTCACATTGCATTGGTGTGGCCTGAGATGCAGATCTACGCAAAAAATAATTCAACAATATAACTGAAAAAAATAATATATTCATAGATGCCACCATAAACCATCACCAGACGGCCATTCTTCTCTTTTATTTTCCCCTCATTCCGCTCTCTCTCACTTCAGATCTGAATTCTCGATGCAAAAAAAGAAGAAGAAAAGACCATTGCGCCATTAAAGAGAGGAACAGCCAGTGCTTTTAATGCCACATTGTAAGACAGCGTGCCCTGTAGTCTGGTTGTGCCAACAGACGTGTTAAGGAAACTAAAAAGGGTCTGAATCTGTCTGCTGGCAAACTTTTCTCCGCAGCCATGGAGGAAATGAGAGTTTCTTTAATCATGTATCCTCCTAATAATCTCCCGGTCTCAGGCCGACAACTTGAGCATCCATAACCAGCGCACTTCAAGGGGAATAGGCTTATGGAGGGAGACACGGATAAGGGGGGAAAGAGTGAGGGAATAAAGAGAGGAGCGAGGGAGTGAAGTAAAAATAAAGAAAGAGCGAAAGAGAGGGAGAGAAAAAAGAGGGGAGGCTTTTTAAAAGGGGGGGAAAAAAAGAAAAAGATCTCCCCGCAGTATAATTTGCTGATACAGACGATACAGTGAAGACAGTGAGAGAGACACATGCACATAGAGAGAGAGAGAGGGAGGGAGAAATCCCCAATGGGAAGACTAAGAGTAAAAAATAGGGAGAAAAACTAATTAACTGATGAAGTCCCTTTGTGGCCGCTCTCCCTCTCTCTCTCTCGCGCGTGCACCGACCCGCACAAAACGAAAACTGAAAACCTCCTGCCCCCTGCTGGCCCCTCTCTATCTCCATCACACGCCCGGCCCCTCATAAGTGATGAGCTACAGAGCGGTGGCACCCTGGAAGCATGACGTTTGGTTTCTGGTTCATCATATAGCTCGGGTACAGCGTACGGTCCTGCAGCTTGTTCGCATCTAAGCAGATTAGCCAGGAGAGTGATCATAGACTCAGCTCTGATGCTGCATCACAGAACCAAAAGAGTTCGCTTCATCCACATGATAGCGGCCATGCATATTTTATATCATGCGGCCTATTTTAAGGTACAACAACCTAGCGATAGAAAAAGTTTAAAGTGAACAGATGGATAGATGGAGACTTGTATATAGAGGGTGCAGTGTGCATTACACAGATACGGTCATGTGATCTCTGGGTCAACTCAAAGTACATTCATACTGACAGTTTGAAAAGTTTCAAACATTTGCAGCATAGATTTTTGTATTTTTTGAATATGTTTAATACTTTTTTATCTTTTAGGCGTAGTGGTGTTAGCATTGAAGCTTCACAGCAAGAACGTTCTGCGTTGTAATCCGTTCTACTGAGGCCTTTCTATGTGGAGTTTGCACGTTCTCCCTGTGTCTGCATGGGTTCTCTCCATCTTCCTCCCACCGTCCAAAGACATTCCTGTTACGTTAACGTTAGATTAGATAGACTGGCGTCCCGTCCAGGGTGTGCCCCGCCCTGACAGCTGGGATAGGCTCCAGCGTCCCTCGCGACCCTCCAGAGGACAAGAAAACGAACGAATGAATGAATGCCTGCTTCACTACATCATGCTGTCCCCTGGGGACAAATAAAGTCTTCTGAACCTGAATTCCCTCAGTTATTGTAATAAAGCAGTTTAAATAAGATGGAGTTACATATAACTTTAAATCATTCATTCATCTTCTTTACTTGCTTATTCCTGTGAAGGGCCACAGGGGTCTGCTGGAGCCTAACCGCCTCGCCACTGTGCCGCCCCCAATTTAGAATCATTACTTTAAATCACTTTTTGCAATTAAAAAATAATAATAATTTGTTAATAATCTAATAAAATCTCATTATATCGCTTCAGTTCTCACTTTTAAAGACAAAAGGCTAAAACTGTTCACTCGTTTGCAAAAAGTAAAGCAAAGACCAGAGATCCCACAAGTGAACGCATTACTTGTGGGATGAGGGCTTGACTAGTAGCTCGGCTGTTGCGGTACGGTATCACGGCAAAACATTTAACGCTCCGGGTTGACTTAAGGACACCGTGTCAACTTTATTTATAAAGCCCTTTAAAACAGCTGTGGCTGACACAAAGTGCTATACATAAAATACAACCTAAAATACAAGACTTTAAACATAAGAGACAATATAAAAACAATAATAAATGATAACAGTATTAAAATAATACAACAGAACAGGAAACAGGGTCTCATGCTGGGTTTAAAGCCAAAGAATAAAAATGGGTCTTAAGATGTGTCAGTGGTGGAAGGAGGCTGATGTAACTCCATGTCAACGAATCAGGGGCTATTGTTGGCCTGGTGCTCACTGGGGTGCCTCAAGAACAGCTTAACAAAAAAAAAAAAAAAAGGAGGTTAACATCTTGAAAGGGTCTTTGTGAGCCTGACCTAAAACCTAACGTGTGTTTTTGTTGCCTATACAGAGACTGAAAGTGGAGGGAAAGCCGCCACAATACAGAAGGGAGCCAAGATTTGAGTCAAATCTCAAATCCGGGTGAGATGCACTCCAACCTCCTCAAATGTGTCTCCACCTGCTGATACTGCACCTTCATAGATATATAAATGTTCTTTTTACACCTGGGCAGAAGACCCAACATGAAAACGACGATTTGCAACGCTACGTAAGCCGCTCGGGAATCGGCGAGCAGTCGACTTAACCGTCCTGCTCTTCCGGTCGAGGCCTCCAGCACCGACTGGCCCGAGGCCCCTTCTCCAGTCAGCGTTTCCGTCCCAACAGGATGGAACGCACTTCAACCTGGAGTGGAGCCACCGAAGAAAACAATCTCCCCCGGCCCCCTTCGTTTCTGTTGATCTTTATCATCCGTAATGGCTCCACCATCTATCATCCTCCTTTCTCCTGTTCCTACCTTCTTTTTTTATTTATTTCCTTCTCTCGCTCGTGCGCGCGTGCATTACTCATGTTGTGGGGGGCATTAATCTGTTTACACAGCCGCATTGTGAGGATTCGCCTCCCTTATAAAGCCATTTCCATACATCATTTCATTTCAGGGGCCGATGGTTTGGCTTACTGTTGGAGTGCGGCTTAGATGTGACGAGTCTCTGAAGTGGGACGTAACCGGCGCGTGTTTACGTGCTCCGCTGATTTCCTTCCTCCAAAAGTTGCACGCCGTCCTCTGCGTTAAGGGCCCCTCCGGCTCGGAGCGGAGCCGCGGCGAGCTGGAGGACGCCGGCGCCGAGGTGAGTTTGTTTAGGCTATCAAAGCCAAAAAGCTCCGGTCGGCCGCAATTATCTGAAGTTCAGCAATATCCCCGGGCAGCGTTCATAATCAAGCAGCGCGAATGAGAAAGACCTTTTCTCCCGCAGGTCCCCTAAGGCCCCGCCTGTAATATGGGTCATTTAAACAAAAGGTTCTCCACTTGAAGTGTTATTCTTTTCTTTTTTTTATTATACTCTTAATACTGTGCCAGATTAACTGAGCGCAGAGTCTTTTCTTCTCCACACATCCCTTGTTTCTATTTATGTAAGCCGGGTAGCAGGCTCTTAAAGTAGCAGCTCGCTGATATTTTCTGCCCACCAGCAGCTCTAAAAGTAGCTGCTCACTTCTCCCTCCAGAACCGGCTTGTGCTCTCTCAGAGTGGTGTGTTAACCGCGTGGAGGCCTGAAGCAGCACAGCGCCCCCCGCAGGCTGCCACGTTCCCCACAAGAGCGAGGCTTGTGTCATTACACTTATGTCTTTGCTTGACTGGTCACGCTTCTGGCTGCTTGAATCTTTGGTTTTTTTTTCCTCAAGGATGCCACCGAGTTATTGTCCCAATCAGAGTTTATTCGGATTTTGTAATAAAAGTCCCATTAGAATTAATTTGACACTCATTCTGCATTATCTGTGCATGTTAAAAAAGAATCTGCTGTCATTTGAAGTCTTTTTCAGTCTTTTTCTTTCTTTTCTCCCCATTTTTCATTTGGGATCAGTGCCTTCAAGTTTACATTTACGCTGCAAGACCTACTCCACTATGTTTAATGCCCTCTGCCGGCCCCTCGAACGTCAGTGCAAGGGGTTTCTACGCACTGACAAACGGGACGGGTGCAGTCGTGCAGTAATATCACAAAAAATACAATAAAAATAAAAAAACTGACATCACAATCTCACGCTGCATGTCATTTCAGACAGAAACCACATACATAGCGCTGGTTAAGAACTAAAAATCTCTCATTACTGTCTCCTTCCGTCTTCTTCTTTTATTTTTAATGATGCCGTTTCGCTGTCATTCCTGTTATGACGCCGTATTATACGTTGTGGGTTGCTCCCTTGGTGAAATGCAGAAATGGGGATCCCTTCACAGTTGAATTAATCTTCAGGTTTATATATATATATATGTTCATGTGTGGATGAAAGGCTGCACCTGCTTCCTGTCCTCCTCTGCTCTTAACCAGTGAACGCAGGGTTTGAATTCTTCCTTCTTCGGATCAAAGGAAAGAATTTTGTCCCCCCTCCTGTGACGAGCTTAACATGAAGTATGCCACCACACTGTGCCACTGTAAAAGCCTCTTGTGTTGACATGCTGGGTTGCGTTAGACGGCGCTCTGGCTCCATCTAGTGGCCGACCGTTCAGCACCACGGAGAGCTCCTCGTGTAGAAACCTGCAGAGCTAATGAACAGCCACGAATAACACACTGCTAAACGCTTTGCACAGGGCGGTAATGGAATCGCAAATGAATTTATGTTTACTGCAACAGCTATCACACCCGAATAAAGACAAATAAGAGTATTTAACTGCTGCAGCATGAAGGAAATTGCATTAACTGATATTGGACAGTACGTAGAAGTAAAAACACAGAGAAGCCTATCCCTTCCCAGGCTTAAGAGCTGGATGGCACATTTGCAGACTTCCTGGTCTGTGCGCGTTCTTCAAAAGCTTAAAAAAAAATAAAAAAAGATGAGAGGAGAAAAGAAGAAAGACACGCAACCAGAGTCACAAATAACCATCCGCAGCCACGAGGAGAAAAATAAGTCCTTCAACAGAAGGTCCCCCGCAGAGACCAGATCTCACCCTCGTGAAGTCAGACTGGGGGGGCTTACGCGGCGAGAAGGGAGACGGCGAGACTAAATCGTCTGAAGAAACAAAACATACCTGTAGAACAGCTTGAAAGAGCGCCAAGGAGAGCTGAGTTAAAGGCAGGTGAGGTGAGTTTTGTGGGTTTGTAATGTGGGACACTCCCTTATGGAGAGTGGGAGACTGTTCCAGATCTTAGTGGCCTTTACAGAAAGAGCATTTTGTCCAAAGGCTGTTTTTCAGCGTGGGACCTCGCAGACAGTCCCCTCTAGACAGTCAGAGTCACGGGAGCTGGAGCTAAGACCTTTAACCCCTTGACGCCTGATTTGATTTACAGTTATATAAATAAATGAATTATTGGTGTTTGTGCTTTGAAGCCGATGCTAAATTAAGTGGAGATTGTTCATTTGTCTATAGCACAGTATGACACCAACTATGGACCAACTAGGACTTCTAAACTTTAAAATGTTAATTCATAATTGAGCTTCCTGGGTGTTAGCTTCAATTAACCGGCTGTAGTTCCCACTCTGACTGGTCCTACAAGAAACTAGTGCTTGCAAAAGGTTCCTAGGTACATACTGAATGTGCATGTGAACTTTTTAAAGTTAGCAATGGAACTAATATCATCGTGTGTGACTGGCACAGACGTAGTATCGGATATCATCAAGCTGTGGTAAACTACACTTATGAGACACTTTGTTTTGGTCCTAATGCCCCAATTTTATAGGTCTAGTAGTAGTCACGTGTTCATACAGTATCTGACTATTAAGACAGACACTAACCAGACAAACACAGGCCTGTATGAAAGAAGTAGAGGTCTGACCTTTCCCCTTAAACCCTCGTCTTTCATTCTTTGCATAGCTACAAAACTAAATGAGCGGTAAGAAAACCTGAAAGTACAATACTGTGTGAAGTGTTCCTCACTTGAACACTTTGTCAAGTTCACGATTCTAAAAGATAAACGAATACCAGATGGGCCGCAGGGAAACAATGGGATTTGTAATTCTGAACGAGGTGCTAATGTTTCAAGCGTAATCTCCCCGAACTGGAATCAAAAGACTAAACTGACAAAAACACTTCAGCTGCCACGACTTCGTTGCCAACTGAGAGCCGGGGATGCTGTGATGGGCGAAACATTCGCTCCTCGCTGGGCAAAATGAAACCGCACAATTCCCTTTTCACTAACATGCAAAAACAATCAGAGTCTGAGCACTGGACTGAAACTAACCGGTGTGATTATCAGCGAGTAAACAAACGGCAGAGAGAAAGAAAGTATGTACTCACCGAGTTGCTTTCCTTATGTCTGGAGCTGCCACTCTGTGTTCTCAAATGCTGTGGGAGAAAACAAAAAAACACGGACTCTTAGCTTGACATAGCAAACATTGCACAGGTGAGACACAAACCTGGCTTTGAACGTGCCAGCAGCAATTACTCGGGGCCCAATTTGAATTTGAAAAACGCACTCGACACCCGGCGTAGAGATTGGATGAGAGCGGGCACACAATGGAGGCGCAGGTGTGAACAGCTGTCGACTCGGTGCTCCCTCCTAGCAAAGGCTGTCCGGACTTCAGGGTGTTCAGCGCACGACTGGACAAACTAATTTGTTTTTTAAAAACTTCTTCATGAGTACGTGACTTACTTGCTGAAATATGGTTAACTCAGGACTACGGATAATGGGGAATAGAGATGGGCGATATGGACTAAAAAAATGTATCCCGATAATTTCTGCTATTTCACGGTAACGATAAAAATCTCGATAATAAACACCATGTTAGCCTAATCCTGTTGACTGCAGTGCCTTGGCAAGTTCCGTCTGAGTTGTTTTGTTTTGTTGTTGTTTTTTACCGGAGGCTTTGGATGAAGTCGACGCAGCTTTCTTGCGCATTTTCTTCATATTCTGGTATGAGCTGTGTTTTAGTGGCGTTACTGTCCTTTGCATGCGCTGTTTGCAAACCGTGCATGTTGTTAATTGCTGCTCCGCATCAGACTTTTAAAACCAAACCAGTGGAAGATAACGCAGGTGGAGCCTCGTCTGGGAACGAGCTCCTCTGCTCCGCCTTCCGCCGTTGCCAATTTGTCAATATTCCACACGTGCTGGGCAGCGAGCGAGTCGCGCACATATATACGTCATCAATGGGAATTAATCGTTTTTATCGCGATATGACACATTCTTACCGTGGGGAATGTTTTTGACGATATATGGTAAACTATGAATTATCGCACATCCCTAGTGGGGAACCATCGTCTTTGAGGAAGAAATGTGTTCGGGAAAAAAAATGATCGGCGATCACTTAAACGTTTGAAATCAAATGGAAAAAAACAACAACAACAACAACAGTAGGACTCAGGGCTACGTTTAATAGTGACAGTAAGAGCTCAACCTAGACCTGCATGGATTTTTTCTTCCCTGATGTTCACGGGAGTATTCCAAGATGCCAGGATTCATTGGGCTCAGATTGTGAAAGAGTGGTTCAGGGAGCATGAGACATCGTTTTCACACATGGATTGGCCACCACAGAGTCCAGACCTTAACCCCAATGAGAATCTTTGAGATGTGCTGAAGAAGGCTTTGTGCAGTGGTCAGACTCTCACATCATCAAAACAAGATCTTGATGAAATATTAAAGCAACCCTGGATGGAAATAAATCTTGTGACATTGCAGAAGCTAAGTTGGTGATTGGTCCACCCGTCCATCTGCCCCGGCTCCCATTACTAGAAAGCATTGGTGGTATAGTGGATAGCATAGCTGCTTGCCAAGCAGTTGACCCGGGTTCGATTTCCGGCCAATGCATGAAGAAATTATTGTGTATAATGTGTTTTACAAGATTTGTATTATTCATTCAACTCCCTTCTACCATACCAGTCACATTTTAATGAACTTAATATATCAGAACGTTCAGTCCTCAGTACCATAGCTTGTCTAGCTTGGGTCCAGTGTTTACATCACTAGTGGTCTCATATACTGTAGGTACATGGTTTTTGGCCTTTAATAATTACCACGTCATTGCCACTCTTCGGTTCACTGCCGCCGTAAGTGACGGTTGACAAACTGATCCTGACAAATCCGCCCTGCGGGGGCCATGTTACATTATTTCAAGGGGCGGCCCAGCTGTCCCAGTACCGGGAGGTTGTGGGTTCAGATCCCTCTGCAGCTGACGGGAACCTTAGCGGAAAGATTATCCCGACAGCAGCATTGTCACGATACCAGAGTTTTATTTCCATCTGAAGAGGAAGCTGACGCAGCACAGCAGGCGCCTTCTACAATAATCAGCCAAAACATTATGATTATTTACCAGTGTATGCAGCTTTTCTCCGTTTCTTGAGATTTGCTATGCTAGTTTTAGTCTGTTCCAGTTTATATAAACCCAGAATATTAGAAAATGGTTGAAAAATTGGCAAGACATATCTAGCTGAGGAAGTGACTGATCCAGGACCTTGACTACTGACGCCAAGTTTTATGGTTTCCATGAGTATTTCAGAAAACAGCTTGCGCTTTGAAAAAAGCGCACCTCACCCTGAACGTGAACCGATAGCAAGCAACTTCACCTAGAAAACATGATTCATTTGTAGTAACAACAGCAATCACAGACGCTTATCGCGGCTCAGAAGCTTACTTAATACCTCGGTAAAAGCTGCTCTCAGGAGCTTAGCGGCTTCTTAGCGGGAACGCCTAGACAGCGCCATTAAGGAGGTCTCCTAATTACACGACGCAACGATGAATGTGGCCCTTGATCTCTTTACTTTCCCCAGTCATATCAGTGCCCTCGGCGCACACTGTGTACCGCTCCCACCAAGTTTACTGATGTTTAGGGTGATAATGAAACCGTATCTGACTTGATCTCTTGATCATTTAGTCATTTTTTTTCCACTAGCAGATGGCCTTATTAAACAGGCGTGTGTGTGTGTGGCTGGGTTTATTAATGACATATACATACGTCCCACGGATAGGAGACGCTGATACATAGGGACCAAAGCCACACAGCCCACTTAACGCTGATGGGTTAATGAGAAACACACCTCAGCGTTCGCGGAACTCATACTTTATCATTTGCGGTTTGACTCATCTTCCTCATCGGCTCGGTTTTTCCTTCATGTACACAGGTAACCAGACCGTCACCATCTGCTGCCGCGAACACACACGCGAGCACACAACACCCGAGCACCCACACAAACACCCGCATAGTTAAGCTTGGCAAGAACAGCACGTCTGCACCATGTTTGATTAGAAGCGGCGTGTGTGTGCGCGCGTGCGTTCACGTGCGCTCGGCCGAGTGTGTTGATTTGCAGCGCGTGTCAGGCCTTTCCCATCTGCCAACGGACCCTCCCCGAAATCTGCCGTCCCTGAATCTCAGTCACACAACACTTGGAGTAGGTCCAGGGACCCGTGCCACTAGATTTATGCTGATGTGATGCTGGCATGTGTGGGGCATCACGGCTCCGTGGTTGGTGGTTTCTCTTCGCGGGAGGAAGGTCGCGGGTTAGATTGTCGCCCGTCAGTTCGGGATATTTCTGTCTGGAGTTTTTGTCGCCTCCTTTGCGTGCTTGTAGGTCTTCTCGCCACGTAAAGACAAGCTGAAGCAGGAGGTCCGACCAAAAACAACCTTATTCAAAGAGCTTAACCGTGACCTAACCATTGCAAAGTCTACTTTATTCTTGCGGTTTAAAAACTGCATGCACAATCAGTGAATGAGTGCAACATTTGTACAGAAGCGACAAATCGACAGCTTACCGTAACCATTTTATAAGCGTAGAGAGACGGGAACAAACAGGGCAGCGGCGCTACAGACGGATTATTGAATTCAGTCGAAGGCTGAGCTGTCATTTCCATGACATGGTCGGTTCCTCGATTTCCAACTAGTTTTCAACTCGTGTGTGTTAATGCAGTTGACCATAACGGCCAATCCAGATGGCCAGTGTTTTCGTTAATTTCGTCCCAAGAAAATGAAATAAAAGTTTGTTATTTTTTGAATATTTTGCGTGCCCGCTTTCATTTTTGATGGCACGCTGGATAGATGGCAGCAGTTTCCTTGCCGAACTTTAACTTAAAATACTCCCAAGGTGTTACTGGATTCCAGTCAGATGCACTGGGCATGAAAGCCGGTGGTTTCAGTCTGTTTGGGATAATGCTCATGTTGGAAAATGTCTCTCCTTGCCAAGCTCCTTGAGACTGGGAGCCATCTTTTCATTCAATATTTGATTATGCAAACATGCATTCATGGCGTCTTTTTTAACTGTACCTCCTCTACATATGTTGCATCTTTCAACATATATGCTTTGGTGTTGTGTTTGAATTTGAAGTGTAATTTTCAAATAGTATCATACATACAAAGTTTCATCATGCCAACGCTGTAAAAGGCTGTCAGAGAAGGTTCTGGAAGCCAGCGAGTCTGGCAAGGGATTTAAAAAAGGTCTTCAAAAGAAATCATTCCAGCGTGAGGAAAATCATCTCTAATTGGAGTAGATTGCCAGTTTGTGGAGGACTGGCAACCAAAGGAAATGTAGCCCAAGAGTCTCCAAGAACCACAAAATGCCATCAGAACATTTAGCTCCTGAAGCGGTTGGAGTGCAAGGGCTTACAGTGAGAAACTATATTTTTACGTCCGTGGAAGCGCGCCGGGAAGAAGCCTCCGGACAGGTGAACCAAAGAGTTGTTTCGCCATAGCAACAGCAACACCAACAGCAAACATGTTTGGCAGAGACCAGTGGCAGCTTTTCAGCAGGCGAACATTACCAACTGTGAGGCTTGGTGGCGGAAATGTTATGGTTCGGGATTACGGTCTTGTCTCAACAGTAGTTTAACTTTAAATCATCACAATCACAAATCATGCATATTTGGCCTCTTTGCTAAAGATTGCGACACACTTCGTCTTCCCAGGATGCCCATTTAATTTTGGGCGATTCCATCCAGACTCTTTTACCTTGCCTCGAAGGATGTTTTTCAGGTCTTAAAATTAGATGGCAACAATAGTTCCTGATGAAGCTGAATAGAAAGTAAATTTGCACTCAAGCTCTTTTGGCCTGATGGTGTGCTGCAAATGAAATTAACAATTGACAAATACTGACGAAATGAAACGGTATCAGCAATATTCGCATTTAAAATGGGCCGTTTGTTAGCTGTAATCAAGGCCAGCCACAAAGCATCTAAACAAGCTGCACAAACACATTTAAGATGTCAAAAAACATGACAAATGGAAAAAAAATAAAAATAAAAATCATAGCATCAAGCTAGCCAGTTCTTAGCTTGATCCTGGGTCCCGTGAACATGAGGTATTACTTTTCATCCTATCATGTTCCAGTATAATCCAGCTTCGATCAGACATAAATGGCAAGATTTCTGTCTCGCCAGCTAAATAATCAATGGTCCCGAGAGCATGATTTTGATTAATGAGTCCCACGACACACCGTCAAAATGAAAAGTAACTCAGCTAGGCGGAGAAACTGTATAACTTCATGCAAAAGATAATAGCACTGCTTCTAATCTCTAGACATCTGCTTACTTGGGGTTTGTGTGCTTGTCTCAGTAATTGCAAGAAAGCAGGTCAGTGTTCGGAGGCTGTTTGTGGTCCAACTTTGTGTCCTGAGTCTAACTGAGGGGGCAGATGGCGCAGGCCTGAAGACACATACATACACAGTCGAGTTTACAAGTTACGGATCGTCTGGGACTGAGCCTTGCTTTCACTCAAGCGCATAATCATCTCAAGGGAATCAAAAAGGTTGCCATTTAGCTTTTTTTCTTCTTTCTGGACTGATTGTACATGCGTCGTTTCTACTTTACCTCAGGTAACTAGCAACCACCTAACTCTGAATGTGTTGGAGGAACCAAGGCACTCCTCAAGAGGAGCACTGTTTAGCCCTGGAAGAGATTAAAGTGCCTGACCGAGCACCAGAGTGTAGGATATTGCCGGCAGAGCCCAGTAGACATTCCGGCAAACACAAAGACAACTTTATAGGCGGTGTCTTCCATACCTTCGGATATAAATCACCTTTACAGCAGACCACTAAACTGAGAAAGGTATTATTTGATGACCAGCGAGGCCCAGAAATGGCGCTGTGGCTCTGCTTACAAAACGTAAGAGCGATTTAAGTATGCAAATGGTACGTCCACAATCTGGAACGAACAGCTTGAGCAAATCTGTCTGCACTCTGACCAGATAACAAACAAGAACGGGTATTTCTAATTTAAAACACTTAAACTTTTCTTAGAGGAGACAGGAACTCAGGATGTGATTAATAAGTGACTGCTAATAACCCTGGAACCTGTGTTTGAAATTGCCCTCGGCTTCCTCGACAGCGGGGGGCAAAGTGAAATCCCGCTGTGCACCGCAGTTAACCTCAAGAACTCATCTTCAACATACACACGACTCACCTAGAGGAGCGGCATATTCCTTTGACATGGTATTAAATACTCCTCTGATTAAAATATAACTTTTACTTGTTAACGTGGCGTTTCTTACATGCTAGAACATCTCGGGAAAAATAAGTAATCGACGCCATGGCTAAGGAGTTTCAATTTGAAACTAGCAAAGCACCTAAAATAGAGTAACTGGAATTGCTCATCCAAGTGTGGATTTCCCAGTTCTAAAAGGACTATAAGCCCTGGAACCTGGAAAGACTGAAGAACTTTTTGGATTGGAGTGACGCACCACAGCTTTGTTTGAAATATTTAGCGTACAAATAACTTCACTTAGGATCGGTTCCATAGCTTTGTTACACATGAAACCCTGAGTGTCAGCTTGAGGGGTGGGGCTTTTTATCCAGGCTACATATTGGTATTCTGAAAACGAATTTTTTTTTTTCAGTTTAAGTTTAGCGACTGCATCCAAAGACAGAAGCTAGGATATGTGCCTGACAGTCAACACCAGCAGATCCTGGATTAGACTTCGTACCGCTCAGTCCAATCAGCTGCTAGGCCTACATCATATTCATAATTAGCTCAACATTGTTGCGTGCCCACTTTTTGGTGGCACAGAGATGTCTACATGAACACACAGCAGTGAGTATTGAAACATCCCGTGATGAAAACCTTGCCATACACCAATCAGCTTGCCTAATATTGTGTAGGTCTCACTTGTGCCTCCAAAGCAGTTGTGACTCATCAGAGAATGGACATGGACCTTCTGAGGGTGTCCTGTGGTGTCTGGTAAGGTTAGTGGAGAACTTTGGGTCTTACAGGAACAGATACTTGATCATTTTGGGATCTAGTGAATTTGGAGGCCAGGTCAACACCTTGTGCTGTTCTCATGTTTTTTTGAGTTGTTCCTTATGTGCGTTCCTGTGTCAGACTACATCCTGATGGAGATGTCTGCTGCCATCAAGGAGTGTCATTGCTATTGAGAAGGGGTGCCTGGTCTGGTCTAGGTGGGCGGACCACATGAATTCCAGGTCCAAATGTTTCCAGCAGAGCGTTGTATTGCCACAAAACGGTCAATTGACCATTGACTATTGACCTCAGCTGTCAAAGTTTTCAAAAAAGGCAACTGGACTTGTAGATTTTTGGAGAAGACGTTTCACCACTCATCCGAGTAGCTTCTTCAGTTCTGAGGGACTGGTGGGAAGTCTGAGGTTTAAATAGGAATTCCTCCTGAGAAACCTTGCTTGTTATGCTAATAACCTGAAACTGGTGCAGCCATTTCCGACTAAGTGGCCATAATGTTGTGGTTGATCAGTGTATACTTCCTAAGTAAGTAAGATGTGGCTCAAATACTCACAAAGACAACTTAATAAGCAGCTCTTTAGAGGTAATATTGTTCTGTTAAACAACAAAAGCGTTTTAACCTTCTGAGAGGGTTTAAGTACATTCAGCTAAACGGAGACAATGAGGTCATACAACAAGGGGACATTATCAAAAAGATGGTACCCAAAAAAAAGAAAAAATGAAAAAACAAACTCCAAGATACTCATATTATTGTCCTCTCTCCATCTTGTGCTCTCTTTCTCTCTCCGATGCTTTCTGACAGACATGGCGTTGGCCTTGATTGGACCGATCTGTGCAATCAACAACATTTATCAAACTTTAGGCCCCTTAATTCAGTCATTTATCACTCTGGTCATGCAGCATGATTATAATTAAAAACTCTCATCAGTCAGACTGCCTCTGAATTAGTACTCTAATTGAACAAGTAGCAGCGCTACACAGACTGATGACTTCTCCTTTCTTCTCGAGACATTCAAAGACTTTCTCCCGTAAATTATTCCCTCCCCGGGGTGGGCCGCGAAGTCAAGGAAAAAGCAACAATGCTTATTTGACGGATATGTAATCATTTGCATTTTGTGTGCAAAAAAAAAATAAAAAAATGGGCACCTCATTGAGAATTAATAGGCGTCGGGCTGAGTGAGGCTTGTTTGAATGTGTATCCCTTTTCCCGACACCTACTGTACGACAATACCCAGAAACCACATTACAACACACCCACAATGAAACACTTGTGCGGTGAATTAGGCCTGAATTGTCAGTGTGAACGGGTTCGCCGCGCGCGTTCGGTTAGAGCCTCGAGCTTATGTAACGCGCAGCCTTTTTGATCTGCTTACCTTCTGTTTGCTTCCTCCCATTTCACAGTTGACATGAGAGTTTTATCATGATTCGCTCCGCTTGGAGCCAATCTCGTGGAACAGATGTGGCGACAGTAACATGAGTGATTCGCCGCCGTGGTTCGAACATTGAGATAGCAATGCAGAACGTCTTGGCTAATGCCAGTGCCGACATGAAACACGCCGATAGACCAGCTACACATATAAAGTGTGCTGGTAACACTGCTGTGATGACAGTGTTTTTTGATGCTAAGAGTTCTGCTCCGTGACTCAACGGGGTTCTCACCTACACAAGCACACACACTTGTGCTTCTATCTGTGGGAAGAGTCTCATGAAGCATAATGCAGTCCTTCTTCTCGCTCAACATGACCTTAACCATGACAACGAAATACCAAAACTAGGGATGTCCTGATTGGTATGTAGTCGTTTATTTTAGGTGTGCCATAAACCAAAACCACATCCCTGTAGTGTGAAACCTTCTTCTTCTTCTGTTTTGGCGGTTGTGGGCTAGCTTCAAAGCTGCCAAAAAACAAAGAAACGAACCGAAATCACTAAATGCGTGGAAGTACTTTTCTGTTTGGAAAGGTGGCAGCAGGAGATCGTCATTCAGTGCATTAGTAATCTGATTGGGAAAGTTTACTCGAGGCAGCATCAAGTTGAAAAATATAAAACGGAGGTACAGGGAGTTTACGCGTTGGACGACCGGCCCATTTCTGTAGTCTTTCCTCCGTCTGTTGGCGCTCCTGGAGCCAAGGTACAAGCGACTCTCTCAACACTACATTAGTTTTGACAGCCCAATTTATTGTACTTAATAGGAGAATGCAAGTAAGATAAGAAAAGCCTCAAGGAATCTCCGAGGGAGAAAAGGCTGTTCATTTAAATCGGATCGGGACTCATATCAGCCAATACTCGATAATATTAAACGATAGGGATCGGATATGGGGATCTAACCTACACCCAAAAGCACCTCTTAAGCCTTGTTGTCAATTTCCCCGAGCTGTCTCGGTGTCAGCTCCCGACGGCCAGAATACCCTGTACAATTATCTGACCTACTTCTTTCACCTGCTTGAAAACCAAGACAGGTGACAAATTAAAGGCAAGCCATGAATAAACGGGAGGAGAAACAAAACCGAGGCGCATTCTTCCACGCAGGTGCTCTGCGTGGTACAAATAACCAATTAACATTAAATTACTCCGCATGAATAAAATGCTGTGGAGGCCCTAACTACCTTCTGTCTGATAACTTTGATTCAAGATGCCAAGAGATATGCCAGATATACCTTGAAGAAAAAAAGGGGGGGGGGTTATTGTTGAGAAACAGATGGCAAGCGGATCAGTCGCAAAGATTCCTCAACTGGCAACTGGCTGCATTCAATATGGACTAAAGCAACGTCTGCATTTAGATCCGTGGGAAGGAAATTGGTAAACAAGAGTCAGACACTGTGGTCAGCAGCTTGTATTTTGTGGTTTGAAAGATGTGATCAGACTTAAAGGGGGCCATTTTTCTGGCATGGTTGGCGTCCGCTTATCTCCTTAGAAGGAAGGGTCACCGCAAAGTTGTTGTGAGAGTTCACGATGGTTGACGAAACGTTTGTAACCTGATGGACACCCCTTTCCATGAGACACAAAGCGTCCCCGAATGGGTTGAGCGTGTGTTCATGAAGTGAATCCTTTGCTATGGCCTTCAGTCACCAGATGTCTACGCAGCTGAAGACATAAGAGATACTGGACATAGAGGGTTGTCCTGTATAAGAACCATCCAAGAACTGTTCTATCCTTTCCGTAGAGTTCGTGTCAAAGCGCACTAAAGATGTTCTGCACATGGTGACCCAATGCCGTGCTGAAGTTATTTCCGTACGAACATAAACTCTAGGCAATGTCTAAAGCCTCAGGTTAGGAAATTGTACGGAGGTGCATGGAGCTAGGCCCTAAAGGCCTTACCGGACATTTTTACCAATAGTACTTGTACAAAATGACAGGATTTAGATGTTCTAATACAATAAATAAGTTTTGGACGAATTTTTTTGGCGGCCGAATATTTGGCGCATCCTCACCAAGAACACACAGAGCAGATCAGGAGTTATTTTAGCAATCAGACACGTCTCTTTATGATCTATTGTCTTATGTGGTCCTAAACCCATTCTACGTTAAATCATAAATCTAATTTGTTCAATTTATAATCTAATCTATAATCTAACATGGTCTATTATCTGCTTGTGTTCACTCTTCGTACAGTAACCTTTGTTTTCCCCACTGCCAATCTTCCCTTATACAGCTTTAAGACATTTTATGGATTTTTTTTTTTTTTCCAGTTAGAGGAGACAGTTTGTTCTAACCCCACACTGCTCCACCCAAGGGCAATGTAGCAGCAGCAGCAGCAGCAGCAGCAGCAGCAGCAGCCTCCAGAAGAAGAACAGATAAATGCAGAGGAAGATAATCTCCAATCCATACCCTCCATCGTCCTATCCCTCCATCCCTCCATTTCAGTCTATCCCTTCTTTTGTCGGCTCTTTATATACTATATATATAATTTTTTTTTATATCTTGAAGCTGAAACTACTTTCGGCAAAAAAGGAAAAAAAAAAGGTCAGTGTCTGTTTTACATTTTACATAATACAACCATCTCTTTTTGTGTTATACATCAGCGACAGCCTCTTTAAGCTGACGACAGTCTTGCAAAACTTTCACAGCGCACACTGCCTGAAGAGACAAGCTCTGTGTTTGTGTGTGTGTGTGTGTGTGTGTGTGTGTGCGTGCAGTAGAAAGTATATAGCGTTTGCAGCGTGGGACGGGCTCTCATCTCCAAGAACTAAATCCCACTGAAGAGTAGATGATTGCCTCCGGGCCAGACAGAGCTAACGGCGTCTTTTAAACACTCCCCTCTCACCCACATCTCCTAAATCTTTCACTTTCACATATTCACAAGGCAGATAGCGTCTTAATGGGTATAATCCGGGCTGCAGTTCCTCCGTCAGACGCCATAAAACTGGTCAGTGTGCTTCAAACCAGAGCACGTGACCTGCCGCGACGCCGCTCGATACGGAGACCGCGAAATAGCAACAGCAGCACACACGTTCTGACAGTTTCTCCTCAAACACAGTAATGAGTTTGCACAGCCAAAGCCGTGCCTACTATCACAAATAAACACACCTGGTGAGTAACAATAGGAATTTGGCGAGGCTGTATTTTGGAAAGTAAGTGTTTTTGGTTTTTTTTGCTTAATTTTGGAAGAGCCCTCCAGACGTGATTTCATTTACACATTACTAATACAAGCAATAACAGATTATATGTGTCTGATGTGTCTTTACCAAGCAGATATATAAATAAATATTAAGGATTCAACTAAAATCATTTAAATGGACGATAACGGCAGATTTTTTTGATTTTTTTTAAGTGCATTAGAAAAAGGTTTTAATTGCAGAATACAGATTAGTCTGCTATGGTTGCATACTAGAGTCCCTGAATAAGAATGATCTCCTAATTACTGACTTGTAAATGAGAATATTTATGAGAATATGACACAGGAAACAGCATTAGTAGGCCATTACAAAAATTTTCAGATACTTTTTTCTTTTATTCGACAGTATAACTGATTTGGTTGTGTAGGTCTTTATACTATTAACACAGTTTCCATCTATAAAAGAATGAACTATTTTCCATTACTATAAATGTAAAGATAGTAGGAGAAAGGAAAAGACAGTTAGTTTTATTAAGAATACATTTAACCATCCATTTTTAGATTTGTAGAGGCTTGCTCTCTCATTATCGTTTGTCTGGAATGAAAGTAATTCAGTGATAGTTTGTACATCCACTGCCGTGCAGAGAAGAGGAACTGTTGGCTAATGCTTTTAGAAAACAAAACAGATTTAGGCTAAAAATAAATGTGGTTTCAAGTTTATGCTCTTAAAACCATGGCAACATCACACTTCCTGTTTTATAATTACAAGATCAGACTCATATTCATTAGGCCCTTTCCCAGTACGCCAGTCATAATTATGTGATGTGGAAATTGCACATTAAGGCCTAAATTGTCTTATTTAGCTTCACTGGAAGATCCATTCAGTTGTACTTAAAATGATACAGCGGTTTCAGTTGAATGCTGGACCATGACTGGCTCCATACTGATGCTGATGACATCAAGTGTAGCCCTGAGATATGTTAGCAAACTAAGCAAACATCTGTTTAAACTTCAATTTATAGCACATCCTTCATAATTCTTAAGTGATGAGAGGCAGAAAATAAGCCAGAAATCAAACAAGAGTAAAATCGTAGCCCAAAATCACAGAGATGCAGATTTGCACTAGATTAGAATGATCTACAACCTCTGTGTTACACAAAATATGGTAGGTAATTTGCTCAGAGGTCTCCAGGTAAAAACAGTCCCATGCGAATTGGGTTTATGCTGGTAGGCCCAATTGTTGAACTGAAAGTTTTCTCTGTTTGCAAATTAAAGGGGAACTACTTTTTTTTGTTGTTGTTTTTTTTAACAACCTGGACCTTATTTCTGGCATAAAATACTTTTATTTACTCACCCATATAACTTTGGTGTTATTTGGAGTCATTCGGACGATATTTACATCCGCGTATATCCATATAGTGGGAGTGAATGGGGCACCGAAACGCAGCCTCTAAATAACACATTATCTGCCAAGAAACTCATTCAATTCACCAACATTTTGTCTGGAATATGTCATCTCTGAGCCCCGCACGCACCCCACGTGGCTTGTGTACTTGTAATTTGCTAGTTTTGCAGCAGATAATGTGTTATTTAGAGACTGCGTTTGGGTGCCCCATTCACTCCCACTATATGGATATACGCAGATGTAAATATAGTCCGAACAACAAATAACAACAAAGTTATATGGGTGAGTAAACAATCGTATTTTATGCCAGAAATAAGGCCCAGGTTGTAAAAAAAAACAGAACACAAACCTGAATGAACACAAAACAAAGGGCGCTATTGAACGACGGACAACGTTGGTTTTGCCCGATCCTGATAATTTTATATTGAGCATTGCCAAGTGCTTTTATTGGCTAAATTTGAGGTGCACATTGTACGTAAAAGGTAGAAAAGTCTGGTCAAACACTAATAAATTGTCAGTGTTTGTAATGAGTCATAAAGTCATGTTTGCTTTGGGAACAGAGAGCATTTCTTGACACTGGTTCACTCAGGAAAAAAAAACAAAAAAAAAAACTGTGATGTCTAAATATAGGAATGCACAGAGGTCGGAGTCACTGCTCTGACAACCCACTTCATCAATCCTTCATTCATCTACCACTGGGCCATGATACTATATGCACAGCCCAGAGTTTAATTTGGCCGGGATGCCAGAGCCTGGTCATCATTAATGAACCACTTCAGATGCCATTTGTGTAATAATGACTTTTAATATAATGCAGCAAAATCTAACACGGACACCCTTCTATTAACGTACCATCAAAACAGAAGTTTAGGAATAAGCATATTCCGCGTTGGCCCTGTATTGTTTTCATGCACGAACACCTCGTATTGCTACAGAAAGGACCAGATTTCACCTTATTTGATTAAAATGCAGACGGTGTACTATTCTAGAGGCAAATGAGAATCTGAAGGGCAGAACATGCTGGAGAAGAAGGCCATCAGCTGGAGCAGATGGAGGGGTGAAATCAAAGGAAACCTTTGTTTGAGTTGAGCGGACTCAACCGTCAAGCAGGCGGCTTTGTGTTGGTTCGATCTATTCTGTCATGTAGCATCCAGCGCGTATGTGTGTGCGCGTCCCTCGCAGAAATAGTGTGGCTTCGCTGCGTTCCACTGTGTGTATACATGTGTAAATAGACGCAGCTTTTGATTGCAGCCTGCAGCTATTTTCTAAAGTACAGTTGTGCAGGAGCAGTAATTATTTTTTGGCCTTGAGTGGCTAATATACATTTAATTGCTTGCCATTTCCAAAGGAAGGGTTTTTATCTCCCCTGACGTGATGCCAGAATTGTTAATCATTTGGCCAAGGTGAAAATGCCAAGGGGATTTTACAGTGAAACCTTTCAGCGCCCTGTGCAAAATACAAGTAGCCATCTTTGATGAGTTCCTCAATTATGCGAATCCATCATCACAACACTCGGAGGAGATGGTGATTTCAAATACCACCTTCCGCTTTATTAATCTAAAAATACTGCAAAAAGTCTTTTGTTCAGCATTACTCAACAGCGATAATAGATGCAGTTTTTAAAAAGGACTTCGGTCGGTTGAAGAAGTATGGAGAACTTACCGAGCTCTCGATCTCATCAATGCCACCACTGAAAGGTACTGAAAGTATAAATATGGGCGTGAGATTGGAGACCTATACTTAGGATGGCGTGCTAGATCAGATGTTCTCTTGACATTCTTTAAAGCCAGACGTTTCAGTTCAAAATACCTCTCAATGTTTACTGGTCTAGGGCCGAATAAGTCGGACTGCTTCAATGTGATATTCAAATGTATCTCCACCGATTACCCACTCTATCTCCATCTGCTGGTAGAATACGGTCATTGCCTGAAAGAAGGGGGGTCATTCTATAAAAACTGAGATCAGGTACCGCACCAACTCTCCGTGTGCCCATGTTATATCTCAATTACCTTGCTTCGTTGCCTTTTCCCCATCTTCACATTTGTGAATTTGTGTATCCGGCTGATTTTGTAATGCTCTGTGGAAATGAACCCTGTTCTGTTCCGAGATTACACAATTATCCAACAGCTAAATTTATCCACCTATTTAAGTAGCAGCCCAACATTTTATCACAGGTCCGTAGAAGTGAATAATAATTGACCATCTCATTGCGATGCAACTTTCTACTGGGACTTTGAGTCCCTGTAGCTGTTACCTAGACCCAACACCCACTTTGATATTGTTGCAGACCAAGCAAACCCCTTCATGCCCTTCACTCCCCAACTGCAGCACCTCCCGTCAGGACAATGATTGACCATCTCATTGTAATGCAACTTTCTTCTGGGACTCTGGATTCCTGTAGATGTTACCTAGACACAAACCGTCCACTTTCATATTGCTGCAGACCAAGCAAACCCAACAGCAGCACCTCCCGTTAGGACAATGATCCCTGGCACCCTCGGTTGAAGCCCCGCTTCCCAAATAACCCCCTTACCAATACACCAGTGCCAGACACCACAGGATGTCCCCATAGGTGCTATGTCCATTCCCTGACGGGCAGATAATTTGTCTGCACTAGGGGAAGCTTCACGGTGTTAGGCATGTGCATTTAATGATAGCTGACGGCAGTGAAGAAATGCCAAAAAAAAATGCCCCAGCAATACTGCAACACACCTAGATATCACTACCCTAAACAAAGACATCGCTTCAAATTTGACTTCCTTTCAACTAACAGTCAACAGCCATTTGAAAAAGGGAAATCGCGAATCCACCTATTCCCCTTCCAGAGAGAACATTCTGTATCCTCTCCACTCCATCCCTCTCTTGTTTGTCTCTCACTCAAACGCCCTGTCTCTGCCTTACCGTGGTTCTGATTTCTCTTGTATGTATTGTTTGACCCATCTCCCTCTCAATCACGGCTTTCGCTCTCTCTCTCTCCAATCCATTCTTCCTACACCCTTCCACCTGCTCGTCCCTTTGCGTCTCTCCATCTCGCTGAAGGAGTGCATGCGCGCCTCTGATTAAGTTCGGATTAGATAGGCCAGAGAATAGGTGGCTTACATGCGAGGCTTCGGGGAAGGGTGGTGGGAGAATAATGATGAGGCTGGAGAGACGGGGGACTAGAGTGGGAGGAAAAGAGGATGGAGTGCAGAAACGAGGGGAGCCGTCTTGATTCAGTGAATATTTAAAAAGTAGACAACATCTACAACAAATACTGGGAAGGCTGAGCAATGAAGTCACATACTTTCAAAATACTGCGAAGAACAAACAGGTGTACGACGCTAGTAAATGTAAATGTAGGGACTGAAATCATAGCTACTATGGTATAAACAGTCAAGAGAGTTTCCATTTTATAATATCCTACATTGGTTTATAGTTAACAGACAAGCCTAGTCAAAAGGTAAAGGGTACTACCGTTTTTTAACAACCTGGTCCTTATTCTGGCATAAAATACAATAGTTAACTCACCCATATAACTTTTACACATTTGTAGTTGTTTGGGAGATATTTAGATCAGCGTATATCCATATAGTATAAGTGACTAGGGCACCGAAACGCAGCCTCTAAATAACGCATTATCTGTTCTGTGAACAGAATGTTCATTGGATTCACTGGTGTCAAATGGATGACAACTTGGACCAAAGGTCACATCAACGCCTCCTGGAGTTCAAGCAGCAGATATCTCAGCATCAATTGTTTCTGAGATGGTTTACGACAAGCTGTACCACAGAGTGAAGGGAAAGCATCCAACACGTGCTCAGCTTTGGTGGGCGTAAAGAAAAGTTAGTCATCTCACACTTAGTACTTGGACATACTGTACCAGTCATAATATGTGCTGTACCAGTTTGGATGTATCTCGTCTTTTGAGGGTTTTTCAAACTTATATAGCATTTTCTAGAGTGTAGAACAAAATCTATTGGATTCATTTAGTAGGAATTGTGTCGTCTTGTGTTGCTGTCAACCAGCTTCGTGAGGTCTTAGCCCCTAGCTATTGTCAGTGCAACACTTGCTACTGGGGACGTCCCAATAGGCATCAGGAGACTGGTTTCAGGCACAATTCAGGCATTTTCAAGATGATCAGATCAGGATCGGGCTTCAGCCAAACTTCTTCTGCTTTAATGCCACTTGCCACGACGCAGAAGACTACTTCACCTTCCTCAACTCAGGGAAAGGTTGCATCAAAACGCTGAATGCTGTGTTTAAAAGAAAGGAAAGGTTTCCTGGACAAGCCGTGAAGGTGAAAGATATTACAGGGAGGCCTACAGAGTTTATGGCGTAGGGTGACCAGCTCATTTCTGTACCAGAGAACATATGTTTTCGCCATCTGTTGGGGGTTCTAGAGCCGCACTACGAGCCACCCTCTTGACACTACATTAACTTTGAAAGCCCTGTTTATTGCACTAATACAGTCGCAGCTTGCACACATGATCTGGGAGAATACAAGTAATGAAAGAGAAGGCTTTATGAATCTCCAGGGGAGGGAACTTCGTTTATTCAAGATGGGAACGGGACTTGGATCGGCCGATACTCGGTATTAAAGGATTGGTATTGGATCCGGGTGCCAAAAACACAGATCCAGAACATCCCTAGAGGCAACTTAAGCTTTGAGAAAACATCAACACCACTTCAGTCGTGCTCGTCTAACATCAACTCCACACCAAATGTATGCTCAGAGAACAGTTCAAAGACAGGAAAGATGTCTCACAGCACTGGCAGTAATGTACTGACAAAAAGCTGATTGGATTTGAAGTTAAATAACACATCAAGCTTGGTTTACCAAAGCATTACACAACCATCTTCAGCTCAATATCGGTAGCATATAAAAATTTCTT
Organism: Planiliza haematocheilus; assembly: GCA_005024645.1. Lineage (NCBI taxonomy): Eukaryota > Metazoa > Chordata > Actinopteri > Mugiliformes > Mugilidae > Planiliza > Planiliza haematocheilus. The sequence continues at coordinate 2,701,695 of SRSE01001373.1, forward strand.
AATAATCATCATGTTTTATACAGGCCTTTAGTGCTTTGGAATACTTACCTTGTTTTTATAAGGGATGTACTTTACATAGAAATCCTTGACCCTTCACTTTTGCCCCATTCTGCTTTCACCAACTATTTATATTCTTGTACACGACACCTCCGTACTGGCCTCTCCTTCACTTCCCTAGATTTTTCTCCATCTTTTGATGTCTCCTACTCTCCGAGTTCGGTGCTCGCTTTCCCTCGTGTTCCTGTCCAATTTGAATATCAAATACGCCGTCACATCGCCCCTCTCTATTATTGTCTCAGGTAGACTGCAAGTGACTCTTGATGTCGCCAACAAACAGCTCTTTCGCTTTTGAGTATAAATACCACTGTGGCATCAACGCGGACCACCGGTGGAGGTGCCTGTAATTAGAAGGCCTCCGGGGTATTTGGTGACAGTCTGGACGGAAAACCGGGCGATCGCGATGAGAAACGAGACGGCGATTTAGCCGACGAAAGCATCACTGATCATTACCGCGGACAATTTTTCACAGATGAGCTCGCTCTCGAGCACTTTATTTTTATTGCGGCGCCCAATTTCATTGCAGAATGACCAACGTGGTCTTCCCAATTCCTTTCTAATTTGGTCCAACGTGTGGCAGATTCCGCCTGCCCACGTTGGCAAAGGCAACGCATGAAATAACAACTCCCCACTGTGCTCAGAACACTTAACAGGCAGCGTTTTTCGTGATCGTAGAGAAGCGGCTTATTCCCAAGGCTGCACACATTGAACAAATTGCGTCTGTTCTAACAGGGTTAATGCCTGGTTAAAAATAAAAATCCTTGTTTATTTTTTAATAGCTGCAGCATGTGCAGACTACCAAACATGTCAAAATATTTCCACAGCCTTATGCAAAATCAACGGGTGGTACAGTTTGCTAAGGTTATTCTGTTTGGATTTGGATTCGTACCAGAAGTTGGCGACGTCTATACTAGAAGATACTACATAAGACGCAACTTTTTCCTGAAGATTAAGTTTGAAAAAGCATGCATTCCCTTATATTTGAGGACTTGGCAATTAAATACTGACAATATCAGATTGCTTTGTTGTTTTTAGACCATTTAGCCCTTAAACTGTTGGGTTAGTCCAGTTCAACCTGGAGAAGTTTCTGAAAAAGCAGGAAGCAGGGAGAAAATAAGCAGATGACGAGCTCAAAAATGCAGTTTTAGATGTACAACGTGCACCATAAATAGCCACGGCGCATTAGCGACTTCCAGTTCCTTCATGGATATGCAGGCAATAATCACTGGATTAATGTCAACGCTGAGGAAAAAGATCAGGCAAACCGGCACAAAACTGAATCATCCCTCAATCATAACGGCCCCAATTAGACGCCGTGTCAATTTGACAAGCGTTCCGCCATGAACGCGAAAGCACAGGCGCGGAATAACGGCAGCGAGCTTCCCCCCCCCCCAGCCTCGCATCCAGGCGGCTGCTTGATGCCGCAAGAGTTTGTTTGGGAGAGCGCGCATGCTACCTGGTCATTTCTTCAGATGGGAAACAGCACCCGGCGACTGTGCCCATCTATCAGGCCCAAATGAGATGTCAAGGGTCAACTGCAACGCAGCGCATCGCCCTTTCTCCACAGGCTGCCTATTTGTCACCACAAATGAGGAAAACAACGTTCTCTGGGGGGGTTTGACACACACACTAATTAGGCAGCCCACACGTTGCGGAGTGTCTGCTTTGGCGGCACACACACACACACACACAGCTAGGTCTTTAGATGGAATGTGTGGAAGACAGAATGCACATTGTTGTTTTATTTGTTTTCAGCTCCCAGCTCTTGCAGCTACACGTGTTACGACATCAACCTGCCATTAATAAATGTTCACATGCCCATTAGCAAATTTTGTCAATACGCGATGCCGCTTCCCAATCACGCTTCCAGCCTCTCACCAGCGCGGTGACGTCTAGCATTTGCAGTGTCATTTATCCATGTTACTTTGTACGCCACAATACTACGCATTGATTATCTGGAACAGTTGCGGTCTCGCCTGTCAATGTGCAGGTATTTCCAATAGTTTCTTAAGAGATTTAGGGGAAATAAATGAGTTGGTATTCTGTAATCATACATCCGCCTTCCAATAATGAGCGGCGGAAGGATGACCCGGAGAGGTGGCCTCCGATAACAGATGGTACCAGACACGCTGATGAGCGAAAACATTATGAGGAAGCGCACTTAGAGTTAGATGAGAAGATTTACACCTCCAGCAGCCAACTAATAGCTCAGCTCATTGAGTGGAAATGGGGAAAGAGCAAGGCCGGCTCTGCCAATGCGACAGAAATCGGTTAGCCCAGCACACCTGATGTGTATCATTAACTCTCATAGATGCTATTTCTGGGAAAGGGGGGATAACTGCACATTATTCACACATGGTATTAGGTGGATAGAGTAAAACGTTAAACCGTTAGAAATGTTTAAAGAACAGGACTTTCAAATAAAAACACAAAGGAGAGGTGGACTTACCCAGACTATGAATGCTCACTGGTAAATGTAGCAGAATGGACATTTTCAGCTCTATTAAGCCACATTCAATGAAACGTAAAAAAACTTCTTAAAAAGCCTACCACAGCAAGAGGGATTTAAGGCAACTTTCAATGTGAAATAATGCACGACACAAGTCAAAATGTAGTCATTAAATAAAAAAAAAAAACTTAATCTGTGTAATGCAATCAATACCAAGGTGCAGTCCTATGAAAACTGTAAAGTGGGGATTTTTACAGTTTTTTTACAACCTGGCGCTTATTTCTGGCATAAAATACAATTGTTTACTCATCCATATAACTTTTGTGTAATTTGTATTGCTTCGGGTTAGTTAAAGATAATTAGATCAGTGTATATCCATATAGTGGGAGTGAATGGGGCACCGAAACGCAGCCCCTAAATAATGCATTATCTGCTGCGAAACTCGTTCATTTCGCCAATATTTAGTTAGCATGCGCTAGTGCTATTCCCCATTTAGTCCGGAGTTAGCCGTTATCATCATTCGGGGTCTGTAGATTGACCTACAGACACCAGATAGGTCTTCTGACCTGGATGATGTCATATCTGAGAGCCACGGGCACCCGCAATGGCTGGCTCGTTTAACTGTAATTTGCTACTGCTATGTTTCACCCACAACCTCAGAATCAAAAAAAAAATATTGAGCCATGCTGTACCTAGCATATCAAGCCAAAATATTGGTGATATGAACAGGTTTTGCGGCAGATAATGCGCTATTTAGAAACTGCGTTTCGGTGCCCCATTCACCCCCACTATGTGGACATACACAGATCTAACTATCTCCCAAAGGAATACAAATCACACAAGAGTATATGGGTGAGTAAAATATCGTATTTTATGCCAGAAATAAGGTCCAGGTTGTAAAAAAAAAAAAAACAGTAGTTCCGACAGTGAGAGCATAACACAGAGGTTCATTCAAGGATGAATACATAGATATCACTAATAGATGCACAACATTTCTATTTACTGGATTAACAGAAGACAATAATTGCTTCTATGAGAAAAGTGTGAAAAACTTGGAGACAACGTGGAGAGCAATTATCCCAGAACAAAACATGGCTCTGAAAACGTCCTCAGAATCTGGTACGAAGATTCGGGAGCAGAGATGTGAGGATGGGGGAAAGCAGCAAAAAGCAAAGCTCAGGGCGACAGATGTGAAAGCTGCTTTTCCTCACTCGACAGTGAAGTGAAGTGAACGGCTGCGTGCGGTAATAAGCTTCTGGCTCATACTTGGTAAAGATAAACACAAGCGGTCCAGGGCACTAAGTAGTCATAGTAAGCCACTGAGCACACACGCACCACATACGAGTACAGCCGGTGCAACACACAAGCGAAAGCTCACATCGGTCCAAAATGACTCATAGTTTAGTCACCCAGTTTAGCACCAATTGCTAATTGGTTGCCACAACAGTGATTATGTCAGCGCAGCTCATGTTTGGCCTTTTCTGCACAGCAGTCAAGAAAGCCAAAGCAGTCCATTTGCAACACGGACTCAGCAGAGATTTCACACAATGGCTCGGCCATGATTTATCTTCGCCGACTAACCCGCACATTTGTGGCAGTAAATGAATTAAAGGACCGAGCTAAAACGCGGCGATCAATATTTGACAGCATGCAGACATCGATTTGTAAAAACAAAATTAGATTTGTGGGAGCGAGGACATCTGGACGTGGAAAACAAGTGCTCAGCTCTGTATTATTATGAGTTATGAATGCCCAAAGTTGTCAGTCCATAATTTGCGCTCAGTGACCTACATACATTCCAGATCATTCACTTCACATGAAGATAACTGGAAAAAGTTTCCTTTGTTCTGTGAGCAGTTTGGCCAGAACTGTACTCCATGTAGCATCGGGGTTGCTTCCAAAGGTTGCATATTGTCCAGTTGTACATGTGACATGTGAGTAAGCGATTTCCTTTGACGGCAAATAGCGATATCATTATTTCTCATCAAATGATTTGCTGACTCAGAACCAGCATCCAAATTATTCCTGAATATAGTGAAAGTCTGAGACGCTCAATGAGGTCAATGCAGTAAGCTATTGATTCTGATGGGGACCGGATGCTCTTGGTAGCAAAGTCGATAATCCCGGATAAGGTGCAAAATGCCAGAAGGAGAAAAACAAATCTTGTAGTTCATGCATCCATTTTCGTCTGGGAAGAGGTCATAGCAAGTTCCTCCAGTTTTGCTAATATAGCTTCCAATTTTGAGCACCATCTAACATCTCTTAAACATTCAAGTTCAAGATCTGATGGGATATTTCTAGATCTCTACATACTTTCCGTGCAACTCCTGTCACAACAGCAAGGGGAGATTTATGTAGAGTAGGACCACCTTCCTAATATTGTTAAGATCTCCCTTGTGCCTCCAAACCAGTTCTGACTCATTAGCATGGACTATTTTGAGGTTTTCCTGTGGTGTCTGGCAAAAGAATGCTGTTGGGTCCTATGGGATGAGGGCAGGGGCCTCCGTGGATCATCCCACAGATACTTATCAGTTGGGATCTAGTGAATTTGGAGGCCAGGTCAACACCTTGGGCTGTTCTTCATGTTTTTTTGAGTTGCTCCAAAACCATTTTTGTGTATGTGCCTGCGTCAGACTGCAGTTCATCAAGGAGTGTCATTGCTATGGGGTGGAGGTGCTGCTCTGGTCCAGGTGGGTGCTACATGTCTAAGCGACATCCACACAAATGCCAGTTCCAGAAGTTTCTCAGCAGTATTGTTACAAGATGGTCAATGTTATTTATCTCACTGGTCAGTGGTCATAATGTGCATTTGCACCCCAACATCACTACTGCACGTGAGCTCATCTTAAGTCTTAACCGGCTAAAACAGTCAGCCAGAACACGCAACTCACCAGCGATGCTAAGAATAATCACTTAAAACAAAACAAAAAATGTTGCAACTCCACAGAGGCCAGGCTAGGCCCATAAAGACGTGTGCATGCAAAATAAAAGAAAAGGTGTCCCGGAGGACGCTCTCTCTGCTAAACACTGGCAGTCTTGTAGAAAACCCAAGATTGGTCGGCTAATTATCCCCGTTCACCGCCACAGCTGTGTCACACGCGTCCCCGCGTCACGTCGGCGGACCCAGGAGGCGAGAAACAGAAAGAGTGCAGGTGATTAAGGCAAGCTGTACCAAATTGAAGCATTATACTAAAATTAAACACCATCCCGACTTACCCCGCGCACTACATTCTCAAAAAAATATATGTTTAGCGAAACGTAAGTGAAAATAAACCACTTATTCCATACTTCTGTTGTCTGCATACTGTCATACTCATTCCTAAGTTTCTCAACAATGCTGTCATACCATGAACGCGCATCACACCTAATGCGATTCCAACAATAGCTCCCCAACATGACAGAAGGCCCATTTACAAGTAAACTCGCACATTCATAAAAACCATAAACATGTTTTCATTGTTTTAGGAACTTGAGTGATAAAATGCTTTCTTTTAGCGCATTACCCTGCCAAATCAACAAAAACGTTCACTGCGCAATTTTCTCACCGGACAGATGGTCACACACACACAAAAAAAAAAATAAATAATAGACACACATACACCTGAGCTATGGGGACACGTACAGTAGGAGCAAAGTGTGACACTATACAAGCTGTGCTCCGGATGTTGGTTAACCAGCTAAATAAAACATAATTAGTTATCACAGTGTTGTGCTGTTAGCGTCCCAATTGGTACACGGTGCGCGGTGTCCCCTGTATATTATCCCCTAGGATGAATTCATCGAGTCCGTCTCAAGCCCACGGAGTCGCTCTGTGTTAAATAATTACTACACGGAACCTCTACAGTGTCTGCTCGACTTAAAATGCTTCCCAGCGTGTTTCGGCTGCGGTCGGCCCGCTTCAAAGAGCCTGTTGGATTGTCAGACCAGGTCTGAAAATATTTCTCAACCCCTTTCCAACAACGGAAATGAGAAACTTCTCTTTGAAGTCGTCATTTTTCATTTTTCAAACAACTAACTGAAGACGTCCCGAGCACAAGATCACACCGAGGACAACTTGGGCAAATTTTAATGGACTGCCACTAGGGAAAATAGTGCCGTCGTCCCATTACTGCACTGTGTCTGGCCAATTGCGCGCGCTTCTCTAATTTGTGGAAGCCCAGCATTGCAAGCGCTTGCTCCATCTGCGAGCGAGTGGTGAAAAATTACTTGGGCACATTTACGGAAGTGACTCCGCATTCCTACATCAATAATAAAAAATTGTTCTGCTCCGTTCCCACACCAACTAATCTGCTCAGATCTTTTATCAGTCGTCACTCTTTCTTATTAGCAAAGCACAAAACATTCTGGAGGCAGCTCCTTATTTTTAGCCAGTGCTGACTGTCACTTTCACCAGATAAATCGACTAAGAGCTCAGTTATGCTCGGCGTCACGTCACAAAGCTCTCTGTAAAAGAGACAGGACTTTGGCTTAAAGAATGTTATTCATGCATAACTTTTCCCTTCAGATATGGCTGGATAACAGACTGCGCAAACAACTTTAATTATACCGCGGCCTTTGTGATCTGTAAACGTCGCTTAGAAACATGTTTCGGGTAATAAATGTACAAAACAGATATAAGAATAAGCCAAAACAATATGGGCCTTGGATAAATCTGATTATCAGATGACAAAGGTATTTTTGTCATCAGCGTTTGGATGTGGGAGAAGTAGGCAGGTGTGAAGACCTAAGCAAAACTAAGATGGGTAATATAGTTATATTTAGACAACTGGCCACGTTAACAGTGGTCCAAACATTAGAGCATAAGGGGATAAGTCCGAGGCCACGGTGCTCTGCCGGAGAATGGTGGATTGTTCCCACTGGGATGGAGGCCAGTTCTTGCCCCAAGCAATGCTGAGTTAAAGTATTTCGGAATGCTGTTCACAAGTGATGGCACGGAGACCGCCAGACTGTCTGGTGCAGTGGCTGCAGTAATGTGGGCGCTGTATTGGATTGTCATGGGGGAAGAGGGAGCTGAGCCGTAAGGCAAAGCTTTTGATTTACCAGTCCATCTTCGTTCCAGCTGTCGACTACGGTCATAAACTTTGGGTAGTGACCAAAAGAAAGGCATTGCGGTTCCAAGTAGTAGGAAGGAGGTTCCTCCGTAGGGTGGCTCTGCCTTAGTAATAGGAAGAGAAGTTCAGGTATTTGGAGGGGGGTCTTAGTAGAGCTGCTGCTCCTTCGCGTCAAAAGGGGCTGGTTGAGGTGGTTTGGGCATCTGGGAAAGATGTCTCCAGGGCGCCTCCCTTTGGAGGTTTACTGGGCAAGGCCAGCTGGGAGGCAACCCCAGGGTAGACCCAAAACTCGCTGGAGGGATTATGTATGTCGCTTTGCCTGGGAACAACTCGGGATCCCCAAGGAAGGTCTGGAATGTGTTGCTGTGGAGAGGGACATCTGGAATTCCTTACATGGCTTGTTCAATCAGCTTGTCAATGAACAATGGTGGTACAAAGGGTCCAAAATCTCAATGATGGAAGCATCTCCTAAACTGAAGCATCTGCCAGTCGTGTCTTTGTTAGAAAATGCTAATGAGTCTATGCCTTGGAGGTCAAAGCTGTTTTGATGTTGCATCAAAATTGAGTGAAAATATTTAAGTCACTGGTAGTCATAATGTTGTATTCGGTAGATGCAGACGTTATCAATCATTAGTTGCCGATACCCGCAAGATGACAGCTAATGTTTCCCTCACATTTGAGAAACACATACTGCAAAAGCAAAATGCTAATTTTAGTACATTTAAGAAAATATTTTTGCCTCTTTTTAGTAATCTTTGCTGAACTTTCACAAACAAATTTGCATCATTGACCAGTGTGAGTGCCCCGGATGACTTCCTGCCAACTCCCTGCACACATGAAAGGCAATCAAAGCAATTTACTCCCCTTTCAGTTCACTGCAACCTAAAAGAAAGTCTGCAAGTGACAGCTGATGCTTCAGAGTGTGCTGCGTGGCCTGCGTAACACACCATGTTTGTTTACAAGTCCGTCAGCTCCGCTCGCCTGATTTGCAAATGTAGATGCCTGTGATCAGACGTCTGATAGAGCTCACCGTTTAATGCCCGCTGGAAATTGGGTCCATTATTTGCGACGGAGCGAGCTCTCTTCGCCACCGCTCTGACGTGAACATGCTTTGTGACCGACTGGCATTTCAGTTTTCTTTGCATTACGTCTTAATGAGTTTGTACTCAAACTGAAATGCTTAAATCACCGGTGGATTCCACACTGACCGGTTTGAATTTTGAAGTCTGAGCTAAAGGTATAGGTTTAATCAAACGCTAGGCACCGTTACACCTTCATTATTTAAAATTTGTGATCTGGCACAAGTGTATAACTAAGTGTAGAAAATACTTCCCCGTCGATGATGCAGTTTTTGTGAGTCCTGCTTGTTCCCATGGTTACTATGAAATCCTCCTCCCTCCTGCATTTATAAGGCCTTACTTTACACCACATAAAATCCAGTTCTGATCCCATTTTCATTCCAGGTGGAGAGGTGGTTCCACGCTGGATTATCTTCAGACTGATTTTTAACCAGAACACATCCTTCTTTATGCAGCATCATATCCCGTGTCCGGGGTGGCTGCAAGTAAACCCGTCCTCACACAGATCGAAGAATGCGAGTGTGTGTACAGTGCAGTAGCCATCGTTCCGTGGAAATATAGCCGGCACTGACAGCTGTGGCAGTTACAGTTATTGAGTCGATGGGTAATTGGTCTCACAGGAGATAAATGAGGCAGCTTGTGTGTGTGTGGGTGGGTGTGCACTCGTGTGCCTACGTGTATCTCGCATGTCTACATGAATGTACCGTGCAGGCGTGCATCAGTCAGCACCGGGAGGAAGACGCTGCGCCATCCTGGAGATTACCCAAGAGGAGACAATCACAACTGAACACTTGGATGCTTGAGCACCATTTGTCATCCGTTTAGGAGACACATAATGCATGCGTTCTTCCTCACGTGCCATGAAATATGCTTGCTGCTTTGTTATCCTCTCCTATTAAAAGGTAGAGTCACATAGAGAGCCAACCCCCGACTCGCAATACACTGCAGAAATAACTGGAAATGCAGTGGTTGAGGAAACATTTATGATAAATGTTCAGGGGCTTAGCACCATAAACCTTTGCAGTCAAGTGCCCAAGGTTAGTTCATGTGTGACTGATAGGAACAGGACAATCCAGTACTTTTATTTTTAGCCAAGTGTTGGTAGTAATATCAGGATGGTAGAGACTTCAAGATAGGAGTCGGCCCAACGAAGGCCAATTGTGCAGCGTCACCTGTGACTGGATCAAGCACTGGATTAGCTGGGATGCTACGAAGCTGCGTTCAGCTGGCCTTTCCCGAATCATGCCACTTTGTTAGTCTACATTATTTTTATTCCAGGTGACCGTATACTTGTGAAAATGCAGTTGGACAATGGAATGTCCAGATGAGATTTGGATCAAAAATGAGACCAGCCTTCTCTTAGCCCTTTGAAACTTGGTTGTTTTGTTTAGTTTTGTCACTCGTCTTCTCGTTTTCCACCAATTAAATATACACAGTCGCTAATCCAGGATTGTTTAGACGTCTCATGAACTTGGAACTAACCACAAATCATTCCACAACCGGATATAGCGTACCGTACATACCAGTCAAGGATGTGGAATTACCCAAAATGTGCACAGGGATTTTTCCGCCGTTGGACATTTTTTAGACCCATGTAGCATGCACAAATTAAGAGTTCTTCATGTCAAGAAGGTTGAATGAATTTGCACACGGACTTCCTGTTCCCTCACAATACATGCATCAACAGGCAAACAGGTACATCTACAGGCAAATATCTATGGAGGTAGAATCTGTCTTTCTCAGGTCGTGGATCTGGCCTTCCTTCTTTTGTCAGCAAATCGTGAAATGTTCTACTTCAGAATAAGACGAAGACATTGGTATCCAGTCAAATGTGTAGCATCAATTAAAGAAATCATATTGCTCTTGGGATGACATAGTCAAGTAGGAATAGGTATTCTATTCTTAACTTCCGGACAGAAGCGTGGCACCGATACTCGAGAGCTCTGTACGTTCCATGTGAGTGTTTAACCGTGCACAGCTATGAATTCTGGGCGTATCACATGGATGAACTGACTAAACGGTTGTCTGCTTGAAGATGGCTCAGTTATTTACTGGGTGGATTTCAAGGTGTCAGCCTTCAGGCTAGCTGAGAAAGAGTCTTAGGAAGATCAGGCACTCAAACGCACACATATGCACACGTCTACACACACACACACACACACACACCAAGTCTTGTATTATCAGTGGTCTCCGCTGGCAGAGACACAGAGCTTCTGTTTGTATCACAGCCGAGCCTTTTTGATGTGCAGGACCATTTTGCATGCTGCTGTTACTTTTCCCCTTTCTGTCTTCTCTCCTCGCATACCCAGTGCCAGTTTAGGGAAACGTCCAAGTTATCTAATGTGTTCAGTGCATGTTGTGCTGCCAGACTCCATCTGGACAGAACCAATCCCTATCCGGGGACCAGCCAGGATGCAACATCAAACGGCATATAAAACCCTCTTACTGGATGCCTGGGAGTGTGTGTGTGTGTGTGTGTGTGTGTGTGTGTGTATGTGTGTGCACATGCAGAGATTTGCAAGTCACGTTGGGTAGTTATTTCTAGAAAACATTCCACAATTTATATTGTCTGTATCGCTATGACAGCTCATCGGCCTCCGCTGTATTTTGAGGTCGTAAAAATCACTTTGTATTATTTAACTGACAGTCCCTTGACTGATGTGTTAAATTAAAGCAACGGCCAAAAATGACTAAAGACCTGCTGGCAGGTGCACTGGGATTTTGGCATACTGAATAAAGTCAGACTTTAATGTCAGTGTAATGTGTATTGAACTCTTTTTTTTTTTTTTTTTGATGAACAGACTTTAAGAAGTCCACGCTGAAATGACTGAATGATAGTTTAGGCTTATTAGCCAAATTATATTTCCATTTGGGTAAATGCATGATACCAACAAACAAGAGTGCATTCAGTTTGGCTGTGGAAAAAGCTACCATTGAAATCAAGTCCAACACCACTGGAGTAGCATCTGATAATCAGAATAATGGCCCAAACAGAACAAAAAAGGCTCGTAAAAGCACCAAGTCAGAATTGACCCAATACGAAGCATCCTTGACCAACATGGAGGGATAGAAACATGGTGATACCTAAACGGCAACAGAATAACAACAAGTTGTTCAATGAAGAGTTCAAAAGCTTGGACACAGCCAGTCTTCTTCCTCTCGTATATTTCCAGAAGACTTAATACTCCGTTACAGACTAAACCATTTTGCGCAAGGCTGAGGAAAGTTCCTGTTTGAATGTTTGCACCAACCTACCTGCAAAGTGCCTTAATAAATAATATGCACAAGTGGATTTATATTGACTCAGTCGGTTTTACTGTTTTCGTCTTTACTTCCGATGCTCGTCTATTGATGTATACCCGCCGATGAGAGACCTCGCTTCCAGTCTTCCCACGTGTGAGTAAAAGGCTAATAGGAAATTAACCGATTTCAGATGTGGTAATTACGTTACAAATGTGATGTGTCCTCAGCGTCAATCACTTTCTTTTTTCAAACTGAACAAAGAGGCTCAAGCGGTGACGCCTGCCCATTTCTCCAGCATCCAACATGCCGACTGTGAGAATATGCACCAATCAGCCACAACTTAAAAACCGCTGATAGGAGAAGTGAATAGCATTGACCATCTTGTGACAAGACAACGATCTCCTGGGAAACTTCTGGACAGGGCATTCGTGTGGATGTTACTCAGACATGGACTACCCACCTAGACCAGACCAGGCACTCCCAACCCATAGCAATGACGCAGCCATCCCCAGCAGGATGCAGCCTGACACAGGCACACACACAAAAATGGTTTAGGAACAACACCCAGGTCCATCCTTCCAGATTTACTAGACCCCAAACTGATCAAGTATATGTGGGGTGATCCACAGAGGCCCCTCTCCTCCACCCATAGGACCCAAAGGCCCCCCACTAACAACACTGTGTGGTCAGACACCACAGGACACCCTCAGAAGGCCATTCTCTGATCAGTCACAACTGTTTTGGAGGCACAAGAGAGACCAAAATATTAGGACATAATGTTATGCCTGACCAGTAGATATGAAATATATGCAATAATCAGCGTTATGTGTTCCAATTATTAATGGTCTTTATGTTTTTAGTTACATCAAAAGGTTCAACTAATAGTCAGACCCTTATCCTACCACTGTAGTACATTAAACTGCAAATACAAATGATGTCAGTTTTTGCACATTGTGGAGTACACTCCACTCCACTGCGTTCCAAAAACGCATCCACCTACTCACATTTCATTCCTGGTGTCCCTTTACATTCTCTCCTCTTAAAGCTCTCACTTAAAACGGCCGAACGTTTGAGGGCGCCGTGCAATATTCACTCGGCTCCAGTGGCCCTCACCTCCAACAACGGCGGCTGTATCAGAATGAAAAACGCGCCACAAGCTCCACCTGAGCATCTGGTAATCCTGCCGGGGAGACGGTGCCACTTTTACGCGATGAAACAGGCAGATGTTTAAAAATGCACTTTTTTTTTTTTTCTCCCCCTCTGCCTCCTTTACTCGGGAAGACTAATGTTTCCTTTCAAATGCATTAGCATTTTGATAAGCCCAGCTGAAGACCTCTCCCCGTCTTCCCCTCTCCTGCCGGAGCGATAAGGAGATGCGGTCCGGCTTTATGACAGTATGAAGTAATTGGAACGCAGCATGGAAGAAGTCAGCTTTTAGAGAGGAGGAGGGAGGGTGGGCCTCTTTCAGGTGGATAAAGTTTGCTGATTCAGTAAGTGAGGAAATTAAGAGACTGAATGAAAGGAGGCAGAGTTTTCTGCGTGAAACTGTAGCCAAAAGAGTGGCAGGATGAGAGGTGTATAAGTAAAGGTGGATGATTCAGTCACCGGCTGATGCAGAGAGTTCACTGAAGGTAGCATTCAAGCCCTCGGGCTACGTTTGTCTGCAGAGAGCTTTCCACCTATTTGGAGGTGGCTCTGCACTAATTATGCAAAGATGCGTGAAAGGTGAGCATCAGCTCTAGGTTTTTTTTGTTGTCGTCTTTTTTTTTTTTTTGCCCCTCTGGGTGTCAGGTCTCGATACCTGAAATCCCCCCCCAACACACACCAAACCTCCATTTTACCCTCTGACAAGCTTGTGTTTATGCAGCGTAAGAGCATGTAACACACGGTGCACCTGCCCAGGCTGCACAGCTCCGTGACCTAGATGGAAAAAAAAATGGAAAATTATATTCGGATCCGTCATTTCCCAAACGTCAATGATAGATTATTAGCTTCTCTAGAAAACTCCCCTGACACCGGACGTCCAAAAACGTCCAACAGTCGTCATTGTTCTAATTTTAAATGGTCATCAAGAAATATTTTTTTATTGTTTATTACCACTTCATGTTTTGGTTGGATTAAGGCAGTGATTCCCAATCTGAGGTACGTGTACCCCTAGGGGTACGCTAAGTGACATAGGCGGTATGCAAAAGAGTTGATTCTGAACTCAGCCTGATTACATTTTGAAAAACGATAGCAGGTTGTTTTTATATTTTCTGATTCTCCATCTAATGAAAAATCAGAAGACTGGGACAACTGGCTGTGAAGCTATGTATCAATTTGCTGCTAATGTAGCTAACGCTAGGTCACTTAATAATAAAAACGTCAATTTCCGGAAATGTCTGCGATTGGTGGGCAGGTGCAAATCCCCTGATGATACAGCTATACTCGCGTTCTTGATTGTGTCTTTAAATTGTGCCGTCAACACGTCATTTGAGCTGTCAAGACGTCAGTCTGAGGTAAACTAGGTCACACGGCTAACTGACAAAAATGGATAATTGCTGGTAAATGAATCTATTTTGTGAGAAATAATTCACTTTAAGAGATTTTAAATGTAGGTGCTGAGGGTGGCGGCAGGCTCACAGACATTTCTTCTGGCTGCTACAAGTGCGTGAGAGTAGGGGGTACGTGGCGTGAGGTCAAACGTCTGAAGGGGTACGGGCTGTGAAAAGTTTGGGAACCACTGGATTAAGGGTTCAACCGATTGTCAACCCCTCATATTCTGTTGGGGTATAGGTATTCTACCACTGTAGGACATTGAACTGCATCATGTGATCAGCCTATATATATTATGGCAGCTTTTGCTGAGTACTTGGTAGCTGCAAGCAACCACATTCCTTAATCCAAGGTTCACTGCATCCCACAACTCCTACTCCTATGTATTGCATACATAATCTATCCCAAAAGTTCCATAGAGAAATTGATTCTGGTGTACCCTGGTGGCATGTCCAACCCAACATAAGCCCAACTAGAAATTTCATCTAAATGACTTTGGTGGTCCTCTGGCGTCACCATGACATCAATATTTGACAATGAATTGATTCTAAATATAGTTGACAGTTCTCTTGATTGACGTACTCATTCAGCCAGTAGTCGGCTTTGGATTGTTTGCAGAGATTTCCAGAAATTCTACCACACAGCATCCTACATTACCGCTGTACCTTGGCGAGACTTCTCGATGCCGACGTTTGAACACACATTTCAAACTCTTCCCTGCAGCTTTTGAGGCCACATCCAAATCCCGTTAAACAATTGTCCCAACCACCTGTCTCAACCTCAACTCGAAGAAAAACTAAAATAACAAACGCCTCATGAATATGTACGCGCGCTAAGAAAATGACCCCAAAGTGACAAAAAAATCATTGTCAGCCGCGGAGATAGACTACGGTGATGGCTGCACACTGCATTCATCATAAGGTGATGGCTGCGTCAGATGGCGCTTTTTTCCCAGCGCCGTGGAGCCCATGAAGATTAGTCTAATGCCTGTTTATCAATGCAAACCGTGTCTGGATTCAAAAGCCCAGATCTGAGAGCAAATCCATCATCACATGAAAGGTTGCTCCACCTCTGCTGGAGATACTGATACCAGCGCTCGGCTCTCTCTCACTCACGCTCACTCACACATTCTTGTTAACATTCTCTTCTGTTTCCCACCTACTGACATTGCTATTGATTACAGTGGGGGACCTTAATGACCCTGCACAATGAGAAACCACCATAAATGCACAATTTCTTCTTCCCTAACCGCAGGGTAGACTATCTGCCCCTGTGGGAGAGTGTCAGAGGCTTATCGAGCTGGAGAATGCAATTTTTCAAGGTTTGACACACAGATATTTTACATTTCTGTTCCTGCAGGGTTTACCCAAGATGGGAACTATACAAGAGCAGAAATAAAGATAAATGAAAAGCAGGCTTGTATCGATAAGTGATCATATCTGTGTGGAAACAGCGACAATGATTAGCAAAAACTGCTCTGCTCTCGACATCTTCTTCACATGGACAACACAGGACCCAAGTTGGAGCAGATTCAAATTTTTCCCAGGCTGTTCAGATCTTGTTTTACAGTCCCCCGGTCTATGTGTCGATATATCCAATACTTGAGAGAGATCCGTACGGACCTGGATGCTATGATCCTCGTGTAATACGAGGCAATCGCTTCAGGAAGGAACGGCGTGTATCGAGTGGAAACAGGACATGTCTTTGAAACGCAAAGACAAATTGTTTCAGTGACTCTTCTTGTATTGCTGCGTTTTGCCACCGCAGCTGCTTGTCAACTCGGGAAACTACCCGATTTGCATCATGCTGTCGTCTTCACGTTTACTCTCTTTTTAATCTGGATGAATCCAATTTGGCTATGCCTGTTCAGATCTGGTCCGTGCTCAGGTTCCCCTCAGATGGGGTCTCCAGAATTGCAACTTGTCTGCAGTGCCTTTTACTGTGCCCCTGCCAATCGTGACAACTGCATTGTGGAAAAAAAAAAAATGCATGTTCACCCAAGTTTTGTTCTCCACAGCAGGGATCATGCAGTAATTCGCCTGGCACAATATTAATTACTCTCCTGATTATTGGAGGCAGTTTCTTATCTGATTGCCATGTGCTCGTTTGGCTCTGATGTACTCACGTCTCTTGTAGCACATGTGATAAATGCTCGTACTGTTTGCCGTTTTAAGACAAACCACCACCATGCAAGGCCAGGCATTTCTCTGACTGTATGAAACAGTCACATCGAATCCATGCAGCAAACATGTATACTGCACATAACTACTGTACCGGTTAGCTTTCATGGGAACATCCGTCAGCAATGTCATCACAAAAAGGGAGCAGTCAAACGACCTAGACTAGACCAGGCACCCCCATCCCATAGCAATGACACTCCTAAATGGCAGCAGCCATCAGCAGGATGCAGCCTGACACAGGAACACGCAAACAAGCGGTCTAGGATCAATCAAAAAAACATGAAAAACAGCGCAAGGTGTTGACCTGGCCTCCAAATTCACTAGATCCCAAACTAATCCAAGTATCTGTTGAACACACCGGAACAAGGACCCAATTCATAGGACCCAAAGGCCCCCACTAACAACATTCTGTTGCCAGATACCCTCAGAAGGCCCATGTCCATTCGGATGAGTCACAACTGTTTTGGAGGCACTAGGGAGACCTACACAATATTAATAAGATGGTCTTTATGACTGATCAGTGTATTTATCCAACTAATTACTTCCTGTCCATCACCCTGCTTTGAGTATCTTTGTTCAAAATAGGTATAACCACTTTCGTAATTGGAATATGGATTCCTTCAACATTGTTCTCCTGAAAAGGTTCCAGACCGTCTTTGGCAAATAAAAAGTTAGTTAACTAAATGTTTACGCGGCCTGACCCTTCTCTACACGAAATGGTTTGTCGGAAAAGGGAAATGCAACATGGATACCTAGAGTTTCCAAGGTTTTTAATCCATATTCAGCTCATCAGCATGTAACAAAGGTCTTCATCTTCTGGGCTCAGCTGCTGCCGTCTCTGCCAGTGGGTTCCTCTGTGGCAGCGGCAGGCACATTTTAATCACTTGCTGGCAGACAAAAAAAAAAAAAAAGAGGGGTGGGGTGCTGCTGTGGTGGTGGTGGAGGAGGAGGTGGAGGGGGGGATTAGGTGGGAAAGAAGATGAGAAATATCTGCGGCTTCCTGGGAGAGTGACAAAGAGGGGAGAAAGCCCCTTTAGGCTGAGTGGAGAGAGGAGAGAGAACCGAGAGTGTGCTCTTGTTGACGCTCCGGCAACAAATATTGAGATGAAAGATATTATTCACCTTGTCGAGTGAGGAGTGGGGGCCACTGGACATTTATTGCCTCTGCCAAACACAGTGGCATGTGAGAGAGGCTTTGTGTTGAGGCAACACCTTTGACTCACCATTGCAGAGGCTTATTCAGATTGTAATACACGTAACAGACCTTTAAACAACTCACTAATGTAAGGTTTAAGAGTTGTACATAATACTGATGTAATATCTCTGACACACAAATAACACCTCACAGGATTCAATTAGGCCATGCATCAGCATGCAATCTCGTCTGGAACATTGCGAACATAGGAGCGTAGGTGTAAATGCTCTGGGTTCAGAGAAGCCAGATTAAATCTAAAGGTCTGGGGTTTGGCTCGTGTAATGGTCAGATCTCAGTCAGGTGTGAAAAAACAATTTGAACCTCTTTTCTCGGGGAAAAAGTAGGAATTCCAGCAGCATGACACTGACCGAAATGTGCTCGGCACCAACTCCAAGCAGTGTTACGGTTTGTAACTGGAACACAGCTTAACAGCTGCTCATGCAACAATCACAAAATCATCAGCATTATATGTGCCTAAACATGTAAGATATAGAGGATTCCCAGGGCTTAGCCTGCTCATATCATCAACAAGTCCAACAGCAAAAAGTCCAGCTTTGCAATCATCTTACAGCAAGTATGTGAAGGTTCTCAGCCATCCAGGTATATCCATGGCATATCCAAAAAAAAAAAGGTTTGAAAAAGGCAACTGGACTCTACAAACCCTAACCTTCCTTGTTCAGCTAGCTGAAACTCAGTAATTGGCGTTATGTGACATGGCAGTGCAGAGCAACGCATGCTATACCTGGGAGGATGTACCCGCTCAAACAAAAGTCGAACAAGGTGCCATTGTATATGAAAAGGGCAATCTTGAAGGTGTCATTATACCGAAACTGGCAAAACATATTACAGAGAGGGTTACAGTTTATAGCTTTGGATGACCATCCAGGACTATCAAGTTTTCTTGTCCCCACAATCTGATACCGATAATCTTTTAATATTCAGTATCGGGTGATCCGGTTCTCGATCGGAAATCTTGGTGCTACAGGGACAAGACCTACTTTATGGCAGACCTAGAATAAATAACTACAAACAATTGGATACCGACCTGAACTTTTTAAAAATGCTTGGATCAGCCCCAGTACCGATCGGTACATCCCTAGAACATAGGTTTTCACCATCTGATGGAGTTTCTGGAGGTTCTGGAGCCAAGGTACGTGCTACCCTCTCAACACTACATTAGCATTGACAGCCCTACTTATTGGACTTAGTGCGTCAAATGGTGCACACCTGATGTAGAGAATACAAGTAAGGTAAGAAAGGCCTTCAGGAATCTCCAGGGGAGGACATTGTGGATCAGGATCAATCAGTACATTGCTACTTGGTATTATTTTACCAAAAAATGTTTTCAGCAGGTGCAGCTGCCATTACTCCAGCTTGTTGTCCAGGGGCAACACTCAGACGTGTCAGAAACTATAAGGAAACGTCACCACCACAATATATTGAACTGCCAGCACGTGTGTGATAAGAGAAATGAAAGTGTTGATTTAGGCTTTTTACACATCGTTCAAAACAAACAAAAAAATAATTACTGATCAAATTAATTTAATATTTTGACTGGCCCCAACTGTAATTGTCATCTAAGGCATCAGACTGAACACCTTTCTTTTTCAACAAAGACAGAAAAATGCAATGTTCATGCTTTACATAGATTAATAGTATTTCTCTTTCTCATGATATGTAAACGATATCTTATAGAATCTGTGTGGATAGCATGTCCTCAGTTATGTATGCAGAGTAAATAGCCTGGATTCTTCAGATACTCACCCACTAACATAAAAAGAAAACACAAAGATTCTGATTTTTAACTTTTTATGTTTCAAGTGTGACGGAATGTTCCAACACAGCCTCAATAAGGGCCTCCCCGCTGACAGATTTCCACTGATTTCCACATTGATTACCATCAATGGATCAAGTGTTTCAGTGTCAGCAGGTGGACATGTTTTGCTTCAGCTCCTCCAATATTAACTCAAACCTTGTAAACAGTTTCAGTAGCTTGTAAATCCTCTCCCCGGGACTCACTGTGTACTGCTCAATTATAGCCCGCGCAGCCTGTCAGCATGTGATAGTTCTTTCGACAGCAATACAATTTCACGAGGCAATCAATACATGGTCCCGGTCTACATGACAGCCAGCTTGTTGCGAGCCAAACAGCAGATGCTTCTCTGCCTCGTTTTGCATATTCACCGCATGAAAGATCGCTGCAAAGTAAAGCCTTCTCTCTACAAGGTTCAAATAAGTTAAGGCGCAGCGTTTCGTTGTTCGGAATCATTTAATTTGTGCATATTTTCTCAACATGATCATTCGCACAAGGGTAATTGCTTGCTTTACAACGCTATAGTCATCAAGACACTTTTGGTGCACCACACCATATCTTTGCAATAGAATTTCAATCACATGGCAATGGGCATGCGTGGAGCATATTCACAGTCTGCAGAGGATGATTCCTAATTATTAGGTGACCTTTAATGTAGCACCACAATAAGACCAAAATTTCCACAAGCCGAAATGTCAAATCTTAAAATAATAGGCATCGAATTTGCTGTGCAGATAAATGATAGAACCCTTCTGATCCTAATGACCCCATTATCTTTTTCCCCTAGCCTCTTTGTCACCGCAAACAAATAACATAAATGATTAACTCGGCTGACTCCAATTGTGAGTGCGTTGTGTGTTCAGAAACAAACTATGTCTGCAAAGAATACCACTGCCTCTAGTGGGGATTTCGTCTCCTTGCGCTAAAATTCAAGGTAAAAATAGGAAAATGCAAAGAAATTAATAAATATGCCGGCTCCTCTGGTATATCAAGCCGAACTATTCCTTTTAGAGACATTATTTTTATATATGCAAATGCTTCGCAACAGTTATACTGAGCCTCATTTGTATGCACAACAGAGAAGTGGTATTTTAGAACGAGTCACAAACCAAACTTAAGCAGCACAGCACAGTGTATAATGCAACTCTAAACAAATGATTTAGTCAGCTCACATACGGTACAGTAACTTATTATACAAATGACGGCCGGACATTTTAGATGAACTACTTAGAATGCAAACACACACAATAGAACTTGAGTCAGCCAAAAGTTTCCTCTTTTCCAACTACTAACTAATGGTGTGCAGGTGCATTCATAAAGGAAGGTCTACACAGTAAAACCTAAGCTCCAGAATCTAAACTACAGCAGTGTGGCCACCAAGCACAATCTCCATTGCAAGCCCATGGTTTTTCCTGATAAAATGCTAAAGCTAATGGTAGACAACTGGTGCATTGGTGCAAAAAAATATTAAAGGTGGAGACTGTACTCTAGAAATTTTATTCTGGAAGTGCAGGTGTACACAAATACATTTCTGGATGGTAGAAACGTCATACTGAACATTACATACCAAATGCACAGCCTTTACATCACAGACAATCCAAAAACCATTATACTGGTAAATAATATTAAGAGGTCAAAGAGGCATTACATCAGCAACAGGCATTTGTATGAAAATGTTTCGGTCAACCTGTTTACAGAGCTTCAGCGCTAACGCTGCTAGAATGCTATAACTAATGGACTGGTGCATGTGTGGACAAAATCTTCAGGATAGATCATGCAGTCTGGACATTTTGTTCCTGGAGTGCAAGTATATGCTGTACATTAAGAAAAAGTGACACTTGAACACACCACAAGGACTAATGCCTTAAAGCAATAAGAAACTAGAAGAGATACCATTAGCTTAGAGGCTACAGGCTAGCTTCTCAGTTCAAAGGCACAGAACTAGCTTCTCCTGTTAGCTCCACATGGTAGTGGTTTCACTAACTCATAAAGTGTGAAAAGATAAGTTTGTCTTGTCAAACTCTGTATGTAGTGCAAGGGACCACATTGTATATGTTTAACAGACTTAGCATCATCGGTCAAGGCTACAAAGCTAACCCTGCTGGGATTACTATAGCTAATGGGTAGAGGTTGGCTCCAGGAGTTCACACAGATTTTTGGATGGTATATCTCATAATTAATATTGCGTACCAAATATTTTGGGACAACTATACACGCTGTACATCCTTCTAAACATAAAAATCACTGTAATGAAGAAATACTTCAAAAGACCACGCTGCCATGTTGCATCACACGCCTTTTGTTTCAAAAGTTTCAGTCTCTGGATTCGGAACTTGATTTAAAATCCGAGTTTCAACCTTTTACGGCTTTTGCAAAGGGCTAGTTGATGTTGTCTGCCTCTTAATACTTTTTATTTGAATTCTTTAGACTTCCTTCAGTTCCCTTCATGTTTTCAACCGATGACAACTATTTTTTAACAACATTTTTGATATTTTCATCAACTCATTATACTCAGTAAATGTAGTAGTGGGGACCATTTCCATCGACTGATTAATCCCGTGCTGATGCCCTCTTGAGCATGGCGAGAGGACAAGTGTGGGACTCAAACAAATGTGCTTGTGATAAAAAGGGTAGGCCGCATGTCAGCTGGTGCAACAGAGAGGCTCAAATGATGGATCTTCTCTGTGGTGCAGTAAACACTTCCACAGTTCCTCTCTCTACAGGAGGCAGACAAAGACCTGGACATAACCGCGCAAGAAATTCTGCATTTTCAAAGTGATACTTATGGACTACATTTGTAAAAACACAAATAATTGTTAATTCTGCAAATCCAAGAACCCACGTCTATGCAAAGAACACATTAACATATGCGGGGATTGTTTAATTTGGTGCCACCATGCGCCTATCCCTGAAGGTCCACTCCACCACACTCAAAACTCTGCAGTCACATCTCCGGTAACTACGCAAAATAAGTCAAGGTGAGATGACTGACAGAGATCAATGTCTTAGTGATGGAATTAAAAACAACTTCACCACTGATCCTGCACCACCGCCTGCTCCCTGAACCAGAATACACTCCGGGCAACTTCGTCTAAAACAATGCATCACGGTGGAGACGCAGCGGCCACGGCCAACGCGCTGCAGCTGACAAAGTATCATCGGATTTCCCTCCGGTGGCGGCGACCAGACAGTTGGACAGGTAGGAAGCGACCTGCGCCTGTCAGACACCTCACCTTCTTACTTCATCGTCAAGCTTCAAGATCGCGGAGAAGTGTGAATGAACTGGGGACCGGCACCAGAACCGGGAGAGAGAGAGGGGGGAGCGTCGCAGGTTTCGTCCCCGACTTTTCGCACCGCGATCGCCGCTTCCACTCACCTGGCTGCGTGCTTCTGGAGGCTCCGCGGTGAAGACAGCTTCTGGGAGCCGCGCTCTCTTTCTCTCCTCTTATCCTTTCTCAGTGAATCTCGCAGCACCAGCTGAGGCGGTGAAGCTTGTCACACTGAGCAACGCACACCGGAAGCTGGGAGGTTTTTCTTCGGAATAAAAGCGGGATTTCGACGGGGCAAAAATGACAAATAGGAGGTTTTACATATGGTTATACGCCAATATGGCAGAACATTATGACCCCTGATGAGTGAAGTGAATGACACTGATTATCTCTTCACTATGGCACCTGTTAGTGAGTGGTAAGGGAACATTTTGTCCTCAAAGTGATTGAAGCAAGAAAAAAAAATGGAAAGCATAAGGATATGACCAGGTTTGACATGGGTCAAACGATGATGGTTGGGCAATTGGGTAAGAGCATCTCCAAAACAGCAGCTCTTGTGGGGTGTTACTGGTCTGCAGAGGCCCAAGGAAGGAACAGTGGAGAACCAGCAACAGGGCCATGGTAGTGTTGGATATTAAAGAGTTATGTGAGGGCAAAGAATACTCTTCTTCTATCGTACCAGATCCGGGGTTACTGAACGCGCTAATGCTGGTTCTGATAGAAAGGTGTCCAGAATACACAGTGCATCGCCTGTCCACTGCCGAAGGTGCCAACAATGGGCACATGGTCATCAGAACTGGACCTCTTTTACATCGCACGGATGGCCAAGTCGCTTACCCGGGGAACACATATCATTAGGATTCGCTATGGGAAGCAGGCAAGCCCGAGGACACGGTGTGATGCTTTGGACAATGTTCTGCTCGAAAACGTTCATGTGGATGTTACTTTGACCAAACCACCTACCTAAGCATTGTTGCAGACCATGTACACCCTTTCATGCAAAAGGTATTCCCTGAAGGCTGCGGCCTCTGGTTTGAGGGGCACAATAACGAGTTTGGTCTCTAAATTCCCCAGATCTCAACCCAATGGAGCATCTGTGGGATGTGCACGAGGTTCTGTCTGTTTAACATTCATTTGTACCAAAGTGCAGTGCTGCTAAAGCTACTTGCAGAACTTAATTTAAAAGTTTCCTCCGAGCAACTTTTGCAAAGGCTCTGATGTTGTCCTCACCAATCTTGCACGCCTAATTATGCTGAACACGGATAAACCAGAGCTTTGGGAGCATTACAGTTTCTCTGTTAACTACAATAACAATTGAAAGAGACAGGCTAATCAGACGAAAGCTATACTCCCTCAGTCATCTGACATGGCATCACCTGCAAGTAGAAAACAGAGTGGCTCCCTAAAGGCATTTAAGCAAATTGGCAGAGGAGTTAATTGAGGTCCTTAGACACCTAAAAATACTCAAAACATTTAATGGTGACACCGCATCATCAGTTTCCAGGATCCTGTTTCTAAAATGAACCAGCAGAATAAAAAGCTAAAGATAGCCTGACTGTGCAGAGAACCTGATGGACGCATATCCTGACTTCCGTCATATATGCACAGGTCTACATCTGAAGATCTAAGCCTGTTCTTATGTGGATGACGCCATCACTGAAAGAATCCACAACAGCCTCTTAAACGCGTTTCACCCGTACATAGATATTTTTATTGCAATTGAAGTTCCTCTTACATAACGGTGGATAGCACATCTCTGGATTCTGAGCAACTTGCACAGTGAAGTAGAACAAGTCCAAATATCCCCAGGTTGTCATGATAGCAAAGCTCTTCCTGGCTGCGGGTTTTCATTCACAAACAGCACATGCCCATACAGCTGTTCTGAAGCCAAAACCTGGGAACCACACATATTCTACACGACTCTACGCACAAATGATGCAGCCCTGGCTGGGATAGAAAATCAATATGGTACGGAATATATATTTGCAAGTGTCTATGCATTTTGTAAGAAATCCAGGGTCAAAAATAACTGCAAGGAAGAAACAAATGAGCGCTCTTGGGGCAGCCACCGTGATCTCCTTGGTGGTGACATGTTGACGTCATTCCACATTTGCAGTATAGTTATGACTCCGCTTATATTACCTTATAATATATTCCGTTTAATATCATACAAAGGAGCTTCTTCGGAGAAGGCGAGGTGCTTGAGATTTGCATTTCAGTTTCTATTTAAATGTCTGCTTGCAATCCCCTAGATCAATTCTCTGATGGTGTGAGTGTAGAATTAGATCAAGCTTGCATTAAGTTCATTGGCCTACATGCTTTGCCCCTGAGCTCGCCTAGTCTGAGTTACAGATGAGGAAGTGTGCACATTTCCCAAAAATTTGGCAAGATTTGGGGATTCTTGGAGATGTTTACCTTCTGGCAGACTTCAGTTGGGTCTTTAGGATTATCTATCCCCCATAACCTTCGCTAGACATGAAGAATATTACCTATATTAACCAAAGTTCTGAATTTTTTGAGTAGGACTAAGGGTAGGCTAGGCCATTTTCTTTGGAATCGTCAAATAGAACAAAAAATAAACTTATTTGTTAACGTTATGCAACGTTCCCAACTGTCCGCCGCTGTTTTTCACTACGCCACACGTAGATCAATGGCACTTTGCGTTGTGACAAGGCCCTTGAGATAATTTTTTTTTTCTTCCTCCAAATGTAACTGAACCGAAACCAACACATCTGCTGCTAATGACATGTTTACTGACACTGGTACCGGGATGCGGTCGCAGCTATTTCTACTCCTTCTTTAATCCGCTGGAGATGTGACGAGACGTGGCTCTCGTTCCCATGGAAGTCAAATGCAGGATGCTTTGAACAAAAGTGCCCGCAATGTGACAATGATGAAATTTATTTGTGAGCTGACATTTGCTGCCTGTTTCTTATAATGATGTTAAAGGCCAGGAGGTGTTGAGGGCTAGGTGGGAAACCCTTTCCAAATATAGTTCCTCATAGAGAAGGGTTTATTGGCGTGCTGCCTGATAACTCTGTAGGCTGTCTCGAAGCAATTTAATGCTTGGATGATTATTGACTGCTGTAGGCCCTAAAGACTACACTCGCATTAGGATTCCCTGGAATATAAATTAGAAAAAGATGGGTACATGCGAGTACATATAAGATTAGCTCATGTGGCTTCACAGTCTCCTCTGTTGTATTATTTTAAGAGAAAGAAAAGTGCAAAACCCAGTCTTTTATACACATAAATCAGTTATACGACTCCTCTTATGGGAGTCCTTCTCGAAGGGAACAACTTGTGTGTGATAGATAATCTGTATGAAGCAGCAAGTAGTGTTACATAAGTGCAGCAGTGCCCTTGAGTTGTCTTCCTTAACCTTGGAGGCTTTACTGCATCCATGGGCATTCAGCCGAAATACAGTTCATTTCAACTTTTTGTTAAGGAATAATACAGCTACTGCGACCTTTTAAGGCACAAGTCACGGAAAACATCACATTTTATGTGTCATCCAGTTCATTTACCACTATGTTTGAAGCCTAATTATTTGACCCCCTGCCGTTTCCTTCAACATTTTCATTTGTACAGTCAATTAGCTTCACATCTACGACATGCATCCGCACAGAATTCAGTACATGAGGATGGATTGTAGCAACTATCGTGTTTATCTAGCATTACAATGCTGTGATCATTAATACTGAACTGCAGAACGACTGAAAATCCATTTGCCTCTGGCTATGTCCATACCAGTACATTTTCAAACAGCATGTTAAACTGAAATCAGCCTTCATCGAGATGAGCTTTTTGACATTATACTATGTCAGAAATAGTCTCCGGAGGAACCCGATGGAGGCCAGGTGCAAAAACACTACCAGTGAAACCATCAAAGGAATGAGCAGACGCGTACACAAGCGGGAAGCAAACGTGAACAGGAGGTAAAACTAAATATGACACACAAGGAAAGTGATTCAGTCTAAATAAACATACCTACTACAACCAAGGAACTACCATGTTAGAGCATGCATTTCTTCTTTTATAGAATTAAAGCTGTGACTTTTAATTACAAGTGGAAATTGGTATTCAGTTCAGTCCCAACACACTTTAATTTAATGCAGCATATAGCAGCAGCCCAAACCCTGCGCGGACCCTAACGCCGTAGCGTAATGTGCACCTCCCCAGGAAAGTAACTGCGACGCAGACTGCAATTTTGATTGAATTGAGTGTTTTGGATAAATAAAGATGAAACACTGAGGACTCGCACCAGGGTAGTCTACGTGCGTAGGTCACATCGTCTAAAACGCTAGTCGGCGCTGTGTCTTATTTGCCAGTTGGGTTAATTTTTGTTTCTACTTTCGCTAATCTTACCGATTCTACATTGATCCAAAACCATCAATTTGAAAATTGCGCAGATGGAGAAGCAGCATGCTAAAGCAGAAACATGCTAGTTCTAAGTCACAGTTGCTCATCGCGCGGCTCGCATGGTAGCTTACAGTATCACACTGCCTTTGAATGCAATCCACTATTTACCGGCAATGCTGCTTAAACTGCCATCTCGTGGCGATAAGTTGTAATACCAATGCCATGTGGCATTGTTTACAAAACTTGAAACTTGAAAACTTACAAAATGGTTTAATAAAAAAGAGACAGAAACGAGCTCATTAAAGTAAATATGGTCTTAAATGAAAATGTATTGGCCGTGTTATTTCTTTTTTGTGGGATGTCCAATCATACATAGAAATGCACAAAGGTGACTTAGTATGTTGTCGTAAAAGTGGCTCGCCTTTTGATTTTGCACTGCCAATGTGGCTCTTGAGAAAAAAATAGTGAGACTCACTGTTCTAAGTAGACCAATCACAGCTCTTGCCGTGTCCTTACATTTCTGGGGTGGTGGACGTCAGCTGCGGCCAAGGCTCTGCGTAGGTGGCTGCGTTTCTTTCGTAACTTCTGCATCAAGGTAATAGTGTAACAGTCTCCAACACCTGTTATCTTGGACTGACTCTGGTGCAGTCCTTAATTTAAGATGAAAAGATAACGACTGGTTTAAAATTCAAACCGTGCAAAGTACCCAGAGAACAGTTTTGAGCGTTTTCATTCACCTTGCTCAAAAAGGAAAAAAGGCAATTCCACGCTGCGAGCAGGGTTCGAACCTGCGCGGGGAAACCCCATTGGATTTCAAGTCCAACGCCTTAACCACTCGGCCATCGCAGCTGTGACGTCGCCGCGCGATATCAGTATTCATCGTGAGCTGCGGCAAACCATACGGAAGACCAGAGGGCGGTGAGGCGAGAGTGCTGAAATGAATGATCCTGTGTCAGGTTTCATTTGTTTTAATGTACGTAGGTGCGGCACATGTGTGTCTTGTTAAGTGGATGGCAGTCCATTAGTTATATTGTGCGCAAAGGTGACATAAATCACAGTGGACAGGCCAAACGAAGTGTGTCGAGGCTTCACCATCCAACTACATGCCTACATGTTTTACACTATATAATGTATTCGCGTCCCATTGCAATCCTTCTTGTCTATTATATATGATTTTATGATGTGATGCAAAGCAATAGTATAGTGTGTGATTATAGTATTTATTTAAATCCTGCTTTGGTTCTTTATTACACCAAAAAAAAAAGGGATTGGGATTATAGAGTTCAAGGGAAGGTGGTGGCAGGGATCACCTTCACTGAAGTGAACAAGGAGTGAGAGATTTACGACGTGCGGTTGTATCTTTATTCGTACGGGTGTATTTAAAAGCGAAAGCACGCGTACGGATGTTTTATGAGGCTGCCACCCTTGCACAGCGAGAGAGTGAGAGAGAAATGATGCATGGGACGCGCTCGGCGTGTACGAGTAATAGGATGCATTTGGCGAAATGGTGTCATCATTGGCTTGACAGCAAGGGATGAGTGAGGGACATTTACCTCCCAGCCGTACGCACAATCACATCCCACGCACACACACACAGTTTACGATTCCAAAAAAAAAAAAAAAAAACTTCATTTTTTCATTTTCATCCAGGGAACTCGCCCCGTTCCGCACTGCTGCGTGCAGGTTATACACGGTGCATGCATGAAATGAATACTGAAATGTCTACCTTCATTTTGACAGGAAAGGATTTCATGAGCTTACAGTTGGACTCCTTGGTGCAAAGAAGAGCAGCACTGAGCAAGAAGAATAGTGAAATGTGTATACACAATATACAAATGTGTAGCGTACTTCAAAAAATGCGGGGATTGACCACGTTGTGTTTTATTCTGGTAACTACAAAAGCTATACATTCAAACTTGAAACTCGACCGTTCTTCCTCAGCTCACGTCCCATCTCCTTTACAGAAGTTGCCAGAAATGTAAAATTAACGGAACTATTGGCGTGAATTGTCGTTTTCAGTATCTGGTGCGACTCCCTTGCGCAGCAATAATAGCAACAAAACATTTCCGGTAACTGCAGTACAGTCTCTGCAGTGGTTTAGATGGATTTTTAGACCGTTCCTCGCTACAGAGTTACGTAAGTTCTAAGATGTTTGTGGGTTTCCTCACATAAACTGCTTATACGCTGATGGATTTAGTGAATTTGATCTGCTGCCATCAATGAGTATCATTGCTATGTGGTGGGGGTACCTGGTCTGGTCTAGGTGGGTGTCAAATTAAACGTCACTGCATATTAGTGAGTATCAGATTATCAATATTAGGCCTCTAATACGCTGGACGCAGGATCAGAAACAAAGTGAGGGTCAATAGTCAGGGAAGAGACAAAATAGCACCAGCCGAAGAATACGAATTGACCTCACTTGTTGTCTGCTGGCACAGCTACTGTCCCGTGTTAGTAGGTAGCAGACTGCTGCCAATTGATTTAAAATTAAAAACTCAAATCTCACATTTACAACACAGCACTTTGTGGATTTGTGGCAGCAATTGCAACTCTGTCCCTCCCTGGTAAGTCTCCACAAGATTTGCACACCTGGATTTGGGCAGTTCATCCCGTTCTTTCTCTCAGATCCTCTCAAGCTGTGTCGGATTGGACGGGAAATATCTGTTAACTGCCATCTTCTGCTCTCTAAAGTCTGGGCCATGAAGAGATTTCTCTCTCTCTCTCTCTCTCTGCTTGTTCCGCTCTGCTGGTATTTCTGGCTCCTGAGCTGCCCGTTTTCTGACCTCTATTTACTGACCCCACCAACCTGCTCAGTGTTTATTGTTTTTCAACGCTCATCTTCTCTCTCTCTCTCTCTCTGCTCTCCTCGAGCCTCAACCGTTCGAGGCAGGCGGCCGCCCACCCCAAGTCTTCTTCTCTCTGAGGTTTCTTGCTTTAAAAGGGGAGTTTTTCATTGATTGCTGACGGGAGAATTGTCGGGTTTCTCTCAGTAATATTTACGATTACGATTTACTGACCCCCCAAAAGTTGTCACGCTAGATATAAAAACTATTAAAATCTGTGTTGAAACTGAGAAATTCTGTCATTTTTAATAGCTTGGTTTGAATATGATACCAGATTACACTTCTGGTTGTTCTGTCATCTAATAAATAAATAGTTTTTTTCTGTAAATGTCACA
The DNA here is from genome assembly GCA_005024645.1 of Planiliza haematocheilus. NCBI lineage: Eukaryota > Metazoa > Chordata > Actinopteri > Mugiliformes > Mugilidae > Planiliza > Planiliza haematocheilus. Next base: position 2,732,106 of record SRSE01001373.1, read on the forward strand.
ATATTTATAAAAAAAATGTGTAAAATAATTTGTAAAGCAGGTGTCCATGGAGAACAGTGTTCCTGATTAATTTGCGTGTAATAACACGGATCGACCACTAGAGGTCTCTCTTTAACCACATTATTTTTAAGTTGTTTCTGGAACGAGCCAGGTCTGCACCAGGGCTAGCTGATGTTCTGTTTTAAAGCACTGGATTACCTGACATTTAATAAAAATAAGTTTTTGATTCACATACATCGAAACAAGAATGTATACAGTCGCTGATTGCTTCCAGGTAAAAGAGCTCTTGGTGTGCATATTTTATTTTAACTTTTAATTTTGTTTGCTCTGTCTGAACAAACACTCTTACCTGGGATTGTAGTGTTTTAAATAGTTTTCAATATATATTATTATTATTTTTTTACATGGTTTGTAATGGGCCCCTGGGCTACTACTTTACCGTGGCCGCGTCTAAAACAAATCCCCCTACCCTCAAACGTCCAAGTCTTGTGCAACCAGATCTCCTGTGCTGAGGCAACACTTCCTCTAGTCTGTGGTAATTTTATTAAACGCAACTGTATTTAACTGCATGCATCATGACTGGCTTAGTTAAGAACAGGACAGTATCTTTAACCGGGATAAATCTGCAATAAAACAAACTAAATAAAATATTCCTAAGTAGCACTGCCAGCTGCTATCATTAATCGTCCGACGGCATGAGAGTTCAACCACTTCCCTGCCAGATGATCTAATGCAGCAAAGTGTCCAGGAAGTGAATGTTAAGTAGCAGTCCTCTGAAGGGGGTGAAAACACGACCGCGTGTGCATGACATCACTGCATTCTTGTTAATGACTATGGATGCATGCACGCGATCCCCTCAGAAACTCAAAGGTCAGTTATTGATTCCGGCTGATTTGCCGTCCACAGCTGATCGGTTGATGACTTATTGACTATGGAGAAAGTAATGATGATGATTCTTGCTACTGACGCCCGTTGAAAAGACGTGACGGATAGCTTATAATCTCCTAAAACCAGATGCAGATGGGATTCATTTCTCATGGGTGCGGGGATGATGGTGGTCAGTGATAGGAAGCGCATCCGCATTTTTTCTCCAAGCCGGCTTGTCCTCGATGATATCATGCAGTCTTATCTTATGCTAATGCGTGATAGCAGGTGTAGCATGGTGTATATCACATGGTGCTCAAGCCCTAAAACTCTCAAAAAAAAGTATTTGAAAAGACACAAGTAATTTATTAGTTTTTCACACATGTCTATATATATATTTATTTTATTTTTTTTGGTCTGAGGTCATTAGGAGATCCTGATATAATGATGGAAAGAAAGCTAGCGGAGAAAACCCCCCGCTGCGAGACAATCGCTGTCCCCCGAGAGACAACGACGGTAGTGGTAGTGTCCCCGTGTGTCCTGTGTGCCTGCTCTCCATTCATTATGGATGAACACATCCCCGGCTCTCTCCACCACCGTCAGATGTGCTCTTCTTCTCTCGGCCGCTCTGATTAAAAAACCCAAGCCCAGATAATATCTGATGCTAATGTGGTGTAAATGCTACAGACTGAGTCAGGGAAGAGACCAGGGATGAGTCAAACTTTCGGATGACTCATGCAGGCCACATCTCGCACGATTGCATTTTATCCTAAACGCAATCCTGGGCTATACCACAATATGTATAATTCACTCAGTTAAGCCATCAACTCTCTGGTCGCCTGGGGTATGCAATAACAAAAGCCATTTTGCTGTTGATGATATCCTGGATAAAACTTATAAACTTCTCATTCGCTCTCCTTCCTTCGGTGCTTCTCTTGGATGACTTCACCCTGGAGGAGGAAAAGAAAAAAAGTAATTTCCTCTTTTTCCTATAGGAGGCGATATTAGTGGCCCTAACAGACACAAAGCAGGTCCCTGCAGAGTCCTCTGTACGCGTCACTTAGTCCACTGGGCCACAGGCTGTGTTGTGTGTGTTGGGGGAGATGGAGAGCGATGTTATGCTTACATAACTGGCCAAAGAGCAGTGTCACAGAAAGTCAGTGGAAAATTTGGGAGTGCAACGTCGCACGCGTCCACACATCCACACATTTGGACACGCACGCATGCACAATCCAGCAAAACAACACATCGGGGGGAAGCTTTCCAAATGAACGGGACGCGTCGCACAAATCATTTTCAATTGCCTGCCTCTCGGGTAAACACAAATATCAGCATGTGCAGGCCGACGTGGAGGGTAATCAAACCGCTGCCTCGTCATCTGCGCACAGTGGTTTGGGTGCGATTCAAGATGCGTCATATGCACGGTGAAAAACATATAAAAACCAGCAGACAAAAACAAGGTGCAGGAGACATCAGTTAATGAAAAGCAAGGAGTTTGAGAAGGTGCAGTGTGCCTCGTTCTACAGCTCCTGTCAGTGTGAGCGATGGGGAAGCGAGGCAGTGTTGTATGAACAGTTCAGGACTCGGCTGGCCTTAGGGCAGAGCCTGTTTGTGAGTCTCGTTGTCCTTGATTTTCCCCCTCCTGTGGCGTCTCCCCGGCGGCAGGAGTGTGAAGAGGTTGTGTTGTGGGTGGGTATTGTCCCCGGCGGTGTTGTGGGCTCTACTGATAACCCTGGTATCTGTAAATGTCCCATAGTGATGGGAAGGCTGCTCAAGAAATGAAGCAGGCCTGAGCAGTGCCGCTTCGTTGGTGAATAAACTCTGAACTGTGCTTGTGTAAAATCTGCTGAGGATTGTTTGCATGCTCATTAATGCATCTTTCCAGGAGGCATTCAAAGTATCTGGCATGTAATAAATCACTTTATTTCAATGCATGAAGCACAAGAACAGCATGCAAGACTCCAATAACTTTTCTGAAGACCCATTTGAAGCATCAGTTGCCACCTAGCCAAATAGCAAGCCACCCATGATGGCTCCACCTAGCCTCAAATTTTTGACAAGTGCAGTTGTCACGAATAGGAAATGTAGCTATGAAGACCACTTTTTACACCATGCTGTCTTCACTGCTGTCGTACAAATAGGCACTTAAGCAGGAAAGTCTATGGGGAATGACTCATTTTGGAGCTAGCCCCCCAGTGGCGATTAATGGAACTGCAGCGTTTTACATGGGACGTAACCTAAAGCAATAAACCAGCTTTAGGTGTCTGTGAGCATATCTATTCCTTCACACAGGCATAAAAGAGAATTATACAATTTTGTGATGCTGAAACGCAGATTATTTCTTTTCATCTGACTGAATGACAAGATAAGTTTCATTCTACACTATGTCAGTGGTGTTCACTGGCCCATGGCGTGCCTGTGTGTCTCATCCCTCTCCTAGTTCTTTTATGGTTTTTTCCCCCCCTCTCCTCCATCACACTGCATTCATCTCTCCCCCGCCAAGCCTCATTACCATCACTGGACAGATGAACTGGTTAAACGTGGAGATGGATGAAGGCGAGTAAACGCAATCGATAAAGGAATGGGAAGAGGCAGCTGACCTGTTTCCTCACAACAATTAAAGAAGAATCTGAGGAAAGAGGAATGTTTCCGGGCGCTCCATTAATCATCTCTCTCCCTCTACCACTTTCCCATTGTTCTCTTCCTCTCTTCATTTCCTGCCCCTCAGTGCCAAGACACGAGTGTCCTGGTCCGCCGTTCATTCAAACGGAATCAGTGGATTACATAAGCAATGCCCCGAGCTCAGTCTAGTTCTTTATTGCCTCCTCTCAGTGTTTTTCTTTCTCTTTCTGTTTTCTTTTTGCATAGCATCTTTCAGTGTCACTTTTTGGTTGATCCTCCCCTGCGGCTCAGTCCAAAACATCTCAAGAAGCACAGCATGCATTGCTCATGATCCCCAGAGATCAGTTGTAATGAGATTGACCCTTCGACTTGAGCACTATCATTAAGCTAAAATTGTAAACTGCCCAATAATTCTACAGCTGAAGTACAGCTTCAGAGTGGTAATGTAATTACTTTGTAGTGAATAACCACAAATTGAAGCAATTAAAATCTCTCAAGACCAGCTCTTTTTTGCAAAGATGCCATTAGTGGGGTCAAGTAATAAGAGCTAACCTCTACTTGCTATTCTGCTTGCTGGAGCTGTACAGGCTACTTCAAATCATCAACCTTCTCATACTGTGATGACGTCCAATACATAATAAGCACATACAACCATGCTGTCTCGCAAATATTTTTGCATAACGGTTGTCCAGGTGATTTTGTTGTGGGGCGCCATTGGCGTCTAAACCACACAAGTGGTTCTGCAAGTTCCTTTGACCCACCTGTTTTCTCCCAAAGCACAACAACGCTTTATGCTGTCTCCATGACCATGGCTGAGTCACTGCTACGCTGAAGACACACAGCTGTTCTTGTTATTAGCCCATGTGGCACTTGATCGAATTCTGTAGGCATCTCTAGGGCGTAGCTACAGTGTAACTCTACACCCCACCACGTACTCCATGGTATAACCTGACATCCAAAATGCACTTCCTTGTTCAGGTGTCTCTATCGGCTGTACAAGAATAGAAAGTTCTCAGAAGTTCAGCTTCCGACACGCCATCTACTCAGAGGTCTCAACCCAGACCGGTCACAGGAGTATGAACCGAGCGCATGTCTCGTATATGGTTTGGCATGAGTTTTCTGGTTATCAGGTGACAAAAAAATGACTGGCATCTGAACCAAACAGATTGAAAAACAGGCCTTTTTGGGACTCTCCTTGACCCACTCCTCTTCTTTCACAACACAAGGACGCTTAGAGCTGTCCCAATGTACATGACTTAATCACTGCTATGCTGATGACACTCAACTATTCTTGTTATTCCGACATCTGACACTTCGGATGAGATCTGCATTGCTGCATGCCTGCTTGACACAATGAGGTAACGTTTGTCTTCCACCAGGAGAAAATGTTTGCAGCACTATGGACAATACCACAGTAATGTATTCTTGGCAAACTTCTTTGGAAGCTCGGGAACATTCAACATTTTCTCACCAGGAAGGCAGCTCTGGTGCTCTTCCAAGTATTTGTCTCCCGCCTGAAGTGTTGTAACTCTGAGCCAGCTGTAGCCCCTGAGTCTGCTGACTGACCCTTGTAGCTAAACCAGGCTGCTGGAGCTCACCTGATATGCAACCATCCAAAGGCTGTCTTTGAAATTCCTCCCATCCATTCGGGAAAATAAAAAGCTTTTTTTTTTTCTCTTTTGGACCACATTTTAGAATCAAACCATTAAATAAAACAAGAATAGGCAACAAATGTATTTGGTTTAGTGGTTTCAACAAATCTCCCACACACTGGCATGTCCTGATGGAACCTCAAACCAACCATATCATCAGATGTGAAGAACTGCAGTTCATAAACATGAAATCCATGCAGAAACCCACTCACTGCCCTCAGCTCAGCCTCAACATCCATCAATCCCTGTGTGAGGCGCTACGTGCACGTGCACGGAAAGGAGGCCGAGCGAGTTAGAATGCATGCGCGCGAGTTTTGAGGGGGTGTATGTTTGTAAGAGTGTGGGTGGAGGTCACAGAAAAACACAGCAGAAGCGGCTCCTTGAAATCTAAATTAGTCTTGAAAGTGAAACTCAGAGGAGTGCTGCTTTCAGTGCTGACCAAGTTCAAAGTTGCGGTTAAGTCTCTTCAAGGCCTTCGTGTCCTCAAACAAACCAAATCATTTTGAGGGTTGGGTTGCTGTCAAAAAATTCTAAGTGACAACAGTAAGCACTCTTGATCTTCTGGCACACATTTCGCTGCATTAAAAACACATTGTCGGGTTTCGTCTGAAGGAGTTTGGAACGATAATTATACGTAAATTGCCACAAATGGTCAATATTTGCATTTTTTTCCAGGTAAGTTATAAAGAATTAATTTTTTTATTTTATTTCTGGGAGGCATAGTGAAGAGATGATGAAAAAATAAGATGGAGAAATGTTTAGTCGCCGGGCACGTTGGTGCTGGGTTGGCGAGAAAAGTTATTTATATCCAGCAACCAAGACTGAGGTCTTGAACATCAGGCACTTTCTAACCTTGTCTAACCTGTAGAAGCTGGCTCCTATGACAACGGAAAAAACTAGCTCATACCTCCTGACGTATCCGAGGGGTGATTGATCCGGGCCCCTTGGCATCTCCTCATGTGGTAGCGTGGCCGAGCGGTCTAAGGCGCTGGATTAAGGCTGGGGAACAATCGTCCGTCGAAGAGGGGGAAGAAGGGAAGAGAAGGAAAAGAGGAAAAGAAGGAAAAAAAAAAAGAGGAAAAAGGAAACTGAGAAAAGAAAGAAAAGAGAACCTTTGTCCTACATGTATTTTTTGCTGTTTGATTTCAGATATGGAACTTATATTTTGGCCCGTCGGGACTGCCTGTGACTTGGGTTCTGTCCTCGGTCATTTGGCAGAATATAAACATTTCATTTTATAAACTTGTCATATTAGCTACATATTTCTTTGAAATACATACCTTTTACTTGACTTTTTATGTAATTTGTGTATTTAGTTATGTCATGATATTGTAACTGAGTGTCATCATAGCAATTATTATAATAATTTTTGTTGTTGTGGTGTTGTACTGTTATTAAAAACACTGTTACAATTGCTGTTCACAAGTTTAATTTCCTCAGGAAATGGCAAAAAAATCAAAGCACAAACACAAATATTTATTATTCACAATAATACGTATAAAAAAATCTGTAACTATTTACATTATAATAACACCTGGGGACAGGTGCTGAGGTGTCCTGTTGTGTTGCTGGGGCTGGTGGAGCCTGTAGACAAATGGAAAAGAACACACTCACTTTTGCTATAATCAGATTTACACCACAATCAAGCTGTAAGTTATTTCAGTCGGTTTACGCTACATAAAACTATATATATAGTTTTTGTTTTTTTTCTGACATATGTAGACTTAAATTGTATTTGAAAAGCGCTTTGTGTCTTGACTTACAGGGGCAGCAATACTGGCTGAAGAGCTGGTGGTGGCATCTCCTTTTGGATCGGTAACTTGTGTCTGTAAAGTATAAGGTTTAAGTTACTCGTATTAAAAATTCACAATACTAATGTTACTATTTGTGCACTACTAACCTTTGTTATTTTTCTGGCCAGACTGAGATTTGGCTTTGCAGCGGCAACATGCATGCCACCAAATCTTGGTTTGGTGAACTGAAATGCAATAAAGCAAAGGACCACATCAAGAGGGTGTCATGTATTTTCAAACAATGAACACATAAATGTCAGATCATTAATATCAAGTTGTGAGTGTGAATAACTATCCAAATACCATTGACAATGTAATCGGCGATTTTCTCCTTGTATCGGTAGCTGCTGGACTCTGTTGCCTTGTGGTATCGCTGGAAGCTTGAGGAACATCAGGTGCAGCAGCTGGCTGTTTCTTTAAGATGGAGAAGACATGACACTATTTAGTTTGTGAAGGTCTGATTAGCACATACTCAACACTTAGTAGCATTAACAGATTGAGTAGTTGTTGCTTCTTATTAACCTTGCTGTCCGGTGAAATGGATGGATCCATGGTGCCCGGAAGGCCAGATGCTGCCATTTGTTGGGTGGGGGGCACCTGAGGATTTGCTGCAGCTGACTGTTGCTTTATGACAGAGTAGATACATTTATCATTTTGTCTGTGAACTGATATACACACACACTACAAACTGACCAGTATTACCTTCTGTGTGTGGAAGCCACATGTGCAGTTGGCAATATCCCCAAACAAAGATTTTTGTCCACGGGACATCCTGGGACACTTTTCTATCTGAAAAAACATTTAATTTGGATTACACAGTTATTTCTGATCATTAAGATTTTTTTTTATTAATACATACATACCTTTTGATACAGGTCATGCCACCTTTTTTGGCGGGGGGCTGGCCTGTTTCCCTCACTGGCAGGCCAGACCCCAGTGCTGGCGAATCTCCTAAGACGGGACATCCAGTCTGCGTCCGCCATGGCCTTGTGAGATTTGGATGCCATTGTCTTGTGTATATGTGAAGACATATACAAATGTACATTATTTACAGTGCATCCGGAAAGTATTCACAGCGCTTTACTTTTGCTACATTTTGTCATGTTACAGCCTCATTCCAAACTGTATTAATTTAATCTCTTACCTCAAAATTCTACACAAAATACTCCATTATGACAATGTGAAAAACGTTTTTTTTGACATGTTTTGAATTTATTAAAAATAGAAAACAAAAAAATCACATTTACATAAGTATTCACAGCCTTTGCTTAATACTTTGTTGATCCACCTTTGGCAGCAATTACAGCCTCAAGTCTTTTTGAATATGATCCCACAAGTTTAGCACACCTATCTTTAGGCAGTTTTGCCCATTCTTCTTTGCAATAAGTCTCAAGCTCCATCAGGTTGGATGGGAGACGTCTGTGCACAGCCATTTTCAGATCTCTCCAGAGATGTTCGATCGGATTCAAGTCTGGACTCTGGCTGGGCCACTCCAGGACATTCACGGAGTGGTTCTGAAGCCAATCTTTTGAGATCTTGGCTGTGTGCTTCGGGTCGTTGTCCTGCTGAAAAATGAACCTTCGCCCCATCCTGAGGTCAAGAGCGCTCTGGAGCAGGTTTTCATCCAGGATATCTCTATATATTGCTGCATTCATTTTTTTCTATCCTGACTAGTCTGCCAGTTCCTGCTGCTGAAAAACATCCCCACAGCATGATGCTGCCACCACCATGCTTCACTGTAGGGATGGTATTGGCCTGGTGATGAGCGGTGCCTGGTTTCCTCCAAACATGGCGCCTGGCATTCACACCAAAGAGTTCAATCTTTGTCTCATCAGACCAGAGAATTTTGTTTCTCATGGTCTGAGAGTCATTCAGGTGGTTTTTGGCAAATTCCAGACGGGCTGCCATGTTCCTTTTACTAAGGAGTGGCTTTCGTCTGGCCACTCTACCATACAGGCCTGATTGGTGGATTGCTGCAGAGATGGTTGTCCCTCTGGAAGGCTCTCCTCTCTCCACAGAGGAACGCTGGAGCTCTGACAGAGTGACCATCGGGTTCTTGGTCACCTCCCTGACTAAGGCCCTTCTTCCCCGATCGCTCAGTTTAGAAGGCCGGCCAGCTCTAGGAAGAGTCCTGGTGGTTCCAAATGTCTTCCATTTACGAATAATGGAGGCCACTGTGCTCATTGGGACCTTCAAAGCAGCAGAAATTTTTCTGTATCCTTCCCCAGATTTGTGCCTCAAGACAATCCTGTCTCGCAGGTCTACAGACAGTTCTTTTGACTTCATGCTTGGTGTTTGTGCTCTGACATGCACAGTCAACTGTGGGACCTTATATAGACAGGTGTGTGCCTTTCCAAATCATGTCCAATTAACTGAATTTACTGCAGGTGGACTCCAATTAAGCTATAGAAAGATCTCAAGGATGATCGGTGGAAAAAAGATGCACCTGAGCTCAATTTTGAGCTTCATGGCAAAGGCTGTGAATACTTATGTAAATGTGATTTCTTAGTTTTCTATTTTTAATAAATTCAAAAAAAGTCAAAAAAAAACTTTTTCACATTGTCATAATGGAGTATTTTGTGTAGAATTTTGAGGTAAGAGATTAAATTAATACAATTTGGAATGAGGCTGTAACATGACAAAATGTGGAAAAAGTGAAGCGCTGTGAATACTTTCCGGATGCACTGTAAATTAGTGAAAACAACATAGAGCATGAACATAAAGGCCAGACCATCCTCCATCATTCATAGTGCTTGACTTGTCTGTGAAAAACCTAGAATTGGCATAAATGAGGAGAGTAACAAGGACCTGATACTGATTCATGCTCTTGAATCTTTCTGAATTTCACCCATTCACATTGATATCAGGAATACAATTTCATATTTTTTAGGTATTATATTTTTTTAGGCTATATTCGTAAACATTAATACATGTTACCAGAATAATGCAATGTGTTATATGTAATTTAGCCTCATTAAAGAAGTCTACTGCCCAATTTCGCTCACTGTATATATTAATACATACATATCATATCATATAACAGAGCCATTACTTCAAATAAATATAGACTAGAGAGCAGTTGTTGTAGAAAGTTTTGCCACAACAAAGTAGCAACAGCAGTAACAGTAATAGCAGTAGCAATAGTAGTAGACGTAATAGCAGTATCAGTAATAGCAGTAGCAGTAGTAGTAGCAGTAATAGCAGTAGTAGTAGCAGTAGTAGTAATAGAAGTAGCATTCGTAGTAATAGCAGTAGCAGTAGTAGTAATAGCAGTAGCAGTAGTAGTAATAGCAGTAGCAGTAGTAGTAATAGTAGTAGCAGTAGTAGTAGACGTAATAGCAGTATCAGTAATAGCAGTAGCAATAGTAGTAGCAGTAATAGCAGTAGCAGTAGTAGTAGCAGTAATAGCAGTAGCAGTAGCAGTAGTAGTAACAGCAGTATCAGTAATAGCAGTAGCAATAGTAGTAGCAGTAATAGCAGTAGCAGTAGTAGTAGCAGTAATAGCAGTAGCAGTAGCAGTAGTAGTAATAGCAGTATCAGTAATAGCAGTAGCAATAGTAGTAGCAGTAATAGCAGTAGTAGTAGTAGTAGCAGTAATAGCAGTAGCAGTAGCAGTAATAGTAATAGCAGTAGCAGTAGTAGTAATAGCAGTAGCAGTAGTAGTAATAGCAGTAGCAGTAGTAGTAATAGCAGTAGCAGTAGTAGTAATAGCAGTAGCAATAGTAGTAGACGTAATAGCAGTATCAGTAATAGCAGTAGTAGTAGCAGTAATAGCAGTAGCAGTAGTAGTAGCAGTAATAGCAGTAGTAGTAGCAGTAGTAGTAATAGTAGTAGCAGTAGTAGTAGCAGTAGCAATAGTAGCAATAGTAGTAGACCAAAAACGGCAACAGTTTAATTAACGACTGATACGATTTAGCACAAAACGTGCCACAGATAGTAATAGAAAATGTAATTTAATGAGGGAATTCAAACACGTAACGGATCGCGTAAAAGGACGGATAAACAAACATGACAGCATGGCAACACCACTAATGATTTATCATTCGGCACTGTAATATATGTTTAAAAATACTTACTGTGTCGATATTTGTCATAAAACGTGAATGAATGAGTTTCTAGCCTTCTGACACCGGCGTCACGCAAAGTTTCCGCCCCCTTTCTCTGCTCCAACATTTCCTGTGCCGTGATTGGGTGACTCGCGATGGCGATTGGCTGCTGGAATGTTGAGCTTTGCCGACCGAGATTGGCTGTGCCATCCAACATTGTGACGGCCGATTCTTCGGCAGCTGGCGCTCAAGGCTCCAGTCTCTTTGGAGGCGTGGGTTCGAATCCCACCGCTGCCAGGTATTCTTTTTCTGGGGTCAGCTATGATCAAGAGGTCACCAAAGCAGGCTTGTACCTGGACTTAACCCTCGTGCTACCCTCTTGCATGCCCTCTTGGGGTCCCAGAGACCCCAAAGGTAGCACGAGGGTTAAGAATTCACAGCTGAAATGTCAGCTGGAAAGGGACCTCAAACTGCTTTGAGTGCGCTCACTCGTGTGTGTCGATAAAATGCAGTGGCAACAATTTTCTAATGTGCGGAAACATGTGGACCAAGAAGATAAAGATTCTTCACTTTAATGCAGGAATTAGACTCAAACGGCGAAGAAATCCAGCTGCTGCACATGATGACCTCAACAAGACCGGCTGAAACATGCTGCCTGTTACTGATAATGTAGATTTGCAGTCCACTTTCAGTAAACCTTTTGCTTTGCGCTCATCTGAACGGAAATCTTACACGGGCTACATTAATTACAGCATTAATCAAATGACTTTAAGCGGGTTATTAATAATGTATGCTTCTGTTTATTTTCAGTGCAAAAGTTAGGTCATGGAAGTGATGGCGGTGTAACAATACTGTCATTAATCACGTATAAATGAGGTGTTATTATCGTGAGCACAGTTATTCCTGCTTCTTTTATCTTCTGCCCTTACATCTTTGATCTCCTTGCACATGACGTGCATTATGTCTCTTTTCATACGCTCAGGTCACCTTTGGAATCAGATAACATGTATCAAGCCTCCTAGGCTCTTTGCCAGAGTACACTAATTAGACACCTATTTGCATAAATGTTTCTGCCTCTGGGATTAGATCTTCCATTGTTCTTCATCTTCATGTTCTCTAGTGTTTTAACATGATGTACGATATGTTGCTACTCAAGCATGACATGAAAGAGCTGCTCGGCGCGACCGAGAGCACGTGACGCTCTCAGGTTTTTTTTTCGCATTTTTCAGATCTAAAATGGAGAAGATATACATTTATCTGTTTGGCCTTCACGTCCCCGATACGTCCCCCTTTCTCCACTCAGTCTTTTTTAAATATGCAGAATCTTTGGCATTGGAAGGTTTCTTGTATTCTTGCGTTGAAGCGTCTCCAGTATCAGTGTCAAACAATCAAGTTTGAACAGCTATCTGAAGAGCAATTATATCTGGCACGCATATATGCCGGTCTTTAAGCCGGTCTGGTAGCTTTGAGTTGTTACCTGAAAGGATCTGACACAGGCACACATGTATGTGCAATCCACACTGCATGTCATGGCACAAAACCAAGCAACCAAGCCCTAGGAACTCCCTGTAGACCTTTGTGAAACAATTGTGACAATGCATAGTTTAGGGAAAACCCATTTCTAAAGATTTTTGTGATCCCAGAAACACAGTGGCCTCAGTAATTGTGGCTTGAAAGAAGTTTTTTAATCACTAGTGCTCTTCACAGAGCCGGCCATCTGGCTAAACCGAGTAAGCATGGAGGATCTTGGTCAGAGGGACCAACGGTGACCAAAAACCCAACGGTGACCAAAAACCCAACAGTGACTTCAGAAGTCTGCCGCAGAGTTTGGATACCTTTCCAGAAGTTCGGACATCTCAGCTGCACTCCATCAGTCAGACCTTTGTGGTTGAGTAGCAAGAAGTCACTCTGAGTAAAAGGCACGTCAGCCTCTTGGAGTTTGACAAAAGGCTTTTAAAGGGGCACGAGGTCCATTCCCAGGCACTGCTCACCACCCGCTAACACCCTTAAATCTAATACTGATTAATGGTTTTCATAAACCCGGCAATAAATATGAAGAACCATAATTATTACCAGAGCCAACACACTCAAACTAATTCCGCTTCAGACATTACAGGAGAGGAAAAGAAATCACAAGACAAACTTGCGTAGCGGCATTGTTTAATCATGCTGTAACAATCCAGACTTCAACGGCTTAAAACTTTTTAGGGTTTTCTTGCTTCTGTGAATTTCGGTCATTAATCACGTTATTGAGAAGTTGTGGCTCCAGCAACAAAAAAAGTCATTCTGTTGAGACAAATGTCATTAATTATTTTTAATTACAGTCCACAATGTTTGCGGACATGCTTCAGAAGCCGGTTTCAGTGCAGCTGGGATACTTTTCAGTCCGAGGTTCCTGGATTACAGAGTGGTGTTTAAGTGGCTACTGGAGTTTGAGGCCACCTTCCAAACCACAGAGCAGCAGTCCAGCACAAAACTGCACGTACGCCTCTGAAAATGATTAAGAAGTTGAGTCTGGACTCTGGTTTACGTGGATAAATCCTACTCTGCTTTACATGGGAGTTCAACTGCCTCTTTGTTTTTTTATATAGTAGGGAGCATACACAGATTCAGCATAACATTATGACCACCTTACTAATATTGCGTAGGTATCCCCTTGTGCCTCCTAAACGGTTATGACTCATCGGAGAATGGACGTGGGTCTCTACTTTTTATTGAAGTTCTTTCCTGTGGTATCTGGCAACATGTTGGTGGGGGGCTTGGGTCCTATGGATTGAGGGGAGGAGCCTCTGTGGATCAGGCTTGTTCCAGTACATCCCACAGATACTTGATCAGTTTGGGATCTGGGGAATTTTGAAGGCCTGTGCCTGTGTCAGGCTGCATCTTGCTGGAGATGGCCGCTGGCGTCAAGGTGTGTCATCAGGGAGTGTAATTGGTATGGGGTAGGGGTGCTTGGTCTGGTCTAGGTTCATGGTACATGTCTAAGTAACATCAAGACAAAGAGCCAGGAGGAAAAGCTTCCCAATAGAACACTGAAACGTCACAAGATGGTCAATGTTATTTTCTTCTCCGAGCTAAACTTGGATTGTTTCAGATGAAAGCGAAGGCCAAACCTCCAGACTTATATGGGCTTAAAGAACCAATGATGTGCCTCATAAAAACCCATTCAGCTGGAGAAATGGTTTCCTCTTGGTTTTTACAACCAGTGTGTTAGGAACATATGAAGAAACAATTAAGACATTTTTGTATTTTTTATTTTCTGTGTCTCTAATACTCTATAGGTATTTTTTTTTCTCATCTAAAATACACAAGAGGAGAATTTTACTTGACTATTTGACACACACACAGAGTGCCTGGCATGTCTATGTCCACAGCCGTCCCAGAGGATGTATGTTCATCTCACAGCCCATAAGCCACAGCTCATTAGAAATTCTTAGGCGAATGAATAAGCCTTTCAGCTTCCTGTGCAGAGGGGCATATGGATGAGCTTGATGTATATTTAATCCTGTTTTCCAGAAGCAGGCTTTTTGGTCCTCTGAATCCAAGCTAATTATGTGCTTTAGGGTTGAGAACGGAGGAGGAGCAGGAAGGAGCATTCAGAACGACAACTCAGACCAGAAACTGGAGATAGGTCTGATGGACAAGTCTGATATCAAAAGATGATAAACAACGCCGAAGAAATCAGTTAAGCAAGATTTTGAATGTGAAACGGTTAAAATGTCTTCAGTGACCATACCAGACGAAAAATAAAAAAGGGATTGTGTACAGAATTCCCACAGTGGCGAGTATCCCGTGAGAAATGTTGCTCAAATCCCCCTGATATCACTTTGGGGGAGAGACATCGTAAGAAGAAAGCATAAATCATCAGAGTGGAAAGCACCAACAGACTGAATCCCCAAAGGACGACATGAAGTACCACCGGTGTTGCCAGATCGGGGGGGTTTATAAACGAGAACTGTTGTGGCATTCATTAATACTTCTCAATGCTTCTTAGGTTAGATCAAAACACGCAAGCATTTACTTTTAATAAACATTTACTTCTTTGAGAGTGTCATTCATTTGTGATTAAGCAAATGAAATAAACTGGAGAGTCTCTCTTCTCCTATCTTTAATTAAATTACTTGAATTCCTTTGAAATTTGAAGATCCGGCATGGGATAAGCAGACTGCAGCCCAGACAGAGTTGCACTCATCCATGTCTCAGTTCAACTCTTTCCCGCTCTCATCCTGTGACTTCAGTAGCTTGCCGGTGAGCTTTGGCATCCATTTTTAGATTAAACAGATTTTAGAACAAATTCATACATCGACGCGGGTAGCTCCGAAAGGTTCGCGCTTTCATGTCACCATGCGAAAACTGAGCAAGCGAACCAAGGTGAAGTTTGATCGAATGGAGATGAGGTAAGACAGGTTCCCCCCTGAGAGAGTGCAGTAAACCAGATTATCCATCCATCCCTGTGCATGGTTAACAATGACATCAGAGGGAAAGAGAGGAGGGAAGGGAGTAACCGTATGACTGCGCGGGTGATTGAATAGGCCAGTGAGTAATGTGGGTGACCTTGAGGCAGATTCATCAGTCATAGACTTTACAAATTACCTTTACATTAAACAAAACAAAATGTAAGTCTTTGTAACATTAATATCTTTATTGAACAACGAGACATTTCCGGATGGTCTGGACCTTGTGGCTCTTACTGAATTTGTTGCAAAAAAAAAAAATGCAGTTCCCCAAATGACCACTGGAGGCAGACTCAAGAAGCAATTCAATCCCCATTTGCATCAATTAATTGAGTGGCTGCCTCAGCTTCATCCACGCTCTGCCTCTTTGCCCATTTTTGAATTAGCCAGGAGTTCGGCATGGCGTGTTCACACCGCCAGTGAGAAAGAGACAAGCCGGCCACACGAGGAGACAGGCCGACATCCAACACTTGTCGCTACACGTCGCCGCTAACTTGAAAGTTTAGCTGGCTTTAACTTTGGCTGGCTTCATCATCTGTCACACCTCAACGGAACGTGAGCGTTTGCTACACCCGTTGTCATGATATAATATGCAACAACTTCCATCGGCGAGCAACGCCGCTAACCGAGTTGTAGCTTTAGCTGCTCGTAGTGTGAACGCCTGCGTCAGGCTCTGGCGAGATGGCAACCACATTGACATTCACGCTCTCACTCTTAAGGAATCACACAGGTCATACAGGTTCTTCACTCTTTATATGCACTTAATGCTTCCTTGAATCATTCTCTCATTATTGATCCTTACTGATCTGTCATCCAAACCCAACCAAACTTCAGGCCTGGGTTTAGTCGTCTACAACCATTTTCTAGCATACGCATTCAATCTCAGTAGAACATCCCCCAACAAAGACTGCACTGATTAATCAATACAGTACATGAACATGCACATTAATTTTGTCACACATGTGCAATATGTTAAGGGATTACCATGTGATAACCTGGATTCCTGAACTCTGTCTTCCTGCATTGACCCAGGGCTTTGATCCCTTGCACTCTCTCTACCACATTTTCCTGACAGGACTCTCAGCTTTGCTTTGTAGCTCTTCTGCTTTTAGGTTCTTCAACCAACCTGTTTCAACAAAAGTTTAGTGCTATGTGAGAGGATAATGAACCCATTGACCAGTTCTCTTCCACCAAAGTTTAGCTGACTCAGAGCAGATTAAAGCGACTCGCAACGGCTGCAACAACACAGCGGATTCAAAGAAAAGGCTTTTTTTTTTTTTTTTAAATTGTCCACAAATCTCATGAAAAAGCCAAAACCAACCATGTTGGCTCTAGTCTGTCGTTCTCATCTAGTGGGCCACTGGCTCCCAGTGAAGACATAAATACATCTCACAGATGTATTTCTAATTCATGATTTAGTTTTATTTTAACAATCAAATTTAATGTAACAGCTGGGCACTTTGATGTCACTTGAACAAAAGGAAATTGTACTCTTTCTGGAGACTATATTCTCATGCTTCCCTTACCACATGTGCATGTGTCATCCATCGGGCATCTTCTAAACTGATCCGAAAACAAGCAAACCATCTGTTTATTGAAATGTGAACCTCATTTACGGCCCTTCATGAATCATTATTGAGCAGCAGAAGCTGCAGACGGCCTGCAGACTGATATTCCTGCTGCTCTCGTGGAGACAAAAATATCTCGCAGTGCAAGAAAAATTTGAATAAAGAGAGTATGTCCTTCGGGGCTTGAGTTTTAAAATGTGGTTTGGGGATCATAATGGGGTTGCTGGCCTAATTGTGGTTTGCTCTGGAGTCTGAGCCTCGAGGAAAGATTCTTCCTGTTTTTGTTAGCCCCATTTAGGGCTTACAGTCTCCGGTTCATAACCAAAACTACGTCATTAAAACTGTAGTAAACTTTAATGTGCTCTTGGTTAAATCTGGTTTAAATAAAGAAAAGAAGATAAAGAATGTCTGAGTGTAGAAAATACAGTCATGTATCGTATATTATAAGATTGGGTTTCAGCTCATAACTAGTCCACTTGTATAATAATAATAGTGATAACTGAGTTCTGCAGTTTGCCGTGGCTGGTTGAGCTGCTGTGTCTTTTGGACCTTGCCGTCTGGATGAATATTTAGTGCGATCGTTGAGGCTTCTCTTCCACAGTGTGACGGCTGTCTTGTCTTTTTATATCACTGGTTTTGTCTGTTAACTGTTAATTGCGTGTGTTCTTTGTTAACCGCAGATGACCATGGTGGTGTTGATGCAGCCCAGTGTGGCGCTGGAGCGGTGAGTGCTCATGTATTCATTAAGCAACTCTCAAACGCCACTTTACGACAACATGCCTTTACTCGCAGAACCCGGGGTTGCAACTTGTAACCAATTCCAATAAAGAATATAGCAAGTATGTGGCATCAGGCAGGTTAGCTGGCTCAGCTGAAATGATGCCAAAGCAATGCTTGATGTATGTATGATGTCTGATGTTGCCTTTGAACCACAAAGTTGCACTTGAACACATCCTAAAGACCATAGCCGTCGCCAACTGCACCTGGGTGAGAGGAAATAACTCTGACTCCTTGTATTCATCATGAAAAGCCATTAGAAATTTTGACTTGAAACCTTGTCACATGTTTCCTTAGATATTAGTCATTTGCAGAAATTGCAGCCAGGTAATACTGTGTGAGGTGACAACTAGGTCACTGTGTTACACTGTATTTTTAGTAACCAACACCCACATGTGCATTTGACTGTATGCCATCATATCAGGTAGAACCGTTGCCAGCAGGCGCAAAAGCATGACCTGAGCTAAAAGTGGAACGGCCCCAGTGGAGCAATGGAACGGTGACATCAAATGAACTAGGAAATGATTAATGGGAGAAAATGATAAACACATTAGCACATCCATTGGGCTATCTGTGTTTTTTTCCAGCCTCCATAGATTCTCTTCCTGGAAGGAAAATTCTGCTTTCCCACTTTTCATACTAGGCCATTTGCATTTGTGAAGTAATAATGGCTGTAGGAAAGTGTGAAATGCAAAGTAGCTGGTTATGGCTACACCGGCTGATTTACATACCGACACTGCGTCTGCGGCTGATTTATGCTCACCAGTTAACAGCTGTTGTCTTGTCAACACAGTTTTGGGTGGTATTACCATCTTTCTCTTAGATGGTTTGAGAGAGGAGTTTTTATTCTGCTTTGTTGGGTGTAAAAGATATGGAGAAGGATTTTTATTCATTTTTTTCTGGGGTGGAAGGAAGAAAGAGAGCCACTCACTTCTAAACTCTACAGAAACTGCGTATCTTTATATCTTCTTTATCAATGCATAGCCAAGCCTTTATACACTGGGCTGCTTCTCTATTAGCTCTGTACATTAGCTGTAAGGCTGGAAACCAGTTAGCAGGGGCGAGCGTAGGTTCTGGAGGGCCCCCGGGCAAAGACGTACAAGTGCTACATATAAACACGTTTTAAATCGCTTTCTCAATCAGACAAACATTGCAGTCTTGGTGCCAAACGCCACAAGAGAAACCTCCTGGAGGCCTTTAAGAGTCATAACGTTTTGGCTCATTAATGGCCAGTAGTTGTTTCAGTTTTCATATGAACACATTTCACAACAACTAGTGCGCAACAAGCATGCATG
Source organism: Planiliza haematocheilus (assembly GCA_005024645.1). Classification (NCBI taxonomy): domain Eukaryota; kingdom Metazoa; phylum Chordata; class Actinopteri; order Mugiliformes; family Mugilidae; genus Planiliza; species Planiliza haematocheilus. The sequence continues at coordinate 2,751,177 of SRSE01001373.1, forward strand.
CTGCTGTGTATACAATCAGTAGATCTCTTAGGGTGGAGGAACAAAAACAGACTCTTACTGGAAGGGTTGGGCTCAAACTCTGATCTGGATCTGATGAACTTAATGATTTAGTGTTACTTTTAAACATTTAAGAAAGAGAGAAAAATAAACCAAACAAATTCTGAGATTCTCAGAAGTCTCATGCTCGTTTACCTCCTGTCTTTGGTGGCAAGAGAGTTGACTCACTCAAATCATCGTAACAGAATCTAAAGGGAAGGAAAATTGAATCCTGCCCGTTTGTGATCGATATCCTAACATGCTCCTCCTTAAATGTATGTAAAGCAAATCTCTCATATAAACACTCGACATGTCTGAAATCTGACTTAATGGTCATGATAAAACCAATCTAACGCTGAGTTTCTGGAATAGCTGCCCAGTCGGGGAAAAGACATAGATCAGGTTGGCATGAATTACAGCGAGCAGTGGAGCACAGCCAACAGAGATGCCAAGCAAGATTGATTCACTCCAACTAACTCCCATGCACTCGCACACACACACACACACGGATGGAAAAATATGGATTGCCAAAAAGTGAACAGTAATGTCTCATCATTAGGCAGTTGACTTGTAAATGGTGTCAGTTTCCCCAACAAAGCAATTAGGGCGGCAATTCTAACGAAGATCATCAACAAGCAAAAAGTGCTGCTGGCAGCTGCGCGGCTTAGCGTTTCTTCTTGTCGACGCGGTGAGGTTGTATCTAGGGAGTGATATAAAAAGAAAGACTACAGGAAGAAGCAACCGTAAGACAAAAGAAAACCTATCTGCGTCTTGCACTGCCAAGGTATCTTCTAGCCTAGGCCACCATGGGTTCAAAGGGCCTTGGGACGGATACGTGTTGGGCCTGTTCCATGTAAAGGGATTTCATTTATTTGCTTTATTAAGCCCAAAGCCTGGTCTTCTCTTACAGTTACCATCACAAACATAGACAGGCGAAGTCTAGAGCCACAGATTTCTCACAAAAAGAATCATTTACGACGAATAAAACACAAGGCGTAAAGGTACACTCGATTGCTACAGCCAAAAAAAAAACAGGATGGAAAACTGGCAGAAGATTGCAGACTGTGCGAATGTTAATAGGCTTATTAATATCACCGCCACCTCATTAGGGCCCAAGACGATCAGGCTATAATTACAATCACGTATTCCATTAAATTCACGAGCTGTTTAGATGTGTTCTCGCGGCGTGTGTAGCGATTTCAGGCTCACCCTTTCAGTTTCAGCCCTGGCAGTGTTAAACAAATAGACTGTGAGGTCATCACTCAAAGCGGTTAAGTAGGTTTAAATGCAAATCTTACAGGGTCAACAAGTACGCGGCTTTGATGCTTTAATCAGTCACTCTTTTAGGATTATAACAAAGGCCTATAAAACAATGAAATGGCTTTGATGTGGACTGAAGCCGCTGACTTTTTTTTTTTTTAATAAAGAAGTCATGAGGGGGGGGGCCTCCTCCACAGGACATTTCTGCTAAGGAGCTGGAAGCTCAAAAGTTCCCTGCACAGTCTCATGGTAGTCTGTGAAATAGCAATCATTAAAGGGATATTTCCAGTTTTTCTCTTCTTAAAATATTTTGCACTAAACTCGAACCGTTCTCACAACTAGTCGCTTAATTGGCCGCGAGCCATTTTTAATTTAAATGGACGCCGACCGACCACACGGAGCGATCAACTCATTCACTTACGTGTTTGTTGCCGTGTGAGTCACGTGCTACAAAGCTAAGCTAAGCTGGCTGCAACTTTTTTTCCCGTAGCTCAATGATGCATATGTCAACTAATCACATGTGTTTGTTTAAACGATGACTTAATGCCAACGAGCGTTTGAGCAGCATCTCAATGAGGACTCTGCAGAGATGGGGCTGGCCATGCGTGGCCATTTTGCAACTTTGTCATTTGTTAACATAGCTCAACACTTTGTTGATTTTGGTCTTGTCATGGGATGATGTTTGTGGACAATGACGGAAATATCCCCAGCCATACAATATAAGGTATGTGATCATAATGTTATGCCTGATTGGTGTATATTCTTGTTATGTCATGAATATGAGCTTAAAGCAGATCAGTCTTTAAAAACACAATATCCTACTTTCAACACGGGAATACACCCATTCACACGTTTTATTTTTATCTTCAGGACAGTCTAACAATCTATCTTTACAGTGAAGTCTAACTATAGCAGCGATGCTCCATGGGCAGGACCAAACCTGCTGTACTTCTTGTTTTTTTTTTGTTTTTTTTAGAGGATAAAGATCGAGATAAAGCTGAAGCATGACAAGTTAGAGGCTCTGCTTGTGTTTTTGTATGCATGTGCAGGTGGGATACCAAGGCTTCTGCAGCAAGGAACATGTGGCTAAACAAAACAAATACGAGGCAGGACGGGGCATGATGTGAGGCTCTTTGTGCTGAAACCAGTTTTGGGTGGATTCGGGATTGTGCCTTTGACACAAATACACCAAAATATATTTTTCCAATCTTTTTGCACCATGATAAAAAAAAAAAAAGCACAATGAGAAGGGAATAGTGTAACAGTGCTAGAGCTTGTTGGAGTTGTGTGGTATAAGGTTTCCCACAAACAACTACCTCCTCAGCAAAAACAGCAATACGTGCAAGCTACTAACAGGTATTAGGTGTGTCAAACCATGATATATCTTATATCCATGTGTCATACGCCTTGTTGTCCAAAGACTATTAAACTCCTGCAGACACCGCCCATACAAAAGGGAGACCAGAGAAGACACTCAGACCAGTCTACAATGGGCTGTGGATTAGGGGTTTGCAATTTAACCTAAAACATCAAACTCTAACAGAAATAAATGTTGTATTCTTGACTTGTTATTGTCATCATTCATTGCGCAAGTATGGTTTGAAATGCCCATATGTGTTTTTGACCCACCCATTTTATCAAGGAGATGACTTGTGTGGACATGGGGCAGCCAGGAATCCTATAATGACTGTACTGCAGGTTCCCGTCATCCGGATTCTGAATTTCAGAGTCAAACTTGTTGAAGCTGAGCTACCAAGTACCCAAAGTCTGTGTACTTCTATGGAGACACAAAATATCCTTTACCTTCCATAGCTAACAGACTATATTATTTCCTCACTGGTAATATCTTTGAAGGGGAACGACTGTTTTTTTTGTTTGTTTTTTTACAACCTGGACCTTATTCCTATCATAAAATAAGGTCGTTTACTCACCCATATAACTTTTGTGTAATTTGTATTCCTTCCTAGTGCTATTCCCCGTTGAGTCCGGAGTTGCCTGTTGTCTGGACTCTGTAGATTGACCTACAGATCCCGGATGATGTCTTCTGATCTGGATGATGTTGTCTCTGAGTGCCGCGTGCACCCACAACGGTTGGCTTGTTTACCTGTAATTTGCTATCGCTATGGTTCATCTACAACCTCAGAATCTGAAACATATTCAGCCATGTTGGAAAAAACTAGCGTAGTATGTGTTATTTAGATGCTGCGTTTGGGTGCCCCAGTCACTCCCACTACATGGATATAGGCAGATCTAAATATCTCCTGAAGGAATACAAATTACACAAAAGTTATATGGGTGAGTGAATGACCATATTTATGTAAATGTCTGCCGTGCATTTTGAAAGTCAACCCAGTTTGGTGGTAGCTTGTGAAATAATCCATAGATGATGCATTTGTTTGTTTACACGGACATGAATTTAATTTTTTTGTGACACAGAGCACAACTTGCTTGACAGTTCATTACTGGCAGGTAGAAAGACAAACAGGAAATGTCCACTCTATCTTTTGGCGACTGGAGAGGAGGAAGTGGTTCCAGTCATTAAGTATACTTGCAGTGAAGAGGGTTCCAGTCTTGTAGGGCAGCATTTTTCAGTGTCACACAAGCAAAACAAAACATTTGGTGACTCTTCCACAAACTCCCATGTGACAGGGCTGGACGGGAAGCCAACAACCCCATACCTGCATGACCCTTTACTTGTTGTAATTATATCGTCTGCCGCTAACAACTGTGCACAGGTCCCCTGGCACAAGCCGCTCTTCTGCACTGGAGTCAAACTCTCAGAGGTGTACTAACAGTGCGCACATTGTTATTGTCAGCCAAAGGAATGCGACTGTCTCCACCACAAATCAAACGTGCGCCACTCACACTGTGGCAAATAGCAGTTATCACCGCTGTTGTTGCAGACAGCAGAGAGGGGACCTGTGGTCAGGAGGTGGATGGCGGCGAGAAGAGAGCACGAAAACAACACACATGCATGCGCAAACGGGAAAAAATAAATACAGTGAATCATAAAGAAATCTTTTTTCAGCCCGTCTCCAGAGGCAGACAGCAGCCAGAAAACCGAACAAGGATCTAAACAAGGACCGACATGTTTAAGGAAGTGTGTTTGCATATTCCTATTGTTTATGGTGGATGTTTTGTGGTGTGTGTGTGCGCGTCTGCTTCTGCACACGTGTACACTGGTGTGTTTTTATTGTCTTCCCATTGTTTCGGCAGTGGTTATATTTAGCCATAATGACTGAGTTACTGATTCTGTGCGGTTTGGACATTGCAAACACAGAGCAGCCGATACAAGATCTCACTGTAGTCCAGCAGGCAGATATTTATCATGGATTGTTTTTTGTTTTTCTGTTTGTCGCAACAATTGGCGGGAATGAGTCTAAATCTAGATTGCGCTCTCTGTTGACTTGTTGGTTTATTATTTTCCAAACTGTCAAAAAAAGTGGTTCACAATGGATTTCACAGCATCTCCATTAACTGTAATAAGTTTCAAGCCACTCCCGGTTCCTTATGACCTTGTGTGTAGCAACTTTACGAAGAGCTCTGGCAAGCTCCATCTGATGCTAACACTGATGCTAACACCAGAGACGTCCCTTGATAAGATTTATTCAATTTCACACATTTTCACACGAGCAGCACAACTCCCCCAATACCTTGAAATACAATCTACACTCCATGCTACTAACCGCATGTCAGATTGGGAGTTTCTGGAACTTTTTCGAAACCAACAATTCAACATTCACTCCCACTTGGTATCAAGTTGCAAGCTTCTATCTCCATGAACTGTTATGCAGATTATGAACTCGTTTGGTATAGGTGGACTGTAACCAGCCGTAGAGATAAATCAGGAAGTTCATCACATGATGGCTAATGTCTGTGCTACTGGAGGAATCTCATTCGCCTGGTTTTTGGTTGAGTTGTTTTTTGCTTTTTCCGATGTCAACCACGTGACATTTCTACTCATTCAAGCACAAACTTCATATCTGATAATACTTGATGTAGACACAGATAACACCTTCTGTCTCAGATGTCTGTAAAAGAAGCTGAGCAGCAGCTACAGCATACATCTTAGACAGACTTTAATCATCCAAAAGGGACTTTTACAAGTCAGTGTACCGTCAAAAAGACTTTGAGTTGCATGGTATTTGGTTAAAATAAAAACTTGCTCTTTGTCCTTCACCAGAGCTGTGACAAAGGAGTTAGCTAGCATCAGTCTTCACATTCCCACTATATTCCAGCATGTGCCTGCATGGAAAGGCATCCAGGAGGCATTGCGGTCGTATACCTGCAGAATGTCTTCCACTGCAGCGGCATCCAAGTGGGAAAAATCACTGTCTGACCTGGAATACATTACCTATGAAATGCACATACCATCTGGCAGGCGGACGTCTCAGGGTCCCCTCGGGTAGCTTTCGGAGAGGAACTTGATGGCTTCTTTAATCAGCCTGCTAACTCCAACACCTAGGCCCACATGAGCGGAAGGTGGAGACAGAAGCAAGGGTAGTGCAGAGCCGGCAAACACAGCGCACTCGGCCTCTTAATATGGAAGTAGGCCAGCATGACTGGCAGCTCAGCTTATTGAGCAACCAACATGTATTTAAAAGGATGTACAAAAGAAGTGATTCTAAAGATTCATAGCAATAACTAATTCTGATATATTTACATCCATCCATCCGGATTATTTCAGAAACTGGATTTTCCTTGAAGAAGGTGGGTAGAGCGGTGGTCCATGTTTGTGTTCTGTAGCCATAAACCTGTAGCCGTAAAGATCATCTGCAGGCGCATCTGGATTTAAAGGGACTTCCTCTTCCTGCCTGCTGGCTTCAAACAGCATAATCCCACAAAGGCAACTTTTATTCGTAAGAACTTAATGAAGGTTCAGTGTATCGCGCGCGCCGGGAGAGGAACATAGAGCGAGGCGGCAGGAGAAGGCTGACATATGGGAATTAGAAATCCAAGGGGACTCCTGAGAGGAAAGGACAGAGTGATGGGGGGTGGGGGGCACAGTTAGCATGTGGGGCAGAGGTCATGGGCCGTGACTGCAGCGAGGGGGAACAGAAGGTTTGAGGGTAAGGGAGCTATTGTGGGGTAGGAGGGGAGGCAGGGGTATCTGTGCGAAGAGCGTGTGTGTGTAAAAGGAGTCAAACTGCATCGTGCATTAATGAGCCACTTAAAAAACAAAGGATAGATGGTCACCTTGAGCTTCCTAATGGCTCTTATATGTGTGTTTGTGTCTGTGTGGCGTATTGTAGCACCCTTTAACCCCTGTGTCTCTGTCTGTCACTCATAATTAGTCCAACAGTGCTTAGCATTTAGGCTCAGCTGGTGTGCGCTCGACACAGAGACACTAAAGACCTCTGTCTGTCTGTCTGTCTGTACATCCAGCCATATTGTGAAATATAGCATCTGCAACATTGCAGGCTTGTTGCATGTAAGGGGTTCAGTTAAAGCAGTGATTTCTCTTTCACAGATGCACAGTACTTAGCACTTTTGCTGCATTCATTTCCTGGAAGTGACATCTAGCTTCCTTTAACTAATACAACATTGAATAGGCTTGCATTTTGTTCTGATCTTTTGCAAAAGGTCACAGAAAGCGTTGGACATGGGCCTGGTTCCAGTGTCAGAAGAAGGCTCCGGTGCAAGTTCTCTGCAGCGCTGCAAAAAAGAAAAGTTAATTTGTACATTAATCTTTTTGCTACGCTTGTCCTCTGGCTGAAATAAACACCAAAATTAACTGCCCGGAACAGCCATTTCGCTAACTGCATTAGGGACTGTCATCCAGCAATGGTTGCCAGTCTGACCTAATCACCTACCATATTCATTCACACATAATTTGTTTACTTATTGCCCCATTAAATTCGCTTTTGCACAACTCATTGTCTCCCCGAATTGGAAACAGAGCCGGAAATGGGTAAAGCGGCAGTGTGTGTGTGTGTGACGTTAGCTTAGCCAGTAAAACCAGAAAGATGCCATTAAGGGAAAAATACATAAGGCTGAAATGAGGCGGAATAATCCGTCGACCATAACCCCCAACCTAATTGTCTGAACGTCTTTAAATGCGACGTTAAAAACTCTGCTTCCCTTGTTTGCATGTGTGCTTCGTCCCTTCGCCAAATACCACAATTTATAGGAGAGAAAAACAGAGACGCTACTTAGCTGCGACTATGACATCATTGCGAGACCGCCAATTTGTGTGTTTCCCGTGGGGCCCGCTGAGTGTCTTCTTCCTGCATCCGTCTCCGCTAACTACGTCCAGGGATTTACGTTGGAGGCAGAACAAAATGATAGAGTGCAGCCGTGGCAAAGTGCGTGTGTTTTCTTGGGGCTCTTAGGCTGCTTCACTCGGAGGCAGTGAAAAGCGAATCAAATGGCTGAGATTGTGTGTGTGAACATAAGCAACAACACTGATATTTTTTGAAAGTGTCATTCTTCTACTGGGAACAGGTCCTCAAAGAGCACTGTCACCAAGCAAGTAGCTCGTAAATACGCTAATGCTAACGCTTCTGCGTCAATTCGTCGCCGTAGCTAGCGCATCAGCAAATATTCTACGTAAACATTGACGCCGTAGCCAGACTTGTACCTCCGCAGAAATGTAACTACGTATCATGGCGACACCGACCGCAAGAGATTGGTTCACTTGGTAGTAGCGTGTTTCCGCTTTAGCATTTCCGGCTGCTTCTCCGGCTCCACAGTTTTCAAATTGTTGTTTTATTCAACAACAATGAAACACTTCCACAAAGTTCTGGAGAATGTCACAGTCGCTATTGTTAAAAGTGAAGCAGCAAGAAGAAACAAAAATGAACCCAACTAGCAAAAAAGACACAGCACCGACTAGCATTTGGGTGAGGCAGAGCAAGTATAAAGACAAGTATAAATGGCTCGCACCAGCGTAGGTTACGTCTAGTCTCATATGTAGGGACGCTGCAACTACCTGAACTCCTTGGTATCTCTTTCCCTCCGGCTCTAGCTCTTATGTGATCTGCCACAAGGTCTCACAGCGAGGGGGCCTGAAACCTCGCACACACACAAATGCTGCAACAACACCCGGCCATTACTCGCTGCAGCGGAGCCTCGGTGCGGTGTAATCACAGGGAGACATGGGTGACTTCCCCGCCCCGGCCTAAGCACTGCAGGGAAATGACAGATATTTTTGGAATGTGTGTCAGAGTTGAAGGTAGGGACAGTCTCGTAGTCCGTGCCACGCGCATGCAAACACGCCACTTAAGGGTTATTTTCTGCTTACTATGCAAAGATGCACTGACTCTTACTTCAAGCCAAGGGTGTTGGTGGTACTGAAGTTACTTTGTTGTGTTGCCTGAGTGTTGTGGAGAGGCTATTCCTGTTCTCCTTTGGAAAATACTGGCAAAAAATGTTGTCATTTCTGGTTAAACGTCCTTGACCGTACTACCTGTATGCTATCTTGTGGTGTCTGGCAACAGAATGTTGTCAGTGGGGGCAGGTTTGTTCCGGTGGATCCCACAGATACTTGATCAGTTTGGGATCTAGGGAATTTGAAGGCCAGGTCAACACCTCCTGATGTTTTTCATGTTTTTTTGAGTTGTTCCTAAATCGTTTTTTGTGTCAAGCTGCATCCTGCTGGGGATGGACGCTGCCATCAAGGAGTGCCATTGCTGTGGTATGTCTAAGTAACATCTACAAGAATACCAGGTCCAAAAGTTTCCCAGCAGAACATTGAATTGTTTCAAGCTGGTCAATGTTGTCCACTTCTCCTGTCAGTGGCTTTAATGTTGTGGCTGATAATGATTCTCGGCCATGTTCAACTGCAGCTCAACTCTCTGAAACATCCTGGATATCTGTCCCATCTCTGCCCGGCCTGTTCTCACAGGTCATATCAGCGAAATCTCCCCCCCCCCACCCCGTGTTCCACTGCTTTTATCACCTCCATAAATAGACTCTCGCGTCCCTCCTCATCTCTCTTGCTTCGTCTCCCCCCTTTCCCCGCTCGCTGAGCGCAACTCGCTACGCTTTATCTCATCTCGTCTGCCTCCTCTCCCCACTACACTGCTTTCCTTCCCTTGCTCTCTCTCTCACTCTCTGTATTTAGCTCCCCCCCTCCTCTCCGGCGCCCTCCTTTCTCTTATCACTCTATCAACTGTATATTTTACTCTCCTCCTCCCTACTTTCTGTTCTTCTTGCCGTTTCCTCTTCCTAATTGCTGTATTAGCTATTCTTGGCGTCTTGCTCTCCTCCTAATTACACCCGCCTCTCTCGTATTCCTGCACAGAAAAGAAGAGCTCGCTGAAAATATGAACATAAGTGCCACTGCCTGGAGCTAAACAACCTAAGAGCCTTCTCTCTCAGATTCCTGATTTATCTCTGCACTGCTTCTCCGTTCTGTGTAGCTGCTCTGCCGTGGCGAGACGTGGACGCGCCGAAGCCACAGAAGTGTCGTCTTCACACGATGAAATCACAGACCTTTGATAAGCTGCAACAGGCTACACGGCGGCCTTTGTGCGCATGCCAGCGTGCAAACTGGTCCATTGGAGGAGTCGGGGTAAAAATGCTAAATCAGCATTAACAATGTGTGTAAATAATATCCAACACATCCAAATATGCTACAACGCATGTCATCCATCTCACGCGATGTTGTTTAGATGGTTTGTGCTTTTGTGTGAAACGGTCCGTATGCTACGCAACAACAACTTGACTTTGTACCCAAACAGCTGTCCAAACTTTGATTTATAACGCAGACTTCTAAGTTCTTGAATCGAAATGGGAAGAGACAAAACTGCAGGATGAAGATCCCGGATGACCTCTGCAATTGTTACAAATGACCAAAGGTCTTCAGTCCTCACTGAAGCCAGAATAAAACATTTTCTGGTTACATAGTTGTCATTGAAATTATGTGTTAAAAGTGGGAATTGTTGGACAGGAACGCAACATTTTCAGAAAAGCCAAATGATGTTGGTTGTGCTTGTTTGACCCAATGCAAAGACATGACAAAAGCAGTTCTGGACATCCCAAATGCAACGAGAAAATGGTTGAGGAGGACTCAAACGCACAACTCAAAGACAAAGTCCAATAAAAACACATGGAAGACAAAAGGTTCCAGGAACAGACCGGAAGATTTCTCAAGTGAAGCACGAAGACAAACTGGCAAAGCGGGAAGGAAGCACACAGATTAAATACAGGTGAGAACAATGAGGCACAGGTGAAGTGCATCAGGGCGGGGCTAACAATCAGGGGCAGCAAATACAACGGGGAAGCGAGTTAGGAGCTTCCAAAATAAAACAGGAAATGCCCAAAAACACACAAGTAGAGTTAGTCATGACCAGGCACTGCAGAGCTGGATGTGACACCGGATCTGTCCGTGACAGTGGTAGCCTACGTCTTCTGTGGAAGTCAGTTTACTTACCCTTCTTTACACAGAGACACTGGAATCCCCAAACCAAGTCATCAGCCTGTAGCAGGTAAATATGGGACAGTCACCTGTACTGTGTTGCCACCTTTGTTTCCTGTAGAGTGTGGTAATGACTGACTGAACTCATAAGTATATATGTGCATGACAAGCCAAGAGCCGATAGAACCAGGCTTCTTCAAGTTGTGCTGATGTAAATGACGAGCCTTGTGAAAGCCAGAACCTCCCTCTAGGCTCATTAATGCACCTTAACCAAAGAAGCACAAGCAAAAACTGTTCCAAGACCCTCAAAGAGTCCCGGGTGTCCTCAGACCACTTGTGACAGAGATCAGGAGAAGGTTATCTGCATGCTGCCACTGAGAACTGACCAGAAATTAGTAAAGCCTGTCAATCACATACCCCTCACACATTCCTATTATATCCTTTCATATCCCTTTTCAAGGAAATGTCAATACCATACATACAGACATACAACAGGGACATTCTATGATATTTACCTCTTCACACTCTCTGATTTGCATGATTTTTCTCCTGGAAATCAATCTCTGCCGAACAGAACCCTCTTTGTTTTGACACACCTGTAGCAGAAGCATTAACTGCCAGCGCTCTGCTCCTCAGACATACGCTCCATTGTCCTCCAGCGTAGCATGTCAGGGTTTCAGGACCAATTATGTTCCAAAATGACCTTCCCTGTAATCACATCATTATTGTGCGCTGTTCCTTGAAGCCGTTACGGCTTTTATTGTGGCTTTGCACTCACCGAGACGCCCGTGTGTCGAAGAAGAAGAAGAAGAAGAAGAGCGTGGCATCCGCACACCTGCTTGCCTGACATGAATAGCTGCAGTGTTTCGGGGCCGGGGTAGATGAGAGGCGAGGGGTGGCATGTACAGGGCTGCTGTAAAGTATTTGCACCACTGAGAATGACTCAAGAACAAAATGTATGTTTAGGAATGGCCAAGTCAAGTTCCTGTCCTTAAACCAATAAAAAATGTTGTGGATGGACCTGAAGCAAGCAGTTCATGTGAGGAAACCCACTAGTATGCCAGAAGTAAAGCTGTTCTGTACTGAGGAATTGGCTCAAATTCCTTCAATTGGTGATGACAGATCAGCAGTTACCGTAAATCTACAGAGCTCAAAGCCTGTTATCAGCATGGTGAATTTGGAGGCGGGCGCCAAAGCTGCGGACAGTGTTTCATTGCGGTTAGCATTTGCCGCACACTGTGCTGGCGTCAAAAGTCAGTCATCCTGATCAGATGGTCCCGTTGACGCTCATTTGCATCACCTCAATGGCGTGATCATTTCTGACCGCTTGGCATCGTCAAAGGTTATTTCACCTGCAGCGGCAACGACCCACTGAATTTCTCTAATGGTCCGTCGCTTCTTGTCATTTCCTGCTCCCTTTATAGCAACAATTCAGGGTTTGATTGCCACAGCCTCTCTGAGTATTGCAGCTCACCAAATGCATCCCTTTACGGTCACAGTTTGCCAACTTCCTACGAGCGTACTTGGCATGATAATGCACCATGTAGGGGTCCCAATATGTAAGGTATTCCCAATAAAATAAGTGTATATTTGGATGTATTTTGGACTTACGTCTCTTTCTCAAAGATGGTTGCATTTCAAAGCAATGATCTGAGAAACGGGACAAACCTTTCCATGCCTGATTATAGCATGACCTATAAGGATGTTTGCGATTTCTGTCAGGGGTTACAAAACATATTATTAATTTTGTAAAACTTGGATTTCAAACTTGTTTTTGTGTGCAAAGATCTGACGATTGAAATATGGCCAGAGGCAGCCTGTGGAATCATCAAACAAAAAAAAAGGACCCATGCAGCCTACATCATGATTTATATCCTCCAGCGCAGAGCCTTTGGTCTTTTTCACCTTGAGGCTGTAAATCGCGAGTTCGGCTTTCCGACATGAAGACTGCATTGATTTCAGTCTGATTAAATCTCATATTCCCTTTAAATAGTGCTAGAGTAGAATCATTTATACATCTGACCTTAGCTATTGTATACCGACATTCATTTGATCATTTCATCATTTCATCATTTGATTTTATTTATCAGAATGCAAGAGGTGCTGTACTTCACCTTTCAGTCTCACCATGGCAACACAACAGCTCCCGTACGCGTTTTCCGTTGAACTGCAAGCCATTGTGGAAGCACATAAGGGACTCTAACAAACGGCCTTTTTCTTTCATTGACTTCGGCGTTTTTTTTTTTTCAGTAATGGGAGTAAACTGATCCCGTCTAATGTTGCTTTTCACGTTTGACTCCGTATCGTATGACCGAAGCCCAAAGCCAAACACAGGCCGGCGGATGAGTGACACCGCTACACCAGATCCTGCGAGTCACATGGGGCCGCTTGTTTTGAACAAAGTCTGTTTGTTCTTGTCACAGAGAGGAAACACAAAGGTGCAAAGGTGCGGAGGCGCAAAGCCTTGTTGCCTTGTTGTGTATTTGAAGCGAAAAGTTGTTGGAGATGCTGCAGTCGAATTGTGTTCCTCTGTGTCGTCGTGTGGAAATATGTTTTTTTAATCTTTGCGTGTGTGCTCATCTGCCGCTTAAATCAAGGGTAAATACATCAGCGACAGTCTAGACTGCTTTGGACAACCGGGGCTCATTTTCCACTCTACTGATGTCCAAACCAGACTGCGACTAAGCCAGCAGGAAAAAGACATTAATCTGCATCAGAGGCGTCGCGCTTTAGCATCTGTAGCTCTCTTTTTTTTTTTTACGTCTGGAGTCGACGTGCCACATTAGGTCGGGGGCGACGGCAATTTTAGCGAAATGAAATTCCCATGTGACGAGACTCTAAGGCTCACCGGGAATGTGGTGGAGAAATGGCTTTAGCATTGCAGGATGACTATTCTTAGAAGAGCTACGTTACTGATGAGCCAAATAATTATGCCCTGCTTAGTATGCAGTTTGTCCTTTGTGTGCCTGCAACACGACTGGCCAAGGAACATTTAGCAGTGCACCATTTAATTATTTATGAACCCTCGCAATTTGTGCACCAAATTACCCAAATTAAAGATGAGTCTTGACACTTTAATCCGTGATTTTTGTCTGTGAGTGTTCCCAGGCATCCAGGCCATTGCATACCCAACAGGAGTCAATTGTTTCAGCTTTTTTGGACAAATCCATGATTTTATTTTTAGTTTAACGCGGAGAAGCACAGAGCCTAAAGTGTTTGTAGTTTACCAGTCAAGCACTGCAGTCATTGCTACAAGATACCAGAAGTCAAGTGATTTCTATCGTTCCAAATATTTTAAAGCAACCACGGGTTTTATTTAACCCTAACCCTAACCCTAAGTCTAAAACAAAACTGCACTCTTAACTCCTGCTTTCAGCGAATGATTGCGACGTGCAAAAATCGTTGCAAAAATCACCCGGAGTGAGCTGAACTTCCCTCGTTGCTGGCTGTTGCTGAGCAGATTCCGCTGCCACACTATTCTGGTGCTCCCATACCAATCATGAATGATTGATAAACAAAGCCATCACGTCTCACTGCATTACAGAAGACAGAAAATCGTGCATGCCGGGATAAGCTAAGAGAACTCCTGTTTATCTGGTTGCATGCAGCATGGGACTGTTGATGGTCACTGACAGGTATTCATATGAGCAGAAACTGAGATAAGCACACCACGCGAAATGCCGAAGCGACCAAAAAGTGCTGTGATGGTGCACGAGTGTTGCTCATATGTTGTTAGATGATACCAGTCCAACTAGAAGAATATCTAGCATTCTTAGTTATTATGCTTTTAAAGGGGAACTACTGTTTTTTATAACCTGGACCTTATTTCTGGCATAAAATACGATTGGTTACTCACCCATATAACTCTGGTGTCATTTGGAGTCGTTCAGACGATATGTAGATCTGTGTATAGCCATATAATAGGAGTGACGTAGCCTCTAGATAGCACATTATCTGCCATGAAACTTGTTCATTTCACCAATATTTTGTTATGATACGCTTCCCCGTTGAGTCCGGAGTGACCTGTTATCTATTCGCGGGCGTGCAGCAGTTCGTTGTTCTTTGGCCGACTAGTTATATGGGTGAGTAAACAACCGTATTCTTTGCAAGAAATAAGGTCCAGGCTGTAAAAAAATTGCAATTCCCCTTTAAGTGTCTCTCCTGTAACTACTTAACCTGCTTTTCTTTTCATTGCATGTGCACAGATTTAATGCTACAATATTATGAACTGCCTGAGTGGTTGTATATCTGCACATGTATCAGCTCTTGTTGTTCCTCATGTGAGCATTCGTGGTTTATCACACCTCTGATCCCCGCGTTCTCTCCAGTGCTGAGTGGAGCCGGAGCACGTGAGGAGCTGGATTCCCCGTGACTGCCTCCACCCGTGGCATCCTTTTTCCAGCGAAATGCAGCCATTTACACAGCGGCTTCGCAGTACCGTGGGCGTCTGCGCGCGCTCCAAGGCCGCGTTGTGTTGATGGCGGCAGAGCGATCGCGCCATCTGAGAGCCGTTACGGATAATTGTGCGCCGTGTGTGAGGTCGTCCAGCACTTTGTAAAGTGCGTACACGTGCCCCCGCTGTGGAGGGGCGGGGCGGCGTCGAGCGAGAGAGAGGGAAAAAGAGAAACTTCACAGGCGTGAAACACATGGATGTGTGTCATGTGAAAAGCGTTCAGATGTATGCTCTGCAGCAGCTGCAGATGTAGTGCTGCTGTCACTGTACTTACAGTCTTACCTGAGGAAATCTAGCGATCTGTGGTAATTGCAGAGTTCATCTGTGATCTCAAAGCAGTGCAAATCTTGCATGGTTCTCCTGAAGCATCTCCTGTGAAGATAGGAGCCACCTGGTTATACCAAACCCGTGATAATGACTCTTATTAGACGCACATTTGCCCGGCTCCTTACGCTGACCACCTGCAGAGGAAGTCTCCGGTTCCAGTTGTTTTTTTTGTCTTTGGGGAAAGCAGTAATCACGCGATCAGTTAATTTGCATAAACAGATGTCACAACATCGCATTCATAAACATCCATTGTTCACTTCGTTAAATTTTAATTATTACATTGTAATTTAAAGGCTGAGGCGGAGCTGTGGTTTCTACAAATTGCGGTGTCTACCATCCTGTTGGGAATTTTTTGATACACGTCGCAGACCTTTAGAAAGTCCCGGCCGGGGAACAAAAACCTTTGAGGATGAACTTGCCAGTGTTTCAAATGGCAAACCTCAGCCGTCTCCCTGAAGAGCCACCAGACAATAAACGTATTGTTGAACTGACTCATAGTGAGCCTAACAATTTTCAGTGATTCATTACATTCAGTGTTCTTCTCGGTTTACCACTTTCTTTGTCTTGTTTTTACATCTGGAGTAGAAAGGACTTTGGTGTGTTTTACACTGTATATATATATATATATATTTTGTTGTTCTGTGTTGTGTGCATAGCAGAGGAGAAGAACAAGTTCAAAGTAACTTGTACTTGAAGGTAACATAGCGTTTGAAAATGGTATGAAAACCAAACGTCCATGGCTGAAGCCAATGCAAAAATTCCAAAACAACAAACAAACATGCAGTTCCTCAGATGACCACTTGAGGCACGCTACACAAGCACGTCAATCCCCATAGACTGGGCTAGCCTTAGGGTTGCTAGGACAGGTTGCTAAGGTTAGGGATAGTTGGTTGCTAGGTCATTCCAGCTCCAGGCATTGGTTACCTAGCTAACACCCGCCCAAATGTTTTAAGCAAAAACTAATAAAAATAAAAATAAAAGTGGCCTGGTACATCTTTTTCATTTTAGACTTACATGGAGTGTCTCCAAGAGCCACTTTCTGCTTGACGAAGACCTCATCCATCTCTGCTAGCTTATCCACTTGTTGCTGTGTTTAAGTGTTGACTTAAACGATGAGAGAAGCCGCATCCTGTATGTACAATCCTAATCCTCGTGTGTGTGTTTACACGCCAGTCACTCTGCTCGTCTGTGGAATGTCAAACAACACAAGGAAGTAGACATACCAACAGGGTACAGTTGTACTTCACGCTTACTACAACGCATAATTACTTTTCCTTGGCGCTTCTGTCACTCGCTGATGAGACGTCCTTTCATTAGACGAACAGCACTTCTGTCTGCTCTCTAACTGGCTCTATCTGCAGGTATCTGTGTCTGCCCCAAACACCTTTTCAATCTGGTTTTGTTGAAAGTGTCCTGCGGTTAAAAGGGAGTCTTTACCCCACATTGTCCAAACGTGGTGAGGTTAAATTTCTCCTAGTGTCTTTGTATTGTGCTAATTAGCTGTAACAAATAATAAAAATCAATGGGGTGTTCATCGCGGAAAGTGTATAAAATCTGCCATTTGTTTGGTTGTGTTTCCTTCTTTGTCTGATCATAAAGGGTTAAGCAGCCTCACAGGTGTAACAGGAGCCTCTTAGTAACACTCTGCCCTCAGACAGCTGATTTAGACAATACCACGCATTGTGCTGCGAAGTCACCGATGAGCTGTCACGTGGCAGGCCAGCGCGGTGATGGTGAGGGGAAATGAAACGGAAAGATTAATATCTACTCTTGGGCGGCGTTTCCAGCTTTGTTCTTTGGGTTTTAGGTTTTCTTTTAGGTTATTTTTTTCTAAACCCTACTCTACACAGCATGAGAAAGAAAATATCCTGAACTGTTACAGCTGCAGAGTTCCTACTGGAATCGGACCAAAGTGTGACTGTGCCAATGTGTCACTCAGCTCCACGGTATCATTTTCTAGACAACCAGTTGTTAGGTGTTGACATATGATGACATATGAAATAACAAAGCACAATGGAGTCGTAAAAAGTTTCCTTTTTTTTTCCCTTTCTGTAGACTCAGCATTCTACTACATAATAAACTCCGACTTTGACTTAACCTTGACATTTGTGAACCTGTGTTGTAAGCAATTAGTGCAGCAGTTCATCCGAGAGTTGTTAAGATGATTCATCCTAGACAAAAGCAGTGACGTTGTAGAAGCTACAAACACGGCTCTGTTTCCAAAATGTTATTCAGATTTTTTTTTTTTTGTGCATTTACATTTTTATGGAAAAAATACACAGAAATGTGACATACAAATCACTACTTATTTATATGTCCTTAAAGGGGAACTACTGTTTTTTACAACCTGGATCTTATTTCTGGTATAAAATACGGTAATTTACTCACCCATATAACTTGTGTAATTTGTATTCCCTCGTGAGATAATTAGATATCCATGTAGTGGGAGTGACTGGGGCACCGAAATGCAGCCTGCTAGTTTTTTTGCAACATGGCTGAATATTTTGATGACGATAACGGCTAACTCCGGACTCAAAGGGGAATAGCCCTAGCTTACAATAACAAAATATTGGTGAATTGAACGAGTTTCACGGCAGATAATGTGTTATTTAGAGGCTGCGTTTCGGTGCCCCATTCACTCCCACTGTTTGGAAATCTAAATATCTCCCAAAGGAAAACAAATTACACAAAAGTTATATGGGTGAGTAAATGACCATATTTTATGCCAGACATAAGGTCCAGGTTGTAAGAAACAGTAGTTCCCCTTAAATGTGAAGACCAAATTCTGCATTCAACTTGCTAGTGCAAGCCAAGTGTAAAAAAAAAATGAAGCGAAAATCCTCAGTTTGAGAGGAGGTTGTTTCCAAAATGCTGCAGTGGAGAGCTTTTACTGTAAGTAATTAATGAGCCTCAAAGGGGCCGGGGCTGACGGCTGGCCTAGGCCTAGACGACACCTCCTGATTTTGCACATTTCTTCTCACAAGACAAAATTAGTATTTCTCGTCAAATGTATGCTGCTGTAAATTGTATACAGTATGCAGTTGTTGTTTTTCCAGTCCCTACCATGTAAACACATACAATCATGTTCTCCCTGATAACTTTTTGTTTCATTCCTCGCTGCCTCCGTGTTTGCATGCTCTGTTTTGTTCCCTTTGTCTCTTTCTATCCGCCCTTGTTGTGCCGCAGCGTCAAGGCTGTCAGCCCTTGTTTTGGCTGGACCGCATCTTGACTGCGGACACTTGACAGCCTGTTTCTAAATCCGACACAAAGTCTATTGTGCTGGGAAACATACACAGGAAAGAAGTCACACAGAGTCACGCTTCTGGCACGGTGTGCAGTTTGATTACCTCAGTTTTAGCAGGAGATCTTGTGCTTAAGATGCAGTACTCATTTTGATCAGATATGAACATAAAACTTTATGTAATTAACAAAAAAATTACTTAAACAAAAGTACTAAAACTCCTTTTCGAAGGTTCATTAGATGCAGAAGCTGTTGTCTTGTGTTGTGTTGTCGAGACTCACTCACCCACTCAAGTACTTTTAAAGAAGCACCTGAAATGTTGCACCCTACCGTCACACTGCCTTCATATTCTGCACCTTTCCTCGTGTTGTCGCTTCTCTTTCCTCCTCTACATTCTCATCTTAATCCACCCCCTCTCTCCCCTCCCCCTCGTGTGCCACACAGAGGCTGGCTACCTCTTGCTGAGACGGCAATTGCTGCAGGAAATTAATTAAGATACGGGGAAGGAGGGCGCACTGGAGTGTATAAAACACACACAAACAGAAAGGGCAAACATCTGTGAAAAATTGCTCTCCACATAGAAAACACATCCATTTTAGGTCCCTCAAAGCTCTCCTGCCCCTCCCTCCAAGTGTTTCCCAGACTAAATTGAGGCTAAACTAACGCCGTAAAAAGTCTGCTCCCTTCCGCACAATGCAGGTCGAGGCGTTTATGAGCGGGGCCTTTTAAATGTCAGGGCTCTAATTGCAACACCAACAGAAGAGCAAGACAAAGAACGCAGAGCGGCAGAGGAGAATGGGAGGTGTTACCTCTCAGTGAGTGGCCGTAAAAGTGCGGCATCAGGGTCCCTCACTTTATGACCGGTGGGATTTGAAGGATTTGTGTGGACGTCTGTCACAGGAGAATGACTGATGTCACGTTTTCACCTTCCTGGGTTTATCAGAGGTCACGAGGATGAAGCCAGCGAGCGCAACCTTTTGTGCGCGACGTCGTTAGCGGGCCTTGCTGTCTGTACGGAAGCCACACTAATTACTTCCACAGGAGACAGGATGTCTCAGTGAACAGCAGCAGCAGAGTCTGTTGGAGAGTAGAGACAACTCCACTGCGAGTGGGATTTCGGCTCGCGTGGGGAATCCCCATTGGATTTCAGAGCCGACATCTGAAACACTCATCACAGCCTGGGAGCAGGAACTCAGCCTGATGTTGTGCTGTTCAGATCCTGCTCCTGGTGGGGGTAACTACTGTATGTTGACATAGATTTCATGGTGTTCTCTAGGTGAATTCTGCTGGATCGCTGCTCAATTATCTTCTCACATCTGAAGATCCTGGAGGCCTGTACATGACTATCTGCAACGTGGGAAGCAAAAACCTTTGCATCATTGACAAGTGTTAAGTCGGCCACTTCTGACAGTTCCTCAGTCGCTTCAACAAGGAAACACTTCCTTGGCTCTTCTCAGAGAGGGTAAATTCATAGACACGTAGTGACATTAGTGACTTTGATTTCTCCACCAATAGGCCCTGCCTAGCTGCTGTAGCCGTACTGCGTCTCCATCCCTTTTCATCTCTGGGAAACGGTCATCCCTGCCTGGTAATGGACATGGTACTTTGCAGTTGTAAAAATATACAGCCTAAAGTGCGATTTATGCCTCTGCGGGACTAGGTGCTGCAACCTACAGACGTAGCCTAGGCTGGTGTGAGCCATTTATACTTGTGTGCTTGTTAGTCTGATTTGCTCTTGCGCTGCAAAAACGCTAGTCAGCACTGTGTCTTTTTTGCCAGTCGGAGATGGAGAAGTAGGAAATACTGGTGGAAATACTAAGGGTTAAAAATGTATTTTCGGAAATTATCGGTATCGGGTTTTTATAACCGATATTTGTTCTGTAGGCTTCAGCATTTCCGAGTCTGCATGAACGCAGCATGGGATGTTAACAGGCGCGTGCTTGATGACGTATAACAACAACAACACGCTAGTCTCGTAGGTTGCTAACCGTGGCTAACAAGCTAGCTCGCCCGGTGTATGAGATGTCCGTGGTTTGGAAGCATTTCCAAGTGTCACCTACTAACAGTAAATTTGCGATTTGCAACGACTGCAAAGCAAAGGTGGTTATGAGAGGAGGAAACAAGGCGTCTTCCTTTAATACATCAAATTTGATCACCCACCTCAAGAAGAATCATGCGGAGTTACACACTACCTTTGTCATCCTTGTTTTGATATTGTCTGTAGTGTTGTTTGAGGTAAAAATTTCTCTCTAAAAACACAAAAAAATAAATGAATGGCACTTTTTGGCACTTTTTTCAGTAACTTTTTTTCCACAGACAGTGATTCCATTTGAAAAACCATGTTGCATTTATGTTTGCATCCAGTGGGACATCGTAATAAAATTAGGCATAATGTGTTAATTCCATAATAGGTGATACGTTACGTTGTTACCTAACAATTTTGGTGTAAAAAGACTGCATACATCGGTATCGGGTGATATCGGAAATTAAGAGTTGGACAATATCGGAATATCAGATATCGGCAGAAAAGCCAATATCGAGCATCCCTAGGAAATACACTACTCCCAAGTGGACCGGTCTCAGCTCTTGCAGTCTAACTCTTCTACATCCTCCGACACACCATCTTCTCAGAATCTTTGTTTTGGCTACAATTCCGACACACCAGCACACAGGATTAAATGGATACAATTTGTGTAGGTTGCATGCTTCAGGGCTGACTTTTTTGACATTTTGTGGATGTCACGGTAGTAGTGAAGTGAAGTATTTCCACTCACTTGAGGAACTGTTGCTAGTTTTCCGCAGTGACCCACTGGGCTCCTCACTTGTCTTCTGGGAGGCGGCCATGTTGTTATTGTCATGTGACCAGTGACTAGTCAACTTATGCTCAGGGTCATCAGCTTGTCACATGATAGAAAGGATGACATCTCCATCAGATTGCAGACAACAGTAGGACATTCTTTGCATATCTGTAACTTGAATCTAAAATAACACACAAAAAAAGTGTCAATGGATGTAACTAAAGAGTTAATTACCAGTAAAAGAATCCTACTTTTTTTTTTTTTTCAAGTGTACGCACATTACACAGAAGTGGCTATAAATACACAGCTGACATATTGCCGCTTTTAAATTATGGCTCAGTGCACAGACAATATAATTAGCTTAGAGGTCCCATGCTGGGATTTGCTCCACCCCCACTATGTCTCTAGGGACCACCAAATCCTCTCTGCCCCCTCCCACCGTCACATAAACTGCTTCGTCCAGCAGTTTGGTCCCGGTGCAACCTCTCATTAGAGCTGATTTGAAAAGGGTTCAGCGTGATGTTGATTTTTCTGAAACGCTTTGTTTGAATTTGGAGGTGATGAATATCAGATTGCCACGCTGCAGTTCTAATCACAGAAGATTTTTTTTTCTTTCTATTTCTGTTTTTGTGTTTGCCTTCACTTTCAATGGTTAATGCGCCGGGCTTGGATCTGCAGTGGGAAGTTCCCTGGACAAATCAAAGTGTAGCAAAGTGCTAGTTTGGAGTTTAGGGTAAAATTAAATCTCTCAGTCAACTGTAACGCTTCAGACCTCGTAAAAACTATGCTCTGAAACTGAAAGGCTTTGCTGCAAGCGTGTATGCTCCTAATGCAAACAGCCGTGCCTTGCATCATGTAGCGCGCAGACGAAATAGTGCAAGCGGTTTACAAGAATGGGAGCAAATCTACATAAATATGTAGAGCAAAAGGAGAGGAAAGAGAAAGAAGAAGAAGACGAGTGTATTAAGACGACGGGAAGAAGATAAAAGGAAGAGATGTGGAAGAGAAAAAGGGGGTCAGAGAGAAGCGAAGCAAAGTGTGAAATCAAAAGACAGTGAGGCAGAATGAGACTGTTGATGGCGCACCATAAAACAGAAGGCAGGCTCTTGCTGGTGTTTACTGTGGGTAGAGGCAAGGTAGCATGCCTTTGATCTCCAACAAATCGATCCATCTTACCTTTCATCCCGCTTTCATCCAGCCAGTTCTTCCATTCTCGGGCTCTGAAAGCTGAGTTTCTCCTTGTCCATATATAACCGTGGCGGAATAAAGATCAGGCTGCACAGACACAAAAGACCTGCCAGCAAAGTTCTGCCGCGATTCCGACTCACCGTTTCAGACGCGGGCATGCAGAGAAATGCATGGTTAAATAAGATTCAGGTTTACTAGAAAGTTACTGTAAACAGAAATCCTTGTGTTCAAAACAAGTAGGGACAAGCTCAACTGTAAGCTAATGCAATACCGCTAAGAATTTGGTTGGCTCCAAAAAAGAAGGAGAAAATAAAGAAAAACGGTTTTGTTCTTCACTTGTTTTTGTTTCTTCATAATTATAGTTTGGCCTTTGGTTAATTGCGACAACAGACTTTAAAGGGATTCTGATTTCCATTTCTTTAATTGTCTGTGAAGGTTCTCAGTCATCCAGGTCATGGTACATCCAAAAATGGTTTACAGTTGCCTTTTTTGGCCATTTCTTTCATTAAATAGTGTTCTTAATGGTTTCCAATTCGATATGCTGATCAAAACTCTAAGTAGGACGTGTTGTAAACTACAGCTGTGCACTCCAATCAGGTGTCGTCCCACTGCTTCACCCTGCTTCCCATGTTTGGAAGGTCCCTGCCCTTACAGATGGCACTGATCACAAGTACATTCACTAGACTTTATTTCCACCAATTGTTCACCACCAATCTTGGTTATGTGGAAAACAATTAAGAGTATTCTGTCTAGGTTCAGATCTGTCATTATGGTTTCTTCGATTATAAAAGGTAAGACGAGGTAAGACAACACAACATACCTGACCGTCTTAATTGCTCCCATCACAATTACTGCAGTCACTAGAGACTAAACAAAGGCTTTGGGTCATGTGCTAAAACAATAGATGCGCCAAGTGACGGCTAAAGGTTGTAATGCAAGGGCCGATCGTACAAATACCACATCCCTTGAGGTCATATTGTTTTGGCTTATTCAACCTGGCAGAGCTTGGTACCATAAACTATAAAACAGCCTCTGCTGGCGTTACTCGCCTGCTGATGGTGCCAAAGCTTTTTATTTAAGGTTCTTATCAAAGTTTTTATTTCTGCCTAAAGAGGTAAACACAAAATTGGAAACACCTCAACGGCTTTGAGGCCAAAACGTATTGACCTTTGCCTCAGTCGATGGGAAACTCCTTGGATTTGGGATTTTGAAATGGCAGCTTAAAGCAACAAATGAAACACAGCAACACTGCATTCATTTTAATCACGGTATTACCAGATCATTGTATCCATACTCGGCATAGAGCAGCCAGTAATATCACTCCATGTTATTTTACCTTCAACGTTTGTGGGCTCCTTTATTGATATACAATATACATGAGTACACAATTATGTCACCTGCTGTGTACAGGATACACATATTACATCAGCCTTTCTGAAAGGTAAATAGCACGTGTATACACGTGCTGCTCTTTTCTTTACCCTCATACGTTTTAGTTGAGTAAATATTGTGGATAGACAAGACTGTGCAATGAGTGAATCTTTGGACTGTGGGAGGAAGCCAGAGGATCAGAGTACTCCACACAGAAAGGCCCAGTCGGCCCATGGATCCAAACCCGGAACCTTCTCACTGTGAGGCATCAGTGCTAACCACCGTTTACTGTATTTATCAGTTCTGTCATTCTTATCTTATATTAAATCATTTCAGCATCGAGACCAGGCTTTAGACTTCAGTTTTCACTGAAAGTTACCTTTTATTGAATCCAAATTTGGAATATACGGCGTGTCACTTTGAAATACTAATGTCTTTACGATTGTTGTCACATAATGCCTAATGTGTTTCCACGTTGAGCTAATGTTTTTTGTTTTACCTAGATACGCTGGCCCATTCACCCGCCCCGACATCCTCGCACTATGCCTTCGGTTTCAGTACGTGTGGCATTGTCATGCTTTGTCACTACTAGGCTGGTTCCCAGTATGAATTGCACCCTGCTGAATCACTCAGCAAAAACAATTAAAGCATATTTGGCCGTGAAAGGTCTGAGAAACAAAGCAGAGTGTGCGAGGGAGAGTTTTTTTTTGGTCGAGGTATGCGGACGTATACACCAGACATGCTGCATTCCTTAAATACCAGGCACACTCAAGCTGGTGGAGCCTGTTACTGGACAAGTAAAGCCGAAACTACATGTCAAGATACTACATGTGAATAAAACGAAGCAATATATACACATACACAAATGCTGAGCGCTTGCCTATCTTTTTATGACTATGCGATTCATCTTATCTCAAAGCTTCTCCGTTGGGTGAGGTACGTCAATGATTGTGGCGGCCAGGTCATCATGACTCTTGGTCAGACAAGGGATTGCTGAACCTGGAGATTTGTTTTGGTTCATTGACCTGTGGAAAAACAAACCGGTATCTAACTCTAATCTCAAAACTAGATGAGAACCGACAATGAAGGTTGACTCCTTACGTTGCAGGAGGAAGCCAGCAGCAGGAAATACTGCAGCTAAAGAAACAACTGCCGTTATATTTTGTGTTTGCACGAGAGTAAAGGCCTGTTCAGACCTTGCATTAAGATCCACACTGAGATTTGAGAGATCCTTTCTTTGGTAGTGTGAACGAAGGTAGTGTGAAGACCACCTATACTCAGCAGGGGTGCTCCTTAGTCAACACGTGTGCCAAAATTGGGATGCACACACATAGAACAGCGCCGTTTTGGTCCAGATGGTGTCGAGATTTGTTTGCATGCACAGTGCGGAACTGAAATCGGATCTGGAGATGCATGTTAATGCCAGGTGTGAACACACGTACCTAAAGCTGGTCACTTGCAATCGGCTTGCCCAGATCGGATCATAATGCCGGACCTTGCGTGAAGATCCGATACATGTGTTCACACCTGGCATTAACATGCATCTCCAGATCAGATCATAACGTAGGATCTTGTAGGATCTGGAAGTTGTGAAAGTGAGCAAGCAAATACCAAGGGCATACTTATCTGTAGTGTCTTCTCTGGTAATCCTCGATCTTCCAGTTTGCCCCTTCATTGAGTGCCTCCACCTGACCTTGCATGAAGATCTTATATTTAGGTGTGAACACACGTACCTAAAGCTGGTCACTTGCAATCGGCTTGCCCAGATCGGATCATAATGCCGGATCTTCATGCAAGGTCAGGTGGCGGCACTCAATGAAGGGGCAAACTGGAAGATCGAGGATTACCAGAGAAGACAGTACAGATAAGATGAAGATGAAAAATAAGTAGAGCATCCCAAGTGTGCCCTCGTTACTCACTTTCACAACTTCCATTTCTCGTCTTGTAGTCTCATTCTCTGGGCTGATGAGCGAATCAGAGTAATCCCTTTCACCGATGCATGTCAGCACTGGTTCAACATGCTCAATCAGCTGAAACGTTGCCAGTAGGCCCCTTGAAGTATGACAAGCCATCACATGTCTTTACTTGGGCTATTTAATATAGATAAGTCCATTTAACAGTAGCTGAGCAGGGCCGGCAGACGCACACAACCTTGACACAAAACAACCAATGGTCTCAAACGCATGAAGAGGGCAAAATAGTTGATCAATTAACCTTTGACAAGCAACACTGTTCTCATAGAGGATCCTCGTGTGCTACACTTCAGCTGACACTGTTTTTTTTACATTTAAAGCATGACTGGCATTATTCATCTGAAAGAGTCACACACTTGTACACACTGTGGTTTTATATCTGCGCGATCTCCTATTCTTACAAGACTGGAGCCATTTGTTTTGTTCTCGTCGGTGCGCCTGACTCATCTTTTCCTTGAAAAACAGACCTGCTGCCTTTACCACCAAGGTCTGCACGTGCACCAGACGCGCGCACACACACGCACACACACTAGCTATTGCCATGTACACCAAAAGCCAACACAAACACAGACACGCATAAAAATATCTCAGCATGATGAGTTGTCAGTGCAGAGTATTTTTTCTGAAAGTGCTCACGCGTTGCACATTTGCAGCTTGCGCACGCTGCCGCGGGGCTATCAGCAGGAAAACAAATCATCAGTCTACCTGGCCAAACGATCAAGTGCGTACACACACACACACACACACATGTTTCGATTTAATTCTGCAGTTTTTGGCATTACATCATCACCCAGAGGCCTCGACAGCTGTTTCCCACATGAGAATCCCAGACTGTGTGTGCAGCGCTGACCATCTTTTTCCAGACAGCTGGTACACAGAGATTAAGCCGTTCAGTTTTGCTTTAACGCTTGCTGAAATGCTTTTGTATGCGCCCCTTCCAGTCACAACTGTAAATCCAGCCGTTCTTAAGTGAGAAATTAGATGTTCTTGTGACTTCCATGAAATCTAAATGAGCATTTTATTTGGCTAACTATAGGTACTGACACTCCGATCAGACATAACATTATGACCACCTTCCCAATATTGTGTAGGTCTCCCTTGTGACTCATCAGAGAATGGACCTTCTGAGGGTGTCCTGTGGTGTCTGGCAACAGGATGTTGTTAGTGGGGGGCCTTTTGGTCCATTTTTAATCCCTGTTTTTCTCCAGATTCATTGACGTATCACAATTTCAAGGATTTGAAGCCATGCTGACTTAAAATGAAACTTGTGAGTGTACGGTTACAACATTTCTATGGTAACAGCCATGCTTGTCAGAGCTTGACTGCTTAGCGACTGCTACACAAGTGGGAAATGTGTATGGGGATGGCTGCTGTCATCAAGGAGTCATTGCTATTGGGTTGCGGTGCCTGGTCTGGTTTAGGTGGGTTGTACATCTCTAAGCAACATCCACCCGAATGCCACGTCCTAATGTTTCATTGCACTGCCACAAGGTGGTCAATGTTATTTACTTTCTTGGGGAGTAGCACCTAGTTCCTGGGTTAGGTGCCAACGACTATCCCAACGCTTCCCCGAAAGACCTTGTTGGATGTTGTGAACAGGTTTCGAACCTGTTTGGAGGACCCCATTGGATTTCAAGTTCAACATCTTAGCTAATCACCAGATAAAAGCTTGTATAGATGGTGAATGTGCAGACAGATCTGTGGATTTGTGTGCTGATTTAAAATGCGGTCAGATACACAGTCTGCTAATGCTGACCTTGGAAAGCTTACCGGAGTTTCTTGAGCTACAGACCACTCTGAGTAAACATCTAAACCTGACCTTTAAATGTAGTGCCATCAACATAATTACTATACGACATAGTGTCATTTGCATGTGATGTAGCACTCTGTCCTTTTTCCTCTAAAGAGGATCCCGGACAAAAGCACGGGCTGCGACAATACATTCGTTTCAGACTGAGGGTCTCCTCTGTGGCCTTCTGTTCCGGCAACGACTGAACTGAACAGACTGGCGGCGCTCCGTCCTTCACCCCTGCTCCCTCCCTGTCCGTCCTGGCACTCATCTCCGCTGTTAGGTAATCATCACATGCCTGTGTGTTCTCCCCCAGAGGGCAAAGAGACGGGAGGGGGGCCAGAGTGATGGGAGTGTCCACTTGATCTCTTCAAATGGACCGATCCACTGAGTACAACTCAAATGCATGTAACAGCTCGTTGGGTTGTCTGTGCATAGATAACACCTGCTTTTTTTATTTTTCTAAACCATGTTTCCTCCTCCCTCAGTGCACACTGTTTCTCTCTACACAAACACATTCTCGAGAGTTGATGAGCTGACTCATTTTTTCTAAGAGTTCCAGAAAATACCCCCCCTATCCCTTCCCAACAGACACTCACACACGCTGGTCTGTCACCACAAGCCTGAGCAACCACCTCCATTAATTTAATAGCTGTTGTCATGGAGATTCTCGAGAATAATCTGGACAGAAGTCTGAGACGGCTTGATGAGAAAGAGAGCTGATGGAGAGAGGGCTAACCCTTTTGAATGCGTAACGCTGCAGCCATATCAAGTCTTTAAAGGGACAGCTTTTTCATCTTGACGCTAATTAAAGTCCTCCAAGCCGGTTGTATAGCCAGTGCAAAGGGTTCTATCTTCTCCTTTTTTTTATACACCACCACAATATCAACATCCAGTTGCTTTGACACAGGTCAGAAGATGTGTGATAATGCATGGAGCTCTGCAGGAAATCTCGGCCCCCCCGAGGGCTTGTCTTTCAAGCTGTGATGGCCGAGTGGTTAAGGCGTTGGACTTGAAATCCAATGGGGTTTCCCCGCGCAGGTTCAAATCCTGCTCACAGCGTTGCTGTCTTTCTTGAATGAGCTCACAACATCTCAATCAATCAGGATTGTTTTCTATCTTCATTTCTTCCCCAAAGACAATGGTTCCCTGTTCTTCTCGGCCTCCATTGTGCCTCCAAACATTTGTGACTCATCAGAGAATGCACATGGGCCTTTTTTTCTCTGCACTTAACATTAAAGTTGAAAGCATGAGGTTACGACATGGGAAGTACAGAAATGACGGATACTTAAGTGATAACATCATTCTTACTTTGTCAGAGCTTGACTGCTAAGTCACTGTTGATAAGCGGGTAATGTCATGTAGAAACTTAAAAGGTATAATGAAGTAATATGATGGTTTTTCAAAAATCAACATGTTCCTCAATCACGTGGACTCCTCTCAACTCCTTTTGACAGCAGCAGTACAGCTACAGCAAGATTTGTCTTTTGAAATTCTCTTGGCCGTAGACCAATAAGACAATGCTTTAGCAGTACAACATGTTGCCCGGATTATAACAACCCTAAATCCATTCTATGTCCTATGCCGTGTGTATTTCTGATTTAATAATCATAGTATTTGCTGGTACTTTGTCACTGAGGATCAGCTTGTTGGTTGTCTTACTCAGACCATTTGGTAGCCTCTACCATTTGTAATTTAAAACAACAGCTACGACAGGATCACGTTAAAGGTGGTGAGTTGTCAAGACACCTTTATGATCGGCTGAAGCATGTTAAAGTCTCTTTTGCAATTCATTTTAGGAATTTTTTAGCGCAGATTTGTGCACAGGCAACAGCTGTGATGGCCGAGCGGTTAAGGCGTTGGACTTGAAATCCAATGGGGGTTCCCCGCACAGGTTCAAATCCTGTTCACAGCGCAGTTAATTGGTTTATTTCTTGGCCTCCCAGGTTCCCTCAGTGCTAAGTTGACATTAAATGCCCATATATGGCTAAAATGTTGTACTCTTGTGCAGAAAAAAAAACTGCAAAGTCTTAATGAAGTGGTTAATGCTTAAGCTCATGACATTTCCAGAGCTGGTGAATCCCTTTAACCTCAAAGACATTGGACTCCTCTGGGCAAGTATCTGAAAATGTAGCTACCAGATGCCTACAAAGAGGAGAAAGCTACAAAAACATATGAAGCCACTTCCAGCTCGCTGTTTCCACTGCCTGGAATGTCTTCAAACCATTGCTCCAATGTATAGCACTAATGCAGAGTTAACAGAAAGAGTATCTATCTATCTATCTATCTATCTATCTATCTATCTATCTATCTATCTATCTATCTATCTATCTATCTATCTTTAGGCTATCTATCTATCTATCTATCTATCTATCTATCTATCTATCTATCTATCTATCTATCTATCTATCTATCTATCTATCTTTAGGCTATCTATCTATCTATCTATCTATCTATCTATCTATCTATCTATCTATCTATCTATCTATCTATCTATCTATCTTTAGGCTATCTATCTATCTATCTATCTATCTATCTATCTATCTATCTATCTATCTATCTATCTATCTATCTATCTATCTATCTTTAGGCTATCTATCTATCTATCTATCTATCTATCTATCTATCTATCTATCTATCTATCTATCTATCTATCTATCTATCTATCTATCTATCTATCTATCTGTCTATCTATCTATCTTTAGTCTATCTATCTATCTATCTATCTATCTATCTATCTATCTATCTATCTATCTATCTATCTATCTATCTATCTATCTATCTATCTATCTATCTATCTATCTATCTATCTATCTATCTAGCCTAAAGTGACTGGAAAGACTGCTTGTGAGAACTCCCTGTAAGTTCGTTGAAAGGACGAGATGTTGCAATCCCTCATTCCCTCATGTAGCACCACTTATAATTCATGGGAAGATCTCTTAAGGTGGCTGCTATGACGCTATACCATAAGACCAGGTATGATAATTAAGATATAACAGAGAATGCTGTTCCACCCATTAGCTAGCATATTTTTGAGAAACCTTAAAAACACAATAAAAACAAAACAATATCATAAATTCTACTAGGCCAAAGTGCAACTCATGTAAAACTAAAAAATTTACATATCCCCAGAGTTTGTTTTGCTGTCATTGCCTGTAGGGATGGGATTGGATATCTAGCCCAGCCTGTTTCCAACACCTGCATTCAGCTGACAGTTGGGTGTGGAGCTGCAGGGCTGGGATGGTGGAATGGCCTTTTGACGTCAGTCCGGTTCTCCTTCCTGCTGTGACGTGCCAACTGTGTACAGCCAGAGGAGTGAATGACAATAGGGAATAAGATGAATCACAGAGGAGGGAAGAGCTGCCGTACCAGCTTAGTGTTATCTGAGCTGCTTCGAAGTGGAACCGGATGCTCTGGGATGTGGGCTTTCTGTCAAGATTGCATGCAGTATTTTCCAAATAGTTTTTACAGTTGCTTGTTTGGGAAGTGATGCAGTTGTTTATACTAGAAAATTCCGAGGCTGGATTACCTGCCCTGGAATGCCAGGTTTGCTCAATATAACGTGGGTCTACATAGTTTGATCAGTTACTCATTTGCACCAGGCCTGCTGTAGCAGGAACTATGATAGATCCTTCATCTGATACTGTATTCCCTTGACTCTTGTTTACAACATAGTTTTACAATGCCAGTATATATATGACACACAAAAGATCCTGGATGGACTGTAAGGATGCAGCTGTCTTTATATTAATTAGCAATACAGTTTATCATATAAAATGTCTTTTTGGCGTCTTTGCCTCAGACTCAGATCTTAAGTTAATGATCACAAAACTGAACACTAAATACTGACATTTGAAAATAAATATCCCGCGATAGACTGGCGACCTGTCCAGGGTGTACCCTGCCTCTCGCCCGATGACAGCTAGGCTCCTAAAGGACAAGCAGTTACAGAAAATGAATGAAGTAAACCTTCTCAACCAAGGTGGAGGATGGAGAACCTCAAACAGTTAATAGTCTATTTCAGAAGTGAAACGTTTTGACTAAATTCAGGTAACCAGGTCATGCAGATCTAAATGACGTGCATTAAACCCGGACTTTTACTGGATGTCCATGGTGGCACGGAGACACCAGAGCAGGTTGTATTACAATGAATTTAAAAAAAGTACACTGCAAAATAAAAATACACCCGGCAACAAATCAGTGGTGTCTTTTCTCGGCCTGTCCTGAGATGTCCTTTATCCACAACATCCCAGTTGCGGGCAGTTATGGCAAATTAAGTACCCAAAGACATTTAAGTGGGTAAGTAGGCCATTGGGGGCCTTGCATTACAAATTAAACATTTTTAAAAAAGCAGAATACCTTTGAAATTAGATTTAAAAGTTGGTTTTAATAATACATCAGTTGAAAATTGGCTAGCAGGTTCAATAGAAGGAGTTGTAGAGGTAGCCTTGCGGCGTTTGTGTCTGTTCAAATCACGTGGAGCTGTAATACCTGCGAAAATAAAGTGTTGACACTGAACAAGTGGCCTGCTAAGATGAGCCGCTATAGGTGGCTCCCTGCAGGCATGCGGCATGAACGGTGTCAGAGAGCACATAGCTGAAATCGCCGACATGCTTGACATTCTGGGGAGCAGCCTGCAACGCCGAGGACACTCCCTGGGATAACCTTTTCTTATTTATAACCTGTGGATTAACACGGCATGTCAGACCTGAAGACTCAGAGGAGGATTCCTTCCATACGCATCATTCCAGCAGCTCGGCTTCAGTGCGAGCAGAATTGCCAACGTGGGTTGAATGTAAGGGAAATAAATGCCCGTACATGGATGGTTGCTATGCAGCAAACCAAAATGATGCATTTGGATGTAATAGAAAACTACATTGTGTAATTTTCCGTCAAAAAACGTCGTTGGCAGCGATTCAGCACAGACTGAAAATGTGGCCTTGGTGTGGAGATTGGAGGGTTTTAGCGCAATGGTTTCACTCCCCAATTAGCGGTAACATTAAGTCTTGGACGATGTTCTATTTTGGAAGGCATGTCTCATCTGAAATTGCGCGTAAAGCTGGAGCCTCCCTTTAACTGGCCTGGCCTTGGACTGACAGAGTTTGGAGATACTCATCAAAAACCGCAGAGCTGTCTAGAATTACCGTGCTGCTGCTGCTGCTGAGGAGGAAAACGTGGCCGGCAGAGACGCAGGGAGAGGGGAGAAGCAGGAAAGAAACGGGAAGCGGCAAATCAAAAGTGTCTCCGCACGAGGGTATGCGAACGCGGGTGATTCTTCCCTGATTTGACGTCTCCGTCTCTGTGAAGCACCGGCGGCCGAGACGGCACATCTATAGCACGCGGCTCCCGGCGTCGCTTTAGGGGAAGCAAAAAGGAGAAGTGAGGCAGAGTTGGACGTGTGGATGCGTTCGGACCAGATTCTAAAGTTAGATATTGCGTCAATCACACACACGGAGAGAGAGACAGAGAGAGAGAGAGATAGCCCTTACTGGAGACTATGTGTACTCAGCCTGCAGTCTGTACTGTAATTATGCAGGGTAAGAAGGGTTCCTCCCTAAAAAATTACAAAGATTAAATGTTAAAAGCAACAAACAAACTATAAAGTTTCCACCTCTGCGCTCCTCAAACGCCAGGTCAAAGGAAAATGAAAAAAAAAATAGAAGCCTATTTTTAATTCTCGCCGGCCCCGAGAGGCCTCCAGACGTCTCAGAGACAGCAAAGCGAGCCAGGTAAATAAAGCTGACATGAAGACAGATAGCCCGAAAGAGGCAGACAGGACCCAGACCCTAGAGAAAAAAAGATAGCGAGGGCGCACACATGAAAGGGGAGAGGTGAGCGAAACGGCTTTATTGACCGCCGCAGTGAGGAGGAAAGAGACGGGGAGGTGCCGAGCGGAGGGGAAAGGAAGCGGAGCTTGGTTAACGCTTTGCGGCCTAACCAAAGAAAGTGAAAGATTTAATAGAAGCCGGACCAAGCAGAAGTCGCGGGCAGAGGGTTCCCCTGTCCATTCTGCTGACTCACTAATCCCGCTACTTACTTACTTACTGCTCCAACAGCTGAGTCGCAGCAGGAGGGAGCCTCCAATCAGGATAATTGGATTGACTGAGCAGAAGCCGAAGTGGGCGCGGGGAGGGTTTGGACCAGTGATTTAAAGACCATAGGGGGATGGGAAAGAGGATCTAAGCAGGATTTATGCTCTCTCTCTCGCTCTACGACGTACATGCTGGTTGGTTGGATAAACATTAGTAGCCTAATTTGGATCTGCATGCTTGGCAGTTTTAGGAACTTCCCAGTACAGGTGTATCGGGTATTGGCACCACAAGGGGTACTTGTACATGAGAGGGAAACAAGTCAGAACCAAAGCTGAAGGTCCGGTCATGAATTCACTCCGAGAATGGCCATGGGTCCTCTGAGGGTGTCCTGCGGTGTCTGGCAACAAATGTCTTTAGTAGGGGCCTTTGGGCTTGTTCCAATGCATCCCATGCGTTGATATGTCCTAAAGCACGTCATTAAATTAAGCATTGTTAATAACTCACATGGGAATCCATTGCACTGCGCCTATTTCCTTGAGTCACCCTAAAATGACGTTGCTGTGGGAACCACTTCTTTCTCTGGGAGAAAGTAGCCCTGCTCGTCGGTAGGATTAAATTAATTGGCGTGTTTGCTTTTATTAGGGTGTCAACACGTTCGAAAGGAAGACGGGGCAGGTAGAGTCATGTCGATTTGCACTCCGGCATTACATACTGCATTTCCGATGTGAGGCTGCAAAAATGCAGTTCAACAGATTTCCAAACCTACACTTTCACAAAAGTGTATAAATGCGGCCTAGTTGTAAGGGCTAGGGTTGGGACAGCAGTGTAGGTGGCCCCAGGTCCTGCAGGATCACATGTATGAGATGATAGTATCACTGTCAATGGATGGAAGTCAAACAAGAGGAGGGGGCTGTGGGGTTTGGTATCAGGGGATAAACCCAAGCCAGTCATGTGGGTGGGGGCAGGGCTTTCACATTCCTGTGTGACTGAGCTCCACTGGCTGAATTCCAGAGGAAAGACCAATAGAACCAGACAGGACTGATAACGGAGATAAACGACTGAATGGTACCAGGAGCTTCATTAGATTAATGGAGTCGGTGTGAATTTAACTGTGTGGTATTAAATCAGAGTTTCTCCTGAGTCCATTGTGTAGCTTTTTACATTTCAGACATAGGTTCAGTGGAATCAGTGTCTTGACCTAAGGACTTGGCCGCCAGTGCGTCTGCGACCTTAGCTCTTTGTGGTGTTGCAGAGAACATTGATGCTAGCTGGCCATTGGCTATAGTCTTTTGCGTTGCATTTAAGTGCAACTTTTAGTCCGGACCTCCTCTTACCAACTGAGTTTGTCACGTTGGATTGTAGGGGCCTTGACATGGGAGTGTTTGAAACCTACTACCAACCTACCAACTCTTGGTGCTTCGGAAAAAATAGGACATCTGGCATGACTTCACCAGCTGCCAAGGAAAAGAAACTGATGATGGATCAAGACTCAAGCAGCACTTGTAGCAAATGGAATAACTTTATTAGAGCACACTGACAGGAGAAGTAGACGACATTCATCATCTTGCGACCTGGCATTAGTGTGGATGCTACTTAGACATGCATCACCCACCGCCCCCACCCCATAGCAACGACACTCCTTGGTGTAGAAGGACGATGCATCCTGACACAGGCACACACACAAAAAGGCTTTAGGAACAACTCAAACAAAACATGAAGAACAGCACAAGGTGTTGACCTGGCCTCCAAATTCACTAGATCCCAAACTGATCAAGTATTTGTGGGATGCATTGAAACAAGCCTGATCCACTAAGGCCCCTCCCCTCAAACCCATAGCACCCAAAGGCCCCCGACTGACAACATTCTGTTGCCAGCCACCACAGGACACCCTCAGAAGGCCCATGTCCATTCTCTGATGAGGCACAGGTGTTTTGGAGGCACAAGGGAGACCTAGGAAGGTGGTCATAATGTTATGCCAACTGGTGTATGTACATGATTGGTTGTTTCCATTTAAAATGACTTTTTTTCTTCATGCATTAACGTAATAAAGACTCCCGAAATAGTTTCCTGAGGAATTATTTAGTGCTGCAGGATACCCTGTGCAGCAAAATACTGACTTACTCCAGCACAGATTGGAATCCCACATTTATTGATTTCTGTTGTGCACAGAATGCTTGTTTGAAGTCTACCCTGCACACAGCCTCGCTTTTATTCCTCCTTCAATTATTCAAGAAAGGCCAGACCTCTCATGTATTATTCTTGGTAGTAACAAATATTACCATAAACCCACACACACTGCAACTGTCTCCACGGGAGAGATGCAGATGAAATGGATTTTAGGTACGACTGCACGCCACTGACGTCACGGAAACCTAAGCAGAAGCAGGCAGTGGGTTTCACGCTCGGGGTAGGGCCCCCTCCTGAATAGACTCTGAAGGGAACGGCCTCCTCGAAGCAGGTCAGCGATATGAGCCACAGCACTTGATACTATTATATGGCACAGGGAGGTGGAAGGGAGGCGAGTTGCTGAAAGAGAGAAGCGTGATAAAAGAGGTGTGTGTGGGAGACATAATGGAATGACCTTCTGATGAAACTGTAGCCCGAGGACGCTGACATGAAACCTGTTTGATCCAGGCAGGGTACTGCCCGCACACCCACCGAGCATCGGCACAGTGCACCCACTTCCAAGTCTTCTTAGTCACTTCGCCTATAGCTACGTATCTGTGGGTATGTGGTTTTTCTGCTTCTAACCCGAGATGGTACGTGCAACAACCTGCTAGCATGAATCACTTGACATTGTTCCCCGAGACCATTTAATTTCCAGATAACTGCAGAACGTGATGCCTTTCGGGACATGTTTTTACAGCGCTGACGAGATCAGTTATGTGCGCCTGACAGAAATGATTATGTCCTCACATTTTCCCACGTCCTGACGATTAATCACAAGTCACGTCA
The DNA here is from genome assembly GCA_005024645.1 of Planiliza haematocheilus. Lineage (NCBI taxonomy): Eukaryota > Metazoa > Chordata > Actinopteri > Mugiliformes > Mugilidae > Planiliza > Planiliza haematocheilus. The sequence continues at coordinate 2,787,961 of SRSE01001373.1, forward strand.
GCCAAATTCTCAGCCGTAAAACACAGGAGCGGTACTCCGCTAAAGTCAGTGTGTGTGTGTGTGTGTCTGAAAATAAAGACTCAAGCTTCCGTAAAGTAATGCCAAAGTTGCTCAATAATTTATTAAGTTGACATTTTACAAAACAATATGTACACAATGTAAAAACAACTCATTTCTTGTTTGAACTTCAACCATTTAGCCACCCCTGGAACACACCGAACTGTGACGAGCAAACCACTTTGGTGAAAAAGTGAAAAAAAAAATTTGGCTGGACTCAGCAGCTTCAGTGTTTCAGTTCGTAAGTGTTAAGTTGGTGGCACGTCTCGCTATCCTCCCAGTGGCGTACCTAACTGAACACTGGGCGGTTCCTAACCTAGAATACTCTTTATAAGTCTTCTTTTGGTCAACACAAGTGTCGCTCAACATTCCCAGGCAGGGTGAACATCATGCAACATTAAGATTTGGAGTAAAGTGTAACATTAAAACGTTCGCGGAGAGAACAGGAAGTAGGCCCGGGCCAGGCCTGCAGGTCTTTGTTGGCACTACAAGTTCCTGTGAGTAGTAATACAAAATATCCTTCAATATTGGAGTGAGTGCGTCAGTGAGAGTTCGTCGTGTATTGCACTGCCGTCGTTCCCTTCCTCGTGCTCCTTCTAAGGATGAGAGATGAGGAGAACAAGAAGCAATCCCAAAGGAAGCGGGACTGTCTAGAAATGTCTCGAGGACGAGAGAGGGCGTCAACGTTGGACAGAACAAGGTCTGAACGGGAAATGTTCCAACTTGAAAGGGCTCGAGGACCCACTGGCTCCATTCAGCTTCCAAAAGTTGTCACAGATATGACTACTGAGAAGTTCCTCAGACGGGGGGAGAGCCCGTGAAGTTCCTTCATCTCTTCTTCTTGCTGTGTCTGAGCATCTTCTTCCTCTTCAGAATCATCTCGTAGAGCTTCTCCAGGCCTGCCTGCAGGCCCTGGCCGTCCAGTGCCGAACAGCCTTGCGTGTGATGCAGCGTGGACGAGCTCATCTCGTGAAGGGCTAGCACCTTCTCCACCTGAAACACAGAGACAAGAGAGGTCATTCACAGGTTGGTGGGAGCTTCACTAATGGAGGAGGATTCTCTCTCCAATGGGATAGTCAACTATCAAGTCAAAGGTTTTGGAGAAGCATCGTATTTTGGGAAGTTGTGATGGACATTTTGCAGACTGGATAAAAATTCTGATGCAGAAACAATTGAGAAAAAAACACCACCCAAAGTCCTGACCCATCCGTAACTTTAAAAATTGCTTTGTTGGGTCCGATCAATAATTACCTCTGAAGCTGACATGGCTCCGTCCAGGTCCTGTTTGTTCGCCAGTACCAGCACGGGCACGCCCTGGTTCTCCGCCGACCGGGTGATCCGGTGGAGCTCCACCTTGGCCTCCTCCATGCGCTCCGTCTCGGCCGCGTCCACCACGAACACCAGTCCATCCGTCCTCCTGGTGTACGATTTCCAGAGCGGCCTCAGCTTCTCCTGGCCGCCGACGTCCCACACCTGGAACGTGGTGGTGTTGGCCTTGGAGTTCCCCATTGGCACTTTAATCCGCTCCATGTTGAATCCCTTGGTGGGAATGGTCTCGACAAACTCCCACAGCTTGAGTCTGTAGAGGAGGGAGGTTTTTCCCGCAGAGTCCAGACCAATCACTACGACGTGCAGCGACTGGAAGCTGGGGAGGAACGGGGTGTTGGGGGCGATCTCTGTTAGCTGGTTCCCCATGTTAAATGTAACCCTGTAGAAGTTTTAGGGATAAACGATCTCCTCTCTGCTCCTTTAAAATCCCACTTTCTTGTTGTTTTGCACTTGCTTCCTGTGTCCTTAGTAGTCAAAACTCAAGCAAGTGTGTGTCGTGAAGGCTTTGATGGTGGCCGGAGGGACGGGAGAAGTCCGTTCACACTCCTGGCCTCACTTCAAAGGCTGGTGTAGGAAGATACAGACCACCTGGCTGCAGTCACAGAGGACCTGGAGAATAGAGGGAGAGGGGGGAGGAAAAAATGAGTCAGCTATTTTAACAAGGGCACCGGGCTGTCAGTAATTAGACTTGCTCTGACTTTGTGCAGCTCCGAACCACTGCCTCGTGTGAAATGAGCAGACGGATCTTTTTTTTTTTTTTTATCTGATTGTAGGTTGAACCAGTTAACCAGGGCTAAAAGGAAACTGTTGATTTTAATAAAGCTTTAATTTTGTGCCAGGGAACGAGCAGAGCTGCAGCTTCTGCACACTGCTGGCAAGCTTTTGTCCTGACTCACGGTGACCGTACAGTGAATGGTGGGCAGGAGGCACTGTCAGCAGCTGCAGTGTGTGTTGTTTTTTTTTCTGTTTCTAGCTGCATCACGCACAGAGCTGGAAAAACTGGGATCAAAAAGAGCTGCTGAGGGTAAAGGAATCCTGTCGTGCCTGTTCTTTTGATCAGATTCAGGCACTGATCCAGACATGTGCAAACTATTTTCAGACAAACAAAACATTAGTTAGATGGGTAGATTGTTAGTTACTTTGTTGTGGTATAAAAAGAAACTTGATTTATGATAACAAGAAATGCCCCAAAATAGCAATGGTTCATATTTTTGACATTTTAGTTCACAATTTTGCGTAATTTATCATACTTCTAATGTAGCTAGTTAACATAAGAGTGTATCTTGTTACTCTATTTTATTCATTTTTTTTATTTTAAGTATTTTTTTTTGTTTGTTTTTTTATATATTTTTATTTTTGGCCAAAATGGGCTTCTGTAGTCCTATCCCGTATACAAACATGCGCCAAACAAGCAAAATACATGAACAAGATTATAAAAAATAAAATACATATTTTAAAAACGAATAAAAAATAAAATTACGTGCTTTACATGATTTCTGTGTAAAAAGAAGTTACTGTTTGGCTTGTTGTAAATTTTCTAAACCGTGAAAGGTCTGTCGTCGCTGATACTCCTGCAAAAGCGGACTCTTCAAAGGACTGGGCTTAACCGTATATTCGAGCTGCAACAAAGTCAACAAAACCTTTGTTGCGTGGATTTAGGGGTGAAATTGTGAAAATGTCTCACCTGTCAGCACTTCCACCTTGCGCAAAGTAGTCAGCATAGTTGCCGGGCGGCGAATTTCACGGTAATATCCGAGTTAAATCCCGTTTGAGTCGTCTTTAGAAGCCGCTACCGCGCGGAGTCGACGGTCTTTCTCTGCCTGTTGTCCGGAGAAGAGTGGAGGCAGGAGGGAGGCAGCGCCGGGGAAAAGCTTCACCAACCCCCAAGCTCCTGACGTAACGCCAGCGGGAGGGACAAAGATGGGGATCGATGAAACCTGTGACTCCTAGAAACTTTTCGAAACAGGCGTCTGATTTTAAAGATAGTTTGTTTGTTATTTTGTTACTGTCATTGTCATATTTATCGTTTATACCATTTCGTAGTTAGTAACTAAACGTCGACTTCCCCGAAAGACGAAGAGTAGAGGAGAATGTTCGAGAAACGTCGGGTTTCTCTGTGGTTTCATAATTTTTCAAAATTAATTATTTTTTAATTAGCCTAATATAAACTATAAAGATTATATTTCTAAATTGAAGTATAAAAAGCCAAAAATGTATATATATATATATATATATACAAGAAAAAAATACATACATCGTTCAAATAATTTTGATTTCAAACATATTAATCTTTTTAGTCCTGTTTATATACACATTGTCACTCTCAGTTCATGAGATTATTGTATTTTTTTTTTAATTATTATTTCCAACTTTATGGGCAACAGTGTGTATATATACATATCATCATATATATCACTGTATATATCTACTCTTAACCTGTTTCTCTCATTTTTTATTTTTTTATTCTATTTTTATTTTATGTGAACAGACTGATATTTATTCTTGACACTTATTTAAGTTCTGTGTGTTTTTGCACAAGAGAGCAAAAGTTACCAGAGTCAAATTCCCTGTATGTGCACACATACTCGGCCAATAAAGCTGATTCTATACGTCATTTCTGATACTATTTGAATGTGACTTAAAGCTGTGTTACATCATTTGAAGGAGACATTAAATGGCACATATTGATCAAGACTATTGCACTGACAAAATGACAAGCAAACACATATTTTTTTTCCATAAATGTCTGCCTATGAACACAGTGAAACAGTCTCCTTGTATAGGTTATAGATAACCTATGAGTCAAATGTCCCAATAACAGTAATGCTTGGAAATTACCCTAAGGGGGCGTGTGAAAATGAGTTGCGTGGGCGCAAAGAAATATAAGTGTGTCTTGTGGCACAAATTGGCGTTATCTTACAATGAGATATGAAAAGAAGGGTGTCCCATCTTTTCAGAATTGACATTTTAAAATGTCAAGATGGCCCGAGTGAAACCAGAACTGTCAAGTTTCTCTTAGTAAAAAGGGCAAATCTCAATGGTTGTGTTTACTCCAGAGTCTTAGCTTGTTTGTGATGATATTCAAGATATGGCTTGCCCAAAGGAACGTTGTAAACATGGCTGTTCGGGTTATGAAGCAATCATTCCAAATAAGCTGCAACTGTCTCATGATTTGTCACCTGCCCTGCTACTGTACAAACTGCACAAACAAAGAATATTGGGAAACCTAGATCAGGTCTTTAAATGTCATGGGTGCTGCAGGTTGTGTCTTCATGTTACTCAAAGCCGGGGGAGAAGCTTATTCAGGTTCCGAAACCAAGATGTTCACATGTGCAGCAACCAGGATACTTGAAAAACCTGACTACCACCAGAGCACAGTGTTCCCACAAACTCATTAGCATTTATATAGAAGCGTTTGTTTCTGTCTTAGACGGATCTGGGAACCTAAATCTAGTTTTGAGAATCATTGTTGTGTTTGGTTAACAAAATTATGCACAGAGCAATTTAAAGCACAGAAGATATGAAGACAAGTAATCTTACTTCCAGGTGGCAAGCTTACAAAACAACATTTTTGGCAGCGTAAATAACCGTAAGACATAGGAACTTTCAGCTAAGAGAGTTTAGATGTAGGAAAGGTTTAATAATTTTTTTTTGTCAGCTATAGAATTAATACGTTTGGTGATGAAGCCAGGCCATACGGGAAGTGATGTCTTGACTTGGTCTGTCAATTATTTTCACACACTCCCTAATAAATACTGCAAAACTTGTTAAATTAACAACTATATTAAAAGATCAATACTTATGTCAAAGCAACTGTTCTCAAATTACAAGGGGGCCTTGTGGAACAGCTATCTATTTTGGCTACAGCAGGCCAGCGTGTCGTCATGGGTAACTACGGGCCATCCGTGACATAATGGGTCATCTGTATTGTTTTGCATGATAATGGCCAGCACGGTTCTTGCCCTGATACCCAGCCCTCATTATGATAACGACGTGGGTGTGGGCAGATGTATGTATGTATGTATGTCAAGGGAATGTGTGTGAGACCGGAGCCTGGTTGACTGACCACCTGCAGCAGACATGTGACGTTTAGTAGAAGGGTTTTGACGGGACAGATATGTTATGACGCCAAGTGATTCTTGGGTGGCAGCTAGAAAGGTGTTTGGATGCTGGGTGTCTATGCGCAAACACACCCAGAGCTAAAATGAAAGTACAAAGGACTGTTCTAGATTGGTTGCACCTTGTCTGCATACCTAACAAGCCTCATTCTGTTTCTTTTTCTCAAGAAAAAATCCCAGAGGGATTTAGGTATTGGGCAGGGCTTGGTAGTGAATAGCAATACTCTTGGATGTTGGATCTGGCAGAGGTATATCTGGATGACATGAATATAATTTAACCTGCTCTTCATCATGTTGGTCATTTATATAGCTGATACATCCAAGAAAGCATTTCTAAAAAGGCAACTGGACTTGTAGAGTTTTTTGAGAAGACGTTTCACCACTCATCCGAGTAGTTTCTTCAGTTGTATTGGACTTGGTGGGAGGTTTGAGGTTTAAAATGGAAACTTCTTCTGGAACTTTGTTTGTTTGTGTAAACAACCGGTAAAAGTTTCCTACTTAAACCTTAAACCTCCTACCAGACCCCTAGAGCTGAAGAAGCTATTTTTGGATATACCATGACCTGGATGACCGAGGACCTTCACAGACATATAGCTAAGGCCCTGGTAAAGTCATAACCCTGCCTTTATTTAGTGCAGTAAATTTCAGGAGCTATAAGCATAAGGGTAGAGGGAGGTATGACACGCAAAGGTCGGACCATGGTGTATGTAGTAATCTGGTAAGGGCCTTAATTATTTAGGTTAGGTGTTCAAATACTCTTTATCCATGTGTAGAATAAATCACATCATTGATATTAGTACTTAAACTGTAGTATTACAGGATGGTACTTTTAAACAATGTCTGAAAGAGTTGAGAGGAGGTCTGTTCACAATGAATCATTTTAAAGCATCATTTCAGTAAGTGACTGGGAAATATTAGCTTAGCTACTGGTATTTTCCGGACCTTCCACGCACATCTCAAAGACTTCATCAGCAATATGGTAAAGCTTTGTCGCCACAGAGATTGTTGAGTTCAGTCCACACAGGACAAGTCGAGAACAGCAAATGCCATTGATCCTCATCACACAGAGTAGCAGCGCACCCTGTTGTTGACAGGAGGAAGAGCAGGCTCCAACTGGCAATCAAACACCCAATGAACCTCCATAGTAATAAATAAGTAAAATATAAAATGAAAAAAGTGTTACATGAAATATTTGCGTGCTTTAAATGATTTAAAAGAAAAGCAGGGATGAGTCTGAGAGGGGAGCATAATCTGGGGTAGATGAGCAGTAAAACTAGGCTTGGTTGTGTGAGATTGGTTTCAGGCCATAGACTTAGATGTTTTGAGGTGAAAACTGTAGGTGGCAGTTTTTACCAGATTTTACGTTTGTACCAAATATTTTCATGTCTTTAATCTTTCAACGGCGTTAACACACTCCACTATATCCAAAACTTTTTGTTCTTAAATCTTAAATTTTGTTCTTAAAACTTTAAGTTTCCATTAAAATATGCCTGAATGCTGTTGTAGTCTAACTGCCGGCAATTGCCGAAGGTGCAAGGAGTTCACTGTCTTCTATCCTAATATCTGAGAGCATACTGTGGATAAAGCCACAGGCATGCAGGCGAACGCAGACATGCGGCTGTGGGACCATTGTTAGTGAGCCACAGGAGGTAAATGGCAATGATTTATCCACCCCGTCCCTTTCTGTTTCCCTCTAACAAAGCAGCCCGGGAGAGCGTTATGTTGCCTGGAAACCCCTCTTAACAAGGTCAGAGATGGGAGACTGACACCTACCTCAGCCTTCACCAGTCCTCGACCGAGGCTGCCGCATTCTTTCCAGGGCTCAGTTCAGGTGAGTAACCGCTCTCTTTTTCTTGCTCATTAATTCTCAGACGCCACTGTTGCCACGGTCGTATCGCCTGCTCTAAGAAACACATGTCAATCCATGTTGCTGTTTCATCGCATTTTATGCTACGATTATGCAGCTTGCATGAATATACTAGGTGCATCTTTCTCATGTTTATCAAATAAAAACACAGCTCTAAGTTACATGCATACGCAACGTTTATTCTGACTCGGACACTTTTAGCTTTAGCAACAAAACATCCAACATGTGAGCTCAAATGCAAGTGAACTTACTGCTGTGGCGTGAAAGTGCATTCAGTTCTGCAAAAAGCTGCAAGTTGGACATGCTCGCACTTCAATAAAATGGATCAAACTAGACCATTAGTTGTGACAGATATTGAGCGCATGCTAGGGGACATAAGTTGCACCGAGAGCAGGTAGTACAGGAAAGATCTGGTAATCAGAGTAGCCGATGGCAGTGGTTGGGCTTTAGAGCGTATCGGGTAACTATTGTCAGATTGACAGATATAACAGAGAGCAGTGCTATATTCTTGTGTCACGAGAAGCGTACGCCCTGTATTGACGAATGCTGCTCTTGCAAAACCTGCCCGCAAGTTTTGAGTTCTCAATATTAAGCGGTAATTTAACACCAGGCCCATCAAAGTGGGTCGCACCTTCCGACTGGGCTCTGGGTGACCTCCAAATAAATCCAACGGCAGAGTGCCCGTTTGAGCCAGGTGGGCGTAACACGGGCTTCGGGTCAATGCGGCAAACAAAACAGCTCGTGCTTCTTGTGCCAACTTGACTCACGCTGTAGGCAGTAACAGCTGCAAGGTTAAAGGACGGAAGCCTCTTGTAAGGTGCTCAGCAAAGTAGACGTTCGATAGCACACAGAACATTCAAAGCTGCTCTTGGAGGAGTTCGAGTTGTGTTATGTTTTCCTGTGGCGTCAAGTGAAACAAGACTTCAGGACAGCCTGTTGGTTTAAGAAATCCTGACTTTTATGCCACGTTACGTCGTCGAATAGAAAGTCATGATCGGGGGAAAGATTTGTATGGAAATGTCAGTCTTTCTACGGTGTCCCCTCTAGCTGCTCCACATCAGGATGTCAGCTATGCACTGGGAGGCCAGACGCCGTCAGAATGCCCTGGACCGTCGGATGGCCCGAAACAAACAGCAGGTAAAATGCTCATTTAGTTTCAAAGGCCGCCTTACGGTGGATCAGCGATGTCTCAACCGTACAGTAACACAGTCACAGTTAAACTTGTAGACATTTGCACTCTTCTCTCGTTCTGGTCTTCTCTGGTTTGCTTTGTTATTGGACGAGACAATGGAAAACCTGGACTGGAAACTGAGCAGGGACACGCGACACCCGTGCATTAGCCTGGACCTGTTTCCTGCATCAATCTGACAGCTTGTATCTTGTTGCTGATTTCCAGGTCGCATTCAGAGCCACACACAAATGTTTCAGTTTAGTTTTTTCTCCCCGGTTTATGTTTTTTTCCTACATTATATTATTTTAAAGTAAAGCAGCTTTAAATTAATAAGGCTTCTTTTCAACATAAGACATGCATCGCTTACAGGTATTTTCCAAACCAGCACAACCGGACACGGATATTACGGATCAGCTGGGACACAGAAAGCTAAAGCTCAGATACCTGAAGATATATTTTTATATTCTTCAACTATTCAGTCAGTGAGAACGGCAATATATGTCTCGTGATGGGTCCCTATTTGACTGATTTACCCTCTCTACCTACAACAAAATCTTTTAAATGTTCTCTTTTTATTAAATTGTCTGTGTTTGTGCTGCTGTTTTAAGTTCTCCTCTGTCTTTACAGCTGCTGCAAAAGGACTCTGAAACCAGCTGCAGTGCAACCGACTCAAACGCAACGCAAGAGCAACCAGGTACTGTGACGCTTGACACGAACTACTTAATATCTTCTTGACGGGCTAATGCAGCTGCAGCCTCGGCCTCTCTCTACTGCCCAGATCAGAAAACGATGAAGCAAAAAGCAAATCTTTGTGTGCAGTACACAAAAGGTGCAGCAGCGTGTTAGTGGAGCAGAGGCTCTGAACACCTCCGTCTAAGACAGGAAGTGTTCTGGTTAAGTTTTAAGCTGCAGGTCAAGCTTTTCTTTCGAAGCGCAGTAAGCAATAACTGTAGTTATATATGGAAAAGACACGAACACAGACTTGGAGCCTTTATGACTACAACTCCTGATCGTGGGGGGAGCCAATTTTCTGCATGAGAAACAGCTGTTTGCATTTAATTATCCACTCAATCATGTTCCAACATGTCTACTGTACTTCTGTCCACACTCACTTTCCATATGCAAATGTTCCCGCCTTAACAAAAGGACAGGATAATGGCGTCTTTGTTCAGTTTCTGGTTGAGGCGAATGTTTAGTCATCCCTTTGACACTCGAGCGGCCTCCTCGGTTAAATGAGAAACGGAGCGCGTTAACAGCTCATCCACGCGCGACTGTCAATTTAACGCAAGGAGATCCATGTCCACAACGCAAACATGCGTCACCCGCCGCGGCAACGACTGCAGTCACGGTGTGCTCAACCAGATCAACAGGGCCTCGCGTTTTATGCTCGAGCCAAATACTGCACACGCAGCAGATAGGCCGTCACGGTCCAGAGTGTTCTCATTAGAATGAGGACTGCTGAAAGATTCATGGAGCGCCACGCGGGCCCGCTCTCACATATCACCAACCACAGATTTGTGACCTGGTGAGGATTGATGGGAAAGCAGTGTGACGATAAAGTCAGGTGTTATTTTTCTGCATAATAGTTTTTAAATATGTAAATAATTGGAAGAGACTTGCCTGATGAAGCTATTTAGAAGCTCCCATATGGTCTAGCGGTCAGGATTCCTGGTTTTCACCCAGGCGGCCCGGGTTCAACTCCCGGTATGGGAAACTAAATATTTAGGCGTTTTCACTGACCGTCTGAAGAACAGCAACTTAAACCCACAAATAATCAGAATATAAATAACTCATTATACTTTTTTAAATCAGATTTATAGGCGGGATGTAAACGCTCAATAATCTGTGTACACGTCTCCACTAAACTCATTCCTAATTTGATGCTAACTGCTTAAAAGTAAACTCAGCGATGAGTGTAGCAGCTCTGGCATAGATTAAACATGCATCCTGTATCCGATGTGTCGTTTTCAGATGGGAGTCAGTGTCCGCACTGTAAAAGCGACCTGAAGGCGACAGTCCGCAACAGCAGCAAGGTCGCCAACAGGTACTCGGTAGGTATCAGCACGTTCCCGCCACATGACATCTAGAATGGATCACAGCTTAAAGAGATTTAGGAGAAGGACATATCTTAGCAGCTTGTCTCTAACTATAAAGCATTTCATGTTTTGTATTTGCTTTTTCTCAGTCCTTACAGTACACCCAGCAGTGGTGAGGATCACTGGATCATATCTGGGAGCACTGAATAGCACATCTGTACTGTGTTTAGTCTTAAATGTTTGAGTGTGAGATTATCAAACTGTAATAAATGAACACAAATCAAAGTCAGATCTCTTGGAACATGTGTCTTTCTTTAAGCTGTGTGGCGTCTGCTTGAATCAATGACCACTGACTAAACAATTACTCACTGTTTAGTCAGCCACAGCTACTGACTCTATGTATGCAGATGTGAGGTAATGAACACACAGCACCATGATGCCATCTACCGACCAAATGAGGTTACTGCATCTCCTACAACCAAGGACTGCTCAAGGCATTTTGAGGGCCAACAAGGGTGTCCCCACTAGAGGGTGAAAACCATTGTCATGTATTACGATAAATACTTTTAAAATATACATTAGCACATGTTGAAAGAGCTGCTGTTGACATCATGTTGTCCTGTTATTGGTGAGTTTACTTTTAAGCTCATCAAATTAGGTATGAGTTTACTGGAGATGTGTACACAGAGGCGTTAGTATTTTGCTAACCCCCCCATGAATCTGATTTTAAAAAAGTATAATGAGGCATTTATATTCTGATTATTTGTGGATTTAAGTTGCTATGCTTCAGACTCAGGCAGTGAAAATGCTGTTTATAATGCCTAAATATTTAGATTCCCATACCGGGAGTTGAACCCGGGCCGCCTGGGTGAAAACCAGGAATCCTAACCGCTAGACCATATGGGAGCTTCTGGAGAAATTCATCAAGTAAATCTCTTCCAATTATTTACATATTTACCAAAATATTATACAGAAAAATAACACCTGACTATATCATCACACTACATTCCCAACAATCCTTGTCCTGTCTGAATACTTATGTCAATATGTTATTTCAGTTCACCATTTATAGTAAATAGTCATACAGGGTCTGTAACGTACAAATCTGAAATCCCCAAACCATGCAGTCGGTTTTATTTAAAAAGAACTGATACTAGAGGGTGCTTTTAGCAAGTGAGGCAAAAAAAACTACAGGGTTGTGATATTTTGAATGGATTTAATGATTCACATTTTGAAAAAATGGATTGAGAATTTGTGAGGAAAACATGGCACTTCATCCAAACAAGATTAGTTTCACAAATTCAAATCAAATTTCAAATGTAGCCCCTTTCTCCTAGTTGGATGAATGTGAATGATACTACCATTGGAGGTAGACATTTCATAGCATTAAGATGAGACTTTACGAAACCATTAATAAACTTCAACAACAGAAAGACAACATAAGACCGTATGGACAAACGTGTGAAGGCTTCTTCCTGTCATTTCTGGAATTTAAGACCATGTACATTATACAACTGTAACTGTAACAACAATATGTTTTGATAATAGCTAAAATTGTCTCCAAGCATACATGGTCTCAACTGTACATACACACAACCTAAAATAATGAACATTTACACACAAGTCAAAATATCCCACCACCAACAACTAGCCATGAAGCTCCATATGGCATATAGTCATGTGATCCAGAATTAGCATAAGCATTTCTGCTCATCGGTGTCCTGGTAACGTGCTTAGACGCAACCACACATGGATCATTAAGGCGATAAATATGCATATATATGTTGTATAGATGCATCAGTATAGTACAGTAAAGTTACCGAGTGATTGTTACAGCATGAATCAGCAGCAGCATTGGATTTTAATGGGTTTTAATTGCAGATCTGGTTTGTGTTTACACTGATAAAGCAGTGTGTTGAACCCCATTAGGATAAAAAAAAAAAATCCAACGTACGACAAGATAGTAAACATTTTTTGGTTAAGTTTATGTTGTGTCACAAAGAAGAACAGTATATAGTATATAACTACACCCACGTATTCTCTAGAAGGTCACAGCCACATTAGAATCAGAGCATAACCTAACATATATTAGGTACCTTGAACAGTAATAATCTAGGCCGTGAAGTCTTTTTGATATACTTAAAGGCACAGTACACTGGATTAAGTGACATCTAGTGGCGGGATTGCAAACTGCAATTAAATAAATACCCCTCAGTTCACACCATAGGAGAACATACGGCGGTGGTTAAAAAATTAAGAACGTGCTCTCAAAAAGCCAGTGTTTGGTTTGCCCATCAAGGGCTAATGGCGGGCTCTGTGAAAAAGGACATTTCTTGTGTACAACACATATAAAGGGCTTGTATTTATTTGGATTTGTAGTTTTAAGGCAATACAAACAGATACCCTGTGGATTAAACGCATTAACGTGTCAGCGTAAAAGCCCTGCACTCACATGATGGCATGCATATCTTACAATGGTTGCCACATGATTCAAATTATTATAAAACTGAAAGCATTTAAAAAGATGGTCTCGCCGGATTAAACACGAGGTTTCATTTGTCACGTGTTGGTCTTGACAAATCTAAAACCACTCTGAAGTCGTTCAGATTCATTTTCCCTTTGCAGATGTCTTCATCCACCCATCATCTTATTCAACATTAACACAGTTCATGAATACAAAAATCCAGGTCAAACTGCTCCAGTTTACAAACAGACAGCGTGTCCGACGTATTTCTTCATCTGTCCCCCCACCACCCGTCCGTCCGTCCGTCCATCAGGTGGGTGGAAGCTGAACGCTGTGCGGTTTGGTGCTGTTTGCTCCACAGTCTATGTATTCAAACGTCTCCACAGAGAGCTGCTCATAGTGGGCCAGGTAGTAGACTGTCATAGACATTCTGCAGTAAAATCAAGGCAAAACGCGGGAGTGTGTTAAGACATGAGTTACAGGAAACTTCTCACTCCTTTCTTTGGGAGAAAGAGTAAAAATTGGATATCGATCTGCGAGTTTAGTATGGATCTGGACTCAGGATGTGGGTTTTTTGTGTGTCAGGTGTTGATCTGCAGCCTTATGCTGCTTCTAGCTTGCTTTGTGTGGCAGCATGTGTCTGAGTTTCACTTGCTACTGATCGCACTACGAGCAACAAAACGGATCTTTGGAAGCAAATCAAAGTAAACACAGTGATGTTTTTTTTTTTTTCTCTTTCCCACCCTGGAGTATGTGACTGAGACGGATTCACCCGGAGTCATGAGTTTTGTTTTCACTGAAGAAAGTGGGTCAGAAGTCAGCGCGTATACTGTAAATAGTTCTCTTCTGTCCTCACACATTCATCACTTAACGCCGGTAATAGTGAAACTATTCTCAGAATGCTACTGGATAACTTCTGTTTATAGACTCAAGAGGAGAGAACAATTTGTGCAGGGAGACAAAGTGTGGAACGCTTAAACCATTCTTCACTTAATATATCAGTCTCTTAGTCCCACTTGACACCCCTCTTCAACAGCTTCTCGTAATTGTATACAGACTTTTCTTTATCCGCCGTGTCTGCAAAGCTGGTTCAGTCACGTTTAGCTGTTTTATTATCTGCTGCACACATCCCTTTGTGGAAGGAGACGCTCAGCAGAGCTCGGGAAGTTGCTCATAATTAAGCTGACACAGACATACATGTGTGTGAGAGACATAACTTTATACTCATCAAGTTCTCTGACAAAGAAATGTAGAAAAAGTCAAAACCTTTCACATCATTTTTTTTTTATGTTTGTGTTTCAAAGTCTTATTTTTCTGTAAATCAAAGCAATGCATAATGAGAGCGAGCAACCAATATATGGCAAAGAAGTAACTGGTGTGTAGAAAACCAGCAGCAGTTTATCACTGAGAACAATGCTTTAACAATGCTGCAAAATAACGTCTCTGACCCACTACTTCTGCTGCAGAACAAGAACTTTTACTTGATCCTTCAACAACATTTTGATCAAAATATACTTGTGGGCTTTTCACTAAGTAGGATTTTGAATGCAAGAACATATTTACACCGGTGTAGAGGTACTTTGTGTTACAGCTCATTCCTGTAGTGAAGGAAACCGGTTCTGTTCTGTTATTCTTCAGGTTTGATATTAAACTAAAGATATCTGGTAAGATATGCATGTGCCAGTAGTTGCCAAGTTCAGTGAGGAAGTTTGATAAGGAAGTTCAATAAGGAACATTTCCCACACGTTTCATCTTTACAAATCATGCAGATTATTTCTGGTGCTTTGTTCCTTAGGTTATTTCTGCATTTTTCATGCTGTCATGTTAGTTCTAATAATCTCCTACTAAACCGTCACTAGTCTTTTTTCTTTTAAATTCATTGTAATGTTGCATAAAATGAGTGTTGTTCATATGCTAATATGCTAGTTTGTACATTTTTGCTTGTACTATTTCTATTTTATTTTACTAGATTATTATTTATTCTACGTATTTTCTATGTCTATTCTATTTAATTTAATTTTTTCTTTTATCTGAGGTTCTTGTGAGTGTTTTTTATGTACAACTAAGCTACTGTGACCAAGCAATTTCCCTAGTGGATCAATAAAGTTTATCTAAGTCTAAGAAATCCAAAGTTGTGTTGACCCTTTTGAGGAACGAGGGGAAAAGTCCATCGCAGTACTTTTCACTTCCTCTGGGCTAGTAATGATGTGTGCAGTTTTCGGTTTGTCAGGTAGCTTGAGATTATTCGATTACACGCGACTTTATTTAAATATACTGTATGCATCGGGAGCTTAACCGTATACTCACTGTAGGTGCAGAAACAGGATGTGGACGGGTATCGAAGCTTTCTTGCAATAATCGCTGCAGAGAAAAAAACAGCGTAAAAAAAATGCCTACAGCAGTGTTTACCTATATCACACTGATCATTTTTGATTAGAAACACACAGAGAACAGATGGTGATTTTAAAAAGAAGAGAAGCGTGTCCCGGGGCGAAGAAGCTTTCTTTTACCAGCTCGGCTGGTCTAACAGGGTGTACTCGTGTGCAGCTTCCAGTAATTCAAAACCAGCAAATCATCGGATCTTGAACACAGAGGTTCAATGAGGAGCTTTGAAACCAAACAACTTTCTCTGTTTCTTCAAGATCTGATACAGTTTCTCTTGAAAAGTCTCAAAGACACTCTAATGTCATGTAATTCAACATAACTAGAAGACTGTATTTCACGTCCATCATCAAAAGTCAAAAATAAGTATCACAACACTTCAATTAAACTGTTAAAGATTCTGCGTTGGCCGGGAATCGAACCCGGGTCAACTGCTTGGAAGGCAGCTATGCTAACCACTATACCACCAACGCTGTGTGCAAAGAAGAGATCACAGGAACACTCTGAACACATCAGCCCTCAATGGAAAATATAAAACACACTGGGTTCATGCTCCAGTAACAGCCTGCATACTCTCGCATGAGGTCCCACATGAGGTTGGGCATTGTTGTGCACCAGGAGGAAGGGTCTGACTATGGGCCCAAGGCTTTCATCCCGACACCTAATGGCAGTCTGGGTGCTGTTGTCTAGACTGCAGAGGTCTGATGGGTTAAGGACCTTTAAGGCCGTGTCCAGCTCTCTGAGAGCAACTGCCTGCCTCCTCTCAATCTCTTCTGTGCTCTTAAGGCTGTGCTTGCAGACAAAGCAAATCTTCATGTCTTCATGCCACCAGTAGTTACACTGACCGCTAGCCAAATGCAAAACTAGTAGGAAAAGATTCAAAAATATATCAGTGGCCTCCACCTGTAAAACCATTCCTGGTTTGGGTGTAGTCTCATTTTTACCGCTCTAGTGCACCCGTTGTTATTTTCATTAACACCAAAGCAGCTGAAACTGGTTAACAACCCCCTCGGCTAAAAATGTAAGAGAATTCCTAGAACCGTGACGTTAAGATTTTTCTAAGTAGATCCTGATAAAGATAAAAGGTATTCCCAAAGAATCTCAGCTCCAAAGGTGGGATCTGTTACGAGCAGGGAGGAGGACCTTTAAGGGGCTTAGGAGTTTCTGAAGCTGAGGAGAAAATGGCAGAAAGGAGGCATATTTTTCCCATGCCTGCTTCTTGGCTTGTAGTGTGACACTGGGGCCAAATGTACCTCTCAAAGCACAATTATTCTCACTAATCAACTGATCCTCTATGAAAGTTGGGTTTCCTAGTTCTTTTCTTCTCCATTGCTGTTCGGTCTGTGGAAATATGTAAATACAGCGCAAGTGGGCCTGAGCTTTCACACATTTTGTAGGATAATTTTAAAGTATACCTTACTATAATTTAACTAGACACTTCCTTTTTTTGTAAAATATCAATTATAATTACACAGTCTTCATTGAGATTCTATGATTGATTAATTTCACAGTCCATTCTAGCCCAATTATCACCAAAAGTGTATTTTTATCTAGCTTTTAGGATCAACCAATCACAGCTTCTGAAATAATGACTCATACCCAGCAACGGTGTCAACCACACCTCCTCACCAAGATAAGACTTTCTGTCCATTCCTTGCTCAGAGTTCTCGTGTTCTTTAATCACTCCTAAGATAAGACTCTTTGCCAGGAATTTTTAGGCTAAGTCATCGACTTGACGCTCTACTCTGATTAAGACGTGTTGCTTTAATTCTTTTGAGCAGTCTGTAACATTTTCACAGTTAATTATATTTTTCGTTGAACTTCACGCTGACCTAGTTTTTCAAGTTTGAGATTAACCAAGCAGATCGGTAAACCCTTGTCATTACAAAATAACTGGACCAAACCTCGGGACACAGCAAAGCACTCGATGGGTTCCTCCACTAACTCTCGGAGGGGTGGATTCTGGGACAAAACTCCCAACTTCTGAGCCCGACTTAAGACACTGTGACACTGCGGTGTTTGTAACAATGGCTCTGTCCGCATTTGGTTTCCTTCACTGCCTTTGTTGGTGAATTGCTGCATATCTTGGCATGTTATACCACAGGAGCGTGCATTACATCACCCAAGTGCGTGCCGAAGACAAACAAAAAGGGACTCTTTCTCTAATCTGAAACAGGAAGTTTAACACAACCTCCACTAATAACTATCTTCTTTAGTAAGTTAACCACTTAGCTACAGAGCAAACCGAATAGTTTCTAAATGAATGACACCTTCAGTACTTAGGGGAACTGCTATGATGGTAAGCAATGCCGCCAACTCACCACATGGCAGGATCTGTCACGTTGATGGGGATCACGTAGGTGAACTGTGGAGAATGAAAGAATTTCTTTCATGTCATGTGTTCAGTCTGTGGAGTCACAGTGGAATGAGATCTGACCTGTATCTATTGATAGTCCGGGGTAATGCTGATGACTATGCAGGCAGGTTAATAATTATAATCTTCAATACAATGAAGCATACAGATATTTCCTGGGCAAACTACATATTTTATTGTTGGATTTTTTTGGGATGTCACAAATAAAATTTGATTGGATTTTTTGAGAATAAAAATAATATGTGATGTTTCCTTCAAGTGTTGATTAATGCACTCACTGTCTTATCATTATTGCCTACGTGACACCATGTATTCTAGTGAGGCTGGAATATCTCACCGTATGCATGGACAAAGGTTTGATGGAGGCGACGTTTTTGATGGAGACCGATCCCACAACGGAGTGATAGTTGAGGGCCTGCACCGTCAGATTGTAGGCCTGCACTTCTGCAAAGTTGTCGTTGGTGATATTCAATATGTTCTACAGAGAAGAAACGTACAGAAAAAAAAATAAATAAATTAGGACTCGGTGTCTGTCCATCCCTTCTTTACTTTCACCAGCCCTCACCCGCACTTTACGCACCGTGATGTTGATTTCGATACTCTTATTTCCCAGACGTACAAAGGACGACTTGACGGCTACAGGAGACAGGACGACGGCGCGCGGAAACAGGAAGAACAACACCAGGGCGCTGGTCAGGAGGCACAGACCAACAGACAAGGCGACGTAGAGCTTCCTGGGAGGAAAGAAGATATCGAAAATGCCGTCAGTGCTCGTCTGTGCAATGAAACGTTCTTTGTTTTCGCGTATGAGGAATCACGGGGCTTCCTGTATTAGCTTTCTTACGTGTGCCTTGGTTTCAGCCGCTGGTCATTACAGGGGATGACAGCCACCAGCTTGCCTTCCTGACCTGTAACACAAACGCACCATAGCATAAACTATATCAATTACTGCAGCCCAAGCCAACTGTTTGTGTATCTGCGTGTGTATTTGTTACCTCTGGGGATACGTCCAGTGCCCTGGCAGGTGGGACAGTTAACAGACTCTCCTGAGCTGTCCGACCTGCTGGGCCTTTGCTTCCTAATGTCATCATTTTCAATGATACGCTCCTGGTCGTTGTCTTGTTCGCTCTCACTGCGCCGGATACCCAGCCCTCCAATACGAGCGTAGCCCTTGCCGAACACAGACCCCATCTTTAAAGAACAAAAAGAATAGTCACACATAGAAAACATAAATAAAATACATATAAAATATAACTGCAAACTAACTAAACTATTAATTAAACTCTTCATTTTGATTTTAAAGAGTTAAACTATTGTAGTTTGTTACTCCCAACATGTCGGAGTTACTGTCACAACAGTAGCTGCGTACGTTACAGAGAGATAACCCAAGACTAAAAATTTAACCAAACCAAAACAGGAACTTTGCCCATCTGCAGGTGGAAAGAGAGCCTAAGTTGCTTAACTGGATGAAAGAGGAAGGAGGACTTTTAAGTATAAAAACCATAGCTGGTGTTTATAGTATCCGGATTTAGATGCCGTGCTGTTGACGCCGTGCGTGAGTGTGGGAAAAGTTCCTGTTTGACAAACACAGGTGCGCTGAACACACCTCGCAACCTAATGACAGCTTTCATACAAGGAAACGGAAAATCTGTCAGACGAAAAGTACACCATCGAGGAAATATATCCACATTTATGGAAAACACGTCCCAGTGATATTTTTGTCTAAAACTGCACTTACAGGTTGTCACTTGCAATCCGTTGCGATCCAACGGCCAATGCAATGTAACGCCTAACTTTACAGTATAAATTAACATGTTTAAAGCCTGATACATAGGAAAAAAGCTTAGTGTTTAGTTTTAAAAAGCTGTTTTAATGCTAGCTGCCTGCCCATGGCTCCCAGGAGATGTGAAAGGCTCTGTCTGTGCTTCACCTTTCCATCACTGGACGGGGCTTTGGAAGCGCTAGAGTAATTTCTTTAAGAAAAAAAGGTCACCACGGGCAGCGCACAACATCATAGCAAAACTCGATTAACCGTGTGACATCTTCAACTTCCCCGGTGAACTCATGTCGTAACTTCGGGCAAGACTGACGACTGCTTTCGAGCTGGAAGACGCACAGTGAGAAAAGTAGGGACATGTAGACGAGCCTATTTGTCACCAACTTTAGCTGGGGCATTGGTGCATGTGATAATGCAAAATACCATCAACACACAAATGTGCGTTTCTTTGCCAGGAGGTGAAGCAGGCGCAGCGTGAGCAGTTGCAAACTACAATACTTCTGCAGCGTGAACATTATTTGGTAGACGATGCTGGTCTACCGACCCGTGAAAAACCTCAAAATATGCTCTATCGACTGTTGCCCTCCCCCGGGCCACTTCCTGCTTCAAATCATTTACACCGACATCATTTATCTTGGTGTAAAGTACGAGCACAAGAAGCCGAGATGACCTAAATGAGGCCACAGATTAAAAAAAAAAACATATAGAATAAACAATGGATCATAAAATCCAGCCCATAAGTGGATTAAACTGCGAGGCAGCTGGTGTATCCCGTGAGTCGTGGCATCTAGAGATCAACTGGCTGAAAACAATCGTGACTGAAAGAATGAATATGATATATGATTAAGTTATGACAACTGTCATGACACCAAACTGCTTGGAGGGACAGCTATGGTTTGATAATCGTCAGGTCATCTTGCGCTTACATCACTTCAGAAAGTGTCATAATGGGAAGTGTTTGTCAGTTCTCACAAATGACTAATTAAATATAATATAGTAGTTTGGTAGGTCTGTATTGGTTTCTTGATAAATGACAGAAAGATAGATAGATAGATAGATAGATAGATAGATAGATAGATAGATAGATAGATAGATAGATAGATAGCTTTGACGTTATTTTTTTTTGTTCTTATAATTAGTTTTAATAGATTCTGTAAAAGACCTTTCACCTGTAAACCTATGTTTATTATTCACGGCTCAACAGCGCACAACTGCCCCGGTGCAATAAATAGGTAATAATGCGTTATCTTATCTGGCAAGTCTTAACTGCGCACTTTATTTTCTCAGATACGTTTTTCTTTGCACACACTTTACAGTACAGTATGCTTGGACAACAAGCAATATATATAAAATATAAGAAGAATCATTTCTGGTAGCCGCTGGGGTTAGCTAGCTACTCTGTCCAGTGTTGCAGACTCGTCACTATTAGCCTCTTCATGTCGCACTTCTATTTCCTCATAAACCTCGTCTTACATACGTTTCCCCGCAACTCTGCATTGAAACCGAACTGCGCTGTCAACTCACCTCGTCGGAGAACTTTTTTGGTTTTTTTTTTCCTTAAGAAGTAGCCAGCGTCTTCATTTTCGAACAAGTCTCCTCGAGTGTCTGTGTGTTTGTGGTGGGAGGAGCAGGAGTGACACGGCCAGCGGTGCACGCACGCACACAGCACGCGCGGCGTTCAAGCACTTCCCGTCGGAGCTTTCAAAGTAAAAGTCGTGACGTCCTCTTTAAATGTCCGCAGCACTTCAGGGTCTAAAAGGATTTCTTTCAAAATCAGGTAAACAACGAGACTTTGACACTGATCAGCCACAACATTAAATCCACTGACACAAGAAATGAATAATATTGAACATCGTGTGACCTTTGGACCTGGCATTAGTGTGGATGTCACTTCAGTACCAGCCACCTAGACCAGACCAGGCACCCCCCGCCCCACAGCCACGGTCAAGGTGTTAATCTGGCCTCCAAATTGCCTAGATTCCATACTGATCGAGTACCTGCAGGATGATCCACAAAGGCAACACCCCACAATCCATAGGACCCAAAGGCCCCTGCTAAGAACTTCCTTTTGCCAGACACCACAGGACACCCTCAGAAGGCCCATGCCCTTTCGTTGAAGAGGCTTTGGAGGAACTACACAATATTAGGAAATCGGTCATAATGTTATGCCTGGTTAGTGTAAGTGGCATCCTCTGTCTGTTGGTGTAAAGTGTGCACAGGAAGTTGCATAAATATGGAAACACATCAAATCAAAGTGAATGTTGGGTCATCAGTAGGTCAGGTCAGGAACCAAAGGTGAATTCATTTGGCGCTGGTCTATGAAGGGCTCACTGTGTGACAAATTAACTGCTATTAAATAATTAAATGGCTCGTAACATTAATTAACATTAAAAAAAAGCAAAGATACTGACACAGACAACTGGTTGACTAACTGTTAAGGTTGGACAGAGGCAGGCTGGCAGCTTAGCCCCTTTTCCCAGTCTGATACAATGCTGTGGATTTAATGTGCCTATGAGAGTGTGGCTTTAACCCTTTCATGCAACTTTCTGCAGAAAATTCAAGAGCTCCTAAGCGTAAGAAAAAGGCCAATGTCCAGTTGCATCTCTAACAGACATTTTTATTTGAATTTGCAGCAGTGGTGTTAGGTAACATACATAATTCATCATAATCCTACAACAAGTGCCGTTTTTATTAAATTATTTCTTTAACTCCAAACCCAAATCCTTCAAGTTCTCTCATGTGCAAACGAAAAAAGACAACCTTAAATCAATCCGGTAACATTTCTTACCAAAAAACAAACAAACAAACAAAAGAAAAACACTAACACTTACACAGCAGAGCAGTTTCAACCACCACACAATAAGCCTAAAAGTACAACATACACAGCTCATTATTATATATATATATATCATTTTTTTTTTTTACATTTCCAAACAGCCTTCAAGCATTCAAAGCAAAAACACATTTTCAATTCTTAACTGCGACTAACCAAGTCAACAGAGGCTCTGTATATATTCATACGTCTGTGAAGGAAAAACAACACACATTTCACACCGTTAACACACATTCCAGTTAAAGAGTTCGGAATGACCTTACTTTATACACTCTTAATGCACCCTGCCAAAGAAAGTACACATCCTGGCGGAGTGTCGGCCGCGACGCCCGAAGAAGCATAAAACAGCTAACAAAATGATATGAACACATATCGCACTGAAAGGATTCAACTCAGCTTAAGACGTCTGAAGATGTGCCCTATTTAGGTGAACAGTCCCTTCAACGGGCCTTTAGTGTCGGCTCTTGGTCACGGAGAAACGCATGTCAAATGTTTTAACTTTTGCGGTGTTACCTTGCATCATGAGCACCCTTTGAATAATGACAAACGTGTAGAAAAAGGATGTAAAAGAGGCACATTTTACTGCAAGTGTTACAGTCGCTACTTTTTCAATAAGGAATCGCCAAAGTAGGACATGTGCTAAACACACCTCTGTTTAACTTGTTTTTTTTAATAATGTTTCCGTAAAAATCTACAAACTCATGTGTTGAAGAACGTATGTGTTTCCATCTTTGCAAATGACTTGCTTCATGCTGAAACCCATTGTCTACCCACTGTGGTTGGTTTGTTTTATCAGACACTTTGCACCTGGCCACAAACAAACCAAACACACCAGACTTTGGATTCAGAACTTTCACATCTCCTTTTTACCTATGTAACTAAAACGATTCTGTGTTGGATTCCGAGTGCTTCCAAAATGAACGTGACCTACGGCTGAATACTGTGCCAGAGTGGTCACCAAAGCTGCTGCTGCTCTGCTTACATGCTGCTCATGCTACACTTCCTGTGGAGACAACATTAAACGAATGTTCCTATGGCAGAATTGACCTAATGTGATCGCCACATAGGGACACTTGGCCTTTAAAGAATAGCAAGACCTTCAGAATATGTATTGTCGGAGCCAGCTACCATGTTCGGGACAACAAAGACATTGTGTAATGGCAAGAAGATGCATGTAAGAGAGGAAAGTCAATGGTAAGAGGAAGATTTAAATGCTGAATGAATGGTCCTGTTTTTAGTAGTGCAAATACAACAAATGTAAAGTAACATAGGGCAGAACTGACAGAAGGTTGCGACTGATAAACTTTATGACTCAACCAATCAGGTGATCTAATATTATTGTCAAAATTAGGGTTCCGGCCAGGTGAAATGCATCTTCAAATGGGGCCCACCCGAAAAAGCTAGGGATACTTGCCATTTAAAGAATAGCAAGACCTTCAGAATATGTAGCCTATTGTCTGAGCCAGCTACCATGTTCGGGACAACAAAGACATTGTGCAATGTCAAGACGATGTGTGCAAGTGCAAGATGGGAAAGTCAATGGTAAGAGGAAGATTTAAAGCTGAATGAATGGTCCCTGTGTCTGGTAGGCTTTTAAGTGCAAATACTACAAATCTAAAGTAACACTGGGCAGAACTGAAAAAAGTTACGCCTGATGAACTGTGTAACTCAAGCGATCTCATGAGATCATCAAAATCAGTATCTCGCTAAGTGAAATGCATCTTCAAATCGGGCCACCCGAAAAAGCTAGGGACACTTGACATTTAAAGATAGCAAGACCTTCAGAATACGTGTTGTCCTAGCCAGATACCATGTTCAGGACAAGAAGATGTCAGCAAGAGGGGAAAGTCAATGGTAAGATCAAGATTAAAAGCTGAATGAATGGTCCCTGTGTCTGGTAGTCTTTTAAGTGCAAATACTACAAATCCAAAGAAAATTTGGGGAGAATTGAAGAAGGCTGCATCTGATAAACTGTGTAACCAATTGAGCAATCTAATGTGATCATCAAAATTAGGATCTAGCTAGGTGAAATGCATCTTCAAATGGGGCCACCCACAAAAGCTAGGGACACTTGCCATTTAAAGAATGGCAAGACCTTCACTGAATAAATACTATCTGAGCTGGTTACCATGTTCAGGACAACAAAGACACTGTGCAATGTCAAGAAGATCGCAGCAAGAGGGGAAAGTCAATGGTAAGAGGAAGATTTAAAGCTGAACGAATGGTCTGGTAGGCTTCTTAGTGCAAATACTACAAATCCAAAGCAACACTGGGTAGAACTGAAGAAGGTTGCGTCTGAGAAACTATGTAACTCAACCAATCGAGTGATCTAATGAGATCGTCAAAATTAGGATCTGGCTAGTTGAAATGTATCTTCAAATGGGGCCAAACAGAAATGCTAGGGACACTTGACATTCAAAGAATAGCAAGACCTTCAAAATACATATTGTCTGAGCCAGCTACCATGTTCGGGACAACAAAGACATTGTGTAATGTCAAGAGGATGTGTGTAAGAGGGGGAAGTCAACAGTAAGAGCAAGATTCAATGCTGAATGAATGGTCCCTGCGTGTGGTAAGCTTTTAAGTGCAAATACAACAAATCCAAAGCAACCTAGGGGAATGTTCTTCAGTTTTCAGTGGTCACCTAATCATCTACTTCAGGCTATCCGCTCAGAATAGCAACAGACGGGTGAGATTCTTTTATAGCCTCCAGTGATTGACAAAAGTTACAAACAAAAATAGTTTTAAGACAGAAATCGCGTAAAATATACAAATCTTCAACCACAGCAGCTACAGATAATCAACTTTACACCAAGCTCCCAAGGATCATGATGTACTTTTTTTTTTTAACAGCATGAATGCGTAGCCTGTCGACCTAATGTGATTAAGGTTCATGAGGCAGTGGATGATGTCTTCTTGTGTTGCCAAATGCAATTCTTTGAGTAATGCAATATGTTTTAAATTGATTTGACTAAAACTAGCTGGTAAAAGAAAAAAAAGCTCAAAAGGAATGTCTGTTTTTGAATAACACTGATTTAAATACCTGACAAATCAAGCTTTCCTGCTCACTGGATTGCAACTCTGCCCACAATGAAAGTAGACTTAAGAAAAGTTACCTTTGCAAAGTCTCTAACTAGTTTTATCATCTTCAGGTTTAGCGAATAATTTCGACCCAACAAAATCTGAATCTGCTTAGTGTTTGGTGTCGCGTTGACTCAACTTGACCTGAACCCATCTCGTAGTCCAGACCAGACTCAACAGGCATTGCGAATTTTTACAACTTAACACAAGAGAGACTGTCAGAGATCCCAAATGTCTCTTTCGAATCTTTTGAACAGAATGCGCAAACTCAATGCTAGCTTGGAAAGCTAATGTGACAGCCATTAGCTAAAGAGCTACTGTAGTTTGTCAACTACCCAGTGCAGTCAAGGAACGTCAGTGGAACGAGTCAGTTAAATGTAACCAGTGAGCACACGCCAATGTTGCGTTTAAAGCAAGAACACGAGCGTGATAAGTTGCTTGGTGTTTTGGCAAAAGCAGATGATTAATTCTCAGTGGAGTCAGTATACGTCTGACTAACTTGTGTGCACAGTCCTATCATGTGGACATCCTTAGTGCAGATGTGACTACTTGATATCTCACTGCGCTGTGCGTCCTCATCGGGCCATAAAAGGGAAAGAAGGTGCTAAATGTAGCATTATATATTTTTTATATATTACATGTACTTTTTGCCGCCAACTCAACATAAACTCGTTTAATTACCCTTCTAAGCTTATACACTTTCAAAACGAAGAAACCAATGTGGTCTTAACTTTCTGAAATGCTACACATAGCTCCTTTTGATACCTAAAATGGATCTATCTTCCTCTCTTGGAGTGGTATGCAAGGAAACCTGGCACAATCAAGATCTACGCTGAGAAATACGACGAGACCGTGGGGGTTTAGATGGTCTAGTATAGGATTCCAAAGAGTTTGGTAGAATGTTCCTTTATATGTCACAGAAGGCTGCACTCCGTCCAGTTGCAGAGGAGAGACGGACAGTCGGAGGAAGGAAAGGTAGACAAGCACAAATGAATCTCTCTTCTCCAGTCTCCCTTTAACCTCCTTGTGTTTCATCTCCTTCTCCGTTTCCGCTCTTCCTCCACTTCCTCCTCTCTCCGTCAGTAGCGCGTGGAGTACCAGTCATTGTCGGTCATCTGAACAAGCTCGTTGACCACGTCCAGCAGGTTGTAGTTGTGTTTGTTCAGCAGCCGTTGATTCAGCGGCCGATCACCGAAACCCATCTCCACCAGCACGGCCATCATGGTCTCCTGCGTGGACGCATCCACTGGAGGCTGTATGGAAACAAGATCTGATCAGTCCAGGAATCCTACTACGTTTGACTTATACACCAA
The DNA here is from genome assembly GCA_005024645.1 of Planiliza haematocheilus. NCBI lineage: Eukaryota > Metazoa > Chordata > Actinopteri > Mugiliformes > Mugilidae > Planiliza > Planiliza haematocheilus. Next base: position 2,814,763 of record SRSE01001373.1, read on the forward strand.
TCGGGCATAACATTATGACCACCTTCCTAATATTGTGTCGGTCTCCATTGTGCTTCCAAAACAGCTGGGACTCATCAGAGAATAAAGGTGCCCTGTGGTGTCTGGAAACATATTGTTAGTGGGGGGCTCTGGGTCCTATGGGTTGAGGGGAGGGGCCTCTGTGGATCATCCCACAGATACTTAAGATACTTGGGGATGGCTGCTGGCATCAAGGAGTGTCATTGCTATGGGGTGGGGATGCCTGGTCTGGTCTAGGAGGGTGGTGCATGTCTAAGCAACATCCCCATGAACGCCTGGTGTAATAATGTTGCGTCTGATGGGTGTAGGTTTAAATACAAGGTATTTTATCTGAAAACATTTGATATCTTCTATTCAATTCATGGGTTGTTTGTTGTCTTACTGTGGCTAGCAAGTAGTTTCGGTCCATATCAGAATTTGTCAATCAATCATGAAAGGGTTTGTGTTTAAACCTTATGTCAATAAAACTTCACAACTAAGTCTAAAATACACTCGCTGTCAGAACAGAGTGACCTTGTTTTTTTTTACATTTGACATTTTTCATTTATGTTGGTTAAGAGGAGATGCTGTATGTCAGGTCATACTAACTTTAGCAGTTTGGTCTTGGTCTGTGGGATTTGGGTGGGATGTACATACCCCACCAACCACAGCATGTTTGGTTATTCAAAGTGACAGTCACCAAACAACCTACAGATCTAAGTCTGATTTTAGTCTTCCTTCCTGGCTGATGTTCTATGATAGTGTATCAGAAAAGTATGAGCTTTGACTTGAATTGATATGATTGATATGCACAAAAAACTTGCTGACCTGTGTGGGGCCTTGGCCAGTGAACAAGGCCTTGTAGGCAGAGGCCGCTACTGACAAAGCTCCTTTAACCAAGCCACTGGTGATTCCTGGGTGCCTACAGAGAGGAGACGTTTGCAAAATCAGTATTTTCCAGTGAAATGTCTCATAAGAAACACTAGTGCACATGCTTTTTTTGTCTTTTCTTTAACCTGAGTGTTTTTCTGACCTGGGGTCCTCAGGGGCATCTTCCTCTGCGTTCTCAGTAGCTTCAGTATCACCAGTATCAGTTTGTTCATTAGCAGAGGCTGTGAGATAACAAACAATCAGATTATGTCTGACTTCCTCTCAAATTTGTTTTTAAAGAAACGTTAGAAGTTACTGGCAGTGACACAGCAGTGTGCTTACCATCCTCGTTTTGGTACAGTTCAGAGCCCTCTGCTCCTTCACCGGCATCGGAAGCGTCAACGTCTGCTTCTCCACTGCTCTCTGGACTGTACAGTGTAATGACATGAAGACAATTATGTCACATTTTCAGTCATTTAACCAGTGCAACAACCAATAGGAACCTCAAAATGGTCCCAAACATGATATATTTTGCTATTTTCTGACCAGTTATGCAATTGCCGTTTACTGACCTCGGTGTGATGATGGCTTTAGGTGGCGCCACCACTTCAGGTGTCAGTGGCTCGTCGTCTAGCGTCTGAGACGTGCAGAGCATGTCGTTGGCGCTGCTGGTTCCCAGCAACTCGGTCCCCAGGGCTGCAGCAGCTCCTCCCGCCTCGTCCAGCTCCGGCTCTGCACTGGCACTACCCGCATGGTCAGAAGACGGGCTGTCCGGGTCTGTGGGGGTCTTGGCTGGGATGTCACCGGGCTGGGACAGAGCAGAGCTGCAACGGGACGAACAGTGGGGATTGAAAAGGAAGGCAGCGGTGCATGTTTTGGTGCTCACATGGTGCATGCGTGGTTGCTCCAAAAGCGCCGGGGCTCCTACCTGTACATGGACTCCCCCAGCGGTCGGCTCGTGTCAAAGCAATCTGGGAGGATGATTATGTAATCCTCTGAAGAGGTGGAGGAGGAGCGGCTCCTCCCTTCTCTCTTCTCCCCTCCCCCTTTCTCCTTCTCCTCCTCTGGCTCCTTCTCTCGCTCCTCCGCCCTGGACTCCTCGCAGATGCTCTCTATGTGGGACTCTTCGACTTCACCACCTGGGGCGAGAAAACCAGCAGCGTTGGAGATGGCTGCCACAGACCACCGTTTAAAAAAAGGGCTAGCAAGTGATTGGCCGCTGCAGTACAATCAAACAACACAGGACTGGATGAACCGTGAGTCATTGAGGGGCCATCCACATGAAAACGCATTTTGGCGTTAACGCAGATGTTTTAAATCGTTTTGGCCTATCGTCCAGACGAATCCCGTAAACGCATAGCCCTAAAACGCACTTTTTTGAAACCGGGTCCCAGTGTGGATAAATTCGAAAACGCACTTCTTGTGGATCCGTCTGGACATGATGGCCACACCCCTCGAGCAGCCTTCCACCTCTTATATCCCGCGAAACGTCTCATAACAACATCAATAACAATGGCGGACTACATGTTTGCGTTACTACTGGAGAAGATATTGAGCCTATTATGGTTACTAGGGCTAAATCTAATTTTTCCTTGAGTTTGGTGTCTTCTGAAGCCGATTTGTAAACAGCGCTCAAGCTTTATGCGCATGCGCCACCTCTTCCTCTCCGTTTTTGGTGAGTTTCTGAAACTGAAACAGCGCCGCCTATAGACCTGGAATATGAAGTAGCGTTTTGAGCCGTGTTAAGACGGATCCGTCTGGACGCGGATATTTTTGAAACCGTGCCAGCGAAAACGGATAGAAAAAGATCGTTTTCAAATATGTGGACGAGGCCTGAGACCAGCTCAATAAAATGTTGGGAAAGAGGCTGAGGCTTGTTTACTGAGAGGGAGAGAGAGAGACGAGACGGTCAACATCAGTTTCATGTTTGTGTTGGGTATGACGCTGGAGCTTGTTAGCCTAGCTCAGCATAAATACTGGAAGCAGAGCGGAGGGGGCTGACTCTGTCAAGAACTGACTGGGTATGCATGTGGTTTAAGATGGAAGAACTTGAACAACCAGAAACCTAGCTCGGCACTTTAACCCACAAGCATGAGAAACCCTTATTTCTCAAGAAGATGAAGTGTCACTTTAAAAGTCAAGAACAATATTATTTTTTGTCATATTTATATACGTACACAAAAAAAAGTCACCACCTGGATTTAACTAAGCAGATAGGTATGAGCCTTCTATTGGATAACTACTGCATGGGCCATTATCTTTCAGCTGACAAGTTATTTAACCCCAACTTATGCAACAAGTAGCTTCTCATTTCTTAAACAGCCGTGTCGAAAGACACATCCTGTGGTTGTGGAAAAGATGTCAAATCATTGGCACGCATCAAGCAGAGAAAACATCCAAGGAGATTGAGGAAACTTCTAAAATTGGGTTAAGAACTGTCCAACGCATTATTAAAAAGTGGAAACATTGCATCAGGGTAAGAAGAGAGGCAGATGAAGTGACACACCCATCATGCCTAGTGTCTACTGTACAAGCCTGTGGGGGCAGTGCTGTGATCTGGGGTTGCTGCAGTTGCTCAGGTCTAGGTTCAGCAACATTATGTTGTCCAAAGAATGAGGTCAGATGACTACCTGAATGACTACGTTATTACATCAGTGGATTTTTTCTTCCCTGATGGCAGGGGCGTAGTCCAAGATGACAGTGTCAGGATTCATGGGCCTCAGATTGTGAAAGAGTGGTTCAGGGAGCATGAGACATAATTTTCACACATGGATTGGCCACCACAGAGTCCAAACCTTAACCCCATTGAGAATCTTTGGGATGTGCTGAAGAAGGCTTTGCGCAGTGGTCAGACTCTCACATCATTAATACAAGATCTTGGTGAATGCAACACTGGATGGAAATAAATCTGGAGACATTGTAGAAGCTAATCGAAACAATGCCACAGCTAAAGCTAAAGATGCTCCAAAGAAATATTAGCGTGTGTTACCTTTAGTTCTTTTACTTCGTTATAAGAAAAAATATCTGAATTATTTTTTGAGGATGGGACAAAGTCATCTAAATACTTTCACAGCAAATACATGAATACGATCTATAGCCAAAACAACCTAAAGTAATTTCCAGAGATCAATACATCTGAGTCTCCGAGGCATATCAGTTTCAGCCAGGATCAATACGATGATAGGACAAGCTGAGGTGGCCAAGTCATAGTCCATTATTGCATCTTTAGTAAATACATAGCTAATGTTACCAATGATTCCTCAATGAGGCAAAAGGTAAACAGCTACTGGATGTGAGCACAGCTGCTAAAAGCTGTTAGCTGTACCGTGGCCAATGCCAAGAAAGCAACGTGACATTTAGTGCAATGCTTGGACATGACAAATCCCTGCATGCAGTCCTTGTGTTAGGTTTATTGAGACACGTGGAATATGTTTTATTGTGTACAGAACTTCTAACAACCAAGGCTGAGCCCCCAATGTCGCCTGTGTCTCGGCTAAAAATTTGCACTTGCACGCACAGCAAAGAGTAATTATCCTCCACACCAGTAGGTGGCAGTAGTTGTAATCACAGATCCTCACCATCAGTCCAATGAGTGCCACTGTCCTCACACTGCTCCAAATAACAATCCAGAGACTTAACTCAACAACGAAAACACCTGCTGTCACCTGTGGCCGTGTGCTCCTGCATTGTGGAGGCCCTGGGCAGAACGTGCAGCGGGGTCGGCGCCGAGCTGGGGCCGGGTACAGATGTCGGGGCCACGGACAGAGGAGCAGGCAGGGAGGCTTTCAGCGGGGAGGGGAGGGAAGCCTTGAGAGTGGCTGGCGGTTTCAGGGGGATGTTTGAACTGTCGGGACTCTCTTCTGTTTTCGGGGTTTTACTCTTCACGCAAGATAAAGAGGAGGAACCACCCTGAGCGGCCGGACGCACAACTGAAAGCAAACAGGAGGTAGCCCCGGTGTTATAGAACAACACAGGCAACTTTTTAAGAAACATTTAATGAGCCTTGACCAGTACAAGAACCATTACAGGATAATTCAGGCATAACTACCATGAAAAACCAACAGACTAGAAACGTATTTAAAATGATAGCTTCAGAGTCGCCCCTGACTAACCTTTACCTGTCCCTGGACGGGACCCTCTCAGAGGTGCGTGGTCGGGGGCCTCCTCTAGTGTCATTGAGCGAATCACTGTCTCACAAACAAACTGAGTCCCGCTGATGTCGTCCTCTCCTTCCTCCTGAGCTGGGACCCCACCACCTTCAGCTCCAGATCCTGCTGCATGTGGCACATCTGAGAACCAGGAACAGGACGGTCAGCATTACGGCGTACAGGTCGGGCCAAGCGCGTGCTCAGATATGAGAGAGGATGCTAGCCATCTGCCAAGGCATCGCACACCGACCTTAACCACTCAGGCTCCACCCCCGTGAAAGCTTTTAAGAATTAACAAGCTACATTGAGCTTCAAAATCACTCTTCCAAAATCCAATGGGTGACGTCATTAAAAAAAACTAAGAACAAAGTCTTTGAAGGGTACGGGATTTATTTATTTATTTTTCTACCTAAATCCTGGACAAGAACCAAGTCTTTGGAGGACAGATCCAAGTCAGAAGCCAGAAGCTGTAACAGAAAATAATGTAATGTTTTGTTCAGGGGTGGGACTTTAACTGATTAATCGCGATTAATTGCGATTCATTGCGATTCATTACAACACATTTGACTGCTGTTTGCATTCCAAACAATGTGGAACATTTGACAGTGCAAGATTTCCAGACAATAAAAGAGCTTCAGTTTACAATATTTGTCTCTGTGTCTTATGTGATTGACTAAAATCCATTTAATTGATTAAAATGCAATTAATCAAGATTAATTAACTACAAAGCCTCCAATTAATTAGACTAACTTTGTAAATCGAGTCCTACCCCTAGTCCTGTTACAAATCTACACTCAGTAATAGGTGTTTTCGTCACCAAGTCACTCTCTTTAGTCTTCATGTCTCAAGTGAAGTGAAGTGTTCAGGCATTCGAGGCGCTCGAGTCCAAATCTCAAGTCAAACACACTCCAGGTCTTATTCAACAAAAAGACATTAATCCTTTAAAAATGTATCAAGAGGAAACTCAGTTACCCATGATGCTATTGATGATCTCAGTCTCTTCCTGGATCAGACCCAATGATGGGCTACCCTTGTACTGGAGGTGGCCATCTTGGGGCAGAGGGGACATGCAGGGAGTCATGTCTGGGTGGAGGACAAGGAAAAGGACAAAGATAGGATGTTGGCAAGTGTCATTATCAATCAGGTTACACTGATACAGAGTAAAAGAGTGTAAATAAGCATGGCATTTTATTGATCCATGGTCAGCATTTCAATCTCCCACAAGACTGGGTATTTGAAGTAACATTCAAAGTGTGAAGTGATCTACTTGATCATTAAATTAAGAAATCATGGATCTGCTGCACATTCAATTTTCTTTGTGTTTCCATGGTAACTCTGGATCCCTATATAATATGATCAAACCAAATCTCCTAAGATCCAGTCAGATCCCACCAAAAAACAATTGGAAACAACTCTTCTTACCAGCAGGGGTGTTGTTTGGGACGCTCTCCAACTCTTGAACAATGTTGATGTCCAACAGCTCAAAAGACAGGAGATCCTGACAGACGATAGAAGGTTTGAGAAGCAGATAACCCTTTGGTTTTTATTAGTCACTTAACCTGTAGTTGTAAAATACTACATATGTATTATTCAGATTAGAGGACTGACTGACTGGCTTTGACTCAGACCACAAGGCCGTTATGCAAACACTGGAACAGAAACTTGTCACTCAATCTTAAAGCAGGGGTGTCAAACATGCCAATTTGTTTACTAAGAGTTGTGGACATAAGGCAACGCTGATACCCAGAACTAAACTGTAGATGGCAGCATTTTCATATGTACTTGTACTTCTCTGCACCAAAACAATGGGAAACATCAGGAGTGGTTGTTATTTATAGGTTATTATGCTATTGGGATCTACATGGGTTGTATGTGTGTATGTGGCCCCTGAACTAAAATGAATTTGACAAATCCGCACTAAAGCACACTTTGCTTCACTGCCTATTGCTCTTTACTTTATCATTGGACCATCATTTAGAAACAGAACAAATGCAGATTTAAGGTATTTCAGCATGGGCTTTTGTTGGAAATGCAGCAATGCGTAGAAGCAGAATCTTTTAAGATGATATTACCTGTGCAGTGAGTAGGTCTACAGAGGGGATGTAGTATTCTTCTTGGTCCACCGACATTAAAGGTTGCTCCCTAGCTGTTGTGCAGGTTTTGCCGTCCTTTGAAACCGGGTTCTTGCCCTGCAGATCGTCCAGCGTTTCATTTAAACACACAAGTCCGCATAAAGTTTGCATGTGCACGTCTGTCAAATCAGATTGCCTACCTGCGGTGTGACACAGGGCGACACGAGTATTCCATCGGCCATCATGGGCGCCGGGGCCAGTGGGTCGACCACGATGCTGCACCACACTCTGGGTCCGAACTGCTCCCCGGCGTGGGCCAGACGCCAGTGGGAAGTGTAGGAGCCCTCCACGGTGGGAGCGCACAGCGCGACGCTCACTATCCCAACCTGCACACGCATACACAAAGTGGAAAAAGAAAGCGGAAATGTGTTGAGTGCATAGATTTTTCTTTCATTTTGAAATAGGATCAAATTCAGGGTGTTTTTATTCCAGTGGAGAGGGAAACTGAAATCGTCTCATCTTACCTGTCCTGGCTGTAGGAAGGGAACGGACACTTCTCTCCAGCGGTCCCCAGATCCCACTGCCAGGTTTCCCCACATGAACTTCAGCTGCAGGAAGCACAAAACATGCTCACCCAGAAGTAGTTTACTGAACTACACACCGCCTTATGCTATCTTACAGTTACCCTGACAGTAGAAGCTCAAAATGCTTGGAGAATTTACCTTCGTATCAGCGCTCCAGCTGATGGTTCCAGTGTTCCTCATCTTCCAGTACTTGATGAACTTGGTCCCAGGGCGCAGTCGGGTTCCATCAGGGAGGTTCTCGTCCAGAAACGTGGCCGTCATGGCTGGAACCACCAGAGGACAGGGACGCTTTGGGCGTCTGGTCAAGAAAAGTACAAATAAAATCCTTTAATACGTTTTTTTTTTGAGTTACACAACAGTTTATTTATCTATTTTTAAGTTTTTCATTTCCTATCTATACTTGAAACGAGCCCATGTGTTTAGGACATATCTCAACTCACTCAGGGCTGTTGTGCTGGGTGGCACGGGGCTGCAGCAGAACTGGGGAGGAGCTTCCGTCTCTGTGGGAGGAGCTCCACTGTATGCCCCGCCTCTCCATCCTCAGCTGTTTCCGGATCTCTTTGACCTCAGCCTTCAGCAGGCGCTTCTCCGCTTTTAGACGCTGCTTCTCGGCCTTCCGGAAACTGCGATCGCCCCGCCTGTAGAACCTGAACAGCGATGGGCAGAGATGAAGACGGCAACAAAAGCTGGAAACTCGGTAATATGACAATCCTGACCCTTCATGTCAAATCTCATAATAAAGATCTAAGCTACCTTCACATTTAATATTTTATTCTAACACTAAAAATAAAGAAATACAGAAAATAATTCAAATGTATAGGGCCATCTACTCAAATTAGCATGCTAACCTGCTAGCACTGGCCCATCCTGTCTTGTAATACCACTTTGTGCCTCAAGGGATAACATCAAGCCACTGATGCGCCGAATCGGATCCACATCCAAAAAGGAAAAAGTAACAATTTCCAGGGAGTGGATTTTTTATCTCATACACTTTATGGTTTTGGACGGGAACACTAGCCATCTTGACTATGTACTTAGCCTTGTACAGACCCTTGCCCCCTTGCAACAACCCCTTGCTTCCTTGCAAAATGATTATGGCATTGCATCAACCCGCCATTGCCGAGAGCGATGGTGGGTAGGAACTAGGGATGTGCGACATTTCATCATTTACGATATATCGTAAACACATTCCCCACGGTAAGAATATGTCATCCCGCGATAAAAACGATAAATTCCCATTGATGATGTATATATGTGAAGCTCGTTCCTACACGAGGCTCCACCTCCATTATCTGGGACGGGTTTGGCTTTAACCAATTAACGCCAATTATATTTTTCAATTACGTAAAGAAAACCAGATTATGACGACAACCAGAAAATGCGCAAGGATGCAGAAGCAGTGTAGACTTCATCCAAAGAGTCCGGTAAAAAAACAACTCAGATAAAACTTGCCGATAAATTATAGTCTAAAACATTAGGCTGAATTGTTGTTTACTTATCGTCATTTTTATCGTTACCGTGATAAATATCGTGATAAAAAATTTTTGTCCATATTGCCCATCCCTAGTAGGAACACTGAATATTCTGAGGTCACAAATGAAAGAAAGACAGGCTAAGCTATGCCAAGGGAGTAAGATCTAACACAGTCACCTCCAATTTTGCATATTCCAGCCCAGCTGTTAGCTAGTAGCTGCTAGTTTTGTTCATAATCATTCTGTAGGCTGCTTCTTCAATGATTACATTTATAGCACATGATGCTTTCCGGGACTTGGATTTTTCACATGGTTTCAGTTTGTTTGTGCAATTTAGAAGAAAGACTGGAGGGTCCTTTCTAGAAAAAGATGGTTACCACATTTATATAATTTCACATATCTCTCCTTTAAAATACTAGTAAGAGACACAGAGGTGTCTTACCTGCTGTGATCTGGGGCTGGTGATCCGTGCTCCGGGATGGACAGAGGAGTCCTGGCTCTCACCAGGTTGTGACTGGGATCGTGAGAAAAGCTGCAAGGCTCGCACAGAGTGCAGGACGTACACACACTGAAGATACAGGGAAAAGAAAAGGGATAGTCAAAGACTTCCAGTTTCACTTTCCAAAGAGGTGGAAAATCCCCGAGAACCCTTCCAGGTAAAAACCACTGGCGTCTTGTTTTGTTAATTTTAGTATGGATTATTCCGTAGCTCCTCATGTTCTGATGCTCTTGCGCAATATTTCTTCGCTACAATATCTGGTTTCTTATTTGCTCAGGCAATTCCTTACCACATGTGGTGTCCACATGGTTTTTAAAACATTGTTAATTTAATTGGTCTTCATTGTGTAATAAGTCTGTATATTTTATTTCAGATAACCCAACCTGTTTGGCTTGTTTTTCAGTTTTGGACCAGGAAGAAGAATGCGCGCTATTAAAGAGATTATATCTCTGGTTTCGATGTAAAACTTTTGATCTGGTTCACTGAACTGTCCATCACGAGTCCAAAGGTTAGCAAAGTGCAACAAACTGTTATTTTTCACAAACGGGAATGTGCTTAGCCTAGCTTAGCATAAAGACAGTTTTCATGTCTGATTGCTCAAACAAAGGCAGCAACATTTCATATACATCCAGTTTAAATTTTATTTATGGTTTAGATCCACAGCCTGATCTATAGCCTTCAAACAACGCTTACCTGCACTGGTAGCCTCCTCCGGTGGTCTGACCCCTGCAGGACGAGCAGGGAGGAGTGGAAGAGGATGGAGCTCCAGGCAGGGTGGAGGAGGACACCTCAGGGACCTGCTGGGCGTCAGCTCCCCCCACCGCTTCGGCTCTACCTCCCCCCATGCCCCCTGCTCCCCCTGCTCCTGCTCCTCCTCCGCCCAGGGGCTTGTGGATGCAGCACTGTCCGGAGAACTCCCGGCAGATCTTCTCCACCGCCTCGCGGACCACCTGGTCCTTAAACTGGAGGGACAGTTGGCGTCTTAGCAATCGGTCGGACAGTTGCTCCAGCAGAAAACCTAACTCGCCGTCAGGTTGTTCTTCTTACCTTCTCCATGTAGGAGGTGAACCAGGCAGGGGGAGTCTTGTCTTCTTCTTTGGTCCCTTTCACTTCCTTCATGATAACCTGATCAACAGAAGTATTCATTCAGCAATCAGGAAGCAGGAAAGCAATCCACAGCCAACTACATTCAGTTTGTAATAAAATTATGGACACCACATGGAGGTGTCCAGGCTCAGCTGTTCCCAAAGAACCAACATAGTCAACATAAAGCAGGACAATGCCTCTAAACACTAGCACTGGGCCTTCTTACCATGCCTTGTTCTGGCACGGCAGCCTGGACCTTGCGGCTGACCACCTGAGCCAGGGCTGGGCAGTGCTGGGGTGGCCTGAAGCCCCTCTTTGGCTCTGTTCCGCTGGCCTTGGTGGTGGGGACCCTGGCCGGCTGTCCTCGGGTCTCGTACACGTTCATGTGGAGCCGGTTCCCTTGCCTCGCTGCGCTCTGGAAAGGAAGCAGGACCGGTTGTCAATGTCACAAGGTTAGGATTTAATTATGATGCTCCCCGGAGGTTCTCGTACGGAGGAACAGGGAGGAGACCCAGCACAAAAATAGGTATATATAACGGCACGCACTCCACTTTTGCAAAGCCTGGATTGAAGTAGCTGAAATGGATAAACACCATTAGAAAGGTCATATATTCAAGCAGAATAGATCAACCTACCTTCAAAGCTTCCTCGTATTCCACTGCAATAAAAGCAGAACCAGAATTAACATGGGTTTAACATGACGCCAGTATGGCATTAATGGATTTTTGGTTTACGTTGACTTACCTTGGCTGTTAATGGACACCTAAAGGGACGACAGGATAAGATCATTATGGGAATACAACGTAAGGTAAATTCACACTAATGTTTGCCAGAATTAAAGGGCCACTCCACTATTTTTACGCAACTGACTTGCCAATGGCACTCCTGCTCAGAAATTTGAAATCAGGCTGCACTGGACACCAAAATTTACCTTTTAAAACAGAACATTTGTGTTGAGAATCGAGGCTGTGGCGCATGTTCTTAACACAGATAGCGGGCCTGATAGTGCCATTGGGTCCTCTGTGGATCAGGCTTGTTCCAGCGCATCCCACTTCAATTAAATTGAAGTTTTCCTAAACTGTTTTTGTGTGTGTGATGGCTGCTGCCACCAAGGAGTGTCATTGGTATGGGGTGGGGCTGCCTGATCTGGTCTAGGTGGGTGCTACATGTCTAGGTAACATCCACACGAATGCCAGGTCCAAAAGTTTCCAAGCAGACCATTGCATTGCCACAAGGTGGTCAATGTAATTCACCTATCATGTCAGTGGTTTTAATGTTTAATGTTCTTCTTGTGGAACTGGTCATTTGCAAGCTATGTAGAAGGCCAGAGCTCAGTTGGTGGGGTGCACCTTCAAAATAATAAAATGCGCAAAACTCTGCAAATAACACCAAAAGGCAAACAGCCTTCCTCACCTCTTCATTCTCTTCATCAAAATACGTAAGCTGGAGGCTGCACAGGCCGAAGGAACGCTTCACCTGTAAGAAACAAAACAAAAAAGTCACGTTGGACATTGTGAGGACACGGGGTGACGGGCCAGCTGTCCTTCACAGATGAGAGAACTAATTCAGACCTTCAACATCCATTTCAATTAGAGTGATCTCTGTGACTCAGACACTGAGATGTGTGTGCGGCTGGAAGAGGTGGGTGGGTGTGGCTGTGTTTGGTTTGGGCCGCTCGTGTTTCAGTTGCCGAGGGACCGAGGGACCGAGAGTCCGCCTCCGTCTCCGCGTGTCGGCCATCAAAAATGTCACCTCTGAGCCGACTCGATGGCTCGTCTCCGTCACCGGAGCAGAAGGCTCCCCTCACGTTCCCGCTGGCTCCTCACCCGCCCAAAGCCGGGACGTGCTAACCCTCTGCGGGCTCCCTGCGCTCACTTCATTATGCTTCCAAACGCAAACGGATAAGAGCTCGTATGCGTTCTTCAGCAGTTCTCATCGAATGAAAAACACATAACACTAAACCTCGCACGCCGGACCCACTTGCATCCCTCTCGACGACGGAACAACAGCTGTGACTCAGCAGCACTCAGACAAATGAACTCTTTCGGGCTGCTCTGGCCGTGAGAGATTTACCTTAGAAAATCAAACCATGCAGGGCTGCGAGCCTGTATTTCACCTTCTCTTTACAGACATACGGCCTTTTCATCGCAGCTGATTTATAGACTTCTGGACAGGGCTCCAGACTAGGAGTTCACAGTCACTCATAGCACCTTTCCACCAGAGTGAATCAAGTGCTTGTTCTGGCCTGGTGCTAGTGGCAGTTCACAGCAGGTTTAACTTCTAATAACTGGTTTATCTGGGCTAGAGAGCCATCATAGACCTTTCATTATCAAAGTATACATCCACAGTCATCTCTATTTTACTGTCTCCGTGTGGGAATAATCTCAATCATCTGTATTTCAACAGTTGCCGGTGGGAGAGAAAAATGTTGTCAAACTGCCTATTTGGTTTGAAAATGTCTTTCCATGCCAGTGATATTCAGCTAACAGTTGGGTGACAGCTCAGCCACGGTCCAGCTGCCTGAAATGTGACTTGCATTATCCCCGGTGACTCATCGCCCATGTGGCTCGGAACGGCAGCCACCGAGACAGATGCAGGCCGATTCTGTTGCCCACGTTCGCACTGCTGCACAGGGGCCTTATCTCAAGTCGCTGAGCCCTTTGCTGACTGTACACATGTCGAGATACCATCGAGGGGCAGCCGGTTTGCATAACAAATGATTTAATGACTGAAAGAAGGGGGGAAAAAACAGTATCCACAAACAATGCTGTAGTGTTACCTGGGTCATGGCGGTTTTCTAAAAGAAAGAAACATGTTTGTGTTTCTAAAGAATCAGGCGTCACTGCTGCTTCTTCGTGTAAATGTTGTAATATGAGTCCTCGTCTTAAACATAATTTCAATAAATTACTTAAAAAAAAGAAAGAAACATAGGCTAAATCCTAAATCTAAGCGCTAAGCAGTTGGGATAAAACAACAATATGCGCCTGCTGACCAATCAGAGCAGAATGGACTCTTTGAAATTGGAACAGGTCTTAAAGGGACAGTAGCTAAAACGGAGCGTTTCAAACAGAGGGTGAATACAATAGCTGCAACAATGCATATAACGAGTAATATAATGTGTTTTTAGAGCATTAAACTATGTAAACATAATCTACTTGACCGCCCGAGAATATATATGCATTAAAATTGAACCCGTAATTGAACATGATATGGCCTCTTTAAGATGTCTTTGAGCTTGTTTTGCGTCCATTTTGGTCCTGAAGTTTCAATTGACACACCACAAAGACAACAGCCAGCTGCCAGGTAGGTTTTGCACCACTATACGGGAGGAAATAACAGCGCATACCAGCAGGCGGCACTACTCCCTACTCTTCTTCCAACATTGGGAAACTAGAAGAGCAAGGTCGGTGGATATGCAAAGTGCGGGACAGGGCGGGCCTCTGTTTGTTTACGGTTGTTTTTCATTCCAAAGGGTCACGTCATTGTGCCGGCGTGTTCGCGTGAGATGACGATGAAAAACTGGACAGATCCCTCAGTGGGTGCCCTCTAAGAGTTTGCTTATTTGCATGGTTTGCCACTTGCCCTCTCCGGCGTGGGTTTGCCAAGCAATGGCTATGTGATCAAATTGCCCGAAAAGTGTTGTTTACACTCCTGCGCTGTTGAATATTACACATGCTGATCGGCATTAATAACAAAGGAAAAGGGAAGCAGATCAGAAAAAAACACCCATCATAGTGCCCTGAAGACTAAAGTCACTTAGTTTAGTCTGACCTGAAAAGAAAATCATTACATTTAATATAGCATTTATGCACAAAAGACAAATAAATTCACAGAGCAGCTGAACTGTGTTCTTTTCTTACACCAATTATCATAACACATTTATCAGTCAATGACAAATCAATTAATGGTCTGGTCTGTTTCCAAATGCATACAATATTATATCACCTTGAGACCTCATTCATTTGTGTGCCATGTGATTTTTGCAGTGTTTTCATTTCTAAGGCCTACACACACACACACACACAAACAGGTTTGTTTCATAATGGATTCCATCTACCTGACTGTTACTGCGCAAGATTTGCAAAAACCTCCTTTCATACCAGCAATGCTGAGCTGGTAAACAGTGTTTCCATGACGACAAACACTATAATAACCCAGCGAGGACCTGTGGTGTGTGCACTGCCCGTCCTCTGTGGTGTGCAGCAAACCTGACGGACGATTTCAGATGGGCTATCGTTTACAATCACAACATTTGCATCAGTGGTGTTAAATCGAGTGTGTGTGTGTGTGTGAGGCTGCTTTGGACCGACTGTGTGCGGTGGTGCCTTCATGAGCAGGCCCGGTGATTATCCCCCCTGTCTTACCATGGCCTCCATCGACTCCCAGCTCTTGGTCTCGGATCCCGACAGGAGGAAATTCTTGGAATTTCCCCTGAAATTCACCTTCAGGTTGATGTAGAAGTCCATGGCGTCGCCTGTCTGCGCTTTAACGCATATTACAGTGAGCGTTTTCCCGGGTCGTCGACGGCTATTTGGGTTAATCTCGCCAATTCAGTCCACTGTACCTTATCCGACGGAGGGGATGAGGCGTTATTGTGTGTTTACATCAGCGCCCTGGACACGCCCACTCTGCACCATGTGTCCGGAAGAGAGTCTTCTTCTCCTTCTTGGCGCTGGATTATCAGGGAGGCAGGATACAGAGCTGCCATCTAGCAATCTCTAGGGGTTCTACAGTTTGTGTGACGGTTCCCTTGTGGCTACACTAATCAAGCGTAACATTATGACCACCATCCTATTAGTGTGCTTGCCCCCCTGTGGATCAGGTTTGTGGTTTGTTCCAGTGCATCCCACATACCTACTTGATCACTTTGGGACCTAGGGAATTTGGAGGCCAGGTCAACACCTTTTTTAATGTTTTTTTTAGCTGTCCCTAAACTGTCTTTGTGTGTGTGACTGTGTCAGGCTGCCATCAAGGAGTTTCATTGCTATGGGGTGGGGTTGCATGGTCTAGGTGGAGTAACATCCGGGTCAAAAAGCTTCCAAGAAGCACATTGTATTGTCACAAGATGGTCAATTCAGATTAATTATTTACTTCTTCTCTCAGTAATTGTAATTATTTTATAATAATGACCCACTGGACACAACCAATAGATGAATGCAATGATCAATTTTACGAAAAACATTTGTTTTTATTTTTTTCATGTGATAATTCTGCACAATTGTGAATATGATTTGTACAATTTTATTTTTTTAATTTCTATTTTTTTCAATAACCTTTTAAAGAATTGCAAATGTTGCCTCAAATAAATAAATAAATTAGTAAATGAAAAAGAAATACAAAAGAAATGCGACGATGCTTGTTTTCCCATGATGCACCTGTTCCGCCCGTGCACCTGCCGAAAACAGATAATTATTACCTGAGCCGCGCGCGGGGGTAGGTGTAGCAGAAGCAAGAAGCTGCTGTGGAGGCTACAGGCAGTGCAGACGGGCGGGCTGCTAGAGGGCTGCTAGAGGGCTTTCATCACCTGAGCGGGTTGTTTTCAGTCGGGCAGGGCGAAACTTCACAAGAAAAACTTTAACTGGTGAGTTCTTGTTTTGGAAAAACTGCAAATGTTTGAGCCCAATTAAAAGTTGTGGGGTTATGTCTTTAAATTTGCCGTGTGATTTAACGGTAGCTACTCTTGCTTTCTTTGTATGGCGAAGTAACTTTTTCAAGCATTTTTTTTTTTTTAATTTTATTTTTGAGAATTGACAGCAAAAACAAAAACGACGGTAGTTTGGGTGTCTCAAGCAACATGCGTGAAACAAGCCTCCGCATGTCGTCCATATTTAAAACCAACGTCTCTTAGTTTCTCACGCTGTGTTTCGCCGGTGGGTGTTGTTCGCTCGCACTGAACCTGTTTTTATTGTAGGTCATGTTTTATTCAATCAATGCCAGTTAGGTGTGTTTGCTTGTGTTAACAACGAAAAGCGTTCGCCTGTTAGATTTCCAAACTCGGCAGTGATTTTGATAATCAAAAACCAAATGGGCCTGCAGTGATTTTTGTGAAAACTGAATATCTTGTCACGGGGAAAAAAGAAAAAGTTGTCTTGATTTGTTGAATATCACATTTGCCATTTTTCTTCACCAGTTTCTGTTATTTCGTAGATAAAAAAGTCAATTGGTGGTTGGTTTGGGATTTGGCGGTCCATGTAAAGTCAACCACCTCAAATCTGAGAACAACTGGGACATTAACTCAAATCAAAATACACCCACGTTTACAAAGACATCATTAGTTAATTTCTTAGACTGCTGCACCTTCATACTTTTCCTAATGAGGACAGGAAGACACTTTGTGGGCTAACTTTTGTGTGAAACTTCGGTTGTAAATTTGTATCCGGTACAGTAAAAGGAATATTTAAAATATGACAATTCAAATATACACAAAAATATTAAAAATGTCACCATCAAACATTATAACAAATCTCTATGCAGTATCAGTTTAATTGAGTATAAACTCTTGGAAAGATGAAAAATATACAGTACATTTAAATAAATCTAGTATATTCCAAGTAAATACACCAAAAACATGCATATAATCTTTATATATTTTTAAATAAATTCCCTAAATTTCTTAGTAAGGGTTATTCCTATGGCTAAAAATATGCATGGAAATATTTGGAGATAAATTCACACAAAATAAAATACATTTTTATACAGATACGTTGGTGAACACAAAGTTCTTCAGTCTGAATTTGGTACATGGAACCAAAAGTCATTGTCCTGCAATCCAAAACCACTTATTTAAAACCATCTCAATATTAGGCACCTCAAGGAAACTCTAAATTACATTGAAAGGGTCTTAATATACACTGCCTGGCCCAAAAAAAAAAAAGGTCACACATAATTTTGTTGGACCTCTTTAGCTTTCATTACAGCATGCATTCACTGTAGCATTGTTTTGATGTTTTGATAAGCTTCTCCAATGTCTCCTGATTTATTTTCATCCAGTGTTTTCATTCATTTTCTTGTATTGATGATGGGAGAGTCTGACCACTGTGCAAAGCCTTCTCCAGCACATCCCAGAGATTCTCAATGGGGTTAATGTCTGGACTCTGTGGTGGTCAATCCATGTGTGAAAATGATGTCTCATGCTCCCTGAACCACTATTTCACAATCTGAGCCCCATGAATCCTTCATGATCCTTGCTATCCTTCCAGCTTTTAATAATGAGTTGGATAGTTCTTAATCCAATTTCGGTAGTATCTGAAATCTTAAATTGCAGAAACAATCTACGATAACCTTTCTCTGCTTGATGCATGCCAATGATTTGACCCTTCTCAAACAGACTAACATATTTTCCGTGACCACAGAACGTGTCTTTAGACATGGTTGTTTAAGAAATGAGAAGCTACTCATTGGGGGTAAATAACTTGTTGCCTGCTGAAAGATAATCACCTATGCAGCAATTATCCAAAAGGACGCTCCTACTTATTTGCTTCACTAAATCCAGGTGGTGACTATTTTGTTTTGGCCAGGCTGTGTATAACACCGTTACCTGTCCACAGTGTGGAAGACAGCGGGTTCAACTTCTCCTTCGGTTCACCACACTGTATTGCAAAACTGCATCACGAGCTGGAACGCAGGCTTGTAAACGTCCCTGTAAACTGAGATAAAGCTTCCACCACAGACGCATGTGAACAAACGGCCCATGCATGTTGCTCTGGCGCATTCCTGGAAGGAGGAACGGACTAAAAGATGGAGGTTAGAGAGAAGAGAAGAGAATGAACCAGTTTGTTAAGGTGTCAGCCTTGTCTGTGGTGACGTCGCATAGACATGAATTTGTCAGAACAGATTGTTCTGGACAATACTTGTGTTCTACAGTAGTGTATCTAGGTCAGCAGTGTACAGAATAAAGAAATGAAACAATATCCATCATCAGAAAGATCCTCCTTGGCATGAGTCAGCACTTTGCATTTTATTGCATTAATGTACTCAGGTAAGGAACACATCCTCATAACTTACTTTGATTAGTTATTAAATGGGGAAAACCCTCAATGAACGCAGATGAAAATAATAGCATATCTCACCAGTCAGTGTCCCAGTGTCAGAATGATGGATTTCTTTGCACATATTAAACACAGACTTGGAGAAAACATAATGCCGAAGGTGTTCAAACATCATTATTAGCTAGCAAAGCATCTGGTTTTCTGCTCAGGGGAAGGTTGAGTTGTGCTCCCTCGGTGGTTGACCGGTCAGACGGCATACTTAACATGACTGTTGTGAACATCGTCCTCTGTCCTGCTGAATGAGTCACCGTAAAAGTGTCTTACTTGGGCAGTGACATCAGCTGTTAGGTATTTTTGTTTAGACGTGACAGCGTGGGTGACCAAGATAGCTAAATGGAGGACGGATACAGTGTTTAATGCACGGATCAGGTACAACATCATGACCAGTGACAGAAGATGTAAATAACATTGACCATCTTGTGATAATACAATGTTCTGCTGGGAAACGTTTGGACCTGGCATTCATGTGGATGTTACTTAGAAATGTACCACCCATCTAGACCACACCAGGCACCTCCACCCCATAGCAATGACACTCCTTGATGGCAGCACCCATCCCCATGGTGATGCAGCCTGACACAGGAACACATGACTGGTTTAGGAAAAATTTAGGAAACATGAAAACCATCTCAAAGTGTTGGTCTGGACTCCAGATTCAGCAAAAATATTATATGCACAGCCTTAGGTGTTGTTTTTGTTGTTGTATAGTATATCATGGTTTTGTAACTATGCATGGTTGTTATTGACTAAAGTCAACCCTCCTGAGCTCAGCTGAGCCTTCCACAGGATTAAAGTTTGAGAATCAGAAGTTCAAAGTGTTTCATCCTTCCATTCAAATTGCCTTGTGTTACTGTTAAGGAGAAATGTTTGTCAGTGATGGTTCTGCCTATTCTCAATGATATTTGTTTATCCATTGTTAGGATTTTACCTGTACTGATGCAAAGCAGTGCTCTTATCAACATTCTTCTTCCTTTTAATAGGATTAGAATATATAACTAACTACACCAGGGATCGTTGTTAGCCCTTTTTTTATTGTAGAAAATCATGGCTTTGGTAATTGTTGTATACGGGGAGAACGAGAGTTTAAAAGTTCCATGCATTTTTTTGTGTGCTTCTGTGGTGAGATACACAAATGACTACCTTACAGGTAAAGGAAAAGTTTTTCCTGAAAGGGGCTCACAAGCACCCAACATAGCCAGCCACGCTCACGTTACTAATGAACCTTTTTCACTGATATTTTGTAAAGCTAAGAACATGTGAAGGTTCTCAGTCATCCAGGTCATGGTTTATCCAACAAAGGTTCAAAAAGGGCAACTGGATTTGTCCAGAACTATAAACTATAACAGTTGTTACCTTGACTTTACCCACTTTTCCCAGACAATCCTAAGCACCGAAATTATATCCACTTCCCAGCTTTTCCACTATTAAAGCCAGCTGTTCATGAAGTATTATCCTTTTATCTTTGTTGACGGTGACACCCGTTCAAGTATGTTAACTTCATCCAGATTTAATTAACATTAAGCACACAAGTGAAACACTCCTGAACTTTAAGGATAGTTTCCGATTGACCAATACCGGCACCAATTTAAGACCTGTCCTTTGTACCTGCCCTTAGTGTAGAGTAGCGGGTTTAGTTTATGGAGAGAGGAACTGCTGCTGAATTTTTAAAATGCCATTGTTGAGTGATCTGAGGATCATAGACAAAACGGCATGTACCTCCACCACAATGGAGGGGACAGAGGCTCTTAGATTTACATCTGAGATTTGTAAGTTATCTGCTTTGTGTGAGTGTGAGTATTTGTGTCAGGTAAGCATTAATGAAGTCTGAACATACTGTAAAATAATGCCAATTAACACAACAAATACAAAAGAGCAGAAAATGAAATGCAGTCATTGCTTAACAAATAAAGTCCCCTCCCTTAAGGGCTGCGGCTCGGCAGTACTATAACCTGAATCTGTTCAAATATTTTCTGAAATTATTCTGTAACCAGGCAGTGCAATTAAAACAGTGACATGTGACATGTAGCGCAAATCATGCAAGGAATGTTTTGTCTAGTTGAGTATGACTGGTCTCTCACTGCTGAAAAAGTTCTTCTAAGAACTAAATGTTTTGCTGGATTTCCGGCATCCAGATGTTTCTCATGTTTCTCTCTCTCTCGCTCTTCTCTAAATCATCCGTCAAAGGTGTGGCAGTCAACACAAAAGCAGCAAAAAAAAAAAAAAAGCTGTAGGTGGGAGTTGATAGTGAGAGTCCATTACTTAAAACACTACATGCTGCTAATATGGAGTGAAATCAAACAATACACGGACATGTTTTTAGACGATGATAAAGAATGAGGAACACGGTTTGTTTCTAATTTTAAAATTTAACGTTAGAAGTTGTCAAGTATGTTTTACCTGAACCGGCACCGTTGCAGTGTGAATGTGCAGAGTTACTGAGAATACCGTCTTGGCCGACATTAACCTGCCCTCTAATTTAAAATAAAAAGCTTGCCGTGCTCTGTTTTCATTTAAAAAGCCGACACATAGCTGGTGTTTGTACATTCCTCAGTACTCGGTCCCATCCTACCTGTAGCTCTGACACAAGCTGGCTGATTCATGCAGAAGTCATGAATATATAAGAAGGCTCAGTAATTACTTAATAAGGAAATTTTGCAGTTTACATCTACTCTGATCCTTTTCCAGTCCACTGAGTATTTTGTTGGCACAGAACCAAATGCCATTTTGGAGAATGAAAGTGACGTCGATGGCCTTTTTAAGGCGTGATTTAAAAGTATTCGCCTTTATTTATTTGACCTTTAACACACACACACACATTACAGATTTGATTTTAAGGCTCCTGGTATTTGTGTTGTGCATCTACTGACTGCAAATCTGTTAAAGAGCTTGTCATTCTTGTGATGACAGAGCTGGCAGGCCTGTTTGGCCAGGTCGAAGGAGAGTTCCTCTACTTTCAGCTCCGCCCAGATACCCACTGGTTTTGATATGCACCCGTCTGACAAGCACATCCTCACTCAGGTGTGGCATTGTCTAGCAGAGAGGACAGCAGAAGGGAGCTGCTTCTTTCAGATGCTGGGTGACTTTTCATAGGAAAGTTTCCTTTTTTCCTGTGTTTTTTCTTTCAAACTGCATCTTAGAGAGGAATACCTGCAACTCTAAAATAATACTTGAGAGAAAGTTGAAGGAATTTCCTGTGGACTGCTCGGGGAGAAGCTGGTTAGACATCCAGCCAACACAGGTGTGTTTCATTTGTTATTGTGCTGCCGTGACTTTCCTGACTTCAAGTGCTGCTTTCCATTGGTTTGTTTAGTTTGATCTACTTTCTACACAGCTACGTATTCATCAAGACTTCTATAGCTTCCCATTTTTCTTATTTCACTAGGTCTCAGTGTAGTTGTATAGATAAAAGTCATTATCAGGTCATTTTGCATCATGTTCTATAAATGCATGTCCTTTTTTTTTTTTTTTTTTTTTTTAAATATGTAGCATTGCATTTACTCCTATTAAATGTAATCCATGCATACATCTTGGCTTTGATTGGAAGAGGATTATGTGGAACCTAAAATGAAGTTTCTTGAAATATATAAAAAAAATAAATAAAAAATAATCCATTTCCATTTCCATTTGTAGAGAAATAAGGTCAACGAGTCTCTAAGAATTACTGCCTGGAGATTCATCCCAATCCCAAACAGGAAAACGTCCAGATTTCCTCTATGCACATGATCATATAATCATGGCTGCCTGCCAGAAACTTCCAGAATCTGGTCGGACTTCTTGAAACTTAAGGCTGGAACTTTACCAATGAATGCTTCCTCTCACGGCCTCGTATGTGCTGAAACAGAAATCAGAATTCCTGCACTCGGAATGAGCTGTTTTTATTTCTTCTAGGTGTTTCTTCTAGATTCTTTCCTCCCAGTGAAGCCCGAAAGAAACCATTGCATAATTAATGAGCCGTCTCCTGGTTTTATCCTAATTATGCGTTTCATTGTGTGTCTCCTTTACGTAATGGCATTGTCACATCGAGACTTGTCACATCGAGACTTCCCACATCATGTAATGCTTGAATAAATGTATGTAGTTGTAAAGTAATTGTAATCAGCTCTGAATAATAAAACAAGGCTAGTCGGGTGAAGTCTAAATGAAGCTTCTTTTGTTCTTGAACAAGTGACTTTAGCGGTGAGGAATCTGGTGGAGCACACTGAGCATACGTTTACACGCATGGTTTCCTTAAAAGGAAACATCCTCTTTATTGTTTGCACGCGTCCTTGGAAACTAGTTTGGATATAGTTCAATATTCAATGTAAATCAAGATGACTAATAATTGTATTAGTGTGGTGATGAAGGAGTGCAATCTCACTTTTTAATTCAACACAATTGTCTTTATTTATTTAATACACTCTGACATTTTTATTTTTTAACTTTCACAGAGCCCTGTGCTTTGCAATGAGATACAACTCGACCTGAAGGCCCGTCCTCTCCATGCAGCGCTATCCTTATCACTTCGTCCCGATGGACCCTCAGGTGTGTCCTCCGCCTCTGAACAGCAGCCAGTCGGTGATCAGCGGCCTCGATAAATCCCCTGTGAGCACGTTCAAACCGAGCCATTCACGGAACAACAGCTCTGGCTCGTCTAAATATTCCAAACAGGTAAAAATAAACATAAGCGTTTAGCATCTAAGCTAATGCTGTACAATGGCAGATATACTGCTTTACATCTCTCAAGAAAGATGAGCATGTTGCGCATCACTGAGATTCCACAGTATAGTATGTATGTCCTAAACAAAGACAGAGTCCCCATCAGTGCATACGTGTTTGTTTCTGTCATGAACGCTTCACGTTTAGGACAGCCCCTCTGCATTTTAGAAACACGTGGAATATAAGGAACGGAAATACCCCAAAGCTTTGACTAGCAACTGCTTTTAGGCACTGCAACCTATTATTGGGAATACAGTGTCTCAGAAATGCATGGAGTTGGATTTTTATTTTATTTTTGTCAAATCGGCACATTTGTTCATTTGGATTTGGTGATGATATGATTTGGTTGCAAACCTCTCTGTGTTTTTGTTTCTTGTGAATGCGATGTGTCCCCTGTGTCTTTTCAAGCCGTCTGTTAACGTGTCCTCTCTGTCTGCATCAGTCTCGACACTGGGAGGTGATGGACGACTTGCAGCATCTGGATATGTGCTCAGTACCCAGCTCCTCTCTGGACCTCACCATCCCTGGGATCTGTGAGGGCTATCTGATGAAGAGGAGGAAGTACCCACTGAAAGGCTGGCACAAGGTGAGCAAGTTGTAGAAAAGATTTTATTTGTGGTGCAACTCCACCGGCTACCAAGCTTCATGGGGCAGGAAAAGGAAATAGGAGATGGTCAAGACTCTCATGTCTCATCAAGATGCAAACATGTGCTTGGTTAAGATCAGCTAATCAGAGATTTTAACCTTCTAACTAGTGATCGAGTTAGTTTTGTTTCTAATGTTTCACTGTCATTGGTTCTCGGCAGAGATACTTCATGTTGGAGAAAGGCATTCTCAAGTACTCAAAGACGCAGCAAGATGTAAGTCACCAAAAAAAGTACTGCCTCACATCCATGAAGTCGTTTCTGGTGTTTATTTACTTGCTTTCTTAGACTTTGAGTACAAAAGATGGTGACCACATTGTGTTTTGTTTTCAGATACAGAGAGGGAAGCTACATGGCTCGCTGGACGTCAGCGTGGCTGTAATGTCCGTGAACAAGAAGTCCAAACGCATAGACCTGGACGCTGGAGACAACCTCTACCACCTGAAGGTAACTACAAACTTAAACACGTCTTCTTAGCGTTCATAATCCACTCCTTTCGTTCCGCTGTGTCTTATTGGTTTACCTCTCTCTCTCCCCCATGCAAGGCAAAGAGCCACGACATCTTCTACATCTGGCTCACCAAGCTGTGCGCCCATCGCGTATATAGAAAGAACGAGGCGATGAGCGTCCACCGCGGCGTCCTCCACGCGCTCTCCGGGGGCCAGAGCACTTTGCCGTCGGTGGTCGGTCTCACCCATCAAAACAGAACAGCGGTCAGTATACATGCCTGCGCTAGTAAATTATCAGAAAATGTAGATGAGATAAAGGTCCCTGCAGTTATCTTATCTTTGAGAGGCTAATGGAGTCTTCATTCTGAGCACTACTTCCTGTTGAGCAAGTTGAGACTCAAAGAAAGTATATACAAAAATATCTGTCCAGTGGCGATGAATTAATTGGCGTTTTATCCTCCAGTATTCCCAATATGCCAGCACAGCATCCATATACCACCCAGAGATGGCGAGCCCCTCTCCAGCCGTTGCCTCTCACCCAGGGGTGAACAGCAAGGTGGCGGCCTGGCTGCAGCAGACTCACGACATCGACGCGACCTCCAACGGTGAGGACCACCTCTCTGACTGATCACATTGGACCAACTAACAGCAGATACACAACTCTATCTTTGTACGTCTGTTTGTTGTCCTCTGTTCGAAACTGTGGCCTTTGTCCCACTATCTGTCAGACCTGTCACGCTGTCAAGCAGAGCTGACTGAACTGGCTCAGCTCATTCAGAAACTCCATTGGCTGGAAGGAGGCCTGCCAATCACAAACACAGATCTGGAGATGAGAATCAGCATGCAGGTAAGTATTGCGGTCACCAGAGTGAACACGGGACTCTTCAAATGTTATATTTGCATAAGTAACACTGGGCTTTTAAGGCTTTTATGAACGGTGGAGCAGTAGAATAACTTTTAAACGACTCTATATTGTGGTCTGTTTTCAGAATCTCACGCTGGAGAAACCCAAGAAAAAGTCAGGGAGAGTGTCGGGTCACTCCAGGACCTTGTCCCGTGTTGAAGCAATGGGAGGAATGGTGAGAACTTCAATCGTCTTAATCTCAATTCATTTGCTGTGTGAGTCTTTCAGTGTGAAATCAATTTATTTCTCTCCTCTTGTTCTTCTTCTCCAGTTCACTTCCAGCCACCTGAGTACAAACTGTAGTTCTGGACTGGGCGCTTCTGTTCAGTCCATCCCCAACCACGTTTACTCTCAGCTGTCCAACCCGCAGGGCACTTCACCTGAAGCCAAGAAGCTCCACCAGGACATCTGCACCATCTCTCAGAGGGGTATGGCCTGTCTTGTCGATTGACTTCTCAATCAATTTTGCAATTTCAGGAAGTCATTTTGGCTTCTTTTGCTACTCTCATGGGCCAGTGTGAGTAAATGTGTTTTATGTGTTGCAGTTCATGCTTCACTCAAGTCCGTTCATGATGTCTTGACCATGGAGAGGGAGAGACTGAGGCAGGCCTGGACCGGCCCGGACATGAGGCAGAACACCTCGCAGCAGCTCGCTACACTCTGCAGCACACTGTCTGAGGTAACACACGCTAAGAAGGACGCACAACTGGGCTACAAAAAAATAAAAACAACACTCTCCTCCGATTGATCTTGATTGCTGATGGCCAAAATCAGATACAGACACAAACGTCACCACTCCCTGTTACATGTTCCTCATTATCTTTGGATATAGAACACTGATTATTGGCACAAAATCTAAGTCCCAACTGTGGAAACAAACTAAACAATGGAGGCCAAGCCCTCACTGTCTGTTGGTGAGATGCTGTGTGAAACTGTTGAGCAGGTTTGGGCTGTTTCTCATCAGGATAGGCGCAAGTTAGCACAGGTGTGACCTGACGGAACACACCTCGAGTGTTTCTCTCCACACACACACACACACACACACACACACACACACACACACAAAAGCACCGTCGTAAACTGAAACTCCGCTTGTGTCGGACAAGTTTCCCTTTTTGGTTCCTGCTGTCAGGCTGACAGCGCCGAGGCTCCTTTTTGTTTGCTGTCGCATGAGCTTTCCTCTGAGCCGTCTGCTTGTTTCCTGCCCACACTGCATGTGCTTGTGTGCTTGGACCGTCCTCCGTGCAGTTGCTGTGATCTGGGGTTTTATGTTGTTGGTTGCCTAGCAGCTGGTTGTCACTTTGTGTACACAGTGAGCAACATGTTCTACGTTCTTTTGTATGCAGTTGTAAACTGCAATTTCCCCATTGCAGGACAAATAAAGGTTTCTTAATCTTAATGGAAAGGGTGAAATGACGGTGCTAAGGAGAGAATTATTAATATGGCTCCAGTTTTGTCTGAGCTCATGCTAAACAAGGGATTAAAGTCAAGATATCGCCTCCTCCTCCTGATTTATTTATTTAAATCTTGCACATCCCTGGAATTTATTGTAAATTACTATATTTCTGGTTAAATGTAAAACCTCAGCAACCGAGGGCAGTAACTGCCTGTCTCCTTAGCGCCCAGTGCTCTGCTAGAGTCATGGAGTCTGCAAGGTCTGCGTCCTGATCATTTATTTTTATTTTTCATTTTCTGTCTTTTCTCTGCGTCTGTGTATGTGTGCATGGATGCATGCGTGTGTGTAGCTTGACGTGCAGTCCCGTCTGACCAAAGTCCACTCACTTTCCCTGTCCTCTGAGTCTACTGATGAATCCTTCTGCACCGTCCGTCCGGACCAGGTGTGTACTGCGCTACTGCAGTGTGCAGGTTTTTTTTATAAGAACTATTTTCAAAATCAAGGTGAAACTGATTAAAAAAAATCACTTCATGGAGCATCTTCCAATGAATTCCAATAATTACCAATCAAGGACAATTTTGTGGTGTGGTTGCTGTTTCTTTATCCACCTATGAGTCTGACAGAGCAGCGTGCACAGACGTTTTGTGGGTGTGTTTGAGCTTCGTGTATCTGTCCTCCTTGTTTCTTGCATGAATAGATTGCATCACTCCATCTGCCTGCTGGCTACTGATCAGAACTATCTCTTACTCTGCACTCTCTGCTATGATTCTCTGCAGATTTGCCACTGAAACAGATTTAAAACTATAACTTAAACTACAAATCCCATTTCCCCCCTCATTTGCGCTCCCTCACAGAGGACGCCATCCATGTTGAGCCGCCACAGTCACCGTGCGCCCTCGGTGGCCGACTCCATGGCCGAGTACTTTGATGCCAGTGAGGTGATAGTGTGCGAAACCTCGTCAGAGGCCGAAGCTTCGGACGAGTCAGGCCTGAGCGACATCACCACTACCAGCAATTCAGAGCCTGAAGAAGGACACTGTGAGTTATAACCTAGCGTTTCACATGCACCAGTAAATCCTCCTCCCAAAAATATGTAAAACAAAACAGAAAAAATAACCAACTCTCTCCTCTTCAGCCACTGCCGCCCTCAACTACCGAGCCAGTCTGAACAGCGCCAATGACAAACCCAGAGTAGTGCCCGCCGATACAGGTAACATCAGCACTTATGTTGTCTAACAGGAATACATTGTCTAAAGTCTTTGTCATGGACATGTTCATATTCAAAAAGCCAAAACGAAAACAAAGTTCTTTGACTGTGTAAAAGAGCAAGTGAGACGAAACGAAGAAAAATCTCACGCGGTTTCAAAAATGCATCTCGCGCTACAGGCACAAATGACTTCTTCTGATCATGTCAAATGACTTAGGGTAAACATAAAAACAACTTAATCTTCTTAGAAATTCCATCGTCAAACGGGCCAGTTTTACTGCTGCTGCTGCTCGTAAAAGGGACGGTATGACTCAGACGTTCATGTTTGCGTAATGTGTTTTGCTTAAACAGCGATCACATGAGATTGCTGTGTCTGCCGGGCCAATATTTAGAATAGTTTTCTAAAAATCTGGCAGCTGTAGTGACAGAACTGACTACGGATGGGCAAATCTGCAGGTTTTGTCAGTTTTAAACCAGGTGCTATTTGAGCTGGTTCCAAACCTAACCCTAACCCCTGCTACCAAAACTTTCTTTGGAAGATCCCAATATGAGCTGTATTTGAAGCATTACCCTAAAGGTTGTACCCTCTTCTACTGGTCCTAGGTTGTCTCCGGTTGTCTGTATAGCCATCGTTTTTTTTAAGGTTGTGTTGTGTCTTTTTGTTGTTCAACCTCTCTTATTTCCTCTGATAAGGAGCTTTTAGTTTCCTAGAACGCCTCACATTGTTTTGTCTTGCTCCGATCCAGGTCGCCGCACTTCCCTCCCTGCCCCAGGAACCGATAACGGCCACATCGGCATCATGACCATCCTGTACAACAACATCGGCAAAGACCTGTCCAGAGTCTCCATGCCAATTGCTCTCAATGAGCCGGTGTCTTTGCTGCAGAGACTGAGTGAGGAGCTCGAGTACAGCGACCTGCTGGACATCGCCAACACCATTGACGATCCTTACGAGAGAATGGTGAGTTTGCTTAAGGTTCCTAATGAGCTGGAGTTGGGATGCGGTTGCAATTAGTTGCAAGGTTCACGAACGACTGAGGAAAATTGCGCATGTTTCTAGGTTTATGTGGCAGCGTTCTCCATCTCTGGTTACGCCTGGGCAACGTGGAGGTATCGCTACAAACCCTTCAACCCCGTCCTGGGAGAAACGTACGAGAATCACAGAGAAGATCGAGGATTTCAGTACGTCGGCGAGCAGGTAACTCACCAGAAAGGACACGCCTAAACATCCACATCGGGTTTTGAGCAGACTCTTGATCGTGTGTTGAATGCTTTCAGGTCAGCCATCATCCACCCATCTCTGCCTGTCACGCAGAGTCAAAGAACTTCACTTTCTGGCAAGGTAAGAGCATTTACTAACAAGTGCTTGGTTCTTATGTAGTTTGGACCGGTGGAGTCAAACCCAATCCTTCTTTCTTTCTGTTCTCAGATCAGAGATGGAAGTACAAGTTTTGGGGGAAGTCAGTGGAGATCATCTCCTCTGGAATGGTCAACGTTGGCCTCCCCAAGTAAGTCACTACTGACAGGTCTCACATCTTTGAGGGAAAGGTGCACATACAAAATCTGCATAAATGACTGAAGTTTAAACATTTCTGCATCAATTATCTCTACGTGCACAGGTACAATGATCACTATGAATGGAACAAGGCAGTGACGTGTATCCACAACGTGCTGAGTCAGCAGCGCTGGTTGGAGCACTACGGCGAGGTGGTCATCAGAAACAAAAACAGCGACGTGTGCACGTGCAAGATCACCTTTGTCAAGGTCAGGACACGGACAGGTTTTCCCTTCCTCGTTTAGCCGGCGCCTCCTCTTCACTGCTTTTACAGAAAGAAACACAGTATACATGCTCGTCCTTGTTCCCTGTTTAACAATGATGTTCTTCTCACCACATTCCAGTCTCGGTACTGGAGTTCAGACAGCAGTAAGAACGAGGTGCAGGGCGTGGTTCTGGACCAGGCCGGTGAAGTGGTCCATCGCTTCGGAGGCCTCTGGCATGAAGGCATCTTCTGTGACACTCTGCCTACGCCAAAGTGCATCTGGAAGCCCAGTGAGTCACATTGCTTCAAGTCCTTAAAATATCCTGTCACACTATTGTGATATCATAATTCAAGAGCACTTTGACCCTGAGCAGCCCTGATTGTAACGTACTGTATGTCCTTCAACATCCAGACTTTAGATTAGTCACAATCCACCAGCTCTTCTAATTCTAACATGATGCTATTTCCTGTTCAGATGTGCAACCCGATGACCACTTCCAGTTCTACGGTTTCTCGCGTTACGCCAGAGAATTAAATGAGCTGACTCCAGACTTGAAGGCTGTCCTTCCACCTACAGACACTCGCTTCAGACCAGACCAGAGGTACACATAATATTTTGAAGCACTTTTGATTTACTGCTTTTCACCTCAATTCCTGCCCCTTTTTTCATATGAATTCCTTCCCTTTTTCTCATCAGGCTGTTGGAGGAGGGGAAAGTAACTGAGGCAGATAAAATGAAGGATGAAGTGGAGCAGAAGCAGAGAGAAAGGAGGAAGGAGATGGCCAAGAAGGGGGAGGAGCACGTTCCAAGGTTCTTCCGGTAAGGAAATCTTAAATCATCTGTCGTTTCATATCAAGAAACTTTTTATCGGTTAGACCTGTAACGCAGGGCTTACAAGAGGATAGAAGATATGTTTAAATTTAAAGCTGCAGGGCTTTTGTGTCGTCTTCAGGGATTTGTTATCTCTAATTTGCTTGTAGCTTATTTCATTTCTTACAAAGGCAACAACATTTGATGGAGATATGACCCAGAAAAAATAGTATAGCACACATCGCCCCATAAATCACAAGAGTCAGTTAGCTTTCAGTATGCTGATAGTAGCTGGACTGTGTTACCTGTGGATGGAGTCAGGCTAGCCGTTTTTTACATGTTTCCAATCTTTGTGCTATGCTAAGCTAAGATTGTCACGAGTAAAAGCTTGTTCTGCACCGGATATATATGTGGTAAAGATGGTCAGACCTACATTGTCCTGATTAAGTCCTTACCTTTCTGGTCTTTTCTCATAAAAATAAAAAAACAACAGCTTAAACAAGTATAAATGACTCATAGTCTGACTGAGCATAAACATTTTTTTGTTTATGCAATAACCATACTTGACTTATAAACGTGTAGCTTAGGTGACAGTCACAAGTGGGTAGTTCTAAAGTAGCGATGTCAAACTCATTTTAGTTCAGGGGCCACAATTTGAATTTTTTTTTGACGCACTAAAAAGCTAATCTATCCTTTTACAAAACGACCATGATGAATATAGGACATCCCATATACTCAAATACCAGTAGTCTTCTGTGTAATTTCTGCTGTTGCACTTTGCGGCCCAGATTAGATCCTCTGGCGGGCCTGTTTTGGCCTGCGGGCCTTATGTTTGACACCCCTGTACTAAAGCCTGAGTAAAAAAAGATTTATTTTTCTAAGCAGCGTTGTCAAGGCGACGGCTAGTCACTAACGGTTCCCTTTGTGTGTCTGTTTTCACAGCAAATCGCTGGATGACGCCGGCAACGAGGTGTGGCTGTACAACGGAACCTACTGGAAGCTCCGCAGAGACCCAGGATTTTCCCACACGGACAACCTGAACCTGTGGTAGAGCAAACGCTGCACCAAGCACTCAGTGCCGAGGCTGAACGAATCCAGCCGCGCGTCAAACACTTGGCGAAAACGATAAAGAGGAAGAAAATAGAATTGTAACCGTGTTAGATCAATAACCTGTGTGTGAAAATACTGCCGTGACTTGACGTCAAGGAACCCAGAGGTGCGCTGCTATCATAGTTACTGCTGCATGGGTGTAGAGCAGAAGGGCTTTTAGAAGCATAAATGAACCTCTCATAGTTTAGTTTTTTTGTACCGTGAAGAGGTGAGGTGCCGCTATGGAACAAATGAAGACTGATTTAGACGAAGCCCGATGTCTTTCGTGCCTTTCGCCTACCTTTACCCATAATGGAACCCTTTAATATCATCATTCATGATTCAAACGCATAGATTCACTTGAATGCCACTTTTTAAAGCCTCTATCACGGCCGTTTTTGAAAATTGTGCGCAGAATCTTTTTTGCCGCAAGTGTCTTTATGTAAAGTGTCTTATATCATATTTGTGGGATGTCAGATTGTGTATTAATTTTGTGAGTTTTAGCTTATCTGTATAAATATTTTTAGTTGTCGACCGTCAGATAGGAATAGTGTCGGAGGCTTACTTCCTACAGAGGAATCCAGAACACTTAGGGTGCCTATGTCTGGTTCTTGTGGGATGTATTGCAGGTGAACTGGTGCTGTCTCGCTTTCTCTCCCTGTGGGCCTTATTGTTTGAACTTACTAACGTCGGTATGCATTTTGTCTTTTTATACATGGTGAACACATTGGTGACGCGGTTTTTCCAAAGTGTCTGAATGCTGAGAATATCTAGCACCGGTCCAGCCGTCTTCCTCTCTCTCTCTCGCCTATATGACTTGTCCAAGAATGAGCTGAACAGTTGTGTCTCTCGGACGTTAATGTTCTCGGTTGATGCGATGAAGTATTTTTATTGATGTTTCAACAACGGATTTTAATAAGGAAAAGAGACTACTGTTAAATCCCAGTGAAATGTCTTTCTCTTAATGGTTTCGTTTGAAATAAAAGGTTCTATACTCGACACGGTTTTGCCTCTTAATCATCAATTCACCATCTCAACAAACTGGGGAGTTCAAACCCTGACTGACTGGAGTTAAAGCACCCAAAGCATGCTGGGAAAACATCACCAATTGCACCAAGAGCGGCTCCTGGGCTCTTGAAAACACAGGTTGGGTCCATGAGTTCATGCTGTTGATTCGTTTGCACTGCTAAGCCACATCTCTTTGTGACTTCCATTTAAAAAAACAAAAAAACACACAAAATTTACTCAGATTTGAAATTATTCTTTATTATTCCAGATCATGTACAGCACAAAAACCCATCCACAGCTGTAACATGTGATGTATTGGTTCACTCCGCCTTCCTGCTCGTGTTGTAAACAGTGAAGTTAACAGTGAGGTATTCAGGACAACAGGGAGGGCAGTGGGCGCCCCCTGCTGGCTGGGTTCAAATCCTCGTTGGAAAAAAGAAAAAGAAAAAAGCTTAAAGAATCCAATCTTTAAGAGTAGATATCTCTAATCGAAACTGAGAAACACAACTAAAACCTACAATAAAGTTACCTGCAAAAAGAACATAGTAAAAAGTCCATTTGTCTCGTAATACACAGTTAAGAAGTTTAAAAAAAGAAAAAAAACGTCAGTTGTGATGGTTTCTATTTTGGATTCACTATTGCCTCGAAGAAACCTACTAGAGGCTTACAAAAGAAGACTGAAAGATGTCGCTGCTGCTGCTGCTGCTGCTGGCTTCTACAAAATACTGAACTAATGATCTGAACACGTTTGATAACGAGATGTTTGTGATTTTCTAATGTTCTAATGTTCTCGTTATGAGCTGTTGAGATCAGACCCTAAGGAAAAATATGCTGCTTTTTTTTCTCTATTTTCTATTTTTTGTCCATTTAAATTCATGGCTACGGTAAAAAGTGCAAAAAGCAAAAGGTTCTTAAACTAAATTAAGCATTAGCATTAAGGAAAAAAATAGAAACAATCGTGCAATAAGATGACGCAAGGCCTTCGTTTCGATCTCGACCACACACCTGAAAAGTCTCATGCCTGCATCTTGCACGGTCGTAGTGCTATTGACAAACATGTCCACAGAGACGGAGAAATGTAAACACCTGCCACATGACATGAAAGTCACATTGATGGTAGTTAACGCTGCACTGGATGTTTCAAAGGACCACATTTAACCATGAGGACATTCACTGACATAATGTTCCCCTAGACCCTTATCTTAAAGTCTTGACCCTCAAACAGCCCTTTACTGTGGGTGCGTGAAAGTGTGGACGAGCCAAAATGTCCCCACTTCACCAAAACCTTTTGGTGGGTTTAAAGTGACAAACATGTTCATCCATAAAATGATTTCTCACTCAGTAGCCCTAACCTAGTATTCGTACTTTATGTACAATATAGCAGTAAAGCTATACATGTTCACTGTGTACACTGGTGCACATGCGCTTAAAATCAAATGCGTCAAATCCGCATTTTCATTTTGGCACGATGGCAAAACGCCACGTTGTATTTTCTTCTGTCTGTAAAATGGATGGAAGGTAGAAGTGACACTTCAAAAATCGGGACTTCTGAAGGCTCATGGAGCGGTCTAGGTCGTTCAATTCCTCCTCCCACCACCAGGTGGAGGCAAATCTGCACGCAGAGGACGACTGAACAGGGAGGATGACATTCAAAACAAGAACAAAGAATCTGACTTAATGCAGCACGGTTTTGTTTTGGCTCTTGTGTCTTCTCGGAGATTTCTGCCTCCCGACGCCCAACACAAAGAGGCTACTTAATTTGACGGAGTGTACGAATCGCCCTCTGTAATTCGGTCGGTTAACTAAAAAACAAAAACAAAAACTGTGGTATAGGTTCCATGAAATTTAAATTAATTTAAAATTGTTCATAAATCAACCCCAAAGGAGTCTCCATCCATCTCCTGGATGTACTGGAAAGGAAGCAGAAGTCTCAGGCACGTCCATCTAACGACTAAAGGTCCTCTTTCTAGCTTTATGTGGATCTTTTAACTATATCTCACGGTCTTCACACATCCATCTGTAGCAGACGACGTGTCGACACAATGTGAAACGGTTGAAAGCTCTTAAAAAAGCTGGAAAACGAAAGATCAGTTTGGAGAATTTGTCGCAGCTAAAGATCGCTGGTATCTACCCTAAACACATTTATATACAGGTCCGTTCATTCATTCATTCATTCATTTTCTGTAACTGCTTGTCCTCTGGAGGGTCTAGGGGGGTGGACCCTATCCCAGCAGTCACTTGGTGGGAGGCAGGGTATTGGTCTCCAGTCTATCGTAGGGCTAACACAGAGAGACGGACAACCATTCACGCTCACACCTACGGCCAATTCAGAATCACCAGTGACCCTAACTAGCATGTCTTTGGACGATAGGAGGAAGCTGGAGAACCCGGAGAGAACCCACTCACATCTTAAAATACTAACGTGCTTAGGACTTGGCTAGCAATGATGGGGGATGACAGGATGCTGTATCACGACAGACGCTGATCTGGAGCCAGCTTTCTGACGGGCTTCATGGAAGCAGAACATCGGTTGGCGTCCCCTGGCTTTGTTTCCCGACGGCCAGAGCGCATCCATCCACAGCCGAATGTTCCAGTGTCCTCGAGCAAGGAAGCAAACTCTTGACCTGCTGCCCGTAATACGTGTCCAATCTCTGCCATCCCGGGGTAATGACTCACTGTGCAGTTATAGCAAAGACTAGCACTCTGGCACGTTTAGGGTGGTGACACTGTCGGGATGAATTTTCTCCCAAAGTGGGTGCAGTGTAGAATCCTCCAAGTGTAAAAATGTGCATTAGAGCTAAAATATGTTTTGCTTTAGGGCAGGGGTGTCAAACTCATTTTAGTTCGGGGGCCACATACAGCCCAATTTAACCTCAAGTGGCCAGTAACATAACGGAATAATAACCTACAAGTAATGACAACTCCAGACTTCGCAATCATCTTGATTTTCGCACTTTAGCAGAGTCATGCTGCGGACCAGATTCAACCATCTGGCGGGCCGCTTTTGGCCCACAGGCCGCATGTTGGAAACCTGTGCTCTAGGGGATAAAATTGGATCATTTTAACTTGATTTATTCCCATATTAATGTGGTTACTGTGGCTGTATATTCTCAAAATTTCCACAATTAAAAGTTAAAAATGATTAATCTGACACAACATTTAGAGATCTTTTAAAGTCTAATTGATGTTTCTAACTCTAATAAGATTCTTCCAGTGCCTCTTCTTTCTCAACAGCATACCGCATGGGACATTTCAAAAGTCTGCTCCTGCCACGGTTACAGCAATAGTTTCTACATCTCCTAGTTGCTCTTCATATAAATGAAAAGTCTGGTTGTGAGAGGAGGAGAACCTCCAATTGATGCAGAATTGTTAATATGGCGCCTTGTGAGCGATACTAGTCAAACGTACGTATGTTCTTATAAGGAAAAATGCAGAGATTTACAATCTGGAAATGAAAGCTTGCCGACGTATTCTGCGACTGGAAGTTGGCTGGCACCCCTTGACCAAGACAACGGTTGGATTGGGGGCTAAACGCATGCAGCCTCACCAAACCGTTTCTACAAAAAACCTTAATAGAAACCAGTAAAATAGACCCGGTGCCCATCTCGGGCGAAAAGAGGTTTAAAAAAAAAAAAAATGCTTGTTAAAGAAAAAAAGTCAGATCTTGCTGTTCTCCAAGTGGGAGTCGATGTGTTTGATGAGGGCGTCGTCGGGGTAGCCGGTCGGGAAGGTCAGCTGACACAGGGGACAGCTACGGACGGCGCTTTCCTCAGACTCCATCCATAGCTGCGGAGAGAGGGCACGGAGGAATCCAAAATCAGTCAGTGCACACTGTTAATCTGTCATTAATTTAAAATGTACATACTCTGCACATACTCTGCACCTACTGCTTCTGCACTTCTGCATGCTAACTGGATTTCTTTCTCCTTTGCTGAAAATACTATAAACCTTCCACTTCGCTTAATTGATGTCTACGAACATTTCTTATTACATTTCTGCCTGCAGTGCGATGGTCTTTGCCGGTCTGACGTGCACCCGTCGCTTTCTGCTTCTACACTGAGCCCCACAAGGCCTGCAGGGAGTCTCTTTATAGCTTCATGTAACGCTGCGTTGCCGTCGCCTCTACTCACATTAATAGACGGCCATGACTGAGCGTGCTCGGTGCTCATGTAGGGAGGCAGATGGCAGGAAAGGGTGGCAGGACCCTCCGGGGCCGAAAAGGAGGGATGGTGGGGCTGTTTCCTAGGAGACGGAAAAGAGGGGTGCAGGGGCTGTTCCCTGGGCGACGGCGAGCCGATCCCGATTGCGCCGAGCGTCCGCGGAGGGCTGGCGGCCGGCGACAGGTACGGGCACACGTCCTGAAAATGTGCACAGTGCCCCAGCGTTAAGTAGAAATAATAAGTGTTAAGAGCTGCAAGGATCGGCGTGCACGATGGTACCTCTTCGTCATCGGAGGACTGTGGTGGAGTCACCAATGGGGTGGGCTCAGGCGGGTTGTCGAGGTGACAGAAGTGGTGTACCTGGGTGAAAGAAGGGTAGAGTTTGAGCCACTGAAAACAGCAGTTCTCTCTGAAGAACCGATTGAGTGTCTCACCTCGGCAGCCAGCGGGAAGCCAAGGTCCAGAGCGCAGTGATGAGGACTGCTGCTCAGGCTGCCGCCCCCGCCTCTCTCTCCTCCCACTCCACCTCCCCCTCTCTCCCCTCCCGCACCGTGAGCCGACGCCGGCCGGACCAGGCCCACCAGGGAGGTACGGAGCTGGGATTTGCTTTGGCCGTAACCTTGCGACTCCCCGAGGATGGACCTGGGCTTTGGGAGGGTGGATACTGGATCCCTCATCAGGTGAGCTAGAGGCCTCTGGATGGCGGACGGGTCAGATACCTTAGGAAAGGGGGAGGGGTGAAGGGGACAGGTTGTTAAATAAATTGCTGGAATAGCAGAAAAGCGCAGAGCGTAATAGCCCCAGTGAGCTCCATCGAAAGGTGTAGCCTCACCTCGGAGTAACTACGGCGACCCTGGAACTTAGCTCGTAGGCGGCTGCTGGTTGGCTGGTGGGAGTAGGACGCGGGGCCGTTGCTTGGGGACAGAGGGGGTGATGGAGTAGGGAGGAGCCTATCAGGGGACAGACAGGGGCGCTGGGGGGAGGTGGGAGATAGACGCTGAGGAGCCGGGGGAGGACGAGAAACTGTAAGAGCAAGAGAGACAATGAGAATGGAATTAGCCTTTGACTTAAACCAAGAATCGTGCAATACCAGCGATACCATCAAGGCGGTGAACATTCAGCATTCAACATCTCTGACCATTCCACTACCTAAGCGTCCATAAACAAGTAAACCCAGCAAAAGAGTGTGCATAGCCTCTTTGCAAAGGATTTTGGTAGCAAATGGTTTCTAAGGACTCTTGACCAACTATTTGTTGGTGGGCTTTGGTTAAGAAGAGGTGAACAGTCCATGAGGAGAGCTAAGGAGGCAGGAGGCCTTGTCATACTCTGCAGCAAACAAGGTAACATGCTGGAATACCTTCAACAAAAACTGTAAAGTGACTACAATCCGGCTACTCCTGTCTATCACGGGCACTGTCTCTCAACTTCAACTCCATCCTTGGATCTCAAGTTGCTAGATGGACTGTAAAACCATGAAATGCGGAAGTCTTGGCTTCGATATTTACTTGTCCCATAGTCTATGCAAAAAAAAAAAAAAAAATATATATATATATCTGAATTTTGTACTGGTGGGTAATGGGGGCGGGACTAGATAAGCTTTGGCTTCTCCCGCTTTCCCTTTCGGCCAGGTCACTTGTACTCATGTTGATGTTGATGTGTGATTTGAATTGACTTGCCCGAAATGAATGAATAAAAAAAAAATAAAAAATAAAAATAATACACCAGTCTGTGTCAGGAGAACCCACCAGACTCCTGTGAGACGTGTCGCAGGAGGTCGGTCTGTTTCGCAGCCAGACTGCGAATGCGACCCAGCTCCTCCGTCAGCTCAGTGTAGGCTAACGCTAGGTTCACCCTGAAGGACGAAAAAAAATAATAAAAAAAATGCATTACTGCAAAAAAACGACAAACACAAAAACGGTCTGCTCTGCGAAATAAGACTCACTGCTCGTCCCCGGCTTTTTTTATCCATTCTACGTTGCAGTGCTCACAGTGCGATGACAGGTCCTGTGACTGACAGAGAGGGAGACACACATAGATGTGGTTAGGGTTGTAGCACAGGAAAGAAAAAAGGAGAGGCGGCTGTGAAAAACAGTCTAAGAGGAAAAGGTCTGAAAAATAATTGAGGCAATCAGGCGAAGGGCTAAGAGCCACTTCGGCAAGGCTTTCTAACGGTGGAGAAAAGCTTAAAATGGATGTGGTAATTGCTCTATTTCTAGTTGATACAGGGGTAGTA
Source organism: Planiliza haematocheilus (assembly GCA_005024645.1). NCBI lineage: Eukaryota > Metazoa > Chordata > Actinopteri > Mugiliformes > Mugilidae > Planiliza > Planiliza haematocheilus. The sequence goes on from SRSE01001373.1 coordinate 2,853,895, forward strand.
TTATTTTTGCTAGGTTTCACAGAACCATATATGCTGTTGTCGCTGCATTGTTAGCTGAGCCAGCGGGAGAGTTGTGCAGATCGGCAGATCGGTCCATCTTGTGCCAATTCTTGTAACAGAAAATTGTAGTTTGCTAACTCAGTACCTAGCTAATTTTAGCTAGCTTTCGTTAGTGTTGCTGCCTTGAGAGTGTGCATCCATAAATTTTGGAGGCCTAGCATCTGACGTAGCGCTAGCATCAACAGTCTTTCTCAGAAAGGCTGACTACACCAAGCTTTAACACCAAGCTGAGTGAAAAGTCAGCTTCCCCTCTTACTACACCTATCAGGTTGCTTTAGTTTAACCTGTAACCATACCGGAATGTGACGTATGTCAGAAGGTGCTGCTGTCTACTTGTAATTCACTGCTGCTGGGTGAGTAGTTAAACCAAGACCTTCAGGTTGGGTTAAACTGTAAGGTCTACCTGTCTCTGTGCATCCTGCAGCTGGGCTACCTCTTGCTGTAGCCTCTGAAGCTCATTCCTCAGCTCCTTCTCCCTCTGGCAGGCTCCCTCCACCTGGTGCCGGGCCCCCTCCAGCTCGGCCTCCAGCCGCTGCAACTTGAGGTCCGACAGGGCGTCGAGGCTGCGGGAGCTCTGCAGCGTCGGCCCACGGCCCTCTGACACACCAGAACAAGACAAGTGACAGCTTTATCCACCAGTTTTCCGTGTAAGTCACCTCTCTGCAGCTATAACCATCAATGGACAAACAAAGGTCTTCTTATATGATTGCGGCCTATGGTACGTCTGTGTTTAAGGTTTAGTCAATAGTCAATGTACTGAGCTACTTGAGGCTTGCCAACCCTGGCAACGTGAAGAGTTTGGATGTTGGTTTTCTTTTATTTTACAGCAGTAGGGTCTACTGACAATCCAAACTGAACCCACCTCTGGGTACGTCCAGGCTGGCATTGAGATGACTGTGATGCGTGTCTCTGCTGCGCAGCTGAGCGCTGAGTTTCTGAAAGGAGCTTTCTCTCTGCCTGAGAGCCGACTCCAGGCTGCAGATCCTTTCCACGTGCTCCTCCGCTAGAGTTGTCTGCCGTGCAAACACACACACAAAACAAACAAACAGGAAAATTGGGATTAAAACTCAAAAATTCACGAAATAAAACATTCATCACAGGAAAACATTTTTGTGTTGGTTTATGTGTGTGTTTACCATTTTGTCCAGATCTCTCTGGACATTGCTTTTCTCCAGGTGGATTTTCTCGTAAGCCTGGATGACCTCCTCCAGCCTCTCCTCCCTCTCTTTGCTCTTTTGAAGCTGAGGCAAACAGAAATAACCTTTAGGGCAACGCTGTGGATAAACTTAGCCCATGCTTTGTGCAATCTGGAGACACAGAATCACGTACACCAATCATCCTATTGTTGTCTAGGCCTCCAAAACAGTTGTGACTCATCAGTGGACTCATCAGTGAATGGACATGGGCCTTCTGATGGTGTCCTGTATTGTCTGGCAACAGGATGTTGTTAGTGGGGGCCTTTTGGGTCCTATGGGTTGAGGGGAGGGGACTCTGTGGATCAGACGTGTTCTGTTGTGTCCCACAGATACTTGATCAGTTCGGGATCTAGTGAATTTAGAGGCCAGGTCAACACCTTGTGCTGTTGCTCATGTTTTTTGAAAACCATTTTTGGGTGTATGCTTGTGCCAGGCTCCATCCTGCTGGGGATGGCTGCTGCCATCAAGGAGTGTCATTGCTATGGGATGGGGGTGCCTGGTCTGGTCTAGGTTTCTGGCACATCCACACGAATGCCAGGTCCAGAAGTTTCCCAGTAGAACACTGTGTTGTCATACTGTAAGATGCTCAATTGTATTTACTTCTCCTGTCAATGGTCATAATGTTATGCCTGATCATTATATGGCATCATATTGAGAAATTTCCCAGTTTGAGATTAATAAAGAAACTATCTAATCTAATCTAATCTAATCTAATATGCAACTGGTGATGCGGCTGACGTACCTCCTGAGTTAGGGAGTTGACCCTCTGTTGCAGGTTGGTGGTTTCTGACTGGATAACGCTGGTGTCTTTGATGATGGGCTCACAGGAGCAACACAGTGTCCTCTCCTCTCCAAATTCACTGATCATAGGAAACTGTGTGAGAGGAAACAAAGAAAAGAGGCTGACTTTCTAGAAAACAATGCATTCCCAAGTTATGATAGCATCTATGGTATTATATTTGCATGTTGCTTTCCACCTTGACCTCGTAGTGTTTGAGCTTCCTCTTGATGCTGCTGTTCTCCCTCTCCAGGCTGGCCAGCCGCGTTTTGATGTCATGATAGGCGGCGGCCAGGGCCAAACCGGACGCCGGGTACATGTCCTCCGGCAGCCGACTCGCCGACCAGCTGATCCCTGGTACGCCCATGTCATCCCTCAGGCCCGTCTCCTCCTCCCAGCAGCCCCAGCTCTCCTCTGCCGAACAGATCCATCATCAGTAAGCTGGAGGAGGAGAGGGAAGGAAGAGTTGTACGGCAGTTAATCACTGATGTGTGCAGCGCACAAGGCTCGGGCCGACAGACGAAAAACGGCTAGCAACGCCGTCAGCTCAGCATGCCAGTTTGCACTCTCCACCTCACGCAGCAGGAACACAAGTGGCAATGAAATCTGCCAAACCCCACGTCCTGGCAGAGGTGGCAGCCAGATAGAAAACGCGCGTGTGTTTTCAAACTGCAACCAGGAGCCCACTGGGCCCGCCAGCCAAAGGTTTGGTGTTTTCCATCTGCTGTCACATAGTAATTCCTCTCTTCTCCACCCCCTGCTTCTCACTGGCGGTTTCCATGGTTATGGGATAAAACTCGTCTCTTACCATAAAAAAAACTAATTTCACGTGCAGGAGACAGGATCAATAACATAAGGCCTTATGATTCTACATTCATCTTACATCCCAGGGCTGATAAATGGTGTCAGTCTATAGCCGCTGTGGCAGATTTGCTGGTCTTCTTCAGCACTGCCAGACTGGATTTGGTCACGGCCAACAAAAAACACTGTTGAGGAAGCGGTAGTGCCGGAACCTGTTACTTCTTTGGTTCTGGCTGCAGGCATGTTGATAATTATATGTCTTGCTGCCACGGGAGATTTGGAAATTTGGCAAATCCAGTGCAGTCTTTTGTTTTTATAAATATTCTGTGCTTGGCCAATGTGTTGTAACAGGTTGGACGCATTGCCGTGGGCCTGAGCATTCGTACCTGGCGTCAAGTTTTCAAATGTGTATCCATGTTAGTTACGCCAGCTTCCGAGATTTATGATTGGAATTACCAAAGTCCCTTGGAGGGTACCCTTGGGAGAGACAGGAAGATGCATAGCAATGCCCCTTTATATTAGGTTAGGAGGTCGGGGTGGATGGTTGGGCTAATAAAACATCTAACTGTGACATGTAAAATGCTAATCTCCGATTTATTTCAGTCCCTACTTATCTTACAGGCTAGGGAGTAGTAGTAGTAGGGAGTTAACCAAGATCAGAGGTCCAGTTAGTTTTTTTTTGTTTTGTAGCTTTCTACTTAAAATACTAAAATACAAAGTCTCATACTTTACAACTCACAAAATCAATGGTTGAAAAGCTTCAAGGACTCCCCAACTGGAATCAATCTGCATATTTAGCAAAAAGGTCTAACAGTCTTGTCCCGGTCCTGGATAATATACAGTGCAAAGTATTACACACGCTTGAAAAGAGATAATGCAAACTCATGTCCCATCCCCCACCATAACACATACAACCGTGGGAGCAGCTGTCCGCTACAGTGCCGCACCTGCCCAAGGCCCTGCTCCACCTCTGAGGCAAGGGAGCATAGTAGTAGGGCGCAAAACTATTCAGCTCTGATCATGAAAACTGAAGTGATGGCCTCTTTGTTTTCTATACCAGTACACTGCCACTCTCTCATGTTCAGTGTGCGCGTCTATGTGTGTGTGAAGCCTAAAGACAGCTGCAGCAGCAGAGAGGAGGAGAGGTCATCACATCTCTCTGCAGATAACTCCCACTCCTACAGCCCACATACTCTGTCTTTCTCTCTCACGCACACAATCAGCCCACATGCCGCCCGTGTCTATCGTCTATTTCGCCGGCTCATCCTCCATACTCCCTCTCAATTTTCAACCCAATTCACTCAGCTCTATTGACTTTTTTTTTGCAGGGCCACTCACTCAGTGGCAGCCAAGGGCAGATCCGATCGGGCCCATATGTCTTCCTCACATGGCTGTTTCATTTATTAATGGGCTGAAGGTCTGCGTTTCCCACAACCCCCTGCAGTTAGACACAAAGCCCAGTACTGGCCTCGCCATCACGCCGCGTGAACGAGGGGCGTCCATGCTACGCACAGTGGCTATACGGATTCTGCAACCGTGAATGTTTCATACTAAGTACTAATACTAAGCATTACTGTCAGATGGAACAATGACGCAACTGCCAAATGTTCTGTGAGAACAGAATGGTCCACAAAAGTAAACAGATAGCAACAGACAAAAGATCACTGGCGTCAAGCAAGTATTTTTCTTTTTCTTATTTGTCACTGTTACCATCGGTTGCGTTCTGCAGAATATCCCAAAAACCTCCAAGACAAAACCTAAAGACATGTCTTGTCAGTTTCCTCAGTCTTGGTCAGACTAAGTCAATCCCAAAGGGGGGGCATTGCAACGATGCCAACATGCTGTTCTTTAGAGATGCAACTGCAGACTTGGGACAGGTTCCAAGGTTCAAGCTGGAATCTGGGTGAGAGGCACGGTACACCCCAGACATGTCCTAGGTTCATGGCAGGACTAACACACAAATCAACCAATCACACTGATTTAGAATCACCCATTAACCTAATGTGCATGTCTTTGGACTGCGGGAGGAAGTCGGAGCATGAATACGTTGGTTTGTGACTGTCGAAAACAGCAGCACGTTACCTTGTCTTGGTTAGGTCAAAAACCTTGTAGCAGCATCAGTACAACCAGCTAACACAGAGGAACACAAAGCCTCTGACCTTTGCTGGACAATGGCTGCCTAGCATCAAGGGGTTTACAGTATTAGTAGCAGAAGGAACGCTGAATAGAGAAAGAAAGAAAGAAAGAAAGAAAGAAAGAAAGAAAGAAAGAAAGAGCCCATGAGGACATAGCACCATATCTGTGAGCACAGCTGAGGGCTAATTCTGTGCGTGGCGGGTAGTTCACACACACATGCGCGCACACACACAGACAAAAGGAAGGGCTAAAAATGAGGGTGACAGAGAGATGAGAGAGGAAATTAGAATAACCGAGGATGATAGAATATGACAGAGAGGAGAGAGAGAGAGAGGAGAGGAATGAGGGGAAAAGTGAAGAGTGCTTTTATCTCATTGTCTATACGCTGTTTAAAGATGGATGAACCCGGCATGACACCACCCACGCGATTCCTGAAAAGCGGTTGGGAAGCTTGGCTACACCCGACGCCCTAAAGAGCAGGAAACAGCAACTTGGGAGGGCGCAAACTTGAAACCTCACTGCGAGTTGGAAATTGACTCGATTTTCGGAGCTAGCCTCTAGTGGCCGTTTTAAGAACTGCACTCGTAGCCACTTGCTTGTTGGCTTCTTATCTAAGCCTTAGCTTCTCTACCCCTATCTCTGTCCAATCTATGGTCACTAGGCCATTTTCTTTTTTGGTTTCTCAGTGCTGATCGTATGTCTTCTCAGTTTGATCCACCACAATAATATACTTCACAGTTCGTCACAATTGTTGCCGACAAGTTTTTTGACAATGGCGTCAAACACATGCCTCTACTCTGCTGGAAACTTGCAATGAGACAAAGTCATGGAGGAGAGGAAGAAATTAAAACATCGCAACGTATTTGAAATTCCATGCAAGAGTCCCGACCTTTTACATGATGAGCATCATCGTCTAGCTAGCCATCAGGCTAGCCCAATTTGGGCCTCAAAGAAACGGGAAGATCAGGAGTCATTCAGGGAATAATAATTGTCACCACTGAGCCAGACTGATAACAGCCTTACCATCCATAAACTCATATCATCATCCATCCATTTATCTTCCTGTCCAAAGGAGTTTGTCCTCCCCAGAGTTGCCAAAGTGCTTGCTCATGGGGAATTGTGGCCCTGGACTTTTCAGTGTAAAGTGCCCTGACTTGTGTTACTATTTGGCGCTATATAAATAAAATGATATTAAGCTGAATGTACATGTAAAGCAAAGCTCTGTTACTCTTGGCCCTGTTGGAACTGTTCCAGCTGCTGTGCAGTGTGAAGAATGACTGAGTGGACCACCCACCTCCAGCTAGTTTTAGTTTTTCAGATGGAGAGGAAAGTACAGAGAGGAGAAATAGCAGGTAAGGCCAAATTAATCTCAGAGGTTTTTCTTTTCTTTTCATGACAATTTTTAGGTTTTTAAATGTACTTATACAAAGGGAAGATTCAGGTAAACACATCAAAGAAATCCAAAACGTAACCACTGCCAAATGTGTTCCTCCTAGCTACTTCTAAGCCTAAAAAAAGAGTTTTTTAATGTGTCAAACTTGTCTAATGTGCTTTGGGCGCTTGCTAACCCTGAAATACAGTTGCGTCTAACAGGTAGCTCGAAGCCTGAAGACATTATTAGTGTCGCAGCCACCCATGTATAGCACAAGTGACGAGTGGGATGTTACACCGCCGCTATGACAGCTGTGCTGGCTGACGGACTGACTCAAAGAAGCGGCTGAAAAGCTTTCAGTATAGAAGTCTGAGTCAGTCGTCAGTCAGATTTGTCTAGGACGACGTGGTGGCTCGCCAGCCAATCAGAAACGGTTCTGTCAAAAAAGACAAACCCAAAGATTACAGAGCTGCTCGGGGACCTCCAACATGGCTGCCACTGACAACACAGCTGAGGATCATCAGCTGGGTTGCAAAATGGGATCAGTTAAAATGCATACACCGATCAGTAATATAATTATGACCACCTTCGTAACCCTTGTGACTCATTAGAGAATGGACACAGTCCTTCAGAGGGTGTCCTGTGTTGTCTGGAAACAGAATGTTGATAGTAAGGGCCTTTGAGTCCTATGGGTTGAGGGGAGGGGCCTCTGTTGATCCAGTGCATCCCACAGATACTTGATCCGTTTGGGATCAAGGAGCGCCATTGCCATTGGGTGGGGGTGCCTGGTCTGGTCTAGCTGGGTCAATGTTATTTATCTCTCCAATCAGTGGTTTTAATGCTCTGGCTGATCTTCGCATTTTTTTTGTGACGCTGACCAAGACTTAATCTTAATCTCTGTGTCATCCTTTTTTCTCACTTGTTTCAGCGCTACAAAAACAGTCAGGTTTAGGAAAATATAGTGAGGCTGCAACATTTTAAACACAGACACAAAAATCTTATGTAAGACTGGGTTAGAGAAAAGCGCCTCGAGAACTGGGTTGATCAGCGGAATCAATTGAATAATTCACAGCTGCGAGAGAATGTCTGGAAATCCAGTGACAGACAGGCCATTAATCGACCTGGGTGTGCGCGTGGGATCATGTATGTGTGTACACTAATGCAGTCTGCTCGCAAATTGCACGGGCAGCATGGTTAGGAGGTCACTGTAAGAAAAAAAAAAATCTAAATAAATAAATGAAAATCTATGTGACGCCACAGCCATCACGCCATTCACTGATGTGGACGGGGAAGCAAACCGGGTCACTGATGGGGCAACGGGAGGCACAAAGCAGACGGGGATGAATTTGGGTTTGCCGTCCGCGCGCCCGAAGTGATGCTCTTTTTAATTACAGTAACATCTGATTCAGTTAAACACTTCCAGTTACACATTTGATTGAGCTGCGTCGAAAACAACATCAATAAAACCCACTTGACTAGAATAATGAAAGAGAGACAATGCACAGACACTCTGGGCAATTTCACAGCATACTCGAGGTAACTATTGTTTCGTTTGACCAAAGATGCGTTAGGGTGAACAGTTTCTTTGTAGCTTGTGTCACACGTTGTGCTGCATATTAAAATCTGTGAATCTCTGTTAGCTGAGAATGAAGCCATGATGCTGCCTCCACCATGCTTCAACTCTGTTAGCATTGCCTTTTTTAATTCTTCTTTGGCATGAACATACAGTAATTAAATAAAGGATTCACAGTATTTCAGATCAGCAGATCTAATGTAACATAAAGAATGCTAGACTTTACATCAGCCACTAATGAAACTAGCATACTAATAGTTGAATTCTGCAGAACAAAGGCTAATATATACTGGCTACTGTGCATCGTTGATTGCCGGGCTTTGTTGTCCTCAGCTGACATGTCCTGGCAGAGTGTCTGTACTTTCCTGAGTCAAATGCTTCAGATATAATCTGAAATAATTAGCTGAGATGGCTTGCTTGGAAGGCACCTCACCTGACCCCTACATTTCACCCTGTAGGGGGTGAGGCTTCTGGCAAGTCAGCTTTGCGCTAATGAGGTCAGACCAAGTCAAGTCGAGTTTATTTCATGACTTTGAACCGCCAACCTGAGACATTAAGTGCTGGCCGTATCAGTCCATAGAGAAGAAAGCGGACAAGTCGAGATGAATGTGTAATGTTTTGGGGCCACAGAGTGGTGCGTATTAAACATAGCATGAAGGGCAGCTCTTCAAACAGAAAAAAAACAACATAGTATTGGTATGTTCAGCAGTAAGCGCAGTCTCCGACCTCAGACTCAGTGTTGCCGAACTCTTCTGTCCACACCACAAGACTTTAAACTACGGGATGGTACCAAATGGAACCTGAATTAAATAACACTTCAGTTTACTGCAAGAAAATTAGTTGGCGAGACAGAATTTCTAGAGATGTAAATCTCTCCATTAGTTGGACGGTGGTGCTTGGTTTGTATGTAGTCATGTAAGTAGAATAATGAAGTGACATTTAAATATTGATATGTGAAAACGACCCTCACCTTGCAACATATATAATCCAGGACAGTGAGGTCATATTTGACAGTTGAGTGCCATTAAAATCACTATGAACTTTAGCTGTGTCAGTGTTCATAAGCATTACTAATAAGGAAGTTTCCATCAGGCACAGATCATGATGCTACCTCCACTGTGCTTCAACTCTAGGACATTAGTGCCCATTGACTTTACTCAGTCTCCAAACAATTCAGTCTTAGTGTAAATCAATCTACAATACATGTATCCAGTAGTGCTGTGGGGCTGTCAAGGTGCTCTTTAGCAGGCTGTGGCTTGCAGGATTTTTTTTAATTTTTTTTTCATGAAGAGCAACAACTTAATCTCTAGTGTCCTGGCATAGGCAACATTATGCCTGTTTGGTGAAATAGACAATGGAACCGAAATGTTAAGCAGCTGCAAGGTGTTCACAAGCATTAGAATGTAATAGAATAGACTTTATTGCACAGGTACATTGGAATACTTGTGCAAAATTCCCTGAGTCAGCTTTTTTATAAAGACGGCTTAAAGAAGAACTACTGTTTTTACGTGAAACTCGTTCATTTCACCAATATTTTGTTATCGTACGCTAGTGCTATTCCCCGTTTAGTCATGTTATCATCATCCAGGGTCCTGTAATTTGCTACTGCTATGGTTCGTCCAGAACCTCAGAATTGGAAAAATATTCAAGCGTGTTGCAAAAAAATAGCAGTAGCAAATTACAGGTAAACAAGCCGACAGTCGCCCGGGGTCTGTAGGTCAATCTACAGACCCCGGATGATGACAACAGGTGACTCCGGACTCAGCGGGGTATAGCACTAGTGTTCGATAACAAAGTATTGGTGAAATGAACGAGTTTCATGGCAGATAATGTGTTATTTAGAAGCTGCGTTTTGGTGCCCCAATCACTCCCACTATATCCCCATATCCATAGATCTAAAAAACAGTAGCTCCCCTTTAACTCTGAGCGCTGTGCAATGTTGCACACAGGGGGGCGCCATCTTGAATGGCTTCATTAAAGCGAAGGAACTGATGGGTGACTGAGAAAAAGTCATTAAGCATGGCAGAGTCGAAAAAGTGCATCATGTTTGAGTCAGACAGATCGATCGTTACAGTGGGTCAACATAAATAGAGTCACCTGAACCTCAAATCGTTTTTGTTTGTTTGTTTGTTTTTTAAAGTGAGCCAAACAAAATTACGATTTTTAAAAGGGCCCCTGCCCCCCTCTCTCCTCCAGTGGCTGTTACGCTCCTGCTTTGCCGATATGTTGCAGAAAATCGACAGTACTTGAACGCAACACGTGCAATACTCTAAATTACCCCCGTTAAACCCTCGCCACTCAATAGCCCGAGCTCCAATGTTCCAAATGTATGCTATTTGCGAAACGGCGAATAATCACACAAAAACAGAGATGCCCCGACCAGATGCACGTTATTCAGTTCCTGTCTCGTAACGTTTCCACGGCGCCGCATAGCGCATCAGTGGGACTGGAGAGAGAGTTTCCATCACCCTCATCCAGGATGATGTTTTTTTTTTTTTGTCTCCTTTCACAATCTCAATCCTTCATTCTCGCCATGTCCCTGTAGGTGTCCATGTCCCTGTAGGTCCATGTCCCCCTGTCCTTCTAACGCGCTGCCGAGCCCGTTCCCCGACAGCATCCACCGCTGCGCAACCAAAACATCCCAGCCTGACCCGCTACGGGAAACATGAAAATCTTTTCACCGGCGAACAGATGCGGTGGATACGGACAGGCTGCACGGCGAGAAGTTGAAATGGGGACATAACGACGGTATACACGGTTTACTTACGTCTCAGGAGAAAATGTACGAAGATGATGGTGCTGATGGTGCTGAGGAGGGTCGACATGATTGGAGTCTGACATCAGCAGCGGATACTGCCGTGTGTGTGTGTGTGTGTGTGTGTGTACTTCCCCACTCCCCCCTTTAGACCGTACAACAAGATGGGGAGGGTGAGAAAATAGATGGAGACTTTCAGCAGAGGAAAGGCTACCCATTACTGTGTTCTAATAACTGAACTAATCTGATGCTATCTACTATAAATGCTTCTTTTATTAAATCAAATAACAACAACAACAAAAATTCATCTCATTCTCAATGCAGAAAGTCATTGAGCCCATGGATTATATGCTTTTTATATGCAGAACATTCAAAGGGATCTGTGCATCTCCTCCTTCAGCTCTTACAGACTAATAAAAAGCCGTTTTGACATCATCCTTATTTATTTATTCATCGGTAACATTTTTCCTCTTGATGGTGGCGAGCTGTCCTGGCCCAGACTCAATAAAGCAGCATCAGATTGTGATGCTGCCTCCACCATGCTTCAGCTTTATTTGCATGCCTTCACTCCATACATAGCGCTACATTTGTACGTTTGTTCTTTCCCAAACAATTCAACGTTAGGTATGTAAAGGTTCTCAGTCATGCAGGTCATGGTACGTTAAAAAAACTGGACTTGTAAAGTTTTTTTTACGTTGTTTCACCACTCATTCAGGTGCAACCTTTTGCTCTAAAAGACTGGTGTACATACACCTGAAGGACAAAGGACAAATGGTTTGAAAGAAGAGTAAAGGAAGCCACTGACGTCAAACTGGAAAACCCTTCTTGGAACAAGGGTTGTCTCTGGCCTTTAGCCAAAACACAGATAGAAAAACAATCAGCTGAAACAAAGCCGCTGAAGAACACATCAGTAAAAATAAAACTCATATAGGAGAAACTGGGCTGCAGTGGACCGGACTGACCGCAGTCCTGGTTGGTTTGCAATCTCAGTGGTTTTGAATGATGGAGCTGTTTGTCAGCTCTGCAGCTATCTGTGTCAGCTTCACAAACATGAGTCACGTTGAGTCCGCTGGCCTACATTAAGCACAGATTCCCCCGACCGGCACTTCAAAACTGAAAATAAACAGAGCCCAGCGCACAGGCTCGGGAGGAGAGAGATCAGACGAGAGGTGATTGTGATGGGCGGCTTACAGTGACAATAATGCTGTATACAGTACATGAGTAACAGGTTTATATTTAGTATCTTAGCAGATTTTTGAGCTATGTCCCAGTACAAAATACAAATACTATGTCTTTGGTTTCTCCAAAGTCCACTCCCTACTTTAGGACAGTCTAAAGACAAACCCACAAGAACACCCCTTTATCCACTAGGTATATGAAATCTAGGCTGTACCAAGACTGAGGAAAGAAAGATTTACTTGTAAATTTACTTTTCCCTTTATGTTATGCTGTGGAGTTCTTTTATTTTAAAGTGAAAAGTCTAATATTAGTGAGATCTCTCTCATGTTTTTACTTGATTCATGGTTTGGCCTTTTCTAAGAAGAAGATTCGAGGTCTCAAAGCTTCATCTGACAGTGACATTTTAAATACTGGAGCCAAAACATTACGTGACTCATAGGGTTTGTTATTCAGTCATATTCGTGCCATAAGAGTCTCCTCTAAGTAAGTAGGGATGGGGAGGAACAAAGCTCTCCTCAAGCGTTCGTGTTGTTGGTTTCAAATGCAAAACTGGTGACATCTGCTGGCCAATTTTCAGTACTGCATTTGTAGAATCAATAAACTGTCAGACATAAAAATGTGCAAATACAATACAATCCAAAAAAACAAAACAAAAGACTGTGACTGAAAAAGCCAAAGCAAATTCAATTCCAGGTATTAAGCTTGTCATGCATATTAAGATATTCCAGTTTGCAAAGCTGTCGTCCAGACGAAAATCTAAAGTATGAGGCACATTGTGGTTGTTTTATAGTATTTTTTTTATTACATATTTGCAGTGGTCTTATTTGATTTTTTTTAGATGTCTTCAGTTTTTTTCTACACTTTAAGAAAATAAATAAATAATGAGAAGGTGAAATAAATTGACAATGTTTTGTTTTACAGTGTAGCTGAAGCTCCTATCTCGTTAGCAAGACATATTTACGTATCACTTAAAGGGGAATTACCGTTTTTTACAACCTGGACCTTATTTCTGGCATAAAAAAAAGACCCCGGATGATGATAACACCGGACTAGCACTAGCATATCTTAACTAAATATTGTTGAAATGAACGAGTTTCGCAGCAGATAATGTGTTATTTAGAGGCTGTGTTTCGGTGCCCCATTCACTCCCACTACATGGATACACACGGATCTAAATATCGTCCGACCGACTCCAACTGACGCCAAAAGTTATATGGGTGAGTAAACGATCGTATTTTATCCTAGAAATAAGGTCCAGGTTGTAAAAAAAAAAAAAAAAAAAAAAACCCAAAAAAGAAAAAACACGCAGTAATTCCCCTTTAAAGCACCTGCAAAAACGTACAAACAACTTTCACTGCTTGTCCTTTTGTGAGAAAACGCATGCTCGTGGTGTGACGGAGGGTGTGTAGCCTTGCTGTGATTGGTGGGACACATTCCAATCATTGCTTCTTCTTCTACTTCCTCTGTGGCCACCAAAACTCAAAGACCAAATAAGGTGCTGTAGAAGAATGAATTAAAAAAAAAGGTCTGAATAAGTGGTTCTCCTCAGACACTAACACCATAAACACACACCGACCAGGCATAACATTATGACCACCTCCTAATAATGTGTAGGCCTCCAAACCTGGGACTCATCAGAGAAAGGACATGGGCCTTCTGAGGGTGTCCTGTGGTGTGTGGCAACAGGAAGTTGCTAGTGGGGGTTGAGAGGTGATTCACATTGAGTGATCTGTTCAACAACTGCACAATGTGACACTGCTGAAACTCCAAAAGCAGCACAGCTCTGTATCGTAGGCGATAGCAGCACACGCCCAATGATCTTAATCCTCCTTCATCCACCCTCTGAGTCTTTTCCCAAAATGGATCTGTAGCGGGAACTTAAAGTAAAATGTAAATAGTTGCGTGGATATAAATCAGCAGAAGGGGCAATCAGGAGGTCAAATTGACAAAAGTCCCGCGGAGAAAGACCAGACGCTGCAGGGTGCTCCGTGCAAGGGCTGAATGATGGGAGGGTGGCAGACTGAAGAATTCGCAGCTTCGGCTCGTAACAACGCTGACATAAGTCTGCTCTCGTTACGTCGCTTTCCGCTGTGGGAATATAGTAGGACCAGCGGCACGTTAGCCAGGGGTGGTCATCCTCGTTGAGATATTCATCAGCTGCATTATTTCCAGGTACAATCGCATTCCACGCAATTACGGCCCTTTTAAAAGGCAATTACGGGTCATTTCAAGTGGAAAAGAGCCAATCTAGTCGGGTGATTACGATCGTTCAGGCTCAGGAATGAAGGTTTAAAATGAGTCAGTGCTGTTTTAAATTCAGTTTTACCACCAACAGAGAAATGTGACAGTGGGAGAAACGGGAGGAACTCTCGATAGGGGAAAAAAGGAGCGGAAGAAGCAAGCGGACAAATTCATACATCTGGATAAATGATCCAAATGATCATGATACAAGATAGTGCGTAACACATGGGAGGCCGGGAATGGGTAGAAAGGATGGTTAAGCTTGGCTGTGGTATCCAATGTGCTCATAAAGTTACTGTTTAAAGAATGAACAGGAGTACAGATGCAAAACACTGTCTCAGTGATAATAGTCGACATATTGCAGGTGAGTAGGGGTGGAAGAAAAGGCATAATGTCATAAGCAGATCTGAGGATCAGGCGTAATGGTTTAGTAGCAACGCGTATTGCTGTATTCCAGAGCAACAAAACACCTGGGGGGGGGGAGCTAAGACCACGGATGAGAAACATGCAGCCCTGCAGATCAGAATAAAATGCAGCTCCGGGCCAGAATCACGCTGCGTCGTCATATTTCAAACATAGACCAGAGCGATTGGAAATTCTCATGTGGTCCGCGAATCCAAATCCAAGAGAGGCGATAGGAGCCTATGTCTGCGTTCAGGCCAGTGACTTGTTTATTGAGAGATAGGCCAACAGTGGAAACGGAAAGGCTTCAAGGATCTCGTGCTTATCACTGCAGGACAACTCGCCACACACCGAGCTTTGACCTTTCCAGCAATACCATCCCCACTCTTGAAACTAGCGTGTCTAAGCCGGCCACTTGCACTCCTGCAGATTTTTTTATTTTTTATTTTTTTAAACGTTGCGTAACAAATGTTCACCCGAGTACGCAGACACGCAATGTGGAGTGGGAGTGGGAACGGGCGGACGGGAGGCGAGGGAAGGGAGTTTGAAATCCTGCAAATGTACATTGTGTGCGTCAGAGAAAGACAGAGCATGTTTTCTGGTTGCTTCAAGCCATTAATCATTGAATTGTAGGGTTCAGTCAGTGGTCAGCGGTGCTGTTTTCTGCACACTCCCAACAAGGGAAGAGAATGAAAAGAAAAAAAAAAAAAAACCCATTCAAATCAGTTCAGTCGTATGTACAGTAAGCTCCCAACGACGCCCCTTTGGACAAACACTTGGCAACAGCACATCTGAAATTTAGTAACAAGACTCTACCAAAGGCGCTTGGGATTTGTTCTGCCATTAAACACCTGCACATAACCAGGGCTGCAGTGACGAGCCCACGCAACTGATCGCTGCAATACGCAGATTTGTGTAATACTGTTTTAAAGTTTACATCCATTGATTATGGCAGGAATTTATAATAAAAAAAAATACGAATATGATACGAGGCATAAAATGCGATCGTTTACTCACCCATATAACTTTGGTGTCATTTGGAGTCGTTCGGACGATATTTAGATCTGTATATATCCATATAGTGGGAGTGAATGGGGCACCGAAACAACGCCTCTAAATAACGCATTATCTGCCGCGAAACTCGTTCATTTCACCAATATTTTATTATGATACGCTAGCGCTATTCCCTGTTGACTTGGGGTCCGTAGATTGACCTACTAACCTCTGACCTGGATGATGTCATCTCCGCGCGCCGCACACACCCGCGTCAGTCGGCTTGTCATTTGCTGCTAGTTTTTTGAAGCATGGCTGAACATTTTTTTTGATTCTGAGGTTGTGGACGAAGACTTTGTTTATGATGGACGTCCTTACCGTTTTGAGCTGGAGTATACAGATGAGGAGCTCGTTGAAATGAGGATGCAGAGCCAGAGAGAGGAACAGCTGGCCAAAGAACAACAAACAACAAGCTGCATGTCGGTGCCCCATTCACTCCCACTATACGGATAAACGCGGCACTCCACTATATCTAAACATCTTGGCTTTGAAATTTACTTTTGCACCTCACTGATATGTAATATTGGCTCATTTTTCCGAATAAACAAATACAAAAGCAAAATAATAATTTCTGTAGTGATACAGTGAATGTCTCATGACACAGCAGTGCACACTGTGTCATGAGACATTCTCTTACTGTAAAACATGAAGTACGCGCTACATTTAGCAGCCCATACTTGGTATACACTGAGGGGGCCTCTCAGTCGTACCTTACCACAGCTGCTGAGCCTGACTCCCTAGACTGATGCTGATACCATCAGCAGAGCGTAATTGCTCTCATACTTTACCGCCTGAAAGACCTTCTGTAGTGTACACGTTAAACACGCCCCAACTTCTGTGTTTATTCCAAAGGTTTTTTTGTTACTTAAAGCTGAACTGTATACACGAGCTGGTTTATGGTAAAACTGACACATTTACTATACATACACATATTGAAGCACATTCAAGTGCATATCTTTCTCAGTCTTATCTGCACAGTATTTCAGTCGGCTTTGATTGAAATCTCCCCAGCAGGATGTGAAATGGGGAAAGCTTGAAACAGCACAATTGCCTGCAAATATAAAATGACATTTTATATTGAGCATAGTGCTATGGACGGCGTTTCATCGACAACACATGGTACCAAACCGCAAAATGCATACTGAGCCCTCTAACAGATGGGAGAATCCGTTATAAGTGCGATCATCTCAGCAGCGCCGTCAATCAGGGCAACTTTATGGCAGCTAGCGGTTGATTTTTCCTGAAAGCCTTTCCAAATGTGCACACTTGCAAGCTTGAAAAGACTTTCATAGGGACGACGGGGCAGTTGGGACTTAAACAGTGTTTGAGGCTTCCACAGGTAGAGCTAAAGTAAACTACGTAAGATTAAATGAAGGCACAGAGACGAGATATCGCGCTGCATTCCCTGCAAAGAAAGAGAGAGCTCCGTGATGAAATAAACAGCTGCATCTGAGACTTGGGCTGGGAGTCTGTTCAGTTGAAAGCTGGAATGTATTGAGCCCACGGGGTCAACCTAAACAATCATTTATAAAGTTTAAGTGGTAACAGACGCATGTGTGTGTGTGCGTGCGTATCCGAGCATGTGTGCATCGGACGGAAAGCTAGCGGCCCCCCATTCGTCCTCTCGGCGTACTTTTAAATATTTACGACGAACGAGTCCCTCTCAGGTCAGCCGCTGTCACGGAGCAGTCAAAGAATCAGGGCACTGCCAAAACCAGAGAGTGGAGTTACACAAGCAGCAAGAACTTCGGTGGGAAAGAGAGTCGAACGGGCTCCCCTTGTGCACTGATCTGCAAGATCTGCGTAAACGCTTGCACCGATGCCTCACAGGAGGAAGGTTCTGGGCTCGAATCCACTGGCTCTTTGGGCTAACTGGTCATTCTAAAGTACCCTGCCTCTCGCCCAATGACAGCTGGGATAGGCTCCAGCCCCGTTGCAACCCTCCAGAGGACTGCAGGAAGAGTTATCAGAACTCAGAGTCATTTTAGTTCCTCCCTCTGGGCAGGAACTTTCCAAGCACAAAAGAAACTTTGGGGGACGTAACCGGTTGAGTGTTCATTGATCGGTTGGAGACACAACAACACGAGGAAATGGACAGTGTCGTCCAGGTGTCGTGCGTCGTGCAGAACTGCTGTAAGTTCGCTGCGTTACTGTGAGAACCACAACAAATCGAAACAACAAAGTAATCTCACACAGTTCTCTGGGGACCTCTTGAGCGGGCAGTTACTCTCACAAGCCCCCAAAACCGTTTGATCCGAACGTGCCTAAAGAGGCCCGGAAACGTCCAGGACATGGAAAAAGATCCTTAAATGGTGATAGCAAAGAGCAGACAACAACAACATCAATAAATTTAACTGAGAAGATCGACCAGGAAGACTGGAATAAAATGCTAAACCTGCACATAAAAAATATCCTACTGCAGGACTTTCATTCACTTAAAAACCTCGGCTGTTGTCTTGCACCTGGATGCTGGAAGTCTGGATCTCCCATGGCTATCAAGCACATCAGTATGTGGAAGAGAATGCTGGCCTCATGCCTGATCTGAAAAGCAAACATTTCCCATCGGAGCAGCAGGATGCGGAGCGACTCAGAGGCAAGCGAATCAGGACCGACATCCTATTTTTATTTTTATTTTTTGTGGGGTTTTTTTCTGTGTGACCTCACAGGACCTGGATGAAAACAACAACAGGAGTCCCATCCATTGTCGGCCCTGCAGCCTACGGGTCCAGCTTTATTGATAGGAGAGCGGCAGTTCAGAGAAAGGCAGGATAGGGATACGCTAAAACGTTAGGCCAAAAATATTCAGCTGATTAGACGTATCTCACAGTGAGGAAGTGGAATATAAATTACTAGGGCCTGTTATACATTTTTCTTTGTCATTATGTACGTGCACACATGCACTCAGCTTTGTGCAAAGTACATACAGTATCTCCAGATGAAATTCTCTAACACAAAGGTGAAAGATCTGAATGATCTAACTGAGAAACAAGTGTTCATATTTATTTAGGATTTTCATGAAAATATTAGTAGAAAAAAAAGGAAATAAAGGCTGAAACAATTGTGGAAATTGCTTCTATAATGTGTGAGGCATCCCTGATCACAAGTAATGGCTCTTTGGACTCGCCAGATCCATCTGCCTGGCCCAGACGTCTGCCCTGCAGGACGTGGGTTCAGGGTACCTACAGGCACCGTGATGGGAAAGACGAAAAAAAAATTTATGTCATGTATGACGTAAACAAGCTGAATTCAGCACTGCAAACCATTTCTTCCTTTGTAACAAACGTACTTATCGTGCACTGCAAATGCCAGCCATCGCAGCTGACTGAAAATAAAGAAGGGAGCAAGTTTTTGTGTGTTTGCAGAATGGAGTGCGTACATCAGCTCCGCCCATGTGAAGTAATTCTGCTCACAAAACCTCCTTTGTCTTCTCCTTTTCCTTTCTTTCCTCCAAAGCGTTTAATCGTGGCGATTATCACGCTGTTAAATGTCGTGCGTAAACGTGCGTAAAATAACCCGAGAACCGGAACAGAGGCTATATAAAACCACAGTCCCATAATCGTTCCCTCCAAAAAAGAGGGCGGGTGAAGAGGTTATGGGATCCGTGGGGGGGGGGGGGGGGGGGGGGGGGGGGAAGAGAGAGAGAGAGAGAGTTTGAAGGGCGCGCCTCCCCTTTCCAAACTTTGCTGCCCGGTGCCTCTTGCGCAGAGCATTCCTCTCCTCTCCTCTCTCTTCTCCAGGCGCGCGCGTAATGGTAGAGCGGAGGATGAACTCTCTGGTGAAGTGGGCGCTCATCCTTTTCGTCCTGGTCTCCATCATCCTCAACATCGTCCTGATTGGCATCCACTCCAGCAGGGCGCCCAAATGCTCCGCTCACCGTGTCCACCCGCTGAGGGGCACGCACGACGAGCGCAGCATCGTGTTCTCCGACCTCACAGAGAAGGAGTACGTGCAGGTCCAGCAGTACATGCTCAATCGGAAGGATTTGGAAGTATCCACCAGGCAGACCACCAAGCCGTCGGAAAATTTCATTTTCTTAATTGACCTTTCCCTCCCAAAGAAAGCTGAGGCGCTGGCTTACTTGGATGGGAAAGGCGACAAGCCGATAAGGGAGGCGACAGTGGTGGTCTTTCACGGGGCCATGGGCTACATCAAGGAGTATGTAGTGGGGCCTCTTCCCAATCCGACATACGACAGGGATGTCACTGTTGAGAGATACCATATGGATCTGCCCATCAACTCGCGTACGGTCACCATCGGGGAATATGTTTTGGTTTTTAAGTTTTTTGAAATGGAGGTTTTCTCCAAGTTGGAGAAGCTCCTGAAAGAAAGCTTTGGCGTGGGGCTGGGGGAGAAGCTGAACGCGTTCGAGCAGATGCCCCGTGGGGTTCTATCAGGAGACAGAAAGACTTGGATTTCGTGGTTTAGGGATATGAGCGGCATGTACATCCACCCGGTGGGATTCGAGGTGCTGCTCAATCACGAGAGCGTGAACGAGTCCCAGTGGCGAGTGGAGGGAGTGCTTTACAACGGCAAATACTTTAACTCAGTGGATGAACTGCGGGAGCAATATGATCGTGGGTCTATCGAGAAAATTGTTTACAAGAAGTCGCCTGATTATGGCTCCCTCAAACCAAAGACCAGGCCTCTGCAGATCGGCCCGCAACAGTTTTACGCAGAGGGAAAGCGCTACAGCGTCAAGAACAACCACGTCCTCTACCTGGACTGGAGCTTCGCCTTCGGGCTGAGCTCTCTCACGGGCATGAGGGTGTTTGACGTGCGGTTTAAAGGTGAGAGGGTCGTCTACGAGCTGAGCGTGCAGGAGGCCATGTCTGTGTACGGCTCCGTGACGCCTGGGATGATCCTCACCAAGTTTCTGGATTCGAGCATCGGGATAGGGCGCTTCGCACACGAACTAGTCCGCGGCGTGGATTGCCCCTACGAGGCGACCTTCGTGGACACCTACCGTTACATCGATATCTCAGCCCCGAAGAAATTCAGGAACTCAATCTGCATCTTTGAGCACAACATGGGTCAG
Source organism: Planiliza haematocheilus (assembly GCA_005024645.1). Lineage (NCBI taxonomy): Eukaryota > Metazoa > Chordata > Actinopteri > Mugiliformes > Mugilidae > Planiliza > Planiliza haematocheilus. The sequence continues at coordinate 2,874,476 of SRSE01001373.1, forward strand.
CCCCTGCGGAGGCACTTCTCTGACTTTTTCCAAAACAGTTTTGGGGGGATGGCGAACAGCGCTCTGGTGTTCAGGACCATCACGGCCATAGGGAACTACGACTACATGTGGGATTTCATCTTCTACCAGACCGGAGCAGTGGAAGCCAAGGTGCACGCCACCGGCTACATCTCCTCGTCCTACCTGGTGGACGGCAGCCTGAAATTCGGACACCAGGTGGCGGAAAAAGTGCTGGGGAACATCCACACCCACTTTATCAACTTCAAGGTTGACCTGGATGTGGCTGGTGAGTGGCCTGTCCATTAGTTGACAGTGTCCCCTGCAGAAGTCTCCACTTTAGGACTGTGATTTGTGAGCGTTTCTGTTGGCATAAAAATTTCCCCCTAGACGTTTCAACTTGTCAGGGGCGTCTCTGGGCAACATGGGGCCCTGGGCAGGACTGGGGGCACCTTACTTTTATTGAGATCTTTGAAACAAGTTGCACTGTGCAGAAACATCGTTTTTTTTTAACGTTTGTGCTTATTAACTCTAATTTACAAGACAGTACATGACATATAAACACATAAATAGTTTATATGAGATTGATTTGTATTAGATGGAATGGATATTGAATGCAAGCCACCACCAGAGGGCGACATACCTACTTCACAATTCATCTTGAATAAACCTGCAGCTGTAGCCAGCTCAGGCAAGTCTTATTGATATATTATGTCTGCTTTGATTTGATTTCACGTCTGCAAATCCCAATGCAGTTATATAAATATATGTAGCGTACTATTATCAGACTGAACTCACTTTTCCTTTTCATTGTTCTGGGATATCTTATAACAACTGGGATGTCTGGTGAAAGAACAATTTCACTAAACTAATTAAGCTAGCCTCCTAGCTCTCTGACCTCGTGCTACCAGTGGGTGTATTTTAGGAGTTGCTACGGCACAAAGGTGAATATAATGCCCATTTTTTTTATTTATTTTTTTGCTGATGGCAAGATTTGTCTGACAACATATTAACTTCATAGCTAGGTTCACTGAGTGCTTGCTAAGTTGGTCTTAGCAAGCATGTGGGATTTCATCTTCTACCAGAACGGACCAATGGAGGCCAAGGTGTGCGCTGGATTAGAGGGATATTGATTGGTTTGACTCCATCTATCCAGTAAGTAGCAGGGCTGCTGAGCTAGGTCACAGCCTTTGATTTGCTGACTTGCAAAGTATTTACGAAACAAAACAAAGGCTCGAAAGGGAAACATATAATCGCTACGTAAGTTTAGCGTATAGGGGTGAGTAGACAGTAGCATCTATGCTTTGAAAGTGCTCTTAGGACTACCACTGCATACGAAATGTTTTACAAATCATGGTTCAAACGATAAGTGCTAGTGTCAGTTTCCTACGCCATAAAGCCCTCTGACGGAGCGATAACAAGATGATTCTTAGCCTAAAATGTCCAGGTGTTAGAATGAGGTTTAATGTTCATTGAGGTTTGATTATGAACTAATGCAGGAATGCGAAAATAAAGTGCGCAGAGAATTTCTAGAGTTGATGCTCATTCCCAGCGGGGTCATCACCACAACAAAACACCCAAATTTTTAGAGCCATTTACAAATGCATTCACAAAACTTATCCCCCCTGACATGGATCCACAGAAGCTTTGACATGCAGATAAATTATGTTATTAAAAACATTTTTTTCATTGTCTCTTCTGCAGGTCTAAAGAATGTATTCCAGACCAAAGACATGGAGTATGTTAATGTGTCGTTGCCCTGGATGCCTGATCGCTATGCTATGGTGCCCCAACTGGTGGAGAAGCAGCTCAACACAGAACAGGTCTGCACTGACCTTCCATCACATGTATAAAGTTGTTATTTTTATGACGTATAAATAATAATAGGAATGAGTACTAGCATGCAAAAAGGTCAGGAATAATGGACCTAAGTATTTGATATGCAGCCCGTTGATGCCATGGTCATACATACATGAAATAAAACTAATTCTCTGTATTTTTGTTTAGGAAAATTTGAGAAAGTTATGAAACGTGTGTATTTAGTTTCACAATCTACAGTATTTATTATGTATAAAGCCAAAGTTATTTGACATCTGTCGGAAGAACCTCAACTTACCAGCCAGTTGACTCGTTGTTTTGTTACGTCTTGAACATTGACTCTGGGACTAATATCTGCCGTGACACTCCGCAGGAGGCCGCCTTGCGACATGACACTAAGACCCCTCGCTACCTCCACATCGCCAGCAACAAAACAAACAAGTGGGGCCACAATCGCTCCTACAGACTCCAGGTGTACAGCTTTGCAGGCGACCACCTCCCGGAGAGCCAGCCTGAGGAAAGGGCCATGTCCTGGGCAAGGTAAGACTAGACAGCTGGAGAAATAAAAACACACTCATCTCAAATATAAATGACTGCAAACATGTCTTTGGTTTGAGTCATACATGCTGACAAAAGACATGCACAGCCAGTCAACCAGAACATTCAGATGACTTTAGTAAAGTTGACGACCCTGTGAACACACCATGTGTCAAGATCTTGGATGTGCTGGAAGCCAGTTTAGCGAGTAGTTCTAAAAGTAAATGGTCTTCTAGATCTTCTAGTCCTTGGTGGGTTAAAACCTTTTTGGGGACACATGAAGAACCAAGCCTGTTAGCTATCAATGTATATTTCACTTATATGCAGATGACACAGTGCTATATGTCACTCCAAGACCAGGGGACCTCATTAACATGTCTTGCAATTTCTGTGTAATAAGAGACGTGGTAACATTTTATGTGAATTTGTGATAAGAACTATTCAATTGTGGGTGTTTGTTTTGTGAAAGTCAACATTTTTTAACCTTCTCTGCTCATCTTCTCTCTATGTCTCCAGGTATAAGGTTGCTATCACCAAGCATAAGGACTCAGAGCAGACCAGCAGCAGTCTGTACAGTCAAAACGACATGTGGATTCCAGCTGTTGACTTCAGCACATACATTAGCGACAATGAAAGCATTGTTGACGAGGTTAGTGGAATCTGCATGGAAAAAAAACAAAACAAAAAATGCTAACTCGGGATAACTTAAATAATGTGCGTGATGTTTCTGCAGGACCTAGTTGCCTGGGTGACTGCCGGTTTCCTCCACATCCCTCACGCGGAGGACATCCCCAACACAGTCACCGTGGGCAACGGGGGCGGGGTCCTGCTGCGGCCCCACAACTACTTCGACGAGGACCCGTCCGTCCACTCTGCGGACGAAGTGTACTTGAAGCCGGGCACAGAGGACAGCTGTGAGCACAACAGGATGGCCTGCCTTACTCAAGACGTCTGCAGTCCTGTCCTGGAGCCCTTCACCTACGAGGGCTTCAAAGGAGTCATGAAGTTTGACTAGGTCTGAGTTAATGTGCACTGCTGGGTAATAGCTTCCACGATGAAGTTAGAGGTGTGCTCAGGATTCTTTGACAACCTATCAAGAAGCGAGGACTAACCAAGCAAACACTAACATTGGCTTTAAAGCTGCACTAAGCAACATCTTTGAAAATGTGCAAAATTGAAAATTGACACCCCTCACATCTACTGTATGTTCAAGTGAGGTCACATTCAACTAATTTTCGCCGCCATTCCTCACAGATTGTCCCGTAATGTCTCTGGCCATGATGAATGTACGCCCCAATTATTATTTTTTTTCCTAAACTAGGGACAACTTACAGCTCTTTCTTTATATCATGCTGCACCAATTCATCTTTGCTACCTGTAATTAGCTTGCTAGCACTTTTGCTGACATTTTTCTACAGTTTCCACTGGCCCTGTTTTTTTTTTTAATATCAGCCTTTTCGCCTCACGCTTAGAGCAACACCCATTGGTTGTGACTCAAGGCATAATAGAGGTGGACATTGCAGATCAGGTGCCTTGATCTCCACTGATTGGCTGGGCGAAAACCACATGCTTCTAAACCTCACTGAGACACGCAATTTGAAATGTGTGCTGAAGTGACCAAATATGGTAGCACGTGCAGCCTCACAAATCAACTAGCGTTGACATGTCTGCTGTGGATGCATGGACACTGCTGCTTGGCAAGCATTTTTCTCACTACTGGCTTGCATTCTTCTTGTGCAGACAAGATAAATAACACACAAACAGTTGTAGGCGTTGGAAAAGTTTTTAGAAAAAGATCTTGTTTGTAGAGCTTTCTGGAAGTCTCTTTCATAAGCTTGTTGTGATCGTTATCACAAGATGTTAAAGTGCCTGAACGCCAGACGTACAGGAGACGGAAACCCTAATTATAACCATGATCGCCATAAACGGCAATAGTAGTGCCCCACTGTTGGATAGATAAAGGGTGATCTTATCTTTCTGCAGATATATTATCAGTAAAAACTGTCGCTTTTTCATTGCCGTTTCTTTTTCAACCTCAATCTAAACCAATTATCCAGCTCTGATTGGGAGAGATGTGATTGCCTTTCTTAGTTTCTTACTGATGAAGCACTGTGATACAAACTGTGATGTAACGCTGTAATGGTCAGATAAATAAATGCACTGATAGAAACGACCATTCAGCCCGAGGCTCGGCCGCTCCTGTGGCTCTAGGCTGGGGCTACTGTTTTTCAGCATTGCAACATTGTGAGGAATGTTTTTTTTTGTAATTGCTGTTTTCTTCCCAAATAAAAAAAAAGAAATTATTATTTGTCGTATGCGTCGATTTGAGGAAAGTTAAGGACACTGAAAGCACTGCTTCACAGAACAGAATTCGGAATATTTACACATGGATGCGTATGCCTTCCAAGCGGTGTCCTGGGAGGGAGAAAATTGAAACCAGACCGGCAAAGTAGCCCGAGGAGTAATCCACCCCGTGCTCCTCATGGGAACAGAGAACTGGATACGAGTGCACGTAAGGTTCAGTGACTGTGCCAGAAGTTGAGTGAAATATTTCACTTTGTTTGCACTTGTTAAAGGAAGGCAGAGATAGGAAGCGAATGACAAAGCAGAGCAGAGATCCTAGTTAGATAAAACTATGCTCCATTTGAGGCTGCCTGACACAGACACACACACACAACAACAGTTTGGGAACAACTCCATATACATGAAGAACAGCACAAGGAGTTGACCTGGCCTCAAAATTCACTAGATCCCAAAAGTGTCTGTTGGATGATCCACAGAGGCCCCTCCTCTCAACCCATAGGACCCTAAACCCCCCACTAACAACATCCTGTTCCCAGACACCACAGGACACCTTCAGAAGACTCATGTCCATTCTCTGATGAGTTCCCAATGTTTTGGAGGCACAAAGGAGACCTACACTATGTTAGGTCATAATGTTATGCCTGATGCCTTCCCAAAGATCATTTCCTCATCCGTGTCCCTCTGTGCGCAGGGTCACATACATACTGCATATACAGTAATTTTGTTTTGATATCCCTTTTGCGCACCATGTCCCAAAATCTTTCACGCAGTAATTTGGCTCGTGGCATACCCCATTCGAGTTTGGCGCACAGCAGCGCTTTAGCCCACTTAAAAGCAGCAGACTGTAAAATGGCAGGTCATTGCCAGTTTCTCACGGCAGCACCAGCGAGCGCGGGACACCGCAAAGTCTTGTCGAGACGTCGCGTTACAGCTCAAGGACATCTGGATGTTGTCAGCGGGGTCAGAGCTCCAAAAGGGTCGGCTTTTCCTTTTCCGAGTAGTGAGAGATAAAAAAATATTTGCTCCTGTAGTGGGCAGTTAGTGGCGGCTGAGTAATCTGGGGTCAAAGCATTTCACTCATTTCATGCCAAAAAACAAATGTGGCTGCGAACGATATCGCTCCCTTGTCGACTCGTTCACTGCACCATATGTAATGGACACTGAGCAGTTCAGCCAATTCTGAGCAGTAATCTCAGAATTTGGACACTTGCTAAACAACATCAACTTTGCATCATAATGGGAACTGATTTTGGTGTCGTGCAAAAATAATTTTGACGCCTCAAAACGTATCACGTTGTATTGCGCGTATGGAAGGGAACACAAATACATCTGGGGAAATGGCGTTGGAAGAGGGCTGTAGCGTTGGCAGTTGTGCGTTCGTGTTGCTTCACGTGGTTGAAACAGGTCAAATGTTCTTGGTAATTCCAAATTCAACCAATAAAATAATAGTAATTTTAAAAGCAAAGAGATAAATTAAAGCTGGATCAATGGCAAATACCGTGTTCAACATTCAGCCAAAGCTCCAGCAGAAAACAGAGGTTGGCCTTTTGCCAGGTGTTACGTGGAAAGCCCTTCGGTTCGTCTTTTACAACCTGCTACCGTGGCTGTGCGTGCGTGGCCGTAAACATGTTTTCAAGCCGCTGAAAGTGTTCGGCGTGAAAACAAAGAGCGAGCGGCTCGAACGTTTCCTCTCCTGGGCTGTTTCCTGTCGCACACAATAAAGAACGGGGCTGAAGAGCGGGGCCACATGCGGTACAAAGAGAGCGAAACAAAGGCAAACGACAACAAACAAACGTCCCGCGAAAGGAGGACTCCGCATGCGGCTCGTTTCTTAGAAATGAATACTCTAGCTGAAACCACAACAAACGAGGGGTGAATTCTCAAACCACCAATCTTGAGTGGTGTGAACGAGAAAACCAACACAGCAGACGGATTTGGGCCTAATTTGGGTTCATGTGGGTTCTGCAGACATGGCCCAAATGGGTTGAGGCAGGCAGAACGTGATTTATGGTGTGTTTAACCACACCCAACTATAATAAGACAGACTTGAGTAATCTGAATTAATCCTGGATTCATCTGTTTCATAAAGGCAACTCAAAGTTGAGGAGATGTGACAAAAACAAGCAATTTCCCTGGGAAATAACTGGACACAGGAATGTAAAATTACTATGGGGGGAGGGGCACAGAAAATGCTTTGAGTTTTGCGGATGGCAGAGAATCTATTGGTGGATATCAGCGGGGTGTTGTTCAGTTTATTGTTCAGGCTGAGTCCAAGATATTTGAAGCAGTCCACTATCCCAGCCCTAGACTGTATAAAGATGTGCAAAACTGCTCCTCAAAAGTGAAGCCAAAGCAAGTACAGCTCCCCCTGGTGGCTGGCTGCGGTATAGGTCATAAGCTCCACCCCCTCCATGTCAGTGGATGGGACTTGGGACAAACTAAAACACGAAAATACAACAATTAATAATAATATATATATATTTTTTAATTTCAAGGATGGTTTTCTATCAAGGAGGTTTCGTTTTACTTAGTTAGTTCAGTTATTTGAAGCTATAGAAAAAGGATGTGACATCGTGATCAGGTTCCCATGCCGACCGCTATTATATATATAGTCTATGATCTCAACAGTTTCATTATTGTTACAGGTAGGGCTGTGCATCCTGGTGTTGTTAATGATCAGTTGTTTTGTCTTTGCTGCATTCAGCTGCAGGTAATTGGCCGTGCACCACTGTGTGAAATGGGAGAAGAGGAAGTATGACAGTGTCTGCAGAGTGTTTGAAAGTATATGGTGATGGGCGAGGAGCTGATACAGTCATTGGTGTAGATGGTAAACAGGAAGGGGCTCAGAACAGAACCTTGTGGTGCTCCAGTGTTGGTGCAGGTGGTCCACTTTTAGTTTATTGTAACCTGCTGCTTTTTTTTTTTACTGGTAATGTGAACACAGCAAAAGAATCAGCTCCTGGCAGCAACATCTCTCTCTTCTGGAATAGTGACACATCAGGCACGGACAAAAAAAAACAAAAACAACTATCTTCATTAGCATTTTTCTCCATTTTGTCTGAAGAAGAGAGGTGAAAGAAATGCAAATGCAAACTGATCAGAATATTATCCCAGGCAAAAGTGCCCTTGATTCTCTCTTTTTTCCCACTGGCCTGGAGCATGCAAGCTTGACAGATTGTCATTTTTGCCTCTTTGAAAACAGCAAGTGGGAGGGAAGGAAGCCGAACACAATGGCCAACCAATAGGAGGGCTTATCAGTGGTCGCACTGAAGGGCTGCGGGGAAGGTTGCCCCTGCTACCTCAGTACAAGTTGGCATATTGTGACATATTTGTGTAATGCTTCCTAATCTCTGCCGCGCAAGTGGCAAATTGCAAAGACTGGCTGCGTCCTGTGTGCGGTTTTCCTTTTGCACGTCAGGCAAACCGATGTTTGAGTCGATGGCCAAAAGAAACACACACTGTTACTAATACATGTATACTATCAACATGTTTCATGTTCACGCTGCCTGCGTCGTTTCCAGTCTGTTTTTGCCACCCAACTTGACCCATGACATCAAACCTCTTTGGTGCCGAGTTTGGAGAAATGTAATTTAACTGAAGTATACAACAAAACAGACTGACAAGTTTTCGGTACTTACCACCAAAACAGCGTCAACACTCAGGAGCAAGAACGTTGCAAGACCTCTGAAGGGGTTCCTTAATGACGCTGATGCCCTGTGGCTCTTTATAAAATGAATGAAGAATAAAATTAGTAAGAAAAATTATTACCGTCGACAGAACTGGGAGAATACTACCAGCTTTTAAGGTGTTTTATCGCACTGACAACTATTATGTGTTATGAGAAGCATTAACCCCTGAAGTTCACGTTGTACAAACAGAAATCTGCAGGTGTTGAATAACCACGAATACAGTCCTTGTTTTGCCTTTGTTCAGTCAGGAAATCTGAATTCCTTGCCAGTGGTTTCACACTACACTTATTTTTTTTTGGCATTCTTAAAGCTGCATGTCAGTATTTTTTATACTAGTGATGGAACACATGACTGTGTGCAATGTGAACAGGGTTGCGTCTTTATGGAAGTTGAAAATGTTTCCGATAAAGTAATTTCACTGAACCGGCCCTGGCAGCAAAGTGTACGTTTTTCTCAGATGCTGGTGAAGACCAATGCAAAGCTGAAACTAGACTCATATTAGCCTATATATATAGGCCTATTCTCGTCTGCCAGCTCTGTGAATAAACAATTGCTGTTTGGAAATTTGCGCGTACTGTACACACCTTTTAATACAGTATGTGTAGTTTGAGGTCTTAAGCCTCCATTGAGGTTAGGGAAATCAAATGAAATGTTAGATTTAGATTAGATTTATGCTTGCGCCACTAACATTTACTACAGGTCATGGTCTAATAAAGTCATTCCATTTACTTCAAGCGCTGCAGGAGTCTTGACCTTTCTACAATTTCTCTTCCTCTTCCGTGTACCTTGGTAGCAAGTGACGACGAGGTGGAAATACTGTTTTCTTTTCTTTACTACAGGTCACGGCAACACAGAGCAACAGCGACAATTAATTCTCTTTTGCCTCAGTCAGTTCAGTGGTCGTAAATATGGTCTCCTAAGACGTCTTCGATCTTTTTCCGAGGTGCAGAGATGTCGGTAAATGTAACCGTTTCTTAGCTACGACTCCACCGTTAGCTGTTGGCTTCACCGTTGTATGAAGTACAAGTGAAACAGAAATCAAACAGGCTGTCTGTAGATCTGTAGTGGAAGTATAAACCAAACCTTAGTTTCCCAGTAACCTGCTTCAGGTTTTAAAAAAAATACTCACGTACATCAGGACTGAACTTTTTATTCTGTACTTTATCCAGAACGTCTGTACAATACCAACATGTTCAAGGCCCAGACGCGACCACTTCCCGCCAGTAACCCCAAGCTTTGGGAAGCCACAGAGGAACCCTGCTTAAAGCACAACACAAGACAACCAAAGCAGGGACGGGATCTCTTCTTATCCGCTTTACAAAGTGCGGTCGCAGTCGACGTCTCAGCAGTCACATACATTTTCTAGAAGCGGCTTCTCATAAACATTCTATAACATAATAAAAGGAAAATTAAAAGGAATGCCCTATATTAGTGGCCGATGCCGATAGATCAGAGTGGGCTGCCCTTCTTCAATGCTAACGTGACTGTAGGGAGCTAAAGGCAGACACCGAGGGGGAGAACGGAAGGCAAATAGGAAATAAAAAAAGCACGACAAGTCAGTTATTTCTCAGACCCTTCGTCTCACTGCACTGAAACACTTTTTGGAGGTTATGATAAGGGCAGTATACCAAATTTAATGTCTATATTTGGATATTCTGGGAAGTATACCTAGCTAGAGCCAGCATCTACTTAGTTTAGCTTAGCCTAAAGACTGGAAAAGGAGGAAACGGCTAGCCTTGCTCATTCCAAAGGTAACAAAATCCACCAAGAAACACGTCTGAGTGGGAGTAGAGACTTCCTGGAGTGGGGAAATAGTACAACAAACACTTCTTATCTGCATGTTTATGCACCGATTAAGGTTGTTTATTGTACTTACTGACAGTCGTGGCAGCGCCTCTAGCATTTATGCTAAGCTAAACGGAAGCTGGCTGTAGTTTTGTGTTATTTTTAAGAGATAAAAAAAGTGATCAAACTGTTGCTTCAAAGGTTTGGATTTGTTCGTGATTGTATTGTAAAGATCTCCCTTGCAGAGCTGAGAGGAAGCTCAGATACAGCTACAGCAGCCTGAGTCCAATCCCTTGATAACCTTCCAAATTTGCAGCTCTTCCGCTCAATATTTACCCGTTTCTACAAACAGTATCTCCTTGCTAAGCTGTTGCGTATTATAAATAGTATTATAAACCAGCACTCAATGACCAAGGCCAAGAATTTTGCTTGATTTTTTGTAAGCCGCATCTCTGGAGGACGACTAACTTCAGCCGAGCTGGGAGGAGGGCTACGGATTTTGTTCCATTTCTCCGAGTCATGCTAGATGGGTTTATTCAGAGCCTGAATGAACACGCAGATCAGTTACAGAAGCCAGCTACTCTTTAATATATACGGGAGTTTGAGTGTCGTTTCCCCAGTTTCTTGTGACTTTGACAAGCTGAAGTCTGTGCCAAGTCTGACACCTGCTGGTAAAACCCATGCACTCACCAAGACTACTAATCATCTGAATTAGTTTGTTGTTTTTTTTTGCTTAAGAAAAGTCACCTAGTCAGCAGTAGCCATCTTTAATTATTAAATCAAACTATGCAGAAACCATTAGCTGAGAGCTTGAGCAAAGTGAGTTCCTCTCGTCTATCCTCCATTAGTACCCCTGAACTTAGGTGGATCTAGCTAAAGCACGGGATGGTTTGGTTTTATCACGTTAATCACAAGAGCCGGCAACCCCCAGAAAAACAGCAGGGTTTACAAATAAACGATGCACCCTACACACTGGAAATGACCATTACTTTCAGTAAGACGATGAGAAAACAGCATAACAAAAAGGTATAAATGTGGATGTCAATGAAACTGACATTTGTCTATCGGCTTCTTATCTGGTAAACAGATGTACGGTCAGTTCAACTGCGCTGAACTGAAAGGTAAGCAGAACTTTTTTTTTTTTTTTTTTTTTTTTTTTTTAACTACACAGGAATCAGAGTATTCAGTACTTAGAAGTCCAGAGGTGCTGATGTTTCTATGTGGCCTGGTTGCAGATGCAGATGAGGTCCAGGCTCAAAGAGGTGCGTGGCCAGAGGAGACAAGGCACGTGACTTGCAAAGCCTCCGCAAACAGTCGCATCCTTCTTCAGACGCTACACTCTCCACTGTTCTTGTATTTCTCACCGAATACAAAGAAGACAAGGCTGCTTTGCGGGGCAGCCAGCTACGACCAACACCTTCATCTTCCACTGCTTCGGCCAACTCGGGCCAATCTCTTCGATTTTTCCGGGATACGGTCCCTTCATCTTGCCCAAACCTGCCAAGGTCTCCTCCTCCTCCTCCTCCCCTCCCCCTCCTCCTCACGGTGACAAAACACTACCCTTCCTTAGGAAAACAATATAGAACATGTTTGGGCTTGCTGATCGAACAATTTAGAATTCTGGAGTAACCTTATTTTGTCCTACTAAATATTCAAAGGCCCAAGCAACGAATCTAACCTTCTGCATCCCCTAATCTATGCAGAGTCTGGGGAGCGGTCTTGAGTTATAGAGTCAATCATGCCATCAACATGTATCTGGGTAGCTACAAAAAGGAGCATAATTGCACCGCTACGGGTCAAATTTGCCAGCATTTGACTAGCGGATGATGTTTTTCGTCGCGAGTGCCACCACGAGAGCAGCTTGATTCAAATGGTTAACCCCTGACTCATAAAGCCCTAATCCTAGGTATCACATTCTCTTCTGTGATGTTGATTCTCCACTGCAAACAAAAAAAAAAAAGAGAGAAAGAAAAAACAAAAGATAAGAAGAAAGAGTCCCTTTGTCTTTAGCTCTTGGTCTGGCTTTGAGTCCCGCACCGTCCGGGGAGTCAGGGCTGGGAGCTGCCCTGGCTGTCGGGGTCCGTCCCAGAGGAGCTGGTGTCTGAGTCCGAGTCGTCGTCGTTGTGGTCCTCCTCCGCCAGGTTTTTCTCCCGTATCCGCCTGTGGGTGGCGCCGAGGCGAGCCAGCAGGCCCTGATAGTCGAAACGACCACGCTTCTCGCCAAATGGATCCTGGGGAGAGGCGACATTGACATTGGAAGGTTGCACTAAGCCTCGCATAAAGGGTGTATCTCTTCCTGTTGCCACAAAAATATCTGAAAAAGCTATCACTATTATTCTGGGATGAATGAAATAGTGACAAAACAAAAGAAGTCAGAACTGAACAGGTTTTGTAAACAGCAGAGAAGGAGAAGAAGTTTGAGGTGCCTGACGCTGAAACAAAAGGCTGACATAATACTTGCTCCTGGGGTAGAACAAGGAGACTCTGGTTAAAGCGCATACATGGATCAGCCTTAACATTACAACCACCTTCCTAATACTGTGTAGGTCTCCCTTTTGCCTCCAAAACAGTTTTAAGTCATCAGAGAATGGACATGGGCCTTCTGAGGGTGTCCTGTGGTGTCTGGCAACAGGACTTTGTTAGTGGGGGCCTTTGGGTCCTATGGGTTGAGGGGAGGGGTCTCTGTAGATCAGGCCTGTTCCAGTGTATTCCACTGATACTTGATCAGTTTGGGATCTAGTAACGTTGGAGGCCTGGTGGACACCTTATCCTGTTCTTCGTGGTTTTTTTTGAGTTATTCCAAAACAGTTTTTTCTGTGAGCCTGTATCAGGCTGCATCCTGTCATTACTATGGAGTGGGGGTGCCTGGTCTGGTCTAGGTGGGTGCTACATGTCTAAGTAACCTCCACATCAATACCAGGTCCATAAGTTTCCCAGCAGAACATTGAATTGTCTCAAGCTGGTCAATGTTATCCACTTCTCCCGTCAGTGGTTTTAATATTGTGGCTGATCAGTGTACAGTATGTGGTATTTTACCGTGCCTATTGTGTACAAACATCATTAACTGTATTGAAAGAAGAAATTAAAATAATAAAATAATAACTGAACCTATAACACGTGGGTTAAACTGACATTAGAAGGTAAATATCTAAACCTCCAAACATCTAATCTCTACACCCACATTACCGATCCCTCCTATGTACTTAGAAATAAGTGCAACACTGTTCAAAACTAATGTCGCAAAACAAGAAACTCTGTTACCTGCATGTTCTGTCCTTGCAAATGCAGCCTCTCTTTGCAGACTCCCTCGTAGAAGTCGTAATACTCGAGGAAGGACTTTTCCATCACACTCCTAAGAAAAACAAAACACTCGGTTCAAAATGTAAAAATAAGAGAATGGAGTGAAAACTTGACAGAAACTAAAGACAAGCTGGATGAGTTATGCATCTCACCACAGAGCCTCAGGACAGGGAACTTTGCCCTCCAGCATGTCACACACAGCCACCCTCATGGTTTCGTGGCGGATGCACTCGTTGTAATTCTTACTGTCCCCTGGGTGACGCTCCTGAGAGACACACAAAACACCGTTACTTACCCAGGACCTCCAGAAACAGACACACAAACCATCAAGGAGTGACAGTTTCGCGTTAGCGTTATGGGCTCATAGATATATATTAATTTCAGAAGTAATAGACTAGTCAAGAAATACCTGTTCAAAGCCGGGTTCATTGTGATAGGGGTTTTCTGTCATCAAAGACTGGATAGAAATGAGGACAGATGAGATACTCTGGGCTGGACTCCATGCTGGGCCGGTCCATGTCCTGTATACAGATTACAGAGACAGTTTACGTGTGTCCCAGTGTGTTAGGTTGGAAGAATTCACAAATATAAAAAAAATAAATAAATAGTGACTTACCCCAGGATGCTGAGGCAGACCTTGCCGTTGCGGTAGAAGTTGGGGTTGAATCGGACGGTGTTGTGTCCGGTGGTGATGAGCTTGACCCGCGGTGGGTGGATGGGGTAGTCAGGGGGGCAGCGGAACAGGAAGAGGAAGAAGCCGCCCTCGTATGGCGTGTCGAAAGGTCCCGTGATCAGGGCATGGATCTGGAGGATGAGGCAGTCGGAAGGTAAATGTTTGCGTTTAATGGATGTGAGTAAGGAAGACAGTGCGTAGGGTAGCATGGGAAAACAACTGACATCCTCCCTGGGAGAATTCACCGTGAGGAAGAAACCGACAGATGAGACCATCGGGTGTTGGTTTTTAATCTTTCTGTACTTGTCAGTCATGATGTCTTTTTATTCTTTTCCCCTTTCGCATAAACATTCAACCTTGACCACTTGAGGAATTTGTTTCTCAACTGAAGGTTGAGAACGTTACTTGTAAATTTCCGAGTTGAGACTTTTATCCTGTAGTTTTGTTGACAACTTTCAGAAGGCCTGACTACTCGACTCTTGACTCTCCTTCCCGTTGCAATGATCTCAACAATTATAGCTCTACGAGTACAGCGTACTGGATGGGAAATTGTGAGCTGCTGGAGCTCAAAGACGCACTGATCTGTATGGTAGGAGAGTGCAAAACTTTTGTTTCATACATGCAATTAATCCATGCTGAACAGGTTCATGGCTCTTGTGTAACATTTACCTCCAGTGCTTGACCACCACCTGCTGGATGGGACTAGAGTTGACAGTGTCACAATGAGAATCAGGTTTGTGATTTGCTCGACGGGTGAGCATGTTAAATCCAATCTTTAATTTGAGACACTTGAAATATGATGTTGGTAACTCAGATTAGTGCCAATAAAGATGATTAGATTTTTCATTGTTACACCGAATAGCCTTTGACAGTGTTGACAGCATACACACACTCAGCTACAGCATGGATCAAAGTTGAAGAGCAGGTGTTAAATGCAACAAGAAGATGGATCATGGTGTGAATGTCTCGTCAGGCTGGACGTTTGCCTTTTTTTTTTTTTACCTTGGTCATGTCTTGGGGATCAGGGACTACAAACATGCCTGGTGGTGGCTCCTTGTAGATGGACATGATATCCCTTTAGAGACAAACAGAGAGGGAGACAAATGAGACTTGTGAAATTATTACTTACTGCTATGTGACACAATGTGTGAAGTGAAATCTGATATCCATCGTGTTTTGTTTGAAAGAATTTCCACTCCTCCACGTCACATGACAGCGAGAATCTCTGAAACAGATTTCTCAAACCCACAGCCTGACATGATTTTGTAATTTGGGTGAACTGAACCTTTAATAAAATGTCCTTCTTGTTTAATTAGGGGGGCAACATGACAACTTCTACAAGTATAGAAATGTTATATACATATAGGTCAAATCAGACTTATAAGATGTATTAAATAAACCTGTAATCTGTTTATTGAGGTCTAAATTACAGTAAATGTAGTTCCTTCCACTCATGGGTAAAGTTCCTGTCCAAGTTCCTGGGGGTATCAAGTGATGGAAGAAACTTTAAGGAAAGCTTTCACTTTCGATTTTACTCACCTCATCAAGATTTTAGGCCTTAGCTTACCTGAAAATAAACACCTGTGATTGATTTGTTTAAAAATAAAAACAGTGTAATGTTCTCGTTACCTCTTTATCCTCAGGATGCACTGCTGAGAAGCCTTCTCGTTGTCCCAGTCCGTACTTAGAGTCGGGTCCCAGGAAGTAGCGTGGATTTGAGACAGGAGGCCCGCTCCTGCCACCCCGGCTACCCCTAACCCGACACCGGCAAGAGGCGAGGAGGTGTGCACGGTGGGAGACACGGCCACGACAGGTGGCGAGGAGCCGGGAGTGAACGTGTTCCCAAAACCGACTGGCGTAGCAGTGACAGCGGACATAGGGGCCACCACGGCGGTTAGGCCACTCTGCGCGGCCGCTGCGGGGTGCGGGGTGCCCGGGTTGGAGCCGGAGTGAGCGCCGCTGACGGCCGGGTGTCCCCCCGGCAGAGAGTTGGTCAAAGTCGGCAGCAGCGAGGCTGCGCTGCCCTGTCCGGTAACGCCTAAACCAAGGGCACTGCCGCTGGACTCCTCTCCGAAGCTGTCCGCCATGGCTCGCAAGCTAGCAAGCTAGAGTAAACCCGTCGGTGTTGACTAATTTATAACACCGTCTGTTAGCTGCATTGACAGTTGAGTGCGAAGTTACCTCTGCTTGTTTTGTTGCCCGGTCCGTTCAGAGAGCAGGGAAACAGAGAGAGGCGAGGCCAGAAAACAAGGCAATTCTTCCCACGACATGGTCGGCTATTTATCGTTAGCTTAACTGTGTTTTCCTCCGGGCCTTCAAAAAGTACTTTAGTCTTCGGCAAAATTACAACACCCACCTTCCCGCGGCTAACGGACCAACTGACCAGCTGTTAAGTGTTGCGTTAAAAGAAAATGGTGTCAAGAATATTTCGTTTAGCACCGACCACATCCCCACCAGTGCATTAACATATCGTAACTTCAGGATCTGATTTCTCACCAGTGAAGTGCAATGAAATAATAAAACACGACACATCCGGCCGTGACTTTCAAAATAAAAGTCCCCATTTAAATGTGGTCGTCACAATAAACGCTGAAGTACAAAAATAAAAGTCTATGGAAAAAGAAATAAATTAAAAAATGTGTAGATGTACAAATAATATGTAGTTAATATTTTTTCGTCATTGTCAATACCAGTCATAGCTTTATTTTATGCTTTTTACTTACAAGTGCATCATGTCCAAAAAAGGTGCTCTCCAAATTTCAAATGTTGAAAAACTAATTTTTGTGGGGTTTTTTTTGTACGGTCCCAAACTGTTGTAACAGTGGCAACAAATAACTGGATATTTTCTGTCATGCTAAAAAAACCAGACCTTACCATGTGTAATGCAAACAGCTGCTACTGGGTTTAAAACATGCAGGGGTGCACGAATATGAAGGTAATAGTTTCAGGGTAATGCTTGTCAAAATTGTCACAATAGAAACAGAGGTTATAAGAAAAAAGCAAATTCTGTACGTAAGGGACGTGTGTGAGGAAGTGATCTTTGGGACCTCGGTAGCTCTGCCCCAGCAGCAAACTTAATTCTACACCGATCAGGTGCTAATATTGTGTAGGGATTCCTTGTGCCTCCAAAACAGTTGGGACTCATCAGAGAATGGACATGGGTCTTCTGAGGGTGTCTTGTGGTGTCTGGCAACAGAATGTTGTTAGTGGGAACCTTTGGGTTGAGGGGAGAGGCCTCTGTGGATCAGGCTTGTTCCAGTGCATCCCTCACATACTTGGCCTCCAAATTCACTGGTCAAGCTCCTAAACCGTTTTTTTTGTGTGTCTGTGTCAGGCTCCTGGAATCAAGGAGTGTCAATGCCATGGGGTACATGTCTAAGTAACATCCACATGAGTTTTCCAGCAGAACATTGCATTTTCATATAGTTATTTACTTCCATTAGTGGTTGTAATGTTGTGGCTGATCCACATACTGCATATGTTCTGTCAGCACAGCAGTTCATAGGCGCTGAACTGATTAATTACTGTGAAATAAATCTCACAACTCAAGTCTGATGTAAAATGTTGTGGACATATGTAGCACGTCTGTATTTAAATTCCATATTTTCGTAGGGTGAAATCAAATCAGATACAACTAATTGAAATTTGGTCCATTTTCTGACTAAACTTATCTACATGTATCATGATCATTTCCATGAAGAGCTAAAACTGGACCAACTACAGGAAGAGAAATACAAAAGTATCCGACTGTCCTCACTGGACACAAAATTAAACTTTCTCGGCGACACAGATTAAAACACACCACAACATTTTAGTTATCCCAACCATTTATTTTGGACAGATCATTTATACCGAAGTGAGGTCTTACATAAAACTTCAGAAAAACAAAAATAAGTTTAGGAACATAAAAATGGAGGATATGAGGTTTGTTAACCTCAGATGTAAATATTTTTCCTTTAGTATTCTTCTGTTGATTGGAATGGCCTATCACCTCATTCGGAGATCCCGCTGTGGACCCTTCCCCTCCGTCCCAACGGAAGGAAGGGAGAAGGGAGCAAGGAAGGATATAAAGAGGGGATTTAAGTGAAGGGGAGAAGGGGGGGGAAGCGTGGGTGTGTTTCCTGATTTACATGGCGAACAGGATGAGGAACGCCACCATCAGACAGAAGAGACCCATAGCCTCAGACAGGGCAAAGCCCAGGATGGCGTAGGAGAAGAGCTGCTGCTTCAGAGAGGGGTTCCTGTGGAGGACACAGCAAGACAAACAAGCCATTTAAAATATGCTGCCATAACCAATGACACATGTATATGCAACCAGCTGTACTATTTTAGTGCCATCTAATTTCTGCATCCACCTCCTTCATGCTACACTCAGGTTTTACTCATGTTTTATTTTGTTGAAGGACCCGTCTCGCTTCTGCTCAAAACACAATCAGCCTGCAGGTCATCGAGCCTTTGATAAGAGTCATAACACGCAACTGAACAGTTCACTTCACCGGTCGACTAAACAGATCATTACCATTTGTTGCTGGGAAGCATATGGAAGGCAAACTATCCCCATGGTCACATTTTAATCAAAAAAATATTTGTATTCTGAATTGTTCAGACGTAATGGCAGAGGCTTGATGGAAATAGAGCGTATAGCAAAGGGAACAGGCTGGAACTGAACCGCAGGGAGGACTTTAGCCTCAGTTTATTGTGCCTGCTTGACCAGGTAATCCATTTGGGTGTGACATATTTAAAGTACAATTAGGCAGTTGATTCAGTATGCGAGCTAGCATGTCACAGGGAACATTATCATCATTGAAAAACGCTTTATCCGTGCACATATTGGTCATTTGCTTTCTTAAATTACGATGTAGTTAACTGCAATTTAAGTTCATTTGTATTGATGAGCTTTGGCTGCAACCTGTTACTGTGCAGCCTATAGACATTCACAATAAACTCAGTATTTACCGCAGTTTTTTTTGGGAAGGATATAGAGTTATACCCCAGTCTGACACTTTCCCCTCCTACAGTACATCTCTTTAAAAGCAGGTTATCATTTCTACTGGTGATTATTCAAACAGAACTTAATGGTCAAGTTTGCAATGACAACATCGGAGCAGCTTGAAGCGACTATCCATTAGAGGGATGCATCCATCTGATCTGGGCGATAAGACGTTTCATACAATAGCCCTTAGAGGTATGAATACAGAACTGAACATGCACAGGATTAAAACAAATCCAGAGTATGATAAAGAGGTGTTAAAGGATTAAATAAAAGAATCCGACAGCTTGTCTAATTTTAACTGGCAATTAATTGTTTCCTTTTAAGATTCGTTTTAAAACCATATAGACACAGCTATCAGGATGTGGTCTGGATGGTACAGTCCGTTTTGACGCAGAGCCAGAAGTTTGTAAAGTGCCTCAAAATTACTGAGCGACCTGCAAGTCGAGATGCCAAGCGGCCGGCGTGCGACAGCATTACCTGGCATAGCCAATGATGAGGCTGCCGAACACTGTTCCGATTCCAGCTCCTGATCCGGCCACACCCACTGTGGCAGCACCGGCACCAATGAACTTGGCGGCAGTGTCGATGTCCCGGGAGACGGCGCTGGTCTGGAAGGAGCGGGTCAGGACTGCAGACTGGCTGACTGGCAACAGGGCCTGAGAGAGGAGGAACAGAAAAAACTAAGTACAGCGCCTGCTTCCTCTACTACTACTACTACTACTACTACTACTACTACTACTACTACTACTACTACTACTACTACTGTATTTGTCAGAAAGTAAATATTTACCATGACTTTGAGATACAGGCGATAAAATGAGATTCACTTCACTTTTAGGAAATAGATTCTGACTCAAGCCAAAATATTTACAAAAAAAATGAAACCTGATGCCAAAAATGTCAATGTATTTACTCTGAATGTGTGCACAGAACTGACTTGTGCTCAGTTACATCCACTTGGGAAAATACAGCAGCTGCCATAGATTCAAGTTAAAGCAGGTACATAACTATGGTAAAGTCTCAATTGCAAAATATGGATAAAGGATGTGTGCTGGTGGCTCGTTTGGAAAATATTGCTTCTATAAAAACATGAAGGCTTCTAGAAGCAGCTGATGTCGGCTTTGTGGATGTATTGATGCTTCAGCCTGAACAGTAAACATACTGGTGAAGATTCAGTTGTCCTGTGCATGACATTCAGAAGTTACAGAAACACAATCTTAACAGGATTTTGCCATGTTTAATGTTTCCATTTAAATACAAAATGATATTATTCCCACTCATTTGCTGACAGTAAGCATTTCCAGTAAGAGTTTCCTCTCTTTTGTGGATGCATTCCCAACGTGTCTAAGAAAAGAATCCTGCACTTTGCAAGGTTACGCTCTAAACGACCACTGTGCGTCCTACAAGTTCTGGGATGTGTCGGCAGAAGAAGTCGGCACGAGATAACTGAAGGTGAAAGGACTTACCTGCTGCTCCACTGTGGCTTCAGGTCTGTTGAAGAGGGAGACTGAGACTGGCCGTGCGAGGACTCTGGACCCCCCACGCAGCTGGAGACAGACAAGAGACACGTATATCAACTTCACAATGCTCCATTTAATTTCCAATCTGTTGCTAGGTTTATACATCTTAAGTCATATCATTAGCTCAACATATTAAACCCAGTTTGGCATATAGACATATGAAAAGTAGAATTAACTTTCAGAAAAATGCAGGAAACTGGTCAAAAGATTATTATTATTTTTATATAAGTAGGGTAGTTTATGAAATGTCCCCTTTAGGCAGTTTATTTCTAAGTTTACAGATATTTGATCAACCACACCTAAACAGCAGTAGTGAATTTTGTTCCCATTACATTTGTTACAGGCCTGTAGGGATTCAAATATAGATCATCGTACAAGTGGTGGAGGTCTTTAAGACTCTAAATTTGACAATAATCAAACTTCAGGACTTGGTTAAGCCAGGTATACAGGCAGTACCAGCGCCACCACTCAGGGTTGCTACTAATCAGACTTTAATATCCATTTAATTTTGCTAAATAGTGTTAAAGGCTCAGTTTCCTAAAGCAACCATCCTGCCTTTAGGTCGCCCATGTAAATGGTGAACTTTGTCCCTCACTGTGCCTCCATAACTGAGATGTCCAGCATGCTGCAGGGTCAGCTGACATTGAAATGCCACCGACTGTGCAACTGTAGCGAGAGCACAGACTAAACATGGCTGTCATTCACCCATGACAGCAGATCCTAAAAGCTTCAAACTCTGACAAATACAATCCACTCGTAAAGCTGGTTCAGTTTGAGCAGCCACAAAAAATGATTCCAAAAGTATCAGAGTTGACGTACCACAGCAGGAGAGGTGACAAACTTGGCGCAGGCGTACATGGTTGGGAACCTGGAGAGAGAAGAGCTTAAGTCAGTGTCATGATACTAAGTCACTGGAGCAGATTTGATCAAAGGCTGCGTTTTCACAAAGAGTAAACCTGAAACTGTACAGAAAATGCTTCTGAGCCACCAGCACCTGTCATACATTTGTGTACATGTGTGGGCGACAAATCACAACAGTGTTGGACATCTAATAATAAGCTAAAACAGAAGTGAGCTCAATCTTATGGTTTATAACTTATTGCATTCTTGACAAACTCGGTATGTATGACTGTCAACGTGCAGACTGCAGCCCTGTGCCATTGCTCGTCATTTATTTGCCTGCAGATTTGACAGCTGATAGAAGTCACTCAGGTCAACTCCTCAGTGTTTAAGTGCAGACAAACACTCATGTTAAACACATTTGCAATCCACAAAAATCAAAAGTCCGTTTCTGGATAATGTCAAGCTCCAGGAGAGAAATCCTGGAGTACTCCAAGATCAAGTCTATCAACAACTTGATTTGGGTAACAAACTGTAGTCTGCTGCTTCCAAGTGGTTCAGCCAGGAAGCTAATCCAATCTAAACGATTACTGCGCGGATAAACACCGGATAAACCGCTAAATATCCAGACATGGTGCAGAATGAATGGCTTTAACATCCTCTTCATTGTGGGCTGCTAATAGCAGAGCTCCAGAGGACATGTGTGTCAATTAGTTCGAGTATTTTATTTTATTAAAACACGAACGCGATTTTGATTCTCAAGGTTTTTTTTATATAGCTTGCATGACTGTGTCCCCCGCTTATACCAGAGACCGGTTGACTTTCCACGCAGATGAAAGGCAGCACGGGAGCTAGGCTATGTTGCTAAGCTAACCAGCCTGCAGACGTGAAGGTCAAAAATGACCCGCAGACCGTCGTGCGGGGCCCGGAGAGCAAGTACGGTGCACAACTCGCTAAAATCCTAACCCCCCTCTTGAAATCACAGGTGGTTACATGGCACAGTCAGTCTCCAACAGCAGCGTCCTTGCAGCGGCGGACTGATTCAAAGCCCGGTAGGCCCAGCCCGTCAGACATTTTACGTTCAAGTGTGTGTGATAGCCGCTTGGTCGTGCTTCCCCCGGTGCGTGACCCGCTGCTTGCACCGGCACAAAGACAGTCACAGCGGCAGGCAAAGTCCCACTCTCCCCGTTAATGATAGTCCACTACCTGTCATTTAGATACACGCAACATAAAACACGCAAATGGGATCCAATGTCATTCCCGAAACCTAACTCGTTGAATGGCCGACCTAGCTTGCTAGCTAACGAGTGTTAGCAATGACAGCTAGCTTCACTAGCGGTTCCTGACATGCCGTGCGCAGAATTTCAAACGTCAAAACGCACGTGCATTCACAAATGTGTCAAAATTCAATGTCAAAGAAGAACGGGAGGAAATAAACGAAAATATTACCGGTGTGTTACGGCTTGAGGAGGGTCCGCAATTAGCTGTTCTCACACACAGCGGCAGTCAATGAATGGATGAAGCAGCCTGTCACCTTGTCATTTATAAGCTAAGCGTCTACGTCCTAAACGCCCATTGGCCCAACTCAGTCGTACTTCCGCATTTCCAGCCTATCGGATTAAGTTTTATTGAAGTGCGCGATTTTGATTGGTTTGTATGTTTACTAAGGCGGGATCAAATGAGTGTTCAAAATTTTAATTGGACGGTATTGCCGGGAACGAAGCGTTCAGGAGCGCAGACCCTCGGCTCTGTTTACACCGGAGCGACCTTTCAATGCACATCCAGTGTCCTATGTACCAATTGGTTGGTCTGGGGGAAGTCTCTCCCAGGGGAAAATATATTGTTAAATCCAATATTGATGACAATATGAACGAGGATCTACATGGTTTATCAAAAAACAAATATTTGAATGAGTTGTATAGCTTAAACTGTCAGAATTTCATATTTTCATACAATTTTGTGTGTATATGGAATGATATAAGCACATCTTATCGCCCTATTTCACGGTCTGTAACTGATAGCATGCAGAGTTATTATTCCTATGTCATATTATGATAAAATAGTCGAAACTGTACATAATGTAAGTAAACAATACATATCTAAAACTATAAATAACTGAACGAATAAAACACAATTAATACAGTAAGTCAAGACAAAGATTATGGTAAAATTAAGTTTGTGAGCCACTGAAACAAACATTCATTTGGATACAACACTGGATATACAGACTTAGTAATGACTGGTGGAATGATGAGATAGAGGGGCAGATTTGGCAATCAATATTTCTCTGTAGACTGTGAGGTAATTGCACTATTATCAGAATGGATTTAGAAGTAGGCACACCCAGTGCAGACTGAAAAATAAGTAGTTATACCATGTGTATATCAAAATACCTTTACCCCTTACAACTGTTCTTGGTTGACATGTCATCACTTTGTGGTTGGATTTGTTTAATCTTGCTGGTCTTTTTATGTTTTTGTATTAGTGTGTATATGTTTCCTGCATGCAAACATTCTCATTTATCTCAAGAAATTGTTTGGGAGCCTCTGGACTACACAGCAGTTTGATAAGATGGTTGCTGTACTGATTAGCGCACATTTACTATCATGTCTTTTTTGACTTTATGATAGCATCGGAGGAACGATTGTTGCATTGTTGTTATTACTTATGTTGCAGCCATTATATATTTTGTATTTCTCGTTAATTTAAGTCACTGTGTTCGTGTATTTACATGCAGTTCCGGGGTTTTACCTAGGGGGAGCTCTAGTGTGGAATGGGATATAGCTAAGTGACAGGTGGGGGAAATCAGGTGTGTGTTCGGTGTGGGAGCTGGGAGGCAAAACCTTTTAAACTTTTTTTTAAATTTAAATTGCAGCGAAACCAAACAAAATTAAATAAGACATTTCTGAACCTGTTCTGATGCATGTTAACCGGGAATGGCTGACGTCTTAAGTATGTGGATTTGGGACAGTGCTGTGGTATGTTCAACACGGTGAGAGTTATGAAAATAAATGGATTGCAAGAATCTGAATAGATGGAACGTACTGGACATCGTTCATTGTTTTTCCCAGAACACGCGACTAGAACAGGTTCACCGGCACGCCACCTGAGTATCTAAGTTCGTTTGGTTTCTTTAAGTCACTACAACTATCTTATTTGAACGTAAGTTTATGCATTATTCAGACAACATGAATGCATCAAGTATAGATCCTGGATCCTTTACTGACATCATTTAAATATTTGCAGCCATAGACTTCCATGCATGTCAGCCATTACCAGACGCTGTGACCTCTGACCCCTGCACTCTATGCTGCTGCTTAATCGGCTCATGAATCCATAATTCTGCTTCCTCCAGATGAAAGCGACAGCTAAATGTTCAAAATGTAAACGTGTGCAGTTTGGGAAATAGTTCTGCACCGTTTACTGCCACCACAGAACAGAGGAGGCAAGCTGTCGTCTGATTTATGCTTACCTTGCTGTCAGCTGATTGGCTAATATCAGCCGAAGGCCCTGCTTATAAATATTCATTATATCCTGTAAAAGAGTCATGGATTTATTTCAGAGACATAGGGCCAGTGTTGGAGCGCAAGGATTTACACTATGGAGCAGCAGGGGGCGCCAAAAGATAAGAGAGTACTCGGTAACAGGCTCAGATTTAGTTTTAGGTGGCTTCAGTTTGGCTTGGTTGGTTTTCAGGGTGGGGTTACAAGAGTATTTTGTGTATATTCGAAATTGACACTATTCTGATTTCATCTGCTCATAAGTGATCCTTCCTCCCAGTTTCTACCAGTCTGAACACAACCTGCATGTATGTATGCTGAGCTTAAGCTCACAGTAAGAAAAAATAGTATTGTATGTATGTTGTTTGTGGTCACTGAGATAGCGCTGCAGTGTTTGAAAATTAGAGAACTACTACGAGTCAGCTTTATTTATCTATCGTGCAGTCAATATAGCTATTAGCATAGCCCAAATTGTGTGCTTGACAAAAGTTCCAAGTTTAAGAAATTCTTCCTTTCTTGTGCCCTACATCACCTCTATCAAACATTGAAATAATTGGGGTATAGATTTGTATTACTACTTATTTTAAATATGTTTTTGGCAAATAATAATACTTCACAAAAAAATATTGCATTTGCAGTGTTTTCTATAGATTTAGATATTAAATTTATGTTAATATTTCTGTCATAAAATACAATTCTGATGTGCCAACGACCAGGTTCTGCTTTCCTGGATCTCTGGGAATACATTGGTTAGCAAGATGTTATGCTCACAGACAGGACTGGTGGTCGGGAATACAATGCAGTGTATCACAAGTTTACAGCGTGCACACACACACTGGCTAAACTAGTTTCTTTATGTGTCTACTCTGACATCGGCATTGCCACGCAGCTGAGCTAATGCGCTTTTTTCCAACTTCCTGACAAACAACAAACAAATGGATGGAAGAGTTTTACAAATATGTCAGAGATTACTGAGGTTTGACTTGCAGGCTCGCATATGTGCACAGACTTTTGTGGAAACGAGGCACATACACTGCGGCATCGACTAGCTTCAAGATGTCATTCACATTATGGTATGTATTCACATTGGCCAATTGTTTTTATGCAGAATGATCAGCTATGGCTTACAACAATGACAACATCAGAATACGTCTTTTACACTTAAAAGAAGTTGCTTAGAACTTAGAAGAGATTTTGGTGCTGATAAGAGGAACAAATGAAAAAGAAAAAACTGTCACATCATCGGGTTGCAGAAAAAAAAGTACTAAATGTTATTTGTTGCTAGTTTTTTGAGTTCAATGATTAGTCTCATCCAATACTTTTCAGTTTTCAGTCGTTAATGAATAAAAGCACACAGGGTCAATGAACTACTACTACTACTACTTACTCCCAACCTTCCACAATGATAAATGCACGTAACACGTATCCTGGTCCTTCTATGATCTGGCAGGTAGGCTAGGCAATGAGCTCAGACCAAACACTCTCACATCCATTACGTGTCAGTCTTGTTTAAATTAGAAAAAAATGCATCAATGGCTGCAGTAAAACTGTATTTTTAAGGTCATTTAAGGTATGAATTTCTACCAAAGTGCATATCTTGTTGACTAGTTATCTACTATTTTCGTTTCATACAAGTTTATCTCAAGACTTTCACACATTTAATCAAAATGTTGGGTTGGTGACGTGGGACTTTAGCGGCGTTAATTGTTTCTGTGCTAAATATATTAACTAGTCACTGATGCACGGAAGTAGTCAAACAAAACAATTCAATTTAGTAAGTGCTGCATGTTTGTACTATTGATATTGGCACCAATAATACACTGTACATCCCTGCCAACCTACTGGTCATGCTTAGAAGGCCTCGTTGAAGCAGATCCCAAGAGGACTACAAAGTTTATGAACAACTATGCATCCATGGGTGCTGCACATGTGTGTTTAATTGAGGCCCTGTTTGAAACTGATCTAATTAGACTCAATTTCCATCCCACATAGATGTTGCATCAAACGATCACCAGCAGCGTCTTTTATAAAAAAAACGATGCCCCCGGACAACGATGACGTAGGGGGCGCTGTCGCTGCAGAAAGGAGAATCAGGCTCGTCAGCAAACAAGAAAACTCTTATTTTCCTGTTTTCCCACTGAGGCAGACATATTGAACCCTCCTCCTTTACCGTCCAGACATGTCCGTGCAACACACACACACGCACACACACCGGGAGAGACAACCATCTTCATTAGTGCTGAGTGCCAGTGTGGCCTCTGGATTTATTGGCAAGCGGAGGGGAAGCAACACCCACACACACAGATGCACACAGGACACACACACCTCCTCAGAATTCCACTCCACAGTAGCCTAGTAATAATGACCAACCTGAGCGTGATCAATAGACTGGAGACAGATGAGTATGGTTAACAGACACGCACACACACACTTCGCCATGCCGGTCGGCTCTACGTTCTAGGAAGATGGATTGCTGCATTCACACTGCAATTAATAATGTTTTTACAAGCTTGATAACAGTGTGTGTGTGTTTGAGAGAGATCTATAGGACGATGGAAACATGGCTGGTTATTTCTCCCTATCTCCCTTCCTCCCTCTGGTCTATCCATCCATCCATCCATTTCCTGAACCACTGCTCCTGTTTATGGTGACAGCGTTCTGGAAATCATCCCAGCGTGCAAGTCTGCAAAGCTGCATATATCCCATATATGTGTGGAAATCAGATCATTGGAGAACATGATAGTTTCCTTCCTTCCTTCCTTCCTTCCTTCCTTCCTTCCTTCCTTCCTTCCTTCCTTCCTTCCTCTTCTGCAGCTACTACTTCCCACTATTCTTCGGCTACTTCTGGAAGCGAGAGTTTGATTAATACGTCCCACAGACACCTGACAGTAGGAGCCCTTATGCAGTCCGTATGAGCATTATTTATTACATCCAGTAGATTATTCCAGTTTGTTTAGCTCCAACTGAATGGGTAAGTCCCGAAATACGACTGTATCATCCAACTCATGCTCTCAAGCTAAATCCAGACACATTAATATATATTATTTTATTTTGCTCACACAGACACATCTCTTCCAAATTACAGCAGTATGAACTGTGCCTTTCTTCTGAATGCGTCTTCCCTCTGCATCGTGCCATTGGCTGCTCGTGCGGGACAGTGGGATGCGTTCTAATAAACTCTTTGTTGGGTAGCTGTCTGACTCTGATGTCACCGGAGGCTAAGACACAGACTATCACAGCCTTATAAACCGCACTAATAAGACACACCCAAATAGTCTCATTATCAGGCCAGAATACTCCGAGTCCAGATAGCACGCTTTCACGGACTGCGGTGAACCCTGGGATCCATTACGGCGAACTGAAAATATGATGTACCCTGATAGACTTTTACCGGAATGAGGCGTCAAATTCTTTTACAATTAAAATGTCAAAATAACATAGCAAGGTAGTCCATGTCAGTTTGTTTCAGCAGAGTGGTGCACCTCCTGGGGTCTACAAGGCATTCCAAAAGCAGATGTAAACTGATCTGCCACAACATTAAATCCAGAAGACAGGAGACAGGAGAAGTGAATAACATTAACCATCTTTTGACAATACAATGTTCTACTGGGAAACTTTCCCGCCTGGACCTTTGTGTGGATGTTACTTAGACATGTACCACCCACTTAGACCAGACCAGGCACCCCCACCCCATAGCAATGTCATCAGCCAGCAGGATGCAGACTGACACACAAAAACGATTTAGGAACAACTAAAAAACAAACAAAAAAAAGCTGGCCTCCAAATTCACTAGATCCCAAACTGATCAAGCGTCTGTGGGATCATCCACAGAGGCCCCTCCCCTCAACCCACAGGACCCAAACCATTCCAAGAAGATTTCACTGACTTCCGTCTCACAGGAAGTCGAGAGTCTTGGAGCTTTAATTGAGCATTTGAAAAAAAAAAAAAAGACGAGCCATAGATTCTCAGAGGACACGGCTTATCTTTATCAGCTTCCCGAGCTTTATATTGCCAATTCCACCAGGGTGTGATGTTGCACCTCCTTCCGCGTTTTCCATCAAGGTGCGACTCTGGTTATTGGAGAGGGCCAGCTTCTCAGCAGGAGCGCGTTGCTGTGTAGGAGGGCTCCCTCCTCTCTTTATTTTCATTTCCCGTCGGCTGCAGGCACAGTCAAAGCAGTTTTCCCTATTGTGCGCCGGCCTCGTCCTGCGACGGAGACGGTTTCACGCCGCTGCAGTTGCAGCTGAAAGAATAAGGCTAACACTTTCATACATCCCGGAACATCTAAACAACACATTTGTTTAATGCAATGCACACATAGTCGCATTTACTTGTGCACTAACGATGGCGTCTAATAACTCGTGCACACAGTCTGCACACCTTAATGCCAACTTCCTGTGTGTGACTTCTTTGTATATGTTAAACATTATAAGTAGTCCTTTGTCTGTAAAATACCACCAATTTTTGGGAGAATGCTTCCAAGGCTTAAGTTGGGAAAGGTTTGCATGTCTTAACAAGTTGTTTTTAGGCTTGATAAAGTCTATGTTCGTTGAACTTTTTGATTCAGAAAGTATGCTTCTTGTCTATGGTGTCAAAACACGTGCATCCCTTTGTGTGCAGACGGATTCTTTCTAGTCCTAAAGTCAAAACACAAGTGTAACGTAGCATTTCTTCACACATTAATGTAGTAGCACTGCCGATGCCCGTGCATGTTTGTGTGTTTGTGCGTGTGTGTGTGTGGATGGCCGTGCGTGCTCACGTGGTGCACGTCACACCGCCTCTGTATATGTGTGGAGGCTGTGAGGTAGTTTTACAAGCAATCTCTTTACTGCTTTGTGTGGTGCACACCTACTTTTACTAGCCTACCACAGTGAAGAAAGAAGAGAACACACACATGCAGATCCACACGCACACACACACACCCACACACACACTCACACACACACACACACACAGGCCGTTCCAATAAGCGCCATGTGAATGATATGAGCCGGTTGGTTTGGTATTGAGTTCTCTCCGGCTCAGTTTATGAGGAAGCTGCTGCTGGGGGGAGGGAGGGAGGGGGTGAAGGTGGGGGGTGGGTGGGGCAGAGAGGAGGGGAGACGGAGGCATTAGTTTAATTGTAGTTGGTGAAAGTGAGTGTCTTACACCGGTTTTGTACAGCGCTCTAACCTCTCTCTCCCTCTTAGCATCTTCTCCTCGTACAATGAACGGCCCTCAAAATGCCATTAAAAAAAGTTTCCCGCTAGCTTTTCTTTTTATCTTGCCTAGCGGTGCAGATAGCTTTGTTTTTATTTGCCCAGTCGTGCGCTAGATTTCTCTGCAACCAAACTTTATTTACGAGGCTCATAGCATTGAGGATGACACTGAGGAAATTTCACAACTGAAACCCCTTTTCAGAAACGGTGTCTCCGTTACTCTGGATACATTTCAGCACAAGGTTTGGTAATTAATTGCTCAGTCCCTAAGACCAAGGCTTTTCATTTTTAAACTTGGACTGAACAACTTTGCACTATGGACAAAACTATACAGCAAAACTATAAATTAGAAAGTGGCCTTATTACAGCGAGTGAAGGTCCCAGTTAAGTTAAAAGTGGTACATTGAACCAGACAACCTTCTAAAAAATGGCGGCAGGTTTCATTTTAATGGCTGATACACCCCGAACTCAGATAGATTTATACTTTATGAATACTCAGAGTACAACCCAGATAGCAGTGCATGGGTAGAAAAATAAAGCAGGCATAAAAAAAATTGTATTACCGTCTTAAGCTCTCAACCTTAAGTTAAGATGATGTCCAGTAATACTATACCTATGAAAATAGGCAGTAAATGTACAAAAATACATTCATGAAAATGGAGAAACTGATGGTTTTGCAACAAGTGAGCGTTATTTTGAGAGCTATTTAGTAGAAAGGGAGCATGCTACATTAATACTGTACGCAGTTAATAACCTGCATGAGTCACTTTTAGTTTCACGCACTGTATGTGTTTGTGCTGTTTTCTCCTCCAACCATGCATCGTGTCTTTGGGTAACTGACAGCAGCGCTTGAGGAATTCAGCAGATTTTTGAAGAGACAAGTCTTTTTTTTCTGACCGTGCCCAGAATTGCTTTCTTTTTCTTTTTTTCAAGATTAATTTTGTGCCTTTTGTGCCTTATACGCCGAGTTAAGGTCACACTGCAAAAAAACAAAATCTTACCAAGTATATTTGTCTCATTTCTAGTCAAAATATCTCATTGCACTTATAATATAAGACACAATTGCCTAAAGAGTACCATTTCAGCAGGACACAGGGACTTGTTTTAAGACAATACATCTTAATACAGAGCCAGTTTCACGAGCAATTATTGCTTTTCAAGCAACGGACATGTCTGGACAGTCATTTTTCTAGAAATGAGACAAATATACTTGGTAAGATTTTGCTTTTTGAAGTGCATGAAATAATACAAATGAACAAATGATGAAATAAATTGAATGAATGCGTTTCGTAAATATCTATTAAAGTATTATAGGTGCATCTTATCTCATTATTTAACTGAATAATACAGTGGTGTTCTATTCAAATAAGCGTATTTCCAGTTGTTTCTCATTTTTCACAAAACCTCGAGTGTAAAACAGTTATCACATGTAAAGTGAGCAAATGATTCATAGCATTTATTAGAGCACCACAAAGCACCACTTGCTGAATTGTAATCATATAGTATTTGAAAGACGAGTCATTGAAAATAATGCTACTTAAGAAAAAAAACCTAGCTCCTGAACAGCTTTTTATTTATTTATTTTTTGCTGAACATACTAAACTAACTGTAAAATATATCTATTACTGTGACTTAACCTCAGTAAATGCTACATTCAAAGGTCAAATTATGATTATTAATGGACTCAGTTGCACAGTTTGGGTTTTTGTGCAACACATTATACATCACACATTCCAAACTCCAGTAAGATTTAGACCACATGAACTGAAAGCCAATACGTTGCCTTCAAAAAAATAAAGACATTTTGTGTTGTGTCAAATTATATTGTGTTGTTTGTTTTTTCTTCTTAGTGTAGTAAATGAAAGAGCAACCATTATTTACACAGCCGCAATTACAGTGTCCCGTGCTGGTGCCCGAGGCCCACATACTGCACCAGCCCCGTTGTTTGCTATATCCCTTCCTCGTACTTTGGTACGACTTTATTAGTCAAAATACCACGTGATGCGCGTTGGTTGTGGTTGCGCGTGAGGTTTATGTGAGATCAGTGTATGTGTTTACAAGTCCTTCATGTGGCTTGGTGGTTTGCAGCGTTCCCCGTCGCGGGCTTCTTTTTTTCCCCCTCAATAAAAAACGCAGCTCCTTGCTTCGTTTGACCTTGATTGCCACAGTAATTAGCGCCGTAATGCAGCTGCATGTAGTGTATGTAAATGACAGTGGCTGTGATCGGAATGTGGCTTTTCAGCTTGCAGCACATTTGCCAGACACGTGTTAATGTTTCTTTTCTGTACAGGAAGTAAAACACTGACCCTGTGAATTCTCTTCAGAAGGGTTACCCACAATATATTGAATGCACCGTCCCCAGTACAGCTGCAGTCTCCTGTTAAGCTGAAATCAAAATGTAATACAACTACACATGTGCAAGGTCAGCCTTTTGAGAGATTTCTGACTGACTTCCCAAAGGAAATGCTCAGAAAATTCTATTCTGATCATATATTTTGGTTGCAACAGCAGCATTGATGGGTTTGTCAGTGAGCAACATCCATCGTACTGCACTCATTTAACATAAACAGTCTGATTTGAGCAGCGTTTGCCCGGAACGTTCTTACCAAAAGGTCACAGGGTTGATTACTGCCACAAAAACTTACGTACTCTAATTGTATTTTGTTAAATTATAGGAGAAGACAACAAGAACACCTTTTTGGTATATATTCGGACGCACTACTGCAGCCAAACTCCTCCACACACACTGCAGGATTGACTCTAGTCGTCAAAAACAGTACTGCTAAATCAGAGCCGGCTCTCTAATACTCGGACTGCATATATCTTGTAGAAATGTAGGGCATGCTCGTAAAAAAATGCATAACAGGCTCATGTAAAACACCGATAATAAAGTTATCACCCAGTAGTATTCCATACAACACATCGTCTGCATTTGGCCACAGATTCTCACTTGCGTCACACCTTACACACCTTTCTTGCAACGTGCTGGGAATTTTGTTGCGTGTCTGATCCATCCTTTGCAGTCCTTGCAGAATGTAGCATATTGCTTCTTTTTCTATTTCTCTTTAAACATCTGTAAAATGGCTTGTACGTGTGTGTCTTTACAGGACCAGGCTTGGTATTGTTTTTTTGTTTAGAACATCAATCCACGTGTGTTTCAGCAGTCCTGACGTACATACCCATAGTGTGCAAGCATAGTGGTAATGGGTGAGTAGTGTAGTACAGCCTAGTAAACAACAGGTGGCAGCACGGATATGTGAGCCCAGCAGAGGGGGAAGGATTCTCTGCTAAAGTCTGGGTTTGCTGACAGAGGAGGGAGAGGAATACTTAGGTCGTTGTGGGTTGAAAGAGGAACATTTCTCATTCAGTGCCATGCTTCTTGAGAAGGGGGAAGTCATTCTACCTGTGTCTACCATCTGAGCCCATAAGCAATTTTAATCACTTACAGTATATTATAGGTAGTGGTACAAATGCGTGAAGCTTGATGGTTTTGGACGTCAAGTCACAGTAACTGTTTGACCTTTCCCAAAATCTAAAAGTCAACATGACCATAAGGTTTCTTTCTGTTGTCAGATTTCTCCCCCATGTTATATGTTCTTCATAACATGTCTTTTGTGTTCCCTGTCGAGTTTTTGAGCCACTCTGTGCTGAACATACCATAACTGGAATTCCCGGAAAGAACATTTCTCCAATTGTTAAGCATGGCGGTGGCATGATCATGCTTAGGGACTCTTACGTGGGTATACTGGGGAAAAACACAGCAAATTCTTGAAGCAAACATAAGGACAACTCAAAATACGCAATGTGCTGCATCAAGACTCACACGTAAAAAGGTTTTTATTGTCAATCTCCCGACCACAAAAGAGCAGTGGATGCAAGACAGCCCAAGAATCACACAGAACCATGAGCCTTGTGCATGGCAGAATTGGTAATGATCAGACCAAACAGGAATCAAAAGATTCTTAGCGGCCTACAAAAGTATTTACAAGTGGTGTGGTCGGATTTTATGCCCCTTTTAATGCCTTTTACTTTTGCATGCTTGGCTATTTACAGTACCAGAACATTTTATTTCAGCACAATTCCAAAAAGCAACCACCATTTCAACTTCAGACATTTCCCTGAATTATTAAATCTTCTTACAGATAAATGGATATTGCCCTGTAAAAAACAGTCCTCAGAGATTCCAAGAAGGCCAGATATCAGTAATTCAGTTTGAATCCAGAGACAGTCTAGTACATAGAAGCAAACCAGTCCTTGAACTCAAATGACTGGCACAGATACACTGGAGAGTCGGGTTGGTTGCCTGATTGTTGACAACTGTACAACCCCTGAGTCTGCTAGAGTGGTTCCAATTAACTCGCAGTGCCACAGTATGGTTTAAGCCAGATGTAACAGACTGAACAATTCTCTGACAGCTGGCTAGTGTTTATAATGACACAATTGCATTTTCTCCTCCAAAAGTGATGGGGGGAAACCACACTTAAGAACTTTTTATTGTGTTAGTCTACATTTTGTGCTTGGCATGGCATTTATCAAAAGCCAGTTGGCAGTGGGCTGATGGTTGGTTTGAGTTATCTGCTGCACTGCGGCAAATCGTCGACTGTGTCCACTTAAGGCATGGCAGATTAATAACCCAAAGATTCCTTCAGTGACTTCCATGCTGGTAGACCAGCCGTCAGGGAGGAACAGTGGAACAACGGCAAATGCTCCAAAGACACCTTGAAAGTGTTTGCTCTATTGTAGCGTAAGGGCTTTGAATATAAGCACCCATGCCTTCCAGATGTTTCTCATAGGACTTCCTGACATTTTTGTATTTTGGGCATCCAGGATCAGGAGTTCAACTGACACGAGCACAAATAAGACACACACAGTCTCTATTTAGAGACAGCCCTCACTAATTAAACTATTAGTTGTAATTTAAGCGCTGACCACAGACAATCTGGCATAAATCTCTACACCCTAAAACACATATCAGGCATAACATTATGACCATTGGGGTGAAGTTAATAACACTGACCATCTTGTGACAATACAATGCTCAGCTTTGCAACTTTTAGACTTGGCATTCGTGTGGATGTCACTTAGACATGTAGCACCCACCTAGACCAGATCAGGCACCTCCACCCCATAGCAATGACACTCCTTGATGGCAGCAGTCATCCCCAGCAGGATGCAGCCTGACACAGGAACACACACAAAGAACAACTCATGAAGAACAACACGAGGTGTTGACCAGGCCTCCATAATCACCAGATCCATCAAGTATCTGTGGGATGAATTAGAATGAGTCTGATCCACAGAGGCCTCTCTCCTCAGCCCATAGGACCCACAGACTACCCACTAACAACATTTTGTTGCCAGACCCCACAGGATACCCTCAAAAGGCCCATGTCCATTTCCTGTTGAGTCAGAAGTATTCTGGAGGCACAAGGTGGACCTACACAATATTAGGAAGGTGGGCATAATGTTGTGCCTGATTGGTGTAAAGCCAGCAATAAAGTATTGGTAGGTGTGATCAGTCTGGAAAAACAAGACTTACCAGAATGGAGGCCATTGCCTCAACTGAATAATGGCACACATTCACTTTCGGACTGAACTCTGACATCTTCAGCTGTCTGGGCGTTGTTGTATCTATCATGTGCTGCATGCACTATTGCTTTTTTTGGAGGGGAATCACATCCATGACCTTGCGGTTTGCAGGACAGCCACCACTATTTGGTGTTTTCCCTTTCTGACCGATGTGGATTCTCCTCTAAGAGCCCTCTCCTTGCTTCTACATCTAAGAGGCTCACTGCAGTAAAAAAGGAAATTTATTTGCTTTGCTAATTTATGCTTCAGTAAACGGCAGCCTCAAGCACGGACAAGCACAAGGTTAGGTGTTGCTTATTTGGCTAATTGGAGCGGCCAGTCTGTTGATTAAGGAGGATGAAATTAAATGGAAGACCGTGGCTCTTCATGTTGGTATGGACTGCACACAGTCTGTTGACAGCATGCATTTAGACTTTATTCAAACCAAAGTGCTATTTTCAGTTGTTAAGATAGTTGATTGCCAATTCGACAAAAGATATGCTGCTTTTTTTTGCTAACTTAGCTTAACATATGATTTCAGAGCAGCAACGTCCCGGAGTCTCCTCTAACTGCTGCTGCAACTTGACAGAAGGTATTGCATTTTCAAACTGCTCAACTATTCCATTAACAGCAATACATTTACCAGTAAAACTCAAATTTTGCAGTGAAACAGCACCACATCTTGTACAATCTCTCTTGACACAAGCCCATCCAGCTGCTCACATGGACGAGGACCTCCAATATGGCCACCAGACGGTAAATTATGTCACATGAAAGACCTTAATTCAGCGCTTACTTCTCTACATCCCACCAGAGCCAGTTCTGACAGGCCTGTCTGCCTCCCCCTCTACTTATGGCTTTTCCGTGATTATACCACATTATTATCAGAGCTGTACCCTCTGTGTATCCCGCCATGCTAAGCTCTGTTCAGACGTCCGCACCTGTAATTAATCCCGCTGCGTATTGTCTTATTACACACGTTGCGCAATAATGGCTATCATGGTGAACAGCTGTCCAGGTGAGCTGGAAATCAACGCATGGTGTCTGAGGTTTAAAGGCGCACCTGGTGGCTTTAAATCAGCAAAAAATAGGACAGGACTGTGGAGTCTGTTGATTCAGCTCCGGGGTTCTTATAGCCACATCAACCAGCCAGCCACGCCAACAACTACCAACTCCATCTGGAATCCTTTCTCCTAAAGGGTATGGATATTCATAAGGCGCATAAGGAAATCATATGCCTCACTTACATCTTTATTTTGATTCTGTAAATGTTATATTGATTTGTCAGTAAAGCATAAATCCTGGACTGTAAACGGCCTTACACTGAGCACACACAGCTTTATTCGTGTTCTGATGTGTTCGTGCCCTAGCCTGTGTGATTGTTAAACTTAAGAGTCCATCTCTGAATTGTACATCATTGTTCTCCTGTGATCTTTGTGAGCTGAGAGCTATAAAATGAAGTCTGATAAATTCAGGTCCCCTGCTGTTGATGAGCACAGTGGAGAATTTGATTTGTATGGGATATTTTGCGGGCATGTGCCAGTGTTTGTACACTCAGTGCAATTAAATTACCCAAGCCAATAAATAAATGATCATTCAGTTGTTCAATGGTGAGTTTCCAACAGTCTTGAGGGTGTTCCTGAATCTAATGTCCACATGTTGACTGCTCATTTTCCTCATTTTGCTATGTAATGCATCCCAAACCACGTCAATTGGGTTTAGTTCAGGTAATCGTGGAGGATAGGTCTTCTGGTTCAGCATCCCAACTCTCTTCTTCCTGGTCAAACAGTCCTTACAAAGCAGCCCTGCCGTCTACGCTCCATGGTAGAAACATTTGGACCCGTCAGACCAAAGTCCAAATTCCTTGTGGTTCTTGGTGAAAGCGGGAACAGCTGCAAGAACCACAACTAACGATGGTATGTTCCTACTGTGGTGTGATCTTACTGGTCTCGCACAGTAGTGACTTCTTTGGAACAGTTTGATCATCACGACCTGATTGACATCCTCCTCCCAACAGCTGATGTTGAGGTCGACCTGCTACTTGAATTCTGGGAATCATAACTCTTATCTAGCTATTTCTGAGGCTGGTAACGCTAAAGAACTTCTAGGTGCATAAGTTCATAGCAACCACACCTCACCTCAACCCAAGGCAAGGCTCACGTATTAACTGAAGTGAGGCATCATGAAGCTGGTTAAGATATTACTGAGTGGAACATATGGAAAACTAGTATTACATAATGTAAATTACTCTACACTGTAGAAAGTAGTTGTGCCCAAACTTTTGACTCCACTTTGTTCCTGGTGATGAGGAAGACTTCTGTTAACATATCTATACAAAGATAACATATACAAAGATCCAAAGTGTTCTCATATTAATATGTTAAAATGTTAAACTGTTGTCTGGTGCTCATCTGGTAGTTAGCTGTGTAGGAAACTGAACTCATGCAACAGGAAGTTGCATCCTGGTAACGTTGAGTTTATTGGAAATACAACATTTTGGCCGGCGACTGTCGCTCGATGTGAGACAAAGGCCTATGACACGTTTATTGTATTTCTAATAAACTCAGTGCTGACAGTGTGTGGGCTTTCAACTCTTTCTATTAATGAAAGGGAAAAGAAAGGGTCTTGTGAGCCAGATAAGAAATACTGCCTTAGCCTCCTCTGTGTGAGAGGAGCTGTAACTGTAGCCTATAAGCGAAGAAAAAAAACTATACTGTTAGTAGCTCTGGATACACAAAGGACGCACCATTATCTTGCATCTAAATTGACCCATTTTGGTTTTACGTATAACGTTTCACTGTATCCATGTGTGTATATTAGAGGAGACTGGCTATATTAGCTAGAAAGCTGCCTTTTTGATTCAGTCGAGTTCAGTTCAATTACAGCGGCAATAACAGTCCAAATTGTTTCAAGACCCTTTACAGAACCCAGGGTCTGAAACCCCTGCAGCTACCACTAAGACAATAGGGGCAAGGAAAACCTCCCTTTCATTAGGAAGAAATCCAGAGCAGAACCCAACCCATATGGGAAGGGGGGGAGAGGGGGTCCCATCTGTTTGAGGCTGGCCGGATGGAGAGAGACAGAGAAAAGAGGGAGGCGGGAGGAGGAGAAGAGAGAATAGGAAGCGAGCAGATGAATCCATACATGTATCTGGATGAACCACGCATGCAGCTCGTGTACTGTACATGATGGATTACATGATGCATACTGATAACAGAGAGCCAGCACTCAAAGTGATGATTATACGACAGTGAGCTCATAAGATCACTGTTATAAGGATAAATAAGAGCGAGGAGGCTGAAAACCGTCCATAATGATAGTCTTTGATATTACAGCCGAGTACGCTGGCATAAATTGTGAACATCAGATCACAAGCAGAGTGGGAAATTATTTGTACCAGTCAATTTATTTCTAAACTCAGTGTCATGATAACAAATACACCACAGGGAGCTTGAGAATCTGCCTGTCCTTGCCAGAGAACTCTCTTTATAGACATTTTTAATCTGAGTTTATTTCTCCTGGATAAATAAGTGACAGCAGTCATAAAATAATCCCCCGTGAACGGTTTGTGATATTGTAATAATGTTTTAACATAAGGACACTGCAGTCTGAGAAAAACTAAGGTGGAATTGCCGCGTAACTTGCAAAACCAGGGACAGGATCTATGGTTTTCTGTGAAGCCTTGCCTAATCTGAGAAGTGATGACGGGTTCAGCTTTGTGTCGTCACTCCGTCGCTGGCTGTCAAGGCAGTATCAAGCGTATAAAGTGGTCTTTATGGACAATTGGAGAACTTTCAACACCTCTGGCACTAACAAGGTAAATAAAACTCGAGCTTTATTCTCTGAAAGTAATCTAGCCAGCAATAGTGTCCTATCAGACTTTCCATAATTACCACTTTCTCACTTGTCACAATTACGACAGGAATTTACAGCTCTGATTCACAGATCATCCACAGCATTAAAACAGGAGATTAAATAATGTCGACCGTCCTGTGACAATACAATGCTCTGCTCTGAAACTTTTAGACCTGGCATTCATGTGGATGTTACTTCATGTAGCACCCACCTACACCAGACCAGGGACCCCCACCCCATAGGAATGACATCCCCGGAAGGATGTAGCCTAACAGGCACACACACAAAAACGAACATGAATTACAGCACAAGGTGTTGACCTGGCTCCAAATTCACTAGATCCCAAACTTATCAAGTATCTTGATAAGTCCACAGAGGCCCCTCCCCTCAACCGATAGGACCCAAAGGCCCCCCACTGACAACATGTCTGTTGCTAGACATCACAGGACACCCTCAGAAGGACAATGTCCATTCTCTGATGTCTTGGAGAACAATTTTGGAGGTGCAAGGAAGACCTACACGATATCAGGAAGGTGGTCATAATGTTATGCCTGATCTGTTTATATCAACTATGACGATCTTGTCAAAGGAAGGTTTAGAATTAAAGCAGACAAACAAGAGTTGTGTTTGTTATTTTATTGTTTAGTTCAACATCTTATCAAAAAGTGACAGCCAGTGTTCAATAAAACCCATTACGTGTCCTTCGTACACAGCGTTTTGTTTGCTTTGCGTGTCACAATAAAACATCATTATCCTTCGGATGGTGCGAGTGCAAAAGGTTTCATTTAATGACCCAAACTTTTCGAATAAAACCCCTCCAGTGTGTAGAAACGTTAATGAGATTGCTATGCCGAGAAATGAAAACTCTCTGGTTGCGAGCGTGGCGTTAGCAGCGAGACAAAAAAAAAAACTCTCATGTGGAGTTTTTACGGCTGTTAGTGTTAGAGGACCGGACATCTGGTTTGTAGTGTGAACAGAGGTCAAAGAAAACATAAAACGCACACAATATTTTAAGACTTCAAGTTTTTTTGTGTTTTTTTTTTCAATATAAAGTGTTCAGTCACATATCAGGATTCTTTACAGTTCAAATGGAGATTACGTCTACTTGAAGATCACATTATCTGAAATTAAGAACTCCCTTGGGAGCCCAATATGTTGGGAAATGTGCTTTTCGACTTTCATGAGTAATATTAAAAGACTGCAAAAAAACAAAATTTGTGTGCTTTTGAAAATATTGGATGCAGATGCTAGGCCTAGCAGTGGATGTAGATTCTCTACAAGATTTATTTTTTGGGTTTCTTCAACGCACGTTATACACTCAGTCAGTAAATGTGTTAATAACATCTTGGAAACCCTAGAGGCACACTCGGATACAGCATCGCACTTGGCTTTCCTACCCTAACTAGGAATTTAATGCGTCCTTGAATGCAAATGTAAACAACTACAACTCTCCTCTCCATACCCTGAAATGGCCAAAGTTGTCAGTGAACGCTACTTAAAGCTTTATGGTTATACAAATAAATAGAGCAGTAGTTATTAGTGTTACAGCAGAGAAAACAATGAAAAGCGACACCAGAACTATAATACGTACAATAAAGTCTTCACTTGTGCTTTTACAGACACTGACTTCAGAAATGTCCCTTTGTGTGTGTGCGTGTTTGCGTGTGTGTGTGTTTTCACCTCTTCATGCTTTCCCATTCTCAACCTAAATCTGAATCGCATCACCGGCCACAAACTAATGTGTGCATAGTTGTTGTGGTTTTCTATTGTTTTTGTCTCAACTCTCAACTCAAGCCGGTGGGACCTGTTAAAAAAAATAAAATAAAATAAAATAAAACACCCCTGGTTATTGGCACATGCTGCAGCAAGGGTTAAAGAATCCCACAGATTGACGATGTCTGTCGCCGAAACTGACAAATTGGAGAATTTAGAAAGGCATTCGGCTTACATGAATCTGCGGGAAATGCCAACCATTCGGGGGAGATGTCCGCCAGATGTTGGCGTGGAAATGGAATCAAAAGAGGTGAATCGGAAAATGAGACAAAGGCAGTTGCGTTAGAGGCAACGCGGCCAACTGTAGACATGTTTGTGTGTGCTGCGAACTGAAAATGTAATGAAACGAAGATAATTTACTTTGTCGATATTGAATGAATGGGATACCAAGCCATGCAGAGGCCATAATACCCTGTTGCATTGCATAGTTTCATTGGTTGTCAATCTGCATCCGAATGTCTGTAAGTGTACCACAAATAAAATGTATTTGTAAAGGCACAATGCTGGGATTGCTACTGAAATAACAGATTTGTGCTCAGGGGAAAAAACTGAGCTTATCTCAAATAACTCAGCAATGATCAATGTAATTTTTTGTCGGAATAACTCTTGCCTGCGATTAACTGGCATTCCCAATTGATTTTACTAGACCTTTGAGTTGCACATTTACAGTTCTTTCTAGTTCCAGCTGCCATTGAGAATTAACTTATTGGAAGTCACTGTGCTGGTATTTGCTTGCAGTTGTCGTTTGGCTTTACACCATCTCTTCCCGACGCTCCAGACCAGCAGGTTGGTTATTAGCCTTAGGACTATGAGGCCGGCTCAGTCCCAGCCCCTGCCCTCTGGCTTTGAGCAGTTGCTCTGGTCCCCAGTGCAGGCACAGGGGGCACGGACACGAAGAAGGATGGTGCATGATGCTGGCGGCGGGGTAGAAGGCTGCCGTAGACAGAGGCAGACCCCCTGGCCTGTTGTGGTACTGGGAGAGGTGGAGCGCATCCAGCGGCCTTATATGCGCGCCGTAGGCACCATGAGCTGAAGACGACGCCGAGGAGAGGCCCAGGGGAGAGTAGTGGTGGAGGGGGAGGTGGGGGAGGTGCGGTGGGATCAGCGGGTACGGCAAGGTGGGTGAAGACGAAGCGCGGCCCAACAGAAGCGCCCCCAGCGGGTCGACGAAAGCGTGAGGCCAAGGCAAGGAATGCCTCTGCCGTTTGTCTTTCATTCTCCTGTTCTGGAACCAAACCTAGAAAGAGGGAAAGAAAGAAATGAGTAAAAGCATGAGAAACGGGAGCAGAACTGAAGGAGGGAGACAGTGACAAAGACGGGAAGATGATGGTGGAGATTTCTCATGATATGGATGAACTGTCCTTAAATCGATTATGACAACCTTCCTATTCCTATTTTGTAGATCTCCCTTGTGCCTCCAAGACAGATGGGAATCATCAGAGAATGGTCATGGGCCCTCTGAGGATGTCCTGTGGTGTCTGGCATACAGCATACAGCATATTGTTAGTGGGGGACCTTTGTGAGAGGAGGGGGCTCTGTGGTGCAGGCTTGTTGCACTGCATCCCACAGATACTTTTTTGATGTGTGCCTATGTCATTGCTGTGAGGTGGGGTTGCCTGGTCTGGTCTAGGTGTAGGGTACATGGTTAAGTAACGTCCACACAAATCCCAGGTCCAAAGGTTTCCCAGGAGAACTTTGAATTGTCACAAGACAACGACATTCCTGTCAGTGCTCATAATGTTGTGGATGTATCCATAGCACATACCAGTTACCAGACATATTCATTTTCACCTTGACTGTAACTGTCTTATACACTGCAACCAGGAGCTGCTAATAGCTGATAGCATCTAGACCACAACATCAACAATGACTTCTACAATACCCTGCCACAACCATGAATAGTGCGACATCTGCTAAAATGGTCCATCAGTTAAATGGGCCAGACAACGCTGGAGAGTCAGAGCCCTTTAATATTTTACAGCCAATCACAATAACTGAACTTGGATACTGGACTAATTAGCTGATAGACAAAAACTGCCATCCCCAAAGACATGCTGCTCGCATGTTAGAAGAAATAACAACAGTTCTTCATCAGATTACACTGCATACTATTTACTTTTGCTCTTGTTTTCTCCTGCTTTTCCCCACTCCAGCACCGTCACCTCGGCCTTCTTGATATTTAAAAGCTGAGACCGACAAGGTGTCTGTGT
The DNA here is from genome assembly GCA_005024645.1 of Planiliza haematocheilus. Lineage (NCBI taxonomy): Eukaryota > Metazoa > Chordata > Actinopteri > Mugiliformes > Mugilidae > Planiliza > Planiliza haematocheilus. Next base: position 2,918,036 of record SRSE01001373.1, read on the forward strand.
GTCTGTCTAGTCCTCAACAGTTTTACCAGCTCACAGAATCTCCCGGAAGGCTGTGCTTCTAAAACGTCAGGTGGCAGCGTTTACAAGGCCTTGCCTCACATTCCTGTTCTTTCATAAAAGACCTACCAGTAGTTGGCAGAAAGGTGGGCGCATTTACTACATATTAAAGCTGCTGCACTGGACGCTGTGGGCCTCCGAGTCAAATGTTAGACGCCGCTAAACCTGTCACTACTCAATCTAGCGTGCTGATTGAAAACACAAGGGAGCGGAGGGGAGACGAAACCTTCTTATTCATGGGAAATGTCAAGGTTGCGTTGTCACTCAGACGGGTGCTGCTGTCTCAAAATTGGTGTCTCCTGTTTTGATCTGCTTGGTTTTAGTTTCTGGCTGTGTATATAGGCAAACAGAACAAATATAGTGAGGCACAAATTGCATAAAGCCTGAAATTCAGTGACGGAGGTACTGTTGTCATTGCTTTTGCCGTGTCAGTTGTAGTAAAAGCAAAGGTGTTATGAATGAAATGAATAATCCTCCTAGGATTAGGCATGTTGGATCACTGTCAGGATCTGGCAAGACATCTGAATAGTGCAGAGCCATGTTATTAGTAAGATGTGGGGCTCTGCAAAATGTTGCCCCCTTTTAAGTTGGAAATTGGGTTGACTCTGAAAGGAGATTCTTTTGTCAACTTCTGTTTCCAAAATTACAGCATGGACACACCAAAACCAAGAATGAAGCAATCAAGGACGATCTACGATGACATAGCCTCACGTCGACTGTGTCTGGACCAAATATCGGCACTTGAACACACCTCAAAGACTACAGCCAATAGCGCCTGAGTTCTGTTACATGACAGGAACTAACTCCTCCTTACCAGCAGGTGGCGATGATCGGTTTCATCATACAAAAGGGTAAACTGAAAAAGCCTAGTAAGGTTGAATTAGTTACAAACTGGGGTACAGACCTGGCCTCCTGTATAATAGAATTGTCAAATGAGTTGAAGATGAAAAAACAAGACCGGGATTGAATGTGTATCCTCGAATTTGATGTTTGCTTACTTTCGTCACATGCTTTTCTCTTCTCCTGCACTGATTCAAGTTAGGGTTCAACATGTCAGGCTGGGCATGAACTAGGGTCGCAGACACTGGCCACCTTCCAGCTTGAGGTGTCATGGAATTACCTGCCTAAGTACCATCTGGGGACCTAGGGGCATATGTCAGATGTAAAAGACACAGGTGTAATTATAACCATTATACCTTTATTGTTGTCTCTGGTAGGTTGAGCGCAGTGGCAAGTTCGCAGCGTCGAGGCCTGGAAACATAGCTCTCCTTGCCATACTCCTGCTCCAGACGGGCCAGTTGCTCTCGTGTGAAGGCCGTCCGGTGGCGCCGGCTTTGGTCAAACAGGGCGCTGCGTGGACACGACTCCTGCTGCTCCTCACCGCCGGAACCATGCACAACGGCGGCGTCCGGCATTGGCGTCTGTCTGCCCTCAGCCACTGAAAATAAGCACTTTGAATTATTCTTTTATTTATTTAAGGTGCCGAGCTTCAAGTGTTCAACTACTTGCAATTTACAGTGGACTGAGCATAGGCATTAAATGGGAGATAATGATGATTGTGCCCCACAGAATAAAAGATTGGGGTTTTAGGGTATGCATTTCTGGTTATTGAAGCATCTCCTATCGGTTATACTCAAAAGCTTTTGGTAATAAATATCAACAATATGCGTCAAAATGGCCTTTTGCTAGGATGCTAATATTTTTTGGCTAATGGTGGATTAATCTTTCATTTAGTGTCAAACTTGGCAATGCTTTTATGAACTGGTTGTGACTTGATTTCAAACTGATGGTGTTCTACCAAATGTTACATCCGGTTCTATGGGGGAGACATTACCTGTCAGATCTGGTAAAAATGCAACAAACTTTCACAACGTCTGCGATTAGCACTGACAAAACCTAGCACAACTCCTTTCCAAATTCCATAGATTTGTAACTGTTTGAGTCCATTCAAATAAGTCAAATAAGTCAAAAATCCTTCTTATTGGACCAAAGGTAAGTGACATTTCTAGGCTATGTAAAACACATGCTATTTTTTAACTCCCAACTAATAAGAAAATGTATTTATTAATGCTGCAATAAGAAGAAATGAAAAGAATATGGTCACTGTTATCATTTTATCTTATTTGACTATTTTATGAATTTTAATTTACAATTTCATTTCTGTTTTCATTTGGTCTATTATTATTTTATATTAATGTCATTATGTCTTATTTTGTCTACATTTGTGTCCACACCTTTCCCTTATTATTATGCCATTAAAAAGGCACGTCATTGGTTCAGCTTTTCACTTATGGGTTGGTCCATATCAGGGCTAGGCTCACTCCACCAGACACATTCCAACACATTCAATAAATGTCCTCCAGGCTTCATTTGAGGAGAGTGCCAGGTTGTTTAGACAACAGTTGTATATACTGACATGTTTAAACTAGGAGCCACTTCCTCCAAATTATTCATTCATTATTAACAAAAACCTAAGGGCCACTGTCTGTGTCTATGTGTTAACTGGAGCAAAATTGGCTGAGAACATTATTTTCAGCCACATAAGCTTAGCGCCTCAGATGATTTCCTGGGAGGAGGTGGTCATTTCTGTCTAGAGCCTGGCCTCCTGTGTGGGAGAAAGCCACGTAAAAGGGCCATCTACATGAGCAACCAATAGGCGAAAAGTCGATCGTATGCACAGTATGCACACTTTGATCGCCAGCCTCCATCATCGGCATATTGAAGGCAAAAATGATAAAAGTGAAATAAAGAAGTTTGTAGAAATAAATAAATACACAAAGAAATACATTTTAAAAAATGAAAAAATACTAAATAAATAACAATAAATAACAGGCAATAAATCAATTTAAATAAGTACAGAGGCCAATAAAAGCTGAACTTTTTTGACATCATTACGTCAACATATTAAAAATGACTTCACGTCTATGTTCATTTTTAATTCCCTATTATTATGGTGCATAGAATTTAGTAGCATATATCTTATTTACTGAGTAATTTATATTAATACATGGTTTTGGCACTCTGTGTCCTCAATAAATCTTACACACGTGTGGTTAGACAACCTAGAATAGGTTATGTTTTGCAAAACTGTCCCCACAGTGTCGACACTAACCTAATATCTGTTAATTCTTTGGTGGCACTTCTTGTCAAAACGAGCTATAAATTCACACAAAATTGTCTCAAACTTAGCATTTACTTACGCATCAGGTTGCTTCTGTCTGTGTTTGGCTTCTGAAATTTTAAAAATCCCTTATTTTGTTGTTATTTTTTTACATATATATTTCTCCCTGCTGCAGGCTCCTGTCCGCTTCAGAGGGGCCCGGTGAAGATGCTGCCCGCAGTCCGACCGAAACTTAACTCCATGGCACGCTCTCTGTCTCTCTCACACACACAAACACACACACTTTCCTCAGGTCTGTTCAGACGGTCAAGGAGATGAGGTGTTTTTGTCCTATCAACCCTCCCTCCTCCGCCTCCTCCTCCTCCCCTCACCCTGCTGTCTGTGTTCCCCGGGGCTCCTCTCCTGTCCTTCTCCTCCTCAGCGCCACTCCAGACGGACCGCGGAGTGCGCGTCGGGCCGGCGCGGCGCCGCGGCCCGTGGAGGTGTTAAAGGTGTTTAGGGATAAAGCCTTTGGTCTCCGTCTCGGCCTTTGTACTTTTGTTATGGAGAATTAAAGTCGCGCAGGCAGAGACAGCAGCCAGACCCTCATTGTTCTCCGACGTTTGATGTTTGCGAGTTTGGAAGTAAATCATTACAAGCCTAATGGCTCCAAATTTGCCGAGAGGAATGGTTCATTTAGATAATATTAGGGCTATGACCGCTGATATTATAATCAAAGAGATACATGGCTTACTGTTGTTATTTTTTAATCATATCCCACAGTTAAACGATCAATTTTCAGTCGCCTATAATTAAATATTATAGCTTTTATATTGAGAAGTGCCGTATTAAACAAATAGACTTGGGGTTTTCTCAAGGTAATCTGAGTCAAAAAGTCTCTATTTGGGCCCCTTATAATAACTATTTATGACAACAAGACTCGACAGGGCAGCTCAGTATGAACCGAAACGCATCCTGAAGCCTCCAGTGTATAGAGCTGACCCTTGAACGTGTGTTTTGGAGTTTATTATGGCTATAATCTGCTCTGATTGTTAATCCAGCGGCCGCATGATGATAAAGAGGACAGGCGGAGGACAGAGACAGACAGACGCCAGGTAGGGTGTAGTCGCTGGTAGGTGGAGGGAATTTATCGTTAAATAAAAACACACCGGCGGAGCAGACCGGGAATCATGGCACTGAGAGTCATTGGTGACTTTTTAATCTGTGGCTGATAATAAATTAATTGCTCCATTCAAGCTGTTTCTGATGGAAGACACTGTAAAAGTATTTACATATGTGATGATCCAAAACTAAAACTAAAGAAAATACATAAAGCAGAATATTATACCCAGAATAATTTATGTTTTACTACTTGACCAAGAATACATCACTGTGTTTTCAGTTGATTTTTTGCAGTACATAAAGTACAAATACCTCAGAGTTGTAACAGAGTATGAATAAACTGGTTACCTGAGAAGCCTAACTCATTTTAACCTCTGAGTTCTGCTGACATTGGATCCACTTCTTTACTATTTGGACACCCAATAGTATTTTTTGTCAGCAATATGATGCGGCAGCTCTATTCTCCTCCCTCAAACTGGACTTAAAATACTTGGAGTTAAAAATATGGCATCAATCGTAAAGCATCAACATGGCACACTTGGGATTCTGTCTCCCCGTTACAGCTCTTATGAACAACAAAACTTTTTAACGTAGATTTATTTGAGATTTAAGGGGTAATACTGCATAAAAGCCCCAGCAGAAGTAATGCATCATTTTATGTAACAGGCTCTTGAACCTTGTCATCGACTCAAATTTGCCTCGCGTAATTGGCTGAATTTATGAACTGCCAAAGTGATAAAATATTATTGTTGTACAGTTACCAATCCATGTGTGATGGAATGGAAGCCTGCTGTCGATGACGGGGGACGGGAAGACCTCTCCGGGGACGTGGAGCGCCGTTGTTCCAGCTGTGTGCGACTGAGTAGGAAGTCATAATACCAGTTAGCTCTTTGAATGCTTAAGTTATAAGTTAATTGTTCTGTGGAGCTTAGAGTTTTGTAATGTACCAGCGTATATGTGGTGTTGATGTGTGATGGATTAATATGCTGACACTTGAGAGAGGAGGGAGACGGCTTACGACTGGAAAAGTGTTTTTTTCTGTTTCAGATGGATGAATGATGCTCTTAATGGTATCTCAGTTAAGTAAAAAGTAAGCCACATAATCTAGTTCTGGCTCAAATAAGCATGTGTCTTCAATATACTTCAATATATGTGTTTACACTGAATTCTTATGACACTAAGTACATGGTGAGACTGTGATACTGTTTTTGGTCCAAAAATAATGCAAGTCAGTTGACATAATATGGTAATAATGCTCAAGAACAGAGCATGTCCAGACCTTTTCATAATCTTTTAAGGTAAAGGCTTGGTTATTTCCCATATACGCAATGGTCGTATCTGAATACCCCCGGTTGTAGCCCCATCTAAATCCATCTGTTTGAGTGTCTGTAGCTTTAAATGCAAATGAGCTCCTGATGAACCCTTTCAGAAGAGCGTCTGCCCTGCCAGTGCCATGAAAAACAAGGCGGAACAACCTCTTCCTCTTCCTCCAAGTTCAGACGAGCTGTGGTGGGCTCATCTGGCCGGCTACAACGCTCTTTTGCACAGATGCGTGCCTGCGTGCGGAGATGGGCTTCAGCCCCAGCATCTCTGATCCGCGCCGAACATGAAGAAGACAGTGGCTTTGAGGAGCGTTCGGCTGTGTCCTACATAGCACGACTTGTGTTACGACGCATATGAAGCATGTATACCCAGGAAATAGGCAATATATTTGAGGATGTCAATGTGGAAAAACCATATGTCAAGCCAAGTTGGATTTTAAATGGGTAAAAAGAAAATACTGCATAGCTGTAACTGGTGAGATAAAAGGATATTTGTGGCACTAATTTCTCCTTGTGCCTCCAACATTGTCGTGACTCATCAGAGGACATGGTACATCAATGGACGTGGGCCTTCTGAGGGTGTCCTGTGGTGTCTGGCAACAGGATGTTGTCAGCGGGGGCCTTTGGGTCCTATGGGTTGAAAGGAGGGGTCTCTGTGGATCAAGATTGTTCCAGTGTATCCCACAGATAGTTGATCAGTTTGGGGTGTGTGTGTGTGTGTGTTGGAAGGACACTAGTGTGACACGTAGTGATTGATGAGACTCAATCCAGGACTCCAGGACACCATTGTTTCCAAAAGTCTCAGTTTCTCAGCATCTCCAATAACCTTTTTTACGGGTTCAAAAATGCCAAATGCTCGGAGTTAACTCAGCTAGTTTAATGTATTCATGGGCATATAACCTCACTGTAATGGGGCCCACAGCCACTTGACTGTTTCACTCATAGCCCAGTAGCTCTTTTTCTGTCCTTTTGATCATTTCCAAAATAGTTTTTATCTTTCTATGCGGTAAATGCAGAAACCACGTGAAAATGGCCTTCATGAGTTTTGAATATTGTTGATTATAGATACGCCCTGACCCCAGTTTGGGTTCGCGGGAAGAAAGGTTGGGAGGCATTCACTTAGAGGGATGAAGTGTTCAGATCTGTGTAACTGATCAAACACTTGCACGCTGTCTTCTTCACCAAATCCATATTTGAGGAACAATGCACATGTTGCACTACTTTTTGTCGCATGTGTCAAACACATGTTACTAGGCTGCACATGTTGCTAAAATGTTTTGAGAACTTACAGAAAAATGTGTTGTCCCTAAGTACACCCACATACAGAATGTGTTTGAAAAATAAAACACCCTAGCAGGGCTTGTGAAACATATGCTAATGTCTTCATCTGAGATTCGAAAATTTTCAAATATTTTCATTGTGGTGGTGGCGGCGGCTTGTACCAATAATGTCCAAGCAAGGAAGGATGAATGACTGCCAATGGTCAGTGACAGTGATAATTTGAAGCATTGTTTGGCAGCTTTATTGCTGATGATGGGTAACTACTTGATATTATCTCTCGATGATTCACTGGGCATTTGGACAACTGCCAGCTGACCCGACTGTCCACATTATGTTTAGACTGTCCATGTGGGAGCCAGGGTGAGGATGTTGGACTTTTCTGCATGTTTTTGGCTTCCAGAAGCCTTCATCTTGACAAGAACACTTATTAAAAACATTTGTTGTTCTTGAAAACCATGAAATAGTTCAGTAGACACAGTGGTTCCATCTGTCTTTTGTGTGTGTGTGTGTGTGTGTGTGTGTGTCCTGGCTCGTGAAGGTAATTGATCACTCCAGTCACCAGGCAGCATGCTTATGTACAGATATGCAAAGCAAGACTAAAGATAGATTCACAGTCGTCGCAAGAGGTAAACAGGAGTGAAATTTGATTTGATGTGCCAGATTGCGCTCATTTGTCGCACATCCTCAATGCTGGATGCAATTTTGAGCTTTAGGTTATGTAACGTTTTATGTTCCCTGCTCTATAAGAATTCTTTCATTTTATTTTTCCTCTGTGGATGGAGAGATCCACAGAGGAAAATTTAATTCAATAAAATTTCAATATATATACAAATTGTCTCAAGACGCTTTGTAAAACTCGGTCGGCATGAATGCGACGGTGGTGAGGGGAAAAACTCCCTTTCAACAGGAAGAAACTCTGAGCAGAACCTAGCTCATATGGAGCTGGGTTCAACTTTTACAGGTATCTTGCAGTGTCACGTTGAACAGGTGACTACCACTTCTCAGACATTAACTAATTCATTAATTTTCTGTAACCGCTTGTCCTCTGGAAGGTCGCAAGGGAGGCCGGCACCTATCCCAGCTTTTACCAGGCAAGGGGCAGGGCACACAGGTTGCCAGTCTATTGCAGGTTTAACACAGATAGACAACCATCCAGACCTAGAGCCAATTTAGAATCACCAGTTAGCCTAATGAGCATGTCTTTGGATGGTGGGAGGAAGCTGGAGTACCCAGAAAGAACCCATGAAGGCACAGGGAGATCATGCAAACTCCACACAGAAAGGACCCAGTTAGAAACGACTTCTCAGCTATTGTGTTGCTAAATGCTAAGCTATGCGGTTAGATGTTTCATGGACACACATCAGCTACGCCATAACCAGTGCATAACATCAGATTCTATGCGTGACGCCATCATAGTCCACAGTGTAGCCTTTGATGCAGAATCATGGATGGGCCTTACATGTTAGTTGCAAGTTTAATGATAATCCAAATCGTTAAATGAATACTTGCTGACAGACAAACTGGCATTTCAGTCCGTGTGACCATTGAACATAAACAGCTGGATTTTGCCAGAACTTGCTTTCTTCTTTGCGACATAAAAGGCAACTGCCATCTGCATTGGCATAAAATGTTGGCGCAAATCAAGGACAGCTTGCAAAATCACCCATTATGAATGCAATTTAAAAGCGGAAAGATCACTTGGAAGTTAAGAGCAAAATTAAAAGTGCTCGTGAGATTAATAACGTGAGCAAAAATGTTTTGGTGGTCGAACTCAGATGTTAAGTGGCATCATGGAGAGGAGTCCCAGATGAAGATAGGGACAGGAGCCTCCGGAGCGGTGGGGCAGATAGGCGACCCGATGGAGACTTTGGCTGAGATACCATGCACAACTGGGAAGATGAGCAGAAAAGGAAGGAGAAGGTTTTGTGATTGATGGCCGGAAACGAAGAACGGCTGCAAATGATTTAATGAACTGCAAACAGGGACACATTGCCTCAGAGAGAGCAGGCAAACAGATCATTGGACATGCTCAGTGAGAACAAAAAGTGAGAGTGAAGGGCTTTTAACAGGAGGGATAGAAAAGTTGGCAAAAAGAAATGGCTGCCATATTCATCCTAGAGGTATATTGAGTGTAAGAGAACACATATGCTAGAAGTACTATTGTTTAGTTCACCATAAGACATTTCTACTTTGTGAAACATCAACATTTGTTGGATTAGTTCAAAATGTAAACAAACCATGCCTGAAGTGCAACTCTTTCTTAATGAAACTCTTGAAGGAAACTACTGTTTGTTTTTTGTTTTTTACAACCTGGACCTTATTTCTGGCATAAAATACGATTGTTTACTCACCCATATAACTTTTGAGTAATTTGTAGTCGTTTGGGGCATATTTAGATCTGAGTACATCCATATAGTGGGAGTGACTGGGGTACCGATATGGTTTGTCCACAACCTCAGAATCGGAAAAATATTCAGCCAAGTTGCAAAAAACGATTACAGGTAAATTACAGGTAAGCAAGACAACTGTTGTGGGTGTGCACGGCGCTCAGAGATGACATTATCCAGGTCAGACAACATCATCTGGTACCTGTAGGTTAATCTCCAGACCATGGATGATGGTAACTGGTACTCTCCGGACTCAAGGGGGAATAGCACTACCATACGATAACAAAATATTGGTGAAATGAACGAGTTTCGTGGCAGATTTAGACGTTGCATTTCGGTGCCCCAGTCACTCCCATTATATGAATTCATGCAGATCTTTTATTTTATTTTATACGTACCAACACCAAGGCAAATTCCTTGTATGCACAAACATGCTTGGCAATAAAGTCTTTTCTGATTCTGATTCTGATCGAAGTATCTCCCCGAATGACTAAAAATTACACAAAAGTTACAGTATATGGGTGAGTAAACAATCATACTTTATGCCAGAAATAAGGTCCAGGTTGTAGAAAAACAGTAGTTCCCCTTTAAGAATCTTTGTTCAAATTAGAGAGGAAGTTAATCAAGGTATTTGATAGCATGACTGAATTGTTCTACTACATATTCAGTAGGGTTGTACCGATCCGATCACGTGACTCGGAAATCGGGGCCGATCACGCAACTGAAGACTCGATCGGGACTCGGACGTTACGACCCGATCAGAGATCGGTTATATATATATTTATTTAGTCATTATTTGTATTAGATTGTTGATATATGGGCTATTGGTGATTCAAAAAAATAAAAAATAAAATGAGTATTTACTACCACCGTTTACAGCATGCGCATGTGCAGAAGACCAGCATGCTAGTTTGTTTTGAAGCGGAGTGGCGAGTTGTGGCGCACCATGTCTGCTGTGTGGAAGTATTTTAAAGTATGTGAGGAGAACGATGCAGTCGCAAACTGTCAAATTTGCAAAGTTGGAATATCGAGGGGTGGTAAGGACAAAGCGTCGTTTAATACCACAAACTTAATTCGGCACTTAAAAAATAAACACAGAGTATCGGATCGGGACTCGGTATCGGCAGATACTCAAAAGTCAAAGGACTCGGACTCGGATCGGGGGCAAAAAACCCTGATCGGAGCATCCCTAATATTCAGCATGCTGGATTGACTGAAAGGCCTGGGAAAACTAGTGCCACCGAAGCTCACCAATGGCCTGACACTGGAAAATTGCCGAACATTGGCTTGGTAGGTCACAGCCCTAACAGGAGGCAGTAAGACCTCCTCTCCTAGTAATCAAATCACAAACCTCCTATTTTCCTCTCTTCATTGCTGGCAGCCCTAAATGACTGAGCTCTCTCTCCGATAACCAAAGTCTACCCTTTTAGTCATTTTTTTTTTCCAGCATCTTCACCTCTCCATAAATCACACACACCTGTTGCTAATACTTAGTCCTCGTGGAGTCGACAAAACCAGGAGCTATTCCAGTCTTCGGCAACTCCTGCTGCCCATCAGTCACATCGCAGTATTTTGAATTTCACACTGAAAGACATCGAACGGTGTGTCAAATCGTTTAAATGCTGCGGCTGTGCTTGCTGTTTCACAGGTGAACTGGATTCCTCGTGTCCAAAACAGAAGTTATCTTGTACGGGACAGTTAGGGATGGCATTGTGTTTTTCATTTTCTTTTATCTTGGCATTTTTCTCAAGATCATATTGCCACCAGCTGTTACTTTTACACCCATTTCAGCAGCCATACACTAACACCTCGCCCACAAACAATACCAGTTAGGATGGCCTTTAATTTACTGACTACAGTGGCTGGTGCTTTGTTGCTCCAGCGATGTGCCTTATTAGCAACACATGTCACGCAGAAGAGGGAATAACGTCCCATACAAGTACATTACTGAGCACACATTTCGCTCGCAAGGATAAATGGCATAATTTGTGACCGTGCATGCCAATGAGATTTTCTTATTGCCTTTGATTCAGCCTCAGCATCAGGACTTTTTAGAGATCTAATGTTTTCCATTGTTTGTTTCTCTCTCACTCTGCCAAACCCTTTATCCCAACGGGTTGGTAGTTTTGATCAAATGATCAAAGTATAGGATTGTATCTGTAAAACATATGGCTTAGAATTGTCTTCCTCACCACACGCTGGTATTTTACCATCCATACTTGTGCTGAATCTGCTCTGCAGTGATCACTTAATGAGCAACCCCGGATCTGTTCGGGATTTTGCGGTCGCAGTTTCGACTGTGTTGTTGTCCACTTCCTATCAACCTGCGTCGTCTGATATCTTTAATCCTTCAATTTAACAGAATCGCCTCTAACCGCCCGTGAGGAATAATTTGCAAATTGTTGTAAACTTTTAATTTGAGGGTAATTCTTCAGACTACACAGTGAATATCATTAAACACAGTAGAAGGGAAAGGAATGGGTTAGTACACTGCAACGAGGCAGCGCACACACCAGTGGCGGCAGACATGCAAGGTGGTCCCCTTCCATCTGAGGCATCTGAGGCAAATTTGAGGCAAAGTTTGTGACTTTCCCAAGCACATTTCAAGCATATGGGGGTTCGAGGGATCAAACACCAACTTTGTGATTGGTGGTCAACTCCTTTTACCTCCATGTAACAAGTATACTATATTTACAGGCTCGCCTGTTAGGAAATACCCCAGTAAACATAAGGGCAGCATGTTGAAATGGGATGGATGAGCACAATGGAGCCATCCCTCAAGGTTTTTCTGTCAGGGTTTCAGTTTGATATTCCATTGGTAGACACCCTACCACAACAAGGAAACAACCCATTAACACTAAACAGCTTTACTCAAGATCCAGAATTTCTTAAAGGGGAACTTTTGCTTTTTTTTTACAACCTGGACCTTAGCTTTAGCATAAAATATGATTGTTTAGTCACCCATGTAATTTGTAGTCATTCGGGAGATATTTATATCCACGTATATCCATATAATGGGAGTGAATGGGGCACCGAAACTCAGCCTCTAAATAATGCATTATCTACAGCAAAACTCGTTCATTTCACCAATATTTTGTTATCGTACGCTAGTGCTATTCCCCGTTGAGTCCAGAATTACCTGTTACCATCATCCCGGGTCTGTAGGTCAATCTATCGGGTCTTCTGACCTGGATGATGTCATCTAAGAGCGCTGTGCGCACCCACGACCGTCGGCTTGTTTAACTGTAATTTGTTACTGCTATTTTTTTGCAGGATGGCTGAATATTTCTGATTCTGAGGTTGTGTATGAACCATAGCAGACTCAGCGGGGAATAGCACTAGCGTACGATAACAAAATATTGGTGAAGTGAGCGGGTTTCGCGGCACATAATGTGTTATTTAGAGGCTGCGCTTGGGTGCCCCAGTCACTCTCACTATATGGATATACACAGATCAAAATATCTCCCGAACCACTACAAAATACACAAAGTTATATGGATGAGTAAACAATTGTATTTTATGCCAGAAATGAAGTCATATGGTTGTGAAAAACAGTATTTTCCCTTTAAATCTTTGAATGGAATTACAGTATATTAATATAAACAATTCTAGCCTCAACAAAAAACGTACAAAACACTTCTCTAGTGCTTACAATGTGCACATTTTCGAGCCATTTTCCCTTTTGAAAAGTTAATTATTAATTATGCATCTGATTCCAGTGCACCATTATAACCATAAGCAAAATATATCTTTTTCTTTCTTTTTTTTTTCTACATTTTAAGTAAACTGTAAATGAACATGGAAGATAGGGACAGGAACCTCCGGAAAGTAAATGACCCTAAACCGGGTGATGCTCATGTAGCTCCCCCTTTAGTTTTAATGCCTGGTCAGTACAGTGCTATTGTCTGTTTGTTTGTTTAATGGATGTATTAACACCAAATTAGATTCACGCTCACTTTGCTTACTTTGCACTAATACATGATGCTCGTCTGTGGCTGAAGCTCTTACAATTATATTATAATTCATTAAAGATATGTTATCACTTGATTAATCTCTTTACCCACCATCACTAATCCACTCCAGCATTTACAAAAGAAAAGATAAGGTACCTGATGATGTCTCTAGTGCTAATTACATCAATCAAATTCTATATCGCCGCAAAACTGGTTGAATATCAATACAACCGAATTTCCCATGACCTTTCCAAGTTGTCCTGGACAACAGGCTCTTTACAGAGCAACGAACAGTGCGGCCCTTTTTCACTTAGTGTGCTCGTCATTGCACGCATAAGTTCGCGGGCAGCTGTTCGTTTCTCCTCGGTTCCAGCTGACTCTGCTGAAGATTATAGCGCTGGCCAGATGTGATGTACTGTTTGCTCAATAAATCTCTGGTCTTTGTGTTAAAAAAAATCTGTGAAGGCAGCTGCTGCTACAAACAACAGCAGGGACAACACGATCTCTAAAAGAGTGTGGGGCTATCACGTGGCAGCATTTTACGACATGTTGGAAAGAATTATATTATCCCCACCACTGTTTTGGATTAGCTCTTTTCGGGCTCGTCATCTTTGACCCATTCTTTTTCTGGTCGCTTTGCCACTCTACTGTGGGATCACAGAAGATCTCACAATACAAATATAGCATGGGTAATACTATACTCTTATCTGTCAATTACATCATTTAACTTGTGTGGTCACATATGCCAGTGGACAATACTTTTTTTTTTTTTTTTAGAAAATAACATTATCTTAGAGAAAAGATAATGTTATTTCATTAATTATTGGATTTAGCTGCAAGCCTACATTTAAAATATGCTATAAAACTACTTTCTGGTGGAAAATATACTCAACTTATCACAGTATTGTATAGTGCAATTGCAATTCCAAGTTAATGGCCGAAACTATTGACATACTAACATTTTGTTTTTTTATTAATTAATGCATTTGGAAATATATATAAAATAAATCTGAATATAATATATTTATACATTATCCAGTTTTGTTGCCTAAACCACAGACAAGTGTGAAGCAGCAACAACTTGTCTCAAGTGCTTTGTGCACCTACTATCCACCTCGAGCTCCACCTGCTGATTGTGATGCAGTTTATGAATATTGTTACTCATTTATTTAAATAAACTAATTACATACAGTATGTCTTTGAATTTAATTCAGCTAGAGATTGCATTGTAGCTAAAATTGAGGTAAAAATTTAGCTGTAGTGTAGAATTGTGTGTATATTTCATTATCACTCCAGCTACATCCTGACTCACATTTTCTACTATTTACCTCAGGACTGCTGACACAGGAGTTTTAAAATCTGCTCCTCTCAGGATTAAAGATTACACGGTATCACATACCGCAGAAGCCATATTCTGTATTTCATTGCAGGGGGGAATATTTATGGTTTTATTTAGCAGAATATAGCAAAGAAATTAAAAAGAATGTCACAGAGGTGTAACAGCAGGCGGCTAGGCTCGATCCGCTCCCCATGCAAGGGCCTATTTAACCTTGGAATCCGTCCGCTTGACGATAATAACAACAACAAGCACACAAACTCTGAGCTCAAGTTCCTCTCACTGGCTTTTAGGGAATTTCCAACCGCATCTCATGGCCTATATCGGTGAACAGAGCTGGCTTAGGGTTGTGAAAGCTGCTGGACCCTGAAAGGACCCTGAGCAGGAGCAGAAACAGACAACATTAGATGTCTTGTGAACACCAAATAAAAAAAAACCCTGCATCCACTGAAGAGGTCAAATGGCACCGACCCACAGTCAGCAGTGGATTCACTCATGTTTGAGTGAGGATTACATCATTTAGAATAAATCACAACATATATATATCTTTGTTTTCCTTTGATTTAGCTTCATTGCCCTTGTTGTTACTGAACAATGTTCTTGCAAAGCAGTCAAAATCAGTAGATGTCGCATTAGTGTATTTCACTTATACAAATTGGTTTTGATTGCCATGTAGCAGATTCTTCATCATTCGGTTTGGCATAATATTTTTTTCTGTGGAGCATTTGTGCATCAAGTCAGGGCATGGTGCCTGGTTTCGTGTCTCTAGGTAGTTCCAGCTCACAGCAAACTGAGCAAAGGCATCCAGTTAAACATAATGTGGAACAGAACCGGAGCCACACAGGCAGATTCTCAACAGTGTTTCCCGTGGTTGGTTTTCCTCAAACAAACACTGGGATCCTCATAAACGGTACGTATAATAGATGAGAGTCAGATTTCTCTATTAGGGCACTTGTTTTTTGTTTTTTTTTAAGCATGGGCCTGGAGGGTCACCTGTGCTGCAGACAGAGGTACAAGGCTCCCTCCTGTTGGCCATCAGGGGAACAGAACATCACACGGAGGAAGGGACCTGTCCTCACGTGCTGCACAGACATCCTGCCGGTCAACAAATAAAAACTCTCACTGGTGAATTACAATATTAATGTTGCTGCGGTTCTGGATTCTGGCTCCAGCTATTTTAAATTAGGAATATTCTAGTTATTCTGTAGGAAAGAGGATAAAAAAACAAGAAACAAGCCGCCAAGCATGATTCCTCCGCTGGACCTAGTCTTTGTGGGGGGAAAAAAAATATCTAATGACATCTATGATCTTAATATTTGATGACTTTAAACTTAAAGACAGACACTTGGACAGATTTTATTCCAGATATTTTTTTTCTTTCTTTCTTTTTTTAGGAAATACAGCTTTGGCATCTTTTACTTATTTAGAAATATGACTTACTCCACAGAAAATGACTCATATCTTTGACGGATATGGTTCAAATCCAATAAATGATCAATCTCAATAATGTCTCTAGCAAATAAGCACTACTTTGTTTATTAATCTTGAACTATATATGCGATATATATATATATATACTATATATATATATGCAAGTCTGATTGATGAGCGAATAAAGCTTATTTTGGTGATCAGAACTGGGGTTAAATTTGAAATATCATCATTTGGTCTTTAATATAATTGTGCCAGAAGCTCTCTTTTACGACTTTCTTCCACTTTTTCCCGTATGTAGGAGGGGATTTTGTCTTTGAACTCACCCTATGTTATTCATGCAGCTCATCTCTTCCTGCACTGTGACAATAAATGATGCAACATTTTTAATTATTTTGGATGGTGGTTTGGATAAATAAAGTGTTAGAGATTTAAACTGATCTCAGGCTCATAATTATTACAAAGAAAGCTGTTTAGATTCAAAAGTTTCACAACAGTTTGACAAAATGAACCTAATAATTACAGTATACATGAATCTTATACCTTGGACGGCGTTATGATGACCTCTGTTGTGAGGAGTGTTTTTGACCGGAGTCTCTAGGAGTGCTAGAGAGGACTATTGTAATTTATTATTATCACTGTGTTCCAGTGATTCCCGAACAATCTTCCAGTTGAACCAAAAGGATGCAGAACAAATAAAGAAATAAGTATAATACATTTTTTCTTCAAGTATTATAAACGGTTCTCTGTTCGTGAAAAGTCCCTAATGACCAGCACACACAAACTACGCTATTATCCCAACAGAACATTTCATTCTCTGAGTGCGGGCTTACTTGTGGTTCCCAGAGTTCCCCAAAATACAATGGGTACAGCTTCCAGCCACCAGGCTCCTCTCCAAAGTAACCAGCTCCTGGTTTGGTTTTGGGAGGCAGACGCCCTCTCTACGTTTAAGTTTAGGCTTAAGACGTTTCCATTCGTGTAAAGCTTACAGTTTCTACGGGCCTATAGGCTGCTGGGGAATCTCAGTGAGCTGAACTCTCCTCTACTCTCTTTCATTATCCGTTCATTTAAATGCCACCATGCAATGTAAAAGGAGTAAAAAAAAAAAAAGAAGAAGAAGAAAAGAAAAAACTAACCCCGACACACACAGTAACACACACACACACACAGACACACGGTCGCTCTCCTCTTGTTAAATGCCGAACAAGGTCAAGTTCAAGGACACAAGACACAATGAACGCTGGGCAGCGCCCTGCGTTCTTACCATATATGTAAATAAGCGGCTGTTTCAATTTATAGAGAAATAGTTTTTCACAAAAAGCAAAAATATAGAAAACAATTATGCATCACGCACTTGGATCAAACTCTGAGTGATTTCAATAAACCATTTCCTTAGTTTATAATTGACTCTAAACTACTAGAACTAATTTACTGGTTCCTGTAAGAGGTTAAGCTGAGATCCCAAGGTCAGGGCCCACGTAGCCGTCCTTCTGCACCTTTAAGGACATTTTTAAAAGGTTATCGCGTACACTACCTCCTGCCGTTTGGATTTATCTTATGAGCGAGTCATGAGTTGTGCGTCAAAAATGCCATCAAACACATAAGATGCAGATTTACAGTAAAAACAACGTAAACTGTGTGCATAACTGTATTGGTTTCACCTGAGTCGGACTGAACCAAGTGGGGTTTTGCGTACTTTTTGTGTGTCTCTGCTGCACACAAGTGAATCTCAGCCTCTGGTTTCTGATCAGAAACCTCCGTATGGACACTGGTGGTGGATCAAGGGTTGGCAGGTCTCTACGTCTCTCTGGGTTGCTCCCTGTTTGGAAGTGAATATAAATTATCATTGCCACAAATCTAATGTTGTTTTATGCAAAAATGTATTGTCAAATTAGAAAAGAAACGCATGTTTTGGGTCAATTTTAAGCGTGACACAGACACAGTGGTTGGATTGAAAGCTAGGATGTTTGAATCTGACAATATCAACAACCGGAAGAAGAGCTCTTTCTAAAATGACAGATTTAAACTGAATTCAGGAAGAGAGTGTGGACGCGGTTGAAGCTGTCCTCGTCTCTGTGGAGAGGGCAGCAGGAAACAAAAGCGCCGCTCACCGCGCCAAGCTTCAATTTCTACTGTTTCATGGGCTGATTTCACGCGGGCGTCAGGTACGGCTGCAGGGGCTTTAATGAGCCCGCAGTAATAATGAAGTATGGGGCTGAATGGGAGGCTGGCATGCCACTGTGTGCTGCATGAAGGCGGGGCGATAACCGTGCTGCACGACCGATGCAGGCATTAGATGGTAGCCTCTTTTTAAGCAGACTCCAAGTGGAAAAGTTTAAGTATCGTTTCGGACGATACGCAGGGACGTGAGCAACTAGAGACATTTCTCATTCCCTGTAGTGAAGTGACCTCCCACACGTGTCACAGCTCCATAGGCTGTCATAAATCATACAGCATCTTAATGAGTTGTTCTAATTGTTATAAAACAGCAGACTGTTTAAACATGTTTTCTGAAAGCTTTTTATAGAACTAAACAAACACATAAAGGTCATCTTCCTAGCTTTTTTTCTGGAGCTTTGAAGCACGTACAATGGTCTTTGTCAACAGATAAGGTTTATTCGGTTGTCAAGGAGATAGAGAGATGACTCAGTCATCATTACAAAACGCATGGAGACTCTACCTTTGAACCAGGAACATGCATAACAATGAAAGCTCCAAAACAGCTTGTAAGTCAAACTTTTGAGTTATGTTTTTGTTCGATTTCAATCTGAAATACGCGACAATCGCCAGTGATTTAAAATAACGCACTAAAAACTTACTTACGGTTTAAATAAATAAATGATTTTACAGTATTTTCCCTAAAGCTGACGCTTATGTTTATCAGACTAAGAGGGTCAAAGTCCTTGGTCAACATGCAAACAGGGATCGTTCTGAGAAATTTTGTCCAGGTACCTTTCGTGCAATCAGCGTCACGCACAATAAAATGTGTACTTTTAGAATAAAATGAACATTTAAAACCGTGCCCTCGGCCACATCATTTCCACTGGACAGATGTCCGAGCGGCTCCTTCGCCGCCCATCTGCCGCATCCTGCGTGAGATTTTACAAGGACAGGCAGAGAGAGAAGATTCAGGGAAGAGAGAGCCCGCGGGTTGTCTGGAATGAAAATGTGTGAAATCTGGGAACAACATGACGCAGTAGTTTTTGTTATGTTGTTTCATAAAAAGAAAATTGGTTTCATCTCCCTAACTGGTGCCAAACGTGAAGGCAATAAGTTGCCTGAGATGAGACAAGTCAAGATACTTGTGACACTGAGAATAATTAATTAATTACAAATCACAAATTTGCCTCCAGAGAGGTAACATAATATAATACTCTAATTCCAGAGACAACTGAGTAGGATGAAAACAAAAAACCTCCAGGGAGAAAAGGCTCTAACGGCCAAAACATAAAAGAAACCACAGGAGGAACAACAGAGGAGGACTCCTTGTCTCTCAGGATACGAACATGAGACAGTACTTGACGTTACATGTGCATAAAAAGGACACATAGCAGATTCACAGTGCAGGTTATCAAGATGACAACATTGTGCAAATGTGAACATGAGGGGAAATTATTGATAAAAGCAAGCATGTGAGGTACTTGGTGCCAGGCTAAAGTTTTTCTCCAAGTTTTCTTTTAGAATAAAGAAGAAATTCTTTTAGCTAACAGGGTCGGATGCAACCTGCAGTTCAGGTTCAACCAGCCACCTAGCCCTCTCACCAGTGTCTCACAACAATCCATTTCTTCCCTATGAGCAGACTTTATGCTCCGTTTCCACGAGAAAGACAACACGCACCGAGGGAAAGCATGATGCTCTTCAAATATTGAGAAGAAAAAATAAATCTGTTGAACATGGGTGGCTTGTACATTTATTCAAGATGCAGCTCCATCGCCTCCATCTCACTTTTTCAGGGCTCTAACACATCACACGACTGATGCAAAAGTTAACGTCACGGCAAATACTGATGATTTTTAGACAGTAAAATTGGAACTTTAAAAAAATTGGGTAATAAGCAAACCAAAAGATGGAAATACTACACAGCATTCTCCTCACATAACAAAGACCGTTCTCTCTCTGTTTGTTTCAACTACATCAATACCTTTGACTTCCACTACTGTTTGAACTAACTAACTAACCTCACCCCTCCTCAAACCCTGCTGAAGATTCCCCTGAACAAGATGACTGAGCCGGTCCTCAACAGGAACCAGATGCAGGTGCATCTTGCAACTTAGAAATATTTGAAGAGAAATAATAATTCTTTAGGGGATACAGTGATGACATGTGACATTTTATAGATGCATAGATGGACAGAAATATGATTCATAGCTGAGGAATAATTAAAAACCAAGATGAGGTCTGTGCTCTTTTCTATCAGGTGCAAAGGAACCACACTGATCATTTTCTTTCAAATTGTGAAAACAATTAATGATTAACCCAGTTCTGAATTCATTATTTAATTATCTATGCCTTTGTTTCCACATTAATTTATATTTCAGTTTGGGGCCTAGTCTAATTTAGCAGACCGTAATGTTTCCTGTTGTTAAAAAACTTATGAAATGAAACATTTTATTATCGCCGAATAACGAAAATTAATATTCCCCAAGAAAGTATCGAGCTGCTCCAAATGATCTGACACCTCAGTTACTTTTTGGTGTTGGAGGAGTTCTCCCCGTCTTATTTGCGTCGAGCTTTTACGCACATGAAATCAAACGGCATACCTGAGCCTGAGAGTTTTCTCCGTCTCCAACAGTTTTCTCGCAGTTTTGCTTCTTCTCCGGTGACACTTTGCAGATGAACCCAGGCCCGTAAGGCGCCGCCGAACTTCAGTACTGCCGGAACGAAAGGGGAACGAAAAGTTTGGTGGATGTCGATGAGACGGTTGGCACCGCCGTCAGTGCGCAAGGACCCGTCATCTGCGCAAAAGAGAAAATGAAAAAAAAAAAAAAAAGGAAAGAAAAAATGAAAAGTGCCATCATTTATTATTTTTTTTATTATTATTTTAATTAGCGTGTGTGGCTCAGAATATATCAGTTGCTCTGCTTCTAATATAATCTTTGCTGATCTCCTTGACTGTAAATAATAACAAGAGACCCAAGACAAATCACTCAGTAACCATGCTGGCCCTGTTACACGTTTCCTAACAACTTAATTAATAATTTAAATATATCATTTGAACTGACGGCCCTTTCAAGGCTCAGATGTGATCTTTCACCGACCCTGGAAACCTTCTCTCTCTCTCTCATCGGCCATTACTGTAAATTTAGATTTTTTCCAAATGAAAGATCTGTGCGCATTTGAATTCTTGCTTGCCTCAAATTGCTACTCGGGGAAATTTCGAATCGAATGAATCTCACACTGGTGGAAATGATGTAAACGTCAGCGAAAGGTTTGCGCAGGCCTTGATGAGAATGAAATCGTGACATCCAGTTATTGTATGTATCCCGGAGCTGTCAGATTCGTTTTCAACTTTAAATTTTTGACAAAATCAGATCGAAACTTTACCACGCATATCAGTGAGATCAGTCATTGGGTGATTGTATGATTTTGCACGCACAGTTAGTTAATATTATACACATAGTGAGTCTTTAAATAATAAGTTTTTAATTATTTTCGAGCCTCTGGTTTTGTGTATTTTAAAGCTAATGCAGGGTAGAGCAAATGTTTGGAGACTGTGTCATTTTCGCGCGTATCTTCAGCCCCTGAATGCACATTGCGCGACATTAACTCGCATGTATATGCACTAATTAACGGCCCGAGATGTCCTCTTTACTCCCACTGCCCTTAAGCCCCCCAGCCCCCCTTACTTAACCCTCTACTGTATATCCTATGGAAGCCAGCCGCTCTCCTTTCCCTTGATGTACGAATATGAGAAATATGAGAAGGCAGATCTGGGCATATAACTGAGCAGCTTTCAAGACCTACAAGACTTTTTTTCCCCGTGATAGATAAAACAAAGTCAATATGGTTATTCTTAACAATCTTTAATAATCATTTTAGTAAATTGTGTCTTAAAACAAATTTCCACGACTGAAATGAGGTAAAATGTTTAGATTTATATGTAAAAATTAGCAAATGTTGCTATTTAATTAAAAATTGTGTTTCAAATTTGCTGACGTGAAGTAACGCGCACAGTCTTATTTTGAAATGAGGAAATTAACCACAGGCTGGGATTTATTTTAATGTTCGTTTTAATGTTATTCACTGCTACTCAGTACCCTGGGGTCTGTTGAGTCTAGTCCATCTAGTCTTGAGGAGGGTTCCTTTCGTTAATCATCTATTTTGGAAGTGAGTGTCTGCCTTGTTTGTTTTAATGCCGGATACGGGGCTACTGGTTATATTCGGCCTTGTCACTGGCCATCACAGAGAGACACCATGGCGTCTTCCGTGTCATTTGGGCGGTGGCGCGCACACACAAAAACACACAAACATACGCGTCAAGGTGTGCGGCGGCCTTGAACTTGAGCTCATTACATCTGTCTGTCTTTCTGTCTGCGCCCTCAACCTCCCTCCCCTCCTCCCCCTCTCTGCGTCTCACACACACTCTCAGTCTTTGCGTGTTAAACTTGACCTTGACCCTCGGGGGGGCCAGTCTGACCCCCCTCCTCGCCTCCTCCTCCTCCTCCTCCTAGTCTCCCCCTCCACTCACCAACACCAGCAGACCACATGGGATAGAGACTGGCTGTCTGGGTGGTTTGTGAGTTTGCGGATGTTTGTCTGACTGCGCATTTCTGAGACAATTCAGCACAACGCTTTTCAAAGCAGAGCGACGTTGATAATTTCTTTAAGTCCAAATTACTGTTGAGTTGATTCAGGCACAAATTTCTGGAAGTAAGCTACAAAGTATGACAACAATGCCGATGTCAATCATTTCTATTATTTGTAATTATCACCTGCATTGAAACACGTTCTCCCAACTCCATCGTACCAATTGACTTTATGTAGTTTCTTATTTTATGGCTTTTACTTAAAATCTAGTCTTGACACAGTTGCACAATTGCGCAGTTGCGAACAAAATCCACTTAATACGGTTGTTTCGGGAGCTTTCAATCTATTTCACATTTTCCCAATCTGAAAAGTAAAATAACCAACTAATTAAATGAAAAAGGTAACAAAACGCATGACTGGAATGTTTTATTTTTTCTATTATATTTGCTCGAAATATGATTTTCTCTCCAGTCCAGAATAAATTATTCGCGGTCACTGAAATAAAAATGGTCATATCTAAATGAAATCAGTCATCAGTTCAGGCTTACAGACATTAATCGTTTCCTGTGTCAGTATGTGTTTTAGAATGACGTTTTAAACTCACCTCACAATTATTCTTGGTGCCTCTTTTTTGGTTTACATTCATTTTTCTTTTCTTTGTTCCAATGACACCTTAAAGTCATCGTTTACCGTGCTGATAAATATATCAGCCTCAACCGGAGCGTAAAAAACGAGCAGTTCGTTTCTTTCCCTCTTGCTGCGGGTTCGAGATTGGCGAACTCTGGCGCAGAGGAATAAACGCGGAGTTAAAACAGCCGCATCTGTGCGTCTTCGAGCTCCACACCTGCTTCTTCTGATGTCTGCTGCTACTGCACACTAATGGAAAATAAATAAAAATGAAAAAATCACATTTCAGTTTCTTAAATTGAGATGTGATGCAAAAATGCGTTGATCGATTAATTGGCAGGCGAAGTAACTTAGCAGCAAATTCCACAAGGAGAATAAGACTAAATAAAATGAAATAAAAAATTTACAGAAATACGGTTAAAATTGTGCTACACTGGATGTTTTGACAATAAATACTCATATCCTGCAATAGGCAGGTTTGCCTAACCAAACTCCACTCCTGATTTCATTTAGCCTGCAGCAAATAAATAATGGATGAATAAAATTATGTACAGTGCAACTATTTTTTTGTATTTTATCTTGAAAACGTATAGAACGACACTCAATCTGCCAATTCCTTTGGACGTAATGTGCAAAGCTCCTACAACGCATGTGGAGGTTAAATACACTAAATTAATATATAAAAGTAAAATACACCAAAAGTTCTTGTTGCACCAACAGTACTGAGTCTTGTCTGCAGTCAGAACCACAACCCGTCCGTTTCATGTTCACTAATAACATTTAGGGAAGCTTTAAAGTCACACACTTGCCGTTCTGTCAGTTCGCTGAAGCCTTATCCTGTCTCCTTGTGCCCGAGAAAGATCAACCTAAAAAGCCTTAAAGTCCTTTGAGCTACAGCAAGGCATCAAGGTTCATTCCAGGACCAGGCCAGGTGGAGATCTTCTGTCACATAAAATCGAAACTATATGCAGATAGCAAAGTGATTACTCCAATATTGCGTTTCAGAAATGCATGAAAACTTTTCTGAGGCGCTTTGAACCGAAGCCATGTCTCTCAAAACCTTAAATCCTCCAAATCCCTTCCATTAATCCCCATTACGCTTTCTTCAGTTAGATGGTGTGAGAGGGGAACGTGGTTAAAATCCAGCCTGAGAAGTGCCCAAGCGGCTACAATTATTTTAATGATCAAGCTTTTCTTTTGAAAAGCTGGAAATACTCCTGGTATGTTATGATTTTTAATACTTTTATGGCAACGATAAAGCTTTTTTTTCATGCATTTGGCTGCGGCCATTATAAGTGTTTAAATGTGTCCATAAGTCCGGGGTAACACCGAGTATTTTTGCAGAGTGGGAATAAGCTTAATTCATGAAACATTTCCATCTGTATTTTTCCTGCAGATTTATTCGGACTCAGTATAGGCTTAAGGGACAATATAATTAAACTGTAAGTATCTGAATTTCTCAATAATTCATATATTGCTTAGACCATTTGCACAAGATCGACTTTACGCACAGCACAAGCCATGTCTGTTAAAGTGATTTAGTTTCTGTGTCTGACTCACAAAGATAATGTCACTTTGTGGAGTCCGCAGGACATCAGAGACTTGAGTTTGCCATAATGCAGCTGCACGAGGCAAAGAGGTGCACGCAGAAAGCTGAACCGAATCTGCTCTTGCTCTTCTTGTGCGACAGCCCGAGCCTCATAAAAATATTTTTTCCTTTGACTGACAATCCCCGACAAGTCTCTTCTGCTCGCTCTCTCTCTTTTTTCCTGCCCTCTTGTCAATCACGTGATCATCCTGCCTCATCCAATGGACACGCGCCCTCCCTCTTCTCTTGGTCTCGGGGGCTTGTTGCGTCAAGGCTGCGGCTGGGATGTAACCGGGGGTCCGGCCGGTTACCGTGTGTCTTTGCCTCTGAGCGAGCGTCACTGCTAAACGGTGCAACAAAGCAGCGCGCCTCTGCTGTGACAGTGCCCATTACGGTGCGAGTAAAGTACTCGAAGAGTGCCTGCGTGCGTGCATGGGTGAGAGTGTGGGTGTGTTCAGGGGGTGCCAGTGGACACAGAAGAATACCAGTACACTCTATTCAATGTAGCAGCTTAGCGCCGAGACGTTACAGAATCTGAGAGGAAACGGAGAAAAACGGAGGTCAGACCGGGAAAAGGAGCGCATATGACAGCCTCTCTGGTCCTAAACCCTCGCTGGCCAGCGGAAACGGTTATGTTTGTGTATGACAACAACCTGGACGACCTGAACAAGAACATGGAAGGGTTGGTGGGCAGCAGCAACTTCGCAGCGGCTACTGCGGCGAGCCAGTGCCGCAACATAATGGCGCATTCGGCGGCAGCCGCAGCTCTTGGGGGACACCCGTCTAGTCTGGTGCACTCTTCAGCTGGTTATCCTACTGTGGATGTGTCTGCTTCCGGTGCCAGTGACACATCTGCGCCTTCGGGGAAGCAGTGCGCAGCGGGGCCGTGTCCTGCGGCCGCTGTGGCCCACCAGAGTTCCTCAGCTGCACCCACGCTACCCTACGGCTACTTTGGTAACGGTTACTACCCGTGCAGGATGGGTCGGGGTTCTCTCAAGTCGTGCACTCAGGCAGCCGGAGGCGCGCTCAGCTCGCAGTACATGGACACGGCGGTGAACTCTGATGAATACGCGAACCACAGGGCGAAGGAGTTCGCCTACTACGGCTACGCCAGCCCGTACCAGTCGATGGCCAGCTACCTGGACGTGTCTGTGGTCCAAACGCTGGGAACAGGGGAGCCGCGCCATGAGACCCTCCTCCCCATGGATAGCTACCAGCCCTGGGCTCTGACCAACGGTTGGGGGGGACAAATGTACTGCTCCAAGGACCAAGGACAGGCTGGACATCTTTGGAAGTCCGCGCTGGCTGGTAATTACTGCTTCTCATATTCTCCTTTATAACGATATTAGCACAGTGGAGGCATTTAAAAGAACTTTCTGTAGTTCGAAATCATTTCACCATTTGAGCATTGACATTCTCCCCTCATACAATCTTCATAAAAGAAGATAATTAACTCGAAGAGCTCTTTATGCAATAGATAAAGCCACGTGCTTTTAACTAGAGACTTGTGGCTTATGTTAATCACAGCTCAAATAATCCCATCTGGTTTTAGGGCGTTATGAGCAAAATAAGACAAGCTGTTTGGAGCCATGGTGTTGTGGTGTCACAGTGTGACACAGCGGTGACTTAGACATGAACTTTGAATTAGCATGTGTTACTGTAGAGGCTAAATGTATTAATTAGGTTTCTGCACGATCGAGCTCAAGGCCATTTGTTAACCCAAAGGTCATGTATTGCTGGTGCTTAGTGAACCACCTGTTAATTTAACAATTATCAAATTATCACTTGACTGATGTACATGTTATATTAATATATTATATGAAATGTGTCTTATGAATAATACGAGCAATTATAATAATTTCAGCACAAATAATTATGCTGTGATGTTTGCATTAAAAAGAAGAGGTTAATTCTGCAAGTCAATATTTATTTAAAAAACGGCTTCACGCTAAATTAAAATTAAAATTAAAATAAATACAATGTTTAAAGATGTATAAGACACAATAAGGACGCCATATTTATTGATGACCATTTGGATGGCAGTTTGTTAAATATGTCCACTATATCTGAAGATAGTTTTGTTGAGACTGAGCCTGAGCAGATGTTCGTGCTGCCTACATACAGCACACATCCACCATGTTTCCTGTCTGTGTCGCAGGACTTACGTCCTATCCGCTCCTGACACAAATTCGCTGTACTCTTCCTCGTTTAATCCACAACCAATAAATTACACGCGCGTTTTGTTTTTTTTCCTGCACGTACGCTGCTACAAAAACCGAGAAGTGTGTCAGTGTAGGGAAATGTGTAGCCCCGGTGTATGCAGCCTCAGAACGCCTCTCTGTCCCTCTTCTCTTTGTCAGATGTGGTGGCGCACCAGCACGACGGCTCCCCGTTCCGCCGGGGCAGGAAGAAGCGGATACCGTACACCAAGATCCAGCTGAAGGAACTGGAGAAAGAATACGCGGCGAACAAGTTCATCACCAAGGACAAGAGAAGGAAGGTCTCGGCTGTGACCAACCTGTCAGAGCGGCAGATCACCATCTGGTTCCAGAACAGGAGGGTGAAGGAGAAGAAGTTCGTGGCCAAAGTGAAGACCAGCGCGCCGTAGGGTGTGTGCCACGGCTGCCTGGACCATTACGCGGAGGGAATCGGCGCAGTTCGCCGTGATCCGAGGTTAAACTGAACTAAGACAAATAAAAAGGAAAACGGAGAAAAACAAAGAAAGTCGACGCATTGTTCTTAACTGGGACTAAGACGTGTATGCGTGTGCGACAACAAATGGGAGAAAACGAAGACTAAGGACGAATAAGACTAAAGAAATCAACCAAAACCCTCTGCTAAACATGCTCAGAGGCGTTCTGTAAATACAGCACCTTCCTGCCTGCTTGATGTTACTGTCTGTGTACTGTGTGTCCTTTACTGTTTCGTGTCGTTCGTGTCCAGTCGCCTGTAGCAGAACATACTCTAATATGCTGTCCATATTGTTTATATCGCCTGTAAACCAATAATCAAAATATAGTGCAACTCTTAATAAAATCTGTTAATCCCTATGTAGTCTCTTGTAGGTCATACATCTTCAAAATCCTCATTACTTAAACTGGCGATTTGGAATTTCTGCGTAAAACGTCACTTAGGAAAATGCAAACAAACCCGCGTCTAAGGCTGGGGGCTGCAAACAAGACAAACAGCAGAGGAATTCAGGCTGCTCGTGTAGATTAGAAGTGTTTATGGGACTGTGAATTCATATACGAATAAGGTCTCCCCCTGCAACATCTCTATGCGATCCATTTTTCATGTTATCACTTCAAAACCTCGCGCTAATTAAATCTGAGCAATAAGGCCGTTAACGTCCTTCGGTTCTCTTAAAAAAAGACTAAACACTGAAATTACCGGGGAAACGAGAGCGGAAAAGCTCATTCGCTCAGGATTTATTTCTCCCGTGCACTTGTGGGGGCAGTTTAATGTATTTTACGTCAAATCTTAGCTCAGTTCAGTGTTGCATGGCGATATTATATTTTTCATTAAACCAGCATGAGACGCATAGGGCGAGGAGGTAATTATGTGTATTTCAAAAGTAAATCCACGGAATTTATTCACAGGAAAATGAACTTAGCATTACTTAAGATATGTCCAATTATACAAATTTTCCGACTAGCTACAACTTTTAGTCAGCGATCATCTCGATATTGTAATGTAGTCTGTTTGCTTTGTGTTAATCAGTTTGACACTGTATTGTCCTGTTTTTTAAAAAAATTAACAACGAAACAACAAGCAGCAGCCGACAATTGAATAATAAGAACAATAATCTAGTGGCAAACTCCTAATAATAAAATAATAAAAAACAATAACTGCACTAAAGGTAGGCCTATCTATATTTCTGTTTTAAAATTCTCTTTACACAGACGTCCCCTTCATCTTAGCGGCTGCCGCACAACAGAGCAGACTCATTAAATCGTGTCATTGTCTCATGTGCACATCCTCGTGGTCTGCACTATGTGTGTGTGTGTGTGTGTGTGTGTGTGTATGTGTCTGTGTGTGTGTGTGAGAGAGACAGAGAGAAACAGAGAGAGAGAGCGGTGGAGGGCAGACGTAGTAAAGCCCTTGACCTTGAGAATCACGTGACTGCAGACACGGCACACACTCAGGTCTGTCGCGAATACTTTATGACAGCATGCTGGGAGTCTGATAGACACCCACAATGCCGCACGCTCTCTCTCTCACTCTCAGGTCATGTCGCTTTCTCATCGGCAAGTTTCCGCCGCGCAGAGATCAGCAGCCAAGGCGACAAGTGAGTGACAGCTAGCTGTGCGTGCGCCCTAAAAGTTATTTTAAAAAAAGAGAAGAAAGAGAAACGTGCGTAATTTTTGGCGCGTGGTACCAGTGTGTTGACTTTAGAGAACGCAGAGTTTCTGGCAGCTGAGTTTGGTGACTGTAATTATTTACATAGTGTATAGATGATGTCAAATCTTCCTGGAATCAGTTTTATTTAATTCCAGAAATGCCAGTCTCATGCGGAAGGCTGGATTACAGTCCGTAGATCATTGAATGAGGTGAGGTGCGTTATGACTGTCAGCTTTAGAAAAACAGGCCGATCCTAAGAACAGAGACGCTAGACAGCTCGAGTTGAATGTGTTTTTTTGTTTGTTATTTGCTGCATTTGCAGTGGAATTACACACATCCTCGTTCAATTTAACCAGCATAACATTAGCATCTTAAATTCCAGCATTTGTCTGAATGGAAAAAGTTTTCAGGTTTACGCTGATGGTCTGCCCAGTAAGAGGAATCTGCTCTGACCTATTCTCAAATACTCTGTATCGATTTCTAATGTGCACTTGAGTCAGTGAATCTAACTTTGAACCAGTTTTGACGCAGAGTTGCACGTAAGATTTTTTAAATTTTCCCCGTGATTTCTTTATAAAAAGGGTATCGACTTGTTCGCCTCGCTCATAACGAAATATATGAATTTGCCGTGCTGTGTAGAGGCTCTGAATGTAGGAAAAATGCAACAAAATAAATCATATGACGAAGCCAACTGCACTGATGTGGTTCAGCAAAACTGGATCCTCCTGTTAATTCACTACACAGTCCTAAAAACTGTATTCGTCAGTCATGCACGGGCGTAACGACCTGGCATGGACGGCACAAAAATTTCATTAAAATGAAACTTGAAAAACTATTTCACGCTGAAAGCACATGTTGTTCCCTGGTTGTATTAAAAAAAAGTAGCTCTGATTTTGGGGTTGTGAAAAGAGAAAGAGAAAATATAATATCCCTATTTATATTTAAGTTTTTCCTCAAAAACCGTTTAGAAGTCGACTAATTGAAATAAGAATTTTATAATTTTTGCTGGCCATCGATTTGAAGGAAATGAGAAATATCCTGGGTGTAATATGTATGCGTGTGTGTGTGTGTATATAGTTTTTTTTACAATCATCTATGGGCCTAGTTATGTGGCTGCAGTATAGAATATTAGGATTTCTGAATATATAAAATGCACCTTTATTGGCTGCTGCAGTGGTCAAACTGCACATACAAGAAACTCCAGGTTCGAGTAAAATCCAACTTTAAACTGGACGGTTTAAACAGACGGGGCATTAAAACGAAACAGTCAGCAGCCTGTCTGGCTAAAGGAAGCCTGTGCAGAGCAGCAACCAGGAAACGCACCATTAATTACCTGTTATAGGGCTGAATATCTGCACAAGTCTGTTTTATTGTTACCATCAGAGGAATATTAATCTGGAATAGATATGTAATTCAAAAAGGAAAAACTGGGATTCTGGTCACTAAAAATCCTCGTTTAATTTCCCGTGTGTAGGTGTGTGCGTGTGTGTGTGTGATTGTGTGTGTGTCGGACCGTTAAACATTAACATTGAACTTGACAAACGGCGGTGCGCTCTGCTGGCCTGTTGACTCTCTTTTACTGCTCCGTCTCTGTCCTGCTTTAAAACCAACAATACTGACGGAAGCCCTGAAGCTCATAAAGCTCGTTTCTCCCCTTTAGTCCAAATACCAGAGAGAAGAGGAGGAGGTGGAGGAGGAGGAAGCCTGTGAGCCGTACCGTTTCACTCATGTGGTCTCACTTCATTCTCACACAACAAAGCAAAATCAGTCCAATCCACGCATGCGCCTTGAAAACAATTTCGCTGATAATTGTGGCATCATGTCATGCTACCTTTTCTACACATTTATTTTTCTGTTTGTTTGTTTTGTTTTGTTTTGACACTGATCACAAATAAGAAAACTGTCTCGAAGACTTTTACTCTTGCTCTTCTTTACCGGCAAAAATATAAACTATTTTTGTGTATTATCTATTGAGAAAAATAACAAATGAAATTATAAAAAAGGAAAATAGCTAACTGTAGATTTATGACATTAATTATAAAACTGTTTAAAATTAACTGAAAAAAAATAAAACTTGCAATGGACCAACTTGAATAATTCTATTTTGCGTAATTTCAGTATTTTGAGCCACTATTTTTTTTTTCCAGAAATCTGTGTATAATCAGCAACATATAAAAGGCAGCACCATTGTATTAATTAATCCCCTATGCTTGTATAAGAACGATTTGACTGACAGCACTCTCTCTTGTAATCAATTATTTTTACATTTCTAAAAATCTGATTATTATTAACAACTGGGCCATTTAAATATCAATGCACATTAGTGTGTTGTTTGTCTGATGGAGAATATTAATATTAAGTCTATACAGTCTTCTCATTAAAGAATACACTAAAATATAGTTGAAGTCTGATAAAACAAAACAGACCATGAGAACAATATAAACTTAAGGTGTAATTCAAAAAAGTAGTCTGAGGAATAATTCTGAAGCTGGTTTTATTCTCGACATTGCGGTGAAAATGATCTGAAGTGGCAATGTATCAGGGAATTAATTTGTCACATGTGGACAGCTGCGACTCAGTCAGCCAACTACCTGCAACAAAAACCTACAGTAAAAAGGATGTCAAAGGTCAGGGCTCAGAGAGCCCTGACAATCAATGGAACAGATATTCATCTGGCACTGGATGAGAAAAGTGAAAGGAGAAAATCAATAGCTCTCTTTTATTTTTCATTTTACTATTTAAAGCTCTCTGAGCATTTACCCTTTTTTTAGTGTATTAGAAAGACTGCAAATGCAGACTGGCCAGAGTAGATCAGCTCTGGCCTGCCTGCCTCACCGCAGACATCTTTTGATTTTGCTCAAATGGAAGAACGGCGAGATTTTCATCTTG
The DNA here is from genome assembly GCA_005024645.1 of Planiliza haematocheilus. Lineage (NCBI taxonomy): Eukaryota > Metazoa > Chordata > Actinopteri > Mugiliformes > Mugilidae > Planiliza > Planiliza haematocheilus. The sequence continues at coordinate 2,950,217 of SRSE01001373.1, forward strand.
TTACAAATGCATTAAACTGAACCCAACTGAGCAGCGAGTAGGATACGGGTGTGAGTGACCTGCTGTGGTAGTAAAAATACAAAGTGAATAGACACAGAGCACTTTACATTCCTGGCTGCAGACAGCTGCACTCTCACAGAGAAGAGATGGAGAGTCAGCAGAGCTGGCTTTCTTTAACTAAAACCAAATACGACTTGGTTGACCATTACTTTTTTAGTCTGAACAAGGAAAAAGGACAGCTGACCTCAACTTGTTGTTTAAATCCCTGTAAACCAGTGGCAAAGAAACGTGCAGATCCTACAGTTAACTAAATGTATCAAAACACCAATCCAAAATCATTTTGAATAATAATATATGTATATATTATTATTATTTTTAATATGCTGATCTGATAACCAATACCACATTTTAATGAATAGGTCATCCTACCTCGTCATCTAATGCAATTAAAGCTTCTGTTAAAATTTCCTGTCGCCCCCTTCTGGCCGTGAGAGTTATTACACACATAGTGTTGACACTTGTGTACTACGGTCTTCTTGCAGGTCTCAGTAACGAAGCAAAGCCACACCAGTGGTAATCCGTGTTTGTATCCACAATCAGCTTCTTTTTTTGAGTGCAACCTGGCCTCAGAAGGTCAGGTCAAGGTCTTCTTCTTTTTTTTATCATGGTGCATCAGAAACTTTTTTTAGAGTCGTGCTAGATTTTTACTGTGGCCTACTCTGTCTCCATCGCTATGGTAGCTCTTCGGCCCTGAAAAACTAATCATCATTGCCAGTGCAAGAATGTTGTCAGAGATGCCAGATGTAATACTGTGAATTTTACTTGGCACCATTTACTGCATATTTAAAAGTATGGTACTCCAGCTTCAAGCACAGTGACGACTACTGCCTACTATGCACAAGGCATGGAACAGGGGCTACAGTTTGCTATCCAATTATCAATAAAACTCTAAATTGTGTTCTCATTGACATCCTCTCTCCTTTGTATCCTTTCTTGATGTCCTTACAAAGAAATATGAAGTCTCTTTTCTACCTTTACTCAAGTAAATGGTCTTTCAAATTAAGAGTGTAACTTCTTCATTTCACATCAAAACTTGATTGTGCTTTCTCTCAATTCCCTGCTGTCTCACTCAGATGACCACGGCCTGTGTGCAAATTTGCTCTGCTCCTGCTGAAGTGTGTTCGTCTGCACTCGGATATGTTGTTGCTGGGCCAAATGTCCTGCGTGTCAGTGTGAGCCCTTGGCCTTGAACTCACACTGCTTCTGTGTGCTTGTGAAACTTCTGTTCTCAGATTTCTTTTAGCTGCTAATTTGGTTTTTAAATTGCCCTGTCAAAGGTATTTTGGGGGTTGGGGGGGTTGGTGACACTTTTACTTCTCTTTATTGGAATCATAACCAACTTATAGAAAACTCATAGCATTAAGATTCCAGTGTTAATATAAAGCTCCTTAAGATGCCAAATAAGCAATAATGTCACTTGAAATCATCAGTACCTCCTTCTTTCCTTCATGGGGTGTAGACTTTGCTGGTCCTCGTGGACAAATCTGTTGGAGGTTTCCACTAGAGGGCACACCAGCGAACTAATGCTTAAAAGAACTATCTTTCACATATTCTTTAGTGGAAACTCTGAGTGACTGGTGATGCACACCAGTTTAGTGCTGTGGTAAGTACTGGGCAATACACACGGTCAAAAATGTCACCACTGTTTTTCCAATGCCTTCCACCATGCATGGACGCAGCGGTTGATCTGGGGTAGTTTCGAAAAATCTTTGGCCTCTCCAAATGAACAAGATATGGCCAACCTTCAAGCTACTACGGACTCTACAGACCTAACTCGCCAGCGATTTACTGTCATTGTCTACTGCCAAGTACCAACAGTTGTCCCATATATGAACATACAATAGCTACCAGTCAAATTATAGTTCATATTTAACAACTTGAATGACCATATACTATTTACCTCGCCCACAGATGGAGAGCATATCATGTGTTCACTAAAATGTGACTGTCAGTGATGTTTTAACTTCACATTTACTTTGAAAAGCTTCCTCTCTTCCTGCAGGGTGGAGGCGAATGACCAAAAGCAAAACTTTTTCTTTCTAATCTTTGTGCACATTTTCCATAAACAAAAAGTCACATTGTCAATGTATATGTATATTATCAAATGTCATTGACTGATGTATTAGGCTACCTTGCTTCTTTTCCTGGAGGAAATCCTGCAGATTAAATCTTCCACCTGTTCCTTGTGTGGGCCTCCCCCAGTTCCGAGTCAGAGAAATCCTGCAGTCTACATCAACCTGACAAACAGAAGCACATAACACATTAGCTCTTTTCATGTACACACGCCCATGGTTTGAAAATATTTGATTGCACTCCTTCTTGCAACAGTGAAAATGCTCATGTGTAATTGTACTTATTGAACTTAAGCTTGTTACATACTCCACCAGAAGCGAGAAACCTGTTCTCATTCTCCAGATGAGCAAGAACAAAGTTCTTTCTGGATTGGTAATTTTTATACTTCACGAGAGACTCAAATGTGTGTCCATGGTATCACCCCGTTCATTCAGCATGCCCATTTCTACCCAGAAAAGATTAGCATGAAAATTAGGGTACATTCATCATGTACCTGCACACAACCCAGGAGAGATTAGCAGTCACACTGCGAATAGCATCTGGCAGCTAACAGAGTTACCTTAACCATGCCCACTTCCAATTTCTGGCCAGTCACAGAATAGTTACCGGCTACCACACCAGAAAAAAAATGTTCTGCCCAGATGACAGTCGGTAATTAACATTAAGTAAAGCTGCGAGAACAACTTTATTTTGTTGGTGTCCGACAATTATTCTGCAAGCTGCCAGATGCTAATATTCGCAGTGTGACCGCTAATCTCTCCTAAATCGGCATACTGTGTGCAGGTATGCTGAATTAACGGCGTGGTCCGACGGACACTGTCATCAAAACAACTGTCCGACATCCGAAAATAAGAAAAGCACCTCTCCGCCACCGACTCTCGCTTTCCACGTCCATCTCCCGCTTCTCCCACAACGCTGAGCGCCTATGCCGCAATGAGAGCGCTCGATGGAGACTTCCCCGGAGTTCGGCACTTGAGTTTCTCGTTAAGTGTTATAAATGACCTAGCCAGAACGAACATTGCTCTTGTTCTTGTTCTAAAGAAGAAGAAGCTTCGAGAACAAGAACAAATGTGTCGCTTCTTGGCGAAGTATAAAACAATCTTAAGAATCTTAAGCACTTATTCAATGTAGGGTAGAAAAAAACCCTAGCTTTAACTGTTGCACTCTAGAAAAACATGTACTTTAAGTCCCATGTGCTGTTTGGATTAATATGAACATGTACTGTGGTCTTTAAATGCTGTGTCTTTCTGTTAAAATATGTAATATGTTATGTGGCAGTAGTATGTAGATACTTAGCAAAAAGCTTTCAAAATATATGAATAGATCTAAGCATGACATTACAGCTGGTTTGACATGATTTATTCCATGATCCAGTGATTTATATTGATGCACTGGTTGCCATAACTCTTTTAATGCACTGAGTGCACTGAGCAGGTGCATTAAGGAGAGGAAACAGAATTCTCCAGTGTTATACTTGGTGAATTCTGGCCCGTGTTTGAGGCTCAATAGAGAGTTGTGAGATAAGCCCCAATAATTTGAGTCTTTTATATAACCACACTGATTGTCTCATATCCATATATACACTGCCTGGCCAAAATAAGTTGCCACCTGGATTTAACCAAGCAAATATTGGATAATCATTGCATGGGTAATTATCTTTCACCTGGCAACAAGACACGGGATGTGTTGCCTTGTTGCTCTCCCATCATCAATACAAGATGTTGGTGAAACATGAATGCAACACTGGATGGAAATAAATCTTGTGGCATTGCAGAAGCTTATCGAAACAATGCCACAGCCATTGTGTACTGTAAAGCTAAAGGCGGTTAAACAAAATATACAGTATGTGACCTTTTTTTCAATGACCAGGCTGTGTAGTACTTACTTGAACACACTGCAGTGAAATAAGTGGTGTCACACTTCAGTGCTGAAAATTAAACCAACACTGCAGAACCCAAAACTGCACTTCATCAAATGTCCAAAAGTGAGTCAGTCCCATAAGACTTCATATCAAAATATCCAACTTTATAGCAGAAATAAACAAGTTTACAACCTGGTATAATTTTAGTCTCTCTATCTAATTTAAGTACAGGGATTTAAATGGATTTTAAGTTATATATAATTAAGGATAGTAAGTGTTGGGGTTCTTTTGCAGGTGGGATGTCAAGGTAATAATTGGAGTCGGACAATACTAATATGGCAACAGCTGGAGCAAACTGAGATTCAGAACAGCTCTTCTTGAAATCTATGGGTGACGTGACTAGGGCTTCGTCCATCTTTTTATATAGTCATGGGTAAGCGGTTACTTTTGCAGGCTGCACCTTGTGACAGAGAACTAAGAACAGGTTTTGTTTAAACTCACAAAAGGCATGGATCACCACCCTTAAGAAATGTTCAAAGCATACAAATATTTGAGATTGTTTTAGTTTAACAACCAAATGCAGCCCCCCGAAAAAGTGATCATTTCCATGCTTTTTATAACGTACCTGTTTTATAGTGCTGTTACAGTGCTGACATTTGTTAGTAGTAAGGTGTTTTGCTATATGCTAGTAGAACAGCATGAACATACTTCACTTAGGTGAAACACATCCCACTGGGAATCTACTTATGCAACTGGAAAGTGGCAACAAATGCTCACAGGTCACATGTTCCTGAAACAATTAGTAACTTGATTGCTAATGTCAACTAATAACGATACTTTCAGATCATTTTATACGCAGCTTACTTTGAAATGATTACTAGTATTGATGCACAGTGAGTTTACTCTGTGGACTTGGCATGGACTGCAAAATGGACAGATAGCAAATAGTCAGACTATCCGATACTCATCGAGAATGCATAGATACAGAGGAGATGACAAAGACTATGAAACCATTTACTAGTAAAAATTTGGACAGCATAATTGCATTGCTCATAGTCTTTGTCTTATCTAAGACTAAATGCTATTTTATTATACAAACCCTGAACATGTTTGATTTTTGAAAATGAATAATATATTAATGAGTGTCTTGTTCCACAAGAATATAAACAGTGGTTTTATTTTGTATCTCAGCACCACAAAAACTATTTTTCTCTTCAACACATCTGCACCAATGTATATATATTTTTTTTTCAGTATTTTTTTGATTGTTTCTCACATCTATGTTCCACATATTCAAGGGGAAATCATTTTGAAAGAGAAATTAAAAAAACTTCTGACAAAAACTTACTGATATAATGGTATTTCTTGCAAATACTGAATTTACACATACATGAATTATGAAAAGCTTCAGGTTTTCAGTTCAAAAAAAGAAAAGAATTAGAGACCGAAAAGAGATTGATGCTTGAAACAACTGTAAAACTGTATGTAAAATATCCGGGTTTTGGGAGAGTGCAAATGACCAACACTAAAATATCAAGGTTGTATTCCGTCACGGTAGGTTCTGGAAGGGAAAAAAATAATAAAATCAAATGGATTTACAATGTCTTCATGTCTTTAAAAATGTTTGGTTTTCAATGTTTTTTTTTCACACATTATATTTAAAAATGTCGGTGCCTTGAAGTTTATAATAGTTTCTAAATTGTTGGCTGAACCTTCGCAGCGATTACATATTCCCAATCCAAAGCCAGATAATTGTGTAATTTGGAAATGTTGTTAACATTAAAAGTGCATTTAAATTAAACTGAACTGTGTGAGTTAATGAAATGTCACTTTGGCGTGTTGAACTGCCTTGTTTAGAAGTTGGTCAGATAAAATTAACAGACAATGAATGCACACACAAAAAAAATGTAAACAGGAAAAAATTGAGAAAGACTTGAGACAACAGGATACATATTTTTTTTTTAAATTCATACTGTAATCCATATTAAAATGTATAGAAAAAGTATGGATGACTTCTTCTGTGGCATTAATTTGTGTGTATATATTTACACATATTGCATTTTTATTTTATTGATTTCATTATTATTTTTAGTTATTTATCTATTTTTCTTTTCTAGTGTTTTTCAAGAGCGTATTTTTTATGTGCAGCTGAGCTACTGTGACCAAGCACTTTCCCTTTGGGTCAATACCCTCTAAGTCTTAGTCTGTTACTATGAATGTCTTCTGAATGTCCATTGCGTGCGTGCTAAATTATCCACGTTAAATCTTTGCAGATAATCTTTTCTGATAAAGACAGAAAACGAGTCGTCAGTAGCTCTGTCTGAAATCCACCTGTTCTGCCTAACCTAATTTAAATATGTGAAAGGATTTTCATACTATTTAAAGGACTTTAAACAACATTTTGGTTCTCTAAAAAGCTCTGCAACATCTGACCCCCCTATTCTGGTGTAAAAGATAAAAAAATAAATAAAGCAACTGGACAGAGCTACAAGTCCCCCGTCCAAACTCATGCCTCTTCTGGTTCGTTCACTTGCATAGAGTCACAGAATAGTATTCTACTCTATTTTATTCTATTAGATCCGCCACCTTTTACGGGACAGCAGGAGCTGAGGAGAGAATCCACCCCTTGACACACACGAACACACAACTCCCCAGTGTATACTTTATGCTTTAGACCAGGAATGCAGGACTGAGGCTCGTTTTTCTGTCTCAAGTTCATGTCCAACAGACCCCCCTCCCTGCCACACACACACACACACTTACCATTTTTACCACCTTCTCTCCTCCTCCTCCTCCTCCTCCTCTTCTGTCTGCATTGCGGACCGTCTTTTTGTTTCCCAGGTTAGACTTTGCAGTTGAACTTGAGACAGACAGACAGCTTGTAAACAGTTAGTAGTCTGGCCCTGTCTGGTCTGGAATGGCCTGAGGTGGGGTGGGGGGGCAAAAGGGCTGAGAAATGGACACTGGACTGAACAATCTGTTAACACAAACACTGTCACGTAAATGCAGAGAGGATATGTATCTTCTAAAAATGTACTGTAACAAAGAGAGAGAGCGCCGTTGATGATTTTTTAGTTAATGCAGGTATATGTAACTGTATGGACATTCACCACTGGACACTTTGACAAAATTTTTGATTTCTCATTTTACAGATTCCTTTTAAAGCTTAAAGTTAAGTCCAGTCATTATCTAAATGACAATAAAAAAAAAAATGGTATTTGAGAATTTGTGAAATAAGACTCGAGAACAGTAGTCTGTGTGTTTCTGTGTGCATTTGCGAGAGAGTGCAGGAAAAGAGGAATAAAAAAAAGGAAACGACTGTGAACACACCGCACAGCTGGACAGGCCTCCAACAAAGCCTGCGGGGTGGCGAATGGCAATGGGCTTTGAAACAAGATACCTGTGAGGGATGCGATGGAGAGAAAATCTGAAAAAAAAATGTATCAAAGCGGTAAATTAACTGTATAGTGAAAGCATGAAACTGAAGTGTATTGATGTTACGCAGTACTTTGTTCCCATCTTCTATAATCTTCATACTAGGAATTTTAGGTGGCAAAGTTTTTTTTCTATCAAAAAACGCAGACTCTCACTTTGGGCAATAATTATTTTCAGCCTTTACACTGGCAACGTCATTTGCAGTAATTAGTGCTAATTCCTGAAATAATTTGATCACTCAGAGACAAAAATAAAACATGCTTGGTACTGGTTTTGTACCGTGTGTTTGTGTTACAACAACTCCAACAGTCTTTGGATTCCAGGCCCGCATTATAAAGTTAAACTTCACTTACAGCAGCTTGATCACGCGGCTTGAAAAGTAAGGCTGTCAGTTCATATTAAATTAAGCTTTTAATTGATTTGCAGAGACAGTACTATGTGCACATTGCTTTGCATTTTCTCCAATCTAAGGACACGTGCAGGTACGGATTCCTTTACATGGTCCGAAGAACTGAGCATGCACATAAAGGTTCATACAATGTTTCTGCACATTCTGTCAATTTGCTCGTAAATTTGACACAGTTATGCTTCCATATATGCTCCAGGCACTTTGAATATTGTGATGTCTGGAATTTCTCAGCACAAAATTTACTGTACGTATATTAATGACTTGGATAAAGTCACACACACAGTGGTATTAGCTGTTGCATACACAGCCACCTCTGGAACGTGCTAACCCAGTACAAGCACACATTCTCCTGTCGATAATGAGCAGCAGTGAGAACCTGCCTTGGCCGACCGAAAAGAAATTTGCCCTCCTCTAACAAAGCCAACGTAAGCACTGTACAGCATGCAGCTGTTAAACAACCAAATGCTGGCTACCGGGAGCCAAAGCCCTGCTCATCTGTGAAATTTTACAACCATCTACATTACGCTGACCTTATAAATATAGCTATGCAGTGTGGTTTGTTTTGCAGTGAGGTGGAGGCATGCTGCCGTGCGAGGTGTTGCAATGCACTCCGAGCGCCATCCGTGCTAATTTCCCCCCCACCCCTCGTTTACACTGATTCACGCCGGCCGGACGCCATTCCTTTAATCATGAAGCGAGGGAGCCAGCCATTAGCACTAATAAAAGCCCTGATGTTGTTTAGTTAGTTCAATTGCACAGAAAAACGCGACATAAAAACAGTGATACAAAACAGCTGCAGGCTTGGTTTAAGTGGCTTCCCCATAAATACTGAGAGTCGAATCACTAACTCACGAAGCAAGCAAAAAACTAACAACAGTAAAAAAACAAAAACAAAACAAGAAAGTCAAGTAAATTAAGATGTAACAAGCTTGTGGGTTTTAGTATGCGTCAGCGCGTGGAAAGCAGAAGAGTGGAAGATAAGGGACAAACCAACCCAGACACTCAAGAATGAGCCACATATGTCAGGACTGACCAGGAAAAGAGAAGAGATACTGGCTCATTATACTATCAAGAGTAGGATATAATTCAGTTTTACTCGTCCTGATCATGTTACGGGGCAAAAACCCTTCCAAGCTGTTGGCAACAGGGAGGAGGAAACACTCCCGACTTGTGTGTCCTACTTTGTTTTCACTTCCTGTTTTTATTTTCCCAGTAGTTTTCTGCATCACTTGTGTCTCATCATTCAATCAGTCCCCTAAAGCACTTGCCAGATTCCCATTGTATAATTTATTAGAGTATTTCCTTTCATGTACATTTTTTTTCAGCATATTATCTGAATGCAGATGAGTGGTGAAGGCTCACAGAGTTACAGCCTATTTTATACTACAACTATACTACTTTATACTATACTATAATATTACTGTTAGATGCATAATGCCGGTTATTAGATGTTACGAAGTCTATATATCTTTTGGAATTTACACAAACCTTGTGTAAAAGTTGCAATGTGCGCCATAAAAGCACTTCGGCTCTCATTGTGGGGCCTTAATATTTTTGGAGGAATTGACTTGGCCTACGGGCTTCTGTTTGCCTCGTTTACGTGCTTATATGAAACGTGAGACACATTTCTCCATGAAGGTTGCAGTTAGTTCCTATGTTCTTGCACAGTATGTTTTGAAGCAATAGGTATGATAGGAAGGGTACCTAATGGACCACCACAACACAGACCCCAAAAATAAAAGAGGAAGAGGATTAAATTAGGATGCATTATGTTAGAAAGTTAGACAGCAGAACGATAAGAAGATTTATACAGATATAAACGGGTTCCTATAATCAAGCCTTGTGGAACTCCTGCTGTTGTTAACATGACAAATGGATCAGTATGACTAAGATAGATCAATCACAGATTCTCCCGGTTATATAACACATCTTTAAATGTCCAAGTGTAAATACTGTAGTCACATTCTGAAGAATTATAACTACACTACTGTGTGTGTGTGTTGTTTAACTCATATTTCAAACTTTAGGGAAGTAGTTTTCAGTCTCCAGCTTCTTTGCCTTTCTGCTACTAACATCTAGCAGCTTATTACTGTGCAGAAGTTAAAATGATTTTCATTTATTTACTTTTTAACCGCTTTTCAGCCGTTAAGCAAAGCGGTGTACTGCTTATGCTACTAGCATGGGTAGCGGCTACACCTCATCCTAAATGCCCCTCACAGTCCCTCAACCGAAGCAACATCACAAATTCCTGAATAGAACTCAGAAGTGCAGAACAAAAGACAGCTGAACAATCTCTGATAACTAAATGTTTTTGCAAGGAAGAATGGGTAAAAGGAAGGAGTAACTGGTTGAAAAAAAAAAGAGATTTCTTATTGGGACACTGACATGTTTGCAAACATACATTAGAAGGGACATGGGACAGTTACCAGTGTGTACATGCTTGCCGTCAGCGGACACGTTCTAACGGCCCCAACTCAGGGTTGTATGAGAGACGCATAATGAGAGGCAATAACTTTGCACAATATGAAACAGTGAGTAAAAAACACTATCTGCTCTATGAAGTCATACAATAAAAAAATCATAAACCCAGATATAATGCTTTAAATTATTCTTCTAGATTATTTCTTACTTAATTCCACTTATTTCATTTTTAAAAAATACTTTTTGCTGAAACATTGTACACAATGTGTCCCCAAAGAAGGATTTATAATTTCTGTCTAACAGTTCAGACAAATATTACCAGCAGCCTATTGTGTGCAGTTTTTTCTTTTGGTTAAGATTCGATTTTACTTTACATGTGTTGTGCAATATGTTTTTACAGACAGGGATAGTTTTCTATTATATCTATGTTCTTTTTAATTGCAGATTTGTGTAAACAAATAAGCTCAAACTTTGTGTTTTGGGTGGTTACAGTCTCTATATAAGTTTTAGTGCTTGGATCCACCCTACGGCCCTAAAGTTAAAACTACTTGTTTGATAGCTGTTCCATTGGATCTTCTGTCACAACAGAATATAGATAATAGATTACAGACTGTCATATCAATCATATAATTAAAAACTACTGTCAGGGATTGCTGCTATAATGCTTAGCAGCCACGCCACAATTTTCCTGTGTTTCCATTCCAACACATGTGAATCCAAATGTGGATGATTTGACGAGCCCCTCTGTCACAAGCACACACACACACACACACACACACACACACAAACTGCGTTGGCATGGTGATAAGAAGCAGATGTTTGCAGGGATCACCTGACCTCTGAGTCACTTCCTGCTCCGACCGCCATGTCGCTGCTCCTGTAAAACTGTGTTAAAGGAAGAGAAAATTTCCACCTGGGTGGTTTCGGCAACACCTGAACAGACATGTGTGTGTCAAAGAGTCTTTTTACAGCTTCCGTGTGTCTCGCTCTCTCTTTTTTTCCCCCCTCAGTGTCTGTCTGTCGATGTAGGAAAGTCGACGAATTAGCCAGTTTCATTTAATCTGAAACAAACAAACAAAAAAACATTCAAGAGTGTTTTAATTCCCCGTTTTAGGACTTTTTTTTTGCCCCCATCTGTTTTAGATTGACCACAGCAGCAAACGGAGATGACATTCTCTGATTGTCAACAGTTTAGATTCGGAAGGCCTCGTAAACATCTGCATCAATTTGCATAGAAAATTGCACACAGCATGGATTACACCACAATAGCACCATAAAAATCAAAGTAAACCAAGCCCTTACTGAACCTGCAATCTTAAATAGCTTAGACCTGCCTCACACAGGAGTTAGGTCTGACTTAATTAGTTCGCAACAGCTTGGTTCCCAGCTTCACACTGTGGCTGTTTATCACATGTGCACATCAAGACGATGAACAAAAAGGTTAGGGTGGGTGGCTTGTTTGGAAGCTTTGGCTTGTTGCAAATATGAACATATTCATTCTACCAAGTATTTATCTATGCTTGACAGGGGTTTAGTATCCTGACCGGCCACATCGCAAACTGGCACTGGACCTCAAAGACGAAGGATTTGCACCTCTGTCTCTTAACTAGAGCCGAGGACACTGGCGATAATACCAACAGCGCGTCAGACAAAGACACAGAACCATCAGAGGAGCCTTTGACTTGAGCCCAGCTCCACCTCATATAAGGCGCCTCACACACTGCACTAAATCTTAAAATTTTACAGTAATTGATGCCGAATATCTTTGTCTACAACTCAAACTCAGGCACATTTAGGGCAAAAAGAACAATACCCATAAAAGCTATAATATTAGACTGTTATGTTTTATTGTTATTGATATTTTCTCCATACAGTATGCACACATGCTTGTACCCAATCTTTTGTGTGGGGAAACCATACTGAAACGATGAGTGATAACTGAGAAACATGCTTATTTAAGTTCAGATCAGTGGAAAAAAAATCTACCTTAATCAATAAGAAATATGCTTATATTTTATTATACAGGGACTGTTTGCACCTCTCTTGCAAAACATCTACATCTATTCATATATTTATATCACGCTCTATGATTGACATGTGTCTTTTGTCTACTTAAGTTCATTAAATTATAACCTTTTAACCTCGGCATTGAGAAAATGCTCTTATCCTGCTGTCACAGCCACTTCTTCGTACCCTGGTGTGACCTTTCTTATACTGACTCCGACGGAAGATGACCTGAAAGATGATGGAAAAATACAACAACTATATAGTTTTTTTTTAAGGTCTAACTGACGAGTGTTGGAAAACACCTAATTCGCAGCGCCTCTATCGGACAGCTACTCTTCGTTCTGCGGTGGAGCAGGAACACCCGATGATTTCATTCTGTTTCTGTTGTTCATTAACTATATTACAGCTGTATCGAGTACTTTTCCACCTGCATTTTGCAATTCGATCCACATTAAACATGAACAAACGTGATGTAATGGAAATAGAAATGCTGTGTACACAGAAGTTGGGGTAAAAAGAAAATAAAAATCCGTCTCCATTAAAGTTGTGCATCAGTAAATAATTCATTAATATAATGCTTACAGTAAATAACACTAATCATGGGATCTGTGCATGCCAGACTGATTGGACCAGTGGGAGGCTGTAACTCAATAGCAAATGACAAGTGATAACAGCATGAATAACAAGACGTCTATTCTAAAACGCTGGCAGCTGCAACATGTCAGCATTCATTTGTTAAAAATCAATCACTGCGTCTATCAGTCGACTCATGCTGTAATTGAATTACATACCAGATATACTACAGTGCCATAAATTTCACAGAAACTGCGGGCTGCACTGTAAAACAAGACCAGACACAGTGTGTTAAAATCTATTGATATGGATTCATATTTGCTGTGGGCAGGGAAAGGGAGGATTAGAGAGTTTAAAGTGCAGCTCTCTTTCTCCATCTAGTGTCTGTTGCGTTGAACTGCAGCAGCCATGGAGCAGAATCTACACAGTTTAGCAGCGTTAACGGGTATAAGAACTGTCCACTGCATTATTAAAAACTGGAAGGATAGTGGGAAACCATCACATCAGGGTAAGAAGAGAGGCAGATGAAGTGATGCACCCATCATGCCTAGTGTCTACTGTACAAGACTGTGGGGGCAGTGCTATGATCTGGGGTTGCTGCAGTTGCTCAGGTCTAGGTTCAGCAACATTATGTTGCCCAAAGAATGAGGTCAGCTGACTTCCTGAATATACTGAATGACCAGATTATTCCATCTATGGATTTTATCTTCCCTAATGTTCACGGACATATTCCATTCATGACAATGCCAGGATTCATTGGAGTGGTTCAGGCATCATTTTCACACATGGACTGGCCACCACAGAGTCCAGACCTTAACCTGAATCTTTGAGATGTGCTGGAGAAGGCTTTGCGCAGTGGTCAGACTCTCCCATCATAAATACAAGACCTTGGTGAAAAATGAATGCAACACTGGATGGAAATAAATTTTGTGACATTGGAGAAGCTTATCAAAACAATGCCACAGTGAATACGTGCTGTAATCAAAGCTAAAGGTGGTCCAAGGAAATATTAACGTGTGTGACTTTTTTTTTCTTTAGCCAGGCAGTGTAATTCAACCATCTTTCAGGATGACTGCCGTAAAATTAGGTTCAGACATGACATGAATCTTAATGACGTTGATGCTCCTCTGATGTTCCCTCTGGTGCAAACCAGTTTTTCGTCTTTCAACTTTCATCCAGCACCATGATCAAATACCTGCAGGACAAAATAACACCATATGACATGTACCTTATGTTTAGTGCTTATCAGCAATGGTTAGCATGCTTACATGCTGAATCTGTTATTGTTATCTGAGGGAAGATACGATTGATGCTGATTCCACAGTAACTATCAAACCATAATAAGTAGGCATGTACCGGCTGAAACCGCAATGTGCTTTTGGTTGTTGCTTGCATCATCACAACATGCTGTTTTGGTGAAAATGTCCTGAAAGTGCATTTTCGGACAATAGAGGCGACAAAGCTCAAGTATGCTCCCCTACAATATGTCACGTGGCCTTAATCTAACAGGGAGTCATCCAGCATCTTTTGAATCTTTCTTGTTGCGAGTGACAGATGTGGAGTGTCAAATCTGAAAGGAAATACAACCACGTGATGTTAACCTCACTAAACATAAACAGTGCATTTCTTCCACTCACAGAGAAAAAATCAAGCGTTTACATGGCGCCAATATGTTCCTATCAATACGGATTATGCTAGTATCTAACGTTGCCAATGCTATCATAAGGTTAGCAACTAATGATCACAGATCACATCTTGTTCCACTGTTTGTACAGATTGCATAACAGTCCTTAATTTGGCAATGTTCCTCGGGTGACATTGTTTCAGAACAGCTTTGGCACAAACTCTGCACCGGCTGTGACTTATCTGTGCTCAGGTGTGACGCAGAAGAAATCCACAAAGGAAAAGGAGCTGCACTTTGGCTCAGTCTCAAGGTCAAATGAGACCCGTTTGGGGTGGGGTGCTGTGGGGTCCCCGGTTTTATAGAGCTCAGAATAAAACGCTGATCGCCGTGGCTTTTTCTATCTGCTCCCCGCGCTTTCCTCCCTCCGTGACGGCCCGGCCGTTCATTTTTCACAGAAAGATGCCTTTTATGGAGCAGCAGGCTGCTGACGGGCAGCAAGCGTGTGTTCTGCCGACTTTAATTGTCTGTTTCTGGCAATAAAAGAGCCGGTGAAATACGCAACCGTAAAAGAGCCGCAGGCCGGAGCGCGGTGCGTCCTGGGAGACCGAGATGAAGAAAACACCGGGTTAGAGGTTGATGGTGAAGAGATCAGACAAAAGAGGCTGCCACCTTAAAAAATAAATTAGACTTCTGGATGCATTTCGGCTTGGGAATCCATCTACATGGAATCCATCAATCAGGGGTTTCTATAAAAGGTGTTTTTTTACATGGAGATGATGATGTCATAACTTCTGCATAACTTAATGGAGTCATCAAAAGTGTGCCACCTTCGTAAATATGCTAAATTAAAGGGCAATTACAGATTTTATGCACACGGGACATAATTTTAAGCTGTCATGTGCAACTTAAATGGGGAATAATGCAACAATCTAATTCATTAGTAAGGTAAAGTAATTCTCTTTGCCTTTTCTTGTGCCACATCACCATCTGCTGGTCATACATCTGTACTGCAGCGAGGTTTCATTTTCGGGAGCACATTTACGTTTGTCATGTCGTCTGTAGTAATCTTAGTGTGACGTTAATCGTAACAGTTGAGTAGTTACTGTAAGATGCCCCATACAAAGCACTGCGACGCACAGAGATCAGTTAATTGTTGCGCACAACTGCGCACAGAACAGAAATAAGAGCACCATGTGGCCGCTGAGGTGCTGAAAACTAACACCCCTCGAATGAACTCACTCACTGTGCTGGGAATGCCTCCGCAAATATGTTGATCCAGATTTTTATTTTTCGGTTAGGGGGAGGGAAAAAAAAATGTTTCAACAGTTTAAGAGGAGCCAGATCTGGCAGGGACGGAAACAATCTCTGGTGTTGTGATGCTGCTGGGGTGGAGGGGAGAGAAAAAACAACACATGTCCAGTCGAGAATAAGACATCTGGCTGTGGCAGAAATGAGCATGGGGCATCTTTACAGCACGTGTTAGAAAAGTAAACAGCGAGATTAACATTTAGCTTCTTGGAAATGTTTACATGGACATTTCCATACACGAACCGAGCAACACCTAAGTAGCGGGGGAGGAAAAAAATAAATTAGAATGTAAAAATACTCTACTACAATTAAAGGTTGCATATTTAATATCTCAAATGAGCTGAATGAGTTTATCAGTTAAGGAGCGTTGAAGGATCAAAAGTAAAGGGGCACGTTTTGGAGGGAAATGAAACTTGGTTCAGACACTTTAACACAACACCTCAGTGTCAGAACTAGTAATAATAATAATAATAATGATAATAATGCTAAAACGTTTACAGACAGTAGGCATGTTGTATTTAATCGTACTTCCACCTAATAAATGGGTGAGCTCTGGCAACTGTAACTCGCTCTTTTCCTCCAAATCGTCTTGGTTGATGACAGTTACTCAACCAGTGCTCAGTAGGATCTCAATCTGCCCTTTTTCCCTGCTCTATAAACTTTAGCTCACTGTGAATTTATTTAACTTCAACCTAACATATCGATGGGTTAATGGCAACACCGTGTTCTGGGGCAACGACAGTAATAAGTCTCCACGATCTCATTATGACGTTTCGATAATGTGAATATGGCCCATCAGCTCATCAGTGTATTTGAGTTAAAATACATGTTTTATCCGATTCAGATAAGTAAAATACAGTATCATAGGAATAGTTGTCTAGTCTGTTAAAACATAAATAATTAAATAAATAATAAAAGAACAGTGTCAGAAATGCTTCAACAATAAAGCCAGTTGTAGAATTATCTCCTCGCTGTATTCAATTTAATAATAAAGACTTGTCCATCTAAGATGAGCTGACATGTTAATGAGTTACAATACAGTGACAATATGTGTATGTCAGATGAACCATGGATGGATTTATATACCTGTGAGTCCTTTGAATAATAAATACTATATATTTTAAAGCTGGAAATGTCATCTTTTACATTCACATGCCATTTATTTATTTATTTTTACATTCATTATAAAACGAATGAAGTCTGATTTATGGCAAGTGAGACCAAACGTGACCACTAAATATTAACACCTTTGAGCAAAAGCAGTCAAACACACAGAGAACATTATAAGACCTTTTTCACTGGAATGAAGTGTTCGGACCCCAGGTCATAGTATTGATCTGCTGGGTTAAAAACCAAACAAACAAAAAAACACTGAGAATAGTGAAGCATCCAAACCGACCTCGACCTTCAGGTGCGCAAAGGTCAGTGTTTTTGCCGTGTGCATGGATGCTAATCCGGCTCCATAAATATGTTTTAATTCTCCTAATGCGCTCACTGGCCCGGGTTCGGCGAAAAATGCCTCAATCCCCCCGCGACTCGTTTTATGGAAAACAACTTGTGAAGGCATGGCAGGGAGAAAGAGAGACATTACAATCTGTTTTGACATTGATTCCGTTTCTTCTTTGCCATTCCCCACAGAGACACACACACACTCGTGTACACGCAAAGAGAGGGAAAGAGAGAGAGAGAAAATGCGCAGAGTGGGAGTTTCAGGTCTCTTTCTGTGTTGTAAAAGTTTATAGCAATCTGGGGCCTGGTTGTCATGGTTACTGGTTATACGAGCTTGACCGGGGGAGTGGGTTGGGTGGGGGGTGGTGGGGGTCCAGGCTACCATTTGTAGTGTGTGCAGTCTTCCTCTGTTTATAATTATGGGGGAAACACACAGACACACACACACACACACACACACCAGAGGTTTTACAGCAGGGCCCAAGAAACCAGGCCCCTCTCTGCGGGACGTTAGGACTGAGACTGTCAATGAGGACAAACTCAAGACCTGGAGATAGGCGGGGGTGCTATAGGGACTGCATCGGCACCCGAGTGACTGACAGAAAGAGCTCAAACGTACCCTGAGAGAGCCAGGATGAATAGCTACTAATAATAAAAAAAAGAAATTCAATCCTCTTGGTCAGCGCCAAGCGTCCTGCGTCATCCCGTCATACAAAACGCGGTGAGTTCTCGCTGAATGCAGGGCACCCAGTGGATCTTCCGTTTAACCTTGTGAAAAGAGGCCGTTTACAGACAGATTACACTCATTGTGGTATTAAAGGAGGATCTGGACGCCATATGTGTCCTCATCCACAGACTTTACAGAGAATATTTTTACCCACCATCCATTTGGATTTCATTTACAGCCTAAGCGAGATTCAATTTATAGTTGAGTGCCATCCAGGGAGGTCGGGTTTCTCTTTAGAAATGTCTTCAGATCGTTGGATCTTGAGCAAACTGAAACAGAAAGTTCTTGGGATGTGGAAGTTGTCGTACTGCGACTGTGGACACAAACCACTCAGATGTAATCACGTTAAACAGCTGGGCTCAAACAACACTTCACAACAACATTCCATTTTCCATTTTGACTTGTAGTCATCAGTTTAAGATCAAATTTAATTTAAACAAGTTTATAGAACAATTGAGATCTATATTTTAGCTCTGAAATGTTTAAGTTTAAACGCACCATCACGAAAACAACTTACCACTTGAATATAAGCCTTGACTCAAACAGTGTCATATCCTGTGGACTGTACTCTGAGTGAGTCAAATGACTCCAGTCATAAGAGACACCGCTCTGCATGTTGTATGTGAAATTACTTTTGCTAGTTAGTTTAAACGCGTGAAAACCCTGGTTTTACGCACAAGCGTTACTACCCCTACGTCAATAAATTCGTGAAGGGAGAGCAAATATGATGGGAGAACTGATTAACAATTATTGTCATTATCACACATAAAGAATAACTAAAAAAAAAGCAAAAACAAAAACGTGGAACCAAAACGGGTTAAGTAAAATGTAGTGAGAAAAATAGAAACGCACGGATTTGAAATACATCTAAACGATTTACTATTTTTTGGACCATTTGAAAAGTAGCACTACAGTAGTTATGGAGGCTGACGTTTTTATTCTGGACAACATAATACTTGAGGTACATTTCTCTCAAAACATTAAACCTCACTCTTGTAAACATATGAAGCAGATAGTCTCTTTACTTGGAGTCAAATCTTTCCAATTCATAATGTAGATCTTAATCAGTTTGCTCACTTTGGTTTCTATTCAACCAAAAAATCAAACCAGAATTTCCAATTAACAATAGCACGCGTTTGCATCAGTACCACCTATTTAAATTTATTGGCAAAGAATGACGTTTCTTCGGTGTCTAGAACGGTGGAAGTGTCAGGAACAACAGCGACACCTGCAGGCAGAAACGGTGCACGGCTGCATCCCAAGCGCAATAAGCGAGTAGCCAGGTAACATTACAGTGGTTACTCTGCCTCTTACTTTTTTTCCTGGAGTCTGTTAATCAAGGCCTTTTAATGCACCAAGGCACCCATTTCCACTCCAGGTCTGTACACAAGGGAGACTAAGACTGTTACAGGAATGCATATACTACAGGGGAAAGAGTTTACAATAAACAATGACAATCACGGCTGGACACAGATTATTCAAAGGCAAATAGCCCATCCCAGACATCCATCATCTTAGAATAGTGCACATTGTTTTTTAGGATCGTCACATCTTGCAAATCTTGACAGTATTTTAAAATGGGATTCTGAAAAATGGAAGAAAAAAAATGTGTGTGTATATTCTGGATCGGATTTATTTGTTTATTTACCTTATTTTGCGTGCATTTTAGTGTGCAACTAAGCATTAACGACATCTTAAAATGTGAGCTTAATATGGCGTAGTGAAAGCTTTCTTTATTCTAAACGATATGTTTATATTTAAAAAATATACATGAACGTTTGATTCATTTCACTTCAGCTGCTGAGCTGGAAAGATTTCATATGTCTTTAATGTGGCATAGAACTAGACTCCTGTTGCTACCAGCCAGGCGCTGTTCATTTTTCTTGTTATTCCACTCTCATCTCTTCAACAGGCATTCCTCGGGACCGCAAGAATACTTCGCGAAGCATCCGCTATCTTTGAGAAGATGTACGGGACTAATCGGAGGGGGAAATTCCACAGCGGGCTGCCGCATTAAACTGGAATGTAATTGGATGCAGCTTGACCGTCAGGGCCGCCTCAGAATCCGTCCCGCTATCGTGCGCCGAACAGCGTTCTCATTTGAAGCAGATGAGGAGTGCGGACGGAGAGCCTTTAACGGCGAGCTATGTGGACTGTGTATCATAAATACATAGGAGAGAAAGCAGCCGTCGGAGCCATGTGGGCGCGGCCTGTCCGTGAACCTCAGACTGCCATTGGCCGTTTAACAGGAAGCGATTCCAGCCAAACCATGTCTCGGCTCCCAGTAAACCCAAAATATGCCCCCCTCCTCCTCGCCTCCTCCTCCTCTCAAGTGTTTCCCTGTGAATGATAGAACGCACTGAAGGTGTGTGTACATTAACTCTTTAATAGACGACCCACTCTCAGCCCACAGACTCAGGGGAAGTCAAGTCAACTGCGCGCTGCAGCAACTCGCCCCAAATCATAACATCTAACATCTCCAGCGTCGGTGTCCGCAATAGGACGACGTGCCAGGAGCAGGAACCGAGCCCACGAACCGCATGTCACCTCAGTGTCAGCTAGCTACCATGTGCGTACGTGATCCAGTCGAACAGATCCTCTACCAGTGATTCGGAGCCGAATGGATCCAATACGCACCAAACAATGTCCCCATTTCTAGATGATGATTGATGGAGTTCAGTGTTTATCATGCCAACAAAATGGAGCCCCTCTCCGCCCCTTTTCAACAGCGTCACTCCGGAACCGAACCAGCAGTTCAGGTGGGTCACATACAGCCGCCAGCAACCGGATGAACGCCCGGTCTCAGCAGCCCGAGCCCCGAGCCATCGCGGATGCTCCCGTGTTCGTCTGCCGCAGGCCCGTCACAGCTGCGTCGAAACTTCCCATTTAAAAGTCCACGAGGGGCGGCTTAACTCTCCATCACGGCCGCCAAGGATACAACAACAGTCCGCGCACACCTTCTCTCCCGAGGACGCCCAGTGCCATCTGCAGACCTCATACGAGAAAGAAAGGGAGAGGCTGCCACTGGAGCCCGAGGACGATTACCGACGACGGAGAGGAGGTAAGTGGAGGAGGAGTGATGCGGATTCTGCGAGGATATGAGGAAATGTGTAGAGAAGGGGAAGAAAGGAAAGGGAAAGGTTAAGTGTGCGCGTGTGCGCGCGGGTGTCTGCGTGTGTATGCGTGTGCTTGCGTGAGGCTAAGGGGGTGGGGGTTAGAGGGAGAGAGGGGAGACGAGAAAAACTGGAGATGAAGGATGATATACGTAAAGGAAAGTGTGTGACCACTGAGAGGGGAGCAGATGTTTCTCTTTGCTCTTTTCGCCCTTTTGTCCTTAACTGAAAGCTGTTCTTATTTGTTGCACACATTTTTATTAATATTAGGTTCTGGATGGATATTTTTTTTATTTTTTTTACATTTAGAAGCTAAAATCACAGCCGGTTTATAAGTGACTAAAGGCAGATTTTTTTAATACTATAATATTGAACCAGGCACTAACACTCTAAGCACGGTTTTACGCAAAGTCTGAGCCTCAGTGAAACACACACACACAGATTTTGCAACTTGGTTCAACTTTCCAACTTTCTCCTTCAGGCTGTAGGCCTTAACATTTTCCACAGAACCGCCTATTTATTTATTTTTTTAAAAAGTCCAATCAGCATATTTGTATGTGATTTCTTTGGGCCATACTTTGTGGGCTGCATGAGCCCAGAAGGTAGACACGCATTACTCATTTTTGGTTCTTGTACAAAACACTGACCGACGCGCATTCAGCTCTACATCTTTTTTTGTATTTTACATTTCATTGAAATGCAAATATAATACAGATAAATATATATTTAATTTACTATGAACTGTAGTAAATACAAGGGAATAAATTCATGATCTTACATTGTGTTTTGGATGCTGTTAAAACTGAAACTGAGGTGAATTAAAAAAAATCGTGTTAGGAAAGGCTGTGTGTTCGCCCCCAGTTTTACCCTTTACAGTGCTGTGATTTTGTCCAAATATTAAATGTAAGACAGAATACAAAATAATAGGCCTACATAATTTATGATTGTATCCATCGGCGTTAAAGAAGGCGCAATAAATCGAGATTTAAAACTCGTGCAGGGGAGTAAATAACCTGCATCTGATCCTGTTATTTATGAATTCTTTAACATCACCTCCGCGCGTCTGAGAGAGAAACCGGAGATGCAATACAGAAATCCTTGCGATGAGAGGGAAGCTATCGTAAATTCTATCCCGATTATTATTAAACTAAGGCCTAAGACGACCGGAGTCTACCAGCATACAAAGGAACGTAAATTTGTGTTATTCTGCTGCCTGCTGGTCCCCTCGGCTGTGAGCTTGACGGTCTCTGGAACATTTTTTTTTCTTTTCTTGAGCTTTCTTTCTTTTTTTTTTTTCCTTTTTAGAAAAACGGGACGTGTTGATGTATGAAACCGATCGTGCACTGGAGTAAGACGGATATTAAAACTGCAGACAGCTGAGCAAATAGGCCTATTCCTTAATAGTGGACGTCACAAAAAAGAGAGGATACCGAGGATGGGAGGGATTTTTGCTTTAAGATGAAAATGGGTCATGAATAAAATACTTGTTAAAATACCTTTTATTTAAAGCTAGCGGATTTTCTTTTAAACGTTTTATTTCAGTCTTGCTGTTCGTCCCCACGACCCACACACGTCTTTGAGCTCTACCTCTGCCCAAGTTTGGAGAGCAGTCGTGGCGTCCTAAAATATTAGCTCGCCATTACTTAATGCAGTGTACTGCTAATACAAACATCACAGATTTGGCCCACGCTGCAATCCACTGGCGTGATGTTGAGCTATAAATTAACGCTCCTCTGTTTACCATTCGCATTTTTGACGCGTTGTAGCAAGCAGGCCTCCTGCAGAACACCAGTGCGAAGGCTGTTTGAAGGGGCCGTCTGCTCTGTGTGGTTTCTGTCTCGTCTGCCTGGCACGCCAAGGGCGAAAATGAACTCAGACAACCTCCTCGAGTTTCCGCCGCCTTCGTCGTTGAAAGAGAATAGGCCCGCGCCGTGTGTGAAAAATGATAATACAAAAAAAATAAGTTAAACACTGCGCAGCCAGTGTGTTCCTAATGCGTAAAATAAAAGCTAACCCCTGTTAAACACAGAATACTAATACAAATCTTAAACCTTCTTATTTTTTCGGACTTCCTCCGTGTGTGTTTGTGCAACAGAAAAACATTTTGAGCCTAATTTTTGTAGCTTTTATTATTATTTAGATTCAAATTAATTTTACCTGCAAAAAAAAGCAAAGTAGCATTTTGCTTCCACTGTTATCACTTGTTTTCATATAGCTTCTATTTTTTCCAGTTAACTATGAATTATTGAACATCAAATCAAATTATATCTACTGTCTGTCTTCCTCCTTTTCCCCCCCCAGATGAGCCCTGTCCCCTTCCCCGGCATCGAACCGTTCGGCCCTCGGCGCCTGCCCGACGGCGCCATCCGACAAGAGGACTCGCCAGCCTTACACCGAGCCAGCTTGGAGACAGAGTTCAACCTGTACCTGACGCTACAGCGCCGCCTGGAGATCATCGGGAGCGTCTACCTGACTCACGGGCAGGTGACGATCCGGTTCCCAAACCCGAGAACGACGACGAAGAAGAAAGCAGCTGCGCAACCGAAGGAGAAAAAACAAAGGACAGTGAAGCACCTGATGCAGGCTGATGCAGACGAGGACCAATCCGGCTCGCAGTATTTGAAGCTGGGGGGACAGAGAGCGGATGGAGAAGGGTGTGAGTTGCAAAAAGGTCTGCTTTATGGCTGCAGTTTTACAAACCTTGGACACACGCAAAGCGTTTGTGCGCAAAACAAGAGAAGCTGCAGCGCTGCGCGTCTTGCATGCGAGCAGCCAGCTGGTCGAAGACTGAAAACAAACTTAATTTAACCTACCAAGTAAAAAAATATGATATCATAGTGGAGCGAGGACAGTTTAACGGGACACAACTGTGATAAATCATCGTGGAAATCAGACTTTCAAGCGTTAGAAGTATCCCAAATGGAAAGATGCGAATGCTCAAGCGTCTAGGTATGTTTATAATAATAACAGAGAATAAAAAACATCTTATATTAACTGTTGCATGGATCAGAAGCTTTAAGAAGGAGGTAAATAAGCTGCTAGTGGGGTATTAGAGCCATGTAAATGTACCATAAATAATTTATTCATAATTATTTAATTCATAAAATGTTTGAATTGCTTATTTATTCATTCATTTTTTTTCCATTTGCAATCCAGGATACACGGCATCAGACAGCTTGTCTTCATCAAACGGTGAGTGTGTGCCTTTTTCTTTCTGTCTGTCTGCGCGGTGGCAGGAGGTCGTTAAGTAAAAGGCCGCATACTGTTTACAGCGAGACGGCTGCCGACTCGAAATCATCTCTTTATTAATTATTCATTCGCGTCTGAAGGAAGTCGAGGAACCGGGACCACGACGCACCGTGACTGTGGATGCGTTTCATTACTTGGATCTGATGTGGTTAACAGCTCAGTGTCTCAAAACTCAAATATGATTTTAACCCCCAAGCCATGGCAAGTGTTTATTTCTCTAAGGTAGCATTTAAGGTTTTGACATTTGCTTAAAAAGTGTAGACAGTAAAATCCATCAGAAAAAAAAATAATAATAAAAAACTCCCAGTTAAGCAAAACATATTTTAGACAATCCACTGTTTTCTGTAGTAACAGTTTGAATAGTTTTCTAAAAATACAAAAGTCACATGTATTTTACCTAGAGGTGGCATTTTGAACATTTTAGTCCATAAGAAAATTGCTCAGGACTTAAAAAAATAATTTAAATGTAAAATTGTTTGGATAAAAGCATTAGTTTAGAATCAAAGTTAAGATTTGAAACAGTCAATACAAAAGAATAAAAATAATGTTTAAGAATATAGCTTCCCTTAATCCATCCCATTCTTTTATAGTTTTGCAGCTTCAAATGACAGAATAGTACTCAAACTTTAAACCCAGCACTGAAGACACAATCTAACAACTGTCACCCATCAATAAATACCTTTGAAGCACTAAGCTTAAGATATTTTGAATACTTCTCCTGGTTGCATGCCTAAAACCTTTACCTACATATTCTAATTCTTAATCAAGTTCATCCATTCCTGCTGCTGCAGAAGCTGAAGATGGGAGCAGCGACCTCTCTCAGTGAAAATAATTTCCATTCGTCGAGCTGCGTTCCGTCAAACGCAATACTGCTTTCAAAAGTTGCCGCTGGTGCTAGACGCGCCAGAATGCCATAATTATGACATCTTATAATTATGCATCGAGCCGCCGCGTTTGTCATCTCCTCTGCTTCCTCGGCAAAAATTAGAAGCTGCAATTTGGCTTAAAATAAACTGGTTTGCAGTCGGCCGGGATGGATGCATATTTCAGCTTGTCTCACTGCTCAAAGGGAGCTTTTATTGTTTTGGTTGCATGCGTAGATGAGGTGAAAGAAGAGAAAGGCAGAGGAGAAACCCTCCTGGATTAAGTGAAAAGCCAATAAATGCTAGTAGAAGTAGAAGTAGTCACATCACTGCTGCTGCTGCTGTTGTGGTGTCTCCAGTGGTGGCAGAGAAGTAGTATTAACAGTCACGGCAGCACCAGCTGAAGCTGAATATCCAAAAACCCATGCACATCATAATCGTGCCAATGGGAATCAGAGCTGCTCCAACCGTTCTGCTTTTGGATTTTCTGTCCCTCTGTTGACTGTGGGAAACATGTTACCACTTCTATTGATGTATTGTTTCCTGTGAGAGCGTTCTAATTTCTGACCAGTTTCGCCTCTTTCTTTTCTTTTCTTTTTTTTTTCTCTTTCTTGCTGAAGTTGAAGATGCTGCTTGCGCACGATATTTCATTTAGACACGTGGAGGCGGGGATGAACTATAGTCCACTGCATTGTGCAAGTGCTACAAACACATATTGTACCTTTTTTTTTTTTACCCACTATTGCTGCTTTCATTTTCATTTCTGATTCTTGAGACCTCATTACAGAATAAGTGCTAGAATCAGGAATACAGTTAGTGATGTCGAAAACATCTGACATCTTTCTGTAGACCAAATCCACCGTGATGTCAGGCTATATGATCTGTATCACTAATACAGCTGCGGTGGAGGACTCATGTGGTCTGCGTGTTGCTCTTTACAGACGCTAAACGTCTATTCTCTTGTTTCTTGACTGATTTTGGCTCAACGCTTCAAGACCGGACAGCTGGGGAGCGGTGTCAGCTCTAAACCATCATCCGATAGTACATATCTAATTTCCTCGCTGAGCCGAGATGAGCTGCAGGGAGTGCTGCACAAAATGGAGTACGGATATAAAAGGTTGCTACAGCCTGATGTTCAAAAGCTGGAAATCAAAAGTGGATCGGATGCTTCTCGTCGAAACCGTCACCCCGCTTCACTGCAGGCTAAATATGACACTCGGAGTCATTATGTTGCATGAGAAGCGACCCACGGGGCTTCACTGCGGAGCTTTGATCAGGACCACATGGCCGAACTTCCTCTTCTGCTGCCATAGCCAGCTGCTGTCCGTTTGTTAGGAGAGGAGGCGAGGAAGAGGGAGAGAAGACGGAGGGAGGAAAGCGGCAACTGCCGACTGCAATTCAGCGGAGGGAGAATAAAGGCAGATAACGGCGCGCGGAGTGGGGCAGGCAGGAAAGCGGGAGGAAATAAACAAGAGCAGGAAATGGAAGGAGAAAAGAGAGCCGGAGAGGTAATAAAGGAGGGAGGGAGGACAGCCGTATAGTTCTCGGGCTGCAGGTCTGCAGGCGCCATGTTGAGACGGCAACATTTCTGCAGCGCCACACTGTCTCCGGCTTCATCTCTGTCCTGTCTGCCTCTCTGTACATCTGCCACTTTCCTCTGTCTCTGTCTCGGTCTCTCTCTCCAACCTTTACTTTTTACCACGGGGGTAATTGACAAACTAGTTTATTGGTGGTAGGAGGAAGTGGAGGAGGCAGTTATAGCGGCGTATATTACTGCATAGTGTGGTTTTATGGCGGCCGAATTGCCCCTTATAGCCTATTGATGGTCAACAAAAGACACTCCAAAGGAAGGCTTCCACCTCCTGGAAAGTCTGCCTCCTTTGTTTAACTTCCTGTCTTCTTCCATGCTCTGACTGAACCTATACCACTTTAATTTTTCCTTTTCCCACATTCATCCTCGTCTACCAAAGCATCCCTTGACCTAATTCGTCCGTCCGCCGACACACATGGCGCCTGACCTCGCGTCTCGGTCCTCTCGCAGAGTTCATCCCTCCGCTGCCCGAGATGATCGCGAGGTTTCCGAACCTCTGCGTGCACCGGGGGTCACACGGTTGGATATTCATTAAGCCGGGCAGGAACCTGGTGCTGAAGGGATTTTACTTGTTAGATGTGATTTACAGCGGCAGCCTGACCTCCCGCTGCTGGATTCAGTCACATGCGGTCCAATCGTTTGATTATAACCAGAGGAAAGCAACGCTGCGAGTCTTGCAAATGTCATGAAAGAACCTTAAAGGAGTTACTGTACTTGCGTGAAAGCTGAAGGGTATTGCAATTAATGTGGATTTGTGTTCGTCTCTCAGATGAGGGTATGTTTGACTTGGAAAAGGCTCATCCACCGTGAGTTTAGACACTTGACTTGGCACAAGTTAGACTCACAATAGTGACTGATCGCATACTATTAATACAAAGCACAATGGGGAAAACTGAACAGGCAGGAATTCAAAACAGATGATGCTGTTCAGAGGTCGAGGGATAACAAGCTTTCAACAAGACCTGATGCAATCATAGCAGTAAACTGCAGATATACAAGAACTACATGGTCAGCCCTCCACACAAAGGCAACTTTCTTGTCTGTTTACCTCCAGAAGTTGCCTTATATCACAGCAGGGACTAAGGAATGGCCGGCATCCACTGGCAGACCTAGGGATATCACATTTTGAGCTGAGACACTTGACTTGGCTTAAGCTACAGACTTACAATAGTGACTGATTGCACACTGTTGATGCAAAGCACAACGCTATGGGGAATAAAAGTGAAACTGTTTTTTAAGAATTAGCAAGGGCAAAGTCAATGGAAAGACTAAAACTAATGCAATTTGTCCCAGGGCTGTGCAAAACTGATGCAAAGGTGCAGTCTTTCAACCTGAGCAAATACCACAAAACCTAAAACCATAATATGTATGTTGCATCTGTTGCCAGCTAATGCACAACTAATCGCTATCTGGGACAATCACAGCCTGTAGAAGGGAACAAAAAGGCTGCAAATTTCGTTCTGCCTTTACAGAAATTGGAGGAGAGGTGTTTATTACAACCTTTCCACTGATGTGACCATCAGTCTGTTTTTGGTTTTCATAGTTTCTACTAAATGGATAAAAGGGACAAGAAAGAGTAGAACGCTGTTGACAATCAAACCAAGTTCTATGCACATGAAATACTCGGATTGGTAGGAATTTCTGTGGCTGCAGTCATGCACCTTGGCTGAGACCAAACCAAAATGATGTGCATGTGCAATGAAAACAGACTCAGCTGATCAGCGATGGTGCACATGAAGCATCCGGCATCCACTCCACTGGCAAGAAGCAAAGCAGCACCGGATACGTTCGGAGTGATGAGGAAGCGTCACATGAAACATATAATATACAGCCGTTGTCCCGTTGCTGCCATGTTTCTGCAATTTGTTATTCTCTTTTTTTTTTTTTTAATGCGAGCTAATCACGCTAGTCATGCCGTCCCCCTCTCTGGTCTTTAAATAGCACACGAATGCTAAATTTGTGTCACTGTCTTGACAATTTTAATCAAATTAACTCATATTTATAGCACGATGTTTTTGTTATGACACTAGAAATCCTCTTGGATTAGATGACTGGATGCA
Organism: Planiliza haematocheilus; assembly: GCA_005024645.1. Classification (NCBI taxonomy): domain Eukaryota; kingdom Metazoa; phylum Chordata; class Actinopteri; order Mugiliformes; family Mugilidae; genus Planiliza; species Planiliza haematocheilus. The sequence continues at coordinate 2,979,040 of SRSE01001373.1, forward strand.
GAAAGCATGGGACCTTTTAACAGGAGAAAACTTTATCCCCAACTTTGACCAAGTAGTTAGTCAGGATATGCTAATATTAAGGACATTTGTAATGGTTTGGACATTTTGGTCATACCAGATATAAATTAACACAGGGGTACTACTCCAGCTAATATACGTTTGGACATTTTTATTAAATAACATGTAGATACACAAAGATGAGGTAAAGCTGGATAAAAAACTATTCTCTGCATCACAGTGATTTCAGTCACATTTATTAACTCCATTCTCCATTGTTCAGCAGGGCAGCAATGAATTCACACCACTTCCTAGCTTTTTTTTCATGGTATAATTATAGAGTGACCCTGACACTCCAGTGCACAGACTAAAGCAGAGTTCTGTGGGACATAGACGCCGTAACCTACGTACGTAGCCAATGCCGGTTCGAGCCATTTATACTTGTGCCTCGTCAGCCTGAGTCGCTCTGTAACAACACCACCCAAACACTAGTCGGCGCTGTGTCTTTTTTTGCCAGTCAGGTTCATTTTTGTTTCTACTTCGTGCTTCACTTTCAACAATGACGACTGAAACTTCAGCCAAAATTTCACCAAAGACGAGTCATACAAGCGCTTGTATCGCCGCACCTCTAAAGTTAACCTTTAAACACGTGTTCCATCCTTATTAATCAAAAACAATCACTTCAAAAATTGCAGAGATGGAAAAGCAGCTAGAAATACTGAAGCGGAAACATACAAGTTACATTTCTGGGGAGGTGCACGTCAGCTACGCCGCTAGGGTCTGCGTTGTCGCCGCAGCCTCTGTGTCAACTTAACGCAGAAATATAAATAAACTATTAAATTAACTATAATTAAACACAGAAAAAACTATCGCAACAGTGTAAGGTTTGTCATGGTTGATATTACGCTAAAAAAAAAGAAGACTGTGATCATAGGAAGGTGAATTACTATGTCCTTTTTTTTCAGTTGACTGCCACTGTTGGATTCGTTGAGTTGTAACAAAACCCGCATTCTGTTTCAGATGAGTTCCTGCTGTCTTGTGGTCGCTCCCACGAGGGGAGTCAGCGGGTTCACACAGGAGCAGTGTGATGTAGGTAGTTTCAAGTTGTTGGGCTGGATGCTTAAGATCACAGGAACCTGAAACTGCCTGAGTCACACCAGCTGCATGTCGACGGCCTTAAACAGCAGAAGAGGAAACGAGCGCGGCCAGCGTTTTAGCATCACTTCTACGTCCGTGCACCATGTTATGTGCTACTAAATGAGCAAAGTGAGGAAAAATACAAGCTGTTTCCTTTTCAGTTTGGCTGTCTTTGCCAAAATCCAAGTATAATTTCAAAGCACTGTATCGCAACCCTAAATAAATATAGACTTTTTTTCCCCAGCAAACTGCTTCCAAATGTCTTTATATTGATAATTTACAGTATTTGTATACTTTGACACATGCCACCAACTTACACAAGCTGCTCAGGCGCAGCTTGAAGAACGCAGCAAAGAGGCATCAAACACGCCAGAACCTGAGCCAATCGAGTCTCTGCAGGATCTGCAGGATGTGCGGGAACAAGCCCAGTCCAGCCCCACCCTGCAACCCGGCGGACCCAAACAACCCGGTGACACCACAGGACACCTTTAAAAGCCCTTTGTCGATACCTCAGTGGGTCAGAGTTGTTCTGGTGGCAGGAGGAGGGGACTTAACAGGAAGGTGTTTTTAATGTTATATCCTAAAATGTCAACCGTTCATCTGTGCCCTTAAACCTCACAGATGCACCAGCGGGGGGAAAAAAACATTCAAGCTGTGCAGCTGCACATTGTCCAGAACCACAGAATTCAGTTTTAAAGCCACGATTGTGTGCAGGATTTAGCAGTGGCGAGGTTGCAGATTGCAGCCGGCGGGAATAGCCCTCCTGTTTTCCGCAGCCAGCGATTGTCACACACGTCACACGTGGCACGCACATGGACCGTCTTTTACATTCACACATGGATACTGTCACAGCTAACCACGTCCTGCCCCCCCTTGCTTTATATACTCCTTTGAGTGGCTTAACGTGACAAATTCTTCAGTGACTTCTAGCTACTATGGGATTAGAGATGAAGCTTTACCAGCCTCGTAATTCATTTTGATACCAATTCACCTGTTTCTTAATGAATCTCCATGCAACTCATTGCTCATGTATATTTTTGTAGGCAAGAACATTATATAGTAAAATATCGTGATCAGAAACCTAATCAAACCTAATATGGAGGCTGTAACTTTATAGTTTTTCCCAAGGTGCTAGTCATTCATTTTTCCCACACCCGAGCCTGTGATGCACAACATATAACGTTTCACTGCTTCTGGGACACAAGGCATGTTTTGGCAATGTTACATGAAAGCTTAAAAGCGTCTCTATTTAGAGTCGTCAGCGGCGTACAACTCAGCTGACTGTAACAGTATATGGGTTACATCTTCCTACTTCTGTGACTACCATGCAGTATTGCAGTGTAAATGTCTATGATGTCCAGTTACTTCCCTCTGACTGAGGGAGCCCTAAAGTTCAAATGGACAATGAGAAGATCACAGCGTGCACAAACATTGTCCTGTTGTGTCTCTTGGCATTTCTCGCTGGTGACACAATCATAATCCAAAGATATTAGCTGGGGTGGCCACAGTGACTTTGCAAGCAGTAAGGGCGGCTTATAACTGGGTCTGGACCCCTCGCATGTCCACTTAAACTGGGCTGGGCCTTTGAACTGAACAAAAGCAGAAGTCTCAGAACAAGAAAGAGGTGTCTAATTGGAATCTTCTTCCGACCTTGAACCCCTTTAGTCTGTTTCCTGGGGTCATGGCACTTTGATTTTTCATCGCAATATTGCACTACAACATCTTGAAGGTGTTTTTTTTTACAACCTGGACCTTATTTCTGGCATAAAATACGATCGTTTACTCACCCATATAACTTTGGTGTTATTTACAGTCATTCATCAGATATTTAGATCTGTGTATATGCATATAATGGGAGTGACTGGGGCACCGGATTGCAGCCTCTAAATAACACATTATCTCCCACGAAACTCGTTATTTTCACCAGTATTTTGTTATGATATGCTAATGCTATTCCTGGAGTCTGGAGTTACCGGTTACCTATTCACGGATGTGCAGCAGTTTGCTGTTCTATGGCCAGTTGTTCCTCTCTCTGCCGCTGCATCCTCCTTTCAAAAAGCTCCTCATCCACCATAAAATGTCGTCGTCCACAACCTCAGAATCGGTAATTCAGCCACATTGCAACAAACTAACAGTAGCGAATTACAAGTAAATAAGCTGTGTGGGGTGCGGGGTGCACTCAGAGATGACATCATCCAGGTCAGAGGTTAGTAGGTCAGTCTACAGAGCCCAGCTGATGATAACCGCTAACTCCAGACTCAACGGGGTACAGCACTACCGTATCGTGACAAAATATTGGTGAAATTAACGGGTTTCGGGGCAGATAATGCGTTATTTAGAGGCTGTGTTCGGTGCCCCAGTCACTCCCACTATATGGATATCTAACAAACGAGTCCAAATAAAACCAAAGTTATATGTGTGAGTAAATGATTGTATTTTATGCCAGAAATAAGGACGAGGTTGTAGTTCCCCTTTAAGATCTTTCTAGCCAAATCTGAGGTGGGTCTGGTTATCTAGTAAGTGTATAACTCCTGCTGCCAGTATGTGTCACTATTATTAGGTGGTGGGCTTGAGTAAAGCACGAGACATATGGGGTAAAATTGCACAATACACATTATTTCTGCATGCCAAAAATGAAATGGCAACGTCAACAACGCTTGAAGACAAGTCAGGACAAATTCAGTGAGGTTGTTGCCCTTCTGGGCTTGAATTATCAATTATTATAATTCTTCGTCTCGCTCTTTGTCCAGAAAAGGCCAAAAGGAACTGGCCTTTCCTCGTCTTTCCCTCGCACGCGCCCTATTGCCACGATGATGAACACTGGCCATGCTCGTTTTCAAACATTATATGTTTTATGAAGTTCAGCGTGCTGCCACGAAGCTGTAAATCTGTTCCCCCTCTTACTCTCCTGTGTCACCGGCCGAGTGTTTCTGTATAATTTGCAGTGCGTTTAATAGCACATTAACATTTAGCAGCCACAGTTCACTGTCTGGCCGCGTTGCGTGCCAGAACAACAGCCACTTACAAGCCCTCCATTCTCTCCCGGCGTTACATGAAATACAGAGTGTCGATTGTTGTTGACGTCCGGACTGTAAATGAGGCAGTTCACTGTAAAAACTCATGGGGCATTTTATTGAAATCCACTAATGTTTAATCATTACCTCAGTGAATGAAGACGACTTTATTTGTGTCATCATCAAAGCTCGTCGTCACGAGTTCCTGCTTTAGCTGATGAGCAAATGATCTAATTCTGCATTCATCAGCCTGATCATGAGTTTTACTTGTTTTTAATTTGGAAATATCGTTAGCTCATGTTAGGAATCCCACGTATCCAGGAAGAGTGATGGTTATACGGATCTCTAGGAGTCGGTGGTGGAGTTGGGATACTAAATGTGTTTGATGAGTAAGTCAAGAGATGTTAAGACGGGAAATAAAGTGTGACATTTTCCACTGAGGGGAGCACTAGCAAGATGATGCCAGAATGAGCGGAGGCCCACTGGAGGCCGTGCTAATTAAAACGCTTACTTAAAATAGTCCATCCGTCAAAAGCCCTCATTGGCCTGGACTGAACGAGGTGAAACACTGAGCCGGCACAAACCTGGTTGTGTCGTTTAGTTATTGGACACATTAACATCAGAATAATACGTGAATGCTTTTTCTCACAAAACACAGAAATGTAAGTTTCCTTAAAACTTTTGTTCATGGTGTGAGAAGATCAACAACTTCAGCTATCTAAAGGAGTCTGGAGCTGGATGGGAAGTGTGGTTGTTGGTTGAGTTGTCCTCTGAGGTGACTACAAGCTAGGTTAACTCCATATACACTGATCAGGCATAACATTATGACCACCTTCCTAATATTGTGCAGGTCTCCCTTGTGCCTCTAAAGTAGTTGTGACTCATTAGAGAATGGACATGGGCCTTGGGTGTGCTGTGGTGTCTGGTAACAGGATGTTGTCAGTGGGGGGTCTTTTGGTCCTATGGGTTGAGGGGAGGGGCCTCTATGGATCATCTCACTTATACTCTGGTGAATTTGGAGGCCAGGTCAGCACCTTGTACTGTTGTACACCTTGTATGTTTTTTTTTAGTTGTTCCTAAACCGTTTTTGTGTGTGTGCCTGTGTCAGGCTGCATCCTGCTGGGGGATGTCTACTGCCATCAAGGAGTGTCATTGCTATGAAGTGGGGGTGTCTGGTCTGCTCTAAGTGGGTGCTAAATGTCAAAGTAATATCCACACGAAAGCCAGGTCCCAAAGTTTCCCAGTAGAAATTTACTCATTTAGTGTCAGTGGTCATAATGTTATGCCTGATCTCAACTCAGTTATGGACTGCTAATGAGCTGTTGCTTGTTTTGCTGTGACTGTTAAACAAATCCGTGATAAATAGGGTCCGTTGTCAGCTGTACGTGTTGCACACTGGAACAGAGAGCAGAGTTGCAACACATAACAAGGGCCAGTGTCTGCCACATAGTAAACGTATTTATCGAGGGGGGTGTTGGCAGATATCCTACTCAGGCCTATATAGTACATAAATATGCGACATAGTCAACATGAGGCAAACGTGGCGTTTCAGTCGGGCGTAGTTTATTCAAACACATATTAAAAATAAAACTATCCGTTTTTTTCAAAGTGAATTCGACAATTCTCAGAACATTTTCCCAGGCTGGGGATGCAAACATTGTCCAGATGCTGGGAACAGATAATTGAATAAGGCCAATTTCAGGAAATGGGTTTCCCTAAAATGAAAATTCAGTAAAAATCAAGTAACATCAAAGTCAATTTAACATCACTGGATCTGTAGTGATGCGCTACATTCTTCCTATTAATTTAAGTAATTAAATGTCCCAAAGGTCATATTTTACTGCCTTAGCGTTTGAGGTAAAACAGGCCAAGGGATATCTGCTTTTTTTGGCGAAGACACGAGCCGCCCCAACCCTGCTTGTGATTGGTTTAACTTAACAGTCTTACCCATACACCACCCTAGCATCACCTAAATGTAAACCAACCCAGCAAAGGGAAGTGGTACCAACCAATCAGAGGGCAAGTAGGATGGAGGAGTCTTCCTCAAACTTGGAGAAAAAACTGTTTTGAAGTACACTACTGAGTGGCACACATCAGAGGACATTTAAGAAGTGGGTATGCACAGTGACTGAAAGTAGGTGCACGTTGTATGCTTTTACCACAGGCACATAGCAACCATTGGTGATGGAACTATTGGCTATATATAATAAGGAAACTCAGACAGAATATACTGTTTTTCCCTTTTTTGTTTTGGCACCAGTTTTGATGCAGTCCTTAAATTATACTAATTCTGCATAATCTGAATATCAAAATCAAAAATGGGACGTTGATTCATACTATATATCCAAACTATATGCATAGATAAAATATGTTTTTATCTTAATTTAAACTTCTGAGTGGCAACTGTACACGACCAACATAGAGTCTATACAGTCTATTCTAAAGCTCATGTTGTTGGACCTCTGCATGTTTTGGTTTAATTGTAGATTAGACTGCAGCAATTTGATAACCATCAAAACCACATGTCACACAGTTGCATATTTTGTTTTGGACGAGAGGGGCATTGACCTTAAAATATCTTCCATAAAACATCCTCATTCAGTCAAGATGATGCAAAACGTTTGAGAGAGAAAGAGCTGGACTTCACACTAAGCTGTGTCCCAAGACGCGCCTTGTCGTTGAGAGCCCCGTCACACACCGCGATACATTTATGTTTTTCCTTGCTGTCGGAGGATAGCCAGTTAATAACTCTCTTCTGACTTCATTTACAAAGACAACTTTACCATCTGAGCTGTAAAGAGGCTCGGGGAGAATGCCTGGAGCCCACCGAGCACTGCGGCCCAGAAATATGACGCCGCGCTTGATCTACGAGTCCCAGGCTCGGGTCGTTATTAAAATATATACGCAGCTTACAGCGATCCGGTTATCATATTCAGTAGGTTTTATTGTGAGGATAACTGACGTTGCCTTTTCATGTCAGCACAAACCCTAAATCAGTCAGCGCAAATCGTATTAGTAAACTGTGTAACATGAAATTTTTTTCTGTTTAACTACAGAGCAGTTGTTGAAAGTATTGGGCTGCATTGCGCATGCACGTTCAATATGTAGATACAGGGTAATAGTATAGAGGGAGATGGATTATTTATATGAAGGCATTCACCACAGGCTTTATGAATTCATCTTGATCGGATAATCTTATTCTGTACAGTGTCTGGTATCATATATGGATTACATAAAGTTTCATACATCCAGTCTTGGACACGTTTTAATTTCTATATTAAGACATATACAGTTTACAAAAGATTGGAACTTCGGTATAGGGATACTTTATATTACACACCGTAAGAGGCCACTGGTGCTATTAGTAGTATTATTGTTTACTGTTATTTTAAAGCAGCCCGTTAACCATTCAAACACTCAAACAGCAATCCTGCTCTGCAAGATAGGCTACAATATGTGTGCGATTCACTGCCCAATTTTACGTTAAATAAAACAGAATGAAAGCAATTTTATCCAGCTTTGGCGACCAAAAAAATTAAGACAACAACGACTAGCCTATACGGGAGCGCAGTCTTTACGCTTTACAATAATGAAAGTTAAATGGACCCTGTAGACTTTGGGATGATTTCGATTGTAACCCTTAAATAAATTAATAAATAAATAATATAGTTGGATTTGTGTGAAATCCTTCTTAAAATGTGCTTCTGTGTTTACACATTTTTGTCAATTTGTAATCAAAATACTTTATGTTGGACGAGTGTTCCTTATTAAAAAAATGTCTTATACCGTCTTGACTTCTGTTTTTATTAGAAATAATAATAATATTAAAAGAAGTAAACGGAATGTGAAAATAACTTGTACCTGCTGGAATATTTGCGCATCTGATAATTCACACATTTCATGAAGGCTGCCTCTGAAACAAAACAGATTTAATGCTCAATTACAAATAATCAAAATGGGTTTGTTACAATGCGATAAAGTCCCGTCTCCTGTCTGCTGGCTGCGGTGACCCCCAAGACCATATTTCTCTTTTTGTTTTTATGAAATGAATGGGAAAGAAGTGCAGCTGGAAATGCAGTCTAAATTTATACTTTCCAAATCTATCTCCGTAGGAGTGCAAATGAAGGCTTTCACTCCAGGAAAAAAAAAAGGAAATTACCGTCTGGAATTCACCTCTGTATCTCATATCAGCGGAGAAGATCGCGGCCTCTTTTGACAGGGTTGCCTCGGTAATTAAAAAATCTGTGGCGACTAAAAAAAAAAAAAAAAAAAAAAATACAATCCTGGGAAATATAAGCACGTTTCAAGGCGACTTCAACTGATTTCTTAAAGTCTTGTTTTAACAACTCAGCGGATTTTTATTGACTTCTTTGGAGGGATCTCATAAAATCCATTGCTTGAAAAGCCTGTACAGTAAATGCTGTTTATTGTACTGTAAATACATTTACTGGTAGTGAACCTAAATTGCAAGCCGTCGATTTATTTAGCAGCAGTTAATTTTTCCTGAAAACTAACAATAATCCATCTGTAAGAACTTTGTTGGAGTGAATTTTCCAATTGTTTAAAAAAACAAAATCATGGCAGTCTGACTAAATATAAAATGACAACTTGAACAAGAACAAGGCGACACCTCAGTACTAATTCCAGCTACGTTTTTGGCGACACATGGAATGACTCATAGAAAATAATTTTAGCTTAATGATATCGGAAGAGAGCGCTTAGATATGTGGCTAGTATAAACCCCTAACCCTGATATGATGTAACCAAGCGCATTTGTTTCGAGCGCACATGCAATTGGCTGTGATTATGTGATTAGGGAGGTTATTTGTCCCCAAAATCTGTTATGTCATAACACCCAAGCAACGTGTAGAAAATGAAGGTGGTTTGCAGATAATGTCTTCAAGCTTTTTCAGCGCCAGTGTCTTCAATTAACACGCTGTCTGGTTGTCAGCCCAGCCTGCAGGGCGGAGGCCCTTTCGAAAATTAAAATTCCCACAGCCTGCGGTCTGAGGAGAGGCCATTTTGACTGCAAAATATCCCGAGCATCTATGGCTGCAAAACAAAGTAGGTTTCTGTTCTAACCGTGACGGAAACACTACGCAGACTGCAGGTTTGGGACAAGAATGTTAGAGAACAATTGTTTAACGCTGTCACCTGGCATGCAGTGTGCAAGAAAAGCTGTCTAAGTGGAACCTTTTGTAGCTATTTCCCTAAACTGATGCAATACAATAAATCACAACATACATAAACAGTGCATGAAGCCAGTTTGGCCCACAACTAAGGTTTCCATTTGTAACTGTACGCAAAACATTATGGTGTTACGCATCTAACACGGCAATCTTCAACAAGTTTATACTCTTCAGTCTGATCCTTACTGGCTCGCTGTTATCCAAAGGAAGCTCTCCGGAGCAGCTTGAAATAGGTCCTTTCAGACGGAAGGACAGTGGAATGCAGTGAATTCAAGCTCAAAGGCCAAAGCTGGGCGCCCGAGTCACGACTGATGTTTAATGGTCCCTCGGTTTGGGGTTTTTGTTGCTGTTCCTGAAACGACCGTACACTAGCTGCTCAGTCAGTCCTCGGTCCAAGTCATCATTTCTCTCCAGCAGATCTGTTGCGTTACAGCCTACCTTCGTCCTCGTAAATAACCCCGTTAACCCCCATAAGCAAAGCGTAGTTCATATTTAATCGTCGTAAATTACGGTGTTAGCTGCATATGAGACGCACAGGTCGGATTTATAGCCCTGACTAGCAGCTTGCCATCTCCGAAAGAGTCCAAGACTACGTCTGCGGTAGTTATGAAGAAATGTAAAGACTTACAATCCTGGTGACTTTGATTAAGGGTCAGCTGCAAGTCAAATGTCTGAACTCCAGAGCAGTCCAGTCTGCTGCTGCTCTTCAGTCTCCTCAATAACAGACTGTGTTTTTTTGTTTGTTTTTTAATCCCTCAAACGTTTGTGAATAGAAGTGGACACCACCGGTTCCAGCACAGAGCAGCAAGGCCAGCTGCCCTTATATTCCGTCACGGGGTATAGCCGCTGCTGCTGGCATCCAGCCCCAGTCACCGGTACCTCCGCAAGCCCCGGTCCGAGCTGTGTTTACTCCTGGCAGCCTGACCGCTGAGTGAGAAGCGTACTTTACCCGATCGAGAGGAAGGCAGCAACAGCCTCAGCGGCGTTTACGGTCCGCACCACCACAGGCCATATATCAGCCCTATAAAACCAAGGCAGCCGCCCTGATGTAGGATTTTATTATGGTATTAAACGGACCCCCAAAAAAAGTAGTTGAAGTACTTTGCGCTGTAAAGACGGCATAACCACACAGGACCCGATTTAATGGAGCTCGTTAACAAAAATGACTGTTAATCTGCCAATAAAAGCAGTGTCAGGCGGCTCTGCAGCTCAGAGAAACCCCTTCCGAGTAGAGCCAGAGAACGGGTAAATAATTAAACATATGTAGGTGTGAATTTTACCATCTATCTACTCTTAAACAGAAAACATGTCTGCCATAAGTGTAGTCTACTGGTGCTTATACTAATGGAGTTTTAAATACACACTCTCTGATTGATTTAAGTGATTGCTTGGGCACAATTCAAATAGAGTGGATGTTCTCTTGGTAATTCGCCTCCCTCCTTTTTTTTCCTTTTTTTGCATCATACTATTTTGATTGGGGGTTAAAAAAAAGTACACGATAAAATAATGGCGCCACTTATTTGTCAGCTATTGTCTCTGTTTTGCATTTCACACACACTATGCAGCGGGAGCACAATTTAAAGGGTTTTATATAATTCTAGCTTGACAAGGATCATAGATACACAGGCTAGATATACGGACGAGGTGTTCATTTTGCATATTGCATATAAACAAGACAATTTATTTAGAAGGGTGCAATCTATTAGGCTGGAGGGGGAGAGAGAGAGAGAGAAACACAGAGAGAGAGAGAGAGAGAGAGACAGAGAGAGAGAGGGAGAGAGAGAGAGGGAGAGAGAGAGGGGGAGAGAGAGAGGCCCGCGTTCAGGATTGATTTACGCTCCTGTGACGCTTTATCAGGCTCGAAGAAAAAGTCCGGCCAATCTGTTTGCGCCTCTCGCACAGACCCGACAAACCCCCGCGCACCGGGCGAGGCTGTAGCACTTTGTTTCGCTATAGTGAGCAAGTTCTTTGGGAGGAAGGGGGCTAAAGGAGAGAGAGAGAGAGAGAGAGAGAGAGAGAGAGAGAGAGAGAGAGAGAGAGAGAGAGAGAGAGAGAGAGAGAGAGAGAGAGAGAGGAGGGAGGGGGAGCAAAGGACAGAAGAGAAGAAGAAAAAGAGAGAGAGTGAAAGAGAGGAAAATCTCGTAATGTCTCTTCTCTTGTTCTCCATTTAGTGAACTCGCGGCGTTTCGCAGATAATGTCCGACAATGTCCATTTCTGGGACTTTGAGCAACTATTACGTGGACTCCATCATAAGTCACGAGAGCGATGAACTCTCAGGCCCGGCCCGCTTTCCCAGCGTCCAGTATTCCGGCTCGAGCTCTGCTGTGGCAGCGGGCGGACGGCAGCCCGGCGGCGCTGCGCACGCAGAGCATCCCCATCCCGACACGTATCCATCCTGCAGCTTCCAGCCGAAGCCTCCGGTCTTCTCGTCTTCCTGGAGCCCGTTCAGCCCGCACCACGGGGCCACCGGCCTCCCCGCTGTCTACCACCCTTACATCCCAGCCCAGCACATGCCCGCCGCGGACACACGGTGCATACGCTCGTGGCTCGACTGCGCGCCGCGCGGCTCCGACTCTCTCCCGGGGCAGGGCCAAACGGGGCAGGTCAAGCTGGAGCCTCAGCTCGGCCATCTCGGCGCGGAGATCCCAGCCAAGCTCGGCGTACAGCACCAGCACGAGACCACCACGTACATCTTGGAGTCGACGTCCACGGCGGCGCGAGAGCTGAGCCACCACCCGGCAGCCATCCCCGGAGCAGGGTTTGAAGAAAATAAGGATATTTGTGAAGGGAGTGAGGACAAAGACGGCCTGGATCAAAGTAAGTTATTAAAGCAGGAAATAGTGCGCGGGAGAGGGAGAGAGGGAGAGGGAGATTGTAAATGCTTTTAATGCCGCCATAAAACAAGAACAAAGAGCCGGAGAGCGGAATTGCCCCCACCTTCAGCTCTCTACTGTGATATTTAGCTCATCTCATCCATGTGTTAGCAGCCGGCTCCCGTACTGACGGAGGACTCGGGGAAGGCACGTACAGACAAAGATAAATAACATATTCTGTGACATCACCTTAAACCAACGCCAGGGAATAGGTTTCACATTTTAAACGATCTAGAAATGGTGCACAGAATAACGTACGCTTGGCCCAATTGAAACTAACGGTAATAAAAGCTGTCTTATTAAAAATAACACATTTGGGACAATGCCTCAGAAATATAATTTAAGTTTATTTATTTTTAATTGAGGTAACACAGTTATAGTATCCCTCTGTCTGAAAGAAAACAAACTGGCTGTACTGTACTGGATGGTTAGTTTCAATTACCAGGAAAAAAATAAATAAACCACCCGTATAGATTTAACGTGCATAATTTAAAAGCTCTTTCGTTCATTACATTCGTGTGAAAATATAGCGATTGGAGAGCTTCTGAAACGCGGGTAACTCGGTGGGAAGCTTTATTTAAATAATCAAAGCAGCTCAAAGTCATGAGACAAAAACAAATAGTCAGATTTTCCACTTTTCTTGTTCAACCTCCAATCCATCACCCTGAGAAGGTGCTTAGTTTGGGAAACCTCTAGGTCGTCAGGACATGCGCACTTCGGTCCTGTTTGAAAAAGAGATCGTGGTAGGAGCTTTGGATTTTTTTTCTTTCTTTCTTCTTCTTTTTTTTTATTTTTTATTTTTTACTGCTGGTAGATTGTAGATCGCGTCTTTATATCCGTCACGCACACTTAACGACCGTGCTCCGTGGAATATAAACGCACCTCGTGTCAAACACTTTATAACAAAATGTCTAAAGTGTGACAATCAATCTGTCTGGTGCGCTCTACAAAGCATCGTTTGTGTGTGCCTTCTGCTTTCTTATGCTTTACTCACTGAAACAGACGTATGTGAAACAGTCAGCTCCATAGACCGGACGGGGACGGACGGGTTTGGGTTTGGGATTGGGTTTTACGGGTAACAGGGTAACCCGTCCAAACGCCGGGTGGGCAGCCGGGCACAGAGCCCCTCTGTTCTCTGCTACGCTTTCAAATCGGTTCTGCAGTTCTTTCCCTCATTTCGTATTGTGTACACATGGAGACAAGTGTGCGTAATTTTTCAAAGGGTTTTAAGAGGAGGAGCTGTATCACTCTTAATAAGAAGAATAAACAAGCTTATTGTTTCCCAAACCATCTGAAGAGGACATTCTGTTTGTCATAGCCTGTCTTCTCCTAAAGTTAAAAATACATATATTATCCAGCGTGATCAGGGCAGCTCGGAGACGCGAAGCGGATTAGTTTAGAAGAGAGCAGAGGCCCATAACTCAAGCTGCAGCGTGGATTTACTTCGCTGTGCGGGACTCGAATCTGAGGGGGGCAGTCAGGACGGGGGTACACTGGATCCTTAACGCACGTATAACTGCATATGGGGTCATGTACCCTCTATGTTAGCTTCTGCAGCTGTAGAAGATAGGCAGGAAACTGCACGGTCTTTTTTTCTTTTCTTTTTTGTACACACATAAATCATGTATTCGTTGGATTACATCTGGAACTCTGGATAACAAAGCTTTTAATCTTTGAGTTTTTTCAACCCAGTTTTCTTACAGCAACCTTAAAATATTTGTTTTATTTTATTCAAACCAACAGACAAGGATGTGCGAATATTTGCCCGATTGAAATTATTCCTCTATGCGCCAAATATTCTTCAGGTCTAATGATGCCATTATAGTCTGTGGCCAGCCTAGTCGCTAGTGGATCGCTGTTTTATTCATCTTCTCACCCTGTAATAATAATAATATTTTTACCTGTCACGAATCGCAATCATCTTGATGTAAAGCCGTCTGGGGTTTGGCCAGTACAACACGGGTTTGTTCTGTTTTTCTATCATCACTCGCATTAACAACAACATTTCATCCACCGTGGACTGGCGGACTTGGCTCCGGTCGACGTTCTTTTCCAAAGCTTCTTGACTTATTTTGGGTGGGACAGAAAAGCGCTCCCCGGAGAGATATTCATTTGATTTTTTAAAAATGATTTATTGTGTTTTTTAACCAAGCCTGGATGTGAACGGGCTCTGTTTCCCTCCCCTAATCCCGCCTGATAAATCTAATATGTGCCAGAGCAGTCTGATCCATTCGTCTGATGTGTGGGCCTGTGCGCATGCGAGAATGCGAAGGGCCTCCACCTCCATACTGGCCTTTACAGATGAAGAAATAAAATTACAAGCACGCACACACACGCACACACGCAGACACACAAACGCTCAGCCACCTTATTACAGCATCTGAGTGTGCTATCCATCAGAGCAGTGTGCTGGTTAAGGGCTGGATGGAGCCCTGCAGCCTCCAGCCTGAATTATTGGACTTTCCACCACTAACACTGTGTGTCCCAGTCTGACTTGGTCTGAAGTCTCGTCTGTTCATATGGGAAAACCTGAGAGTGTTCTGAAAATGACGAGGGTCAGCAGTTCTTTTCTTGCAGTTTTTTTTTTCTCGACGCATCTGTATGGCGGCAGTGGCAGGTAGCTGGAGACCCCAACCAGCAAGTGAAGGCTGTTTCTATTGTTCACAAGGCGGCCATTTTGAACAGTGCAGGGCCACAATTCTACATGGATTCCTCCGTGCAGGTTAAAAACAACTATCATTACTTCAACACATGTTGGTCCAGTGTCAGTTTTGTAGCTGCTGTTGCTTTCTGGGGAATTTGGTTGGAATTGCACATTGGGAAAAGTCATGTTGCTGTGCTGGAACCATACAGACTTTCTTGTAATGTTGTCTCCTTTGATAAAAGTGCTTAGATCAGCTTGCCCTCCTAGCTGCCTGGTTTTCTTCCCCGACTTGAGTTGAATGAATAGGGGAACGTTTTAAGAAGTGTGTCTGTTTGGTTTCTTGACGAGAGTAAGACGAGAAGGCTGGCATCACTTTCAAGAGAAGCCGAGCAGCCGGTTAGCTTAGCTCAAAGCCACGGAACAGGTGGCTAGCCCGGCCGAGTCCAAAATAAACCTTCCAGAAACTCGAAAGCTCAGTAGCGTACGATGTGCTGCATGCTGTCTGCATTTCTTCCTGCCTCTTTTGGGTAAGCTGTAGACAAGATCAAGATTTGGCTTCGGTTGTAGACAAAAAAGCTGTCCGACTGTGTCATTCATAGACATTTCATAGAGTTTCCTTTCAAACTAACAAGTACAAAGCAGATGTGACTCTGTAAATCTAATGCACTGCAATTTGAATAACATTTGAAAACAATTATTTGGCGAAGAAGAGATTCTCAAAATTTGAGCTGCATCATTGTCTTCATGGTCATATATGGGCACGCTGAGTTTTAAGTCTCAACTTCCTATTTTTTTGTTGGTTTTTTTTACTCTGTGCCAAACTGGTCTTACAGTGTAGTATTCAACAGTGGCCAAATTCCTCCAAGAGGTTCGGCTTTATTAGCTGTTCGCGTGCTAATCCTCATGGCACCCATTTCCACTTTTCAAAAATGAGAAATTTTGGAAAGCAAATAAGATCCCACCGTTCTGAACATCACATCCAGGTATAAGTGGTCACCTCACATGGGCAGGCAAACAGAGTAATAATCCGGAGGAAAATCTCTAACGCTTTGATGTCAAAGTGCCCAAATGAGTGTACTCTAAAGGGTAAGACCTAGGTCAAGTGTAGGCATTTCAAGTAGAGGTTTAATTGCAGCAACCTTAAAAGCCTGGATGCTTCATTAACAGACGGTGTTAATAAAGCAAGATTGATCAGATCTAATATGGAAGTGTTAATTGGGGGCAGAGCATCCTTGAGTAGCCGGGACTTGGTCTAAGAGACATGGTGATGGCTAAGATGAAGAAATGGATCTGGGTAGCTTAGAGTGGTCTGCAGTAGAGAAGTAGTGTACTTATAAATGAGGTTTTCTAGTCATTCATAAAGCTCAACAACATCTTTAAAAGTTGTGAGAAGGACGCAATAAATTCTTTCTGCAATTGTTGAAGCCTGTGAAGTTATTACCACAGATAGCAAAACGAATCCAAGCAGCAACAGAGCAATGGCTCTAAAAAGAAACCGAGGGCAGTCTTTGTTTTCCTCCATCAGTGATGAATAATTTGCGGTTTTGGCATTCCAGTGGGCGGTCTGCATGACGTAGGACAGAGCCAGACGGAGTATTCCTCCCCGTGTTTTCAAAATGGTCGCCTTGTGAATAACGTCCCAGGGAATCCCACCTTTCTAAACATCGCGTGCAGTTAGAGCCGGCGTCCAGCTACAGATTTCTCTTTGTGTTACTGGTGCTGGGCAGCCATCCAGAATAAACTACAAGATTACACTTCAGTCTTTGTGCCGCTGCTGCCGGGCAGAGCATGAAAAGTTATTACCCCTGAAGTTTGTTAAGTTATAACGCCGGGTGAACAACCCCATTAATTGGCGTGTTGCTCGTGGTGGTTGGGTGAGATGGGTTGTAAAGGCTGGGGCGGACGGGGAAGGGGGGGCACTGGGATGAAGGCGGTAGTCGGGGGTAGATAAAATATGACTTCGGGAACTGTAATAACGTGCCTTTGGGATATATGAGAGGTCAATTTCTGGAACTATTAGGGTGAAATTGCAAAGAGAGGGAGAGAGAGAGAGAGACGGGACGTGATATCAGTCTTGTAGCCATTTCGGTCACTCTTTCCATGCATTTATCAACATGGATACACACATACACCTGCAGGGCTATGGGCTATAGAAAGTAGCTTTACATGAGCATCAGAGTCTTTTCATCCATGTGCAGATCCAAGCTACACATCAGAAGCTACACACAGACCTATAGACTAAAACCCTCCCCACTCATATTCTTTATATTTCTCTATCATTATCCTATCTATCTTCTTACTCCTTAACGAAAGAGTGCCAGCACCCCAACGCTCCCCCCCACCCCGCCCCACCCCTCAACCGGTTTGTCATCCTGGGTGACAGCCACGGTCGCGGCACGGCTCAGGGGATAATGGATGGTCCTGGAGGTGATTATACACAGGGAATGCAAAGCACCCACTTTACCGTGTGACAAAAGCGGCGCACCCCTCTACCTCCACCCGCCTGCTCCTCTCCTCTTTGCCAAGCATTATTTTGCTCTGAGATGAAATCGATCCACTACACGCTGGCCATGTTGGAGGAAATTGATTCCAGAGGGTATTAAGGACGTATTTACTGATGATAGCCGCTAACTATAAGTCGGCTGGTGAGGAGAACATGGGAAGAAGGGGGGGGGATCTGTCAGATCCACAGGGACAGAGGCCCTGCGATACAGTGATTCATCACGGGCAGCCATCTTGGCGTCGCAATCTTGTTCTGAACCCAAAGTCTCATGCGTATGATCAACCAGGTTTACATCAGCAATTCACGAAAGAATTCCAGTCAACTAGCCTGATCAAGTTTACACATTAAAATGAAAGAAAGAAAGAAAGAAAGAAAGAAAGAAATGCTTAAAGTCGTAGCCCTCTCTGTAGACCCATTACTACAAATTTATAAAGTACAAATGTTGGCCACATGTGAGTGGGTGAGGCTTTGATCATGAGCTGATTCACATTCATGTGACTGAGTCCACAGAGACTTCTTCTTTTTTTTTTTTGTTGGTGAATTTCAAACAGCAAACTCGAAGCTGAAATTAGCTTATGTCCTTATTTATTGTATTTCATTATTTCAAATGGGGCTTCTGTGCTCTGCGCAGAGCCCTCTGATGCTTACAAATGAAAGCATATCTGGTAATTACCGTACGTGGAATCCGGGAGAGAGTTTGGTGGCTCAAATAGTATGAACAAACAAGTCATTGATCAGCTGATTAGAATGTAGTGACAAATCAGATATGGGCTACGGTCTGTTAGAGAGCTTCCTTTGTAGTCGTCTTTGAGCTTTGGACTCACGTGCTACTTTTAATTAGTGAATCAAACCCTGAGGACAGATGATTGACATTAGGGAATCTAACTCTTTGATGAAGAATAGGTCAAGTTTGACGTCAAAAAGATTCTGCCAAACAGGTTTTCCTTTCTTTGCCAAAGAATCTCAACAAATACCAGTAAAACTAATAAAATAATAATTATATAATAAACTTCTTTGCTTCTTTGATTTAGTCTGCTTTATGCAAGGGAGGGAGCTTGCTGTATTATTCATTCAACCAGTGCCTCATTGTTTGTCTCTCTGAGGAATAATAATTTATGCATGTGAAAAGTTTTGTACATTTTCAAGCTTTCATACTTCCTCAAAAAAAAAATCAAATAAAAAATGTATTTAATGGCTTATCGGCACCATGGCTGATAAAAATGAAAAATCTTCACCATTTTGCATCGTCAAAGACTTAACTGATTAACTCTTGGATCTTTCGGCTCAACCTGATTTTTAGAAGCGTAGGACCTACAATTTCCTGTTGCCTGTAGATGGCGCAAAAACAGCATTTTTTTTTTTTTTTGCAACAAAACGCTAACATTTTCCATGTAGCCACAGCTACAGTGTCAAGAGAAAATAAAACGATGGGGCATCATCAAGCTGATGCGACTTTTTGAGGAAAATTCGAGGCGGATCTGGCTAGCCTGCTAGCCGGAGATTGTTAAAGTATTGCAGCCGCAACTTCCTGTTGCCAGTAAATGGCACTATGACAATGAAAATGACAAGTATAACTTAACCCAGCATATTTTTAGTCCAAATTAGGATATACAAGGTGAAATATGTCGTATATTTCAAACTTTTGAGGCAATGTTTGCTCCACATTAATATGGAAATCATTCAAACGCAGATATACTGATCAAACTTAATAAACTAAAGCTGCTCATTCCACACTAAACTGGTTTTGTTTGCCAGTGGGGGGAGAAAAAAAAAACAGAAGAAAACACTGCTATGGATGTCATCTGCATTTGTTGCAAGTTTGATTGTCACGTAGTAAAATATTACCAGTGAAATTGAAAACAGACGAAGCCTCCACCCAACATCAGTTAGGAAAAAAAAAAAAAAAAGACTGGCTCTTCATGCACACACACACACACAAATTCACCCCACTTGGCGTCAAAAGAAGCTGAAGCATGGTCTTTTCCCTCCATGACTTGTGAGTGATAAGATCATCCCTTCTGACATTTTAGACCGAGGCCGCATTTTACATATGAACACCAAATCCCTTTCCTAACCCATTTGCCCCACAGACCAAGGATAAATCTTTCATTCTGCAGGGTCACTACAGCAATGAGAAGCTTTTTGGCCCTAATGGTGCCCGGCCTGATTTAGACGAAGGTTATGTTCCAAACTTCATCTGATGGTTAGGCATGTGTGCTGTGTTTAACTCAGTCTGACTTCCAGCTCCTTCGGATGGCTTTAGTATTGTTTTTTTAAACCAATAAATCCACAGTGCAATCCCCTCCTTGAGTCACATTTGGGTTGTGCACCAGACTTGGAATCGCGGTGCTGGCTGAGATGGTGTCAATGATAAATTGCAATGGTGAAATATAGATTATTCCTTTAAAAGCTGCTGTTTTAAACAGGAATAATATGAGAATCCTCTTATTTTCTGCTTTGTATAGCGTGCCTCTCTATTATTCATGATTTCAGGCGGCTCTTATTAGCGTTTAAATCACACTTTTTACTTATCTTTAGCTCTTGATACTCAATTGTAAGAAATTATTCCACCCAAAGAAGGCCGACGTGTAAAGATTTACCAGTTTATGATGACTTTTGATTCTACAGACTCTAGTTCTGTTTGCTGGTTTGACTCATCTTACCACCGTGAACAGCTCTTAGTTAAGGAGTTTATTTAAAAGCACTTTTCTATTTAATGTGTTTAGAGGGTTGTTCAAATGCAAATACCTGCAAGTACAACATTGTTAAAGGAGTTAAAGGAGTCAAAATTGTGCAGAAATCGCCTTCTTCTCTCTGTTTTGAGAAATTCTCATGTAAAACGCCTCGTTTTTCCGTGAGAGTCCCAGCAATAAGCCTCATAGCTGAGATGCCTCAGTTCTCTGCAGAGGGGAAGAGCAGCTTTCAGCTCTAAACCAAACCCATGCGTCCCAAACAAGGAAGATTCTGCTAATTACATCGGTCTGAAAGCTATAAAGAGGGGCGGGGTGGTGGGAAAAGGGGGGGTGGTGGTGTAGGAGTCAGGGTGGCCTGGCAAACAAGAGAGACAACAAGGCAGGGGAAAGAGAGAGTGAGAAGAAGAAGAAGAAAAAGAAGAAAAAAATAAATCAGGACAGTAATTCAAAGGTTAGTCTCCATTGAAAACAGGAATTTCAAATTCCAGGGCTCTTATATTTATGCATTCCAACGTTGTTATTTTCTATTTCAGACACAAGTTTCCACAATGAAAAAAAAAAAAAAAAAAGATTTGTGTGACATTTTTCTTTCCATGGTTTTGTAGCTGTTCAATCGGTGAACACATATCGCAAGTCCTGCGACACATCGAGTTTCCCTGATATTAACTCGCGCAAAAAGTTCTTTATTCCGTCTCCTCTGTTTAATTTATGAATTTAGTTATAAGAAAATTGTTCTGCTGCTGTATTCAGACGGGTCCAGTGCAATCTATTAAATGAAACGCGTATTGCAGCTCGATTGTGCGCTCGATGAAAGGCGAAGGATGAACACAAGAAATATTCCCCCCTCTAATCCCGCCAGGGCCATAAATTTCCCTCCGCTTATTAATTTAGGAGCAGTCTTTACATCAGACGTGACGCAGCGACAGCCGCAATGTGATCATCGTCCTCACACAAACAAAAATAGCGGTATTAAGCCTGTAAAACATTTTCCTGTTGAGTGTGTGTTGTTTTGTGCATGTGTGTGCGTTCGCTGTCATCAACCGAAGGAATTAATCTGCTCCCGGTTTTTGGTTACGAACTATGATTAAGATGGACGTAGCCACGCCATGCTTTCTCGCGGGGTTTATTTGTGTAATTAGTTCTCCTAAAAATTGTCTCCTTCGTTAGAGCATAGTCATTCAGTTGAGGCTGAAGGTCACTTTCACAGAAAAACCAACTAACGTGAATATAAATTAACCAACCGTAAATTTCCAAATCTCTCTGAATAATTTACATTTTGCATTGCTTTTGTTCGACTAATTACACGTTAATAATTTAGTCGATGTGTTTTGAACGGTTGAACGATGAGTCGGTCTAGAAAAAAATCTTGATTTTGTACTGCAGGAAGAAGGCCGTCGGTCTTCAAAAATTAAACAACCACGGATCCACTTGTGTCCAAATTACGCCCCTGTTGACACCGTAAACACAGTTTATGCACTGAAGTGTTAATTGCGGAGTCAGATGTTCCAGAGCAAAGCTTTTACGCACACGGTTCTACAACTCTACGCACGGCGAGATGTTGTTCTGGGTTGTCTAGCTGTCGTAAACACAAAAAGAGAGCTAGAGAGAGATAGAGAATGTGCACTCGAGTTTATTATATTTTTAATTGCCTCCCTTTCCTTTTTCCCTTTCTTCTTCCTCCAGATGACCCCTCGGCCAACTGGCTGCACGCACGCTCCTCCAGGAAGAAGAGGTGCCCGTACACTAAATACCAGACGCTGGAGCTGGAGAAGGAGTTCTTGTTCAACATGTACCTTACGCGGGACCGGCGGCACGAGGTGGCGCGCGCGCTCAACCTGACGGAGCGGCAGGTGAAGATCTGGTTCCAGAACCGGAGGATGAAAATGAAGAAACAGAGCAAGGACCAACCCAAGGACTAGAGGGAGGGCGGGGTCGTCATTCTTTTTCGAGCAAACACACACAAACAAACAAACAAACAAACAAAGTGCATCCAGACACACGCTGACATCACACATCCAACACGAAGTCCGTTCTCTCTTAGAAACAGAACACAAAATTGCCTTCCCAAAAAACTGCAAAAATATACATTCGCGCCTGTTGTTTCCAATTAGTTTTAGCCTCCAGGCACTAACACGTGAGCTTCAGTCCAATCACGCCGATCTATACAACTGATCAATTGCTTTGCTGATCCCTAACAGGCGCTGAGGACATCGTTAAAGCTCAAGTCTTAAGAACGTCTGATACAGAGAAAGATGGGAGGAGGCTGGAACTTTTGAGTTTGTATTAATGGAGGATGACTGTCTACAAATCCTCCTGGGCTTCTTGTCCTTTCAACAAGTCGGACTGAATATAAAACTGCAGATTGGACGGTTTCCTTTTATGTCCTCATGGTTTTATATTAGACTATTGATTAGGCTTTGACATTAGGCTCCGTTATGAAAGGGAAGAAAGCAAACCGCCTACTGATGCTACAAAGTAGGAGGGGGTGGGCAAACAAGCACTGTTCTTCCTTTTATTGGTTCTTTTAGTTCTGTCTCTGACACCGGAGGCGCGCAGAGGTGCTGAAACCGGGATTTCACATGGCCATTAATAAGCACGAGGAACAGATGGGGTGCACATACACACACGCTGTCCGTCCTTATTTTGCTTCTTCTCCCCTTTTTCCCCTTCTTCTTCTTGTTTCTCTCTGCTGGCAGAATTTGATTAGAAAGCGCCTGATGGTCGACTTTGATACAAGCAGCCAGCCGCCGTTTGTTTCCTGGTTGTCGGCCTAAGTAATGAACAGATACCAGAGCGGGCGGAGGAAGGTGGTGGGTAGGGGCGGTGGTGGGTGGGGGGGTTGAAAGTGATGTGGAGGCAGGGGTGTTAACCCGACTCAGCAGCCGGCGATCCGATTAGACTGCTGTCGATATCGTGGATCTGGAGCCTTCAGCTTGATTTTCGGATGCTTTATGCGCTGCGGTCCGCATCGGCTATCGATGCCCCCTCTCCCGCCTTTTCACGTGAACCCCGAGTTAGCTGGGCTTATCTGAAACGAGGCATCCGATTTTTTTTTTTTTTTTTTTTAATAAATCAGTCCACAAGTTAGATTAACTTTGAAGGACCAAGACTCGGTTTTGTGTGAATCCAAGCCTGACTTATTCAGCATTAGTCGCTACTCTTAACTGCAGTCTTGGTGGCTTCTTCTCAAAATTCGGCTTTGCATGCTTTCGCGCCACTCGCTGTCTTTAAACACCTTTACAAGCCACACACACACTTTTAATTAGACTGGCCAGTAAAAATCGTTCACGGCTGCTAATTTTTCCCTTTGTTCCTTTTTTTTTTTAAGATAAATAGTGCACACACATTAGTGAGTGCATGTAATAGAGGTTTAATTCCTGCAGACAACTATACTTTCTTCTTGGTCGCAGTGGTTCTTGTCGTTGCATTAAAAAACAGCTCTATTTTTATACATACATTAGCATATATTGTGTATTATCTGCTATGCAAAACGGCTCTCTCACATTTCAGGAAATATAGCCTACAGAAAGCGTGCGCAACGGCGGTTTCCAAACGCAACCTGGTCTGAAGGAGCGAAAGACCCTGACGCGATCAGATGTTTACTGACAATTTTTTTGTTTTTTACATTTTTTAGATTTTTTTTCCTTTTAAATATATAATTCCTAGAGATTCTATTGCAAGCGTAGGCCTATTTCAACAGACAAAGTGTAACAGTATTTATTCCTGCGAGAGGTTATAGCAATAGTGTGCAAATTTAATAGCTCGGATCATTATTATCTGGTTAGGCATCAGTTTATGCAGAAGTTTTATTGATCTGCGTGTTAAAACACGAAGAGGGTTGCGAGGCCGGCCTGTCGTCGTGGCGTTATTTGAAGTGTCGGGGTGCTTAAATGGCGTCCGGTGGCAGTTTTATGGACGGATCATAAACAACACACGCTGGCTATTGTGTGTCTGTGTGTGCTAAGGGACAAGCACCAACAAATAAATAAATAATAATAATGATAATAAAAGAAGCACACACATTATATATGTCCCCCTACACACTTGAATTGGCATTGCCTTTTTTTTTGTAACTTTGATTTGCAGCACTAACGACCGGGTTTACGACACTAGCCTCTTTCGCAAAGTCTTAAGTAAGCAGAGAAGCTCCACAATTTCACAATAAAGCAGCAGCAGCAGTATGAACTCCTACTAATTACGAGTACAAATGTTTACATGGTTTGCGCATGCCTCAAGTCAGTCGTCATTTTTAATAAAGGCGTTATTTCGTCGTTTATCTCTGTGTGTTAAATCTGTCGAAGGGGAATGCTTACTGAAAAAAACGATAATAATTAAAAAAAAAAGTAGAAGTTTCTTGATATGAAATATTTCTAATTTATTGTATATAAAGTGAGTAACCTAGTCTTTCTTATTGGAATGAGTTGAATATGCTAAATATTGTTTTGTCCTCTGTGGACATGGTATCTTACTGTAAAATATAGACGATTTTTCCTCTTTTTTGTTTGTTTTTTTGTTTGCCATGTTCTATAGATTTTTTTTTTTTTCCATGTTGTTGTGCCGACTGTCTGAATTATCTGTTCTTATGTCAGTCTGATGAGCTCTCTGTGTCTTTGTTTAGACTCCGCTGATGTGTTGGGACAGATTGTACGGGGAAAGATTTGATTAAACTGAAGCGACGCTTCTGCATTTAAATTATAATTTCTATTTGAACTATTATTGACTGTATCCTCCTGCCCTGGCTATGACTTCCTTCTCGCGCCATTCGCTCCTGGCTGGGAAAACAAAGTTTCTGGAGGTATTTTGGGGCTGAAAATTCTGAAAAAATATGGCTCATTTCCCTTGCTTTTTTTTTTTTTTTTTTTTAAACGAGACAAATCTAAGCCATGTGGCCACAGCGAGGCTCTATTAACGAGTAGGCAACCTCTAGTCACTGTGTTCCTCTCCATGCGAAATGTTCCAGCCCCTTCTTGTATGTTTTTTCTTCTTTCCTCTGTGTTGTTGTCTCTTGTTTCTTTGTGCGATGGCACTGCTGATGCTGGATTCCTATTAAAGAAGAGACTTTACAGTACCACCACGCTTCACTCGATTGCATTGCTCCTGCTGATTGCTAATTAAACCGTAGGCTAGATGGGGGTATACATTATGGATATTTACGATCGACCACTTTTATTTCTGTATTGGGAAAGTTCAGAGAGAGCAGCGCTGCCTTCCGCTGCTTCCTCCTCCTCCTCTTCTTCTTCTTCTTCTTCTTTTCTTCTCGACTGGATTCCCTCTTTGTGGGAAACGAGAGCGGAGACAGAGGCTGAACCGGGGGAGACGCTGAGAGTTAAAGAAGCGGATGAGCCAGCATGTGTTTAAAATATGTGTCTCTTCAGTTGTACACCCGAGCTTAAAGGAGAGGGGCGTCTGTTTGGCTGCAACTCTAAAAGACTGTCATAAACCCATAAACACCCCCCACCACTGCGCGCACACACACACACAGATGATGAGTGCATTCATTAGAAGCGTAGTCATCCGTCCATTAGGAGCTTGTGAAGGGGCTGCGGTTCCTGTGTTTGTATCCTCACCAAATGACTCTGATAGACACAGAGTCTGATTAGAGCTGTGGGGTCTTTTTTTCCTATATTATTTCTCACAGTTATTATAGCTCAGAGCGGAACTTCTAGAAGTAGTAAAAAAATGGCCTTGTTTTGCTGTTAATGCAAAGTAAAACACAGATAAAATAGTAACTGACCAGAAGTGTCTATATATAAATACAAGCCCTGGAGTGTCACTGTAAATGCAGTGACTTCGCACATTCTTCTATGTCCAACAACTGTGGTTGTTGTTTTGTTTGCAGGAAGGGGGCATAGCCAGGATTTTAGGAAAAACATGGTCATGTAAGTTCAGAAAGGAGTCCAACTCCATCCCACCTAAACACAGTGATGTGAAAAAAAAAAAAAAAAAAAAAAAATGTTCTCATCAGGGAGGGGTCTGAGGGATCCAGAAATTTATGCCGCGGGACAACAATCACAAAAGCAAGAGTCATAAAGTGGCATCTTCAGCCACAAGAGCAACAACAGACGCAGCAGATGGCCTGACTCCCGCAGAGTCCAAATCTTATCGAGTCAGTCTGGGAGAACACGAGGCGACAGAAGACACCAAGGACGGGATAAACCCTCAGAAGGACTGTAGCGTGTTCTCTGGGACGTTGAGCAAACCTTCCTGACAATCACACTGAAGCACAAGCACGCTGAAGTTTACCAAAAGGGTCGGTGATAAATAAACAGGGAAAAACTCTCAAGTATTAGAAGGCTGAAACTCTAGACAACCTACTGAGGACATGACCTCTGCGCCCTCAGTGGTACCTCCAGTCCAGAACTCTAGTGTTACCAGTAGTAGTCCATGTGGTACACACCCATAGTTTGCAGCAGAACAGTAACACTCCGTCAGCGATTTTACTGCTTAGCAAAAAACAGAGTGTACAATATATTGTTGCAGTAAGGAGGTAAATTAGTGTGTTTGTCAACAATACTACCCCCTATGAGGCATTTAGGACGATAAATCTCTGCGGTTTTACAGCACAACTCAGTGAAATGGTTTTATATTATCACTGAAGGTGTTATTTATTGTGAATATAGGAGTTTACAAAGGCTATTTACAAAAACTATTGATTGATAAAGAGTGAATCATCATATATCAGTTTGTGACTAAATAAAACTGTGATAAAAGTTCTGTATGTTAAGTGGGAGGTGGGGTTGTTATGGTGTTTCAGCCGTATGTGTTGTAGTAGTAGTATCAGAGAAAGCATGCAGACAGCTAAAGCAGTGGGAACAGCCTTGGCGGAAAGAGGTACGACTGCAACAGTGAACAAAGTCTGAGCAAGCCTCTCTGCTTCGCCAACGCGGCCCAGCCAATGAGGCCTCGGGATTTCAGCAGATTTAAGCCCGGGCCCCAACAAAGACATCCTATAAACCATCTGCGGACTTGACGGCGGATGATTGTGATACTTCTCTGAGGTCTAGCGGGGTCGGAGCTTCATTAAATCCAGAAGGCCCCGGTCTCCTGCTGCATGCAGCCTTCCCTCCAGCCTGAGCTGATTCGCCCGGGCTACATGAGTGTACGCCGAGGGGGTGGGGGTGGGAGGTGGTGTTTGCTGTGACACTTGGCACAGTAAATCTAAGAGAATGCCGCGAGCAGGAGCCTCACACAACAACACACATCAGGCTAATATGAGAATGGATTTGGGTTTTGGAGGCACATAATCACAGGGGAGACATCACGGTCATGTCTAAAGGAGAGGGGGAGACTGGAGCAGTGCTGTGGGTGAAGAAAGGTGTAGCTGCAAAAGTACTCCTTTCAAAAAATGCTTTTTCTGTTCAGGCACTTATACAAGAAGATCATTTAGATTAACAGCAAGCTCTAAGTATACAAATCACCAGTCAGACAATTCTATGCATAAGCCAACATTGTACAACATCAGCAAAAGCCCCGCTTGGTTCCATATATTGCTAATCTAGAGATAGAAAATCAAAACACATTGTCTATCTGTAATAAGATCAAGATTTGTGCATGAATCTGATCTCGATCAGAAGTAATTCATTTTCCATTTAGCCTGTTTTTAATAAAATTCCAAGAGTGTGCAACTCATTGGTTTGGAGTCAGTTGTTGCAGCTCACAGGTCTGGAGTCACTTGTGGTTATGTTGCTGAAATTGTCACCCAGACGTCACCCACTGCAGGCAAACCACCCACCTCCACCTACTCCCTCTTTCTCTCCTCACTGTGAGAGGAAAAAAATCAAGATTGGCTCATTGTGCAGTGATTTAACTGAGCGCAAAAGTAGGTGCAGGCCTTATCATTTCAGTGCTATTTTCAGAAACTAAATGGCTTGCACAAGACGAACCCTGCGCTGCTGCTGGCGAAAGAGGAAAAAAAAAAAAATCATATTTCAACCCTGGCGAACGCGGCCAATCCAATATGTCTCCACTTTATCCTCTCATATTAAAACAGAGTCTACAGATAATAACCGGGCTTCACTGACGCACTGTGAGAGGATGTTAGAGCGCAGCGGGCCCGGAGCAGCTCCACCACCCCACCCGCCCCGTCCCCGCACCACCGAATGAGCTGTTTTACACAGCACAGCTTCTATAATTCATCAAGCAGCGGAGAATATCGTTCATATTCATAAATTTCCTCAAAGAGAGTTATGGTCCCGCTGATGCGAACGGCTGTATGGATCAGATCGCATCAGCCATTCTGGACTCATTAACAATTGGACGGTGAGCCAAATGCTGCTGGCTGCTCTGCACATGTTACAGCTGCCTCTGACTGGGCAGGGGGAAATAATAATAACATCAAATGTAGAAATGATAGCAGTGTGTGCAGCTGTTTGTGGCAAATAAAGAAAGAAAGAAAAGTTAAAAGAGTAACACCCAAGACAGAAGTAATAAAGCGCATGTTAGCAGGGTAGAAAACTGGACGCGGCGCAGCTGCATCTGACAGGGACGGAACAAGTACAACTGGAATATTAATATAAGAACAATACGAATATTACAATTAAATATGAGAAGGCGAATATTACAAAAACTACAAATTCCTTACTGACTGGATTTTTTTTCCCACAGCAGCCAGTGCTTCTCTGCAGGCATACTTTCAAGAAAAGAAGATTTTAAAAATATAAAATAAAATAAATAAATCACACCTACAAATGCCCAAAGTACGTAGACGTAAACGTGCCCTTATTTCACAATTCATAAAATTTCAATATATATAAAAAAGAAGACTATGTTAGGATGTAATGTACTGATATTTAATTATTTATTGCTGGCATAATATTTTTTAATGATGTTAATGTTGTTGACCCTAACCACAACAATTTTAATAACTTTTTAAAAATAATATTTTTAATACTGACAGTGTTTTGAGTTGTGATTTTACAACTCTTAATTAATATTAAATTAAACAAACGATTTAAAATACCCATGTTTTTTAAGTAGAAGAAGAACAAGAAGGCTACAAGAAAAAGAAACATAAACATAGCCTCAAAAGTAGGCTGTTTATATTATAGCCTACATTTCCCCTGTACAGATTTCAGATGTCTAGTAAATATTTGTTTGGCCCAAAACTCGCTTCTGCTAGCCATGTAGCATTCTCGATTCACATGCATCTGCTACAGTAAAAAAATAAAATAATAATTAATAAATGACTGGAGCTTCACAGGAAGGATGAGGTTTCCTGCATTTATTTTCTCCTGTAACTGTAAAAACCGCAAGTGGATTCAGAGGTCAGAACAAGCCGCCACGGTTTGTGTCATTTTAATTTGCTTTAGGAAAAAAAAAAAAAGGAAAAAAAAGTCCGATAGTATCTTTCCCTTCGGGCCAGTAATCCTCCCGTTGCTTTCTCCCCTCCTCTTCCTCTTCGTCTTCTTCGTCTTTCTCACGTCAGTTGTTGTGCTCACTTCCTATTTTCAAACACGGAAACAAACAGCACGAGAGGAGCAGGATGTGCTGCACGCACCGGGGGTCTCGAGCTAGAACTCAGGGGTTAAAAAAAAAAAAAAAAAAAAAGGAGGGGGGCTGATGAGGGATGCGGATGCGTTGGAAGAAGCCGCCGCCGCCGACTGTCGTAAAAACAGCGAAGAGGAAGACGGAAAAGAAGAGAGAGAGAGAGAGGGAAAGAGGATTCAATGCGGTGCGGCGCAATAAAAGAATATGACGGCTATAAAAGTTTATAGCGTATAAATTTCTGAAGGTTAAGAACTAAACGGCTGTAAAGCAAACACGCCGAGAGAAAGAGGAGAGGGGAGCGAGGAAATGCACACACAGAGAGAGGGAGAGGAGGAAATATTGGAGGAAAAAAGTTTCAAATCCCCCTGCTTGATAATTTATTTGGAGGTTATAAATGCACTGATAGGAGCTGGAGGCAGGGGGAGAGGGCAAATGTTAGAGTGGACGCCTCAAGTAGGTATTAGCCACGGGCTTAGGAGGAGGCACTTTGAGCGATGGCAGGGCCCGGGTTTGCTGGGGATAGCTGAAGATGAAAACCGAGCAGTGCTGCTCTCGTGTTGTAGCAGCTCGGGAAAGAGGACGCGTCTCCTTCCTCCTCCTCCTCCCTTTCTTTTCAGCGTTGGGAGTTTTATGGTTTTGCAGCCGTTTGGCTCTATTGAGGTATTTTTGCAGCGTGTATGTGTGTGTGTTGTCTCCCGACCGACCTCCCTTTGTCTCTCTCAGATGCATCCTTACAACCGGGGCCATAAACTCCCCCCCAACCTCCAAAAAAACACGCAGACAGCAGACCCCAGCAGACAGGGTGTGCTGTGACCGGGTCTCAGGCTTCTTTTCCGGCCTAAAGGGCACGGCGGGGCCCGGGCTTGCCGCACGGCAGGGGGGAGGGAGTCAGAGGAATGTCTTGCAGCATGATGTTGAACCTTCTGTGGAAACATACAAGAATGTGTAGGAAGTTTTTTGCTGTAGGGAGATAACACTCGTTGCTGCTATACTAAACACTACTACTATTATTAGCTATTACTTGAAATCTCGCGCTCTTGCTTACGTAGTTCGCACAGCCCTTCTCATATTTCCACAGTGGTGAAAGTGAGGATCTGGGCCGCAGTCTCTTCAGATAATGGTAACAACCGCTTTTTTACAGTCTGTTTACAGCCTGTAATTTAGCAGCCTGCACACACACACACACACTGACACACTCATACACCAACCAGACCCCTCCAACATAAAAGCAACGATCATCTGAGGCAATAAAACGGGTCTGCCTGCGCTCAACTGGACTTCCCTGACACAAAGAGAATGATTTAACTTTTCACTTTTTCACATTTATCAATATTATTATCTTAAATGTAATTTATATGTATTTACAACAGTAAAGGTAGTAAATAAAAATAAAATAAAAAGTGCTAGCTTGCATTTGTATTAGCCTAGCAGTTTGTCTTTAATAGGCTACTTATGCTAGGGGAAACGTTAGCTATGTTTAAATTTGTATTTATTTATTAATGGAACCTAAAATATATGTTTTATTTGTTTTAAAAATGTAACATTTATATAGCCTAATAATAAAAAATTGCAACGTAAAATATAAGGAAAAACGTAACTTAATCGACGGTTACGCACAAAACACGCTAAATGCTATATACCAGGGGCTAATGGTGATAAGCTGTAACATTAAAAAATGAAAATAAAATGCAACATTAGTCAAGAAATCTCGCGAGAATGTTTACTGCCGTTTATATAGCAAAACAAAAGCTTTTATATAACAAGCCTTTATTAAAGCAATGTAGCTCACATGCTATGACCCGAAATTCACCAAATAAAATAATATAAATAATACGTGTTTATGTTTGCTGTTATTTAAACTTCTGTGTGAGATCAAACTAGAGATGAGGACAGAACTAATTTTGGACTGCACATCTCTTTGCGCACCTCGCTTCAACATCTACGGTAGCCATACTAAGTTTAAAGCACAGTTAAAGTCTAGCCAATAGCTTTATATTACTGTTCCAATATTTGCACCTTACAGCGCATTAAATGCATTAACAACACAAGATTTTTCGCTGATTATCCCACCTTTCCTTTTCCACTCAGACATCCCCATAGATGGGGATTTCTCTTTCTCTGTTCCACAATTCCCAAATCGGCCCTAAAACTTGGCTTCCGATTACTACGCGCAGTTGTATTTTAAAGTAGCCTATCTTATTTAGCTTTATGTGCGGATTTAAATAGAACCATAAAGCCACATTATATAGCCTGCTATAATCTCACCCTCTGGCTGCACTGTAACTAGCCGCTTGATGGCGCTCTTGCTCCACCGATAACCCAAGGCTCGCCTGCAGCTTGGCTTGCTTTCATGTGCTTGCTGTACGCGCAGGGGCTCCTTTAAGGGGGAGAACACGACCTCTTCCCTGTTCTCGTATTTTAAAGGGGGTATTTTTTTAAGAAGAACTGAGGCGATTATGTCACTTTCTAACTCTGCTTTAGAACATCCTGAAGCAGCTGTAGATCGTGTTCACACCGTGGCTGTAGAGGAAGGGTTGAGGCCTTTGGAAAACAACAAGCCATAGGCATGCAGGATACTATAGGCTGCCAGGAAGCCTTTATTTTTCCCGGTGCAAAAATCACACGAAGGACGCACGCACCTTGACACCTTTTCTGACTCGTTTCATATTCAGGCTTGTATAGGTGCAGGGAGTGCATAAGCGGATGTCGTGCTTGTGTACTGGAAGCCGGGAAATATTTCTATCTCAGGTAAAAGCGAATATGGGCAAATGCATTCTCACTGTGTGGCTCTGGCGCAAAGGATGCATAAGGTGGAACTGCTGAAAGCCAGTTCCCAGGGTTTCTTTTTGCTCCAAGTACATTGTGGTGAGGCTGAATGCAGGGGTTTACGTCTCCAATGAGCATGAGGCCGCAGGTGTGTGTGTGCGTATTCTCCAAGAATGGCACGAAAACCGTCCTCTGAGTGGCCTGACTTTGACAGCATGGGAGACTGCGAGGACACTTGAAACTGACAATTTTTTTTCGCGCCCCACGCAGACAGCATCTCATAAGCAAACTCTTTATTGGAAATGTAAAACAAGGCGGAGGAGTGGCGTTTCAATAAGACCATATTCTGGGTAATAAATCGGAAAAAATACTGCCGCAATTACCCCTCAGAAAGCCGAGCGTACAATCAACTGATTTAACGCAACCGAGTCTGTAATTCAAGCCGGCGCTGGCAACATTCGGGCCTCTGGTGTCAGTGCTGGAAAATCTAAATAAATTAAATTCTTGTAATGGCAGTTTCTTTTTTTAATTTGACTGATGTGAGCGCGCACCAGACGCGAAAATATCAAAACAAATGAAGTAATGGCTTCAAATTATATTGCAGAATCAGAAGATGGAGTCTCCCTTCCGACGCCTGCCTGGTGGAATCTCCATCACAAGTTCCTCGCATCAGATTGATTCTAGGAAATTAGATAAAAGTAGAAATAACTCCACTGTCGAGCCCCCCTTTTTTTTCTTTTTGATAATCGTTGCACTTTAGGCAATCTTGCTTTTTTACGAGCGCTGGCTGTTCTACGAGGACGAGCTTAACCTTTCCACAACTTATTGCTCGTTAGAATAACACTCCCTATACCTGAGCTCACACTACTCAGATACCACGGCCTTATAGAAAACAAGACGAAACTGATAATTAAATACAAAGATCAGGCTCCCACCTCCCTTCTATTTTCCCCTTTTTGTTTCTCTGCTGCAAGGACGTAAACAAGAACACACTGCCCCCTCCGCTTTATGGAGCTTTACAGTTTGTTAAAGCGTTTACAGCCACTTTTCTCGGAGCCTATTACCCTCTCCGGTCCTCCTTACATGTTTATGGAGATCATATTTATAAGAGCGGGCTATGCGATGGTCAGAAAGCACGCTCTCGGAGCTTGTTTATTCTCTGACCAAGCCGTAGTAGCAGTCGGGAATGGGAACGGGAGGCAGGGAAGGCTCCGACAACTGGTTTTAAAACCTCAATTACATTTATAGGCGACGACTTGTTAAAACCGATACCAATTAGGGAGCACTACCCCTCCACTCTCTCTCTCTCTCTCTCTCTCTCACACACACACACACACTCTCTCTCTCTCCTCCGGTTTGAGTTAACCTCTCTCGCCCGGACTCCCTGACATTTTCGAGCCTCATTCACTTCGTCCCTCTTCTGCAGCCGCGCTCCTTTAAGGATTCAGAAATGGGAAAAGAGCAATTAATGAGACAGATGTTCTAAACTGTGCATTGTAATACGCGCACGCAAAAACACACACATCATTACCAACATCTCAACCTCAATCTCAGCCTCAAAGAACAACAAAAATAAGAAAACATCTTTTTTGGTGGCTTATTTGGAAAAGGTGCATGTGATCAGATGCAAAGCAGCAGAATACTCATCAACAAACACACACACAGCTCCCCTCCTCATCCTCACTTCTTGTTTGATACTACACCCAGACTACCCCCCCCCCCCCCCCCCCCCCCTCCCCTTCTCTTTCTTCCTCTCACTCCATTCGCACTATCACAACCACACAGAGCTCCTCGACTCGACGCCGGGACACCATCATCTAGACTTACAGGGGCAAGAAAAAAAGAAGGAAAAGTGCAAAAGACCCCGTGTGTTTGTGTGTGTTTGCGTGTGGGTGGGTACGCGTGCGCGCCGGTAGTCGTGCACGCGCGTCTGTGTAGCCTACGTAGAAAAGCCAATGGGATGAAGAGCTGATAATAGATGCAAATTATCCCTGAAACCGAACACACACACACACACACACACACTGAGGCCGGGAGAAGAGAGAGAGAGAGAGAAAGAGAGAGAGAGAGAGAGAGGGCGAGAAAGAGAGAGAGAGAGGGTGCGCGCGAAAGAGAGCAAGAAAGGGGCGAGGGAGAGAGAGAGAGAGGGAGAAAAAATGAAACAACTCATTTGCAGAGGAGTAAATCACGGAAAACTCGTTTGAGATCGCGACAGGGCTCCCGCTTATACAGCTCTAACACCGGAATTGTGATGCGCACGAGCACTTCCTCCTTCTCCGCTTCTCCCTCTTCTTCTTCTTCTCCTTCCTATTCTTCTTCTTCTTCTTCTTGTTATTCGCCGGAGATTTTATGGAATCGGTGTGATTGTTTTTATTGTTGTCGCTGCTGTCGTCGCGGTGGTGGCTGTTACTGCTCTGGCTGGCTGCCGTCACCCTTCCTCACACCGCAGCCGGTTCGTCTGTTGTGGCCGTGAGGGGGAGAGAGGAGAGAAAAAAAAAAGAGAGAGAAAAGAAAGAGCCCACAACAACGGTCACCGACACCGGCGGCAGACCTGCCTCACTCTCCCTCCCCTCCGTATCTCTCCTGTGTCGGTGTGTCTCTGCCTCAGACAGAAGAAGCAGGAAAAAGAAAAAATAGTAAAGTAAGAAAACACAGCTGAAAGCCGCCGGTCGCTTCCTCCAGCCTCACTCTGACTCTGCCGAGCCGAACACAAACTGAAACAGCATCAAAACAATAACACAAAAAGATGAGTTCATATTTCGTCAACTCGCTCTTCTCTAAATATAAAAGCGGAGACTCGTTACGTCCGAACTACTATGAGTGCGGTTTCGCGCAGGACCTTGCCGGCAGCCGGCCCACTGTGGTGTACGGCCCGGGCTCCGGCGCCACCTTCCAGCACGCTCCGCAGATCCAGGATTTCTACCACCACAGCGCCTCCACGCTGCCCAGCAACCCCTACCAGCAGAGCCCCTGCGCTGTCACATGCCACGGCGAGCCTGGGAACTTCTACGGATACGACGCCCTGCAGCGGCAGACGCTTTTTGGAACCCAGGACGCGGATCTGGTCCAGTACAGCGACTGTAAGCTGGGAGGCGCGCCCGGACTCGGCGGCGAGGACGCAGAAGGGACCCAGCAGAGCCCCTCGCCGACGCAGCTGTTCCCGTGGATGAGACCGCAAGGTGAGGAAACGGAAAGCCTGCCGTTCAAATGCTGTCTTGTGCAATATTTGCATGTTGCTAAAAGCATATAGCGAATAAGTCTACAAGGTGAGTGTACGCTGCAGGAGCAACGGTGCTGCTTCCTCGCGAGGAGAGGGCAGAATGTGTTGACACACGGGTAGGAAACAGCGGGAGAAAGTTGGGAAAAGTGGGGTTTTAAAGCAGCAATTTGAGGAGGGCAATTAGAACTTCCTGCGTTCAAAGCGGGAGACAAAAGCATGTTTATGGTTTTATTGGCAGCGCCACAACTTGTGAATGACTTTAGGGTTGAATTGCCCCGGCCATATACTGAGAGAATGGACGGGGAGAGTGAAAGCACGGAGGGAGAAGGAGAGACGGAGGAAAACAGACAAAAATAGGCAAGAGACGGTGGCGCGTAAGGGGGGTAGGCGGGAGGGAACTGAACCTCAGAGACCTCTTCATGAGAACCCCCCTTTCAGTAAAAAAAGAGAAAAAAATGAGAAACCCCTGCTTGGAGCAGATGGGAAAGAGTTGGATGTGGTTGTTTCCAGCCAAACAGACTCATTTTAGACATGCAGCTCTGACCCGGTTCAACTTTTACAGTTTTTTTTACGACTTGCCTGAGGTCTGAGGGATTATTTGGCTACACGGTTCCACAAAGAGTTGAGGCAGACGGTAGTGTGTGTGAGGAGAATAAAGGGACTATTTTTCACAGCGTGTGTGTGTGTGTGTGTGATCTGAGACCACAGACCTGTCTTATCCACTGACTGAAACATCAAAATCCTCCACCAAGTGATGTCCTTGTGGTTAAGACTGACGCTGCTGTGTGTGCATGTGTGTGTGTGTTTGTAGGAGCTGTGTGTGACCACCTAGCTGTCTTTGTGTGTTTGTTTTTTCGGTGGCAAAGGCCGTCTGAGTATATGGATCAGGTTCATTTCAATCAGATTATAAATCACACGAGAGAATAAAACGTGTGATTTTAAAAACAAAACATATTTGCTGTAGGGGGAAGCAGGGTTTATAATTGATGGCTTAAAGTAAAAACACCACAATAAGACTGATTATGCAAGAAGGCATGTTTTTGTGTTGGAGGGACATAGAGAGAAAGAGAGAGAATGAGAGAGCGAGAGAGCAGTGAATGGATTGGCATGTATAGTAGCCTATTTTGCTTGAGCCCATATTTCTTCGGCTGTGCTGCTGCTGCTGTGTGAGTGTGTGTATGTGTGTGTGTGTGTGAGAGAGAGAGAGAAAGAGAGAGAGAAAGGGAGAGGGTGAGAGAGAGAGGGGGAAGAGAGCGAGATTTTATTTTATTGCTCGTGCTCTCAATTGTGTTTTTAAAGTGGGCCCCCAGACGGATTGTGCACTTGAAGATTATTATCATAATATATATATATATATATATATATATATATATATATATATATAATACATTTTAAAAGACAACCCATAGTTGTATACAACAACAACGACAACAACTGCTCCCTCCATTCAGCCTTATGCCTCTTACATTTTACGCACTTCGAGAAATAGTGGCAATAATCACATTTACGCACGATTTGTAAACTAGGTCTTTTTCATCCATCATTTACATCTTTAAAGCCAAAGCTTATCCGTGTGTTCCTTAAAATGCACTGCTCTAACCGTGAGTCACAGCAACAACAACATCCCTGCTTTAAAGAAAACTGTACACACTCGTACGCTCGGCTAAAGCCGACCTCATCATCATTTAGACCTCCTTTTGCCAACGCTGACAACGATTAGCAGCAGGATGAATAGTTTTAAAACACTATATACTTGTCCGCTGTGACAGCGCGTCGGCCCGGGCTCCTCTGATCATGCGGGGTTTGAAAAATTAGAGTCAAAACAGGAAACCGAGCCTGCCAGGCCGCGCTGCTAAGTGCCCGAGACTGCTCTGCGTGCGCGCGAAGTTACAGCCAATACACGGTTTTGATTGCGTATTATCGTTTCTCGGTGCGAGGATTTATTGGTTAGGCTGCAGCTGAATAAAGGCGGACGTGTCTGTTTTTTTTTTTTTTTGTGGGTGAAACAGGACGGAGCGCAGCGGCGCCTACCTCGGAAATTTCCCTTTAACGAGGGGGCATAATTTGCAATTTGTATTTTAAAGAGAGATATCGCCTCCTCCACACCTCCGCACCTTTTTATGTCAGAGTCTCCTCGCCGAAGGGGTGAGGGGGTGGGTCTCTCTCGCTCGCTGAATTCGCCTGGAAATACTTCCAAGCTCCCAAACAGGAGGCTTAATATCCTAGTTTGACTCTAAGCTCGTGAATATCACTTTTACGACTTCACCCTTGTGGTTGGAAGTCTTGATAAATCATTTTCTCTGTACGACCTTAAACATGGAGAGAGAAAAAAAGGAGAATAGAAATGTGATTAGGCCGGCGAATGAATGTGCGATACTCTGTATGTCTAATGGCATTAGTTCCTTTTGCCCCGGCTCACACTGGCATCTGCTGTCCAATGGAAACCTCCTTTCTCCTTCCTCCAAATGTCAACTGTCAACTGCAATGCATTTGTTTAGTGCTTATTTAATTGGCGCTGTAAAGGTTCCATGCGTAAAAGGGTCAAAAAATGTTTCATTATCAGACTTGTATCATCTTCTCACTTCATAAAGCATGCTCAAACTAAAACCAAAAAATGGCATCAATCATAAGAAATAAGCTTTATTCCATAAAATTGTCTGCGAGCAGAAGGCGTGGCGTGTCTTAAGTCAGCCTGACTCAGCAAGGGTCGGGGGTTAAATTCCCCTCGCATGTAGCTCCGTCACACGGCTTTTGGATCAAAGCGTCAGTGCTGTTATTTTATCCAGGAAAGTGTTTTCCCATTTCCCCTTAATTCACGGCTGGTGACAGCAGTGGATGTGGCGCCCACTACTCTTTAGAAGGCCCCTGAAGCACGAAATCACGGCGCCAGTCCTGTGACGGATAACACATACAAGACATTTAGATCACCTACAAGACCGTGCGTTTCTAGAAAGACTCTCCTGTCCACCGTCTACCGGCCGCCCTATAAAGCACCCCTGTGCCCACGCATGCTGCACTTTCTTAAGACAACCTGTAGGTTGCTGGTGGGTCAACTGTATAATGCTTCAACCCTTTACCTGCAGGCTTTCCAGCTTAATATAATATGAGCAGAGCAGATAGACTACACAAGACTTCTATGTGATTACAGCAGTAAATACTCCTCCATCAAACTCACTGCCCTCTTCTTTAATTTAATCCTGAAACTTTACTGCCCAGGAAAGAGGGTGTGTTTGTGTGTGTCAGTGCTTGGACCTCCGAGCACTCACAGATAGCTCCAAAGAGACTCCAAAGTCATCTGGTGATTATACGCTTAGACGAAGAAGAAAAGAGAATAAAGATTCTACTCCTGACATATTTGATTTCTGCCACGTGTTCCCGTCCCCCCTTTTTAGGGTTATGATCACTAATCAACGCTAAACTCGCAAAAGCTGAATTTCCCCTCAGATCAGGTAATTTAGAAGCAGCAGTTGTAACGTGAAAGCTTTTACGGTCGCCGGCATATTTTGTCAATGACGCAGCGCTCGTTTCTTATGTGTATGGCACAGTCATCAAGGAAAGACAAACACTTTTATGGAAATATCGTCACTTAAACAAATGTGCTCTTTGTATAAACTTTGGAGAGTTTGCTGCCAGGATTTCGTGGTTTAAAATGTCTTTTTTTTTGCCCACTTTATACAGAAACAACTTCTCGTTTATTAGCAGTGGAAATATGTATTCTGAATGTTTGGGTTATTTGAACGCGCACTGAACAGTTTGACAGAATAATTTATCCCAGGGCATCATCTAGGTGTCCTAACCTGGTTCATGTTGCGCAGGTGATATGGCCAATGTCTCCAAAGCCTGAAAACACAATATCTGACCTTGTTAAGTATTTATACTTTTGATATTGAGTCGCTGCAGCGCGTTCTCTCATGGCTCGCTTACTGTGCTCCGCAAGGCTGAGATGAAGTAAAAAAAAAAAAAGCGGAGTTAATGATTACGCCGACGGTTTCTAGAAATAACTTGTTTTGTGCTTTAATTAAAAGTTCACCAGAAGAGGCAACATTTTAATCTCTGCTCCGATCTTTGCTGTGAGGGATCATTTATTATTATTTTTTCCCCACCAGTTTTTAAATCGTTTACGGGGTATTTATAGCATTAAATATTCATGCGCACTCCTGCGAGCGTTATATAAGAGGTTTTATAATGACTGCAGTAACGGTGCAGCAGAGTTCCTGATAGATTGAAAGAGTTCTCCTTGTTGTGTGGCCCTTTTAACTTGTCCCTGCATGACTATCGCATGATCCCACGCATGCACTGGACTTCTTTTCTTTTTAGTTGCCCTTCGAACATGAATCGGGGACAACGCTAATGTGTGCCAGGGAAAATTACGTCGTTGCCTGCGCGTCTGTTTATTGTGAGATCACCCTGCGCAGTCCGTGGTTAAATGTTCAACCGCGGAACAAAGGAATTTATTGGCACTCTGTGTCACCAGTTACTTTGATAAAAATGACTTCCTCTTAAGCAAATTTAAGTTAAATGTGTAAACGTTTGATTTAGTTTGATGGCTATTGATTTTTTTTTTTTCTATTTTGGTTTGTTAAAAAAAGTCAAACAAGTATGGAAGTGTCACTTTTGGTAGTTCTTTGGTGACATTCATGCCTTCTTAAAACTAATAAAAATCCTACATTTAATCAAGTGTAGGTTTGTTTGTTTTAATGCAAGGTGTTAATAAAGAATGGCTCTAATAAACGCCCTATTCTCTCCCCTGTGTCTTCCCTCTCCTCACCCCTCAAACCTCCCCACCAGTAGCTGCGGGCAGGAGGCGTGGCCGACAGACCTACAGCCGCTACCAGACCCTGGAGCTGGAGAAGGAGTTCCTCTTCAACCCCTACCTGACCCGGAAACGCCGGATCGAGGTGTCGCACGCGTTGGCGCTGACCGAACGCCAGGTCAAGATCTGGTTTCAGAACCGGAGGATGAAGTGGAAGAAGGAGAACAACAAGGACAAGTTCCCCAGCAGCAAGAGCGAGCAGGAGGCGGTGGAGAGGGAGAGGAGGGAGAAGGAGCTGCGGGAGGGCACCGGGAGCGATTCCGGTGGAGGCGGCGGAGAAGGAGGAGGTGGCGGAGGAGGCTCGGTGGCGGTGGCGGTGGCGGGCACAGCGGGGTCACAGGCCGCCGTGAATGAGGATTGCTGCGAGAAAACCCACAAGCAAATGTAGGGGAAGGAGAGAGAGAGAGAGAGAGGTGGAATTAAGGGAGGATGAAGGGTGAGAGACGCGGCGAGGTGGGTGTAAATGTTGGACAGGATAGGGTGGGGTGGGCGAGGGTGGGATTGGGCTGGTTTTTGTCTAAACTGAGGCCATTGGACTGCCCCTGCTGTCTCCACGATTCAATCGATGGAAGGGAACTTGAGTTTCCAAAATGGCGACTGGAAAGCCGGACGGACTGGAGAGGCCTCGGCGCCTCTGTCTGCTGACTGTGTACAAACTGTGGGAATTAAAAAAAAAAAAAAAATGGAAATAAAAAATAAAATAAAACGATGCAAGAAAATAAACTGAAAAGTAAAAAAAAAAAATATCAAAATGACAAGGGCGGGGATGAATCAATCCAACTCAAACAAACATAGTCTACACTAGTGTTCTAAAACAAAATAAGAAAAAAAAAGATAGCTTCCTTTCTTTGTGGAACATTTATCGTGGAAACATTTCTATATTGTTAGAAGTTTATCATTAACAATTTTATCTTTGGCAGCTGTATAGTTTTTAAGTTAAAAATGATGATGATGGTGCACTTTTTACTGTACTTCTCACTTCTATGTTGTTGTTGTTATGGCAATGATTGATGATGATGATGACGATGATGATGATGATGATGATGACGTAGCAATTAATGAAATTTCCAACAACATGAAACTGCCTATTTATGCCGTTTTAGTAGGTCGGGTCTCTTTTTTACACACTCGAATTGTCGTTTTAGTTCGTTTTTTGATCGATGGTGTTCGTTTTATGTTGTCTTCTTTTTTCTCTTTTTTGGGGTAAAAAGCATGCGCACAGTGCAGATTAAGAAAAAAGAGAACATTCATAAAAATAAAAAGCGAGAAAAAAAATGGAAGAACACTGCGTCTTTCTGCGTTTAATCTGAGTTGACTGTAAAGGGTTTTATTAAAGTTATGGGGGCTCACTTAACGGCCGTTTTATTTTTGTCAATTAGGCAGAAATGAGACGTGCTATCCTTTATTTCTTCTCCGTTATCAACACTTTCCCTTCATCCTTTATTCCGGCATCCATCTCCGCACTCTCCCCCTTCTCTCCCCGTCTAATACTCCCTTCATCTCCGCGCGCTCTGTCAGCACCCAGACTGATAAAACCGTTCAGTTCACGAGGCCAAACATTTAAGGCTCGACTCGGAAATGTCCTCTTAAAACAACAGACGCCCCCCTCCTCCCCCACCACCACCCCCTCCCTCCTCCATCACACCCACTTCACACACACACACAATCCACATCTATCCAAACACCGCTTTATTTATTGCCCGGTCCTCCACCTCCACTTACATCATTACAGGCCTCTATATTCACCATTACACTGCCTTCCATCATCATCACGATGACGACTTGGAGTCGGATTGTTTCCATATGGGAGGATCAAACACGGCGAGAGCGGGGGATATTTACGCGTTCACCCATATAACGATACAGTTTGGGCTCGAGCGTGGCAGCGTCGCTGTTCTTCGAGAGAACCAAATATTTGGCTGATCAGGTTTCGATTGAGGAAAGGGATTGCGTTCTTAAACGTGCGTTAAATGTGAAATGTGAATTTCAAAGGAGTCGTTTGACAGTCTGAATCCAGTTTCCAAAATAAAAGCGCGCAATAATTTAATCTGGGAACATGTTTTGCAGCGTTACAGCCAAGAAGCATATATTTACCTGCCCAGCAAGAACTGCAGATGATCAATCAAAAACAAAAAAGCCAATATCAAGCCAGTGGATTATGAAACATCCAAATGTAGCTCTTGGGATGAGAACGACACACCCTCCATACTAAAGATTAACCGTTTCCTAAGATCTTTATATGATTATTTATTGTATTTACTTTCAGATACACATTTATTTCTGCTTTAAGACTTTCAGTTTAAAGAAACATGCCTCTGGAGGAGCTGCACCTCGACTATATATCTGGTGCAGTTCCTTCCATGTTGCCCATTTTGACACTACGGGTTGGGAAATGCTTTTGCCAAATATACATCGACATATAGTGTTTATATATTTCTTTTCCACCAGTCTTAATCAATCCGAGAGAGACTTGTATCGTCCAACATTAAGACATTAAAGGTGACGCTTAAATGAGACTTCAAGTTGAACCTGGACACGACTGGACTAAACTGGTGGGAGATTTTAGGCCAAGCAGTGCTTTTGGGTCCCAGTTGAACCCTTAGCCAAGTGCACATAACCGTAATTCAAAATTCAGCTCCATCACCAGAGGACCAGAAATCAGCCAGCACTGGAGTCACACCAGGACTCCATGTCTAAGTTTTTCACAAGTTGGGTTGTGTTAATTAGATTTAGCTTGGATCATGTGAGCGCAGCGTAATAGCCTAATAATAGGATGTATAGAGCTTTGGGTGCCCCTGGAGGACTTGAATGTTTGACGCACAATAACCCAGGCATTGATTGCTCGCATTCCAAAGCAAAGAGAAAAAAATGGAGTTTACACAAAGCCGACTCATATGGGAAAAGCTCACAAGGCTCTATCAATGGGGATTAAACAAACAGCTCATCACTTTCTGATCCTATAATTGTCCCACATCCTTTCAGATAGAACAAAAAAATAACGTACAGGACGTTTACGCACGCATACCTCCGGCCTGTTAAACATTACACCCAGCACAGAGATTGTATCTTTCTGAACTCGGTGCAGCGAGGCCGGGGGAGATGCGAATCTAAGCATGTGGCCGAGCACCTGCACGCTAGGTGAGTTTCTTCTGCCGCCGGGGAAGGACACAGGGCCAAGGACCAGAACTAAGCACACCTGAACTCACAAGCGGAGGCGGTTTTATGTTGAATGGCCCGGAGAGTGGTTCCTTCTATGACTTTGTAATGGTTTCAGGAGTGTGTTTGTTCTTTGCAACATCCATCCTCCACTTCCAACACCCACTCCGGTTTCTAAGTTTGTTTGCCTACTTTATAGCTATAATATTTCAGCAAGCGTGACACACCGGTAAGAAATATTAACCTGTAATTCTTTGTGTTTTGATTATTGAATTAAAGTGGAGTGCGGACTGTTGCAGCCGAGGCAGACGCAATCGTTCATGGTAGGCGTTATTGCAGAATGATTTTCAAAAGTGACACGTCTGACTGCTTTCATACACGTCCTGTAATGTTGTTGAC
Source organism: Planiliza haematocheilus (assembly GCA_005024645.1). Lineage (NCBI taxonomy): Eukaryota > Metazoa > Chordata > Actinopteri > Mugiliformes > Mugilidae > Planiliza > Planiliza haematocheilus. The sequence continues at coordinate 3,022,931 of SRSE01001373.1, forward strand.
ATTACATCTTCATCTGTTACTCTGCCCCCAGTGACGAGCCAGGAGCGGTCCACTGTGCACTTGGAGCACACAATAGTCTGTGTGTTCTGCTGTGTGGGTCCCTCTCTGCTGCATGTGTGTGGTCTCTGAAAAGTATGAGTCGGGATAAGACACTGGAAATTAAAAAAAAAAAGTAGGAGGGGGGCGGGAACCATCTTTTCTTTTAGTCTTCTTGGCAAGTTTACGCACGCGTCTAGCGCCATTCCATCCCAAGGCCGATCAATATCACATCTAACGGTGTTTTCCGCTTTTTGCGCACGACTTCACGGCCCAGCGAGCAAGACAGTAAAATATTTGACTTTCGCCTGGGTGTTTGTCAGCTTCGGCCGTTTTGTCTTCCAGCTCTTCATAAGCTCAGCGATTAGAGGACACGTTCCGAGCTGCTGCGTATTGATTGTATAATATAGACGCCATTGTGTGATGTGTCTGTGTGTTGCAGCGGTCACTTCCTGTGTGTTGCAGCAAATTCTTCCTATTATATTATTGCATTCGGAGGGAAACCCCGTCGGCCATTGGGCATCTTGGTATCACATGGACCAGCCGTCACGTGCTCAGCGAGGCAATGGGAGGCATACAGGCGAGGAGAAGTGCGGGGTGGGGTGATTTTTTATTTTTTTATTTTTGTGTGTGTGTGTAAATCTAGATAGTAATACCCCGACAATAATTCACGGCCCCTCGTAAAAGGCCGACATTAAATCGCCCCGGGCCTACAAATCACCGACGCCAAATTATGAGTTCGCTGTACTTCGCCAACGCGCTGTTTTCCAAATACCAACAAGCTGCAGCGAGCTGCCCCGCTCTGCTCTTCGCAGACTCTCCAACTTCTCCCTCTTCGTCTTCCTCCGCTTCCCCTGCCGCGTCGTCTTCGTGCGCCTTCTCGTCCAGCGGATACCACCACCGCCATGGTTCCAGTGGGAGAGGCAGAGAAAGGCTCCCTTTCCCTCCCTCCTCTTCTTCTTCTCCTTCATTCTCCTCTAATCCTTCAACGCTTGGTTTGTCTCTTTCGGGACTGAGCGAGAGCATCGAGGATACTCGGCCCGGCACGCAATCTCTCAACCCCACAGAAGTGCTTACAAGGGGGGCTAATGTCTCGCCTGGAGCTGGGCTGTTGTGCGCCTCTTTGAAGCGATGCCCCGCGGAGGAGCCTCGGCTCCGCTCATTGGCCGTTATGCTTCCCGAGCCGGCCTGCAGGAGGCAGAGTATCCCGGAGCAGCGGGAGTTAAACGAGGAGAGGCTACGGATTTACCCCTGGATGAGAAGCTCAGGTGAGAAAGGAGGAGGTGTAAGAGGAGGAGGGGGCGGGAGTTGAGCAAGTTATGAGAGGCGACGAGTTGATTTGTGAGCTGGGGGGGGGTAGAGAGAAGGCTGAGGGGCAGGACTAGAGGACAATGTTGGTGTAAGAAAAGTGGGAAGGAGAGGGAAGCGGGGATTGCTGTTGATAGTGTGAGTGAGTGAGAGGGACAGAGTTGGGAGGTGTGTGGTGGGGTATTACTTGAACCCAATAATTGCGTTAAACGGTCTTTAAACTGTTGGCCCGGTTGCGCAGCGGCCACTGTCGGCAGCTGAACTATGCCTGTCTGTCACTTTCTTTCTCTCACCTTTTTACAGCCTCTCTGTCTCTCTTTGCAGATTTTTTATGGCTCTTCGACCTCCATAAAACCATAATTTAAGACACTGTGAATATTCATTAGATGGTATTGTGCTTTAGACTGAGCCAGGGGAGCGCAGTGGTGGCTGGAGTTTTTTTTTTCTCCGCTGACTTGTTTGAAAATGAAGAAAATCTTCCTCTCCCAACGCTGGTGATGCAAATGCTCATATTCAGCGTTTGGCTCGGCTCTGCTCACCTCAGCGTCCTGATTGTTTTGCGTTTCGCTGTCAGTACTAGCCGGGCCCGATGAAAGCCCATTGTGCTATTGTACTGTCACTACAATCCTCTAATACTATAAACACTATAAATTAGCAGATGGGTTTGATCTCTGAATGCCTGCCCTTTCCCCCGATTGTAAAGGCGGCTTTGTGAGACGGAGCGCACTGGGAGCTGAATGGGTGCAAGGCCTCGGACCGCAACAAACACAAGGCGCACAAAGAGCATTTTATATTTGCGTTTAAATGCTGAATGGTAGCACGTCAAATCTGGGAAATGCGGCGACCCGGTTGGTGCGTAAAACGTGCGTAAAGCTAAGGAGACGTTGCTCACCCCAAAACACCGACACAAAAAAAACAGGAGACATGAGAGGCTGTTTAAGTTTGTCCGCGTCATATTAGTGCATCACTGGTGGAAACCAATGCCAAACAATTTTTTTATGCGTAAAGCTTGTTCGCGTAAAAAGAAAATCGATCATCCAACCAAGTGTTAGAGACAGAGTAACCTTTATCAATTAAATTACGTTCTTTCCAGCAAATCAGTCAAAAAATAATAAATAAATAAAATGAAATGTTAGACTAGAGGTTAGACACAGGAGCTTCCTGGCAGTTAGTTGGGAGAGGATATGGATCTGTGTCAAACTGAATCATAGAATTAAAACTAAAAGTTGTCCATTTGCTTGCTAATGAAAAAATGCATTCGATTGTTTCTTTGGGGAAACAAAGGAGTGAATAAATATTTAAATAATTTGCCTTAAAAATAAAATAGAAAATATGTCATTGGCACACACATGAAAGAGAGAGGAGAGGGAAACACATTTATTTCTTTTGGCACTTCTAATCTTCTCTCCTATCCTCTATCTGTGTGTGTGTGTGTGTGTGTGTGTGTGTGTGTGTGTGTGTGTGTGTGTGTGTGTGTGTGTGTGTGTGTGTGTGTGTGTGTGTGTGTGGAGGGGTCAAGCCAGCCAGCCAGCCTGTATAATGAATTTATGGATTTTAATTTAGATCTGATTCCAGTCCAAGACGTCGGAAGATGATTGGAGGGAGAAGTCCCGGATGTCGCCATAACGCAGTCAAATAAGACTAAACAAGCGCGCTCTCATTAACGGAGCCATTCGGGCTCTTAGACCGCTGTACAACATTTATTTTCGTATAATGTATGCGTGTAAGAAATATTATGAGCGGACACACTAACACACAAATGCACAAAGTATCGCCTTGCCTTGCCTTGCCACAAAAAGGAAATGGCACGGAGATAAACACACTCGCACATACTTAAACACATATTTCCACCCTTCTGACAGCCGGTCAGTCACACATACTGACCGCTGCCTTCAATAAGACTGTGGCAGACACACGCAGACACACGGAGGGAGGTAGGCAGGCACGCAAGGAAGGAGGGAAACACGAGGCTTGGGGAAGGAAATTATTCAAGTGCTGCATGTAGAGAACGCACAGTGAGTGTAAGGAGGTACAGTTAGGGCAGTGTGAATTTTACAGTATTAGATGGGTTTTGTGGACTTACTTTTATGGATATGACTTATATATTTTTGTTGTTGTGGCTCTTCTACTGGTATTTGCTACAAGGGGGGAAAAGGAAGTGAGATCAAGCTGTTTGTTGCAGACAATACAAATAAATGGAAATGTTCAGACAAAATCTAACCCAGAAAAATAAAGTTAATGTAATGCTACCAAACTGAAATGCAAACAGCCTAAAGCCAAGAATGTGTCCTTATACTCATGAAACTGGGTTTGTAGTTTGATAGTCCATCAGAGGGCAGCCTGAATTCACAGCCACATAGACCGTAACAACACCGCAAACAGAGCTCAGTGCAGTCCATGTCATTCGGGGCCATAAAAGCAGAATATCGGAGACGCTCAGGTCATGAAAAGAAGTACCCCACATTCCTGCCTTGTCTCCAGTTTCATTCTTTATGTATTCATATCGTGTCAGTTACTTTTTTTAAAGCATTTTTCTATCAGGCTTAGGAGTGCGCATGCTGTTTCACAGCTGTCCCTACTGGAAGAATACTTAATCCTTCACAGGGCTGGGTATGAAACTCTACATCAGGGGAAAATTCCAGTCAAGTCCATGATCCGGTTCTTTGTTCATATTTTCTGATTTAAATATTATTTAGTATAAAATGTGATTTTATTTAGCAAAAAACATTGTGATATACTCGACTGAAAATTTGATGTTCAACCTTTGCAGCTTCATAGTTGTCGAATCAATTGCAAGGTCTCTTTGGCGGCTGTAGTTTGTGGTGTAGTAGAATAGCATGAACTTGTTGTGCCGAGTGATTTACTATAATTTACAGGCAAATTTCAGTTCCCTCCATTAAAAATTTGCTCGGCAACTGGTTTAAATCGGCCACATTTTTATCCGGTATAGTCCTACACAGTGCCTGTGTTGAGGCATCACACTGCAGCTGTATTATATCAAGCTTATCACAGCTATTAGTCTGTGAACTTTTAATGGCAAGGTTTAAACTTGGCCTGGGTTTCTAAAACCCCAAATTATTATAAGAAGAAAAAAACAGAAGGCAGCTTGAACTTGTTTCCCGATCATTCTTTGTGTGGTGTAAAGCTTTCATCTGCAGAGTCAAATTACAGTTGGTCTGGAAATCTTGTAGTCTTTGCCATAGGAGGCTTAAAAATCAATAACGAATCAAAGTAAATCAATTACCTGTCGTCAGCTGATTTACAGCGAGAAAGAAAGACAGCAGTTGCGGACGGAAGATTTATATCCCCGAGATTTATTTCGGTGTCTAGGAAAGGTATCGGTGACTACGCCCATGAGTAACACGTGAAAATAGACATAAATATACTACACTGATCTGGATTAATTAATTTACTGGTGTCTCTTTGGATATTAAAAAAACGACAAAAACAATAACAAACAGAAATGTTATTTTTGCCAATTTTGCTATCCATATTTATATCACATGTATTTTGATGGCCAAGCCTTTTGGTCTGATAGTGGCATTTTGGCTCGATACAAGTTTGTCATTCATCGTGTGAGGTGGGTTTAAAGCCATGAAGGTTTGGTGTAAACTGGATTAATTCTATACAGGTTTTCTGGTTCTTTCTTGAATATGTAAAGAGAATTATTTGGCAGCGGTCTAAGAGTGAACGCAACAACAGCCGATAGTGGTTATCTAATCTGCTAGACCTAAGACCTGAGGATTATGTAAATCTCCATAAACAGTCTGTTTAATCATAAATTGTTAGCCATGCATGGGCCTAAAAGCCCGGACACATCAAACTGACATCAAAGAACTAGCGTCAACAAAGGCCAACTGTGGTGTCGCCTCAGACTGTTGTGCAGAGCTGGCTTCTCCTGAATCATCCTGATCGGTCAGTCAGCTGTTTTTGTCTTGGGTTTCTCAGTCCAAATGTACTCGCACTGAAACATTCAGACGAGAAGAGTCACTTCCAATTCTCTTTTTGCGCTTTTGTTCTCTGAGGTTCACAGACAACCAGAGACGTTCAATTGGGAAAAAACAAGCTGCAGACAGGGCCTAACTAATGCTGACAGTAGAAGACACACCACAAAACCCAAGGCCACAGACACTCAAAACCGTACAAATACCTCCCTGCCAATTTAAACTATGTCAAACTCAGCATTGTTCAAATTGGTTAAGGTTGGCATGGTGAACAGTAGATTGGCCATACACATGGTGGCTACCTTGTGGGTCTATCAGGTAAAATTCCTGGTCCACTACCAATTGATCACTACCTTGTGTTGGTTGGGGGGGGGGGGGGGGGGGGGGGGGGGTCACCTCATGCCAGGCAGTTGGAAAGGTAGGCGCCAAACAAAAGGTGGTTCCTGTTCATCCAGGTGGGGGTTGGGCATAGGGCTACCAATTAAGTTCCATAAAAACCCTGGTTACCAAACAGATGGTACTCTTGGTGGGCAGTTAATCGTACAGAGTAAACCCTCGGGGGGAATAAACCACCTTGGTGAAAAGATGGGCACTGCAGAGACTACCCGAGCTGAAAAAATTGCCAGAAGTGATGTGAAGGCAGATATGCAGCATCATTCAAGGGACTACTGACAACATTGCTTCCTACATACACTACACTGCAATGCACATTATGATGTCATCCTTGGACATACGGAGATGGGTAGACAAAGTAACTTTCCTTGTAGTTTGCCAGATTCATGTGGGATATCTTGGGCCTAGCTGAAGTCAGTTGGACAGGATTCGGTAAGACCACCCTGGAGGAGATTTGGTACAGTGGCAATGTTGTCTGTTGAGAGATTAATACAGTCACTACTTCTTCAAAATGGAGAGAACCTACAGGGGGTACACCAATAGCTGGAGATTTACTGTAATCACTGCCTGTAATGTCCAGACTTTGATTTAATCTTAAGCAAATGTCTTGATTTACTCAAGATCTGAAGGCATGGATCTTGACTTAAAACCAGGTTATTGCACAGTTGGAGCTTTCCACACAAAATGTTCCTTGCCAATTAGGGAAAAAAACAATCTTGCACGGAAAACCCATGTTGAAAAATATGTTCGGTTAACATTTCTCTGAAGTTCCTAGTGAGTCAAAGCGCAATCCCGAATATTAGCTCCCGGATTTGTTGATGCATCAGAAGGAGCTTTCTTTTCACTGAGATTCTGCAGGGTAAAATGGGTTTATATGTTCGTTTGACCCGCAGATGACCTCAGATGAGCTGTGAAAATGTGACCCAGTTTCTCTATAACCTTCAGGCGTTGCTTGACCTCGTGAAGACAGGTCATGGCGGTTTCTGTGGTCTTACTCAGCACTCACCAGTGCATAGTTCACATGAAGAGTTGTTCTTTTTTTTCCTTTTAAATCACATTAGCAATACCCCGACATGTCTGTTGTAGCTTAGCAGCATGAGACTCAGCGTGTATCCATCCCCACTAACTATATTAATTAACTGTAGTGCTGTGTATCAGTGGCTGCAATCAGTCTGATTTTGGCACCCTTTTCTGCTTTACACCTTCCCCCCATTTTATTACCGAGTACGTTTCCTCCAACGGTAAACACGGTGTGAAGTAAATATCGCACGGCAGCTCAGAGGGACAGCAGCTGAACCCACAGCTCGACCGCAACATTAAGGAATTGCTTTATGGCGTTTGCAAAGCCACAATCCAAATATGTTTGCCAGGAAGTGGAGTTGAAGACTAGCAGTCGCGTCAACAAGTGGCTACCGGGTCTGGATTGTGTCTAGTGAATGAAACAAAGATGCAAAGACTTGTTAAGGAGTTTATTTATTTATGTAATAATAGTAAAAAAAATCAGTGCAAAGCAATATTGCTGATGTATAAGTCATTTTTTTTGTTCCTACTGAATGCAGGGATACAAACAAACGTGCGTGGTATAATGTAAAAGAAGTCACATTTTTAAAAACATTTTCAAGGGCACTCCTGACAAAATAGTACAAATTATTATTATTATTTTTTTCCCTGGTGAAATTGGACTTTAATAATGTTGCCTGTAGCCAAATGGAAATTGTTGCATGGAAACGATGACTTGAAATTAGAATTTTGTTATCCTTATGGTGTGCACGCTTTTGTTACACCACGTTATTTTGATGGCAAAATAAAATACCCCTACAGTATAGCCCCGGTGTTGTTTTATTAGCACTTATAATGCAACAGTTTGATAGAAAATAAACTGACTCGGTGATAAAAATCTAAAATAAGACCAACCTGTTATCTAGGTGGTGATTTTGTGATTTAAAAATAACAATAATAATAATGAACAGATTTTATTTTGAAATGCCACCTTTGTGCGTTCCTCGTGTGTGCAGGTGGTGACAGGCGGAGGGGCCGTCAGACGTACACGCGCCACCAGACGCTCGAGCTGGAGAAGGAGTTCCACTTCAACCGGTACCTCACGAGGCGGCGGAGGGTAGAGGTCGCGCACGCGCTCGGCCTCACGGAGAGGCAGGTCAAGATCTGGTTCCAGAACAGGAGGATGAAGTGGAAGAAGGAGAACAAGGAGACGGAGAGCGGCTCACCACCGGCGGCTGCGGCGGCGGATGATGATGATGATGATTAGGCGGAGTGAGAATAGTGACTCCACTGGTTAAAATAACAGATGAACAAATTAAAGTTTAGCCTACTTATGACAAGTCAACCGATAGGGAGAGATCTTCAAAGTAAAAACACTTTCCACTTCAAATTATTAAATCCGCTTAGAATAAATAACAGCAAAGGAATGAGGAAATAACCGTTTAGCCACTGTGGAGCTCTTAAAGGTTCATTGTCTGCACAGGGAACTTCGTTTGACCTTCTCTCATGTGATCCGCAGCACAAACAGATAAGATTGTTGTGGGGGCAGCGAATGAAACAGTTGCACTTATGACTTCTGTGGATACAAAGCTCATTGTCAGTGTCTGATGGTGGTCTACAGTGAGTTTATTTAAAAGTGCTGGCCTGTGTATTTTTTACACCCGGAAGCATTTTCAAGTTTTAAGATTTCATTTGATCCCTACATCCACCAACCAAACTTAGTGCAATTTTCGGATTATTTAAGGCAATTACAAAATGGAGCGTTCATTAGCCAGTATGCTGGGAATTGTGTTTAAAATTCAACGATGTAAAATTAAAGAGCACGTTTTATTTATTTTGATCTATGCCAGAGATCGTTGTGTTCAAGACGTCCAGCCAACACAAATATCAAAATCCACTCCATTATTGAAAATTTAACTGCTGTAACCATGTGGTTTTCTCCATATTCAAATGATCTCGTTTGTTTAGTTAACTGATTTCAGTTCAGTAAATTAAAAAAATAATAATAATATTAAAGAGCTACTAAGCCACAAACAGGAAATTATGCAAAGCAAATGTCGAGACGACATATTGAATTAGGGCCAAGTATTCAAAAGGACACGTGTGCTTATTTGGTTTAAGGCACTGTTTTGGTTATCCGCGTGAGTATAGGGACGGATGCTGTGTATTTCTGTATTTGCAGCAGTGCTTTCAAGTTATTACTCACATCCTGACTAAGATCCATACTCTTGCTTGCAAATAAAACAAAACTGCACTGAACCCGTGGTCTCATCATTCAGGCGTGTGTGGGAATACTCCTGTCAAGATTTTCATATTCTGGCACAAGACAGCTCCACAATAAGACCACCACTTCATCGTGGATGAGAATAATAAAGACAACTAGGGGCTAAAGTAAGTTCTCATTAAAGCCACATCTAAAAACATTTGTTAAACCAGTTAATCCCTTTGGAAATAGGTTCCATTAGCCAGCCAATGCTGACCTGAATGGGTAAGGCAGTGAATGTGACCTCTAAGTGGTGCACAGTTTGTTAATTCTGGATCGTCATCAAGTCGCTGTTGAAGCAGCCTGGGTGTCTTCTCTAATCAGAAATCACATTTCAGATATACCAAACTGCCCATATCTCCTCATATGCTTGAAAAAGAATTAGAGACCAGAGAGTAAGAGGAAAGTAGACTTATTAAAGTTGATTTATCAAAATGTCACTTTTTAATAGAAATCAGTATTCAACGGGAAGGAGGTTTGCAAAGAAAAATAAATAAATAAATAAGTGCACTACTGAGTTCTAACCAGCCATTGTAGGTTTGACTAGAGAACGTGATCGTTACTTTCACACATTATAAACTCAAGTAATGAGCGTCTGCCCGCTAATATCTTCACCTCCCCGCTGTTACGGCAATTCATTCCAAGTTTAAGTTTCGGCATTTTCACTCGCGTCTTTATTTAGCAGCAATGCAAGCGCGCCTTAAACTTTCCCTTTTCTAGGAAATACAAAAACGTATGGAATGCCAGAAAATGGTATAGTGTAATAATAATATTAAAGCGTCCTCAAACTGTGCAGCAATGTAACATGCGTCTTTAACAATGAAATATGAAAATTAGCGAGCCACCATTAGGTTGGCAATTGTAAGAAAATTATAAAATAAAATAATCTGGTGTGATATAATGATGAAATGAAAAAGCAGAATTTAATTTTATTTATTTTTTGCTGCAGTGTCACAAATCCAGCAATAAATAAATAAATACAAATTATGTTTCATTCTCCATAAACAAACAAACACAAAAATGTGTACTTGGTCTATATATGTAGGCTACAATAAAAATTAAGACAATCTCAAGAACAGCCGGACTTTTTATAATATTATTTTCTTGGTATATTTTTGTTTATAGTAATACAAACTGAAGAACGTGTGTAGTTAAAACAAGAGCTACGTGTTCATTTCTAGGGCTACAGATGTATTCCCAAATATTTTTTTCTTTTCTTTACCTGAGCTGCATTGCTTAAAAATAAATAGATAAATAAATAAAATCCAGGAGTGTTCCATTCGAGCTGCGCAAGGTTTCGCCAAATCCGGGAGAAATTTCAAGAAGATTGAGTTACCTGCAAGCCCTCGGCTGTGTATGTGGAGGCCAAAAAAAAAAGAAGGTAGTGGTGAGAGGGGGATGTTATAGCAGGTCCTAATGTCTTTATGGCGCCCATGAAAAGGCCGGAAACCCCAATAAAAGCAACAAACGCACAAAGGAAACTCAACAGATCGAGCGCCCTGTTTTTTTGCCTGCTGCTTCGAGCTGCTGCTTTATTTTCTGTTAATTTTTAACTTGGAATATCTGCATAGAGGAAACGTTGGATCCGCGTCTCCTGCAACACAGACACTGTGCCGTTTGGAAGGGTCACATGTGGGTCACTGAAGGTTTAAAATCAAGTTTTCTGGGGTTAAAACTGGAAAAAAGGGACTTAATCTGCACGTTGTGTGCGGTACAAACTGATTTTCTGTGACGATTGGAGCTTACGCCATACGTGAGGTTTACTGGTCTTATTTGGATAGATTACTTACGCAGATAGTACAAATATTGGCTACACATTTGCTACCATAAATTGGATGCTTTATTATCCACAAACTGACAAACAAGTACAACAGAAGACTCCTGCCGTCATACTGTATGTGGGTTGGAATGTGTGTAGAATCTACTCATGTTGTGGTTTAAATATGTAATTGTATGTAAAAAAAATACTCATCACAGTACTTCCTAGCATCGCAAAAAGCAAAAAAATTCTAGACTTTCAAGAAATCTTTTTAGATTGGGAACCGAAATCATTTTTGTCATACTGCAGCAAAACGGGCTGCAGCATTGCTTATTTAAAATTCGGGACGCGTTAGATTTGGGCTCAGTTTCCTGTTTGGGAGAACAGGTCCTGCATTAACAAATACAGATGATGCGTTTCAAGACTGTAACACTGGGGTTAAACAAGAATAAACTCTCAAACACTAACAATTTAAATTCAGTGGTAGTTTATTCGGGAAGACTTTTATATATTGCATCGTGTTGTCCTTTAAAGGCTCGAAAGCAGATTTTTGGGGGGTGTTTGTCTTTGCAGTGTCTCTGTGCATCCTGCGGCTTCTTGGCCGCAGGCCGTTAAAATGGTGATGCCTTGCCGCATTGCGAAACCGCTTTTACGCACAGTGTTTGTGGACCGCACCGACGCTCAGGTGATGCCGTTGTTGTGTCTGCAGATCACAATCTGTCTGGATTCCACCTTGTTTTCATTTAACAACGTATTGTGCAGCATTTCATTTCCCGCAGGTGAGGAGATACAAACAAAGGACAGGGACGCCCTTCTAAAATTTCCATCTATTTTAGTCTGAATCATAAAACTGATAAACCAGGTGCCTGGTTAAATGGGATTATGCTTTTCTTCACCGGCCTTGGTCGCTGTTCTCAGCCACATAAAGAGCCTTTACCCACAAATGGTGTCTTTTCAGACAGTGGGTGAGGTGTATTTACACAAGCAACTATCTGGATGTCCGTGGGGCAAATAACTCTCTCAAAAGGTGCTCGTATAATCGCAAGAACTACCGATATTAGAATATAAAGACTTTCTAATTTTAGCGTCAAAATTAAGTTTGACGCTAAATGTATCCTGACAATTTACAGGAAAATATAGAAATGCTGACATGTCTATTGTGCATTTCTGCTACCTTACAATTATAACACTGACCTGACTTCATAACGTTTTGGGTTTAAATGTTACTAAAATGCATTTGGAAAAACATAACCTCCGATGTGGCCCATCCACAATGTTGCGTCCATTATCAACAAATGCACATAAAAGCATTGTGTTAGCATGTTACCTCAACGAAGCTTAAAGAATATTAAATAGAAAAGAAGAAAAGGCTGAATTCATTTCTTTTCTGTTGTGAAAGCTTCTAGCTAGCTGTTTAAGAGGGGCAGAAGAAGAATGAAGAAGAAGAAAATGGCGGCGAAGAATGAAAGAGAAGGAGCAGCTCCCCTCTTCCAGCACTCCGTGAAGAAATGCAATAAATTCCTTGTTGTTTTATGAAAATTTACAACTTTGTGATACAAGTTTATGAGTGGCCGCGCGCGGGGATTGGCCGACGGGCTGGTCATGTGGACGCGCTTAACGTGAACATGAACTTTTTATGATTTCCCAAGTGGCTATATTGCTGCTGCACTCCGCTCCGGCCCGAGCAGCCGCCTCTCCTCCCTTGCCCCGTCCGGGGCTCGCGAGGCGTCGCGCGGAGCCCGGCTACACCGCGAGGAAACGAACGCCTGGCTGTAATTAAGCGGACGAGTTAATGAGAATACTGGTTGTGACTGTGAAACCGGCACGAGGAGGACGTTGACAACAACACCACCACCCTCCTCCTCCTCCTCCCGCTCTTCCTGCTGCTGCTGCTGCTGCTCTTCCTCCCCCGCTATGGCTCCTCATTCCGTCTGGTCTCGTGCTGCTGTCTACGCTAAATCGGCGGACCGAGAACAGTTCCGCTGTTATCAGGGGAAGAGGGGCCGAGCCGCAAGACACTATACCGGGAAACCCATCCCGGAGATGACCTCATTATTTTCATTTTTTTAATTCGTCTTTTTTTTTTTTTTTTTATTTGTCACTTCCCCCTGAGTGGAGGAGGAAGAAGAAGAAGATGATGATGATGATAACAGTGGCGGCGATGAAGATGACTTGAGTGTTTTGACGACTGAGTGACAACTGGGGGAACGCCCCCTCCCCCTTCCCCCTTCTTTCACCCCCCCTCCAATTCCTCACCTCCTCGAGCCGCCACCCCTCCGCCATCCAATTATCATCCATCCATCCGGTCTAGGTTTGTCTCGTGCCATACCGGGGTGCCTGGCTGCCTGCACGCGGGACGCCGAAGTGAGCTGCAGGTGTGTTGGGCTCGTGACGGATGATCAACAAACGGTAAGAGCCCTCCGTGCACGTTTCTACTCCGGCAGACCTGCGCGCATTGCTGCATGCGCATTTCTCCCCCCCTCCTTTTTTTTTTTTTTTTCTTAAAGGAACAAAAAAAAAACAGAAAGCAAGTCAAGCCGCAGATCTTTGCGTGATGCGGATGCTTCTGGTTCATACATTAACGTTATAAATGAAGTGCTACTTTTCCATCTCAGATTAAAGCATTTCCTCGCCGGATTAGGCTCCATGACGAATTATCCAGATGAATTGGCTCTCTAAGTGGTGGGATTAGCTGCGAAAGGAGCCATCCATCGGTTAAAACTCGGCTGCTTGAGATCCGGAAGATAAGCTCACATCTTCTTCTTCTTTCCTTTTTTTCGCCCCCAAAGCCGTGCATGGCGTACTGGAGGGAGGGAATAGATGTGTTCATGTGAATGGCTTTGAAGGTAGAGCAGGTGAGCTGGATTTGGCAGATCGCCATTTTTAAATTAGCTACTGATCATATTTATTTCAGAAGGGGGAAACAGGCGTTAGTTTGTGCATCTTACCGGATGTTTCTTCTTCTTCGTGTGTCTGAACCTGGTTGGAGTAACTGTCAGTTGTAGCCCGTTCCTGAGTTCATGCTCTGCTTTTGTGCACTCATGTTGTGTTTTTGTAAGTGTTTCACTTCCAGACCTCAGTGGAAGAGCTTCCAGGTTCTTCCAGTTGATTGACACGTCGTGTGTGTTGGTGTGTGTGTGTTTGTGCAGACAGAGGAATGTCTCTCTGTCCGTCCAGCCCACTTTTATGACTTTGTTTCTCTTCTCATTTCCTTCCTGGGATGGCCGGGGTGGTGTTGTTGTTGTTTTTTCTTTTTCTTTTTCTTTCTCAGCTAAACGGCCAGAACACCCATCACCCCCACCCCCTACATGCACACACACACACATTCACACACTCCACCAACAACACAAGCTCACAAACACATCTGCAGGTCTGTCTTTCTGTCTATCTGACATCTCTTTGGTCTGCAATTTGTTGCTGTCTCAGATATCAAACACCTCTACTGGAGGGGATTCCTTCATCCCTAAACACACACACACAGAGATACATGAGAGGATTTCTTTTACGCTGCCCTGAGAGTAATTCTTCTGGACCCATTCCCAAACTCAAGGAGGCTACTAATTTAGCCAACATGACTCTTTTACACCGCATATTGTTTGCTTCCGGCAAATACTCGTGGGAGAATCGCATGTGTTATATCCATGTTCTTTTGGTGATCACTGTCACAGTATTGTGCAAGTAGCTGAATAGCTGCACATCTTCGGTCATTTTTAGAATTAATCACCAAACCACGCTGCTAAAAATATATATAAAAGTGTGCATTAATAATTACAGACTAAGAGAATGAATTTATGGATAGACAGTAGCACCTCTAACTGGACAAACTGGTTTCTCGCGTGGTGAAATATGGCACTTTGCTGACAATAGGAAAATAAGCTTTCACGCATGAATGTGGAAAGAAATACCCCGCAGTGTCTTTCTATCTGAACCATGAAATAAATATTGAAGTTTTCATTGCTTATAAAAAAAGAAAGCAGTCACTCATGAATGGAAATTTTACGCTGCAGGGCCTCGGTAATACAGAAATGTCAGTATTAAAAGCATTGCCGGCCTGCGACACAATATAAAAGCGAGGTGATACATAGATACCGTCTTTACGCACACGGCCAAAAGTTTATAAAAAAAAATGTCTTTTTAAAATTAAACATTGTTCGAGAATTAGGACAACAATTACATTGCCTTATAATCTCAGACGCAGATTCAGGATGCTAATGTTTGATTGCATGACGTGTGATTTTTGTTTTGCAAATTATTAAATTGAATGTATATTTAAAAAGTAACCATATTCTTCACATAAACTTTGTGCCAGCTTTTTTACCACCAGCAGCAAGAAATATAACATGTTATTATCATTAATAATAATAATTGTTATCATGCCATTAATGGAATAAATACTAAAATGATTGGTGTGTTGCTAGTCTTGTTATTATGTTGTTTAAAAGCATGTGCTCAACAATTCCATCTTAAATCACATGCAAGCCGTCTCAAAAAATTAAAGCTGAAGTAAAGATTTAATAAGTACACTACACAGCCAATTCCAGGTACAAACACTTTAATATGTTGATAGGAGATACAAACAATAAAACACCTTCCGTTTCAAGGACCGTTTTTACTCTGTCAAAAGTAAAACTGGGTAGGCTCACAAATGAAAATCACAACAAATCTACAGCTCTATGAGCCAAAGGAGCGGCGGCCACAGTAACGCCTAGCCGGGAGAGAGTTGCCGTTTGGCGGAGATGCTCACCGGTGAGCCTCCGAGCGGTCCTGACACTCTCCTACCAAAACGCTCTGGTGCCATCTAGCGGTGCGTTGGCTAAAGTACCAAACTGTACAGGAGAAATACACACGACAATGTCCGCATGATAAAGACTCGAAGAAAAACGCGCGTTGGTTCCTGTTGTAATACTAAACATATGTGTGCGTTTGAGTGTGTGTGTGCTATCTAGCTGTTGACGAACCAAGCAAGGGTTTCGCTTTTCCTTACTTTTTGTCGTTTGAGTCATGAATATGGGGCAGGGGTCGCGCGCACTCGAGCGTGTTTGCGCGCGCACGCGAGAGTGTGTCTGTTGTTTTCTCTTTTTCTTTGATAAACATCGAGGGAGATGTTGAGATTTGCGCCAAGGAGAAAATGAAGAGAAGTCGTTCTTTTCTTTTTTCTCCAAAGTTAGCCCGAGCAGCGGTTGCTGTGTGGTGAATGAGGCGTAGATGAGAACAGGCAAACACACACACACACACGTCGTGTTCTCCATGTGTGAGAGAGTAGAGTGCGTGTTTGGGCCCAATGAAAGCAATGCTCCGAAAGTATTTATAAAAAATAAAAAAAAAGTGCTGATGAGAGGGTTTTGCTATGCGCGTGCATGTACTTCAACGTGTTAGTGTGCGAGTGTAAATCTAATAACCACTGATTGCTCTCTGATTTCATCATTGCTACTAGCACTCACTAGCACATCTGTTGTGCAACCCTCCCAAATACACGCATATGTATCCAGGTGTGTGTGTGTGTGTGTGTGTGTGGTGGGGGGGGGGGGGGGGGGGGGGGGGGGTGCGTGCGTGCGTGTCTGTGATCATGTGTGATCATCTGAAACACCCTTGTAAAAGGAAAGGCTTGAAATGATCCACAGTGTTGTAATGTAATTTATGACCCCAGCATCATCTGACTTTAATTCGGCATTCAAAATCAACTTCAGTGCATTAAGATCGGGTAGAAGAGAAATCAATATTCCCTCCTGTCATCTATTTCTCTTCTGCTCGACATCCCAAACACCTCGATTGGATTTTCGGGCGTAGGGAGATTGCGGCGGCAGAGTCAGCGGGGAGTTCTACATGATTATTCCGCTTTATATAACCATTCAACCCCATTAATATTCATGGCGCACACTGTCATTTATAATTGGCTAATATTAATACGTATTAATAAGTTTTACAACTAAGTTATAGTAGCGCATTGTGAATAATAATACTAATACTACCAATAATTACAATAAAAACAATAATAATTATGTATTTTTAAAAAGATTCTGTTATGTTATATTATTATTTACTGTATGTACCACCGTAGCAAGTTGCTTATGCAATAAACACAGTCAAATAAAGTCGCGTGCTATATGACGTAAAAGTGAGCTCGCTTTATTTAGCTGAAACTTTGAGAAAATAAGTGTCCCTCCACGTGATGGTGCATTCATCCGGGCGTTAATCTTTAACAGTTCCCGGGGCCCTTCTGTGGCCGAGGGCTCGCGCCCACCGTAACAGTCCGGTGAACTAACCTAGAGCACGAGCTCACAGTACCCTGAAGGACGCAGCCAGCCGGCCCCCGCTGCCTGGAAACCATTAATAGGCAACATTAAAAAAAAAAAAAAAAAAAAAAAACACTAGCCAGGCAGTTTCTTTGAGTTTGTCATTAAGTCGCGGGAAAGGTCGGCCACCAAGCACACACACGCAAAAACAAAAACACACTGCTACTATCTAGGAGTGTATAGAAAAGTATTTTGGAAAACGTGCTACTTTTCCTCTTTTTCCGAAACAATTCAACAATGGGACGATTCACCCTAGTATTTAAAGGCGTCCATTTTTAAAGTCTTTGAGATAATTTTGTTAAACACATTACATTATTAGATTGTTTTGTGTGGATTAAATAGATGTACGTTACGTATTTATTAGTTTACATTTACGAATAAAACAAAAAATAAAAGCAACATGCGCAAATTATACTTAACACAAATTATACACGAACTAAACGCAGTTAATTTTACCTCCATTTTTACTTCCTCGGCCGACCGCGGAAGGAAAATTTAAATGCGTGACTGTTTCTAGTGTAATTTTCTCTCTATGATGCTTGAAATCAAATCCTGCCTCACCAAGAAAACACGGCCAATAAAAAAGAAGAAAAAAAAAACGGCGTAGTTTTAATTTCACAGCCGTTAATTATTTCACAGTGCCTGTTAATAATAATGCGTGAAACGCTCGGGGTCTGAGCGTCGCCGGGGCTGACGTGAACCGCGATTGAACCGTGCAGTGTGTGCACGCGCGTTCCTTGTGTGCAGGACAGCGCATTTGTTCATCTGTTGTTTGCTGCGGGCCTGTTTTTCAGTTCGTCGCCATTCCTCGGACTTTACAAGGAGTCATAAAGAGTCATAAAGCCATAAAAGCCCCCGAGTTCTCTCTGTGTGTCTCTCTCTCCCTCTATCTCTCTCTAGTAGATTCCTGGAGTTCCTTCGGCTGCTCTCAACTGTTTGCACTGAAGCTCAGTGCAGGTTACACCAGTCTGATTTACTGCACAGGAACATTTCGGGCTTAAAATGCGCATCCGTTTTGAGACTTGTAATTATCACCGTGCCAATTGAAAACCGTGGGAGACGAATCACATAATGACACATAATTACGCCGTTTTAGCAGGTATACACACCTTCTATTTATTATTATAATTATTATTAGTTATTAGTACAACAATAGTGGTAGTAGTCATAATTATGGCTGTATGGGGCGCGCCACAGACGATGTACAATGTGCGCTGGAACTATTAAATGAGCAAAGGGAGGTGGGAAATGTCTTAAAAATCCATGCTAAATACGTGACCTTTCATTCAAACAAAATGCACAAAATCTGACCTTCAATCAAAGAAATGTAATTCAAAGAAAAAACATTAGGTTCCCACAATATAATTAATGTAAAATGTGTATAATTTGCCTCCTTTTTTAAGTATTTTGAGGCTGGTGAACACATGGTACGGGATCTGAGGCTATTCCTCCACATTCCAAGGCTTGTAGACACTTTAGCTCATCCTACAGATTTCCGGTGACGTTTAGACAGTAGTGCTGTCTGTTCTCTATTTTTTATTATTTTAAATTTAATATCCGTGCCGGTATGTGATTTGAGTGTACAACACCATGTAGGTTATCCTGTAGCAAATTATCGAGGGCCTTTGGATGAAAAACAGCCCACAGTGTGAATGAGGTGCTCTGCTGAGTGGTTATCTTATCTCTGTCCGTGAGCCGAGGCGAGCTTTGATGTTAGTTGCCTAAAAGCTGGATTTTGATCTCATCTGAATCCGACATGGCTCCACTGAAGTGTAGAATCCTGTCGATGCTTTAGTTTGTTATTGATTGACTGCAAGGGCTTTTTCTTTTTCCTAGTAAACTAGCTGAGGTGATGTAGGTGAGCCGCCTGATTGTTTTGGAGATTTTACAACCACATTTCGCCAGCTGTGAATTTTGGAGACAGGAGTCAGACTGTAAGAGAATGTGTGTGTGTGTGTGTGACCCCAAGTACTAACATCTACTCCTACTTTAAATGTATTAGTTATTGGCTTGATGTTTTCAGCTGTTCGTGTATTTTCTTATTATCACTTTCCTACATTGTCATCGTGGTCTTGGGTCTTTCTAATAGTGATGAATTGAGACAGGAAAATGTCCTGTGTCACCTCACACCCTAGTGAAACAGGAAGTCACGGTTGACCTTAAAGAGATCCTAAAAATAGGAACATCTGATTGGGAATTACTTCTGCTTTTAATTCATAGTATTTTCTATTGGTAGCAATAATGCAAAAATAGCTATTAAATGTATCTGTATTCAATCTTTCTTCAATAAAATGGGTTTGATGTTTGCAAATTTGTTGAATGGAAGGCAATAAATAATTCTGGAGGGCACTGTAACTGCGTTGCTTTGTGGTATGTGCTTCAATTATTGCTCTCCCCCTACTCTCTCCTTTTCCTTCTCCCATGAACTACTATAGCTCTCAAACGCACCGACTCATCCTGTCTCCGTTTCCATATCCCGAGTCTTCCTTTCTTTCTTTCCTTTTTTTTCCTGCCATTTGCAGCCTTGCGCCCCACAAACTGCACACACCTGCAGCGACACACAAAAAAACATTAGCTCCAAGGCAGCCCCACACACACGAACACACACAAACACAGACAGCTAGCATGCTGCTACTACTGTATGAATGTCTCAGGTGGTCACATGATCTTGTAAATGAAATAAGGCCATGTTGTTGCCTTGAAGAGCAAGTCACACGAGGCTCATAACCTAGTTTTAGGCCAGCTGAGGTCAGTGTTTAAGCTATGAGGTTTTGAGTTAACGTGAGCCTAAATATGGGCGTTGGCAAAACTAAACAAAACAAAGAATAATCAATGAATGGATATTTAATTTAGCATACTTGACTCCTTCTCAGTATCTGCATTTGGGTCACAGCAACACTTTCATAACAATGTTTTAAATTTATATTTGTATTTGTAGTTATATTATCCCAAACATTTTAACCTTGGTAGTTATGTTTTTTTTTAAATAATAATAAATGCATGCAACATTTATAAGACACTCTAACATCACCTGCTGAGGCCTGTCCTTAATTTACGCAATGTGGTGCCATTTAATTCAGAACATGGTAAACACGCACTTAACAGCACATCACTCCAGTGAGGCACAGACTTATCTTTAGTGCTGCAACACTGTATAAATCAGAATATGTCACTCTTCTGTCAGGACGCCATATCTAACCCTCCAGGTTGCTGCAGGTAGTACTGATGTTACGGCAAAACAACAATCACGTAAGAGCGTGCCACACATCGTATGGGTTATAATGATAGTATTACCGTCTTGTGTGAGTGTGTGTGCGTGTCCCAGGGTGTAGGCTAAGCCGTGCCTGTCCTGTCCCGGCTGCTAGCTGCTGCTCATTAATGATTAAACCACAGTCAGCTCCAACACAATGCTGCTGCTTCCCGTTCCCACAAAGCGGAGAGGAAGCACAGCGTCCTGCCAGCAGCGGAGAGGGAGAAAACGGAGAGAGAGGGAGGGAGAGGTCAAAAAATGAAAGTTAAAAACACAGATTGCCCCATCGGTCTGCGTGATCCTGCACGTAAAGCGAGAGGATTAAAGTTATTCTGTCCTCCCTGCTAGTTTGAGAAAAAAAGAGAGAGGAGAGAAGACACGGCGGAATGGATGGGGTGGGAGGGTAAAGTAAAAGTAAAAATAGAGCCTTTGTCTCTATTTGTCAGTCGGACTGTCTGCAGTTCGGCCATGCGGACAAGTCAGAGCCTGTAGGGAAAGCACAGAGAAAGAGACAGAGAGACTGAGACTTATTTATGGCTGCGGTTATTTTATGACCTCGGCGACACATATCCCGCTTGTAAGTGCGAATGAAAAGCAGGCCGTCTTAAATTTCTTTCTTCTGCGTTGCTTCTCTCTCTCTCTGTCTTTAAAGCACAATAAAGTAGCAGAGGGCAGCGATTGCTACTTCTTACACTTTAGATGGGTGCTACTATTCCCTTTACAGTTTGCCTTTATTTATTTTTATTAGGTTTATATCCGAGACTTCCAAAACAAATTAGCTAAAAGTGTCGCAATAATATGACGTATGATAATAATCTAGACAATGTAACTTGCATAACTTGCTTGAATATATTTCTTATTATATATTTATATTTCTAATATAAATATCTATGTGAAATGTTATTTTAGTAGTAATATTTAGATAATTTATAACATTTTGCAACCATATTTTCGCATTTGAGTATTTGTTTAATCTACATGTAGTTGTGTAAACACATCAATGTACTATTTTGCAATTAATATGTTTAATTCAAGTCGTAAAATTTCATTAATTAGAAGCTACATTTTTTTTCTTTCTTATTGCTGCTGTATGCGCACTTGAGGCTAAATGAGAGCTGGTTAAATTAAATGTAATTCTCTTTTACAAATGGCCACCATGGAAATAGTTTCAGGCACTAAGTTATCAGTGTCAAGAAAACGGAAAACTTCAGGACTGTTTCTTTTCTTCCTCCCCTTTTTACCTTTCAGCCCAATCAGTGTCACGGCACCAGAAAATAATAATTCACGGCGCACATTGATCAACCCGAGCCGACTTTCTACTTTAGACCATTTTTAATTGTATTTATACAAAAAGAAAAGGAAAAAAAAATAAATCCAAAACATCATATCTGCGAGTAAACCATTCACAGAGCCCGAATACAAGACCGGCGTCTCTCGAGTTATCTTTCAGCAATAAAACATTACCGGCTATCAGATTATGTTCAGAAAATCCCTTCCAGATTATCAATTACTCTTCTGATGGAGGAAATAACCGCGATGAAAAGCCTGCGGTGGGAATGGGACACACACATTGACCAGGAAGGGGGACGTAAATCTACCCAGCGACCAAACATAACGATTGCAAATATACAAACACCTCAATTATAGCAGTGCAGAGCCCGCATAAAACTGGAGACAAACTCGCATACCCCACTGCATGCACACACGCACGCAAATGGGACCACACGTGAGTCGTGCGCGCTCCCGGCAGTGATTTACGCTCGACAAATTCATTTTAATGCGGTCGGTATTATCTGCAAAGCACCGGGAATATGTTTTATTATTCGGTTGCCTCCAGTGGTGCAGCAGAGGCACCCCTTCCCCTCCCCTCCCCTCGGGGAGAGCGTGTGCGTGTGTGTGATGCTGGGTTTTATGGGTCCAGCAACAGACGGAGGAAGACACACAGGGGGAGAAAGAATCAATTTAACGCGCGGAGGATTCCGGTGTGATTGCGTAATTTCACCGGGTACCAGAGGAAGATTAGAAAGAGAGATTGGATGAGAATTAGAAAAGAGAGAAGGAGAGATTGAAGAAGGGAAATGGGAAAAGCGTGAGGTGGTGGTGGTGGTGGGGGGCTCGCGGTAGTTCCCAGACCCCCTCCTCTTCCTCCTCTCTCCAACTAGGGGCGGACGAATGCCAGGCACGGAAGCTTCCCATTGGTCAGTCGGGGGTCAGCTGGTCTCTGTCTCCCCCCTTATTCCCCTCCTCACCCCATCCCGTATTCTCCACTCACATACACACGCACTCTCTCTCTTGCTTCCCCCCCCCCCTCCCTCGCTGTATGTCCCACACTGGCACACAGCCACCCCGATAACCCCCACCCTCACCCTCCTCACCCCCTCCTCCCAATCTGCGATAAACTAGCCTAAGTGATAGCAGCAGCCCGTCGGACTGTCGGCTATAAAACACAACAAATCATAAAGTGCAGGCAGGGGAAGGCAGAGGAAGGAGGACGGGAGGGAGAACCGTTAGCCGTTAGCCTCCGTCTACTCCTCTTCATCGCGTGAACGTTGTTGTTGTGTTTGTTTCGTGCCCTCCTGTCCTCCCCTCTCCTCTTCTTCTCCTCGTCTCTTCTCCTCCTTCTTTCTCCTCTTCTACTTTCTCCCGATGAGTTCCTATTTTGTTAACTCCTCTTTCCCGGTGACACTACCGGGAACCGGTGGAGGCGCGCAGGCGGCGGCGGCGGCTGCGGAGTCGTTCCTGGGTCAGATCCCGCTTTATTCGTCGGGATACGCCGCAGACCACCCCCTCAGGCACTACCCGGGGGCAGCAGCTGTTACTGCCGCCGCGGCGGTGGCATACAGCGCAAGTGGAGGCGGCGTGCACCAGGACAAACCGTATGCGACGTCCACCTACTACCAACAGGCAGCCAACGGAGCGTACAGTGGGCACCGGGCGGCGGCAGTAGGGGTTGGTGTAGGGGGCACAACCGGAGCCGGTGCTTGTAACTACGCCGCGGCTGCCACAAGCTTCTACCGGGATAAGGAGCACCCGTGCAGTCTGGATGAGCACCAGCTCTTGCTAAGCCCGGACGGAATGCACCGTAAAGCGGAGTGCAGTGGAAAGGGGCTATTCGGTGAAATGGACGACAAGCAAGCGGCGTCAGCCCCCATTTATCCGTGGATGCAGCGGATGAACGCGTGCAATGGTGAGTGTCTTACTCTTCCCCTTCCTTGCATATTTTATGATCCACCGTCATAAAACTGACGTCTGTTTCCTCTGTCAGACTCTCCGCTGTCTCCCCTCTCTCCCTTTCCCTCCTCTCTCTCAGTGGCTTCTTTATGATCCCCGTTTGTTGGCCTGCCAGTCAGTCATGTGCTCGGTATTTTATTGTCCGTCATAAACCGGGTTTGTTTGGGTTGTAGCTGCTGTGACCTGCTGACCGACGCTGCTACCGAGCAGGGGGAAGGAAAGTTAGAGGAAGAGCCTGTCAGACAGTGTTGTGGGTGAAAACATTGAGCAGATAGCAAGATATAAGCACAGACAGGACTAAAAGCGTGCAGTGTGTATTTGCATTTTTTACTGTCCCTGAATTGTTCTCCTTAAATGTTACGTAAGAGATAAAATAAAACTCTTTCACTGTCAACATATTACATCCCTCTATTGACAAAGGAAGAAATCTATCAAAGCTCCTACTGCTATTTTATATATCACGACCTCTCTTATCTTATATGCAGCCTGTATTGTTAACCTTGCACTGTTTATTCAGAACCGATAAGATAATCTGACTTGTAGACGCTTCCAAGTTTGTAGTGGAAGTGAATTACGCAGAGGCAGCTTTTGATAGAAATAGTTTGATTTATCTCACTCCTTAAAATAGGAGCAAGCCAGTGCTGTTTTGCGCCGTGGCACGGATTAAACCAAAGTATAAAATAAGAACCGGGGTGTTTTTGTTTAACGGGGGGAAAAGACGGCCTGTTGAAAGTGAAGTGAGTAATGGTGGAAGAGGCAGCGCTACTGTTGTACAAAAGCCCTGCAGGACAATGTTGAGTTTTGACAGATGATGTGGAAACAAGCTCCGCCGCAGAGAAATATATATATATATATATATATATATATATATAAGAAGCATGGCAAAAAAACGCAGCGCGCAGTATATGTATAAATGGCTGAAGATGTAAATGGCAGCTGGAGAAACAACAAACTGGTATCCAAAAAAAAAAAAAAAAAAGTGCTCCTCCATAATCTGGTTTTATTTATGGTTATTTTGATTTAGATATGTGCCCTGAGTGGCGTGCGGTTTCCCATCCACGATCTGCCTTTCAGATCGATCCAGAAACTGAAGCTGAGAAACTGACAACATGGCGATTTGTTTACCACCAGGGGCCAAAATACTGTTAGTGTGGATCAGAGGAGAATAAAGCCCTGGAAAATGATCCTCGCAGGGGATCTACTCAGTGATATATGACCACTACCGTCCATACTGGTGTTATTATTATTGTAATATTGGTATTATTATCACTATTATTATTATTATCTGTAAAAATGCTTTTAACAACGAGACGGCCAGGCCTAATAGTTTTGAAATATTTGTTATTTCTCTTAGTTAAGATTAATATTTAATTAAAATTAATATTAAATAAATATATAATGCAGCTCACGGGAAGTGTATGCACCTTTATATTATATATATATAGTATATATATATATATTATTAATGACACCTAGGACACTATATGTTTAGCGGACGGATAAAATCCTAAATTTCTCACAAACTGTGTTTGACAAACATAGAATAGAATAGAATAGAATAGAATAGAATAGAATAGAATAGAATAGAATAGAATGGAGTGAAGGTGACTATGTCTCTCGTATGTCAGCAGTAATAGCTAATACGTTATGACTTTGGTTAAACTGTAACTTCATGCTCCTCTCTCAGGGACCTTCGGCAGCCCCGGGAGACGCGGGCGGCAGACGTACACGCGTTATCAGACGCTCGAGCTGGAGAAGGAGTTCCACTTCAACCGGTACCTCACGCGGCGGCGGCGGATCGAGATCGCGCACGCGCTCTGCCTCACGGAGCGGCAGATCAAGATCTGGTTCCAGAACCGGAGGATGAAGTGGAAGAAGGAGAACAAGCTGATCAACTCCTCGTCCTCGTCCTCCTCATCCTCTTCTTCCACGGCGAACGGTGCAGACGAAGAGGAGAAACGGACGGAGTGAAAGTTAAAAAATTAAACATATAAGACATATAAAAAGAGGAAGAGGAGGAGGATTGAGGAAAAAGACACGTCGGTTAGTCCCTTCCCATCTCAAAGTTCGTCCAGACATTTGATGTGAATACTCTGGGAAAAAGTATCCTACATTTTTTTAAACATGTACTACTAGAGAAGGATGGGAGAGAAGAGGATTCCTTTCTTAATCCCTGCCATTTTCTTTAGGCTGTACTTTGCCTGTCTCTGTGGTCTAATTGTTGGAAATAAGTTGTAAAAAACAAAACAAAAAAAGACTCTAGATAAAGAGCCGCGAAACTGTGGAAAGGACAGATAAAATGAAGAAATGGGGTTTTAAAAAAAGGGAAACAGGGGCGGGGGGTCGAGGGGTCAGGCTATATTACATCCAAACTATAAAATACAGTAGGCAAAATACGTAATCGGTGACACGTTTTTTGAAACACCATTTCTTGAAGCATTCCAAGAAAATCACCAGACTTTTCTTCTTCGTTTTCATTTATAATTATCAATTTTATCAAATATAGCCTACTTCTTATCTTCTTTCAGGCACTTGTTTTGAAGCTTTGGGACGTGACCCCCATCTCCCCCATTTTCCTTATCATTATTATTATTATTTTGTAAATGTGTTGTGTATTATACCTTGAATTATACGTGCGAACACGGCCTGCACGTACAAAACAATGTGTGGGAGGGAGGGGGACAAAAGTATCGGAGACGTGCATATGTGTCATATTTAAAATGTAGTCTGTAGAAATCAGCAAGGACAAATATCTTTGTACAGTGAAAATAGTGTAATTTCGGGTGAGGGGTGGGGGTAATTTAACCTTTCTAGTTGTATACTTTACCAGTATAGAGGGGGGAGTGGGGGTGTTAACCTACTGATGTTATTCTCCAAACTACCTAAAGACGTTCAGGAAAAGTGTAGCCTATATTTTATGTATTTTTACATTGTTTGTTTATGTTAGTGTTTTTTGTCAAGTAATTACGTATACTACCTATGAGAAATGTTCAATAAAACGTTAAGAAATAAACGGAAACAGGTTGTTTTTGGAAAGGGGGCAGGGGGTGTTGGTAGTTAATGTATTCAAACGAGTTCAGTAGGCTATCAAAAGATTCCGAAGTCGAAACGGGTTCATGTTATGATTTAGTGGCCTACTCACAGCCGCGCTCGAGGACTCGTAAACCTTTTAGCCTCTTACTTGTAAGTGTGAAACATGCGCGCACATTAGCTAGGCTATTTACGGCGTGCGAGGCGAGTCCGCGGCCGGGGCCAAGTAAGCGCACGCGGCGGTCCGGAGGGGAAGTGACAAGGGGCGCGAGCTGCTTCTGCTTCTGCTGCCGATGCCGCGCTGAACTAATTGATGACCAGCGCGAGGGAGAGAAAGTTGACCTGTCCTCGAGCCGGGTTGCCAGACACGTCTCTCTCACACACACACACACACACATACACGCACACACACTCTCTCTCTCACACACACACACACACTTCACCCAGACAAAGTGGACAATGTCCTCGTGACCCTTTGAACTCTGCTTGTCCCTTGAGTGACCGGCGCGCGGCTTCCATCTTGGGTTTCACTGATGCGCGCGCGTGAACACTAAAAAGCCTTTTCCTGTTATCTCGTGCTAATCGTGGACATAAAAACATGGCTGCGCGCAGTAACAGAGTTAGCATTATCACAATGGAATGGTTTTATTCCTGTTGGCTGCTTTTCTACTCAGTTAGTCTACACGACAAAAACAAATATGGTATGAAATATTATTTTGATGTTATCCATATTATGCTGAAACGTGCACATGCAATAAGAGTCCCATAATGTTGTTTATATTTTAGGAGTTCAGTAAGAGCACATTGGATAAAAAAAAACAATTCTACTATTTCTTCTTATTAATTATTTTATAAAGGCTATAATACAGAAGAAGGTGTATATAGGTGAAACACTATTGTAAATGTTGAGCTCACTAAATTCCATTCCACTTATGGCCCTGACTATATTTTGTTGTAGTAACTTCTTCAGTTGTGGTATGTATTGCCAAGGCAACATGAGCTGTCAGTAAATAATTAATCCCACTCTGAGGAAATGAACTACCATGGCACGCTGTGTGAAAATGCATATTTAGATTAAATATAAATGCACGCCTAATATATATATATATATACATAGATATATAAGACAATAACAGAGAATACAGTTAGACTCAACATCAGATGACATCCTCGGCATAATATCTTGTAAGGTTTCATCAAACAAGCAGAAGATTTGATTTAGTTTGCTCTTTAGACAAACCCATAGGCCACTTCTTTGACTACGACCGAGTCACGGTTGGCGATTTGATTCCCACAATGAGTCTGCTGTCGGTTGACTAGAAAATAGAAACTACATGCTGGCAGATGTTCCATGTTAAACACAGTGGAAATGGTTTCACTGTGACCCAGAGGGCTCGCTTTACAGACAAATGCATTAACTGCACGCACGTGTTTGGCGTCTCTCATAAATATATATATATTTTTTTTATGGTGGATTTTATTTTGTCTATGCTTTATATCCTCTACTGAAAGGCATGTGCCATTTATGAGCTTTAACACATTCTTATTTGAGCAGTATACTTCCTGAAGTGATCACTGTAAGAGTTTGGAAGAGTTTTATTACACTATCAGATAGACAATATCTGTATTTCTTCAACTTCAAGTCAAAATATTAAAATATCTCAAACTGGAGCATCTCAACAGAATCTTAACATCTGTGCGCAGCTTGAAATTAGGGTTTAATTGCTCTATAAATTACATGAAATAGTGCATACGCTTGCGCGACTAAGTCAAGAATATATTGAGCCGTTTGAAAGATTATTTTGTTCATTAGCAATCTGTGCAGAGGCTCTAAAATCTGTGGCTCCTGCTGAAGGACCTTGGATTAAAACACGGATCCTGACCTCTGAGCTCACAAAACATTACAAAAGACGGGTCAAGATGATCCATAATAATTCAAATGTAAAATAATAAATACACGCAACTGAAGAATCAGAAGTAGTTTTTGAATTGTGCCAAAATGGAAAAATTTCAGCCGCTGATCGCCTCAAAAACTTTTTTTTGGACAATCGTCAAGTTGCCTCATGGAAAAAATATTCAGAGTGATAGTGGAAATCTATATATAACAAGCTGTTCAGAAGTGTGTGCCAACTGGGTCAGTGCCTCCTGCTGTGCGTGTCTGTGGCTTTCAGGCCATTCCTGGCACATTTTGGGCTCTGTAGGCCCCTCGCTCAGCTTTTAGGCCAACGGTAGGCTGATTTAGTACTAAATGCTTGTGGATATAATAATAAATCTGATGTATGTTTTGCGTTTTGTGGCCCCCTGTTGCTGTTTGTTTCCATTTTTCATTTCCTATCTGCTTGGTTGCTTTAAAATATTCGAGATGATTTTCATTCCAGCTGCTGGTTTCCTCTAGCCGACGCAGTGTGAGAGCAGCTGAGTGTCTGGCCCGGGCCACTACACAAACTCCCCCCGCGGAGTACATTCATTTGTATCATTTCACACACAAAAATCTGGAATTCTTCATCTGTCCTCTGTTGTAGCCGGTGTGTGTCAGAGATACAACGAAAACTTGCAGAGTACACACTGAGGCTTACTACACACTCACACACACACACGTATAGAAGCATACAGAGGCACCCTGGTTGAAATGAATCCCAACACGGGAATCAACAAATCATAAATCAGCAGATTTCCATCCAGTGTGGACGTCACAGATCAGGTTTAACATTCCTCCTATGCAGCTGGAGGCTGGAGGGAGAAAGAGAGACGGCGGAGGCGACATAAAGAAAGAAAGAAAGAAAGAAAGAAAGAAAGAAAGAAAGAAAGAAAGAAAGAAAGAAAGAAAGAAAGAAGAAAGAAAGAAAGAAAGAAAGAAAGAAAGAAAGAGGCCTCTTTCTTGGCTGACTGTTAATGCACAAAGTTGGGGTATTTTTGTGGTGGTAGTGGATGCAGACATGCTGTGGTTGTGCAGACTGAACGCCGTGTAACACAAACTGCAAAAGAAAATAATAATTGTAATTAGAATTTGGATTGATGCAGTCACCTTTTTGACAGATAATATTATTGCAACGACTACGTTCACGGTTTGTAGAGAAATTGCTGCATATATCGTAATTTTTAAATTATTTTTGTTGTTACTGACGCTTTTATCTGCAGTACGTGTGCAGGCCTGAACTGCTGTGATGGCCTTGTCCATTCTTTAAGAGGTTGTGTTGTGGTTTAAGTTAGCCGGGTACTAACTTACAGCCTTAAAAAAAAAGAGGAGCTATGATATACACACACTCATACCTACATTCACACAGGGGCAGATATGCAGGGATATGTTTTAACAGCTCACTTTTTTTCCTTTTCTTTTTTTTTAGAGGGTCTACTTTCTCCCTCCCTCTTTGTGATCAGTGCAATAAATTATGTCTGCAGTAGGTGGCGCTCTGAGCCCACCCCCAGCACCTCGAGCTGAATATAGGGTGTGTGTGTGTGTGTGAGAGAGAGAGAGAGAGAGAGAGAGAGAGAGAGAGAGAGAGAGCGAGAGAAAGAGAGAGAGAGAACTGCCCCCGCCCAACCCATTATCATTAGAAACCTCAGAGCATGAATTACCTCTCCAAAGTCATCGGCGAGAATTTACGACTGGTCAACAAAAGCACGTGACCGCACCCCCTCCTTCTCCCTGTGTCTCTCTCTCTCCTCCCTCACCTCACCCCTCACCTCCCCCATCACACACACACTCCATCCAAAACGCACACACACACACACACGCCACCCCACCCCCATATTTGGACGGCGCATACATAGCTAAAAACGAAGTACAGTGCAACGCCATAATTCACTAATACATCATAAATCGTTGAAAGTACCCGCGTTATAACGACCAAGAGAAATCTAACAAATCAAGCGCCCCTTAGTACTCAACTGTAAGCTTGCAACTCTCTAAAACAACCTAAATGAGCTCTTACTTTGTAAACTCGTTCTCGGGGCGCTACCCAAATGGCCCCGACTATCAACTGCTAAATTATGGAGCCAGCAGCGGCGCAATGAACGGCGGGGCGTACAGGGACTCTTCCTCCGCCACCATGCACCATGCGACGGGCTCTTACGGCTACAGCTACAATGGCATGGATCTGACCGTCACCAACCGGGGAGGGGGGAGCGGCAGCGGCGCCAACACCGGAGGACACTTCGGGGACGGCTCGGTGGTCGGGGACTCCCGGGGTTTCGGCTCCCCGGCACAGGAGCGGGGGTTCAGACAACCGTCCAGCTGCTCCCTCGCCTCTGCGGAAGACTCTCTCCTGTCACACGGTAGTGAGAACACGAAGCTGGGCGGCCAGAGCTCGTCTCCCCGCTCGGAGCAACCAGGAAGCGGTAATCTCAGCTCTCCAAACCTGTCCGCCGCCTCCTCCGGCGGTGGCGGCGGCACGGCGCAGCGCTTCAAGGAGCTGGACGACGCGTCGCCAGAGACCGAGGAGTTGCAGCACAACCGGGACGTCCGTCACGGCGGTAACCCGCCACCCAGGACCGGGCACCCGCAGCCCGTGCAGAAGCAGGAAGGCGGCCCGACGGGATCAGCCGCTGGCAGCACGGGCAGCGAGGCTCCACAGATATTCCCTTGGATGAGAAAGCTGCACATTAGCCATGGTACATGCTGCTCTCCTGTTTACAGCTTATTAGCTCTGTATCATAGAAGTTCCAGGGCGATAATATTCATAATGCTGGCTCAATAGTTTGTAGCTGTATGTATGGACACATGGGGCCGGTGACAGTGAAGTGCTTGTAGAGGCTGGGGAGCCATAGAGCTACGTGCTTCTTTGTACACACACCAAAGATTCAGCAGACTTATTGCTGCTTTGATTTGATTTGAGTAAACTGGCTGCTTGAGAATAGCTTAAAGACACACAATTAGCCACGGTTCTTCGTTTCTGTCTACACCCCACCAAGCCTTTTTCCATTGCGTCAAGATCATATTTTCATATGGTTGTCAAAAATCCATCAGCGAGGTGTAGGACTCCCAAAAAACATAAGATTTATTTTGCTTTTTGGTTTAGTGCAGTTTCGTATTTTTAATTGTCTTTTACTAGTTGGGAATTCAAAAAAGTAACAGCTGTGCAGCCTCTAGTTAACCAGCTGAAGAAGTTACGCATTAGCGTGTTTTCTTTTAGCGTGTGCATCAGGGTGCAATTTGTTTTACATTTTCCTCCCGTACAATCCAGGGACGCCGGATGGTTGCCCCCTCTGCGTTTCTTTCTATTTTAGCAAATTCCACAAAAGTGTCATAAATCTGTCAGGGGGAGAGGCAAGCCGGGCAGCAGAGCCCAACAGACAGACTGGGGAGCGCAGACAGAGCCGGGTGGGAAAAGAAGAAAGAGTTAGTGAAGAAAAAAAACAGGAGAGAGGCTACGAAGGCTTTGGAAGCTGAAGCCTTTGAAAAGTGAAGCTTTATTAGGTGTGGGAACTTTAGGCTATTAGAGAGGTGAGGCAGAGGACGGGCAATAAAATCCTGAAGGGGGCTAGAGAGAGTGAAAAGGGGGGAATCCAGAGGGTGATGGTAAGAGAAAATAGCAATGCAGCAAATACAAGCAAATCTTTTAGCACGGGCTGTGGGGATAAATGGCTGAAATAAAAATGCTGAGTGCCAGTTTTACGCAATATTGGTGCGTCTTTACGCACGCTGGATTCAGATAAAGTTTCTGCATTGTGTGAACGTTTGGTGTGTATATTGAGGAGATGGGCACAGTATATTTATAATCAACTAGAAAGTAGCAGCAAGCCTTCAGAAAACGCTATCTAGTGATATTTCAGAGAAAACGTGGTGGATCTGTTATTTGGTGCATTCGAGGACGTTGTAAATTATTCGCCCTGCACTGCTCGCCCCCTCTGAGTGTGTGTCTTATTTCTCACTGATGGCCCGTTTATGTCACATACGTGTGCATCCAAACACGCTCCTTTAACAGCCTTTTGTTTGCTCCAAACCTTCAGATATGACGGGCCCCGACGGCAAACGGGCACGCACGGCATACACCCGCTACCAGACGCTCGAGCTGGAGAAGGAGTTCCACTTCAACCGGTACCTCACGCGGCGACGGCGGATCGAGATCGCGCACACGCTCTGTCTCACGGAACGTCAAATCAAAATCTGGTTCCAAAACCGGAGGATGAAGTGGAAGAAGGACAACAAACTGAAAAGCATGAGCCTTGCCACCCCTGGCAGCGCCTTCCAACCGTAGAAATTGTGCCATTAAGGAAAACACAACAACAACAAAAAAAAGAAAAAGAAAGAAGAAGAAGAAGAAGAAGAAGAATACAACCATCCATCTCGTTGGAAAGGTTACTACCATGTACAGGCTTCTCAGGAGGGAACCGAGAAACAAACGGGAGGGAAATTTTAAGAAAACATGAAGAAAAAACTAAAAGAGGCCAACGGAAAATGGAGGGACAGAAGAAGACAGTGATGAAGAAAACACACAAACATATTCCAAATCTAGATTTTAAAAATTCACACTATCAACTGAGAACTGTACGGCAGCGCAGCACTTTTTATTTGTTCGGCATGTTGGTCTGTTGGTGTTTTAGGGCAACAAAAAAAAAATAATGACTGTGGTACTTGCTCTTGTTGTAAAAAAACAAAAACTTATCGTTACTGTATGTTGTCGTCGTTTAAAAAAAAAAATGGCTGTCCGGAGGAGAGGAGTCAAGGAAGAATATGCTACCTACTTTCTACCGTACAACCTTGCTACCTAGGCTACCTATTGTTTATTGACTAAATATCGTTTTGTGTCAAGTGCGATGTTTTGTAATTGACCAAGTGCTTTCTAGAAAAGTTAGCATGTGAGCTCTTATTGTAAGTTATTTACATGACCCAGCAGCGCCTATATCCTAATAGTTTGACCCCCTCCCGCCCCCCTTGCCCACCCCACTCGTTACTCACCATTAAAATCTGCCCGTATTTTTTATTGAAGAAGCAAGGAGTGTGTGTGAGTGTGTGTGCGTGCGTGCGTGTGTGGTGCGTCCGTATCCATCATAATGTTGTGTATAGCTATCAAAAACGTAACTGTATTATATTGTTATTATGTCTATTGTAATTATTGGATCTATGTTTCAGAAAAATGGTGTATATAAATATATATTGACATTTTTAAATGTGACCAGTTGGCTATTTGTAGTTGCAGTGTGGATGAGTGCGCGCAGGTGTGAGAGTGTGCACGCATGGAAGGGAAATGGCTACCGTCCTTTAAAGGCCTGTGAGCGTTCTGCCAGTGAGCTTTTTGTATTTGTTTGTAACTTGGAGAAAAATAAAAATCAACAACAATTATATTGACGTTTCTTGGTCTCCTCGAACCGCGCGGTGGTGTTTGGGACTTAGAAGTTTTAAAGATAACAAAAGGAAAAGGACTTCCAAATGGAAATGTAAGCGCACTTTGACCTTAAAGTGGTTTGTGCAATTCAAACAGGACTGTTTGGTGTATTTGCTGCAAATCACATATTTCTTGCGCGAGTTTGTGTCTCGACATGAGCTGTCACATTATAAACTTTGCCTTGGATGCAAAAGAAGAAGAAGAAGAAAAAAAGCTTGGCATCTCGATCCGAATTAAACCGCACGAATCTTGGCAAACTTTTAAATTCGAGTCAATTTCCTGCAGACGAAACATCACGGCACAATTCACTTCTGTGCATCTTCGCCCTCTACGCGTCTTGTGCGTAGAAAAGTTTAAACCCGTCGCCCGGAGGTCTGTCATCCATTTACCAGGCTTTTTTTCTAGAACCCTGAACGCCACATTTCCAAGGCGACAACATCCTGGACCACAGCAGCATCACGAGCTCGCTAATCACTAAACGAGCTCGAGGCCGGACGCGCAAACGTCAGTTTCCATCCCCGCTGACCAAAGCCAACACAACAAACTACCTGCGGAGGACAAATTGGTCACTTTTCTCCCTTTTCCGCCCGAACGGAGGCCACTCCCGGACAAATTAAGTTACCGTCTCCTGGTTTCAAACTGTAAACAACCAACTGAACTTTTAAACTCACCGGCTGATGGTGCTGCCGTTTTCCCTGCTCATGCACGGCCTTCTGTCTAAGCTGATGGCGGGGGACACATCTGGACGCAACCTCTATCTCCTGCCTCTTCTATGTGTGTATGCGTGTTGAGATATTTTTTTTAAGCTAATCCCCTTCTGCTTTGGGCCAAACTATAAAAAAGAAGACAGCTTTGACATTTACATGTCAAACAGATGAGCGTTTTTATCTCCAAGTTGGATCGTAAAGATCAGGCCTGGCCTCAGACTGATACCTCTCACTGGCTCTCCTCTGGTCACGTGGGGTCCATAAAGTTAGTTTTATGGTTTTGGGGAGTTGACAATGTACTATATATTTCACATTCTAGAAAGCAAGTGACGGTTTAACGGCTTCGCAGGGATCCTAAAGGGGTCAGTAAAGTAGAGAGAGTGGGAGAGGGAGGGAGTGTGTGTCGGAGAGAGAGAGCAGGCCACTACTACCGGCCGCTGCTCCAGCTCCGGTTCACACTCTTGGAGACCCGCGATCTCTGTTTCGTACCGCTCCGGACTCTGGGAAACCCCGGTAGAGGGAGAAGGCCAGGACGCACAGTAAGTAGAGTCTGAATGTTGGTTGTAAGTAGGGGCTAAGTAGAGGGAGGGGTGGGGTTTTGTAAAATGAGAGAGGTGAGTAATTAACATGTCACTCACTCACTGTGTAGTACTCTTGTATTAACGGACTCGCGGAGTGCTGCCCAGCTCCGGTGTTTTTGAGACATTTGAGAATGCTTGTTGTGGCTGGCCCGGGCCGCGCGACGGTCGTGGCGTCACAGATGGAGAGAGATTATGAACGTGTTTGTGTCTGTGTGGGTACACGCGCATTAGTGTGTCGCTCCACATACGCGCGTCACTTTTTGTGTGTGCGTAATGATGGCGCACAGGGGTTGCCAGTGTGGAGAGGTGACCTGTAGTAGCCGCGAAGTTTGAAGGAAGCTAAGACTGCGTAAAGGCCAGCTGCAGTTATTGAATTTTCTCATCTTGCATTTTAACATCGACTTGTTTTGACAGTTGCATTCACCGAAAAGCTGCATATCTGACACAGAGAATATTGTTGTTTGCAGTGTATGTGATAGTTGAAGGAGCAAAACTAGATCCGACGCGCATATTCCCAGTGGATCAAATGTCTCAAACACCATTTTTACGCACAGCCATCTTGTGCGTAAAATGGATTCAATGACGGATTAAGAGCTGTAAAAATGCCCATGTGTGCTCAGACTAACCACAAAGCTGATGGACAAGGACACACATACGCTCACGCAGACTCACACACTGGAGTGATATGAGTCCCCCCTCCCCTTCCTTGCATATTCCAAGCAGGATGGGTGTGTGTGAAAAAGCGTCGTGGATACAAACATTTTCAAGGTTCACATTTGGAGGGGTTATTTCACAACAGATCTTTGGGGAGTTCTTTGATTGTCAGCCGGCACGCACTAGTAGCCTGTATGTGGCACAACACTAGCTGTTTGTTTTTTTTGTTTTTTTTTGTTGCAATGAAAAGCCTTTGGACTAAAGCAAACTTAAACTGGACGCAGAATAATTTCCAATTCCTCGTGTGAAAATAATCACAATCCAAAATTAGAAATCACAAACAAAATATGTGTGACATGTCTGAAAATGTCACATCAGGCTGGACGAGATATTGGTGCAATTCTTGAACGTACATTTGCATGATGTATTTGCATGATGCACACTCTCTCTCTCAGTCTTGAGCAAAGTCACACACATAGCCTATTGTACATAAAGAATGAAACCACGTGATGCATAAGCGTTCAGGTTGCCAGAAAGACCCAAATACCAGAATCTGCAAATCTCCAGAGAAGCTAGCGGATCTTTATCTAACAGGCTTCAGATCAGAGTTAACGCCCACATAAACAATGATAAAGTAACCAGTTTAGGCACGCGACGTTGACGGAGCCGAATTAATTATTAATAGATTTGATAAAGCAATACTAGGGAAGTCACGTGACTCCGTTTAAACCACCAGTAGGCCCAAAAGCTGTTTCAGTGAAATTGCGGTATTGATAAAACGCAATGAAACAAATATCCGTTGAAAATCAATAGAAGTGGCGTTTTATTAACAGCCACATATAAAAACCTTTTTGTGAGTGCGACGCCCGACGTAATCATGTTTTGATTTTAGACGCGGAAATTCACAGTTAGAACCGTTATTGGTGGATACGTCCAAAGAAGGCAACGGTTCGATGGGAATTTATGAAATAGTGAGGAAATAAGTGTAGGTTGTGTTGGGGGTGGGGGTGACGTGTTCACGTCTTATTATTTCCACTGACCCTTTATATCTTTATTAGATCTCAGTACAGTTTCCCTCTGATGTCTGAAGCGGGACTGGTGCTGTCAAACAGCGCGGCTACCAGTCACGAGGCGCCGTCCGTTTTCGTCGCGCGCACCGTCTCCTTATGGCGTAGATTAATCACGTCAATTGTCTAATGTCTCGTGACACAGCGGATGCTCACATTTTTTTAAACACTGCTTAGAGTTTCAAACTTTTTTTTCCATAGATATATATATTATTATTATTATTTTATTTAATCCACAATGGTTTAAGTGTTGAATAATTAAGACAATAACAGTAATAATATATCTCCTTTTATGTTAAATATGACGCCAAACGGCACCCGGAAGAGGCCGACAAACGACAAAATATAGAGGGATGGATGACATCTTAGCATTGACATACAAAAGAAAAAGTAGTAGCCTATAGCCTAATACAAAATTAGACACCTGAAGAGGCATTTAATTTATTTATCTATTTAAATAAAATTTATTATAAGTTTGCTAAATCGTATTTATAGTCAAATGATAATAATAATAAAAAATACGCAGAGAGGCCATTAGAAGCATCTGGAAACTACAGAAAGAGGAAATGCAGTAGTTGGCGCAAATCTTGTTTGTAAATGTCTATTTGCGGAAGAGTTTTTAAAT
This sequence comes from Planiliza haematocheilus, assembly GCA_005024645.1. Lineage (NCBI taxonomy): Eukaryota > Metazoa > Chordata > Actinopteri > Mugiliformes > Mugilidae > Planiliza > Planiliza haematocheilus. The sequence continues at coordinate 3,060,396 of SRSE01001373.1, forward strand.
TATTATTTTATTTGTAATATTTAGGCCTATTACTTTTTTTATTATTATTTTTATATTATCTATTTAACGCTCTCAAATGAAGTGCCCCCCTCTCCGTTTTACAGAGTGTTTTACACTCAAAGTAAACCTAAACTAAACCTGTTCTTACAATATTTATACAGCTACTAGCCTACTTCACGTAAGAGTGTGCTTTCCTCGGTCGCGACCACACAGTTAATCCGGTGTCCTCCGCTCTCCGCTAATAAGAGAGGAGGATTCTGCTTTCGGAAGTCCCTCTGCTCTCAAACTCTCATTTGTTATGTTCACTTTACATGTGAAGTCAGCCTGCCCCGATGCATTTTCAGTCTGGGGATTCCTGGCGCTGCCCTCCGCCATCGCAATGATTTTTCACAAGCTTCACAGTGTTATTTGGAGCCATGTTTGGGATACCATAAATTATTGAGACACCAGAGGAGAGGGGGGGGGGGGGGGGGGGTTAAAAGTGAAGGAAGGAGCTCTTCTCTGTGGTAAAAGTTTTTTTGTTTTGTTTTTTACACGATGCTTTTTTGAAAACTAGAATAATGATAACAAAAAACTCGCCGTTTATAGTTTCTGTAGTAATTCAAGTAGCAAGAAAAAAAAATGCCCCAGGGAAAAGAAAAGAAACAAACGGAATTTTGAAAAAGTTAGATACAAACAATAATAATAATAATAATTTTAGACATCCTTCTGCTGTCAGTCTTGGATAAGTGTTACTGATAGTGTTTTAGTCCCACCTGCTCTACTACTACTACTGCAATTTTTTTATTTTATTTTTTGTCTTACGTGTTCGTAAATTCAGAAGGCCATTTATTTTGAGCCCTACACATAAACTATACAAGTGTGTATGTGTGTACATAAACCTGATTCCTTGAGGAAGTTTCTGTTCAGTAAACAGGAAGTCGAAAAAAAAAACGTCCCCATTTAATTTTTCATCGACTTCCTCCTTTTAATGATGATGCCAAACACCCCCCTCCCACACCACCACTACCAGAAATCTCACTATCACCTCCTCCTCTTGCCCTCTTTACACATAAACACGACGACAGGACATGACACGCGTGACACAAATGTCGTCCTTTTTTTTCCTTGTCGGCATAAAGTGAGAGAGGCTGCATGGGAAGGCGCAGCAGCAGCAGCAGGAGCAGCGGCTCTGTATGGCCTCCTTTGTTTTTTAGCTGTGTGTGTCATCTGTTTCCCGTTTATGTAGGCAGCCTGCAGAGCCGCTTCTCCTCAGCATTATGTGCATTATGTGTATTATGTGTACAGGCTTGCTGCTCCTTTGAACCTGTCGAGGCTGTCACAAGGCGCTGAGTTTGGCTTTACAGCCTGTGTGTTGGTGATGATGAGTGGGGTGAGTAACTAATGCGGCAGGCCCTTTTTCTTTTTTTTTTCCTCTTTGCACTGCATAGGTGTGTGTTTGTCCGCGTGGGAGAGAGTCGCAAGGCTTTGTGTTGTGTGGGAGTAAGTGGGGTGTGTTTTGTTGTGTTTGGTGGGTTTATTGGCAGGGCATGAGAGAGAGAGCTGAGAGAAAGGTGAATGACCCGGGCATGGGAAGCTCCTGAGTATTTATATATATATTGTTTTTACAGAAACCACTTCAGTGTCACACGTCTTATTGCTCAGCTCTAATTTGATAATTGAGGCGATTTCGTAACATTTCTTGCTGCGTATTTATAGTCACACAGAACAGAAGCCATGTGCCGAGGCGATTACTGTCCCGTCTTCCGCAATCACACGGGCTCCTGCCTCTGAACTATCCCCCTAGTTTTTTTTTTGTTTTTTTTTTTCTTCCCCTCTGCAGCAGCATCTCCCGTGATTGCTTTACGTTTAAATCGGCATTTGCGAAGCCTTAATGTCGCCTGCATACTGATAGGGGTGAACCGCGCGGCCAAGCCTCATGAATAATGCACGAGGAGGAGTCACCGCGAGGTCAGCAGACAGGCTCGAGACACGCACTGCTAGGAGACGGTCGCGCAGGCGCACGAAGGAGAAGACCGCCGCACTTAAACCCCCATGCGAGTCTGTTTACCTAACACCGGGGGGGAAGAATTAACAGGTGGCTGCTTTTATTTATCTGTAAGTGTTTCCCATTTCCGGATCGCAAAGGAGGGAAGTTTATCTCGGACAAACGAGAAACTTCCACAATTTAAACCGTGGCAGACTGGATAAATACACAAGACAATCACTAAAACCATATCAAGTACACCATTATTTATAATGAAACCGCCATAATATCATTTATGATCTTAGTTTAAATTAATCCGTTTAAGTGAATCAAGAGCGAATGTATTAAATCAAAAATAAAGGGAAACGAGCCTTGATTGGATTATTATTATTTTAAAAGTGTTTGCCGTGGACAAAAGCCCTTATCAGTGCCGCTTTGTAGGACCGTGAATAAAGCCGTGATAAGACCAGAACATGGCTTGTTTGCTTTGGCGATGGGTTATGACAAGTCGATAACCCTGCAAATATTATTTTATTTTTTTCAAATAACCAGGTCATGGGTGGGTATTTTTTTATTTAGTTAAATAATCACGGTGCGCCTGTGCAGCAGACCTCAACAGAGTCTGATTTAATACTGATCAAACTTACTTACAGTGCAGAGGCTAATATATTAGTTGTATGTTTTCATATATCATTTATATTTGGCGTTTTGGCCTTGAAATACGGATTCAGTCAGGGCAATTGTTAATTTAATCAATAGCAGGATAGCTAACTAGTGGCAGTAGGCTACTTTTTAGTAAAGCCTACATTAGCCTGCTACGACTATGTACTGAATAACAAGAAGAATAAGAATAGGTATTACGAAATAATATGCAGCCCATTTAAATGGCCATAGATACGCTGGCGTGGGAAATTAGCTTAAACTGTACACTCCTTTAGACAACAATACCCGATACTCATTCTTCAACTGTCTTTTTTCCCCCCTTTGTCTTGCACAATTAAATAAAGAAGAAAATCATTTTTTGGTCACAGTGTGGTAGCTTCTAAAACTGGCTTAAGCTTTCCGATGTTACTTTATAAAATATTTCCCTCCACAAACACTTATATTAGATGTTTCAGAGATATCCTCCTCCGTTTTAATCTTATCCCATGGCTTCCCGTGTTATCAGGCGCAGGCTATATAAATATATATTATTTTCCCAGAGAATGCAGCTCTCCCACGCCGCCACCAGAGCCCGCTTTAGACCAGGAGGACGGCAAGAGGCAACGCGAGGGCCCCCACGAGCCCTACACTCGTGCTGCTGCACCTCCCTCTCAGCACGCGCCCCCCGTCCTTTTGAATCCTAACCGACGATAACCTGCACCAACCTCCCGTCTCTTTCTCTCGCTGCTAAAATACACAGCTGTCAAAACCGGTCGCCACCTTTGCGGTTGATTAATGGCGAGTGTAGGGAGACACCCGAGCAGCTTGAACAGCAAGAAAGACAAAAATTAAAACTTTTTAGGCCTCCTTTAAGGTATTTTTCCCCCTTTTAGCTTTTAGCTACGAGCTTACTCCCTTCTAAACCAGCAACAGCAGCAGCAAACACACAAAACTGGCCAACATTGAGAGTAGAAAATGAATCAGCAGCATACTGTTTCTCTCTTTCTTATTTCCCCCTGTCTTCCTGCCTGAGGCATAGAGGAGGAGGGTTGTTATCAAGAGAACAACATGACTGGATGTCCAGGCAGCCTACAGCAGAAGGTTCACCGAGTTGAAGGGTCAAAAGTTCACCCTCGTGCGTGAGTTCCGCCCTGCCTCTCCTCACTCACTCCATTCTACACCCATTGCTGTATGTCAAAGGCAAAAAAAAGAAAGAAAAAGGGAGGGAGGGAGTCAGAGGAGCCAAGCTGGGGAGGGGGTACAGATGAGAGAAATGATAGCAGGAGGCAAAGGAGAGGCTGAGGCCTGACCTTCCCCTTCCCTTGCCCGGTAACAAAAGCAAAGCTGCCGCTGCAATGTACAGAGAGGGGGAGATGAAGGGAAAAGAAAGACAGGAAAAATAGACGGGTTGAAGGTGGTGGTGAGAGGGCGGAAGGTAGGCTATTCGGTGACACGGAGGTGGGTGTGTGGGTGGAGGTCTGTGGGTGTGGGGGGAGTTGCAGGTGTTTGGCTACACATTTTGTTCACACCGGCTAACATTTGTTTCAAATTGAGCCACTTTCTTTTGAAAACTGGTTACAGATTTCTTTGGACACTGGCAAAATTGTTCTTAGATTGACATTTAATCTAAGGACCTGGTCCAAATCTGACTTTAAATACAGACTATACTAACAGAGGGAATAACCACTTCCTTATTTCAATTCTTTTGTTTTGTTTTTTCCTTGTATAGAACTAAAGATTTAGTACACTCACAACAACTAGTTACACAACTACATTAACTAATCTTTCTAAATTGAAAATGACTTCCCTTATGTATATATAAAAAAAATATGCTGTAAAACTGCATCAGTATGATAAAAAGTAAACATCCTCAGAGGAGCTGAGCTAAGGAAGGGGTGTAGGTGAGAGAAATTATAGCAAAATGCAAAGGAGAGACTGAGGATTGAGTTCAGATTTGGACCAGGTCCTTAGATTAAATGTTAATTTAACAATAATTAATGTCCAAAGAAACAAGTTCTTATATATGCATTTGGATTTGATAGTGTATAAATACGTTTTGACAATTTATCACCTAAAGGTTTGTGTGTTGTGTTCATATGTGCATAAAGAGAGATTAGCGTTTGCATAGCCGTGGTTTTGCGCTTGGAGCTAAGAGCTATTTATACATTTTGGAGAGGGAGTTCAGCAAAGCAGAGCTCTTCCTCTCCTCAACCTTATCTCCATGACCCTGTCAAAAGTAAACTCTTATCTGGTGCACCATCCAAAAAATATTGCTTTTCTTATCTGATTTTTTTTTTCCACTGTAAGATTAATGTCCTCCTCAGTTTACTTTTCGAGTTCAGAAGAATGAGCCTCAAACTACTTTATTTTTTTTATTTTTTTGCCTCCATCTGTCTTCGTAACCCTTTATGCCTTTATCAGCAAGAATGATAATTATATTAGTGAACAACGCAAATGTACAGTTTGGATCCAGCAACACGTTCAAGTATTCATACCAACCACGTGGAAAAATAAATACATAATGCTAAACTGTCAGATAAATTCTGACAGTTTAGTCGAAAAACCTCTCGAGTAACTCTGTCTAATCGTTTAATCGCGTCAGCTCCAGTCGAATTGCACAGTTTGGGCACATATTATTAGACCTTTGCTTTCGTTTAACAGCAGAAATGAAGGGGGTGAGGTCGCCAGAGAGGAGCAAAAATGATAATACAGTAAATAAATAATCAGTTTATTGACATAAAACAAGTTGGTGTGGCACACCAGCATGGCCCAGTTCACCCTTCCCTCAGCCCCCCCACAGTCGAAGGTAATGGCTGAATAACTACGTTACTGATTCTGTCTTTTAGTCCCGGGTTCATCCCGAGTTCACCGAATTAATTTAGTTTAGGTCGTAGCGGCCGCCTGCCTGTCTGTCAAACGGGAGGCCGAGAGTTTTGATAGTCTATGTCATTTTTGCGCACGACCTTTCCATATATATTTATATATATAAACTGTAGGAGCAGGCTATCATATAACACGGTGTTGGATGAAATGAAAATGATTAGTCGACGATAGGACTCTGTTTACTGTGTGATAAAATGTTGAAACATAAGAAAAGGAATATTGAAATGAGTGCAGGGGTGAAGTGTGGACATATGGCTCCAGTTAACTCGATGAGAATCCATCTGAGGGCTGCAGAGACTCGAATTACATCAATATAAATCCACCTGATACCCCTGTGCCGGATCTCCACGCGGCTCGAAGCCCGTTAAGCACAATAAAAATACGAACTCGGCTGCAAAACAACACATTTGCTTGTCCGAAATCTTCTCGTATCATTCTGTGAAGTGATGGTGCGGTTACGCTGTGGGTTCACATGTCAGCGTGCACCGTGGTGTCATTTATATTTATACAACAAAAGGAAAAGGAGAAATGATCCCGGAAGAAAAGAAAAATCTGTGTGAGGGAGAGAAAATGAGAAAGACCCTTCCCTCCTCCACATCTACTGACCATTTTTCTTCGAAGTAATGACTCCAACTCAATTTAGTATGACGGAGAGGGAGAGAGAGGGAAGGGTAAAGAACAAAATGACAGAAAGAGGGGATGAGGGACAGAAGGGAGTGAAAGAGAGGTGGAAATGGCAGAAAGAAAGGGTATGGAAGGAGGGGGGGAGAAGGGCTTGGCTTTTCTCGGGGTGAACGGGAGTTCAGCGCGTCTCACCAATATTAAAATGTGTACCGGGGACGCGGGGTGACACGCCTCACCCATTAAACAAAGAGTGTGCCAAACTGGCAGATTAATTTGAAAACTTGAGTCCATGCACACACACACAACACTTAATGCCTTAAAGAGCCCACTGTCTCCACAGCAGCCCGGGTTTTTTTACGCACGGAACGCCTGGTGCTGGTGTCGCAACGTTAGGCTGAAGCGTTGGCTTTTTTGTTTTCGCTGGATTATCACCGTTAAATTGGCACTAACGGTGCAGTATTATCGCATTTACACGCGGATTGTGAGCAGTCGATACAGCCGTGTTTACGCTTTACCGGAGACCCGAGGACGTAGCAGGGGATGTGCGTCTCTGCGCGTGTGCCGGAAAACAGAAGATTTGTCAGCGACTTTTTTTTTTTTTTTTTTTTTTTTTTCTCGATAACACGAAGAATCCAGAAGAGGTCAGAAAAAAAACCTGTGGCTCTGCAAGAGAGAGAAATGCGAGGGACTGTGGTGTGAAAGCAAGCAGGAAGGTTTCTCAGTGAGGAGGGAAAATGCCGATTTCTTGAAGGTGTAAACAAGAAAGAAAAAAAATGAAACGATGGCTACACGAAGAAAACGGCTTAACTCGACGACACCAGGAAAGAGAGACGGATCTATAGACTGCAGAGGAGTGAGTACCCAAAAATTTAAATCCCCTTGTAGAAGAAGATGAAGCTCACTCATTTGCATGTCGTTGCGTGTGTGCCAGCTTTTGGCTCCTGCCGTGTGTGTGTGTGGCAGGTGCTTTGCCCATGCCGGGAGCAAGAGGAAGGCCACGTGTAAGAGTTGCTGCAGAACCCCTTTTCTGCCTCCTCCCCCTTCCTCGTTTTACTCCCCTACCTCCTCTTCCTCCGGTTTAGTGACTTTATCAATTCATATTTTTGATCGATTATAGGCTGTGCGCGCCATGCCCCTGGGATCTGAACCCTCTCTGCAGGCTTCATTTCCTTCACTGTTCCTAGACTAGCATGCTGGTTAATTAGTTAGCCTAATTAAACTTCTTGGAGCTGTGTGACTTGAGGGTGCACTATAGACAATTTGGCAACGATTTCTTTACTCCTCTTTTCAATCAGACACCACTATTATAGATAGCTACAGATAGAAGTGGGCTTTTAAAACATATCAGGGCTAAATGCATCTCACACACACACACAGCACTATCACCGCACTGTGGAGGGTGAAGTCGAGGTCGTGGTCAGTGGAAGGTTAAAGGTCAACTGGACAACTTTCTCCCTATGGTCTTAAATCCATTTCAGAGAGCTTCTTTGCTAAATAATTGACTTAAAACACACAGGTGCATTTTAAACAAAGAGAGAAACTCGCTGTGCTACAGTGCAAAGAAAAAGAATAACATTCTGTGTGACATTTGTTTCTTTTATTGCTGCTGATTTACCACAACATGTTGCTAGCTTTTACAGTAAGCTTTCAGATGCTTACTTTCCTCTGTTAATTTGTTGTTTCTTTAATTATAGTCTTGCTGTGGAATAAAATGTTGTTGTTGTTTTTTGGGTGCAAACCCATCATTACAAACAGCACTGCACAGGCTGTTCGCCACTCAGTGCATATGTGCCTCTGTTCATTTTGAGGAGTTGTAGCATCATGTCTATTAGAAATGAATGTGACTGAGCGTCGTGTGGAGCTAGTGCATTTTTTGTGTGCGTGTGTGTGAAAATGCTGTGCCTCAAACGTTGCAGCAAAGCAGTGAGATAGATTTCTCTGCATAAAAAAAGAAAGGAATAGGATTTGTTTTTCTTTAGGGTTTTTTTTTTTTAACGGTGTTTAATTTGGTTTAAACGAAGCAGCAGTCTATTGTTCTGGTCATTTTTACAGCCAGCTCTCAGGTCTGCCTTTATCTCCTCCCTGCTGTTTGCAACCTATTTCCCAGTTTCACTTGACACACTGCGGACTGCTCACTCGCCTGAAGCATTACTAAATTAATTTATAGTGGTATTCCTGAAGCCTATTTTCCAACTTCCACGCGAAATATCGAGAAAACAGCCTCAGATTAATTCTCGCCACACGGAGGGACAGGCATCTGCAGCCCTCCATTTATTTCTCTCTCTGTCCGTTACTTTGCATGACAATAACCAGGGGAATGGACCGCGATGTATTTTTCAAACTGCACAAAGGAGCAAAACCACATTTCTCTTCTGCGTCGTTGTCCCTGTAGCTTTTTCACCTCGGTAATATTTCAGAGCACTGACAAGTCCGGTCGCTGCAGATAATGACGCAGTTTAACCCTATGTTCATTGTAAATTTCCCCTGCCAGTTTAGGCCTGCTGTTGAGGGGAAATCTGGCTTTTCTTGTAAAAAAAAAAAAAAAAAAAAAAAAAAAATTGACAAGACGATATTATTTTATACTGGAAAATCCCTTCAATGCGAGACGATCGCTGCCTTGGCAAATGGGGGGATTTCTTACCGTAATGTCGCTCCAATTTCATCCATTTTAGAGACCCGTTTAATCCCGATTTGTAAGAGCAGAGGGTTTTTTTTAAAGCAGCTTTTAACAACAACTGAAAAGCTTTGTGTGCGAGCCGCTGCTGGGGCAAGCTTTGTAGAAAGTAGTAAATTGTAAAAGGGGACTTTAAAGTTATTTATTCAGGCCTGCTCTCTTCCGCTTCCTGAATATTTTATTACTTTTCATTTCACCCCCACCTCGGCTTCGAAAAAAAAAAAAAAAAAAAAGCTACCGTTTGAGTCTGTTGGTGTTTGATCTGTAAACGGAACTGACCCGCCATAAAAGTCACATGTTTAAATCCAGATCCGCTGACCTTTTCCACTCACTATATCCCGCCGTATGTCATCTTCTCTCTCCCCCCACTCCCTCGCTCTTTCTTTCCTCGGTGAAATATGTCCCGATATCACCTTTAAATGTTACAGTAGACAAAGCGACCTTTCTTTTCTTTTAACTGTCGATCAGATGATTGTAGATTACACATGGGTTGTGGTTAGTAGAAAAACATTTAAAAAAAGGGATTACTGTTTCATGTGAAGATGCACTTAACTGACTTCAGGCTGATTTTAATATTTAAATACATTTGAATATTCAAATAAAATAAACTCCAAGTGAAAACATTCTAAAAAAGATATGCAAAACGCGCCTACACAGAAATCCCACTAGCAAGAAGAAGACCGGTGTTTTTTTCTTTCCGTGTCCTGTTAATATCCGTGTCTGGATCTTTGCTCAGCGCATTGACCTCTACCTGTGGCCGGAAACAATGGGCTCCCGTTGAACTGAATGGCTGCTGCTGACAAACTTGACAGAGGGAGGGGAAGTGCGGCAGTCAGACCGAACACACCTTGATCGATACCTGAGATGACCCGCAGCAGAGTAGGAGGTCAAGGTGACAGAAAGAAGAGGCCCACACCTGGGCAGGGCACAATGGAACAGAATAGAATATAATGTAATGGAATAGAACGTAATAGAATAGAATGTAATGAAAAAGAACGTAATAGAATAGAACAGAATAGAATAGAAACATTGTGGAATTAGTCATAACAATCCCCAACGCTCTCCGCTGCTCCTGTTGTTGTCTGCTCTGGTGATGTATGAGCAACTTTTGGAGGAAACGAAAAAAAAAACACAGCAATATTGCCTGCAGCAGGGAGGGTGTGTTAGTGTCACAAAATCAATGCGGGAGCAGTGTAAGAGCAGGTAGAAATTACATGGAAAATGTAGCTGGGAGACCACGTGACGTGAAAGCGTGAAAAGCTTCTCATATGTTTATCGATCGATTGTTTCTCTAATTTATATAACAGCCCTTAATAGTTAATAGTTAATAATAGAAAAATATTAGATTGTTAATTGGTAAAAGCAAAGTTAAATGAAAGTGAGAAAGAGATAGATAGATAGATAGATAGATAGATAGATAGATAGATAGATAGATAGATAGATAGATAGATAGATAGATAGATAGATAGATAGATAGACAGACTTTGTGTGCGCTTCTCTGATCACTTTTTAATTCACTTAAATCAGAGTTTTAGAGACAGACTACAATTCATTTACTACTTTGAAGGCATATTTATCCATCTCTCCGCCGCACCATCCATTCTTCAGTCAGATCACTCAGAACAGTTTCTGATAGGACAGCGTTTCCCTGTGCCAAGCGATTTGTCTTTTCTTTCATTAAATTGTGTTCATTCTGTTAGAACGGTCCACGGTTGGAGCTGCCAAGATTTTTTTTTTTCCGCCTCGTCCTCCCCTTTTTTTTTTTTTTTTTTTTGAATAATTATAACAGTAGCTTTAATTAAATTCTGCGTTGGTATCAGGTTGATAAAAAGTTTAGTTAGTTCGTTTTTTTTTGAAGGAAAGTTTTGTTTTAATCACAGCAAAAATAAAATGGTAAATTTTACACGTAGATGATTGAGGCCTGTTGTTTACTCCGCTTTGGTAACATAGCAAAATTCTAGCATTGGACATTATACATATCTATTCGATTTTATATTAGAAATAATATTTTATGTTTCAGACTATTACTATTCTCATGTTCACTCCTGAAGGCGCTTGGGGCCTTTCTTTTTTATAGTAGCTTTTTATTTTATGAAATAACGACTACAAGCACGACTATAATGCAGCTTTGATCCCACCTGTCCTTCCTTCTCTCGTCCACCTCTCCACCACTTCCTGCTGCGTAACGCTGAAACAAAAGCGGCTGACATGTTTGTTTCATTTTACCACTTGTTTTTTTATGATATATATATATTTTTTTTTTATTTTTTTTTAAATGGTCGCCCTCGAGTCAGTGTTACTGCGTCAAAACTTCATTTTTCAGATCCCCAGAAGCGGTGAAGAGGTCAGGGGTCAGAGACAGTAGTGACGGGGGAAAATATCGGCAAAGGCAGGGAGTTTATGAAAGCAATAAAAGCTTATCGACGGTGTAAACCTGCGTCTTCGGAGAGCCAATGTCTTCTATATCTACCCTGTAGATCCGGATTTGTGTAAAAATCATTAAAACAATCACAAATTCGCTTCTAGGGGAGTATATAGTGGATTTCTGCACGACGGCAGCGATGGATCCCGCACAGGGAGGAGAGGCCTTTAGCTGTTATTATTGGGCTGTAAAGCCTTTAATCAGTATAGATCGCTGCTTTTATATTCGATTTCGTTTGTTCAAAAGTGGGACCGTGAAGGTTAAAAGACATTTTTTTTCATTTTCTCCGTGCAAATGAATAAAATACATATGCCGTTTTATTTGTTTTAGGACTATAACTGTGCTGACTTATGTTGATTTTGAAGCCCTCATCCAAAGTGACGATTCAAACCATGTAACATTTTATTTATTATTTCGATCGTCAAACGTCGTCGCCATTTTAAAGGCCAACTCCAGGCTGAATTGGAATCTTTTCTTTTTTTATATATATTATTTATTATTTGTCTTCTTGAAAAATGATGCGGCCGGCTGTACTGTTCATCTAGGAAGGCGTGTTGGGGGGTTGTGTTCGTGTGCGTATGTGGGGGTGTGCGTAAGGTTTCGATTTAGAGACGGTCAATTTTCTCGAAACAAAGGACTTGGATATCTCCATCATCTTGCTAGTGGGTCTGTGTGTGCAAACCTTTAATCCTGCTGATAACAGAAAACCCCTACAGCATGCATGCTTTGAATTTGAAACTCTCTCACTCTTTTTCCTTTTCTCTTCTATTCTACACTTTTTACGTGTTGTGTGGCCTTGATTGTGTTTCATGTACACCGATATTTAATTGTTTTTAATTGTAACCCGCTGCAAAACGTCTAAGAATGCTGTGAAGAATTATTTTGTTTAATAGTTGGGGGGGGATTTTACCGAGTTTCTGTGCGTAATACCAGACAAAACGTTCGTTTTTCCTGTGTTTTGTGTCCGTTTTTGAGAATAACATCAGTACATAGTGAGATTTTGAATTTAATGGCGACGCGTTCGTATCTGAAATTGTGAAATAAAATGTTCTGAAAGTATGTGCTTACTTGTGGGTGAGGGTCACGGCTGTTTAGATCAATTTTCTTTTGGGAGTAAAACAAAGAGAGTTCCACCTCTGTTTAGTAATGCACCCCTCAAGGGCAAAAGCAGGCGCACGGTGGGGATGGGGCTTATATGCCAGCGATGTTAATATCAGAAAGTGGGGAGAAATGAATCCCGTTTATTCATGCAAGGCTGAATTTCTATGCAAGGGGAGTTAAATGTGGAATGAGCGCCTGTTGGAGCAACGTGGGTTTTAAAAGGGGGCACACAGTGCTGGATTCTCGTTCCTAATGCAAAGGTCTGCTGGTGATTTAAGAGGGAGTGTAACCTGAATTAGTTGATGAATTTTCTATCGATCCTAAACAAGCCAGATTTATCTCTGACACCGTACTGCTGCTGGGTGGCGGTGCAGCAGCCGGCCAGGCCACTCTCCCACTCCCCGTTATTAGCGATTTAAAAAGAAGAAGGAGGGGAAAAAAAAGAAAAGAGATTTGGCAAGCACGTCCCAACACACATCCAAATATATACACAGAGGGTGGTGCAGGCGCCACTTTAAATCCCCCCAAGCGCTTTCTTTCTGCTACTTCTTTTTTTCCTTTATTTTTTTCTATTTGAAGTTCCAGCCAGATGCGTAAGAGGGGGAAAGGGTTCGTTTGCAATAAGGGAGGACTTGTCATCTGTACTGTACTGTTGCTCGTGTGTGTCCATGAGCGCGCGTCTTCACTCAGAGCGGTATGTGTGTTCAGCTTGTCGGACGCGCGTTGTTATTGTTGTGATTCTCTGCCTGCTTACAGCGTGGAAACATGTGGCCGTGATATACAGAGAGAACTGGTATAAAGGGGAGAGACGGGGAGGGAGAGGGGAAAGTATTGTCGGACTGTGAATGCCCACAAACTGAGGCCATATGATGATGCGCGTGCGGGGGCCGTGTATATGCTTAATCCCATTTCCTTATCCGGGGTTCGTCCTGGAGGCGCGCCATTGGCCGGCTGCCGTCACGTGGCTTCTTAACTTTGTTCACTTGACAGAAAAGTAGGAGGGTTCAACGGAACAGGAATAACCGAAGAGTAAAGGGATGAGATATAAATTTTAGTTATATATTTTCCGACTAGGTGCAATTCTACAAAAAGACTGAAATTAATGGCCATGAGCTCGTATTTGATCAACTCCAACTATGTGGACCCGAAGTTCCCACCGTGCGAGGAATACTCACAGAGCGACTATCTGCCCAGTCACTCTCCGGACTATTACAGCTCCCAAAGGCAAGAGCCTGCTGCCTTCCAGCCGGACTCTCTCTACCACCACCACCATCAACACCACCCACACCACCAGAGCCAACACCAGCAGCGAACGGAGCCGCCGTACACGCCGTGCCAGCGTGCAGCTCAGCCCGCCTCGGTGGTGATGTCCCCTCGGGGTCACGTCGTACCCCCGACCGGGCTGCAGACCACCCCAGTCCCGGAGCAGAGCCATCGCTGCGACTCAGTGACACCGAGTCCGCCTCCTCCGCCTCCGTCTTGCGGTCAAACGCCTCACAGCCAAAGCATTTCTTCCCCTTCGAGCACTCGCAAGGACCCCGTAGTCTACCCGTGGATGAAGAAAGTCCATGTAAACATCGGTAAGGGCTGCATGCAAACTTCTCTCTCTCCCTCTCTCTCTCTCTCGCTCGCTGCGCCTTTGTGCTCACTGGAAACCCATGCAGTCAGCTAGGTGTCCACCGTCAAAAATCTACGGCTTCCTCTCCCTGTTCTCCGTTAGAAGTAGAAGAGTAGCCCTTGGGTCAAGATTTACGATCGTCTGTTTGCAGGGCCAATATAATTACACCCTCCATAAATTTTTATTACACCTCTCCGCTGAGGTGCCTTTTGAAGTCCGATCTCAGACTCGTCTGCTCTAATTCCTCGCCTTATGACAACTCAAACCGAGCCCATAAGTTAGCCTTTATGCTTTGGTAATTTGATTTTAAGTGGTCGGGTTGTATAAACGGTGTACTTTACTCTGTCGAGCCTTCTTTCCCCACTCGTTGTTCTAGGGGAGGGAAAGTTTTATGGCAGCTGAAATATTCATGTTTATGGAGCCGGCTGTAAAACACTAATGTAAAAGCGAATAGCTCCAGCCTGTTATGGCTTCTCTGTGATGCTCCAGCAGACTTGCTGCCTTGTGTGTTTTGGGATACCCGGCGATCATGTTCAGGCGGCGAGAAAATGCTACTTTTGCAAAGTCACCTTAGTGTAATTCAGGGCTGTTTAATCGGTAAGGATATTTTTTTTTCCTTTAATTTCTTCTACGCATATTGTTTAGCTCTAATATATTAGGAAACACTGGACTCTTCTGCAACGTGTTTGCTCGCTGCTGTCCAGTTGTAGTTTTAAGATTAGTTGAGTCATTACCCGGTCGGCCATTCAGTGCCTTCGTGTAGCTACTGCACCCCACCACCACCACCGCCGCCACCTCCATTCTGAGCCAGTTTGTACAACAGAGACAATGCTACAATCACCGCGTTAAGTCCGTGGCATACGCGCATACGATAAAACATATACAACTGCTACGCATGACTCGCCCTGGCGCACCCCGATTTTATGTATTTTGTTGTAGTCCTGGTCTTGCGTGCGCGAACATGCCAGAACATCACAGATTGTCTGCCTTTACATTCGGCCGTGCCTCCAATTTGCTCTGGAATCACAACATTTGGACACCAGCGTACCAGGCTGTCTGTCCTGTGAGGATTCACGCCGCCGCAGGGCCCGAAATGACACCTGACAGCATGTGTTCGCTTGAAAAGCAGAGTATCGGGGAAATAACGTAGTGTTAAAAAAAAAAAAAAAAAAAAGGCCGTCGAAACAGCTGCTTTTATTAAACGGGGCTGCAGTCATTAACGCCTCTGCCAGGGTTACAGCCATTTTGCGTCCTACCATACGAAATACAACCGCAGCAGACATGGATTTATTTCTCTTTCCATTGCATGCTGATAGTAGCTTTTTTTCCCGACTGTGACTTAATGTGCTGTTTTCAGTTTTGTCATTGCTACACGTCTTTGATGGGTCCTCCTTAAGGAGTCCACGCTGAATATAAACAATAATATGTCTTCTTTAAGCCGTTATTGTACCGACAACGTCTTGCTGCTGATGTTGCACTCTTTGCTATATTTTGTTTTATAGTACAGGCAGCATATTGCGTGTATATTGGCTATATGCACACACAATTATTAATATTGTTATTATTGGTAGTAGTAGTATTGTTGGTGTGTAATTTTAACGTATTTGTCCTTGAGCTGTTAATGTTCATTCCCATTGTTCTCCCGCAGTGAGTCCAAACTATACAGGGGGGGAACCGAAGCGCTCGCGGACGGCCTACACCCGTCAGCAGGTTCTGGAGCTCGAGAAGGAGTTCCACTACAACCGGTACCTGACGCGCAGGCGCAGGGTGGAGATCGCGCACACACTATGTCTGTCAGAGCGACAGATCAAAATCTGGTTCCAGAACCGGAGAATGAAATGGAAGAAGGATCACAAGCTGCCAAACACCAAGGTCCGTTCCGGGACAAACAACAGCAACACAAACTCCCAGGCTCTAACCGGCTCCCAGAACCGTTCTTCCGGACCCCTATAGCACGGTTGTTTTGTCCTTTGTCAGATGTTGGCCCTGCCTTTTGCTCCCTGATTTCCTAAACTGAACGCCAAAGGGGGCCAGCCACGCTTGTAACCACCGGAGCCTGCACTTTTGGACCGGATTAACGCCTTCGCTCTGGTGGGAGGGAGAGATGTCATTGTATGGCCCTGATCTGTGCTGATGTTACTCACTATTATATGACGTTAGTGCGAGGGAGGGGTAGAATGGGGAAATTTCCATTCATAAAATATGAAATGAACAAAAGTAGGCGAAGGAGACTGAAAGGACTGATAAAATAATGCTGCTTCTTTGCCTCCGTTCACCCTCTTCCTTCTCGCTCTCTCTCTTTCTCACTTTCTGCTTTTAATTTCTGTTTCTTTTTATACTCCTCTCCGTCTTCCTCCCTCTGACAGAGCAGAAGACGGTAGGCTGAAGATAATGTTCCCGCGTGTGTGTGGTTTCTTTCCCTCTCTTTTTCTATCCAAGACTCCTTTTTTTGGTAAAGATAGATCCTCGTTTTCATCTTTAATCATGCCAAACTCGGGCCCCATTTGTCATGTTTACTCTGCGGGTACAAAGCAAAGGGGTGAACCGCGGCTCTGCCTATTACCCCTCGCCCGTGCTCCCCCTCCCGACACGCACCCATCCCCAAACCACTACCCCCCCCCCCCCCCCCCCCCCCCCCCCTTACGCACGCACGTGTAATAAATGAAACACACGTTTCATCAGAATAAATATTCTTACACTCACAACACTAAACACACAGCTCCACAACATCCCTCTGCCCGTGCATCTAACATCCAGTGTAAACTCCGTTATGATCCAAAATGTAGGTTGCCGTTATAAATGTTGCTATTTCCGTTTTGTTTCACGACAGATTATAGCTTTTAAGCTTCTTTTAATTGTAGTTACTTTGGAATTCAGTGTTGATTGTAAAATGATTGTTGCTGAGAGTGACGAGGAGCGTTTATGTGCGTCCGTTGATTGTTCATTTTGTGATGTTGTATACAGGGAAACAGTCTAACAGGGTGATGGAAGCGAAGTAAAGCGAAATTAAGGTATCTCCCACTAACTTACCAAACAAACAGGGTTTTTTTAATGCTGCCTGAAACAAAGGACACTAATGAACACACAAATCCTGGTACAAAAAGAACACAGTATAAACACAGCACTATGTAATGTACTAGCCTACCTATTACCTCAGTTGTACTTATATATATTTTTATTTTTTTTATTTTTTTGGTTCTCTCATTTCCTCTTGCTCGTTTAATGAAGTGACAGCTTTTTGAGCTTTTATATATATATATATATTATTTTTTTTGGGGGGGGGGAATTACGTGACGAGTCATAATTATTATTATTAATATTATTATTATTACCTGCAATACAGAAAAGAGCATTTCTTGTAAGTGGAACATTTAAAAAAATAATGTAATTTAATTATAAACAACTGTTCTAGAAAGGGACATTCTGAAAAAAACAAAACAAAAAAAATCATAAAAAAGGAGCGTCCTGTTATTAATCTTTTTCTCTTTGTCTCTATTTTCTCCGCACATTAGATGCGCGCACATTTGATTCTCATCCCCCCCACCCCCACCCCCATTCTTTCACTTTGTGCCACTCTACAGATGTTCTGAATTATTTTATTTACATTCCAAAGATCCGTTTCTATTGTTAAATGACGATGATAATAATGATGGTATTGTTGAACATGTGTTACCTCCCCAGATATGTACGTTTCTCTGCTTATGCCTCCTCAGTGTCTACCTTCCTATTATTTGTAAATAGTTAATAGAAATTTAAATAAATGGATGAAAATGTATCATTTTCTACCTTCTCTTCTTTCTTCCTGCAGAATTTTGATTTGCTCAGTCTCTTCTAAAACGACTATTTTACACATTTCGTATTTCCCCTTTTTATTTTTATTCTTTTCTACCATGTAACAGATCGCACGGTGTCCATTTTCTCTCTTTTGCACAGCCTGAGTGAAAGCACAACTCGATCCTCTCATCAGGATTTAACGGTGGATGATGTATTTAAGGCAAACACGCACTGGCACACACACAATACCTAATTTTATGTAATGCCAATGTTGGTTTTGCCTACAAAGGCACAGCGACCTGTCTCGAGAAATCAGGAGCCTGCGATGATTAATCTGTCCCGGCCGTGAGTGATCTTGGTACATTACGTCCTGTAATCTCGTTTTAAATCACAAACCGTCCCTCCGTTTCACTCCCGTTCTCCCGTTAATTTAACGGCTGCTCAGATGCGCTTGCACCGGCCCGACACAGAGTATGGGACAACCCCCCCCCCCTTCTCCTTCTTCTACTTCTGCTTGTGAAGAAAAAAAAATGTAATAGTTTCTCGGTTCGTGGTCCTTTAATGCTTTAATGAGTGTAATTTTTGCACAACATTTTTCTTTTTCTCCTATCGGTGTTTTCTGCACCGGTGCCGTGCGCGCATGTGTGTTTTATTTATTTTTTTATATATTACAAAAAGGGAGCGGGCCGGCGCCATAGCTCAAACCCTGACAACCAAATAGATAATCAACAAGACGAATGGCTTCTTTTGTAAGGCGCGGCTCCCGTATTAATTTTCATTTTCTTTTCCTAGAGCAGGTATCGAAAAATATAGAGCAAGAGGGGGGGAGAACAAGAAAATAGCATTCCTCTCGGTGAACTTTAAACAAAAAAAGTGTGGCCCCCAAATTGGTCCGCTCGTATTCCTCGGCCCAGAGAAGATTCCCTATTACTTGTTGGTTGATTTCTCCCTGGGCCTCTTGCCACAGAGACTCCGTCTGCCCATTTATCTGTTTTCTTCCTATTTATGAAAGGCTCTTTCAGTGCAGAAACAGCCCTCCTATCAAACTGTACACCTAGCTAGCTGTGCGCGCACACACGCTGTGCCAAAATGCGCAAAGCCTACATGTTCAAATGGATGTAACCTAGCAAACCAGTGAATTTTAACACATTTCAGTGCGCAATAATCCATTTTAAAAAAAAAATAATTCGCTTTTGATATTAACCAATTTGCAAGTATATATATTTTAACTTTGAGATAAATGTATGTATAACTACATCTGCTCACAGTTTCCTTTAGGTAATATCCGAGTCTGGGTGCTGTATTTCTCTCTTAACACAATATACTGGAGCATTTGGACAGACACCACCGACCCAGTATTCACACACATATGTTCCTCCACAATAACGCCTGAAGCCCCTGAGCACTTGCAGTCCCAGCTGACAACTTCGCACAATAAAATCCACCGAGGAATCCTCAACCCATTCTTTTTTTAACCTCCTTTATCAGCTGGGGCCTTCTGCTACTTCTGTGAATGGGGGTAAATTTAGTGAGGATGCCCACCCCCCTTCCAACCCCAACCAACCGTTTGAAAGAAAGAAAGAAAGAAAAAAAAGTTCACTGCCATTATTTTCTGGACAGGACAGAGGGGATGGCACCTCAAGAAAAATGCGAGAATTATACAAGAGAAAATCATTAATCACTTGTTCTTCTTTAAACACTTCTTCTTCTCTTTCTCTATTGTCGCCCGGCAGCTACAAGACCCCTTCTGCCAGGAGAGCGAGAGAGAGAGAGGGCAAGGAACAGAAAGACAGAATGAGGAGAAGAAAAAGAAGACGTCTTGGAAGACACTTGGAAGACACCACCCCTCCCTCCTCCCTCCTCCCTCCCTCACACACGCACACGCACACACACATCTCCTTCCCACCCATCACCCAACAAGTATCCCACCATAAGAGAAAAAAAAAACTTTTTCTTCCCCATTGGAAAGGAGTAAATCCCTCCAAAGAAACTTCAACAAACCAGTCAGAGAGTCCTCACTGCGTACAAGAACATGGCACAGAAGTCGCTAACAGTGGTGTCGTCAAAGGTAAGAGGCCTGGGAATTTAATTTTATCCTCTACTTTTCTATCTCCGGCTCCCTTGACTCTCTGACGGCCCGGTGGCGTTTTTATGGTTTTATTGCCCCCTGCGCATTTGGCGAGGTCAGGCAAAGGGGGCATTTACGGCCGCGGGGGCTTTGATTTTAAACGCAGGGACTTTTGGAGTTGAGTGTTTGTGTTTGAAGGTGCGTGTGAATGTGTGTGTGTGTGTGTGTGTGTGGCGTGTTTGCATGCAGGATATACAGCTACGGATGACGGCCTTGTGTTGTGTTGTTTTCTGTTTTCTCCCGAGTTTGTGCAAATGTTTCCGTCCCCCTTTGATGCGGTGATGTCACTTCTGCGTCTGTTTGTCACTCGCGAGGCCTGCGGCTTCTTGAGCATCTGTTGTTGTGCGTAAAATATGCTGCTGTGTGCGTCCTTCGCGCACGGGCTTTGGAAGGGTAGTTATGATAAGACAGTCCATTTATGTGATTTTTTTAAGATTATCCTGAAGGTGCATTTTAATATATATGTAAAAAGTTTATATGACAACTGCTATTTATACAAGTCGTCTATGCTATGCTGGATTATATCACTTAAAAACACAGAATTGTTAATGCATGACCAAAAGACCCCTGTGAATAATTCCTAGTTCAGTCGGAGCTTATTATGCATTTTGTCTCGGCTGTATTTCAGTGGTTATAAAGTGTTGCTGAGGTTTAGGCCTATAGCTTTTAATGAGATACCATTGCGCGCTGTCTGTGTGTGCGTGTGTTTTGTTCGCCAGGTGCAAACGGGCTACAGAGACTGCGGTGGGAATATGAATAATTCGGTGTTCCGTTGGAGAGAGGCATGGAGGTGGGGGCCGGAGGGAGGGAGGGAGGGAGGGTGGAAAAAGAAAAATTAAAAGAACCGGAGAGAGGAGAGGGGGGTTGCTGGTTAATGGATACTCTCTCGGTCGCGCTCCAAAACAATTTACCTCGAAAACAAAAGATCTGCGAGGCTTTCCAAATGAACTGCGAACGATCGGCGCGCATTCACACCTATTTGACCCCTTCAAAAATCAATCTACTGAGGATTTAAAAATAAATAAATAAATAAATAAAGAGCAAGCGATTGTGCTGGTGGGGCTCAGGCTTCTCGTAGGGATGTATGGGCCGCGGCAGGATACGAGGCGAGGAAAAGTAAGAGAAACAAATGGCAGAAATATAAGCAGCGGGTATTGAAGAGAATGCAGAAAAAAAGGGAGAGAGAAGGAACGGTGGAGGAGGAAAAATCAATGGCCATGCAGGGACAGCAGAATGGACAAGCTGCAGCCACGGAGGGTTCAACCAGGGGACACGTTTTGCTGACCGATGAGGTCCACTTGCTCTGAAGCCAGAGGCTGACCCGTGGATACCCCCCTTCCCCTCCACAGAGACGCACACATACACACACACGCCACCTACCCCCACTACTCCTGGTCCCCCTTGACCTCACAAGGCTTCTAGACCCTCCGCTCCTTCGGACATTCCCAGACCTCCGGAGCCCCCGGGCCACTTAGTCATAACAGGCCGAGTTCAGGGCACTGTAACCCAGTCAGGCAGCGATATCTCCGCTCCCACACCCAGACAGACAGACAGCCCATCCACCTCTGCAGGGGTCAGCTAGGCCATTGCAGACTCTCACATAAACTGGGTTGTGTTGGGGAGGCTTTCTCAGCAGATAAAAAAAAAATAATAATAATTTGCCGTTTGCAATTGTAGCTTTCTTTTTAATGGTCACAAGAACAGCACATGGTCCCAAACTAAAAACTTGTGCACTGTGATATAAGATACACTGAGTCAGCCATGTCTGTTAGGCTGAGAAATTGTGCAGCCTGATGCTGCACAGTATTTGGACAGACTTGGACATTAGTGTAAACACAGCCTGCCCCTCCTGACTGCTTTGTTGAAAAGCTGCTGAGCAGCCTTTTAACTTCCATGCCTGTTATAGCTTGGTTGCCCCGCTGTATGCAGGCGGAGAGTTTTACACGAACTCATGTTTGGTAAAACTTCACAACATGACACCCATTTGACAGAAGCTGATTCATAGCAGTCAGTGGTTGGTATAATAGGGAACAGAATTCTCATAGTTTTACTGGAAAAGTGACTGTGTGCGATTCAGTGAGCTGAAGCCACCACTATTTATAGGTATTGAGCTGGTGGTCATTTTCCAGCCTGGTAATCTGACCTGCAGCTGAGGGGAGGATGTGTGTGTGTTTATGTGTTTGTGTGTGTATGTGTGGTTGGAGGAGGGGAGGTGTTCTGGTTAATCAAGTTCTGATTAATCAAAGGAACAACATGGGAAAGATGCTGTTGGTCAGTTTGGCTCCACTTTTACGTCACTGCTGTAAAATGTCTCCAACAGCAGGCACGTATGCCTCTTCACTTTCCACTTCACATTTGACTGAAGTCTCAAAAAACGTTATATTTTGGTTAACATTTTCGGTGTGGTCTCTTGCACCTTGCACTAATTGGTCCAAGTTTAGACTGACTAAAGCTCTGGTCAGATCCACACAGACAGATTTATGGAATTATGGACAATCAAAATAATTTTA
The DNA here is from genome assembly GCA_005024645.1 of Planiliza haematocheilus. Classification (NCBI taxonomy): domain Eukaryota; kingdom Metazoa; phylum Chordata; class Actinopteri; order Mugiliformes; family Mugilidae; genus Planiliza; species Planiliza haematocheilus. The sequence goes on from SRSE01001373.1 coordinate 3,082,738, forward strand.
ACAACATAGTATGGTCACATCCAACATTTAATGATTAAAATAATGGAAGGAACTGCTGTTTTTGGGACCAAGTCTGTCTCCTTGTTACATGACTACCTCCTTAAACTATCAATCAGACCCGTTGCAGTTGTATAAAACCTTTCCTCAGAGGATGACTTCGCAGTGCTGTCACAACATTTTGTGTGAACTACAAAAGGAAGGTGTGCTTCAAATAGTCTAGCCTTTTTGTCAAAAAGCAGAGCAGATTTTGCACACAGATGTTGGCGGCTCTGGTTTTATTTATGTCCAAAATATACCTTTACCTCTAACAGTCTAATGTTTTGCCTTGAGATCGCGTGATAGCTCCATCCGTGGCAGTCTCTGCCAAATAAATCCACTAACAACAAATTAAATGCGCTAACATTAGTGAATACAAGAAAGGAAAGCGGTCCCAGCACCATGATATTAGGTGGTTTATTAGAAATCTACAGGAAACAGTGTCAGTATTCCTCAAAGACACCATTTTTCTCCAGCTTACATTGTTTATATTTTGCAGTACAAGTTTATACATGAATTAATTCCACTGGTACTGTAGATATTACTTAAAAATGAGTCCAAGCACAATCAGCCATACAGTCTTTAAAAGACCCATCTGAATCGGAGGTGGTATTAAGTTAATAACAAGAAAATGGGATTTAAAAATGGTGGTGGCGCATTTGTGTGATAAAATAGAACAATAAAGAGACAGACGTTTCTATTAATTGCAGTAAAAATTAATGTCTGCAATGCTCCTGGGTGCAACGCACCATTAAAAGGGAAAAAGGTGCAACAAATAAGGCAATCACGTGGAAGAGAAAGCACTCGATATGTTTATTAGACGTTTTGAATAGAGTTCATTGCTAAAGTACACATTAACGACTGTTTTACTTCTTATTCAATACATCTAAACTAATATTCTCAGTATCAGAACAGATGTAGTATTTTATTTGGTTCATGGATGCAGAATATGACGAAATGTGGGTTTGAAGATGTTTGAAAAAAGTGTGAAATCGGCCTCTTGAGAAACTTTGCGCATAAAATCTGCAAATATCAAATGACGCAGCGCCGACTTTCGCAATTAGATGGTAGATTCGTGTAGAGCAACAGTGGAATGTAATGCATTTTATTATCCATATAAACAGCTCAGTGGGAATATCGTGTTGGACTAAGAGCAAAAGTAGTTTGGGCTAAACGCGTTTGCAAAGAAATGCAGTGCAGTAGTAGTAGTTTGTGAAGTTTCTCCGACTGAAACCCTTGAATGGAGATAATGTAATTCCTGCCCTGAGCTCACGTAGGTTCATTAAAGCACACTCGTTAAATTAAAAATCTTCCTGCTCTACTGCTGCCGCATAAAAGCCTGACAAGTCTTTTACTTGACGACACCAGACGTTCCTTTTTTTGTGTGTGATTTCTGCTCCTTTATATTGATAAGTGTTGTTTTCTCTGCGGCTTTATCGCTTGGCCCGATGCTCCCCTGCATCCAGAAGGAGATTACTTTTTGTAATCGCAGTGGGATTAGCAGTTAAATAACTGTGAAGTCAAATAATAAAATTAAAAAAAAAAGCATGAATCAACGGGGGTCAGGAAGGCAGACGAGAGGCGGTTTGCAGAGGAGTTGCTCTCTGCCTGTTTACAGCCTGTTTGGAGGGTCTGGACCAGCTGATGGAGCTGATGTTTCAGCAGCAGCTTTGAGACAGGAAGCTTTGGCCTTTCAGGGTTCACAACGCACACACATGCAGGCTGGTAGAGATGCACCGTAACATGCATGCTCCAAATATGTGGTCATCACACGCACAGCCCCCCTGCAAAAAAAAAAAAAAAAAACACAAATCCTTCTCTTTCTTCCTGGCCCTTGGAGTCTCGCGGTGGTTTGCTAATTACCAGACAAATCGCCCACGCTGTTTTTTTTCCTTTTTTTTTTTTTTTTTTTGGTCTCTCCTCTCGCTCGTTGCATCCGTTGCCCGAGAAATTTATTATTCCGGGGAGCGCGAGGAGACGAGGAGGTCACGGTGCAGGCGCGCGGGCTGCAGGAGGAGGTCATCACGAGAGATATATGGCTGCCAGGCTTTTACTACAGCACTCTCCGCATGAATGTGTGTGTGCGCGAGTGTGCGAGCCATTTAAAAGCAGACACGTATTAAGTATTAAAAGAGAGAGCCAAATAATGGCTGCCAAGTTGCAACGCGCGCATACACAATTTCTTTTCAGAGGCCAGACTGCTGGAGTAATGTGGCAGTGCGGCTGTGCCTTGTTAGTCAATGGGTATTCTTGATGATAAAGCAGTTACTTTTCATAGTTACTTAATTAATAAATCACAAATATGATTAATTCCCGCCGCATATCCCCCTAGCATTTGTCAGCGCTGCCTAACGAAGACGCCATGTCATCTGAGCCATAACCTTGAATGATAAAATCATGAGTTATTACGCCACGTTAGCTTTAATCACCTATTGACAACAAACTAATTGTTTGTTTGCATATTTTTGTTTGAACTTTGAAGCTGGATCACAACCTTTACAGTCGGGATGTGTATATTAAACCAGCCCAAAGTCCTGAAACTGACGCGAGCAATAAGTCGCATGGCACGTGAATTTGTAGGGAGCCTCGAGTTTCATTCATCGTGAAGTCGTGTAAGCTTTTGAGCAGCCTAGGAATCCGCGATGCTGCATTTGCTGAATGGAGACACGCGAGTCTGGTGAGATGATCGTACCCATTGCGCGTTACAACAGCGTTCATATCCGCTACATGTGAGTGATAAATAGGCTTCTGCGGCCTGCATGACTAATGGCGAAGCATTAGGCTCGTACAACGGTATTGATACTACAGGATTAACCCACCTCTCTTAAGCCTTTACTTCAAGATCCTAATGACAAAGACGCAATGTCAGATGTTATAACATATCGCTGCAGTAACGGGATGTGGCGAGCAAATCGGAGACATATAGCCTAAGATTAGTGTGCTGTTTTGTTAAACAAAACAACGACTGTTTGTTTGCGGTTTGTCATAAATAATAAAATAACTTGCACACCGCTCCACTTGCTTTTGACGCAAACTGATTTGAATTAACAAAATCTCTCAACAAACTTCTTTATAAAGGTGGATAAACCTCAGCTCTGTCCCTCTTATCATATCGTTTATTCGTCACTTCCTATATGTAAAATAGAGACGGCAAATCGAGCGTTTGCTGCAAAATGTTTTTTTGTTTTTGTTTTTTTGTGCTGCGTTAAAGACCCCGTATCATTTACAGTTTATAGCAGCAAGCAATCCAGAAGTGAACGTCTACTGGTATTAAAGCACACTGCTGGGATGTAAGAGCACATTTAGACGGATAGAGCTCGTTGGAAATTAATATAAGAAAGAAGAAAAAGAAAAATTAAAATAAAACAATTTAAAAAAAGTGTAGCTGATTTACTGTAGAGCACCCCCTCAAAGGGTTTCTAAAGTTAACAATGGCGGATCAGTTTGCCCCAAAGTCATTGGTCCTGTCATCTTCGACAGCAAGACGGTAACAACAGCCCATCAAAATGCACTTTAAATAAATAAAATAAAAATGAAAACAACTGACAGGCAGGCAGGTTTCAAATAGGACTCAAATTGCAATTACTGTTCCTCTTTAGTAACAGCAACAGTAAAACAGCAGTTTGAGCGTTCACGCTTACACGGGCGATAAAAATACTTAAAGATTAGAAGCTGTTGATTTTGATTTGTCCTTTAACACAATGAATAATAATAATAATGAAATAAGAATAATAAACAGGTTAGCACTTTTTTTTTCTACTGGACAAGCCCCGACTCGTGAGAGCGGCCACGGGGAAGTCTCTGGCGCAATCGCATAACTGAGGGAAGACCTCACGTCTCGCGCAGGAGAAGAGTATATTTCAAAAACCGGTTGTGCGCGTGCTGCCGTCTCGAGACAGATTTACGAGCCGCGGTAAAAGGCGAGATGTCGGGGCTTGGTAAATCAATCTCTCTTTTCCTCTTGATGTTTTTTCTTTTTTTTCTTTTTTTTTTGTCTTTCTGGAATCAGTGCAGTCTAATATTAATAATAACAATAATAATAATAACAATAATAATAATAATTTGACTAGTCGTGATGTGATATATAACCACTTAATCACGTCTTGGACACTTTAATTTTACGGCCATTCTCCATCTTAACAAAGAGACATTTTCAGTTTCTCTCTTTTTTATTCAAAGCCTAGTTAATCATTAACGAGGAGGAAGAATCTACCTGTCTTAATCCATCACGGACCAAGAGACCCCCAAGATCTCAAAGTACTCCACCTTCTTCAGTGTTTTTTCTTTTTCTTTTTTTATTCTCTACCTAGCTGATTAATGTTAAAATAACCATTTTACACTGACGTGAATCACACAGTGTTGCGTAATGTTGAATTCTTGCTGGTACCTTTACCAAATATGCGAATTGTTAGAGAAGCTTTCTGTCTTGTGTTGTCAGACGGCGGTATCCTCCTGTCACTAATGTCACGATGACTGTAATGTTATAGCTAGAGTAACTGTAGTTGGAAGTATTTCTTCCTGCTCGACTCCCCTGCCCATCATAATTCGGATGTTTAGGCTATTGAAACGGTGCGTAATAGCCTCGCATGTGGCCGTGCCAAGTTTACAGAGCTGATTCGTATTGCTGTTGTCAGGCCGGCCCAGGTCTCTGCTGTTACTTATCTTAGCTGTTGTTTCACACTGTGATTGCCATAATTTATGGCCGTCATTAAAGACGCCATCATCACCACCGCAAATGTTTGATTTCAATCTTGTTGTGGGTAAAAATCTCAGGGAAGCGCCGCTGTGCTTGGAATGCAAGTTTAAAGGACGCGTTTTGCATGTTTGCTTTTTATTATTATTATTATTATTTTTTCCATGTTCTTTTTGGTGCATCTAAAGGCTAATTAATAATTTACCACCCAACTGTTTTCACATAATAAAAGCACGTTATTTTTAGTATTTTTTTAGTCATTTGGTGGATTATATATTTAGAAACAAACCACTAATCACTTTCTGCTTATTGCGTTTGTTTTAGCTTTACAATCTTAGTGGCCCCTGCCTCGCTCTTCCTCCCATGCTGGGATTTCTGGATCATGTATAAAAATAAGAAAAGGTTTTAACTGACACTGCTGATAAAGACCAAAGTATATATTTCAAGGATGGAGAAGCGGGTAAAGGAAACGTTTCTGTGGGGTGAAGCAGTGCGTCTTGAGGCTGCTGCGGCCCATTGTTTGACCTTGAAGTGTTTCTTGTTTGCTAGGTTAGTCTTGTTCTCGCCTCCCAGCCTCGACACCCTTTTTTTTTCTCCAAGTCTCGGGCTCCATTGTTCTGCTGAAGGCGACTCGAGCTTTTTAACCGAGCGCCAAAGGGATTCCAACGTGCTATTGTTGCTGCCCTGCACGGCCTCGCTACGGGGGTTTTTGTCTCTCCGTTGTTTCTTCGTGGGTCTCTCACACTCTCTCCTTCTTCCTCCTCTCTCTCTCTCCCTCCTTAGTGTCTATCTGTCCGTGTTACAATCTCTTTGTTTCCCTTTCTTACCTCCTCTCCTACCTGTCCAGTGCTATCCCTGCTAAAATAAATATTTCCTTCCTCTTAACGAATTGAGCCACTGGAAAAAAAAACAACATGTCCACCTTTGGTCAGTTTAGTCCCAACATAATATTTAATTCTAATTAATTCTGATTCAAACTATAAAACCATGGTTTATTCTGTTATTTAATTAATCTAACTCTTACATTTTAACATACTACTGCACTTGGCAGGACTCTTAGTGACTGTTAAAAGATCTAGCTTCGCTCCAGGATGCGGGGAGAAGACACCAAACGGGAGAAATAAACTCGGATGCGGAGCGCAATATCAGATGAATTATTCCCGAGCTTTGCGCCATCATACCGCGAATATTACCCATTGCTGGTAAACAGATCCGTTGAAATATAAGACGGGACAATATGAGGAGTTCCCCGTGTTCGGCCTGACGGTGAACTGAGAGAGGGGTGACAGTGAGGAATAACGAAAAGAGAGGGCAAGGCGTGCAGTCATTTTTAAAAAACGAACATAGTCGGTGACAGTCATCTTTTATCGGTCTCTCTCTCCCGCTCTCTCTCTTTGTGCCTGTCACGGGCCTGCTTCACCTTACAGATCAGAACACACACACGTATTAACACACAATGCTCGACTTTAAAGTAAACACAAGAGATCGAGTTCATTTTTTTTGTTTCTTTTTTTTTTCTGTTAATGTTCATTCTGGACTCCTGCAAGGGTCCGGACGGGTCCCAAGAACGGAGAGGCACCCCCCCTCACCCCCTCCCGCCCCTCTCCAGCACAACCACCCCCACGCCCCCCGCCCCGACCAACACGTCACGTGATTCATTAAATAATTAATGCAGAGGTTGCAGAATAGATATGTATTCCTCAGGAATATAACGGCAAGACGTGGTGCTGCTCCAGTGTGTGTGTGTGTCTGACGTGGAAAATTCAACTGTCCTTTCAAAAAAAAAAAAAAAAAAAAAAAATACAAGCCCCCTATAGCAGCGGAGAGAGGGGGAGAGAGAGAGAGAAAAAAGAGAGAGGGGGGGACGAGGAGACACTGAGAAACGCCAACAGAGAGAGAGAGAGAGGAAGAGAAAAGAGAGAAGGAGGCTGCAATAAAACAAATTTGGACGGGTGTGCGTCTTGCGGGTCGTTGTGGACACCGTGAGTATTGCGGAAGGAAGGGGACTGCGTGGGGGGAAACCACACTTCTTCTTCTTCCTCATCTTCTACGCCGCTGCGCCGCCTTCGGCCGCATCCCTCTCAGTGAATCATAGGCTATTTTAACATCGTGGTAAATATGCCCAAAAAATACCCATCTTTCGCTGTGTTTTCTCATCGTGCATGTTGCTTGTCGTGTTGTTTACACATCACCCCCCACCCATCATCATCAGCCATTGTTTATAGGTGGAAGCGGTGCAGCCGCCCTGCCTGCAAACCGGGGAGAGAGAGAGGGAGCAATGCAATGTTAGCCGATGGCTGTTTATATTTTAAGAAGCACTTTGATATTCTTCTCCATCTTTCTCCCATCACCTCCTGTCTGCCTCTACATCTCTCTCTATCTGCCTGACTCTCTGTCCATCCCTCCCTCTCCCTCTCCCTCTCTCTCTCTCCTCTTCTTTTTTTTTCCTTCTCCCAGCCAGCTACTTCTCTTGATTTATCGTGAGGCAGGGTGTCAGCGTGCGGCCGGGGCTGCCATTGTGTGTTTGAGTGCTGTTGTTTATGGCGCTGCCCGTGATGAATCATGTTTTTCCTCCGCTGTGGGAAGACGGTGGGGAAAAAATGACGGTCGATGGACCGATGATACACCGGAACGAGGAAGAAGAAGGAGAGGAGGAAGAGATCTCACCACGGCCGGCAGTGGTCCTCTTCCCCCTTCCCTCTGTTCCGGCTCTCGCTCTCCTCCTCCTCCTCTGCCCTCACTCACACCTCTCTGCTGTTTTACACTTGATTATAACTCGGGGTGTTTTCTTTTTTTTCCCCCTGCCTCAGTACGGCGGTGGCTGGCTGTAGCTCCAGGTCTTGAATTACTGCGGCGACCAATTAACGGGAGATTTGTTTAAATTTGGCACACCGGGCACGCCTCAGCCGCCATGAAATCTCATAAAAAGGGACCTGCCGGCCAGGAAAATCTCATCTGTCTAGCCAGGAGGTGTGAATGAATCCAAGTAGCTCTGCCCTGAAGATTTAAATGACGCCGGTTGGAGTCTATGGCTTCTCAAGTTTAATTTGGCCCGTGGTTTTAAGTGAAATGCAATGATTAAACTGCTTTCTGCACTGACTGAAGCTAGGGGGGATTAGCTTGGCTTTGGCATTCTGTATCAGCTTTATTTATGTCCCCACATGCTTTGCCTGCACAAATATGTATTTCCTGCTGTTGATAATGTCTTATAGATGGTGCTTTTTTGTCGTCCAAGTTAACTTTACGCGCAAAACCTGACTGACTGAATTCATTTTTTAGAAGTTTTTTTTCTTCTTCTCTCCCAGCATTTTCCCCTCCAATGTGTTTTCTTTGGAAGGCTGCTGGAGTGAAGCTGGTCGCCATTATTCATGTCAGCACTCAGTGTCTCTGCCTTTGCTCAAACCCCTTCACCGTGAATCAGACCTTGATTTCTTTTTTTCTTTTTTGTAAAAAAAAAAAAAAAAAGATGTGGCTAGGAAAATAAGATGCAGAGATGGGAGGATTTCCCACTCCCCCTTTTCGCTCCATGTTTATATCCAGACAGATCTCGTATCAAATTCGGATGCATTACTTATTTCAGTGCCTCCACGGAAAGTCAATCACTCACAGGCACAGGGAGCTGGTTGTGGCTCCATTTTTAGGTTCTCCCATTGAAGCAAGTGGGGTGGAGGGGGGCGGAGGGGTAATTTCATTTTCTAATCTCATAAGTTACTATAGTGTGTGGCGCTTGCGTGGTGTTGTTTTTGGTGTGAAGACATATGGGAAAACATGCAAAGTGCAATAAGTACAGGAAGGCAGGGGTCAGTCAACGCAGCATCAAAGAAAACATTTATTATTATTATTATTATTATTATTATTATTATTATTATTATTACTACATTTAGGGTTGCGGATGGCTAGATGGATGAGTCACTTTACAATTCTATTTCTAGGGCCGGGTATCCTGGATATCCACCCGCCCCCTGTCTTTCTCCCTGCCTAGCCATCACTACCAGTGTAAACCTTAGCTTAACCAAATTAGAGCGGCTCCGCGGCTTCCCATCACGTAATAATGGCGATAGCAGCAAGAGGCAGCGCTTCTCAAAATGTGTATTCCTGCTGTCCGCCGCCTCGTCAAAAACAATATCTCGCCTCATTTCTGTGGACGGAGAACGAGATGGAGAAGGGGGGAGGGGATGACATGATTCCTTCCCTCCTTTTTTCATATATATTTATATATCTCACTGGGTACCTAGGCTTTATATCTGATTTGTGTGACAGAGAAGCATTGGGAATGTGTATTTCCAAACGCCAGTCAGCCGGCCTCCCCTCCACCCGCCTTTGCTGCAGGCGTGAATGCAGGAGGCAGGTATAGCGAGCTCGGCGGAGGGAAGCACATTTGACGTTAAAAATTAGTCAGATCACAAGTTGCAGAGGCTGCTGCATTAAAATCCGAAGTCACAGAGAGAAGGAGCACGACAGCAGGAGCGGGGTGGGTTTATCTTATCTTATCCCAGGCATGTGTCCACTGTTAAGTATGTTTTGTCTGGAAAGATAGTTCCACATCAAACCCAGCTGAAATAGTTCAAATATTTGAAACGGTGTTGAGAAATGATATCAGTCCCTGTCTGACATCCATTATAGCTGCTGCAACCTGGGCTGCAGGAGGGGAGGGAAGAAGGGGAGGAAGGGAGGAAGGGGGGGGTCTCAGCTCCTGTGAGGCCTTGATGCATTCACTACCTTTGCTAAACACGATTCTGATTCTGCTGCCGTTTAATACGTATAATCCTGGTGTGGCATGGCATGGCAAAAAAATAGATTAAGCACTACTGCTGCTGCTATTGTGACCCAACTAACTGAAACAAGTGAGGCTGAAATTAATGTTTATACCGAGATCTCCTGGAGAACAATGGCAGCATTATATCAGCTCTTTGTGGAAGCAGCAGGATAGAGGAGGAAGCGGTCTATAAATAAGATGACTATTTTTGTCTCTGTGCATTTGTTTGATTTTTATTGCATCGCCGATGGTAGTGAGATAGACCGTTTTAAGGATTGCCTTGTGGTGTTATCTTGTGCATTTCTCCGACTACGATGCGCGTGTTTAAGAGAAAAGGGGGAGTGTGAGTATCTCAAATGTATTGTTTGCTGTTGAGCTGAGAGGGGCGCGTGTTTCTTGTCGTGCTGATACGTAAAACCAAAAAAAAAAATGGACGTTTCTGTTTACATCCAGGAAGTAAAGCATGCTTTTATTGCGTATGGTCAAAGGCAAGGTCGGTGCAAACCCACGCGTCTGAGAGCCACGCATGAAAGCAAGCAGGCACGCGGACATGTCTCCACACAAGGCGCATCTTCCCACTCACTGCTGAGACTGGCAGCCCAATAGTCTGCTCCATGTTCTTTTCCCACGCACACGACGCTTTCAATGCGCTGCCCGTCCATTCCGGCGAAAAAGGGGGGGAAAAATGCCATAATTTTATTTTTAACAGGCGGTTTCTTCACTTTTACCCAATTTAGTAGCCCGTGTAAATAAATACGACCCACAGACATATCATTTTAACTTAAATAGCTATAAAAGGTGCCCAAAAATATTTTTATGAATACCATGTAACGAACTTCTCTTAATGTAAAACGTCAGATTTATTTTCCAAAAAGAAGTAGAAAAATAGATAATGAGATACATTAAATTAGTACTTAAGTAACTACAGCCTATATGACACATACGCTGCAAGTATGGAAACAAAGAATGTCCACATTTTAAAAAGCACGGGTTGCAGACCGGTCCAGACATGCACAACTGTTGCAGAACATTTTTAAAGAAGAAAAAGAGGACTTTAAAATGACAAGAAATAACGCAACGAACAAAATACCAACAAAACCAAACGGCACTGAAAATATATCCCATTCGAGTTTAATTCCGGGAGCCGTAATCAGCTGTAACGCGCCAGCGAAGTAATGCGGTTTAATACATATATCTATCTTAAGAGTCGGTTGTAGACAAAATCAGTTTATATTATCCCAGAAGGAGTAAAGCGAAAGGAAGAAAGAAAACTATGTACGAGCAGTGAGAGCAGCCCGGCTGTAGCAGTGATTCTTCGAAAACAGTCAGACATAAATCAGAGCAGCTCCCGGCCTCATAAATCTGCAGCCGCTCGTTAACGAGGGAAAGATTTAAGTGTGGGGAAAATAATGTTAACAAAACACGTTAACATGTGTTTAAATCAATAAGAAGGATTATTTTAGAAACGCGATGATTTATTACAACAGAAAGAAATGATTTGCTCAAATAACCAGTTGCTGTTATTATTATTATTATTATTATTGTTGTTCTTATTATTATTGTTTTAAATTGTAATATTTCTTAACTAGCCAGCCTCGTGCTCCACGCGCCAGGTGCTTTCCGGGCTCTTCCTCGAGCGGACATGATTGCCAGTACGAAAATTAATCAATAACAAGCCTCGCGCTAATTTATAATCGCCTGTGTGAGGGCAGTGATTCAAAGCTCGCGAAAAAAATAAAAAATAAATAAATAAAAATGAACGACTGAAACAGTATCCAGACCCGCGAGCAGCGCTTTTTTTTAGCCCCTTTCCACAATTCAACCGGGGCCGGAGAGGAGCATGCACGAGAGCGATAAGAGCGAACGAGCTGCTTAGCCGGAAATGTTTCCGCGAGGAGGGGAACGAGCTCGATCTTATTTTCCGTCCGTCTTGCCTTTTCTTTTATCGTGGCGGCTACAAACTAAAAATAACGACTTTGCGTTCGTGTAATTGAACTTCTCTCTCTCTCGTATTCTTTCTCGCTTTATCTTTCTCACTTTCTAAACGTGTGTACGCTATGACTGTTTGTTTGTGTACGAGCACACTAAACGCGTGGTCCGATAACACAAATGCACACAGAGAGACGAGCGATAGAAGGAAATCAAAGCCAAGTGCGTCTGCGTGCGATTAATTCCACCTCAAAATGTTTGCTGTAAATAGCCTACCAAAACGACAGGAGCGTGTGAAAAACAAAAAATAATAATAACACACAAAAAAATAAAGTGGTATAGTCCGCTAACACGCGCAGAGTCCAAAAATCTGAAAATACTTGAAAATATACAATTCCCACGACCACTGTGCTTTCCGCATATTGTGTTACGACCTACACGTCCAGTAATAATAACACACGTCCCGTGACATTTAAAGCTGGATGGTGGGAAAGGTTTACAACATGGATCTGGTCACAGCAATCTAGGTGTCATCCACTACCTGCATAAACACGACCTTTTGTTAAAATGTGTTGAAGTTAGCTTCCTTTTAGATGGATGATATATTTTGACCATCTTCATACATGAATATTGGACTAATCCCATAGCCTACCATTAAACTGTGCAAACATCTGAACGCGCAGGTCAAATCACAGCGGAACTTTTGCTCTCTCAACCTTCCTTCTCCCTCTTCCTCTCCTCTGATCGTGCTCGGTTTGACGCCATGTAATAACCAACATCTGGCCTTCTGCGCAGGCAGGACGGACAGGCAGGTCACGCTGAACCCCGCTAACCCCCTGGCGCACCTCAACCACACTCCCCTATTGGACAGGAACGAGAACCAGAACCCCCATTCCCCCTCCCCGGCTCCCCGCGGCCCGTCTAGCTGTCAGTCCGCAGCTTGGTTCAGGAACAGTTCACGGTGTCAATCCGCAGAACGCGCACCAGGAAAAGACCGAGGAGAAGGCTAGTGCAGGGACTAGTTTCAGTGTTAGCAATCAATGAAGCTATTAAAATGAGCATAAAGGAAACGGGTGGCTTTTTGAAATACTGCTGAGGTCCGCAAAGGTTAACAGGTCAGCAAGGTGACTCTCGATTACTAGCCAGTAAAGTAACAAAAAATCGTGTGTTTTAGTGAGATAGGCTGAGGATAGAGAAGAAGAAGAGCAAAGGAGGACTGTTGTTCTGATACAGATATAGAAGAGGAGGGGAGCACGGGGGACACAGAGTCAAGCTCTGCTCGCTTTATTCTGGAGTGTCGCCCAGCATTGGCCTACTGTAGGCCCACTGGAGCTCGATCTGCACCCCCAGACGTTAGCAGTCGTGTGCTGGGTGATAGCGCAAGATAAGGCTTGAAGAAAAGAAAAGCGCGAGCCCTGGCCGTGGTGCTGGCCATGCACGCACCAGCCCGCTACACGGGAATGTTGCAGCACAGGCGGTGGGGGGGTGGGGGTGCATTTTAGGGTAAAGTTGCACCGCGAGCCCCAGACCGAGCAGTTCCCGTCAGCTTGTGTGCTGTAGGTAGGCTTTGATTGCTGGAGATTTATAGCGGAGCCGATGAAGATTTATGTCTTTCCCAAACCGGGCATGCAAACACTTGGCGTCTCCTTAGCGCTGTGTTAGAGAGACACTCTAATGGGTGCACCAGTGTCATACTAACCGACTACGGTGCTGTTTAAACGCCGGGTTTAATTGGTATAAACGTTGCTTTAGTACCATTTTGGACGCGAATATGCGCTAGGAAAAGAGCCAAACACTCGGGACCGACTGCGCGTAAATACGCATTTGCAATTGCTGAAAAATACGTCCAAGGTTTTCCAATAAGGGCTTCTCTGGTCATCTTAACTACAGCCGGCGTTTCCGTCCGTGTCCAAAACAGACTGCATCCAGGGAGGAAAATCAGAGCGCCAGGAGGAGATCCAGCAGGAAAGACACGCCGAGACAGAGCAGGTAAGGTCTGTCGGAATGCTTCTCGCTGAGTGTGCCGGTGTGTGTTCCCGAGGCGTCCCCATCCCACGCGCACCGCCGCTCGACATGTCATTAATTATCTGTTGTGTGACCGTGGTCTCTCTCAAACTCGCAGAGGAATCCGCGGGGTGTGCCCGCGTGCAAGCTCTATTGCTAGCCAAAAAAACTTTTTTTTTTCTTGTGTCCGTCTGTGAAAGCAGCTGAAGACAGATGCTTTAGAATAGGTAAAAGACAAGAGGCGAAAAAAGGGCGCCATGCCACGCTCTCCGTTTCTTCCTCTCCACTCATTTAGGAAAGAAAAAAAAAAAAAAAGAGTTTACCTGCAGCATTAAGAGCCGTTTGGACAGAGAGGTGTTGTGGTATGTGTGTGCGCATGACAGAGAGAGAATGAGTCGTAGTGAATAGGACCTGACGGGTAGGTGTAAAGAAAGAAGATGCATGTTAGCCACGCCGTGATTTATGATAGTGTGAAAAGATTGCTTACTCAAGAAGCCGCCCCCCTCTCTTTCTTGCTCTTTCTCCTATCCACAAATTGTCATGTCCTTCCCTGCCCCCCAAACGCACAGCAAATGGACAAATGGTCATACAAAAACATGATTTTCCCTCCAGCCAGACTTAAACTAAAACAGGCAGGGCGGTTACAAGTAAATGTGTAATTACAAGTGCAACTAATCAAGAATTATTACAAACCGAAGTTCATTCTATAATGATCCTAATCCGCCCTTATTCTGACTAATGTGCTTCGTGTCACCTTGCTGTAGGTCCATCTAATGGGAGCAATGACGAATAGGAAAGCTCAGTAGGAAAAATAAGAACACAATCAAATAAGCATGGGCTGGAGTGAGGAATCTGTGTCCAGAATATGTGTGAATTGAATATAGCTTAATCTTTAAGTCCTTTATTGTGAAAGAATAAGATATAATGTTAGATTCAATTGTTTACATTTCATATTGTTTATGTAGATATTATCACATATATACTATATAGTGTGATAGCTGTGAGTGTAACGTAATAAAAAAAGCAAAGTAGTTTGACATTTCAAACATTATTGAAGCTAAATATCATAAAGGCCAAATAGCTGTAAGAAAAGCTTTAAATGAGATCTCTCTGGCAATCCACGAGGAAGAAAGGCTATTAATGTCTGTTATTGTTTGTTGTTGTATGTGTGACATTAGAGCAAGTGTAGATCTCTAAGTGGGAAGAAATGACTCAAGAAAAACCTGAGGTTATGAATCCTGGATGGATGAGGCCGTCACAGAAATGAAGTGACGTTTGTGCTAATCATGACAGAGTGACTTTAAGTTAATGTTGAACGAGGATGTGAAGAAAGCAGATAAACGTGGGCTGATCTACACTTTACAGTCTTGGCTTTAACTTTGTTTATGACTTTGACCAATAGAGTTTTTTCCAAACCACATGCCTTCCCAAAATACAACATAATATGCAAGGCCGTGTAAATCACAGATGTGCTGTCTGATGTGTTTTGTCACATATGAATCTGTCTCTTGGAAAAAAATAAATACAGACCACCTTTGTACAGATGAGACATCTCACCAAATGGATATTACAAAAAAAACTTCCTCTAGGTGCAACCCAGCACCATTTGGACTTTTGATTTTGATTGTTGTTCTACCAAAGAGCACAGAAAAAAAAAAACAGTTTCTGATTGGATCCGTAAGTTAAAACAGTATGAAATGTATATTATATTCTTTGCCGTAAATTAGAACTTAAAACTGGAAAGCAACTTAAATAGATAGGTTAAGAATATCCACTATTTCCGTTCCCAACTTTGGGGATTAGGTCCAAAGAGGTAGAAGCAGATTTTTCATCAAGTTCGGCTAATTTTACAACAGTGGGCAGCTGAAAATTGCTCAAACTGAACTATCTGAGATGACGATATCACCGATCAGCACTCATGACCAAACCTAAAGCATGCGCTATGGATGTCGCAAGAAGACATTCCTTCATTTCAGCGGGGGCCACAAGCCAAAAAAAGGTTGGGAACAACTGTCCGATATGTACTGTAAGCCATCTCCGATAACTGTGGGACAGCTTCGCCAGGAGCTCGTCTGACCTTGGCGGTTTGCGCTCACTTCCGGATCGAGAGACGTTAAAGTCATAAAAGAAGAACCACAGCAACTCCGGCACAGCCGTGATGTAATTGATTTTTTCATACATCACTGACAAAACATGGGCAAAATACCAATCAGAATAAAATAGCAGGGGCAAGCTCGTCTAACACTGTCGCAGTGTATAAAGGCTGACAGGTCTGGCTGAGATCCATACAGCCACTTTCTCCTGCTGTAACAGGCCCGCGTGCTGTTGGGCAAAGTGGCCTGATTATATTACAATCAACTTCTTTTTCCGATCCATGTGTCATAAGAGGAGCATGTTGTTAGGAAATGGATACCGGCCTGTTGTAGTGGCACAGGTTGTTCAACACTCAGCGTAATGAGGCCTCAAAGCTATATAATAGCAACTTAGGAAATCCATTTTTAAGTCACTGCCAAACCACAAATTACTACAGACACGTATCACTGAGTGCTCTCGTCCCTGGATGGACCGATACTCTAATTCAGGAAATGTTCTTCTTTGACCAACAGGCAGCCACAGAGGCCGCATGTACAGAAATTCAACTAGTCCCTTTGGCCAGACAAACAATGACAAGAAAAACAAAAAAGAAAAACAAGAAAGCCAAAGCCGACAACCATGCATCCTGCTCTAATCCCTATGAATACACCAGCTCTAGTGGAAGTCTACATGTGGCTGTACTTTATTCAGCATGGATAAATAAACTGCAAAAGCGAATTAAACACTGATGCAGCAAGGCTTTGAAACTTCTTCCTCAAGCCATCGGATGCCAATATTGCGGGTATTCTATTCAGGATCCCACCCAGACCGGTCGGCCTATAAAAATCTTCCACCAGTCATGAGATACTGTGTATTTAACTGGAGGGCCTGGTGTATTATTTATTCATAGCACCATTTTATAGAGTGGCATAATATAGACCGAGCACGCCAGACATCCCATTTGGGGCTGGTTAAGATTTCACAAACTTCTTGAATCATTTATTTTAAGCAATCACAATAAACTTCAAATTTACACAAACAAAACCGAAAACCTTTGGCTTTCTGAGTCAGCTCTGGCATGTACTTCTTGACTGGATGTTGTACAAGTATACTTCCAGGTCTATTTGTGCCTACTGCCAACCAGTCTGAGCACAAACACACACACAGACACGCAAGCAAGCAATCATCCATCCCGGTTCATCCCAGGCCTGACAGACTTGTGAGCTTGGCACTTTTCATGGCCCAGGAGCAGAAAAGGGCAATTTGACCCCGACACCACACATCTCCCCGTAAACTCCCATACCCAATCTCCTTCTCTCTCTCTCTCTTTCTCCCCTGGTGTCAGGACCCTCTTTGAGCTTGAGGTTAAATATTAGCATCCCTGATAAAGATTAACTCTCTGTCAAAGGAAGCGCTGATTGCATGAGTTTCCGACTCAGGACTGTTGGTGACTCGGGGGCAAACTCTTCTTGAAGACGGGCGACCGGCCCGCAGCAATAGAGGAGGGCTATACTGGGATAAAATGTTGGCTAAAAGGGCGAGATAAGGACTAATAATAACAGGCAGCGATATCACAATTTGATCAAATTTCGAAGAAGTGATTAAGGTAATAAAGAAAAGAGGTTGTGGACACGTTTCATTAAAAATAATTTAAATTTTAAAGCGCGTTTTATTAAAATCCTGTCACACTTTAAAGACTAAATATGAAGTCTAAACCGAATTGGGAACAAGCCCGCGGCCCGATCGGGGTTAAAATAGGTCTTTTGTCTACAGGATGAGCGTAATGCCTCAGTTATGTGTGTTACAGCCAGAAGCACCAGACAGTAACTAGAAGATTTGTTCACATTTCACAAGGCTCAATGAAAAGCACACATTCAAGAGCTTGCATATCAAAATGATGCAATTTCTTTTAATGCGCCACGGCTCACACCCCGGCGCGCAAAACATGCAAAAGCTTTTAGGCATGACTGAGAAATGGCCCTCTTTGCAAACGTGGCTCCACACACCCACGGAGGTTATGTAATTTGGCGGCTCAAAGTGTTTCTCCTGACTGCATATTAGTTTCTGTTAGAATGAAAAAAAACTATCTAATTAGATGAATTGCTGCTTTGTTGGTGTATTTGAAAATACAGTTGTTAGTGCACAGAAGCCGTTTGAATAAAGATTGATCGCTTTGCTGTGAGAATATGGGAAATAGCAAGTTCCCCACAAACGGGAAGCCCTTCCCTCTTCTAAGATCAGCTCTGTAATTAAACAGACTTTGAGCACATGGACAAGTAAGGTGCCTCTCTCGCCAGTTCCGCTCTTTAGTGCATATCTAACCTCTGAAAAATGGTGTTGAAACGTGCGTGTCATCCACCAGGACTAAAGGGGAGGGGAGGAGATGAAATGTGTTGCAGGGCTAGGTTTGTCGTCGCTTGCCCATTTGCCGGGGCTGCGGTGTCGGCGATGCTGCGGCTGCACGGCCGTTCGAGCTCATTACACTTAGAGGAACTCTTCAAACAGACTTGATGGAAACGGCTTTTTAGATGAAAAGAGTGTGGATGCTGACGGATTTTTGGGGAGGTTGAAGGTGATGGCAGTTGGTGCTCTGGTGGGTCCGTAAGGTCAAAATGACCAGAATGAATCCAAAAGGGGAAGCAATGCCACGTATTGTGTGTTTTTTTTTAGTTAAAATCTGTTCGTACGCAAATAAAATGCAGCATTTGTTTTTTTCTCTTTGAAGGTTTTGCAAGCGTGCATAAATTCCCACAAACAGCAAAGGTCCCACTTCAAGTGCAATGCCAGACTACAGATGAGCAAATATTTGTGTCTAAGGCAAAAGAATCACAGGTTTTATGCGAGTCTTTTAGTTACTGGGGACAAACCAAAACAGGCAGTTCAGCATCTGGGAATAGTAGCGTGATTTATCTCCCAAACTCTAACCAAAAGAGAAAAAAAAAATAGAAGTGGCCAGAGGCCCACTGACGTTGCAGCAGATGACATCAAATGCAGAAACTGGATACGTATGTGGGGGAAGTGCTCAACCGGATAGGTTGTTTGAGGCCAGGGCATTTTGAAGTTATTATTACTCCGCTTTTTTTTTTGTTTTTTTTTAAAGTTCCTGAGATTTTTAGCTGAGGAGTTTACGTTTAGGGCGAACGCTGCTACTGCTAAGTTTGGAAAGACTTTTCTTTCACTCTGGATCCAACAGGCGTACGGCAGCATTTGCACGCAAGAGCCCACTAAGCTAACAATCAAATTAGGTGGTCTCCATTTGAACATGCATCTACACTCACCTGACAGCACTGAATGGGAACCATTTAAACTCTGACGGCCAGGGCGCATAAATATCGCAACGCCGTCAAGTGGAAATTGCAGAAACAACCCCGAGTGCATGCATATTTGCAATGCTACAGTAATAAAATCCACTTAGCGAAATTAACATGTTGGTACGCTCGTGTGTGGATTCAGTGTCTCAGCCCACACTGCTGCGACTGTTGCGAGTTGCGGGGCTATGCTTTAAGATTTAGCTGTCCACTTTGCACAAAGACTCCAACTGGTTGAATAAAGTAAAGGCGTTAATGATTAATGCTTAAAATTTACACCAAAAGTATGCTGTCAGTTGATCATTAAGGACCTAAGCAACTCCGGGTCAAAGGTCACTTTTGAAAAGCTTCACTGAGAGCTTTCAGTTCTCGTGTTAATATCACAAAGTAATAGCACTGGTGCCAACACTGCAAAGCCTGGACTTGTGCAGTTGAGTTGTATTTTTTCATCATATCTAAGGTCATAGAAACAAAAGGACAAAGAAACCCCCCCGAGATCAAGTAAGCCCGAAAACATCTGCTTACTGCTATGCAACCCTGCGATAAACACGGTAAAATGTTGTGAAAAAAGGGTGCGTGTGTGGGCCGTGGCAGGCTGGTGACGGCACCACCAGACCAGGCAGAGATAAGGGCAGGGAGCAGAGATAAAGTTTGTTCGGATCACGAGACTTTTGAGATGAAGCCGCGGCAGCAGAAGGCAGCAACATCAATCTGTCCATCCAGCCACTTAACTGTGTTAAACCCCTCCACCAAAAAAGCCCCATCAACCTTGAAAAACATCCTAGCAAGAAAAGCAGCGTTAGCCGTGAGACGCAGTGATGTATCAGGAGCCCAGATGCTATTTTGAAGCTTCCTCCTTTCCTGCGAGGAATGCATTTTAAAGCATTAACATAAGTTATCTGCACCATTATTAGGATCCTTTCAACTCTAAATTGCTTCATATTTCAGCAGACAAGTAAACAAAGAAGAAAACTGCAAAGCAACCACAGAATTAAAAAGAAACCGACTGTTTACCACCCCACCCCCCAAAAAAAGAAATTGCTGTAGTCAGTTTCATATCCATCCATTCATCTTCACCCAGTCTAAACCTGCTGTTCACCACTTAATATAAATTCTGTTAGATCATGCACCTCCGCTGCTCCTATGATCTCCCAGGCTTGCATTACATCTGTTTCTGCTGCTTCTCCATCCTTCCTTTCCAACTTTCACTTCATTCAGTCTGAGAAAAATCACTGATCCACATTGTTCTATCTGGATTCCATCTGAAATCCCCCCCTCTCTCTCCTTCAGCCTCCTCTTCCACTCAAAATTTGGCTCATCAGCTGTTCTGGGGGCTCTGGAGGCGGCCTCCTTCTCTTTGTCTCGGCCTATAGGCTAGCTGGCTAAGCTAGTCGGCCCCTGCATCACTTTCTGGACAACTTTAGACTAGTCCACTCCTGCTCCGTGGCTGCAAATTTACGACTAACCCGCGGGGCTGAGGGGGGGAAACGCAGGGAGGAAACCCCGACTGCTGGTGCTGCGATGGGGATGGACGGCAGCCAGCGCTGTGCGTGAGTGCATGGATGGAAACAATAAATAACTTTATAGTAGTAGTAGTAATGGTAGTAGTGGTGGTGGTGGTGCAGGCTGGTACGGGGAGGTCGGGGGATCCTTTGCTTTTGATTTATGTGTTTGGGGGAAGCTGTCAGGAGCAGAAACAGAAGCAGAGCGGCCCAGAGATTTTATTCCAGCACTTTAATAATAACAGGCTCTATGCAACAACACGGACAGCGCTTTTCATCCTGCGGTCGCGGACGCCATTATACAATTATACAACTCTTTGCACAGTGTTTACGGTCGCATGCAGCAGTGGATGGATATATCTTTCTTGTCTGGGACGCGCTCTCTTGCTCTGGCGGCAGCAACACTGAATGTTATCCGGGATGAGTGCTTTCTGTCTGAACGATGCTGAAGTTATTTATGGGCTTCGTGGATGGAGCAGCTGGCCGTCTTATGGGGGCTTTTCCTTGCTTCTCTTTTCATTTCCGTTTACGGATTTATGACCATTATGGAAGCTATTATAATTATTATAAACATATCCAGAATACTGAGGAATATGTGTTGATATTTTTTTATTTTTTTTAGGTTTTCACACGATATTATTTTATTTTAAAGTCCATTAAAATGACTCAGAACCAGGATTTAGACGCAGCCCAGGCATGTTTGATTGCCTTTATTTCTTATTTTATCTTTTATTTATTTGTGTAGGTTTACGTGATAATAGTCACACAAACCTCGGCGTATAATTACGGCGCCAGTAAAAGGCTTGATTATTATTTTGATTAATTATTTGTATTTTGTGATAACTGATATTACATATATGTTTATATATTTATATAAACTACAATTTGAGACATCTAATTTAATTTGTGAGCATTTGTGCGTCCATCGCGCATAAATAACTAATTTCCAGAAACTGCTTCAAACAAATTGTGGACATTTTTCCAGACATTTTTCTATCCATCTATTCCATTTAGAAAGTGAGGGAAACACAGTAAATATAATAGGATGTGTAATATGATAACCAGAATCAATAACATCTGAGATCACTCCCACCCAGGCTTCATCCTTCCCTCTGGCTTTTTTTTTTTTTTTCCTTTTTCCTTTTTTCTTTTTGCCTTTATTCCGGGAATAATTTAATAGTCTCGGCTACCTGTCAGTGGTTGCTCCTGTCCCAAAATCGTTCGATTAAAGTACAAGAGGTCTGTGCTCTGTATCGGATTTTACCGAGACCTTTTGATTGCTTATCTCTTCTCTTTCTTTCCTGTCTTTTTTTTCTTCCCCTCCCCTCTGTCTCCCCATCTCCCTCTCTCTCTTTATCTCTCCCTCTCCCTTTTCCCGTTTATCCTACAGTTCTTAGGAGCTTTGTGGAAGCCGTTTTCCTCCATTAAAACATCGGGAAAAAAGAGGAAATCTTTTCGGTGAGTCTAAATATTTGACTTTATTCCTCCTGATGCATAAAAGAGGACGTTAAGCCTGTGTATTGAGATTAATCGACTAATCTACATGCTGTGGAGCATGTCGAGGATATATATATTTATATATATTTCAGTCCAGACTGTGAAGTATTTAAAAATATAAACACTGCCAACTTAAAATAAATATTTTAAATAAATTATATAATAAAATAACAACAACCTTTTTTTGATCCAGAATGCGTATTATTATCATGAATACCCTTATTATCATTATTAATTTTATTTCGATATTAATACGCAAACTGTGCACGAAAGTGTCGGTGAGTTTATAGTAGAAAAACGACGGAAGTTAGTGCAGAGGTGGAGCTGGATGCATGCATGTGTGAGTGATGTAATATAATGTAATGACAAGTACTAATGTAATATAATCCAGAGGCGTAAAGGGCAGTGTGATGGCCGCGGGTTACAGTCGAAGCAGGAAACATGGAGGGTCAGTTCATCATCTGATAGACAGTTATTAAAACAACATTTTGTAACTGCAGTAATGACACTAATGCCAACGCAGGCAATGATATTACGAGCTACATAATAAAGCTGTGAAGCTAGCACTGCCATCCATGGCAATAAAAGAAATCGCAGTTGTAGGATTCAGATCACCAATAGAAACATATTCATTTGTGAAGAACATTTATTAGCGTTTACAAGAAGACGAAAAAAAAATTTTTAAAACGCATATTCAAAGGAAATTCCTTAGTGGCATCCTCAGTGGCTAACATATCTGAAGTCCCAGAGGGGAAAAAGAAAAAAAAAATACAAGAGGATTTCCATAGGTCTGCAAGGCACCGAGTTTCAGTTTTGAAACCCAATACCCGTGACTCAGTCCCAAACACCAATGTCGAAGCGCGTCTGCAATCCGTGGAAAATAAAGAATCACTGCCATCCTTTACAAGCACCGGCGTGCTTTTACAAGTCAATACATACATGTAATCCACACTGCTTATTTCTCCACATGCACGTCTCTTCCCACACTGTTGGGGAGTGTGTGGGGGGGAAGAGAGAAAACAAAAGTCCGAGGCATAAAAGAAAAAGCTGATTAGTGGTTTTGTTAATGAGGTTTTTCAGCAGCAGATTCTTCAGTCCGTGCAAAGGCTGTTTTGAAAAGTTGCAGACGGACACATTTCAGACTCCCACCTTCCACCTACACGGAGCTCATCCTCTCATTTCAGCAGCCCACAGCGAATGCTATCTGTTTTAAAGTTGGGCTGTTTATACACACACACACACACTCACACACACAAACACGCACGCACAGACAAGCTGCTGGGTGCGAGAGAACTCATAAATCTTACGTAGCCATAAACGACAGGGGTAGCGTCCTGAATACTAAAAATAGAGGGAAGAGGGAGAGCGAGCTATAGTAAGAGAAAGAGAGAGAGGGAGAGAGAGAGAGAGGGTGTGTGTGTGCGGTGGTAGGATATGAAAACATTGTAAGACACCTTCATATTTTCATTTCCATGTTGGTCTCACCTCTCTGTCTCTTTCCTCTTGGGGTTTCTTGTTACTTTTTCCTTTTTTTACTGGCTACTTCACCCCTTTCTACAAATGTTGTTGCACTTCGTTCATGTCTTCCTCCCATGTGTGTTAAAGTCAAAACAGAAGGAAGAACATAGGCTCTCTTGTTATGTTTTCTTTAAAAAAAAATGGAAGTGGAGGGTTTTCACATTCAGAGCTGCTTCTTCTTGGTTTGTTATAGTGTTACCATTATCTGCATATTTTACACCAGTGTCACATGTGCAATTCATTTACTTTCTTTCTGTGCACAGCAGGAAATGATTTCCTAGAAATTGAGTAGACTACTGATCCTAAAAATAACCTTATTAGCATTTTCGCTTGTTTTGTTTTACTCAAACTTACTCAAAATGTAACTTATAAGTTTGTAATGTTCGTCTAATACAAGTCATTGCATATTTATTAGTCTTCTTTTATATTTTACATTAGTCACATGTTAGAAAAACTGTCACGAAGTTTTATGTTTTTACGCTTTGAGTTGCATGTGCCAAGCTATGGAAGGATAGGCTAATATACAGAGAAACACTACACACAAGTACTGCTAACCATGAGAGTTAAACTCCATTATGGCTAATAATAATAATTCTAACTTTAACCATTCATAGGCCATCTCTGTGCTGCTGGCCTGTCCACCTATTCTAACCTATAGATTATAGGCCTAGTTGATATTAAGACGTAGCATATCCGCGTTGTTTTGTAGCCCAACATATGGTCCACTATTCGAAATAAGTGATTTTAAGAACAGTTTAACAAGGGAGAAATGTAACGTTAAAATATGGACAAATGTGTTTTTTGCATTGACCGAACTCAATCTCCAAAATATGTCAACACAACTACAACAGAGAACAAAATACTTTATTCAGGAGTTGGTGAAACGTGGAAAAGTAGCGTGTAGACTAGTCATGGTGTTAGAGCCAACATGACTGCATGTAGCCTGTGTTTTACTTCCAGTCAGTGAAATTAGCATAATTTGTGAGTGACGCTGAGCTCTTTGATGAGGGAATCAGCGCGTCCGCGAGCCAAAGACCGTTATTTAGTGCGTTACAGCCGCGTGAGCGTGGCTGATCCTCGCACGTGTTGTCAACACTATAATGATAATACCTGTGCTACTACAACTACAACTACTACTACTACCAGCACCACTGTTATTATTAAGCCATTACTGCCGCTAGGTGTGGAATAAGTCAACTATAGCTTCCTAGAGACCGAAGCGAAACGGGAGCACAGACCCAAGACAGTGAGGAAGACGCTGCGGGAAGAGAGACAGGAGACCTGGGGAGACCGAGGGGGAGAAGAAATAGGAGGGAAATAGAAAACGACGGATTACCACCCCAAAATGTGATGGGGTGATATTTTTGTGGCGGACTGGTTCCCGCGAGGTTGCTGACTGACTGAGTGGCTTGTTGGTTGGCTGGCAGGCTGCGTGAGCAAGAGAGGCTAAAAAAGAAAGAAATTGGAGGCCATTGTTATCAGCCAGCAGCGGTGCAGGCAGCGCTGGTGCTGGGGCGGAGGGTGGAGGGCGGGTGGGGGGTGGGGGGGGCGAGAGCAGGCAGCAGGCAGGGCTCCCGGTAAGCTCGTTTAGCTGGTGCGCTAGCTAGCCTGCCTGTAGCCTATACCGAGTCCGTCTGTTAATTTTGTCAGCCCTATATTGAGCCCCCCCGGCGATGCCCTGAATCTCTCTAGATCTCTCATCCGCCAGCCGTTCATGCCACAAGGTGTCCGGTTCGCGCAGCCCTGTCTGCCGCTGCCGCGGCTCCAGGAGGTGTTGTTGTGGTGGTGGTCGCGAGCAGCCCTGCTAGTCTCGAGAAAGCACCGGAGGAGCAGCTGGTTTGCGGAGAGAAGAAGGAAGGAGGAGGCGAGCAAAACGGAGGAGAAAGCGAGCGGATTCGTTGTTTATTTAATTATTTAGCCTAATATTGTTATTGATTACCAAGTGAACCTGCGTGAGGACATAAGCTGTATGATGCGGTGCTGCTGGGTCCGTGGACTGGACCGGGACCACCGGTGCTAAGGAAGGTAAGGAACATCACCGGCAGGCAAGCAGGCCACTAATACACGAGCTCAAACAACAAACCAGAAATAGGCTACATAGTGTGTTTGTCCGCTGTGCAGTTTGTGAACGGCGGAGTGGCTGGCTCAGTGATTTATGGCCCGTATGACTTCAATCCCGGTTCAAGAAGAGTTCACAATGCTTTAAGCTGCCGTAGCTACCCGCCTCAAGCAGCCCCCCTTCTTCTTTCGGTCGTCCATCTCTGTCCATTTTTTTCTGTTTTTTCTTCTCATTTCTTCCCCTATTCTGTCCATGCCTCATCCTCACTTACAGCTATTTATTTACAAAGCAATGGTCGACCATTTTTCTGCTAAGGATGGTCCACTTTCTTCCTTTCGTTTTTCCCTTCCCTTCAGATTTTAAAATCTTGCCAATATCCCACATTTATTTTGATTCTCACTAAAATGTTCAGTGACTTTAATTTTAATCACACACACAGGCTTCACTGTTTGAGAGATTCCATCTTAAACTGTGGCACTGGACAATAGCCTATAGCTTTGATCAGGTCAGTCCTTTATTGTTACTGCATGGTCTCGGCTCCACATAATTGGCCCCCCTCTTTCTTTCTCTCTCTCTCTCTCTCTGTCTGTTAATGGGATAAGGAATACGTGGATTGTCCAAGTTAATGCATTCCCTCTCTGTCTCCCTGCATGCATCTTCATGGCAGGCGCCATTTGTAATTTTATATCCCAGGATAAAACACAGACACTGGACACCAAGGCCGACCTCTCCCGCTCTCTCTCTCTCTCTCCCTCTTTCTCTCTCTCTCTCCCTGTTGTTTTTGTTTGGGTGTCTGTTTCTCTGTCAGCAAAAGTGGATTATTCAGGAAGGCGTCTAGTAAAGTTGGTGATTGTATTAAGCTGTAGCCCTAGCCCTACATGCCAGGGGCAGAGACATTACGTGTCCCGTTTAATGGCGAAACAGCGATATGATTTAATAACATATTCCTCCTACACTCAGTGCCACGGCCTCCCTCTCCCTCTCTCTCCTTGGGACTATTCCTCAGAGTAAATAATTAGGATTCCAGCTTGTCTGCTGGAAAGATAAATGGCTGACATGTGTGACGTGTTAAGAGCTGGAGGAAGGCTGGACTCCTGAGAGAAAAAATATGGTGGTACATTTTTAAAAGGTTAAAAAGGGAATTATATTAGTACAGTTTTACTTGATTATGACAGCGCTCGGAACGAAAGAGGGATTTAGCCTATTTATCGTTCGTTGTTGTGTTGTTGTGTGGCTTTGTAAATAGCCTATATATTTTATGGCTTCCGTTATTATCAGCATATTGGTATCATGAGTAGGCAATATCATGCTCCGTTTACTAGCTCTTTATTTTTATTTTATTTTATTTAGGAAAAATTCATACTGAGGCCCATTATTCTCCTTACGCTTTTTTGATGTTGATTTTTTTAATACTCTAAATGTGACAAATGTGAACGAATAAGAAATATTATGCAGCCAAACCTACACGTGAACTATTTCCTTAATGGCTGTTGTTAAGGAAGCTCTTTGTAGCTTAGGCCTTATGACATCACATTATCTTCGCACGCGGTCTAGCAAATTATTTCAAAATAACTAAATAAATGCGCAATGGTCCAAAAGACAAATGCAAAAGTAGCTTCCGTTTTATGACACGATTAATTGGAAAAATATACATATACGTCTGGCAATATTAGAAGTCATGGCTACTTGCCAGCCTCTAAGGAAGGTGTTGCGGATATGAAGCCATGAAATAAATTAGTAGCCCAACCTGGCTAAGCTGGCAAGTAGTAGTTAGCTGCAGCTAGCGCTGGCGTAGCCCAGTTTGGACCCTGTATCTGAGAAACCACTTCTATCCTATCCGTTAAAAATTTTATCTCCAGAGAAGGAATGAATACCAGGTGCTCTCTCGCGCCTGACAAGCCGGCCTCTCGCGGACATAGGCCCACCCGAGCGCGGCTCACCCCTGCTTTTTTTTTTTTTTTTTTTTTTTCTTTTCCCTGAAGGGGCCATGATAGAGCACTCTGCCCGCTCGACCCTAATGGATCAGTGACTCGTGAAGCTTCTTCCGAGATATCTATCTATCTATCTATCTATCTATCTATCTTTTTTATATATTTATTTTTCATTATTTACTGGACCCACAGCGAGCAAATATTCTTAGACCAAAATTGAAAAATTTATACGCATAAAAATAAATAAAACAATAAAAATAGTAGTATTTGGAGATTTTCAATTACATTTAACACGTGGTGAAGCATACACTACAATTAATAGACTATATTGTTTTCCGTCGTTGCTACAAATCCTATTACCGCGCAGTTAATAGCATTACTCTCAAAAAAATTGCCCCAACCTGCTACTAAAAATATTTCCCGTTATACCGAAAAAACAGGCCGTTATTCAGCAGCAATAGTCGCTTCCGGAAAGAGAGAGAGAGACTTCTGTGAGCGTGGATGAGGTGAGGTAACAGCAGAGCAGGCGGAATACAGTAAATCACACGTGGAAGGCAGGGGTTGACAGAAATAGGCTACCTACATCAGTCACAAAGGAGAATATATATATATACACAGGCCGGTCGCAATCACACCCATTCACTGCCGCCATCACACACGAAAAAAAAAAAAAAAAACGTCACGAGATCAGACTGAACACACAGCAGACATGATGGGGTAAAGCTTTATTAGAATACATTTACACTAATAAACATGAATTTAAGCGCTTAGATATGTAGAAACCCGAGAAACTTACAGAGTCATTGTAAAACATTTCCATTAGAGATTTTATTTCGTTTTATTTTAAAATTCAGAAGCATTATCCTTAAATTAATTACTGAAAGAATAATTTGTACCAATATAATACCCAAAAAGCTTCAACTGATCCAGTTATGATAACAACTTATGTTGGTAGTAATTATAACAATGATAATTAAGGTAGCATATCTGTGAAAATGTAACATTTTGAGTGCATGTTTGTGTGTACACAGATTGCCCTCCTGGTGCCCCCTCCACTAGAGCATCTGCAGGCTGTGCACTGGGCTCAGAAGGGAGGAGGGGAGGGGGTAAGGGGGGGTGAGGAAAGAAAAGCAGTGGTTTCTATTCATGTCATGGCGCCTTTCATTGGAGGAAGATGGATTTATCTCTCTCATTTCTTTATTCTGTCTCTCCTAACCTTTTAGGTCAGATTGCAGGGGACTGTTGGAGAGGCACCGTCACGTGACCCCGGTACCAAATGGTCTTCCGGCAGTGGCTCTCAATAAGGACCGGAGCACAAGAAGACGCCGCCACTTCTCTCAGAAATGCAGAAGACAACATACTACGACAACTCATCAACGCTTTTTGGTGGCTACTCGTCCTACCAGGTGCAAGGGGTGGCAGCGGCAGCAGCCCCCAATGGCTTTGGGGGCTACGATGCCCCGGTCCCAGTGTCCCACCACCAGCCGGCCTTCCAGTCGGCTACCCATCTGGATGTGGATTCTTACCAGCGCTCTGCGTGCTCTTTACAGTCACTGGGCAGTAATGGCGGCCACCAACAGCAGCAGCTAGCCAAGACCAAGGAGTTGAATGGCAGCTGCATGCAGCCCAGCCTGCCGCCTGAACACCACCCTGGCTCCCAAGTATCCCCTCCATTGCCCCCCAACCCCAGCAACGGTAATACCGGGGCTCAGCAGCCGGGGGGCAGTGCTGGGGCCTGCTCAGTCTCTAAATCAGGCCCCAATAAGTCATCTAATTCTTCCTCCTCCACATCATCCTCCACATCGTCCTCGTCCTCACTGCCGCCCAACCCAGCCTTGGCCAAGCAGATCTTTCCCTGGATGAAAGAATCTCGGCAGACGACCAAGCAGAAAAACTGTTCACCCAGCAACAACTCTGGCAACGGTGTGTTAGATTACACCTGTCTCTGTCTCTCTGTCTGTCTTTGCTTTGATTTCCCCCACACAGTACCATAGCAACAACACAATCTCTCTCTCTCTCTGTCTTTCCATCTATCTCTCAATACTCTTTTCCTCTGCTCCTTCTGCCCTCCATCCATTTTGTTCCTCCTTCATTTTCCTTCCTCATTAGCGTCTTTGTTCCGTTTATCCCGCCTTCTCCCTCCCATCAACACATCGCTCTTTCCTCACCTCTCTTATCAACATCCTCTCTCCTGGCCCAGATCCCAAGAGGATTTAAAAGGTTTCTTAGGCTATTATGGCAAAACAGGCTTCCACAGGCAGTGGTTCAGACAGGGAACTGACCACGGGCAACCAGTCAGGCTGGGTATCATTCTGTCTGTAGCTTGCGACTCAATTTTCCATTCTGATTAATCGCCCCAGCTGCTTAGATTTTATTATTTATTTATTTTTTTAAATGTGGCTGGCATCAGATGGAGATGCGTGAAGTGGTCACAGTGTTGAACTAAACTGTGCGTGCAAAAAGAACAAGACATCACAAGCAGCGTGCTGTTGTACAGAAGTGGACACGGAGGTCACTGAAGTTGGCGTTTACGGTTTCATTATTAACCTGATGTGCGGTTGGAGCCAGTGAATTAGTGAGCAGATGGTAATGAGAATGAGGAGGAAGAGACACATTTTTAATTATGGCTTTTTGTGGAGCAATTGCTACAGAGGCGCGCGTGTGTGGAGTCAGAGCCAAGCGTGGTTGGATGGCGAGATAAATGGTTTTTGAAACTTGCAAGAATTCCAAAATGGCTCGTCAGAAGTGGAAAATATATGATTTCATGTGTTTCTGAGCACAGCTGTAAATTGTAATTAATGTGGCTAAACCGAATCCAACCAGCAAAGAGAAACTAAAAAGTATTTACATTTACATTTTAGCTTTACATTTAGTTTGAGTCCTTTGATTGACTTAAGCTCAACAGTAGAGAAACTTTCTGCTTCTAAGGTCAAAGATGATCTGAAAGCCCTGCACAAAAATTTGGGGAGAATTCAAGTAAATAAGCAAAGATGAGAAAATGTAAACAAAAAACATGCACTTTGGATGAGTACGAATAAAATATGCACACTTGGACACGGCAAATTCAAGTCAGAAAAAACTTAAAAAGCACTTTTTGACTTTCATTTCAAGAGTTTGACGCGCACTACGTTTATGTCGATGTGAAGAGTCAGGAATGAAATCTAGAACCAGCTAGTGAAACAGCCTAGGAACAAAATACACCTACCAACACGTCTAAAGGTTATAAATACAATTAATTCATTATATCTTATATTTAAACCGAATATATACGGAAAAGCAGAAATAGCAATTTGTGATTTTAAAGTGGCATGCTTGAACTGATTATCTGTGATTCGTAGCATTGTCGTGGAGCTTTGCCATCAGTGAAGTTGCCTGATGCCTGTACAGGGGCCTGTATTTGATTCTGTTTTTGCCAGGAGTAGAAGTAGTAGGAAGGTGGAGGCATTACACAGAAGTGCTGGATGGATGGATAAGCTGTTGCTGAGATATTTTATTGAGATGTTTTATTATAATGGCGTAAATAAATCCACAAATTTGCATCGTATGCAACTTGAAACCAACAAAAAAAAAAAGGTTTTAAGAAGAACAATATATTTCCTGATGTTGAAAGATCAGCACATGTTGAATGGAGAGATAGTTGGACTTCATACATAATATTTTTAATTCATTCATTCATTCATTCATTCATTCATTCACTTTCTCTTCCCCACCCTTCACCTCCTTCTTCTTTGCTCTCCAACCCTCTGGAAATGACTTGCCTTATAAATGCTCTGCTTGCTCCCCTTCCTGGTCTGAATATCATCTGCATGTCTGATAAAGGGCAAAGAACACAATCATCAACAAGACATATACACTATCGGTAGCTGTCAATGAGGGAAAAAATGATGTTGTGCCATGAGGAATATGAGTTTGACATGCATATTTAAAAACCTTTCCGTCGATTCGATAAAGAGCTTAGAGGAGATTAGACGGTCAATTGATGAGAAGCAATCACTCAGAGAAAGTTGCTGTTCTCTGAGACAGATGACACACTAGTTGCTGGCCTCATAATTATGTCTCAGTCCACATAACTAAACACTAGAGTCAGCTGTTTATACTGTCGAGACAGAGATAGAATATCAAGAGATATGATCTCACTTCTTTCATTGAACTGTACTGCATCAGCTATTATTAGTATGAAAACATTAGAAGCATGCACAAAGGCACATACCTGCATATTCACAACAGAAGTGCCTGCTGTTTACCTACCAAGATGGATGCTGTGCTATAGTTTGTTGCTACAGTTTAGTATAAAATAAGCAGCAATACGGAAATAAATATCAAACTGAATCTGGCTAGGTACTTCACCACTAAATCAACAATCTTGTACGTTATTTACGTACATTTACGTATTTAACTCACTAGACTAAAAAGGTTGAGAATGGACTGGTTTGCTACAAGATTTTTTTTTTTTATATGTCTGCCCACTGGCTCTGTCGTGTCTGATCAATTCATGATTTTGACATACGAAACTGGTGTATATTTCCTGTTTTGTTTTGTTTTGACGTTTTAATTTTCATTTGCCGTCTTTCACTTTTGTGTTGGTCTCACCATAATTCATTGCTGGGTTAGATTTAGGTTACGAAATGGTTAGGTTGAGAAAAAGATCGTGACTTTGGATAAGAATACACCCTGTCCATAATAAGCCTCAACTGTCAGCTTGTTTACAGCATGATTGCACTGACTGGTTGTCCGTTTTGACCAGTTTGACATATTTTTAGCAGTAATCCGAGTTGGTGACATTTAGTTGTCCTTATAGACTGGCAGTAGAGACAAAAATAAAACCCAAGTTTAGATAGGTTCTAAAAATATTCCTTCTCATTCTTCTAATTTGACAGCATCGTTGAATATGTTGAGGAAGAAGTGCCTTCTTAAAGGCTGTGTAAGGGAGTTATGAATGCATTTAAGGACTGCTTGCAATATTATTATTATTGTTATTTAAATGTGTGACACTTGAAGTTTGCAATATTCTTAACGCAGGTGACGGATAAGGAGCTGGAATTTAGGTATAACGTATTGTTTCAGAATGGATGCAGGGTAACGAGTTGTGTTCTAGTTAATTGAGGCTTATATATTATGGTATAAGTGTCCTTCTGTGTCAGAACTATTACCTAGTCTTATAATTCAAGACATTTCTTTTAAAGCCGTGGCAGAAACGGGCGGATTTAAGGTTTTAAGGGATCAGGAAAAAAAAGTTACTAATGAGACAGTAGATAGCAGGTTTCTATAGCTGTCCAAGTCCCAACGGTCATAAGATTCGCCCAACACAAACCGCAATGTGTTCCTGCTCAAACAAGTGAAGAAATTTATGTTTTCAAAACCCATCCTCATCAAGAGGAGGATTGGTTTCTGAGCAAGTTCCTAGTTCTCTCACAAGTCAAAGTAACTACGACACAAATGAGATGAGAAGCTTGACTTCTTGGCGAGCAGATTCAAGCGCGTGGAGGTCAACCTCAGTTCCTGCTCAGTCGTTGTGCTGCAGCTGCTGTTGCTGTGGGGGATTTGTCTTTCCAGCCAAGATGCAATTTAGCTGCCCTCGGCCAGCACCGGGGCCTCCGACTCTTAATAACTGCCACTGTTATGAAGTGTTGACAACTAATATCAAGGGATAATTCAGGCGGCCTGCCCAGACCCCCCTCCGCTTTATTAAGAACCTGAATGTTTTCAATTTCCTCCAGCCAGCAGCTCGATTGTGTTATATTCTCTCTTCCTTTCTCGCTCTTTCAATTTCCAATTGATCATCTTTTTACCCGTTTCTTAGTATATCCTTTTTTAATATCCAGTTTTCTGGACATTTCTCCTATTTTCACTCTCTTAATTTGATGGTTTCCTTGTAGTTGATTGTCACCATATTTTTTCTTCTAAGCCAATTTTCAGTTCCATTTTTTTCTTCTCTCCTCAGCATCAGGAGGAGCCGAGAGTGGTAGCAGCGGGGAGAAGAGTCCTACTGGAGGATCGTCAGCATCATCTAAGCGGGCTCGTACAGCGTACACAAGCGCCCAGCTTGTTGAGCTGGAGAAGGAGTTCCACTTCAACCGGTACTTGTGCCGACCCCGGCGAGTGGAGATGGCCAACCTGCTCAACCTTTCCGAACGCCAGATCAAGATCTGGTTTCAGAACCGACGCATGAAGTACAAGAAGGATCAGAAGTCCAAGGGCCTGAGCTCCAGCTCTGGAGGGCCCTCACCGACTGGCTCCCCGCCATTGTCCATGCAGTCTTCCGCCAGCTTCCTCAACTCAATGCACTCCATGGGAGGAGGCGGTGGAGGGGGTCCAGGGTATGACGCCGCATCCCCGCCATCTTTCGGCAAGCCACCCCAAGGAGTGTCGTACTCCATGTCCACTGCCTATTCCAATGTTCCCATGAAGGGCTGCCCCCCTCAGCAGAAGTATGGCGCCCCAGACCAAGACTATGGTGATCCCCATCCCCACCACGGCCTAGTGCAGGCCAACAACGCTGGCTACGGAACTCCCACCAACATGCAGGCCAGTCCAGTCTATGTGGGGGGTGGCAGCTATGTGGAACCCATGCCTGGCTCGGGGCCCTCTATGTATGGCCTAAACCACCTCGGTCCTA
Source organism: Planiliza haematocheilus (assembly GCA_005024645.1). NCBI lineage: Eukaryota > Metazoa > Chordata > Actinopteri > Mugiliformes > Mugilidae > Planiliza > Planiliza haematocheilus. The sequence continues at coordinate 3,116,660 of SRSE01001373.1, forward strand.
CGCCATCCCACCACCAAGCCATGGACTACAATGGCGCAGGGCCAATGTCGGCCGCCAACCAGCACCACGTGGGCGGAGGGGGACCTCAGGGTCCCTGCGACCCACCCACACACCCAACGTACACCGAGCTGTCGGCGCACCACACCTCGACTCAGGGCAGAATCCAGGAAGCACCCAAGCTCACTCACCTGTAGCAGGTTTGGAACAAAATGACAACGTAGGAATATTGAAGACGACAAAGAACAAGTAACACGACATGACTCACTAACAGACTAACTAACGTGGGGACTACCGCTGCAATGGGACGGCAGGAGAGACAAAACAAGACAGACAGAAACCAACCAGTGGTTAGCTCTGTGCTTTACAGCCACAGAATGGAACAATCAATGTTTGGTGTTGTTCGACCCCGCCCTGTTTTCACTGCCTTCATAAAAAACCCTAACAAATCAAATTAGGCCAAGAGCTTTCACTGCTACCTTGAAATAGCAGTTAATTTAATTTTCAAAAGGAAGAGTTTGTGACTATAGTATCAAGTAGCAGAGATGGACCCTAACCATTCATGTTACAGAGTAAGTCGATAAAAGGCACATCTGTCAAGAACAGAAGTAGAGAAATCAATAGTAGTTGCCAAAAATGTTCCACTGATGTTTTAAGCCCCAACTAAACTCCCTCTGTGGCACTGAAACCATTCATCCTCATATAGAATAACAGGAACCAAATTGTCAAACCACTTACCAGAGCATTACTAGAACCTTTAACTATCTCTTGAACTTCCACATTCAATACCACTTAATCTTTACATGTCAGACGCTTGCGTTTCATTTAAAGAAACTTGAGATTTTGAATATATTTATATAATATATATAATATATTTGTAATTATAATTTTACACACCAAGTGCAGCTCTTGATCCCAGGACAGGGCAATAAATGCCAAGAAGCCCTGGCACTGGTGCAGAGACCTACAGTATTTGCAGTTGGATGGTTTAACAAGATCAATGGTTAGCGCGAGTGTTCAGTCATTACTCATTAGACTGATAACGTGCTGCGCAGTTAATCTGTAAGTCACGCTACTGTATTCAAATGAAGTAGATGTCAAAATGAGATGTGTTGGTTATTGATTCAGATCGGATTAGAATCAACAAAAAGTAAATAGCTGATGAAAGAAAAGTGTTCATGCTGTATACAAGTCACTCAGCTAAGTAACTGCAGCATTATTACATAATAATTAAACACTATGCTACATTGATCGCATGAGTGGACTTTTCCAAAGAGTTTTTGTGTGGGCGTAGCAAAGTGCAGCAGTAGTTCAGCTAACCACTGCTGTAAAAAACCCTATAAAGACTGTTAGAACTAGTATATGGTTTAAAGTTGTACTTTGGTAATAAAACTTCCCCCAAGACACAAATATTCAAACAGCTCTTCCGCCTGGTAAATGGAGTAGTTGAAATTTTAATGGGCAGTTAACAAGGTGGTTAGATTTGTGACCTCGAGATCTCTCCCCCTCCAAGCAACACATGTTGCTGTCAGCCAAGCTGAGCTATGCTGAGGGCTTTGCCGCTCCATCAGCAAGAGAGGGAGTACAAATTCATACGCCTGTAGCAGGCATCACTCATCTTCAGCCATTCTTCCTGTATTACAAAGCACATAAAAACCACTGGATGGTGTTCTCTCCGCTGTCTCTTTTTGCCCCCCTCTCGCCGTGCCCATCTCTGTCCATCCCGACCGAATCACTACTAACCCATCGCCTCCCGTCTGTGGCAGCAGCACATGGTTTCTGAAGGAGGTGAAATTTCCCACAATCCCCCACAGACTGCCCTCCCACACACGCATCCATCACCACACATACATCCCTCCCATCACTCTTAACAGGGTTTAAGAAGCTACAGTAGCTCAACGGCTAAACTAGCTCCCACAGACACACATCTGTGCTAAGCTACTTCAGCTAATCACACCTTCATATACACACACACACACAGACAGCAACGTTAAGCTAGCTTCCTTTCGTTGACACTTCCACAGCCAGGGTATGCCAGCTGTTGACATCTTCAAACAAACATGAGAACATGGAAGAGAATTTTTTAATGTTCTTATTTTAGCACATCATCGACACAGGGTAAATAATAAGAGTGGAGAACACTATTTATTTATGTTTGAGTAAGGCGTCGCCCTCCTCTCTTTTTCTTTCTCTATCACTTTGAAAGGGTTCACTTACATTGGTGGACACCTATGCGTAAATGTCCACATTTTTCTATTTCTTTTGTTTTGTTCTCACATATCTTCACTTTTAACGTGGATACAGGGTATATATTTGAACAAAAATGCATGTCCCAGAAATCTAAGCACATGTGTGCCATGCATTTTTCAAAACAACCGGGTGAATTTCTTTGAACCGTCGGCGAGGGCACACTAGGACGACACATGCTAAAGCCCTTACAGACTGTTTCACCCTGTGTCCAATGCTGAAAACAAGCCGCGCGTGGCTGCTCCTAAACCCACCGACGTTCAGGAAGTGCACCCAACGGGTTGTTTTTAAAAATGCAGATTTTACACAAAACGCTTTTCACATCTGGGCATCATTGTTGCACTTAGAGTTTACATTTTGATGGTTAAAAGGTAAAAAAAATAATAATAAAATCTTATTTTGAAGACGGAAGGCCCTCCAATCAAAGCGTCTTTCGCCAATGTGTGTTCAAGTGAACATTCATATATAAATATTTATTTGTTATAGCCAGTTTAAAAAGACTTTCTGTTTTGTATTATTATTTATCCTTCATGTATTTATATTGAGAAAAAATACTGTACTTTTTTAGTATTTACCTGTTATGAAAGAAAAAAAAAAACAACATTGTGTTTCTTCTTGTCCATTGTATTGAAATTACATTTTTTTAGTTACTGTATTTTAGAAGAAAATAAGTAGTTTTTATGTTCCTATGATGACCCTTGTACATAAATGTCTTGGCTTGTACAAGGAAAAGGCAAGGATGGGGATTGGTGACCCATCCCTGCATAGTCAAAAAAAATTAGACAAACTATTAGCTGGAAAAAAAAAGAACAAGTCTTTTTGGAGAACTTCTTTCTTTGTCCTTTGTAGCGCCTTTTTCTTTCATTGTTGAGAGAGTTGTCTGTCAAAAAAATTCTTTAATAAAATGTTATGTTATTCAGAGCTACCGTCAATTATTTTTAAGAAGCCCAAGAGTGAAACACTTCACTCACGGTGTGTTGGTAAATAACTAAGAACGTGTAATTAGCCCGAAAAACCGCAAATTCCTGTCTGAAACAGCAGTCTGGAGAAAACCTGCCAACTCCCATTGTGTTCATTGTCAAGGCAACGTACAAACACTCTGCACTGCTGTGCTCCTCTTGGCTGCAGGTTGCGTCAGAAAACATAAAATATGCACAAACCGACTTTTTGTTAAGCTGTGTTGACGCTTATTTGCCGATTATCAGCTTTAAAAGTTAATGTTCAATATATGTAAACACTGCAAACTCCTAAAACTTCTATAAATGAGCGACGATAAAACGTGCAAGGGGTGAGACAACAAAAGCCTCCTTGTGAACCCCAGATCAGGTGTAGGGGTGATTTCTTCCAAACCGCGTGTCTCTGGTTCTGAGATGACCTTACACCGATGCCAGTATTGAATATCTGGTCGACGCCTGAGGCTGAAGCACGGCGTCATTGTCTGAAAACTTGCTCGATTATTCAAGCCCGAGTCTGAGAGCCACGTGTGACACGCTAGAAATCAAAAACCTTTAACCTTCGAGATCAAGATTTGTTCAGTTATGCCAGGAGCTAGACGGGAACAGAAGGAAAGAGAGACGTGAAACACCGTGATCTGTTGTTTTTGCCTGACAAGTGCGAGAAAGCTCAGTTGTTTTAGCGTCTTGAGTTTCAATATCTGGCACTCCTCTCACTGTTGGGCTTCTGACAGATATATTCAGCAGATAACTGTCAAGCTTTACCCACAAATGATAAAGGGATCCAGTTTAGGAGATATAGATGCAGGTCAGAATTAAAATGATGAGTTTATTCTAAGTGAATCAAGGAGCTAGTTCTATAAAACATATGGATTTTTATATATTCCACACAGCTCTCCTTGTTGATTATGTTGAGAGAGACTCTGTGATGTGGCTAAAAACTCTAGTGAGATCTAGTCAGAGGACACAGATTTAAGATGTTGTGACTAAACCACATCTGAAAAGCTCTTCCAGCAGATGGTTCCTCGTCTTATTGTCTCCGCTCAGAAACTCCTCGAGCGTTTTGACTTTTTTTTTCCCACCCTTTTTCTTTTTTAAATTTGTCACAAGCCCTCCCTCTTGTTTGACTGTTTAAAACTGTTTGGATGTGTGCCTGTTTTTAAGAGTTTATTGTTGTCTTTCCAGATTCAAGCTTCAACTGGGTACTTAAGTTTCCCCTTCTTCCAGCTTTCTGTCTCTCTTCTTGACACACAAACACACTCAGATCATCTGGCTAGCTATGCATCCTGTGTTAATGTTTATGACTTGTTTTAAAAAAAAAAAAAAAAGCCCCGAGGCCTGCGCCTTGGCCAGGTCACGTGGTTTCTAACCTCACACACCCCATCCTTCTCTCTCTCCCTCCCTCTCTCTCTCTACACTTACTACACGCGTGCTCAGACGCCTGAGAGCAGCATAAAACTTGGGACATAAATCAGGCGCCCATAAATAATGGCCGTACTTCCCTTTACATCTCCGTTGGACTAACAGACAATAAAAACACCAATAAGCAGAGATTGGATCTAATTTATTGCCTCATAAAAGCAGACGGAGGGCTGAGCAGGGCTTCGGCAGACATTGCTGGAAAAAAAAAAAAAAAAGCATAGCTATTACTGTAGAGCGCGCTTACAGCCAGGTACACAGACTCTTAAGTGCAATTTTATAAAGATAGGTCTACAGTTTAGGTGTGTCATCAGACAGTTATCTCTCAGACGTAGTCAATCATTGTGAGTTTGATCCAAACATACGATCAGAGTTAGCAGGATTAGAATATTTTCAAACTTAGTAGTAGTATAACTAGTAATATATTTATTTAGTAATAGAAATTTAGCTATCATTGGCCCAATTAAATACAGTACTAATTAATTAAATCAAATGTAAATGTTTTTTACTGAAAGAGAAATAATCTATTTCCCCTACCATTGTGAGAAACCCTACAATTTAAATACAATTCAATTAAATAAGATATAATTAAAATGAAATTAAAACTTAAAAAATAAAAGTAACAATCCTCCGTGTTTAGTCGACCAATCCACGCTCTCCGTGTCAGGGCTGCGATCAAAAACGCTGTCCACAAAAACTCCTGAAATGTTTTACAATTTAAAAATGAAAGTTTAATTAAAAAATAAAATAATTAGAAGAAAAAAAAGAGGTTAGAAAGCAAAGCGGCGCTGAGTATTGTTGGTCAGCAGCTTGCCTCTGCTGTGTGGGCTTGCGTTTGGTGTGTGCTCATGCAGCCCCGGCCTACTCGCCGCCTGCGCCTTTCTGCTGCGCTCAATGGCCCTCACTCCCACACACATTTCTGCTTTCCTTCACAGAGGCTACTAAAATGAGAAGGGGGAGCGAGCTGAATATATTCTGTCCATTTGTCCCTGATATGTTTTTTTTTTAAGTGGGTAAAATAATTCTGCCTCTCTGAAGTGCGTAAGCTGTGCGCAAAGGCAGCGTAAAATACAAACACGTTAAATCGTGGACCTAAAAGGAGAGAGACAGAGGGACTGGAGGTTTCCTTGTTATTTAGGGAGAGAGAGGGGCTGCTGTCAGGCTCTTTGCATGGAGGGAAAGATTGATCACCGCACTTCTTTTTTTCCCACTCGCGGCGCTTCGGGCCCTCCCCAAAATATCCTCTGCTAAACTCCCGAGCGCTTGATAGTTATAAAAAAAAAAATCTACATGTGCATCCTGTTGAATCTAGAGGGCCACTCAGCGCGCCCTCACTTACTGTTAGCGTCTATATCAAGGCTTCTGCATTAATACTTTTATTCTAAGGTGAAGCAGGAGGCTCGCGGAGCGCTCTGCGTGTTCTCCAGCTGCACGGAGCGACCTCGCTGTGAACTCTCTCTCTCCCTCTCCCTCTCCTCTGCGTAAACACACCGAACATTTTTAACACACACATCACAGTGGAGAGAGAGGGTGAGAGAGGAACCAGGGTATCTTGCAAGAACTTTGGAGCCCTCGAGAAGAGGCTATTTTAGGGTGAGTTTATATTTAGACAATATTTAGGTTTCTCTCTCTCTCACACACACACACACACACACACATATACGCACTGCTATTTGCCATACATGAATGAAGGAGTCATTAAGTACAAAATCGTACACTTACACATCAACAGGCTTCTCTCTGCCTCCCCTCAAATCTAAGCATCTGTCTAGTCTGATCTGTTAGAAGCCAAACTGCTCCATCTGCGCTACCGCTGAGCAGAAATCTTCATCATCCTCTCCTCCTGAGCTGCCGCGCCATCTAAAAACCCTTTCCAAGTTTTCTGTGCTTAAGTTGGGGATTTTCAGCCTCTGTCACACTTTATAAGATTAATGAGCGGAGTGCTGTAAACAGATTTTTTTTTTCCCTGAAGGAGACATATTGTAAACGGTGCAGTCCAGCTCCCTTCACCTAACGGTAACCGTCATTACATCACCCAAAAGGCTGGGGAAAAATGTCCGAGAGATGCTCTATTGTTTGTGCGTACAGGCCTATCACCGGGCCAGGATGCGCCGACCCGCCGCCTACATGGCGCACATGGCGACCGGCAGCCCTTCTCGTTTTTTTTCTTTCAAGAATTTACCCCCCGTTACGACAAAACAATAGCGGCTATCCTGTGATATAGCCCCTCTTTGCCATAGCATTTGGTGGAAAATAATAATGCTGCTTCCCACAGCCATCGCCGCCGCCAGGCCTGGGCACCCGATTGGCTGGCTCTGGTCACATGACCAGGAATTGGCTGCAATTTCGCCCCATAGTTCTTCAGTTTAGCCTACCCAGGTCCCCATACGCTAGTAATATCACCAATATACACAATTATTATATAGCCACCGCATTTACGCCATTGCGGTCGGGAGCCTACATGCTCGTGCGTTTTTTTTCATTTCCTTTTATTTTTTTGAGAAGCCATATTGTGCAGCGTGCGTGTGGGAGCGTGCGTGCGTGCATGTGTTTTGTTTTTTGTTTTTTTTATTTTGTGCAGGGGATTGTTCGGGGTCTCGCCGTTTGAGGGTGAAACTGGTTTGAGGGAGCTATGAATTTTGAATTTGAGAGGGAGATCGGTTTTATAAACAGCCAGCCGTCCCTAGCAGAGTGCCTGACGTCCTTCCCCGCCGTCCTGGAGTCATTTCAAACTTCATCAATCAAGGAGTCGACAGTAATTCCGCCTCCCTTCGAGCACACCATCCCCAGCCTCAGCCCCTGCACAGCCAGCCAGCCGAGACCGGCTGCTAGGAGCCAACAGAACCGGAGAACCTCCGCCACTAATGGCCTCCAGACGCACCACCGAGCCGCCCAGCAGCCCTGCCCGCCCGGGCAGGCCCCTGCACCGGGCACGGGCACCGCGACCGGTCCGCTGGCGCACGAGTTCCCCTGGATGAAGGAGAAGAAATCATCCAAGAAGTGCCCCAAGCCTGGAAGCAGCTCTAGCGGTGGCGGTTCCACAATCCCCCCCGCCTCATCCTCCCCATCACCAACCGCCTCTGGGTACGCTTCGACGGGAATCGAGTCACCCACAGGTCGGTACGCCGGGATGCAGGGGGGCGATATGCATGTGTATTTTTATGTGTGTGTGTAGTGGGAAGTGTTTAGATTGTGCAGCATGCCCTATGACTTTCCATTTGCATCGCAATTTGAGAAATAAGCCATTATTACGCCTTGCATGGATTTAGTTGGATGACATTGTCTTTTCTCCCTCAGTGTGTGTGTGTATTGTGCAGTGCTGTGATGCTGTGTCAACAGGGAAGCCATATCTAGACCACTGCATTATGCTGCAGTGGTTTGCACACTCTTTCATCATGCATTTAAAAAAAAAAGCCAAAATAAACACCTCACACAAATCCCAATCCCAGTCATTAAAATGAATAATGTGTAGCTACAGTTCAGCTATAGTGATATACCGAGCGCAGACCTTCCACGCCAGCATAGTGCATTTCGCCACATTCAATAGCTAAAATTTCCTAAATGAATTCCATTATATAATGCGTAAATACACACAAAGGACTGTTTTCAGTTTTACTTCATCCACTCTGCATTTGATTGTTGCAGCCTCCGGTAGCATTTGCTTTATTCGGTATGCTTTCAGAGCAGCAGCAGCATCATCATCATCCTGGTATTATATATTCATAACACAACTGAGATGGTCGCCATATTGGATGGAGGTAGGGGGAAATAATGGCGAGGCAAAGCGAATGGACAAAATATGGTGGGGGTTGGGGAGGGGTGCTATAAGCTACATCCACACAGGAAATACACTGCACACAATTTGATTTTCTGGAGCTTAGGTCATTTCTGTCTCTCACACTGACCTCCATTACAATCAGTGCATGCCTTTTTTTTCTTCCTGCTTCTCCACACACACAAAAATCACAGCCCCATTCATTTCTAATGGAAATTCTTATTTCTTCCTTTCTCGGCCAATTTCCTGCCGTTTCTGATCTCATTCAAAAACATATTCAGTGTTTTAGTTATGTTGCTTGACAGATTCCGCCACGTTCGTTTCACATCGACATTCCCACATTTCCACAGACATTTCCTTCCACTCCCGTGATTTATTTAGGTGCCTCTCTTTACATTTCTCTGATCACACGCTGCAGCCCCTCACAGCAGGCTCGCTGCACTCCAGGATTTACAGGAGAGGGAAACACGCTTTGGCATCATCTGTCTTTATCTGTACTTTGTGTCTCCCTTTTTCATTTTTTCTTTCCTTTTTACAAGCACCAAATTGGCTGTTCTTACAGTTATGACTTTGGCTGCCACTGTAATTGGAAGGTGTATTTTTATGAGACTTTTTGTGTTTTATTACGCACAGAAGAGCCGAGGGGATTTCAGCTAGATGCTGGAGAAAATTATTTCTCGCACGCAATAAAACTGAAGAGGTTTTACGCGGTCCTCATGGAGTAGATTAAAATGCAAAGTTTAAATGAAATATAAAATGAAAATAAAAGATTACATTTTGCGCAATAAATCGTTTACGTAATTTTTCTCTGTACGTCTCCATTTGTCTTTGCTTTCATGCAGATCCGAGCCAGGCAGGTCTGGACGGTGGAGGAGCAGGGTCTCGCCGACTGCGTACCGCATACACCAACACCCAGCTGCTGGAGCTGGAGAAAGAGTTCCACTTCAACAAGTACCTATGCCGGCCAAGGAGGGTGGAGATCGCGGCTCTTTTGGATCTCACCGAGCGCCAGGTTAAAGTTTGGTTCCAAAACCGGCGGATGAAACACAAGCGTCAGACCACGCACCACAGGGACGGCAGTGGGGGAAGCCACGAACCCGGCGACCCTGGCGGGTTTGAGCCGCTCGAAGGCGCCGATGCTTCTTCCCCGTACTCGAGCCAGCCGCTGGAAGCTTCTGGGACCGGGGAGGCTGCATCGGAGAGCGAGCTGGGGGGCGGCAATCCATCTTCCGCTGCTTCCACCGCCTACGCTAATGACAGCGGGGACAATGCACAACCCACGCCGGAGGAGGGAGGCCGTTTGAGCCTTCCCGAACGCCCACCGCCGCCCGGGGCATCTGGCTCCTCCGACTCTGCTGCGTCTCACCACTCCCCGCCGGCGTTCACCGCCACGAACTCCGTAGAGAACCCTGGCCTGATGCAGCTGAGCGAGGCCGGGCCTGCAGCAGCGGCAGCAGCGTCCGACCCATCATTCCCCGAACAGCGGGACTCCTCTATCGCCCCCGCCGCCTCATCTGCTCCTCCTGCTGCAGCCTCTTCCTCATCAACATCAACCGCGCTCCCCGACTTGACCTTCTTTGCCGGGGACGCATGCCTGTCACCCAGCCTGCAGAGCTCCCTGGATAGCCCGGTGGACTTCTCCGAGGAGGACTTCGATTTATTCACAAGCACACTGTGCACCATAGACCTACAGCACCTCAACTTCTGAGGCCGGCTTTTCAGAATAAAATAAAACTTAAAAATAAATAAATAATTAAATAAAGCGCGACAAGGAGTGAACGGACAGGCCTGTGTGGATGAACAATCGGAGCAGAGGAGACAACACTCGGCGAGGACTCACTTGTTTAAAGAAAAACATCTCGTCAACATTCCTGAAACATTTCTGAATTAAGTTCGTTCTTGAAAATATATTTTTTCCCCTCTTGCTGGTTTTATTTTGAATCTATAATGTAGTTTTAAGGAATTTTATTTTAAGCATCGAAAGGAAATATAATATTTTCTTTATCTCGATCGAAACGTTGTGGATTTTTTTTTTCCCTCTTGTCCAAATTTCAGGTATTAATTACCCTTCTTGTTTTTTTATTTTTCCCCATTTGGTAAAGCGATTAGGATTAATCAAAACTTTTCCGTGTGTGTGGATTTGTTTCTTCTATTCCTCCATTGTAGTGCAGCTTCATGGATCCTCAATAACTTCTCAGGAAACTGTTCACAGAGTCTAGGAACGGAGAGTTGGGACTGCTTTTTCGGGAAATCTAAACTGAAGAATGGATCGACTTTCTCCCTCTCCGAGCCGAGGTTTAGACCCTAGTTTATTTATTGAGATTCTTTAATAGTGAAAATCCAAAATTATTTATTGTACATATATTTTCATAGTGGAATAACAATAATAATAATAAAAAAAACACAAACATTTAAGTTGTGGCCCATGTGGTTTTATTTTATAGCTATGAATTACAATACTGAATGCATGGTCTATTTTACGCTATTAATAACATCATATAATTTTAGGGGAATTATAATTAAGATTTTACAATTAATAATACCTAGGAGAAAATGTTTTATTTTTAAATATCAAAATTTACTATTAGCCTACTATCTAGCCTGTAATGTTCAAGTGCAAGTTTCCAAGTAAATCTCAATTTGATCTCCTTATTTTTTCTTTATTATTATTTTTATTATGATGATGACGATGAGGCCTAAATAACTTGACCTGTTTTCTCATACATTTTCTTAAAAAAATGACATTCCTTTTAAATACTTGTAGTTTTCCCACACTCACTTGAAATAGCCCAGTGTGAAGCTAAAGCAGCTCGTGTGTTTACACAGAGATAACCCTGACATTGAGGGGGATAGCGAGATATTTTCCAGAGCTGATAAAAGCTGATTTAGCCCAGCACGGTTAGACCTCTGAGCGGGGGCTAACGGTTAGCATAGGTTAGCATAGCACGGCCCTCTACCACCACCAGCAGCGGCTAGCACCACGTGAGAAAAGCAAGGCTAACAACAACAATGCTTTTAATAACAGCGCTTGAGACAGGAAGCTAGCAGGAAAGTACCGGGACTCACCTCCTGTTAATACTGTGTGTGTGTGTGTGTGTGTATGCGTGTGTGCGGACATAAACTGCAGTTTCTGCCAACACCTTTTCTCCTCGGCTATAAAGCTAGCGGGAGGGAACAGTGAAGCTAACCGCGAGTTAGCACGGCTAGCGCCCTGCCATTAGTGTGTGCGGATACGATGCTAACTACCTGCTCCTCCTCCCGCGGAGTCAAAATGGCGCTGAAGACAAAGCAGGATGTGAACAATGAGCAGTGGCAGCCATTACAGGATGACTGGCTCAGTGTGACAGGCATAGTGAGTGTGTGTTTGTGTGTGTGGTGTTTGTGTGGGAGGGGAGAAAGCAAGTCAGAAAGGCAGAATAATGACTAGCTTTTTTTTTAAGCTGTAAGACATGTTTATGGCTCAATAATAATAGTAATAATAATTATAATTATAAAAATTGCATACATAGATTCTATATAAAATGTCCACTCTTGAAATAAATTGTGAAATATAAAGATTTAAGCATAAATAACTAGTCATTTACATATAATTTACACAGCTATAAGCTACTAAACGACATAAGATGAATACTTTAGTAGGCTACAACTGAAAAGATATGCCTGTACAGTTCCTTCGCAGACAATGCCTTATGCTTAAATGCTAGTATGGCATATTTTACAGAAACAAGAGAGTCATGGTCCGTAGTTTAATAAGCCCTGCTGAGTGTCCAGCCGAGTTACAGTGTCGCTTTTTAAATGATACGTGTTAAATTCTTCCAAAACAAATGTGCAGAAACACATGAAGCATTCTGCAAACCAAATACTGAACAAGCTAGATGTTCTCCTGGATAAACATTTACTCACTTGGGATTAGCTGGGACTCACAGACTTGACACTACTTACTAGGCTATTTAGCTGCTATAACAGGAGTGAGCCATGTTAAAATATGTCATAAAACAATTACTGATGTCCACTGTATTTCTATTAATGTAATGGACCTATATTAGGTCCGTAAGCGTCAGCAAAAACAATGATGTTGTAATGATAAAACATAGATAATGAGCAATGAGACAAAACCTGTTGAGATTTGTCAAAGGTTTAAATGTAGTTTCCACGGCAACTGACGATCATCACACAGGACAACAAACAGTATCTTTCCAAAGCAGACAGAGGAAATATAGCGAGCGAGCAGCTCCACCTATGCTGGAAGCTACTTCTCCAACACTGTTCTGCAGCAGGATGTAATAGGTCTATATCATTTCATGGAACTTAGTTATGAATGACATTATCTAAACTTTTCATAAAACTGTTGAGCTCTCTACACTATGAACCTGAAAACACATCCTGCACTGAGCAGCAGATGTGTTTTCAGGTTCATAGTGTAGAGTTTGTCATCTTAGAGAGAAAAGGTCACCCAGCCTATTAACTAAGCCTTCAGATATAAGGATGTTTAGTGCTGAATGACTGGCATTAAAATTAAGGTTGCCGTATAAAAACAGAGTAATTCTGATTGGAAGATGCAATACAATAATGATTATTGATGGCAAAGTGCCATAGGCCTATATAAAATGAACTGTTACATCAACAGTTAGGCTACAAATAGAGAAAATGCAGTACAAAGAATAAAAGAAGAAGAAAAATCTATGAAAAAGCTAATACAAAAGCTCAATACTCCACAATACCATTGAAAAGTGTGCTTAAAACATCCCCCAGAGAGAGTCAATACAAAGCCAAGTATGTGTAGCAATAATAAAATTTAATTCTAGTTGACATAATTTCCTCTCTCTGAATATGTATAAAAGCTCAGTTTCTGTACTGATGGAGAAATTTAAGTTTGTAGGTTCCCAGAAAAAAAGTCAACTTTAGGTTTGCATGTCACAGTGCCAACAGAAAATACTAGTGGTCCTAGATTAGAACCATGGGGAACACCGCAGAAACAAACCGAGTCCACAGAAAGGACAGAAACAATGCTACATCAGTCATATATAAATTTAGAATTTAAACCTTAAATGCCCAGCTACTGTTTTCATACATTTGAAATAAAATGCTTCAGTGTTTAACAAAAAGCTAAGACCTATAACAAAGGAGTTGGCCATCTGCTGGTCATTCTCAGACACCTCCAGTGTGGCTCTTGTTTTCCATGGTTCAGAAGAGTTTGAGACACATTAGGTTAGCATTTGACTAGGAGCAGAACTTATGCTGAACTAACTGGTGTATTGTACCTCATATTAACAACACAGATACAGCACTGGTATCAATATTCCAATTTAAATTGCATAAGTAAAGAAATGCAAGTTATCTATTATAAGTTCATAGATATACTCTGTATAGTCAAACATTAAGTAGACGGAACATAATTTAAGTTTAAAGCATGTTAAAATATTTACTCTGAGTCTGACAGTCTCATTTGACCGACATGTAAATACTAAAGGGATTAGAGCTAGAACACTTGTCAGTCATTGAACACCCAGTGTTCAGTACAACATTCTTTACATTATCCCACTGGCACAAAGAAACAAAAGCAGCAAGTGACAATGCTGACTACGCTGTAAAACACCGCACAGGAATTCAGTGGAAGCAAGTCATCTTTCCTCAGTTACTTAACATAAATATAACATTAGCTTAATTCAAAGTAAATTAAACTTTTTAATATTTTCAGGCCGCTTATAATAATGCACAGGAGCTCAATCTGAAGCGTTGATTTGATACGATTAGATCTGCTGAGATTACACGGTTGTGAAATGACACGCCAAAACCACAAATTACTCGTTGATAGTACGTGACGTGACTTGGCTGTTACTCATACGCTGTAAGATGATACCACGCTGAACTAGCGGACTTTGTAACTTTCCAGTATGTTGTTTTTTTTTTTTTTTTTTTTTTTTTTTTTTTTAAATGGTAGAAACTGTTGCAGGGATAAAACCTGCAGAAAAAGTGCTCAGCAACAGAAAAATCAGTTACGGATTCACAGATTTGATTGATTTCAATGAAACTAGTAAGCTCACTATGATGCTAGTAATCAGTGATCATGATTAGGCTTTACAGATACCACCAAAGACATTACATTGCACTACTAACAGTGGGAGACTTATGTGATGTAAATAGCCGTATGCTAAGAACAAAACCAAACAGGAACAGACACAAAGGAGCTGGTCCTAGGTTGACCAGTAGGTATCTCATGTATCAATCCACACTGACAGGTACAGAGAGGCGAGTTTAAACCGTGTCATTGGGAAGGGATGGTTTCCTTATGTACAATTAGAAGTGAGTACTGCACAGGAATTCATTACATCTATTAAAAAAAAGGTGCATTGGCTATGAAGCTGCAGACGGAAGACTGGGATATACGGCGTAAACTAACTGCAACACACAGTCTTTCTCTCTCTCTCCTGTATAACCATCCATCTAAGTGTATCTTGTAGACAAAGAGATTACAGCCGAGTACATCTCTATGCTGGGAGACATATCTCACCTTCTGAGTGCCTGAATGTGTGTGTGAGGGAGAGGTGGTGTGTGTGTGTGTTCCAATAATCTCTCTCTCTCCTGGCTGTCACCGCCTGTCGGCCCGCTGCCATGCTGTAATGCGCGGACTGCTCCTTTATCTCTCGCATCACCGTCACCATCACTGTTATGATTTCTGCCTCAGCGCGCGTGTGTGTGTGTGCGTGTGTGATGTTGCATAACTCAGGCGTGATATATCACCCACTTAGCAGCAGTGGTGAAATCCACGAGCGGAGGATTTTTATCATCCGGGGCGTCAAGAGGAAACTTTACTCTCAAGACACACGGGGCTGTCGTACTCTGCTGCTTAGGCACTAACTTTGCTGCTGACACACGAGGCAAAAATGATGGGATTAAGTGGAAAATGAAGCAGCGTCTATTAACCTACTGCAGCAATATGGCAAACTATTGCTAAATCTAACAAGGCGTGAGGTTCAGGAGCTATAAATTCTTTGCACTCTTCTTGAACGCTTTTGCAAACTACGCATATTTTTAACACAGCTCATCATTTGGTGATCACTTCTGTAGAACTTGACTCAAGATAACCCGACATAACCACAGAAGGTCTATGCAGAGATTGTGTGCCGTTATGGACATATACAATCCATTGCATCAACCCTTAACCCCTTTCAGACAATTTGCTGAAACAAAAAAATTTCTGCAAAATTAAAGTCAACGCACCAATGGTTGCCATTTGAAATTAAAAAAAAACTCATCATGACCCTTTTAATATCAGCATATTGTTTGTTAGTGTTGATCTACATTAAAATAAAAGTAGTAACATCTAATATAAGCAGGTGCATTTGTGATGGTTAGCAGCAAAATACTTAAAATCATAAGCTTTGACCTCATATAGCTTGCATGCTATTATGAGGAGTTTAGGATTCTCAGCCAACAGATAAAAAGTGCCTGTGTAACAACATGTATACGTTATTTTACCCGATTCACTGTTTATCTCTAATCTATCCAAATCTGCTCATGTACCCTTCTACAACTTCCCCACACTCCACCCTGAACCAACCACCGGGTGTGAGACAGATCAGGTTTAAAGACAGGATACAGACTATCAAAGCAGGGTCATGCCTGAAAAACAGACGACCAGTGTTCGCACGTGTACATGCTGAGTGCGTGTCGCACGAATGTGAGCAGAAGCCAATCCTTTGCACAGTGCATTGGGACGGTGTGTTTATTAGCATCCACTGAGCTAACTTCTATCCATTCTTCTAGGTGAGCCAAAGGAATGGGATCAATGTTTCAGCCTCTGAGGACTCCATTGATATACAGCTTTGGTTGGTCTGTGTGTTTGTGTGTGGGAGAGGTTGGATGGCTGTCCCCACGCATGCAAACACACACACACACAACTGTACGTGTATTGAGTTGTCAGGTTGGAGCCTTGGAGGATACACACCAAACACAAATCACTCTGTGAATGTGCGTGAGGCAGCACCAACGTTCCCCCTCGGTCTGTCTAACAGGTCAATAAAGAACCGAGGGACCTGCGCAGACAATTGTCAGTCAATTCAGCTGCACCAATTAACAGCCTCTAAATGGGCTGCTGAGTGGTCCACTCGGTCCGCTAACTAGCAGCCATGGATTTTAAGCTAAAACTGTCCGAGAAATAATCAAACGATGAAGTAGCAATTAAAAAACGTGGCTGGGTATCATATTATAACACTGATGGAAGTGGTGCAGCAGGTTTCAGTGAAATTAATTGTCAGCATCTTCTGGTCAATATGTCTATTACGGTCCTCAACACTTACTGAAATAATGTTTGTTAATTCAGTATGTGCTATCCTTGTGTTTTTAGCCGATTGTGGCATTTTAACAAACTTATTCTGAGGATTCCCTGAGAGTAACTATCCAGTGGGAAGCTACCCCCAAAACTATATAATCTATCTTAAACTACTTTTACCTTTGCATACCTCATATTGCTTTTGAAATCCAAACGCTTTCGCATAGCTGCCAACAAGCCTAAAATATGATTCAGAGTCAAAAGTTCAGAGCAACATGGAGTGATCGCTGGGTGTCAGGATGCAAACCTTGGGATTAAAACTGTGTCTATATAAAGAACGGGTGTATTTTAAAACACTGCTTTCTATTAAAAATGTCTCCACAGCAGTCGTCTCAGTTTCTTCCAGGAATTAGTGGAGTCCAAGATGAATCAACAAATCAGGTTACGCTCAAGCCGCGCAAACAAGCCAACCACGGAAAATCAACAAGTGAAGCTTTGAGTTTGCAAAGTTGCGTTTTTCTTCTTCCGGACTTAGTTCAAGAAAACAAAGAAAAGCCACAAAACCACTGTAGCTACAAATCAGTTTTACTACTTCAACAACAAAACATTTACTGATTTAGTGAGGACGCGGTCTTCAGACATGTCGCAATCAAACCAACAGCTAAATCAAATTTCTTATCGTACATACTTGAGCACGCTTGGTTTTTCCGCGCAACTGAGCGTTTGTTAGTGACGTTACAGTACAAGTACAATCTAATCTGTTAATCTGTCAGCACGTTTATTTTTACCACCATATTGGACTTACTTTAAGGGAAACCTCTTGAGATTTCAAGGAGTTATCTTGAATACAAAAGTTATCGAAGAAATGCAACCTCAAAGGTCAGAGTAAATGGACGGACTTCTTTCTTTTTTTTTCTTTTTTTTAAAAGTATACAGTATTTTTTTTTTACAGCTCTGTGGCTGCGGCTGTGTTATTATAAACTGTAACTGGAGCATTTTTCTTTCTTATTTTATATACAAGTGGCTTTGTTTAAGAATTAAATGAATATTATTTCAAACCCAAAAAAGGATTTTGTTGGTTTATTGCGGACCAGTCAAAACTATGGCAATCAGCAACCAGTAGTGACCACAGGATTAGTCACTACATAAATAATGTACAAGTGAACTACACGTTAAATAAGTAAATATGTTAGCAAAAATTCCCCCTCCAACACAACTACCTCAATGGCAAAATTAAAAAATAAATGCAAAGAAAATGCAAAAAGAGATACAAATACACATTAGGGAAAATAAATAGGCAAAAATGCAAAATTAAAATAATGCAAGGAAAGTTAATGAAGAGGATTAATATTGGTTTGATCCATTAGATAGCATATTAATTGAGTTAAATAGTCATTATTTTGGCAGATTTTGTCCTCCGTATTCAGATCAGTTGAAAGATTTTAAGTCATGGAAAAACTGGAAAGCAGCTAGAAGATCTATCTATAGTCTACCTACTTGTTATCCTGCACTACACAGACTCACTGCACACCGTTTAATTTCATTAGTAGGTTAATTCAATTTAAAATGATGGTGTTGAGAACCCATGACAGAAGAAAAAGAAAAAAAACAATTAAAAAGTTGAGTCTGGGCCACCCCAACACAACACTTTCCCTCCCCATCAGCTGAAAGGTGTGTAAATGTTATTAATAACGGTTAATAAATGCTGTTAAGCGTCTGCATCGGTGGCTCGGGTTTCAGAGCTAATGCAACTACGTCAGCAGTCTCCTCTGCTTCTTTCACTCCGTCAGGGCCCATCTTTCACTCTCGCTTCTGTATCATCTTTCATGATTTTCAGAGAGCCCCTCGAATCACGCACACACACACACACACACATACATCTCTCTTTTCCAGGAATACTGGAGCATAACTTCCTGCTTCTGGAGTCATTTGACCTGTCTGACAGGGCTGTTAGAAGAGACCCGAGACAGCGGGACAGGAAGCGTACCCGCCGAGTCACAGGTTCAAACTGCCCGCTGTTGTGTCTCTGATTTGTAACTGTAGCTTCTTAACTGATCTAGATCCAGTTTGATGATTCATAAGGGATGGCCATAATAAATAAGATAAAATATACAAACCAAAACAGTCAATATCAGACAGTCTGAGGGAGATGTGGGTATAAACTGGTGCTCAAAGGCCAGGGCTGCACTGAGGCAAGGCCATAAACCCACCCACCTGCATACACACACTATATAACCCCAGTACAAATGGTTGGTACACCGATCATTACACTGAAATGCAATGCATGTGCAGAATCAGGTCTAAACATTTGAAGACTCACAGCACAACTAAATATCAATAATGAGAAGGGAACAGCAGGTGCCTAAAACTTAGCACCCATGGGCCTGGGTTGGCTACGCAAACAGCAACAAACATTTAAAGGCCATGCTACTTAACACGGAGCATGCCATACAAGCAACATACCAAGTTAAATGAAAGGAGCTGGGCTAAAACATTTCTGCAACAGCAAGCGAGCACAGCAAAAACAAGCAGAAAGCGGACAGATGATGCAAAGCAGGCAGGAAGAAACCAGCAACACCAAACCGGCAGCCAAAGAAAAGCCATAACCATAAATTATGTCTTACTTTTGCCGTCTTGAAAACGTCCATGTCGATGTAAGAATCCACAACTCGGGAGACAACAGGTACTCTAATATTTCTGTAAGCATTCAGAGACGATTCTTTTAGGTTTCCAAACATTTCCTGTCGCAGGTGTAGCGTCCCTACGTGACGCAGGTAAGGCCCTCCGCACAATTGTATTTCCCCGCGTTGCTGTCGGAGAACGTGATTGGTCGGACTGGTTTCGGGAACGCCCCTTGATTCTATTGGCTCTCGTGGTTGAGTAGAGGTGTCAATCATTCACATTGCGCAAAGGATTCCCGAAGTACTGGCCCACCTAACTAGTTGACGTAAATAACGGCCCAGTTTTACCGCATCTCGTTATTTTGGCATAATTTCAGGCAGTTAAAAACCTATTCACGTAGTAAATATACCTACTGAATGCAGCTTTTATTCATTTATTTGTTTATTTTTTCAGTTGTTGCAAGTTTCATTTAATTTTGAGCGAATCTGCTGCAGCTGGAATCAAACTTAATTTCCTTTGTATGATTTTACTTGGAGAAGCTTACAGAGCTCTAGGGGATTTTTCAAACAAAGCCAAAAACAGTTGTATTTGGATGGAATGGATTTCTGCCGGGGCTTGCAAGTGAAAATGGATGATTTATAGTTCAAATGTCACAGGTGGAATCCAAATGTCTGCAAAACATGTGTCGCTTAAGACCTTCTCTGCCTCACATAATCAGTCTTGGTACATATAATGGTCAACAGGTTGGATTTCTAGAGTTTTTAGTGCGTCATTCCAAAAGGATATTCACTCTATTGTTGGTCAGGTTGAAATTAAATCTTTTATTTTGCGCCATCTACATGTACCCCCAACCCTGTAACATATGCTTCATACATCACTGAGATAACCTCGCAAGAGTCTCCTTTTTTATGTTGTGTAAATTATCCAAATAAAACATATCTCATAGTTTCTGAGATATACTCAAGGTTAGACAAATAAGCGCAAAATAAATATCACAACCTAAGCAGAACCTTCTTTAGCGGACAGGCAGCCTGCAATACAAATTGTTTTCTTGCCGTAAAATGCAAATCTGTGGAAAAGAATGCAAAATATTAACGAATGAATACAATACAAAAACACTGTCAACACAACCCAGTCCTCCTGTTCCTCAGACCTACATTATGCTGCAACACTACTTTTCTCCACAATAATCAAACTTGTGACTTCAACTTCAAAGCCTTCGCAGCTAGCAAGCGCAACACTTTGCTTTACTTCCTTCCAAACAAAAATTTTATAATTTAGCATCTTCATCGCCCTCACCATGTGGTCACCTGTCTCCCCTTCCATCAGCATTCAGCCCCAGTTGAGTTCCCCGCTGTGTCCCAATGTAGCAATCCAGTTTTATAGAATGAGAAGTGGAAGGAGCCTGTCATCCCATCTAATTTGGTCAAGTATTGTCAGTCATCGCCCCACTCATCAGAAACCCTGTGTTCAACTCTAGTTCAATGTCAAACAGTCCAACTGGCTGCCATCATCCATTCATGAAACTCAACCCTGATACCAACAATTTCCTGTCAATCTATCATCTCCCTTTTCTGCCTAAAAATACTTGTGTTGGTCCATCCCAACTCAAAGTTCACTTTATATCCAAACTCTATCTTCTTCAACCTCACAACTAACCACACAACCATTCATGTCTTCTTCCTTGAGTCCCCAATCAATATCACTGGTACTGCCCTCTCCTGGCTGAGGTCATAACTCACAAAAACCCTTTTTACACCAAAGCTTGAAACTGGAAGACATAAATACTCACAAGTTCTGCAGGGCCATTTCCCCCGGGAGTGAATAAACACCCATTACTTTATAAATGCCTTGTAACTACAACCTTGCCCACAGTAGATAAAATGTATGGAGGAGTGTAAAAACAAAAACAAAAACAGATTATCATTGTTAACAACTAAACCGTAGCCCTGCTATTTCAAGGTGTCCCCCAGGGTTCGGTAATAGGTCCTCTTGTATTCATCTTCCAACATCATATCATGGTTTCTGTTTCTACTGCAACATCTACAACAACCACCTCTATCTGCATTTCCATTAAGTCCATCACCACTGAAACTCACTCCACACTGACCTGTCACTGACATTAAGTCATGGATGCAAGCAAACGTCCACAAACTAAACTGTGGTAAATCAGACATCAGCATTATTGTTCCCAAATTTTCCACTGATAATTTATCTCCTTCTTCAAATTTGCAACAGTGGATTATGTTTGAACAGCACCGTTGCCTTTGAACACCATATCTATCAATGAACCAGGCTTTTTTCAGTCTAAAAGAAAGTAGTTAGTCTCGATCTCTAGTGCCAAAACTTTGATTCAATGGCCTATGGTTTCCTGTCCCACTGTCGATCCAATTCACAGTCCTTCTTTTTTACTCACAAAGAACTCTGTAACCATGCCCCATGCCACTTCACTGACCTGCTTTGCAATTCCTTCCTGTAGCCTCCACTGCTCCAGCGCCACATTCCTGTCTGCACCACTTGGGATCAAACACTGAACCTGGAGAGACAAAGCATTCTCAATTACATAATCACTTAAACCACACAGTCAGGGCTTACTAGACAAAAGTCGTTCTACTGTCCAGGTTAGCACACTACAAAGTGAGATGAAACAGTATAAAACAGGATCTCAGAGGTATTTCTGTGTAAATTCTATTCCATAATATCAAGAGGAGAGATAGTTGCTTTTAAGGTATGCTTGTCATTACTTAGCCGTTGCGAGTTGTATATGTAATCATCCATTACTCTGCTTCTACGCTACTTTAACTAATCTTTGAGTCATGGCTCACAGAAACAACAATGACCCCCTCTGGAGACACCTTTGTAATTTGAAAAAATGAGCATGAGTGTATATATGCATCTTTAATGTGTACCTACAAAGCTTGTCTGTCCTCTAACAACACGAAGAAGAACAACAGCTACTGTAGTTCTGGACCATTTAACCTAACTAAGGCTACACACCTTGTTGAAAAGTCACCAGTCTCCTCCTCCTCTTCTGTCCCACGTGCTATCACAACACTTTAGAAGAGTCTGTACTAAGGAAAAATAATTAGTCGACTCTTCTGTAATTCAGTTTGTAATTTTAGTCAGTATTTGACTTTTGGCAAAGATGAAAAAACATTCCCTGGTTTCCAACTCTGAACATTGGATTCGTTAAGTGGTTGTATTTGACAATAAAACTGAGTTGTTATTTTTTTTTGGGGGGGGTGGGTTTAGGGAATTAATGAATGATTTGTTGTGAAAAAGTAATTTCCTAAGGCATCAGTAATGAAATACACTTTTAATTGCAGTGTAAAGCCCAGCCTGTGGTGTTGCTTTCACTGACCTCACCCATTACCACTGACAACTCCTCCATTTCTGCCTACTTCATTTGCATATTCAGATCTGATGCAAGCAGAGGTGAAATGAATTAGTGCTTGCTAAAACTTTTCATTGTGCCAATGCAAAAACGCTCCAGTGTCTTCCTCTAGATAACCCGCAGACACAGAGCATGTAGTGACTTAGCGGAAATTAGGTATAAAAAGAGACACGCGGACGACAGTGATAAAGAATAAATGACCTGAATTACTACATGAATTTAAAAGAATGTAAAGACATGGTTAGGTTTGACCTTTTGACCCCTGCCTCTTTCTTCCTCACTCCTGTAGTCTCTCCACCACACAGACAGGCGCGTGGGCGTCATTTAATCTTCTGCTTGTCCCGGTCTGTTCCTGCAGACTTCCTGCCCACTCGTTCTGCCTCTCTCTCCTTTCAGCCCCTCGCTGATGATTAACCTCGTTGCTTGTCGCTCGCCCACGCCGCTCGTCCTGATTTCGCTCCGGCGGCGGGACGGCAGCGCGTCTGCTGTCAGGCCCTTCACGGAGGCTCTGGAGGGGAGAAATTGATGATGGGTTCTTTTGGGGGGTGAGTTGTAATGGAGGGTAATCAGTGACGAGAAGGAAGGTGAAACACACACTTGATGAGCAAACGCTTGACGTGAAGAGATTTCGCTCTTTTGTCCTGTTTTACTTTGAAACCTGTCAGAGTAAAAGAAAGAAGAATGGGCAAGGCATGGTTTTACAAACTCCTTTCGCAATGAAAGATGATGAAAAAAGATCCACCTGAACAAATCTCAAACATGTGCACAGTTCCAGACCATTGTTTTACACACACACACACATTCACAAACAGTATTGTCTCATCCCGGCTTCCTGTCCTGCTGGACCGGCAGGGTTTGGCCGACCAGAAGGCCTCCTGTCTGCCTTAACCTCATTTCTGTAACAGATCAGCTCATTCATTCAATTAGCACACACTCACGCACGTGCACACACACACACAAACACACACATTTCACCCATCAGAAATCTATGGCTTCCCAATCCAATTGTTGAAAAGTAAACTCCCAAAAGTCCCCCTGCAATCGGGGGCGTCTGATCGATAGGAACCTCCGCGTCCATGGAAAGATTTCCTCCCTCCATTTGGGAGAATGTGCAAAGAGGAGATAAAGTCAAATCAATAATCTTTAAAGCGGTGATCAGTGATTGGGAAGGAGCGGAGTTGAGCGCCGGGCGAAGCTGATGAAAGGAAATACAGAGAAACTTTAATCAGAGACGGAAGACACTCCCAGTCTTTTATGTTTATTACAGCACGCGCTCAGAGCTGGATGTTACAGGGGAGGCCGCAGAGTCAGTCAATCATCCAGTCGCTGACAGGTTTCATTGCCAGCTGGCAGGCAACACGGCCCTAGACTCACTGTAGCAACACATCTGATTCATGGTCTGTTAACACCGAAAAAAAAAAGTCCAGAGTTGATCACGCAGGCCAGAGCTACGATCTCCACTGCACATGACTCGTCTGTGGTACATGAATGAATGTTTTGGTTCCAAATAAAGTAACCCTGTATGTTTATGGAGCAACCAATGGAAAGTGAGCCCAGTTAGCCCTGCTTTGAGTATAAAAACAACTCTTTTGAAAGGTTAATTCCTGTTTCTTGCAACTTGGATCTGATCACTTTTGTTTACTCACCATACTGACACTCTAAAGAATGGGGCAAGGATTATTATTTGTCCGTTCGTACACATCCATCGCTTTTTATTTCCTGATTTAGCATCATTCTAGTGTGCTTTTTGTGTTGCATGCTCAGTTTTCTTTTGCAAAAATTAGCTATTTCCTAATTTTATACCTCTAAGGAAACAGTCCAACTGCTTATGTGTTCTTATCCATCCAACCTATCCAAACACATTTATTACAATGCCTCTTTAACCTCGTATTTACACACACAAGCTAAATAATGTTGTTGTCCATGACTCCGGTACTTCCTTATTGTGTAATCCAAAGATGCCAAAGTGTTTCTATTATCAGAAATTGCAATATCATAGCCACTGATGGGAATAATGGACTGCAGCAGCAATAGGTAAGTGTGCAGAGCAGTCTTGTGGTACCAGATCAGTAGGTTTATTTAGATTCTGGTGCTATTTCTTTTTTTTCTCTCTCTCTGCGTTTTGCAGGGAGGCGGTCTGGAGGCTGCAGACCGGCTCACAGCTCTTCTTTTATTCTCTGCCTCTCTCTCTTTGCTCTGACAGATCCATGCTGATATCAGATTGATGGGCCGGTTTGATTGAAGTCTCTTTGTCGTGGTAATGTCACGGGAAGTGATGGATGAGGCGCGTGCGCCGGTGCTCCGCGCCCGCGCGTAAACTCCACTCCTGAACCGAAAGGATCGACCCTCCCCTCCTCCTGTACTCACACACACACACACACACAAACAGTGGTCCCCTCGCTCCCGTGACCAGCTGACAAACTTCTGGCCCAACGGTGACCACAGGCGCCGAGTCAGGAGTCGCGAAGTGACACGGAAGAGAAAGAGAGAGGGTTGGGAAAAGAGTGGAAAGCAGAGAATTTGAGAAAAAACATAGAATGGAGAAAAACGCAGTGTAACCTGTGTGGAGGTGAAGAGGTGACTCGGCTCTTTTTCTGTCCTCTCGCGTTGCTTTCCTGTGTCACCGATGAGCCTTCGGGGGCTACACTTTGAGTTATTGACGGCGTAAGGCCTTCCACGCACACACGCAGACACTCACCCCAGCAGAGAACATTATTCATTCATGTGGGGACGTGCAGCCTCCACTCCACTTGCTTTTTTCCCTCTACACTGGAACAGTTATTTTTACATTTATTTTTTATTTTTATAGGTTTCCTGCTTTGTTTTTATTATTTTTAAAATTTTACGCGTTTCACCAAATTTTCACTAGTGTTTTTATTTTTTTGGAGTTTTTATTTTCATTTTTTCTGGTGATTTATGTTCCTTCTGAAGACTCTTGGAAATTTCTACAGTTTTCGTTTAGTTTTTGCTCTCATGTCTCTTAATTTTATTCAGGGGCTCGAGTTTCTTGGTGATAATTAGCTCAGTAACTTCATTCACTCCCACGCTCCCTCAGGTCTGCATGGACAACATGAACTCCTTTGTGGAATACTCTATTTGCAACCGACCGGGGACCAGCTCTTATTCTGCTCCCAAATCCGGATATCACCACCATCACTTGCATCACCACCACCTCCCTCTGGATCAGCACCAGGGATTCCCCGTGGCCCCCGGCTCCCTCCACGCGGGTCTCGGCTCATCTGTTCCAGTAAACGGGGCGAGAAGTGACAGCAGCTCCGGGGGAGCGAGTTACACGGTGGATGGGAGGATGTACGGGAACACCGGGACGGACACGGGCAGTGGAGGGCCGCATGGGAGCCAGCATCATCAGCAGCAACATCCTCCTCATCACTCCGAGCAGCAGCAGCATCAACACACGCACAACGGCTATCATAATCCTCCCCACCTTCACCAGAACCTGAGCTTGCAAAGCGGAATATTACCTCCCTATAATAATGGCAATGGAAACACAGGGGCCTATACGAACCAAACGTGCGCCACAAACTATGAGTATGTCCCCTCAGCGGGCCCTCCCAACTCCGTTCACCACCAGTATTTCCTGGATGAATCTGTGGCCTCCACCTACTACCATCAATCAACCTTCTCCAGCTCGTCCCCTGCAGTAGGCCCCAGCTATGGCGCTCTTGCCGGGGTCCACTGCGGGCCTCAGGGTGCTCTCGCGGGGTCACAGTACCCGCAGCAGATTGGTGGGGGTCTGGACGCATCGGGCTATCAAGGGCTTCCACACGGAGGAGGAGGCTACGGGGAGCTACCCATATCTCTGGACGGGATTAAGGAGGACGAGGACGGGCAGCAGGCCGGCCAGGGGCAGACCTTTGATTGGATGAAGGTGAAGAGGAATCCGCCGAAGACAGGTGAGGAAGGGTTGGGGTTTTCATCGCGATCATTGCTTCGTTTGTCACACTTAACAAATCACTAAAAGTTGAGCTTTCAGACAGTTCAAACATCCGAGTTACATATTTAATAGTGATTTGTGGGGATTCCAAGTGAAGCGTGAAAAAAGAGGCGCAGTGTCTCATTTTGCACAGATGGATCAGGTTGCAGCCAAACAGCCCCCAACATAGAAGCTTGTTTGAATAAGGTCGATCCTGTGGATAGCTGAGGGGAGATGTAGCCTAGCGAAGAGGGACATTCTGTGGGACAGTTCATTCAAATCTTTTCGATTAAAGCACTTTAAGATACTAAATATATAACACTAATATTTGTCTGCACAGATATTTGTCCTTTTTTTAATCCCTCTGTAGGCTTCAGTTCAAGAATTTCCTCCGTGCAAATGTCAGGCTTTTCTTTTTTTCATGTAAATGCAACTTTCCGTCTGTTCTTCTCTTCTCCTTTCACCTGTCTCAATCACTCAAGCCTCGGTTCGTTTGAATTTAAACCGGAGTTATAAATTATAAAGAAATAAGACAAGCTGAGCTGAAGCGCGTTTGCATTTTTAATGTGGCGTTTCGGCACTAATAATGGTCAGACACGCACGTGTATCACTTTGACCATTTTATTTAAATTTGATTTATTTATTTTTATTATATTTCATCAAAGAATTTGGGGAAACATTTAGATGTTTACTAATAGAAAGGCAAAAAAATAAGACAAAAAAAATCTTTTATTGTGAAGAGGCCTGTTTCACAGTTAGCTGCTAAAATTCTTTCAAAATAAAACTGAGCTACTTAAATATATAATTTAATCAAGCACATTTTAACAATCTACATGTGAACAATTTTACACTTTATATCCTAAAAAGAGTTTTTAAAATAGCGTATAAGCTAGTCATTGGTGATCTGCTCTTGAAACGCCAGATCATAGGTGTTAATTTTGCTTCTAATTTGGTAGCTCACTATTTTTAAAGAGAAACAAAAGAAATAAATGAAGGCATTTATATGTTTTTAGCTTAATGCGTAGCCCTGTCTCCGGATAGAAAGCAGATCAGCTCTGGTGCTGTGGGCCTCAGCGTCTGATCTCTCTCTCTGTTTCTCTCTCTCTCTCTCTCTCTCTCTCTCTCTTAATGGACATAGCAGACTGGTTATTTCTCCCTGGGAAGTCTCTCCTGCTCTGTTATCTTTCTAGGCAACCCCACCACCACCACCACCACCACCACCACACCCCGCTCAGTTTCTCCATTCCTCTTTGCCTTTGTCGCCCCTTTATTTATTTATTTATTTATTATTATTACCTTTACGCTCCATCTTATCTAACTTATGGTATTAAACTTCTCGTTTTCTCTCAAATTCTTCCTCCTCTTGTGATGTATTTGCGTGCAGATGAGATGAAGGGGGGAAAAAACGTTATTTAGGCAGAATCAGCTGGTTTACAGTCTACACAAGAGATTTAATTAACCTGATTAGAACTAAACAACCACTGATGAATAAATAATAAACAGCAAATACAAAACGAGAAAAAAAGAGGCGGCCCATTTATTAATTTACACGTAACTTTATATTTTTATATCGAGACACGTTTAGGCCCATTTTCTGCAGGCCTTTACGAGCATGCGCACTTCTTTTCATTCGTCAGCTATGGCATACAAAACTGAAGGAGTTCATTAAGCCTTTAACAGCTTCTCATTCTCGCTTCCATCCAGTCAAGGTTTCAGACTTCGGCTTCGCTGGGGCCCAGAACAACGCCATGCGCACCAACTTCAGCACCCGGCAGCTGACGGAGCTGGAGAAGGAGTTTCACTTCAGCAAGTATCTCACGCGGGCGCGGCGCGTCGAGATCGCCGCCACGCTGGAGCTCAACGAGACGCAGGTGAAGATCTGGTTCCAGAACAGACGCATGAAGCAGAAGAAGCGAGAGCGGGAGGGCGCCTCCGCCGTGGCGCGCCCCTCCTCCTCAGGAGCTGGCAAGGAGCTGGAGGACACCGACCACTCCTCCGCGTCCACGTCTCCTGGCGCGTCCCCGAGCTCAGAAACGTAGTGTGGTGACCCGCAGGCTTATGTTTGACACTTGGCTACTGAATGCATTCCTACTTAATGTGTACTGGACGTGCACATTTCCTCGTGGTGGCCCAACCACTCGCTAGGACTTGATGGTGGAGAAACCCGGAAAAGCTGTGGCACCATGTTACCTTAATCAAAGCTTTCTTCTGCATCTGTAAGCCTCAACATTTATTTTTTCAGCTGTTTTCTTACAAATACACAAACTACGACGCTGAAAAGCACTAGACAAGGGTACCAGACAGTTAGTTCGACACAGCTTGCAAAAAATGGGTCCTACTACAAAGGTAGCAGCATGTGTACAAATACATGGTTGGCGATGCAAAATGGACAAAAACTACGATGGTTCCCAACCTCTGTTTTCAGCTCCCACACTGGGTCCCACACTAGGCCTGAACGGGGTCACAAAACGATTAATGGAATCTGCAAGGGGGAAAAACTGACCAATTTAAGGCTGCATTTTCAAATGTTTACATCTCAGTTCCTTTAATAGTCCTCAAACACTGTGAATGAAACACACCGTTGGTTGGAATGTCTAAGCCATGGCTTTGCAATCGGGTGAAGTTTGCCTTAAAAGAGCTACCGCCTTAAAAGGTACAGGGTTTCCGACAGGATGGACTGCACCAACGGAGCCATGTTCTCACGGTTGCATTTCATGATACGAAGCTAAACGTTGGGTCAGATGACTGCTTATGAAAACCTCAGGAGTTCTAACACACACACAGACTTTTAGCATAAAAGGATTCATCATCCGACAATGATAGGATGCACTTTGGCGTCTTATATGATGTCTGAGCAACAGGGCTAGGCTGGTATCGGGGTAAGGTCGTAAGGTGGACAGAGCATATTTTCTGCATATTTCTCACATTGGAAAAAGCTAAATTATAGTAGTTTTTGGAGTTTCTGTCATGTCTTGAAGTTGAAAGTCACCTGAAAGCCTTTTTGAGCGATGTGAATGGAAATAAAAGCTGATCCATCTTCACCCCACGTACCGGTCTGACTGAAGCCTGAACAAATGAGCCTTATATCCGGAACACAGGGAGCCTTTAATGGCAAAAACACACTTTAGTCTTCATAGTTGTAGCTATTTTTGTTCCTTTTTTAATATATAAATATATATATATATATCTTTTAATTTTTGAGTGTTGTCTGTTTTTTTTATCAGCTCTGGCCTTTGCACTACTTGACTATCGGGTGACGTTTTCAGACGATGAGATGAGGCGGTCTGTCAGACAGGGTTGTGTCTCGAACCTTGGTCGACAGACGTTCATTTGGAGCGAGTCAGTTTGAATGTGCAGGGGGGACATGATTTAAGAAAAACTACTGAGGACTACTCGCTCCCCTTGAGAATAAATTATTGACTGCATTTCACGGTATAGATTTTAGATTATGATGGGACATGTTTCTTGTTACTGCTGAAGGCCATTCTTAAAACCCTGGCAAAACTACTCTAATGTTTTTTTGTTTTTTTTTCTCCCAAATTGTCGAATTGAGCCATCGGCCATGTTTGTAGTTCAGATTGCCTCCTCGAAAAACACCTTGCCTGCACATAACTCCGCAGTAAATCTCTCCACACGCGTAGCATTGTCTGGGTTCGTGTCGGCCTCTGCTGTGAGCTGACAGCGATGTGATTTACATGTGTGTGTGTGTTTTAAATGAGAGCAGACTGAGTTTTATTAGTGCTGCTGCCTTGAAGACACTCCCAATCATGTTCCTGCCTGTCTTTTCTTTTTTTTCTACTTTGAGCTACCTCAATTAAATATTCTTGTGTCAATCCATTGATGTGATTTTGTCTTTGCTCTTCGCGCACATAAACAAATATGCAGCATTTCCACCCGCATGCCAGCGGTTCAGTTTTAGAAAGCCAGAAAATGAGTCTCCACTAAGGGTGCGGGCTTGTTAGCAGATGATTTGTGAGATATAATGGTCTTAATGTGAGTCAGAAGCAAGGCCCAGAGGTCTGCTCATTATTTCATACTTGCGCTGATTCGTATCATATTTATAAAATTAATTGGTGTTTAATTTGGCGTACGGAAAGCCTTTTGCAGCGGCCGGATTTGAGTAGATTAATCTGGTCATTACAGTGAGAGCAGGGGAGATTATCTACATGGAGCTGCTTTGTTAAAGGATTAGTATATGTTTTTAACCACATGTAACTCATAAGTGTTTAGCGATTATCCAAAACCTCACCTCCGCTGTCTAAAAAAAATGTATTCATTCATTTTTATGGACATGCCTGCAGCTCACAGCGTGCCAAAATATTCAGTAGGGCAGCAAATGTTGATCCATATGCCCCTGAAAGTGATCCCAAACTATCCTAGGAGTTCAATAAGTAATTTTTAAGTAATGGAAAATGTATTTTTGTTTGGGGTTTTCCAATGGGCTGAGAGCCAAGAAAAGAGACAGCTAAGAAGAGGAGTGCTTTGAATCATGTAAATTACACAAAGGCCCAGGACACAGTGTTTGACGCAGCACAACATGCAGAGAGCACGCTATGCCTTTCAATAGGAGCCAGGCCTCTCGCGTTCACATGGCTGCATGGCCTCGGCTTGACCTCACACATGCACACACTTCAGCAAAGCCTCTATCCCACACGTACATACAGAAAGACAGAGAGAGAAAGAGAGAGAATCGGGCAGCAGACAGCTCCGTGTTGAACTTGGGATGAGTTATGGGAAGGAAAACAGAGGTTTTGGGGTCAGACCGTATGAGGTCACCCCGAAAGTATCTCCAGTTGGGAAACCGTCCCGTCAGGAGAAAGGTTTCATTAGCGGCCTGTGTAGAATAATAGTGGCGTGGAAACCCGAATCTTCTGGTGGAACCCTGTTTTGTACCAAATGGAGTCTTTTAAATGGGTTTGTTATTTGAAAAATGCACTTGTTTCACACAATAAATGAAAAAATAAGCCTCGCATATGTAAAATGTAACATCTGTGCAGGATAGTCATACTAGCTGTGAGTACATATATGCACAACCTAATCTGCATCTGGAGGAATGTGTGGTTGTATTATGGGCACTTTTCTTTCTCTTCTTACTGGGACTGAAAGCAAGTTTAATTAATATTTAAGGAGCCGACCAGCTTTAGTGTTAGAGCCGGGCACTTAAAAGTCCTGGAAATGAGCGCTAGTCAATGTAATGTCCTCTGAAGTCACGGACCCCCGGCCGTAAGAGCATGCGTGTCTACGTGTGCGTGGGACTGATTGGACCCAGATGGCGGCGTGTGTATTTGTTTTGGACAACAGTCTGATGATGTTTCGGCTTCTCTCCAAGCTGCTGCGATGGATTATTTTTTTGAAAATGTTTAAAATTATGAATCAAAGTGTTTCTTTTTTTTCCTTTTTTGGACTGTTTGTTTTCCGAACGGTCTCAGTTCCTCTCTCGGCCGATAATCAGCTAATGATTACAAGCTCCAACGGTGAGTATCACCGTGTAAGTTAGATTAATGTTGGTATTAATGTTGCTCGTGTTCGTTTGATGAATTGGCTCCTCATGACTGGCTCTCTGGAACATTCTTTAAAAATTAGCTGCCGGCTGTTCTGTCCTCCCCGTCCTAACCAGCAGCCCCACCTTGGACAGTATTGCTGCAACAAGTCCCCCGGTTGCAATGTCAAATGGGAAATCAAAGTGAAACGTGTTGCTCAACATTAACATTTTGCTGTTACGTTAGCCTCTTAGCCATTAGCCTCTATAATGTCCACCACTAGCATATTCATTAGCCATTACCCAGCCATGCTAGTGCAGTTTGCTGTCAAGGCGTAACAACTACAACGCATTTCTCGCAATCAACTTCCACATACAATAACTTCACGTTGATGAAACTGGTTCATGCCATATAGAAAAATCAACTTAAAAACCGTTGCGGCCTTATACATTCTCAATCAATGCCAAAACCTACGTGTCTGGTTTCCCCCCTCACTCATTTTTCTCGCTTTGACTTTTCTTTGCGAGCGTGCCAACATCGCCTCGGCGGTCCAATCATCACCACCCTGCGGTGACCTTGCACATCTGAAGCCTACCCTCCAATCAAGCCCAGCAGCACATCCACCCTGGCGTGGCGCTCCTACCACATCCGACCGCCGAGCCTATCATCTTCCGCATACTTTCTAGACTCTGTTGTACCACCACCCGCCAGCCAACCTGCACCGTTAAAACTGCACCAGCCTGTGGTGAACAGATTCGGCCTTCTCAGGTCACCCTCCCAAGGCTACACGCGCCTTAGCCTGCTATGCTAGCCACCAACTCCAGTTAAGTTTAGGCCTGAATGTGAATTCTTCAGCAGCTATCCCATCTGAATTGATAAAAAAAACTCTAAAAAACTCTAAACTATTCTTTTTTTGCACACAGATCTAAGTACATTGTGGTCTTTTGCCAGTCTGGTCATAACAAATGGATTTACGCATGGTCGACTGTTTAGCAAAGTCGACCATGCGTAAAACAATTCAAGAAATGTACTCAAGCAATACAGTTCTTCTCTTAGAAATATCCAACTGTCATCCTCAATTTTGAGAAATATGAATTTTATATGTTATTTTTAATGTTATTATGAGATTTACCCATTTTTTGCTTGTTTAATATTCGAAGAATTACCCCGCCTAACATTACAGTATTACGATAAATGCTTATTTTGTTTCACTTCATCATTATTTTATTCATGTAAACGTGCAATTAGACACGTTTCGATTTTTCTACTGTTCCATTTTTCAAAAATTAATTTAAATAAAAGCGAGAAAACGCCACAGCTGCAATATTAGTGGTGTTCTGGCAACTGTCTCAGTCCAAAAGTTGAATTTCAACACACATTGCTTTGAATGAAAACCAGTTAACGAAGAAATAAGGAGGTCCCGATTTGATGAAAGACAAAAGCGTTGCCGTGTTTTCTTTTTAAATCTGTTCTGCAGTGTGAGCAGAGGTGAGTGCGTGTGCTGGTTTTTGTCTGTTGGGGTAATCCAGAGTTCAGCCGCTCTCCTCCTCCGCTCTTGCCCACAGCTGCCACGCCCCGCTGACCCAGGCCTACTGCTGCTCTGTAGGGGAAAAAAAGAGGCCTCAACCCCTCACCAAAATAAAATAAAAATAAATCTGAAGCGTCTTCAAAAGTGTACTGAAGCTTCAGAACTATCAGTTATTTTATCAACCAAAATTAGGAAACTGGAGAATAAAACTACAGCAACACAAAGGTGTTTTGTTTTTTGCTGTTGTTGTTTCTATTTTTAGACGCAGTTGTCATTTGTCAGTTGTCAAAAAAAACGATAAGTTCATACGTAATCAAGACACTTATAAGGAAAGTCACAGCTATTTATTTCTCTGCATCGCCCCATAATGAAATCCAAATTGCGCTCACATTCTGAATAAGAACTGAATAAGGCTTTGAAAAGCTACTTCCTGACTCAAGTAGCATCTAAAAAATGCAAGCTGAACAAGTCAGTTGCTTGTACATGCAATAAAACGGATCCAAATGCAAGCTGATACATATTCCAGGCCAGTGACTAATCCATATCAACAGTAATTGGGATAATTATTGGGACATTTTACAGAATACCCCCTGTGCAGATCATCTCAACCCCAGTAAAGACAGTAAAGACGGCATTGCCTCTGCTTTTAAAGCCGATCAAATAAATTCTAACTTTACTACACCACGCTGAGTTCATCATCCGTTCATTACACAGTGCAGAAGGATCTGGTGTATTCACACAATTAAAAATATTAGGTCAGTTACAAGAAGACCAGTGGCGAGAAGAAGAGGAAAGACAAAAGGTCGTGAACCGACAGTGGAACTTAAATTATTTATTTTTTTGTTTTTTTGGAAAATGTGCTTGTCAGCAGGCTGCACTGTCAAAGGTCAGAGGGAGAACGGGGAGCAGGAGGTTATCAGGGCAGACATTCCAGTTAGTCCGGCCCTTGAGAAGGAGAAATGAGCCGCCTTAAAAAAAACGCAAGAAATGCTCAAGGAAAGTTGGGACTCCAAGTAAGAAGAAGAAGAAGAAGGGAATGTTTTCTAAGTATTAAATGCTAAATTATGTAATATCAGAGTGTTTTTCTCAAGATATAAACTTTGTCTTTTGTGTGTTTATACGGCAGACAGGCCTGAACACCTATGAATGTTTGCCTTAACTGATGCTGCGTATCCCCTGACCCTGTGTCCTCCTTACACACACACACACACTAGAGTCGACCTGCTGTGTTGGCCTGAGATAAACAAGCTATTGTACCATGTTCTTTCAGCACCCTCTCTGTGTGTGTGTGTGTGTTTCTTTCAAACACACACACACACACACACACACACAGAGGAAACAGGAACACCTAAAGTGCATCAACTATCCTCAGCGCTGGGGCGAACGCGAGGGCACATCCATCACACGGTGACAACACGCGAGCACGCAGACACACAACAATACAGAGCGACAATGGCTCGGACAATATTTAATGGACAAATATGTTTGACATGGAATCAATTAGTAGTGGGGCGAAAATAATTCAAAAGTCAAACTCTTACGCTTGACCAAGAACCACTCGTCACGAGCAAGCAGCGCCGAGGCCACACACAAGCACAGGGTCACGGCGTTCATGGTGGTCATCTGTGTCGTCACCAGCAAGTCTCTGAAGGGACAGTCGACACAAGTGGGCGGGCTGAACCATTATATCGTGGGAGGGGGGGTGCAGTTGCTGTGTGGTCACTATGTGAAGAAAAATACACATCACACTGCTTTTCACTTTCAGTGATCAGGTAAAATCCTTGCACATTCTTGAAACCTTTGCGCAAAACACATACTGTAAGTCTTTCTTGCCGAACGCCACGAGCCCAAAGCCGCCGGTATGATTTCTTCCTACTAAGAGCTTGTAAAAGATTTGCTTCAAAAATGTCCATTTGACAACACTTGACATGATTAGCCTTTTAGAGATCACTCCTTCAGGATCGGTTGCCTCAACAAGTGCGTAAAAGTGACAGAAGGTCATGGACTTTAGCACGGGAGGCCAAGCATGTTAACCTAACCCCAACATTTGTCTGCGTCTAAACCTAACCAAACCTTGGCAATAAAGACGTCACATCAATCATACAGCGGATTCATTTTTCAGCGGTGATTTGTGTCGGCTCAGTCAAACCACGTTGACCTGCCGGAGCAAGTGTTCAATAAGGGCTGACGCAAGGAATGGAGGGCATTGTTGGATCAAAAGCCTTATTTAGGCTCGAAACAATGTCGCTATTTTTAAAGCGGTTACATGGAAAACCTTGTACTGGCTTGCACCGATAAGGCATAACATTATGACCACCTTCCTAATATTGTGTAGGTCTCCCTTGCGCCTCCAAAACAGATGAGAGTCATCAGAGAATGGGCATGGGGGCCTTTGGGTCCTATGGATTGAGGACAAGGGCCTCTAGGATCAAGATTGTGCCAGTCCATCCCACAGATACTCGATCAGTTTGGGATCTAGTGAATTTGGAGGCCAAGTCTTTGTTTTTGGTGTTGTTCCTAAACCATTTGTGTTTATGTGCCTGTGTCAGGCTGCATCCTGCTGAGAATGGCTGCTGCCATTAAGAAGTGTCACTGCTATGGGGTGGGGGTGTGTGATCTGATCTAGATGGGTTGTCCAAACATTTCCCAACATTGTATTGTCACAAGGTAGTCAATGCTACTCACATCGGTCAAAATGTTCTGCCTGATTGGTGTATTTAGGTCATCTAAACAGGCAAACTTGCCAGTTTGTTTGTTTCACACATACAGTGAAAGCTTCTTTGGTATTTACCTAATCACTATCTGTGATTATAATACTTGTCTTTCTCTGGGATGACTGGGGACCACTTGTCTATGCTTCTGTAGTTTTTCTTGGAGGCCAGACAATGAGGTCATAACCACAACTTACCATTGATCAGCAACTGTGTGACCATATAATTGTCCTTGAGACCCGTCTGCTTGGGATACATGGCATTATGAAACCAGGGGTTGCAGTTTGAGAAGACTTTATCCTCCCTTTATGACTCTGGTGCAGTCAGGTGTGAGATCTTTCCTCCTGTCCTGTTTCGTCACATTATTGTTGTCGGGTGAGTTGTAGCATCGCCAGGTATGGAGCTGTTCATTCTCTTTTTATGGCTCCTCTGGACACCTAACTGAGGCCTTTTGTCATTTTTGTATGTATCTTTATCGTTGCCAGGTCATGTTTAAGGTTGGGACTTCACAGTTCTTCCATGCTGCGTTTCTGACTCACCGCCGAGCTCCTCATTCCGTCTTCCTCTCTTGTCAGTTCCATCCTCAGTGTTGATAGTTTCAGCTCGTTAACGTCACTACTTGCTGCCACACATTGTATGGCTTTGAGTTTGTCTCCCTGTGTCCACCAGGTCATTGTTTAATTACCAGGTTTGCAGTAGTCCATTCTCCTTTTATGGCTCCCTGTGACTGAGCTCTGTCCTAGAGTGTTTCCCACCTCACTGTTATTTCTGACATTGGTGATGTCTACCTCACTGTTTCTTGAATTATGGTTTAGGGTCATTAGCACGATCATAGTCATTGCCTGGTCTCTTTTCTCTTAGTCATAGCAGCAGTGATCAAGAGTCCAACATTCGTCAACACCTGGAGAGATGGCCGCCTCACTACTATGAAGTGAGCCTTCCCCAACTTCCGTGCTCTCCATAAAAAACACAATTTACCATCTGCATCCTCTAACAAGTCAGCAAAGCTAAACAACCCCTACACTAAGACAAATGAATAACCAGCAAGATACTGAACTATGAACAGTTCAAGGCCAGACACAAGCTACCGGCAATGAGAGGTCTCTGACAAGTACACTCTGACGCCAACACAACGTACGGAATTGGCTGAAAATACCTCCATCAAACTGAGAACAAGGTGATAAGGACAGGGGCTAAGGACAGTGGAAGGTGATAGCTTCATTGCGACTACATGGCATGAAACATGAGTGCTTTGTAGGTCCGCTATCCATGGCATGTTTAACCCAATGAAAGGTCCCAGGGCAAGGAATTGTTGTTGTTCCTCTCATGACTACCTCATGATTTTATCAGATGCCAAAAAAACAACTAATACTCTACTGGAACTACTGTTTTTTACAACCTGGACCTAATTTCTGCCATAAAATACGGTCGTTTACTCACCCATATAACTTTAGTGTAATTTGTATTTTTTGGAAGATAATTTGATCAGCGTATATCCATATAGTGGGAGTGACTGGGGCACCAAAACGCAGGCTCTAAATAACGCATTATCTGCTGCGAAACTCAGGTCTATAGGTCAATCTACAGACCCCGGATGATGATAACAAGTAACTCCGGACTCAACAGGGAATAACACTAGCGTACGATAACAAAATATTGGTGAAATTAATGAGTTTTGTGACAGATAATGCGTTATTTAGAGGTTGCATTTGGGTGCCCCAGTCACTTCTATAACATGGATATACGCTGATCTAATTATCTGCTGTAGGAATTAAACAAAAGTTATATGGGTGAGTAAACGACCGTATATTATGGCAGAAATAAGGTCCAGTCAGTAAAACACAGTAGTTCCCCTTTAATTCAGACAAAACAAGACATTTTATCATGTTAATCTGGACTTTATGAAGTAATGGTCAACATTTCTCTCGCACATTTTATTTTAACTTTTAGTAAAATAAATATTAGATGTATCTAATTAAATATTTGTTGGCTGCAGTCATATTAACCAGCCATTTCTAAGAAGAAGCCGTCACAGAGGTTAACTTCTGGAGTTACTGCCACTAATCTAAGCCTAAAGATATTCTAGCAATATGTAAACCGCAAATTGAAATAAATCACTTTAAAATACATTTTGACTTAGATCATGGAGCACCTGCAGTAAGTATTAAATAATGTTCTGCGCTCTGCCTGTAGCTGACAGAGCCATAAACCATCCCGTAGAATAAAATGTTACATAACCCAGGGTGCACTGATGACATTTTATAGCAGCCAGGCTGATTTGTATTGGGGGCGAAAGCTCAGCGTGTTTATCTGTGACGACTTCAGGGTCGAGGAAGGGTCAACAGTTATGGCTTAAGTATCAACCTCTGCCTCCAGTTTTAAAATGAATGTGGGAACACACAGCGCGGACGGGTGAGAAATAACAGGGACTGTAAAAAATAAAGAAAATGAACCCTGACTTGATGCAGACAAGAGGAAAGAGAGGAAAAGGTGGTAAATTTATCACCCACCATCATTAATTTCTTAAGCTATTTCTCTCTGTGCTGGTTTTTGGTTTGTCAGTCACGCCCACTCTGTCTCAATGTGATGAAAACTCATGCAGCTATTTAATACTTACTACTACTGAGAATATCGAGGCATGGATTCTTATAAAAGGCTATTAGAAATCTAATTGCTGGTTTTGCACCAGACTCAAAAAGCATTCATTTATTTTTTCTTGTTCATTTATAAAAAAGAAAAAGTAAAAATGTGATATCGACAAATTAAAGAACGTATCAATCAAAAGCGGAGAACTTGAATTAAACAAAAAAGCCACAACAACATAAAATGCGAACGTTTATTCTGCAACAACATCTCCAAACACGTGACGCGGGCTTCTTCTCCCCGTGCCTGTCCTCTTTCACAGGTTGACCCGACACCCTGTCCTGACAGCATCACCGCCACCCTGCATCTGTGCGAGTGTGTTTGTGTGTGTGCGGGTACAGAGATAGCCTAGCTCCCGGGGGTCGGGTTTCGTTGACCTGTGCTGGCCTTTGTCGGGGTCACGGCGAGGTTGGGCCAAGAGATTCTTGACATTTCTCTCCACAACACCTGACCCAGCACGTAACCGGGACTAAGCGTGTGTGTGTGTGTGTGCATCAGCCTTTATTTCTGTCCGTTAGTTATGTGTGTTATGTGAGTTACCTTGGAGTGTAGCGACAGCAGGGACAGTCTTACATG
The DNA here is from genome assembly GCA_005024645.1 of Planiliza haematocheilus. Taxonomy (NCBI): domain Eukaryota; kingdom Metazoa; phylum Chordata; class Actinopteri; order Mugiliformes; family Mugilidae; genus Planiliza; species Planiliza haematocheilus. Next base: position 3,156,211 of record SRSE01001373.1, read on the forward strand.
GGATATATATGAGCTAACAGGTTTTGTAACTTACTGTTAACTGTTAACTAACAAACACACAGAAACCTTCAAAATACAGGGGACTTAATACGTCAATCTTTTTCTCACACAAACACTGTCAAATTAATGTGACTTAAGTCAATGAATGCAGACTGTTTCTGTTTGATAAATGTTATATTAGATTCATTTATTAGTTAATTTATAGTAGTTCTTCAAATTTAAACACTGATTATCACAAAACAGCATAACTGGTTTTGTTAGTATAACTCCAAATGGTGGATTCTGCCTAATTTGTTAAGTCCAAGCCTGTTTTTGGAGAAAAAAAAAAAATCGCATACAACATCTGCACGGGTTTGAGAGAATTTATGGAGATTTTTTAAATACAGTGAGTCACTTAGTCCCCAACACCGAGCATCCAACAACCAATAAAAATGTAAATTAATGACGAGGTGGTGACTGGGATGTTACTAAACCACCTGTTTCACAACTGCAACAAAACAGCGCAGCATCCACTTAGCGGTACCAGACGGCCTCTTCACTGAACGAGCCACGTGCCGCAATCTTTGAAAAATGGCAACGGGCCCCATTTTAATAACAGACGTAGAGCTAACATTACCTACTGGGTGTTATTAGCCTCTGTGTCTTCCTGGTGCTTGGCGATACGGGTGGAAGAACAAGACCGCACAAATATATATACCTAAACAATATGTGATGTACGATGCGGTTAAAGGAACGTGAACTGAGATAGACACGGATATAAGGCTAAAAAAAGACATCAGTGGCGTGAGGTAAACAAATCAAAATGGAAAAGTCCAGTTGTGTGCATGCTTTTTAAAAAGTAAGTATCTGTAAACATAGATCAGGCAAGAAACACTGGTTTGAATGTTGATGTATCTCCATAACTTCAGATTACTTGTTAATTCAGGTTAGCGGCTAACTGTAGAAGTAATGAATAAATTGCAAACACACACACACACAGAAACAAACTTTCTGTCTGTGGAGTGAGTGGGAGGCCAACATGGTGATCCGTGGGCCGGTGGTGTGTGTTGATGTGTGTGTGTTTAGGGGTCAGAGTGTTAGGGGTTGCGGAGAGGACACGCATAGGTGACGCCGCATCTTGTCTGCGGCACGGCATGGCGGGAAATGTGAGAACTGGAGGAGGGGGGAGACAGAGAGAGAGAGAGAGAGGGAAAGAGGGGTCAGCTTGTCATCACCATCCTGAGCGTTATCCGAGATGGGAGCCGGAGGAGGGCGGAAGGTGTCTGTGAAGAAAGTGTCAGGACGGGGAGAAAATGGGAGTCGCATGAGTGGGAGGAGAGAGGTGGAGGAAGACGGAGAGTGACCTCTGTGAGACAATGGACCAGCACTGTATGATGTCAAAGGATGTGTTCAGTAGGTTTTATAAAGCTACAAAGTTCAAAAGGTCAGAAAAAGTGAAGCGTCTTAACCCAGTCAACTATTTCCTGATAGAGTGACATTTCAGAAGGTTTGGAGACGCTAATGCCGTAGTCTGACGTACATCTCCCCAGAAATACAACTACTCATCGTGGCAACGCAGGCTGCAAGAGCTGTAGTCGGTCCGTTTGGTAGTAACGTGTTTCTGCTTTAGTATTTCCAGGTGCTTCTCCATCTCGACAAGAGAAAGCGGTTACATGGAAGTTACATCTCAACACAGAGAAACCCGGTTATTCATATAACCGTATACATGATAAATACCAGTATCCCGTTTTTCCGATCACTGCATCCTATCTGTGCATGCGTGTTTTACGTCTTTTTGAATGTTTTCCAACGCGAAAACCAGCGTCACGTAGCTTTTCCGCAACAGATTTTAATTCATCAGCATTTCTGTATTTTCTGCCATCTAAACACGTCGTTATGTTTAGTTCTTTCATTACTTTAAAAGAAAATTCAGTCTCTCCGTCGCTCCAAAAGTGAGAAGTTCTCGTTGCCGCCATTTTGTTTGTATATCTAGTGCGTCGCTTGGCGTCACTCGCGCTTGCGCAGACAGTGGGAAGCCGTCAGAAATCGGGATAAGGTGTATACATGCTGCAGTATCTTGGCTTCTATTGGAGTACTCCAGGTAGCAAAGCTGGGTTTCTTGAAATCGGGATATGGGCATATCCCGATTTCTGAATTCGGGATATGGTGTTTACATGGACAAACACAAAGCCGGGATACTTCAAAAACCCAATAAAAAACGGGATACTAAAGACCATGTAAACATGGTCAATGACTCGTCTTTGGCGAATGTTTCAGGAAACAAAACTGGCAAAAAAGACACAGCGGTGACTAGCATGCTAGCCAGGCTAACGAGGCACAAGTATAAACTGCTCGCATCAGCATGGGCTACGTGTGTGCGGTTACGCTGTCTCCGTCTGGCAGAGGCATAAACTGTGCTTTAGGTGGCACCACAACGTATGTGACACTGAATAAAAACCAACTACTCTGTGTTTGGACCTGCTAATGAAAGTGCATGTCAGCGCAACAGCGTCATGAATCATAAAAGCAGGAAAAGGCTTTCCACAGGTAAATCTTTGTAAGGGAAGTCAATTAATTCGGTGGCTGGTTTAGAACATGAACCTACTGAAAAAAAACATGTTGAAGTTCTTAAAATTAATGGACTTACGCATCGGGTTCCATGAAATCGGACATGCTTGAAAAGCTGCTGCTGCGGCGGTATCTACAGCGAAATAACCCAGACAAATATGAGCCGGTGAAAGCCCGCTGGCTTTTCGCAGCGATCCATTCAGCACTGCAAGTTGGCTGCCAGAGGAAACATTAGCTTTCCGTCGCGCCGCAGCATCCATCCTCCTCATTAATGCTGGTGCTGCCCTAGCGGCGAGACGCGAACCTCAACGCAGGAGTTCATATTTGCCCAGAGGCAGGTGAGCCCCGCGGTGCAGGTGAGCCCCACGGTGCAGCTCGTCCAAAGGGCTCTGCGGCCCGGGCTTCATTCATCACCGCGCTGACACATTCCTGCTGTCTGCCCGAGGCTCACACTCTCACACAGCAGGCTGTTGTACTCCCACACAGTGCCATGCGGTCAAACTGACAACCCTGCTCACCCCAAACACTGAGTATATTCTGTTTGTTAGCCGGAGGTGAAGAACACTGGGATTCAATGTCAGTTGTTTTTCAGGAGATAGATGGTTTAACAATTTTAAAACTTGCAGAAATATCCGCAGACACCATAGTTGAAAAATTAGCCATATGATGAATTAAACATCACTCAGACACTGCAAGGGTTCACTTCATTTTGAGTTACAGTGAAACTGCATTTTGAATAAATCTTCACGGGCACATTTAAACAGTTCTATACTTTAGTTATTATTTATTTATTCTAGCAGTGTTTTTTATTCTTCTGATTTCCTCTGGTGTGTGCGAAAAGTAGCACAACTAGAAAGTAGCAACTGATTTATATCTATACATATATTTGTTTTGTTTAAAAAGTTTTGTTTTGGTTGGACTATACAGTAGTATAGAAGGTGACAAGTGGAGAAATATCTGAATAACTGCTTGAATTTTTTACAGCACTAACTATGCCCCTCATCATTCATGGAAAACAGCCTAAAAAGCCTGTCCAAGGCATACCCAGAGGTAGGTCCTTTGAAAGGTAGCACTATTTCCAGAGAGTTGGGATAATTGTAACTGCTACTGGCATTGAGTAATAGAAGTTTGGCCGGACTGTAAACAGGTGCCTGCAGGGGGATGGATAGGAGAAGGAATGGATGAAGACTTACCTAGTAATAATAATAATACTAATGTGTTTTGGACCAAATACTTCCTGGATAGACTGGACACTTGGCAGCGTAGCAAGAGCTCCATTGATCAGTGTAGCACTGTGAGGCTTTAGCTGCTGACGTGACTTACATCGCTCAAAACGCACAAATCTCCAAAGCTGTGTCGCAAGTGCACAATCTCGACTGATGAAAAGTTAATTTGCAAGGGGATAAGATAAGTCTGTTCTTATCCCCTCCAATGAGGCATAACATTATGACCACCTGCCGTGTGTAAAGCAGTACAGATACATGATCAGTTTGGGATCTAGTGAATGTGGAGGCCAGGTCAACACCTTGTGCTGTTCTTCATGTTTTTTTGAGTTGTTCCTAAACTGTTTTCTGTTCCTAAACTGTGTGTGTCTGTGTCAGGCTGAATCCTGCTGAGGATGGCTATTGGGTAGGGGTGCCTGTCTCAGTAACATCCACATGAATGCCAGGCCAAAAGATTTCTCAGCAGAACATTGAATTGTCACAAGGTGGTCAATGATATGTACTTCTCCTGGTCTTAATGTTGTGGCGGATCTGCGAATTTATCATACACAAAACCTTTTGCTGTTAGTTTGAATGAAATTTTAAATTTAATTTTTTTTTACACGTATATCTGCAATAAAAGGAATATTCTCAACAATTTCAAATTTTCTCAACGCCACTATTTGGTATTTTCACTAACAGTGTTATTCGTGGGGCTAATAAGGGATACACTTATATTTTGACTGAGCAAACAACTCACAGCCTTTAAAGTTTAGTGGAAATGTTTTGACCTGGCACTTTTTCCATGTTAACATTTACATAAAAGAAACTTTTAAATGGCATTTAAATGGCACTCATTTAAATGTGTGGGGATTGACATGTTCTCATACAATGGGGGCACACGGCTGGACATCTTGTCCCTAAAAGCCTGATACTGACCTGTGAAAATATATATTTTTAAAACATATAGCTGTTCAAAGATTTTCAAAACAATTGAACCAAGTCCCCAAACCTCAGCTCCAGATAGATGATCCAACAAGCACCGCATATTAGGCTCACATTTGGAAGTAGAGAACATTAAATTCACTTGACTCGCGGCACATTTAACAGCTCCTCTCTGGACGAGCAGTTTGGCATTTATGAACGGATTCCACTCCGCTGACCAATAAGCAGCCAGGAAACTGAGCATTGCTTCCTGCTTTCAGATTATTGGCTTATGAACAAAGAAAAAGGCAGATGCTTTGGCACATGTTCGGCCAGCACCATGTGGAAAGGGTGCATGCGCGAGACAGGGAAAACTGGCATTTGTGTGTGTGTGTGAGAAAGAGCATTGTGTGTGCAAATGCCGGCAGTGTGTGTGACACTGCGCGCATGCGTGTGTGTGTGTGTGAGCTGTGTGGAAGACGGATGAGTGTGTGAATTCATCTGACTTCCTGTGTAGCAGTCAGCTGGAAGCTTTTGACTTGATTAAAGCCTTTGTCTGTGTGATTGTGTGTGTGTGTGTGATTGTGTGTGTGTGTGTGACAGAGACACTGAAAGATGGACGAGAGAGCAACATCGAGAGAAATAGTTTGAGTGTGCATGTTAGCGTACGGATGCGAATTTGTGTACGCGCACTCCCCCGGCACTCGTCTGCATTGGGTGTGTACAGTAAGTGTGTGTGCGTCTGAGCCGCAAAACAGATGCTGCTTGCTGTGAGAGACAAGACTGTCTGGCACAAATAGATGAACACCACCTGGAAGAGAGGGAGAAAGAGACAGAATGTCACAAACAGTTTCCACACAACCATGATATCGTAAAATGCAAATAACGTGCTCTGTGCAAACAGTGAGAGAAGCTCGTGGTCGTGGTGTGCATCCACTTCTGAACTTGCCACAGATATGTATTTCAGTGCTTATCTTGCAATGAAAGAGAATATTCAATCAATCATGCTACAGTTTTTTGTGTGTGTGTGTGTAATATGCATGTGGTGTTCCACGTGTTTGCCCTGATTTTAGCCTTTAAGGTACAGCCTACTATTACTCACTGGTAATCATCAATCATTGATGCAACAGATATCATACTGGATAGTGTTTCATCTGCAGGAGCAGGGCTGTCTGTGGATGAAGAAACATAAAGACACATTGCACTTTATTCTAAGTACAAGTGGTGGACTAAAAATAGCGGCAAAGTATAGATATCTGCTCCAACCAAGAGATCCTGAAACCACTGCCTATGAGAGAGGAGCGACATTAGAAAGACAAAAAGTGGAAGTTGGAGTTAAAGGAGAACTACTTTTTTTACAACCTGGACCTTATTTCTGGCACAAAATAAGATTGTTTTCTCACCCATATAATTTTTGTGTAATTTGTAATTATATCTGCATATGTCCATATAGTGGGAGTGACTGGGGCACCGAAACACAAGCCTCTAAAACAATTTGCCACGAAACTGCCACGAAATTTCACCAATATTTTGTTATCGTACGCTAGTGCTATTCCCGGTTGAGTCTGGAGTTACCTGTTATTATCATCCGGGGTCTGTAGATTGACTTATTAACCTCTGACCTGGATGATGTCATCTCTGAGTGCCACGCGCACCCTCTCTGGTCGGTTTGTTTACCTGTGATAGGCTCAATCTAGAGACCCTGGATGATGAGAACAGGTAACTCCAGACTCAATGTGGGAATAGCACCAGTGTACGATAACAAAATGTTGGTAAAATTAACGAAAATGAATTATTTAGAGGCTGCGTTTCGGTGCCCCAGTCACTCCCACTCTATGGACATATGCAGATCTAAATATCTTCCGAAGGAATACAAATTACACAAAAGTTATATGGGTGAGTAAACCATCATATTTTATGCCAGAAATCATGCCAGGTTGTAAACAGCAGCAGTTTCCCTTTAAATTTATAGTTTAATCTCAATTGCTATTTTATTATTCTGCATTATTCTGGTTTGAGCATAGCAGCAAGGGTCACATGAAAAGTTTGTCCAACATTTGTGACACTGTGAGAGCATTTCAAATCGCCAGGCTGTCGGGTAACCGTGGCTCAAGATGTTGAATCCTTGCAAGCAGCTAACCACAGCACTCCAATGGTGGCAGTGACTGGGATTTTGCTTGGATATTTATGTCTAGCATCAACTGTATTCACATTTGTAGTATTGCCTAAAATGTCTCCATAAAGCTTGAATTGATTTTTGTAAAATGTGGCAAAGCAATCGTGTTGCACCTCAGTTGTACCTTGAGCTAACTTGCGACATGCAACAATGACAGTGTAAATAAAACCAACATATCTAATAGCATGGCTGCTGTGATCGTGTTAGCATGCTGGCAAACAATTCTGACAAAGAAAACTCTCTGTACCTCAACACGTCCTTACAGAGTCACTAGTTAATTCAAGGAAAGATTAGTGAAGCTGTAACATAAAGATCTGCTGTATCCCAACTATATACTGGTCTGTATTAAAGTAGATGTAAGCTGAAAAGTTAATCTAGGTATTTTTTGGCTACTTGCGTGCAGCTTTCCGTTTTTCAGTTTGAAGCGGCCTCAGCTTTACAAATTATAGCACAATACATGAATGTAGAGTAAGGTTTTGGGGCAATAAATTCCAAAAACCCAGTAGTGGGTATACTGTTAAAGGCCTGGGGGGGATCTTCCTAATAAAAGACAGTGTTGTCCTATATGTGAGTGAGTGTGTGAAGGAGAGGAGGAGTCTCTCTGTCCCTTAGGTCTATTGCTGTGCTGTCTCATCAATAACCTTCGTATTGACAGGTGAAGGGACACACACACAGTCGTCACATTGTGGGGGTGTCCCTGCCTGTGTGTGTGTGTGTTTGTGTGTGAGACAGAAGGGAAGGCAGATGAAACTGGACTGACCACCTGCTCACTGACAGAACCGAAGACCCACAGAGATGTTTCGTAATCTTGAAAACCTTACTTTAGCAAGACTGGCACGCGAACAAATACACAACACACGAACACAAATGCACACAAACGCACAGTCTCGCTTTCACACACTAGGGGCAGCTCCGTTGGAAAGCACAGATGTGTGTTGACAAGAGGGTGCACACAGAGGGAACATCTGTCAGACGGACAGTGTCTTTCATTCTATGAGACACACACACTCTCTTCCCGAATGTGTGTGTGTGTGTGTGTTTGTGTGCGCTGACAGTTTTATCAGAGTGGGTGAAGAAACCGAGAGAATCACTGTGGAAACTCAGACTTTTATAGGATACTTTTATGTGTGTGAATGTGTGTGTGTGTGTTTTGCTGCGGATAATTAAATGCCAATAGGGGAGAGCATCTCATTTGCAGTGAAGGTCTTTATAGCAGAGTTCCCATGTCAATCTCGCTCACACACACACTCACAGAGACACACACACACATTTGCGCGTTAACGTGGAGAAGATTCTATGTGTAGATATAGGGGTAAATAGAAGGAATAAAGGGGGAAGAACACAAGGAAGAGGCGAGGAGACATTCATAGTGTTGCGCTAGTACCACAGTCCCTTCTGACCCCCGCGGAGCCGACCAATCAAAGTCACAGGAATGACTGGATGGAGATCAGGACACACCAAAGACGTTCGACTGTCCGAGAGGCAGCTCAGATAAGCGAAAGGACTGGAAGGGAAAATGAAGAGCGAGGGGGAAAGGCGGAAGACGCGGGCACGGCAACGGGAGAGAGAGGCAGGAGAGAGTCTTGCTGAGTAATTCAAAGTGACAGTCCATTTAACGGGCCTGATCTGAATAGACACAATCATAGTCAGACTAATCACCAAGCCAAAATGGCTGAATGGTTGACCTGAGTGGACTCTAATCAAGGAAGAATACCAGCAGCGGCGTTATTTGCTATAGATTAGCAGGCGGCGTGTATAACAGCCTTAGGTTTAATACGTTTTACAGATTGGCAGCGAACACATTTGCATACAATACGATTTTTTTTTTGGTATTGTCTCCATCAAAGGGTGGTGTTATGGCTAGCACTGATGCCTCACAGCGAGAAGGTTCTGGATTTGGAGTTTACATGTTCTTCCTCCTGGTTAATAGGTCAATTGGTGATTCTAAAATGGCCGTAGGTGTGAATGAATGTCTGTAGGTGTGAATGTTAGCCCTGCAATAGACTGGCGACCTATCCTATCCACCTTTTGCCCAATGACAGCAGGGATAGGCTCCAGCCCCCCTGCGACCTTCCAGAGGACAAGCAGTTACAGAAAATGAATGAATGATTGAATGTCTCCATCAACAAATTTCATACTTCTACCAGTATGATTACAAGGTGTACCTTTGCAGCATTGCATGATTTTCTTGAAGACTGGAGTTGGGTTCAAACTTTGGACCTAGGATAAATGGACAGAAAATGAAGGAGCACTAGAGCTGGTTAATTTCACAACATTGAATAGAAAGTGTTACAGTCTGTCCGGGGTGAGGTAGGACCCAAACACAGGACATAGGGAAGAGGCAAGTGTAGGCGAAACTGAAGTTTAATCAAACAAAAGGGAACAAAAAGCATTGCTTGAACAGCAGGAAAATCCAAAGGGTACAACATCAAAAACTAAAGGCAAAAAACACTTGAGACACTGAGGGCACTGGTAAAACACAAAGGAACAAGAAACACTGGAAACAGGGAGACATAGAGGGAAACAAACCATAGGGAATGACACAACAGGAACAAAGGGGAACCCAGGGCAATATGTACACACACGAGGAACCAAGGGGTGACAAGACACAGGTGACAGAATTCAAGAGACACCAGGTGAAACCAATGAACTAATCAACACAGAAACACAAGGAGTAAAATCACAGGAAATCAAAAACTTTGTCTTTGTGAGTTTTATTGCAAAAAAACAAAGGTATACCGTTCGAAGGGGGAAGAATCATCTGTGAAAAACTCCCCAGATTATCTTCACAGTTTCAGTTTTGCAGACAGTTTTTATATTTGAAACAAGGCGTTGTACAATTACTTTCTGCTCATTGGTTCTTGTTCCTCTCGTATGACGTTTTGTCTCTATTAGTTTTCTCAACAACAGTGGGACCTTGAGAAGGTTCTCGCAGAGACGGTTGAGCAGGTGCAGATATGTTTTGTCTTGTGTGAGCAAAAGCACGACAGTCAGTACTTAAGGATTTTTCCACTATGGGAGTGAATGGGGCATCGAAACACAGCTTCTAAATAACACATTATCTGCCACAAAACTCATTCATTTCATCAATATTTTGTTATGATAGTCAGTACTTAGAATCTCACACATGGTATCCTCAATAAGATCTCGCACAAAGAAGATCCAAGACCCAAGCCTGACCTGGAGGAATACAGCCTTAGACCTTCGTCTCTTTGTCTCCGGTCTCTCCGTGTACTCCCAGACTGATTCCATGACGTTCAGACCTGGGCTCTGCTGGGGCTGTTGGTGATTAAAGCAATTTATGAGCCATGGTGACAAAGGGATACTGCTGTTGTTTTGTATATTTAAAGTCGGGTCAAGTCCGTATTTGACTTGTAAATAGTTGTTGTTAACGGGTTGGTTCTGACATTGAGCTTTGCCTGTGTGGACGGATGGAGGTTTGCAAAATTGGACCCCGGCAATTAGTCTTTGTGTGGAAGCATGAGGGCAAGCAACACAATGACTATAAGAAAAAAATTACCAAGTTTAGACAATACAGCATTTCAGAAATGCCAAAGGACTGACCGACGGTTGATTTGAGCTTTTACAGAGCAACTGAGGACAGTCTGCAGTTATTAAGACGGTCCTGCCCAGCATTGCTGCAACATGTTGACATGTACGTTATTTTAAAATACAATTATGTCTCCGGTATAGTAAGAGGTAGGGGAAGGAGGAAATGAGAAGAAGTCAGAGAACGAGATAGGTGAGACAAAGAACGGGGGAAAGATGATCTGACGTCAATACGCTCAAGCACACAATTAACACTGAACCTGAGAGGCCACGTGCGCGCCCTAGTTGTGTGCGCGCGTTTGTGTGTCCGCCGACCTGTGGATTGATGTGTGGTCAAATGAAAGAGGAAGGCTGGTGGATTGCGCTTGAATGGAGCTTAATTTACATGCTAATGTGCGTGTGTGTGTTAGCGCTGTGGATGATTATTTTAGGCTGGATCGGTGGTGAGCGGAGCTGACACTGCTACCCAGTGATGTGACACACACACACACACACACACACACAGATTTGACAGGCTTGTAGAAAGGTGAGCTAAGCTGAGCTCCAGTAATTTAGCCACAGTGCCTGGATGAACAGCAGACATTCACAGGTTTTCTCAGTCTTACAGTAGGTCCTATTCACACTTTCTTACCTCTCATAACATTAGACGCATATTAATTAAGGCTGCCTTCCATTTACTGTAACAATGATAGTTCGCTGGTATTATTTATACGGACTGAAGGCATGGCATAAATGGAAAAGAGACATCATTAATGTTGTTATTGACATCAGCTGCGTACTCTTTCTAAGTACATTCTGGCTATGTAGTGTTTAATTTTGTAGTAGAACTGAATTAAGTGCAATCAAATTCTATGTTTGTCCCCAGTGAATGGACTGATAATGGACTGATTCAATAAATAGATTGGTCTGGAGTTATCCAATTGGCAGAATGACAGAGGTGGTACTGTCATGGTGCCATGGTGACACTGTCTCAGGCTGATATAATTATTTTTATTGCTAAATACCGTCATAACATTATGATTACTGACATATTGTGACAGTTCTGCTGGGAAACTAAGGGACCTGGCATTCGTTCATGTGGATCTTACTTAGACATGTAGCACCGACCGCCAAGACCAGACCAGGCACCCCCAACAGGATGCAGCCTGACATAGAAAAACGGTTTAGGAACAGCTCAGAAAACATGAAAAACAGCACAAAGTTTTCACATGGCCTCCAAATTCACCAGATCACAAACTGATCAAGTGTCTATGGGATGATCCACTAAGGCCCCTCCCCTCAACCCATAGGACCCAAGGTCCCTCACTAACAACATTCAGACAGACACCACAGTCCATTCTCTGATAAGTTAGTTTTGGAGGCACAAGGGAGACCTACACAATATTAGGAAGGTGGTCATTACTTTTGTATAAAATCTAGACTGGAGGTACTGCTGAAGTCCCGACTTATTTCATGTATTGCAGTAATTTCTGTAAGGTTTTGTGTTTACTTTCTGCCACTAACCTGCATGAAGAGGGCTGAGCAAGTTAGCCAGCCTTGATTAGGCAGTTCCTGCTCTAACTGTACTTGAGGCAAGTTAGAAAAGCTAAGAATACACTTTGGGGGCATTTTCCAGCACTAGCTCAATTCTCGGTTTGTTTGGGAGTTCATTGAAAGTGAAAGAAACTAAACATTTTCTTTTGTGTTGTTTTAGCATTTAGCAGAAACCCAAAACTGGTCTGATGCTGAATGTGTCATACTGCCTCTGTATGTGTCTGAGTCACTGGCAGTTGCAGAACTTGCAGCATATGAAATGGTACATGTAGCGTATCATCTGATTAATCATAAAAAAACAAAGCTGTGATTTGCTTCTTTCCAGGTAAAAGAACTTGAAGGACCTGCATTGGGTAGTGTTGGCATGGTGTTATGCATCCAATAAATACGTCACAAACAAGCGCAACCGTGAACGTTTTTACTTCATTCCTTCTGCATTTCAAACCAGAAAAAGACCATGAGCACACATTGGTATATTAATGTGATTTTTCAAGGTGGCAAGTAAACAATACATGGAAAGTGTACCTTACAGGCCGAGTATCGAGTGCTCAAAGTTTCTTGTCTCCAGTCTGGTTTATTTTTAGACCTATGCCCATACAGTGCTGTGGACGACAATGGGTTTCTGTTGTTGTAACATTGCAGCCGGGAATACAAGGTCGGTAACAGAAAGAGTTTGACTCCAGAACATATGGCCCAGCTTCTGTTTCAAAACAGAGCATGGCATCATATCCCCAAACATACTTCCATGCTGTGCATATTTAAGTAGACCAGGTAGCAGCTTAATTAAAGGCCCTTCTCTCTTAGAAAACTAGGAATCAATGCACCACCTAATCAATCAATGAATCAGTCCATCAGCAGCCTCAGAGTGGGTTAGCGGGGGAGTGTATGGTAAGAAGTCTGGATTATTAACATGGTAATCAGCAAGTGAGGTTGATGAATTATTAAATCGAGTAATGATGAACGTGAAATGCTGTTCTTGAGGAACCCTTTGAGCACACTGGAGATCTTTTCCCTAGACAGACATTCAACCCAACAACTCCCGTTTCCGCAGTCGGGCAAGTACTGTAAACATGCACAACAGTGAAATACCACTAGTACATTTTCCTTTGACCCTTCTTTTTTAAAAAAAAAAAAAAATAAAAATAAAACACTAGAAATGTCAACGAACAAAAGCAGAGATGAGGATTTAACCGAACAAGAGGAAGAGGGATGGAAGAAGAATTCACTGTTGCTGTAGCAACGGAGAACCCATCTCCCATTTCCCCATCAAAGCCCCCCAGCCCTCATTTACAGTCGGATCCCGTCAGGTCCTGACCCCGGTCGACACCGCAACCATGGCAACCAGGCAGGTACTCCAACACAGTGAGGCAAATCGCAACTAGATAGATAGATAGATAGATAGATAGATAGATAGATAGATAGATAGATAGATAGTGAAACTCTTCTGCTCTTAGCTTGTGTGAAGTCCCTTGGCAAAGGAAACACAAGGAGCTCCACTAAATATCTGCAAATTCTCCGTCTAAATGTCTTCATTTAAGACAGAGTATCGGGCTTTTAGAACAAACCGATGACCTCAAAAGCCCAGTAAATGCATGATAAAGCTGTTAGAGCGCCCTTACCAGCCCGCTGATTTGAACACTGTTGAAGACCTGCGGCCAGATCTCTTTAGCGAGCTAGAATTACTCACATTACGTGATCAAAGAAAGGTCCAGTATCAGGTGTCTCCATTTCTTCTTCCCTGATATTTGGCACACTACATCCTGCAGTGTATCTGCGACTGGAGACTCACAGAAGAATAACTGCACAGCGCATGTAGTGAAAGCAGTAGCGGTGGTAACAGCGGTCAAAACACAAACTTCTCTTTTCCGACAGCAAGGTCAGGCAAGCTGTACACCCAAATGGTCTGTGCTATTCCTGTCAGCTTCCTTTCAAACCCGTCTATCCCTGATCCTTTAGAAACCTACGCTTTTCATGGTCCAGCCTCCTTCTAAAGACTGTCGCTGTTTTGAAGTGGAATATTTGTTTTTGATGTGTTTGATCTTGTGTGTGTACATCTCGCGTTTCGCAGCACCAATGGATAATAGATGCGTGTCTTTGAGACAGCAGCAGCTTCAGTTGTGTTTTACTGCAATTTTGTTGGATTTGTTGGACTGACAAAGTTCGCTTTCTCCAAGATGCACCAATCAGCCGTAACATTATGACCACTGCCAGGAGAAACACATAACATTGACCATCTTATGACAACACAATGTTCTGCTGGGAAACTACTGGTCCTGGCATTCATGTGGATGTTACTTAGACATGTGCCACCCTCTTACACCAGATCAGGCAGCCCCACCCCATAGCAATGACACTCCTTGATGGCAGCAGCCGTCCCCAGCAACACAACACAACGTGTTGACCCGGCCTCCAAACTCACTAGATCCTGAAGAGATCAAGTATCTGTGGGATGCACTGGAGCAAGCCTGATCCACAGAGGCCCCCTCCCCTCAACCCACAGGACCCAAAGACCCCCCACTAACAACATTCTGTTACCAGACACCACAGGACACCCTCACGAGGCCCATGTCCATCCGATGAGTCACAACTGTTTTGGGTGTTCAAGGAAGACCTACACAATATTAGGAAGGTGGTCATAATGTTACGCCTGATCGGTGTATAGTCCATGGCTTTTCCGACCACGTCAATAATGCCTGTGCCTCTTTTTTTTTTTTTATCAGTCTGGGTCCAACTTGTGGCTGGTCCTCACATGGTCACACGTTTGTAACGCGAGACCAGGGCGCAATCATTGCTTGTTTATTCATTCTTTCATATGTAGATGTTTTGATTATATTTGAATACTTAGTTGGCCTTTAATCAAAGTGTTATTCAAATATTTAAATGCTTTTGGTGACATTGTGAGGAATGCACAAATAAACATCCATGTTCCCGAGTTAAAGCGAATCAATTAGGTTAGCTGACGTGGACCTCTTTGTGCCACTCGAAACAACAAGACAACTGTCATCTGCAGCCGGGGCGGACGCGGAGAATGCCAACGCCTACAAATAGAAAACTAATTTCACCTAATCACAGCTCCTTAAATATTAATCTCAATGAGGCCACGGCACAGTCAGTTTCAGCCGCAGTACAGATTGCCCCCTAGCGTTGCTGGTGGTGTACTGCAGGAGGAGGGGACGGGAGGATGAGGTGTTGAGCTTCCGAGTCGATGACAGCACTCAGAAAAGTCAAGAGGCTATCTGCTTTTCACCGTGACACACACACACACACATACACACACACGCACACACACACACACACACCCTCACCTCAAGCTCATATGGTAGTTACACACTGCCAGCCTGCAGCTATTAGTGATGAGCTAGCCAGAGGCTTAACTGTAGAACTGATTTGGCTTTGGATACCCCACATAAAACGTCCTAATATATTCAACAGACATGATTAAAACTCTGACTTTACACGAGTTTTATAAACATAGTGATTAATCTCGTTAATCCAGCGCATTTGAGCCTTTGAAACTGCACACTACTGTAAAACCTAATCGTGGAAACGAAAAGAAAGAAGCTGCTCGGCGTTATCAGCCACATTCTCCGGCGCGTCTCACTACTTCGCTGCACAGCCGTACCCTGGGGCCCGTCGCCATGGCAACGTAGTGATGGAGAGAGTGCAGGGCTGATGTCAGGGTCACCCGGAGTGTGAAGAGAGGGAGGAGGGGGTGAGTGTGTGCAGCCTGTAAACAGGGGAGGTTTTGCTGAGCAGATCTGTCAGTACCTCTTTGGACCCTTGCCAAACGCCATCCCAGCTCTCTGTGTGTGTGTGTGTGTGTGTGCGCGCGCGGGCGTGCGTGCGCGCCTGCCATCAGTTTTCAATTACGGGGGGTTAGTCAAACTGAGAAAGTGCATCACACAAGAAGCATTACACTAGATATTCAATATTACCGCTGTGTTACTGCGAGGGATGGAGGGGGGAGTTAATACAACTAGTCTTTGCTAATGCCGCCCCATTAACAAAACTAGTTCCGTCTCACCCTGACGCTCGTGCAGGCTGGAGGGCGGCAGAATCTGCGTCGGATTAAAAGTGTGTGCGTGTGTCTGAGCGTGTACACGTGTGCGTCAGCATGCGCGTTGTAGTTTGGATAACGTTAACTCACTGTGAAGAAAAGAGACATCCGAGATTGCAAAATACCACACACACACACACATAGACAGACACAGGCACTCCCCCACCCACACGCACAAACAAACACACGCACAATTAGTCCAAAATCCTTACATGCTATACTGCCACCCACTGGGCGATTGTGGTAAAATCAGTTCCTTTCTTGTGTCGCCCTTTGTGCGGTGTGCAATGGTTGCACCCGACTGAAGCTGCTTGTATCACTGTCATGGATAGGGATTAAAAAAAACCTACACTTCCAGGTTTATTTCCAGTGTGGCCTTAACATTTCTACTGAAACTAATTTAGCGAAAACTTTAATTGCAGTGCAGCACGTCAAACAGTTATCAGCGTCTAAAAGGAGATGAATAATATTGTTGTATTCTTTTATTTCACTGCTCCTATGATTATGAGGATTCATGCTATATGCCCTTTCTGTAACAGTACCAATAATTTATGATTTCTATAGTTTTGTTAGGTTTGTTATGAAATGTCACTTTTTATACAGTGCTGATCTTTTATTAGTAAGTCCTAGCTTAATATTTATGGTTTCCTTTTGACACCATTGTGCCAACTAGACAACTAGAGTCATAGTGTGAAAAGTAGTATAACGCCTTTCTAGGCGTACAGCTTGGCGAAAACAGACAGGTAAGAAAACTTCACCTGTCTAGCCCATCTTTATAATGCACCAAGTTGCCGTGCAACATTTCACGCTAATCCCTTGAACCAAATTTAAATCCCAAGTCTGGCGATTTTCTTTCTTCGTGAACGATAGCGCCACATGACGCACGGTTCCCAGCATCCCCGAACACACCTTACTCGGTGTTTTACAGTCTGGACGCAGCGGATGAAACAATGAAATGCTTGTTCACGCTCTCGGAAACCTTTTGACGTAATGCCTGAAGAGGCAACTGTCCCGTCATGCTGTTGCTATGTAAACTCCTGTATGTACATAGCAGCCGTTCAGAGATGCTTCCCTGTTCCTCTGGCTTGTTATTTTTTCTCGATTGTTCCTGTTTGTTCACTCCTCTCTCGCTCTTTTGGCTTACGTGCCATGCTTACAATAACTAGACATTTTTCTTGAAAAGAGAGATGGTGATGGTATGTCGGCGAGTATCAAGTGAGTATCAAGCATGCAGGTCAGTTTAGAGTTACTCAGATTTACTGACATGCCTTATAGTGTAAGGAAATGCTGATTTTCATCTTACCACACTGTATAAGGCTTAGACAATGCGGTAAGATGAAAATCTGTGTGTACATGTCATAAATTCAACAATGAATCTGCAATTTCCTACATTATTAAAGAAAACCCATTGAGTCTGGCACATGCAACCCTAGTGGACTGTTAAAGTCATGATATCCTTTACTACAGTAAACGCAGATTGGTTCAAAAGTTGCCCATGCAATAGGAAGTGCAAAGATGCCACATGAGAAAGTTGATCTTTCTGCAAAACCCTTGAATGCATCGTTGACAAAAACAAGTTTAAGATGTGTTATTTAGGTATTTAAAGTAACAAACATTATGATTACAATCTGAGATGTGCAACAGTAGCAATAGGTGCGTGTTTAGAAAAGGTACAAACTTGTATTGGGACTCTTTACCCTGCACAAATATATTAAAATGCACTCTGGTACATTGTGTAAGGCTTGAGCATTGGCAAACCCGCTACGGATTTACATGCAAGCACATGCAATGTGTTCTGTGTGTCTCATAATAATAAGCCCCACTTATATACATGTATTTGTCATTAACACAATTCCAGGTGCAAATCCCCCCAAAAGCAGCAAATAGTGTGGAAAACTAAACCCTTCCAAATATATGTGCAAAGACACAAGACTGGGCGAGCAGGTGCAGATATAAATAGTCTCTTTTATGATTTTTTTTTTCTCACTAAAACACACACACTAATACACACACACTAGAGGAAAGTGGAAAGGTTTATTTAACAACCTCTTGAAAAGCAAAGCAAATGATCACACCCATTCACCTTTCTCTCTGGGAAGTTTTTATTCCCTCTTTCTTTCTCGCTGTGTCTTTCATCGGTGTGATAACAAGGTTGTAAGAGCTCGTTAACCTCTCGCGCACGCGCGCACACACACACAACCACAGCTCGTCTCCATGCCGCATGTCTTTTGAGCTCTCTCTTTCTGTCATCGCCTGATTTGAAAATACTTTGGGTGACGTAATATTTGCCTTTGCCGTGGACGAGATCGCCCTCATCATGGCTGTTCCTACACAGACAGATTTGTGCGTCCAAATGTCCATGTCAGTTGGACCGAATTACAAAACTGTCTTTACACGAGTGAATAGAGCCAGACATTGGTTACAGAATAAGGGAGCGGATGTGTCGTTGGTGGGATGATCATGCAAACCTAGAAGAATACAAAGATCCAAAGATGCAGAAAAATGCTCTTGTGCATAAAGATTTTGCACCTAATGCAGCCTGCGGTGTTAAATTGTTGGCGACCAGGTGTGAAATGTTGCTCCGTCTGCATTGTTGTGACCGTATATTGGAGTATAGGGGAAAGAAAACTATTTTCTTCCAATCCCTGGTGAGTAGCTGGTTGTTAACAGACCCCAGTCATGAGAGTTTCCATTCTAGACTCTACTCTCTTAGAACTGAAAAGGCAATTTGAATATGTGGTGGCACATCTTCAAGAAACCCTACCGTTCCAGTTATCATTATTTCAGTTTGTGTTTTGTATATAGTATACTATATATAACCAGAATTATTTCTAACCATATAACCCAGTGTTAGGACTTGTGATCCTTGTGGCATACATGGTCAATTTTGGATATTTCAGATCCAGTGGGTGGGTTTGTAAAATATCCACCTCTATTACAGCTACAGTAATCGACATTATTTCATATTAAACATTCATCTGTGACCGGATCTGTGAAATGCTAGCCACCACCATAGGAACAAGGCATGTGCCATACGGTTCAGTCTATGCACTGTGATGCACATAAACCGAACCAAGTTCTTTCATTTGCATATTAAAGCAGAAAAGCATGAAAATATGCAAATGAAAAAACAAATAAATAAAAACATAAATAAGGAACAGCAAGAAATACAAGATAACAGAAATAAATAAATTAAAAAAAATGCAGTAGATAAATAAATAAACATCAAAATGACTCCAATAATATATACAATGCAAAGGACAATTCTTATTTATGCAAAGTAAAATAAAAACAAATTTAAGCAGAAAAATCAACATGTTACATTTTATAAAGTGTGAAAAGCCCATAATTTTGGTCTTTTTATTAGCATTTACATTTTTAAAAAATAATGGGTAATTTATTTATTTATTTATATTTGATTTTGGCAGTTTTTGTCCTCCGTACAGTAGCCAGTTGCATATGATATAAAAGCAAAAGCAGTACACGCAAAAATAAAAAATAAATAAATAAAATAAAACTGGCATACCACTTCCATTTAACCATCTGAATATTTATTTAAACACTGTGGTAATTTTCAAAAATGTGTGTTTTATTTTGTGACAATGATGATCCCTATTCCCTATTTTAAAGCTGTTATATTTGATAAGACTCTCAGGCCCAGAGGCTGAAAACTATACAGTATTTCACGGGGAAAATACCCCCCACCAAACCTCTATGACATGAAAATATTTCTGTGAAGAAGAAATATGACTCCTTCCTGTTCCATGTATCATCTTACGTGTAACTGCCAGAGGGTCTCCATCCTCAGGTTGAGATAACATAACACTGGACCACACTGCCTCTAGTGGCGGTGTGTGTGTGTGCGCGCGCGTGTGTGTGAGAAAGAGAGAGGGAGAAAAGAGAGAGAGAGAGAGAGAGAAAGAGTCATAAATTGTATCTTGATCTGTTCCTTCTCGCTCTTGAGACAGAAAAATGAGATAGATTGATTCCCCAAAAAATCCCACCACTGGCAATGAAAGAGTTATGCCCACACACACGCAGACACGCACACACTTAGCCACCACACTAAAGCCTGTCACACTGAACCACAGCCTGTTCTCTTCAGCTCCATCCTCATTGGTCTCCCTGCTCCCACACAGCCAATGAGAAGCCAGGATGCTGCAGCTGAGGTGTGTGTGTGCGTGTATAAAGTGTGTAGTTCCACACGAAGGTATATAAGCTGTGGTTTCGGTCACAGGCAGTTTGCAGCAGTTTATTTTTTTTGTGTGAATTTGTTTGTCAGGGCGCATGTTTCAGCACTCATGGTCCCAGTAGTTTTCCAGGCCATAGTTGAGCCCCCCCTTTTTAAAAAAAAAAAAAAAAAAAAAAGCAGCCTTAGACATCCCAAGGTGGACCTGGCTGTGTGTTCATGACTCACAGCTTTAGAATTGGGTGGGGCTCTGTTAACTTAACCCAGAGAGTGGGTTGGTGCGTGATTGACAGGTGAATGGGAGCATGAGTTTACCTACTCCTCCTTTCCTTCATTTTCCCACTCCTTTTCTACTACTCACCTGTGGCCTTGCTCACCTTTGCTTCGTCGCTCTCGTTCTCGGTTGCGTTTCTGTTAAAAGCGCTGTCAAATTTGAACATTTAACAATTCCAGACAATTCTTACAAAATAAAATGTGAGGAAAGGTAAAAAAATATCAAAAAATAATGTTAAACATTTAGGATTTTGCAGGGTTAATAAAAAAATCAGTAAAAAAAATGTAAAATACAGTTGTAAAAATTGATTTACACAAAAAAAAGAAGGAAAAAACCTTGAATTGTACATTTTCTTTGTAAAACTGGCAGACAGGACAATATTTATTCACTTAATTGACACTAGATTAAGCCAATCCCATCTTCAAGGGCCCTTTTTGAGCTCAGTGCCTTTACAATAAAGCAAAAAAAATGTCAAATTACCAAAAAGGGAAAAGACAAAATGCAAGGAAGTAAGTATCATGCCGTATTTCAAAACTTCAAAAAAACTGTTTAAATAGGTAAACATTATTAATATTACTATTTGCTTTTTATTTGCAGCTGCACAGTTCTGGATTCATCACGGCTCTCTTGGTGTGTTAGTTTGTTTGTCAGGTTAATCCGCTTTGCACATATTAGGAAAAATATGTGCAAAGGGCAAACCTTTATTTTCATAACTCGCAAATGCAGATTTGCACGGATATTGCAGACTGCTCCTCCCGAGCCGAATTCCTGGAGCACGCACGCAGTTATGAGTCACGCGATGTCTGTCTGCGTTTGTCTTGCCGCGCTGGTCTGAAGCGCTTTGTAAAACTGCTGGTCAGAAACAACTTTCTCTTTACGTAACATGTGAGATTCATCAAAAAAAAAAAAAGAAAAAAAAGAAAAACGTCAAAATCCCTTTGAAAAGGTGCTGAATGGGTTGTTTTAGAATTATATTGCATTGATATGTACTTGACGCTGTATAAACACACAGGCCTCCCACAGACAGACGGAAAAACATTGAGTATAATAAAGGAAAAACAGGGCGAATTATAACAACGCGAGGTGGGCCGTACATGGTGGGGAATAACTGTGGCATGAGCTCATTCACAAATGACAAACTATAGTTATTTTAATTCTTCTTAGCGTGTTATTTTTCGAAAGTGTCGGTACAGTTTGCCTTGCAGGCCCCCGACTGAACAACCAGGAGCCACTTTTCCCCTCCGCTGCCTCTTTCCTCTCTCTTCTAATATCTTTCTCCCTCTATCTCATTCTGCCTATAAAAACAGAACACACTTCAGTCTTGCACAGAAGGCTCCATTAATAGAAACTTGGCAGCTCCATCTCCAACCCTTTTTTGGGCCCTTTCACGATCACTTCCTCCTCACGCGCTCCTTCCTTCCTTTCTTTCTTTCCACTGCTCTCTTTCCCATCGATTGCCGTTTCCTCGTCTCCACCACATCACATCACACCATCACACGCAAAAAAAAAAAAAAGAGGCTCATCTTGTGAACAGCATTTACTGATGAGATGGTTGAGCAGTGTTAAAGCTGCAGTGCGGTACTTTTGTCTCCCCCGTTCTGGCAGTGAGAGTAATTACACAAACACTGTCAGCGGGTGAGTATGACTTATTCCCCCGCTAGCTCTGGAAAGCCCCCGACTCGTTTATACGTATACGTCGGACCCTCCAGCCTTAGCGCACGTGCGCGGTATTAATGCACACGCTGAAAGACGTATGGTATGTTCACAATATTAAGGTGTTAATGCCACGCAAAATACTCGCCCGAAACCTCGCCGTGAACCCTCAGTTGGCCCCGGCGTGACCCCCCCAGAGTGCCTTCGCCAGGATACCCCGAACCCACCCCTTCTAGCCCCCCATCAACCCTCCCCTGGGAGCGATGGGACGGATAATCTTAGTTAATCAAGTTGCTTGTACATATGTGTTCCTGCATGCGACGGAATAGAAAAGAAAGGAGAATGCTAATACGGCAAAAGAACGAGAACAATGAAAAGACAAGCAAGTAGTGTGACTAATGTTGACTAAGGTCGCCTCTATAGTTGCTGCTGCGAGGCCATGAGGATTGATGACAGGGCTGGTTGGAGTAACATCATGTGAATCAGAGCTACTTTCTTTTGACACCTAAAATAAAGCAGGGGTAAACATTATAAATCATTTTAATAATTAAACCTACAGGCGTGCAAGACCAAAAAATAAATAAAAAATCACGTAAAACTACAAACTACACAGAACTAATCTGAGTTTTGGGAGTAAATATTAGCAACACGACCAGGCATCAAGACATTTAGCTTAGCAAGAACTGTACGGTGCGGTTTAGAAGCAACGAGTCACAATACGCGGTTCCTTCGTTGCCATGAGCGGCGCAAATATCCTCTAATATCCCACAATACTGCCGCCACAAACACCAACCGACTTCCAGATGCCGTTCAGTCCTTCTCCTTGAGTGCAAAGTGGTAAGAATTTCCAAAGTTTAGTGACGTTTTTAGCGTTTTTTACGGATTTACGAATGACATGATTGGGTTTTAAAATCCAGCGCGACACTTATACAGGTGTGTCGGTCAGGTTCAACAGAAACATTAACTTCGAAACTTAACCGTATCGGCTTGAATCCATTTTAAACAAGGCCTTTTTTACGCACGTATGCAAGTGCTGATGCGAAATCAGGTTAGAGAATATCCGTCTTGCCATTTTAAAGTCTTTACGCTCACAGATTACTCTACAGAATCCATGGGATTGCACAGTTTGACAAGCAAAGCGCACAAATCGTCAAACGTCTGGCCGGACTTAACTCCTAGGCCTCGCTACACGGACGGCGCGACCTACCCGAAGCTTTCCGCGTGTCGTCTCACAGCGCCAAGCGGCGGTTAGTGTGAGAGCTAAGGACAGGGGAAGGTGGAACCTCCATCAAGATCATACGGCATGAAATAACACGCCAGGCCGCGAAATGCGTCCCGATGGCACGGAACGTGTCTTGATGTGTTAAGTCTTATGCCGTTAGATGATACCAGAACGAATCTATCAACTGGGGATGCATGCAACGTCAGTACATCTTCATCAAGTTCTGAGGATAATTCATTGAGTTTATTCCTTCCTTCAGACGTCTCCTCGTGTGACCCCTGGGTTCTAGCACAGGCGTACCTATCAATATGAAAATAAGCTTCTGTTTTTTGCAAATGAGCGGCCGTCAAGACGCATTACCTTAATACGTGTTGCTCCGTTAATCGCCCCACTCAAATTTCAGGTTCTCTTTGTTTTGACCATATAAAGTATCAAAACCCTCAGTCGTGCTAAGGGTTAGGGTTCTCTTGCTTTGTATGGACATGCAGGGCTGTACGGGGGATTTCTGCTATTAGCGCACTTATTAAAGGCAGTTAGTCGGCTTCCTGTGCTCGGAGAGCTGCGTTGCACGGAGGATTCTCAGGACGGAGTACTGTTGTTAGAGAGTCTGATTGAATAAAGATGATGATTTATTTCACTGGTGTATTGTGAAACAGGGATAATGCTCAGGATCACTGGAGATATTTATTGGTTTATTTTTGGGCATGTGTGGCACTTGTGCACGTAGCCCGGTGCAAGCTTTCAGAGGAGGAAAGAAGTGTTAAAGGTAAAAGAGATGGACTCAGACCACAGCTACTGAATGAGAAAATGACATGTAAGCTGCAGCCCCCCCTTCCCCACCCGCTCTCTCATCATCATCTCCCTGGGCAAGCAGATGGACCAGCAAACAGCCCAAGAGAGTTATCGAGGGGACTTCCACGAATGTGCCGCTACGTATTTCACAGACACGGCTACGAGAAAATATTCCGAATCCTGCCCATTACCCACGGCGGCTTTCAGATGGTTTGGGAATAAACAGGAATAAATCAGAGAGTGGCGAGGATGTCGGCGGAGAGCCTTCTGCGAGGTGTCGTCCCGGTCACATTACCGTGGAGGGACATTCCTGTGGCCCAGACAATGAAGTAGTTAGCAGAGGAGCTACGTCCACGCCACATACCCCGGGAACCATGACACTGTTGAATCTGCTGCTGAAAGGCTTCAGACTCTGCGCCCCAGTGCTTTATTCCTGACGTCTGGGGACTTCAGTCGCGTGACACCGGACACAAGACTCCCACATTCAATGTATTATTCATAATTCATTGTAATAATAATTTCCATAATTGCGATTGGCTGCTGCAAGGGATTAATAAAGTTGTCAGTGAGCTGATCGTGATTCTGATAAATTCTTTTTCACCACAGACTTTTTGCCGTGTGTGATCAGATTGAGTCGCTAGTCCGCAAAAATATTAGATGTTACGATTCTTATTTATTGCGAAATACGGTCAAGCTAATAATATTTTAACCAAAAGTCAGACGGCCCAGAAAAGCATGATCTGAATTTAAATCCTTAGCTAATCCTAAAGGCTTTACAGCGCCGTGAACGGCAGTTTTTTTTTTTAACAATTTACTGGTAAAAAAAATTACAGTTTCCTAATTTTTCTCTATTTTTTAAATTTTTTACATTTTTTATTTTAGGTTTTTGTGTTTGTTCGGGGGAAGATGAAAAAATTAATGTTTCTGAAGAGTTTTTAAATCGAGAGACAAAAATATTTTCTATATCCGACAGGTTACATATCAGAATAAAGTTTTAATAGTCACATACGTAATATATTGTAATTTATTATAATATTATAATATGAATTTGTAATTTATATTTTGTTTCACTGTTTTTCATGAGATTAAAGTTACATTTAGATACAAAGGACGAACTTCACCGAGTGCGTAAATTGAACTATAAACTATTTGGTGACGGTGACGGGGGGCTTGTTGGGTTTCGTGTCAGTATTCAACATGAAGACTACATTTTTTATTTTTTTTTTCTCAAATTTATTTCCCCACTCACCGTCATTTCGATAGGCGCTCTGGGAACTGTAACACCCTCCACCTGCCCTCGACGCAGGAGACACAACACTTTGCGCCAAAATAACTGTTGAACGACCTGTGACTGTGACCTCGCCACGACCCTCTGACATCACCGTGACCCCTCAGTGCCTCCGCCGTGACATCACGGTGACCCCGTCGTGAACCCCCTCCTAATGACATCACAGCAAGATGGAAACCCTCCATCAAACGCTTCCACTTGTCCCAGGCAGAATACTTCCACCCATTCTGACCTGCCGGCCAATCGGGAAAGGGTTCGTTTGTCATCCTGGGGGCGGTCTCTTCAAAGAGCGACGTGATCGGCTCGCGTGTGTGTGTGTGTGTGGGCGCTCTTTGATCCGAGCCCATATCCTCGCAGCGTTTCCTCCCTCTGGTCGCCGTGGGAACTGCCTCCCTTGACTTGTGACCTCCACCGCACCTGGTCTGTGAGCTCACCGCTTCCTCAATACTTTGATCGCGTTCTGATGAATCATGGGACCACACCCTTCGCCTTCGGGGGTGGGAAGACAGTCAGCCAGGTGTCCAGTGGAAAGACACACACATACGCAGGGCCAAGTGTGTGTCCACAACTGTGTGTGTTTGCTGATTAGGTCCGGTAAGACAATGGGAGTGAGGTTTCAGTGACACTTTGATATTTTACATCAGTGAGGCCCACTTCATCGCCATGGCGATGAGGCAACGGTGGGAAAAAAAGAGAAAGGAACTGACTACACACACACACACTCAGAAACCCGCATGCAAATCTCAAATGTGCACGCAATCACACGCAATCTCAGGCAAAGTGTGTGTTCATTTCCGTGCACATACTGTGTTTCTTATAGCTTCATGTGGCACGAATGTGTGTGTGTGTGTTGGAGTATTAGGCAACAGGGCGATGGCTGTTGGACAGGATTAGGTGTCGCCATGGCATCGCTATGTACGGTTGTGTGTGTGTCACGGCAGCATCCTCACGCGATGCTCCTCCCCATGCCAACCTGTCGCCACGTGAACACCTCACCGAGCCAACCAATGGGGCCCGCCATTGTTTTTTTCTTTTTTTTTTTTTTTACCTCAGACTTTAATGGGGAGGGGGGGAATCAAGGCTCCTCCCACTCGTTCCCCACCCTTTTGGGTCCTTTGCCGCCCTCTAGCTTGTCCCAACACTGCCCCCTGGTGTCCGAGCAGCGTGACCGGGACTTCCTCTCACCTTTGTTCTAGTTAATTTTCCCTCTCCCTCTCCGCTGTCGCACATCATTTACAAAAAAATGTTTGTCGTTAACCGTTTCTCCTCCTTCCCTGGACCACACTTTGCTCCTCTTCAGTTTTCCCCCACGCACACGTCGCCCTCACCATCTTCTCGTCTTTTCTCCTCCTCACCTTTCTTATCCCCTCTCGACTGTCTTCGTCTGCCTTCGTCTGCCATCCCGTCACCTCATCTTGAGCTCCAGTCTTCCTCTCCAAAGGTCGCAGGGGGGTCAGAGTTCGGAGGGAGTTCAGCGTCTCTTCCCCTCAACCAATGACTGATCACTTCCTATTTAGACGAGAGAGACAAATTAAGGCTGTGTGTGTGTGTGAGAGAGCTCGTCGCGTCCGTATGAATGTATGCGTTTCCACTGCGGTTATAATTAGTGCAATCCTGATTATACATGTTTAAAATCAACAATTTGATTAATAATTACGAGACACGGACAAAATAAAGTGGGGAAGAGACAGTAACAGCCGCATGCCAGCATTTGAAAACGGCAAATCTATGAAGCGCCGGCTTGTCAAGAGCAAAGAGAATCAGGTCTGACTTTCTAATAGTCTCCACGGGTTTCCAAAATGTTTGTTCACCCTAAAAAAACATGATTGAGACACTGCAGAAGACTAGGGTTAGACATCCAGCTGAGGTGAGTAATGATCAGCGATGAGACTTTGTGTTTTGATGTTGTATTGTGCTCCATTTTATTGAACGGTGTTTTTGTCCACGCCCTGTAATTTCACTGCACTCCAGACATTGTCACATTTTAAAAACACCAACGCGTCCATTATTGGTTTTATTAGTCTACTTATTTTGTACATCTCCTCTCATTAACCTGATCTAAGCAGCATTTCAAATAACTCACCACACTTTCAAAAAATTGTAAATTTAAAAATACTGACTTGTGAATAAATCCAGAACAACAGCTTAAACTGTTCCTCACGTCGTCTTTAACGCTTAAATTCTCCAAGCAATACCAAGAACTAGACCTCGCTGTGTGTCTGGCCTCTCCCCGGTGTGGACGTAATGTGGAAATGTAATTGTCAAACTCACACACGGGGCAGGTTTCAGCAATAATGAAG
The DNA here is from genome assembly GCA_005024645.1 of Planiliza haematocheilus. Classification (NCBI taxonomy): domain Eukaryota; kingdom Metazoa; phylum Chordata; class Actinopteri; order Mugiliformes; family Mugilidae; genus Planiliza; species Planiliza haematocheilus. Next base: position 3,183,917 of record SRSE01001373.1, read on the forward strand.
TGCTACATGACCATATACATGTTTATTGCCGCACAAAGAAAGGCAGAGACAGTCCTCTGCTGCCGACTTCAAAGGCCCACACACACTGATCAGACGCACAGGGGTGAGCGAGTCATTGGGTTGCATTGCGTTGGTATATTGGAGCGATGCGGCAGCACTGCGGCAGACCGTCCGATCAGGAAAATAAAACGTAAATGAGGATTTAAATGAGGATTTAAATGAGGATTTTGGGGTCGACGTGCAAATTTCTATTCCACAAAAAGGTTCTAAGCATGTGGATGAAAGTATGACCATTCTACTTATTTAATAAAAATCCTGACTTGATAAATAATAATAAAAAAAAGCCAAAATAATGAAGAAGTTACTGCTTTTTAAATAATGAAGTAAACTACTGCAATGCAAAATAATAATAATAAAAAAAAAAAATGGATTGTTTAATTTAATTTATTTGGAATATTTTAATACACTTAAAATGCAATGAATGCATGCAGTTGAATAAAAACTGTTTTTTAATATTTTTTTTAAATAAAAATATTGAGAGATCAACAGTACAATTGACTTTAATTGTATTTCTATTTAAACTGTGGATTGTGAACCAAAAAAAAATTAAAAATAAAAATAGCTGCAACTGTAATACTGTCATTACACAAATATTAAATATTATTTCAAAATATTACAACTGTACGGTACATTTAAAACAAATTATTATGATTGCACTGCTGAATCAAAATAACCAATTATTTCTCAATAAATATGATAATATTAAGTCTAATTTGATTACAACAATAGCAAAAAATATTTTATTTATTGCGTTAAATATAGGATTTTTCTTTTTTTTTAAAAAAAGGAAATTCTAATTTCTTCATATTTACATTTAGATTTCTGCACCATGAATTATTTTCTGTCTTCTTTGTGTATTTGTCAATGCAACCGTCAGCGTATGGTTTTGTCCTAGTAGGCCGGGAGCCGTTAGAGTCCACAGCTGTAATAAAACCAGAATGAAAACGATCACTAAATCAGTGTTTAATGAAATGATTCTAGAAATTAAACAGCCAAGAATGAACGGTTAATCTTGTTGGAAACAGTGAAACTACCCCACGGTGTCTGCCACTCCGAGTGTTTTTGCCTCCGTCGCTGATCTTTATGTTTTATGGCACAATTAGCGCGGCTGAACAATTAATAATCAACAAAAAGTTAAAAGTAAATGAATCCTGAACGCAAAGGAGCTCGTCAGAGATAGGTCAGTTTCACGTTTAGTGTTGGTTTATGCTTTTTTCAAAGTCACATAGTGAGTGGTGTTCTGCAGAGATGTGGCACTGCACGCAGCGGTCTACCTCCTGGATGTAGTTTGATATCAAAGCACCTGAAACCAGTTTCTGCCCCGCTGAGAGACAGGCACAGAGAGGGAAAGAGAGAGAGAGAGAGGAGAGAGAGAGAGAGCAAGTAAAGGAGACAGATGAAAACAAATGAAGGTGTCAGAAACAGGAAGAGAGGGAGAGGAAGGAGGAAAGCAACAATAAAGGCCAGATGAAGGATAGACAGAACAACGGAGAGAGAGGGAGAGAGAGAGAGCGCGAGAGGGTTAAACACAGTTCAAGGGTTCAATTTCTGTTCACACACGCACACACACAAACACGCACACATTTCCGAACCTCTCCGGTTGCCAGTCAGTAGCTGAACGGTTCAGTTCTTTTTTCACAACTTTTAATTTTTATTTAACACCAATGACAAGGTGAAAATAGACAAAACAAATACTCCTTTAACAGGATAAAAACCTTCAACAGGACCTGTGTAATTTGGACGAAACCAGCCCCGCAAGAGAGATAGAAAAGAAAGAGAGAGAGAATCAGAGGCAGATAAATTCAAGCTTGGGTCGTGAATTTGATGCAAAACAAAAAAAAATCGTGTGTGTGTGCTTTATTCCTCCTCTAACAAATAATACATGCAGGGCAGAGTGTGTGTGTGTACAGTATACACAAGGGTGTGTGCATGCTTAAAAAAAAAGGCCTTGGTTTGGAGATTGGTTTTGATATATAGTTCATATATCGCCGTGTGTTTGTGTGCGCGTTCACTGCCACAATAGGAGGTCCATCTGTTGGCGTCGCTTGGTTACAAATTCGGTGTCACCCGCCCCAGTGGAGACGAGACACATACCCACACACACACAGAGCTGTATGGTAATGTGAACTTAGTTTCACCCGAAAACACAGCGTTTGACCTGACCGTGTACTCCGGTTCGCTTCTCCTTCTCCCTCTCTGCCATCTCTACCATCATCATCTCCTCCTCTTCCTCGTCATGTGTCTGTTCCTCCTCCTTCTCGTCCTGCATCCTGCTCAACCCGACAACATTGTTTGGATGACAATAAATCCCACCTCGTCCCCTCTCGTCCATTTTTTCCCCCCATTTTTTCGGCGAGGACACGAGCAGAAGGCTTGAAAGTAACGGGGGAAATATAAGAGATGGTTTAAGAAGGGTAACATTGCAAAGATAGCTAAACAGGGTCACACCACAGATGACAGCAAACAAAGGGAGAGGCATTGCTATATATACATACCAGAGGGGTCAGTGAGACACAGGTGAAACTAATGAGGGCGGAGCACACAAGGAGAAACCAATCCAACAAAGTGGGGAAAAGACAGGAAGTAAAACCAGACAAGAAACACAAAGGAAGAACTTCACAAAATAAAAACGGGAAACAAAAGTAGTCAAAATTCAAAAACAAACTTCACAGCCTTAATATCAAAATAAAAGAGGTGTAGGTGGTGGTCGCATTCGCATGGGAACGCACCCTTTGGCGGTCTAAAGAATACTTCGCCTGTGGTTACGCTTACGAGCAAAAAGCTTTAGTTATACGAAAATGCCGGACAGCTGTTGCGCCATCGTATGCACTAACCGATAAACCTAGACTTTTTTTTCTAGAGAATCCCATCCACAAAAAATGTAAATCTACAGAGGAGAAGATTGTGGGATTTGCACTATTAAACGTACCTTTGTCTCAAACAATTGCATCACAGGTAAACTGACTGCAATGTCCCCCTTTAATCCAACGTAAGCTAATGCTGACTCTAACGTTAGCTAAAGTTTAATCTAGGGTGCTAATTAGTACTCACCTTTCCTTTACTAATGAAGAATTTCCTGTTCCTCACCTCCCACACAGCAGCATTATTGACCCATCTAGCTTGAGAGTACATATAACTGTCTATACTTTTGTCCATTTCAACAAGGTAGATGTAAAAATGGCCAAAGACGGGGATGTTTTTTGGGCGTACGACGTTTCCTGGATTTGAGCGTACGCCATATTTCAGAAGGAAAGTCTTTGTACGTGAGGCCCCAGGTCTGGCAGGGATCTTGCTGATATGACCCCACAGCTTCTGTATATGGATCTCAGGCACCTAAAACTTGCAGGTCGTGTTTATATCTAATTTTTTTTTTTTTTTTTCTGCAGTTCAGAGGCGATTTAAATATTCATGGAGAGGGAAATGTACCTAGTGCATCTCTACGTGGATTCCGGAGAGACCGATGTTTTGGCTTCCAGTTGACCGTGTGTGTCACGTATTCCAAGTCTTTTAGTAGTTAATGCAAAGCTAGCAAGTAGGTGCTTTTTTCTATATAACATAGAGAGGAATATTTTATTGATTCATATTTTTAACTAAGTTTAACCATGTTGTCAAAGCAGAAACTATAGCAGGGTAAAAATAGGTCTTCTAAACCGCACACAAACATTTAGACCTGATTGAACAGTGCCAGCCATGGGATAGTTGCTGACACCCTTACACTTGAGAGCTGGTCCATTTGGCATTCATAGACAAACATTAGTCAGTAGAATGGGAGCCGAATCTAAATCAGAGCCTTAATTATGTTTTTCGAAACTTCACGAAACATTTAAGAATTTATTCAGAGTGATTTATTCTCTGTTACACCCCACTCCACCTCCACTGGCCTTGGCAGTGGAGGTGGTTGTGCTTAATCACCCTAACCAGCCACACCTGAGAAGATGTGAATAAAGGGCGTCGTTGAGGAGGCCTCAGGCGACTACGTTTTGGCTGCAGAAGCTCACCATGTCTCACCTGTTGCTGTTTTGTTTTTGATGAAATAAACCCTTATTTTTCCCTTATTTTGGGGGGCGGAGGGGTCGCAACACCTTCAATACACACACCAACACATTGCGCAGTCCAGTGTCTGTTTGTGTTGCACCATGCAAAATGGACAATAGGTGGCAGGTGCAAACATACTGCCTGATTTGACTCCTCAGTCCAAACAGCCCGGACTGCTAAAGAAACATTCATTTGAATGGAAACAAGTTGTGTTTGCTTTCTTGCGCAGCTGCTGGCTGCACTTTCACAAAAACTGGCTTTGCCTGCATGAGGCAATGAAAGACAAACGGTGAGAACATGCTGAGGTGTGGGAGATCTGCATTTTTCCTGAAGAAAAGGAAGAAAGACCTTGTTATTTTTCTAAATATCTCTTTATGTCCGGAGGGAGAATGTTAATCCACATGCACATATTTCCACACGTTTGACATATTTTTCATCCGGCCTGTTTCCTCTGATTGCCAGCAAGAAGTTCCACTGCAACAGTCACAGACAATCAGCCCAAGTATGAGAAACACCACTGCTGTTTTTATGAAAGATTAAAGAACTTATTTTTACCTAGTGGTTGAGATCATGGTTTGAGCAATGTAAGGACGCCTAGAAATCCCCAAATTAAACTGTATAAGAAAAAATAAATGCAACAGTAAGCTGGGAAATCAGACATTAAAATCTGTGCAGGCATTGTGCAATTATTACCTCAAGGATGTATCAAATAGGCAGTAATCCCATTGAAAAACTCTTGTGCCCATGAACCTAAAACCTTTGAAACAACATTTGGTTTGCTGCAATATTATTGACGCCAAAATCTGATGAGCATCCAGAGCTTCAAGATCAAGTTGGTCTTGAAGCTCTGTCTTGGCAGAAGGACCTTATATCAAGAGAGCATAGCTGAAACATTTTGAACCAGATAGAAACTATTCCTCTCAGATTTTAGCCTCCGGTTGGTGGTTGTCAGCAACTTCAAAAAGCTGGCTGAACTTCTACCAGATCAGTTGTCTGGTTTTTAGGTTTTTTAAAAAGGGACTTGCTGTGTCTGAATAACTATCTATGCTCTTGTGTGATCACTTGAATTTCTGACAGGTCCAAAAAGTTTGACCTGGAGTTTGAGCAATTCCACAGATCGACTTTTGTCAACTTTGGCGACATGGTTGTCTGAATAGAGTACAGTACAGTGTAGCATCAATTGGTACTGCCATCCCAAGGGTCACACCACCAAAGGCACCAAGGTCAAAGGCGTAAAAGATGAGAAAATGACAGGATATGCAAAGGAAGACGTTTCAGAAGCAGATCTGTATATGCAAACAGGTGTACTTCATGCATTGATCGTGCTATGATAGTGAACCGTCATTTACTAAAAATGGGACAGCCTCGACGACTATGAAAAGATATCAAAACTGACTGTTAAAATTGTGTGTCTGTCATATCCACGTTCAACGTATTATTTCCTCCGTGTGATTTTAGTGGACCGCAACAATAACAGAACTTTGCATTTACAGTTTATATTCAGCTGGCTGCCCGGAGCGCAGAGAATGTTGTTACATGTGCCTTTTGCTTTGAATGGGACTGTACACACGGGCGAGATGACGGACCCTGACATTCAAAGTAAGGGCTTTGAATATCAACAGCGTATTGGCGTGGCGAGTGATTGCTAATATCAATAACTTGTTGGTGTGATTTTAATGGCACGAAACACTTCAGCCCAAATGACCTGGACAACTTTAAGCCACGACTGACATGCAAACATAATATAAACACGTGAGCAGGTACATTTGATTTCAGGAATGTAAGATCATTGCAGGTTGGATACGAACAGAACTTGATTAAATCTGACTTTAACTGTCAAAATAAATGTGTCACAGACAGTGCCCGCAAGATTCCTCCTCCAAGCTAGGGCTTGTACACGGCTAATAAAAAGCAATATGTCACATGATATTCCCATTTACAAGTTTTCCATCCTTGGCGGACTCGTTCCACCCTGTAACTACAAGGTTTCTCTTTCATTCCTTCAACCACCCTCTGGAAAAGTTTGGCGTAGCTATATTTGCACGTATCCAGTAACCGGCTGTGGGAGTCTTTGGGGGTATGCATCGCTTTCCCAGGCTTACAAATTGTAGGTTTACGTCCAACGTACAGAGCTGACCATGAACAGGCCAGAAGCTGTGTGTTGCAGTTAGGAATCAAATAGAGAAGTATGTTTTCATTTGGGCTGACTGAGCAGTTTTGGCCAATTAAAGAGACAAGCATAATAATTATAAACTCCGGTCAAGAGTGGTGCCAAATTGGCCATTGAAAGTTTTATTTATTAATTTTATCAATGACAATCAAACTTAAGTACCAAATAGATATGTAGAAGTGTTTTCACCAGTATAGACCTGAGCTGGTGATGTTACCAACGATGCCTTTAAACTCTTTAGTTCAGCTTCACCAAGTTCAAAGCCTAAGACCCAAACTGATGAGAAAATCCCAGGACATGTCAAAAACATATCCTGATACAGTAGCCCAGCTAAAATATCTGTTCAATGACACTGTCATACTGTTGTGAGAGAAAATATTAGGAGACAAGATTAAGAAAGGCCAGCGTTGACAAAGAGAAGGGGATGCAGAGCTAAAGAGGGCCGAGGGTAAAGAGAGGACGCAAGAGAGGAAGACGGAGATCGGTCTGCTGACCCCTGGTGGACCTCTGTCCGACTGACCCTGTTTGTCACCGCGGCGATGGTCTCAGGGGTCACGGTGGAGTCAGAGAAAGGTCACTCTGTTAGACATACACACAGAGCAGAGGGGTCTATTTCCTCACTCTCCAACACACTTTTCCTTTTTATTGTTTTTTTGTCTCTGAAGATACTGATAGACACGCTGCAGCTTGTTACACAATGCACGTGTGTGGTCCATTCTGACAGTGGTAGTGACGGACAAACTCCAGGCCGAGAGCTGGGACGGAGAGAGACCACACATTTTTACCATCGTTTCTTATTGATGATGGGAACTAACAAAAAAATAATAAAAAGTCTGTAGCAAACGTAACAGTTCAAGCCGTGCTCCTGTTTACATCAGTTGTCCGAAAACAGAGTGGTATATAATTATTTAGAGTGATTGATTAAGCTAATTATCTCAACTCGTGAGCGTGTAGTGTTAATCAAGGTGATACTTACGCTTCATAGAAAGTTGTTGAGGTGAAGAAAGTTTGCTCAACTCGTAGTGCGACTCCACATATCTTTGGAAGACTAATTTGTTTGCGGACAGACTCCTGAATTGTTTTCACTTATAAACTTACCTGTAATCTGTAAAATCTTCACGCCTTAAACATCCTCAGACATGTGTTAAATGTGTCAAATTTATGATCATGGTGCAAGTTACAGCTTCTATATTGTAGATTTCTACAGCTGGGTCTCCACAAAAGTATCTGATAACCTTTGATCAACTAAATTCATCAAGTTAAATTTAATTATTTTCATAAGGGGCAATAATAATAACAGAAGGTTTTAAATTAACGCAACCTAAGTACCATACTTGCTTGAGTTATGTCGTAAAAAATAGCGTCTGTTTCTTTTGCCTAACTTCCTTACAACATTTGATACCACTAATTACTCCATCTTAAATATAAAATAGTTTTCTTTTTCTTTGTTGAGCTCGATTTTGTTATTTTCATATATGAGTTCACCTCTTACAATCAGACTTGGAATACCACAAGGCTCAGTACTAGGGCTTACTGTTTTCACTATGTACAGTATATGCCGATCCACCTTTTTAAAATTACACATTCATTTTGCACAGTTACATATTTTGCTTTTATTTAATTTTAGTTGAATTCACGGAGGTATCAGTACAAGTTTTTATAGAAGCCTATACCGTGATTAGCAATTTGGAAAAATGAAGAAACGGAAAACTTTTTTGACAGCTTTGACTGTTGTTGTTGGACAATATGGGTGTACTGTGTGTTCTTTGCTCATGAAAATGAACTTAAATAGACACTGACACAGCTGAAGAAATGTGTACACTGATCAGGCACAACATTATAACCACCGACAGGAGAAGTAAAAAATATTGACCATCTTGTGACAATGCAGTCTTATGCTGGGAAACTTTTGAACCTGGCATTCTTGTAGATGTTACTTAGGCATGTAGCACCCGCCTAGACCAGGCCAGACCTCCCCACCCAATAACAAAGACACTCCTTGGTGGCAGCAGCCAACCCTACTAGAAGGCAGCCTGACAGAAACAACTCAAAAAAACAGCACACGGTGTTGACCTAGCCTCCAAATTCACTAGATCCCAGGAAACTGACACACTTTTATATCTCATTGCATCTTTGGTACCAACTGGGACAATAATAACACCACACCACCACCATAAACATCAATTAGTCCTCTTAAATGGCAGCAAGGAACGTCCCGCTGACATCCAGCACACGCAGCACTCACACACAGTCGCACAAGGTTATTACCATCCAATGCACACTGACTGGCTTGCGATGGCAGGGCAGGGGAGCTAATTGGATTTAATGGACGGTGGCCTCACACACACCCATATATAAAGACACACTCATTCAACCTCCCACTGATGGATATGGGGGTGTAAATATTGGCAGGAACAAGCTCCTGTACTTACTCCATAAATACCCTGAAACACACCGATTCTGTGTGCAGGGAGGAAATAAAAACCAGAGCAAGTCACGCCCCGAATATGAGCAGTCGTAATAATTTACATGCTCCACTCAGTCTTAATAATAATCATTTTGATGCCAGAGATTATTTTGAATAATTGTTCATGGATGCTGAATGTAGAGCAGGGAGCAAATGAAAGAAAAAAATAGAGTGAAGCAAAGAGAAAGAGGCTGGAGTAAAGTTGATATTTATACACTCTTGAGATATTTTTAATAATTTACATGCTGAACAGATTTTCATTTTTATGCGTTTTATGTCACATGTAATTATATTATCGTGTGTATTGTAATATGCCTGTGAGTGTGTGATGTGCAGAGGAACGGCGTTATAAATAATCCAACACAAATCTCATAAAAACCAAACTCAATTACACAATAGCATAAAAACACAGTTTGTTGGTGGTTGTTTGTTAGTCTAAAATACCAGACAACACAAAGTTAAACATGCACACTGATTAAGCTGCATGAAACTACAAGTATCGCTATAATATTACCATATAGGATGCTACAAAGTGGAATAGGAAAATAATTAGACTCAACCAGAACATGCACCAGGCTGTAAATTACAGCTCCATGCACAGATGGTGTGTCGATGCGTGCCAGCGTGTGTGTGTGTGTGTGTGTTGTGTCTCCCTGATTTACAGCCTCTGACATGTCAGGAGGAGAAGGAAATTGAAGTCTAAGACCAGAAACCATCAATCCACACACTGGCACGCGCACACTCACACTCACGCACACACATCGGCAGCTGTTGCTCTAATTATCTCTGCCATGGTGAACACACTAATCACCATTACCTCGCTCTGTCTGCTAATTCAAAGATCAATTTAATTTTATGGATTCTTTATTGGAATTATAATTCACAGAATATCCCACCTCTTTGCCCTGATTGACAGATTTAACCACCTGTTACTGGATTGCAAATTTCGGCGGATTGTGTCGTATATTTGTCAGCCGTGCATCGTCGGCCGGTTGAGAGAGGGGAGGCTGTTGCTGCTTCATCAAGTTTCACTTTTCACGTGACAAATTTGCGAAGATGGATCTCACAAAGTTTGGGATTCCTAATGGAAAAAAAAAGGCTCCATACGTTTCTCTATATATGACAGAAGTTTTCCTCTCTCCATTTTCCAATACATTTTAACTCCGTAGGTTTTCACATCAACACAAAAGCATAAAAATAATGGTGTTAAGTATTTTACAGCAATTAGGAAGTCTGCATACTTGCGTAAAAGTTCTGTGCGCCATGTACATCATGTGTGACACTTCAGCTTAATTGGATGTAGACAAATATATTTTTCCATTATGCACAGGAAACATGTAATCTGATATCAACACTTAAACCCCACCAAAAAAAACGCAATTTGCCACACTAATGACACCTCAGCCTCTCAGCTGAGACCAGTCCAGCCTCGTGGGAGTTCAAGAAACATGTCATGTAATTTAAATCTAAACTGAGTTGCGTTGTTTTTTTTTTTGTAATGTACTTCAAAAGGGAGAAACTTTAGGGCCGTGTATTTTAACTGTCACATCCAGCTCTGCAACTAATTAACTATATCTCTGTGTTTTATTTTTGAAGTTACTAACTCTCCATCATATATCTTCACGTCCTCCTTGTGGTTGCTGTCCCTGATTGTTAGCCCCGCCCTGATGTAACTCACCTGTGCCTCATTGTTCCCCTTGTGTTTAGTCTCTGTGTTCCTTTCCCCCTTTACCAGCTCGTCTTTGTTGTCTGTGATAGAAGCACACCAGCCAGTTTAATGCTGGTTAGTTTTGATCTGCTCCTTGGGATATAAGGTTTTTTGTCTTTTTGCCTGTTTCATCAAGTAAAGACTTTCTAACCTCTGTCTGTGTCTTAGGTGTACCTCTGACAGCATTTCCACTGTTGGTCCATAATGCTTTGGTAGTCTATCAAATCTAACGACAAGTTGAGTAGCATGTTGTTGTTTAAAAGCTGTCCGTCATGGTGGTGTCAAGCAACAATAGAGGCTTCATAAAAAACTGAAAAACCTCAAGTCAAAAACCTGGTCTGACAGAATAACCGTATAGTCATTCAAGATGACATTGCCTTGACCGTCTAGGGGTTATTGTTGACAAAAACAAGTCATTGTAATCCACCACTCAAAAGATGCTTGTGCTGACACCACAAGACCAGTGGGGATGCAGAGGGGCGAGAACGCAAGAACACTGACTGGAATGATCAAAAGATATTTTAATATTAAGAGATAATATTTCTCAAATATCGTCATCATTTTAGCTGATCGAGAAGGTTTCGCAGTTAGAAATGAGATTTATGGCTCTTGAAGGGGGAGCCGGATCTTGTGGATCCATTCCTCTTCAAAGAGCCATTCAAAGACTGGCTCATATTTATATTTATTTATTTTTAAGAATCCAGCGTATTGCTAACTGATTTTATGTGTAATAATCAATGGGAGTTGCTGGACACCTACTTATTTGCGTACTTATTGGAGGCACTTGCATGAAGGCAGTGTACACTGTGAACTGAATGTATCTTTGCGAACTCGTTCAGGGAAAAAAAAGGGAATAGTTTTGCATTTTAGCTGAAAGAGAAGCTGCTTACGGCACCACAGAGGGAGCTGATCCACACAAATATTTGAAGCAGTAAAGATTCTGGCAGAAAAATATCACGTTTTTCTCCAAATTGTGCAAGCTGGGTCTGAAAAAAAGCCAGTACATCCATCACATCACTGTCAAATTTGAAGCGACTCATCGAGTTGGAAAAAAAACACAAAACAGAAAGATTTTTAAAAAATGTGAACTATGACTGTGAATTAGTTAATTTTTAACTGTATGAACTTAATTTTTAACCAACTCCACTTTGAACTAGTTCTTGTTAAGTGTGTGAACTTGCACAACACTGCGTCATGTGATATTTCTGTGTTAAATAAGCCCTGCATGCAAAGTTGTGCCTGTTCTCTGTCTCACCCAGTGGAGTAGCAAAGGAAGAGCTTGTGTTTGCATCTATGCTAAAAAAGAAAAGAAGAACGCCCCATAACTGAGACCCCACCGTTCATGTTAAGGAGATGTTCAATAGATTCGCTTCGTTCGTGACCGTCACATCTCTACTCACGGTACAACATCGTCCCAAGAGACTCTTTGGTCTAAAACTGCAGGCTTTCGTGTTGCTCCTGGAGTTCCCAAAGTAGAATGGGTGGGAACAGCCTTTAGTTATTAGGCTCTTCTCTTGTTGAATCAGTCACAGAGAACCTCTACCTTTCTGCAGGTATCTTCTTTCTCAAATGCTCGTCTTTTCGCCCTCCCTTATCGGTCCCTTGATGGTCTAAGTCAGGCAGTCGACCAGCGTTTTCTCCCTACTGTTTGAAGTTGTCGTTGTAGTAGCTTTTGTTCTTATGTATGTGTTGACTTTGCTTTGTAGCATAGCCTGGAATTACCATACAAATTAAATTTAATCAAACTGAATTGAGTTTTAATCGGTTCCCCACGAACTTTGTGGTCAAGACAATCTTAGAGTCGCCTCTTGTGGAAAGTAACCATCCACTTTCAAGACCACTACACTTTAAGAGTCAGGTTGTGCTTGATCACAACTAGTATTGACTAAGTTTTCCAAAAGACAGGTTGAAAATAAAGTCATTTTTAATTCTTACTACTACAGAAAAGCCTCACTGCAGCACTTCATCTCTTAAGGCTGGCACTGGTGTGCACGGTTGCATATAGACTCCTCAGACTCCCCTGACCGATGAGGATGGAACAGTGGAAGTGTGTTTCAGTGGAAGTTTTAGAAAGCTGCGGGTGATGTCACGCGTATCGAGGCCATGTCTTTTGATCGTATCCGGATATGGGAATTTTCTGCATTTGAACAAGGCCGAGCCGAAGATAAAGTAAGCGAGGGGGGTTGAAAAGTTCAGCGTGCTCCCTGCGGGCAATAAACGGCTGGCACTGACAACTATTCTTTATCATATATTCGTCTGCTCTTTCTCTCGATTAATTTTGCTGCGATCGCTTAGCTTTACCCGGAGATTCTCCTCAGTTCTTTCTCTCTTTTCCTCTTTCTTTTTTCTTTCTTCCCCTCTTTTTTCTTTCTTCCTTGCACATGCAGCATCTGTTCCTTCTGTTCAAAAGGCATCAGATTAAAAGGAACTGGATCGCATTAAACACACATCACCTTCACACGGCTGTGTATGTGTGTCATCATGTTCATACATACTGTATGTTTTATCGCACATACACATCCCTGCGTGCGTTATGTGTGTGTGTGTGTGTGTGCACGCTGCAGAGGGATGATGGCGTAGCAGTCGGAGGCTGGTTCATCAGGAGGTCAGACACACACACACTGAGTGGCTGCAGAGAGAGATGGATGACAGTCTGAGGCTCCATGCTGCTTTGCTAGGGAAATATATGGAGCTGAAGTAGCCATGGCAACACACACACACACACACACACACATGCACACACGTACAGAAACGCACATTCATTCATACACACACTCACATAAAGGCTGCTTTTCATAACAAGTCTAATGATTCATTTAAAACGGTTTAAGACTCCGTATCAACACACACACACACACAAATCCACTCACATGATTTCCCTTCGACTGAGCCGTTTCACTCACACATAACTTGGTCTGAAGTTGCAGCTCCGAAGCTGTAATTGGAAATAATATTCTAAAAGTGAGTTTTTTGTTTAGTTTGCAGCAGCTTCCTTCTCCAGTAACGCTTTATGGCGTTCCTTTAACAAATAACGGCGCATGTACAGGATATTTATGCGGTAGACCGACCGACTGACAAGAAGACGGTCAAGAAAGCGTTTTTAACATTAATAAGAAACTCGTACTTACTTTTCTGTGAAGCTGTACGTGAGGAGTTGTTATTGTGCGTTTGTATCCGTGGGTGTTTCCACCGTATCCATTGGGACTGACGTGCAAAGCGTATTAGAGTAAAGGTTACAACCAGGCTATGGTTTAGGTAAGGGGGTAAAGGGTAAGGGGCTAGGGAGTGCAGTACGTCAACAACATCCTCGCAAACATAGAAGTACAAGTGTGTGTGTGCATATTTGTGTGTTTCATGGGTAACCACATGTTCAGCAGTGATAAGAGAGTACATGTGGCTCTCTCTTTCTCTTTGTTTCACCCTTTTTTTTTGCGTAATCTCTTTTCCATATCTGACTAAGTACTAACGTATAAAACATACATACGCTGAAGAAAAAGAAGGGAATGATGAAAGCTTGGGGGGCTAAAATGAGGGCGGCAAAGGACAAGAGGAGGAGGAGAGAAACCGAGATAATCCTCGCGTCGAGGAAAATAAGGAGGAAGAGGAGTGTGGGACGAAAGTAGAGGGGAGGGAGGGAGGAAGGGGAGGACGACATGATGAGTCGATTTTAGCGGAGAAGCGGTTTCAACAAAGAGTGGAAAAAAATGAATGACGTGTTCTGAGAGGGGAAAAAAATGGCAAGAGAGGAAGAGGAGAAGAGAGGGATGTGATTAAATGGAAAACATCAGCATGAAACCAGTACGATGTGATTGGATTTTCATTCTGTGCAGCCGTCACGGAGGTGCACTGTTACACTGTTCTGTAGCATGTTCTCTTACTTCCTTTGTGTGTCTAGAGGTTTTACTTTACTTTCATACTTCTGTATTTATTGTTTTATATTATTAATTTGTTAAGTATCTGTGCCTCTCTGTTTCCAACCTCACTTTGCATTTCTAGTTGTCTTTAGGGATTATTATTACTTCAAGCGCCGCGTATATCCATATAGTGGGAGTGAATGGGGCACCGAAACGCAGCCTGTAAATAACGCATTATCTGCCAAGAAACTCGTTCATTTCACCAATATTTTGCTGGTGCTATTCTCCATTGAGTCCTGAGTTACCTGTTTATTCATGGTTGTGCAGTGGTTTGTTGTTCTTTGGCCACCTGTTGCTCTCTATGCCTCTGCATCCTCCTTTCTCCTCACCTGTATACTCCAGGTCAGAAGTTAGTAGGTCAACCTACAGACCCTGGAAGATGATAACAGTTAACTCCAGACTCAAAGGGGAATAGCGCTAGCGTATCATAACAAAATATCGGTGAAATGAACGAGTTTCGCGGCAGATAATGTGTTATTGAGAGGCTGTTTTTTCGGTGCCCCATTCACTCCCACTATATGGATATACGCGGCACTCCGCTGGATCTAAATATCTTACGAAGGATTAAAAATGACATCAAAATGATGTGGATGAGTAAACAAACAGATCGTATTATATGACAGAAATAAGGTCCAGGTTGTAAAAAAACGGTAGTTCCCCTTTAACAAGTGATTTGTTGTGGATAATTCACTTAATACTTGGTCAGCATATCAAAAACTCTAGATGGGGTTTTCCCTGTTTACTACTAAAGTTAAAAGAAACTGTGGTTCCATATTTAGCATGACGTCAATGTAACTTGCACAACAGTGACCATGACGCATTAGACGTATTCTCTCACCACCTCATTAACGCACCATTGAAACGAATGGTCACCATTCAAATAAATGGCGTGCGTAAGAGGCACTTAAAGCAGCACGTAGAGGGTTAAAAGGACATTTAATGAGAAGATTAACATTACATCTATAACTTATATACCATATAATCATATAGACATGAATATGCAGCTACGCTAGCTTGAACAGGCCTGTTTAGTTCAACTGTTTTCTATCACATTAACAATATGTCTTCTCAGTGGAGTGCAAAATCAATGCGGAGTCACTTCTAACATTACTCACTAATAACTTTGCCTTTCTTCTGTGGATTTTAAATGTTTTTGTGCTCGTGTCACTTATTTTGAACTACATACCTCGCATAATGCTGTTCTCTTCTCGCCACTATCATCCATTACACAATCCTCGAATTCTCGCCGGTTTATTTTTGGAAGCCTCTACACAACAGCTGCCTTGTTTTACGGCCCCGGCCGCTCAGCTGTGTCCTAGGGGTTGCCCATGCGTCGAGCGAGTCTCCATCTCTCAGATTTGTGACTTTGACTCGAGTCCAGCCACGCGGCCACCTCTGTCCCAAAGAGCAGAAGCAGCCAGTGCGAAGTCTGGTACTTTACAGACGAGGATACGACAAAATGAATGAATGCGTTTAGGGGGAAGATTTACTAAGCAGGCCGCGGCAGCAGAATAATGCGCCCAAAGAAGCGGACAGTCCTGCAGACAGATCCTGTTAGTTCCTGTAATTACCGACAGATTCTACCAAGAGATCCACAAGTTAGAATTGTTTTGCAGACAAGCAGATCTGATCAGGTGCAGGTAATCTACAAATAACACCGGCTAGGTTTGATGCAAAGTTTGTTTCTCAAAAAACATAGTATCGTAAGACGAAAGAGAAGCAGAGGACGTCTTCTGTGGTATTTGCAACCTCATAAGTTGCGGATCTAGGGCGAATTCATGAGCTGTGATGTTTTCAGAAATAGTGGAAGTCAATGGTGCGTAGAAGTTTCGCCACAATTCTGTGGAAAACACTGATACTGATAATAATAATAATAGGCCTCATCCTTTCATTACTTAATCCAAATTAAGTTGCTGGTTTGTGAGTCTTTGTGGCTCCTTGACATAAACAGTCGCCTAGCAGCAATGCTCTCCTGACCTGAAGTTGATGTTAACACTAAGCATTTTGTATACACAGCTTCCCTTGGCGTCGTCGTAACGGCGAGCCCGTGAATTTCCGTTTAGAAATGTAAGAGTTTCATCACGACACTTCAAACATTCAGCCTCAGCTCTCCATGGTTTTAATTTATTTCCTTTCTTTCGTTCTTTTGGCTTTTAAACTAATATCAGCAATTAGGGGGAAAACACAGTTCACTGTCCATGGTCCTGAACCCTTAAAACCAGTGGGAAGTTTGAATGTGAAGGTTCAATGTGAGCCTTCATTTTAGCCCCTTTTCCTCATCTTTATACGAAAATTAAACTACACTGTATATTTAAAAGCCCAGCGTCATCCTGGCACTGATCTTCTCATCTATCCAGCCTACTTTCCAAAAAAGCTATTTTCTTGTGCAGCTACGCAGCCACAAGCATCCGTCCGGTATCTGTGACGGTCTGCACAACATGCAGCATTTATTACCATGTAGCCTGTGCGTGCAGCCGGTGTGCGCGCACAGATATGCGCTATATCTCCTGAAAGGGTGTTTGAAATAACCCAAGACATGCAATTCTAATCGCGCCTGAAATACTGCTGCGGCCACAGCCTCCTCTTGGATGAGTCCCACTTCTTCTTTCCCAATCTCTCTCTCCAAGAATCCTCTTTTGCATATCTGCCCAGTTCCGATGAAATCAATCATGGGACGGGACGCCTCTGCAGACATTCAGACGTTTCCTCTTCGATTGCATTCATATAGGTGGACTTCGCACGCAGAGCGAAAACTGCTTTGGCCTCGTAGATGTGATTTTCTGTAAACAGGAGCTCACCTGTTTGAAACAAAGATGTTATTTATGGTTTACTTGTTGATGCTACGTTGACAAGAAAATCTCCAGTGACGGAGCGGCGTAACGTGCATCACATCCACTCGCCTCGCCGGCAGCGCGTGACCTCGGGGCGACCTTTTGCCCCGCGCACGGCCTGCAGACCGTCGGAGCGACCCGAGGCCAACCTCCCCGCGGCCCGGCACGGCGTCTACGTAGGTGTCTATTGATTTCTACTGCGGCGCTATCAAATAAGAGTCTACTGAGCTCTACCGATCCGACCGTGCGTCTCGTGTGTCAGATGTGTTTGCGTCCCCGAACGCGGCTCGTTTCCTGTCCAACATCTGCACCGCATAAACACCCCGACGCACGTGTGTGTGTGTGTGTCTCAAGCCTTTGATTGTGTGGGTGTGTATACGCAGGTCTCACTGTGGATTACTCCCCATATATCATCCTGTGTGTGAGCGTGTGTGTGTGTGTGTGAGCTCGACACTTTCCACAATCTGAGACACCACACACACACACACATACATGCATGCAGGGCGATAACAGAAACATCCAGGCTTCTATTTTTCTACTGTATTTCTATTTAAAAATTCTCTGCCCGACAATGGATCCCACAAAACGTGTGTGTGTGTGTCTTTGTCTCTGTGCATGGTATGGCCCCTTTGTGTGTGAGCGGTTGTTCACTCATCGTCTCCCTCAACATTCCTGCTGAGCAGAGCAGAGGTCA
This sequence comes from Planiliza haematocheilus, assembly GCA_005024645.1. Taxonomy (NCBI): domain Eukaryota; kingdom Metazoa; phylum Chordata; class Actinopteri; order Mugiliformes; family Mugilidae; genus Planiliza; species Planiliza haematocheilus. The sequence continues at coordinate 3,201,796 of SRSE01001373.1, forward strand.
CTGCCAGGACAAGTCAGTGTGTGTGTGTGTGTGTTGTGTGGTGTGTGTGTGTGTGTGTGTGTGCACGTGGGGCCTCTGCTGTCCAGAATGAAGGATGGAGGGAGGGAGGTGAAGGAGAGGTGAGAGTGTGACAGGGAGGAGGTCAGCCCGCGGTCAAATACAAATGCCTCCTCCCGCCGTCTACTCCTCCTCACCCTTCTTCTTCTTCTGCCTCTGTCTCCACTACCCTATACCCACTCTCCTCCTCTTCCTCTCCCTTTTTTCTTCCTCTTACCCTCGCTCATCCTCCTCGGGCTATTTTTAGTTGAGCAAAAGCACAGACGAAGCCGAGGGACAAACTCGGTCGAACGGATCTAATCGCGCGATCCCGTCCGGCCTCGGCTTCGATTCCCACGTACGCGCTCGCACACATAACCGCCGCGTACACACACAGAGCCGTGACCCAGAATGTGACCCTGAGCAGTAATGGATAAAAAATGAGAGTGACCTTTGACCCTCTCCTTCTCTCTCTCCTTCCTCCCTTCTCCTTTTCCCCTCCCTCCGTCCGTCCTCCCTCTACAGTGCGCTCCCCTCGCTCCAGCTCCCCTTCCCATCTATCCTCCCCTCCCTCCCTCCTCCCCTGCATCTTTTGTTCTTTCTTCCCGGCCAAGACAGACAGAATTCCTCTCTCCTCCTTTTCCTCCTTCCTTCCCGTCATCCCTCTTCTTCCTGTTCCTCGCGGCGTGGCTGCGCCGCGTCCGTGTTTTCTTATTTAGAGTTAATCAAGACGTATTTTGCGTGTTCCATCACAGCAGGCAGGAGTCCTGATCTGTCATGTTAATATCTATTTTTTTTTTCCTCCACCATATATTTCATACATGAACCATTGTTGTAAGAGAATTATAGCAATTGTGGTGAAAGAAAAGAAGCTATGCACTTTTATGTGCAACCACTGATCCGTCACTGGCGTCCACATGAAGTGTATTTAGCACGAGCTTAGATACGTTTATATATTATATATTAATTATAAACCTCAACTGAATCAGAGACATGAAATGTCAGCTAAATAAGATCGATAACCTGAATCCGTGTTTCTCCTCTGTGAGTCCGGTACAGTCTATAATGTTTCAAGTGTTCTGACTTTAATCTGATTTATTAATTCAATTTCATTTCTGATCGTTCATTTCTAATTAGTACGTCAGACGGGAATAAACCAACGTTTTTTTTGTGTGTGTGTGTGTTAGAGCGTTCTGAATCTGCACAAACCCTAATCCAGTGTGACTGAATTCTTGTATTTATAGATTTCTTTTTTAAAATTTACATTATAACAACTGGAAATATAAAGGGAATGTTTAACGAATGTTTAACATGCATTTAACTACACTTACATGTCTGTTTCTAATGTCAGGTAAAGGTACAAAGCCAAAAAAGAAAAAGAAAAATGAATAAAATGCTTATTCTTGTTTTATTATAATGATCCAATCCCGTTTAGTCAACTTATCCTATTCAGAGTATTTTATCTTTAGCATGTTCTATTTAATCTTATTTATATTTTGTTCCTGTATTTTTATTTTCACATTTTTAACCTTCATTCTGTTCTATTATTTTAAGGCAATGCCTCAAATAAACCGGCTTTGGTTAAAACCTAAAATAAAAACACAGATTTATTAAAAGAGTAAAAAGAGCTCGTTGCAAATGGGAAATAATATACATTATATTACAAAACTACAGTAATAAAAAATGGTGTTTTGATCAAATTATCAATGATAAATGAAGCATCGAAATAAAAATATACTTTAATGAATTCAGTATTAAATTTGTCTGGAAAACGAATTGTAGTCATATAAAAAAAATGAAGATTTGTGTCATCTTAAAGAGAAATAATTGTATTTTAAAAATATATATGCATTTCTAAACCATTCTTATACACACTGTCTATACACACACACACACAGATGTTGGAAATGTCCAACCTGCCACACAGTTCCTGGCCTTTTTGCTTTCTGCCACCTGCTGGCTGAAAATAGCAAAAGTCTGTCTTCACGTTTCTTACGTTGCTGTCGGCCGCCTCCTTGACCCAGAGGTGCTTCAGCGGCGAACAAGTACGCGAGGTCAGAGGTCAGCGGTGAGGTGATCAGTGAGGACAAAGGGGCTTGAGCCACTGTTATTGATATATATTTCTTAAAGCAGAAATACGCGCATCTACAAATCAAAAGACGTGTTTAAGATCTGAGCTGCATTTAGGCCACGTCACAGCAGTTTCATTTCACGTTACTCTGGCATATTTTTCATGTCAAAGGTGTACAACAGGTGTTAATACTGTTTTATATTGACTGTGAAAAGGTAACAGATACGATAATAAAAATTCTTAACGTGTTAAAGTGTAAAAATAATCATTATGGTATATTATAAACGGTCTTTTTTTGTGTCGAAGACAAATGTGACACGAGAATAATAATAATCGTGCTGTGATGTTAAATAAAATGCAAAATAATGAAAAATCTTTCAAATTTTAACAATTTAAAAAAATAAAAATGATTACTTCCCTACAGTTTAAACAATAAAGCTATTAATTATGCAGAGCTAAAGCAAATACTTGATTCATCCATAAGCTAATCATCACATACTGAACCGCTAAATATTGCCGTAATCTGTTAATAATTTCAATCATTTGTTTAAGCATGCATGTGCAAATGTGTATAGCAGTATTTTGCTGTATTAAAATACATATAAAATATATAAATATATGTAAAATAAATTGGGTTATTGCCAGTAGGTCAGATGGAAATCCAATCTGAGAGTGCAAACAGAGATTTATCACAATTTTCCACATCTCAAAGTTCAATGAATGAAGTGAGAAAACAATAAGATGATTTATTGAGAATAAAAATGATTATTTTCTGCAATATTTGATTGTTATTACTAATGCATTTACATTCAACCATGTAGATGTTGTTGGAGATGGAGTAAAAGGCCTAATTGCTTCATTTTAATGTATTACAATTAATACAGTTTGTTCTTTTGTGCAAAATCTGCAAATAAATACTACACACTACAGTAAATACCTGAATAAATGTGTGTACTTAACACTTAGTCTGCAACACAATCAATAATCTATTGCTGCTATCAAAGGATTAAATAAACATAACTGTACTCCACAGAAGATTTCGGGTGGGGTTTGGGGGGCGATCACATGATTCCAGAGATAATTGATGCCATTATTATCTCACTTGAGAATCTGTGGACTGAAACTGCTTTGACATGCTGACCTGTGAGCGCGGATGGCGCAGCTATGGGCCCCTGGACGCGGACGCATTAACGGCTCCTCATTATACCGACTGGATCGTTTCATTTAAAATGCTTCACACAAAAAAAATAAATCGCAAGCATTTCACTGAGCTGCTGGAACGTGAAAGGAAACGAACAGAAACGAGTGAAAATCAATTAGAATCAACTGAACGGTTTGTGAAACAAATTCCGGTTCAACTTAGAGTATCAGCGTTTACAAACGTGACTTCACTGGACGTTTAGGAGTTTTTTCGGGATGCTTAAAGTTCATTTAACTCATTTAATTAAGATTATGAGTTAACATCATCTGTATATTGGCAAACTTAAACACATGTTTGGATTCAGACATTCATAGTTAGTTAACAGCACCCCGGGATTGATAAAGTATCTATCTATCTATCTATCTATCTATCTATCTATCTAATCAGTAACATGTACAGTGTGTGTGGTTAGACCAGCATCTTGCAAGATAATTTGCCGTTTGAGGAAACGTGCAAAGTACTTTGGGCAAAAGAGCAACAAATTCATAGTTTTGCATTAACCATTTGACACATTGGTATATTTTTATCTATTTCCCAACAAGAAATCTGGCAAAAATCTGCAGTTGCACAATAACCTCACTGACTGTCAGTCTATCTACACCTGCATTATTCTATCTGTTCATAATCTCACACCTGTCATGAGGTAGCCCTTACTAACGGTGTCACACCCCTCTAATGTTCTCGTATTTGAACTGTAGAGCTCCGCGTGAATCCAGGAGAATAGAGGTTGTTATAGCAGCACGTTAACAAGCCCTACAGCTTACAGGCCCACACTATTTTCCCTCTGACTTGTCAGCAGTAATGTAAGGGTGCTGAGCTGCAGTGCTTTGAAATAGCTTTCAGCCAAAAGGGTGAACTGTCGTGTTTTCTTGTCTTTCTATTGTATTTTGTGAAGTTTTTTTAGTCGTGGTTTAGTTTTTCTGTTGTTAGTTTCCTGTTTTATTTTGTTGAGTTCTTGACTTCCTGTTGTGTTACTCCCTGTGTTTCCCCTTGTTTGATTAGGTCATTGGTTTCTCCTCGTGTTCTGTCTTGCTTTGTGTCACCTGTGTGTGTATAACCCTGCCTTACCCTTTGTTCCCTGTTAGGTTGTACTTGTCTCTAGCCTTGTTTTCATGTCAAATTTCTTCTTACTTGTTCATGTCTTGTGGTAGTTTTTGTCTCGTCTTGTGTAGCTCACTTTTTCAATCGATTATGTTTCACTGCCTCAGGCTTCTCAGTCCTGCATTTGGGTCCTAACCCCCTTACCTCGCACTACCCTACTTGACATAAACAAAATGAGTTTTCTACATGTGTGAAGCTCATCTTTACGTAAGCGGGGAAGGAGCTCAGACATACAGTTGTGTCTGAGGTGCTAGGTAGATGGTTTGTGATAAACCCTGAACAATCTGGAGGGATACGATATCTGATCTGACCTGGTAACTTCATCTTTTCATTCCCAGGATCTGAACCTACCTTGCTGCCACCACTGATCCAACTCTGGATAAGCAGCACAGGATGCATGCTCATTGTTCAACTGTTCACATACTTTTGGACATTACCTCCACTTCCTCGCCAAGAGAAGGTCAAAGATCAGCCACGCACACACACACACAGTACGGTGCATGCACAGTCTCACCCTCCCTGTCTGTCTCTGTGCGTCTCTTCCCTCAGCGTTTAGACGGAGCCTGTCTGCTTTGCTTCATTACACACTCATGAATATTTCAAGGACCGTCTTATGCATTCATCAATAGATGAGACCTTGCTGAGGAGGAACCTCCTCCTCCTCCTCCTCATCACCATCATCATCATCTCTCTCCAGTAATCACCAGTCAAAGTTTCTCCCTCCCTCTTTCCGTCTCCTAACCCCATCGTCCGTCTTACAGTTTAGTGTTTTGAAGGAGTGGTCAATCAAGATTTTGGGTTGAAGCACGTGGTTGCGAACGGCAACACGTTGACAGAGCTACACATGTTACATGTGCACACACTCACGCCTTTATTTCTTTATGGCGCCTTGTTCTCGTTTGTTGAACTGGCAACAGGGCGACACCTGCTGTCCGGCAGCTGAATTACAGCCTCGCCGTGAATTTCCTCCTCTTGCGCACCTGTCTGTCATGTGATGATGGAAACATCAGGATGAGGACACACTGCATTTGAATTTTCTGGACTTCAGAACCATTAATTTATTTTCTGATTAACAGAAAATAAGTTTTTTACATAATGAATGTGAGTTTGCTTTTATTTCTAGTAGACCAACATGCTACCAGATATTTACTCAGCTTGCCTCATACATGTACATACAACAGGACATAATGAGTAAGCTTGACTGATAACTTGACTTGTTTATAAGATGGATAAAAACCCTTTTGTTTAATAAAATACTCGCCTTGAAAACACTAAAACCAACTATGTGACGTACAAAAAAAATCTCACTGAAATGTTTTAATTCTCTGCAACACATTTCCATAACTAACTGGACACTGCAGGAGTAGTATTTCCCTTTGGGGACTATTTTCAGCAGTGGATTAATCCACATTTGGGGCCGATGTGAGTGTTTGGGACAGTAAGACAGTACAGTCCAACTAAACAGTTTATTTGATCATCATAATGAAGAAACGTGCTACATAATTATTATTGTCCGATGCTGTTTTGCACAAAGAAGCTCAGTTAAAAGCTTTTTAATTTTCTAATTTACTTTTTTCTTACTGGAATTCTCTTTAAAGACTGTAAAGGATTCAAACTAACTCCGCTGCCCAGCAGAACGATGCAGAGATGCATCCGAGTGTTAAAACTACTCAGACATGTTAGTCTTTTTGTCGAGACACTGCGAGACCATAGGCTGGATACTGCATGCACTGACACATAACTAACAAATATGGGCCCTAATACATGATAAATGTATATCATGGTGTGTTTCAGTGTTCTGTCACATTTCTTTGCAGCCTTGGACAGCGGAGCCTTTACAAGACCACCGGTCAGCCATCATTTCAAGGTCCTCAAGATGACTATTTGTGACGTTTCCAGGGCTCCCATGCAGAGAAGAGGCCTTGCTCAGACCTTCACTGAGGTCACGACGACAGAAAACTGACTGATGGAGCGGGAACACTTCAGCGGCTTCATTCAGATCGAGCGGTGGGGGAGACCTGGAGCCGGGTTGAGAACGAGTTGTTTGGGATTCAGGGAGAAAGTAAAATGATCACGTGAGGGGTTCTCACACAGAGCGGAGACTCAGAGCAGGACGGTGGGCTGCAGAGCCAAGGTTAGCCCTGATGCAGGCCAGGGCCAGGGCATGGGTCAAAGGTCGTGAGGTAAAAAGTTCAGACAGAGATTTGGGAGGACATTGGTTTCTCTGCAGCTAATTTTAAGCTTCTCTGAAGAGTGTTATGAGCAACTGTAGCTTTTTATTAGTTATTTATAAGCATTTGACTGGTTATTCATCGAGATGAAATCTGATGTGTGAAGTGAAACTCTTCCAAAATGCCAGACCCGCACACACACACACAATCTCATGCAGCTTAACCTCTGACTCACCCTGACTCCCCTCACCCTGGAACTGACGGGCGAGATGATGGGGAAAGGTCCAAGATGTCAACGAGTGAGAAAAACCAGCGAGGAATAGCGAGAAAATGCGACAGCGCATTTTTTAGAAAACAGAGCCTTGACACACAAAGTTACGGATCACTTCCTGTTTGTTCTCTTCCTTTTTCTCTTTCTTGCATCCATTTCATTCATAAAGTCACCAAAGGTCATTAAGGTCACGGCGTGTGTAGGAGACAGAGCGAAGAGACTGATCAGACACCTTTGTTTACTTCCTGTTCCAAAACCCACCCACCCCTCCACCTCACCCAAGCGGCCGTCACCATGACAACAGGTGGAGCGTGACCGCTGTGTAACCTCGGTGACGTGAATAGTCTGCCCCCCCCCCCCCCCCGCGCGCGCGCTCCCCACCAGCGAGAACACCTCCGCGGCCCTGCAGGGGAGAGAATTTGAGATTGCGACAGTAAGAGGTCACAGTGAGGTTGGAGCAGGCGCTTAAAATTTCAGACTTCGGTGGGTTTGTTTTGTTTGTATGGAGGATTTTTGGTAAGGACACCTTTGGTGCATATAGTCTTATGCATTTTAACACTGTGAATGGATACAAATGGTGCCGTGTGGCCACAGATAGGGAGTATTCAAATACAATGGTGAAAATTTAATATATATATTGCATGCAGGTTAAGCTTACAAGCATTGGCGCCTACATTTCCCATAATGCACTCTTATTCTATTAAAATTGTTCAGATTTTTAGATGTTCATGTATCAGTTTCCAGTTTTTACTCTTCTTTTATTTATTTATTTTACATTATTAACCCTCTGAAATTTTAATGTTTTGTTTAAAAAAAAATATTGGTTTCTTCTTCTTGTTACCCTTTTACAACCTGCCCTTGAATTACTGCACTTCATTAAGCCAATCATAAATGGTTAAGCGGTTTTACGGTCCAAAAGCAAATTAGAATCTGAACATGTCTCTCTTTTGTTCTCTCTTAATTTGAGTCACTCTCTCTCTCTCTCTCTCTCTCTCTCTCTCTCTCTCTCTCTCCGTAGAATATTTCGGAGCGGTCCAACATCTGCTCTTGCCGCACACACACACACACACACACACACACACACACACACAAAAAACAATAGCAGCCTGCAACTTCACGCTTCCATCGCGCTCAGACACACTTTGCATAAACAACTCGTATCCCCGTCTAACTTACCCACCCTCTCTCTCTCTCCCTCTCCCTTTTTTTTCTCCCCAGGTTGTTGCCATGGAAACCCAGTGATTTAATTGTCATACAAAGTGTCATGCTGGGTTTCACCTTGAGAGCACACGCACACACATGCACACACACATGCAGACCCAGACAGCTGTGAGGCGGCCGTGCGCTCTGCAGTAGTGGAGTTAAATGTGTGAATGGAGGGCTGTAAATTCACCACGGAGAGATTAACAGCACACACACACGCACACAGCAAGTCCAGGAGGAGGGGCGTTACGGAGCGAAGTCGACTGGAACCCTCTGAGAGGAGCATTTAAAGGAGCACTTCATTGTTTTGGGAAAATAAATGTGTAAACTGTATTTTTTTGGTTAGTTGAGAATGTTTATATCGCTGTTATATGCACGTTTGTGAAATATGAAGCTGCAGCTAGCAGCCTGTTGCGTTAGCCTAGCATAAATACAGGAAGTGGGACGTTCGTTATACCATGTGCAAATACACAATTTGGGGTTTTCATTGAAGGTTACGCGTCTTGACCAATTTCCTTTAGCCATTTACCGAATGACCTTTCCACTGCATGACTCAGCAGACACAACGCAGCACGCCGTCTAACTCTTCGGCTTCTGGACCAGAGGCCGGGGATGGCCCGAAAAAATAAATAAATAAATCCTGATTTAATTTGTAGATTGACTGCTTTGTTGTGTGTCTGCTGAGCAGTGCTCTGCGCTGTCTAATTGTATCAAACCGGTGACCTGAGACAGACCTGTCACCAAAATAAGAGCGTGGCTCTTCAGACGGTCACAAACAACCCCCAGCTCCTAAAGAGCCGGTGTGGGTACATTAGATCTTCTGAGACGTCACTAGAACATGGCGTTCCAGTCTTCTTCTGCTACGGTTAACAATGCATTGTTATTCTTAGAGCTAAAATGCTTAGTGGTATCCATAAATCAGGCTGGATTACACTAAAACTGGCATACAGATGCATGTATTGTATTCAACAAACTGTTAAAATTTTGTCGCAGTCATGTGGTGAATATGTGCCCACTGGAAGCTAGCATAAATAGCAAGGCACATAACCCACATTGTGTTTTTTTGCACTTGAACAGAGCTAGGCTACCTGTCTCCTCTGTTTCAAGTCCTTGTGCTAAGCTAACCAAAGCTAAGCTAACCAGTTGTAGAAAAAGAAAACAGGATGGATCTGCCTGACACAGTTTTCCATTCATCAGCCTTATCAGTGATCCTCTGCGCTTAGAGGATCAGTTCAAGAACTCCACGAAAGCACCAACATTATATCTAAATGAGAAGCTGTAGAGGAAACGGGGTACGTTGGCTGCAACGCAAAACTGCATTCTTGGCATCGCCGTATCAGCAAAGTGGTCCCAGAACTAGTGATTTGCCCGATCTCATCTTTAACCGTTGCTTTCCCTGCCAGGCGTTTCTTTTTAGCGAAGAATTTCGGCCGTTTACAGTTTCAGACAGATGGATCATTTGCCTCTGATTTCTCACGGAATAACAAAAGGAGAAGTCTCGTTTCTAGCTGAAAAACATTATCTCAATGGTGCTCATGCTGACTTGCAACGTTCCCAGCACTCTAATTTGACGCTAACGCTAAACTACATGATATCATGGGATTGCAAAGACATAGCAAGGCAATACAGTTGTATTTCGCATGCCATTTTATGCCGTTAAATGCACCCAGGACAGTTTGGACTAAGGACAGGAGGTAGGTGGCTTCCCCGAGAGTGCGCACATTGTGAAATACCACGCCACAACCACAACATACATACAAAACCAGATTGTGCAAACAGACTGGGTCTAAAGCTGCGTGTACCAAGCATCTCCAGCCTAATGTGTAGATAAGACATTGCCTCAAGCTAAAATATGGGCTGCTAATAGAGAACCACGAATAACGGAGCTTGTAAATTGTTCGCCCCTTCATGTGTGATGAAAGAGCTCTGCAAAAACTACAAAGTGCACGTCTTCCATCCCAAATATGGCACAGTTTTCAAGGTTTAAATTCAATACTACCCACCAAAAATGTGTGTGCATCCTAGTGTAGAGGCCTGATAAACAAGTGATACATCTTTCTTTCCTCTACACTTTATCTGCAAACCCCCATTTGGACTTGGTTACGGACTAGAAAAACTCCATGGGGATGCTTCAAACTTCCTTAAAAATGCATTAATACAATCTTATATTCAGCAGATACAGTAAAGTAGTAGTAGTAACTTCTTTAGCAGAGCTCAGTTAAAACATGCAAGAGACAATAAGATCATTTAACTAAGAAGAAACAGAGGATGAAGACAAAGAATCGCTGTTTCCCTAACACCCAGAAAATGCCTTTTAACAGCTCGGGAGTATCTTGTAAACTGAGTCTCCGTGTTTTTTTTATAGAGACAAAGATTCAGAAAAGTAATCACTGTCGATTTTACCGCCTTTTAAATCGGCGTTAAAAACCACGCACGTGCCCTTTTTATAACTTCCAAATCGAGTCAACACGTCAAGCAGAAGAGGTGAAGGAGGCGATTAGCGGGGCTCGTGGCTGCGACGGCTGAGGCAGACAGAGAGGCGGGAAGGTAATTATCGCCGGCGTTACTGCTTTTTAAATGTAGCAGAAGCTGCGAGCGCCCACTAACCTTTTACGGCTAAAAGAAGGAATTCAAAACTGGCGACTTGGAGTGTGAAAACAAGCGGTGAGAGGAGATTTTTAACAAGATGGAGATGGATAGAGATGAAGGCAAGTGATTATTGTGGCTGTTATTGCCTTTTAAAGGGGTATTACGGCAAGTGTTATTGCCCAAATGTACACCCTCAATGGAGTCATAGCACTGATGAACGCTGGTGTGTTTGTGTGTATGAATTTGGGAGAAAACTTGTATTTGAGATTAAAAAAAAAAAAAAAAAAACTGAGTGGGTTTAATTCCATGTCTGCTCTCTAATCATTCAGTCACCTTCCTAATCAGCGCCTGTCTTCCTGAGCAACAACTTCACTTCCTCCATCCGTCCACTCCTGTTCTGTGTTGCCTTAGGCAGCCGCTCGCCCGCATGTAACCAGGAAACGGACTGACAAAGAGAAAGTGGGGGGCACATTTTGATTAGGAAGTTTTCTGATTAAATAAACTGACCTGGAAGCCTTTAAGGAGGATAGCAGACTTCTCAAATAACAGAAGCGTCACTGTTTTCTTTCCTATCCCCCGACAATCCTCCGTGACAGGAAAGTATACACACTGACAATAAAGGAGGCCTGTAATCTGCCTCTGTGGTATAGATGGATGGCTTTTTTTTTTTTTAAGAGAATTGGTTGAGTTTGTGGACTTTAAGATAATTAATACATTATCCATCATTTGAGGGCACCAGGAACAAACTGTGAGCTCAAAAAAGTGTGTTAGGTTGAGGGGAAAATCTGCATTTTGGTTAAAAGAGAAACTTTTGTCTTGTTGATTATAATCCGAGGTTAAGGTGATCAAGTGGCTGTGGTTAAAAGAAACAATTACGAGATATGCCCTTTCTTAAAGTCTGATGTTTTATCAACCAATCTATCCACCCTGACCCAAAAGTTTCCATAGGGAGGTAATCCAATTTACTTCCACTTATTCCTTTAGTCGTGAATGGCCACTAGAAGATGTTGTCGCAATCTAATCTACTGCAACCTTGGGTTTAATATCTTGCTTGCACATGGGCCATGATTTGGATGGGCCTTATTTACACATCCAGCACATAACATTGTGATTTTTCAAGCAGTGGGACTGATTTAAAAAAAAAAGAAACCTAATTAAATAGAAGCTTTGTGATTAATTAATCTCAATTAATCGCATTTTTAATCGCATAATTATATTTGCCCTAAAAAGCAACATTTTTTAAATAATTTAAAAGGATTTTTGTGGACGACTGAATCAAATAATAGACACGGACGTGAATACTGTAAACTCAAGCTCTTTTAACGTATGGAAAAATGCGTTTATTTGCATTTCAACTCAAAACAGTAGAAAAGGAAAGAAAATATCCCTGGCTAAAACTGATCAGACATAAAGTTAAAGTGCCACTGTAAGTAGGCCTATTTTAAGTACTTTTTCAAAATAGTAAATCTTAAAGAACTATTTAAAAAAAAAAAAAAATATTAACAAATAAATAAATAAAAAATGCCGACACGTCTTGTCCGTACTCGGACCGGGACTGCTAGCAGCTCTGGCGGTGTCTGTGTCACTGCAACGTGCTTTGGATTTAGATGGCAGCGTAAGGTTGAATTGCTTAGGTGGTTTGCAAACTATTTTTTGCACGATTTTCACAAAACCCCCCTTTCATCAAGGCTTCCATGAGGTAGTTTTTTAAAATAAAAATTACCTTCCATCAGTCCAAGCGACGTCCTTTCTTCCGATCATCCAACATCACCAGTTTGGATTTTGGACTGACGTGTGCATCAATGTAATCGGTGTACCAGGACATTGTGCACTGACAAAAGTTCCGTATTGTTTGGAATACAAACTGCGATTAAATGCGTGTTATTTATTTATTTATTGTATTTAATTAATCGTAATTAACCCTTTAATTCCCGTCCCTACTTTTTTCATCAGCTAATGAATGTTTTAACTCTATTTTTGCTTTTGAGAAAGACATGGTTAAACTTCCAAACCTGAAACCATGATGTAACAGCAGTTTCCATGTTAAAAACAAAAAACAGCGGTTTTATATATTAAACACAGGTGTTTTATGACCCATCCATCGGCGCTGACCTCCTCCCTCTGTAAATAGTTTTATAATGGCAATGCTTTCTCCTTTGCTTCAGTCATAAAGTAAGCTAGGTTAGGCTATTGGACGGCTAATTATCTGCAGTGTATTACAATATACTGTACGCTAATGAGCACAAATATGACCACTCCTGTTTAATGTGCTTTAAGGTCCTTTATGTGCAGTAAAAACAGCCCTCACCTGCTGAGGCGAGGACTTTAGAAAAACTCTGAAGGTGACCTGTGGCGTCACGCACCAAGACTTTATCTGGAAAACTGATTCATGTCACTTGTTTTCTCTTACAGATTTTCCTTTGTTTGTTTGTTTTCATATAGACGCACCTGTTAATGAAAGTTAGTGCCGTTCACCCATAGAAACATCTACAAAGTGCATCGGCTCGTCAATATGATGAGTCCCAAATTGACTCATAATGACTTTTGGCCCTTACAAGTGGACTGGACTTTTAAATGCATCATGCTAATGTCGCTCACTCAAAGTCTTTTAGCCCCCGCTATTGGACTGTGTAAATGCACTCAGGCTTAAATAGGGGATTACAACTAAGAACCATAAAGAGGAATCTCGGACACAAAGTATGAACTTCTGCCTTTTTCTGTTTTTCTTTCTTTCTGTTTTTCTTTCTGTCTTTCTTTCTTTCTCATCTTCTCTCCTCCTTCATCCCTCGCTCTCTTCCCAAAGGCAAATGGGAGTGGAATGAGTGTATTTGTAGCCACGGCAACAACAACAACATTAGCGTTAATGGTCACTGCAGAGACGCTGGAGCTGTAATGTCAGACGGCGCGCTGTCGCCATGGGTAACCCGCCGGTACTCACACACACACACACACATGCTGGATGAAAGCAGAGTGTACTCCTTTTATTCAAACCCACTTTGCATTGATTTTGCAGTTTGGATGAAAATGCGACGACTCCCCGTCCGTGATTGTTCTCTTCAGAGTTTTTGGTTTTTGAATCGTTCGTTAATGTATTTGTGGACAGCTACAACGTCTACTGTATTATATTTATATAATTTATGTACTACACAATTACGTTTACTCACTGTGCATTTATATTTGAAGTTATTCTCTTGTAGCTGTAGTTCGGTTGTGGCAACGCTGTATTTTGTCAAATAACCACACTAGTTATTTGTGTATAACTATTAACAGAACATTTCTCAGCGTTACCCATAAGCCTCAGGCAATCATTTTTTATTATTTCATCTCAGCAGCAGCTGTTTTTGGGTCTTTTATAAAAATTTTTTTTTTACAATTTTTAAATGAAGACTTTATTTTATAAAAAACTCATTGCTGCTAAAGAAGGCCGGGGGATAAAAATGAACACTCAGGAAACTAATAGTTTGACCTGAGAACTATTTTGTATATTTTCTCACATAATTTCAAAGTGAACAATTTGTACATGCATGTAAAAATGTCATGGGATAAGTTATATATATATAAAAAGACAATATTTTACACTATTAGTAGGTCAAATGTCAAATAGATGGATTTTAATGTTCATGTCATTTACAACAATACCAAACATTTCATTAGTTTAAATGCCTCACCATTAACCTTATAACTCTCTATTTCTTTAATTCATTGTGTTAATTAGTTTTAATGATATCATGTAATAAAAGTAACAAAGATTATTAGGAGTCATTGGTGTAAAAAATGAATAAATGATCCCAGTCAAATGATCGGTGTGACCTTATAAACTATACTGCAGGAAGTGATGAACTATAGGAGTTTGATCTTTGCAAAAAAAAAAAGTAAAATAGACAGAGACACACATTCACATTGGAGGTGACCTTAATGTGAACTTTAACTGCACAGCCCTGACTGAGGAGAGAGAGAGAGAGAGAGATGGGAAACAAATGGGAAGGCCGAGCGAGCGTAAGTACTCGTGTGGCAGAGAAAAGAGAGGGAGTGATAGAGAGAGATAGACTTAGACAGGAGGACGCCACTGTCTCCATCCTTCTCGCCCACTCTGTCTGTCTGCCAGGCGTGTGTGTGTGCGCGTCTATGAGAGTGCATAGCCGGGCGGATTAAGAGGGTCAGAGGTCAAAAGTTATCACACACACACACACACACACACTCCTTCTATACATATATAACTCTTCTCCTCAGGTTCTGCTCCCACATCTCGTCCTCCCTTCCCTTCTCTTCCTCCCTTGAATGTCACTTCTCCTCTTCCCCCCTTTGCGAAGAGTTACCTCTCCTGTCCTTTTTGCAGTTCTCCTTCCACTTCCATGTCTCTTTCCTTCCGAATAAATCCAAACGTAACCTAATGCCTAATGTAAGTCATGAAAAAAAACGTTGTGAATTAGTGCACATTTACATCCACTGCCCTTCTGAGAATGTAAGGAGCTGAGGTAGTCATTAAATAATATAATAATAAAGTCGATAAAGTCATACGGTGCCGTTAATGAAGGAGCTTTCCGGCGGTGCTATATTTGAAATGGACAAAGCATTGCTGTGCTTCATTTTGAGTTGATGTTGAAAGTTTTTACATTAGGTTTTTATGCGCTCTCTAATTTGGAAAATTTGATTAGGCTCAGGTGAAAAATGCATTCTTTAATGCAATTTTAAATGTTAACTTACTTTATTCTCCAAAGGATCGCGTATCCTTAGAGCCCAGGGTTGTTAACGTTTAGCCTTACAGTTTTGCTGGTTTGCTGGGGGAGGAATTCGGATGGACTTGTCTTTGGGCATTTAAAGGTAAAAGTGCTTAATTACATGGTCAGATGGAGGGTTAGTCCTGAGCTGCTACGATCACACACGCCATGGGCCAGGTTGTGGGCCAAGCCTAGCCTAGCACGTAGGATGTTCTGATGAAACCGTAAGAAAACCCACGCAAACACAGGGAGAACATACAAACTCCATACAGAAAGGCCCTGAGAACTGAAACCTCTCTGCCCCAGGGATTCGAAGTTGCTGTGAGGCACCAGCCACTGTTTCACCATGCTTATTCTGGTCTCGGCCATTTCAGATGTCTGATTGTTAGCCCCGACCTGATGTAGTTCACCTTTACTTCGTTGTTCCTCTTGTATATGTACTCCCTGTGTTTCCTTCCCACTTTGTCAGGTCGTCTTTGTACTTTGCGTTCCGTTTCTGGACTTTCAATCCACCACCTGATTCCTAAATCACCCGTTCGAGTCCTCCTCTACCAGTTTCTTGTTACACCGGTATTATGTGAAATGACAAAGTTGAATCTAGTGTTGTGGTACTTGAGACCGGTCTCGAGACCGCATTTTCAAGGTCTTGGTCGAGCTGGACTTGGGATTTTTTGTCAAGACCAGTCGAGACCAAGTGATTTTTGTAATGACGCGAAGAATTTGTCAACGTCGGGTTTTCTGTATCACCTGAAATCCAAACATCCAGATCGCATTAGATTTTTCATCTTGCGCATCCCCTAGAGGCAGCTTCAGTTCGGTCTCGGCCTTGGACTTGGTCTCGCCCCTCCTTGGTCTTGGTCTTGACTCGGTCTCGGGTTAGGTGGTCTTGACTACAACACTAGTCGAATCCAATCTAATCTACTGTATCAGCCATTCATAGTGGCCCTCACTTGTGCAACCTCAAAGTTGAGATTAGTTTAACTTGGTGACTGCCCACTTTCACTGCAGCTCCTTGGGCATCGATACAATTCCACGTTCCCTTGTCAAAGCATTGCTGCAAGTTCTTTTCCTAACAAACCTAACTCGCCTCCTCTCCTTTCCTTCCAATTGTGGTTCTAAAAAAAGGCAGGAAAATGCTTCAAATAAATCTAAAGTATCACCACATTCCTCAACCAGTCTTAAACCAGACAACAGTTACCACAGCTACATCTTAAACACAGATATGATAACAAATAAGGTCTGCGCAAAACAGACACCAGTCCAGCACAATATGACAAATCAATCTGATCTAGTATGAAGCTTTAGGAAATAAAGAAGGATCAGGACAGAACAAGAAAGTGTCAGCTTCAATCCATACATATCATTTTCCGTCATGAGATCGTATCAGCTGAATCCTTCTAGCTGTTATTTATTTGACCGTGTAATCTAATGGCTTGTAGTATAGACGCGTCTTTGTGATTCGTGCTAATGGTATTAGCCATATTCTCTATTGGTTTACATTATGGACGAGCGCAGTTTTATGCCTCTTCAAATATTTTGGAATCCCTAAAGGCCCCTGGGGTCCGGGCTGCCGGGGACAGCCAGAAATACGCCCGCTTAAAACACACTAAAATATTGAAGCTGGGTTTTTAATGGAGCGTACGGCACTGAATATGATAGAGAGAGAGAGGGGGGATCAATCTGGTGATTTTACGACGGAGGACCATAAATGTGTCGGCTGTAAATTGTTTTGGAGATGCTGCCGCTCTCAGAGCCTGCTACAAGAGAGATAAATCCACACACACACACACACACACAGGCATACACACACAAACGTGCACACAAATGCAAACAGTGTTAAAGCCGAGCCGAAAACTATTATGACCTCTTACCTTCCTCTTCCCACTGCTTGGAAATTGTGAAATCGCTTTAATTCAATTACGCAGAACTTTCAAGTGGTGTTACGAGAAGGAGGGTCATTTCAGAAATGCAGATGTCATGCATTCATGTCCCCACCTAATGCATCCTACCAGATTATTTTAATTACATGGATTTTTCAAATTCTGTTTGTTCATTTAACTGTCAAATTATAGTTTGCTTGACGTGTATTTTGCCAAATTAAAGGTCTAATTGTTGTTTAATGGCCTTCTTCTCGCGGCCATCAATCAAACTCTGACGCAGAAACACTGTTTTATTTAGTTTTTAATTATTATATTTCAGCGCCAAGCATTTAATCATACTTTAGCTCAATATGTAATGTATATTGTGTTTTGCTATAAATTCTAATATCCTCACACCAGTATTTATTAATGCCTCTTTTTTAATTTGACTGATATATATTTCAGTGTTGCGACCTTTTACATAAGCAAGGTACAGGAAATATGAGTTTACTTTGTCACTGGGAAAGACACTGAGCCTAAAATTGCTTCCAGTGGCCAGCGGGCACTTTGCATGGCAGCCTTCCTGCAATCGATGTGTGAGAGTGTGTGTGAATGGATGAATCAGGAGCACTGTTAAAACACTCTGAGCACCACTAAGGCGGAAAAATGCCATAAAAGTGCAGACACTTTACCATTTATTGTTACTTAATGGGTCAAGAATCAGGGAAAGAGGTCTCACGTAAAGGAATGTATATATGGACATAAAAAAAAAGAAGCTGCCTGATATACTATACCGCTGAGTTAAAGCATTAAGTCAGAAAATGCCCCAAGTTACAGGAAAGCAACGTGTTTTTGTGAATTCCAGTATCCAGAGGTGGATATACCTTACATATCTGGAGTATGCTTGTCCTCTGCACCACTATCCCGCTGACTATTGTGCTGCACTTGCATAAAAAAAAAAAACAGCTGATAGTGTAGTGAAGTGGAGGCTGTACTGCAGGCCACGTCAGCTTGCTGGTTCAGTTTAGTTTATCTGGCATTACATAAAGACACACATAACCCAGCGTTTTTTGTATCATGCAAACTGCTCCAACTTGTCCTCTGAAGATACCTTTGCAGGCTCCAGGGTATTGGCAGTAGATACTTACCTTTTCTTTGGTTTGTGGTTTGTCAAACCAACAGACTACTGTTGATACAGTATGTATTGACCACTGCTGACAGGGGCACCACACAGATCAGCTTTTTTTTACCATTGTTCATTGCAGTTGTGTCTAATTTGGGATCATAGTGGGTCACATGTGCGGCTTTCTTACTGTATCTGGGGAGAAAATGGCGACAATGACCAAACCAACAAATTTATTTGTGGACGTTTGCACAGCTTGGTTCACTGTCATCATTGGATACGTCTACAGCTATCTCATCAACAGGTGGAGCTCACCACGGCACTGCTAGCCTTCACAGTTGACTGTGACGTGAAAATCTCAAGAGGAATCTATTCTTTTGGGATAGTATTTCTTTTACAGTGATTCTTGATCTTTGTCAAAATGACAAAATATAAGTAAGTGACAAGTAAACCTGGTCATGAATGCCTGATGTCTGTCGTTTGCATAAATCACCATTCAAGGGAGCTTCATTTCGTGCTCCTCAACAAAACATGTTCTTGTTTCCCTAAATCTTGACAACATTGACCATGAGTGCAAAGCTAGCAGTAAGGAACTTGCCTCAAAGCATTCATTGTCGGAACAGAAGTCTCGAAAGACTAGAAATTACAAGAAAGCAGCAAGAGCACTGCTATATTTTGGTGGTTATTTTATGTATCAATATGGAGAATCCCAGTGTGCAGAGGTCGATATGCATGTACACATCTGTAGAGAGCAAACTCTGCACCACTATCCCTCTGACTACAGTGAAGTGCTTCCAAAAGAAAATAAATAAAATAGTTGACAATCTAGGTCACAGGTGTCAAACATACGGCCCGCGGGCCAAAAACGGCCTGGCAGAGGGTCTAATCTGACCCGTGGAATGAATTTGCAAAGTTCAAAAATTTAACTGCAATTTTTCCAATAAAAGTAACTGCTTTTCCAAGGGATTTAATAAAAGTTGTGGACATAATGCAACACTGAGACCTAGAACTATACAGAAATTGTTCATTACAAGTTTTGTAATTAGAGCGGTGCATTAAATCTACACATTTTCGTAATGAACTTCTTTGCAGTAAAACAAAGGGAAACAGTTGTCGTTATGTATAGGTTAATAGACTCTTGTGTTACTTGGTCCGGGCCCCTTTGAGATCAAACTGGGCTGTCCCCTGAACTAAAATGAGATAGACACGCCTGATCTAGGTGGAGGCTGTGCTGCAAGGCCAGCTTCTTAGAAAAATGGACATGTTACTGTACATAGAAGAGTCCAAGACGAAGAACGCAGCTGTGTCTGTTTCTAACCTTATGTGGCGCAGTTCACTGAATGATCACTTGAGGCTCGCTCCAAAATAAATAAAGAAATAAACCGATCTCCGTGTTAAACACTTTTCCCCAGCCCATATTTGGATTGACCAGAGTTAGGTTGAGTAGAGCGCTGCCAAAATACTGTTTTTTGGGAATCACATGGGTGATCTTTTCATTATAGTTTATAGTTTTAAAGCCTTCAGGGTGTTTTGTAGACCTCTCTCTCTCTCTTTCTTATGAAGCACTCGTGTTGGCTCTCTGTTTGATGGTCTGCAGGTGAACGTCTCTGATAAGTGAGGCTGATTGTTCAAACCGTAGAGCTATGGATGTAAGGTTTGCACCTGAAGGCTCATCCTCTCTCTGCAGCAGACATCATCCAGTATCTAACACCATTCAGAAGCCAAAAAGACCCTCTTATGAATTTAATGAAAGCTACAATCGTTGCTGGACATTATATCTAGCTACAGTGTTTGTGTGTACAATTATAGTTTTCTCTAAGTTACTCTGTCTTGGAATGACACATCCTGGTTCCACTGTGTACAAGTATAATTACAATAAAGTTGAATGTAATATAATTAGACCCAAGGTTAACTGAACAAAATTAAGATCATTAAAATCTTTTAAGATGGACCTTATTCACAGAAGATATTACGACTTGTCGACGCAGGTAAAGCACATGATTTCATGGCTGGAGTGGAGAAAAAAAAAAGGTCCATGGTGACGGCTTATCACAGGCATAGAGGTTAATTTGCTGAGTTACATTTGAGCAACTGAAAACTGAGTAAAGTGAAATAACTGAGCAGTAAGTATGGCTGGCAGGTGAACTTCATTTCGTCATCTTGCACAAATAAACCTGGTTTAACTGTGAATGCAGCGTCACTTTTGGAAGGCTGCAACCACCGAAATAAGTTGTCTCCTCTGGCAGCCAAGGAAACAGAGTCCAGCCGGAGTCTGTCTTTCTTTAAGAACAATGTTCTGCAGAAGGATTGTGAAGGTAAATCTCTGCTGAACCACCTCTGCTGAAATACAAGAACTGTAAGAATCTCTCTATATTATCATTATTTGACTTATACACCGATGAAGCCTGTTCGGTGAAGGTGATCAAGAACTTTTCACCTGCAAAACTGGCTCCAAGGACAAAGACCTAAGTTTACGTTTAGAGTAAGTTTTATCCAAATAGCATCTCTGGTTAGGACAAGTCTTCAAAAAATGAATGAAAGTCAATGGAAATATGACGTTGTCGCTGCCTTTGACATAGATAGATAGATAGATAGATAGATAGATAGATAGATAGATAGATAGATAGATGTGTAAGGGATGATGGGCGTTGAAATGAATGTCAGGAATGTCCACGTTTAAGGAGGTCATGTGTGATGTCAGAGCGCCTCCAAGTGGTCAGACAGGAAGCTGAAGTGGTCGTGTTGGATTTATTCTGCTTCACCTCGAAGGGTCTTTTTATTTCTCTCTAACACACAGTTTGTCACAATATCCACAGAGTTGTATTTTATAATGACTTTTCATTTGTTAGTGCAATGTTTTGTAGAATTTTATTTATTAATTTTTTTTGTGAATCTGATTGTTAGTGATTTTGTTGCTCGTGACAGAGATTGCATCCAGCAGTTTTATGATCCATATTTTTATTGCTTTTGTTTTTAAAATGAACTCTTTAATTTGATCAGCGCTTAATATTAATGCTATAAATAATAAATGTCCTATTTTTTATTTAATGTTTTTAAAATTAAAGAAAAGTGTAGCAATGTTGCAAGCACACTGGACACACAGGAGGATATTGTAACATTTGTATGATCTTAAAAACTATTATGCATTTTATATTTTATTTTTCTGTAATTGCGTCAGTCACCAATTTAAATTCAGCCAGTGACAATTTTTAGTTTTTTGTTTTTTTAAAAAAAAAATTATTTATTAAACTTAACATTCTAATATATAGTAGCCCAAATAGAAATTTTCGAAATTTTTCAAAAAATAAAATGCAAAGGTTGAAATTATTTTCAGTATGATTGGTATGATACCACTGATACCAAACTACTGACTTTTTGGTAACGTGTAACATAGGGAAATATGTATATAATGTTTAGGGAAAAATGCAAATAATGGTGTAAAGCGGACTTATTCATATATTATTAATAATTTATTTAAACATATCATTTTATTTTATAGTACATTGGTACATTTATACCAATATAAAAACTAATGTCTGTATTTATATATACCATTATAAAGATATACATATGTTATAGTTTTGTGAAATATTACATGTACTGTATATGAGAAATTTATTGGGTAACTTTAATGTACATATCATAGTAAACACAAAACAAAAAAATTAAATAAAGGAGCTTTATTTTTATCTATTTATTAAAACAAACAACGCTGATTGAACAGTATCATGTAATTCCTTGTTTTAAGTTCTAATCTTCATGACGAAATTATAATCAGCCCTGAATTTAATCAGCATATAAACCAGTTCATGTTATAAGAGCTTAGCACTAAACAGCACAGTATATGAAGTAATGTGTGTATTT
The DNA here is from genome assembly GCA_005024645.1 of Planiliza haematocheilus. NCBI lineage: Eukaryota > Metazoa > Chordata > Actinopteri > Mugiliformes > Mugilidae > Planiliza > Planiliza haematocheilus. Next base: position 3,224,003 of record SRSE01001373.1, read on the forward strand.
GTAAGAATTTCTTATACTTTAACATAGCTAACATTGTATTTTACTAAATAGCACAGGTATGGGCACGGTACTGTGGCCTACACAGAGAACCTCTATATGTGCAAGGCATCAGCAAATCTGTATTCAGATCTGAGTAAGAAGATTTTTAAAAATGCGTGTGCAAAGTTGTAGATGCATACAGATCTGCAGTAGATCTGAGATTGTGAAGGAAAAACCTGTAAATATGCTGGAAAATGTGTGAATGTGTATCTGTAGCCGCATGCGTCTGTGAATATGTTGATACATCTGTAAATGTGTACACACAGATCTATGTGTGCATATCTGTGAACGTGCGCCCAAAAGTGCAGATGTAGAAATCACGTAGATCTGTAAATCTGAAATGTGTACTTAGACCAGTTAATTCACAGGCGACTCAGTGAATGCAGACAGATCTGGGAATTCATACATATCAATGTGAAGAGAAATCTGTAAAATATGTATCATATGTGTGTAAATATGTAGAAAAATCTGCACGTGTGAACAGATCTGTGCATCTGTATCTAATGCTAAACTCAACACAAATGTGGGTATACGTATATTTGTACATGTGCACACTGATGCGTGAATGTTTACACATACTGCATCTGTAAACGTGTATAGATCTGTACATGCATCCGTAGATTTGTGTAGACAAATGTTGTTGTTCAGTGCTCCAAGAGCTGGATACACAAACAAATCAACTCAAGACAGGTCAGATGTTTTCCTCTGGATTTCTCTCCACGATCTTAACCACGTTAACCTTTTCTGGTAATATTATTAATTGCTCAAGAAAACAATATTGTTGTTACAAACTGTGCAGCCCTGATGTAAAATCAGTTAATTATACGGTACGACTGTGGACAATATATCGTAGCTGCAGTCCCAAAATCGTCTGAACTCTGATCTGGTCAGTGTGAATCTCTGTCACCCTTAATAATGGTTAAGCACAGAATCCCTCCTCAGACATTTCCTCTGTAGAACCCCCCTGCTGTCACCGCTGCAGCTTTTTTTTTTTTCAACCATTCATTTCATACCCAGGTAGTTCTTCCACGTTTTCCTCTCTCTCCATATCCGACCCATCAGAGTGGAGGAGGAGAGCCATCTATTAACAGGCAAGTTGTAATTGTCATTAGGCTGACTGTCCGGGGAGATGGGCCTTTTGAAAATAAAAGAAAATCCCGCTTAATTAATGGTGACATCAATCATGGTTTGGCCCGATTGGCTAAGAGGCGGTCCATCTCCCGCCTGATTTATCGGCACAGTATGAGAGTGGGAGACAAGTGGAGTGATGACACGGAGGGAGATGTAGAAGGAGTGAAGAGAGCGATATAAATAGAATCTACAAAAGTTTGCTCCTGCCTTGCGTCAAATGTTTCGTGCCGAAAATGGAAGCTCAGAGCGAATAAGAAAAAAACGTGCCTCAAGGAGAACGCCAGTTATTCCATAATATGTGAGAAAGCACCTCAACCTTAAGGATTCCTCCACCTCACCATGCAGCAGCAGCATTCAGGTGCAGGGCGTTATCAACTTGTAGTTATCAAACAGTAGCTTCAAACCTGTACGGAGTTGCCCGCGGCTACCTCCTTTGAAATCGGACTGTCTCTGATCATCACCTGTTGGAGCTCCGCAGGGGTCAGGGGTCGCGTGTCCATCCGCTCAGGTCAGGTCAGCGGTCCAGGTGTTTGAACAGGAAGTGTAGCGTTTCACTCTGAAACGTTACACTTTCTCGTGAGCATCAAAGATCATTTTCCATTTGTTACAGCGGACGATGAGTGTGGGTGTGACTATGCGCAAGGACAAACTGTTTGTGCAATATCCAGATAAACCTATGAAATGTAACTCAAAGTGTTATGGTCTTACATTTAGTGATACAAAAGTAATAATCAGTGGAATATCTACGAAGATGACAGCAAAGATTTGTGATTCTCAAACCTTTTTTATTTCTAAAAATATATATTTTCTGGTCCAAGAACAGTTTGTAGTCTGAACTGATGTGTTGTACTGGCAGGAAACAGAGACACACAACAAAATCAGAGAAAGACATGTTAATAGAGAGGAGAAAATGGGATTACATAAAGACATTTATGTACACACACACACACACACACGCATGCAGGCCTAGCAGATGTCAGTTGTAGCTCCCATCCCGCAGGCAATGATGAAGTATGCTACTGTATGTATGTGTGTGTGCGTGTGTGTATGTGTGTGATCATTTGTCTCCCTCTAGCTAGCAAGCAAGCCATCCAAAACACAACCTGCTGTTTGGACAATACACCCTGATGGCAGGCTGTAAAACAATCGTGCGTGTGTGAGTGTGTGTTCTTTTGTTCTCTCTGTGTGTGATCAGTTTTGTTAATAAAAATAAAATAAAATAAAAGCTTCCTGTTAAGTGAGCTTTTAAAAATCCATTTTTAAAATGTGAAGAAATGTCACTTTCAAATGCTAAAACACTTGTTTTGCTGAATTGGGCGACAATAAAACACGTCCTGGTTCACGCCGGTACTTAAGGACGGTGGATGTTCTCGGCTTGACCGGTCACTGAGAGACAAGAAAACACATTTTGGACTAATAATTGTTGTTGTTGTTGTAGTTATATCCTTGGAGAGGTGCGGGTCAGGCTATGACGTGGGTGTAGGTTACAGCGTACCCATGACGTAGATCCAGCTCAGACGCAGGAATCTACTGTTACTTCTCTCTGCATATACTATAGGTGAATATTACTTCAGCTTTGTAATGGCTTCACTATAGACCCGTAACGTAGAGGATTAATACGATTAAAACTATCTCTTTGTTCAGGGCAGATATTACGTAAGTTTGCCCAAGCAGAACATTTGGTGTGAATCTGGCAAAAGCGAAAGACTCCTGCCTTGGAGAGTATCTAGATTAGTTGTTGAGCATACACCACAGCCATGGAACAATGCATTACGTACAGTATGAGTCCATACTTTAACTTTGTATTTCTTTCATTCCATCAATCTACATTCAGTCATCTTATAATGACAACATGCGGCGGGACTCGATTAAAAAAATAATCTAATTAATCAGAGGCTTTGTGATTATTAATCTTGATTAATCACCTTTTAATCGCATAACAATATTTAGCCCCAAAAAGCAACAAATCAAATAACAGACAGAGACATGAATGAATATTGTAAACTCAAGCTTTTTTAATATCTGAAAAAATATATTTAATTGTATTTCTGTTCAAAACAGTTGAAAAAGAAAGAAAATATCCCCGGCCAAAACTGAACAGACCTAAAGTAAAAGTGCCATTTTTAAGTGCCTTTAGTACTTTTCAGAAGAGTATCGACTTTAAAGTTTGGGCTGCCGATACGTCTTGTCCGTACTCTGACCGGGACTGCTAGTGCTAGCACCTCCAGTGGTTTCTATGCTCACTGCAACAAGCTTTGCATTTAGATGGCAGCGTAGAGTTGAAGTGCGTTGGTGGTGTGCAAACTCTTTCAGGTTGTAGTTTTTTTTTTAATAAAATTTGCCTTCCATCAGTCCGAGCAACGTCCTTTCATCCAATTCCTCCATTTTGATGACCGTTAGCCAAGCTTTGACGTGCGCATCAGTGTAATCGCCGTACCAGGCACTGACAAAAGTTCCACGTTGTTTGGAACGTAAACTGTGATCACATCTTTTGTAATTAATTCATCATAAATAACACGTTAAAGTCCCACCTCAGTCTTATTTTTAACCATTGTGTGTTAAAGTTAGTGATCCTACAACTTTATTTGGTCTAATTTATGTGCATGTTAAACTTGAATTCTGTTTCGCGACAACACTGAACTGTTTACCTCGACCCGTCACCACTCCCACTTGTCCATTTCCAGTGATAAACTGAATGTTTTTCCACTGCTGCCTTTGTTGTGGTTATCTCTTCACTTCATCCACCACTCACTGGGGCCTCAATCGCTCTTTCTTCTCCTCCTTGGTGTTCTGTCTCCTCATGGAGTCCTCCTCCTCTTCATCCTCAACACCAACATCCATGTCTCTCTTTCCCTTTAAGCCTTTCTGTCAATCTGTCTGTAGTTAATGTACCTTCTACGCTATTCTTCTGATTTTTCCTGTTCCTGTGTCTTTCAGTGTTTTCTGTTTGTGAACCAAGTTGTGGAAACTCTTCCGTCCGTCTTTCAACTTACATTTCCTTTCTGATTGCCATTTCATCATGTCTTCCATATTTGTCGCCTCACTCTTGTTTGTCTCTTCCTTTTCTTGTCCATGTTAATGTCGACACAGAAGCTCTGTCTGGAACAGATAACATCTCTATTGAAGCTACCAACGGGGCCGACCCTGTGACCCCTTTTCTCTTTTATTCTCTCCTCTAATGGTGTTGTTTTTTTTTTTCTGTGTTTTCTTTGGGTTGTGTTCTGTCTCCTGTACCTCCTGTTCTGTCTGACTTCCACACCCTGCGACTATAAAACTGTCACGATGCTCATAAGGTGGCAGCCCGGGCCTCTCTCATCCCATTTACTCCTCTCAAAAACACACACTCGGATGACTGGAAAAATAGCCCGAGAGGCAGGCTCTATCAAGTGTCGGGCCACCCAGAACTGTTCGACTTGGCAATAAAATGTTTCTTGTATGGTCTGGGTGCAGCACAGAAGGCAACAACAACTTATTGGGAGTGGTATTATATAGAGTATTACAATGGTTTTGCCAGACAAGGTGACTTCAGTCAGAGGAGGACTGAAACATTTCTTTAAGCACCTGATTCTTGCTAATTTTGTGGGCTAATGCTAATTAGTGGTGTAACAGGTGCTCAATTTGAGACTGACCAACAATCTTAATATTGACTTTTCAGTGTACACTATGGATATGGGTGCGCCCTCAAAAACTACAGAACACATTATACAACATAAACCAGATTCGCCAGGTTGAGCCAAGATGGCGACCGCTATCTTATTCTCAAATTGAGAAACAAAAAGAAGAGCTAGCTTTCTCCATACGCCAGCAATGTTTTCATGTCCCGCCTGTTCCTCTCGCAAAACATTTGGGGCGGCAAATACACAAGAGGGTTTCCTAGGCAACCAGAGCATGGAACGTCCAACTGCCGGCGACAAAGCGATGGGCGACGAGTGCATCGCTTTATGTGTAGATGGGGCTTTAGTTATGCTGCTATAGGCCTAGGCTGCTGGGGGACCTCCCATGATACACTGAGCAGCTCTACTCTCCTTTTCTTTCCCCAGCCATGCATTTAAATGCCAGTATTACATGCCTCCAACTCTGTCTCTCTCTCTGAAGGGTTTCTGGCTCGGGAAGGATGTTTTCCTGACGTGTGGCCCTGACAACTTGTCCGGTGATTATTGCCTAGAGCTGTCCGTACCTATCAAACCGTTACGCACAATTTTCTCCTCTGTTTACTGTATGATAAATGTGATATTTATGCGTTATCTTATAATACCTATTAACCTGCAATATAACCATCTATTACCACTGAGTAGTTTTGCCTCAATGGCCTTCTAATCCCTTCTAATCAGTTTTGTGTACCACCAATATGTACCGTGTAATGTAATCTTACTTGCATCATGAATGTATGCCGCATGTATGCTAATAAGCTTAATTCAGTTTAGATGTAACCATGGGCAAACATCAGGGCTATACAAGCTTAATTTTGAGCTGGAAATTTGCACCGAGCATCAGAGACGACTTGTTTTTGTCGTCTGTCTTTCTTACTTTACTCCTACCGTGCTCCCTTAATCTTTTCTGAGCTGTATCAGTCTGTCAGTGGATGCAAAACAGAAAAAGAAAAAGCAAAGAAGAATCTATCCGTCAGTGAAGTCACAGAGGCATCTGAAAGTGTCTCTTCCATTTCCTGCCCACGCATACACACACACACACACACACACACACTCGCATAGCGCAGCTCTAACAATAGAGGCCATTCCTCTGTTAACACGGCTCTTAACACACACACTCAGCCTTTTGTGCTAACACAACAAAACAGGTGTTGACTTTGTCTCGTATATTCAGAAGATACACATGTAAATACACACATGCACACAGCGTTGAGGGAAATACGGCGAACAGAGAGGGAGAGAGATCATATCTGTCTTCCCGAAAGAGAGATGTGTTTTCGGTCTATCTTTGCCTGCTCCTCTTCTGGCTCTTTTCCTCTGTCTAGAGTGTATTTCTACTCAGAGTGGACTGTCATCACTGCACACATTTGTCAGGGGAAATCAACCTGTGTACTGCATAGACAGAAATAGTGTGAATACGCCATTTTAAATTAAAAACTGCGATATCCACTGCCATTGTTGTGCTAACAGTAAATGGCACAACATTAGCATACTGTATCTCTGATAGACCTTTGCCTTTGGACACTGTCAGGCTGCGGTTAGCACTAATGAGAGGCGACTGTGATGCTAATGTACTGTACTGTAGCATAACGTAAGTAGCTACAACACATATTACAAGGACAGTACAACAATACGTAAACCTACATTAAATAAATAACAGTTTGGGGTCTGGGTTGTTGGGCTCGGGCTAGACTGACAGATTACAGTGCTATTATTGGCTAGCATATTTTTGGTTAAAATATCTGCGTCTGTAGGACATATCTGACCATTGAGTGGACATGACGTAAGATAATGATGTGTTTTTTCTGCGGAAGGTCTCATGAAGTGGAAGTGAACATATATTTCCTTGACTTGAGAGTTATTTGGGCCAAACAAGTTTGTTTCTAGTGGTTCTGTTTCGTACTGCTACTTTGCACCCAAATCTATGGCAAGTGTGTTATACTCCCAAGACATTGCTAGCTATAGTTCCCAGGTGTATTGTATTTGTGTTATGTGAAGCCTACTTTTCCACAAGTAACCAAGGTGCAGAACAATTTTTGACTGTATGACCAACAAAACTAAAAGTAAAATAAAAACTTGTGATATGATACAATACATACTTGCACCCACTGAGTGATTTCGATTGTTAACTCCCTGGTTCAGTATTATATTGAAAGCTTAGCCTCTTTCTTTCTTTCTTTCTTTCACTAGTCCCTCTCCACCTCTCTCTCTCCATCTCTCTCCAGCGTTCTGTTCGTTAATGAGCTTTAAACTTGGATCCTCATCACTGATTCCAGCCTGCACTCACTGAGACCTGGTGCGCTAAGTGTGTGTATGTGTGTGCATACTTTGTCTATAAATGTGTGTGTCTGCGCGCTCACGGCCGCAACGTTGTTTGTGAGCAGCACAATGCATAAACATGGTTCTCCAAGAATACAATAAATATGCATGTGCACAGGCTCATGTTTGATGTGGTTGCTTGTGCGAATGTTCACCAGAGCAGTAAAAGTGCCTCTGCCCCGAGGTGCACCTTCAGCACTTAGATATTAGCTAGCCAAGGAATTGCTTTGTGTGTGCATGTTAGCCCTGGGTTAGTCATTAGCACTGCGGTGCTACAGGGAAGGAGGAAGCTAGTAGATCGTGAAGCACATTAGCTCAAGAGCTGCTGGAGCAGAGGAGCACAATCACACACACACACACACACAAACACACACAGCTTGATTTCAGTTCTATCTCATTTCATTGTGGGTAAGACATTATTTATGCCTGCAGAGCAAAGATACCAAGAAACACAGCTTAGCCCGGAAGAGGGTGCATGGGGGGGTGTATGTTACGTTTTAATAACGAACATTGTATAGCATGTTTTCTAGTCCAATTCGGATAATTCTTGATAAAAAGAAAGATTACTTGCTAACATCATCATAACAGCTTTGTAATTTTCACCATGTATGCATGTTAACGATTAGCTTTAGCTCTGGTGCAAAAGTCAAGGAACAGCTGCAAAAATATCTAGGGCTAGTGTTATATTTTCAATACTTTCAACAACGCACAGATCCATTACATTCTGAGTAATCTTAATTTTCTCATTAGCGAGTGTATGAGACTTCTTGTCTTTGTAATTGTGATCCTACAGCACAAGAACATCTAAACTATTTGAACAGTCTGGATGAGGAGGTTTGTCACTACCTGCAGCCGTACAATTTGTCTTTTAAACAACATAAAGACACAAAAATGTGCACTCATACTTCATGGCAAGTTGAATGCAAACACAAACTGTGTGTCAGCAGAGGTGGAAATGTTAAGAAGTTACACTTAACACACTGCAGATACTATAGTCAACAGTCAGCTAGCACATGTATGTTCTGTGTCTGCAAACCAGAAGATCTAACTGTAACTCTAACGACCTAACCCTAACTCTAACCCTAGCTAGGAAGCTATCCACCTGGAAAGAGCTGCAAGCTGTTGTACGTAGCTGACCTCTGCTGAATTATGCTGATCGGTTTGTCTAGATCAGAGGTCTTCAACAGGGAGTCCGCAAACCCATTAATTTAAATGTTTTTAAATACACATATACATAAGTAGGGGGTCCCCACTCCATCTCTCCATCACTTTTGGGGCCCTTGGCCTGGAAAACATTGAAGACCCCTGGACTAGATGATTATGCCTTAGGTAAAATGTTTGTGGGAGTTCTTGGCTTTGTTTACTTTCGTTACATTCCTTTCTCTTCTTAGGCACTGGTTGTCTTAGGCCCCGTCCACACAAAATCATTTTGGCGTAAACGCAGATGTTTTTAATCGTTTTGGCCTATCGTCCAGACGAATCCCGTAAACGCATAGCCCTAAAACGCACTTTTTGAAACCGGGTCCCAGGGTGGATAAATTCGAAAATGCACTTCCTGTGGATCCGTCTGGACAGGGGAAACCGGAGATTTTGGAAAACGATGATGTCATCGCCACACCCCTCGAGCAGCCTTCCACCTCTTCTATCCCGCGAAACGTCTCATAACAACAGCAACAACAATGGCGGACTACATGCTTGTGTTACTACTGGAGAAGATATTGAGCCTATTATGGTTACAAGGGCAAAATCTAATTTTTCCTTGAGTTTGGTTTCTTCTAAAGCCGATTTGTAAACAGCGCTCAAGCTTTATGCGCATGCGCCACCTCTTCCTCTCCGTTTTTGGTGAATTTCTGAAACTGAAACAGTGCCGCCTATAGACCTGGGATATGAAGTAGCGTTTTGAGTCGTGTAAAGACGGATCCGTCTGGATGCGGATATTTTTGAAACCGTGCCAGCGAAAACAGATAGGAAAAAGATCGTTTTCGTACGTGTGGACGAGGCCTAAGCTGAACAGCCCATCAAAGACATCTCCTGCCATTTTGCTTCATTGCTATATCAGCTGCAGTCCGTGGTCCAGCTAGTGGCAATGGTGTAAGTCACTGTCAAAAAAGGGTAAAGGATGCTCATCAGCTTCTCAACACTGACAAATAATCAGTTTGACGTGTCACAGCCCAAAGAAACAATCAGAAACAGATCTCCATCATTAAATATTCTCTTCAACTACCTGTCCTGTTGCCAGTGCCCAACAGGGAGAGTAACTAAGGAATAAATATCTGTTTAACAGTGTTCAAACAATTACACTTCAACAGTTTTTATTAGACGTACACCAAGACTGTGGGTGTTGATGGGAACTTGTTTTGTTTCATACTTATTGCCCTTGTAGGAGTTGGGCTGGATCCCTATTCCTGTTGTTGTTCATCTGGGTTATTTGTAACCGGGCAGACTGATGGCCATATTAATATAAAGTGACGCTCAATTGGCTGAAGTAATGTTGCATAGACAGCAACACTTCCAGTGATTGGACGATCAGTCATCCACTTCCAGCCCTGAGGGTGACAGTCTGTCTCCTCCCTCACACTGAAATAAACAGGATTACATCACATCCTGTCTGTCCGTCTGTCCTTTGACCTGACCTGTCTGTAGCTTCTCAAGGTCACCACCCTCCGAACACGCACACACACACAAGCTAGAGAAGCGATTGCTAAATATCATTCTGACCACAGATGACCAATCAGATACCATCTTCCGCTACATCCATCACAAACAGACTTACACACACACAAATGCCAGTTATAGACAGTAAATCTATGTAAGTTTCACTAATCAGATAATGAAACCAAGCCAGACAGGAATGGTTTAGCAAGACATTTCAGATTCCATCAGTGATTTCTTTCCAGCTTAATGAACTCATGGTTGCACACACACACACGCACAACATATTTAGCATGTAATGTAAGGATGACTGAGAAAACGGCTCTACGTCTGGCGGACCAGAGTCTCCACAGGTTCAAAATGTCACCAAAAGAGAACCACTTTTAATGTTAAGGTCAGTTTGCACAGTAACTCTGTTGCGTATTGCACAGTTTCTATGAACCCCTGTGGAATATGTTGGCATCTGGTGGTCTTTCAGACTCACAGAACCCCTAAAAAGACGGATTTTATGATCGTTCCAATGATGCAATGTGCAGACACCAAAGAAGTCCCTCGCTTTGATTCAATGTTTTATGGTCTGATTGCCCACTTCGCATACTGACCATCAAATTCACCTATTTGGTCCTGATAGGGCTGTTGAATGACAATCTGGGGGTTTGTTTAACTTGTTGACAATGTTTTGGTTAGAAGTAATCCGAAGGAAAGAGGAGGCGATCATGCAGTAAGCCTTTATTCCCAATATGGATTTAAAATGAGATGGCAAGCCTATTCAATGAGCTGAACATTTACCTCAATTGAGAAAAAAAACATCATGAATATTTCAGATTGTGGGTCGAAATAATATATATTTCATGTCTTATTTCTATGCCAACTAATCCCAAAATAACCAAAAATGTTGCATTTAAGAAAGGACAGATGAGCTGCTCCTTTGTGGGACTTTCTGATTCTGTACTTTTATAGCCTCCATCAGTTTTTGGAAGGCCCTCTCCTTTCTGAGGATGATTTCTACTGAGTTATAGAAGTAATTTCTTATCAATGACAGGAGAAGAGACAAACACCTTGCAGAATACCAGGAGTTCAGTAGCTCAGTGTTTTATGTATAGAAAGTACAGTCCCTAGTCAATACCAATCCAAGTCTTTACACTTTAGTCCAGACTGCAATATCTTGACAACTATTTAATGGATTGCCTTGAAAATTTTGTAGACCTGGAGCAGAGGTTGCGCTACACTCAGGGTCATACAAATCCCGCTATCCATCAGTCCTAGCTACGTGTATTCATCCAATTCCTCCATTTTGGTAGCCGTTAGCCACACAGACATAGACAATATGGTTATCTGAGTTCTGATGTGTGCATCAGTGTAATCGGTGTACCAGGAAATCGTGCACTGACAAAAGTTCCGCGACGTTTAGAATGCAAAGATTAGAGACAACTAATGAGGTCACTCGCCATCAAGTGGTCAGGGGTGTGAATTGCAATTTCTCAAAATGACAGATGGCCTTCAGATTTTTCTGTCATCGTTTAAAAAAAAAAAAAATGAGTATGTTAACATACTGACATTTGAATTTATCTCAAAGCACTGAAAATAATTTTTTGAAGAACATGAAATTTTGTAATTTGGATAATTCATAGACTGATCCCAAATGAAAGCATAAAATATAAATTTTTCTCACTGTAGAGTGGCAAGATGGACTCATAACGTTTTTTATTTTTAATCTGGCTGTAGCGTCTTAGTGTCTTTGTGCTGGTATTGAGCAGAACTAAATAATGCTCTCTTTGCATCATTCCACTCTACGCCACCATTGTCACATCACACTCTAACAAGCTAATTAATGAACTTGTCACTCATCATTACTGTAATGACTTCACGCGTGAAGGACTGTAATGATGTGAGAGGGTGGCTTTTGGGGATCAGGAGGTTTGACATCAGCACATTGAGCACATGTAATGTATGGACATGGCCGTGATACGTACAGTACATACACAAAACAAAACCCGTGTAGATTCAGATTCACAGGCCCGCACACACACACACACACACACACTTGAGGCAGACGCATGGCAAACAAACCATTACACACATGAAGCTGGCTCTCACGAATTAATTTGCCAGCCATCTCATATCAGACTGATGGAGAGAGAGGGAAGATGGTTGGAAGGCCGGAGGGAAGAAAACACACCGTTTTCCAGCTGATTAATTTTTCCAATTTCATCGAGACACGACCATAACCTGCTTCAATTAAAACACCACTCTGGAGACCGACACTGGGCGCGCGAGTGTGTGTGTGTGTGTATGCAGAGCTGATGGTTGTATTTTATTGAGTGGAAAATTGAATCAAATTGTTTCTTTAAACAGTCTGTTCTCCTCCTCTCCTCAGTCGGTTCTCTTTTCACCTTCCCCTCCTCTTATCCCTCCTCGTTTCCTCTCCTCCTTATGTAATATCATGGAATCGCTTATGGAGCCAAACATCTAGAGTTTTCTTTCTCTCTTACTTTCATTTCCACATTCTTCCCATTTGGTTTCCACGACCTGGTCCTTCCACCCACTAGAAGTTCTGGTCAGACCTCGTATTAACATGTGTCCTGATCACAAGTAGCCACCTCAAAGTAGAGATCTGAACGCTCCCAAGACACATTACATCCAATCGTGTACGCCACATTCTGGCTCTTCATCAGTGTGAACACTGAATCTGTTCTGGCTGTGTTGATGGACCGCCTGCTCAACTGACCTCAATCCAGTCTCAAAGCAAGTGCACTTCACTTCACTTGTTTCACTGGGTCACCTCACCTGGAATCTATTTTTAAAAGTTTTCCATATTGTTAGGAGTGAGGTGATCAGCTTTCTTTCTTACTAAAAACCCTTACTGGACTGGCTTTCTGGGAGATGTTGGTGGTTATGCGGTGCAAAAGGGTTTCGTGATTTTCATGCGGTCTCAAACGCACCTATTGGGGGAGGTACGCACACAGCGGCTGCCGTAACTACAAACGGAGCTCAGGTGTGGAAATGTGTGCGGAAGCTTGAGGAGACCAAAAAGACACCCTTCCGTCACTTCTCCTCACTCCAGGTTGGGATTGTTAGCAGGAAAACATGTATCCCTAGACCTTACTAGTTCGTAACAATCTACTAACTTTAGTGGTAGTAGCTACATTGCTTGAATTATCAGTTATGGCTGCCAAACAGGAGCTGTGCCTGGAGCCGTCAAACCCTTTGCAAGCTAAACATCTCTCTTTTTCGCTGCAATTCCTTTTGCAAGCCTTTAACACTAGGTATAATATTTATATTAAAGGTCAGTTGTAGCTACTGAGACTACACAAACCAGAGAAACCAACACACACGGTAAAATGGAAAACGGAAATGAGTCCAGCATTCCTCATATGTTCTACCAGAGGTTCCCAGCCTGTGTGTCTAGTTCATATTGTGTGCATGTGTGTGTGTTTTAACATGCGCTGGGCTTCATACTGTATGTGTATTTGTACATGCGTAGCTATTTCATGGTATTTTCCTTGTGTGTGTGTGTGTGTGTGTGTGTGTGTGTGTGTGTGTGTCAGGGAGTATTCTTAGCTCCTGCTGGGTTGTAACTGCCTTTCTGGGAAACAGGCATATCCTCTGAAGCCCTCCCACTCGTCTCAGGGGTCACAGCAGAGGTCAGAGTTGAGGTGTCAGGAAGGTCGTTTCCGTGACGATAACTCTCCTCCTGCTCAGACACGAGGGACATTTTTCACACTGTGAGAATCGTACAAACACACATCGGCGACGTGGCGCAGCACGGGGCCGAGCGAGCATAGACGTTTACGTGTTTGTCTCTGTAACGTATTTTCTCTTTCTACTTGACCTACCTTCAAGCTTTCCTCTCTCTTTCTCTTCTCGGTCTCTCACTTTTTTGAGCTTCACAAAGGCAGGTTCCCCTTGGGGTGTCGTTAAAGTATCACATTATCATTCTGACATCAGTCAAACTGATCTTAGAGCTCATTCAGCGCCTAACATGGAGCGCTGGGAGTGAACAACAAAAACGGGCGAAGAGGGCCTCAGGTGCTATTACCTCGCAAATGCTACATTTACACGGAACTTGTGAGCTCATGGTTACGGTGTGGGTCAAAGTCGTGCACACAAGATGCTTGGCTTTGGAGTGGTAACATCAACCGATACCTAGAGGCAGTGTTCTCAGAACTTATAGTTGCCGTCTATAGGCCACAGAGATAAAGCGCAATCTAATGACGTGCTGACTTATTGCAAAGGCCTAATGAAACTAAGATGGTGATTAATAATTAGCCCACTTCAGTGTTATGCTAGCAGCTGACATTGCACCTAGGTTGGTTGAGGTGTAATTTAAAGTATGACTTATCAACTTTACTTTGGCCTTTTTACGTTTTTAAATGATATAAGGTTATTTTAGAAAATGCTTAAATGCACGTAGCACAATGCAAAAACACGCATTGGCATGGCATGTATGCAATCGTGCTAAAGGACGAGGTCCAATTCCCAAGCCATAAAATCTACAAAGGATGTTATCATCTTCACATGCACGCATACTGTACATAGAGCCTCTCATTCATTCCTTGTCACCATCTTGCGTTCCTTTACCTCCTGCCATTTTTTTCTCCCTTCCTCCCTCCCCTCCATGGCATGTGATCCGGGTATCCATCCATCCTGTCCTCCTCCACAGGGATCCCTCCTCCTCCACCCGCCCCAATTTTCCTCCTTTTCCTTCTGTCTGACCCTCTGACCTGAACCAAAAAGACAAACATCTATGCAGAAAAAAAGTAACTTTCATATTCCGGTGATTAAGCCGAAGCTTGGTTTTTCCCAAGAACTGCAGGAGTTAACTGATCGTGAATCTGTGTTGCTTTAACATATTCTAATAGTTTAGTTTCCGTCTCAGGAACACATGACAACATGATAAGTCCAGTGGGACCATGAAAAATTTGGTTCTACTTAGCCTTAAATGCAGGGATGCACATTTGGATATTTTTCCAGACCTACAGTATGCAAATTACCACCTTTCTCCAAAGTCCTGCTTTAAATCATATTGAGTGATTTACAGTTAAATATAAACTAACATAAGATGCATAACATGAGGGTTTGCTGCAGATCAGACACTTTGTAAGGGAGATGTCAAAAACATCTCCTTGACTTGAAGGTCAACCAAACATCTTTCTTATGCCGTTGGTGCAATATAACACAATGTGTTGTCATAAGCAGCTGGGTACAAGAAAGTCTAGCTTTTAGTGCTAAGTTAATTTATTGAGAACTTCAGAATGTGTTTGTGTTAGGACCCAGACACACCAAAGCAACATCAAAGAAGTATCAAAGGTTGACTGTAGTATTCCCTCATGTAGCCTGTGTCTTGTCCAGAAATGTGCACCTCAGTCTTAGTCAAAGATTGCCACCCATGGCTAGCTAACACATATGTTCTGTGCCTATGCGAGAGGAAATAATTCTCCGAACCAGCAGGTGTTCGGCTGGTCTACACTTTTCATTCCATATGGTCTTATTGTTGTGAAAATATTCATCCAGAATGTCAAGATGAGAAGAAGATGAAAAAGAAGAACAGATCGGTGTCTTCTTGACATGGTGGCTTGCTTACTTTCGTCACACTTTTTTTGCATTGAGCCCTGCATTTGTTCTGTGAGATGAAAAACATTACATGAGGTTACTTTACCAACTTAACCATGATCTAAAACTGTTTTTTTAGGCAAAATATGTCAGTTTCACTCTACAGGCTCTCGGGAAATATGCCAAAATGACATTGTCCTATTATCTTGTAATTTCCGCTTGTGCTACATTGGATATCTTTAATGAATTGATTTAACTGAAAACTTGTCTACTGTTTCTAGTGATAGAATGCTGCACTTGTGACTCAGTGCGTCTACAGACACCAATCAGCCACAGCATTAAAACCACTGATGGGTGAAGTACATAACATTGATTATCTTGTGACAATGCAATGGATGTCACTTAGAAATGTACCACCCACCTAGACCAGACCAGGCACCCCATAGCAATGACATTCCTTGATGGCAGCAGCCATCTCCAGCAGGATGCAGCCTGAGAACAACTCAAAAAAACATGAAGAACAGCGCAAGGTGTTGACTTGGCCTCCAAATTCACTAGATCCCAAACTGATCAAGAATACGTGGGATGATCCACAGAGGCCCCTCCCCTCAACCCATAGGACCTAAAGGTCCGCACTAATAACATTGCCAGACACCACAGGGCGCCCTCAGAAGGCCAATGTCCATTCTCTCACATAAGACATAAGACATGTTTATTAATCCCACTTATGGGAAATTTCCTTGTCACAGTAGCACAGAATTTGGCAAAAATATATAAACAGAAAACAGTGACGACTTCGACGGGGAAAAAGTTATTCAAAAAAACACAAATACAAAAAAAAATTGAGTTTGATGAGTCATAACTGTTTTGGAGACACAAGGGAGACCTATGCAATATTAGGAAGGTGGTCATAATGTTATGCCTGACTGGTGTATGTACTATATATGTATCTGTATCTGTGAGCAAATACACATTATTTGTTTGTCTGTGTGTGTTATTGTATTACCCATATTAGGAGGACCTAAATCTGTTGACTCAGTCACATTGTGGGGACTCAGGCCCTTTTGGGGACATTAAAGGGTCCCATTACATAATTCATTAGATTTCAGGTTAACAGCTTGGTTTAAGGTAGGCTAAGCTCAGGTTTAAGATTGCGGCTACGCAAGAACTAATCACGGCTATGCTAAGGTTCGGGTGAATGAAATGAATGTAAGTCAATATAAGGTCCTCTGAAGTGATGAAAATATGACCGTGTGTGCATTAATAGGCCCGCTGTTTGAGATGTCATGGCGTTACTGGTATTAAGAGGAATAATTGAGTTGCTCAACAGACCGAGGACCAATCAGCACTGCGCGTGTCACCCTGCAGAGAGAAAGATCACCATGCTCGCGCACCACAATCGTGCACACTCAGCTGATTCATCAGGGTCGAACTGGTCCATCTCATCTCTCTGCAAAGGTCACTGGTAAACACTTTTGCTCTCATTACCGTAACAAACATACACGCACATCTGTTATTACATTCACATGACTTCTTCTGCTTCAGCGTGTGTTCCTCTTGAAGGATTATTGTCAGTTTTTATTTACATTTTTGGTTAGAACATCGCGTGAAAACAGCAATGTGGGTGTTGAGCAGCAGTAGGTTGCCAGATGTGTGGAAGACGGGGGGGATGGATGTAAAGAAAGAGGTTGAAGAGGAAGCGAAAGAGATAAAAAAAAAAAAAAGGATGAGCTCAGCTGTGTCCTTGTCTCATTTTCAATCTCAACCCAATTAATTGGGCTGAATTAATCTCACGGTGGGAACACAGGCGCGCACGCACAACTGCTCTCTGGTTCTGTAACCCAAGGATAACACGTATGCACTCGTTCTCACACATGCACCGTTTCCCATTCGAAAGACAAAACGCGTTGGACATGAAATACTGTCCGTTAGAGGCATCCATCTGCTTTGCTCACATCTCCCTCGTTCTCTATCCTCCTCCTCCTCCTCCTCCATCGCTCCACCATTAGTCCCTCCTCCTCTCATCACCTTTACTGTCTTACAGTAAATCTCATCATCTCTTAACGAAACTACGGCGATCTGTTTTGTTTCTGTCTGTAATGTGGCGATCGCAGATGGAAGAGACGAGAATGGGCTATTTTGTCATTTTTGGTGAAGAAAAGCAACGTTGAGAGGGAACAGATGAACTATTGTGGACCTTGTTCTGATGTCTACAGATCAGTTTTTCTATTTAGTATCTACCGAACGATATGTGATACAGGAACATAGATAGTTCATATGACAGTAACCAAGGTTAAGCATGAAACAAACAACTCTGCTAAAGGGGTGGAAAAAAACAAAACCCTAAAACAAATAGCATTGTTTGTCACTTCAGCAACAAAGTGCAATCAATAATCATGTCAGTGTACATTCAGAAATAACATCAAGAACCTCAACAGTTATACATTTTATATTATTCCATGCATAATGGTGAGAAACAGGTTAAAGCTTTTACAACCTGGACCTTATTTCTAGCATAAAATATGGTTGTTTACTCACCCAAATAATCATTTGCACTCGTTTAGGTCTGTAGGTCAATCTACAGACCCTGGATGATGATGACAGGTAACTCTGGACTCAACGGGGAATAGCACTAGTGTATCACAACAAAATATTGGCGAATGAATGAGTTTTGTGGCAGATAATGCGTTATTTAGAGGCTGCATCTCGGTGCCCCAGTCACTCCCACTGTATGGATTTACATTGATGTAATTATTTCCTAAATGAGAGCAAATGACACAAAAGTTGTATGAGTGAGTAAACGACCATACTCAACGGGGATAGCACTAGCGTATCATAAAAAAATATTGGCGAAATTAACGAGTTTCGTGGCAGATAATACGTTATTTAATTATTTCCTAAACGAGTGCAAATGACACAGAAGTTATATGGGTGAGTAAACGACCATATTTTATGCTAGAAATAAAGTCCAGGTTGTGAAAAACAGTAGTTCACCTTTAAAACGGTATCATTAAACATACAGTACGTAATAATACGTAGCATATTTTTATATTAAAGTCAATACAGTACAGGTTGGCTGCATTAAATGGAAGGTATTTCTTCAGCCTAACTGAATCGTTCAGATTAGCGATTATATATTAGCTGTTAACATGGATACTAAATAAAATGATAACATAATGTTTTGTTTTTTTATGTGTGCCAAAGCATCAATGACAATATATATTTTTTGACATGTGTAAAGTGGCCAGTCTGAAGGAAACACATATAACAAAAGAAGTTGTTTCTTCCCGACTGCGCTGACAACAATGAGATACAATCAATAGAAACCAATGACCAAGATGGACAGAGAAAGACTCACATTTTCATCTGAAGAAGGTCTTAAGTACCTACAGTTAGATTTTGAATGAAAGCTGCCTGAGTATCTGCAGTTCCCTCTGCACACACACGCACACATTAAATGATGACGTCTATTTGTGCTGTGGAGCAGTTATCTTGTTTGCCTCCCGTTATCTGACCATTGCCGTTCCAAAAAGTAATAACAACGCGGCCAGATTGCTTCAGTCAATTAATGAAACAATTATTTCTGTGCTAAGAAAGTGCACTGCGTCAGTCGGGGAGGTCAACAGATTTACATTTTTAATCAGCCTGCTGCTGTTGTTGGGCCACGTCTCATATTGTCTTTTAAGTGTGTTATTGTGTTCTTCCCGTAATTAAGGTCTCAGTCATTTTATGGGCGGTTACCTAGCAACAGGTTTCCAGTTGCCACAACCTGGGCGTAATAACAGGAGCATCTGTACAACTCTGTGTAACACTGTCCAACAGGCCTGTTTCATTGCAGACATTCTGGCTCAAGTACAATGATAATTAGCTCCATGCAACTGAACCAGTGTGAATGAGTTAGTTTTCCCTGTGTTTTGAAAAGAGGTGTATACAAGTGCAGCTCTGACATTCTGGCTAGGACTCTTGTTAGATATCTGTGGACAGAAACATGGTTTATACTTCCTGCTTCACTTTCAACAGTGGTGAGAGGAAGTTTTGCTGAAATTTAGCTGAAATTTCACTGAAGACGAGTCATACAACTGTTTGTATGGCTCCCAATCTCCTTAATTAACCTTTGCCCGATGTCTTCTACTTATTGATCCAAAACTATCAATCTGGAAATTGCAGAGATGGAGCAGCAGTCTTAAATACTAAACATGCTTCCACCAAGTGGACCAATCACAGCTTTTGTGTCTATGAAGGTTCTCATTCATCCAGGTCATGGCCAGGTTAAAAAAGGCAACTGGACTTTTAGAGTTTTTTAAGAAGCCTTTCAACACCCATACGAGTAGCTTCTTGAGTTCTAGGGGACTGGTGGGAAGTTTGAACTGAAGCTTGCTTGTTTGTGTAAACAACCAGGAACCGGTGCAGCTAATTCCCATTAACCGTTAATGGAAATTAGCTGCACCGCTAACGCTTTTTTGGACAATCACAGCTCTTGCGGTCTGTGTCGCCACAATGCATACTTACATTTTTAGGGAGATGCACATCAGCCACAGTGCTACGGTCTGCATCTGTTCTGCGCTGCTGCTACAAGATTGAATTGACGCAGGAGTCTAAACACTACAGGTCTGGGATGCTAGGATGTTTGCTGAATGTCTTGAGGCATCCAAAACCTCTTTAGATTGCCACAAACATTAAGTTTGGGGACTGTATGTCTGGATAAAACTACTTGATTCTGCGGCATATAAGTATCCCAAATTGACAAACAATGGAAATGTTTTTTCCAGGCCACATTTTGTTCATAGACATCCAGCAAAAATATCATCTTGATGTAAAAATTACATAAAGAAAACCTAATTTATGGTTTTGGCACAAAGTTTAACCCTAACCCTAACCCTAGCTCTAACCCTAACCCTTAGCACTAATGCTTATATGTTTGACAGTACTGAATTTAATCTAAAGATGCTAAGCATGCTAAAAGACACTAGTTAGCCTTCTTGAATGTCCTTAGCTTTGCATATATTCTTCACCAGTTCTGATTTTATAAAAATAAAACCAAGGAAGCAATGATACATTAATACATCTAATCAGTTTTTCTTAGGTAAATAACCAACTTGAATGTACTGTATGTACCAAATCGGATGCATCAATCCATCAACGTAACGAGGTTAATCATCATTTAATTAGAAACGGGCTTCATTTTACATCACAGGTGATCAGATATTATGTTTGTCACATAAACACAACTCAATCACACTGAAAAGAGGAGTCACAAACACGGCCATGCTGCTCCCTGATGCCATCTGCTGGCATTGATTTATACTCGTCAGCCGCGATCCACTATTGTCGGCGTGACAGAGGAACTTCTGTTTGATTCAGAATTCATCTGTTTTCTTTGTACCGTACAGAAGCGACACAGGAGTCGCCTCAATGGGTATTTAGTCTCTCTCTGCACTAGAGAGGGAAGTCCAGGGGTCAAAGGTCCCAGACCACACCCCCCCACCAAAACACACACACACACATCCACACATAAAGAGGCTCTTCCCTGACCTCTGACCTGCTGACTCCTCATTTGTCTCACTTTCTCTGTCTGACCCTCTCTTTTCTTTCACTCCCACTCTCTCTCTCTCTCTTTCTCTCTCTCTCTTCCTTCCTCCGTCGCCTTTGTCAGGTAATTTATTTACACGGATAATTACTCTTTTCATTTACTACAAGGAAATGTTCAACATGGAGCCGGTGCTTATCTCGCGGCTGCGCTTTGAAGGAAAGTTCAGACGTTTTGTTTCTCTTTAACAAAGCCTCTGGAACGACCCAAAATATCGACGAGTACTGTTGGCGCATCCAAAGCCAGATATGGTTTATTGCTTGGTGCCAGAGGTGAAACACATCAGTGAGACAAAGATTTTGCCCTTCATTAGCATGAGCTTACTCTGACTCAATCCAGTATCCACCGTCTCGTCCTGAATGTGTATTTATCCGCCGCTTAAAATAGTCCCTCCCCCAAAAATACACAATTACCTCGTTTTTTTACGAAATGACTGAACCTCTTTTAAATACTGTGCCTTTAAGGAATGAAAAAGGCTTGGGACTGAGGCTGAATCTACCTGCCAGTACCTCTAAAGGTCACTTACATTAATTAATACATTAATACATGTATACATACGTTTCCTCATACGTTGAACACAACCAACAGGAAGATAAAATCTGATCAGGAACAATTTCTGTCTTTTGATCGTATAGAGTGGCCTGTAATAGACGCTTTTATCTGTTCTGCCTCCACAGACCAGACATGTAGGCAACAATAGATGCATGGGAACAATAAACAATCAATACACGCGGGCAGTGATATGATGTATTTGAGCTTTCCATGTCCGAATCCTCCGATACTGACTGTGTCTTTCACTGTAGTCTGTTTTTCGACAACGTTTTGAACTCTTGACCAAAAGCAAGGTTCACACGCACACACATATATACACAAACACCCTATTGACCAGCAGAGCGGTGGTCACTCGGTGGTCATCTGACACACATACACGTCCAGCCATAAGGCCTGAGGAGGGGTCAGCCGGTGTCCACGACGACCCATCCGAGGGTCAGTCTGGGGTCATTTGTGTTGCCACAGCAACAGAGGCAAAAGTCAGTCAGCGGTCAAACCTCGGACCCCGGGTCGGCGAACGGTCAAATGCAGAGACCGGATTGTCCACGCAAGCTCACACGTACACCTCTAAACTTCTGACGTCAATTTTCTGTGTGTGGACTGCCTTTGCTGAAATTTGTTTAGTAGGTGTGTGTTCAGTTTTATTGTTTTATTTTTGTTTGTTCTACTTCACATTAGCGCTTAAATTGTGTGTAAACTGTGGTTGGAATTACATCTTATATCGTTAAGGTTTTAGATATAATTTGAAAATTGTGATGATTTTCAAGGTCGTAAACAGTAATCCGTAAGAAAAACTGGTTTAGTATTTTAGTAAACAAGCTCAGAGTACTGTGTTTCTGTAATTTCAAAGATACAATATTATTAAGTTAGATTTGGGGGATCGTAATATATACACTTTATATATTATTAATCTGGCCATTTGAAAATTATGAGACAAAATAGAGGCATACCTTTGGAGGACAGACTGGCTCGGACGCTTCCTGTCGTTATACCCTGACTTAAAACAAATTTTAATTCTTGGCATTCGATTCACCTTGAGAGCTGTTTTTTTTTTCTTTTAGTGTGTTTAAAATTGTTTTATTTTATTTAATATTTATTTCACGTCTCTCTTGTTGACTCTTTATGGTTTTGCAGTGTGACTGTGGAGCCGTTTGGTAAATTCTGTTGTTTTTAAATGTGCTTTATAAATAGAAGTGACTTGGCTGAAGTTGAACAATATGCGATCAATAAGGAATAGACTGTATGCATTTTGTTGTGTGTATTAAAGTGTATATTATTAAATATGGTTTTCCATAAAACAAGAGAAAATGTACTTACAAAGCCAACGTTTACCCTTCAATATCTCTTTCTATAAAACTGGACAGTGGATTGTCCTCCAG
This sequence comes from Planiliza haematocheilus, assembly GCA_005024645.1. Classification (NCBI taxonomy): domain Eukaryota; kingdom Metazoa; phylum Chordata; class Actinopteri; order Mugiliformes; family Mugilidae; genus Planiliza; species Planiliza haematocheilus. The sequence continues at coordinate 3,246,865 of SRSE01001373.1, forward strand.
CCCTCATAGTACAGACAAATAGTAAAACAAAAATTATATTATAAATGGATGAAAAATCTAAATATAATTCCAGTATATTTGCAATAGTTTATCATTAAATTGACAAATTTGAAGTACCTAAACTATATTTAGATTTTTTTTTATATTTATAATAACAATTTATATTATTATATATTACAACTCTATATTTAGATTGAATTTAATATATGTATACTTTGGAATAGCTGTATTTTTATAAAAAAAATGAAATTTTTTTAGTATTAACATAATGATAGAACATAATGAACTGGTTCAAAAAATCTGATCATTTCTATAATTTCTATATGTATTTATACATATGTATGTATTTATAAAAATACATATTTTGCCTTAGTTGATATAAAAAAAATTTAATTAAATAAAACTGAACATACTCCAGATACAAAATTATGTGTATTAAAGCAAATTTTATTTCACCAAATACAACTTTTCATGTTAACCCTTTTCATTTTTAGCCATTTATTCCTATAATATCAGGCATCTCTTCATATTTATGGTTAAGGCTGTGTTTGACTTCTGAATGTCTCAGTTTTAAAATAAACATCTGATTAGGAAATGTGCTCATCTGTCGGCCGTTTGCAATCAATACGAAGAAACTGACTAATTATTCTTTCTTTTGCTTAATGCTTTTTAAAAAATGTAATATTTGCATGCTATTTAATTAGTATTTTTTAATGACATGTGCAGTTTATTTAATAATACCATAATAGAAATGACCATTAGTTTGTCAAGTTAAAATAATTTCTTCGACCTGCTCATTGCCTAATAAAGTTTCTGCTCCTGCTTTTGTGCTTCCAGTTTCTTCCTGAATGCACTGAAAACACGTAAATGTTTCAATTTATTTATTATATAGTCAAGACATGACCGTAAAAGAAAAAAAAAAAAGTTTTGATCAACAGAAATGATCATGAACAGAAATTGAAATGAATGTCTTGTGTCGTTTCCATTCTGTCCAGCAGGGGGCTCTGCCGTCCACAGAGAACCTGCGCGGGACAGTGACCTGGCCTTCAACTCTACACCTCTCCTTAGGCAAAGGGACCCGGCCTTCAACCCTGACCTTTGACCCCACCGCCGGGTTCAGCCTGGGGTTGGCTCTCACATGCCGAACACGGTACGGGTTCAGAGAGGGGTCAGTGGGCAAGTGCTGCTGGGAGTCCCTACAATGATTCAGCTGCTGCTGCTGCTTTGATCACGAGAGCTTCAACCTCTGACACTTTATTCACGGTTTTGATCAGACAACTTCTCGTGACGCATTTCCTGAACAATAACAGGAGTTGGTCCAGGATCACGTTATAGAAATATAAAAAAGAATTGATTGTTTTGGATTAGATTAGGTTAAATTAGATTAGATCAGATTAGATTAGATTCGATTTGATTCAGTTAACTGGCAAAATGTAGTTATTACCAAGTAAAGGGAATACTTCTTCAACTCTATCAACCTGAATGCTGCACTATAAATAAAAAGACTTTGTGTAATGAGTCAATTGTAATTACATCTTCTGATTGGTTGCTTCTGAGCTGGTTCAGTTTTACATCCGTGTGTCTTTTTTTTTCTAAATTCTCAGTGTTTTACTGTGATAAACTGATTTTTCTGACTAACTGCAAAGAACAGAAAAACAAAGTTAGTAACTCATGGGTAACTATTTAGGAGTTAGAACTACATATGTTTTATATATAAGCTGGTGGAGACCAAAAACAGAGGCAGTAGTTTAAGAAACTATTGATTGACTATTTACACCGATACTACTCTGTTTTAATATTCCTCTACTAGTGTTAATAATAACCTCAGCTATGTTTTTGTTGTGATGACCCACTGAGCCAGAGTGCCAAGCAGCATGAACAACACTGAAACCGACGCCGCTAAATGGAATTCAGCTCTCGTCCGTATTGGTATCCACACCTGTGCTTCCCCCGCTGTGACGTGTCAGCGTGTCTTTGATGAATACAGCCCATTCTGGGCGTATGTAATGTACAGAAGAAACGCAGGAGAACCCTACACTGGGCAAAGCACGCCGAGCACAACAGGAATTTCTGCGGCAACCATCTTAGAGCCGCCCACAACAAAAGCTGCGGCAGCCATCTTAGGCAGGGCGCCGGCTCGGTGAAGACGCGCCGTCCCCCGGCAAATCGCGCTCCTGCTGCTTGTTTACCTCAAAGGCGCTCTTTGAAATCCAGTCGGCGCAAACGGCAGCGTCACTTCCTGCCCCGCGGAGGTCACGGCGGGGTCGGTCCGGGGTGGAACACAGGTCACTGCAACTTGAGGTCAAAGGTCACCCTCATCGTCCGTTGTATGAAACTGGTTAAACGGCCATTTATATTAATTTATAGTCATTGTTTGTAATGCTTCTGTTTGATAAAAGGCTCGGCTATTTGAAGAAATAAGTCGCATGTCGTCTGAAGTCACCTGTGCGTATCTGGAGGCCGAATAAAAATACCACTACTAACACTCTTGTTAGTAAACCAAATACGATTCATTGCTTTGGGAATATGGGGAAAAGAAGAAATTAAATGAATGATTAAAGAATCAATACAAAATGAAATGATAATTAAAGGTCATAAGGGAAGGCAGTGGACGGTCCAGTCAGGGTGGGTTCAGTGTGAGGGTCAAACTGAGTTCAGTGTGTTGTATTTATGTGTACTGTATTTTTGTAGCGAGCACGTAAATCCCTTTGGATATCTACAGGAGAAATGTGATGGAAACACTGTCATACTTGTTGTCATTTGGAAGTATATTTGCTAAATACCATTCAATTTACCCATTTTTATGGACATTCAGTGACGGTTTATGCGGAATATCTGTGCAAAATGTTCGACTAAAACGTAACCAAAGTTGCAATATTTAGATTAAATCGTGACCTCCAGGTCAAAACATTACCAGTATTGTAGTCTAGGGTTTAATTGTCCTCTAGTTTTCTCCTGCTAAACATTGACTTTAACTTCCCGCTGCATTCATTTGAAGTGGAACTGAATATCTATCTTTTTTACTGCTGTTTTCTTTTCGTTGTCAGTGATTTTATTCTGTTTGTTATTTCACACTCTGCACATGTCAAATAAATGTGTTTGTCGTATTTTTTTCTAAATGTAATTAAACTCCACAGCGGGGCATAATCTTCACATCAGTTAACATCAGTTAAAAATAATAAATACATAAATAAATAACACGGAAGAAAAAAAAACATAATTGGGCAAACAAATGAGCAGTATCACTCTTGGGGAGACAGCTTTGTTAAAGATGTCACACTTCACCAACATAAAGGTTCAGAGCAATGAATTGCCAGAAGCAGCAAGTGGGGCGGCCATGTTTGTCCTCAGACGTATATGCTAACTAGCCGATTTCCATTATGTCCTGTTTTTGAGGGTCAGCGAAGGTTCAGTCGGGGTTCAAATCCAGGGCAGAGAGAGCCAAGGTTCATGTTGATGTCACCGACGCTTGCTTGGGTTTTCACTGATATCTAGCAATTCGGTTAAGGGTTAAGTCCAGCGAGCTAACCCGTGCCACGGCAAAGGGCGCAGACAAAATGTAGACATTAATACTTACCAACTTTAGAATTTAATTTAAAGTGCAAATTCAGGTTAAAGGTTCACGAATGTTTCCGTCTTTTAAATCAGTTTACATGTGTCTGGTTCACTATTTACTTCAGCTCCAAGTCATAAAGCAGATCTTGAGCTCGAATCCAAGAGGAAACCGTGTCCCTGCTTTGATCAGACTTTATTGGTCGTGTCAACCGGGACAGGCTGAAAACGACAAGCTGACTGCCGCTTATCAGGGTGTATAGAGAGGGACGCCACCACAGTAAATATGCTGGTGTTTTATGATACTCTAACGACGAAGCAGATTGATCTATATTAACATCTTCGAACATACGAGGGCGTCTTGTTATCAGCGGAAAGCTACACCCACGCTAAGGACTTATTTTCGCATTTATTCAATAAATTCCTTTGGTTTATTTGGGTGTTTTGGAAATGGAGACGCGGAGGAAAGGTTTCGGCGCTGCGTGCGTCAGACATGAGAAAGAGAGAGGGCGGAAGATGGAAGAGGAGGGCAGAAACGTAGCGGGTTCAGCAGCAGGGCAACGACTCTCATCCTATTCTCCATCACACACACACACCCTGGGGGCACGCAACCCAGCATGCTGCCATGCATTAAGGTGTGTGTGTGTGTGTGTGTGTGTGAGTGAGGGAGGGAGTGTGTACCAAATGAGCGCCTTCTGGTCACTCCGGCTCCAACACAACGAGGGAAAAGGTGGAAGCGTTCGAGCCTCTCTAACATTATAATACATTCAAATTAACAGCTTTCATAATCAACGCCGAGAAAAGGAGTAGAGAAAAAAAACAAGTAGAGGAGTGAGAGCTAATTGATGGTTGGGATTAGAAATAACAATATCTTGAGGCGCTACACGACACAGCAGGTGTGCTTGCCAGGAACTGCTTTTTTGTGACATAATCCATATCCCACAAACTAGTATAATGTTAAAAATGTAATGCAGGATTTTAATTGTACATAAACATCTGCTACATTCAAGCCCTTAGCAAAATTAGCTCACACAATGCTGACTAAGCTAGCAGGTAACTCTTCTCTCAGTTTCACAGTATTACTGAGTTTTAAATCTTTTTTTTTCTGCTGTGATATTTCCACTAAATTACCTAATTTGAGAGCTTTTACGGGAGAGAGCATGTTTGTGTAATTACTCTCGCTGCCAGTAGGGGGAGACACACATTCAGAGATGGGGCTTTAATGAGGGTTGGCTTTAAGAGTAGTAAGCTGTTTCCCCCCGTGACACACCCCAAACATTGGGCCAGATGTTGTTTGACTTGTTTGACTTTTGCGTTTGTGTCTGAGAAAGAAAAGCTTCACCTGTTGTACGTCGTTGCTAGGCTACAGCAAGCCTTTAGCTGTTTTTCAGAGCTGTGTTTATTCCTCCAATTCCTAGCATAGTAAAGTGAGTCTACGATAAATTGAATTGAGATGCAGGACGGACAGGCGGGATGTGAACCATTAGAGAGGAGATAACTATAAAGACTGACACAAACATACACAAGGCAGACAGAGGTACGACCACGCCAGTGCGACGCTGGGACAACAGAAGTGCTTCAAAACACAAGTGTCCAAGATTTAAAGATAATCTGGATTTCTAAGCGATCATGTCAGTAGTATTTCACAGAGCAGTCCATCTATTCATCCGAAGGTAAAGGAGGAAAGGTATACACATACGTGTGTACAGATGGGCGTTGTCATGGTAACTCAAAAGACTGAGACACCCCCTAGCTAGCTCTCAATCGCTCTATCGCTTTCCTCAACAGACTGGGGCTAGTGAGCGTCTTCATTAGGTTGGGAATTGGGCAGAAAGAAATGACAAACAATAACTACTTTTGTGTGTGTGTGTGTGTGTGTGTGTGTGTTTTAATTCTCGATCTCTCTCTCTCTCTCTCTCTCTACGGTACCGTCTGCGGTGCTCTCTCTATCTATTTGTCCTCTCCCCGTATCTCTCTCTCCATCCATTGTCGGGTCATTGTGAGGTCGGAAGGAAAAATGAGGTGCTTCCTTGCCACTGATGAAAATCTCTCTCTCTCACGCACGCACACACACACACACACACACACACACCAGCTTCCATCACTTGCCGTGTTCTCATTTCCACATGTACCGTACCTCCCACGGTGCCTCTCTCCGTCGCCCTTTCGGACCACTTCTTTTTGTGTTTCTCATTCTTGCAGCTGATCCTTTGCGTCGGCACTGAAGAAGAAATTGCATTTTGTCGGGAAGTACTGTGTTCAGAAAGTATCCTCAAGTGTGGATCATTGCCCGCTTTGTTCCAGGGATAACTAGGTTATTAAAACATGAATAGCTGTATTACACTTAGAATATAGAACAACTAGGCCTATTATATATTCAACTATATAAGGCAGACAGTGTCACAGAGACGTACAGTATGAACTACAGCAGGAGAAGTGTCTACAAGTAACTTGCAGTACACACCGATCAGCCACAACATTAAAACAGGAGAAGATGAAAACATTGACCGTGTTGTGACAGCTCAGTCTTGTGCTGGGAAACTTTTGCACCTTGCATTCGTGTGGATGTTACTTAGATATGTAGCACCCACCTAGACCAGACCAGGCACCCCCACCCCATAGCAATGACACTCCTTGATGGCAGCAGCCATCCCCAGCAGGATGCAGCCTGACACAGGAACACAAACATTTTAGGAAAAACGACATGAAAAGCAGCACAAGGTGTTGTGACGTGGCCTTCAAATTCACTCGATCCCAAACTGGTCAAGTATCTATGGGATCACACAGTGAAAGACCCCAACTTACAGCATTATGTTGCCAGACACCACAGGACACCCTCACAAGGATCATGCCCATTCTCCGATGAGTCACATCTGTTTTGAATAACACAATAATAGGAAGGTGGTCATAATGTTATGCCTGATCACTTGAAAGCATCGGTCTTGAACAGAAATGGAATTATATACTCTCTTTTGGGCAGTGAAAGCGAAGGTGTGCGTGGAAATTTTAAAAACAGACCATAGCCTGGCCATATTTCTCAAGAAGTGCTACGCCTCTTTTATTTTCCTTGTTTGTGTGTGAGCTGAAACTTTCTGATTAAGTCTGGGTGAAAGTTTTCAGCATAGCTTCTATTTGAAAGGGTGTGGAAAAATATTTACTTAGCTTAGGAAATAGGAGAATGTTTTCAGCCCACGAATGAACTCCTAATCCTCCAGTTTACTAGAAAAAAAAATAACTCACAAAATGTGTAGACACACTTTCAGTAGACAGGGAGAGTGTGATGAATTACAGTAAACACTGTCTAAAGTAGCTAAGATAGATGTATAAAAGCTCTGTGATGTATGAAAATATGAAGTAAAGTACCTTGCATTTGTACTTACATAAGTGCAGTCCTTGAGTTAATGTGCTTTTCACTACTGCTTTACATAATGCATTTACAGCTCTTAAGGGCTAAGCCTGTTGTCGTGGTTATTGCTCAGGCTGTCCTTGAGCTGTGGTCGAAGAATGCGGTTAAATATATGGTGTCATGCATATGGATATGGGTAAAGACCTGTACGAGTTAAGAATTCAAACACAAGAAACTAAACCAGAATATAAGAAAAGAAACCTTTAAATGACACCATGTATCAGAGATTAATTAGATCCGTACTTGAGTTAAAGAAAATCCATCCTAATGCAAATACATGAGTGGTTGTGCAAGACACTCAAGTGCACTACACTCCTTTTTCAAACTACTGGGCCTTTCTGCAGGACGTCAGAGCTGAGTGATTCATCTCAGGAGCTCTGCCCTCTGCTGGTGAATCTAGACATAGACAGCGACAGAGGTGCGATATTTTACAGGTGCAGTGACTTTTTTGTGATGTTAGTTATTGCACATATCAATTGTGGATTATTTTAAGGATACGTTTTTATCTTAAGATTTATGTTGTGTGTTTAGTTGTGCAACATTATTATGGGTCTTCGTAGGATTAACTTACTTTCATATTTATGTCTTTATCTGCTCCTGCACTTTATTTAACATGTTTATCATTTCTGGTGTTATCTGAGCCCCTCACAGACTACTTTTGGTTCCTACCTTTCTTTGTTTATGGAGGGACCCTGCCATACAGCAGATACACTTGATAGAATCATAAACTGTCAAAGGGATTATTTGGAAGGAGAAGCAGCAGATACAGGTTTTTTTTTTTTTTTAATATTGCTCTTCCTTCAGTGAAACTATGAACAAAATCAATTTTCAAAATCAGCATTAAGCTAATATTAATAGTGCTTTTCCGGTTCCAATAATCACGTATATAATGATTTCGCTATAGTGGTTGTTCCTAACAGTTGGGTAATGTGCATTACGGGGACCACAGTCAGAAGTCCTTGTTCATCGTCGTAATATGTTGGTTGGATGAGGGATAACCCTTTTTACAGCCATGTGTATTTTCTTTACTCAAAATGGTAATGACACCAATAAGATCATCAGGTAGTGGTGTTTAACAGTAGCGTTAACCAATGCATGACTCGCCAAAGGACTGAAGTTTAAACTGACTCCCAAGCGCCACCTGGTGGTTTGTTTTGATACTGCAATTGTAACGTGGTGGCAATAGACAGATAAAATTAGATCAATTAAATCGCGAGGATGAAGTAAAGTCGGAAGAAGTGAAATGCAGAGAAAATAATTACCAAAATTATTGCTGTTTATTAATTCAAATTAATCTCTGAGGGGTACCAGTGAGGTAGTATTTGACTTCAATAAAGTTGATGGATGCACAAGAAATAGATTTTTTTTCCCCCTACTCGACCAACAATAATGCACTAAAAATGTTTTATGTGTATTTAAACAATTATTCCACAACCCTACTTATACCATGGAATGCAAGGCCTTATACCATGGTCCATAATCCTACTGTTTTAAAGTATAAAATCAGTGGAGTGTCTCTTGAATTGCAAATGTTACTTCTGTTGAGTACTTCTTAAATTGGCAAAGAAGGAGATTATCTACCTATAAAATCTAAGTTTATAGACACATATTAATCGAGATCAATACATTCTGAAGAGATTTCACATACAGTATAATAATTAATGTTAACTCCATCATGACCTGGACTGTTTTCATGATATACTACATGAAAACAGTCCACAGCTTGGTTGATTTAATGTTTTGCATGACAGTATTCTTATTGGAGGAATTTGTACATCAAACTTGGATTGTTTTTTGCACATTTAACACAAATTAACTTTGTCTAGGCTTCCAAATGACTGTAATGCAAGAGATCTAGTGAATTAGAAGTCACCAGCATGTGGCAGTGTTACATGAACATATGAATGAACACATCTCTCAATATAACTGGATGCAGTAGTTATCCCATTGATAATTTCATCATTATCATTATCATTATCATTATTTTTACGGTTTTCAAATTAGGGCGACCATTTTGTTTTGAAAGTCATAAAAAAGCAATGTATTGGGTCGGATGTGTATTCTCTTAAAACAGTACCATAATCCTAAAAAAAACCCACAAAAAACAGCAAAAATAGCTTTATTTTTCCTTAAGTGTGATGTTGAGCACACGAAATGTAACTTTTAGCTTCATTATTACCAAACTTACATAGGTTTTAGAAGACATAAAAATAATCGAAAAACCACGGTCCAGTTTAAACGCAAAATCTGCACCTTTATTGTTTGACCACTAGATGACAGTGTTGTATAAATGTTCTTTAGCCACTTGCGTTCCCAACAAACTATTTCTTTCTTGCATCCCTCATAATTATATATATAAAAAATGTAGGTTAATTCCACGTTCTGACAAGCATTTCATTTTGCTATACACTGCTATATAACACTTCATCTATAACTAAACATTCTACCATAAGGATTTCAGTTTACACAGTAATGACATATTACTCATAATGTTCTTATATAATCTTAGTTAGCTCTTAGCTCATCACACATTTCATGACAAAATAAAAAACATGTACATGTGTCATGTTATTAAATATGAATTACAAAAATAATCCCTGTTTGAATTCTTTACTGTACTGTACATTCATATTAGTGCAGCAGCTTAATCGAAACTTAAACGAGGCACATAACAATTGGCACTTGCAGAATCCTGTCTGACGTACGCTTGTCCAGCACACATGGAATAAAACCAACACAACATGTTGACGTAGGCTGCTCATCAAGGGTAAAATACAGGTCACATACAAGTGGCACATCGTGATTGTGACAAAATAAATGTGCAGATATGGAAAGAAAGATAAAGAAGAATGTTCTGACTGATTGCAGAGCGTATGTGCAGATATTGCATGATTCAGAGAGTATCTCTAACATGTGCATAACAATGCATAAGAATAAGTGCCAAGAACCCTCAGTGCAGGGTAGAGAGGTTCAGTGAATCTGCAGTGGAAAGTGTGGAGGTGGATCATTATGCCAGAGCTGAGTGTGTAGAAGGACAGAGTGCCAGCAGGCCAGTCTAGATACATTGCTACTCTGTTGGAACTAGACACCGCAGGTGTGAGTGTCTTCTCTCCTCCGTGCAAAGCAATGTTCCTGTTGCAGTCGAATGCCCAGGACTTGTCATTCCACCCAAGCAAAGAGTCATCCTCCCGTCCTTTCCTCTTGATTGATTTGTACACCACTCCGACAACAGTCGGCCCCTTCCACTCCACCTCCCAGTAGCAGCGCTCAGTAAGACCATTTGTACATAGAACCTGGAACCTGTATTCAAACCTGTCTGGGTGATCGGGATATGGCTGCACCTGCAATACCATTGTCACTTGTTTATCACATTGAGACAGTAGGAATTTCTTGTTGGCTGTGTTGGGGTCTAGTGTGAGCTCACAAGCATCTGGCAGGAGGGAACAAGACACAGTTTGTTTAAAGATCAAATACCACGGCATAAATCCTTAAAAGTAGAGATCTATAAGTGGAAAAGTGAAAGTCGAGAGTGATACTTACATTTTCTGGGCCCAGGTACAATCCTACATGCTCCACAATGATCAACTCTGAAGCAAAAAAAAAAAAAAAGGATATTGTATCACCATCAGATGAATTTAACGAGTACCAGAGGCCAGATGAACAAGTGACTTTTGTTCGGTGACTACAACTACCTGAGTAGCAATTGCTACACAACCAACTGCTGCCTATACACCAGAAGTCCCGAAATGTTTTAATTTCCACAGGAACTAAAATTGTTGAACTAAACATGTTCTCTCTGTGTCTGCATGGGTTCTCTCTAGGTACTTCCTTCCATCAGAAGACATGCTAGTTAGGTTAATTAAATGCATTCTCATGCATTGGTGGAGTGTGGTTGACTACATCTCTGTGTTAGCCCCGTATTCGATTGGTGACCTGTCCAGGGTGTGCCCCACCTTTCGCCCAATAACGACTGGGAGACCTCCAGAGGGCAAGCAGTTACAGAAAATGACTGAACATTATTTGCCTATCCTGCAGAGATTTGTCAGTATGGTTTTGCAACAAAGCAAAACAGTGATTACGCATAATCTTAGGTAGATCTCATTGTTAGTATCAACGTTGGTGTACCGGAGAGTGTCCAGTCTCCACCGTGGATTCTCAAGTCCAGCACAGAGCAGCTTATACCCTGAGACTCCTGGATGATTGTAGCTCAGGTCCAGCTCTCTCAGGTGTGAGGGGTTGGAGCTCAAAGCAGAGGCAAGAGAAGTGCAGCCTTCCTCTGTAACCAGGCACCCTGACAACCTGTGGGGAGTACACATTAAAACCATTGACTGTATATATTAGGTTTAAACCCCTTTTAAGCCCTTTTCAGCAAAGATTCTCGATTACTTACCCGAGCGTTTCCAGTCTACAGTTTGGACTTTGCAGACCAAGACACAGGCACTGAACTCCTAAATCCTGCAAATCATTGTTACTCAGGTCCAGCTTTCTCAGACTGGAGGAGCTCAACAGTAAAGCTGAGCCCAGAGTTAAACAGCCACTCTGAGACAAGTTACAAGACCTGAGCCTGGAGAGGAAGAATCGGTGACAGGTGTTTTTAGTTGCTTCAGTCAGCTGTAGGAATAGAAACAAACGTAGAATCTGAAACACTTATGAGTCAGTGAAGTGAACAGACCTGAGATTTTCTAGTCGACAGTGTAAACTCTGAAGTCCATCACACAGTTGCTTCACTCCTCTGTCGTGCAGGTTATTGTCGCTGAGATCCATTTCTCTCAGACTGGAATACTGGGCCTTTGTTAGCTCGCAGCATCTTGACGTAAGAAAGAAAAGACAATGAAAAAGAAATGGCATACTTCTAATACACAACAATAAATTATTACACTAAATGGAGGCACACTGGCTTTTAATTGGATACAGGCTTCTACAAAACAGCAACACATTAATTTGAGATGTGTTTATAATAAATACTGTACAATTTATATGACTGTGGTGCATTATACTGGATAGGCATCGATCTCTGTTTCATAACCAGCCGCTTCACTTTTGGATTTCGTTCAGAATTGTTGCTCAGGGCCGACTCTTTCTGGCGGGAGGAGCAGAAGCTCAGGGCTAAGGCCAAAGAAGTGCAGCCCTCCTCTGTAATCTCACAGCTTGACAACCTGCATGTGGAAATGTATCATTAATTTGTGTTGAGCTTTGTGTCTCATTACACAGATTATTATTATTATTGTTATTATTATTTTCCTTTCAGCTTCCAGTATCCATGATGCACAATGAAGTTTCTGTCATCCACCTGAAATGGGCATTGTGTGCAGTGACATGCGTTGGCTTGGCTTAGCAATTGTTTGTTTGTCATGATTCTGGTTTTCAATCATTCATTAAATCATTGACTTACTTAATCAGTCTGGTGGGTTATGTTTCCACTGACTTTGTTTGTCATGTTTTATAGTTTACATTCACTGTGTCTTTAGGATCCAGATTAAAATCATCTGTAACCAGTGTCATCATTGGTTCTTGGAATAACTGCAAGCAGGAAGAGGAAGAAGCAATCCAGCAGAGAGAAGTCGAGGCTGAAGCTGCATTAGCCTTGCAAGAGGAAACAGCTACTAAATCATACAAAACATGACTTTCCAAGAGTAAACATTGACTCGTGTTGCCTTTGAGTACTGGGCACAGGAACAGAGGTGTGCCGATATACAGCCTTACTTGAACATGAACAATGGGCACCATTTCTATCAGCATTGTAGTTGTAGTCTGATAACAGTGTAATTAGTCAGTCAGAGCTAGCAGACAAAGGAGTAAGCCCAGAGGAAGCCGGACAGATATACTGACCTGAGAGCCTCCAGTTTACACTGCGGACTTCCCAAACCAGCGGAGAGCTGCTTCACTCCTGAATCCTGCAATTTGTTGTAACTCAAGTCCAGCTCTCTCAAGCTGGAGGACTCTGAGCTGAGAATGGGAGCCAGAGCTTCACAAGATAGGTGTGAGAGCTGACACTGGTCCAGTCTAAATTAGGAATCCGACAAATGGGAAAAGACAGTTAAGATGCAACCATGCAACCATGAACCACTGAACCATGCAATAAAAACAGATTTCACCTATGATTACCAAAGTCTGCTCTAGTCTGCACTAGTGAGGGGCAGTTGGCAAAAAAGTCTGTTGAGGGGAACAGGCCCTGATCTGACCTCAGTTGCAGTCAATCAAATCAATTGAGTTGTGGCAGGAACACGAATGCCTATGTAATGTTGGTTGCAGTTCACACTTCAACTGTTGCCCTCGCAAAAGTTTGCATTAGAGTTTAATTCCAGTACACCAGTGGACTGATGATAGTTACTTCCACTTGAGGCAAAAAAATTAACTTTGTACAACTTGTGAACAATGTGAACTGTATTGGAACAAAACCGACCTGTGATCTCAAATAAAATCTATCCTAAAAGATCTTATCTGCAAGTATGTACATCACTTAAAACAACTCTTACAGTGCAGTTCTTGAGATTTTAACCAACGGCATCATTCTCATAAGGACCTCCTCTGATTTTGAGTATTTCTTCAGGTCAAACACATCCAGGTCTTTTTCTGATAACAGTAGCACATAGACCAAGGCTGACCACTGAGCAGGAGAGAGTTGGGCTCTAGAAAGACTTCCTGTCCTCAGGTACTGCTGGATCTCATCTACGAGCGAAGAGTCCTTCAGTTCACTCAGACAGTGGAACAGGTTAATGCATCGCTTTGGTGAGGGATTCTCCCTGATTTTCTTCTGTATGTAGTTCACCACTTCCTGGTTGGACTCTGGGTTGCCTCTCTTTTGTTTCAAAAGGCCTTGTAAGAGATCCTGATTTGATTTCCAAGAAAGTCCCACAAGGAATCTGAGGAACATGTCTAGGTGTCCATTTGGACTCTCCAGGGCCTTGTCTACAGCTTTCTTACAGACTTGAGCTGTAGACACTTTTCCGATAAACTTACGCAGATGTTGGAGAAGTGTTCGCCTTTCAGCCATTACATCCTTGCCCTTATTAAACTGTGACATCACAACATAAAGTGCTGCCAGAAACTCATGAATGCTCATATGGACAAAGCAAAACATCTTGTGTTCATTCAGCCCATCTTCTTCTTTGAAGATTTGCGTGAACACTCCTGAGTAGACCGATGCTTCGCTAATGTGAATGCCACTGTTCATTAAATCTGTCTCATAGAAAATCAGATTTCCTTTCTCCAACTGGTGGAAAGCCAGCTTTGCAAGTGACTTGATGATTGTGATGTTCTTGCTCGTGTCATACTTCAGTGCCGTCTGTTTGATCTGAAACACCAAGAATTTCGTATACATCTCCGTCAGAGTTTGAGGAACTTCATTTCTCTCCTCGTCTCCTAACATTTGCGTCAGAACTGTAGAAGTGATCCAGCAGAAGACTGGAATGTGGCACATGATGTGGAGGCTTCGTGATGCTTTAATGTGGGAGATGATTCTTCCACACAGCTGCTCATCTCTGAATCTCTTCCTGAAATACTCCTCCTTTTGTGGGTCTGTGAACCCTCTCACTTCTGTCATGATGTCAACAAAATCAACAGGGATTTGGCTGGCTGCTGCCGGCCGTGTGGTTATCCAGAGTCTAGCAGAGGGGAGCAGCTTCCCCTTGATGAGGTGGGCCAGCAGATCACCCACAAATAGGGGCTCATCAACAGAGCATTCGTCAGTATCGCTAAAGTCAAGGTGAAGGCGGCTTTCGTCCAAGCCATCAAGCACAAAAAGAAGTTTAAATTTACTCTTGTCATAGTTTGTATTTCCTGAAGCCTGTAGTTTTGTAAAGATGTAATTAAGTGCCTCCACGTGGATGTCTCGGCTTTCCCTGATACATTTGTGAATGAGCTCAGCAAAACAAAACCTTTTCCCCTTCAGTAAATTCAGCTGGCGGAAGGTGAAAGGAAATGTTAGATGCACGTCCTGATTGGCTCTCCCTTCAACCCAGTCCAGGATGAACTTGTGCACCAAGAATGTCTTCCCAATTCCCGCAATCCCATTAGTCAGAACTGTTCTCACAGGTGTGTTTTCACCAGAAGGGTGTTTGAAAATGTCGTTGTGCTGGATCGCTCTCTCGGTTCCTCCTGGTTTTCTCAGCGTCATCTCAATGTGCCTGACCTCGTGCTGCCTGTTTACATCTACATCATTCCCATCTATGATGTAGAGCTCAGTGAAGATGTCGTCCAGATGTTTCTTGTCATTTTGCCTCGATGACCCCTCTCGTATGCACATAAACTTGTTCTGGAGGTTTGACTGGAGCAAGCGTTGGTACGATGTGATGGGTTGTGGAGGCGTTGGTCCTTTTACCAAATAATCTGCAAGGAATACAGGATTCAGTCTATGCACAACAAGCACAAAGGAGTCTTTCAGTAGGGGTGTCAGATGGAAGATCGGAATCCCAGTAACTTTGGAAAAGTTGAAAAACATTCTCATGAAAAAAGCTATGGCCTTTCTCTGCAATCTTTTAACTATCATGCGGTAACCTAACTTAAAAACCACCCCGTGTAAAATGACATTCCTCAGAAGAAGCTACCACCATGACAGAACATAAAGTTTGCAAATAGGATAAACCAGATACCAGGTATTTGCAAACTGGTGTCTGCTAAAATGTATTGCACACATGCCGGTAAGACTCCTTCAATCCTGAGCTTAAAAAAGAACAGGACATCACTGGTGCATTGTGTATGTGTTTGTGTGTGTGACTTCAGACCATTTATGCACTAAAAGAAATGTCATGAATGATCAGAATAGCAGCTAAATGTCCAGACAATAAACTGTTTCAGTCTCACCTTCAGCTTCAGGTTGAGAGGTGACAGTGTTATGGAGAGCTGAAGGAACGTGCTGAATGGGAAAACCCATTGCACTCTCCTCAACATCAGTGGCAAACCCTTGGAGAGACATTAGAGGGAGATACAGACATGTAAATACAAAGAAAACGATCAGAGAGGCCTTCCTATGTACTTATAATGATATTTTAGTGTCATTTAGCTTCTGAAATCCTGGACTCACTGGAGGGCTGAGAAACACTTTCTGAAATCGGCTCCACTAAATCATTCCTGCCGATCTTCTTCAGAACTTCCACTGCGATGTGCAGAGCTTCAGGAAGGCTGTAGGTCTGGATCATCTGATCCACCGTGTCCTGCCTGTCGGCCTCCTCCAGCCGGCTCTTCGGGATAGCCGGGAAGCCTTTTACGACACCAGCCTGCTTCAGGAGCCACTGGAAATGCTTGAACTCATCATTTGCCAGGTCCTGGAGAACCCCGAAGAGGACCTCCACTGGTGATGCCATGACTGGTACCTGCTCACTTGAGACACAGTGGCAGTATGAGACAACTTCAGCAATTTGAAGATTTATTTAGTGAACCGGATGTTTCCGTCTCTCTGGGAAACTTGTCAAGACACCTGGTGTTGAATTAGGATTTGAATTAGGAATGGTTTACACCACCCATCAAAATATGATTCAATCAATCATGGCAACACTTGAGATTTAAGAGCAGGAGTTTATGTTAGTAGTACCCATACATATTCCTCCTGAGGTGTGCTGTGTTAGCCTCCAGACCTGCCCTCTCACTTCACTACTTTGTCAGGTAGAGATACTGGATGGGAGAAGACTATATGTAGTGGACGTCTGATGTAAATATTCTCTGAGAGAAGATGAAAGATATACTTCTGTCTTAAAGGCGGCATTCTGCAAAATGACTCACTCAACTTAAGCACTATGATGTCAAATGTGAACACTGAACAGACCCTTTGTCTGTTAACTAATTTGTGCGGAACCCATGGCATGTCTACAACCAGACTGTTTGTTATGGTGACAAGACACTGGAAATTACAAATCTTTGACTGTATTACCACATACATGTAAACATTCATCGCTGTGAGGAAATCCTTCTGGTAGTTCCACATTTTAACAGGAACCATAACTTGCATTCTTCTCTTTCTCTCACACACACACACACACAGGTGCACCCTCCTCCTTTTTGTCCTCTCAGCTTAATGCCAGTCATAGGTTAGAAACGCATGCGGTAGTTTAACACTCGTTTCCATTAAATTAAACACATATCTTAAATCAACAGTACTGTGTGTGTTTTGCAAGACAAAAATCCTGTTTTTGTATCACACAGAGTCACTGAGTTATAAGATAGGCAGAAAAGGTGTATATCCTATGTATAGATATGGAGTATTTTGATATATATATATTGTGGCAGAGGGAGATATATATGCAAACAAATAAATAAATATTCTATTCAATTAATTATTACTGATTTCTCTTGTGGGTCAATAAAGTCTATCTACGTCAAAGTCTTACAATTAGACAAAGTTTACGTTTAGCCTTTTCACAACATGAGTTTTATTTCTTCCTTTTGGACAAGGAAGTAAAATATGTCCACAGCAAACACACAAAGTCTGTTACACTGAATATAAAAAAATGAATTGATCAATACCTTGATGGGGTAGATCCTGGTTTCCAAAGTCAGACACATTCAGATGATTGGAGAGAAGCGCACTGATAATCTCATTGTCCAAAGTGGTGGAAATACAATCAGGGTGGTGCCTATGCTGTAACTCCTCCACCTCATATTAACAGCATAAGCATACAAACCACTGTCTTCAACGTGATTTAACAACCTAAGAGTCAAACACCAGTGTTCCCTCAAAAGCAAAGACAAAGTCCGGTCTTATATGGGCATTCCAGTCTTTTGAAAAACAGGAAGAAGAACCAAGCGAGCTTTATTCACCCAGGGGTGCCCTTGCCTGGGTCCTAATGCTAGACTACACCCTTCTGCATGGAAGCAGTTAAACAGTGTTTACCATGACGCATGCCTTTCCTCAACCACTTTGGCCTCAAGGCAATGAAAACAATTGCAAAACACATACGATACCATGAGATTTAGTTTAACATTTTTTTTTACTGCACAGCAAAGACCATAACCTGAATAACCACACTTTAGCCTTATGAAGTCTACAAGAAAGAAACCTGCACCGCAGAAGGAACCTTAGAGCTCAAGTCTTCAATACTGAAGAGTTAAAAGCATCCAGACTCTTTCAGTTCAAAGAAGAGAATCTAAACTTAAAACAAGATAATGGCAGGAGTAAACAAAAAAGTAATTACATGCAAAAATAATGCAAATAATAATTTTAAAAAATGGCATGATAAATGTTATTCTTAGATACATAAGTCTGTGTAAATGTTAATAACAGATGCCTTTCGTATTATGTGCATGTTTAAGGGAGTCATAAACACTTCTGATTAAAATAAATTTAAAGGATGGGACCGGTATAGAGCCTTTAGCTTTGTGAATATTAGATTCCACTAATGTAACTGTTACGAACAGTGCTGTTTATTTTGTTCAGGAGTGACACATCATGGGAGGATCTTCGTTCGTAAACGGTGGCCGATGTGGATTGGCTGGAGCTCTGGATTGGCGCTTGGCCTGCATGGTCTGCATGTCGGCCACATAGGTCGGCCACCCCGGAGATCATGATTTCCGTCCCGTGAGAACCGTGGCTGTGTGGTTTTTGTGCTTGTATCTCGAATCTTTTGTGTGGGTTTGTGAGTGCGTCCCTCACAGATACTGTTAGTGACATGGGCGTGACTAGCCCGTTTTTAGGGGTGCTCAAGCACCTCTAAACTTTGTCCCACCACCCCTAAAAATAAGAGTTGAAAAAAATTGTTGTTTTATTTTAAAATGGTTTGTCTATGATAAGATGCCAAAACAAATAGCACAATCGAAAAAAAGCATGTGGTTTAAACTTAATATTTTAACGAGGAAATTAAGTACCCCCCTCCCCAGTGGTTCGATCCACCTCTCTCGTTTACCGCTCCTTCCCTCACGCAGTGCGCACACACCTTTGGTTTGTCTGACCACCTGAGGGGCGTGGCTCCTATAAATTACCGAAAGATCTATTTAATTTATCACTCAGCACCAACACGTAACAGTCATTAGCAACAGCCCTAACTTTTACTGTTGTACTGTTCTTGTTCAGTAGGAGTTTACTAGCTGACTTTTTTTTTATATAGCTAATAGTGCAGGTTGTCAACAGTTTTATTAAACTGTTGGTTTGTGCATGTTGATGTTAAAGCTCAACTTTAAGACTGACACTGCCTAAGATTGTTCCTACCTCATCCCATTTAAATGCAATTGCTTTTCTTTATTTTTTAAACCAAATGATAGCTTTGTGACACTGTAGTTTGACATTAGAGGACGATGTCATGTATTGTTGTCTTTCCAGTCTTTGGTGGGGGGTGCTCAGCACCCCTAAAGCTCTGACCCTAGAATCTCCCCTGCTTAGTGAATTATATTAGGAAGCAGAAGGGGTGAACTGCCATTTATTTTTGAAACCGTTTTCTCCTGTTTTTGTTAAGTTAGGTAGTTAGGCTTAGAAAATGTCTTTTTGTTCGTTTTTATTTGCATTTAGGTTTTAGTTAAACTTTGGGAACTAGGTAGCTGGGTTTTCTTGTTTGTTGTTTTGGCCTTTGGTTCACTCTGAAGACAAGCTTCATTTTCTTTATTGTATATAAATTGTGTAATCACTTGTTCACTCCTGTGCGTGGTGACAATAAAAGAGTCACTTTTATCACAACCGTTCTTCGTCTATTGATGTTTATGTTGCTCCTTCAAACCCCTAGGACGTAACAGTAACACATAAATTTGTGCCTTTACAAATCAGATCTGCTCTTTTACATGCCATCCTTCCAAAAAATGAACAACGCTCAAGAATATTTTGTTGAAAAGGTGCATTTGCTTTCAGCAAAATTGAACCTTGCCAGTTCATAAAATCGTAGCTCCGTGAAGTTTATGGTATTCAGCATAAAAAAGATGAAGAAGAAGACATTGATTCAACTGTGTTTTCATTTTGAAGACTGTGGTTTATAGTACTATTGAACTGTATTGTGCTTTTCCACCACATGTCTCTGTTATTTTAACAATTTTAGTCACTGTGCTCTGCTGAATAACAAAAAAATATTTTGACTTTATTGTCAGCACCACAAATTACATCTCAGAAAAAAAATATCAGATAAAATACCACGGTCTTTCAGTTTACATTGAACATTATTTACAGTCGTAAACAAAAATAAAACATAAATTAGGAAAGGTATAAAGACAGATTTGAAGGACATATTACAGAGAATGAGACTGGATACGCTGAATAACTAAATACACTTACTTAGACATTTTATGATCAAGGGGAAACTATTAGCTTTGAGCCTCCGACAGTTACAGAATGAGAAAAACATTGCTTCAGTTGAAAAAAATGATGGACAGATTATTGTTGACCCTCTAGGAATTAATGAAACTTTTATGTTTTTTTTAAAAAAAATTATACAACTCAGACATAACACATGTGGGATAAGAGCAAAATCTCTTCTTAGATACCCTTCAAATGCTTAGCATTTCAGGACTAATAAGTGCAGACCTTGATACACTTATAACTAAGGAAGAAATATCTATAGCAATAGACCTTTTCAAAACAGGTAAAGCCTCAGGCCCAGATGGGCTGGAAATTTATGGAAAATTTAAAACTAAATTGCTGTTCTCAGACTCATTTGAAAAGGGAATCCTTCCAGTTTCATTAAGAGGAGCTCTGATAACTTTATTGCCCAAACCTGGTAAACCATGCAATAAATGTGGAAACCTAAGGCCAGTAAGTCCGCTTAATGTGGATTTAAATATACTTTGCAAAATTTTGGCTTGAAGACCGGAGAGGTTTTTACCTGATCTAATTGCCTGTGACCAGAATGGGTTTGTTGCAGGTTGACAGGGATTTCATAATGTGAGACGAGTGTTGGATATTTTTCATTATCAGGAAATAAAAGCGGACACTGCTTTACTATCATTGGATGCTGAAAAGGCTTTTGATAGAGTTGAATGGCCCTATTTATTTGAAATATTAAAAAGATTTGGCTGTGGGGATCATTTCTGTTATTTCTGATTAGACTTCTATATAATTAACCATATTAGGCAAGGGCGCCCTTTGTCCCCCTTATTGTTTATTTTAGCAGTTGAACCACTTGCCGTTGCAGTGCAGTCTCAAAAGAACATAACTGGTATATCAGTAAGCCAACAGGAACACAGAATTGCTTTATTTGCAGACGATGTCGTTCTTTTCTTGGAAAAGCTGAAAGATTCTATCCCAGCCTTATTGAATTTATTACACATATTTGGACGGATATCAGGATATAAAGTGAACAAAGAAAAATCTTCATTAATGATACTTAACTCAGAAGAGAGGAAAAAGTGCTGGAAATTCTTTCCAATTCAAAGTGGGGGATTAAGATAGTGCCATGTTTGAGAGACACTCTTGGAGCTAATTACACCCCTATGGTAGACTCAATCACCTCATGTATAGATAGATGGAAACCCTTGCCCTTGTCACTTATAGCAAGATTAAACATAATGCCCAAATGTCTGTACATGTTCCAGAACATCCCATTGTCACCTTGAAAAAAAATGATGTATGTTTTTTGTGGAACAATAGACGACCGAGGCTACATTTATCACTCTTGTACTTACCGTATGAAAGAGGAGGCCTCAAGTGTCCCAATCCACTTTGGTACTATTGGGCAGCCCAATTGAGGACTATGATGTATTATTTTACAGATAAATCGCTCCCGCCTTGGACAAATATTGAAAACTGCTCAGTCCCTCTTCCCCTTCCCCAGTACCTATACTCAGCAAAAGTCAAAATGTTGAAAAAAAAGACAGAAAATCCTATAGTCAGAAATATGATTATAGTCTGGTATCAGGTTAAGAAATATTTGGGTGAATCCACCTCTCTCGCACACTTCAGCCCAATATGGGGTAATCATTTTTTCCCTCCAGGCAGAGCAGGCCCTGGTTTTAGGAAGTGGGCTGACAAATGTATAAAGACAATAGGGGATCTCACGGGATCAGAGGGTGAGATGTTGATGTCATTTGAGGAGTTGATGGCCATGCAAACATTGATTTAAATATCTACAAGTGAGAAACTTTATTAGATCATCTCAAAATCAGTGTTTGTCAATCCCTCCGTTGTCCACTTTGGAAACAGAAATGAAAAGAGACTGCTTTGGAAAGGGAATAATCTCTAAACTATATAACATGTTAGTAGAGGGTTTAGGAAAACTTAATGCCTGGAGAGAAGATTTACAGGAGGAGTTATCACCAAAGACTGGGAGGAGGTGTGTGCTGAAGCACAAACACAAACTACCAGTACTCGTCTCAAAGTACTGCAATATAATTGCCTAATGAGGAAGTATAATGGTGATATCCCAGACTTGTGTTTCAGGTGTGGAGAGGAGAACGGGACGTTCTTCCACTGTGTCTGGAGTTTTGGAGAGAGATAAAAGAAGCCCTGGACACTATATTGGGTATACGATTATACGATACGATACGATTTATGCAATATATGGAAAATGTGGATCTTAGCAGTATGGTGAATGAGGCAGATAATGTGTAATCGTTGTTGGTCCTCTGCAGTTTCCTAAACTAATTTCTTTTATTTAAATACTTTATCTTTGATGCTGTGTGAACTGTAACCCTTGGAAAATAGAGAAACTTGATTTTTTAAAATTATTATTTATTTATTTTTGTTTGTTTGTTGGGGGGGGGGGGGGGGGGGTTATTTGATTAAGTTTCTATTTACAGGTCATATATTTTGTACTTCCACTTAAATGTTGCTCTATCATCTTAGAAATGTCTGATTTGCAAGGAAGGGCGATTGACTGTTGTACAATAATTTAGCTGCCCTGGATGTTTCCTTTAATGTGGAAGCACTCTCATTTCTGTCTATTATTTTGAAAAACTCAATAAAGATATTGTTGGAAAAAAATACACTTATTTATACGTTAGTGTATATGCTCATTGCTAATATTTCTTTATTGTATGTGAAAAGTTTTGCAGAATGACCAACGCGACCTGTTGACGTAACATCCGGTGGAGCTGTTGGCGGGCAGAACGGGCTCGTTGCTAGTAGTCATTAGCGACGCCGTCGGTGCTATTGTGTGGTTCATCGCTAGAGCGAGGCAGAAGTCGCTGCGCTGCACGCTTCGGGCAAATTTGCATCGGCGCTGTTGTGCTCCTGCCTGTTTTCTGGTCTCCGACGCCGCGGTCAAATCTCAGAGGTTTCACTCGGGCCCACCGTTAGCCCACACGAGCACCGCGAAGCTTTCTCTGTAAAGGTAAGGGTCGCGTTAGCTAGCTTGTTGAAGCAAAACACGCCAGCCATGTTACCCTTTGGCGTGGAGGAGGCGGGCCGCCTGATTTTTTTTGTTTATGCCTCTGTGCTCTTGTTTGTGGTGCATTGAAATTGTAGTGTGTGTGTGTGAATTGAGTAAAATCCAAATTGCCCCAACTTATAGCAGCAGTAGGTAGTGCAGTGAAGTGTGGTTATGCAGGCATGTGCAGACATGATGAGGAAAATAGGGGCACCACGCTAGCTTCTTTGGCTCTCATAGAAAAAAAAAAAAAAATGAACTGGACACCATGGTTTTGTTTACAATATAAAAACAACACATGTTAAACTATTTGGCTCTACCCATGCTTTATTATTTATTACTTTTGCTATTTTAGGTCAGTAAATGGAGCTCTGTGTGATTCTGGGGACCTGGAGCATTTACTCTTCATTTCTAGCCAAACCTCCAAACATGCGGTGTTTAAATCATCCACTACCTGATGAGCCTCATGTTAATCCATTCACTTTGCATGAGTGCACTTAGGTGAAAAAGTGTTTCTTCAATTAGTCGGACCAACAAACAGATGTTGTTTTAAGGCTTCTTTGTGCTTTATTGTGTTTAGTTGTTGTTATTTGTACTGCTAGTGAGCTCAAAACTTGTCCCGATAACCAGAAGGTGTATGCAGAGCAAACTGGAAATTGATCTGATTTAGATTTTTCAGTGTGATCTGCAAAACGACCACTGAAAAGTCCATCATTGGCTTTTGTTAACTTTTTTTTCTTGTGTGGGAAAACTGCAGTGAAATCACCTTTTTTTTTGTTTTTGACATCATCAATACAAAACACTGTATACAGCCTTACAGGGTCATGGATATATACTTGGAGAAAACCTCTCAGTAATTTCCCAGAACACCCTGGTAGTGTTTTTTTCTTGGAACCGTTTTCGGAGGGAGATTAATCCACAGGGCGGTCTTCAGACCATTGATCCCAGCAGCATGTTGTCCTTTATTGTGATTGTACAGCTGTAACAACTGTTAAGTGCCTGCAATACATAGTCGTGTTAGAAAAATGCATGAATACCACGCAAAATGAGCGGTGTAACGCATGCATTTGGGTCAAAGAGCACCTTTCATACACCAGCTGCATAAACACCACCTGTCCTGACTGGAAAATCCCATCAACTTCATACTCGGGTTCCCTCAATTTTCCTGCCACCTGGACGTTTTAAAGAAGGCGGTGTGCAGTTGGTTGCCGGCCAAAATGGAGCCACTCGAAAGACACTCCAGACTTGGTGGGAGAGTTTGCCACAGTGGTTTCCTTTGAGTGCTGCAGCTCTTTATCTGGTGACCCCTCCTCCTTTCCTTCCCAGCTCACTCAGGTTTCTGCATATTTTCTCTCTCCCTGGGGCTAACATGGCTCCTCCTTTTGATAAATGGTGGACAGAGAGGGAGTAGGTAGGTATGTTGCATGTCAGCTGGTAGAGGTTACCGCATCCTGATATAAATCACCTGCACCCCTCTGTCTGCACAGCGTTGGTGCGTTCTGTCTAAAATGTAGTCAGTAGTTTAGTACAACACTTTAGATGTTTTGCTGCAGCAAGGGTCCACATGATGTAATGTACTGTTTAACATGTAAATCCTTTTAATCTGTGTTGGGACTTTGTTATTCATAGCGAAAATCAAATGTATTTGTATCAGAGTTGATCCAGGCATGTTTAAACGGGTCGTTATCCACCAAAACAAATAAATAAATATAATTCTCACAATCGGATGCTTTCTTGACTAGGCTCTTTGTTTATTCACCACTGTCCAGTTTGACCACCAGACTGTACGCTGTGAATACAGCTGTAGTTTCACCAGCCCCAGGGAGGTGGAGGCTTCATACCGGGAGTCACATTCTTCTGTTGTGTTCATATGAACAGCGGCTCAGGAAATACAAGGGTCCTATTTAGTTTTGCAAAATAATACATGCATAAGCACTCACAGTGTTCATACTGTCAATGGCTAAAGACTCTGGCTTATTTGCCGTCAAGTATAAAATCAAATACCCGTGAAGACAAGCCTAACACATGCACAGTTTATCAGTAAATCCAATGCTCAGCTTTAAAGGCTAACCTTGCTAGCGTTCTGTATGTAATGGATGGCATCTGCTGCTCTGCTAACTATTGTTTGACTTTGTAGGGTACAGTCGTGAACAACTGTAGACCGATACGCATACCACACACCGATATCTTAGTCTGCACGTTTCCCTCCTTGTTCCAGGGGTTTCCTCAGCAACTATCAAGCTGGCGACCGTAGCGGCAAAGAAGGGCAAGAAGGCTGAGGAGGAGGAACAGCCTGCAGCACCTTCAGCGGCGGCGGCGGCGGCGCCCCCGGCGGCAACTGCAGCTGCACCGGCAGCGGCGGCTCCAGCAGCAGCAGCAGCAGCAGCAGAGGAGGAGGAAGAGGAGGAGTATGTGGTGGAAAAGGTTTTGGACCGCCGCTTGGTGAAGGGCAAAGTGGAGTTCCTGCTGAAATGGAAAGGATTTTCAGAGTGAGTAAAAGTCATTCTCAATAAGTCTGGCAGTACATCACTTAACAGTCTCCCCATCTAATCCAAACACAACTGTGACCATTAGTCTTGGGCGGCAATGTAAGGGCAACTGAGAGTAAACAAGTTTATTTAGGTAACTATAGCTGAGTCTGCCTGCTAAATTTACAAGAAACAATAATAGAAGATGCAATGAGTAATAATTGTCATTCCTTTCTTGTGTTTCTGTCTGCATCCACCTATCCAGTGAGGACAACACATGGGAGCCTGAGGAGAACTTGGACTGCCCCGACCTTATCGCAGAGTACATGCAGAAACACAAAGAGAAGGAGGAGAAAAAGAAAGAGGGCAAGAGGAAAGTACCCACAGATGCCTCGGGCGACGCGGAGGAGCGAGGAAGCAAGAGGAAGAAGGAGGAGGTGAGCCATTGCTCCTCACTGTAAAGAATCCCGGGCAGGTTTTCTAACCGGACAGTATGCACACAGGTCCTTTAATGCCCGTCGCAGCACCATCATCACCATCTCCTAGCCATCTGTTTTTCCTTATTTAGTTATGTGATCTTTTGTTTGTTTCCTTCCTGTCTCTAGGGTGAGAAGGCTAGAGGTTTTGGCAGAGGGCTGCAGCCTGAGAGAATTATCGGTGCGACAGACTCGAGCGGAGAGCTGATGTTCCTAATGAAGTGGTGGGTCTTCACTTGTTCTCTTGTAGATGGAGATGATAATGGAATATATTCTGGATCTCGGTTAGATATAAGAAGTCAGATGCGTTCAGTTCCAAAATGCCCGTTTTTTTTTGTGGAAAGTGAAGGTTAGTTGTGTAATTAAATGTGATAAATTTGCAAACCTTACCTAACGCTGAACAGAGACGACTACAAATAGATGCAACTGAACGAAGTTCCTTTTCTGAACCTCTGGTTACTGTAAGAGACAAAATAAACAACTGCTTTACTCTAGAACTTCACTAACACACCTCTAAAGACTTAAAACTCAGTGGTGTAAGAAGCACAACAACAAACTCCTGTGTAATCAAACACATGAAAAGCCTCAAGAGTGGAGTTACAAATAAGTCTGGCTTCTACAAATACCTCAAAGTGTGGTTTCAAGCCAGTAGCATACATAACAAAATGACAAAGTTACAAATAAAGTCAGCTAAAGAGCAGATCCTCAAGCTGAAAGGCGTGTGCCTTGCAAAGCTGTAGGTCGCAGCATCACTACTCACCTGGAATGGAAAGCGGTGTTTCAGACCTGGTCTAGAAATTGTCTACTTTCTCTCTCGCATTAAAACCAACAGGAAAAACTCAGATGAGGCCGACCTCGTCCCAGCCAAGGAAGCAAACGTGAAATGTCCGCAAGTTGTGATCTCATTCTACGAGGAGCGCCTCACGTGGCACTCCTACCCCACAGAAGAGGAGGAGAAGAAAGAAGAGGAGAAAAAAGACTAGACAAAGAGGAGGGTGGAGATGGAGGGCAGGGAATCTACGACACACCCATGAACTGTTGTGAAAGTTAGTTGACTCTAGCAGCCACTTTGGCAGCGTAAGTGTGGAGGGGGGGAAAAGAACTGCCAATGTAGCTGACAGAGGAAAAACAAGTTGGGTTTTCCTGCCCTGCAAGGATTCCTCAAAAGATGCTCCCGCCTGTATCTCAAGTGAAAATATACGCTGTTTTTAAAGAGGTATGTTGACACTTAGACTCATGTTTTTCTGTTTGTTCTCTTAAGTATTCCTCAGAGGACGTTGGGAGGGATTCCAGACAGCGAAAGCAAGCCGTCAAGTTACTTCTTTAACATTTGCGTTCAAGTGAGAAGTGTCGGATGTTGGCTGTGCCTGGCAAATTTCTCTTCCTGCCAGTCACCGGTCCGCATTTAGAAATCGTCTTTAAAAAAAAAAAAAAAAAAAAAGTGACGCGAAGCGGCGTATTCCCGTGGGTCGAACGTTTCGGGATGCATGGAAGGGAACTTCTTTTACGAGGTGCTGGAGTTTGGTGACGTATTAAGGAGTAAAAAAAAAAAGGGTGGACAGAAACCATTCTACTGTTTTAATATCCGTTATTTGTCCCACCTGGTTTCTCATTATGACTGACACGCCACTGTTCATTTCAAATGCTCAAACACCAAATGATGACTGTGTATTTTGACTCGGATGTGGGCTCGCGAGGAAGGGTTGCAGTCTTTGTGAAAACACCACCAGTTGTTGGCCTTATGTGTCCTATCAGCCAGCGTGGCAGCTATGGATGATGCCAAACCAACAAACTAATCAATCAATCAACAGAATGTATTTCAACCGAACTGCTGCATGCACGTTACATCCTCCTGGTAACGATCGTAGCTGCTGATGTCCGTGAGATGCACCTATATACAACTACATCCGGCCCGAAGCAAGATAACGCTAACTGCTAACTATCTAAAACAAGATGAACCAGTAGTAACCACAATGTTAAAGAGTAGCTGCTGCATGAGCCTAAATGAACAGGCACACTGAATGCCTTAAGAAGCTGCGAGGTTTCAGTTAATCACTGAACTCATTTCTGCAGAGATTAGCTGGGATGAAACTCTTCTGGCTTTTGAGCATCTTTGTTTTTTTAATCTTCTGTTAGCTGTTTTCATACTAAAATGTACTCTTCTTCTTTTTTTATTGCTTTCAGACACACTAATGATGTGTTGCTCTTTTTAAAGCATGCTAAATATGTTGAGCTGCTGTAACAGGCTGTTCAGATTTAGGATCGTCAAGCATGTTCCCCTGTAAAAATCCCTTCAGTGTTCAAACCAGCCGATAGTCGCCCGTCAGTGCAGCGCGTGTGTGTGTGTGTATCTTGTAATCTCCGATAGCTATGTTGTCGCCCACAAGCTTCTTCGTGAAACAATGTTAAATCTGCTGCCACTTTGGCTGCTAGGCTAGGTGATGGTGGGGTTTCCCGACGAGACAACAACTTTCTCAGTAGGTACATGCTCCATAACAAACACAGCTGTGTTTTACTGCTAACAGAGGTGATTCAAAATACAATATTTCTGTTAAGCCTTCACAAAACTGTTTTCTAGGCCGTATTGTTTTAGCTTACACTGCCGAGGCGCCTCTCAAAACATTGGAGTTCTTCTGGTTTCTTCTTGCTTGCTTTTTTTTTTAACACATCTGATGCCGAAATAAAACCGGATGAAACTTTTGAATTAGGCAAGCTGGATAGGATCAGTTCATACAGAGGGTTTCTATGTGTTTATTCTGCTGCCCAGTGTTTTATGTGTTGAATGTAGTCCGGCTATGTGTATCGATATGTATACTGTATTAAAGTTAGCATAGCTGCTGCCTGTTAGCCATGGACTGAGTATAAAAGATGGACGAAGTGTGTGTGGTCCTTCCTTCACATCTAAATCTGACCACTGCAGGCTCTGTGGAAATCCAACATGGCTGCGTCCAAGTGCCAAATTTGAAGCTTCAAGACTGTAGCGTGCAAACCAATGATTGTGGCTTCATCCGTCTTTTATACTCAGTCAATGCTGTTAGCACACCTGGGTTGGCTAGTTCTAATCTCTTTTCAGAGCCTTTTTGCGACTTGACATTTCTCAAGAACCAAACCTGGATAAAACAGCGTCCAACCACGTTCATTTCTGGTAGCCAGTGTTGCTGCTCCCCCTCATATTGCAGCTTCCAAAAAGCCCTGCTTCGGCAGTTTTTAAATATTTACATTTTCTAACAGTATTTTGAATTATTTTAATAAGCCTTAACCCCAAGTGACATGACATGGATCAACTCCACAAGCTGCACAGTAACGGTTTTAACAGCTGACTCACTTTTAAATGTTTTTTTTTTTCCTGAAGGTATTTTTGTGGCGTCCAAATTCTGCATCAAGTATTATGAATGAAACGTTGTTTGTGGGGATTGAACTAGCTGCACCTGGGTCTCCTACTTAGCTTTTCTGTCTTGTCCCTGAAACTTCTGTGTATTTAGTGAATTAGCTTGTGTTGTGCTGTTGCATGTTCATTGGTTTCTCTTGCAATGTTACTGTCACTGCTGACCTTTTCATTTTAGACAATAAACGTTTTCGTTTTTGTAACATTTTGCGCTCGTCTCTTTTAGTCCTTTATTTTCTCGCATCTACGTACGTGAGCGTTTGTATGCTTGATTTTTGTGCCGCTAATGGTCATGTGTCTCCAAACTTGCCAAAATGTGCCTTCAGAACACTTGTTATATTACTGATATCCTTGTGAGTGTAATATAATAAAATGACATACTAAGGCCATAAGTCAGAGTTGTCCAATCTGAGTTGAGAATTTAGTGATCATGTGCAATAAAAGCTTAAAACGGTAGTGAGATGGGAGTCAACTGTCCAGGTGTGTCACCATCTTTAACTCTTCACATGCCACAATGAAGTACAATTTATTTATCTTTAAAAACTTGTTTACTTAAAATTTTGCTTGATTGATCCATAATTTCAATACAAAAAAGTCTGTGATATAACCATCTTCGTTTCAAGCGTGACTATTTCTCCCCATACCGGATTTTTTCCTTGAAACAACTGCTGAAAAGGCTATGGTCACCAAGAGCAGCACAGATTATTGTGCCCTTCAAATTCCTAATTCTAAACACCCATAGCAACACCCGCAAATTAAAGGCGATGCACCTCCAAGAATTTTTTTTTATTATTAATTTATATGTATTACAAAAAATGATGTGCCAAGTCCTTGAATCCCAGCAAGGACATCGGACATTCAACAATAAAAACAAATATTCAAAGCTTGTTCCATCAGTGGTACAGGTAAATGCAGATTGAAAAGTTCACACTTTGTCTTCGTACATTTGAAAAACAGGATTTTGATGTTTCACGTCTGCTATACAGGGACCGCAGACATATACAGTAGTTGAACTGATCCTGCTGAGTGTCTTTCCCAGTGATATGAAATACAGGTAGCATGCTGTACAATGAGCACAGGCTTCTGTTCGTGCACAGTTTGTAGTAGTATCAGAATCTCGTTTGAAGTAGGTCTCACTCAGCTATGTCCACAGCCAGTAGAGGGTGACAACAGCCATGTATTTATACAGCATCAATTTTTGTCTCTTGACACATTTTGACCCGTCAGTCCTCAAACATTAACGGTTTAAATCAGTAGATCTGCTAGTCTCAGTTCACAAGAAAAAAAAATACATGCACTGTTGAATGAAAATGTCAGTTCACAACATTTGTTAGGGAATTTTAGTCTGTCAGCCGCACGTCGATAATATGAAAAAGTTGGAGCCATCACTTTCCGAGAAGACTGCAGATTCACATTGATGCAGGATCACCTGCCATATAATAAAGCAATAGTTTCACCATAGAACATATCTTTGAGTCTTGGAGTGTTGGTGAACAGCAACCCCCGATCTGGGGTTGCGTTGTCATCTGCCAACTGAACACATCCAATATTGATTGAAGTCTTATTGCTGCTGAAGAGTCTTTTCAAGATGCCTCACGCCAATCAGCTCAACAGCTTCTTTTCCTGCATGCCAGCAACGGATCCTTGCCAGAGTCAGAGTATTGTCTATGAAAGTTGGATTATTTGAGCTGACAGCCAGGATCCAGCCTGCTACAAATCTACTGGCTCGTTCAAACTCAACAATTTTACGTCTGATGTATAAGAAATTTGCTTAGGCGTTGAACTAGCATTTTTGACAATTATTCCCAAGTCATCTATCCACTCAGTGGCAGCTTGGATTTATCTCACAGCTTAACATGAGCTGAATTTCTTCAAGTGTTCTTCTAGTGTAGAAAATGTTTAAACTGAAGAACGGAGCAGTACGTGGTTTCACAACGTTGCCTTGCGATGACCATCGTCATAATAATGATGATGTCTATCCGTTTCTCCACCAAGCCATCGCTCTCAGGGGAATCTGGTGAATCTGGTGATTTTGGAAACTCGGGACCTTCAGCTGACACCATGAGAGCAACTCCCAAATTCCTTAATTCACCACCACATCAATATTCCCACTTGTATTTTAGATCATGCTCCCTTTTAAGGAAACCCTTTACTTTGTCCTATGTTTTATATTCTCTTCCACGTCTGTGAGAATGTCCCATCTCCTCACTTCTTCTTGTCCTTCTGTTTCTTGCTGATTTTTTCTCGTGTCAGTGGCAGCCCTGCCCCTTGTTGGTTTGAAGCCACTGAGACCTCACCATTGGGTCCGAATTGTAGCAGGTACTCTGTAGCATCCAGTGGCCTCCCTTCCTCGTCCCTCAGCCTGGAAAATACTTCCTGGTACAACGTTCCCAATCTACGGTTCATTTCCTGCAGATTTCTCAGGGCCTCTTGTTTTTCTCTGAGCAGTCGTGAGCGGCGGCGCCTCAGACCTGACACATCGTCCTCCAATCCCACCAGCACATCTAATTTCCGCTTCCTGCAATTCTGAGCAGCTATTTTGTTCTTACCGCGGCGTCGTATGTCCCTGATGAGGTTAAGCTGCTCCTCGTTGAGTTGGTAGTTGGTCAGTAGGTCATTAAACTCTTCTACTGGCAGATTAACGATCAGCTCATTGGAGAAAGGGACTTTCAAGACTCGTGCACGGCGTTGGTCACGGCCCCACATTTTGCTGTCTGTGATGTGTCTGGAAGAGGAGCGGTGGTAAGGCTTGGCATTGTCGTGTCGCAGGGTGGATTTGGTGTGCGCTTGTATCTTGCCCGGGGACGAAGATGAGGACGAAGATGAGGACCAGGGTTGGTTGTACGTGTGATCGTGGTCGATATGCTCCGGCCAGTGAAAGTCATGAAACAATTTGTGATCCCCATGGTGGGAAGGGAAGATTTTATCAGCATCTCCAGGATACCATCCTCCCACTGCGCCCAGCTCCTCATCATCCAGCTCTTCCTGCTTTATGGTCACTTCCACTTCCATATCAACTAAGCCTCCCTCGGAATCGCCACCCTCGTCGTCGGAGACCGGACTGTCTACGGCCGACGCACACGTTGAAGATGAAGATGAAGAAGAGGATGAAGAAGAGGAATAAGAGGAGGCCTCGGAAGCGCTCGGAGAAGCAGGGCTGTGGCTAAAGTCCAAAGAAAGACCAGAATCTGAGTCTGCTTCATCCTCGCCATCTAGGAGAAGGGAACAAGCAATGGTCAAGGGAATGTTGAGTTTCAACACCTTAATTTAGAATATCTTAAATCACAGTTATGTAGTTACCTTGCTGATGTCTTCCTGATTGACCCTGATCTTCTGTCATCACCATTTTAGAGTCTAAGGAGTCGTCATCTCTCTTAGTTTCTTGTTGGGCTTTTTCTCGGTCCAGGTAGCCCTCCTCCTCCAGCCTGGCTGCCATCTCAGGACTGAATCCTTCCTCCAGAGCCATGTCTAACAATCTAATCTCATCCAAGATGGTTGGATCCTCCAGGAGCTCATTAAGTGGACTAAGGAGATCATCTTCATCCTCAACATCCTCCTCATCCTCCAGAAAGACACTAGGAGGAGATACTAGTAGGTCTTGGGTAATACCATTCCTTTCAAGAGATGTGGTGAAACTGGAACGTGTAAGGTTACGCGAAACAAAGCTAACTTCGAAGCCAGGAACATTTTCTGGTTCCAAATTTTCCACAACATGTCGTGTTAGCAGATTCATGTGGAAGGTACTTGGGTCATCTTCTATATTTAGTCGCATGCCGAAGTCCTCTGAAGGATCTTCTGCCAGCAGGTCTGTGTGATCTGGATGACTGTGCAATGAATTCACAATAGGGTTATTCAAAGTGTCCCTGGTGTTGGGTGTTGATGTGTGGTCATCCAACTCTGCACTGGGGGTCAGAGGAAGTAGTCCTGCCTCTAGCTCTGACTGGCCTCGATGCCCGAGCAAACCTAGAGTGGACATTGTGAAATTGAGTGTTTGCAATGCATGACCATTCAATTTACATTCAGGACATATTGTGATATATATTTCAACATGCAAACCTTATTGGATCCTTTTAAAATGGATTTGTAAACCACTACAACTCCCAACTCTTTCTGTATTGGTAGTCTTTCAATTAGGAAGGAGGGCGATCAACATTTTGTACCACCACTGAGTAAGGCCAACAAGATATAGTTGTAATGAACACCTGCTGGTGATCCTTTTACAGCTGAGCTTTGTGTGAGCTTTGAGTTTCTAAGAACAAGAAGGCCAGTTTTCTTTTGAATTTTGAAGTGGACTGTGTCCATGAATTTATACAAGAGTCAGCTTCTTAGTTGAATTACCATGCTGCAGGGGAGTCTCCATGAGAAGGGCCTCCTGGTCACTCTCTGTTAAAGCACTATGACGGTTGTTTTGCAGAGATTCGGGTCCAATACCCTGGAAGGTCCCAAATGGCGTTGAATCAAGGGTTTGATCAAATTGTGTCCTCATATTCACGTCTGTGCTCTGGAGAAAGAAAAAGGATGATGAATGAATCTCAGTTTTATTTTGTTGTTCATTCTAGTCTTATCTCATCACTTTGTCTTATTCTATTTGGGCTAGCATAATTTGATCTACTTTCATTCTCCCAATCACCTCAGGCTCCATGATAGCCAGCAGATCCTGCCAATGGAGTTCCAGGTCCAAGGAAGGGTTTTCAGTGGGGATGATGGGGGACAGTTGGGGCTCCCTGTCTGAGGGCTGAGACTGCAGGTCCTCCATTCTACCATCACTTAACTAAGGGACACAACAGTGGAGGACATTCTTAGTACATTGACAGACAGTTCAAGGCCAAGGACGAAATCACTAAAAGAGTGAAAAGAAAACAGATGGAGGCTGTACCTCTTGTTCGTCTGTGAAGGGAAATGTTTCCTCCAACAACCTCAAACACTCCTGAAGGGAAAAAGAAGTCTGGAGGGATAAATGGAAAAGAAGACGGTTGAGTTTGACAATGTACATGCGACTGTTATTATTAGCCTGGTTAGTAGCATTATTTTAAGAATCTGTGGTTTGGTTGGTCACTTGGGTAGACTGAAGTATTTCAACAGCTCTGGGCTTAAATGCACATATATAGTTCATAGTCTATTTATGGGTCTCTGGTGACCACTTAGTGATTTCTGTGGCATCACGGTGGTATTTTTGGCTTGGATATCAAATGCATTGCCTTTAAATGTGCCATTGCCATAAAGAATTTTTTGTCTGACCCATATGTGGGATGGTAGGCGTGCTAAGAAAACACATACGTCATTCATCTACAGTGCTCTTCTCTCCTTTTCTCTCTCATCACTGTTCTCAGGTTTCATTCTAAGAAATGTATGCATAGCCTTTTCATCTTCTCTGGCTTCTTCTTCTTCTTCTCAGCACCAGAATTCTTTTACACTAGTCACTAGTTACTGTAGGATCCACAAAACACACATTCTGTGTCTTTGAGAGCGTACCCAAGGTGTAACAGGCACCCTGTGGTGCAGCTGCTAAAGTGTGTCACCAATACTTTGCTGTTCTGCTGATCTGGCAGCAACCCAGTGTTTAAAGACGAGGCATCCAGCTCTGATTTCAAGCGTAACAAAACGCTCTCATCACCTTGCATAACACAGAATTTAGAAGTACATATGTCAAGCAGCTTCTGCTGAATTTAAGCTTTTTTTGCGTAACTCTGCCTAGAGCTACTGTCACTCTTTAGTGGTGTGCGATCACTATCAGACTGTCTGTCATTGCATAGCAAGCGATCTGCAATTGGTGAATGTGTCATTTTATCTTTATTTGATATGCAAAATCATTCATATGCCTGTGTGTATGATTCACAGTAAATTTAGGCATTTGTCTTTAGATGTACAATCTTTGAGCAATCTTTAACTACTTCTGTGAATCCACAGAAGTAGTGTGGATTGTTGGTCGCATGAAAAATGTCCCTGGGCACATAACCACTGAATCATTTTATAATCCTGATGCCACGATATTAAATGTTATTTGTATTATGTCTTACCTGGTCTTCTTCATTCTTAGTAATCTCTTCGTTGTTCGCATGTGCGCCGCTGTGATGAGGGACATCATGTGTTCCTCCCTGTTTGAAGAAACAAAAGTAATGAAGATGAGCCAACGCACTGTGGTGCAACATTAGCAATCCCTTTGAGGCAAATCCAAATTCTCATTGTCTTTTTAGCTTTCCTATAGTATCTGTTGCCTCTAATCTTTGACTGTGTTTGCCTGTTTAGTTCAGTTGGAGTTGAAAGCAGCTTGCCATCCAATAGGAAGCTACTGGTTTTAAAGTAAGTTTTAAACCTAAGGCCTTCTGTGCACAAAGTTTCTTTTGAAAATGCCCCAAAAAATATGTGTCAATGTGACGGCATCTTCCAGACTGCCAGACTTGTGTACAGAATGTAAATGCTCCCATTTTACCCAGAGACAGACACCCAGGCTGAAAATAACTTTAACCTTATCCTGACCTGGCTGGGGGGCTTACAGAAAAACCCAGGGACCCCCAGCAGCTGGTTAGCGAGGACACATGTCGCTTCGAACATGCTGTATGTGGGCCAAGGCCAAGTTGCTGCCCCTGCGGACACATCTATCACTTCACCACAGGAGTGCCTTATTCCTGCTCGATCTAGTCATCCCAAAAAAGACCGTCACTGTGTGTCATTTTAACACTGTCTACAAAGCTATGTTAGCACTTTAACTGAGGGCTGTTACCGCAGACTCGGGACAGATAATAACTCTGGAAACCCCCAGGCACCAAACAAGGGTTCACAGAGACTTCTTGTCCTTTTTGTGATTTCACCTCTGTGAATTTGTAATAAAGTAGAGGCTAACTTCACCTCTAGGGGGCAGATTTTCCAATTATGTTTGTCGGTGAAATTGTCTTTTGTTTCTATTAGCCATTTAAGTAAAAGTGCTGGCATCCACTTGATGTTATGTTGCAAGGGATGCTGCTGAATCTTGGGCTTAGAGCAACACAAGATGACTGACTTTAAAGTAATACCAGAGCAGTTTCCTGTACTGGTGTGACAGTGAGTGAAGCCAGACACTTTTTATGGTGACACACAACTCTACGTTATGGGACGTCTTGATCTGACACCATAATGTTGTTACCAAAGTCAAGAATATTTTTTTTCCAGTAGCTTCACACATCATGTACTTGTGTAGATTTGTTTACAGGCATGCCTCTGGCTCGTTGCTTGTGTGCATGTCTGCTGCTGGAGTAAACAGGAGAGATTGCAAAACTGAGGGGACGCAAATGTGTGCCAGTATGCAACATGCCCGTGATCAAGTTTCAAAACAAGCCGGCCGGTCACAAGGCCGGGAGGACGCTAGGTAAGTGTTTTATATGTGTGTGTGTGTGCGTGGCTCCATGTGTTTTTGTGAATACGCGTGCTACTTAATACATGAAAGGGTAATCAAAATACTCACTTTCAGTATCATGATGAGAAGGTGCACTATTTGCTATACTAAGTTTGTTAAGTTCTTTAACATCCTGTTTGTTTGAGCGTGACCCCATGGGTGGCATGCAGGCATTCAGTCTGGGGTAAAATGACACAGAGCTTCAGCTGCAGCTGGTGGTACTGACCCCACATCTCGCCTGATGACAACTAGGATAGGCTCCAGCTCCCACACGACCCTTCACAGGGCAAGCAGTTACAAAAGATGAATGAATAAATGGATGCATATAGTACTGCAGGACCTAAACGCAAGGACCTACGCACATAGCCAACACGGATGCAAGTCGCTAATACTTGTGTGCTCGCTCTGTAACAATCCCGCCTAATCGCTAGTTGGCGCTGTGTCGTTTTGCCAGTCGGGTTCATTTTGTCTTTACTGATCCAAAACAATCAATTTGAAAACTGAGGAGATGGAGAGGCATCCGCTACTACGAAGCAGACCAAGTTAAATTATGCTGGAACTTCAAGCTGAAGAAATATGGCCCATCTCCTTGAATTAAATGTCTCTGATTTTG
Organism: Planiliza haematocheilus; assembly: GCA_005024645.1. Lineage (NCBI taxonomy): Eukaryota > Metazoa > Chordata > Actinopteri > Mugiliformes > Mugilidae > Planiliza > Planiliza haematocheilus. The sequence goes on from SRSE01001373.1 coordinate 3,284,345, forward strand.
ATGAAATGCGTGTTTCTGAATTTACAGTACCTTAAAAACCTACACGAAAGGAGTAAAACTAACTAAAAAAAGTAGCCTTGACATGAGGATTTATTTGTCACTAATGAGTAACAAAGTGCTGTCCATAAATTAACAAGACTAACTGAATGTCAACTGTACCTCTCATGTATTATAAAAACATTGCTGAAATTCCTCTCAGCTCTGCTGTTCTTAGGCACAGTGGTGCTTTAATCCATATGCTTGTGTTCATGGTGAAACGGACAGAAAGTAAATCATACCAGTGTGTCTCCGTGTCTCGCGTGAACACACACAAACAGGGACGGTTTCATCAGTAAGTACAGGCACCGCTGATCTGCTCGACACTGGAACCCTGATGTCCTGACTGGACATGTAGGTCAGTATGTGGGCTATTTATATATTATACAGTCTGTTTGTTGGCATGGGTTGCTGTGTTGTGTGTAAGAGTGCGTCGCAGACTCTTTGGGAACCGTGTAAAAGGTTTTGTTTTTTGTGTACACCCATGGAGACGTTTTGATGTATTTTAGTGAGAACCAAAATTCCAGCCAAACCCCGTAACGCTCTAAACCTCAGGGCCAGGAGTGGGGGCCCCTTCAGCTATTTTAGATGTTGTGCGATACGTGATGAACCCTACAGTATATTTTCTGTTTCAACGTGTCTGCCCAGCAGTCTGACACTCAGTCAGGTAATGTATGGGTTTAAGTCTGTCCTACGGGCCAAATCTTGACCAGGCATGTCTGAGGTGTTGCCATTAATAAATGGAGCTCACGACAGGGCAGGCAGGGACATGAAGCTAGTTATGCTACCCAGCTCAGCTAATCATCACCAGATTTTTATACTTGCATGTGGTATTTGACCTTCAACAGGGCTTTTAAGTGTTGCTGCCATAGTGTCTGTATGGGCTGTGTATCATAAAGTGTTATTCTTTGTCTTATTTAGTTGTGAGACTAGAGTTTTAACTATAGTGTTGGAACATGTGTACAGTTTGTACCACAACCAACCAATTAAGCATTTTAGATAAATTAGTACCACTAAAAGTAATAGTCGATTTAGCTATAAGCGCTGCAACACCTCTAAAGTTAAGTGATTAACGCATCTCCGTTTTGTTAAATATCTACATAAACAAAAATCATAATTTGCTTGCACACTTGACATATTTCAATAAATAATAGCATTAGTTCAATGTAAAAATCTATTTTGTCATTTTTATTAGCTAGTAGCATGTTAGCAAGCTGTTACTAGATACACAGTAATCATGGTTAGCATGAATTTTAAATTGGCAGAATAGCTAACAACGGTTTAATTGCTGAATAAAAACAGCTAAAATGGCTCATAAATTGTATATCTCTGCTGTTTGGTGAGTGTTAGTAGAGTAGAGGCAAGTGGGTTTATAGCTTTCTTCTAAAGAAAGCTACCTGTAGTGGACGAAAAACCTTTAAGCTGCAGGCTGTGCAAAAAAAGAGCTCAAAGACAATGAAACTTGGCATGGAGTCCAGGAAAACTACAAGGTTAGATTTGGGTTTTATCACTATGACAAACACCTTTTGCTTACCACGTAGACATTTCCTTCATCAGTATTTATTAAACATTAGCCGAGCGTTACCAGGCTACACCACAACTGGGCTCAAGAGAGTTAGCTTTGGTTTCCTGAATCCCATTCTTTCACGTACAGGAAGTTCAAGAAACACAGGTTAGTGTCACACAGACACAATGAATTGTTGAAAAGCTCTCAGACTCCCAGGTGACTTCATCAGCCACGGTGTATTTATTTGAAACAAGCGTTCTGTTAACCAGGGTTTTCCTGTTTTACAGTATTTCAACTGTACCGATTGTATTGCTCCATTTTTCTAGTGAGGTCAGCCTCAGAGAGGGGAGGTTTTCTGATGACTCATCTTTCTCTGACTCATTCTCTCGCCTGACATTTCACTCAGTTTGGGGACAGACAAAAACAGTACCACTAAAGGAACCACTAAGGCTTTAAGGGAAGCACATATAAAAAATAAACTTTATGATATTTAGTTATTGGGCCGCAGTTCTCAAATAAGATTTTGCTAATGTTTAACAGACACACTAATGTTCAGCTGTGTAAACCGAATTATTTGAACAGCTGGCCACAACGACTATGTGACTTAATGACAATGGCGATCACATGATTATGATCTAGTTCCATCCTAGCAAGGACATGCGGTCAGAGGAATGCCTCACCTGACATCATGTAACGAGGATAGATGACAGTATTGATAACACAAATTATGCTATTTGTCAATCGGTCTCTGATATACATGTAATTTTTGTATGATTCCAGTGATTTTAATCATATTTATAGACAAAATCTACTAACAAAATCTCTGAATTTACATATTGTAAAGCTGAGGCAGCAGCGAGCTGAGCCTCACCTCAAATTTCGCAGTCTCTCACAAACTGGGCTAAGCTCGTGTCCTTGGTGGGTGCATGTGGCTAACTCTGTCACCAGTATTGTTGTATAATTGTTGTACACACTTTTGTCACATGTCCTAATTTTCCATAGCCTAGTAAATATATCTCATGTATGCATGACATAACACATTTAATCTTGTTGATCTGCCAGTACTTCTACCTCATGGAAGGGGGTGCTAATGAGCCACAGGTTCAAGTCAAGTATTGGGATATTTTCTCTGTGCAAATACCAGGAATGGAGGATTGTACATCTAAGTGTAAAACATTCTCAAAACTAGACCTTCGGTCAAAACAGGAAGTGGTAAGTGATGGAAGATACTTTCTTCATATAGTCTGTGTTAAAAACTGATCGAATCATCAGAATATAAAGCACCGCACGTCACTGCACCCTACCCATTTGTGGTGTTATGTAAATCGCAGTAGAATTGAGGACAATTAAAGTGTCAACACCCTAACACGCCAAACTAAGATCATCTGCATGGTAACATGCTAAAATTTGCATTTAGTTGAGGGCTGCTGTGCCTCAGTACAAATGAAAAGTGGTATAATGCAGTGGTTCAAGGTCCAGTGGACACAGTCAAATCCTTTCACTTTCAGAAACAACAAAGTGATAAAAGTAGGTAGGATTTGACTTGCTCCTCTCTTCCTCCATTGCAAGAAAAAGAAATCCCAAAGCCCCCCCCCCAATTACAGCCTTTTAGTATACTAGAACAGCTATGTCTGGAGACGCAGTCAACATCAAATCCTTCTTTTAGGCAAAAAGTGACTAGAAGACCTGAACATTGTACATTATCTGGAGTTATGGCAAGGACAAAGGCCAACAGAGATTACTGATGTGAACTACATATAACCAACCCTTGTACCTTAACCTAACCTAATCACATTCATTTATTGTTTCAATAAAGATTCTTGACCAGTTGCCACACAAGAAGAGCGTGCTAAAACACACGATACTTAAATTTTAAAAGGCGCACTGTGAATAAAACTGCTGTACCTCTTTATCCTCCTCGTCCTCCTCTTCTTCTTCGCCCAAGTTAGCAAGTCCTGGTTGGGTCTCCACAGGTGTGGTAGCTCGCTCTACCCCACCAGGAGCTCTCCCCAGCAGCGAGGCCTGGTCTGGACACCCCATGGGGACAGAATCTGGCTCCTGTTGAACCAGCCATGTCTCCAGTTCCGCATGAGGAACCTGTGGAGATGCGTACAGGAATTTCTAATACCGGGGTGTACTACCAAAGACACTCACGATCTTGATCTCCCTACAAAAGAGTCTAAACAAGCCAATATAGCTAAAGATGTTAGACATGGTTTCCTACCTGTAGTCTGTCCAGAGAGTGGACCCAACCCAGCAGCCTCCGTGCAGTGAAGAACTCGTCCAGGTCCACACTCTTGGGGTGCAGGCTGTGGCCCTCGTCCAGGCGGTTGCGAAGGTTATGGAATTGTGTCTGGGTCAGCGCAGAGGTCGGACCCAGGATCATCTCGTGCAAGGAAGAAGGCAGGTAGGGCTCCAGTCCCACATCAACCCTGACTCCACAGAGGCTCAGCAGGATGGCCATCTGGATGAGGCCCTCTGTGAAGTATTTCTTTAGGTACAGCATGGTCTTCGCTCCTTCAGAAGATGGACGTTAGAGAGGCTGGCCTATAAAGGCTCACCTCAGTTGCTGGCACTCTTCTGTTGAAGGGTTCTTGGTCAAGATTTAAAGTCTCAAGAAGATCTGTCAGATACAGATGGCCCCGTCTGGATCCAGAGGGGATCCTTGTTCAAGTCCTTAAGCAACGACAAGAAAGAATCCAGAAGTTTTTCATTGTTGGTTTTAAGTATGCAGTGTCTATCTATAGCTCTAGCTCATCATTTCCTCATCAGCATGACTCACTTTGAGTAATGTAACTGATTTAGGGATGTAGGTATAATACCTTAATACTCTGAGTAAGTTTCTTTACGCAACATGGCTAGTTCAGCAAATTAATGAAAGGCAAAAGGTCTAGTCTTCATATTTTACACTGTCTGACACAGTGGCTTTAACCATCTAACTGTTCCTATTGTTATCACCACTATTAGCCAGTTTTTACTGCACTTTAAAAGCACTCCCACCACCGTGCTAGTGTCACTAATAAAGACACTCCGACTATCAGCACTCATCTACCACTATCGGCGCAGCCTGACCTGAAGCAGTTGGGGGTTTGGCAGTTAGCAGAGTAGATAAGGCAGAAAGACATGGGGCAGAGCCAGTCTGTATTACCACTCCCAGTACGTTTGACCTACTTCTAGAAAAGTCTAGAAAACCTGCCTACCCCTCACTCCCTGTCTTTCTCACTGCAGCCGCATGATGTAACCTCAGTGTTTTCCTGGGACAACCCTTCTCCTCGCCTCCTCCCTCCCAACAGTCAGTGGGTTTGCTTTTCAAGCTATGGTAACCTGTTTACAGGAGCTGGGGCGGAAACAGCTGACTGTAAGTGTAGTTGGAAGACTATTTGTGGTGTAGAGGAAAGTAGGGTATTGCTAGGAAAGGAGGAGGATGACTTTGGCAACAAAGAGAAGATGCTGTTTATCCCAAACGCAGCTGGCTCGCTCGGTTTTAAAGACTTGAATTTCTTTCTCTTTCTTTCTTTTTTGTTCCTGCAAGTGTTGTCCAGATTGTTCGATGGTATATTTATGAACGATCACATGGCCATTGTTAACAATCCACCTTGGCAGCCAGTAAAATAGCATTCTATCGTCTTATATTTAAAACTATTAGCCCTGATGCTAAATTTAGAGCAGACTACTCAATAGACAAGACTGCATTTGACAAATACCCCGTTGGCATCTGCCATGACTCTTGTGTTGTTTCCCTTTACCCTTGTTTGCGATTCGTAACTCCGTGTGCTTGTGATGTGGGCCCGGCGCCACCTCCCTGTTCCTGAGCAACCACTGGCTCTGCATCTCATCACTCAGTCAGCTGCGGCGGTTTAATCTACCCTGGTGTCTCATCCAGTGTTCACCGGACCGGCTCGTTGGTCACTCTCGTTCTTTGTGGGACAGCCCGGCTGGCTAAACTAAACGCTCGTTCTCCACACCTGCCTCGCTGACTCCGCATCTCCTGCTGACCACCAGTCTCCACGCTACCACCGTTCTTCATTTGCAAGAAAAATCTTGTTAAGACAGTTTTGCTCTCATGCTTCTGGGTGCAGTTTCTGCAGCTGTCTTGCGTAGAACTGCGACTATTAATGATTCATCTGCAGATCGTTTATTTGTCCATAAAATGATCACTTCCCTCCCAACCATCCAAAGGTAGTGAGTTCAGTATCCAGAGGAACATGAGTCTGCCATTATTTGAACAATTCAGTAATATTTCATTTTTAATGTGCATAAAGACGTTTATTGCTCAAGCTGGTTAAAGGAAAGAACATTTTAACAGTTATATTTACTCCAATTAAAGTAGTCTATAGGTTTGTCATGTTTAAAAACTAATTGTTTAAAGTAGGTAGAGCTTTTAAATCTGTGTAGTGAGGTATAGTACAATATTATGAGATTTTATGCACAATGATGGGTCTCAGTACTAATGTATTTGCAAAACTTCTATATTCAATGCATACTTCTGAGGTAATATTGACTTTTCTCGTTCTCCAAGTGTAAATACTAAGGAAATCCACCCGGAGCAACAGGTTAGACAAAGTTTTCATCCCGAGATGATCGTGAACTTTAGTGAATCCACCAACACGCTTGTCACAGGCTCAGTAAACGTCGCTGAGACGAAGTGACAATAGCAGCTCGCAGTTAAATTAGAAGAAGGCTATACCGGGATACTGTTATGATGATCACATTTGCGATTACTAAACTATGAGATCACTGCAATCCTGAAATAAGTTAAGACAAATTACACAATAGGTCTTTAAACAAACAAACAAACAAATAAAAAAAACTTTGCATATCATTTGGATTTTTTTTTCCCCTTACCAAACGCGGTTGTCGGGTCTTGCGTTGCGTGTCAGTGCGGTCTAACCGTCCCGGCTTCTGTTTCTATTCTGAACTACTTTGTTGGGCGGAACCTTTATAAAGCAGCACCCCGGTGACGCGTAATAACTCCGCCCTGGAAAAAAAATAAACCCCGTATGTATATGTGTGTGAGGCAATGTTTGTTGATTGGTGTGTAATAACCTACTGACTGGATTTAGTTTGCTGTGAACACATGCAGGGATCCGTTCAATTTATTTTTATTTTTATTGCATCACCGGATCACTGGTCAAAAGGCGAATTGAGATAATAAGAAAAAATATATAGTCATATATATGTGAATACATATATATATATATATACATATGGACTGTTGGACGTTTGTTATTCAGACTCAGTTCTTAAATATGCATTCCACAAAAAAAGTAAATAATAAGAAAATAAAAAGTAAATGTACATTGCATACAACTTTTTTGTTTATCCTCAGTTTAAATTGATTTATTTTTATAAATTAAGCTTTATGCTTTCATTTGTTACTTTCCCTTTTGCCTTACTCTTGCTTTGGCTTTCCCCTAAAGAACCCAACTGTCAATAAGCTGACCCTGGACACGCAGACACAGTATAGTTTCTTTTTTTCCTCAGACACACAGATATTTTTGTGACATGCACAGCGTAAGCATGTTAGAATGAGAGAACCACCACCACCTGCTGTTAGGAGAGTAAACCCGAGTCACACACTCTCACATACTCATCCTTATGTAACATGGCAGAAGCAGCTGCTTCACTGCAAAACTATATATTCAGTCACGTCATCATGTGAGAAAAGTCCCACAAAAGTAAAAGGCGACCCCGTGTTTGTTCTTAGTGGGGAGTGTGATCAAAATCACCTCATATCATGTTTCAGTTTCACTTTCAGAATGACTTTTTCTGTCATGCGCACATGAGAAGACTCAGAAAGCTTGTAAGACGACCTTAAAGGCTGCATTACTTTTCAGGGATGGTCTCGTTTTACTATGATATGTTTTACTGCTGATGCAGTCTATGGTAATTCATTGCTTGGCTTCCTTGCCTGTACGTCTCTCTGCGTCTCCAAACTGTTAAGTGTGGCTATGAAACATCTGATACCCAAACTATGGAAGTAGCCTGCCTCACACAGCGTTGCTGCAAAGAAACAAGGCTTTCCCTTTAAAGTTGGAGAAAGTCATGGTTAAAAGAAACAGTATTCAATGTTCTGAAATGGGTTGTCTCCTGTGTTAAAGTCCCATCCTTGCAGCTGAACTTCCTCTAGAATATTTTTTTTTCCCTTCATGAGTAGGAGAGGGTGTTGCCACAATGAAACATAATTATGGGTAATAAAAAAATTAACACACTTCAGTGTTGACGCCAAAAAACTCTCGCTTTAGGCTGCAAAAGTGGGTCAATCCCATAGACACCCAGGTTATAGAACATACCAAAAGTGAATGTCTTTCCTGAATTGCTGTTGTAAAGACAGATATACCCATCTTTATCGATAAACTTTACAGCAGAATAAAAATGTTTACAGCCTGGTATAAAAAAAACTGTCCTGGTCCCTGTGGCTAATTTCCCCAATCATGAAAACCATACATGATTGGGAGATGGGGTGAATTTTTATATTACTCACCCATTTAAATTGTATTGAGGCTTAAGGTTATGTATAATTTTGTAGTTGGATTTGAGTGATTGGTGAAGGAGTTTACAGGTTGGTCACTTTCAACATAGCGACAGCCAAAGTCACCCACACTTGAGCTTCACAACTCTTCAGGAAACATATGGTTGATGTCACAGAGTGTCGTTAAAACATATTAAAAAAAAAAAATGTATACCAATATAAACGTTACTACATTTTAAAATTTGGGGTCAAACTCTAAGTAAATCGTCTTTATTCGGACTTTGGAGTCACTACTTGGAGGGGAATCAAAAGCTAACACTGTGGTCACTGCTGCTTGGCTGGTAAGCTAGTAAGCGTTAGCCTCTCTGTTTATCATAACTGGATCTACCAAACACCTCATTTAGCGTTTCTGTGTTAGCAAAACGGAAATGGATGGTTTTCATGCACAGATAATAGTATCTTAATTTAGTTTTAACGTTAGCTAAAGCTAGCCAATGCTATCTCAACAGCTAGCTTTCACCTTGCTAAAGCTGTTACTGGATATTCTATGTGCTGTTTTCATGAAAATAAGTTCATATTTGTTGAAAACAGACAGGGTTTTGCAAGATGACAGTCCATACACAGTGCTGCACACTGTTATTTTTTTATTTAGAAAAAAATCATGATGTAAATGATCAGCATTTGGCAAAACACTCAAAAAAGTATGTTGGTGAAACAAAAATCAAACATTTAGCTGAATGGAAGGCAACGCCAAACATTAACAATCATGATCATCTGTTACATTAGTTCAATGTGCACTGTCATGCAGAGATGTTCTTCTCTCAGCTTACATTCTAGTAATGCACTGAATGTTTGTGAATACATCAAAAGGCATTTCTTCCACAATGGCACAGACACTTCAAACAATACAAAACAACAATCAAAAATCCACACATAGCATTATTTATTAAGAAACTGTCATACTGAGTTTCTTAATAAATACCTTAAATACAATCGGGGGAAATTTTTACGCTGGCAGTTTAACTAACTTGGATTGTGACTCCATTCAACCTGCGCATACAAATGTTTCCCAATGATTCTTCATTAGTTTTAATCAAAGCAATATAATGCACAGTCCCCAAAACAGGCAGCTAGCAATAAAGTAGCTCATCAAATACCTTAAAAGTAAGGATTTCAGTCAGTTTTTGTACAAGTATTTACCAGGACATTGCTAACATAAACTGAAAACACATCCAATCTTGGTAGTGTTTATGTACATCTTTCCTCTTAAGAACAACACAGGACGGCATTTTAATAACTGCTCTTGAAATAAAAAGTCAACAAAATTCAATACTATAAATTATAACAACTGGAGTGGTCTGACGTTTAAACTTTCAAAGTTTTATCAATAATTAATAATAACCTACAGCAAAGCTACCTCTGAGGCTTCAGGAACAGTGGTGTTTTGAGCTTAATGCTAATGTATGCATGCTAACATAATGACATAACACTAACTGGCTGCTTTCTGGCAGCTAAAATTCAAAATGTCTATTGTTCGCTTAGCATGTTAACATGTCACTAAGCTTTAATATTGCTGGGACTGATGGGAATGTTATGATGTTGTATTCGAAGTGGGACAGGAAACTTTCCAGATTGACCCTAAGAATACCCTATTACTGAAAGTGCTTTTCTACAACATTTTATTTAATTTCTGTTTCAGTCTCTATACTCTGATCCCTGTTATCCAATGGCACGTTTGGGACATTGAACATGTCCTAACAGGAAAGAGACTCGACTTTCCTTGCAATGGGAAAGGAGTCAAATGCATATTTTAGCATGTTGACACTAAAAATGTTTTACAAACTGTATTTAGGCAACAATTTTGGTGTAAAAAGTGAATTTGTTTGTATGTGGTGGCATGGTGGCAACAGGCTGCTACATACACATTAAAAAAGTATAGAATTTAGACCACGGTGTAACTACAAGATTAGCCACCATGGAATAATTAGCTAACATTTCCAATTTTGAAGGGCGCTCTAGTTTCGCTAATATGCACATTTCTTAAGAAAGTAATCATGATTTTATCTTCTAATACCACGTACTAAACTGTAGCCCACTGTAACTTCAAAGAACATGACTGAAAGAAACCTTTAATAGCACTGGGTTACTAAGCTAACAGAATACAGGCTAACGCAAATATGATTCAGGGAATCTCCTTTCTATTTCTTCATACACAAGACCACTAAAGTCAGTCAGCTTCTTCCTCTAGGCACAGTAAAAGGCTGTACCAAATATCACTGAAATCCACTCAATCTTTGTTGGGATATTGCAGCCTGTAGCGAAGCGGCAGGCCAACTGACCATCATTGCCATATATGGCTAGCATGGTTAGCACGGCTAAAAACAGAGCAAATTACAAGGAGAAAAATGTTGGCACATCAACCAAGGAATTTTATGTTTAGTGGTTCTTCATGGTAACAGGGATTTAAGTCATAAAGGAATTAAAGTTATTCATTTGCTTCACGTAGAGCTTTAACCAGTGGCCAGCACTGGACGAGTGTGCAGATCCCACTGACCAGCAGAGGAAGGCTGTAATGAGTAGGTGTGTGGGTGAAGACTTTAATTCCGGAGGACTACATAAACAACGTAACAGAAAGGATTCGTTTTAAGCAGAGGCTTTGTTTGTACACGACTCCTGCTCTAAATGGTCCTCAACAAGTCCTACACCAGGTTTGTTCTTCATATAAAACTTTCCTTCTAACTTTTCAAGGCTGCTCACAAAGGAAAACAATCAGATTTATCTTTATCTCTGTATTATTAAGCCACAGGGTGTATAACCTGAATTTCCATCCGTCAGCGGGGTGAGATAATTTCAGTTGTTTCTGTGGCTTTTTATTTTTATTTTTTGCAAACATCAGCGGATATCTAGAACGTACGTGAGCTTAACTTTTACGCATGCATGTTTGCACCACGTATGGACTGTATTTGTAGGTTGTGTAGCCACAATGCAGGGAATTTTAATGCTCGTATTAGTACAACTACTACACCGGTGACTGCACTGTCGGTACTTTGGTATACGAAAGAAAAAGAGTGATAATAATCAGGGGAAAAGAAGACACCTATAAATTTGTTTTACTTCTGCTTTTTTAGACGAGCAGAATATACTTCTCATTTCATGAATACAATCCGAATATTGAATATAAAGCTGATTTTACTATGAGTACTCTAATTTAAAAAAAAAACTGATAAAATTCATAAAATTATGGGGATTTTTTTATGCAGGAATTCAGTCAATCGTCTTAGCTCACTGTTTTATTCTTATAATATTCCATATTTTTCTTGTAAAATTACAACTTTATTCTCTGCATTCTTCGCAAAAATTTAATCAATTCCCCAAAAATCGTTTAAATCACTATTCATCGGAGCTTGACTGGACGATGTGATGCTTAGGAAAGAGCTAAATACGCTATGGCTTCAACACCTCACGCTGTAGTACATGAGCAGACAAAAACAAAGTGTGGTTTAAGAGCGAGGTCTGGCAAAAACAGATCGGATCAGACCGCTTGACTTTTGTGTGTTTGCCACTTTCCCTGCGATTTCGCTTGGTTAACACACCAAACCTTTTCGTTTTCCTATTTGTCCCCCCTCTTGCACTGCAGTAATGCTCTCATCATTGGTTTTACTTTACTCCCTCCCATTTCCCATCTATGTCTTCACTTACATGTCTCCTTTTACCTCCCAACTTATCCCTCACCCCCTGCCATATCTCCTCTAGGACCCAGCCTCCTGTTCCTGCCCCAGGGCCTCTAGCAGGAGACCCATGGGTGTCCTCTTCAGACCGATGCTCTCCAGTTTGTTTTCCAGCTTGTTCTTGAGGCTGCGCAGCCTCACGGACGCGTGGACGAGAATCACTGAAGGAGACACACAGAGACACGGTGATGAAGGGGTAATACGCTAGGATTGAGCTAGCATGTTGAGATCAGCTGACCTGTTCTAAGCTAGATAATACAGTTTACTGTGAGTGTGTATTTTCCCGTCTTACTCAGAATAGGGAACGCTATCCCGAACAGGAACACGGCCACTCCTCCCAGCACTGATATAAAGAGGTAACTGGCCAGAAGGATGGCTAATACTGAGAGAGATGGGTGGTTTCTACGGAAACGACGAATGGGAGCTTGGTTCTCCGCGGCCCAGACGAAGCCCAGGAACAACAAGGTTACCACGGTGGCCCCGACGAACAGCTGGAAGGGCTGGAAATACCTGAAACGAGAGAAAGCTGATGAGATAAAACTGCACAAACAAGAAAGAGTGTCTGGCTTATGCGGATTTCTCTTAAGATTTCAGAAAAACCATACCACTGATAACTTTCGTGACCCAGCCTGGAAGCCAGCCCAAATGTCCCCTTGCCCACAAACTATTTATTACGCCTGGCCAAGATCTGCAAGGGCCGATCTGATCGTTTAGGCGGGCTTTACGCCGGGACGGTCTGAAGAGTAACAGCAGCATTAGTCATGCATGTCATCTGAGCGCCGCCGAGTCGATCCTGTTTACAACAAACTCCACTAACACCAGAGCAGCCGGATGATTAGATTCCGCTATCACGGCTGATAGCGGAATAAGTTTAAAGGGCAAACAGTTAACAGAGATCAAGCAACGTAATTCACGTCTCCGGCTGGTCGTAGGACTATCCGTTTGTTTTTTCTCTGCTGATCCAGATGGAATATGCCTGGAATCTATTAAAAACTAATTCATTTCTGGGTCCCAAAACCTAGACTGATCTGAAAGCAGTGGTGGGGGCGTTACCACTCCCGTGTGAACATATGATCAACATATGATCAGCTGCCTCCTCCTTCCACTCTCCCTCTGGGTTCAGGAGATAGTGGAAGATCTGACTGAGTTAATTCAAACTTCTAGGCTGCTCTCGACTCATGTTGTCAAACTGTGCGTGATGATGGTCATGATGGTGATGATTATGGAGGCTGCTCGTTGTGCCTGCTACAGGAAATGCAAGTCACTGACAGTAATGCGTCAAAACAGGAAAACAATCGCATCAGTGTTGATTAAAGGATTAAAGTATGTTTGCTACCGGAGAGAACGAGGGAGAGAGGGAGCGAGAGGGATCACGGGAAGTCGGGGTTTTACCACGTCAGAATAATGAAACTTACCCGACTGTGAGCAGGAAGCCCAGCGCGCAGAGGAAATAATTGCTCTGGTAGTACAGCAGGTTGTTGATGATGCGGTTGTTCCAGCGGTCCAGGTTCCGCACATCTGGCACCGCGAACCGGGCCGAGGTCAGGAGAAAATCGTCCAAGGTCCGGAGGGGTGGCGGTTGCACGCCTGCCATCTTTCCCGAACGATAAATAAACACGGCTTCCCAGGGTGCAACGCGGCGAAATGGAGCGCTCGCTCGCTCGCTGCGAGGCGCGCGCCCGAACATCGAGAGCGCGCTTTCGGTCCCAGTATGTGGAAATATTCTTTGAGATGTTTGAAGCTTGCCTCCTGTTATTATCTCTGTTTTAAAAGATTTGAACTTTAATCCATATATAATGTATTTAGAAAGTATTCTCTCTCACACACATACACTTTACCTTTTTGTTTATCTAATTTTAAATTACTAAAATTGTCATTTCACACTTTAAAAAGGACTCAAAGTCATGTTGTTGTGTTTTCAATAATTTTAGGGTTTGCTGTGGCAACCTGACTGGACACGCTAAATGAATTGGGTCATATATACACCACCTGTAAAAGGTTTAACAATTCACACTGTCTGCCAGGACAAAAGCCAAGCCATGGTTGAATGATGAAACTCTCTGTGGACTTTTGTTATGAAAGTGTGGTGAGGCAAAGATCAGGGCCAGGCTATAAATACATTCTAAATCTTTGGGTGTTCCCTACTCCGGCGAAGCGATATGAGTTTGGTAAGACACTGTATGGATTTCATTACGGGCCGTATTTCAAAACAAACCTCTGCATGCAAGTGGGTAGTCTTATAAACCAATCAGAGGTAGCCTGCGATAAACAAAGGAACAAAAAAATGACATGGCATTGACGTTTTAGGCTCACTCAAGTGATTTGGGTATTGCCAGAGCATAATCAGTTCTCAAAGGAGCTGTTCCAGACCAACGTTCCTCCATAAAAAAAAAAAAAAAAAAAAAAAAACTTTAATAGAAAAACTGAAGCTGGTCTGGGTTGCAGGCTAGGGTTTCTGAGGAGCACAGTGAGCTTAGTATTGGTCCCCTACCATATATTAAATAGATTTTTGGAGCTGGGAGATGGAATAGGGGCTTGCTCCGTCCACTCCACGCATCAACCTGGTATTGCAGAATCTCCAGGTACGGTGCACCCCTCTCTTAGTAGTAATGTTTAGAGGTGCTGCTTGGGACCGAGGGATCCCTGGTTCGCCTCCCGCCGTGCCCATGGCTGAGGTGCCCTGAGCAAGTACCTAACCGCCAAACTGCTCCCCGGGCGCAGTCCTTAGAGACTGCCCACTGCTCCGACTGTAAACGCTACTGTGTGAACAACTGGATGGGTCAAAGTGCAGAGAGATAATTTTCCCTTGTAGAATTAATTCACTATCAATTATCAAGAGGCTGCCAGGACTTTAATTTGACTAGACCAGTCACCCAAATGAGCAAGAAGGACTTAATCACTACCACAACTTTAACGGCCTTCTACAGAGATAGGAGAACCCGCCATAGCTACAGCAATCTCACCTTTAATAGTAGAACACCTATACGAAACTTGGCGTTTGCCAAAGGACATTTAAAGGACTCTGAGAGGAAAGTGATTGGTGTCCTGAGACAAAAATGCCTAATACCAGCACTGAAGCATGGTGGTAGAAGAATCATGTTGTGGGGTCGCATCAGTGAAAAATGGAGAATGAAATGAAGGAAGGATGCATGACGAGAAAAACAGAGAGGTCTTTGAGGAAAACCTTCGTCCAGAACAACGCTGTTCTTTGAGCGGCCCGGCCACATCCAAGGCTTCTGCGGAGAGACCGTGAAGTCACAACTCTTGACTCCACGTCACACTTGTATGCAGGTCAAAGCCGTCCTCAAATCTAAACCAAGCCCCACTCGAGACGGCTTCGATTCCTCTTTGCACACCACTTGGCGAATCTTTCGTTCAACTTATACAGCTTGTGTTTTTATGTGTTGTCAAGTATATGAAACGTCAGATATCCAGCTGATCTATATAGCAACATGCAACCCTGTCAGAATAAAATGCGCTGCCCCACTTTGTGAATTTGAACAATGAGTCACTGATGTTGCTAAACCTGTTTTTGAAAATACTTCGCTTCATCTCCTAAAAAATCCCATGCAACAGATATAAAGCACCGAAGCCCTGTGCTATCTTTATACCGTAGTGGTGTGCGAACTCTCTTGGGTTAGTTTTGGTTTTAAAGCACATCTTCCTTTCAGAGCATTTGTTTACTGACGATTTGAGAGATTGTGGCCGAGGTGGGTTTAGAAGTGAGCCCATGACCCCGGCCGTGACATTTCCCAAACCGAGAGCTTCTGATCATGCTCCAGCAATCAGCAATAACAGTCAACCTGCTGTGTACACAACCGGCTACAAACATCCTGGGAAACTGTAAACCATGGTAGCCCACGGAAAGAGCTCGGCGGCTTTTATTGTGAAAGACCGGAAGAGAGGAGTAGGCGGCGTGCACAGAGAGCAGGGAGCGCGCTCCACTTGTGCCTCTACGATCCTGCCCGTGGTTCTATCCGGTTGGCTAGTGCGTGAGCGCGCCCGGGCGGCTCCGTGGAAAAAAAAAAAAAAAAAAAAAAAAAAAGCAGTGATCTCGGTGTGACAGCTCAGAGCTGTCCACGTCAACACACCGAGCGAGCGGCGGCGGCAGCAGCGATGGACTCCTCGTCTCTGGTGAGCCTCTCCACCGTTTCACCGCATTTTAGTTCGTGCGCGGAACCGTGTTAAATGCGCTCGGCAGTTTATTTATCCCAGTGGGTATTTTGTTCATCGGGGTGCTTGACAATTGTTGCATTATGGCAATTTCGGTGGTGAGCGTTATTAGGGGGAGTGAGGCAGGCAGGCAGTAGGGAGGGAGGTGGGCTTGACTGCAGATTATCCATAAATCTGAAACACGTTATTTAGCCTTTTAATGATTCTGAACGTGACTGTGGTCGCCACGTTTAGTGTGGACGCTCAGGCCCGATGTGATCACTGTTTGTCACACTTTTTTCTCTCTCTCTCTACACGTATATATGCGCGTAAAAACAGTCCAGATCGCCCGTGCTGCTGGTCACGGTGCGACAACTTATCGTGGTGTTAAGTTAACTCCATTACAATAGGCTGCCGGAGCCACAGCTGTTGCCCACTTATCCACACGGAGTCCCGTGCGGAGCGCAACAGGACGACGCGGCAAAGCTTCGCTTCCCGCGGGGATCGCTCGAGAAAAACCGGCGAAGAGTCATAATCCTGAGCGTATTAGGCAGACGAGCGGTGCAGCCGACGCGGGTCTGCGTGTTTTAAACGTCTGCTTGTGTCGAGCATATGTGCACTGACGTGTAGAGCAGAGTAGGTGCCACGTCCACCGTTCTCTCTCTCGCTCGCTCCTCGTTTGCCTTGCGCACCATTTATTCGGCCCCTCTCACTCTTTCATCTCAGTCTTTTCTCACACTTCCCTCCCCCTTAATTCTCAGATGTCTCTGTCTCGCTCCTGCCTTCCATTATTCCTCAGCGATGGGAAGTAACTAAGTAGATTTACTCAGATATTACTTCAGCAAATCCATTATTCCGAGAAAAGACCTCACATTGTATAATAAAGGCCTGTCAGACTGGTACAATGTGTCCACTGACACTTCAGTAATCTGAGTACTTTTTCCAACTGCTCAGGTTCAGCTCCACCGACTACAACCCATATAAATTATAGCAAACTTTTTTACTTTAAAGTCACCTTCTGTAACCTTTTAAAGAAGAAATGCCCGGTAAGTGGAAAAAGTTTAAAAAAAAAAAAAATCTTTGGTCACTTTTATAGATCCACTTCACCACACTTCACCAAACCTTAAACAGATGCTCATGTAAATGATCTGGGCATTTCTTCCATCACTGCTTTCTCTCTCTCAGTATCTTACTCTTTCACTTCCGTTGAGCTTCTTTTTTTTCTTCTTCTTCTTCTTTCTTTTTTCTCTCCTCGTCCGTCGGCTCTCCTGCCCCGCTTTCTTTTTCAGTCCTTCTTTCCCCACCCAGCCTCTCTCATCGTCCCGTCATTTCACCCTTTCCATTTTCCCCTTGTGTATCGTTCCACATAATGGCCTGAATCAGTGTGGGAAGTAATCCATGGCAGATTTTGATCACATAAAAGTCGTCCGTTTCAAATGGAAGTCGTGCATTTGAAACGTTACTTGAAGGGCCATTTCAGCAGTTTAGCCCTCCATGTCCATTATGTAGACTTCTAGCACTTCCGACGTTGCAATATAATATCATCTCTTTTTTTTTAGCGGAGATACGGTAACCCTGGTGACAACATTGTGGATCAAGCCACATTGGTAGTGGTGATGATGTACCTGAAGCCAAAACTCAACGCAACTTTCTTGGCCAATACTGATTTCTTTGCGCTCGCTAGCTATTGTGTCAGGAAATCACAAAACACCAATCAAAATCCAACTACACCGGGGGAAAAAAAGTCAAAACCCAAGATGTACAAATAGGATGTACACTCGATCACCAATAGGTGTCTAAAAACATTCATTAACTCATTCTCCACACCTGTCTCCACAAAGTCCTCCATCTCCCCCTGGGGGGCCCTAGGAACTCTCAAACTAGCAGGGAGATAAAATCCCTCCGGCAGTTCCTGGGTTGAACCTGCAGCAGAACCTCCCCTTAGCTCTAAAAGGTTGCATCCAGGGGCCATTCCTGCCTACACCACCTCAATTGTCTCCTCTGTCTTGATTGCCTGGTAATAGAATGCATCCCTACTGAAGCTGCACCCGCCATACTTGTGAAGCGTGCCAAAACCCATCCCTCAGGAACAGGGTTTCCCCTTTCCCTGACCATACTAACTTTTTCTGGGAGAGAATGACGGCTCACATTACACCCAACTACAAACCAGTCAAGTGAACGATGGAGGTCCCCCTGTTGTGGTTTTGAGAAGAACATCATCTGCAAAGAGTGGAGATGTTACCTCCAGATCTCCACGCTGGACGCCTTCCTTCTCACGCTGTCTGTGAATCACAGCAAGTGGTGACTGCTCTCAGCCTCGGCGAAGTCAAATACGCATATTTAACGGGCCTGGCAAATGAAGAAGTCCACAAAACGCACCTCTTGATCATCTGTTAATGAGTAGAAAGCTAGGTCACTGTGATATGAACTGGATAGAACCTATGTTGTTCTACCTGGATCTAATGCTCTATTATGTTAACCTCCTTTCCAGTACCTAGCTTAGCATTTACCAGCAATGCGGTCCAGTGCGGTTCACTTAAAAATGGCGACCATTACCCTGCCAGTGTAGAGGCACCACGCAGTAGTGTACGAGCGTGTTAACCAAGACAGCTCTAGAGGAATCTCTTTCACTTCCACTTATTCTGACACAAAGCCTGGAAGAGTTCGGATCAGTTCTTTAAATAATACTCTCTGCAAGAAAGCTAGTAAGTGCAAGAATATATATTTTAGTACTTTCCCCTTTCCGTTCTGAATAAGGCGTGTTCCTGTTTTATGCTATGCAGCCTTTGTCCGGACTCCTTGTCGCCCTCGAGCCCGTGCCTGATTTAGACGTTTTACTGACTTTTAGGAGAACGGAAACTTGCTAATGCCAGATTTTCCGTCGCAAAGTAAGACTTTCCTCAAGTAGATGTTTCTTTTTCTTTTTTTTTTTGAAATAGACTATTAGCAGCCTGGCTGTGTTTAGTTAGCTGGTAGAAAAATAGAGTTAAAAAATGGAAGTTTTGAGGTGCACATTTAAACAAGTCGGAGCCACTGTCAGCTGTTCATTGTTACATCATCGGGCAAATTTCCTCTTTACGCATGGTGTCCATAACTCAGTTAAAAATTCAGAAAATAAATGAAAATGGGCATTTTTATTTACCTTTTAAAGAGGGGCCAAACATTTCAAACAATGCAATATTCTTCTTTTCCGGTGCATTCAATCATACCACATGGTCTTCATTAGGAGGTACCCTTGGCCCAATTGTCATTTAATTTGTTGGCAGTTCATCAAATGTCAAGCAAGCTAACAGGGTGAACTAAGAGAGAAGCTAAGAGAAGGTGTTTCTGATGACCGTCCATCATGCACTTGCACGTCAAAGGGGGCACTGGCTTCGCTTACCCACACCCAAATGGGATGAGTGTATGGTCGTATGGATCGATTCATCCCCTACTCATTGTAACCATGGTGACGAGAGCTGGGAATACCGGACTTTGGATGCTCTAAGTTTCTGGTCCAAGTTCTGTGATACACTCTGACTGTGAATGTATGCTAGTCAGTGCATAACAGAACTTTGTCCCGGGTCTAAAAACTCTTCACGGGGACGGACAGACGGATGAAATAGATGAAGCAGTGAGAGAAGTGGGTGTAGGGGAATGGGGGGGGGAAAGCCTCTTAAATATAAATATGGCGATCATTTCCACATCTGGAAAACTGTGCAGCAAACCTGGAAAAAAAACAACTGGGAGTGAAGTGCGCCAGTGTGGGACGCAATGTGAATGTAAGCTATAGCAACCTGTTGGACTGTGAAACCTATGGGTGTGTGTGTGTGTGGAGACCAGACTGAATATCAAGCAGGGTGTTGCTGGGAACACAGGCTTTATCTAGATAATAAAGGTTGATACCACATGCTGGCCAGGTGTGGGAGGAATGGATCTGACTATAGCTGTGGCAGTACGTCCCAAATGTTACTCTGGAAGCGAAGCTGAAACATTTAAGTAGCTCTTTCCGTTTATCGTTGCAGGAACTTTCCCTCTACACAGTGAAAGCTGTTCTGATTCTCGACAATGACGGCAACAGACTTCTGTCAAAGGTAAGTGATCTTTACGTGTTTCAGTACCTAGCTTAACATTTACACAAGTGGGCTAACAGAGCAATGTTTCTTTGTAGCTAGGCTTCACTGCTACGTGAGTTTTTAAATTCCCTCTCAAGTTCAGCATTGCCAGCACCTGGTTAAATTCCCTCAACACAAAGACTATTAATTACGGCAAACGACTAGCTTTGATACCGGATGTCCAAAGGTGATAGGATCGTGTGTTTTCTGAGGCTGCTTTACAATAAAAACTGCTTTGTGCTTCTTTAACGAGAAGCGAAAACGGTAAGGTTAGCATTAGCAGCAATATAAAAAGGGTTCTGCGCTCAGCTGTTGCCCTACAACACTAACAGACTTAACATAGACAGGTTGAGAAACATTCAGAACCGGAGTTGCCACGTTTTTAATGTAATTGCGCTCGTCCTCGTGACGACTGAGCACCTACATTACCCACTGCGCAACTTGATCGGAGACATTCAGGGTATTGTGCGAGAGATTCATTTACAAACAGAAACACTTGATATGTGTGGGAAAGAAATTTGAATGGCAAACCCTGCCACTAAAGCTGGAGTTTTGCCTCTACGCACGGCCTACGTCACGGCCTTACGCACTACTGTAAGCATTTTTTTACTCCTGCACTGGTTTGTCCACAACATTTTCTAATAGCGGCGCTAAAATGCTACTTGGCAACTACTGTCAAGCTGTGTCACGTTCCTCTGTGCGCTTCAAAAAAAAAAAAAAAAAAATAAATTGGCTCAGGTTGGAGTTGTTAAAGGCTGAGATTACTTAACTGAAATCTGAAGCTGAGGAGATGGTATCCGCTTTAGCTGCACTTTGCTGCTAATTGTTAAATGCTAGTAAGCTAACGCGCTAAACTGAGATCATTGCGCACTCATGCTAGGACAGTATAAAGTCAATGACTCCACCACTAACAATCAAAACTACTTTTTTTTTATCATTACCAAGTGTAAATATGTTGAATGTCTACTATAAAAGTTTCTGAAAATCTCCTATGTGTCTGTTTCAGTACTACGACCCTGAGCTTTACCCCTCCATGAAGGAGCAGAAAAACTTTGAGAGAAATGTCTTCAACAAGACACACAAAGCAGACAGTAAGGTCCTCTCTTTATGTTTGGCTGTTCTGGTGTCGGTTGCATGTGCTCCGAATCCCCCCAATGTATTCAACTGAACACATACATATATACAGTGTCAACTCTTGCCTATAATTACTAGTAGCCCAAAGCAGCTTGGTTTTAACTGTGGAACCAAACCACGATAGATCCACAGTATTCATGGCAGGAAGGTTTTGGCATTTGGGTGTTCAGGGAAACCCGATCAACGCTTTCACACAACGGACACCTGAGTCTCTGCCCCGGGTCTTCTTATCACCCACCCAGCGCCTCCTTTTGTTCTAAACTCCTCCTTCATTCCTCCCTTTCTCCCAAGTTTCTGTCTTCTTCTTTTACTTCCTCTCATGTTGCTTCTCCTCTATTCTCCTCGTCCTTTCGTCTTCTCTCACCGCCACAACACTGCCCCCACCCCCTCCCACCGTCCTTGTCCCTGTATATATTTCGGCCGTCATAGCATTTCATAAAAAGTGAAATAAAATAAGGTTATGGTCGTGCTCCCTCATCTCTCTCTCTTTCTCCTTCTTTCTAGATGAGATAGCTTTCTTGGAGGGGCTGACCATTGTGTATAAGAGCAGTATAGATCTCTTCTTCTACGTGGTGGGAAGTCCTCAGGAGAATGAGGTAGGGTGAATTCAGCTTAATCTGCAAAAGTAATAATTCTTGTTTAAAAGGCAGGCAATATTTCAAACCTATGTAAAATATTTCAAACCAATGTACCAGTCACTCATTAAAGAGTTGTGCTTTATTTTTACAAAGATGGTCAGACTGTCTGTTAGCACTTATTCTGTTTACAACATAATGCCGAATGTCTTATTTCATAGTTTTAATGTCTTCAATGCAATGTAAACATTACTGAAATGTCTTTCAATCTTTCGGGTGTAAATTAAGGATTATTTATATTATCTATATATATTTGGTCAGAAACACGTTTTGCACGGTTTTCAGCTAGCCGGTTAGCTCGTTAGCCAGCACAACTTTGGTAAACAACTGATGTGTCAGTGATTGCATGGCAGCACCCACATGGTCAAAAAATTTGTATTAGCCATGCTAATGAGTACGTTTTGCCTATTTGAGCTATAAACTGAGTTGTGTTGCTTAAAAATCCCATTTTTACTCATTGATTATGTTTCTCTCACTAGCTGATGCTGATGTCGGTACTCAACTGCCTCTTTGATTCCCTCAGTCACATCCTCAGGTATGTTCTCTCATCGAATCTTTGAAAAAAAACATGAAATTACCTAAGAGAAAGTATCATTTTTCTTTCATTGTAATATTTATGATATTTAAAAAATACAGGTGCTAAATATGGCGGTTTCTCTGTGCCAATGCAATACGTCTTTTGTCATCCATGTACCTTAAGAAGCATCAGTGCTAATGGAAACCCACACACCAACCTTGCCATCACTCCATCATAACCTCCCAGGGACATAACCAGTCCCCTGTGCTGAATTTGATGTAAAATTCAACAGCAGTGTGTATTTTTCACACACGCACAAAAAAAAGCAATTGCGATTTAATTTAAGAGACAACAGAGCTGAGCGAATATTTAATATCCCCCCATTTATTTCAACCCGTTAGAAATCCCTGTTAGAGTGGTTGCAAAGCTGCTCGTGTGTGCGCGCGCCTCACTGTCTGTGTGTGTGTGTGTGTGTGTGTATGTGTGTATATGTTATGCACACTAGGATCCCTTTGCTGTTGACTGCAACATTATTAGCCAAACAGCGGCTGATGTGGTTGCCATGGCAACGGATGCAGTAGTAATGCGGAGTGTGAGGCACGGGGAGATTATATTATTATACCGTATGAACGATTACAGGCTACTCTAAATGGCACGGTATGTAAAAACTCCACGTTGCGGTGTCAGCGGTGTGAAAGGAAGTGACGCTGGCTCAATAAAATGTGCCAATTAGAACATATTAAATAAATTAAATCTTAATTGTAAAGACATGGCTGGAGATTTTAAATTTGAGTTTGAGGTTATATATGCTGTAAACATCTGGGCTGTGGACAGGAAAGGAGTAATTTTCATGAATTTTCTTCATCAAAACCAGGTGAGAAGATTAATACAACTCTCTTGTACATGTCCAGAGTGCAACTGATTAGCCTAGCTTAGCATAACCAGGCAGCACTTATAAAATTAAGCAATTAACCCGTTCAGTTGTGTAAGTATTTATGAAAACGCTACGTACGAAATTACGAGTTACGAGAAACTACGACTACCGTTTTTGAAGCACAGTTTGGTGACTCTGACCGTTGCCATCTTGCCATGCCTGACTCCATTTAACTCCGAACTTCTGGACGAACAGGTGAAGCACAAATGTAGCTGAGACGTCTGGGTGACGCTAAACAGCTAGAAAACCTGAGATGCTAGCTGTTTCTCATTGGCGCCATACCTTAAATGATGCATAACCTTTAATCCTTGATATAATTTAAATGGGGCAGTTATATAAAAAGTAGCTCATACATTGGGAAATTAGCTTCAGATTATTTAAAAAATTTTATTACCTGGCTATAAACATGTATATCTTTTGCTGTACAGTTGGGCATTTTAACATGGAGGTCTATGGAGATCAACTTGCTTTTGGAGTCAGCCTCAAGTGGCCAATTGAGGAACTGCAGTTTGTCACCCCTGACAGAATTATTAAGACTTATTTTTGGCCAAATCTTTAGACACGAGACATCCTATTAATAATAATAGATTACACTGGCTTTCTGATGATCGGTTGGATATCTTTCAGAATTTTAACTGTCTTGCAGTTAAAGCAGCTCTATCCGAATTCTCAGTCACTCCTATTGGTCGGCATCTCGATAACAATGCTTTCAGAGTTGAGATTGGCTAATCTTTTGATTTTATCCTTGCAGGAAAAATGTTGAGCGCAGGTGTTTACTGGACAACATGGAAGGAGTGTTCCTCGTTGTGGATGAAATCATTGATGGGGGGTAAGAGAGATGCAAAGTATGAGCATCAAAACTAGCTTACAAATAAAATGGTTTAACTTATTCTTGTTGTTATATATATATATAATCCCAGTCCTGTTTGTGCTGCACTCTGTCCTGATTGGTTGCTTTATCCTGTTGCCAGGGTGATTCTAGAGTGTGACCCCCAGCAGGTCCTACAGAAGGTCAACTACAGGGTAAGATGATTGCCAATCATTATCATTTTATGTATTGATTTCAATCATTGTTAAATCATATTCAAAGCAAACAAATGAAAAAGCGTATGTTTGGCCTTTGTTCAGAATACTCACTGTAGCTTCCCATAGCTTCTTTTCCCATTGGCTTGTTTACTCTTCTTACCTGCTTCAAATTTATTTCTCTCCTTTTCCCTCCCTCTCTCTTTCTCTCTCTCTCTCTCTCCTGATGGGTGTCAGCAAATGTCAGAGCCAGCCTATGGCTTCGTCCTGTTTGATTACATCACCGGTAACCTAGAGGCGCAAACAGACAGGAGCCAGCTGCTGTAGAAAGGCAGGCGAGCAGGCAGGCAGGCAGGCAGGCAGGCAAACAGACAAACCTGAGGGTGAGAAAAGGGAGGGAGCCGAGGAGAAAGATAGCCGAGTGGAGAAAGAGAGAATGATTGAGTGCGCGGAGGTGGGATGAGCGAGGCAGATGGGGTTAATGCATGGAGAGAAAGCATGCGGACTAATTTTTAACCCACCGGTGGTGTGAGTGGAAAAGTCAAGGCAACACCGAAGTCCCCAAATGTGGGCTTCGTCCTCTGGGGACCACGCTTGTTCATCCTCGTATCCCATTTATCGACGGGATGGGTTGACTGAGCCTGCAGCCACGTCTATAGAACGGCTAATCACTCTAATATAAGCTGTTAACCAACTGAATTTGAATGTCACTGAGTTGCAGCATAGATCTAACGGCGCTTGCAGTGCTCTGCTGTCACTTTGAGTGTGTTTAAGTGTTTGACTTTTGCATTTTTTTTTCCCCCCATGCACACAATAACGCCATTTTGTTTTACAGGCGGATGAAAACCCATTAACTGAGCAAAGCGTGGCCCAGGTAACACACACACACACACACACAGCATACAGTAAACTCCCAGGAGCTGCGGAAAGACACAGCTTAAAGTTAACTGTTCTGTTGCGAAATGATTGATAGTCTTTTGACATTTGCAAATGCACTAAGCTGCATGCTAACTCGCTAATGCATGTAGAAGCTTGCTTGGCCTCATCTCTGAAGCTTAGCTGTGAGTGAATGGGTAAAAAACTAACAGAGAGATAACTAAATCAGCCTTCCTAATACTCTGATTTATTCTGCTTTTGCTTGCGTGCAGGAATGAGCATGTGCACGGACATGTCTTTGTGTTTTGGCTTGGAATAGATCTTGTGCATTAATGCTGTTTGTACTCGTGCTCTAAGCTTCTGTTTATCTGTTGCTTTAACCCTCGACAGCACCTAACAGAGAAACTGGCACTGACCACTAATGTAAGTTTCTGCTAACGTCACAACAACTCTTTCACAACACCACAGCACAACAGGGCTTATTCTGCTCTCATTGATGATATTATAACAGACTGCACGTTTTAACGGAGCTTGCTTCACTGCCAGAGCCTGAAAGTGCTTACAATAGGAGATAATTGATTGGCTGCCATGTGGAGCTAATGAATAACTATGGATGCAATACAAAAAAAAAATGGATACCAAATTCAAAAATGGCATACGCTTAGTTGCATAAAAATTATAGCATAGGTTTCACACTATGAGGATGTAAGTAACTTAACAGGCCTCAAATATAGTATCTATAAGTCTCTATGGATACAAGTGACCAGATTATCAGTAAGGCTGTGTTACAGCATCTCTCATTAATCATTTGTCCATGGAATATAAGCACTGAATATCATTGTTAGTTTGTCCAATCAGTAAAATATAATCAAACAAGATGCCTGAAACTGAGATACCTGCTGAACCTTAAAGTTTGTCCACCTTTATTTATTAAATTACTTTAGAATAGCATTATCACTGTCTTTGTGCAGGTACTTATGCGATGAAACATAAAAATATGTGAAAATATATCTTATTTGTATTAATCGAGTCTCTAAAGCTGCATTTACAATGGGCACATTGACTCTACAGGCAGGGCGAGCCTTAGATAACACTGCTACATAACTCTAAATGAAAACATAACATACCATGTGTAGTTTCCCCACAGGGACAATTAGATCTATTGTACTGTATTGTATAATATTCCAGTCTCAGAAGTGGTACATGCCCACCTCTGTGCAGGAGAATTCACCGTACCAACCTAAAAAAAAAAAAAGCAGCAGCAGCATATATATAAATAATATTCCTAATTTGTCTACTGTTTTGCTAATATCAGCTTTAGAAAATATCTTTGTCTTTATTTATAGGTTAGTATGCTGTTATATTACTGGCCCGACCTGTTTGAGTTCAAATTGGGCTGGATGTGGCCCCTGAAGTAAAATGAGTTGTTGTACACGGTATAGAGCCCAGAGATTTAATCGCTAAGCCTGGATAGAAGAGCTTTGTTAAAGGCAAACTGAGGAGAATAGTGTAAGTGTGCCTCCGCTCGCTGTTGTTCCAATAACAGCTTCATGGTTCTGTGAAAAAGGAAAATGGGAATGCAAAATACTGATTTTGAAAACACGTCACGGGCTAGATGGAGAAATATCACTAGACAGAGTTGGTGATAAGAAACTAATGGTGCTACACTGGTGAAGAAGGAATTATTAGCAAAATATACAATAAAAAGTACAAGTAAACATAATGGACAGAAATATCTACAGCCACTTTTACACTATTACTTTTATATCATTTTATAAGACGTTACAATGAAAGCCTAGTTGTATTCATAAGCTCGTAAAGTGCACTCTGTGCTACATCTAAACGTGTAATTAGCATTTCCCACAATCCTGTTTTTTTGTGGCAGCTTTATCTGAGCGCCATGCGCCCCCTGCTGCCAGAACGGGGAACAACATGCTCAGTACTGACATGTCTCGATTGAGGAACAAAGCATAAATTCAATTAAATAAAATTTTAATAAAACTCTAATAAATTTGATTTTATCGTTGGTGAATAAAAATGAGCAGTATTTAAATTTGCCATGAGTTATATTCTGTCCTCCTTGTTCTCCAGTAAGGCGGAATCATACGCTACCTTCTTCTCTGAACCTGGTCCAAGCATGACCTCTAGTGTTTAAATAGTGGTACTGCAATACTTTACAAATTCCAAAACCCCGCAAACGGACATAGTTATATATCTTAATTACATGTACATGCTGTCGTTGTGGTGGCATGATCAGGTGATGAGGAATTATTTCTGTACAATGTGTACTAATATTTTAAAAATCACAAAACCGATTGTTATTACTTTGGTAAAACATTACAACCCCAGCTGCACAATGCACAGCCTTTCACATTCAACCCTAACACTTTTAAACTATGTTGCATACTGTAATATGTAAAATTGTTTGTACGTAGTGTTTTGAAACTTGATTACATCTGTAACATGACTAAAAGGGGCAGTAACCACTGATGTGCAAAGTATTCACACTATTTTTCTTCAGGAAACGATCATTGTACTGCATTGTTTTTTCATATGTGAGTTTGTATTGACTATATCACACCATGCATACATTATGTTACAAATTAATAATTTCTTTTGCCTTCCAGGTCCTGCAGTCGGCTAAGGAGCAGATCAAGTGGTCCATACTAAAATGACCCGCAGCAGAAAAAACATATTAAGATTCTCAAGAAAGCTCGAGTGAATCTCTGTCTAGTCCCAAAGCTATTTTTATAGGGTGGAATTAAAGGGGAAGGTCGTGGCGGGCCTGTCGGCCAGTAGACTGCCATGTATTGCAATTAACCAGGAACCAGGCAGAAATGGGATTTTTCTGGTTCCTCTGTCTGATGGCATTTTGTTACGTTCTGTGTGACACATATTTAATTTATTCCGTTGTGTAGAGATGTTATTTAACAGGCCAAATGATACCCAGGACGCGCCATTAAAGGGATGACAGGGCAATTATCCAGTACCAGACTTCATCAACAAGAGTACTGGGAATCTGAAAGGGCAAATTAAATGAAGTATGGGTTCTGCTTTGTTGTTACATTGTTGAGGATACATTTACATAAAACACAATACGGCTGTAGGATCTGTTTGAGATATTTTGCACATTGGTGACATACAAAAGTTAGAAATCGCACCATTTTATACATGAAGCGAAAGTGTTACTATCTGTGAGCCGGATCAATCTGAAGATAACCTGCAAAAATTGAAAGAGAAGCAAACATTAAAAGACATATGTCACATTAAATTATTTAAATATTAACATCTGAACTATATCTCTTAACAATTAATAATAATGATTTAATAATAATAATAACAATGACTTTCTATTGCTGGGTTTTGTAAAGCTTATTTAAAGACTCTAAGGGATTGTACTGATGCTCTATGACACTAAACAAATGTTAGCAGTATGTGTAAGAGGCACTATGTTACTGTTGCACTGTATGACATGCACAAAAGAAGGTTCTCCCGTTGAGGTCAATGAACATATGTATGAACATATACATAACAACGTCAAGGGAAACTTAAAGAAGGTGAAAAACTGCACAGATGACTTTGCAAACAATAATGTCTATTTTACTGTTATAATGAGAATTAGAGATGTGGATATTTTCTTAGTTGAAAAAGATAAAACCAGCCAAAAAGATGCTAATTATTTTTGTGTACTTTAGATGTTTCTGAAACAAACAAATATATTTAGTCTGTCTGCCATTTGTGAAACTGGTAATAAAACTTGTCTAAACACTAATGTGTTCACGTAGTCTTGCTATTCATCACTATTCATTAAATTATTATTTATTTTACATCTAGTTTTGATGTTATTTTGATGGATATGTCCCGCTAAGCCCTGTAAAAAGCACAGAAGGCCGAAACCAGACTCTATTAGTGGTCTGAGCCAATCAGAATGCAAAATAGAGATGTGGGCGTGGTCCATGATGCTATTGGGCGACGTCAGCAGACACTTGCGTGGACTCCTCCAGCCAATGGTTCGTTCCGCTTTTATTTCCCAGCCATGTGATTGGATGACTTCTTCATCGTCCTGCAACCTGGTCCAAACTCAGAGATTAAAACATTTAAAAATGTATTATTGTTATTACAGACAGTCCTTTTAATTTATCCCACAATATTAAATATAAAAAACAAAACTCATCTTGATCAAACGCTTTATCAAACCCTGCAAGTCAAGAGTTGTTTTATTTTTCAGGTAATTTAATATTTTAGGATATTTTATTGATGGAAGTCAGAATTTCATGGTTATAGTTATTTCCCTTTGGGACCACTAAACATTCTTCTCTTTTCTTTCCTATTCATGTCTTCAGTGTGCGGTTTAATTTCTCTACAACGCTGTTTATTTCATGTTTTATCCAGATATGAGAAAAACATAACGTAGAAATGTGGATGAAAACAGAAGAATTAACT
Organism: Planiliza haematocheilus; assembly: GCA_005024645.1. Classification (NCBI taxonomy): domain Eukaryota; kingdom Metazoa; phylum Chordata; class Actinopteri; order Mugiliformes; family Mugilidae; genus Planiliza; species Planiliza haematocheilus. Next base: position 3,313,896 of record SRSE01001373.1, read on the forward strand.
GGAAATTAGAGAAGTTTAAAAAGAAGACACAAATAATTAATCAATTGACTAATGGAGAGAATAAGTTTTTAACAATGTATTTTTCTCTGCATCACATTTTAAACTCCACACATCACGAAGGCCTCAGAGGCCACGCCCCCAGGTGGTCAGGTGACCACTATTCTTCCAGGAGTTGACCAATCGTATTCGGGCATAACTCTAAAGCCTTAAGGCCCTCCCGGAAATAAACATTAAACTATTTGAGTGCCGCAAGTTTATAAATTCAGTAGTTTAATACTTCTTTTCTGTATTTTTGGTAAGTTTATTTAAACCTTGTGAGGAGAGAGCCGGGTAAAGAGCTGATACGCGTGCAGGTAACCCATTTTACCTGACTAATTTGTAGTTTAATAGCAACAATTAGTCACAAACTGTTAACAACCAAGTAGCAAGCTAACAGATGAGTTAACGGTTAACTAAATGAAATGTATTTTTTATTTTTTTTTTATTGAATAGGTCCTAAATGTAGTCACAGAATAAATAAATAAATATATTAATAAGAAATTAATAAGAATATGTTAATGTCCTGGTCCTTCTTTGTTGGTGTTAAGTTCCTAATCAGCTATTAAAATTGTGTTACGGTTTAAGACTACTGACAGGGCAGGAGTCGGGTCATGGTCCATGAGCTCTTTCTCTTTCAGGTGAAGTTTTTTCAAGTTTGCCAGGACAGCTTCTGTGTGCCAGATGTCTGGGAGACTCAGTTCGGCCTCTTTAGGGACAGAGTGGGTCAGGGAGAATGGCCTAAGTTGTGGAGGATTAACTTTGGTCATACAGGAGAAGAGCTACGGGGCCAAAAAGGAGGCTCTTATGTAGATGGCATTATCACCCAGCTCTCTTTTCTCTTCTCCAGCAGTCCATTAGTAGTAGTGCTACTTTTCAGACTAGCATCATTTAAGTCCATAATGTGTCTGTGTTTCAAGTGTATGATACAGATATTTCCCATAATCATGTTAATATTTTAACCCTATGAACAGTATTTTTGCTTAGCTGTTGGAGCATTGCCTTTAATGAGCGTGTAGCAGCAGAGCAGGAAGATAAACTGCAGGTTTCAAAGTACACTAACCACTGTTCTTCTTGTGTTTAATAGAGAGCAGACTTTCAAGGCACTCTTCAGACTGGATTAGAAATGTCGGTGTCTGGCATTCCACAAACTGAGAGGGATTCCCACGTGAAGCCTGCTGAATTTAGGAGCTCACCTGTTTCGGACTGCACCAAAGGATCAGACGAGTGGTTTGTGTCAGCAGCACCTAATTTATGGCAGCAGAGCACCTCAGCTGGAAGAGATGCAAGAGGAATCAGCTGCAGCCGGAACATTGTCCGGCTGCAGCTGGACATCAGCCCGCAGGTCCAGTTTTATTTATGTCGGACGAGCGTGATGTTCGCTCGGGTCGAGAGGCCGAGCGGAGGTGTCGTGAGGCTGATGCTCTCCTCATGCCCCATTACCAGGACTGAGATGGCAGCACAGCACGAGAGGATCAGGAGTCGCCGTGCAACTTTACGCACAAGCACATCGGCGAGTGCATCCTGAACAACGTGCAGGTGGTGACGGAGACCCCCCAGCCATCTGCCAGAGGTGAGCAATGCAAAGTTTAGTCCTAAAAGTCCTAGAACACACTGCCATAGCTGCAATGTTTAGGCACATGTGGCCCATCTTTAGTTCACATATGAAGACAGCCCCAAAACGATCCTCGATGAGGTCGGGTGTTTGTAAGGAATCAGTGGTGGCTCCTGTGAAAACACCAGTAACAGTTTAGCCAATAAACTCACACTGTTGCACAATGTTGATCTACAGCCATCGTGTAAAAATACTCTGTAAGGCAGTATTACATCCATTCCATCTATTTATTTATACTTTTCTTACTTTATTTAATATTTACATGTTTGCCACTGAGCCAGTGAAAAAGCGCTTCCTCAGCCAATTTGTTGCACAATGTGAGTCAAGTCATATTATTTACTTACATAGCACGTTTTAAAAACAACAGAACTTGACCCTAAGTGCTTTCCACTCAGGGCGGATAAAAACATCTGCCTTCGTACAAATAAAACCCAATAATACAGAGGAACAGTAATGCGCAGTGTAATACAATAACAATAAAGAACCAAACCACAGGCAAAATAATAAAATAGAGGTACAGCAAGAGAGTGGGTGAAATAGGAGAACAATAAAAAAGCAGTGTGAACTGGACCAGACAGAATTAGCCATAGGTCGACCTCAGACCAAGAGAGAAAGCAGGAGAAAAGAGGTAGCACTTCAAATGAGATTTAAAACAGTCGATAGTGGAGCAGGACTTAATGTGGCATGAGAGTTTTGGAGCGGCAACTGAAAAAGCCCTTTTGATTTAAGGTGAGAGTTAGGGACTGAGAGGAGCTGTTGTGAGGATGACCTCAGTGACCTGGGGGCAGAATATGGATTTGGCACGTTGAAGACGTCCTGTGGAGCTAAACCATTTAGGGTTTTAAAAACAAGTAGTAAGATTTTAAAATCAACTATGTACTCTGCACACAGGGAGCCAATGGAGTGGGGCCAAAACAGGAGTGATGTGGTTATGTTTCTTTGCGCCAGTTAACAGTCTCACAGCTGCATTTTGTACTAGTTGCAGCCAAGAAAGTGGAATGAGTCAGTCATCTGTTCAAGGAGTTGCAGTAGTCAAGCCGGGGGGTTATTAAAGCATGGATAACTTATTCCAGGTCCTTCAGAGATAAAAACGGCTTTAATTTGGTGATGATTCTGAGCTGATAAAAACTTCCTTTCACCACACATTTGACTTGAAGGTTTTTAACTTCTGAGTGCAGGTTCGCAGACGGGGGCCCCAGTGAGATGTTTAAATTACTTAAGTAAAATTGTGTGTCATCTGCACAGCAGGGATATTGGATGTTGTATTTGTTAGGGCCTGGGGTAAGCATATGTATAAGGAAAAAAGAAGAGGTCCTAAAATGGACCCTTGAGGGACACTGCATTTAATGGGAGCAGGGATTGAAGAGCTGCTGCCTAGTCTTACAGAGAGGGTTCTGTCTCTCAGACAGGATGTAAAGCACTTTAGCACTGATCCATGCAGAGCAGCGTTGACCTCTAAGCGCTTTAAAGGGATGTCATGGTCGACTGTGGCGAAAGCAGCACTGAGGTCAAGCAGTAAAAGGATGAGGCAGGAACCAGAATCAACACATAGGAGGATGTCGTTGTGTACCGGAGCAGATTCAGTGCTATGCAGTGACCTAAAACCCGACTGGAGAGTATCAAAAATGTCGAAGGTTGGTCAGATATGAGGAGATTTGGAAGAGCCTTTGAAGTTAAAGGTAACTTGGAAATGGTCGTTATTGTAGTCACTTGGCTCTAGGCTGTTTTTCTTTTTTTGTTAATAGTGGTTTTACAGTTGAATGTTTACAACTGTCAGGGTCAACACTATTAGTTAAACATCTATTAATTATGGCCAGGATCAGATTTGTAGGGCGGATTGTGATGAAAACTTCCTTGAAGAGGCGGAATGATATCTGATGGACAATAAGTCAAGTATAATGTACAAGTAACTACCTGCATTTGCATATTTGTGAATCTAAATTATGTATTTGACTATTAAACATTTAGTTTTGATCTTCCATACTTGAGGTCAGCGCTGAAGACAGGGTCAGGCATAGGTAATAGTCTGAAGTGATGAATGTGTGTGAACACCACCCTCTGGTGGTCAAAGGTGAACATTGCAACGAGTATTTAGACATCACCACCATCTTTGTATTATGTTTAATTCTAGTCTATTTCGTAACTTTCTTATCCTATTAGTATCACTGCCTAACATTTATTCACATTTAGATTTATTTAGAACTCTGTCAGCAAATAATTTCACCAAGTTTTGCAGAAAATATGAGTTTACAATTTTGTAAACATCAAATTTAGCTGTTAAGATTTTGATCATTTAATCACAATTTAAAAAGATTTGTTGTTTTGGCCCGTGGTTTTTTTTTTTTTCCGATTCTACTTTAATTTTCTGAAGTTTTAATATTTGTATAGTTGGACACATTCACACACCTGTTGCGCAGTTGGCGTTAAAGGCCCTTCTAAATGGTAAAAGATCTGAAGACTGTACATACATAGCAGATGTATGCGTTTCCTTATGTACTGTAGAGTGTCCAATTGACCATCATGAACGGACCATACGTTTTATTATACTGTGATTAAGACACTGTGCAGGCAAGTCCCATGGTATGCAGCTTTTTATGTGTATAAACGGTCCTGCAGCATTTCAACATATATTGATTTTTTTATTATTGGAACTACATTTAATGTTACCATACTACATAAATACACACATACATACATACTGTGTGCTATAGCAAGTCCCATGGTATTATAAAAGACTATAAAAGACTAATATCAAAGCCATCCTACCTTGTACTATATAGCACATGTTCCGTCCGACTACTGTGGCTCAGGTTCAAGCACAAAATATATTATGGGTGTATGGTTACAATACACTTTCTGCTTTGGCCCTGTGTGTGTACTCACCACTCAACATTTCATTTCCATCCCCCACTATTAAAATATTTCAAAACAGGGCACAAGTAGAATGTTAAATTAAAAAAAGGCCAAAGTTTTAATTTATGTATAAAGCTAAGAAAAGTTTCCTCACGGCTCCTCTCTGTAGAAACATATATCCATATTTTTTTATATTACACGCACAGCCTAGATGTATTTTAACGTGCTTTGGTTTAGTTGCATTCGTCTTGCGTTGAGCCGTCTCGCTTACATAGAGCGAGGTTTTTTTTTTTAAGTCTGAGACGAGACGCAGGGAGCTGCGGAAATTCAGAAAGATGGAAAATGTGCTCTCAGAGAAAAACTGATGAAAGGTGGCGGTGGCTGTAGCGTAATGACTGGCTTTTAACTCGATGCTGAGTCATCAGTAAAAAGGTCATCATCATCATCATCATCATCTCTCACAGATGGTCTGGCTTTCATCAGAGCAGGTGTATATATATTTATATACTGAAAGTAAGCTCTGCTTTTTATAGGTCAGAAATGACCCACCGTGTTTGATTTGGCACTCAGAGCTGAGGGGAGGGTTTGATTGTGTTAAGACGGTCATCTGGTTGAGTCTCTCCAGTTTTTATTTATCGCAGCAGAAAGTTTTGCTTTTCTCTTTGTGCATCCTCTTCCTCTTTTCTGGAGACCACCTGTCAATCAAACATTGATAACATGTTGTCATCTCTCTTGGACAGTGAACCCCGTCTTCATTCGTGAATCACACATCAGGCCACGCTGTGTTTTTATGTGCCTGTATCAGTGCTTCCCTGTTTTATATACCATACCGGCAGAGCCCCGACCATTTCCATTGGCTGCGGAGGGGGAGGGGAGGGTAATATGCACGCGGCGTCCGATTGGCCAGGGCGATGACAGTGACAGATTGGCCTTTCGGTGATTGGTTAATTAAGTCGTGACGTCAGTGGATGTGGGTGGAGTAACAAAAAGGGAGAGAGACATTTAGCGCGTGTGCGCCTGTGCAGGAGAGAGAGGAAGAGAGAGAGAGAAAGTGGGTGGGATGGAAATGACAAAGAGACCTCAAGAGGATGCTGGAAAAATAGAAAGAGAGAGAGTGAGAGAGAGTGGGTGAGAGAGAGAGGAGTAAAGTGAATGGTGTGTGTGTGTGCGCTTGCGTGCATGTGTGTGTGATGAAGCACTGCCAATAATCCACATCATTATTTTGCCGGAGCATAAATAAACTGATTGAATTACATCACTGTTTACTGGCTGGATGCTGTTTGTTTGATTATAGATGAAAGATGAAGTAAAATCTGTGAAAAGGCGCCTCCAAAAGTCTGCAAACTATTAAACTTTCAATGAAGACATGCGCTGAAATATGAAATATGCCGTTTCAACAGTTTTTTTTTGTTTTTTTTATCGTTGCAGGCTTTGTCCCGCCGTGTGCACGTCGCGCTGACACTTTTATATCCCGGCCTTACTGGCCAGGATAGCCTTGGTGTGTGCGCGTCTTTAGTACTGTGTGAGTGAATACAGGGATCTTTAAATCCTTAAATAAGTGAAGTTTTTTTTTTTGCTCTGGAGATTTACTGTATTTGCAAAGAAAACCCAAAAGATGGAAAAGAAATCTATCGTATGATTAAAAAATGCTCTCTATACTGATGTGACTCTTTAAGTTTCCATTTGGCCTCTTTCTGTTTGACAAAATGTTCCAGCTAAAGGAGCTATGAGTCAAGGTAACATTAGACAACATTATTTTACAATGCAAGCAGGGTGTCAAGGCTGATTAAGTGCTTTCTCGACTCTTGTGACCCGTTGCTCCGTCTCTCTCGCTGCAATAATGTAATGTCTCGTAGCATGACATAAGCTTTATACCTAAAGCAACTGGGTAACGTTACAAGGCTGGATGACGTTTCCATTAGGCTCGTCTCTGCGCGGCCAAATGTTGTGCCTGCAAACCATCACCTTTAATGTGATGTGGAAATGTAATTATATTATTTTTGTACATGCTGGCTCCAGCTGGAAGGCTGGCTGTAAAAATTAATTAGCACCTTCAAAAAAAAAAAAAAAAGCCTGCTCCGACACCATAAGGACTCGAGTGACAGCAGAAGAGCCACGGCCAGCGACAGCAGGCAGCCGCAAGCCTCCAGAAACCTCCAGAGAGCTCCACAGAGACTGAGAGTCCCCAGAAAAATGTGAAAAACCCCCGGAGAACCCCAGATGTGCCCGCTGAAAACCTCCCCGAAGGAATAGTTAAACATTTTGGCGTGCTTTTTTTTTTTTTTGCTTTCTTGCAGAGAGTTAAATTATTAGATTGATACCAGTATCATGTCTGTCCAGGTAGTAGCTTGTTACCTGAGCTTAGTGTAAAAATCACAAGTCAACTTTGAATGGGAGATAACGGCATAATATTTCTTGGTCATGGCCACAACTTTCTGGATCCTAGGGCACATAAACCACCGTAAAACAAAAAAGAAAATCTAGTTTTATCATTGTACTAAGTGTCTAGGTCTTCCACACTGACCACCTGGAAGACCCAGCTACATAGCTGCAAGGGAATTGCATCAATATTCTCATATATGTGTCTGCAACAAATCAAATAAGTGCTTTTTTTCCGGAGGTTTGTTTAATCCAGAGATCTCCGTAAACTCCCTAAAACAAAAACTCCAAATGTTGAAAGCTTGTTGGAAGCCCAGGACACAGAAACCATGACCTCCAAGCTGGTTTGACAGACCTTAGTATTCGGTACTTTCTGAAGACATTTGCAGACTACCAGGAGCTTCTTTCTTGTAAATCTTTGGGAAAGTAGGAAAATCCCTTGATATTTTTAAAATGTGCTTCTGGAAGACCTTTTTTTTGAAAGTTCATAAAGAATCTCTGAAAAACCTTGAACTCTAATGAGTCCAACAGGCCTATAAACCTTTGAACTCGAGCCTTTTACAGACTTTCATGGCTTTTCTGTTCTTGGGGAAACTCGTAAAATTGTAAAACTCATTGATGGTTCTTGAAAAGGAAATCCTTTTTTTGGAAGTTCATATGGGATCCAGCAAAACCCCAAACTCCACTGAGTCTGACCGACCATGAAACTTTTGTAAACCTTTGACTGCCCACAACTGCCTAGAGGGGTAACTCCCGTCATGTCACAGAAGTCTAGAGATCTTAAGATCACTTAATCAAACGTAAATGGGCAGTTTTCACTCTTGAAGGGCTAAAAACACAATCCATACGTAGCGACCAAACCCCGTCGTCGTGCTCAAGTTTGGGTCAACGTTGGGCTTCATCACCGAACCCACCCCCCCAAATCCAATCATCCCTCATTCAGCAGCGAGAAAGAGAAACGCAACACATGGCCTTTATACCGCCAGGCTGCACGCCTTCTTTTCAAATAAATACAAACTAAATAAATTTAACCTGGCTCTTGGCTGGAGCGAACCGAGGGGCCTCTTATGCCACCATCTGGCCAAAGAGTATCTGTGCTCTACAAGAAGAATTGCCCAGTTCTGTAAAAACATTCCACCTTTCCAGGAATCACACACACACACCGTCCTCAGCTCCACATAACGATCTCCACCTTACTGTACATAACTCTACACTATAAACTTTAATCCACAGAGGCGGTTTCTTACAAACCTTATTTTTCCCCATAACATTAAAAGGTTTAGGGTAAAACTAATACTACTTATACCTAAATTTTATTGTGATACATATAAGCTCTAGCAAGCGGTGGATAATTCTTTAGGATGTATTGAACTTGGGGCTTTTTGGGCGCATGAGACAGCAAAAATGTGTCACACACAAAATAAATGATTCCCTCCGTGCTTGAAAAAACAAACGGGTTCCATGCAGGATCTCAGGGCTCTGATTGGAGAAACACAAAACCAGCCAACAGAAAAACATGCAGCCGCAATTAGCAACAGAAAAACCATTTATCCCAGTGTGAAGGTAAACATACAGAGACAGGTTAGTGATAAATAGAGGAGAGGGAGCGCGGGATTCAGGACGACAGAGCCAGAAAACAGGGGAGTGCTCTGCGTTAAATTCACCAAATAATCTTTGACTTTTTAAGTCGTTGCGGCGCAGAACGCCCCCGCAAAAACCAAATACCCACAGGTCAATCTGATTTTTGTTTTCAATACGGGCGTAATTGCTGGTGACTTAAACAATGACATGTACAAAATGTATGGTCGTCAGTGCTTTCAAGTGATTCCAGGTGTCAGATTTGAAACGCTTTTTCAAAGTCAGGAGATTCTGATGTCATATTTTATTTTTTTTTAACTTTTAGCTCCGTTTATTAATAGTTATATTTTTATTTGCACTTTCGTATTTCGGTCATTAAAGTCACTTTTTTAAGTTCAGGTTTGCAGTTTTGTTGAAAGTCCTCAATTTACTTGTGTAGCCAAGCTTAGCTATCCATACCTTTGGTTTTATATATTTCTGCTGACCTTCAATGCTTCATTTATATGATATTTTATAGATAATTATAAATGATACATGACAGCAATACAGTGTTGTCTTTTGTGTCACTTGGCAGTTCCTCTCTCTGACCACTAGGTGGTGCAAAAAGCCAGTTTACTGCCAAAGACAATGGTTAGTCAACACAAGCTGACAAACACAGTCATGCAGTCACACACCAGGATGAATGCTGCGTGATTTAGTTCATGCATACCCAAATATATAAGTAGGGAATACATTTTGGTTTATTAAGATCCTGAATAAAAAGGGTAAACAGCTGTATGACACAATATGATTTTTGAATTTTTACAATTTGTGCGATGTAAGCGTTCAAAGTAAATGATAAATTCATAACTATAAGTCTGCTATCATCAATTACTGATTGAATAAATATTGGTTTGTACCAATTTTAAGATGTCTTTAGGCTAGCTCTTGCACACTTTAATTATTCAGAGGCACGCAAAATCAAAATCACCCTTCCCTTTGGATTAAAATTCTGCTTTTTTGCTACTTGTGTCCAAGAAAAATGGTATAGTCTCAGTAAACTAGTAGGATACATGTGGATCCCTGTCATATATGTTTGTAAAAGCATCATAATATATAATCTGCAGCAAGCATTTGTTTCCGTGTCTGTGTGTGTTCATGGAAGACGAGCGGTTTACGGAAAACTGCTAAAAATTCATCATTGCAACGTTGTTACCATGACGTCGCTGCATGTTGTCGAGACGACCGTGGCGCCTCGGTTTGCTTTGATCAAACGCTGACCACTCTTCTGGTCTCTCGCTAACACACACACACATACAGTTGTCTGTCGTCAGTGTTTCTCAGTGACTGTCACGCTGGCATTCACACACGTTTTCACACACAAACACGCACGCAGTCGGCTGAATGGCTGTCCGTTCTGCTTGTCTGAAATGACCAAAGGGTGTCCGGGACAAAGAGAGAGTGACAGGGCTCCTCTGATTGGTCATGGCAGACTTTGACTGACGTGTGATTGCAGCTGGGTGGAGAGTGTGGGAGCTTTGCCGCCTCGCACTGATGTCTCATGTGTGTTTTGTGTTTTGTGTGTTGCTCTGCTGTTGCTGAGCAGTGCAGACGGGACATGATGACAAAGACGTAACGTCCCGTGTTGTGACAACTCCTCGGTTAGCAGCTCGGCTACTTTTAAACTTTCTCCCTAATGTCCAAAGCATCCATCCACCACCATTCATCGTAAATGTCAGTGTCTCACAGTAAAGCTGCTGTCATAAATTTTAGCAGTCCCTATCTCTCATTCTTCAATATTTTCCCACCTTAAACATCAAGTGGTATTACAACTCCACACTTTTTTTATGAGTCTCTAAACCCTTTCATAAGGTGACTTAATAAAACTAAAATGAAAGACACTGGATGGGTTGAAAATAAAAGATAATATATATAAAATATTAATGGTACGTCGAGTTTGAAAAAAAATAGATGTTTCAAAAGCACGTATTTCTTTTTTCGCGTTAAAACCCTACTGCATTGTTAGTTCAGTCTCGCAGAACTTTATGAAATAGTAAAAGGTGAAATGCTTCATTTAAGTGATTTGTTTCTTTGGGCACATACTGGTTTCTGTTTCTTGTGACACAACTTTGGAAAACAATGGATTTCAAGAGAAGTCTATGCGGACGCCATGAAATTTTCAAAGCCTAACCCAATGAACGTCTTTACCTAAACATAACCAAGAGAAGCGAGAAAACGGCCAGTGAAAATAAAACACAAAACGAAGGGTGACAATGAAATGAAAAAGCAGCGGTCCTGCAAGAAATTCCAATCCCGTTCTCCTGGATGGAAATCCTGCGCGTGACTGGTGCCAACCATGCTTCCAACGGTGTCCATACCAGACCAAATCAATTGATTAAATTTCATTGCCGCCCCGAGACTGTTGTTGACATTACAGAGCAGCCTACCAAGAATGTGCCCTGGCAAGTACTTCCAACTGTGCGTTTGGTGATATAGTAGCAGGAGTACGTTGGATTCGAGTCGAGATGACGAGGAGAAGAAAAAGAATTATAAATCAAACCGCCTCGAGTTTCTTTCCCCAAATTCAATACTTTTAACAATAACAGCTTCTTGAGGTTTTGTGGTTTCTTTTCGTTAAAACATTTGGACCCCGGCTTAATATCTCGATTCTAAGCAACCTGCTGTGAGTTCAGACTCCGCATACGACATGTGAACCTGCATGTACATGTAACCTTGGAGCAATTAAACAACGAGGAGGACGATGACATGCAAAGAAGATAAAATAACAGCCTTTCTTTTAACATCCCCGCTTTCCAAAGATGAACGTATTAATAACGTACTTTGACATGTATTAGAAACTAATGACAAAGAAACACAAATTGTAAGCTGAGCCGGTCCAGGTGACGGCAATGTTGATGGCGGCGGCGGCTCTTGATGGCGTGATTGACAAATCAGAGCATTTGTGCGCGACGCGTAGATTGACTTCGGCCATGTGCGCACATGTAGGCGTGTGTGTGTAATTTATGAGCATAATACAGCTAATTGCAACCACTTGTTAAAGCCTGAGGTCTGCATCTCATCTTATGTCATATTACCCACACGCACTCGTACAGATTGAGTAGGCAAATCACGGCACGTGGATTGCGGCACGGTCAAAGTGATGGATAGATGCCGGGACTACTTTTCCTGCTTCCCATTCCACACCGGCCATATGGAAATCGCACACAAACACGGGCACACACACTCTCTCTCTCAAACACACACACATGTCTGTTTATTTACAGCCAGTGTCAAGTGTCTGAGATTGATTATAAATGAACACTAGCTCATGATTAGCTTGGACGTGATGGTGTGTGTGCGTCTGTGTGTGGGTGTGTGCTTGATATATGCCTCTCGAAGAGTTGTAGGTTAATGATTGGCTCTACGTTTATGCAGGGAATAATGACTTACTGTGGTGAGTGTGTGTGTGTGCGCGTCTGTATGTGCGTTACCCCCTTTGATTGGTTGTAATGTTTAACACATGGCTGCAGCGGTGAAGTTCATGTTCCCACCCACCCACGCACATAAACTCACACACCGGTTTTTGTTTGTTGAGCTTCACACAGTTTTACTTTTAATATGATATGACTGATAACCTGCTGTGCGCGACTAGTCACCGTTAAATGCTTTGTACAGTAATTGAAGCGACTAAACTCTGCAGTTACCACCTAATCGCATTTCTGTTTCTTATATACAGAGAATTCAACTAGTGATTGTGTAAACTGACAGCCAGTTTGATGGCAGGCAATTTAGGCTGTAAACACACAGTGCCGGACAGACATGCCTGCTAGACGCACATTTTCAAAATTATTGACTGACATCTCACCTTTCCAAGTCTGTCTCCTACATACCACGGCCAAATTACACAAACTCTACTCGTGAGATACCAACCATGCTAGCCCAGCTTGGACAAAAAGACTGACCAATAGAAAGGCGCCACTGCTCCTGTTTGATTTTGCAGTAGCCCACAAACTCACGGTTGCTGTTTTTCAAGTAATCTCAGGTACACAACTATTATCTGTTAAGCCTACAAGGACCTATGCTAGCCAGCTTGCTAATATTCATTACCATTGGTTGGTTGGTGTTTGTAAAATATCTGGAGTAGACTATTCTGCTAATAGATTATTGTCTTAGAGGTTATAAGACTTTCTCAGTATTTTTCTCTTTTTTTTCAGAGCAAGTACTGTTGCGATTGCTTTACTTTTTAGATAGTTAGCCTTTCTTTGACTTGCTTTAGGCCAAAGGTGGAAACTGCTTCATGCATTGCTGACGGTCTGCCAGCATAATATGTCGGCACATTTTCAAATCACTTGCAAATACAGAGAGATTTACCTGGTGCTTTAAAGCTCTTCATGACTCGGCCCGAGCTTGATCCAGAGCGTAGCTTCAGATCCACAGGCATTAACTCTGTTGACTGTTCCTGAGACCTGATTCAGGACTGGAGGAGGCTGAGAGCTGCTTGATACAAAGATTTTAGCCTCAATATTTTACATTTATTTTATTGTTACATGTATTGTTAGTTAGTTTTGACCTGACTGATGTTGACATCGGTACTACTGGCGACTGACACTTTAGACAAGGTCGAAGTTTTAAGAATAATTATAGGGGATGTCACGAACGGTGTTGGGAGATCAGTATTGTGGCCAATCCAGACAATTTTTTAAAAAAAATGATTGGTTCTTGTTGGACTTTTGTATTTATTTGTGTCCATGAACCAAAACCACATCCTTGTAGTGTCAAAACCTTTTCTTCTTCTGTTTTAATGATGGTTGGCTAGCTTCAAAACTGACTGTAAAAAAGCAAAGAAGACTTAGTTGAAGAACATATTAAGTACACTCAGGCAAAGGCTGCACCAAAAGAACGATATCTGAATGCTGTGTTTAAGAGAAGAAAAAAGTTCACTCGATAGACCATCAAGGTGAAAAATATTGCAGAGACGGAGACGGAGATGGAGAAGTTTATTACGTTTGATGACCAGCCCATTTCTAGCTTCTGGTGTTTCTGGAGTTTTCTACGGTATCATGGTGTAGAGATGTGTCCCTTAAGAATCTCCAGGAGAGGAAATTTTGTTTATTTAGGATTAGATCTGGACTCAGATTGGTCAGTACTCAATATTAAGTGATAAAGATTGGCTCGGGGGCAAAAAAACTTCATCGGGACATCCCTAAATGATAATAATGATTCAAATGACACCTTTTTATTAGCCTCCTGATTACTACTACTATGAGAGGCATGAGAAGTGCTCCATCTCTTTTACCTCTTTTTCTACGTCTCTCTCTCTCTCTCCATCTCCTGCTCAATCCATTCATTCCCAGATGGACAGATTGTTTCAGTGCTCGCCCTCCAGTCACATTTGACCTGGAAGTGCTGTGATTGGTGCAAAGGTCATACAGCTTGCCTCTCATTGGTTTTGAGGTTATTTTATAGGCCTCCGTAGGTCCCACCCCAATCCATCACTGTCACCGCGGCTTCTGTTGACACCATTATTAAAAGTCAATGTGTGGATCGTAACTCCTGTGCGCCTTCATGCTTGAGTATTTCTAATGTTTAATGTTGGTGAATTAGAAATGAGCTCCTTGGTTCTCAGATGTCCAGTCTCTAGAAGTTGGCCCCAGGTTGACCGTATCTGATATTTTGGAGACCTGGACAGGCTACCTGCCTTCAGAAAACTCCAGACTTCTCCTTAATTTCCTTCTGTGTTTCAGCTACGTGTTGTATTTTCAATGAGTAATGTGCTCAGAATGATATCATAAAATGTTACTGGCCGGTGTAAACTCAGTGAGAGAGAGAGAGAAAAAAAAAACAGTATTCGCGGATAAACTGGACCATTTTTCACGCAAAGGAACATAATCCACACATGAATGCGAGTGTTTCCATATGGGGATTGAATACGAAGCAGCAGCGTTCATTTGTTGATAGAAAGTCGATTTGCAAATCTCATTTACATCAGGCACGTTCAAAAGCATACTTCTCAATGTGTGAAACGATTTTCCGTAGTTACGGCGAAGCAATCAGTCACAGCTAGGCGTTAAAACAGCTGCTGCACAAAAGCGCTTCGTTTTCATGTCCTCTGTAGTTTAAAGTTTCTTAGTCTCGACTCTTGACACGTAAAACTCTTACTCCCTGTCTTCCTGTTGTTGCATCTACACAACACTGACAAAATCATCACATATTTGACTTTTGTTCGGTGTCTGTTTTTCATTATTGGGGCCAAGCCAGGGCATCGGTCTTGTGTTAAGACTGCTGCTCTGTTAACTCTTATTGTTAACTCTCAGTGTACATTTTAATCAGCCTTGCTTCCTGGCCAGTAACCTACTATTACTTTTGCTCACGTCGCTGGATCAATTGACCAGGGGCAGTGTGGTTTTTCCGCCCTGAGTGGTGTTTTCCATGCACACTTCCAATAAAGCAATACGAAATAAACTTAAAATAAATGTATATGCAGCTGAAAACTGATTGAAGATGCAGTGAAAATGGTCAGTTGTAAAATACACAACACTTTCTGGAGGCTTTTTAGACAGCAGCGACGTGGGAACTGTTCAGCGTGCAAGACAGCTGACCAAAATCATGACCTGCCAGAAATTTTACCGATCCACACAAAACAAATCATTCAGGCACTTAATATTAATCAGGTGCCATGACCTCAAACTCCATGTTAAACAGCAATCGATCTGGTGGAAAGTCAGTCCGGTTGGCTTATTTATCTGCCCTGCACTGCATTGTTTGGTGAAAGGCCTGATTCCTCGTAGTTTTGAAATCACATAATATCTGCTAGCAAAGTGTGTACTACAAATCAAAGACAAATCAAAGCAGAACAAAGCAGATATAGACAGGCTGCTTTCCTGGGAGGATGCCTCCAAACCAGGCAGCGTAGTGGGAATTAACGGTTAATCAAACTGGTGACTTTCTGTCTGTGTGTACTGTGTGTGTGTTTACAATCGTCTTGCATGTGGGTGTGTGTACTGTTCGTCCAGAAATGACCGTTTTGGCTTTTTTGTCTGTGTGTGTTTAAGACCATATCCTGTCAGTGTGTGTGTTTGTGTAACAGTGATGGTGTTTATTGCGCCAACTGTAGAGTAAACCAGTGGTTCTCCACCCTTTGGTTGGGTTCCTGTAAGGGATCAAGAGATGGAATAACAAGTAAAAGAAGCCAAGAGGTTTTTTCGTTTACTTTGTTTTTTATTTTATCTTATATTGATCTGGACTCCCTACATTTACTAGCTAGACAAAGCAACTCTGAAAACCACACCTGGTTGAGTGAAAAAATGACCACAATAGAGAACCAAGGGTTGAAACGCTAACGAAATCTCTGTAGCTGACTTAAAGCTTTGGATTTTCACATTATGAATTTATATTTTCACAACCTACATGTTTACCTGCTAAGTGTTAGCAAGTCACGCTACTTACCACATGCAAAGAAATTTTTCTAGCGGTAAATTATTAGTACATCGTTTCCTGAATTGTCCACTTTCTGCATACTGTCAAAATACTGTAGCTAAACTTACAGAAAAATAGTAGTGTAAAAAGTGACATAAGGATTGTTGACTTCTCAAAGGTTAGCTTCTTCGGTTCGGCAGCCCGAAATTATTAATTTTTTTGTGGTTCAGTGGTAGCTTACTGCAGTAATGGCTAAAGTGAACCATTCAAAGGATAAATAAACCAAAGATTATAAACCCTGCGTTGAATACCGCTGGGTTAACAATGTCGCGGTTGTTCAACGCTCGTAGCAATACCAACAGCAATCACTAGGTGTCAGTAAAACTTAAAAATGTCTCCATTATTTACAAATTGAGCAGTATTTGTGGGCAGCCACATCTTGCTACTATCAGTGCCCGTAATGAGCTTGGCTCCACAGTGAATAGCCATTATACAGTGATCATCAACAGATGGGTTGCCATTAATCAGTCCAGCACATTTGGATGCAAATGCACCTACTTTGGTATTAATAAAAAATCTATTGACTGCTCGCATGCATCTCATTCAGTATATGACGTACGTTTCATATGAGGTGCAGCAAATCCAGAATAAAGAGCAGCCGCACCGAGCTTGGTGATGTGCGATGAATTAAACATTTTCAGTTCACATAACTGACTATTTCAATTACATTACTCACTTATATTACACTTTCAAAGCAGCAAAATGATCAGTGACCAGCCTATTGAAGTCAGGCATGTTCCTGAGTAGGTCCCCTGTATGTGGAAAGCATCACCGGTGCATTTCAGAGGTTCCCGACCCATTTACGCTTTGCAAGCGTAAGTCTTGATCGCTAGCTAACTGGCTGACACAGCGATCTAGAAAAACAGGTTAGCTTTGATGGAAGCATGTTAGCCCACGCATAACTTCAGATTGAGACTGCAGTGCTCTCTCTGCGGCTTTTAAGATAAAATAAAACAAATGCATTGATTTGAGAGTATCGGAACGTGACAAGAAAGAACCTTCTTAATGCAAAGTAAATGGAGAGCAATAAATTGTGTTCCCCTGCGGTGTATACTCCACAGCCCAGATATTGGAGAAAGCAAACATTTTAAGAGCCAAGTAATTGAACGTAGTCCAGGATTTTGAAGAATTGTCCAACCTTCATTCATTTGTTATTTAATTACAGAGATGGCTGACTGGTATCTAAGTGGAATGGTGCGACATTTGCATTTCCTTAGATGTCTTTGCACAACAAACTGCTTCCTATGATTTTGAAAATGCATAAAATACAAAATAATCCAGACTGATGTTTGGATGCACGCACACATCCGATAAAATAAAAACGCTTCTCGAGGTTTCGGTGCGTTTTGCGACCAGTCAGAGGCTGAAGCGTGGACACACGGAGAAACACATTTGGCGTGTCTGTTGCTAATGTCTGCACACTCTTTACATGAATATAAAGCAGGGGGGAGGAAGGAGGAGGGAGGAAGGGGGGCATTTATGTTGTCCGTTGACTGAAAACATTGTTCACATCAGTTGATCTTATTGCTACCTTGAATTTGCATGTCAAAAACGCACACACACACACACACACGTGGTCCATTTGAGGTCAGCAATTGACTCTTTGCAGCCATTGTTTGCCTGTAAAATGGCTGCCAGATGGTGTAACGTCACCTGGAAGCCCACTACAGTCGGATTAAGACATGTTAATAATATCCTTCACTTTGTTCGTTCTGTCAGATTGTTTTATTTCACATCTCTTCATTTACTTTCTTTAAAAAAAAAAAAAAAAAAAAAAAACACCACCCAACCCCACCCCACAAACTTCCCACAATACCAGACCTATTGGGGAAACATGACACCCGCAGTGCATCACTTTCACGGCTCAACGCGTCATTTTAGTGTCACATTTATCTTTGTGTGTGTATATGTGTGTGTGCGTGTGTGTGTCAGGTGGTACCCAGCCAGACCAGACCCCAGTGGGTCCATGTCCCTTGACACACACGGACGCACACTCACACAGAGCCCTGCCAGCTGCCCCCCTCTTCTACAGGGAATTGAATACACTTCTACCACCAGCTGAGCTGAGAGAGAGAGAGAGAGAGAGGGGAGAGCGCATCTGTCCATAAAGAGGCAAACTTGCTGTCTGTTACGTGTGCGTCCACACACACTCGTACCTAGGTGGTGTGTGCGCATGCTCTCCTGATCATCCTCATGTGTAGGAGCGTATACTTGCGTGTACTCGTGTGCACATGTGTGTGTGTGTGTGTGTGTGTGTGTGAGGCCGTTCCAAGGGGTTAGTTTGATTAATGCCCACCCCGCCCTCAATCCACCTCCCCTCCAAACAGAGCACAAAGAGAGAGAGAGAGAGAGGTTAACAGCTCTTGATGCTCTCTCTCTCTCTCTCTCTCTTCTTTTCATGTGGGCCTCACATTCTGTCAGAGCTGATTGATAGCCGAGACAATGATTGGATAGAAATTGAGAGAGAGAGCGAGAGAGAGGGAGAGAGAGAGAGAGAGAGAGAGAGAGAGTAGAGAAAGTGTGAGGGAGTGAAGTCCTGTTAACCAATGGGGCTCTAGAAAAAGGGTGGATTCACCAATGGCGGGCAAGAGGGAATGGTCGAGCGAGAAGGCGGGAGGAGTTTGATTGCCCCCGTCCCATCCTCCCCCCCCCAGCCACACAAAGAGACGGAGGGAGGATGAGAGAGAGAGAGAGACAGCCAGAGCCAGAAAGAGAGAGAGAGAGAGAGAGAGAGAGAGAGAGGCAGGGAGGGCCTTTTGTTATTGAGCTTGTCAGTTTTTTTTTTTTTCAGTCACATATCCAACATCAGTAAATCTCTCTTTTTGTGTTTTGGTTGTGTTCCTGTATGTGTGTGTTTGTGTGTGTGTGTGTGTTACTATAAGAGAGACAGAGTGGCTATTTAAGTAGTGAGTGTGTATCATACGTCTCCACTTGCCACACACACACACACGCAGGTTTAATTCCTGCCGACGTCTCTCAGAGAAGTGCATTAAAAAATAATTAACCGCTTGAAATTTTTAAATTGAATTGCTCTTCCCGAGACCTTCGCGGCGCCAGTACCTGCGAACCGGCGATTATTCGCGAAATCCCGACAAATAAACACGGAATTAATATCTCCGCTCGTCACGTAATGAATTAGTTAATTGCAAATATTTGAAATGCGCATGGAAGCGGATGCAAACGAAGGCTTAATTACTGCAGGATTTGAATGGACACGTTTCATCAAAAGCCGGTCGGCGCCGATTAACACTGCAAACTACAATTATGATTAACAAATTAATGCTGTGTTGTTGTTGTTTTTTTGGATAATGATGTGCTATAATTAGGTCTTCCATTGAAGACAAATGATGAGATGCGGTCACATAAAAGCCAATGAGTGGACCTTCAATAACAAGAACCGCGCTAACAGCTAAAGTAAATACGCTTAAATTTGATGAACATGTTTTCTTAGCAGAAAAAAAATGAAAATGCTTTTGACTGATACTAGTCATCACTCAGTCATAATCTGGATTACATACACGTAACAGAGATCTTCAGCATCCTACACCACTGTGCGTGAATGAATTGAGTGAATGGGAGCTAGGTTACGACGAGCGTCAGTGTTCAAGTAAAACTTTTGTGTTTCATTCTGTTTTAACGGTGATTCTTGTTTTCCACATGTCTTGTTTTGAAGCTCTGATTCCTCTGGGCCCCCACAGGAAGACACAAAGACACACACACACACACACACAGCTGCACACACTTCCCAGTGTGCTGTCTTTATTGAGTTACAGAGCTGCACACATGCAGAGGGGCCTCGCTGATCAGGGGGCTGGGAGGGGGTTGTTGCGGTGACGACCCCATGCTGCCCTAGCCCTCTCTCACACTCACACACACACACACGCGCACACACACAAAGATTATTCCCGCTCTGTTTCTGTCATGAAGATTTTTCAACTTAGGAGGACTTCATGTCATCATCAAGCACCGATGCGGAAACAAACGCACAAAATGAGTTTGGAAGATGTGATTTGGAGCAAATTTTGGTTGGAGGGCAGGGGGTAAGTGGCTACCTGGGTTCACCAAACGAAGGAAACTTTCAAATCAATTAACCACGTGTCAGGTAGAGAGGTGCTGTGAACCACTGCTTTGAAAAGCAACCACAAAACCTCAACAGAAACATACTGTACTCTAATTCTGTAAGGTATACATACACCGATCAGCCACGACATTAAAACCACTGATAGCAGAAGTAAATAGCACTGATCGTCTTCTGCTGGGAAACGTTTGGACTTGCCATTCATTAATTCATGTGGATGTTACCTAGACATGTAGCACCCACCCTGACCAGACCAGCGTTACACCTGGCCGGCGTAAAGCACATTTTTTATCCGCGTTGTGTTTATTATAAACTCTACAACATGTCCCTACTGAAGAGCTGGGACGGTAATACTGATTTTAGATGAGAATGTGTGAATCCATCAGAAAGCTGCAGTTTTCCAGACATTTTAAACTTCTTGACAAAAGTTTTAGTCTCAACATTTTATTTTCATTTACTACCGAATGCAGCAACATTATCATTAACAATCACAGCGAGAAGGTCCCGACTGCATGTTCTCCCTGTGTCTGCGTGGGTTCTCTCCGGGTTCCTCCCACCATTCAGAGACATGCTTATTAGGTTAATTGGTGATTCTAAACTGGCCGTAGGTGTGAATGTGAGTGTGAATGGTTGTCTGTCTCTCTGTGTTAGCCCTGCTGTAGTGACCTGGAGACCTGTCTCTGCCTCTCACCCGATGACAGCTGGGATAGGCTCCAGCAGACCCCACGACCCTTAACAGGACTAAACAGTTAGAGAAGAAGATGAATGAATGAATGAAGAAGGGGATAAATAAAACTACAGCACACAAGATATCATACATAATTAATGCAATAGTCATAGCTTGTACCCCTAATTTTTGCAGCTATTTGCACTTCGGGTTAGATGCCAAACTGCATTTTGTTGCGTATGTACCCCTATGTGACGGTGCTATATATAGTTACAATAATGTTTAATCCAATCTAATCTGATAAAACAATGTAAAAAAAATGTTACTCAACCACAAACCACTTCCTTAACACGACACTGTTTTCGCACCAGGACCGAGTAGCGACAGATCGACAAAACGATAACCACGCCGACGTGTAAACCAATCCCGTGCTGAGGAACTCTCCGCGGTGCTGAAGCCGGACAACGCCGCTGTCAACAAGATCTTTGCCGGCGCTTTGCCCATAGACGAAATTACAACAGCTGCATTGCATTACTGCGTTTCAGCTTCTTCTGGGGTTTTCTGTGGCCTGGAGAAGCCGGGGGAAGACGCAGCGTTTGGCCAACCAAGAATCCTACATTGTTCTTCGCTGCGCCTCTCGCGTGCATGGCAGTCGTTATAACGAGAGTCATTAGCCTCGGTGGAACAGCGTATCCCCCAACTCCTGCAATTAGACCCGAGTTACCATACACCGGACTGTATTTGTGTAAATGGTAATTCTATGCAGGCTGTAAATCACATTCTAGGCACAGATGCAGTTGGTGCATCACCGTTTCCTTCTTGACTGGAATAGTGCTGATTTGCCAGTTTTGCACGTAGCCCAACGAAAACAAAGACAGTCAGCTGCAATCAGATTTTTGACCAGATTAGCATACAGTTCATGAACGTAGGGGGAATAGTGTAAACAGTGGTGTATTAAAGCACATCTGGAGCTAATCTGGATGCATTAGGCTTTTCATTAGGGTTAGTTGTCTTGGATTCTAGTGGCAAAACAGTTCAGGTACAGCAGTACTTGTAGTCAACTGCCCTCCGTTGACTGGTTGGCTCTCATGTCCTGGAGTATAGACCGTCTGTGTGGCAGCGCCTTGTTTTGCCGAGGAACTCCCGGCTGTGAATGCGTGAGACCGCTTGGCGGCGAGACCGTTTGAAAACAGCATCCATCCTCTCAATGGAGCATGAAAAATATTTCAGAAGTGAAAGAGCTGTTATTTCACGCTTTAGGGGTGACAGGCTGAGTGTTGAAGTATTCCTTTCTCACATTTTTTATAGCGACGCCGTGTTTTCTTTTCCTCCAGACGCTGCAGGGTCTCTGGATGGAAATGCGCGCCTTGCGTTCATTTCTCACTCATCCGCAGAGACTGCCACCCGAGGTCAATGAGAGAAAGCGGTCTGTCATCAATATAGCAGGAAAACAATCGCAGGAATTCAAAGGTCTCCGATGAATGAGAGAACATTGGGTAAATATTGTCGGTGTTGTGAGAGTAATCAATGGTTTTCTGCGTGAAAATGAATGAAAACAAGAACTTTTTTTTCTCCTGAGCAACTTTCTCTCACGCGCCCGCACCCGAACGCGCACGCACACACATCCTTTAACCAAGTAATAAAAAGTTACAAGCCGATGATCAATTATTTCCAAATTAATGAATATCCTGTCTTGTTGGAACACACCCACTCATCCAGCACCGCACAAATGCAACTCTCACTCTCTCTCTCTCTCTCGCTCTCACACACACAGAGCCTACATTGTGTTTCGGTGCTGTCCGTTTGACTTATTTTGCCTGGTTTAATGAGAAATATCACATTACCACAGCAGTGAAGGCTGGATGGAAACCAGCGCTGGAGAACATTTGGGCGACTGAACCCAGATCTGCAACCACCCCGTGTTCTACTGGTCGTTCACATTAATTTAACTGGTGGGATTATTTATTTTTTATATATATAATTGTTGCACCAGAAACAATTAACAAACACCATCATAAGATATATGGACAGTAATTGTACTGAAGGTTGCATTTGAGGAGGCAGGAGACATTGGAGTATCAGTATTATGCTCAAAATGAACTTACAGGACGAGGTTCTGCTTTTATTTACCTGAGTTTGAGATTTTGTCTGGGAGAGGCTTCCATGGGGTGTTGTTTGACATTTGCATGTGCAACGATCAAACCACTGACAGGTGAAGTGGATAACATTGACCATCTTGTGATAATTCAATGTTCTGCAGGGAAACTTTTGGACCTGGCATTCATGTGGATGTTACTTAGACTTGTACCACCCACCTAGACCAGACCAGGCACCCCCACCCCATAGCAATGACACTCCTTCCTGCTGGTGATCATCCATATTTTAAAGGAGAATCTGCCGCATCATGAGTCAACCTTTATTGACGGTAACTAAACGTGGATCGTTTTTTACTAGGGATGCTGCTATTGGCTTTTCTGCCGATATCCGATATTCCGATATTGTCCAACTCTTAATTTCCGATACCGATATCCCCCGATACCGATATATGCAGTCTTTCTACAACAAAATTATTATGTAAAAACATAACATATCACCTACTATGGAATTAACACATTATGCCTAATTTTATTGCGATGTCCCACTGGATGCAAACATAAATGCAACATGGCTTTTCAAATGGAAACACTGTCTCTGCAAAATAAGTTACCGAAAAAAGTGCCAGTTGCCTTAAACAACACTACAGACAATATCAAAACAAGGACGACAAATGTAGCGTATAACTCTGCATGATTCTTCTTGAGGTGGGTGATCAAATTTGATGTATTAAAGGAAGACGCCTTGTTTCCACCTCTCATAACCACCTTTGCTTTGCAGTCATTGCAAATCGCAAATTTACTGTTCGTAAGTGACACTTGGAAATACTTCCAAACCATGGACATCTCATACCCCAGGTGAGCTAGCTTGTTAGCCACGGTTAGCAACCTACGAGTCTTGCGTGTTGTTGTTGTTGTTATATGTCATCAAACACGCGCCTGTTAACGCCCCATGCTGCGTTCATGCAGACTCGGAAATGCTTAAGCCTACAGAACAAACATCGGTTATAAAAACCCGATACCAATAATTCCCGATATTACATTTTTAACTCAATATCGGCCAATAATATCGGAGGGCCGATATTATTGGACTTCCCTATTTTTTATTTTTATCATAAAGGGTAGAGCAGCTGCGGTATTACCACAAGTACCTGTGAGATGGCTGTGTATGTGAGTGTGTGTTTGGTATTGGGTGTCATGTCATCTCCTGACAAAGCACAGCCTCCATCACATTGACAGTGTCGTCGACATCCCAACTAAATTCCTCCAACCCTTACCGTAAACCTGACCCGATCCTGATCTATCTGAACCCTAAAACCAAGGCTCGAACCTCAATCAGCTCTCCACTCGAAAGATATCCTCGCTTTCCCCAAATGTCCTCACTCCTCGGGTATAAATCTCAAATCGGTCCCCACAAAGATAGAAATACGAGTACGTGTACACACAGATATGTCCCACCCCTGGAGCTTGTGTTGCTGGAGGCCCCCTCTGGTTCTGTTAAGTGAGTCCTGAGTGAGACTGATGGGGGTCAGGGCCCTAATACACTGAAATACACACACACACATGCACTCATAGTACTGCGCATTTAAACCATTTAAGACATATACACACACACACACAAACACACTGCACCAGAGCACCCTGAGGCAGTACAGTGTGCGATCCCCCACCCATCAGCACCCCCACCCAAAGCTGCAGCTGTGCCAACTTTATGCATAAATATACTGTATACACACTCTCCTATTCATTCTGTGTGTATCTGTTCTGTACCCATGCATTTTAGTGTGTGTGCACGAGTATATATACTGTGGGTGTGTGTTTGTTTTTCAGTATTGTGCAACCATATGTACATACATGCAACTCAGAGGTTGTCCAGTCAGTGTGTGTCTTTGTTTGCTTGAGTGTATAGTCGGAAATTTTCTCTTGTGTGTTTTCATTTTTTTTAAATTTCCTTTCCATGGATTATATATAGAGAGGGAGTACTTCCTGTACAGTACTCTGTCCCGCCTTGTCCATGCCTCTCCACTGCCGCATACCTACCACCCCAGTGGTCCGTCCGTCCCTGATACCTTTAGCTACTTCCTCCACTAAGTACTAGATGGTCCCTGCGATGCGCCTTATCATAGCAAGGTTGTGGGGGGTGGGAGGGCCAGTGAGGGGGTTAGACGGCTAGCAAAAACAAACACAGGACATGCCAAAACCTGGGAGACAATTTTTTTGGACACCCCAAAGTCAACATATCATCAGTATTACTTTATCATTGAGGATGACGAGAGGTTTGCAGCCAAAGTGGAGAAGGAGTTGAATGACTCCATCTGTTTTGCGCCAGTTTCTTGGGTACGCTTCGTTTTATTGTGCGTCCAGTGGGCGATAAAACATTGGCACTGATGGCGCTGGAAGAGGACCACAACTGGACCCAACTGGAACTTGAACGTCTGCAACCATGCTGGTGGTTGGAGCTAAACGCTAACATCTGCATGCTAACCTCCTGCTCGCGGGGCCCTGGACCGTGACGTATGTGTATTGATACTTGATCGCATGGCATCAATCCATGCCTATTAGCTATGACAAGAGGGTAAAATGTTAATATTGTTACCGATACAGTTATGCCATTTGTCTGACAAGACATCAATAGCCCACAAAGCTGTCGATTTTTGTCTCCCACTCTGTACCTGTTTCTTCTATAATCACGTCTCCTACCCCCTCACTTAGTTAACTTACACATTGATTTCATACATTAAGGGTAATGGCCCTTACTTATAGCAGCTGGGAGGTTTTTTATCTTTTTATCTACACGTCACTCTTATTTCCTTTTCTCTTTGTAAAATAAAGTAAACTACTGGTTAAAGTCTCTTCCGGTTAAATTTTCTGTCTGTACAAATCCCATGACACTAGAGACTACTGGAGCTGTTTGCTCTCTGCCTTTTACCGAAGGTCAACATCTTTGTTAAGATGATCCCGAGCCTTTCCTGACCTTGACAAACTCGTTTCAGCAATGACGCAGTGCATTTCACCAATAGTCTGCCTTGTGTACGTCCTTTATGTAAAGCTTATGAATGCAGTATGACTGTTCAGGATTTAAATTGATAAAATGAGAAACCTAGATATTCTTCTAATCATGTACACAAAGAGCTACATAACCGAGTTACTATTGTTGTGGTGTGGAGCCTGTTATGACAGCAAATTAATGACCAGCTAGATATTTGGATGTTATGTTCTGGTGTCCATAGACTTCTGCATTATTTTTATTATCAGTCTCCTCTATTTTCTTTTTAACCCCCCTCCCGGCGCCTTATATAATATTGTTACTTATACATTAATGCCATTTATTCTGAGAGGCGTCAATGGTCTTTGCCCAGCTGTCGATTTCTCTCCCATTTCTCCATGCCTCTGCTCTTCCCTCGCTCTGATTTGCAATACCGTTACTAATACATTTATGCCATTAGTTCTCCACCAACATGTCAATTTCTCCTCCCCACTTGGAGGATTATGAGGAGATGATCATTGATCGGGAGCAGACATCGATGCGGAGCGCAGGAATCAATAGTTCACTTATGGACAGCTGCAGGTCAGATCAAGCGGTGGCCATACTGGAAGCCTTTTAAATACAGTGTGCATTGAAATGGCTCTGCTGCTGAAACAACACATACATATGTACTGTAGAATTCAGTACATGTTTTTTTCTTTGTTTTAGTTTTTTAGCAAAAGATGATCTCTTTTAAAACTGAAAAATAATTTGCTCTCCAAAAGGGCCAAAGCCCGAGAATACTGGAGTAGCCGTACTACCTTCTCTGTTAGACTGTATATTTGAGAGCCAGATTTAAGGTCAAAAATAGCTGATATCCAACCACTTTTTGTTTGTCCGTAGAAGTTGTCGTGAATGAATTTCTTGGTTCTTGGTTTAGCGCCTCATCCGGTTTAGGGACATCAGCGTTAGGGTTCATGACCATATTTGGTCATAAAATGAAGCAACGACACTAGACGCTTGATAATGTCATCAAAATACACCGACTGAGTACTATACGTACAAAATATCAGGGCAATCAGTCCAGTAGGTGTTAACACTGAATTTTACATAGTCGTCTTTAGCAACATGACTATTCATTGTTTAATTCCAAAGAGTGTTTTGTCAAGTCATTCTCCCTATAATAACCAAGGCATGGTTAAGGATGGTTGGGTTTAGGCAAATAAATACACACAGAGATAGATTAGATTAGATTAGATTAGATTAGATTAGATTAGATTAGATGAGATTCAACTTTATTGTCATTACACATTACAGTACAGTTACAGAGGAACGAAATGAAGTTTAGCATCTAACCAGAGGTGCAATAGGCAGTAAGTGCATGTAGCATAAATAGTGTATAAGCAGTATGGTACAGGTTGCATCATGCCCTGGATTGGATGTTCAGTACAGATGAAACACAAATATCTCCTTTAAAAAATCGTTTGGACGATGATAGATTTGAATTATGCATTTGAATTATGCATAGCCAAAGCTGGTCAAAGGTCCCCCACTTTTTAGCGCCACCATATGAACTTTGTATTTGTGGTATTGCGTGAAATATGTTGAATGCGACTGTATTAACTGCTGTTTGGTTCACGGTTCACATGGGATTGATCATTATGACGTTGGTGATAACTTGTCTGGGGCCATCAGAAGGTTGGTTTTGGTTTTCAGTGGAGTTTTATCTATTGGATGGGACAAACATTCATGTCCTCATATGTCCACGTTTCCATTCATTGTTTACCATAAACCCCTATGATTGTACTTTTCTTCGGCTTTCAAGTCATGGTCAAATTAGCTGTCTCAGATGTTAGAAACGTATCTTTTGGCATGTGAGCATCTTGTTATTCCTCCACTCCATTGTTTGTCCAACTCTTCTCTATTAATGTCCATTCATCCTCTGTCTCTCCGTTCCCCCTCTCTCTTTGTCTTGCTCTGTCTGTCCATGTCTGTCCCTCCAGGAAGCAGAGGGTGTGTTAGGTAGCTAATGGCTGGAGGCTTTTTATTCCTCCCAACCTCTAATGTGTTACACACACACACACGCATGCACAAAGGCACACAAACACACACACAGATGGACGTCTACACACCCAAATCCCGCTGTGACATCATGATGGAGTGTCAGGTGCTGCTGGCTAATTTCTGCCTCGACGTGTGTGTGTGTGCAGCAGAGGTAGAGTGGATGGGTATGAATACTAAACAGTCAGCTAATGATATCTGTGGGTTCTCTCTGTGTGTGTGTGTGTGTGCTGCAGCTAGCTAATGATATCTATTTTCTTAGTGAACAAGCCCACTGTGTGTCTCCGCAGAGGCAACTGCTGTTTTCCAACTCTCCTGCTGACTGCACAATCGCACAGACACATGCACGCACACACATGCAAGGTGAAATATGCATTTTGCCGTAAAATATTCACCCCGTTCCCACAATTGGTTTAGGCAGTGTGACATACAAAATGGCTGCAGCTTTGAAAGACTGATGGTGAGCTTGGTTAGTTTGACTGAATAAAACCATCAGCCGTCAGGTAAATGTCCCACTTTTCCCAGCTTTAATCCATTTTTGTATTCTGTTAACCAGAAAGGTCTTGTCTTCAACACAGTTCGACGCCTCTGATCGCATTATTTGATCACGAAGACGAACCATTGGTGATACAATTAACCGCTGGTGTGAATCTTGTCCAGTATGTTCATGTCAGTGGAATTTCTTCCACATACACGAAGGTAAGTCATGGAGTTCCCCAGGGATCTGTACTAGGACCCTACCTTTTACTGTTTACAAATATTCATCCTGTTCCCACACGACTGATGGTGAGCTTGGTTAGTTTTACTGAGCAGAATGGATACGGTTGTAACCATATTGGGTGATGTTCGAAAAATGCATGACTTTTACCAGAGGACGGACTGGTTGATAGTCCACCAAATACTGTAGTTTTGTTCTACTGTCAACCCTGATTTGTTCAAACCCAAACCACAAACTTTAAATAGCATTAAACTCCACCATAGCGCAGGTTTTAGACATAAAGCCGACTGCTGCCGCGCTTTGCAGCTATTTTATGAGCACAGTGGAGCACTTAGAAGTTAAAGAGCCGTATATTTTTGTCAAGAATTTATATGATATTATATTGGGCAGATTTGTCAGAACCACAGAATGAACGTTAATGTGAATCTGTGGACTGGTTAAATGGTTTACAGCAAGAATGATTATTATAAGGGCTGTGTTCCAGCACTGTATTAAAACCCCAAAATCAAAAGTTTATTCTATAACTTTACTGTCTGAATCATTTTAAACCCTCATGTAAAGGTGAGTTGTGTCCTCACAAACTTTCTTTTGCGTTACAGTTTCTCTCCGACAAGTCTAAATCCCTCTGTTTCTCTGTACTGCACATTTATATACCACTACTACCCCCAGTGTCATGACCTCTGACCCCTTCCCCGGTGATGTCATTCCGTCGGCCGGAGGCAAATTATCCTCTGAGGAGACGGGGGATACAGGCACCCTCTGTTAAGTTTGTGTGTGTGTGTTTCTGCTTCAGATGTGTACATGCTCTTCTGTAGGATGTGTGTGGCTCCCTGTGTGGCCCATTTCCACACAGGACCTGCTGCTGTCCCATAATCAGATTGTGTTGTTCCTAATGAAATTATAAGAATTCTATTCCATATTATGAATTATGCGGACAAAGTGTCTCTCTCTCTCAGACACACACACACACACACACACACACACACACTCACAATGAGATTCTTTATCTCCCCTCACTGCTCTTAAGTCTACGTAGTATCAAGCACGCACTCAAACACATGCTCAGAGTTTCTGGCGCATAAATACTCTCTCTATTTCGCAATACACGCACACACACACACACACACACACTTCTCAGGATGCCGTTCATCACTGTGGCAACAGCAGCAGGCTGGGAGGCTGACCTTTAACCCCTGAAGGGGTCAGTTCCCAGGGGTCGACATGACTGTTGTTTGAAAAGGAAGACATG
Source organism: Planiliza haematocheilus (assembly GCA_005024645.1). NCBI lineage: Eukaryota > Metazoa > Chordata > Actinopteri > Mugiliformes > Mugilidae > Planiliza > Planiliza haematocheilus. Next base: position 3,343,643 of record SRSE01001373.1, read on the forward strand.
TGGGCATCTGGCATGAAACAAGGCTGGTTTGTTTGCATCTGTTGTAATTATTATGCGTACGTATCATATACAGTAATGCAGGTAGTACAATCTGCAAAAATGTGGATTTAGCTTTATTGAAATATGACCAGATCAAGACAGATATCGTAATGTCATATAATATAAGCATATCAAAATATCGTTCGAATCACCAGCAGCCCAGACTTCAGAAAATATAAATGACAGTAATACAGACAGTTTATGTAAGAATGTAAACCACAGGGATGTGACATGATTAATGCTGCGGCTAAATGTTCCACAACTGGAATTTTCCCAGTAATTCTCAGTCTGGTCAGCTGGCAGCCAAACATTCACATTCTCCGCCCAGAGTCCAGTTTGGAATAAAACCAGCAGCCGTCAGGTCAAAGTCCCACTTTTCCCAGCTTTAGTCCATTTTTGTATTCTGTTAACCAGAAAACTCTCGTCTTCAACACTTGCCTTGCTACAGTAATGTTGTTTATAAATAATTTGTGTATTTAAAAACCAGTACTTAAAATACAGCACTGGTGAAAGTTACCAAAGATCTCCTCATAGCCTCAGACAGTGCACTCAGTGCACTATATTTGTCTTGCCCGATGCCTCTGGTCACATTATTTCAACACAGAGACGAACCATTGGTGAAAAAATTAACCACTGGTATGAAACTTGTTCATCAGATAGATTTCCATTTGTTCTTGTCAGTGGAATTTCTTCTACATACACAAAGGTTAGTCATGGAGTTTCCCAGGGATCTGTACTAGGACCCATACAATTCACCTTTTACTGTTTACATAATATGACTAATTCTGGTTCTCTTAGGCAATATTGCTTAGAAACTGTATAGATATTCACTGCTATCTAGAAGATACATGTATCTGTGCAGCCAGACAAACTTAACTTCACTTCCTCCTTTGCTAAAATTTGACCATAAACAAACACACTATATAACCACATAGTACGACATAGTAGGCATTCCCTTGTCCTCCAGTGTTAGAAACCCCACAGTATTATATTTGACCTATACTCATCCTCAGTTCCATCTTCACTTTATTGTCTCTCTGTTAAATCCTAAGTGGAACTTCAAGTTGGACGGTACCATATTATCCCGGGAAGACACTGCTCTCTACAAGTGGAGGCTCACTTGGGATTTTGAAATGTAAAATGGGAAGTATTGCCTTTAGCTTTGAGGCTCCTCTTCAGTGGAACAAGCGTCCAGTCTTTTGTTTGTCTCCCAAACAAAAGACTAAAACGTAAAACTTTACATGACATTTCATTTTTTTTGTCTCCTACACAACTTTACCACGACTGCTTAACACACATGCAACATCTTTTCCCGACACACAACTCAGCAGCATCTGAAAGACTATTTCACAAGCAGGCATTAGGTTTTTTTTGATAAACACATCTGGACAATCTGGACTAAAAAGTTTCTCATTCAGTGCGTAATATTTGAAGAATCTTTCTCAACACATGGCTAAACATAAAAGTATAAATCTGACTCCAAGCTAAAAGGCTCAACCTCTCCTTTATGTGTGTGTGTGTGTGTGTTTTGGATTGACAGCACTGCTTCACCCCTCACTGCTCCAGCGCCCTATGTGTCCTGCCAGCTGTCCATCACATCAGTTCCCGCTGATGACCCTTTCCCATAACCTCTTCTTCCTACACACACACACACACACACAGAAAAAAGAGAGGGAGTGAAAGACAGAAAGAGAGGGAGAGAGACTCCTGCTAAAAATTGTGTAACTGTTAGAAGTATCACTCAAAATGACAGTGAGGCCGGGCAGGATTCACACAAATATATCCACACGCATAAACACACACGCGCAGCTACACACTCTGTCTCTGTCTCTCTCTGCCATGCACCCATGCAGACATATAATCACTCCCACCGCCGCCACCAAATACACAAAACACAAACACACCCTCCATCTCTTGCTTCTCGCACACGCACACACACTCACAGGCAGCCGGTGTGAGTATGAGTGATGGTTGCAGCTTGTGTCTATCCATTACACTGGTCTGGCTGCAGACAGGTGAGCAGGCTGATACATGAGCAGGGCTTTATCTGCACTCACCGACTCCCCGTGCCGTTTCATTCACCGGCTCGCAGCGTTAACAGCCACCCCCTCCCCCTCCACAACCCACCCGCCACCACACACACACACACACCCTCCAATGCAACCTTCACCTCCACAAAGAAATGCAGCAACCATTTAAATATAATCTCATTATCAGAGTTTCATATTATAGGCAGCAGAGAAACATGAGGTGGCTCTTATCTGTGCTCCACACTGGTCCCATCATTCACCGCTTTCTTTAATTGGTAATCATGCACACATACGGAGGGTGGGCTGTTTGGTTTTTCTATAAAAACATATTTATGTGTGCATTTTGAGAGAAGTTAATTAATTAAAAGGAGTTTGTGATTCAAGTTTAAGTGCAGCGCTCTCAGAGAGGAGCTTTATTCGCTGGGCGGCACCTTTTAAATGACTGATGTGTCATTCTGCATCGAGACTTTTCATAAATGACGTCGTAAACTGCAACAGCAAAAACGTTTGCTGCTTACGTTGTCGTTGTGCGCCTTGCAAATTACTTTCTGAATTTCAACAAAGTCGTCAGATTATCCGAGGAGTTACAGCTTCTTTTTTCTTTGACTTCAACGCAGCTATGCCAGTATGTCAATGATTAAAATTAACATTGAATTAGGAATGTGCGATATTTTATCGTTTACAATATATCGTCAAAAACATTCCCCGCGGTAAGAATGTGTCATCCCGCGATAAAAACGATAAATTCCCATTGATGACGTATATGTGCGAGACACTCTCACAGCCCAATACGTGTGGAATATTGACAAATTGACAACGGCGGAAGGCGGAGTAGATACGCCGGGGAACTGATTTGGTTTTAATCCCTCAACGCCTGAATTGATTTTTCAATTATATAAAGAAGTTAAATATTTGTATTTTGCTTACCACTCCAGCCGGTCCGAAACTAGTGCTTGCAAAAGGTTCCTGAATTTTTTTAAGAAAGCCAGAAAAATGCGTGAGGATACAGAAGCAGCATCGACTTCATCTAAAGAGTCCGGTAAAAAATGTAATTCTTTAGTCTATATTGCCCGTCCCTACATTGAATTAATATCCATAAATGAACTCCAAACAGCAGAACCCAGTCCATCTGCAGACTGGCACATACAGTACATTGTTGTAGAACCATTGTAGGAGACCAGGAGCTTCTGGGTCACATTGACACATTTGTTCTGGTTCAGTTTGTTTGTTTGTAGTGTGAATGGACCACATCTGGATTTTCTGTGACAGTAGATGCTGTGTGTCTAGCACAGAGGCAGCACAAACATGTTGGCTAATTGGCAAACAGCATTTAAAAAAAATAAAAAATAAATAAATACGTACAAACCTGTTGTTTTGCTTGGCCGACAATGATAGGGTTGGAGCAGCCCAAGAGATTTTATGACTGATGATGATGTCCATGCCTCATTGTCCATTTTTTTTTTTTTTTTTTTTGAGAGACCTTTCTCTGTTGATAGGCCAGTGGACTGATTCATTTAGTCTTCTCAGGACTTTGGTCCTCTTGCTAAGGATATTTTACCCATTCAACCTTTCCTGGGCATTAGTTCTTTGGAAATGAAATGAACTGCACACTAACTACCCCACATGGATCACAAATGCCTCTCACTGTACTTGTGTTTACTCATAACATGAAGTCCGTTCATGTTTTCATTCATTTTTTTTTTTTTTCTGTGTGACCTTTGACACCACACACCAGAGAAGATGAATAGCCACATGAGGTGCAGTGAGTTTCATCTGTGGGTCCGTGTAGTGATGATGATGATGCGGATTGACACCTGTAGGACAGTGTGTGTACTGTATCTGCAAAAGGTCCAACATACAGAACAAGAAATACGATAAGAATGTGTATTGTTTTTCTACCAATAACCATCTCTGTTGTAACCATAGACTGTATATAAATATGGATGCTAATTTGCGGGATACGGGCAGTGCCATTTTAATTACTACCAGTTACAAGGAAATGTTGGATTATACAGTGTACTTGTTTTTTAATTATGTTTTTTTGCAATTCTCATGGTCCGCAGAACCTCTTTACAGAGTGGTTGGCATGGCAACTGGTGTTCACCATTATGTCACGTCCTGTGTCTATAGCGTCAAATAACTGAACTAAAACTAAACTAATCCAAAAAATGACACTTGAATATTCATTAACACCATATTAACTACCTAAAATAACAGAAACCATCCTTGAAAAATATATTTTAGTGTTTTAGTTTGGCCCAAGTCTCATCCACTAACAAGGAGGGGGTGGAGCTTATGACCTATACTGCAACCAGTCACAAGGAGGAGCTCTACTTGCTTTGGTCTATGATTCAGTTGGATCAGTTTATGATTGTAACAGTGAAAACTATGGATGTTTCATTTACTATTAACTTAAGTAAATAAACTACACTCAAATTACACTTAAATTAAATAAATTACACTTTTGTGTGACTGTTACAAGATTTTACATCCTTGAAGTTAATTTGAGTTTTTGATGCACACCGTATACATAGCTCCTTGTCTCAGTCCAAAACCACTTCCTGGTCAGGTCAAAGTGGACGTTTTAGTGTCAGGAAGAGACACAGAATGAAAGAGTGTGATAAAGACGGGGAGACCAAAGATGAGAAAGACCTAAATAGAGAGAAATGCGAAGGAGTTAGTTAATAAAGTAGGTAAAAGTGAGAAAAAGTAGACTGACAAAGTAAAATGTTAATACACTCATGACACATGAGCACACATGCACACACAGAGGGTCTGTGCAGTGTCAGGTTTTGGCGCAGACACTCCCGTTTTAGTGTAATGGATGGTGGTGTCACACACTAAGCACTGTTTAACTTCACCGCAGCAAAAGTGCATGCGTGTGTGTGTTTGTGTGTGAATGGCGCTGATTGCTGACAGGAAGCGCCCGTGGCCCTCCTTTTTGACTGGCCAGTCCCTGTGGGCCGCCAGCATGCACTGGGGTTAAATGGTGGGACTAAAAGTCACAAGTTGAGGAAATTAAACGGAAGATATGAAAACAGTATTTAAAACTGCAACGTTCACAGTGACTTTCTGGGTGAGTTAGCCCTCAAACATTAGCTGTTACCACCCGCTGGGATACTAAAGATGAATTTAATTACATTTTTTAAACATTTTAAAAGGTATACTGAGTTAAATATCTTGGCATTTTAAAAAATGACTGACGGATTATAGCCTTTAAGCGAAAAAAATACTCATTTAGTATTTCATTCCTATTAGTCTTCTCTCCTGGTTGCTTTTTCTCGCTCCTGATATAGTTTTGCAAGCTTTCACAGCTTCATATACTTCTACCCTGCATGTGTATATTGTGCGGTATATAAAAAAATCACACACATAAATATTAACAAATAAGCTTTTCTTTTCAAACTAGGACAAAGGACAGATTTTTTTGAGAAATTTAGCCCTCGTACAACTCAGGCAACACATGCCAGAAAGATTCCATGTCTTTCTGATAGAATTCATCAGATGAAAAAAGAAAAAGAAAAATACGAATATAAAAATGCACATGGGCTCAAAGGGGTTAATTATTTTTGACAATACAAAGCGTGCCGAGTTGCAACACAAAGTGAAAGCATGAAAAATCACATTCATTAGAAGCCAGCACACGCCCACAAACACACACACACGAACACACACACACACACACTGAGACCTGAACCATATTGTTTCCCGAACAAACTACATAAGTGCATTATTGCATGTTGTAGCCTGAAGCCATCTCCATTACCATAATAATTCATGGTGGTAACTTTCTGCATTTTTCCTATATGGTTTCACTGTCAATGTTTTGCTTCGGCAAGACGGACTACAGACGCAAAAACACTCCTTATATTCCTCGTCTGCGTTTATCCTAATGTCTCCGCTGTCCCCTCTCTGCTCCATTATCATTAATATTGTCAGACACCGTGGCCTTTGACCTTCAACCTCTATACAATGCTGAAAGGTTATTTATTAAATGGCTTTAATTACTACGCTGGCCTCAAATTCTGGTTTAATTCCCTGATAAAAAGTAATGGTCCTAGTAATTGATCGCTTAGCTGATATGCAGCTGTGCACACGAGTGAATCTCACTTCAGAAACATTTTCTGACCGAACCTAAACATCTCCTTACACCTCTCAGGGTCAACTCTTTGTCCAGAGCTCTGCATGTGCATGTAGCACTAATGTCTTTGCAGTATTTCTGTATTTTGCATGAATCAATACCTCGCTGCAAGTTAAAACATATATATATATATATATATATATATTCTTTATTATTTTTTGAGTAACTTTTTATCAATGCTATGCTATCACAGTCAACCATAGTGTCCAGTCAGTGTAAAACTATGTTCCGTGGAGTATTGATGGCCCCCACTTTTGGGCGATTTCAGATCACTCTCATAGATTCTCAAGTTAAGAAGCTAATTTTTCGATCTGCACACACTATATTGTAATTTTACAGTTTTTACAGCTTGCACTTGCATGATTTTGTCATATAAACCCTCCTTGGAGCAGCCAGTATAAAATCGAGACAATCCTGAATGCATTGACCATGCTTTCCATGAGGAAGTAACTAGTCAGGGTAACCGATTATTTTGCTGCAAAATAAATTAACCAAAACTACATGAATGACTCATGTAGTTAAATTGTGAACTAGATGATCACAAGCGATCATAAAGGGGTCCATGTCTTGGAAAAGTCATCCCCGAGCGGGATGCAGAGGCATAAGCAGGAGGGGCCTGGCCTGAAAGAAGGCAAAGTGTCTGCGGAGGAATCCTTTGGCTGACAAGTCAATGAGAGTCAGGCGGGTTGGGTCTGAAGCAACGAAATGTGGTGGGCTCGTATGCAGTCTTCCACAGATGCCATTGCCTCTGTCTGCCACTAGAGGGAGTCATAGGCTAAAACAGGTTGGAAAAAACCTGGCAGGAGGTCAAGCGTGACTAGGGGAAAGCTGGGTCTGCCAACTGAGTAGGAGACTCAAATATTTACACATCAGCAGTAGTGCCCACTATAGACCATATTGCTTGAAACCTGGTGGGCTTGTAAGGAGTCATCTACAGATTATTATTGTCAAATTATGACATTGCACGCCTCATATATTAAAGCACGGTGGTTAATCTGTAAATGTTGCACATTATCAACCACCCTTTATCCCGGATCTGCTGCTTCTAAAATTAAATGCGTTGAATTGAAACCTATGATTGCAAGGAGTCCATTTAGTTTTCTTTAATGCTAACAGAGTTGCAGCCATCTAGTGGATACTGGTGGTATTGCTACCTGAGTTGAACAGCAATGTGACAGTTTCTTGTTAGCGTGCTGTTAATTTACTCATTGAATAGGTCACCGTAGTCACATTTCTAGCATTCCCCTGCCGCAGACATTTGTCGAGTGGTGAATGACTCAACCATGGGGTGAAATCACAATGGCAACTGCTCTGTCCTGTACATATCTTGGCACCTTAGTTGTTGGGACCCATATTAAACTTGCATCTCCTTGTGTTTCTTTGTTTAGTGGAACTAATGTGTTTGACCCGAGTCTTTCCAAAGTGCTTGCATAATGCTGACGTCTCCAAATCCAACACAAGGGGAGCGGAAAGGGTTAAGGCGAACAGGCAGTCTTCACTTTAATCTTCATAATGGAAGCTAAAGAGGACTAATGATACCTTCTCTCTCCTCCTCCCGTGCCTCCCCTCCATCCCTTCCTCCTTCCCTATTTCCACACCTCCATCCTTAACCCGCTGACCCTCCCTTCCTTACCGCTTGTCCAACTATCTGGCTTTTCCTCCTTTGCCCATCCATCCCTTCCCGCTCTCTTTCGATGCTTCATCACTCCGTTCTTCCCTCCTAGCCTCACTCTCTCATTGTTCCGTCTTTCCATTTGCATCCCTTCATCCCCATCTCCCCTCGGACACAGCCAGGCATTACCACGGTGACAAATGAACCATCCCATGGCACAGTGTTGCTGTGTGTGTGCATTTCTAGCATATTGTGTGACTCTCATATGTTTGTGTGTCTATACCTATTTTGGCATGTTCCTCCATAAGAATATGCAGGTATTTGTGTGTGTGCACTTGCGTTACTCTTAAATTTTGTATACACAGGTAGGACGTGTCTACCTTTTGAGGATATGTTAAACATTAGACTTTAGTTTTAAGACGTAGTTAAGGTTGGTTTTATCCAATAAATGCATGTAAGTCAACGTAACGTCCTCTAAAGTGATGGATACACAACTGTGTGTGTGTGAGGGTGTATGTGTGTGTGTGAGGGCTGTAGCTCTGTGACAGTGACTGATAGCCCGTCGTGGTAAACGATGCAGAACTTCCTTTAATAGGAGCTACAAGAGGTGGTTAAAACTCCTGCCTAATGGAGAAATATGACACAGAGGGAGGCTAAGAGGGGTTGAGGAAGATGGGGGTGTAGATAGGGAGAAAGAGAGAGAGAAAGAGAGAGAGTGGTAGCGTGAAAGAGATGATGGAGAGATACAGCTATGGAAACAGTGAGATCAGAGGAGAAGGGAGGATACAAAAACAGGAGAAAGAGAGGGAGAGGTGGAGAACAAGTGGTAAAGTGACATCATGGAGCGGAGCCAAAGTTTTTGTTGAAAGTTCAAATTAGACAAAAGATTAAGGCGCACGCTTAAACGAGGCCGAGACACTAGAGCTTAGCGTGTTTAGCGTTTCAGTTTGACGTGATGGCACGCAAAGCCGGCCAATCAGAGCTGACCCAGAAGATAGATTCACTTCTGCTTTGTATCTGTGCGGCGCCGACGTCATTGTTAGAGTTTATACTTGTCTACTGGTGACTGCATTGTTATGTGGTTATGCCTCTAAAACACTAGTCAGAAGTATATATGCGGATCAGGCGTAACATTATGACCACTCATTAATATTGTGCAGGCCTCCCTTGTGCCTCCAAAACAGTTAGAGAATGGACGTGGGCCTTCAGGATGCTGTGGGGGCCTTTGGGTCCTATGGGTTGAGGGGAGGGGCCTCTGTGGATCATCCCTCAGATACTTGATCAGTTTGGGATCTAGTGAATTTAAAGGCCAGGTCAACACCTTGTACTGTTCTAAATGTTGTTTTGAGTTGTTCCTGAACCGTTTTTGTTTGGCTGCATCCTACTGATGATGGCTGCTGCCACCAAGAAGCGTCATTGCTATGGGGTGGTGGTGCCTGGTCTGGTCTAGGTGGGTGCTACGTGTCTAAGTAACATCCACATGAATACCAGGTCCAAAAGTTTCCCAGCAGAACATTGTATTGTCACAAGATGGTCAATGTTATTTACTTCTCCTGTCAGTGGTTTTAATGTTGTGGCTGAACAGTGTAGGTTCTCACCTTCCAAACTGTGGCAAACGGCTAATGCTGGAGGAGAGTGGTACACATACTGGAGCTTACATGCTCAGTACTTCAGTCAAGCTGGCATGTTGGTTGTGTAGACTCTCCGAGGAAGAGGTGTGCGCAGTCTCTCACGTGAAACCTTGTGTGTGTGTTGATGGATAGCCCTCATCACTGTCCCCCTCCCGCAGCTACGGTAACAAGGGAAGGGATGGACGACCAAAAGCAGAAGGGAGGCAGCATAATACGAGAGGTGGAGACGAACGCTGAGCTCTACACTGGTCGCGTGGTGAGACACAGTGGTGAGACTTCTGCTCCAGTTCAGGTCAACATTTAGGAATTAAACATCACAATTAGCAATTTTTAGAAGATAAAAAATATTTCCTCGTCTCTGATAAACCTACCCTGAAGTCAGTGTCCTGGAAGGCTGGTCAATAGATGGCGTAGCGGCATTTCACGAAAGTCACCACAAGATGGCGATGTTTGTCCAAAGCATGTGCCACCACACAGTCCAGTCAGAAGCTTTGAGTGTGTCTTGCTGTGATTCACAGCACTGTATGGAAAGTGTTGTTAAATACAGAAAGCGATCACCTGTCTACCCTGAATGCCCTCCCTCATTTATCCATCAAATCCAACAACAGCATTCGTCTCAATATTACTTTTAATTGCAATGCATGACTTTCCGCTCCCTTCAAATATTTTAATTAGGTTTCATTAGGGAATTTCCTTTCCATGATTACCAGTGTCATTTCACTGCACCAATTAGGATGCCTTCAATACTTTTCTTGTCGCCCTGAATCTTAATTCTTCACAGGATGCTGTTCCTCAGTATCACCGCTGGGTGGCACTGTTGTCTATTTTTTTTTTTCTCTAATGATTTTCTTTTACATCCAACATTGTCTTCAGAGTGAATTAAATACCAATGGCTTAGCATTCTTTATCTGATGTGCTAATTGATTTATTTTAATCAGGCAAACCCATGGGAGCTTCTCTTACAGTCAGTTGCTGTGAAATGACTGTAAGTTCGTGAAGTCACTTCTTCACACCCAGTAAAGGGTTTTCTTTGCTCTTAAAAGGTTGCTCTTTAGAGTTTAACATCTTCTTCCTTCTTCTCGTGCCCGTCCATTAAAGCTGTTATTCAATCTGTTGAAGTCTGGTTTATTTGAATAGATTTGACTACTGAGTGCAGCTTCAGTAGAGATGGCGGCCTCCTAACTCCCACTGATACCACGATACCCTCAGGTCATGTATTTTGTTATGTCACAGAGGTGAGAGTACTTATCCCACCACTAGACCTAGGTGGTTAAAAGATGTTAGGTTTGCTCAGACTGACATATCTTCAATTTTCTGTTCTTAACAATGATGCTATCACTGTTTTCAGACTATATCAGCGTTTGTCTGCTCCTTTATTGTGTGTCCATCTTTGAATCTTACGCTGTTCCAGCGCTGGGCCACTTATTTTAATACAGGAAATCATGCCTGTTATTTCCCATGAAACACAGTCCAGGGGGGGCGGCACAATGACCTGGATAAAGAAATGAGGATGTATTGATTAGAATCACAGCGCTGCGATTGTTCCTGATTTGCATAACGCATTTTTCTATCAGCCTGATCTTCGGCTTCACCTCCAGTGGAGAATCAGCGTGAGCGCTTGACGGAAAACACCCGTTGAACAGACCACTGATTTAGTTTTGCTTAAAAGCAAGCAGTCAAAAATGTGTAATAAATGATGAGATGAAGTATTGTGATCACCTGTGTGACAAAACACTGCTGTGAACTACTTGAATCAGTTAATCTAGTCTGGGAGGTGTTTCAATATTATACGTAAAGACACCAAGAGATCTGGGAATCAGATTTTTGTGAAATGATTCATTGTTGAAATAACTGGGACATTACCCAGTTGTGACTCTACTCAGCTGGGCTACATCTCAACCAGGAACAGATGCTACTGACACATTAATGTATTAATTATTCGAGGTCAGGCTTAAGACTTTCCTTTTTGATCAAGCTTATAGTTAGGGCTGCACTAAGGCCTCGTCCACATGTATGAAAACGATCTTTTCCCCCTCCGTTTTCCCTGGCATCGTTTCAAGAATATCTGCATCCAAAATGCTACTTCATATTCCAGGCCTATAGGTGGCGCTGTCAGAAATTCACCAAAACGGAGAGGAAGAGGCGGAGCATGCGCATGAAGCTTGAGCGCTGTTTACAAATCGGCTTTAGAAGAAACCAAACTCAAGGAGAAATTATATTTAGCCCTAGTTACCATAATGGGCTCAATATCTTCACCAGCAGGAACGCGAGCATGTAGTCCACCATTGTTGTTGATGTTGTTATGAGACGTCTCGCGGGATATAAGAGGTGGAAGGCTGCTCCAGGGGTGTGGCGATGACACCATCGAAATGCTTGTAAGCGTCCACACAGGCGTTTCACACACAAAAACGCAAGAGCAGCATTTTCGAATTTTTTCTCCCATGGGACCAGGTTTCAAAAAAAGTGCATTTACAAGATTCGTGCGTTTACACCAACAGGCGTTTCCGTGTGGGCGACCCCTAAACCATCCCTTAGTTATGCTGCTATAGGCCTAGGCTGCTGGGGGACGATGCACCAAACCTGTCCTCCAAACATGTCCTCCTTCTTTCTTCTCTCTCCTCTCATCCTCCACTTTCTTTTCTCTGGCACAGAGCTCGTGTCCTCTGATTTCCTGTCTACTACTAGTCATGCAATTCTGTGCTATTACTTTATAGAATATTTACTGCTGTGTGTCCCTTTTCTACCCTCCCCCTCCCCCTCCTTCTTCTTGTGAGTATCTCTGGTCTGGAGTTGTGTGTTTCCTGTGGAGCTCTATACTACATCTGTTGTCGTGGTCTCATCAGCCTGTCCGGTCTCCATGGAATCCTGCTGTTATCCACTGCCTGCCTATGATTCCTCTCATATTTTCAGGCTGTGATGTAACACCATCAGTTTGTATCATAAGATTCCACATGTACGCTTTAGTCAGATATGTCTATCTGTGACAAATGTATGTTTATCCTGCTGTTCTCTGTTTCTTCTGTCTGTACCCGGCTGGCCTTAGGCAGACGGGTCCCTCTATATGAGCTGGGTTCTGCTCAAGATTTCTTCCTGTTTAAAGGGAGTTTTTCAGAAGCCTTCAGGCTTGCTCTGGGGATTTCAGGCTGGGTTTTTTATAGTGTCTTGAGATGATTTGTTTTGTTATTGGCGCTATATAAATAAAATTCAATGGAACTGAATAGTAAAACAGTCACATGGGGCTGGTTATCTAAGTTGGCTCTCTGGGCGTGGATAATCGTCTGCCTTGCAGACAGGGAAGGGGCAGGAGTTTGTACGTGACGCTGAGCAAGATACACCGAAAACATCAACAACGAAACCACTCACAGGAGAAGTTAATAACATCGACCATGTTGTGACAATTCAGTGCTTTGCTGGGAAACCTTTGGACCTGGCATTCATGTGGATGTTACTTAGACTTAGGATGTACCCTGACATAGATAACGGTTGAGGAACAACTCGACAAACACGAAGAACAGCACAAGGTGTTGACCTGGCCTCCAGATTCACTAGATCCCAAACTGATCAAGTGTCTGTGGGATGATCCACAGAGGACCCTCCCTCAACCCATAGACCCAAAGGCCCAACAACATTCACACCACAGGACACCCTCAGAAGGCCCGTGTCCATTCTCTAATGAGTGACAACTGTTTCGTAGGCACCTACACAATATTAGGTCATAATGTTATGCCTGATCGGTGTATATGGATTGTCTATAATGTTCAACATGTAGCAGCGGCAGATAATGACACAATAGCATACATCTACTCAGGTAACACTTTGAATCGAGGGCTTTTACGTACGATGGTGTATTCTTGCATTGCGACCTTTACCAGGTTTGGATGTCATGTGTTTCAGTTTCAGTTTTACAGTGTTTCATGCAGAGCCTCAAGAGCTGTCGAGCTGGGCAAACAGTACACAGGCTTTGGACGTCATGTGATTTTTTTTTCACCATCCACATTTAATGATTAGCAGTCTCTGATGAAAGAGGGCAGGGTTCAGCTTTGATCAGGAAAGGTGTGCATATCAAACCAGTTTCTTGTTTGTTCCGGCAAAGCACTCCAAGTGTTGTTCTTGTCTGTGTTACGCTGAACAAATGAAGTTGTAAAGGTAAATGTCAGCGGTCTGACTTTTACGCCGCTCGTGGTTCTACATTCAACGAAAGCACTATTTACATGTGTTTTGTAAAGCTGGCCTTAAATAACACGAGTGACCGCGCAGAACGCTCCTCTCTTTGTGTACGTCTTTGCGTTTTTATAATCTGTTGTGTAAGAACAAGCCCAGAGATACAGATAACCGGGAAACGGAGTAAACACATCCCAGATTTGAGGACTCACATCCACAGTTTATGTGTGTAGTTCTGTAATCTTTATGCGTTGCATGCGGGGGATCATAACTTGTTACTGATTAACCTCTGTCCTGTTTCCCGCAGCAGTCGCCAACAGCAGCAGATATGAATACGTACTGTTCACAGGGCAGTTTATTCAGTGGCACTGTCATTCATTTACAGCTGGAAAATCCCACGTGGAATCCATTTGGGAAGACATGATCACTGAAGAGTGATGTGAGATAACTGGGAGGCTTAAACGTGAGGATTTCTGCTAAACCTTTGTTCAGTGGAAGAACAATGAGCCTTCTGGGACGTGTAAAAAATATAAACTCGTGCTTAAAGGTTCACCTGGTTTTCAGTCACATTCTTACCAAGGGCGAGGTTCTAGGTTAATTTGGTTCATTGAGGATTCAGACTAGTGAAAGGCGCTGTCAAATTCTAAGATCCAGACCTGACTCACCATCATAACTGGCTTTTTTTTTTTTTATCCATTACAGACCATTAACTCCTCAGGCCAAACAACAGGTTAGCCACTTGCTCTTAAGCAATAAATCAGATTCCTCTGCAACTAAAAGTCAAGGTCAAGGTGTCTTTATTCGTTTCCCTTGGGAGAAATTTGTCTTGGGCAGAGAGGGGGTGCTGCACATTCAACACATTTCACTCGTGCACCCAGGACGAGTAAAAAAGAAACGCAGTTACATTATAAATAAAAATGCATAATCAGCGGGATCAGGTAAAATGTGCATTCCAGCATCTTAGTGCAAATTCGAGCTGAGTAAAATATATTCAGAGTGCAGTACATGAGACGCATCAGATAGAATATTATCTGCAAGTCTTAGGGTTGTTTGTTCAAACAGGTCTCGCGGAGTTACAGGTGCTGCCATACCAATGATGTTTCCTGACGCTTTCATTGGATTTAGCATTTGTGTTTTTGAACAGTTTTGAACAGTTAAAGGGGAATTAGATTATTGTTTTTTACAACCTGGACCTTATTTCTGGCGTAAAATACGACCGTTTACTCACACATATAACTATGGTGTCATCTGGAGTCATTCAGACGATATTTAGATCTAGTGGTGTGCCGCGTATATCCATACAATGGGAGTGAATGGGGCACCGAAACGCAGCCTCTAAATAACACATTATCTGCTGCAAAACTCGTTCATTTCGCCAACATTTTGTTATGATACGCTTACAACGGGTAACTCCAGACCACGCCCGCCAATAGGGGGGGACAAACGGGTCTGTTGTCCCGGGCCCAGGATAGAGGGGGGGCCCAGAACTGGACCCTCATTAAATTATGGAATAATTAAAAAAAATGCTAATAAAATAGGATAAAATACGTAATATTTGAGTTACATAAAAGCTTTTTATTTGTTTTCTTCCTTATTGTCCTTGAAATAGTGGTCAAGAACCCCCCCCCCCAACACAAAAATGGTTTGGCCACTGATCAAAATTTGATGTTGCCATTTGATTGGAAGTCCTGTACGCTCAAAATGTCCGGTCAGCACAAGTCCGATGCTCAGAAAAGAGAAGAAGAAAATAGAAGCCTTAAAGATTTTCTTAATAAATATTTTTTTTTTTAAAAAGGTGGTGACGGTGAAGCTGACAATAGTAAAATGAATGTAGAGTGAGGTAAGAAACAGCGCAGCTAACGTTTACCAACCCTGTAACATAAATCTAATGTTTACGTCCATTAGCTTGTACAAAAGCTTGACACAACACGTTAACTTTAGCAGAAACCGTTGAGTTGGGGGGGGCATAAAATATTATATTGTCCCGGGCCCAGGCAAGACTGTCAGCTGGCCAGCTACAGAGAATCAACGGGGAATAGCACTAGCATATCATAACAAAACAAAATATTGGTGTTAAGTTTCACGGCAGATAATGTGTTATTTAGAAACTGTGTTTCGGTGCCCCATTCACTCCCACTATATGGATATACGCGTTGCTCCACTGGATCTAAATATCTTCGAAATGACTCTAAATAACACCAAACTTATATGGGTGATTAAACAATTGTATTTTATGCCAGAAATAATGTCCAGGTTGTAAAAAATGGTAATTCCCCTTTAAGTTGCCAAACCAGCTAGTAATGTCGTACAGTAACACATACGCAACATATACAATATTACACACACCAAACACTCTAAGTCAGCAGAGAGAATACATGCGCTGGTGGATTTGGGCTCAGACACTGTCTACTTGGTTATCAATATGAACCCCCATATATTTGTATGACTTGGCTCAGTGTTATGTCCATATATGGTAATTGACCCGGGGTCCACCAGCATCGCCACTGTTTCTATCTGTATTACAGATCTGTCCACTCCAGATCTGTGGCTGCTTAAGTTACTATTAGTTTTTAGCAGACTATGAGAATTTCACCACATACTGGTTCGGCTGGGAGCTGACACAATCATTAGTATACAACGTAAAATAAAACACAGCCATGTGGTGGCTGTAACAGCAATAGCAAATCTGTTTACGGAAAATGTAACTGTCACTTATTCGCAAATATGTTAGCACTCAACAGTAATATCTATCATTTCATATCTACTTAGTAGTGTCTATGGCATTAAAGCTACAGCGGCCCAGCCCCAATGTTCACGCTCACACACCCACGTATCTTAAGGCCCGTTCTCCCTAAAGTTTAATTGGATCAATGCCATAGCCCTCATGGGTGGCCTACACCGTTGTAAACATATTCAGTTTTGCGCTGGTCTGTCGGCATCACTCTCACTAACAGTTTGAGCCTTTTATGCACACTTTCAGCAAATCTACATTTCTGCAGACTTTTAGCCAAGATAATTAGCTACTCATCGCTACCCAGCATCAGTATGGTGCTGCATGTGTCAAACGTACTTTGACATGTTAATTATTTATCATCATGATTACGCTACGAGTCATACAAGCTCTGTGGGCGTAATATTAACCCTAAGGAGGAATTTAATCTGATTTACGTGTTTTTACCATCGAAATATGACAGTCAGGATATTAGTGCACGGAAATAGGTTGAGATCATACAGGGTTGTTTTAGCGAGCAGTTTTACACCAATCCGGCATAACATTAAAACCACTGACAGGAGAAGTAAATAACATTGACCATCTTGTGACAATTCATTGTTCTACTGGAAAACGTTTGAACCTGGCATTCATTTAGATGTCACTTAGACATGTAGCACCCACCTAGATCAGACCAGACACCCCCACCCCATAGCAGTGACACTCCTTGATGGCAGCAGCCATGCCCAGCAGAATGGTTTAGGAAAAACTCAAAAAACTGATCAAGTATCTGCACGACGATCCACAGAGGCCCCTCCCCTCAACACAGAGGATCAAAAGGCCTCTACTATCTACATTCTGTTGCCAGACACCACAGGACACCATGTCCATTCTCTAATGAGTCACAACTGTTTTGGTGGCGCAAGGGAGACCTACACAATATTAAGAAGGTGGTCATAATGTAATGCCTGATCGCTGTACATGTATAATGCGACACCAGGTTTCTTCAGTTTGACACACGCACACCTTTGCACGCGGAAGAACTGGAAATCGAACCACCGCCTGAACCCCAGGCACCCTCAGTTGACGGCTGGGGTCAGAGGTCAGGGGTTAAGATTGGTTTACCGTCAGGGAGGGAAACACGCTCATCACTGTGAGTTCAGCTATTGTCCTCACATGCATGGTAGGGCTTGTACAGTATGTGTGTGTGTGTGTCCCTGTGTGTGGAAGTGGGCGGGGCAAACCCACAGCACCTGTAACTCAGCACCTAACAGGAGACAGGCAGAGGAGTGAATGTGGTCAGACAGAAAGGAGGAAACGTGCAGATGTGAGGATACATTCAAACAGGGGAACCGTGCTGCTACCGACAGCTCTTCATAATTCTCATTCTTGTATCTTCAGTGCATTTTGAGTTGGAGTAAGAGAGATATCTACATCAGTGAGGTGGATTTCAGTAAGCAATCAGCCATTCCCAGTAATATATTTCTATTTATTGACCTTCTTTCTCACATACACACCACACTCCGATGTGACTTCACGTCCGGTTCTAGTGTAGTTGCGGGTGAAGAAAATCCACTATGGACTCTCCTCTGTGAAGAAACTGGGATTAAAAACTCTCAGGTGAGACTTAAGTTTCAGCGAGACGGCTTATGATTAACTGGCCTCGTGAAGCATCCATTCACCGCCTGTGAGAGGAGAGCAGCCGGGGTGAAAAGGACAAACGCTTCGATCCGGAAACGAGCTCCTGAGCCACAGCTGGAAGGAGAAAAACATCTGGCTCTGCATCTGCTCTGAACAGGTGAGTCAAGCATCGCGCCTACACTTAATATAGTACATGTAATTTAACAGGGCCAGTTTGAACTCATATTGTTAGGAGAGTATAAACAGAGTATCAGGTTATGACCCCCGTTGTTAATATCTATGTTATCTTATTTACCCTCTATGTCCCGTTTCATATATCAGTCAGAACGGTTGTAGTTTAACTGGGAATAATTAAAACCTGCTGCACCTCAATCTGCACTAAAGTCTCAACGCTTTTTGCAAATCTGCTCTGTTAATCCACGTCAGCCACATCCAAGTCATCCAAGTTTTCATATTCATTCATTCAAGAAGAATATAAAGCGTGGTTTAGCACCAGTTTTGGCGCCAGTCGTTGGTTTAGGTGGCGTTTCTGACAGGTTTGTGCCATGTCCACGAAAGCTGCCATCTTTTTCCTCTCAATAAAAACCAGCTGAGCCAAGAAGCGCGGCCTTAAATTACACCGTTACACACAGTCATGCCCCGTGGTTTCAGAACACGCCAACCTGTCAATAATTAACAAGGCACGACCCTCCGCAAACGGTCCAATATCAGCTGACTGAAGCACAGATTTGTTTCCCACAGTTATCCAGCGCTGCCAGTCGCAGGCACCCGATGTTCATTTGACTGTCATTCAAATGAGCTGATATTTACACAGAACGCAGCTCGGCGGCTGATGGGAAAGGCTCGGGCGGCCCGGGCTGTTTACTTTAAGGCAGTCACGCTACAGTGTGGGTTGCGGCGTAACAGTTTTAATCCTCGCTGCGTTTCATTCTCGTGTTTGCCGTGTAAGCGGCATTGAGGGTCAACTGTGTGTGCGGTCTGGTGCTGGTCTACCTGCCTGGTGCGACAGCCTGTGATCACTACCTGCCGTGTTTGATCTCTTCTCTCTCACACACACAGTAAACATTGTGGCCAGTAACATAGAGGCTCCACCCAGAGAACTGTAGCTGCAGTGACCATGATCAGTAACAGAGCACCAAATTTCATTCAAAATTTGGTTGTATTATAAAATTATAAAATTTTGTAATGCCGTAGTTTTGCAGGCTGCATAAAATTTTATGATGTACAAACATTTTTTTTTGTTTCACTCAGAGGTAGTGCTGTGGGTTTATTGATCTAGGCAAAGTTTATGCAGAAAAGTAGATGCCTGCATGCTGAAAAATAACAAACGTTCATTCATTCAATCATCTACTGTAAGCGCTTGTCCTGTGAAGGGTATTGAGGGGGTGGAGCCTATCCCAGCTGTCACTGGGCGAGAGGCGAGGTACATCCTGGACAGGTTGCCAGTCTGTCTCCGGGCTAACACAGAGAGATAGACAACCAGTCACACCAATGCCAACTTAGAATCACCATTTAACCCACCACGCTACTGTAGCATCAATAGACAAGTTTACAAAATAAATAAAGTTTCCTGCATATAATGGGGCATTTGTTGGCGAAATGTACGCCACCTGATAAAAATTGCATTTACTTGGCAATGAATTTCTGCACAACGAGCACCAAAATGTCCGCCCACCCACGTTCAAAAGGCATTCAGGCCGAGTGGCCCTGAAGTCGATACTCGCCGCCTCTTCAAAGTTGCATAGAGTCTCCATGAAAAGGGACAAAGGGAGCGCCATAACAATCAGTTAGCCGAGCGTATCACATCTTCATGAATCACACACAGAGAGAGAGAGAGGGAGAGAGAGAGAGGGAGAGAAGAAAAGAAACAATAAAGCAATGTGGTATAGTTTCTGTTTGCTCAGCTGCTGTAAAAAAAAAAAAAAACTTACCTCAGTGGATGAGAAGGCACCAGGGAGCTGACCTGCGACCGGTTTGCATGCCAACTGGGAGAGTTAGCTGGTATTTTTAGTGCCCAAATAATGGAGCAGTTAACCAAAGTGCAAGTTGATATCTCTAAGAGGTCACGCCTTGATTTTGGTTTTGAGTTACTTCATTTTATTTCCCTTTCTCTTCAGTACTTTATATTATTAGATTAGATAAAATTAAATTAGATTCATCTTTATTGTCATTACACATGTATAGTTGCAGAGCAACAAAATGCAGCTTAGCATCCAACAGGCAGTAAGTGCACGTGACATAAATAGCGTGGTGTATTAGCAGTATGGTAGCCCTGCGATAGACTGGCAACCTGTCAAGGGCGTACCCCGCCTCTCGCCCGATGACAGCTGGGATAGACTCCATCCCTTCTAAGACCCTTCACAGGAACAAGCGGTTACAGAAGATGAATGAATGAATGAATATAAGCAGTATGGTACATGTTGTTTTTTACAGCGTATGGACAATATTTATAGATGAAAACCTATGTACAGGTGAGACTATATGAGCAGGATATACACAATGATTGAATGTGGTACTATAAACATATACAGATGTATGTGTTCATTAAATGTGAGTAGAATATAAACAGGAACTATAATACAACTATTAGTTTGTGTTTTAATGTGATTATGTATTTATGTTCTACGGAAATGGAAGCTGCTGCAAAGTTTAAATATAACACATTTAACCTATGCCTATATATATAGAGAGAAAATATATTACTTTATAATATATTTAGAAAGAAAACAGGAAAGGAAAGTAGTGATCCATCCAAAGGGTAGAAATTGATATTTCTGCTAAAACAAAAATGAAGGCGCCGTATTTTTTGGAACCAAGAGTGCGAGGTTAAAATGTTCTCCGTTTTTTTTTTTTTTGTGGGTTCGCCCAGTTTCGAATTATTATCTATTTTATTATCTATTTTTTTTTATCTATTTGATAAACTGAATATATAGCCAGGAGAAAATCTGCTTGGCAAACTCTGTACAATGTCACACAGACTCATACACACACAACTCCAGTGTGAAATGTAGATTATTCTTGTTTAATCCCAAAAATTTAGCAGTTTTTTCTGCGTTTCTTTACTGAACCTTTTCTTATCCATTCCTCTCCTTAGCCACCTACCCATCCCACACTGCATCCATTATGGAAGAACCAGCTTCAGGTTGGTGGAAACTGACTTTCCTGAGGAAGAAGAAATCCCAGCCAAAGGTTCTGTATGCAAACCCTGCCGACACCTCCAGCACGGCGGTGGGAGACGGCGCCAACGCGGGGGACCCCGAGCTGGAAGCCCGACTGGAGAGGATCGTGGACAAGTCGACCAGCAAGGGGCGCCACGTCAAAGTGTCTAACTCTGGGAGGTTTAAGGAGAAGAAGAAAGTGCGAACCACGCTGGCGGAGAAGCCAGAGATGTTCACTAAGGTTGACCCGACCAGGAATGAGAACCAGATGGCGGGGAAATGAAAAGACACACAAATATGGAAACGGTTAATTAAAATCTGCACTCATGAAGACATCGGCACATAAAGACTTAATCACAGACGCATTCGTCACACGGCTGTACAGGACACCCTGTTCAAAGATCATCCCATTCATACTTGTGTCTCTCGGGGTGCTCAGGCCTATAGAGGCTAGAGTGTAACGTTACCCCGCACAAGCCAGTTGAGAGCAGGGTTTAATGTTGGTTCCCTTGCTCACATGAATGGGTGAAAGTAATTAAATCACAAGGCTCATCTAGACTTTCCAAAAGTTATTGGGCCAAGTGGATCAAATCCTGATAATACAAAAGGGTAATTTCCAGGAAAAAAACTAAATCCAGTGTCCCTGAAGATGCCGTTCCCCAGTGGACCCACTACGCCCAAATCACTCCCCAGCCCAGGTTAAAGGACTGTGATTGAGTTTAGGAATAAAAGACATCTAGGCTCAACATAAGGAAGAAAATGAGCTGGAGAGATCTGAGGTCAACACTTCACTCCAACGGGTGTTTAGGGATCTTTAAACAAACTCCATCTTACCACTTTCATATGAGGTCCTCTCTGCTTCTTAGACTTTTGGTTGATTGTAGCATAATGTTTGTTGTTCCTGTTAAAGCCCTTCAACAGGATCACAAATGTGACAGTTTCTTTAATAGCAACTGTGTCTTAACATAATATAAAGACCGTGAGCAATGTCTCTCAAGTTCAGTTCATAAAAATACACTCCAAGACGCAAAAAAGGTGACCTGCCTTGGATATAACAAACAGAAATAACCATTAATATTAGGCTGAATTAGGTTATGAGTAACAAGTATATTTAGTTATTGCGTACCATTAACCAGTCAGACTGAATGACTGATGACACTTGAGTGAAATGTCATTTTGTCATATGACATTTATGATGTTTTAAATCATTACAGGGCAGGGGCGTAGAAACACTCCCTCAGATTGGTTGAGCACTTGTTCTAAATGGTTGATAGATTTATTACTTTAAAGCACAGAATATGCAAATCAGACATTTTCTCTCTTAACAGTACTGACATAGTTTAAGAGTTGAGCTTGATTTTTTTTTTTTATTATTATTCCTGCAACTACAGTACAACGTACTGTAGAGCTAGCAAGAGAGAGTCCAACGTGGAGAACGCTAGCATGTTAGCAGTGTTGCACTTGTGTTTGAAATTGTCCCTAACAGAGATATTGAGGACATTTGAGAGACAGAAGTGATTCAGAAAAACACAGTATGACTTTTGAATAAACTGGTTTCAGTAGCAGTTAGCAGGCCTGTTAGCTCAGAGCTACGCAGCTGGCTAGCATTAAGCTTCGCTCTTTAGCAGCAGCAGTTCAGCAACTTAACATAAAACTTTTACTGCGCCTATAGCATTAGGGCCAGCACGTGGTTTCTTTGCCCATGTGATCTAGTGGGTCAACTTCTTCAACGCTTAATATTCAGACAGGTTTAACCCCAAATGTTCAGTATCTGATAAATGTGTACTCATTAAGCGATAACTGCTCCAAGATCAGGAAGTTTACAGCTGATGAGGATGTGAACTGACGATCCCTTGACTGTTTTTCCCGCTCATGGCCACTGCTAAAGCAGTCGTTCTAGCCACAGATTTCTGGAGATGAGATTTTTTGTTAGTGTATTGTGGGTTTATTGAGCGCTGCAGGGCTAAAATAATGGATTGTGCCTGTTAAGTGTCTAACTGTGGACAATGACGTAACTGTACTCGGGTATGGAGCGTGTGGACACTGAACAGGAGGTTATTGTATTTGGGGATGGTACATATGAATTGTACCAAATCTGGACTCATGTGGACCCCCTGTGCCGTTGCCTACACGCCTTCATAACTTTGTTATTTTGCACCGACTGTTCACACAGCAAGCACACAAATGGTTCAGGTGTGTTATATATATATATATACAGTATATATATATATATATATCATTATACAGTTTATGTGTATTTCTTGGCTTTGGTCCTATTCTTTAAGGGCTTGCACACTCAGCTCCTCAGTTTTAGTATGCAGATGTATATGTGAACACAAGGTAGTTTTTTTAACTTAACTAGTTTTTTACTTGATGGGCGTATGACTCATTTTTCATTCCACAACATATTTGTATATTTGTGTCTGAGCATATGTATCTGTTGAGCTTAAAGTTTCTTTTGCTTCATCAATAAAACCTTAAATGACACTTTGTCTGGGTTGAATATTAATATTGACTGTCTTCACCTTAAGCACTGTAATATCCTGTCGCTACGATGCGTTCAGTGACATATTAACTGGAGTAAAGATATCGTTTCTATTCAGAGCAGTTTCCCGTTGTTTTGATCACACTTTATTCGGGTATTAATGTCTAATAAAATGTGCAGACCGCACCGAATTTGGAAAGATTTGAGTCAAAACTTATGAGTCGAGTCATCGGTTTATAATGACTGATATTAACGCATCAGCTAACCCAGCCCAGCAGAGGGCAGCCTCGCTTCACCCACAAATCTTCTTTACAAACACCCTTCAACTCCGGTTTTATATTTTCTTTTGAGTTTTAGTTTTGGATCTCAAGACCGATGAGAAGGCATGGATAGATAGATTTGGGTTTTTGACTTTTCGGGGTTAAGATTCAGGTCATGGCTTCAGGCAAGCCATTTAATAAAACTTTAACATTTTGAAATTTTTTCTTTAATGTTCACTCCAGTCTTCACGGACTTCACAAAACTGCACCCACTGGTGCTGTAATCAATTCCGTATGGTATATGCTTAAACGTGTAATGGATGCTTGTTTTTTTGCAAATTAAATATTATAAAATAAAATAAAAAATAAAAAAGTGTGACTGACATTTGCGACGAACAGGAATGAAGGGTCGCTCCTGCACAGAAGTGCTTGGTTGCTTTGAACCACCAGAGGGCGACATTACCTACATCTTCAAATTTGCATTTTACTTTTAGCCACAGTCCAGCACCAATTTAATGCAAAGATAAATTAAATATAATGAAAACATTAACAAAAAGCAATCCAATTTTTTTGCTCTTTTTTGTCACCACCTACCATGTCAATGTATAAAATAAACATACTGTCCGTGACTACTAATAAAACACAAAACACAAAGATAATACATTTTGCCATTTTATTGAGATAATGAAAAACCCGTTTTTATATTTTATATAAAAAAAAGACAATTTCCTGTGTTAAATACAATAAAACAATTAACGTGAACAACGGTAGAAAATAAGATTAACATGGCTGAAACAGATTAGTGAAGAAGTATAGGAGGTGATACTGTAAATGAACAACTAGACCATGGTTCATGTCTCTGTTAAGGTTCTCAGGTGACTTGTCCAGGTCAAAAACAAGACCGACTGGTCTTTTAGAGCTTCTTAAAGACGTTTCATTTCAAATTATTCTGTCGACTGATTATCGATTAACAAGATTATCTGACTTAATATGAATGCCATACTGTATGTTGACAGTGTTGCTACTTTTTTTCTGTCAGTCCTTGAATATATAGTAACAGTAAAGACATGCAGAGAAAGGCAACCCTTCTTGAAACGCCTTTTAATTTCTGAGCCTACATGTGACTATATGACTATTATCTGTCAGTATGAAACACAAGTGACTGTCTCCACTGTTGAGTTCAATGCTTAACTGGATCATCCATCCACCACCAACCAGGTAATCACGAAATGTGGTCTTAAGCTATAAATTAATGAGCCACTTTTAAAAAATATATGTAAATTAAGAGTTACACTACATGAATGCAGAAACTGATATCATTGAAATATAAATTGTAATCTGTTATATGTTACTATCTTTACAGAAAGCAGGTGGGATGGGAAAAAGCACAGAGTTGCTGTGGTCACGGTGGACCACTAGAGGGAGACATTACTCACATCACAGTGAAAACACAATATTGTTAAATAAAACGGGACAAAAGCATATCTCCTGGTGAAGACTTAAAATGAGAGAAAGTTATGTATTAAAAAGTAACACAGTCTCATCTTAACTGCGGTATTCTCTTCGAACAATCAGTGAAGATGCTTGTCGTGAAACGTTAGTTTGATGCTACACAAGCGGAAATTGTCAGGACTGCAAAAGTTTAGAGTTGTTCTACATGGTAACAACCCCAAAATGACCACTTTTGAATTCTGGACTGTGCAAGCAATCATAAACTTTCCTCTACGCTGGAGGATCTAATTCCCCTTCCTCTGACTGACACAAGGACACTGAAGCACCGGTTCCAGACCTGAGCTTAAATCTGAATGCGGGGTAGAGAGGTTTAGCGAATGTGCAGTGGAAGGTGTGGAGATGGATCAAAGTGTCACAGGACACTCTGTAGAAGGACAGAGTGCTGCCAGGCATGTCTAGATACACCGCTACTCTGCCTGAGTCAAAGGAGGAGGGGGCACCCCGAATGTCGAATGTTCTCTTGTTGTGACAGGCCGAGTAACCGGTACCAGAGCAGAACAGACCCCACGACTGGTCGTTTTCCCCGAGACAGCTTTCGTTATCCCGGTCCTTTCTTTTGATTCCTCCGTATGTTACCCCTATATTGACCCATCCCTTCCACTCCACCTCCCAGTAATGGCGCCCAGTCAGGGCTTCTGTGCACAGAACCTGCTTCCAGTGGAGAAACCTCTCTGGATGGTCAGGGTAGGGCTGCTCCTCATTCACCTCTGTCACCTTCCTGTTGTCCTCAGACAGAGAGAGCATTCTGTTTGCTGTGTTTGGGTCCAGTGTGAGTTCACAAGTGTCTGACGGGGATAATGAGACACAACAATGTTCTGGTTAATTTGAGGCTTAATTGTAAAAGGTTCATGCCGACAAAGGAGTAGTTTTTGTTGTGACTGTATATTTTTAGCTGCATATCCACATAAATGAGATATACATCTAATTTGCCACTTTATATACAGCATATAATCAGTTGGTAAGTTGTTTATAACAATAATATATATCTTTGTCAACTGTATTCTGTTGATAATGATAATTGAGAAGAGTTCAGCTTACATATGAAGGGTTTCAAGCGATGCCTTCCACCGTGGTCGAGGCTGTGGGAGAAGTGACACATGGGATAATGGGAAAG
Source organism: Planiliza haematocheilus (assembly GCA_005024645.1). Lineage (NCBI taxonomy): Eukaryota > Metazoa > Chordata > Actinopteri > Mugiliformes > Mugilidae > Planiliza > Planiliza haematocheilus. Next base: position 3,370,137 of record SRSE01001373.1, read on the forward strand.
AGATGCAAACAGACAACACCCAAAAACGTTGCCTGGGATGTAACAGTACACGAAATTAATAATTACCCACCAGAGAGTGTCCAGTCGCCACTGTGGATTCTCCAGTCCAGCAGACAGTAGTACTCCCGAGTCTCCTGGGTGGTTGTAACTCAGGTCCAGTTCTCTCAGGTGGGACGGGTTGGAGCTCAGAGCTGAGGCCAGGGCAGCACATCCTTTTTCTGTGACCAGGCAGCCTGACAGCCTGTACATACACCAATCAGGCATAACATCATGACCACTGACGGGTGAAGTGAATAACATTGACCATCTTGTGACAATACAATGTTCTCCTTGGAAACGTTTGGACCTGGCATTCATGTGGATGTTACTTAAACATGTGCCACTCACCTAGACCAGATATGGCACCCCCACACTACATCAGTAAATAGTCGAGTAACAACGATGCAAAGCCCCTGAATGCCATGTTTGGCCTAACGGTGGATTTACAGCTGGACCCTATTGTTATAGTTGGTGTAGCACGCAGTACAGCATCAAAGCATTTTGCAAGGCAGGAGATTGATAAGAATATTTTCCCCAAATGCTAATATTTTTACAGAGAAAACACTGTGGTCTCTCCTCGTTACCCATCGTTGTACTGGTGAAACTGAGGGTGATATACACCTTGTCATATATGCTTGAATTTGAGATCTACTGCCTTAAAGGGGAACTGTTGTTTTTTACAACCCGGACCTTATTTCTGACATAAAATACAATCATTTACTCACCCATATAACTTTGGTGTTATTTGGAGTTGTTCAGACGATATTTAGATCCGCGTATATCCATATAGTGGGAGTGACTGGGGCACCGAAAACGAAACGCAGCCTCTAAATAACACATTATCTGCCGAGAAACTCATTTCACCAGTATTTTGTTATACGTAGTATGTAATACGATAGTGCTATTCCCTGTTTAGTTACCTAAAGATCATATTTATGCCAGAAATAAGGTCCATGTTGTAAAAAATAGTAATTTCTATTTAAGGACTGGGTTAATTCCTCAAGAATTTGGTATGGTCATCATTTACTGCATATACTGCTTTTCCTACCCTGACAGGCCAAGATGTCTGTCATGAAAAGAAACCGTTCACAACCAAAACCAACACTGTCCAAGTTTAAAATTGTGAAATCAGGTTGACTCAAGCACACGTGTAAAGACGTACTGAACTGTTTTGTTACTACAGACCTTAAAGTTTCCACTCTACAGAATGGACTTGCCAGGCCAGCAGAGAGCAGCTCAACTCCTGAGTCCTGCAGGTCATTGTTACTCAGGTCCAGCTCTCGTAGACACGAGGACGGCGAGCTGAGGATTGAGGCCAGAGCTTCACAGCTTTCCTCTGACAAGTTACAGCCAGTTAACCTTACAAGAAAAACACAAATCAGACACAGAAATTACAAAATGTATCATAGTTTAAAAAAAACACATGTAAAGGCTATGAAATAGCCTAGCATAAAAGTAGCTGTAGCACGACGTATCTTTGCACAACAGTAGGAACTGATTACTTAGACCAGTACTTTTCTAAATACTTTAGATACAAAGTATATATTCAATGAAAATGAAGTCCAAAATTGTACCCGCTTCCATGCCCATTCACCACCCAGACCTCCACTCTCTTACTTTTCAAATTACTGCATAAAGGGGACACTACATTCTGTTTTGGCTTTAAGCTTCAACATGACCTGAACTCCTAGTAATCCTGGGCTTATCAATGAAAAGACAAGGCTTTAAATGTCTAAACATTTCAAAGACCTGATCACACATTTAATCAATTCAGACCTACTCACCGTAAAGTCTCCAGCCTACACTGTGGACACATCAGTCCAGCGAACAGCAGCTTCACTCCAGAGTCCTGCAGGTCATTGTTGCTTAGGTCCAGCTCTCTCAAACGTGACGACTTGGACATGAGAACACGGGCCAGAGCTTCACAGCTTTGACCTGACAGCTCACAATCACTCAGGCTGAGTAGCATTAGAGAGAAAAGAGAAAACAACAAAAATAAATAAATAAATCTTTGTATTATTATATTATCACAGGAGGACAAAAGATTACACTGATATAGTAAAGCAAAGTGCATACTTGCATATTTTTGAAACCTTGACCACTGGCAATAGCTTTAAGAGACCTTCCTCTGAAGCAGAGTACGTTTTCAAGTCGAATACATCCAGGTCCGTTTCTGACGACAGAAGTATGAAGACCAGAGCTGACCACTGTGCTGGGGACAGTTTGTTTGTGGAGAGACTTCCCGCACTCAGGTACTGCTGGATTTCTTCCACTAGAGAATGATCATTCAGCTCATTCAGACAGTGGAACAGATTGATGCATCTTTCCGGAGAAGGATTCTTCCTGATCTTCTTCTTGATGTATCTGGCTGTTTCCTGACAGCTCTGGACGCTGCTTCCTGAGTGCTTCAGCAGACCTTGTAAAGGCGTCCTATTGGATTCCAATGAGAAACCCAAGAGGAACCTAAGAAACAAGTCCAAGTGGCCATTTAAACTTTCTGTGCTCTTGTCTACAGCACTTTGGAAGAGAAGATTTATCTTTGATTTGTCCTTTAACAGCGGACTCCAGCAAGACGGCGGCTGTGATTCTGTCATCAGGTCGACACCATTGTTGGTGAATGTCACAAAGACATACAGAGCAGCCAGAAACTCCTGAAAGCTGAGATGAACAAAGCAGAACAGCTTGTCCTGGTGCAGTCCACACTCCTCTTTGAACATCTCTGTGAACACTCCAGAGCACGTTGTTGCAGCTCTGATATCTATGCCGCAGTCTATCAGGTCTGACACATAGAAAACAAGGTTGCCTTTCTGCAGCTGTTCGAAAGCCAGTCTTCCAAGAGACATTATCATTTTGCAGATGTCAGTGTTCCAGAGTGGTTCAGCACCTCCACGATACTTGATGTTTCCTATTTTGGTCTGAACCACCAGGTAATGAATGTACATTTCAGTCAGAGTCCTTGGCAACTGCTTGTGTGCATGTGATCCCGTTATTTCTTCAAGAACTGAAGCAGTGATCCAGCAGAAGACTGGTATGTGACACATTATGTGGAGACTTTTTGATGCCTTGATGTGGGAGATGACATGGCTAGCCTGCTCCTCCCCTCTGACTCTCCTCCTGAAGTACTCCTCCTTTTGGCTATTGGTGAACCCCCTCACCTCTGTCACAACATCAACATACCCGGGGGGAATCTGACTGGCTGCAGCAGGCCGCGTGGTTATCCACAGGCGAGCAGAGGGAACCAGTTTGCCCCTGATCAGATTTGTCAGCAGGACGTCCACGGTGGCGGCCTCTGTGATGTCAGTCAAGATCGCATTTTTGTGGAAATCTAGGGGAAGTCGACACTCGTCCAGACCATCAAAGATGAACACGACGCTGAACTTGTCGAGTTTGCGCATTTGCGATTCTTTGGTCTCGGTGAAGAAGAGATGAATGAGTTCGATCAGGCTGCACTTTTTCCCACTCAGCAAGTTCAGCTCTTTGAAAGAAAACGGAAATGTGAACTGAATGTTGCGGTTGGTTTTGTTCTCAGCCCAGTCCAGGGTGAACTTCTGTGTTAAGACGGTTTTCCCGATGCCAGCCATGCCCTTTGTCAGCACTGTTCTGATTGGTTGATGATCTCTGCCAGGTAAGGGTCGGAAGATGTGTTCACACTGGATCACTGTTTCGGGTTTTGACGTTTTCCTTAACGCTGTTTCAATCTGCCAGATCTCGTGTTCATTATTGACCTCTCCACTCCCTCCCTCTGTAATGTAGACCTCCGTGTAGATATCATTCAGAGTGGTGGGGTTTCCAGCTTTAGCAATTCCTTCAAACAGACACTGGAATTTCTCTTTCAGGCTACCTTTGAGCTTGTCTTGGCACGAGTCAGCAAGAGTTCCTACACGGAAAAACAAAAAGTATAGTGTCATTTCATGGTGCATGGATACAACGCCTGTAACACTAAGCTTCTGTGAATGGATCTTACTGCTCTGCAGAGAGTCTGCCATCTCCTCCTGCCTCATTCTCCTCAAGAAGTGCAGTGTGATCTTTAGAAGTGCTTCTCGGCTGATTTTCCTCTGTTTTTCCTCCTCACTGTCCACCTCCTCCTCCTCATCCTTCTTTTCTTCCTCTAAGCACTGTGGGTAATCTGGTCTGAGGACTCCCTGGAACTTCTTCAGCTCAGTCTTCACAAAAGTGATAATGTTCTCCTCTAGTAGCTGGAAAACAGGCCAAATGTAAAGCTCAGTGTGAATGTGGTAGGAAGTAGAAAGGTTAAGGTATGCAGGTTTTCCAGCACTTAAAGGTGGGCCAGTTGTCCTGTTTCTCCGGTATATCTTCGGTCTATGTGGTCTAACCCTAACTCCAACCTAACCCTAGCTCGCATTTCAGGACATGCATTTGTGCAAGAGATAAAATCTGCAACAGAAGGTTCAAATCAAAACCATATTTGTTTATAGTGCCGTAAAGTCATAGTTTTGGCCATGACCATTGACTTTCCCTGTCTGATTTTCTCCGAATGGTGACTTTCCGAATGATAAAGCTGAACACTCGTAGACAGGGTTTCGTGTATGCATTTGATGGTTCTCTTTGCTTTGGAAATAACAGTTGTTTTTGCTCAAATTCACCCACAACATTGGAAAGGTGACGATGACAACTTCCAAACACTTAAATACTCTTAAATTGTCGGTGCTTAATTGTGGATGCTGAGCTATGATAAGACAGTTGTTGTCCAAGCGCAAACTGAGCAAATGAGCAGTTCCTATTGACAAGAAACTCAGAAAAATTACCACTTTGCTTTTTATCGTCTCTCACGACATTGCAAAAATAAAACTCTTACTTGGTAGGAAATTTCAGATGAGTAGGACAGTGGTAATATTGGCTGGTTGCAGATGATAAACATACCGTAAATACGGAAGCTAGATCTGCTTCCTTGTGATCATCAACATCCTTGTCGACTCTGCAAAAGTGTGAAACAGAAATTAACCAACAATCATCTAGCCAACAATAGTTGAGTATGTGAGTGGAATAAACCACAGTCTGAACCTTAGAGGAAATCCTAATCTGAGATTTGAATTATTTGATGTTACATTTAAGAAAAATGTCAAATTAAGTTCAGTAGAGAGGACCGTTAGAGATCTGAGAGAACATTTCATTTGATCTAGTAGAGACCTCTGGCTTCCCTGAACATTAAACATGGCTAGATCACATGTTCCTTCCATATCATATCTTGCATTGCCACATTTGTCAGCACGAAACAGACAAGGCATTTTTACCTCTCTGTGGAGTCAGTTCTTTGATTGAAGGTCAGGGGTTCAGCTATGGATTGTTTGTAGTTGAAAATACTGCTGGATTCTAGGGAGTCTGGCGTCTCCTGTTGGGCTCTGATGCAAACACAATTAGTGACACAAAAGCTCAGTGATGCACGAAGCAAAAGTGTTTTCTTGCCTGTAATGTGTTTGCTGCATTGTCACCTCTGAGTGTTGTCCTTGAACGTTAGTAATACATCAATGGACTGGTTGCTCTTCACATTGCAGGGTTCAGGGAAGTCTGCTCTCAGATCCGTATCCATAGTAAGTGTACACTTATGAACACAGTAAGATTGTTGTAATTATTCCTGTAAATGAAAACACATTGCATTACACAAGATTAGACAAAATGTTCTTCCTGGCATGCACTTTATAGCTAAAGGTACTCTACTGGGTAAACTATGGGGTTTTTCCACAGTTTCACAGTTTTATTTCTGTGCTTCCTCTTCTGTTCCTTATTTTAATTATTTGTCACATGAAACGTCTACATTTATGCAAGCGCAGCATACTGAAGATTTCCCCCAAGAGATCATGAGTCTGTAACAGCGTCCATACTCACTTTCACTTTCATTTTTAACAATATTTGTTGTGAATTTTGTTTTAGATTAATAAAATTATATATAAAATCGGATTCATTCACATTTTGAAACTGAAAAGTAATTTACCAAAGGATTTAAAGCTTTAATTCAGTTAGGACAAGTGTTCTTGTCATTTTTTTTATCTCCAAACTTACGATAGGGGTGAGAGTGTCAAGAAAGCTAGACTGAATCTGTCCACAGTGCCTGCCTCCCAAACCACTCTGGTTTATCCAGATGTTGCTTGCTTTAGACAAGGTACTGTCCAGGTACTGTCCCCCAGTGAAGAAGAACCACAGTTAGATCATAGAGACGCCTACTGTATGCTGACATCTGCCAGGGTACTGCAATCCACTGTGTGTCCGCTAGGTGGTGCCAGCTAACTAGCACTTTAACAGATGCTAATATAAGATGCAAATATAAGAAATGTAAATTTAATTTCATATTCACTGACTGAGTTAAAACTGGTCCATAATTCCCCTCTAAGCTCAACAGCGCTTAACACCAGCTTATATGTCAGAATATCAAATTTCAACCTAACAGAGTCTAAATATTCACCTTTAACACTGTTTAGATGTTTGCAGTGATACATGAACTTATCATCTAGAGTAACACACAAGCACCAACCTAGAGACTTTAGAAGTGACTGTAACAGGAAATAAACAGAAGATAAATGGAAGACTATGAACAAAAGATGTTCAATAAGATAAACCAAAAAAATTAAATAAATAAAAATAAGAGGAGTTAAGTTTTTATAAGACTCACGTCGGAGTGTCTCCAGTTGCTCTGCATTTCTGAAAGTTGAAGTCCACTCTTAACTTCTCTAAAAAGCAATAACAGAAGTGCTACCTGAAAAGAAAATAACTAAATAAAATCTTCCAAAATGACACCATTAACAGACCAAAGTCCACGGTGTCAAAATCTTCAGTTACAAGGATATTAGTGAGCCGTCTATACAAGCTCTCCTCTACACATCCGTTAGTCTCGACTAAACTTTGATCTTGTAAAGATTCACACTGAATCATCACCGCTAAATCAATGAACATTTTGCAAGAGAAGGAAGCTGTGGTTGGGTGATGCAACAGGAAATTTTCTTCTAGAGGTAACCACGACACAGTGTATGTCGTCAAAAAAAAGAAATTAAGTCCATTGATAAGTGTCTTGAAAGGCACTTATAAATTTAATGTATTATTATTATTATTATTATGTCACATTTGGAATTGTCTTTTGTTGGTTTAAAAATATTCAAAAAGTTGAGTTTCAACATAACATAAAAACGAAATTCCTGCTTTGAGTCAAAAGTCTGTTCCAGTTTTTAATTTCATTTCCTCATGGGAAGATCTTTCTCTGCATTTAAGGCATTCATTCAGCTTCTTGTATTGTGGGGTTGCTCAGGTCAATAAGTATGCAGTACAATATATAGTGAAAATGACATGGGACCTAAAGTTGTACATTGGGGGCCTCCAAAGTCTTGAAATATACAAAGAAAGTTTCAGGAACAGAAACTCAAGCTTTCCTGGTTGCAAACACTCTATCTGACCTGTGAGCACCCAGGGGGGATGGTGGACTCTTGCAGGTTCCCGGGTGTTCACATGAATAATAAACTGTTCAAAAACTAATCTACCAAGGCTACAGAAATGGACAGAGTAGAGACTCCATCTGCTGTGGACCTGTAGACACTCAGGGAGCACTGTTGAGGACACTTTTATTTTATTTATTTTTTTTAACAAAAGAAGACCTGAGTGCAACCACAGCGGAGCTGTGGCGCGTGAAGGAGAAAAACCACAAGCTCTTCCTTCCTTCCTGTAAGCTATGAGACTAACCGGAGGTGCTTCCATTAGACCACAGACATGTGAAAGAACTGAAACCACTTGTTCCATGAGCCATACTAATACCGAGATACAGTATCTCAGTAAAGGTATCACACATGACATTTATCTGCATTACAGATAAAATAAAGGCTTTGATGGGGCTTTGGTTCAATATAATTATATATATATTATCAAACTGCTGCTTTGTATTTCATTACATTTTAATCTTAGTATCATAAAAGCATTAAATCACTGGTACATACTGAAAGACGCATCAGTGTACATATTGGAATATCAAATAATCTTGGCAATACTGTGTTCAAATAGCCTATCTAATAATAATAATAATAATAATAATAATAATAATTGTCAGATTTAAACTAAGGTGACATCTGCATGCAGCTGGTTCACTATTTGCATGTCATGTGCCACAGCGCCGTCTGGTGGCTCGAAAGAGAAAAGACCCTGCTCTGAGATGGTCAAGAACTTGTAGACAAAGCTATTGACATCCACTTAATTATTGATCAGATATTTCCATTCATCTCGTTTGCATTGTAAGATTTTCATCTGCCTTATTGATATTTCCATTTCCCACTTTTCTTTCCTGTGTTATGTTTCACGCAGATTATAAAACTTAATTACTATACAATAGGTTTTTAAGGTGGTAGCTGAGCTGGGAATTGAGCATTAGTGGCAGCAGAAAGTAGCACGCACTCTTTCTACAGAAAATCATGCTTTCACTTGAGCTCAATTTTGTGTTATTTCTATTTTATCCTATTATTTAATAACTATTTGCATATGAACACAGATATGAGACGTGTCACTGTGACATGTTAGTTGCTACAGGACATGCTTAAGAGGATTACTCATATTAGAATTAGCAGCATTGCTTTTTTGACATGTCCACTCCAGTGCACCTTATTAAATCTTCTACACAAGGAACACAAAAAAAGACCACAGAAAGCCAGGAAGGTCCGTTTTCTCATCTTTTAATAACACATTCATATCTATGCTCTGTTTTGTTTACAAGGAGTTTAAAACAAGTGTTGATGAGGACTAAAGGAATCAGGCAGGCAGAGGGTGAAAGTCCATATACTGTAAAGACCAAAGGCGCCATCTGGTGGAAAGAGGAAGACCCCGACCCTTCTTGATGAGCAGAGTTGTCTTGTTCACGGCTGCACAATCACAGCACCGGGTAATGTGAATTAAAGTTCTGGAGGTGGAGCTCGGGTGTGATTAGCTTAGAGTCCTGGGTGGGGTCGGGTGGAGGGGCCGCCTTCTTTCCACCTGCAGCTACACAGTCAGCTAAAACAACAGGTCCTTTTTGCTTTATCAAACGACTCATTAGAAGTGAAAATAGATCATCGATTGGTGTAGAAGGTCCTCGCAAGGCGCTCTAACTCATGTAGGCTTTTATTTTTTATATTTTTTTTATTTTTCACAGAGAGAAAAAGAAAAACTGCTAAATGCACCCAAACACAAGAGATACAATCTGCTGTCATTAAAAAAGGAGAGAGAAAAAATTAGAAGTCAACCAACACAAAAACATGGAGAAAAAAAAAATGTTTGAATTTTTCAAAAAGAAACAAAAATAAAAGTGTAAGTTTAATGAAAGGAGAGGAAAAAAATGCAAATTGAATAAAGAAATCTCATTTATGTTGGCTTTTTAAAGGAGGAAACTGAAAGCAGGTGGCGAGTTCGTATCCCGACTTTCACTTTATTAATCCATTTCATAATCATTTCCAAAACAACTCAGAATGGAGAAAGAAAAGAAATCATCTTTGGAAGAAGTAAAAGTTTTATCTCTTAATAATCTATCCACTACAGTATATGGAGATGCCGCTACCCAGTTATTCGTTTACCTATATTTCTTTCGAGCAACTTCTTTTTTTTATTATTTTTATTTATTTATTTTTTAGTTATTTCTGTGTTCAAAAAAAATTACCATTTACCTATTTTTTTTTTTTTTCCTAAGAGGTAGATCAACAAAACAATTACATGGTTACAGGTGTCGTGCCCCTTGATTCAGGAGGTGAAATCACAGGGAGGGGAAGTGGAGCAGCAGGGCGGAGCTTAAGGAGGACCGTGGGTGGTTTTTAGCTACGCCGGGTGTCGGGTATCGACGTGGCGTAAAAATCCTCAACCTGCTGCCCTCGCTCCACGCCACCCTGCACCACAATGTGGGTTTTTTTGTCTTTTTGTTTGTTTGTTTTTTTTGTTGTTTTTTTCTTTTTAAATGTACTTATTTATTTTTACAGTCCCATCTCTTAGCTTCAAAAACCGAAAAAATAAAAATGAAAAATAAATTAAAGTCAAAGAGTGGAGAAAAGAATAATGACTGTACTGTAACATAAGCCTACTGCCCGTCCTTTCTGTCTGGATGTTTTGACCGACTGCTTGCTCTTGTCTGTACTTTAAAAGAAAAATAAAAGAAACAATCTTCTAGCTGAGTTTGCTTATGCTTTGAGGTAGCGTTCCTAGTTATGTGTCAAGAGGTTTGTTAGTTTTTTTTTTTTCTTCTTTCTCTGTAGGCCGTCCCTCGGCCGGGTTTCGTCTCAGAAAAGGTCAAGAATCTGAGCCCGTTTCTACCGAGGGGCAGTGAGGAGGAGGACAGGTACACAAAAATTTGGAGATTATGCTGTTTCGCCTCCTCGCAATAGCTTGGAGTTTGTCCGTCTGTCTGCTCTTTATCCATTTGTCGGTGCTCAGCTCTAGGAAGCAAAGCTGTGCTCTTCTGCCACAAACCATAAGCACATGGGTGAGATAGTTTCCCAAAGTCTGAATTTCCAACCTTCAAAGGGACAATACCAGTGACTTTCCACAAATGCATTCAACTTTTTTTTGAGATACACTGCATATATTTTAAATTGCTGCATGCTTTAGGACCATGAGGGGGAAAAAAACTGTTATGCCCAGACGGCCGTGTCCTAAAGCACGCTGTAGTGTTTAAACTGACACGACCGCAAAGATTTAAAGCTGCTATAGTCAGCATTTTTACAAGAGATAGCTAGTGTTTCGCTCACTGCGAAGAGTCTGAGGATTATCTCGTTTTAGCCTCTTTCAGCTCATTGTTTTGGTTTTGCTTCCCTCTCACTGAAAGCTCAATTCCCCGGCGCCACGTTGAACATTTTTCAGTGAAACTGCTCCGACAAAACTATCCGCGGCTAGCTAAGACGGCGATAAGCTAAAGTTCCGGATGTTTCTCTCGAGCCAAAAAACGGAACCAGTGGCGAATATTAAAGACTTTAATTCGGGCAGGATAACGTTGCTAGACGTGAAAATAAGCAACAGCTTTACAGCGGGGTTGCACGTCCTGTTTGAGTCTTACGTAGAGAAATAAACAGAAATCAATCTACGTACGTGGTTTGACAAAATGGTCAGCAGTGATGTCAAGTACTCAAGTATTAATTAAAAGGGTAAAACATGCAAAGAACACTGGTATAGTCCCTTCAATAATGTGGGAAACAGCTTTATAAAAGAATAGTGTAGGTTTTACTTTGACATGTCAGTGTGTGCCGGTGATTTTGAGGTTTTCGCACCGTATGGCACCTCACACTGCTAAAGCGTGATACAACTTATCAGTACGTCACTCAACTTGCATAAAAAGTGGACATGGTTTTCACTTCCTGGCCCAGAAACGATCCAGATGTGGGTTCCTAACGGCAGAGAAGAAACTTCTACAAAGGTTTAGTGAGTCCTGTCCCTGTGAGGCTAAGGTTCGTGTGAGCCATACATTTTTACTTCCAGAGCGGAGCGGTAGGTAGGTAGGTAGGTAGGTGTCTCGGCTTTGACCCTAGAAATGTAAGTTTTCTCTACTGTCTCTACTGCACATACAAAAACAAGATGAGAAGAGCTCAGCGTCAATACGAGACATCGCCACGTGAGCAGCCTTCACTCTGAGGAACTGGAGTTATCTTAAGACCGTCTCAGTAAGTTCAGGTTGTCCGCTCAACGTGGCTCCAAACTGTATTTTGGACCGAGCCCCTTCCTGTGTGTTTGGCACAGTCAATGTACTGAGCTACGTGTTAGTACTTCATTGTATTTAGTAGCTGTTTCGTTAATAGATTTGTGCATTCAAAAAAAAAAAAAAAAGCAAAAGAACAAAACATGATCAAATTTTGCCGTTTTCATTTCGCAACAAAGAAGAGTCCGAACGTTGATCGTAAAAACTGAAGAGAGAGAGAGAGAGAAAAAAAAGCTGGTTAAAATAAGAAAAGTCAAAAAGGTCTTGAACAGAATTGAGCAAAACGAACACGGTGGAGACCAGCGCAAGAGAGGGCGAGGGACCCTGACAATTCCCGCCCACTCCAAAAATGAAATGATTTTCTTTTTTTTCTTCTTCAAAAAAACCAAAAGGAAATAAAAACACTCTTCTCCCAGAGTACAGAAGGGCGAGAAGAAAGCATGAACATGTACGGGGGGAGGGAGGAGGCGAGGCAAGGAGGGAGACCCTTAACCTCCCTCCCGTCCTTCCCTCTCCCCGACCCTTCGCGCTCAAATTTGTTGTTTTTTTTCATTAGAGATTTTGCATCAGGTGTTCTCAGGTCGTTTTCGATAGTTTGACGTCGTTGACATTATTTCATCGGTAAGTGCAACGGTACGTCCCCAGATGTCACGTCCAAATAAAGCTTGCTGTATTGTCAAAACTAAATAAACCAAAAGAAATAAAATAAAATAAAAATAAAAAAATCCTAACCAATCCAAAAACAAAAAAAAAGGCTGCAGGCTGAATAATGAATCCTAAATAGCATGTCTCGGTGGTTGTGAACAGAGCTCTATGGTTTGGAAAGAGGTGGAAACCTCCGGGCAAAAATAAAACATGGAAGCATAGACACAGAATAGATTTCTCCCTGTTCGCTGGGACGAGCTTGTGGCTTGTAGCCGATGAAGGTTGTCGGTGTGCGTGTGTCGCCGAGCGTTAAAAACGTTGTCAGATATCTGGCAGTGTCCTTCAGTGACTTGGCGCAATCTCTCCTTTCTCAACAGCTTTTCCCATTACGATTTTAGTTTTTCTCCAAAAATACAAAAGTCGCCTTTTGAACATCTTATGTACAGGTTTGAATCTATCATGTCACGGTGTTGCTGCTGTTCCTTTTTAAACTCGCTTGCTTTTACGTCGTTTGCCCCCGTTTTTTTTTTGTTGTTTTGTTGTCGTCTTGGATTCTCCCCATCCTCGGTCAGGTGGAACAAAGACTTAAGGACCATAGCTTCTCGTCCTGCTTTTTTTTGTTGTTGTTTTTTGTTTTGTTTTTTTTGTAAGTTTCACCCAACCACATCCCCCCGACAAGAAAAGAAAAGAAAAAAAAGAAAAAGAACATTTAAAACCAGTGATCACACACGCAAACCTGCATCATTCACACACGCACATGTAGCCAACAGGGAGCATCTGAGGTGTCGCGGTCAGTGCACAGGTAATAAATATTCACATTCAGAGAAGTCAGAGCTAGGTGTGGTGTGTTCAGGTGTAACGTTAGGCTGTAAATGGATCACTACTGCTCAGCTCTGAAAGCTCATTTCCACATGTCCTCTCTGCGGGAGAGTAACTACACCTCTTGTTTTTGAACACTTCAAGCCCTCTCGTAATGTTTGGCGCATCAAAGTAAGGCAGGACAGGAAAGTCCTTCAGGGCACAGAGCGGGCCAGAGGCCGTGAGCGGGGGGCATGTCTAAAGCAACCCGAGGTGAAGGTCGTCTGGATGTTAAGAAAAACAAAAAAAAGCCCCCAGTGGCGTGTTCATTCACCGTGTGCACTTCAGGACCCCCCTGTTGCATTAACACCACTCCCCATTGGCCATTTTTTTTTCAGTTTCAGGCGATAGCTGCTCCAGTCACACTTTCAGGAAGACAGAGAGCATGTTTCTCCACTAAAAAGGCAAAATGGCAGCAGACCTATTTCCTCTCCAGGCGACCATTTATCTCTCTCTTTGCTTTGAAAAGAAAAACACGGCCTCCTCGTCATCCTGAACTCATTCAACCATCATCACACCCAAAAAGGAAAAGAAAAAAACAGAAACAAAAATTAAAAAATAAAATAAAAACAGGAAGAAAAAAAAACAACAGGAAAATACCTAAAAAAAATTACTTTTTTCTTAAAAAAATAAAAAATATTCAGGACTATCAGCTCTTCTTTTCTTTTTTTTTCTTCTTATATAAAACACCAGCAAGCAAAAAAAGTTAGGAATACTGAGGTAACTTTACCCTGAGGTAGGTTTTTTTTCTTTTTCATTTCTTCTCTAATCTGTTCTAATCTTGGCAAGAGCGTCCAGGTGTTGGCCCCGCCCCTCATTATCATACGCGGGCGGGGCCTGGAGGCTCCGCCCACAGGCCTTTGGCAGATCGGGAGAGAGAACGAGGAAGCTGCTCCCCTTCTGTCTGATTTTACCATTGCTGAGCTCAAGGCAAGGAGCTTTGGAAGACTTTTTTTTTTTTTTTTGGTTCCTGCGCTTGGTCAAGGCTAGTCCTTCGAATTCATACGAGGAATTAGAAGCATTTTATTCCAAAGAACAAACTTCAATGCAGAGATGTTCTTAAGGACGACTCTGCCACAATGAGGGAAAAAGCCATCCCTCAAGTCTCAGGCTGGCCTCGAGTGTCCAGCGCTGGACAAATACAGCGAGCAGAAACTCTCAGACGCGCCTCGTCTGTCTGTCACTGTCGGACTTAAAAATCTCACACCTGACTCACTGCCTTCCGTACATTCACCCGAGGGGCCGGGCTAACTCACATATCATATATATATAATATATATAAAATATGCCGTTTAAGGCGCGGGCCGCTGGCCAGCTAGCATAGCTGCTGGCAGTTCTAAGCTGTTTTTACGGTTTTCACGCGTGTAAGCTGAGTCGCTGCATTAGAACTGCAGGACCAGCCGCGACCTCCGCTCTCCTTACTGTCTCTTGCTGCGCCTTTTGCCAGATGCCTAACGTGGAAGGGGGTTTGCTCGGTGCCTCCCCGGCCCACGAGCCTCACTGTAGGCTACATTATGCTACATATCATAGCCAAGGGGCTGGGGAAACATACAGAAGCCCCCCCCCCCTTCCTTACAAAAAAATGAAAATAAAAAAATAAAGAGGCAAAGCCGGCTAGACGCAGCATTTCTTAACATTTACATGAAGATTATATATTTACAACCTCATATTTTCTTCTTTTTGTCTCATAATCTCTCTGCTATTCAGAGAGGTGGTTAAAGAGCAGTGTTAGCATCTGCGGCCCCTCTTCTAAGCTTTCACTGGCTAGGAGGTTAGAGGTGGGTGAGGCTATAGCGCCAAACCAGCAGCCTATACCCTCTGTGCCGCTGCAGCAGTTTCCCCTGCTCCCTCTCCCGGCTCCACCTCACTGCATTCTATCAATAATAGCTCTGAATAAAACATTTCTATACATATATCTCTATGTTTAAAAAAACCACCCTTAAAATATAGGACTGACTGCAGATGGTTGGGAAGGTCTACAGAGGGTGACAGAAGGACAAACGGGCCCCTGCTAGTGCGTCCCCTCCCTCCCTGCAGTAGATCGGAGCCTTTGTGGATGGGTGTAAACAACAGGCAGTGACGCTCCAGCTTCACGCGGAGAATAGCTCCGGGCCGTGCTGTTTAAACCTATCCGGTGCGAGATCTGTTAAAAATCACAGCAGATGAGGAGCTGGTAGCAGCCGTTACAGATCACACTAGGAGGACACCGCCCCTCCCTCTCCGCATCCCTCCTTACCTTCATCCCTCCATCCTCACTCAGTCTCTCTTCTGGCCTGGCATCTGGTCTCTGTTCTCAAGTTCCTGTTTCTCGTAATCCTCTTTTTTTTTTTTTTTTAATTCATTTCATCTTTTGATTTTATTCATCTTCTCCCTTTCCTCTCTAAATCTTTCTCTCTGGCTATCGGGCATACTCCTTCCCTCTTTATATCTCTCCCTGTCTATCGCTGGGTCCGTGTGTCGCTCTCCTGTATCCGTCCGTCCGTTAATCCGTCCATGCATGTGTCTGTCTGTCCGTCAAGGCGGCGGGCCCCCACAGCACGTGAGCAGGATGCGGGACCCTCACTTCCTGCGTGGCTGGTTTTCCTGAGTCAGTCCCTGCGTGGGGCTGCCCATCTCTGTGAAGCACTGGGTTTGAGAGCCGGAGCCCATGCCGCCCATGCCACCCATCCCACCTTTCTGCGGCGGTTTGACCTGGGTCAGGATGTCCCGGATCTTCCTCTGGGCCAGCTGAGGGACGGGGGAAAGAGGAGAAGGGTTTGTCAGAAAATTACAGCTGCACTAGTCTAGATAGACTACATGGAGAAGATGCTTAAACTAGTGTTTAGTGGTTATTCAGCGAAGGAAAAGCATGTGAATACAGAAAAGAACTGGGCCCAGCATTGAGCCTTGAGGAACACCTGTGAGTGTTCACCACAAAGAAACATCTATCAAGAGCCACACATCACTTTATCAACAAAAATAACACAGATACAAATGTTTGACTAATTCAATAAAAGATAAATGACTATTTCTTGCACTTAAAGTCTATTACAATTTATATCTTTAATGCATAATAAGGAAACAAAAGAGTACACGAGGAGCCGTACCTGGCTGGCATAGAAGTGTCCATTGATCTTGACGATGACCTGGTCGTTTTCATCAGGCGTCTGTTCTCTGGGGACCACCACCTCAGCCGCTGTCAGGTTCTGCAGCTCGTTCACCTGGAGTTACAAAAGTTGGTTATTATTTGGTTTTGCTGCACATGTGAATACGTCAAAAGCACTTCACGCACGCTCTTCCGTGGCTTACCGTCTTGCCTCCTTTGCCGATGACCCTTCCCGCAGCAGCAGCAGCCATCTTGATATGAGTCTCCAGCTTGACCTCCTCCTTCGGCCCGAAGAAGTTCTCCTCCTTCAGTTTGCCGTAGATTCTGCCCTGAGCCTGTACCGGGGAGAAAAAATGAACGTTAATATTCCTGTGCAGATGGATGTTCAACCAATCAGGAACCAAGAAAGGCTAGGTGAAGTAAACGTATAATAAATGTCTTGTTTACCTTAAACTGAGCCTCAGGGGGTCCTGTCACAATCACCATCCTCATTTTAGAGTCTGGACTTTCGGCTGGAGCAATCTGGAGAAAAACGGAGAAATGCATGATTGAACTTCAAGGGCCGAGGTTTGGTTTGATAGAATAAATCTGAACGATGTGCCCGTCTCTGGTTATTTTTTCCCCCGTTTTACAGACCTTGATGGAAGCTCCAGCGAAGCGGCTCAGCTGTTTGATGTGCTGTCCTTTCTTTCCGATGATGGCGCCCACTGCCTGCGCTGGGATGTATACGTGGACCGTCTCCTGCTCCGGAGCCTGAGCGCACACACAATAAAACAAACAATTATTTCACTACTTAAACTTCTGTTATTAGGGAGACGCAAAATGAAAGATGCATTGTTTGGCTTACCCCAAAGCAGCCATAGGGGGCGCCGCCGACTGCATTTCCAGGAGGCGGTGGGGGCATATTGGAGGAAGAGGGGAAGAGACCCAGAGCGCCGAGGTTAAGACCAGGGATCAGGTGAGTCTGTTGCTGGAGAGAAAGAAACTGGAGGTTAGAAAACATGTGAAACACATCACATTACAGCATTTAAATCTGCAGAAGAGCCGATGAAACAAAAGTTTGATTGACCGCGGTATATTGTGTTTAATTAATCGTAAAAGCTGATAAAATCAAAGCGCTGGAATCAAAAAGCATTTCGTGCAAAGACATTCATACGTTTTTTGAGTGTGGTTTAAAACCCTTCTGGGGCCGCTGCACCTTCACAGCAGCCTGCCTCAGAGTAAGAAGTGCCCACCGCTGGAATACAAATCAAAAGGAGCGCGTGTTCGGACTCACATTCATAGCTGCGATGTCGTTCTCGTAGGCCTCCCTGACCTTCTTCATGATCTCCACCTCGGCCAGGCAGCAGGCTTCAATGGTGCCTTTGACCGTGATGGTTCTCTCCGGGTTATACAGCGTCAGGTCCTGAAGTCTGCACACATTACGCCGGGAGTGGTTACCGATACACTCGCCTAATTAATAAGGAGCTCATTTAAAAAATAATTTCAGCTCCCTGGTGGTTAAGCGGCGGTGAAATGTCTTAGAACGTGCCGACAACTTTTTCTATCTCGTAAAACTAGCTAATTATCTTCAAGCTGGTCTTTGAAGCTTAGTGTGGATGTGTCTTACGGGGAGATGGTGATCTTGGTGTCCGTGTCCTGCTCGACTTTTTTAAGGTTGCGTCCCTCCTTCCCGATCAGGCGTCCGACAAAGTTGTTGTGAGCCAGAATCTTCAGAGGAACCTCATCAGCGCTTCAAAAAGAAATCATTTTTGAACGTTATAAATGTTTCACTCTACTGGGTGGAGGTCTCATTAGTGTCCAGGTTCATTAGTTTTACATCGTCTGATACGCTGGTTCTTTTAAACCTACGTCTTGGTGTCTTTAGCCTCCTGGTGCATGATGTCCAGGATCATGCGGCAAGCGGCTGAGCAGCCTTCGGGGCTGGAGTGGATGCTGATGGGCTTCTCTGCGGCGCCAGCGTTCTCTTTGCGGTGCACGTCGACCCTGCAGCGACAGAGGAAATTTAATTTTATTCACATTAATCATGTCCAGTACTTTCTGAGTTCAGATTCAGATTCGTACTTCAACACAGCTTACATGCAAACTTGAAAATGAAGTAAACAAACATATTAAACCATCACCCACTTGCTTTGCGTGTGCTTGGTGATGTTGCGAATGGTGGCTCCCTCCTTGCCGATGATGGCTCCGACGTACTGCGTGGGCACCAGGAGTCTCAGGGGGATGTCGGCGTGCGGGGGCTTGCAGGGCATCCCTGAGCTCGGGGAGCCGCCGCGGGGTCCGCCGCGGGGCCCGTAGCCAGGGCGCCGCCCGTTGTCAGGCCCCCGCTGGCCTCCCTCCAGCTCGGAGGTCTCGTCTGGGATGTAGGAGACGCGCAGGGCGTTGTTCTCAAACTGGTATCCATTCAGCTTCTGGATGGCTCTGATGAAGGACACGGCACGTCAGCAGGTCACATAGAACACTAACAGCATCACTATACATTTAAAACATTTAAATCTTAAATTACACCATTTCTTTTCAAACTTTTACAGCTTGGAAATTGAGGCTTTTTGTTCATCTATCCAGCTTTGTTGTGTTCTATTTCAGGTATAATCACTGCCATGATTACAGGTTATTATAGTGATTATCATCACGTAATCACTGTAAACGGTAACAGAAATAGAGCTGGCACTGAAAACAGACGTCAACATGAAAACAACAAGAAAGAGATTATTTATATCAAAAAAACAAACACTAAAGAAGGCATTTAGCCACTCATCCAAGCATCGTCTTCAGATCTAAGGGACTATTTTCTTTATATTTTTTAAAATAGCTTCATTATGAATCTATGTTCTGTTGTTTTTTTACGATGAAATATACAGCTTCTGCACCTGAGTACTGTTTTGAGATACTTAAATATGCAACATTAAACTTCATTTCACTCTGTTCTAATAAAAATAATAAAAATATATAAAACAAAAAGCTGTTAAAGGCAAAACTGCACACTTTTTATTTAAAGTTTCCACTTTACTTTAAAATGATAATCTTTAAGCTGTAACAGTACTTACAATATTAAAGTCTGTCTTTGTTGTCTTTAATCAATTGACAGATTCTATGATATGGAACTTTTTGTGGCTAAACTTTTAAAAATATGTAAAAGATTATTTTCTATGAGATTAAAACTCCACTTTACTTTTAAAGGGCAGCTTTTCCACTGCTACACGCTTAAGCAACGCTCCCGATAGACGCTGCAGTTCTTCTAAATGACCACTAGGTGGTACTCATGTAACAACGCGCTGTAAATCTCACTGCAGTTTTACAGCGTTTAGAAAATGTGATAAAGTACCATTTTAGTCATCTATACTTAAATAAAGCATCTAATTAATATTCCAGTGTATGTTTTTAAATAGATTCTGCCGTTTCTTCAGTACCGAACAAACAAAAAGAAGACCAGGTAAAGAGATGTAAAGAGACACGGTAACTTACTGTCTGGCATGCTCCCGGGACGCGTACGTAACGTTAACCACTGCAGTCTCACTGTCTGTGTTGACTGAAAGAAAGAAGAGGAAGAGTCTTAATCAAATAAAATCTGAGAGAAATGTGAGCCTTGTGTCTCTCAGACACCAGCGAGGATTTAAAAAAAAAAAAAAGATAGACAAACAGGTATTTGACCTAATGAAGGTTTAGCAGAATACGAGGAGGTTTGGGGTCTTCTTGTATCTTATTATTCAGTTTAATTCAAATAATAAAAAATAAAAAAAACTGGAGGGCGAACTTTAAACAATTTAAAAAAAATACACAAAATCACATTTGTGTTAGAAAGTTTGTTAACTCAAAAAACAATTACAACAAAATAATGAAACTACATTGAAACAAGAAAATTATTAATAGTGGAAAAATAAGTATTTCTAACTGGTAATAGTTATATTCCACTACACTTTAGGCTGAAAAGTGCAACTTTTTACTGAGTGATTTTTACCTGGCAGACATAATTTTCAGATTGAGGATTTTACATAAAAGAAAGAGTGAAATTATGGGAAGATATTATTAACTTTTCAACGAGTAACTGTCAGAGGCACAATAGTAAAATTATTAAAAAGATGAATGAAAAAGAGTTCTTTACAACTTATGAATTTATACTGCTGTCGTACTGGTAATTAATACATTAACATTATCAGTCTTATTTTTGTACTTTGACTTTTGCTTGTAATGAATATATTTAAAATAGCAAAGCGGTACATTTACTTAGGTTTCATCTGCACAAAGGTAGCATGCATCTAATTTAACAAAATTATAAGATGTTAAAAAGTGCAAAATATAGAAGCAAAAACATCAGGTAAGGGTTATTATATGTATTGCGAACTTAATTTTGCAGAGTGCACTCCGTATTCGTCCTCTTAAAAAAAGAGACACCATTGAAAAACAGCTCCCTTAATAAAATTAGATATTTTTTCATCAAACAAAGTATTTGCACTTCATTTTAACAATGTTTTATGGTTTTTAATTGACTGTTTGTATCTCTGTGAAGTGATCATCTCATAGACTTGCTTCAGATGCCTACATTATGTTTTTATATAAAGTGATTAACGTTACAGATTAATGCAAATAATCCTGTGTCAGAAAACTCCTTTGATATAATCTAAAATAGTATTCAATAATACTATATTGTCGGGAATCCCTCAAACATTCACAGATAAACGCTGCAGGGAGGGAACCAGAAATCATCTGGGGTGGACTAGGGTCAGAGGTCTGAGCTAATTTGGACTCATGTGCAGAAGTGTCTGCATGCCTTTTCCTTTCCGCTGTATTCTCAAATGTTTCCAGATCAATAGTTTTCTAGTCTGGTGCAAGCTAAAATTGAATCAGTGATTAATATATATCCGTCTATCCGTCCTGGAGCGTGCCCAGCGATACGCGATACCACCGGTGCGTTCTGGTTCTGTGCCACGGAGCGACGCATCTACCTCGATTCCTTCCTTCCTTCCTTCCTACGTCGCTCCTCTGTCCTCCAGCCTGTGATCCAGAGATCAACTACCGGCGGAGGAGACGAGGAGGGAGGAACCACAGGTGTATTCCTTTTAAAGGATTTTTCATGGATTGCAGCAGAGTGAATCTATTTAGTGACTGCTCAGCTGATATGAAGGGACTGGAATATTACTATAAAAACACTTTCTCCCTCTCTGACTTTTAAGAACTAGAAACAATTAGTTAATTTATAAATCAGTCGACATGACTTGAGCACTATTCCCACTGATTTTTTTCTATAATTAATACTTTAGGTGCCGACTCTCTCCATCCAGTTCCAATAGATCTAAAATCACCGCTGGCTGATACAGAGTGAGGACGTCCTGCTAACGGCATGACTACTTTGCGCTGTAATTCTCAAGTCCAGCAGTTACCGTAGTGCTGCCACACGGTGGCACAAACCAGCCAGCTGGCTACCTTTAAGAATGCAAGCTCCTTTTAATGTAGAAAAGAGAGAGAGACAGCAAACCAGAGGGAATGAATCTAATAAGTGAGCTTGGGTGCGGCGGTAAAAAGTCTCACCTTGTTCACAGTTTTCTACGGTTCCACACTGAGCCAGCAGACCATCCAGCACCTGACACAGAGGAAAGAGAAGAAGAGACAAGGACATTTAACATCCTGAGAGCCAAAGGGCAGAGTGTGTATTTTATATGAAACAAATGTTTGTATGAAAACGGCTTAACTCTGGAGTTTAAAGACTTTTGGGGGACTGAATGATTTAACCTACATCTGCTTCACTGACTGAGTAATAGTCTGTTAAAGACCTTTTTTTTTATTATTATTATTATTACTACTAATATAGAAACTTTCTATACACATCCTAAATGTCTCCAGTAGAGAACAATATGTGGAAATGACAAGAATTTCCTATTTTAACTTTTTGTTGCAGTATAGAGTCTATGTCTGTACTTCTTGTGTTTATACTACAAAAAAAAAAAAAAAATAGTCCTTGTGATTGACGATTTTACTGCGGCACCAACACATAATACAAAGGTCCTAATCTTCATCAACTTCAGAGACCTCTGAGGTGATTTTAAGTAACTGATTTCACGTTTCACTCTTTAGGAAATAGATAAAAAGTAAAGGTAAAGTCCAAGACGTGATTGTTACCAGCTGGACAATTACAGCATGATTTCTGACTAGTAAAAGGCGCTTTTTAAGCTGCACTTAAAAATGTACGGAAATCCAACATACAGCATACACCGATCAGGCATAACATTATGACCTAATATTGTGTAGGTCTCCTTTGTGCCTCGAAAACAGTTTTGACTCATCAGAGAATGGACATGGTCCTACCAAGGGTGTCCTGTGGTGTCTGGCAACAGAATATTGTTAATGGGTGTCCTATGGGTTGAGGTGGATCATCCCTCAGATACTTGATCAGTTTGGGGTCTAGTGAATTTGGAGGCCAGGTCAACACCTTGTACTGTTCTTCATGTTTTTTTATGAGTTGTTCCTAAACTGTTTTTGTTTGGCTGCATCCTGTTGCCATTAAGGAGTGTCATTGCTATGTGTCTGGTCTGCTCTAGATGTGTGGTGCATGTCCTGTCCAGTGGTCATAATGTTATGCCTGATCAGCGTATACTACAAGTCACAGTGTTAATACACATTTTTATAATTATTTTAGTCTTTAATCTACTCCAAAGAGCAGGTACTTTGAGGTAAATGTGCTCTTTTATCTCCCGGATGCTTAAATCAACCCTTGTTGAGATTCATAGAAAGCACAGAGAGGACGCCGTTCAGCCAGTTTTGCGGAGAGACGTCGCCCCCGTGTGGACTCAGCCAGCACGAATCAGAGCAGCGGAGAGATGGATAAAGAGCGCCTCGCACATACAGAGAGAGACAGACAGCGAGAGGGAGGGAGGGAGGGAGGCAGCCACTCCCACAGGCAGTGGCTTTCCAGAGGAGGCTGGCGGCGTGCCACGCCCTCACAAGTGTATATGCACACAGACACTGCTACACGTCACATGTACAGAGCCCACTGATCCTGCCGCATTCCCATCCTCTGCATTCAATCTAGTTTGATGAATCAACAGATTACAGGTGAATACTTTGGGGCAAAACGAGTCAGAGCAGAAGGAGGCTCTGAATAGTTCGTGGAGTCTGGAAACAATCCTCTTCCGTTTAGTTTTGTCTGTTCAAAGCACATCTTATAGAAATATTGTATTTTTTAAAGTCCCTCCGCCTTGTTTTTTAATCGGCATCTAGTTGTTCAACACTTATTTTCTTCATTTAAACAACAGTCTCACACAATTGCAGCTGTCGTGGAATTGGAAATGTTTTTCCCATTATGGGTTTTCATCCATGACAGCTGTAGAAAAACTGATTTAACATCTGCAATACTACGACAGGAGAGCTGCATTTGTGCTGAGACGGATTCCTCAGAGTCCAAGGTCAAGGCCGAACCCTGAATCGTACCCGTTCTTTAACATTAATGTTTGGTTATTGTGTAATCTGTAGGACTATGAGTATCGTTCAGAGCTGGGGTTTTTTTTTGTGGTTTAGGGACACATAAGCGAGCAGCTCCTGTGCTCAGCTGTGGTTTTCCAAACAGGTTTCTTGTGGTTTGTTAAACGTTGCTGGAGTCGGTATTCGGCGCCCGAGCTGGAGCGAAGACCAAACTGCAGCAATTAGCAACAATCAATAGGTCAGTGCTTACAACACATGGCTCGTATGTTGGTCAATACTATTAGTTCGTGTTCAGCTCTAATCAGAAATCGGTCGTCAGATCTGGTGTTTTTCCACAGAAAACCAGTGGGTTTTGGTTTGAGCCGCAAGTCATCGCCTTGTGGTTCTCCGCCCACGACTCACCGCCGAGGCGAAGGCAAATGACCTGAAACCACTTTATGGCCAACTTATTTAGAAATATCTTGCAAAGAGACCAGCCTGGGTGGCGTTACAAGCTTCGACATCTATACCTGCTGGTATCGGGGGTGCTGGTGTGAATTTTGTTCTTGTTCATCTATGACGCACAACACAACGCTGGGATGCACGGCTACCACTAATAGTTCTGATGCTGCTTTAACCGCTACTTTACGCTTTTAATGCCTGAATACTGCAGTCCAAATGCACGACTTAAGTGCAGTTTATACCTCTGCAGGACTAGACGCTGTAACCTGTGCATGCAGCCTGCGCTCGTCAGTCTGGCTCCCTCTGCAAAAAAACGCCACCCAACCCAAACACTAGTCTGCACGGCGTCTTTTCTGTCAGCCGGGTTAATTTTTGTTTCCACTTCCTGCTTCACTTCCAACAACGGTGAATGAGACTCTCACGGAAATGTCGCCGAAGACTTGTAATGCTTGTACTATCAAACCTCCCTAGTCAGACTCTATTCTCCGTGTTCAATCTTTATTGATCCAAAACAATCAGTTCAAAAATTGCGGCGATGGAGAAGCAGCCGGAAATACTCAAGCAGAAATACGCAGCTACCAAGCGGACCAATCACAGCTCTTGTGCAGTTTGTGTCGATGTGGCGCGTAGCTACATTTCTGGGGAGGTGCACGTCAGGCTATGGTGGTAGGGTCTGCGTAAGGTCGTCATAGCTACGGCATCAAAGTGGTGCAGAAGCATAAACCACCTATTAGAAATCTGATGTGTTTGGTTATTTTCATTCAAGTATAATTATGGTATTTTAGGGTCTAAAATTTTATAGGGAGACAACTAATTAGGGAATCTGACCACTATTGAACAACAACACGTGAAACGGCTTCATTACAACGAAATAGAGAACCTGCAGAGACTTCCTTTTTGTGAGTTTTATTGGACGTGCTTGCATTTGTTCACTAGCAGCTTAGAAATAGCTGCATGGAAGGACACATCCTGCCCGAAATGTGGCGACGAAGGCGTTAAAATAGAGCTCGACTTGTTTTGGTTTGAAGATTGTAGCTGGTTGGACACATAAATCAGTCCGCTCAGTAATGACATGTTCTTGATCACTCATCTCTACCACAACCTGCGACTCGCTGGTGCCGACAGTGGAGAAGCGGTCTGAAGTGATGCTTTTTGCAGCCGCCGTTAAGCATGAGCTCATCTTAGCAACTCATTTCACACAGCGTTAGGCCAGCGTGACGGCGTGTGGGCGGCTGTGATGTGATGTAGCTGTTAGCAGTGTGAAGTAACAGTTATAAGCAATGTAAAAGAAAAACAAAGGGAAATAGGAACTCACCTCCCACTGCAGGTGAGGAGGAATGTTTCTGATCTGCAGTTTCCTGGTCCTGTGAAAGGAAGGAGAATGACACGTAAGCAAAATTAAAAAACTGCAAACACAGAAACTTTTAAGAGAAAGACGTGAAGCTTGTAGCGTAAAGCAAGAATAGCCGCCTTCTACCGGTCAAGAGGTTAATGAAACTGTATTAAGTGTACTTTTGGTGAAACAGAAGTTATCGCTGCACTGACGGCTACGACTCCACTGAATAATCTCCGGCGAGAAACAAGCCGTCTCCGCTTACAGAGCATTTTAACAGAGCGGCGCAGAGGACTGATAGAAAGCTTCGTCACGAAGCAACCACAATTGCCTGAAGCTCAATAGCAGCCAAATCAATGAGGTTGTGATGGACGACTCGGAGGAACACAACACCTCCTGGAGTTTTCCCGAGCCCCTGGAAACGTGCGTGAATGTTTTGGCTGAAATTTGAAGGAACAGTCTTGCGGTGTTCCTCAGACACTGTTTTCACAGAGGGGGATGTAATGGACGGACTGAAAGACGTACGTTTTGTACTTCCATGTAGACGGATGACCCTGAAACACGATGCCTCCGGTTTGCATTGTGTAAAAGATAAAAACACATGAGGAATACTTTGTGTTTATGTGTGTGTGTGAAACTCAAGAATGGGAGGGAGTGAAAGAAAGAGGAGGCCACTGAATGAAGCCAGAACGTGTCTTGAGAGACAAACAGGTGGAAGGAGGAAGAGGATCGGCCTCGAGTAACTCGCTTTAGATGTGAACACAAAAACCAAAACAGTGTACCGACGCTAGGCGGCAGAGATTTGGACCAAAGGACACGAGTCCGGCCACATTTGACCCGTTCATCATCCTAACTACAGCTCTGCTGATCAAGCACAGCAACAGGTTGTACCACACAATTACTGTGTAAGAAGAAGATAAACCACAGCCGTTCAGGTTGCGTGGTCTTTTTGGATTGGTAAACCAATGGGTAAACCAATCATTATGCTTTGACCCATGCAAAATTTGCTAGTTTTGTTGTGTTTCTTTAAAGGCACGTCCCTGGGTACCTCTGGACGACAACACTTTCAAATATATCCAGAGCTTCAAGCAATACAAGGGGACTCAAATAAGCTAACAAACGCACACATTTAACTGTAAGACACTGGTTTAAGTAGCAAGCCAAGCTTTGAAACTAAATTCCTCAACAGCATTCATCAATTACTTTTGCTTAGCTATAGGTTTTTAGGACCAAACACTACTCTGGAACCAAAGTTTTGGTATTTTCTCCACCTCTCGTTTGTCAAACGGAGATTCTGTCTTTCTCAAATACGTCCCACCATCACCAAGAGGGGTTGCCCGTGAGGTGCTGATATATAACTGCACCGCAAACTCTTTGACACCAGACAAACCGCCACAATCATCTTGTTCTCGTCCGCTTAGATGGATTCAAAATCTGACACGAACAAACAAAACGGCCCCCCTGCTCGGTTTGTGGGTTTCTTCCTCATGTTTATACGTCTACCTCCTGAAAAACCCCTGAGCTTACAACACGGTCCAAGTGCTGTGGTCAAACATTACGTGGCTTAAGTGGGAGAAAACCACTGCAATCGGTGAAGCAACCACGCGACGTTGTGAAAGAGAAAGGGTCACCATTTTTTTTTTTTATATTTTTCTTGGCAGGGCCCGATTTGTAAATTTCTGTTCACTTTTGGATTCGGTTTATTTGCGACACGAAGCAAATCTCTGCGGACGCTGCTGTGTTTCACTTTAATTTCTTGGAAGCTCTTGTTCCATCAAAAGAGGAGGACATTCTTTATCGATTACAGTTTTCTGTTTAGTCTCCTACAACTTAATACTAACTCCTTCCATGGCTCAAGTGTCAAGTATCCTTAGATGGTTGTATCCAGAACAGGGACCTGAGAGAAAGGAAGGCCTCATTGGAAACTACGCTGGATATCCTAAATGTATCTTCAACAATCCATGTGCGCCGCCCAACTGGCTTTAAAAAACCAACCCCCATCTCGCCCTCCCAAAAGAAATCCCGCCCAAACCCCCAGGAGGCTCCGGCCCACATGAATAGTCTATTGTGCAACTAGAATACCTGACATCCCCCATCCCGAAAAAAAAATGGTTAAGGCCTTTGATCCTCAATGCTTGATTGTCAGCCCCAACCTAAAAACATAAAAATAACCTGTTCTCTACACAGTAAAATGTAAACCCAACACCACACACCAAAAACCTCCATGACGCCCCAACGCAACCAAAGTTCCACCGTATCAACACGTGATCTCCCCATTATCCTCTCCAAACCATCACAACCGTCCCAACCCCCATCGAACCGCCATCACTGAACTTGTTTGACCCCATACCGTCGCCACCTGCCAACCCGCATCCTACGCCATTGGCTGAAACCATGGCAACGAGTTAGGAATGGGCAGGGAAAGATGGATGGGCGGGCGGGCGGACGGACAACAAAACAACACGCTCCACGTTCGCCTATACACTAGGTCACTCTGTTTTAAATATCATGCTTTTAGCTGCACTCGGGTGGTCTGATTCAACACATTAACCGGTGCCCTTTGCAAAAATTACGCCGCTAATACGTTTAGCGCATTTACCTATAAAGTACAATGACAGCAGAAATGGTTGGAAATGGAAGTTTCAAGCGCATTTTTACCTGTGAAACAATAAATAAATGAGCTCTTAGTTGCTCATCCCTGACTCATTGTTGATATGCACGAGAGGGAAACACGCTGTCCAATGGACGCTGTGTCAGTGGACAATCCGTTTCCCTCTTTGCATATCAACAATGAGTCAGGGATGAGCTTGGAAATGTTGAAAAGTTGAACGCAAGAACTAAAGCTGTTGAGGTTCCCTCAGCTGTGAAGGCATTAAATCCACGCTCGGCTCTGGCCTCCAGCAAGACAAAGGGCTGGAGAGACAGAGGAGGAAAAAAGAAAAGAGGCCACGGGATTGAAAAGAGTGTGGTCCTCAAGGCGGAGGTTGAGGAGAGGACCAAGAGGAGAAGGAGAATGCTTCGCTTGGAGGAGGGATCAAAGGCCAAGGGTCAGTGCTCTCGAGATCAGATAGAGGGGGACCTCTGGACCACATCGAGGTGCGTTCATGAGGGTGTTATGCTACACTTTTGTAGCAAAACATGAACATAAATGACTCATCAGCAAGAGCAGAACACATAAAGCCTGTCAGTATCCTTCTACATCCTCTAACAGGTTTCAACTCCTTTTCGGAGACTCAATCTTCTACTTAATGATCCGAGGGTGATACACTTACATTTCAGTGGCAGAGGAATCTGGGGCTAATTGCTGATTACACTTCTGCACAAGGTGCCACAGCAGCAAGACTAATTGCACCAGCAACTGTAACTGACACAATCTGTGGCAGAGGGATCAGCGTGAACCTTGTCCTGTCTGACATTAGTACACTGGCCCGCCTGATACGTTGGGTTTTACTAACTGGTACTTTACGGACTGGTGGGGTGGTGGTGTGAGGGGCTCTGGCTCCATCTGAGGATGACGTTCGTATCTTCTAACAGAAATGAAAACGCCTTCGAGTGTGGTTGCTCAGAACAACAATTAACACCCTCCGGTTTCAGATATGGTCGGGTGACACTTGCGTCTCACTTGTCGCGATTTGTAGACTACAAACTATTTTGGTTCAGGCGCGGTCAGATGACAAGTTATGCGTAGTACACTTAATCTGAAGCACACTTATAGACATCAAAGTCATGTGCTGAAAACTGAAAGCTATTAACATGCGTAATCACTGTCTGAATTCCCATGTTTGACTTATTTTTATATTTGAATCTGTTTCAGGCATGAGATGCATGTATAAGATGTATATATATATATCACAGATATCACACGTAAAAAAAATTAAATAATCAAAGGTTAAATGTACACGTCGGACAACTGGAACTGGTTATCTATTTGATTTTGTTCAGAATATTAAGATGCTTGTATAAATTTAGTGATATCTAATGAATGGACTGGGTTACCCTCTATGGCTTCAGTTCACTGGTGCTATTTAAACTCTTGCTAGATGTGAGATCTAGCCAAATATTACAAAACACACTCGTACCAAGTCTAATATCATCCAAAACCGTGGATGCGATCACGTGTGTGTTTCTGTCATAGCGGCAATTTGCTCCTCCCAGTGGGACTCTTCTAAGACACAATAAAGCCTGTTTGACAGCTTTGACTGACATCTTTTCCCAGCAAAGCAAACCCAGGTGGCAGGTGTTAACTACTATTTTTACCTGCCAAATCTGGTAATTATGCATACAGGGGAAAGTCTTTGGTGTAAAAGAAAATGAAGAAGAAGAGTGGCGAGAATTTCACTTCTGGGAATCAGCTGCATCAAATCAAACACATGAAACGAGGACAACACACCTCAAAGCCTTTTTATCCCTTGTTTCACTGCATCGAGCGTTAAGCTGCGCTACGCAGGGCACTAAAGTGACCTCACCGACGAATAACGTGCTAAACCAAAGCTCTTCTAGGAGAGACTAAACAGATCAGGACAACACATTGACGACACTTCTCCTGACGGCTCCTGACGCTACACAGTTTGAAGTTTGGACGTGTTTATTGTTCAGGAATGACATAATCACTAAGCAGTTTGTATCGGATGGACAATATTTGCACCAGAGCCGGCCAACACAAATCTGATCACTTGGACCACATTTGAAGGTGGCCCGTAATAAATGGAACCGCCGGAGTAAAGCAATGCGTCTCAGCCGTCGGGGAAGCTCGCTGCATCAACTCTGCAAGATGCCTCCACCGCAAAAAGACTTCCTAAACACCGCTGATTTGTTGCTGCCAAACAACTCTGACAATGTTTAAATGCCTGTGTCCAAGTTAAGGTATCGAGTGGCCACCGCAATCCGCCCCAGCGTGACGGCGCACAAATACATTCAGCGTGTGTTTCTGTCTTCAGCAGCAGTCCCAGCTCCACGGTTTCCCAAACATTTGTGGAATTTCCAAATAGAAATAACACGTAACAGGAGTTCTCCTTGAAGGAGCCTTTTAGAAAAATATGCTTATTTGCTTCATTACCCAGCGTTACGTGAAATGGCAGTCTCGCTTCTGTATGATAACTACTGCATGTAGCTGAGGCTGGGAGCTAGTTTAACACCTAACCCTGCCTCAGCTCATATGTTCGACGGACGTGCACACAACAGCTTTATCTTTACGGTTATGTATAAAAAGACAAAGCCCAGACAGAACGTTGTCCAGGTTTTATGCTAAGCTAACTGGCTTATTATTAGTTAAAGCTGCATTTTCCCAGCGAGAAAGCCAAACGCTCAAATATGTTAGACTGGACATTAACCCTGGACTTCATCCCCTGAAAGGTCCTTTTTTAAAAAAAAAACAAAAAAAAAAACGAGTTTAGCAATGTCAGCAGGTCATTTTCCAGAGATCTGGGCGAGTTATGACGCTTTATGAAGCTTCTAATGAGTTATTTGCTGAAGAAGAACCACTGACGAAGACAAATTTGAGGAATGGCAAAAGCTTTACTTGTTTATGAGCAAATTATGAATAACATAACATTTCTCCAGAAACAATAAAGCATCTGACACGAACAATTTATAGTTTCGTCCTCCCAATACGTCAGAGTCCAGAATTTATCTGACGGCTTAACTATTCCTCCAAAAGACAATTACGCGACGGGAATTATCACTGCACAGTTCACGTCTCTAACTACTGTTTAGCACATTAAGCACACTTATGGAAATCATCACGTCTGGTGTAGTCATTACCTGACACCATTACAAAGCCCCTTACACGACACGGCTTGCTCTCAAATGTCCCCTTTGCAAGAGGCAAAAAGGGCCGGCTGCCGGCGCTGGAGCACTGAAGTGGAGGGGGTTAATATTTTATAAGCGCTATCTAGCCAGCATAAAATCACAGATGAATATTTTATTGGTAACGTTGAGGAGCGGCTGAGGAGAGGCAACCAAACATCATCTCCCCGGCATGCAAAGAACCGCTTAACCTGGCCAAAACCTAGCATCTAAACCCACCTACGCGTCATCCCATTTGACAAATACCTTTCTACCGCCTCTTTCCGGTGACCCCTCCAACAAACACTACCACCATCGGCGTCGCTGTGGCCTCAGATACACTGAGCTGGATATCCCCGCAGCTAAATTAGAGCAGGGATGAATGAATACTGGTGAGGACAGGAGTAAGCTGAGGTAAAGATAAACCAGTGGCGTGCACAACCCCTGGTTTAAAACCGCTGCAGGTGAGGCACTCTGGACATTAAGAGGTGGGGTTTAGCAGCAGGTTTCTTAGATGCTATTAGTTATATAGACGTATTGCTGATATGCAGTATCTCCAACAAATGCTGTACTGCTTAGTTTCCACATATAGAGTGTTAACTGCGTCCAACTATGTTTCACTTCTTAGTTTCCGCCTCTTATTACCATATTTCAAACACTTTCAACAACTCTGCCTTTCCCTTTCCTTCCTTCCATCCATCTCTCCCTTCCAGTCCCCCTCTCTCACAGCCTTCCCCCAGTGTTGGAGGCTAGAGTGGCAGCTAGTGGAAGTAACCGTATCTGTGGGGGAGCTTTAAATAGACAGCACAGAGGGGTGGAGGAAGGAAGGAAGAAGAAAGAGGGGCAAAAAAGGAGGAAATGTAAGGGAGGAGAAGCCCAAGGTACAAAGCAGGAGAGACTCCATGCTAGCTAACGTGAGCGGAGCGCGTCAGTCAGAGGAGGCTGTGTGTCAGCCGCCAGCTGTAAAGATGTGTAGAAGCATGGTGGTGAAACGGGACGGTGAAGGGAAAGGGCGAGCGTGTTTTTTTAAAGTGTAAATTCACTCTGAACTACGGTAAACTGTACGCCTGCTCTCTGCGGGTTAGCGATGTCTGACTGACAGCTGGTGTCACAGCCGCTGGAGGTAGTTGTGAAATCTCACGTGAGAGACACAAAGCACGTTTGTTTCAGATTTATTTATTTTTGTAAACTGAGAAAAAAAGTATTAAATGAGCAGAAACTAATGGAATTTAGATTCTCTTATTCTCCAAATGCACACTATTGATCTGTTTCACTGTGATGGGAATGTGATATACCTGTGAGCTGCTTTCCATTAGAGCGGCCAGCCATTCCTCTGCTACATACACTATTACACTATTGCTCTCCCAGCCTCTACACCTGTACTCATCTGACTCTCCACTGACTAATCCACACCTAGTATTGATCGTGCAACACTATTCTGCATAGAAATGCAGGGAGAGAGGGGGGAGAAAAAAAACAACAGTGCCATCATTCCCTGATTGGCCCAGATTTATAGGGGAAAGGTCGCTACACCCGCCGGCTGGGATCCCATTGGTGGACCACATACTTATGGATGTCTCTCTGGTCCAATCAAACTTAGCAATCCGGCCACCATGAGCATTAAGGTGCAAGGGTGACAGTTCAGATGCGTCTGCAAAGGCACTCACGTATAAAAATGTATTTTAGTGTGTAATGTGACTTTTATTGTCATTATCAATACACACACAAAAGTGCTTTCTTTGCACGATTATGTACATTTCGGTATTTCTCTACACTTTTTACATATATATTCTTTTAGTTTTTTTTTTAGTTTTCATTTCTTGCTTCGATTTATGTTTGTTGCACCAAACTCTAAGACAAATTACTCGTAGCGTATATTTGTCATTAAATACACTTTTCATAGTGATTCTGATTCTTTTATTTCATTTTTTTTAATTTAATAGGTAATAAATAAAATAAACGTACAACCTATTACACTCTATAGAAAACACAAATAAAGGAAATAAAACTGCTTAAGTATTTTATTTACTCATATCTCTAACTGAGAATTTGTATTAGGATATTAATTATTATTTTAATATTCATTTATGTATATAGGTATAGATTAGAATACGGACTAGTTACGTCTCTACGCTACACCTGATGTAGGGCTGACGAAATAGGGACACGTATGTGAGAAGTGAACATGGCGTGGTCGACATGTTAAAAGAGAGAGGGAGGCCGCAGTCCTGGAATTCATTTAGGTTTTTTTTTTTTTTTGTTAGAAAAAAAAAAAACAGGAGCGGGTGCAGCAGCGGTAGGCTATGGGTCAAAGTTCAGCCTCTGTTCTCCACTCTGACCCCGCCTGCTGCGACACGGGCTTCCATTTTGGAGAGGCGAGGGGCTCCATTTTGAGAAGGTGGAACTGAGTCAGCGTGGGTAGTTGTGAAATATTTTCATTGTTTCAAAAAACAAAACAAAAAAACGCTCCTGCTTACGCTTCACGTTTTACCACCATGCCTCAACGTGAAGTTGTATAATTAAGAACCAGGTCTGACAACTCAAGTCTTAACTGACTTAACTGCTATTATCATCACTCGTGTAATTCCTGGAAACGTAAGCCTCACACGTGAAGAAAGATTTTTTTTGTTTGTTTAAAAAAAAAGAAAAAAAAGAAGAAGAGCTGATGGAGGTTTGCTCACCAACTTCACCGGTTCTTCCCTCAGCTGTGTTGCGCCTCCTCTCGCTTCCCCCTTTCTCTCCGCTCGCCATTTTGTGTTCCTATAGCCATTTCATGTTACGGACACTGTGCTGGGCGGGGGGGACGCCAGGGCCCACCGCCAGGCTGCACATTGAACCTATGGTTCTCATTAAAAACGGAACTTGCAGAATCCTGAATACATATATATATCTCCGTGTGATTAAGCGCAACTACCAACACATTTCTACTACTCTCGGTTCTCGTGCGGGCTTCCATTTTTAATTGGTTAACTCCAAAACACGCACCATTACAGGTTTTCACCTCCCGTCGCCTACCACTGGCGCAGAAGGCGGTTTGAGGATATGAGCTGAAACGTTGAATGCGCAGGGAGGAAGACGCCGAGCCTCTAATGAGGAATATTGTTTCAGTGTAACATAAACAATTAATGAAGAGTGAGTGTTAAAGGGAAGGAGACTGGCGAGGCTGTTACCGGCTATCTGGTCAACTATTTAACGAGGTTGCTTGGCTGTAGCGTATACGTCTTAATATTTATTTTCCAGCCTCGGGGACGGAGAGACCTCCATACGAAAGGGAACGCGTTGAAACTAGATGTTGGCCGTGTCCTTGTGAGAGATATGTATTTAACATTGACTAATATTGGAGATATATATATGAATAGAGTCAAGCTTTTCTGATTCACCATAAAGAAGCCCCTCTAGCTCTCTTTCTCTCCCTCATATATAGCCCAGTACATCCAGAGCCTACATGTGTGAGCCAGTCATCATGTCCAGGCAACGCCCATTTACTACAATGAGTGTGCGGTCACATGACAGCGGAGAATTCGCCAGCAGACCCGCAGATAACGGGGCTCAAATGGGAGTCGCTACGCGCGGCTAAATCACCATTCTCCGCGAAATAGTAATAATAACGGGTCTGTTTGTGTGGCGTTAAAGCTCCGGTGGCTAATACGTGAGAGTCAAATCCGCTAAAACAATGCCACACCTCCTTCCGAGCGCGCGCACAGCAGACACGCGCTTTACGTCCAATCCTCCCCATACAGAGAGAAATGCTCCACAATAGAGACAGTTTAAAAAATATATACTGTAAAGCACATCAGCGCGCACGTGTTCCTGTTATTAAAACGTTATTCTGATTATCTTATTGCGAGCGCGCGTACGCTCTTACTGCTTTTCTCTCCGCGCGCCGGAGCACGAGCGCGCCCCTCCATTCATAAAGTGCGTAAAAAAAAAAAAAAAAAACTACTCCGGAGTTACTACAGCGGCGCAGCAGAGGGGATGGGCTGACCGTGTACCGCACAGCACAGCACAGCACAGCGAGGAGAGGGGGAGGCAAAAGAGAGGAGGGTGGGGGGAGGTTATAGCTATAGAATGTGTGCCTTCAGTGCTCACGCCTGGGGGTTTTTAGGTGTAGTATGACAGAGAGCAGAGGAGAAACGCAGCATTTCCTTTCTGGTTTGAGTGAAAAGTGTCCGGGGTTTTTAAGCAACAGGCAGCTCCGGTTAAATACCCCCGAAGCTCTCCGCTTTCGGCAGGTAAAGGAGTAAAGGTTGTTCTGCTTTTTCCTTTTAACATAAACAAATAAACATTTGGTTTTTAACGCTGAGAACCTAATGTTGTTCAAGGAGCACAGACACACAGACATTGTTTCTAATTTCAGGCTCACAAAGCTGTGGCTGTGGGTGTCGTGAAAAAAAAAGAGAGCTTAAAACAAAGCAGTGCCACGCAATCAAATTAAAGCTGAGGGCTAATTTATCCCCTCGTCTTAGACATGTTTTCAGATTAAACGTTTAACCTCGACTGTAATAAAAGAATAAGAAACAAAAAAGCTGAATGAAACCACGCCAGTAGATGACATGTAACATGGCGGCTGAGGCGCAAACAGCAGCGCTTATTCCTTTTCTGTAACTTCTAATGCCGCAGAGTCAGGCTCATCACGTGATGCGTTCAAGGGCAAGACAAATATTTAAAGTAAATCTATTTTACAAGCTGCAAAAACCATCGAGAAGAAACTGTAGCATCTACATGTAATCACAAAGAATTAGATTTATCTTTTGAATGTTTTAAATAAGTTATGCTCTGTAATTATATTTTTTTAGAATAACCTTCCAAATATTTCCTTTCTTTCTTTTTAAATTTGAATCCTCTAGTTTATATTCAAGGATTCTTTGTCATTTCAACACATGTTGGTAAATGGGATGGAACGAAATTAGTTTCTCTGGTTCTGATTCAAGCCATAGCAGAAATAGAAAAATATAGATACATACAACATTAGCTAACTACTAAAGTATTGTACAAAAACTAAGACGACTCAAAGGCAAGAAAAAGGTAAAGAAAAAATGTGTTGTTTGAAAGAATTAACAAAGATGCATCTCAGAGAAGCAAGTAACTAAAAAGCTAAAAAAGGATCTTAACAAACAGAAATGTATGAGAGCTAAAAGAATATTTTACACACATCAAGACGCCAACAAAGTATTGCAAGTTTCAATCCAGAAACCTTTCCTCAATAAGTTCTTGTCCTAAAGCCATAAAACGACCCCCATGGTGTCTGATAAATAAATGATTTAATTTAAAGGTCAGCCAGAGGTGAGAAGTTTAGTTTCGAGGTTTTAAAGAAAAGAAGAAATTCAGAAGCAAACTTAAGTTTCCGTCCGTTCACATGAAATTATTGCTTTTAACAGTTCAAAATCTGATTTCAGACGAATCGAAGTTAAAAACTGACACATATAAAATGGATATTAATGAAAAAAGCAAAAGATGACACATTTAAGAAACTCAAACCTCAACTTCTTTACTAAACGCCCTTATCAAAGCAATGAAAATGTGTCGTTTTTTTTAACAGATTTGACTAAATCGCTGATTTTAAAGACAATATAATTCATCTCGCAATTTATCTGTTTAAAGGCTAAAAACGAGTCCCAAGAACTCAAACTCATCCGTTCGTTTTGAAGCCGAAGAAGCAGCGGGAAACTAAAGCAAGGAGGTAAGAAATGTATTTTTAACGTGGCAGCTTTCTTTACCCTCCAGTGACGGAGTCAGAGCTGAAGGAGGCACAGCGCAGGAAGCTTCTGGTGAGATTTGGATTTAAAGGAAGGAATATTTTGGGACTGATGTGTAAAAGTGGCTTTGATAGATTTTTCTCATTATTTTGATGTCTGGCATTGAAGAGGAAGCACGGGCGTTACTAACCCTGTGGGTTGATTTTATTTCTTTTTTTTGAAAGTCTTAAGCAAGGTAAATGATTTGAGCCAAGTCAAATGAGTACTTTAATAATCGTCCTCACTCTTTGCTGACTTTTAACACAGTAGAGCCAAACTGTGCTGAGTGAAAATTGTACAAATCTGTGTTCATTCATTGAGTTATAAGCAGAGTTTCTTTTTGCAGCTCAATTTCATTCGTTATGGATTTTCTTTAGGCACAAAAAATCTTTTAGTTTTTTTTTCTTTCTTTAGGGACAAACTCCTGTTGGATTTCTTGAACCTTCAAATCAGAAGAGTCAACAAACAAACTGCAACCAGTCGCCTCCTAAGCCTCGTCAGTTTGTGTCAAAATATTAGAAAAAGCAGCAAAGGTTTGAGTTACTCAAAAACATTTCTGAAGACGATTATTTCATTTTTTTTTTTTTTTTTACCCTGGACTGAGCGAATGGAAAGTGGGCAAGGGCCCGGCCCTCGCTGTCCCCCTCCTCTTTAAAAACAAAATGGGGGAGAAAGAGGAAGACGTGAGGGAAGGAGGGAGTTCCTGCTTTGTCTAAATGAGATGGGGTGTGTGTTTGTGTGTGTGTGTTTGTGTGTGTGTGTGTATGTGAGTGACGTCAGCCCTCTGCTTTGTTTTGAATTGGCGAGGAGCAGGGTGGGACCGACAGCAGCCTATGGAAAAGCAGCTAGGAAAGGGGCCCGTCTCCTCGCCTCACACTCACACTCTCTCTCTCTCACACACACACACACACACAGCCTCGCCTCCTTGGATTTCATTCCCTCGTTTGCAGCTTTGAACAGCAGAGGGCCGACTGAGTCACTCTGCTCCACTCTGCTCAGA
Organism: Planiliza haematocheilus; assembly: GCA_005024645.1. Taxonomy (NCBI): domain Eukaryota; kingdom Metazoa; phylum Chordata; class Actinopteri; order Mugiliformes; family Mugilidae; genus Planiliza; species Planiliza haematocheilus. The sequence continues at coordinate 3,408,105 of SRSE01001373.1, forward strand.
CTCCAGCACACACACACACACACACACAGCTGCTGCAGCGTTGCCGAACAAATTTTAAAGGTGAAATTCATATTTAGGTGAAAATTTTAACTCAGATTACGGAGCTCACCTCTTTTAGCCGAAGAAATAAGAGGAAAAAAATGATAAGATTAATCGGAAATATTAATTTAGATGCCATTTCTGTGACTATTTGTGCAGTTTACTTCCTAATTTATAATAACAATAACACACTAAAGCATAACGCACAATAAAATGATAATAGTTTAAGTGAATTAGAGCTTATGAATCCTCACGTTGTTTTCTCCGTCTGTTTGGCTATTGTATGAACTTGAATGTGCATTTGACTGCACAATTTTCTCGCAATAAAAACACAGCTTTTAATAGCAGATGCTGCGCTTTGTTCCTCTTATTAAAGGGACCGTGTCTGCAACGTCTCTGTCAAATTCAAAGCGGCGGTTTTTAGCTTCCAAACATTTGTAAAAAAATTGAAAAATCCTTTCCTGACACATTTTAAAATATATACAAATAAGATTTTGCTGTTTTGTTTTTTCACACACAAGATGTGTTTGCAGTGCAGGCTTCAAGGCTTCATCACTCTGTCGGCTGCCAAATGATTCTTTTAACTTAAACGTTGCTTAAACACAACGCATCCTAGTTTTCTGTCCGACCGCTGCTGCTGAGGATCATCGTGTCATGTGACGTTTTCTCCAGCTGCATCAACGGGAAACCATGTCTGTGGCGACAGAACTTTGCCCTGATTGTCTCAAGGTTTTACTGACCCACATGACGAGCGTTTTTACTGGAAGAACTTTGGATCCATTATCTTCCCTCTCTCCCAAAGGGGATGCGATTTATTCCCTCCTTCTGGCTCTTTTTCCCTTATACCCCCCAACCATACGGGCACAATAGTTTTAATTTCTTTTAGTTTAGTTTTCACATTATGAAACGTTTAACCACGTTTAACCAATTTAGTGCTAGCTTCTTTAAAAGCTCCCAAACAGAAAAGAAATATTTCTAATATAAGACTAAGCAACCTGACAGTACATTTGGGGAATCAGTCCATCTGTAACACAGCAGCAGGTTGACTGATGCAGACTTTTGTTTATTTAAAAGGAAAATAGCTCAAAATGTGTTCTCCTGAAACGTTTCCAGGCCAGAAACAATTAAATCTAAGCCACGTTTCATGAAAACAATTAGGCCAATGGGTTTTCTGTTGTGCTTTCTGCGCAAAAACTGGTATTTCGTTTTCACCTGACACAAGACGCCTAATGTTGCAACATCAACTGAATGGCGCTAGAGGAAGTCAAATATGTACCACTCGACTGCAGCGTTTCTATTCTCCACAAGCAAACGAACGGGACAGGTATTAAGCGGAGATTTGGCAGATAAATGTGAAGACGAAGAAAACTGCACGCTGTTGGTTGTTTGGCACTGAAGCTCATGACGCAACAAAATAATTAATTTGACATTTGTGTAACAGTACGGTCCTTTTAAATAAAGATTAAATTACATTAAGTTAATCTGCATTAACACATCTGTTGTATTTTAATTGTTTATAAACTGCATTCGATTTTGGTATCTTCAGAATTTAGCATGGCCAGGTAAAAAAATAAGCTAGCTGTATTAGAAAGGACGGGGAAAAAAAATGTCAGTAGTTAAAATAACATTTAAAAGACACAGAAACCAGAAAATGCATCAACATTATTCATTTTTTTACAAACAATTCATAACAAAATCATATTTTTCCTCATCAAGGGTGGACATTTCTGGGCAATAAAAATCATAAGGAAGAAATAATGACTCCAGAATGTACACGAGTGAATTTTTCATCATGAATGACATTTAAATGTTGTGACAGGAAACGCTATTTTCAGCAGCAAGTGGGAACCAGATGATGGGAGGAATGAGACGAGATAGGCAGCCTCCAAATGAGGGCAGCTTCTTTTTTTTGCTTCTAGAAAAGTCTGGAAGTGAGGCAGGTACGCGGCGTAGTAGTGCTGACAACTCCGCCCGATTAAAACTCCATCATGTCAAGGAAACTAAAATAAACAGAGCGGACTATCGAAGCCTCGCGTCCCACCTGGGACAAGAGAAGAGATATCGACTTCCCCCCCATTTCAGAGTCTGTTCGCCTTCTCAGCACCAGCCGTCCACCTCGTGAGATTTACTATTTCACAGAGGGACGGTTTTAATAAATACGTTGCAAATCTGGTGACTCTGGTGTCTTAGTGGCCCACAAACGCAGACAAGCTGTCTGTCATTCTGTCTAGAGCGGGCGGCTTTTGTTTCTTTCCCTCCCTTCCAAAAAAAAAAATAAAAAAATAATGAATCTTTTAATACCGAGTCTCTCGTTTTCATCTGGCCTTAGCAAACACCTCAAACTGTCACGCAGCCTTTTCTCACACGGCATCACGGCGTCCAACTACTGCGACACCTCCCTCCACATGCACACATCCCTCCACACCACGTGAGCCAGTGCAGTGGATGTGATATGGCACACCCCCGGATTGCACACACCCACTTCAGAGAGGGGAGGGAGGAGGGAGGTGTAACACACATTACCACTGTGTGGGGGAGGAGGGGACTTCTCTCTCTCTCTCTCTCTCTCTCACCCACCCCTTCTTCTTCCTCCTCCTCCTGCTGCAGCTCATGTATGTATGCGCGGGTGTGTGTGCATGCGTGCATATGCATGCGCGTGGCCGCAGCACATGCCTGTGACTCAGACATGTGACTAGCATGCATAGCCTCCATTTTAACTCTTTGAGAATCCCAGTGTAAAGGGCGAAGGAGAAGGAAGGGAGAGAAGAGAACTCGCGCCAAGTCCTTCACCGTGGACGTTTCATTTTGGCCTCTGAAGCCTCTTTTAGTGGAGACTTTGGCGATTAAGTCGGCAAAGCGTTAAAGTTCCGAGCGTGTTTTCGCCCAGAGCTTGCAGAAGTTCCTAAAACCTGACGTCCAGAGATGTTCTTAAGCTAAAGAAACGCTGACAAGGCAAAAGCGTGATGACCTAAAATGTCAAAAATGCAGCAATAAAGCCTGGACTTCTCCATCAGAGCATGGAATGCTCGCCATGAATTTAAAGGCGACGCAACAAAAAACACTCGCAACCGGCAAATCGTCGGTTCGGAAACTTCTCCATGTCCATCCACAGCGATCCAACATAGCTCACACTCGTGTTTTGTCATTCACAAACAATGCGAAGAAAGTTTAAGACTCTCTCTTATTATTTTTTAATAAGAGACGATTTCTCATCCAAGAGACGGCAAAGCCCCGTAACATAACTACAAGTGCATCATATACTTCACAAACACGGCGCACATGTTCACATATTGGTACAGACTCGCAGTGTAAACCTCGCCACAGGCTCCAGCTTTACTCAGACAACAAAAGACAACTTCCTCTCTCTGTGGATAACACGCTTTTGCTCTCTCCCGCTTCAGATGCGAAGCTGACGAAAACCTCGTCTTCGCGCCGGCCCCCAGCGGTGGAGACATGCTGGAGATGACCCGCAGACAGGCGGCCGCGGTGAAACCATGTTGGATCAGTCAGTGAGTCATCTCAGAAGCACTGGCCTTCATTGCAACATATCCGTTTTGGAATAAAAAACATATTATTCTCTAGTCCTCTGGAGGCTAAATATAGAGCGTCGAGTCCGTCAGAGCGTCTTGTTGACTCAAGGGGATGTTACCTCCCTTACGTTCACTCGGCAGAAGCTCTTCTCCGTGGAGGATTGTGTTTTCTGTGCCTTGCAGAAGAACGCTTATGGACAAGAGGACCCTTTCCACAAATCTACGACTAATGAACAACTACTACTACTACTACTACTACGGCATGATAAAATACATCTACTGCAAAATGCTGCACAAAAATAAAAGGCATCAATATGCCCCAAAAGATCGGGACGCATCCAAAACCTCTACTAGGACCAGAATTATGATAAAGCATCCAACCAGGACTAGCTAGTTAGTTTTTGGTTAGATGTTGAACCAACGAGGGACTTCTGAGCACACCATGAAGACAACAAGCTAACGTCAACATGAGGACGCGGCGAGGAGTTCATCTCCTTTTGTCTGATTATGAAGCAGGTGTATGAGCTATATGAATACTGTGGAGGCATCTAAAGAAGCCTTCAGGACCTCTGTAGGCCTGTAAGCTCTCATTCTTCCTTTCCAGCCACGCTCCCCACATGGACCCTGCGTCCAACCTTTTCTTTTAGCAGTCAACTGGTTGCTAAGCTAGCGAGCTATAAGACTCTAAAAAATCGTAGAGAATCGCTGCATAGGTGCTGGATGTCAGGACGCATTTGTATATAGATATATTCATACCAGTGCACTCTGATTTGAAGCGATTAAACAAGGACTGGATGCGTGTTCGTGTGCAAACTAAACTCTTGCTAGCCCTTCGTCTGTTTGCTTCTTTACTTCTCTCTGCGCTCACGTGGATGAATCCCCAATAAAGCCCTTCTCATTTCCATATTTTTTCCATTTCTGTTGTCAGACAAAGGACTGACTATGAAATCGTGACAAACGCTTCCCGTTACCAGCGCTCGTGCAGCAACTGCTGCTCTACACGTAAAAAATAAAATAAAAAATGTTTAATAACCCAAGACGCTGTCTGATAAAATCACCTCACACGTGACCTTAAGACTTTCAGCTATATTTACACGTAGAAACGATCACGCACAAATGTCTTTCCCTCACACACACTCAATCAAACCGAGTGTGCTGCTCCTCTCTGAACAAAGTAGACGTCTTCTTCCTGAAAGGGGCGTGGGCTGCAGCCACTGAAGCAGCCCGTACAGAGCAGGGCTATGACCACGGGTTATATAGAGAGAGAGTAGTGAATAAATGAAACAGTCTACAGTGTTTTGATACAGGCTAGGGCTTACTTTAAGCTACTTTATTAAAAAGTATAATGTGGGAGCTTTAAAAGAACAACAATTAAGCCAAAAAAATGTCAAAAGTTTTGCTTGACACGGCTGGAATTTAGCCTTGAATTACATTATTCCCCACTGTGCGATAAATAAAGGATGATCTTATTTTATACTTGTTAAGCTCCTGGGTGAAGGCAGCGCTTTAGAGATTTAAGAAAATTAAATGAAACCAATACACTTTGGTTCATTTCGGAGGCAGTTTCTTGTACATACTCGCGTTATAAGATATTAAGAAATGTAGTAAAAGTCATTAATAATTGGCATTTTAAAAGCGCATAATCTTGCAGTGAATAAAGCAGTCAGTTGGGGTTATTTTAGCCACCGGCCAGAGGATCACCACAACATGTGATGAAGGAATAAAAACAGGAGGAAAACATGAGGAACGAAGTGAATAAACAGCTTTATGTCCTGCAGGAGCGCCGTAATAACGATATGATTGAATATGGATTTTTTTTATGCTTCTAAACAAAATATAACTTTTTGATTTTAAGACTTTTTTTCCTCGACCTGGATTTCCCCTCTCAGACTAATTCAGGTGGCATCTATTTTACACATCTGTTTACTTGTTAGCTCTGCTTAGCCTCAATAGATGGGATCCAGCAACACAATTTGTTTTTTTTTATTATGTCATTATGCGAGCGTAGGCTTTCTTGTGTCCTTCTTTCCCCCGTGACCCAGAAATGTTTAACCCCTCCACCATCGTGGACCATCTTGAGGAGATGAGGAGGAGCGAGGAAGCTTCTGGTGCGAGAGGAGATGCAGATGAATCCTATGTGAAGTAAATACTTTGCAGCGTCATAATTAAGGCTTTACAGATAATATGCATGTAAAGCACCATGTGTGATAATCTTAACAACTGCATTATATCTGATTGTTTAATCGCTATACACTACTGCAAGTTCAGTTCACGTTAAAGCTGCATCCGAAAGGTGGCAATTCAACTTCAGAGGATGTAGTTTGTGGTGCTGCTAAACTGGACTGAATTAAAACACAAAAGGGTTTTTTTCTGTACACAAAAACATGTGCCGGTGCAACACAATACAACTCAACAGGCCTACAAACCACAGCCTTGAAAATGAAAACACAGCCCCCGTGCTTTGCGAGGCTACGGTTCAGAGCAGGACTGCTACATTAGAGTGCATTCATTTTCACCGGTGTATATAACGTGTATGTGCAGATAATGATGACGCCGGCTGATGAATAGCCTGGGCACTCATGACGAATAATGCAGATCTGGGCACGGATGAGAAGAATGGAGAGGAGAGATAAATGCTGAAACAAAGAAAATGTCTAAATGAGCAGGACCTTGTGTGGATTTAGACAAAAAAAATATATATAGCAAAAGATACATAAGGTTTTTAAATAATTCTTAAGTGTCCACATATGTGGACATAAGTACCAGCCAGTCTGACAAGTAGTAGTTCGACAAGAGACGACGTAAACGGACACTATAGAATAATGACAATCACCCTTTACTTTCATTGATTTTTTTTTTAAGCTGCATTTTTCAAATCTCCTAAAATTTCCCCACCAAAAAAGTGCAATGCAAACTCAGAAATGTAAGATGGAAATTCATAATATAGGTGCATGAATAAGACTTGTGGAAAATATAAACACTGGTGTGTTTTTAGTAAGGAACGGAGATAACTATAAATGTCTCCTTCCACAGTTGTAGATGACATTTTCAGCTGTTATTTCTTTTTGGGGAAAAAAAAACACAGCTAAGAAAGTCTGAAAATAAATTTAAAGATTTAAATAGTAGTCTAAGTAGGTAGGTACTGAAGCCTTTCATTTACTTGGTGCACTTTAGTGGTCTGTTAATTCTCAGTGAGTGGGTAGCGGGACTTTTTGTGGGACGTTACATTCAGAACTTTTTTTTCATGCATTAAAGAGAAAAAAAACTTAAGCAACATGTTCACAACCTTGAGTCCTAGCAAATCCCCAAACAAATGAGAAAACAAATGGCTTTAACTGCCACATATCTTCAGGATGCTGCCGTCTACAGAGAAGGGACACGCTAATGTCCTCCTAGACGCTGAAAAATAAAATAAACGAAGACAATCTGGGTCACACGGGAGGCTGACAGTTTGCACACACACACACACACACATGCAGCCGAACCAGGAAAACGGCTGCACACCGAGTTCTATATGCGAAAGAGCAACTATAGAAACTCCTCCCAGCCAATCGGAGCCCAGCGTTAAAAGCCTCCTGGCCAATCAGAAGGCACGGCTACTCTATAGGCTCCTTAATCTCCAGTTTCTTTCTCATTACTGCTGAAAAAATTTCAAGAATTTAGGTCCAACGGGCAATGCCTTCACCCCACCCTCCTCCGTCTCTCTCTCCCCCTCTCATTTTCTCACACACACACACACCTATCCTGCAGGCAAAAGTGTTTTGGTGGCGTGTCGTATCGAGGTAAAGGGTGGAAGGTCATAAAAAAAAAAAAAGGTAAACAAGAACGAGAGACAAACAGGAAAGGAAGGAAACTAAAAGGACCGGTCAAGTCTTTAAAAGGATTATACTTCAGATTAGAAAACAGTTTTCCCCAAAATTTCCTGATTCTCAATTCGAAAATGGTTTGAACTGCACATACAAACAATGGTCCTAAAAGTTGTGCACAAAAAGCAAATGATGATATATGTCCACTTTGTTTTGTTCGCGCAAAATCCACTTTGGTGCGCAGATTAAGCGTAGCTTTGTCCCCTTTGTCTGACGGTTTATACAAGAGGCCTGTTGTTCTCGGAAAAACAGAAGCGGAAGTGGAGGAGCTGCAGGAAAATGTCTGCAATCCGTTCAGCTCAGTTTTACTTCCATCAGCAGACGGGAACACGAGAAAGGAAGTGCATGAAAGTGGAGCTTCCACGTAAAGAGAGCTTCATCAGAAAAAGATGATTTAATTAGTGGATTTTTTTTTTTTTATAATTTTTTTTTTTTTTTAAAAGAGTGTTTAATTATCCTCACATCAAAGCTCCATTGTTTAATCTAAAGTTAACTTTTCAAGAAATGTGGGACGACTCATTCCTTCAAATTAAGAGAAATCAAAAACATTTCTCCCTCCACTATTTATATTTTTAAATAACAAAATTTTAATTCGGGATATTTTTGCACAGTTTCTTCATGGAATAAGCCTTTTCCAGCTCTGATTTTATTTTATTGTTTTGCTCATTCTGCTGACAGCAACAAAGTTTTGAATGAGTCCAACAGCTGTATAAAATACACCACCATGATTCATTCTTCACTCGTCTAAAACTCAGAATCTGTTCCTGCGTTTTTGTTTTTTGGTTTTTTTTCTTGCTCTTAAACACGATCCACATAATCTATGTGCAGCTGCTGGACGGAAGTTTTCTAAACTTTTGGAGTGGAGTTAACGGATATCACAAAATAATGGATTCAGGTTTATTTCAGAGACGGATCAAATCAAATACTAGAGCCCAGGGGGTTTTATTGTAGGCAAATAAATAAAAAAAATTCTAACCACTTCCGTTTCTGCCGAAATTTTATGTAAAACAGATGATGCTTGGAACATATGTTTGACTTCCTGTTGCCAGTAGGTGGCGCTCTGATGATAAGTCAAATTTGGCACACGTGTACCTTACATTAACAACAATTTCCTGTTTAACAGCTAAAACAGAGTTGTTGCCGAAGGAAAAAGAGACTTTCAAACTGCACAGGCTTCTTCAAAATGGCTGACTTCCTGTGGGACCTGGGGTTTGGCTCCAATTACGTTTTTTTAAAGTCTGAACAAGATACACATGCCCACCAAATTTGGTTAAATCAAGTTGTTAGGGGTACAACTTTGATATTTCTTGTAAGATGCAACAAAGCAATATTTTTTATACATAATAATAAGCAATTCTCAGACTATAAACTGAGTCTGACAGCCGTCATGACACAAATCCTCTTTCTTATCACGTTCTTATCAGACTAAGAGCTTCAGACCACCCAACAGTTCCTCAAAACCGTGCAGCAAATTGCCAACACCAGTCAAAGAAAGCGTTAGATCTTACAACTGCCATCCACCCGTCCTTTGCAAACAAAAGTTGGGGCAGAACAACCTTAATTTTCATTTGCAGCAACAACAAAAAAAAGCACTGCAATCCCTAAAAGCCGACTTAAACAATCAAAATGTTGGTAGTAAGGCAGCCACAGAGCGATTATTAAAATGATTTTTTGTTTGTCACCTCGACCGCTCAGCCCGTTATAATTATGCACAATAACCGCTCACGTCTCAGCTCACTCGTCACACATGACACTGTCAAAGTGTAGATAAGATGGAGACCTTGAAGCCAGATCTCTTTTGAGTACGCTTGTTTTCTACCTTCAGACCTGGTGCATGACCAGTGTGCATGAAAGCAGGAGGAGAGATCTGTGCATTCAGGATCTCAGGATGGTGACGGTGATGGTGTAATTACTGTGATATGAGGGAAAGTGATGCTTCGCTGGAGTTTCAAACCAATATTTGCCTTCGTTAAAGTTTTATTAATGTAATCGTCCCAAAATTGACACAGATTCTGGCATTAATGTTAAATTCATTTAAATATTTGGATGTTAGCTCTTCGTAGCTTTAATTCAAAACAAATCGTGTTTTTGCTCAATTAAACAAAAGACCGGGCTGCTGCTTAATCGGAGGAAAAACATATACACCTGCTTAAATCGACATAATTAGCGCAAAAGATTATAATTATGCTATCTGGTCGTGTGATTAATCCAACAAACGACAGGTTCACGCAGTAAGCTCTGTGTATTTTGCACGGTGTTAATTCAGATTTTGCTTTTCAAAATAAGCCAGAGAGAAACATGGACACGGAGTCAAGTGCATCTGGTCGACTCTGGTCGGAAAACACTTCATGTAATGAAAATGTGATTGAATTTACATGCATTTGCAAGACAATACGGAGCCTTGAATTCAAATCAGGCAAGTTCCTGTAGAAATTTTGTTTCTGAATTGAACAAAATCACTCAGGAGCAACAGAATGTATTTTAAAGTTTTTACGGCGATATACTTTGGACATAATTAAATGTACGACAAAATGCACTCCATAATAATTGGTGAAAATACAGAAAAAGTTGAAGCACAGAAAAGTATCTGAATCCTGAAGTCCTGGATTCTTCACATCCAGCATCAACTAAATCAAAGTTTAATTTTTTTTTTTATGTGCACGAGAAAAAAAAAAAACGTCCTCTGCACACCGGACCAGCACACGCACGTCCTGGAGTCTCCCATTCGATGAAATGACTGGACGCTGACCGGGGCAGGGCTCGTGTACATGCACACACGAGGGGGGCCCCATCCACCACGAAAGGCCCGACCCCTGGGCCCCACTATCCCTCCTCCTCCTCCTCCTCCTCCTCCTCCTCCTCCTCCTCCTCCACAACAACCCCTCCCTGCTTCTTTCTTTCTCTTCATTTCTTGATCGTTCCTCCCGACCCACCCCCACCCATCCGCCGCTTGCAATTCATCGCCACTAGCATGTATGCATGCATGCGTGTGTGTGTGTGTGCTGGTGGCGTGCGTGCACCCAGATGTGCGTGCGTGTGTACAATTTATTTTTAGTGAGCGAAAGAGTGAGAGATGGAGCCAGAATGGAGGAGGGTGGGGTGTGGTGGAGGTGGAGGGGAGGGTGGCAAAAGACACAGAGGGAAAGAAAGAGAGAGGGAGGACAGATGGTTTGAACCAGAGAGAAGAAACAATCAGAAAGATGGGGCGGAGGAGGTGGAAGGGGGGAGGGGGGTCTTCTTAAAGAGACAGGGCTCATTTACCCCTTCACCTACATAAAGCTCCCATGCATCTCCGCTATCCCCTTTCCTTCACTTTCCTCTCATTTTTTCCACCCTCTCCTCCTCTTATTTTGGCTCGGGGACAATGGGCTTTTGTCGTGACATTCTGCCTTAAATCTTCACGTCGAGATCTCCTTTTCTTTGAGCCCATTACCGCTGAACCGCCGGCTCCTTATTTCCATGCTAAAAATAAACGCCAATGTAAAAAAGACGTATCTGCTTCTGCAGCAGAAGCTGAGATATCCTTTTATTCCCGCAATCTAAAAACCACTGGAGCAAACTACATTTCCCACAATGCAACTGGATTCGGCTTCTTTTTTTTTTTAAATGAAAATCTTTAAAACCATTTGACCTACATTAGAAAAATAGTACTTCTGTGAAGTCGGCCTCAAGCCGGCCTCAAGCAGGACAAGCTACTTTTTCTGTTTTTTGAGCGCGTTTCTACTCTTCACTTTTATTTATGTGGTGTCAAAAACTAAAGTTTGAGAGGCCCAGAGCAAGCACCAAGCTTGCGGAGGCAATCTTGTGCAGGTCTCAGCTCATGTGGGGGGGGGGGGACCCTCCTGCTTGAGGCCGAGCTTCTACTCATCAACCATCCCTGCATCCGCACTAATCTCTTCCTGCTCATCGATTTCATTCATCAGATAAAACGAGTCAGTGCTATATACATATATATGCAAGGGAAGCAAAACTGAGCTAAAAAACAAGAACTAAAAAGGCCAGTCCTAAGTAATAAACCTGAAACTAAGATAACAGAGATAATGAGTGCATCAAGTGACACTTGTTAAAAAGTTGATGTGGCAAGGGGAGGAAAAAAACATGTGAAACTGAAACCTTTTTTATTGATTGAGGTCAGATATTCTGTGCAAAGGTAAGTCCTTCCTCCTGTGAAAACATGATCCTAATGTGACTGCACTGCAAGAAGGGGGGGGGGGGGGGGGGCTACTCTGCGTAAAAATCCATGAGAACAAACTCAGAGCCAGTGGTGGAAGTTACTTAGTTGAACGCGACAAAAATGCTGCACAGGAGGGCTGCAGACGATGCACTTACTTACTAAACTGTAGCCGTGGTTGTGACAGATATGTATTACGGCCGACTTCAAAATATCCAACACTATCCCTCTAAGATGATTACCACAGAGACGAAGAACACGGCTGTCTTCTGTCGCCGCTTTACAACCACTTCTCCGTCTCTCTCCCCAAGACAATTGATGGTTTAATGCAAATAGAGGACACAAACCCAAACCACAGGCTACATTCATGGACCGCAGATACACCAGCAGACAAACAATGCAGCGTAGCGGCAGCAGCCCCCCCCCCACGGTCTAATCAGATTGCAGCTATCTCCCAAACTGTTTGTCCAGAGCGCTCTAGAAAAGCAGTGGAGCTGACAACAAAATTTAAAACACATGCAGCCATCTCAGCGTCGCTCTCGCCGGGTCCCCTCATCCGCCCGTCTGTGTGCTTTCTAGCGCTCTGCCTCGGCTCGCCTGCTGAAAGAGAACATGGCAACACGCCAGGGGAGAGCGAGGGAAGGGAAAACAAGGGAGAAAGAAATGGACATACTGTACCAGGGAGGGGTGGAGGAAAAGGAGAGCGAGTGAACAGAGAGAAAGAGAGAGAGACGGATAAAGTCAAAGCATGCGTGTGAGCAAGCGAGGCAGGGACGACCTATCGGGTCCTCTGGTCTCGGCGCCGGCGAACGCCCCCCCCCCCCCCCCCCCCCTCCACCGCCACCCCCCACTCACGCAGGTGCTGCCGCCAGACGATTGGTCGCACCCCCCTTGATCCCTCCGCCCACTGTCCCCTCCTCCTCCGACTCCTCGCCAGCCATGAGAGGGGAGGAAATCAAACCACAGTTTGCCTCTCCTTCTCCAAGCCTCTCTCTCAAACACAGCTCTCTGCATGCAGGACACTCGGAAGAGGAATTCCAGGCATAGATGAACAATATGACTCAATCCAGCTTCTTTATGTGAATATATCTCTATGTATATCTACTTGCAAACTGCTGACTAATGCATTTCTGAAACCAATCTCATCTTATTTGAAGTGCTTCCTGCACAGACATCATACAGCCATTTATATTCAACAGCACATGCACCAAAACTATATTTTACTCAAAAAATGTGCAGGGCGTTTTCAACAAACGGTAATAGATGTTCTCCTCTATCGTGTCTTAACCCCTTCGAGGCTTGACTCACATGCTTTAGCAGGTATTTATTTCATTTTTTCTATTGATTGGGATTTCATTTGGGATCCTCTGTACACTGAAGCTGAAGCGTCCTTGAGCCAATCTCCCCCACCACCACCACCAGCACCAGCAGCAGCAGCTCCGGTGGACCCCGACCTTCCTGCTTCACACATGAGGACTGAACAAGTTGTCCATCACTGAGAGAACAGTGTGAATATAATGTAAAAACAAAACTGAGCCAATCGTAATCGACAAATAAAGGAACTTTTGCATGAAATGGTTTAGCATGTAGCGAGAAAAATATGAGAATTTGCATGGGTGTTCAGAAGATGAGGGACGCAGAAAATCGGGGTGTAACTCTAAGCTATGGTTAAATGCTTTTGTTACAAATGCAATGTTAACAGGAAGTTAGAAATTATTCATCGTCTGTTGCTATTCGCCATTTACACTAGTTAAACGTGGCAGCGTCTTATACAAAGTGTAATATTTGATAATGTGAAACCAGTTAGACTACAAATACCACCTAGCGCGTCACACCTGATTTGCGGGATTTCCTCAAATTTCTTAGCTAACGGCTGTTGAGGCGGCGCAAACACTGAAAACGGTGCCAGTCAATTAATACAAAATGTATCCGTTTGATTTGACTAATTAAACGACATATCCTGGCTTGTTTGAACGCTTCGTCATCCTTCGTGTGGAGCGACTGCAAATGCTTCAAAATAAAGGCACTGCGTTGAGACTTGAAACCTGAAACATCGAGGGGGGAGGAGCTTTTAATTTGAAATGCTTAAAGGGGAAGTGTTGGGTTTACATTAAACAGCTGGAAGTGGTAACTTCTACGAGGCAAGGATTTCTACTAAAATATAGCAATTATTTTTTTTATTACACTTGTCAAACAGGAGACATGTCTCTAATCTGAGTTAAATAAAGGCTTCTGCAGTAGAGGTAAATAATGACCCTGTCACTATTTGAGGAAATAACAGATTTTAAACCTTCCAGAAAAGAAAAAAAAATATATTGTACATTAATAATATTTGAACCCATCCTTCAAAAAATGAAATAAAATATGTATTTAAATGGACCTAGTCTATTTTAGGTAATGGTGAGACCAAAAGACACATAACTATCTCACTGCAGCATTTATTATTTTTTTTAAATAATCTACGGTCAGGTCGTGGCTACAAGGCGACGAGGCTTCAGCGCTACATCAGAACACCTGTGCAGCATCGGTAAAGCCTTTTCCTGCCCTATCAGCACATCTATAATACCCGTTTCTCTGCAGCAATGATAAATGGGGTGGGGGGGTTCTTAAGCAAGAGTAGCAGTGAGAGCCTTGCACTTCAAATAAAGGAGTGGAGGCTGTCGTCCTGGGCCACTATTTACCCAGCTACACTTGTCCTACCTGGGGCATTGCTTACAGCTCAGATCTCGTGGCTGAGCTCAGTGTTTGACATAACCTATTTTCCTCTTTTGGAGCACGGCGGCGCAATCGAATCAAAGACACTTGTTCTGTTTCAACACATGTACAATTCAAGCGAGTATTGTAGCGACTGTACGTCCCCGGTACCTGAAGAAGAATCTGACGGCGGCAAAGGATGCTTCAAGATTACACTTACACTTAATATTTTAGTTACTTCAGCCTCGTTGAGGTTGTAGGAGGATAAAATGGCTGCTCAGATCTTGAAGATATATAATGAGGACTGACAACTGCTTCATTTTAAAAGGATGACAAGCCAAAACTAGTGGACCTGTTTGATAGACAAGGCAAACCCTTCAGAGATGTGGTTGAAAGCTTATTGGACCTTCATTTCATTTTGATTTAATTTTTTGTCAATCTGAAACCCTAAAACTAAAAACTAAAAAGCAAAATGCTAGTGTACTGCTGTAAAAAAAAGCAACTAGGAAAATTTTAGATGTGAAAATATGAGGATTATAGAGGAACTTGATAGTTGGTTAACACTTTTGATATCCCAGTCAGCAAGCAGACATAATCTACAGCTTGTCTGCCACGATAGTTTTTCGCAATGCAAACCATAGTAGAGCCGTTTAAAAAAAAAAAAACACACACACAGTGGTGACAGAGGATATGTTGACATGCCCCACATTTTAAAACTGCAGATTTGGGTTAAATCTTTTGATAACAGTTACGGAGCACAGAGAGCAGCGATCGAGATGATTTGCAACGGTTTGTCAGGAAGAGCGCGGTGGACAAGAGCGACTGCGCGTCTGGTGGTAGCATAGGTGAAGAGGATGCAAGGTGAGGGTGAGGTTTTGTACCTGAACACGCATACACATTCATGAGAAACCTTCCTGCGTGCATGGCGGCGGTTTTAGTCTAAGCACACAGGAAAGCATCGCGATTGTTACGAGAGAAGATGCTGCCCACTGCAAAGATTAATGTTTCTCATTTAAAAAGAAATAACACATTGGTTTACAATTAAAATTGAATCGATTATCAAAGCAGAAAACTACATTTGACTGGTTTAAAGCTCCGCCTGAAGCTTTTTGATGGACGACAGCGGTCGATGGTATGCACCAGTTCCTATTTTGGCACCAAAAGCCAGACAAATGAGCCAAATTGAAGGTGAGCTTTGGTCACGCCAAATACCACAGCTATGAAATCAGAGGGAAGACGGTTCGCAAACAAGCCCTGCACTGCATTCACAGCTAAATCAAGACAATAGAGGACTCTACCCACCAAGCATGGAGGCAAGGAGAAATCTGTTCCAGCAGCGTGGATGGCGACTGGTAGGTTCACCAAGGGGACGTGGCGAGCGCTTTTATTTTAAAAAAAGAAATGCTCCCATCTATCCTCCACCCGTTCACACAGTCAGAACAATTAGCTTCAATGTCACATTGGACCAGCCAACGACTTCTGTACTGTAAACACTTCTCCTCTAATCTACGCCACCTGAGAGACGTTCGGTGCAGTTACAGATCAAGAGACTATTGTTCAGGAAAATCACCTGAAGGGTGCAGAAGATTATCCGCAACAATTTTTAAACAGCGAACAGGTCGTTGAGGAGATTCCGATTTATCTCGGTGTCACGTCCACTCCGCGCGCAAATCATAACAAGTAAAACAGAAACATGGGCAGCAGCAAATGTTAAAGTGTCACATTCCTAGAGCCACCCTGTGCATTGTGTGTTTTTTTTTTCCTTGGAGGCTGCAAAACGGCATTGTTCTTAGAGCAAATACGCCAAATCCGATCCAATTAGCAGCACTAGCGCTAGTTAAAGATAAAAACTAGATTTAATAGTCAGAAACTCGTCATATTCAACACCTTGACTGTCAACATACCCTCGTTAGCAGCACACCAGCACACACACACGCCTGCTTCCAGAAATCAAAAGTGTTAACAGCAAAGAAAAATTTCTGAAACTGAAAATTGTCACAACACTGATGATTACACAGGCATACAGCATCTAATCACAACAGACATCTGAATAAAGTCTTACATGTATATTAAGGTACATCTGATACTTACTTATTTTAATGAAATTACTTCACGGAGTATAATTTGCTCTGAAATATTCCTGTGTAGGATTTAAAACAAAAACATGGGGACAGTTCCGTGTAAAGTTATATCACTAAGTTACAAAATATATTGAAGTAGTAGGATCCATCGCCAAAGTTATGGAAATAACAAATAGCTTGCATTTAAATTTATTCTTTTTTTTTTTTTGAAATACAAAACTGATATGCCAGATTATATATTTATTTCTTCTTTGGCACCTTTCTGGTCAACATGGTTCAGTCCAATGGCTCACAAGGACCTGCCCAGGTGTAGATGCAACCTAGGCTCCATTCATGTACATCCACAAACTGTACACATTACTTCTGATTGTTTGAGTTAACATCAGCACACTCCAAATTGAGCAACTTGCCATTCTAGCCACTAGCCGACGAGCCAAGTTACAGCACAAGAACACCTTTGAGTCGTGGAAATTCGATAAGATTTCCCTCCTGAAATCAGAACAGAGCTCCAACGCGGCTGTAAAGAGTAACGCTTGTTTACCAGGCTTTAAAAAATAAAAAATGGCTGCCAATATGATCACGCACAAGAGTGAAACCTGAGTAACAGCTACAGACTCCTTAGTCATCCATGTAAAACAAAGTACCTCCCTCAAACGTGTTATTCGGTGTGTAGAAGTATTGTAGTGAGGTTTACACTTCCCAGTTTAAATGTATATTTTAGGGCTTTTAGCTTTAACGCCCAGTGAAAAAACTTTCGCACTTCTTTGACAAACTAAAGTAGTTGCATGTTTATTTCATTTTGAATAGAACAGAATAGAATAAAACTTTATTGTACACCAAGGTGGAAATTTGGCTTCGGCTCACCAACACAGAAGACACAGAGTACTAAAATACAATAGTTGACAAATACACACAGCATTATACCGACATAATAATAAATACACTGAGACAGCGGATGGCAGTTCAAGTCACTACATGTGGATTGGTCACTTTCAAACTATTACAATATTTTAACTATTATATTTCAAGATTATCCTTTCGGACCACTGTCAACTCTAAACAGATTATCCTTAAGTTCTTGGTTCCTACAGCTAAATGTGAACTAGCAGACTGAGTCTACAAGATTTTTGACTGCCCAATAACTTGATTATTATTATTTATTTATTTTTTTAATCAAGAATTGGAGACCCTCAAGGGCAAACTCTTTCTTTCCTCCACCTTTCATTTAAGTATTTATCTGCGGGCTATAAGTAGTTATTTTAATGGGATTTTGGGTGGGTGCTGTTTTGGGATTCGCTTTACGCCCACAATGGGCATTCTATACATTTTTTTTCCCCCCTCTCCAAAGACTGGTGGCTTGTTCCCTCTGAGCTCCCCCACCAACCCACACACAATTCAACCCCCCACGCTCCCTTCTGACTCCCTTCCCTCTCTTCCTCTACCGCCTTGGCTTCCACAAACACTCTGCAGCCTGACACACATTTTCTGCTAGCTTCCTGACTGCGTTTATCTCAGAAATTTTAAACGTGACCATTTCCACACATACACAACATACATGTCCACAGCATGTTCAGGGGGGGCAGCCACGGCCAGCAACCCCCCGCAGCTTTCTGCTTTCAGAAGTGACACTTGCAGAATACAAAAGAAGGAATCGCACCCTGGATCTCCTAGTTGCAGGGCTCTCTCCATTTGAATACCCACCACTCCCACACAAACACCACCATTGATGTTTCATTTAAAAAAAAAACATCACTTTTAAGGTTTTTAAATCAGCAGCAACTGTGTCTTTTTAAACCAAATCCTGCAAAGGACTCCTCTGACGTTAAGAAAGCCACACCCCACACACACACACACAGCACCAACATACCTGCAAACTTTAAAACAGTTTGAGACTAGTCACATTCAAATTATAAAATAGCATCACCTTTTCCAGGTTGAATACAATCCTGCGACATTTAATACAGTAAATTATTTTTGCCTGTTTATTTCTGGTAAAAGCACACCTCTTCAAAAACTCAAATTAACGTGCTGCTGGGACGTTTTAAACATTTACGAAAATATGTACGTAAAATTAAGTGTTCAAACATCTCACAAACGTAGTCAAGCATTTAAACACGATCATTTTGGGACATAGTTTGGGATAATTGGTTGGCAAGTAAGCGAACGGCCATTTTATAAGTTGATAGGCGTCCAAAATTATTTTAACGTATTAACCCTCTCCTTCAGCGTTCGTTTTCAACAAGAACACGTAAAGTGTTGTGCTGGTACAGGGTGAACCGGCGGTGAAGAGACCCGGAACGACACAACAGTGGGGAAGGAGAAGGAAAAAAAAAAAGCAGCAGCCTTACTGATTCATTCAGAGCTGCGCCATTTTGCCCTCACTGCCTGACGTGGAGTGACTCCACTCTGCGTGGACGCACCACGTGTTATGGAGGCCTCCGCTCGCCCACGGTGGCCCCCCTGCACTCACAAATCACCTTTATCATTATGGCTCTTCAAGGTTACCATAGAGAAGGTCTGGGACGCTCTTCGCGCAAACCCCTGCGCCATCAGAATAATTCACAGACCCGCTGGGAGATTACAAGAAATTACAGACTGCTGCCATGTTGGGTTTCCTGATCGTGGCGAGTTTTGACAACAATTTGCGAGATTCTGCCACAGCGCCTACAGCGCCATTCGTGCACAGAAAGAGCACACTACTGTTGTATTTGTGCAACAGCCATGTTGCAACGTTTCCACTGCGCACCTCCTGGTTCAGGGGCGTGCGCCCAAAAAACGCTCTAATTCAAATATTTCGCCACGTTCACACAAAATCACCTTTACTGTCGACTACACCAAATGCTTGTATTTATTTCAAACCAACGCTGTGCACGTAGGATGGAATCTACGCTCACTGGCCATTTTGATCATGGGACGCGCACACACACACACATGTAGCCAAATGGCGGAACATGGAGAAGTCTGCTCATTGCTCACCTCGTATCTGTGCCAAAGGTTACAACAGCCTCGAATGATGAGCTATAGGGGAATTTTATACTGCTGTATAAAGAAGGTCCAGCCTGGCTCTCGAAACACATCTCATGAGCAATTTACGTCCATACGTTCCTCTCTCAATTTTTTTTTTTTTTTTTTTTTTTTTTACGTCAAAGCTACAGGTACCACTGATATAATCCAGACATAGCACTATGAGTGATTTACACCAAAATCCTATTTTAATTTTAACCCACATTTGACAACAAGAGGTTAAAATTACAGAAATTAAAATATTAAAAGACACAAGGGTGTTTTAGCGAGAAATGTGTGATTCACGTAAAAAAAAAATACATATATTTTATTAAACTATTATGAGTTCCATTGAATGACATAAACATTTTTGTTTTCTTGAAAGTATTTTACAAAGTCAGATATATATTCAAAATAATTTGAGTTTAACACGAATCCGTTCTAACTCATTAATTTTTTTAAAGGGATTTGAAGACTCACACACACACGCGTTAACAATCAATTACGCCAAAAGCTACGTGAATGGAAATAATGCGGAAATCAACATTAATGCATATGGGCTAGAGTTTAAAAAGTTGTCCAGGATTATAAACACACACACACATACAACATCATACACCACAGGTTACTACACATAGTTCACAGCATACGTCTCGCAGTGTATTTTTAAACACGTTAAAGCAATTGTATATACGTATACACGTGTGTGTATACGCACAGGACGTCCTTATAGCATTTCTGATGACTTCGCAAACAGTAGTACCCACTACGTGCTCGCTGGACTCGCCCAGCACCACTCAACCAACACCAGCCTTGCAAAACGACCAGTAAAATCTCCAGCAAGCTGACACACTTCCACAGCAATGGCCGACAAAGTTCAGGCTCCGCACCGTCAGCCCCCCCACCACCAACAACATACAAATAATAAAATACAATAAAAACTAGCCACTGCTAGCATCCAAATGGAGACAATGAAGACGCACGGACGGGTCTCCATTTAACACTCATTAATCAGTGTTTTCAATTTGAACTCCGTGAGAGACAAGAGGCCTGTAACACAAGGTGATGCAACACATGAAAGGTTTTTTTTTTTCAAGAGAGCAAGCTATATGAGGGGGAGGGGTGGTGGAAATGCCTGAATGCTGTTTTGTACCTTTGCTTCTTGGGGACGGAGTGCTCGACCTCGATACGTTTTCCGTGAAGCTCCACTTTACCTGAAAAGAATAAATAATAAATAAATAAATAGATTCAGGGCACAGGGTGGCTACATGCTAACTGTTTACTAGCTGTGCAGGCCTATTGGGGAGGAAGGTGGGGTGCTGTAGGTTATTCTTCGTAGCGTAGAGGACAGCTACTAACTTTTTTTCCCTTTAAACCCCAAAACCTAAGGCTTACCAAAGCAGTATAAGGGGAAATGGAAAAGTGAGAGGCGGACATGTTCAAAGGGCCCAACTCAGAAGTCATGGAGCAAGTGAACAGAAGAGGCACGTCACTTTACGTTTCCACCAAAAGCCTTGTTAAATCACACGTAGCTTGTGAATGTGACAGCCACGAGGATATTAATATTACTTAACAATGTTTGAAATGTGATTTATAAAAAATATTTAAAAAGGGGGCTATCTTGGGAGTTTCACGTTGGAGGAGAGGACTGGCATGGCGACCTTGCCTCCTCTTCACGTTACATAGGAAATCGTGAGAAACGGGCTTCAAAACAGAAAGAGAGAGTTTTACGACAATGCTGCTGCTCGCTAGTTATTTTGGATTCGTGCTGGTGTGAGGCCCGTTTTGGTAAGTACACAGGGTAATGTATTTTTTCATATCTTTGTGTCATAGTGGACTCCCAGCTTAAAGGGGGAGGGGAAGCAGCGAAGCTTCATTCTATATCAGAGGAAAAGGCTAAATTAAACAGTAGTACAGGGGTGCAGGGTATCTAAACGACACCCATGTGCACGCTTTAGCTTCATGGTACAATTAGCATTGGACTGTTCTAATCTCGTTGGGTGAAATCGCAAACAGTGTCAAATGCTCGCCACAGGCTCTGTGTTATAAGCTATAGCTTTACGTTTACACTACTAGTGTCCCTCCCCCCTGCAAAAGTTGAATGGCTCCCCAGGGTGTGTAGGTCTCCACACACACCACTACTCGTTAAGCTAGCATTTATAAAAACAATTTTAATTCATTTGGAGCCTCGGATGTGACCAGGGAGTGAAACTGGGGCATGCAGCCGAAAGGTGGGCATGCAAGCCGGGGTTGTGCACCGGCGTCCACCCGCTAGCATGTGTAGAATGAATGAAACTAAAAGTGCAATGAAGGAGGGTGCCCGGTGGTCACTAGTCAATCCTTAACTCACCAGAAAACGTCTCGATCGCCTTCATGGCCCACTGATCGTCCGGACAATCCACAAACGCATAGCCGGTTTTCATTAGAAACTGTCCGGAGTATTGGATCTTGTGTTCGTCAAAGGTTTTTCCTAAGTCCTCGGCAGTCACGCTTTCGCCTAGATTTCCAATGTATAGCTTGTGCATGGTGGAAATTGTTTATCCGAGTCCTCCCAAAAAAAATAAAATAAAAAACAAAAATAAACAAAGCCCAAAATAACTGAAACTGACGCCAGCAAAAGAAAAGTTTCTCTCCTGAATTTGCAAATAGCGCAACAAGATATTGCCACACTCGCTCGCACTAACAGAAAGTGGAAATCGCACGCCGGAGTGCAGGAAAAAAAAAACGCCTACAAAAAGAAATTCAATTAAAATAAAAAATAAAATTTCAAATCAGGCGGCCGTAAATCCAGTTGAATAAATGGAGCAGGAGAAGAAAATGAAATCCCTTGACTTCCAGCCGGCCCCAGCAGAGAAATAAAGCAGCAGCCTATAGCCTCGCTTTCGCACTGTGGAGGAGGTGTACTGGGTGGGTTTGATGATGGGTTTATGGTGGAGGAGTGGGAAAAACTATGGCGGGATCAGATCGGGAGAAATGTTTTCCTCTCTCTCCGCCTCGCTCGCTCGCTCGCTCTCTCTCTCTCTCTCTCTCTCTCTAGTTTTCTACCCGTCCCTCTCTCAGTGATCCGCCCGCTGTCGGCAGAGGGGTGACGCGCCGCCCCTTCACCGACTCTAATTCACGTTTTTTTTCCCTTTTTTTTTTTTTTTTTTTTGTTTGCAAAGAGGAAACCACGTGGTCTATTTGGAGTAGGTTAGAGAGAGGAGGAAGGGGAGGAGGCATCCCCCTCTCATCCTAGGGTATTCACCAGATGAGTTTGTGTTCATGTGTGCGCGCATGGGCACACAAGCCTCCTAATTCCTTGCTGTGTTCCCATACGTACTGTACTCGTGCACGGCGCAGTTTTTGGCTTTTACGCAACATACGTAGGCTCGCATACGTAACTCGCTGCTCGTGCGGGCGAAGATTAGGCTATATAGAGAGCCAAGAGCGGACAGCCTTGTAGGCGTCGAACTGTTGTTGTTTTTTTTATTACTTCCACTCATTTCGCCCATCACCCCGCGCCTTGCCAGCTGAAGGCCAAAAACGTTTCACATTTAAATAACAAGACGCCGTCACCTAAATCTACAGCACCCCCACACCCCTCCAGTCGTCCCCGCCCTCCGTATGCATATGATGTGTGGTAAAGAAGTTAGTTGACATGATGTTACATAAATGACCTGTAGTGAACCTCTTGGCTGTTGGGAGCAGCGGAACAAAAGGTCCAGGGCCCCAATTTTTGCTTCAGGGGCCGCAGGGGTGCTGCTACCGGATCCCGTGGAAACCCTCATACGCACTTTGATGGGTTGCACTGTTGCGTGCACCATGGGCTGAAACAATGTTTCCAAAATGGCGGCATCGTCCTCCGATTTGTGACGTTTTTTACCCATGAAAATACACCAACTCGCCATATCATTAGGTACACCTAGTGAAAACGAATAGACTAAATTCCTGCACTTTATCCTAGTTTAACAGATGCATTTACTGAAAAATAACTGGGAGAGTTCATGTGTTTTTGGCTAACTGTTTTTTTTAGTACTACTGAAGTGTATTGTGTTGTACTGACACATGTTTCTATTACCTTTCCACCACCGTCCTTACTTTGTTTTCAGCACTGATTAACGTCATGAATGGACTGTTAGAATGCATTTTTAGTACTAGTCTACCTAATTAACTTGTGTAAAACAGTACATATTTCCATGGATATTTTAATGTGTGTTATAAAGTCATTAATATCTTTTCTTCTCGTGCATTCCATGCGAACACAACAAATGTGCTAATTTAACAGACCAGGATTAAGTGGATTGCTCCACTCGACCAGGCATGCCCAAGCACTTGCTCATGAACTTCAATAGTCTATTTAATAGAAAATAATTTCAGTGCAATATACTGCAGACATAAACAAAAACAATAATCAATTGAAGATATATGGGTACTTGTCTGACAAAAAACATGTGCTACATATGCTAATATGGGTCTCTCTCTCAGTATGACTTGTCTGTGGACCAAAAGTTTCTAGCCTTAACAAAAAAATAAATAAATCTCAAATGCAGTAATGCGGGATGCTGTCAACATAAAAATACACAGGCTATATGGACCTGAACCTCAAGACCTTGGTCAGTCTGATAGAATAGAGGCTAGCGAGCGTAGGCTAGCAACCATAGCCTCACACAGTAAGAGGCTAGCTTAGCTAAGCTTGGGTTGCTGGTCACTTGTTTGAGTCAATCAGAATCCCTGCCATACAAATAGTAGTTCACCAAGTCTTCTCATTTGTAATTCTGTAATAAAACACAACTATTATGAATCTGTTTCTTCTGTTTGTTGTTTTAGTTTATCCACTTAACTACAGAGTTGATGAAGTTCAGAAAACCGTGCATGGATTGAGGCAACTGGAACCAGGATTGTCTTCAGCTTGCAGATCTTTATTTAGAGGTATTTTAAAAATATATATATATCTATATTAGGTATTTTATATAGTCCATTGACAAAGTAGCATAGTACTGGGTATTAAAATAATTCAGCAGAGGCTGGGGATATATAGGCGAGATGGAAGGAAATCCTCCTCCTGGCAATTTGCACTCTGGCTGCAAAACAATGTTAAGGCTGTTGTAGCTATAGGCGACTCATAGTTGGCATTAAACTGCACCACCCCTCTGCTTTTAAGACACTTTATGTCATTCTTAACCAGTATATGATAACCAGAGTTAAAGTACAACTTTAGCAGTGGGCCGCACCCCAGCAGGCATGTTGGCTTCCTCAGTATTTAGCATGTATCTCCATGTGGAGTGCAGAGGAAATAGCAGTATGGCGCAGTGGCTGCGCTACAGCGCCACGCACCACACATCCCTCTCAAAATGGAGGGCAGTGACTGATGCACAGGCCTCCTTCCCCTCCCCTCCCCACCCCACCCCACTCACAGAGTTTGGCTGTGGTTCACATTGGCGCGCTGTGCGCTCTCCAGTGTGCTCCTATCTCACACTTTCCTGCTTTGGTATGAATTTCCACAAGTCTGGAGTTGGCGTTTAACAGGCTTTGTTTCCTCCGTCTGAGAGGCTGTTGAGACTTTGTAGCCATACTGTATACGCCAGAGGACACATGGCACCGCTGTGCGCTCGCTCGGTTAGAAAATGGAAAATGGCTCCTGTGCACAGGAGCGGTTGTACAGTTGAATGACCATAGGAGAAATTTTGCTGCATTTGGTCGTGTGTGTGGAATTTGGTGAAATTCCCTAAATTTACTTAGTCATCAGTCATCCGGTTGAGTTTTTCTATATGGGAGCTAACCTATGGTTCAGTCGATGACGTGATTAATTTGAGGTGTAGTTAAATATAGACACTTGCCAAAATATTAGGTACACTTGCGAAAACGGATGGATTTCAATATAATAGTCCCGCACTAAATGCCACTTTGCGACCGTTATGTTCAGCTGACGTCTGAAATGGAGAAAGAGAGGTGGTGATTCAACTGGATGATCGTGCTGGAGGAAGTAGTTTGAGGTGCTGTTAAAACTCAAAAGTGTTTGTTATTTAGCCGAGCTGACTGAATGAAATGTCAGAACACTGCAACACGATATGATTCAACAGAAGCTCTCTGTTGTTTAAAGAAATGCTGAATATATTAATCATCATGAAGCTAATACGTTATATTAGAATACGTCAATTTTCACTGCTGTACCTAATAAACTGGCAAGTGAGTGTATATTACACAAATGTCAGCCACAACCATGTTAAATAGAAGAATAAGGATGTAGAGTAACGTGTAATTGTAGCTGCACAATACATTCCTGCTGTACAGTCAAACGCCTTTTAGAACAACATTTGATTGTCTCCTCAGTCCGCTACAGAATCCGTTTCCACACACACAAGTGTTTCCTTGACCTGATTTGTCTCAAACTACTCTTCCCACCCACTTTCTGGTCAAAGGTTAGAGTCTCCAGGGCTCAAATAACAACAGGCAACATACTTTTGAGACTTCTGGACGAAAGGAGCACGAGTGACTTCTACTAAAACTGGTGTTAAGTTTGAAATATAAAAATAGGAATTCTACACGTGTCTGTGCAAGTTGTGAAAATAGTCGCACATTTGCACTTTATCCTTGACCCAGTGAACCAAATCCATATTATTAACATATTTTTTCCCGCTGCAGAAAAAAAATGATTCCCAATATTGTGTGACCAGCGATCGGCAGATTCACAAAAAGTTTTTTCTTGATGAAGTCTCGCGGCCAGAAGAAACTAAGCCATGATAATAGATAAATAGCGTGGAGGTTATAACCGCTGATGTATGTATAAATGTAAGCCCATTCAGTCCATATTCTGTAATATAAATAAAAAAAAATGCTTATAGTTTCCTCTGCTCTGACCTGGAACTCCTATAAACCTGCCTGATACTTCTTTCTTCCTCTCTCTCTTTTGTAAACACGTCTCAAATGGACCCTGGAGTATTTTATTGTGTGAGAATCGCCATCTTTTAAAGGTAAAGAACACTAAATGTGTACTTTTTTTTATTCTACGTTTTTTAATCTAAACGACAGTAGTGAAGTTGCTTCATTTGTCTGGCTGAGTGTGACGATGTACTTTTCAAACAATGCTGGAGGAAGATTTATTTTTTTAAAGTTCAAAAGTATAAGCCCCTTTTTTTCCTTCCTTGTAAGTAAAAGGTTTTAATGAGTAAAAAGTGTGGTGAGTACTGACACTGTAGCCCCCATGTGAGTGTTGTAGTACAATAGATTCACATGAACCTTCAAATGTCTTCGTTTTCGTCCAACAAAAGCTTGAAAACCAGACTTCTCTGAATGTTAAGACTAAACTAAGTGGACAATCCTTCAAATGAAAGAAGCCGAACGCATCAAATGTTTGGAATGTTTTCATTTTATTTGATGAAGATGCTTCAACAGGGAAAGATTAATTCATTTATTTATTTTTTGTTGAACGCAACATTCATCTTACATGGCAAATGGAGTAAAATGAAAAAAAGAAAAGCACTTTGTTAGTCTTAACTTTAAGACATAAATTCCTCCCCTGCATTAAAAGTAGGTGAATTCATTTGAAAATTACTTTTTTTTCTTTCTACTCACACACACACACAAAAAATGGCATCCCATGGCTCTTGTCTACTCGCAGTCTTCCGTCCTTGTGTATGTTTGTGTGTGCGGGGGGAGGGGCTGCCAGGCGGAGGTCAAACGCTGTGGAGAAACGGGGTGAATTGGGCGGGAATGCAGAAGGAGGAGACAAAGTGCCTGGAAAAGCACGAACGGGTTAATGTTCACCTCCGATTCACCGTCCTCTGCCCTCCACACGTGTAATGTGAGATCACCGCATTGCAGGTAACGTTATTAATCTTGTTGTGTCTTTGAAATGTCGTGTGACGTGGTGTTAATGCGGGTTTTGCCACTTTTTCTTTTCTCTTTTTTTTAACCTAGGCCCTGCCGTCCAACCAGACGCCGAAACACAAACAAAGTGATGTCTCTCTCTGCCTGCTGTTGACCGTTGCATGTTCAGTTCTGTTAGAGCTGAGCCGTCGGGGAAGCAGAGGGTAAACCACAGGTGTCAAACATAGGGCCCGTGGGCCAAAAATGGCCCACCAGATGGTCTAATCTGGCCCACAGCATGTGGCATGTAGCTTTTCAATGGAAATAACTGCTAGTTCTAATTTGTGCACTGTTTTAGTGAGAGAAGTGGACAGGACACAGCAGGACTAAAAGAGCAAACCGCAACATGCCCCAAAATGCACCTTTTTTTCTTTTTTGAAGGATAGTTAATTAAATCTAAACATTCTCTGAAATTTCTTGTTCTTCCTTGCACTACAAAAAATCACAGGTTGTCGTTACTTATAGGTTATTATTCTGTTATGTTACTTGAGATTAAATTGGGCAGCATGTGGCCCCCGAACTTAAATAAGTTAGACAGTACACAGTCAATGATGTAAACTGGTAAAGCCACGCAGAGAACCTGTGCGCAAGTTGTAATTGAAAGATTAGAGGAATTGTGTTATGAATCGCATCGACAGCAACTCCACTATTTACACTCCAAAGAGACGCCGCCTTAAAGGATTAGGCTAGCGACGCTTTACATTGTCATCAAATCCCACGAAGAGACCGACAATATATGTCTAAGCTTGAGATCATCAAAAAAAAAAATAAATCCCCCCCAAATACACACACACATGCTTCAAATCCACACGGGAGCTCACTGTCTGGATTAATCCGCCGCTAAAAATAGTCCCTCGGAGTTAAGAAAGAAACTGCGTGTTTGTGTTTGAGAAGATTTAACCGTGAGCTGAAAGATTACAGAGAAGTTAGGAAGAAACACAATTTTTTTTTGTCTTTTTGTCGGATTATTTTCTTAGAAATGTCAGTCTTGTTTTTTGAGGAGCAAATGCAAAGAGCGGGAAGCAAAATGTTTTT
The DNA here is from genome assembly GCA_005024645.1 of Planiliza haematocheilus. NCBI lineage: Eukaryota > Metazoa > Chordata > Actinopteri > Mugiliformes > Mugilidae > Planiliza > Planiliza haematocheilus. The sequence continues at coordinate 3,436,369 of SRSE01001373.1, forward strand.
ACTTTGGTCCGGTCAGTGAAGGCTTTCAGAGGTCAAATTTAAGCTTTCGGTCTCCTGGTTTGACTGGAAAGTCCTAAAAAGTAGCACAGCAGCTGCTTTTAGAGGCTCAAAGCACAACAGTTCACATATTTATCCAGACATGGCGCTCCTCTTCCAGAGCCTGTAGGTAGAAAAACATCTCGTGTAGCTTCTATACCTTCCTCCAGAAACAAACGGCCTGGGAGGAACGGTCCTCATTAGATACTGTGATGCTGAGGCTGCTCAGGCAGAAAGACGAGACCTCGGTCGAAACCAAATAATTAAGTCCATACAGTAACTGAAAAACATCATTTGACAGTTGATTTAGATTTTTTTTTTTAACTAAATATGTATATAAAGGTACATTGTTTGCCACTTTCGCAGCATGCCTCAGTTTTTCCTATTCAGTATGATTTGATCTCTGCTATTCCCGATGATTTAGCTCCAGTTAAAACTTTCTTTCATGTTTTCAACCGAAGCTGCCGCTTTGCTTTCAGATCCTCTTTTTTTACTCCGTGTCAGATGTCACAAGAGGACGTCACGCGTGTCAGTCGTGTGCTGGCGCTCTTCCTGTTTACGGCTGAAAACGTGTTGATTGCATGTATTCAAACTATTTCCACGAGCAGAGGAGCACAGGATGTCGTCTGCTGCTGCTGCTGCTGCTGCTGCTCCTCCTGCTCCTCCTCCTCCTCCTCCTCCTCCTCCTCCTCCTGCTGCTGCTGGACTAATGAGCTCCAACATCAGTGTGCAGAGACGGATGGTTACAGCCTGCTAGTTCTTCCTGTTCATTTTACCTTTTTCCTCCCAATTATCCCATCGCCCTCCTGCTCTTCTATAATATGACCTCAGACACAGATTTCCAGCTGCCCTGACCACCTCGGCGTTAACTGTAACCTTTCAAGTCGAGAAAATTAAGTTGAGCGACCAGCGGGGCGAGTAACAGTTTGCACAAAATTTACTTTACTCATTTGTGCGTGCATAGTGTGTCGCTTACTGTCTCCTGCACGTGCTCACCAGCAGCAAAACGTTGTTCCTGGAATCAAATCCCTAAAGGTGCGAAGAGAACCTGTTTCATTACACGTGGGCTTCCGTCACGTTAGTGCCCCGTAAATCTAGTTTCAGAAATTAACGTCTGCAGGTTTCTGACTAATCGGTTTCATTTAAATGGGTTCACAAATTAAAAAGAAGTTTAACGAGCGCTGGCAAGAACGGAGAAAATTTGGTCGGTGCAGGAGGATATAACCTTTGGCTGGAGCTTAATGGTGCATACCGTCAATCTAGATGAATACTGAAGTAAAAAAAACTCAAGTTCAGCACCAACAAATGTAGTTTTAATACTAGCAGATGGCATTTAGAAATAAATTAAACATGTAAAGAATGAAAGTATCTCAACCAGTTAAATGGGAACTCTGTTAAAAGATGTGTTACTACTTACTTATCATTTGTGTGTCCTTTTAAGCTCCACATGCAGCCTCCCATCCTTCAGGTATACTGGGAATAAAATAAAATAACACAAACACAACATGGAGAGAAAAAAAACAGCACACAAAAAACACAAGCCACAAAGAGATGACATAAGAGAAGCGTCTGCACAAAAACAGGAATCTACTCTGATGCAAGAGAGGATCAGTTTGTGGTGGAGTTTTTTTTTAGCCACAACTAAAATACATACACTTGTTTTTTTGTTTTTGTTTTTTTACCAAGACTGGATTCAAGAATATAACATCTTTTAAAGATGAATCCTGTTTTTGCATTTTGAGAAAAATCTCTGAAGATGTTGCGTCGCGTTCACAGGTTCATCCTGTGGACAGAATCTTTCTTCCCTCGGTGGCTGAATGAGAAAACGGTGTGGGATTTAAATTTCTTATGCAAAAGTGTTGTGTGGTGCGTGAAGTCAAAAGGAAAGGGGTCATTCACCCTGACTGACCTCTCTCCTTTAACATTAACAGCAGGGTGAAAATGCATTCTTCAGACCAAGGTAGCAGGGCAGCTAGGGAGACCAGTCTGTGCATGTTTCATTTCCAAATTGCATTAATTTATGATTAAATTAAATGTACTCTTATTTTCTTCGGTTGCTGGTCAAAACAGTTTCAAAGTGCACAAAGTGATCTAATTTAGAACATGCTCTTTAACCCACAAAGGGACAAAAATCTGGTGAGTACTTTTAACTTCTATTTTTTTTTTTAAATCCTAAACTTAAATAATATCACAAGGAAGTTTACTTTTTTTTCATGAATAAAAACTACCCTTGAAGGGGAAAAGAAATAATCAAGTAGACAGATTCATGTTCTTGTTATAATAACTGTAGTTAGAGGACTTTAATAAAAAGCAATAAATTTGAACTGACTCTGGCTCAGTTCCTTCTTAAAATCTTTGGTTTTAAACATTTTGACGCCATATGTTCTGTTACTAACAGAGCATACATATAATCTTTAGGTCTACCATTTCATCCGTTGCTGGAAATAATTTATTTTGTAGCAGCTAAGTTATAAATCCCATCCTTATTGTTCAGAGATGACAAATCTATCAGGAGAAACTGTGGAAAAATGTTTCTATCTACAGAAAGAAAACATTTATAGTAAACGTACTGTAAGCCTGCGTGGTGTAAAACTGTGATACGGCAACTTTCTAATCATTTCATGTCTGTCTCGGAGTGAATTTTAACTTTTACTTGTTTTTTACTTAAAAATGACTCCGTGAAATACCTCATCATGTGTGGGCTTCACTTCCTGTACTGACAGCATGGAAACAGGATGTGCTATCTGCAACTGAAACAATGATATCATATTTAAGTGAGATTTTTCATTTAGTACAGTTATGCTCTTGTGTAATCCATACATGCAATGGGTTTATGAAAGGCCACAAACCGGCTGCGAGAAGCAAAAATACAACAGTGGGATGCAAATTAAAGTCGTGCAATAAAAAGTTAATGTAGTGAGGTAAAGTATCTGAGGTAACATGCAGACAGATGGCTATTATATGCACCTGGAATAATTAAAATGACTCTCAGGTCATTAAATCTGTCACTGTGCATCCTTTATTTGTTTGCTGTATCTGAATCTGTTGAGTAGAAATTAGAAGGAAAGTTTAAAATGTGTTTAGTTAACAAAAAGTTGGAGAAACTGTGTTAACGTTTAACTTGTAGGAAGCTGGGAAATCCACAGCTGGACCAGATGATAGGAAATATTTGTTTTTATTTAATTAGCTTTTAATCTTTTAGAAAATCAGACCTGAAACATTGCACACTAGGTTTGATAAACAAGAAATTAAAAGTGACTCTTTCTAGTCACATGTAGCACATAACTGACTTAATAGTTAACCAAATGAATCACAAATAATAGTTTAGACATGATGCAAACGAATTCTACAAGGAACATGTATTCAGAATCAATGTGGAATAATAAATTAATTAATTAGGAGGCTGTTTTGTGCATCAAAAAAAAAAAACGCTGCAATGTGAGAATGAATCATTTTTCCGATTCTCTCTGGACCTCACTGATCGGTTCATCCAATAAATGCTTGAAAACTCTTTCAATTTGATTTTGAATCGAGTTCACTTAAGATCTAGACTCCCTCGTGCAGCCCGGAACTATAAGTCAAACTGTGTGTTTTCATTACGACCGATCGGGATTGGATGATTGAATTAAAAAGAAAGAAGGGGGGGAAAAAAGGAAAAAATACGCACGTCTGTGGGGGAGGAGGAGTCGTTAACCATTTGTGAATCGAACTCACCGGCTACGAGCTCGATCAAAATAATACTCCGAAATCCCTCGTGTGGTGGTGGAGACTTGATGCTTTCAGCAAACACACAAAATGGAGAGAGAGAGAAGGGGGAGGAGATGGAGGGAGAGAGAAAGAGAGAGAGAGAGAGAGGAGGCACCTCTTAGAGGACCCCATTTGAAGAAACAAACGAGAGACCATCTTGTGATAGGATCATACCAGTGACGACGAATCATGTGTCGATCCATACTCGAACCCGGTCCTCATTTGGATCTGAAATACAAACAAGTTTACCGATTATTGTGCTAACGAAAGACATCCAGGGACACTTGAACGCATCACAATCACTGTGTCGTTTGGCTAGATGGGAAAAAACAACAACAAAAAAACTAGCATGATGATATGAGATGATATCTTTGTTTAATTGCTTATAGTGAGCCAGGAACAGTTACATACATTGCGCATAAAAAACAGAAATGTGGCTTTGCTTATAAATGTTCAGTTTACAACGTCTACGAGATTAGCAGTTAATTAAAAAGTGAAAAGAGAGAAGTCTTTCATGAGGAGGAACAATCACGGGTGGAGGCGGAACTAACAAACCCATACAACTGTTCATTTCTAAAGTCAACTTCCTTCACAAATTTAGACGCGGGGTGTCCACTTTTTCCTTCTTCTCATTTATTTAGGGGGTTGTACTCATTTAAGTAACTAAAAAAGACTCAAATTTCCTAATCAATCAGGTTGTTGAGTGTCCTGGTCTGAATCAGAGAAAATATGGTGTTGTTTATGAACGTGGTTTTAGCAACAATGAAGTTGAGAACATTATAAAATTGCTGTATTTTAAAGTAAATGTAACCACAAGGTTTACGTTTTTTTTAAAGGAAAACTTGAGTATTTAATCTCAGACATACTCTGAATAAGTCAATATAAATCAAAAAGTAGCCTATAGCCTATTGCAATAACACTGTGTTGTTAATAAAGTTTATTTAAGAGAAACTGTATATAGCCTAGTTGTTTTACAATTTATTTAAAAGCTTCGCGTTCATTTTTATTAGATTATTCATCGTTTAACACTCGGAACTAAAAAGCTTCTGCATTTACATCCTGTTAATGAAGCCTAAAACGTGATAATCTGTTTATTCTAGCTGCGGTTGGAGGTTGGATTGTAAAGTAAAGCAGCCTACAGTAAATTTGACACTATAAACGCTCTTTCTCTCGTCCGGACCACTACCGCCACCAAGCGTCCGACGCGGGGTGCTGCATACGGGCCTGCCTTCCGCCAAGGGAGGGGAGGCCGGGGCCTTCAGCCGGGATGGCCTGCTGAGGCGCAACAGCCTGAATAGCTCCGCCTCAGAATGATTTTAAAATATGAACCTTTTTATTTCGAAACAAGCTGCTTATAAATTACATATTTACGAACTGATTTATTGCATATTTAACTTTGCTTAAATAATCCCTATCAGGTTTAATGTATGCCCTCGTAAATGTATCTAAATATATGAATTAATATAAAACGATTATGTTCAGCGAAGCATTTGTTTTCTAAAAATTATTAACTTTTAATTTGTGAGTTTTTTAAATGACCAGTAGGACTATTCTGGTTTCCACCGAAAAATATAACACAGCTAGTTTCCGGGCTTGTTAAGTCCACTGAAACAGCTACTGCTGATTAACCGCGTCATTATTGTGTTATTAGTTGTCAGGAATTTATTTATAGCACCTGAGTTGGTTAACGTTTTAGAGGAAAAAACACAGGTTCGACGCAGGAGCTGGAGCCGCCAAGGGCCCGAAACGCCTCCCCAAAAAAAGAAAGAAAAAAACAACCAAAAAAAAAACAACGGAGCCTGGCCATCGAAAAGGCGAATGATTTTTAATCGATAACCGGCGTCCACGCAGAACCGACGCTCCGCGTGTCAGGGAGTGAATTTTAATTCACCTCGATACGCACCCCAGAGTCGCGCGACGGGAAACTTCAAAGGCTTTAAATCGGCCCGACAAAGAGCGCGCGGGCCAGCTCATTCATTTATTTAGGAGACGGGTTTTAATGCGCGTTCCCGGAACGTGCACGCGGTTTCGAACATACGCATGAAATGCGATTAAAATGACGACTCTTGCAGACTGTATGTATTAGAAAGGAAATCATGTTAACCGTTATATCACTATTTAAAATTATTACTATCATCCTTTTTATTGTAAGTTCCTTTAGTGAAAGGGCAGTCTCTAGTCTGAAAAAAAAAAAGTATGTATATTATTAATATAATAACTTTTTTGTGTGTGTGGTTCTCGTCCAGGATCAAATTAAAGCGATGTCTACAGAGTGGTCAGTGAGTCACTAAATTCACCATTCACGTTTGTGTTACTTACTGATAAACTCGTTCAAAAGTTTAAATATATATTTTTTGTAAGTTTTTATTTTTTTAAAGCTAAAGTTAGCGACAAGCTCCCAGAGCAGGGGTTTCTGTTACTGTTAAAGATTTAACTTTTTGAAAAAAAGACCACACCCGAATTTAATTGAATCGGTCATGTGGTACCCTATAATCCTAAATTGTCGCCATCTTTTTGACATTTAAAAACATCCCCAGTAACCGAGAGACAGTGTGGACACAAGTGCATTTCTAATGATAATGTTGATATTGTGCTTTAATGTTGCATAGTCCTGTAAAGATTTAGCTATGGACAGCTGTCCTCCCTGTTTTCCACGTGTATACTCACCTTGCCCAGAGAAAGCTCACGGTGGGGGGCGCATCGTCACATGGTCTGGGGGGAGGCCTGGCATATGTGTGCTGTCACTCCAGACTAAAGTAGGGAAATCTATCATCAGGCAGATTGTGGTGTATTTTTAATGCAGTGTAGGGTATTCACTGGTTTAGAGGTTTATGGTTTCTTACTGCAAAATAACTTTAAAGGTAGCCGTCTAGGAGCCCCAAACATTTACTTTACTTTCAGATTACCTACCACATGAATCCTGAACATCCTGTTACACCTGTCAAAGCGTCTTAGGCACCTCATATCATGTACGTCACCCTCTGGTGGACGTTTTCATTCATTTTGAGAAATTTCCACGCAAATGAAAACACAGATTGGGTCCAGAGGACAGCAACTGAACTACTTACTCATTTCCCTGCACTTTGCTGGTGTCATATCACCTTCATCTGCAGGTCATTGTTCCTCTAGCGTTGAGAAGTTTATTTATTTATTTATTCTTTTGGGCATCGGCCTCGACCTCAACACCTGCAAGAAAAAATACCCACGGGCTCCTTTTAAAAGCGTACAGCACTGCTCGGCCTCCTCCGCCAGAAAAGCTGCACGGATGGTGATAATAATAAAACATTTTATTTGTATAGCACTTTTCTAAATACTCAAAGACACTTTACAAGGAGAGAGAAAGCAACAATAACAATGAAAACATGTCATGAATAAAAATAGAAACAACTTTAAAAAGAGAAAATACAATGTCAGTAGAATTGAGGGTATTTCGATGAACACCGTGTTAGCGAGATAACCTAACAGAACTACATACTGGATCCATGGATTCACTGTTATTCCTCCAAATTGACCGTTTTACAAAATTCTTCCAACGTGGCCGGCTGCGATCGGCTGGAAACCTAGGTGTTAAATAAATCCATCCTGGGAGCAATGAGTCTTTTTTTACTTTCTACATTAAAAGAAACACTGGGAGGTGTAGCTGGGTCGGTCCAGAGCTGAAAATATACTGTACTTTGGCCACTGGTGTAGCTTCCAGATGTGGTTCCAGTTGTTATGGGCTTGAATTCGGCCCAGAACTGCTGCTAAGTCACTGGTGATGGTGAGAGTTGTGATAAAAAAAAAAGGGAGGAGGAGGAGGAGGAGGAAGGGGGTGATGTAAGGCAATGTTACATCTCTATGGTGGACACAGCTCTACGGGTGAGACGGTAGTAATTAAACAGCACTTGTCTTAAAGTGCTTTTGAGTGATAGGAACACTCTAACAGTCAGTTTGGATCTTTTCTTGACGAGAGTTGATTCCCATTAAAAAAAAAAAAAAAAAAAAAAAAAGAGCTTAACGAAGGTGACAAACTGTTCGGGCTTCAGTCTTGGCGTCACGCAGAAGCCAAACCGCCGCGCTGAAATGTTTGACAGAGGCTCGAACGTCAAGTCCGACTCTCTGTTTTTTCGGTCGTGGTCCTTGGAGATGAGGTGTGTGATCACCGAGGTAAAAGGAATCAGCTTGAGTGACGCCTGCACAATATACACAAATGTTTGTTCTGTCGAAAGGAGTCCGAGAGAAATAAAAAAAAGAGAAGATGTTCACGTATCCCCCTTCTTTCTTTTCCAGATGCCTTATTAGATTAAAAAAAAAAAAACGTTGGGTATTATGTTGAAGAACATATCAGACGTGGGAAGATTTTTTGTCACATTTACTTGGCGCCCGGGGATCCCTCGCCGTTCAAGGGTCTGGGGTCGCCCTTTGGATAAAAATAGGCTTTCATTTTAACATATGGAAAGGGTTGAGGGAGAGACACTATTCATAATGGGAAGGATAGATATTTTCATAACTAGGAGGATGGGAGAGATAAATTCTTAGTGAGAGGACAGATTAGAGGACAAACATTTTAACTTATATCCAGTACATGGCATAGATCATACATGAGGGTCAAGGCAACACATTGTTTTAAACCTAACTACTCAGTAATCAATCTCAACTAGTTCATAATGGTGCCCCGTCCCTGATCCCAAACACAACGTTCCAAAGAAGGGGTGAGGGGACGTGGGGGACGGAGGGCGTCTGGTAGTCCTCCGTCCTTGATGCTGGGTCTGAAAGGGTTCTGGGGTTGGAGGTCGCGTCAAGGGTGGCGGCGGCGGTGGACGTGAAGGGGTGGGGGTAAGAGGGTGCTTGGTTCCAGGCAGTCTCATTGATTGTAGAGGGACCGCTGCTCCCAGGGCATGGCCTGGATGGTGCGTGGCACGGGGGAAGGCTTGAGCGTGGGCGCTCCGTTCGGATGGAGGGAGTGGCCGATGGGGTTGATGGTGGTGAGGGGCCGCTGGGGGGCCAGAGAGAAAGTGTCCTGGTGCTTCGGCTGCGAGCGTCGAGAAGAGACAGCGGGGGGAGGAGGGGGGGAGAGAACGAGGGAGACGGTTAAATATTTTCGATGGAGAGGCTTGGCAGATTAAAAAAAATGCATGCATGGGTGACAAAGAGGACGACGCAAATTAAGAACAACTACGCAAGAATGCAACAATGAAGGTGCAGAGATTATGAAGCAAAGAGCAGCAAAACAACATCTGAGCAACATATACAGTGGTCCTGCATGGATTCAAATCTTCATGTTTGGACTAAACGATCTGAAAATAATCCTCCCTGAGACGCTGCGCTGTGTCCTGTACCATTCCTCTTGTTCATGTCGTCATGTCATACATTTAAAAATAGATCTTTTTGGATTCAAGTTCTCTGTAAGGCTGCTCCACTGAGCTGCTCATCCTTAAAGAAACTCAAATTTACAAATATTTTTGAGCACAACTTAATTCTCTCCTTCGTGACCATCATCAGCTGAGCTCGAGAGAATCAAAATAGGCTTCGTCTTGACTTTGGTGGTTTCAAACATTCGCTTGGACCCACAACAACTTGTTAAAACACCAAAGTCAAGCAAAAGGAGACGTCTGGTGACTTTGAAAAAAGAGAGTACATTGCAAACTACACAGATTTTAATAGCTGTTATGCTTTTGATGCCGTTTAAATTTGGTTTGTTGCTACGGATTGCGCTGCTGATGCGATGTCTCCTGCACAAACACGGCATCAGGATTTAATCTGGCACTTTCTAGGCCTGCAGATTCCAACCAGAAGATTTGAAGATTATTTTTTTTTAAAACACAAACAAAAAAACTGATACGTCTTTGAATGTCAAATGGCCAACGGTAAAATGCTGTTGAAATACGATTCATGTTTTGCCCTCGTTACAACACTGAGATGTGCAGCAGAAGCAAGAGTGAATGATTATCATGAAAGACGGATCGAGTTAGCAGCACAGCCCCAGGTTAGTCGTGTTAGAGAGCCTCCTACCGCCAGAGGGGATCCACAGCCCACCAGAGAATGACGCTCAATTCTAGTCTGTTGCTTTTCTTTGAAGGCCACTGAGTCCCACACTACCCTAAACGCAGCTGATTATTTCACATTAATGCTAAAGCAGCCAAACTGGTTTTAATAACAGTTTTTGAGACAGAATCACTGATCAAATGGACGTATTATATTATACACTATTAACTGACTCTCTGTTGGCCTTATGATTGGTCCGCTGATCACTAAACAGAGGGCTCCAACCCTTTATCAAGCATCAACAACAGCAATGAGGGGGTTCATTCCTGCAGCAGGATGCTAACGCTACGGCTGCAAGCAAGAGTCTAATTTACTCCACCATTGTCTCATAACAGACCAGATATATTTTTGCACGTTTCAAACAAGCTATTTGTATTATAAAATTTTACTTAAATTTTTTTTGTGCTTTTAAAAAACACATTGTTTGACTTTTAGACCATGGCGATTTATATTTATATTATTTAAAGACAGCTGGCTAGCACAGTTAGATTGAAATTCAACAGTTTTTTTAAAATACATTTTCATTTTTATGCCACATTTAGACAGCTTCTGTTTAGCGTTCCTGTACATGAACAACACAGGCTGCTGCTATTGGTCAGTAAATCCACGTTATAACGGTAATTTAAAGACAGACTGATACAAACCACATGCGCTTATTTTTTTGATGTGGTGTCATATATTGTAGAAATAGTTTTTCATAATAAATGTCTAGTGGTGAAGCAGAGGTGAGCCAGCTAACATTAGCAACCGTTCTAACTTGGGCCTTTTTCTTTAGGTTTTTCCATTTTTCACATTCTTTAATAATCCTAACTTGCCGTTTTTGTCGTACCGGGCAAAAACCAGGTGTAATTTTGTGTGACATTACGTCTATAGCAAAGTGTCATTTTTTGGACAAAACACCCAAAGTCCCAATGAGATTTCTCACATTTAAAAGACCGGTTATGTAGTGAAATGCACCTCTACGACAGAGGCTGCACTAGACGTATTTGTCGTCACGTCATAAAAATCCCGTAATAATCTATTTTTACCCGTCACTTTATTTTTTTTTAAATGATATAAAGACATATTCAATTGTATTTAATTTTCATTAAAGTTTCAATAACTTTAAGTACTTTTTCAGAACAGTATTGACTTTAAATAAAATAAATCTACGCTGCCGACACGTCTTGTCCGTACTCTGACCGGAACTGCTAGCACGAACAGCTCTTAGACGGTACGTAGCGTTGGTACGCGAATTACGTTTTGGTAGCCATAAGCCACATAGACATAGATACATATATATTATAGGTATGTCTATGGTTAGCCGAGCTCTGACGTACAGTATGCATTGTGTAATCGGTGTAACAGGAAATCGTACACTGACAAAAGTTTTGCGACGTTTGGAATGCGAACTGTGATAAGCTCACTCGCCACCAAGTGGCCAGAGGTGTAAATTGCAATCTGTCAAAATTACAGATGGGCTTTATATTTTATAAATATAATATATATTTTATATATATATTTTTTTAAAGGTCAATGATGGAAAATTTTCAGTTAACAACCCCTGCTCTACATACTTTTGCCCATTTGCCACAAATTTGTTCAAAGTTGCTACTGACATGTTTACAGCACCAAAATTAGACGGAGGAACTGAGGTAAATCATAGTAGAATCTAACGTATCACTGCCTGTTTTTATAACGTTTATGTGGCAAAAGAGACTTTACGTTTCAAGAAACTGAATTATTTAAAGGATATATACAAATTAAAAAGATTTAAAAGATGAACTGTAGCATCACATGTAGTTACAAACTGATGCTATGTTTAATATAAAATCTATTCATCCTAAAAGCTGACAAATTGATCACAATGTATGTATATTATATTTTACCATCAGTGCCAAAATATTTTCAGCAAATTAAGGAGACGGTTCACCAGGTGTCTCTATTGTAGAGCTTAGGCTTTTTTCAAAATTTTCCTATCAACAGTCAAGAAAGCTCTGCGCTGTTAGAAAGCAATAGTCCCCCTCTCCAGATGTTAGTAGGCAGACAGCCAGCAGATAGCGAACAGCGGGTGTGTGTGTGGCGGTGCTCTCTCCTACCATGGGGTTGGCGCTCAGCCTAGTGTATCCCGAGCTCATCTCCTTTACCTCAGGCACCAGGGGCTGGAGCAGGGAGTAGGAGGCGGATGGGGTGGCGCTGGAGGAGGAGACGTGTTTGCTGGAGGACGAGCTCCTCATGCTCTGCTGGCTGCTCTGAGAGGACACCGAGCTTGGACGGCCCTGCTGGCGCACGAACACAAGTCTCAACACATGATCAAATAATAAAACCAGTAACACTGCTCATTATGATGGACGTCGATGTTTTTGGCCAACCTGGTGGGGGTCGGGCACGGATTGGCTGGCCACGCCGCCGCCCGGCCCTCCCTGGGACATCGGTGAGACGCAGTGGGAGGGAAGAGGTTCCTGGCCATGTCCTCCGTGTTGCGGTTGCATCATGGAGCTAGCGTTGTTCTGCTGTTGCTGTTGTTGCTGCTGTTGCTGCTGCTGCTGACGTCGAGCATTGTTGGAGAAATTGGAGCGGCGACCGCCAGACTGGACGGAAGGAGGGACGGACAGAGAGAGACATGGGGGGAAAAAGAGGGAGTTTAAAAGCGGTCCAGCCGTTACGGCCGCGGTTCATGCCAGTAATGCATGCTTGTAACTGAGATAATACAGATTTGAGGAGTGGTGACAGATGAAGGATGATACTGTAATCTTATAATCTCCTCAGTGCTGGTCTGAGTTCACGTGTTTCATCTCTGCCTCACACTCATCACCTTCCACTGCCCTGGCTTTCTTTACACCTGTCGATATGAGCGGATGGAGTGGTCAACTTGTACATACACACACAAACACACACACACACACTCACACAGACGCTCGGGTAACAAACCTAGAGGCTGCAACTATACAGAAACCTGACAGCACGTGTCGTGTCAAACCCTCATCTTAGCTCTGATCATTGTCTGTAGAAGTTCAAAGACTAGACATATACACTGATCAGGCATAACATTATGACCACCTTCCCTAGGTCTCCCATGTGCCTTCGAAACAGATGTGACTCATCAGAGAATGGACATGGGTCTTCTGAGGGTGTCCTGTGGTGTCTGGTAACAGGATGTTGTTAATGAGGGCCTTTGGGTCCTATGGGTAGAGGGGAGGGGCCTCTGTGGATCACGGAGTGTCATTGCTATTGGATGGGTGTACCTGGCCTCGCCTGGTCTGGTCTAGGTGGATGGCACACGTCTAAGTAACATCCACACGAATGCCAGGTCCAAAAGTTTCCCAGCAGAAACATACTCATCTACTTCTCCCGTCAGTGGTCTTAATGTTATGCCTGATTGGTGTGCATGTATATAATGAACAGATACAGTTTACCAGGATCCGAGGGTTGGAAGTGAAAACAACGACTGACTTCAAAGCCATTTAAAGTAAGGGCTACAGCCTAACATGTGCACATTAATTTACACCTGGAATATATTCACTGGATTAAGACGAGAAAGATCTCGTCTAAATGAATAAAGAGACATTTTCACACGTCGCAAAAAGGGAAAGCACAGCTGTAATAAACAAAATGGACTTTAGCACCAGACCATCATGGCTTACTAATGTCGAGTCCACACGTACACAGGTGTTTTTAAAGACGGATTATTGCTCCCTACACCAAACCAGGAAATGGTGATACAGAACTAATCCTAGCACCATGTTAACCAGAAGACAGTGACCTCCATAGTGCAATTAGAATCTGCTCTTTCTCCGCATAGTGAAAGTCTAACTACATTTAAGTGTAAGCACATAAAAAAATTAGCTGAAGTTAACCAGATTAACACGAACACGACTGTTTTGTCTCAAACCAAAAAAAGTGACCTTTACAAGCAGCATGCTTATATTAAAGGCTTAATGGATAATTAAGGATGTGGATACTTTGAGCAGTAAGTCGGCGCCTAGAGTTCAACCGCCGAGCGCTGCTTCTTTAACCAATTTTGAACTGAAGACGGCAGATAATCTCACAGAAAAGATCACGGCCTTTATTTACAGTCCTGGTTTTCCCTCTATACGTGAGCTACTCCTTTATGGATTATGCCTTTCTTTGGTGTGAAGTTAAAAAGTCTGCAGGCGAAAGGTTACAGCGGATAAAAACAGAACGTGTCCTTTAATAAGCAGCTTTGTTTTCACTTCCAAAAACCCGGATGTATTGGAAATAAGTTTTCTGTGGATAATGTGTACGCCACATTTTTAAATGTCGACTAAAATGATCAGAGTAGAGCTAAACTCAAGATCAGGTATGCTTATAGGGCAACAGGTGTGTCTGGGGTTATGCAGGTGTTTCAGCCTTAACACTGGCTGAGCCTGAATGACTTTGTGTGTGGGGTTTTAAACGTGATGGTCAGCCACAGGTCACCTTAATCTGCGTTTAAACCTGAAACCAGGCAAAAACCGGCTTCTCACCCGTCACCGGGGTTTTACTCCTGACCATCACATCTAAAAACACCTGCACTAGTTAAGCCCTTCCTCACAGCTACGTCTCAATCTGCCGACGCTGCCTGACACACAACGACACACACTCACGCACACACACACACACGCGCTCACGCTCACACCAACCTGGTTTTTGGCCGCGGCGCTGCAGCGGTGCTGGGCCAGGTCCAGCATGGTTCGGTAGCTCTTAAAGCAGGACGGGCAGTTGAACCGGTTCTTATGAACCAACCCGACGCACGCGCAGACACACAAACACACACACATACACACACATATAAGTTTGGATTACTATACTTGTATGGAAAGTCCGCTGTTTTGTGTTCATCCTGATATCTGAGCCCTGACCCTTTCCCTAAACTTAGCCTAACCCTGGTCTAACCCTAGCTGCACTTTTACAACAGGAGGCCTGGACATATGTTCTGCAGGTCACTTGTAGCTGGAAAGAGGACAGAGGGTCAAGGATAACATGCCACATCACGCTGCATGCACAAAAGCAAACAATACGATAAAATATTCCTGACGATCAGCAGCATTTTCCCCCGTTTTACCACAGAAACACAAAATACCGTGAAACCAATAGTAACTGTTAGAAAAGTGACTTTTGAAGAACTCCTTCACACAACCAGGCCTCGTCTCAGAAAGTGCTACTTACCCTGCGACATTATAGTGTGAAATAAGTATGTGTGGGCTGAGCCTAAGTGTTAACACTGGTACCAGTTACAAACTTTGTTATTTACATGAAAAGTGGCTGGAATGAGACGGAGAAAGAGTCAGAATCATTAGTTTATAGTAAAGCAGAGTTATTATACCTCCGTGGGACGCTGTAACCTGTAACCTACGCACGTAGCCAACACTAGTCAGCGCTGATTTTCTGCTCCTCAGCTAACCTTACCAATTATTGATCCAAGACAATCAATTCGAAAACTGCGGAGGTGGAGAAGCAGACGAAAATACAAAAGTGGAAACACACTACAACCAAGCGGACCAATCAGAGCGTTTGTGGTCTGCAGGAGAGGCTACAGTGCTAGGTTCTGCCGTGGCCTCTGTGTCAGCTCAACGCAGAAGTATTTGGTTTTAACGCGGGTGCCGAATTAAAGCAAATCTAATGGACAACACACTCAGGAAGCTAAAGCATGCGTCTCACTGTGCAGCACCGTGTGGAGTCGCCCTCCAAGAATCAGCTAAAAGGTATTTAGAGCTGTGATGAACAGAAGCGAGAGGACGTCTACTCTATACTTCTTCCAACTCTCGCCCACAGCCGACTTTCACACAGATCGTCATTCCAGCCACACCTAAGACTCATTAGACTGGTGGAGCGAGGAAAAGGTGTTATTTTATAAAAATGCTGCCACCTCTCTCTCTTTTTTCCTTACATAATGTCTTTTTATAGTTTTTCTTGACGTGAAAATTCAAACTGTAAATTTAACGGTATGTTCCTTTCAGTAGTTCTGATGTAATAAACGGGTTTGATGTAATAAATTAATTTTGTTCCGTGAACACGTACTTTAAAAAGAACCCAAAAGAGGAGTCGACATAAATGGAAGCCACATTTAGAAGAACAAGGTAGAAATTTGAAGATGAGGGTTTCTAGATCTAAGCTAATGTCTAAACTTAAGTGGTTTTGGACTCTAATGACCCCCTTATTCAAAAACAACAATCTGAGGGCTAGTTCAGAGCCAGCGTCTGATCTTAAAATACTCATAAATCTCTCTAAAATGTTCAACATTGATAACAGTGACTGCATTTACATGGTCTTTAGTATCCTGATTTTGAGGCTTATTCGGGATGTGGTGTTTACATGGAACACAGAGAAACCCGGTTATTCATATCCCCGTATACATGATAAATACCAGTACCCCGTTTTTTCCGATCACTGCATCCTATCTGCGCATGCGTGTGTTACGTCATTTACGTCTTTTGTTTACTTTACAACAGATTGCGCGGTGGAAAACTAGCATCACGTAGCTTTTCCTTTGTTTCCCGCCATCTAAACACGTCGTTATGCTTAGTTCTTTCATTAGTTTAAGGGAAAATTCAGTCTCTGCGTCGCTCCAAAAGTGAGACGTTCTCGTTGCCGTTGTTGTTTGTATTTCTAGTGCGTCACTCGCGCCTGCGCAGACATTGGGCAGCCGTCAGAAATCGGGATAAGGTGTATACATGCTCCAGTATCCCGGCTTCTCTCGGAGTACTCCAGGTGGCAAAGCCGGGTTTCTTGAAATCGGAATATGGTGTTTACATGGACAAACACAAAGCCGGGATACTTCAAAAACCCGATCAAAACCGGGATACTGAAGACCATGAAAACGCAGTCACTGATGTACAAAGGTTAGTGGCCGTGCGTGCAGCAAAACTAGGCGAGCTGACAACAACAGCTGACATCAGAAAGCTACTTTAAAAGACAGACATTGGTTTTTTCTTGTGTTTAGCCCTAGCACTGCTGCAAAGGTGTAAATGTATACACATATGTATATATAGAGAGAGCTGCAATGCTTAGCACGAGCTAGCACCCTGTTCACATTGGTGCAAAAGATGCCCTTATTTGGCACTTTGACAAAAACACATCTGTCATTTTATGCCTTTAACAAACTAGACCACATTCAGTTCTGCATCGTGTTCGCTGACAGCTCGAGCACCGATGTGTTAATTGCTGGTAACGTCTAAATTACAGATCCCCTTTTAAAATGAAACTCTTCATTTGTGACCGTCGTTAAGGCTACGTGGTCAACCTGAACTTCTAAAGGCCTTCAATTTAAATATCACATTACATTTTCGTGCAAGTGCACTCGTTTTGCAGCAAAATAACTCTCAAAGAAAAGTCCCAATGTGGCAACATAAATTAAACCTACAACGTAGTATCATCATCAGCATCGCCGCTCTCACACAGACCTACCTGGTTGGATGCAGCAGCGGTGCAGCGGTGCTGAGCCAGCTCCAGCATGGTCCTATAGCTCTTGCAGCAGGAGGGACAGTCGAAGCGGTTCGGCCCGTCGTCGTGGATCCTCTGGTGGTTGCGGAGGTACCGGGCCAGGCGGAAGGCTTTGCCGCACAGGTCACACATGTAGCGCTTCTGCCCGTGGATTCGCATGTGGTTGCGCAAGGACATGTAGTTGGTGTAGGGCTTGCTGCAAAAGTCGCACCTGAGCGGCGAAAGCGGCGTGGATTTTAGAGAAAGCGACACAAAGCATCAGACGTTAAAAACCTACCGAACGGAAACACATCTTCTACCTGAAGTCTCCAGTCTTATGGGTGAGCTTGTGGTTGAGCAGGGAGCTGGCGTGCTTGTAGGCGCAGCTGCATAGGTCGCAGACGTACGGCCTCTCGTCCGACTCCATGTCGTCGGACGCCGTCGTCGCCGGCTGCGGCGCTGGTGCTGGCGCTCGAGACTCCATGGAGAGGCTCGAGCTGGAGAGCGACGCTGAGGAGAGGCTGGACGTGGAGAGGGCCGCGGAGGACGAGGGGAGCTGATCGCACCAGCTGATGGTCGAACTTGGCTGTGACGGAGGAGAGGAAAACATTAATGTAGACGATGACGTGTGTAGAGAAGCAAATGACACGTTTATGACTGAATAATACAACAATCTGTACGTGTAAAGGTTTGGATAAAGTAGCAGCTAAAAGCCAGAAGAAGCGACTGCGCTCAGATCTTAGTTTGACATGGAACTAAAGCCGATACGACCATCTTCAAATGCCAAGAGCTTAAATGGTGCGGCTCAACGTGAGATCCAGACACGACCCGACACCCACAGCTTTCTATACATTTCACCAGCTCACTGATCTAATGTGACCTATTCAGTCTCCCCAAGCCCTTTCACTAGACACAGGCTAGTTGCGTCACTAATCATCAGGCTTGATGATGCCCACCGTGCACAAAGTGTCTAGTTTCTTATATGCCCATTTGAATTTAAAAAATATATATATTACAGAAAATCATGTTAAATAATCATGAATGCAGTCTAATATAACAGTTCTGCACTAAACCTAAGCTCTACAGTAATGAAGGTTATGAAATTTGTTTAAAACAATATAGCTGTGCGTAATAGTACTATTTAATTTAAATGTTTTGCAGACACACATCTCAGGGAGGGGGTTAGGCAAACGTCTGTGCTCAATTCAATCCAGTTTAACAGCACCACAAACTACACCCTCACAAAATGATCATACAGTTGATTTACCGCCTTCCTGACACCGTTTCAAGATAAGCTCAACACCGTAAAAGGTCATAAAATTATATTAAAATTGATCTGTGCACTAGTGTCATTAATGTACTGGCGAATGATTGTATGTTTATTCAGTGGAAGATAATTAAAAAAAAAAAAAAACAGCCAAGTGATCCTGGAAAGTGATTCTGACAGCTGTCTCCGAATGATGACACATTTGGGGGACCGCAGAAAGGTGGGAAATTCAGCAACCCGTGTTGTTATTGTTAATAACCCCACAAACTGCACGTGTGTCTAACAGTGGAAGACAGGCAGCGTAAAAAAAAGTCTTTTTCCACATTTGGATTAAATTGTGTGAGTGCCCGTGTGGATAATCTTTCGGCTGAGGGCGACCACGAATGAACCGCACAGTCTGCCATCACAAAAGGGTCTTTCAAAGTCCTCCGCGGGGCGTCTTCCGCTCCCGTTTCCTGCGGGGCAGCCCGGCCGTGTTTACTTTGCGCCGCTCAGCTAACAATATTGCAGGCCGCCTGCGTGCACTTGTGCCTCAAATAAACTTTTTGTGGTTCGCTTTTGTGTGCGCATGGCTTTCGGAAACACAGTGTTGCACACGGCTGTGTTTACTGCTAAAACGCTGCCTTGTTTGACTGTCGTTCACGGTTTGACTGGAGCAGCCAGTGTAGCTTCAAGTTAGCTTCAACTCGGTGATGCTTGGCTGCTTTGACGCTATTTTCTCAATTATCCGGCGCCTCTTTGTGACAAAGCAACACCGCAGCACTTGAAACAACACGCCCAAATCCACTGCACGCTTTTTAGAGGTGCAATAAAAACAACACGAAGAACAAAATCATTACTAGCCACTTAGCTCGGCGGCTAAGTCAAACTAGGCCAGGATTCGCTCAGCATGACGATTAGCCGAATGCTAACGATGCTGTTCTGGGGCATATCCTGCAGCGTTAGACCAGCCAGTGTGGCTCAAATGCATAACGAACACACAATAACACAAAAAACAGAAGCAACGCTCCGTGTTTTGTTGGTAAAATGTGGCTCCGTTAGCCGCTCGGTGCAGATATCTGTCGGCTGGGCTCGCTAGCTAACGGCGGCGGTGGTGGCAGCAGCTGGCTTTCTTACTCCGGTGTCGTTGGGGTCCTTTTTCCAGAACAATTGGGAGCAGTGGCCGAAAGACTCTGTCGATGTCACATAGTTCACTCCGTTTCTATCTTGAAAGTCTCCATGCGTGCTGCCGGTATTTGTCCTGGCGTACATCGTCGGTTTTCAGATTCTTCGACTCTTTTTTTTATTAGTTGAAAAGAAACAGGGCCGCTTTGTCGGGATCTTCTTCCGAAAAGAAAAATATTACTTCTGTGAAATGAGCGTTTTGGCGGCGGACATATGGACGCATGCGCTGCGTTACCGCCGCCTGCTGGCCTGGAGTATAACAACACACAATTAGGGCATGGCTATTTCTCTTTATTTAAATATTATGCTTTTAGGCAACTGGAGGCAGGAATAATGTACTTATCTTATCTAAGCACAATTTTATTGTACTTTTTCCACTTTATTCTGCTTCATACTTACACTCCACTTCATCGATAAACGAAATAATGATACTTACAACTCCACTACAATTTACATTTTAACCATTTACACACGCACACACAAAAATTACAAAAATCAGGATTGGGGCTACTCTGAAAATGTCAATTTTGACAAAAACAAATGGTCAGAATTTTAAGGAAAAGTTCGGCCATGCATTCATACATTTTATTTCCTCCATTTTCCCGTGATAGAAGAAAGAGAAGTCAACGAGTCTTAAAAAAGGTGACTTCATTATGAAAAAAAAAAACTGAATACTGACATACAAAAGTCAGTATATTGAGATCTAAATACTTCTAAACCAAACACCTTTTATAGTGGCCCAAATTATCTTCTATATCTCCCAAACGTAGAAATATGAGATTAAAGTCAGAATTCTGAAACTGTCAATTGTGAGGGGGAAGAATGGTCAGAGATTTGAAACAAATTCAGAACCTTAGAACGCTAAGAAAAAGTCAAACATCTTTATTCTTTGTTTGAGTTTGTAAGAAAAATGTCAGAATCTTAGAACTCTAAGAAAAAGTCACAGTTCTCTCATTGTTTTTTGTCATAATTTTTTGAAACAAAAGTCAGAATTTTAAGAGCAAAAATGTTGTGATAAACTAATACTTCATAAAGAAACTCTTAATTATCACTTCATTCACTTAAAAATTCATCATTTTTTGATTTCTGGCATCATAAAAAAAATCTTTAGAGGTCAACAAATGAATGATGTCCCTTCAAATTTTTTCCAAACACTTTTTGATGTCATTTAATATTCCAATAATATTAAAATAATAATAATAAAAAAGATTAAGGAACACATTCAGAAAAAAAATGCACAATTTTAGAGCGGCCAAACTAGTATCTTTACTTTAATGCTTATGTACTCTAGTATATTTTGATGTATGACTTTTACTTGTCAATTGTATTACAGACCAGGGTAGTTGTGCTGAAATTATCACACTGCTCAGCCTCATTGCAGAAGTTTATTCCAGGGTGCTGGATCAAGAAGATGTCGACTGATCTTAAATAACAGTGCAGAGGTAATTTGTACAGCCAGCCAAAGTGGACAACTGCTGCCTCACTGTGACATTTCCGGCTTACGGGGACACCTGGGCAGAACATAGCTGGATTTTATTTTCATGCTCACCGTGTATATTTTTCCTCTCGGTAACAGGTCAGAAAATTCACGAATCCTGCTGCAGAAGAAAGAACAACAAAAGGGCCTGGTTTGTCATGCCAAAGCAAATGGATTTTTATTTACACATTTAGTCGCCCATAGTTCCATTTGAGTGGTACACAAGTAGTAATCAGTGTGAACACGTGAATAGTGACAGACAATATTTTTTTTCCACCATGTTTAAAGTCTGTGTAAAGCAGTCACACCTAGGAATAACTTGGCTACTAACCAAAAGTAAAAAAAGAAGAAGCTAGGTTTGTTAAATTAGGTCTCAAAAGTGTCCCACAACCTTGATCTAAATATAACTCAGTGGTCTTTGTTATAACAATGCACATCTGGAGAAGGAGCAGTACATTTTTTAGTATTAAGGTTGGCACACCCACTGGTGGATGTGAACTGCAGACATTGGCACTAGATATTAGCATGAAGGGAAGGCTAGCTGGTTTGGCCCCATTCCCTGATAAGAGCAGACGTACCTGTGAACCCTATTTATCTCTACTGAAGCTATCCAGTGTTAAATGGTCAGTAATAGTGGTGGAGGCTGTTGGGATCCTCAACTCTTTTCTAACTCTGCAGGATGAAGGCATAGCTAGCTAGCAAACCAAGTGTGGTAGCATGTAATAAAGCAGGAGCAACACAGATGCTAATGCACGCTAGTGTTTAATGTTACATTATTAACAGAGGGGTAGTGTTATAGCTCCACTGTACATCAGCGAGCAAAAATACTGAAAACACAAGGGCGATGAAAACAACTTTAATGTGGCATCATTTTCTAACATGTATATAACGTGTTGAGAAACCAGTTCTGAATTACACAGACTTTAACATAATTATTCCAGGCAAATACACTTTGGCTAAGACACAGGTGTGCTATATAGATATATATATATCTATATATATTATAACCTACACATATTTAGTGTCAAACCTCTCACAGAGGCTTTGTAATAAGTGACTTGCACGTAAACAGCGTAACTAGATTCTGTACAACATTTACAACGTATGAAATCACAAATACCGTGTCAGAAAATAAAAATGATTAGAAAATGTCTGGATGGAAAAAGTGCTAAATAATATATATATATATATATATATATATATATATATATATATATATATATATATATAGTCATATCCAGTATACAAAAGCACATAAACTGTGGAAGAACCAAAAAATAAATAAATAATAAATATGAAAATATGACTTTGTGATCATTTAGTGCAATGGAGCAAGTTTGATTGGTAACATCTTAGAGTGCTCACTGTGACACGCCTGTGGAACAGACTTGTGGTTTCTGGTCAGTATTTAATTTAAATTAGCTGAAGTCTGACTAGTAAAGGGATTCTTTAAGCCAAATTACTCCATATTACTTTGAGGAGGTTGCTTACACTGGAGAACAATAGCTACGTTGACATGGGCAATGCTTCTTTGATCAGATGGAAATCATTTGTGATTTTTTGATCAAGTTCAGTTAATTCAACAGACGACAGAAAATTCCTTCTGATCAGGTCCATCTATTCCAGTCGGTCACATGTGGCATTTTTATTTTATTACTAGAGGAATACTGGTGTCCATGTAAACGCAGCATTAGGGAAGTTTAATCATTTTACATGGATCATTTTAAACGATCCTCATTAACATGTCAGTAAAATCTGATTGCAGACATTTCTGTACGTTCTGTAGTTTAGCAATAAGTGAAGGACCAAACCATCTTCAAGTGTTTTTATTTTTCACAGCTCTTCAAATCTAGAGATACTTGCCCCTTTGCTGCATTTGTTTGATATGTAAGTAAGAGTGTGATCGCCTTCAGCTATTTTAAGGAATAAAGTGAACAATGCTGTTTTTTTTTTTTTACTCTTTCACACATCAAATTCCAGCAGTTTCAAGTGTACAGTGAGAAAACATTGGTGGGTAGGTTTAAACACGGCAGCTCGACAGTGATCGACAGACTGACTTGTAAACAGTAAATGTGAGTGATCAGCTGCTGGGGTGGTAGAGATATACATTTGTGTGCGCGTCCACATGACTACGTTTGTTAGCAACGGTTTCAGAGACATTCATTATTCAAGCTCTGGTTCAAAGTTGTAATCCTTAAGATTTTTATAACATCAAACCCTGGTCTGTGCATTTTTTTTAATTTTTTTTTTTAAAAAGAGCCATTTAATGGTATTACACTTTGTAATTATAGCTTTATACAATAGTTATTGTTATGGTAGCCATTCCTGTGCTGGATTCAAACAGGCTTCATTCTTACAGTACAAGGAATTCAACATTAGCCGAACAGATCCTACATTTTCTAGTCCACAGTAGCTTTTATTGTGAAGGAGTCAGAAAACGCAGCGTTTAAGAGGTTAGTACACACTGCAGTTATACGTACTTC
This sequence comes from Planiliza haematocheilus, assembly GCA_005024645.1. NCBI lineage: Eukaryota > Metazoa > Chordata > Actinopteri > Mugiliformes > Mugilidae > Planiliza > Planiliza haematocheilus. The sequence continues at coordinate 3,459,968 of SRSE01001373.1, forward strand.
TGCATTTTTGATGAGATATATTTTAAGCAGCGACTACGTTCTCATGATGCAGAATGACATTCAGTTACTGGTGGCACGATGGAAAACAGCCGCTACTGACTTCCTCAAAGCTATGCACAAGCCGCTGCTCAAGGACCAGTAACCAGGACAGGAATATTAAGGATTACAGCTTTAACGTGTAGGCTAACATTAAGATATTGGTAGATTAGCTCAACTACACTAATACAAGAGAGTGTGGTGGGTGCGTGGGTGCGTGTGATGTTTAACTCTTGATCTCAAGGATGGAGGGGTTGTGGTCAAGAATGGCCAGAATGATTTTGTCCATGTACTGCCTCAGACGCAGGTTGATCTCCTCCTGCTCCTTCAGAGCGTCGACGAGCTGAGACAGGCAAGAAGAAAGAGAAGTAGGTTAGTAGTCGTGTATATAAAAACAAACATTTGATTCATCCTCCACTAAGAGACTAACCTCATCTCTGGATGCATTGTCAATCTCAGCTGCCAGGCACTGGGCTTTGGTGTGACAAGAAAACAGGCTCTTAGCCTCATATAAACTCAGACTAAGAATCTGAGCGTTCAGGTCATCGTTCTGATCCCGCAACTTGTGGTTCTCCTAAAGAAACAAAGAGACATCAAGTCTACAGCCTATGTTCCTGTTATGTTACGGTCTTACGTCCACTGGATTCAGTGCAAATGAAGCAACAGTGACAGTGTCTTGTGTGTGTGTGGACCTGTTTCAGTCTCTTGACTTCATGCTCCATTTCCATCTCCCTGGTCTTGGCATTAAACTCCGACAGCCCCTTGCCTTTTCCAGGATGCTCCATCTCCAGCTTAAACAACTGGAGATACTCCAGCTCCCGGCGGAGATCATCAATCAACTGCAGAAAGAAAAAAGATTTAAAAAGAAGTCTGGAATATTTCCCATGATATCATTCTTATACGTAGCAGAATTATTATTTTAAGTAAGCCGTCTGGAAAACAGAGAGAGAGAGAGATGGGGAGAGAGAGATCTTCACCTCCTGCATAGACTCTTTTTCTTTTTGGAATGCATTGCGGTTGTGCCAGAGCTTCTCCATTATCTTCCTGTACAGATCCATCTCATCTTTCAGCCTTAGACTCGTGTCCTCCAGCTTGTCAGTCATCCTCTGCTTCTCCTGCAGAAAAAAAAAGAGAGAGAGACAAAAAATTGGTAAAAAATTATTTACGCTTCCTCGCACAATCCTTTATTAAATCAGGGAAACGTCACTGAGATTAGTTCGTTGTGTTGTTGCGTAGTGTTGTAGCCGAGATGAAAATGCCACAAGGATGGAGACAAGCAAATAAAATAAAACAGCCACCACAATATCCATTTTGGAACAATATGGATTAATACAATGTCGTTGATTGTTTAAAGCAGAAGGTGCAGCGTACCAAAATGCTCATTAAGCCCCTCTACACTACTTCCTTTTGTATATAGTAAATAAAGATTCAAATTTCAAATAGGAGCAGTGCATCCTCATCATCAGTCTAAGCGAAGAAAAAACAAGCCTCTATTTAATCGAGACAGAAAAGCAGTGATTATTTCTAGATGGAAAAAAAAAAATCTTTCTTAGAAGATGCTAAATATGGAGCTTAAAGGATGAAGTTTGTAACATATAGTCGACAGCTTTTGATTGACCTATTAAAAACAGATAAGGGATGTGTGAGCTCCTTCTGAGACTCTGTAATTGAGGCATTGTTATAAACAACAGTATCATCTGCATACAGTCGCACATGGTCCTTGTCAAGAAGTGAATACGGTGCGATAGTGGTCAAATTGTCAAATGATAGCCTAGATTATATTGTGTAGTGGTGTAACAAAACTCATTCAACATGAATTTATATAATTAAAGAATAAATTCTTTTATAATTTGAGTTTAATTGATTGTTTAGTGTTAGCCACAGTTTTTTATTTTCTCTTCAAAATAAAAGCTACAAAAAAAAGAAAAAAAAAAAAGATCCAAGCTTCAGTGAATTACACTAACCTGGTCCAGTTTCTCTGTCTGAGACTTGAGTCTGCACACGTTTATCTTCATCTCTCCATTCTCTTCTTCCAGCTGTTGAACCCTGCAGATGCAGACACACACACAAACACAAACACTACGTGGTAAAAGTTTAGGTTTAGATTTTTTACATTAATATGCACTGTTCAGGATACAATTGTGATTTTACTAAAGAAATTCCATTTCCTGTATGTATTAATTGACGTGTAACACAAGGATTTGGATTACTGTTGAACGGTCTCTTGGTGCGTTTACCTGTTACAGAGCAGGTCTCTCTCTGTGTTTCTGTCTCTCTCCATCTTGGTGTAAACCTCCCGATGCCTCTTCAGCTCCTCCTCCAGACTCTCTGCAGCCTTCGTCTCGGCATCCTTCACCTGCTCCTCCAGCTCATGCACCCTGCACGCATGGACCGAGTGAGAAAACAAATAAAGAAACAAAAAACAAACAACATTACATGCAGTGGACATACAATCATTACCACAATGACGGGTAATATCGGAATACATGCTCTCACGTCTTCACATACCTGTGCACAAGATGCGTGTTCTCGTGTTTGAGTTTTGACTTGAGGTCGCCGTTGGCCAGACTGTCGCTTTCCAACTCTGTCACCTTCTTCTCCAGGTAGCTGACCTGAGCAAGACAACCAGGTTTTTCAGTCACTGCGTGCGTAAGGCCATGCTTTACCGTTGTTCCAAATATCTGATTTACAGCATGACAAACAATTTAAAACTGACTTTCAGTATCTAGTGTCACAAAGGAGGCAGAACAAATGCGAAAGTGGAATAACTTGTGAGAAAATGTTCATTCCTCTTCTGCTGCAGCTCTTGAGCAACTTCTTATTGCGTTTCTAAGCTCATTTCAAATATTTGTTTGTCCAGTTAAGTAGATTTGATTGGACTGATTTTAACCGACTTGTAGATCTTTTGCTAATCTAAGCACATGCTGGTAGGAACTCCATATTTAGACATGAAAACGATTTCCGACTCATTTTTCTCATATGTAAAATATCACAACAGATTCTTTCCAGTGCACTTCTACATAACTTCATGACTGTATCACGTCATGTTTGAGGTGAATCTGATTTACTCAAGATAATCCTGTAATAACTGGGCTATGAATTCCAACATTACAGCGTCATGTCTTCAGGAAAAAGAAAAAGGTACAATACGAGGGTCGATTTTTGTCTGCATGTGCATCTTTGTACTTTTTCTGTTATGTCGAGGTCGCAGGAGTCAATGCTGTCCGTGAACAAGTCCTCCGTGCTGCTGCCCTGGCTGGAGCCGAACACACTGTGGTTGGCCTGGAACAGCTGGCTGCAAGGAGGAGAGGACACATCAGAAACCACCACAGACGACACCATGAAAGACTCAGGCTTCCATTTTAGTGCTAAATAACTCATTTATCTGTACGCGATCAGAAACAAGTAAATGGCCATCACCTTTTTACAATGAAAGAGGATGCTTCACTGTAGTATTTTGTAGTATTATATTATGAAAAAAAGAAAAACATCATTTGTGTGAAGGTCAGGTTACTCACCGTCCAAAAGCTGTGCTGGAAATCTTTCTATTAGGACTGAAACACAAGAGACAATCTGAGTCACACACACCAACAGTAACACAGATTTTCAGTGTCGCAATTAACAATCAATTTTATTAACTACTGTTATTCGTATTTAAAAATCTGCCATGTCCTTATTGCTGTACTGTAGCCCTCTCTCTATCTATCACACACGTATGGCAGGGAAAGACAAAAACTTGCAGCCACTCATCCCAGCAGAGTGGGGAATCGGTTGCTAGGGCAACGGCTCAGGCTCACCCCCCTTTGATGTGGGTGCAGCATCTGGTGCCGAGAGCGAATAAAGAGGGTGGGATTTGGGTTGGATGGGTGGATGTCTCAGAGAGAGCTAATCTGAGCTTTGTTAAATCGAGGCGATGCAGGCGAGGCAGCAGCCGGAGCGTCTCCCCGACTACCCGCTATCGTTTTGGTCCCTCTCTGCCTTTGTGTTAATGCTCACGTGGACTGTACGCGCATAAATCAGTTTAAACAGCGCCTCGTCTCGTTTCCTTTTTGGAGATGAAAAGCAAATCCTCATAACATCAGGTTTTAGCTTCAGGTTAGGCTAACATTTCTGGTCAGGTTAATGTCCTGTGAAGGGACAGAACAAGTCCTCTACCTGTTGGCCTTGAGGTTTCTGAGTCGAGCCTCCAGGTCATTGAGTAGATTGACTTTCTTGCAGCACTGAGAGCAGTAGATGTCCAGCAGCTCGCTGTTATACAGCTGCCGCATCTTCTGAGGAGTCTGACCCGCACTGAAATGACAAAGAACACATCGATGCAGACGTTCACACTGTTTTTGGATACACCATGACCTGGATGATGGAGAACCTTCACAGACTTGGTACTATCTGCAATTTCTTCAGTATTTTGCAGCTGTGCACAGTTCGTCCATGTCTTTAGTGCATTGCATTGTGAGTTTCTCTCTGTAATTACAGCTGATGGTGTGAGTTTTCAGATTAACCACCAACCTGGACGGAAGTGAAGATCCCAGGTCTGAGAAGCCATTAGTTCGGGCGTCATCTTCAGGACAAGGGCTGCTGGGAGTAAAATCCACATCCTCCCCTTCACCGTAGTCTTCAAACTGCTCTTCCCCAGAGATGACGGATGCAGCCGCTGAGCCAATCAGGTGGCTGAAGTTGCAGAAATGCACATAAATAAAGTAATGCCTCTTTTTGATACACACAGAAGTTTTAAGGTCTAGTCACTCATCAGATAACGTCACGATTTTGACCTGTTTTGTCGTGTTGGGTGCAACGTGTCCAAGCTGTTGGTGTTTTCGGCGCTGCTGTCCATGTCGCACTCCCCGTCAGCGCCACTGTACGCACTGCATTCTGGGTAAGACCGCGTACACATGATAATCGGAGGGCCCAGCTTTGCCTCGCCGTTCTGCACACACGGACCAAAGTCAAAGCTCCCAGTGAGTAAAAACGGCAACAATTCTATTAAAGCAGTTTTAGATTAAAACTCGAGACAGTGACCTCTAACCCAGCGGATCTTGGGTATGTCAGGGTTAAGCTATAGTCTGGGGAAAGACGTGTTGAAACCAAGAACTGTTAAAATCTCCAACAACTTCACAGAATACAAACCACAGGTAGAGTTTTAATTACTCCTTTTGAGGACACGTCAGTGAGTCTAAGACATAACACAGTCAGCACAGGAAGGTTTAAGCCTTGCTTCAAATTTAAACTGCAGATAAGTTGCACAGCAGTAGACCCATTGATTCAAATGAGCTGCTTCCTGTAGTACGTCTATTTAAAAGGCATTAGAGTTTAATTTGGTATCAAGTAGGTTTAGATGAGAATTTAACACAATTTGCACTTCTGGTATTTCACCATGAGATAGTCCCCTGGGTTGATTTATCTAAAACAGAGAGGGACACTGCATGGCCCAGATATGTAGATTAATAATGCATGTCCCGTGTCTGGCTTCACCCAACTGAGGTGCCACAGCACGGTCACACCCAATCTCTCACACGTACACAAAATATTTTCATCTTTAAAAGGCACAAAAAACAAAAAAAAAGCTTTCACACCACATCTCACTAGAGATGACGGCTTATTTCTCCATTTGTCTTCTGCCAACATGTGGTCCAGGAGTCACAGTGTGGCCTCCTAGAGACAGGCGTCTTTCATTCATCAATTATACACATGTTTTTGTCTGAGATGAAAAGATATGTGTGCGGATATGGCACTATGAAGTGTCCACCGTTAGCCATTAAAATGAAGCCTCCCAGACTTTAAATGATGCCCCCTGTGTGATCAGCTGAACTACCTTCAATGCTGGAAGAGATATAAGAATGACTTTTATAAAACGTTCTGCAAAGTGAAATATCTGTGAACAGAGTACAGTGAATTGTATGGTGTTCAATTGTATTGTGTTAATTTTGGATAAGAATTCCTTCATTGAGGGGCTATGATTGGTGAAATTAAAACATCTCTCAAGGTAACCAACTTTGTCGTCACCTTTTAGAGCAGCCACCACCAATACCGAGGACTCATTCTGCTTAAATATAGACCGACAAGTACAAATAGACTTATTATTCCTTTAATTATATGAAAAATATCCATATTTGGTACAAGGACATGTCCCAGGATATTGCAGTGATATTCAGTAGGGTTGCTCGGGGCCAATCACCACAGACAAGGTTTGTTTGGTTTAGGATGTCATGAACAAGCCAAGTATAAAATCTCTGAGCCAACGGCCTCAAGGTGACGCTACAACAAAGACGTTTAGGACCGTCTCTTAGAAATGATTTGCCCTGAATTAAAAACGTCTTTTTAAATCCAACTGCCTACAATAATTTATTTATTTATTTTTAATTAGTTTGCATCATACATTTGAAAAACGATGCATCTGTGAAGACATTTATCTAGGGCAGGAAAAAGCAAAGCCCAAAACAAAAGCGACAGGCCTCATCCAACTCACTTGGATTTGAAGGCAAAACAATTGATAACTCAACCATTTCATATAAATCTGTGTGTTTAAAAACATACAGCCATATCAAAATAGCATTGCTGGAACGGGGACATTTCAAAAGATACATGTGCTATTAAAGAGATGAAAAAACTAATTTAAAGCATTAAAAAAAAAACATTACATTACACTGTTGGTGAATTCAGTATTTCATAGCTGTGTGTATTAGCTCCATTTCAACGTCCATGGCTCTAATCCTGATACAGACTCAGCCGCGTGAAAAGGTGGCGTTGCAACTGAGATTAATTCAGACAGCTTCTGGTAATTCAAAAAAACTTGAATTGGACATTTTCAATCACCTCAAGGCCAAATCCTCCAACCTCTAAAGTAAATTGGATCAAACTGCTCAAAAGGTACGCTTTTATCTCCAGTGCCAAGGCTGTAAAACGCTGTAAACAGTTTCCTTAATTAGCTTGTGTCAGATTGCACAGATCTTGCACATTTTTAGTGTCTAAAAACGTCTTTGCGCTAAGTGGTTTGTCTCTCAGCAGCTCAAACCGCGTTCCTGAAGCAAACATCCAGATGCTCCCAATACCTCCAGAGTTGGGCTAAATTTAATGCCATCAGGTACACCTGTGAATTTCCTGCTAAGACTAGCCAAAATATGTGTTGGCTCAGCGGAATAAGCCACAAACACGACCACAAACCGCACGCACAAGTAAGGAGGTGCAGTGTAAGGAACCAAGCACTGGTGAGGTGTTACCAGCGCATTTCTTAAAACAAACCACTCAAGAACAGATGTAATTAGCCAGACTAAATGAAAGCACCTGTGTGGGTGCAGCATAGAAAACATATAAGCTTTAATTTCAAGGCTTTAACATCACACACAATCAAATTCTGCCAAAAGCAACCCAAAGCACGACCACACAGACTACCAGCACATAAAATAAAGCATTGACTGATTAGTTTTAAACCCTGCAGCCACTCTTCTCCTCTGGTTGGAAGTTCTCTCAGTCAGTCAATCAATCAGTCTAACACATTCACACCTTACCCCGGTAAGAGTGCACACCACGTGTCTCCTCTCAAGTCCCAAGTCACCAGTCACATCCCTTTGTACGTGTGCAGCATGAATGAATATCTGTTACCGTGGCGGTCAAACAAAAATGTCCCCCGTGTTGAAAGCTACCATCCCTCGCCCCACATGTAACGCTGCAGCTCAGTCATTCACATTTGAAAAACACATGATGCTTTAACTGGGACAAAGCCACACCCCTCTCTCTCTCTCTCTCTCTCTCTCTCTCTCTCACGATCTCTCTTACTCGCTCTCTCTAGCGGGCTCTGCTGTTGCTAGGCAACTATCCAGTTGGTCTGATCTCTAGCAAGGGCATGAGCAGCCGTGCACTGCAAGACACAGGTGAACACAGGAATTTATGACACACAGTAATATATATAGATGTATTTTTATAATTTATGCTACAATGCAAAGCCATCTAAAATGTGCTGCATGTATGTATGGAAGCCCATTTGTGACATGAATACAAAATATTAGGTATAATTTCAGGAGGACAAAAACAGATACTGAAGGCAAACAACTGAGATGGAGGGTGATGTGCACTGCCTGGTTAAAAAAAAAAAAAGGTCAGAGACTCTAATATTTCATTGGGCCGCCTTTAGCTTTGATTACAGCGCACATTCACTGTGGCAATGTTTCATTAAGCTTCTGCAATGTCACAAGATTTATTTCCATCCAGTGTCGCAATCATTTTTTATTTTTCAAGATCTTGTATTAATGATGGGAGAGTCTGACCACTGCACAAAGCCTTCTCTAGCACATCCCAAAGATTCTCAGTGGGGTTAAGGTCTGGACTCTGTGGTGGACAATCCATGTGTGAAAATGATGTCTCATGCTCCCTGAACCACTCTTTTACAATCTGAGCCCCATGAATCCTGACATTGTCATCTTGGAATATGCATCAGGGAAGAAAAAAAAATCCATTGATGGAATAATCTGGTCATTCAGTATATTCAGGTAGTCAGCTGATCTCATTCTTTGGGCAACATAATGTTGCTGAACCGAGACCTGAGCAACTGCAGCAACCCCAGATCATAGCACTGCCCCCACAGGCTTGTATAGTAGACACTAGGCATGATGGCTGCATCACTTCATCTGCCTCTCTTCTTACCCTGATGCCCCCATCACTCTGGAACAGAGTAAATCTGGACTCATTAGACCACATGACCTTCTTCCATTGCTCCAGAGTCCAATCTTTATGCTCCCTATAGCTAACTGAAGCCATTTATCTAGTTAGCCTCACTGATTAGTGCTTTTCTTAAGGCTACACAGCTGTTCAGTCACATTCCCTTGAGTTCCCTTCACATTGCACATGTGGAAATGATCTTACTTACACTATTAAACATTCAGTTCTGCTGTTGTTGAAGCTCATACCTCTTTTCTGACATTATGCCTTAGAAACACAGAGTCAAACTTTTAAAAAATACACAATATTTTTACGGATTTAGCTGAATATTTTATCTTTTGTTGTCTGTTCTACACAAAGGACACTGGTTTACTGGACAAATTCTCACCATGCACTATACCATGTTTGACGACTGTCGCCACTATAAATGCCACTGAACTTCCTCATCGACATGAGTTCAGTGGGGGGCAACAACGGGTCACAAAACAACGGTCTTCTGCAGAGTATACCCACTTTGAAGTCAGAGCTGTAAACTTTAAGTACCTGGTAAATATAGCCGTTGTCTGTGACAGACGGCTGGCTGGTGGAAAAACTGCGAGGACCCACGGCCATTTTCAGTATCTCCTCGCAACCTGGCAAAGAAAGAAAAGTTAAAAGACTGGTACCACTATGATGTCAATATGTTAAATACGAAGGCAAAGCAATCATCTGACGTCTACTTTGTTTACCTTTGATTGCAAACACTCCATGACAGAAGTCTTTGAAGTTAATTTTGCCATGAGCATTTGGATCCAGGTACCTTGTCAACTTCTTCACCTGCAAGAAACAAAACCTCATTCAGTTTTATTGAGGTGCAGCACATCTTTACAGCGTGAACACAGTAAGGCTGTGTACCTTGCACCTTTAAAAGGAAAACAAAACTCTTTGCACCGACAGACTGAAACCAAACAGTGAACTCTGCCTTCATTTTGATTTGCATTTCATTTGCTAAAAACCTGCAAGGCAACAACCTTACCAAAATGTAATGTCAGTACTTTGTCAGGGACTTGGCCTGTATACGTCAATCAGGGAGCCGGACTTTCAGCAAACATCAAAAGAGCAGCAGCTGATGCTCTACAAGCAATCGGCTCTACAAAAATGACTAAAATGTATATGATTTTATTTTTTTGCTCTTAGTGTCAACACCGTTCACAGTAACCTGAGCTGAATGTGCATGTTTTAACCTGTCACGTCACGTCCACTCAAAACCCAAAGACAGAAGCGACATCGGCTTCTGCTGACTGCTCAACAGCTGGATCGCCTCTCAGTCCGCTGGAGGTGACGCGCTGCAGTTTCTCTGACTACTCAGCGTTTGTATTATATAATGTAACAGTGTTTAAATTGTAATAAGGTGCATCATTAGCCTCAGCTATGGGGTGTATCAGGGATTTAATGTGGTGAACAACTTTGCTTCGTGGTGAGGAGCAAACCAGATCAATACAGCTAAAACCAGGAGATGGTAGTGAATTTCCAGAGGTCCAGGGAGTGTGTAGAGGTGGTTCAGATCAAGTATCTGGGTCTACAGCTGGATCACAAACTGGACTGGTTGGTTAACATAGATGCAGTACACAAAAAAGGTCAGAGTCGTCTCTATTTCCTCAGGAGACTAAGGTTGTTTAATATGTTCAGAGTCACCCTGCTGTCTCTGTCCTGCTCCATGGACAGTTTGAGGAGGTTGTTTGTCCCTAAGACTATACGACTCTACAACGCCGCCCCATTAGGAACCAACTGGACTGTGGTCACTGCTGATACTACTGCATAAGTATTAACTGACTCAATGTCTTCAGCATCTAGGTGATTACTGAATGAGACTTTTTACTCACATTCTTGCACCGGCCATTTCATTAGGAATACCAACTGCTCCATAAAGTAAATGTCTTATCAATCAGTCCCATGGCAGACATAGTCATAACAACGTGCTGGTTTGGGCATTTCAGCTGATCTACAGGGAGTTTCATGCACAACCATCCTTGTGTTTTACAGGGAAATGGTCTAAATAGGAGTAAATATTAAGTGACTGGCAGCAGTTCTCTGATCATGAATGCTTTATTAAAGCCAGAGGTCGAAGTATCATAGAGCCAGACTTTGTTGGAGCTGGTGGAAAGGCAACAGTATCTCCAATAACCACACAGAATTCACAATATTGGACAACAGAAGAGACACTACTGCTGCAACATTAGGATGGTATTGTCAGATGTTTCTGAATGAAAGCACAGATCCATCCTGTCTTTTATCAATGCCTCAGACAGGTGGTGGTGGAGAGGGAGATTCATATCATGGGTTTGCAGCCGACACATCTGCAGCAACTGTAAGGTAGCTGTGGACCAAACTCTGAGGGAATATTTCCAGCACTTTGTTGAATGTACGCCACGAGGAACTAAAGCAGTTCTGAAGACAAAAGGGTTTGTTAACAAAGGTTACCAAGAGAATCAACAGATCATGAAGCTGTTTTATGTTTCTTTGTCAGTTTTTAATGTTCTGTTACAAAAGCCATTCGGCACTGAGGAACTTTTCATTTCCGTCCCCTCGTCAATTACTCCTGACACGAAGCTGATGCAACAGTTCCTTTGGTTGAAATAACTCTACAGAAGACGACGCCTTTGTTGTCAGTCACACTCAGAGAAGAAATACTATACAGGCTTTGATGTAGGAATAAGCTCTGATGCGAGAGCCTGGATAAATAGATGAAAATAAGCCTACTGAGAGCAGAGGGCGCGCTGTGAGACAACCTGTGCCGCGCCGGCTTCTACAGAGCGGCATGCGGTCTGGGAAAGCGTTATCTCCCAGGCACAGAGCTCGGAGATTAAACGAAGGTGTCAACATGCTGCGCAATCCATTTCACATCAAGCACCTGCAGACTCCTCAATGTCACACAGGCAGAAACCAGTCAATACAAAACATCTGAAAGTCACTGTATTTTAAGCAGGCCTTCCTAAGATAAGATTTAAGATGCAGAAAATTATTAAGGATCCCAATGTAAGTGAAGTGAGAGTTGTGATGTAACGCTACCAGAAAGCAGTGCAAGCAAACTGTCTAAATCCTAAATCCTGCAGGCCAATTGAGCACCAGTCTAAGAGATAAAATTCAAATAATCTTCACAAAAAGTCAAATATTGAAGTTTAAATGCAGTTTGCGGCCAGCAGCAGCCCTTTTAAAACGCAGCACACTTGAATAATGTCGCTGACAGTGTTCCTCCTAGCTTGCTTGGCCTGCTACCAGTTACTGTGGCTGTCTCTAACCTGGGGCTGTATCCAACCATTTTTCTCAATTAGTTTGTTCTGCGGACTGCCAGGGAACACTGGAAAATGGCAGGCCAGGAGGACAAGACGCGGTTATTAATTTAAAAACCCAGAATGGACTGAGTTTAATAATCGGCGGTATGGATACTTACAGATTCATTCTCAGTTAATAAAGATCAATCAAAGTAATCACAGCGTTTATCAATTATTAAACCTGCAGAAGAGCCGGAGTCAAATCAAATATTCATACAGGAGGCCTCACTGAAACCAGTATTCATTCAAATGTGGCACAGAAATCGCTCTTATTCAGGTTTTCCTCCTCCTAACACATGCAGTCAACAAAACAGGCTGCTCTAATGTTTTGTACCCCCGTCCCAGTCTTTGATAAATCAGTAAGAGATTGACTGCTTACAGCTAAAATATGGGTAAATTATAGTTAAAGAACTGACATAGACAGTCAAAAACAATAGTTTTATAGAGTTAAAGAGAGTTTTAAGTAATAGTTTTAGAGTTAAAACAATATGCATTCGTCCTAAATGCTGTTTTAGACCCCAGTTTTGCCCTAAATGCTTCCTAAGTATATGCAGATGATGCCAAATAATTGAGCATTTGCTAATAAAGTCAAATAAAAATGTTTGTTTTTTTTCTTGCAGTTTCAGGTTTAACACGGTAAATAACAACAAAACGTAAACACAGGCCCGGCGCAGAGCTCCGTCTCATTGGCCGTCTCTCCAGCAAGCCGGGCGGATCATTTCATTACTTAATAATCGACCAATCCGCTCCCAGGCTCCTTGAGTAGACCTCGTCGCCATGGCGACAGAGAACACAGCGATGAGAGGAGAACGAAGAAGGAAGGAGGATGAAAAGGGAGCTGTCTTTTAGCGGCGCCGAGTTATTTTTAGTGACGTGTTTCGCGGTGTTCAGCCACCATGGCGGCTTAAAAGGAAAATCCACTCCCACTGTGACATATTATTTATCTGAGGCTGTAAGGACCCTGGATGGGTTCATCTCTCGCACCCTTCCATCTTAGTGTTGCAAGCGAAAAAACTGAAATCCATCAGTTTGAGTTATTCCTACCCAGGTTTGACAACAATATACGGCACTTAATGTGAAGAGAAGCTAATCTCTCATAGGAAACACATCTTTCAGGTGAAGTGCATGTTTTAGAATGAAATAAAGATGAGCAATAAGGGCTAGTAAACATTTGTTAACAGCATAGCCCACAAGATAATAACATAACCTTAAAAATTATTTGTTTACTGTAATAGATCATCTAGTTTAATGAAGTATGAGATGGATACATCTTATAGAAAATGTAAATCTGGAGAAAATGCTTAAAAAAAACATCAGGCATCACCAAAAACACAACCAGAACTGTACATTAAATGAAATTAATAAATACTTACAAATGATAAATAAAGTTAGGATATTTTATGATGTTCTTATAACGGCCTTCCTCAGGTGTCATAAATTGCACCTTCACCTGAGACTAATCATTGGCTACATTAACAAATACAACGTTACATTATTCCCGTTCCTTCCTTACAGGGTGACCGATAAACTGTACATCCCGTGGACAGACATTTAAAATCCATAGCTCAGACTTGGTTCGCGCCTCAACATAAGGTTGTGAGATGATTTTAAGGGGTCCAAACATAGGCCAGCATCGTCTCCAGGTGTTTACGCCTTTGGTTTTAAATACTACAGTGTAGTCGGGCCTTTAGTAATTATTCAAGTGAACCGAACTGAGATGAAAAAATCATGAGCAGGCGCTGCTTCAGGCTGCACTAACGTTCGAGTCAAGTGGGGCTTCTGTCAGTGTTAAACTTCCTGTGGTAGAGGATGGGATCAGTTAGGCATTTCATTAGGTACACTAATGTGTGAAATGTATTGTAATATAAAAGTCCTGTACAAAATCTCAGCTTCACCAAGTTTGTCTGTGTTTTCATTTTGCAGGCTGTGCTTTATAGTTTTGCTAAATCGTGTTGTGTTGTACCGACACACGTTTCAATTATTTTAACAAAATTTTAGTCAGTTGTCTTGTCTAAATGATCGTACGGCTGAATCACCACCTTTCTTCCACTGTTTCAACATAACCTGAACATTAGAACAATCATTAATGGGGATTTAGTGGCGGTCTGTTATATTAAAATGGATTTGTTTTCACCAATACACCTAAAGTACTGGCAACATGGTGTATAATATTACCTAAAATCAATTGTGAAATGTTTTACTGTCACTATCCTTAATAATACATCAACGTATCATATTAAATCTAACAATTACCAGTTGTTTATTGGGATTTAAATTGACTGACAAAGGCCTAGTGCAACAACATTTTAATATGATGTAAGGACCCAGCATCCTCTTGCCTATTAGGCTTTAAAACCTGTCAAAAAATCATATTTAAATGACAATACTTGTGTGGTTTTCAAATGTTTTAACGGTGCTAATTGTAAGGCAAAGAGAAGTCTGACTCATAATGTGTCAGAGAGGTGACAAGAACCACGACAGCTCATTTGTAGTCATACGTGTAATAGCAAGGAGAGCCAAGAAATTATGCAACCGGCTGATGTCTGAGTAAATACTAAGACCTCTAACATACCTGTGACAGCTAATGTAGGACAGGTGGTCTCCTGTCACTTGTTACTACACCTTAAAGATATATTATTCAATCGAAAACAGCTTGTTATATTCAGAATTAAACAAAAAAATGTGACGGTAATCTCTTCCCAGCTCTCACCTCGTCTCCTTGACCGAACTGAAGCCCGAGGTCCACCAAGTGCTCCACACGGATAAAGCCGTCGGCATCCTCGTCACAGACGTCGAAAACCTCCTTGAGCCTCTTTAGAAACTGCAGGAGCTGGTCCTGGTCTGGAAACACTTGCCCCTCCATGACAGAGCCGTCTTCGCGAGGAGGGGAGTAATATGCGTTAATCTTAATTAAACGGTTTGCCAAGAGACGGTCGTCGCCATCATCCTTCCTCTGCTCAGCTCCACCGGACCGACTGGTGCTGCCGCTGCCGCTGCCGCCTCTGACATAAGCAGCATCGCACCATCGGGAGAAGCGCGAGACGCTACGGAAAAGGACGAGCGCTGACGATGTGAGCACGAGGACTTGCGTCACGGGCCAGTGGCTAATTAATGATCCAGGTGTGTCGGGTTAACGGAAGAAGGAGAAGACGCAGGCTAACCTGGAGTTGAAGTCTACCGGCAAAATGTATCATGAAATTGCCTTGTCTGAAAGTTTATGCTGAAAGAAACTAAAATGTGGTTGTCAGAACACACACACAGACTAAACACCACGAACTGAATGAAAATACGTTTGTTTTCACTAGTGTACCTAATAAACTGGCAAGATACGCACAGATATATGAAATAAAAATCACCCTCTGTTCAAATTAACACTTCACGAGGAGAAAACCCCACATCCATGGTTCAAGGTGGTTTAAGTTTTTTTGTGTAAAAGATATTCCTGAATCAGCTTTTTTATCTTCAAAAGAACAAAAAAAACAAAAACAAAAAACAGCCCGCATCCTCCATCCTGTGAGTATTTGAGAAATTTCCTGACTACAACATACTGGGATAATACAGTACATTTATTGCTGTATAGTCAAAGATGAGATTGTAGCGTTTTATTAGAAAAAACAGTTAATACAAGACTGATAACAGTCACATTTTTGTACAGAACATAAAATAATTGCATCCCCATCTTGATACAACATATTAAAAACTGCCTTGCGCACCTAAATTCAACTTAAAGATAAAAAACTATAGCATTTTTCCATACCATGTAGGAGGTCATGTCCAAAATGAAAACATATTTAAAACGACAGAGAGCCATAGTTATAGCCAACGATGTACTGAAGTGATTCCCAATTAAACTTAATTTAATTGGTCTTAAAAATTAAGTTAATTTCATAAAAGGCAAATTCAGTTAAACTAGGTGTACAAATGTATAAATTCACATTTTTGGTCAGACTTAAATTATCAATCTTGGTTCCAGCAGAGACTCCCACCTTTCAGTCACCTGTGGAAAGAAAGTGAACATATTACTTAAAATTATTATTCCATCAAGACTGAGAATGAGATGGAATGAGATCTGAAAGGATACAGAACAATCCCATAAAATAAAATGGCACCCAAATGACAACAACATTGTTAGTAGTGTCATTTGTGTATTTAAAGCTCATATTTTGTTAAAAATAATCAAAACTTCTCTGCTTTCCTTGGTCATTTACAGTGAAAAACAAGAGTTGCACTAATATTTTCATGTTAATAGTGCGTCACATGAATATGGGTGATGTGAAAATGACTGTCACCAAACCCTGCTTTTCTATTGAGATTTCTTTTATTTCATGGTTTTAATTTTTTAGCCCGCCGGCTATCGTCTCATAAATGTCATTTTCAACAGGTGCCAGTGTACTCATATAAAAATGTTCCAGGAAGCCAAGTGTGCCCTGCTTGTTCATCAACAACGACAAAGTTAGCAACTAGCCATGAACACAGCAAAGCGTGTCACTACTAAATATCGCAGTATTTCACTCAGGATTTGGCGGAGACTAGCTAGAGTTAGCTAGAGAATCCATCAGTTGGACATAAACTCGACTCCATGCAAATGCCATTCTTGTTGAATCTCTGCTTACACGTTCACCAGAACATTTATGCCCCCTGGTGGACAAAACTTTAAAAATGCATCTTTAATCTCAGCGGAAAGGGGACCAGTCCTTATCTTTGGCAGGGAATCAGATGGAACCTCCATTTGGGACACTACAGATTATCTGGTTATAAGAATTGCCGTTTTAAGGGGTCATCAATAAAATAACAGCTGCACACTAAGGCTTACCCAGGATCCTCTGGACACGGTGTACTCCACGCTCTCTGAGCCGTCTGGGTTCTGATAGACTAAGTCAAACTTGCCCGGTTCTACAGGAGCTGGGAGAGAAGCAGCAATTTAGGAATGATCAAAAATGTATTTAAATTAAGTAAAATTGGTTTAAACATAAGCTTTGTCTTAGCTCAGACAGGTCATTATCAAAGAAAAAAAACAACAATCATTTACATCTAGACATATTAAATATGAACTAGGAATTTAAATTCTTACCTTGACAGGCATTAAAAAGTTTAATCTCAATCTGTTTGGTGGTCGGGTCGAAGCTCATCATCTTTCCCTCCTAAAACCACGTTTGGTCCAAATAATTAATGAAGTGAGACTTAATTCATCAAACAGCAGGAAAATGTGAACATTTTATCTATTTTCAATATCTTATCTCACCTTATATTCAGATACCTCTGGGGTGTAGTTCTCAGTTAGCTCCAGCAACTGAACACAAAAGAATAAAGTCAGGAAACAACGCTTACAATTTGACAAAGAGTAGTTTCAAAAGGATGTGGTACAAACCGATTCTGTGATTCTGTGTACATATAATTCTGTTCATAGTGTATTCTGGGACTGTGGCGTGGGCTCACCTTGAACGCAATCTTCTGCCCCACCTGTGGAGGAGCGGCTAACAGGGGCATGGAGCTGTAGTCCTGTTTTGGGGCACTTTCAGTTTTATTCTGCGTACAGAGAGACACACACAAAGCATAATTATATTGATGTAATGTCATACGGAGCATCTCATAATGAAAAGGTAATATAAATGGCACAAAAGATTTAGTTGCACAGCTTGATAGATCATTTATGTAGCTGATAGCATGCTAGCCTTGTCCAGAAAAGTAATTATCCAATGAGGGAGTAGCAGTCATAACAGGACACGTTAAAGCTTTGGATTTCACTGAGGTTTAAGATGTTCAAAGGTATTTTTTTTGGATAAAAGTCTTAAGCATACAGTTAGGAATAGAAATCAAGTATTGCCCCTTTAACTACAGAGCAGTGTATTGAATTTGTATTGTATTTGTCATCACATGTGTAAATGGTGAAGACAGAAGCAGACAAACCTGGAGGACCACTGACAAGTTGGTTAGCGAATCTGTGTGGGAAGACGACTCCCTGGCTCCATTATAGCAGGGCTCGAAGCTGCCACCGTTCCCTCTGATGTTCCCCCTACCTGCTCCCCTACCCCTGCCCCTGCCCCGCTCTCCAGGACCACCACCACCACCACCACCACCACCCTGCCTGGCGTTTCCTCTTCCACGGCCGCGCCAAGGGAACAGACCTCCCAGGGCAGGCTGCGGCAGCGGCCGTTTGATAACGAGCTGGATCTCCTCTTCGCTGTCTGAGTCTCTGGACTCGACCCCCTTGTCACGAGGAGGCGGGACAGTGCTAGCAGCCGGTTTTTGAGCACAGTTTGTGGACTGCAGGACTGAAAGAGATTTGGGAGCGTTGAGTGTTGCTGGTTTGTTTTTCGGATGGATTTTAAAACTGGTGGCCTCATCAGAGGAGGAGTCTGAAGATGATGACGATGAAGGAGGAGGCTGTGATTTTTTCTGAGCTGGTTTCAAATTTGAGGGGGCCTTAGGAGCAGCAGGGGTGGAGGTGGGTTTTTTAGATGCAGGTTTTTTGGGAGCTTTATCTTCCTCACTACTGCTGCTACTACTGGAATCTGAAGAGGAGGCTTTCTTTGCTTTTGGTGGTGTCACTTGGGGCTTCTTGCTGATTTTAGCTGCCTGGTTGACAGTGGCCGGGGGTTTTTTGGGAGAAGGAGCTGGATCTGGAGTGGCAGCAGGGCAGTTTTTCTCCGCATCCTTCTTCTTCTTTTTCTTCTTCTTCTCCTCCTCTACGTGGTTTACTTGAGACTTCTTACTTCTGTCGTCACTCTGCACCTGCTTGGTAACCGCCGTCGTGCTCTCTTCACTTTTTTTCTTCTTCTTTTTCTTCCGTTCCACGCTCAGTTCGCGTTCGCCCGTCCTGTCCTCCTCTGTGGCTCTCTGTCTTTTTCTGCAGTTTTCTGTTGCTGTATCCGGACAGCTGTCGTGTCCATTCACCTGAGCGACAGAGTCGACCTTCACCCTGAGAAAAAGACACGTTTCAGTATGAGTCGAGCCAGAAAGTAGTGTCCGGTTGTAAAGACCCTGCACGGCATTTCTTTTATCTCCGTTACCAGATTTAAATGTTAGATTAGAAAGTTAGATTACACCTGAAATTAAGGTTGTCCACTTGAGATCATATCACCCTGGATTATGTTAATACCGGGACTGAACAGGCCCATGCTTGCAGGTCCTACAAGAACCAGATCCTGAAATGTTTTCACTCAGTGATATGTTCACAGCACATGGTCAAGCCGTGCTTCACTGGATTTGCTTTGTAAGCGTCTATACAGATAATGTTTCCTTTTGAAAATCATCTGACACCGACCTGACTTTTACTTGTTCCAACTCTCGGAGCATGCTCACCTGATGCTGTCGTTGTCCCGCACCACATAGATGTTCTCCGTGTGCGGCAGGTAGTAGTCCTCTAAGAACAGGCTGAGGATGCTCCTGCGGCTGAACTCAAACTTCTCCCTGATGATGCTCTCCAGGTCGGCCACCACGCGACACTTGTTCAGGTCCACGAGCAGCCAGCACATGCGGCAATCGACGACAGCCGGCGGCGGGTAGTCGAAGTGCAAACGCAGGCGGATGAAGCTGGAGCTGTGGGCAGCCATGACGGCTACGAAACGCAAAACACACTGCTCGAGTTTCCCCCGGCAAGAAAATACTTCCGCTTGAGGTTTTCAAAATAAGAGTGTCGCTATTTATAGAGGCCCGAGCGGTCGAGGGTGAGCGGTGGTAGTTGTTTCTAGCTCTGGTGATGGGAGTTTCGACTCTTTTGGCTCGGCTCCCTTAAAAGAGTCGCTCTTACGGCTCCCTAATGGCTACACATTCAGTATCAATGGGACCCTTCTATTTTAGTCTAATTTAGTCATTTGTAAGGGTTTGTGTTGTACTGAATTTAAAAAACCCTTGTTTTAATGCATTTTTCAGCTCTTTGCTTCAAAGAATTGGCTTATAGAGCCAGTTCGTTCGCGAATGAGTATCTCGCACTGCACTTGTGTGAGCTCAGTGGCAGCTTTTGACTAATGTTTCAAAGAGGCAATCCCTTGTCTTATATAAAGGTGGTTAAAACATCCTGAAGGTCAATTTTGAGGCTCAGTGTGAGTGGTTTCAGCTGTGGCCATCTCGGCAGGTCTTGATTCTGCCTCATTCACGACTAACACTGCGTACGCGCTACTAACAGCAAAAGCAACAATTCGGCTAGTGTGGCAAGATGTTATTATCAAGTTGCTGTTAAAGTGTTACTCAAGCACTTGTGAAACAAACATATATAACTGGTTCACATGTCACCACACGTCACACTGTAAGTGGAGCATTGACAAAAGTGTTACTCATCACAATGAGAAAAGAGGTGGAGCTGTGCCTGGGGTATCACCAAAACAAACATCGACCAATTTGTCACCTGCCATTCAAACAGTCCAACTACGTTTTAAGTAAGGCATCTTTTTAAACATCTGAGCTATTTAGCAGCTATATAAAGGTAACTACTTTAGTATTTATGAAAACAAAATGAACAACTCCCAGTCGTCTCATTCAGTACATCACGTACAATTCAAATTAGGAGAAAGAAATACAGAATAAAGAGCAGTGGTATTGGGGATGATAATGCGCAGTAAATGCAATCACAAACCTCTCAATTTGAATCCATATTTTCATGTTGCTGTATATTAAATACTCATTTCCAACAGTTCTATTTGTAACAGAGTACATTCATTAGTATGCGGTCAAATTCATTTTCTAAGCTTTTATTTTGTATGAACAATTTTCTACGGAAGTCTTGTTGGATACACGCGGTTTGGGGATGTAAGTGCCCCTTCATTCACAACACTGCCCCCTGTTGGCACGGAGGTAGATGTCACATTACAGCGAAGATAGAACATTAAGGAAACTCATAATTATTAAACATTAATAGAAAACAACTTCTCACTTTTAAAAACCCACTTACATGTTTATTAATTTTGCTTCTTTATTATTATCCAATGCTTTGTTTACCTTTTTCCTGTTTTATAATGCAAAAAAAATAAAAAAAAAGTAGTCAGCTGATCCCGGGTGTAGTCATGTGATTTCTTCTCTGAACCTATATACAGTCAATGGTCTGAGCCCAGAGCAAAGTTAGCTGCAGCGCTTCAACAATGGGACGTTTTCAAACAGCCTCCGGTTTGTTGTTTCTACTCGCCACCATCTTCAACAAAGGTATCGATATTACACCTTAAATGTAATGCTATGTTATTTAGCGTTCCCGTTACCGCATGTTTTGGCGCAGCTGACTGCAAATCGAAAGTAACTTTGTTCATGCTGATCATGATGCTTTCGCTGCTCTGTTGATGTTGATAGTTATGTGAGTGACTCTGCAATTTAACGCCGACTGAAACTGATTTCTGTGCAGGGCTCTCCACTCCCCTGGCGGGCAAAGAAGTCTGGGACTATGTGGAAGTGAGAGACGGGGCCCATATGTTTTGGTGGCTTTACTATGCTGACAGTCAGTCCGCCCAGTATCAGGATCTGCCTCTGGTCATGTGGCTGCAGGTAGGATCCAGTCATCTAATCTGTAATCTGTCACTAGTCACCTGGTTTTGTTCACCACTTTGCTTAACCACTCATCCAAACAGCTTCCCCAGTTCTAAATGACCCGTGGAGTTTAGGTTTTTATATGAAACTTCTGGTTGGACGCTGAGTTTCGTTGCCTTGTTCTTGCCTTGAACACGTTGCAATGCCAATGAACTCTGGGTCTAATATAAATCTAATTTGGGTGGTGCACACTTGAAACTCACATGACAAGAGTGTTTTATTGACCCACCGGTCACCTGAGTTGGACACAGGTGAGCAACCTCAAGGATCCAAAGCATTTTTCTTTTGAGAACGGCACCGTTCATATATTAGCCAGAGGAAGCGGTAAGCTGCAAAAGAATCGGTCAGTAACGTCTTAGTGTTTCTCCTCAAGAAGCAGTTTCACTTCCATTCACACACGGAGTCTGGAAATTTTATGGCCTCTAGTGGGTTGTTGGAGAACCATTTAGCCCTGGAAAAAGAAGACGGCACCAACATTAAGCCGAACAACTTCCTCTAATTGCATGATAGTATTGGGTTGTCATGTGAAGTTGAAGCATGCACCGCTCAAAGACGTTCCAGTGGAAAAACCTGAACTCACCGGCAGTCATTTAGAACTGAAGAGGCCACCTCAAGACAAGTCCAGTTGTCAAAATCATAGATTTCCGCAAATCTAAAAAAAAAAAAAAAAAAACGGCCTGAACCCACAAAGTAATCTTTGGTCCATCTACAAAATTCAAAGTAAGCACATTTGGAAATGCTTGGGTGTTGTAGTTTTTTCCTCAATCCTAACCCCGTGACCGAATGAGTAACAACAGTGTTGCTACAATTTGTAACTGCAGCGGAGGAACTGACCAACCTCCTGATAAAAGTTTAAAGATTAAACCATCCATCGAGAGCAAAAACCAACTACGATTATTATGTAATATTTTTTGCATGCTCAGCTTTCCAAATAAATCATTTGGCAGACTTGCATAATAATCTCTGAAAATACTGTACAGTAATAAAGAGCACATCTTTAATAATATTTGAAGATTACAAAGAAGTTCATCTGTGTGCCTTTAGGGTGGACCAGGAGGCTCTGGAAGTGGGTTTGGCAACTTTGAGGAGATCGGACCCTTGGACAGGGATCTTAATCCCAGAAAGACGAGCTGGGTAAGGTGGCTGTATTAAACAAGTAGCGTTAAAATAAAGGATGGTACTCTGATTTTTATATATATGTATGTGTTTATTATTGGATTTTTTTAGGTCCAGGCTGCAAGTGTGTTGTTTGTAGACAACCCCGTGGGGACCGGCTTCAGCTACACCGACCGGCCAGACGCGTACGCCACCAACGTGGCCACTGTGGCCTCAGACATGCTTGTGCTGCTTAAACACTTCTTTACCCAGAGGGCTGAGTTCCAGGTATACAAAAAATAATATGTGCAAACAGTTATATTGAAGTGTCCCGTACAGCATGTGCTCTAGTGATGAATTCGATACTTTGCAGAGTATCCCCTTCTACATCTTCTCCGAGTCCTATGGAGGGAAGATGGCAGCTGCTATTTCGCTGGAGCTCAACAAGGTGAGCTGACCGCTTCTGGAGTCTCGGAGCAAACATTTGTTTTTAGAGCTGCATTCATGTCCACGTGAGCATGCAGACACCGGAAAGTCCCAGTGTGAACGAACTGTCATACAGTGGAATAAGGAAGTGATTTATATGTGACCGAAAGAACAGTCATACAGCTAGCAAAGGCTTTTCTTCCCCCTAGATTTTTGCAGTGGTACATTTGACTGTAATGGAACATTTTAAAGTTTGGCCTGAACAGAAGAGAGACATTTAATCTAAAGTGTGAAGTTTCAATCAACATGTTGCTGTTTTCTTTTCTCAGGCCATTACCCAAGGAAGTGTGAAATGCAATTTTCAGGGTGTAGCACTTGGGGATTCATGGATTTCCCCACTAGGTTGGTATCATCCAGTCTTAAAATCCATTTGTTCATGTTCCTTAATAAAAACGACCCAACTGTAATGCTGAAAATCTGGTTTATGGAGCACAGACTTTCCCTTTGAGCGTGACCTAGTCAGTGTATAACTTCTGCTCCATCCACAGACTCTGTCATGACATGGGGACCTTACCTCTACACTACTGTAAGTAACCTAAAACCTACACAAGACAAATGTCCCCTGTTGTTACTTTGGAGTTAAGCTTCCATTTGATTTATTTGATTTATTTATTTTTTTGTGCAGTCGCTGCTGGATGAATATGGCCTGGCGGATGTCAACAAAGCAGCAGAGGATGTGAAGCAAGCCGTGGAGCAGCAACAGTTCAGTAAAGCCACTGAGCTGTGGTCTATAACTGAGCAGGTGGTGGAGCAGGTTGGTGCAGCACGGTATCCCAAGAACAACCGTGATTAAAATTTCTGCAAATTTGGTACAAGTGTTGACAAAATGCACCCTCTGTAAATCAGTTTTCAAAGGTCGCTAATCCTTACTCGACATGCTAAGTGTTATGATGGCATTCCTCATATATATCTAATGAAATTCAGCAATGACGTATGGACGTTTTGTATGTAAAGATCAAATGTCAGCTTCACTTTGACGTCATAATTTCACAGTATGAATCAATTCAAGGTCTGGACAGACAAGGATGTAGAGGAATAATGCTAATGCTAATTAAGATAGCGTTGATGAAAGGCTGAATTTTTCCACTCTGATTTTTCACATTAAAAACTTTCCGTTTATAATCCACACATGCATGTTATGTACAACATTATCAGGAAGTGTTGAATTTTATTTGACTTTCTTGATGCTAAAGGAATCGTTTTGGGGAAGTTATTAAAGCTTGCTAGACAAACCGCAGACTACACCTAGTGGTTAGCTTAGCTGAGCATAATGTCTGGACTGTATATTTTACTTTTTTTCTGCAAAGGATATATATCCTGTGGTAATTATTGATGTTTAGAGGGATTGGGAGGTGGATTTTGTTACCTTTGGGCTCAGCCAGGCCAGAAGTTTTCCCAGTTTTCAGTAACTACGCTAGGCTAAGTCAACTGGATGCTAGCATACAGAGTTTCTCGTCTCTGTTTATGTCAAATGTAAACCCCCTAGCTTAAAAGTATGACTTCTGCTATAGTCTGTCAGTACAAATCAGTTGTATTATTTTTGTTTTTCCTACTAGAACACCAATGGAGTCAACTTCTACAACATCCTCACCCAGGAGCCTGACGAGGAGCGCCGCTCTTCTGCAAGAAATGACTTCCTCTGTAAGGCACCGTGAGGGAATAATAACGCCCAGTCTAACAGATTTAAGCATCTGGATTTTGGGACATGAAATTAATTTATATATAATTTATATATGTATATATTTTTTTTCCCTCCACCAGCACAGCTGATGTATCGCCACATTCGTCCACTCCATAGACAGTCGCTGAGTGAACTGATGAACGGAGCAATAAGGAAGAAACTGGGCATCATTCCCGCGAATGTCACCTGGGGAGGTACCGTATCCTGATACTAGAATATCCCTGTTTAAATTTGACACACTATACATGTTTAAATTGTAACCTCCCTTCACTTCATACATAATGTCTCTTCTGTCTTTGCTTTGTGTTCAGGCCAGGCAGAAGATGTATTCAGCTACATGGCCGGAGACTTTATGAAGCCGGTGGTGGACATAGTCGACCAGCTGTTGACTGCTGGAGTCAATGTCACGGTCTACAACGGACAGCTCGATCTCATAGTGGACACGATGGGTAATTTGTTCAGCAGCATGCTACCTTCTAGGCCAATGATCAATATATGACTGATGATGAAACGCAAGATCTGTTTTGTCCACCTAATCCTTCCTGGTCCAAGACTGAAGTCCTCTGACACATGCATCGCTGTTTCATGTCACAGGTCAGGAGCTGTGGGTGAAGCGGCTGAAATGGGAGGGGATTCCAACTTTTAACAAGCTGAGGTGGACCGCCCTTAATGACCCTGCCTCTGCTGGGGTTACTGGTGCTTTCTATAAGACTTACAAAAACTTTGCCTTCTACTGGATCCTCAAAGCAGGTCACATGGTAAGACACTAGTTGGCATAATACTAAACACCCATTAGATGAACTGGATAATGAAGCTAGGAGATAAAATAACAGGAGTTATAAGAACTGTAGCATGTATGTTCGAATACAGAAATGTAATTGTATTGTTCCTGTCGTCTCAGATTCCCTCAGACCAGGGACCAATGGCCTTGCAGATGCTCAAGATGATCACGCAGCAGCACTGATCCACCAACACTGATGCCAGCTGGAATGGCTCTGACAATCACAACATGACTTTTTATTTTTTTTTATTTTTGCTGTTTAACCAAACTTCAAAATCACAGTTCGCTTTTGATCGCAGCACGTTGTGTCAATTTCTGCCATAAACCCAATAAAATACATGTTTCTTTTTTACTATTTTACTATAGACCTGTTCTCTGGTACAATAGCAACCCATTTGTTTAATTTGCATACCTGAGAAATACAGAAGACAGTCTTGAAATGGTATGCATGGTGTGAACCATGTATAATTATTGCCATGCCACTTCCTTGCACTGGCCAAACTGGCGCTATTTTTCTGGGGATATGGGCATCGCCGTCTTGTGGTTTTGGAGTCAGTCTGCACAATGCGGTCCAAGTCGCGACGTCGACGATACGACCAAAGGTTCACCAGACTCACTGGCATTTTATTTAATTAACACTGCGCTCTGCTCTATCTCTATCAGTTACAAAGAAACATTAAATTATGCACTTTACTTATTATTGAAAATTATTTTTAAAACTCTCACGGTCTCAAAGGACCGCTTTACGGAGTGGTTGGCATGGAAACTGGTAGTCGTCATTATGTCATGTCATTCTGTAGCGTCAAATAACTAACTAAAACGGAACCTATCCAAGTAATTGACACTTTGAGCATGCATCAATATTATATTAACGACTCAAAATGACTGAAGCCGTTACTTGGAAAAAAATAAAATTTGACATGTATTTTCGTGTTTTAATTTGGCCCAAGTCCCACCCACTAACATGGAGGAGGTGGAGCTTATGACCTATACTGCAGCCAGCCACCAGGGGAGCTCTACTTGTTTTGGCGTCACATTTGAGGAGCAGTTCCTCCGTCCATCTTTATAGAATATGTAATGCACTTTTATGTTCAAATTCATTATAAACAAAGATTTTCTCGTATTAATCTCCATATTTGTTCATTTGACTGGAGGTTGAAAATACTAACCACTGCATGTTCTAGATATCTAGATAGGTCTAGCAATGTTTGGACACTTTATTTTAGCTGTTTACCAAAATGTATTAAAGCTGAAGCTATGCAAAACAGCAGAATCACAGCTTTAATTTGTAATCAAAACATTTTATTTCTCTTATCATGAAGAGCTGCATGTTTCTGATCTGTGGTTCTGGCCACTGCTCTTTCTTAATAGTTGGTTACTGATTAAACCTGCTCAACCACCTGATTAAATGTTAGGCCAAATATTAATATGTTTAAAAAAGTTAAAAAAGGTCAAACCCATAGGTTCATGTAAACTAGGATGAATGTATCTGCTTTAACTACAAGTTCCTTTTAATTATTCAGGTTAGTTTTTATTTTGTCTCCTTTTAGATGTTAATTACCTATGTATCCAAAAATCGTTTAAAAAGGCTACTGGACTTTTTGACATGACAAGCCCAGTTGCCTTTTTATAAACTCTTCTATGCCATGGATGTACCTTATTTTAAACCTGTTATGATACCCTTTGTATTAAAGTATATAAATTATCTTAGACAGTTCCATGTTCTCAGAGACAAATGTTTAGCAACATGATTTTCTTTCTCAAATATATGCCATTTCGAAAACAACGTATTACTTTGAGATTTTACTCACCTATGGGCAATTTAGTCACCATCATGCTTTGTGTAATAAATTTAGTCTTTTAGTTTGCCTAAAATAAAAGACTGACTATAATGAGTTGTTGAAGAAAATAATGGTTTGAATTCAGACATTGGGGTCTCATTATGTCCAAACACATAAATAAGAAAGTAAAGAGACACACAAGACAATAACACTGTGAGGAAGGTATTGCACTTCTTCATGAATCTATTATTGATTTCTAAATAGAATAAAATCATACCATAAAAGAATAAACACATACAAATACATGAAAACAACTTTGGGTTTGTTTTTTCTTAAATTCTATCACGCAACTGTAAACACTCAGGATACTCAATAGTTTACAACTCAGAGCTTAGTTATAGAAGAGACATGTAAACAGTATATGTTGTGTGTGTGTTTTTTTTTTATTTTGTTAATGAAACCATTCACTCACTCATTCACTCACTCATTCACTCATTGTCCGTAGATGGCTGGAGCAGATCCCTGTTGATGTCTGTAGCTTTTTCCCGATAAGGACAGGCTGCCAGTACATCACTGGGTTAACACAGAGAGACACCAGGCCCCTCTGGACATAGACATGTATACATAGATGCCTCATTAAACGCTGGGCCGTACAGCAACGTCGCCACCACATTGGAGGAGGCAGCTATGTCCCGCGAACCAATACAAGTCAATGGAATGAGCTCAATTAAGCGTCTTCTTCAAAGTGCTGTAAGTTAACGACTCACACTTACACATTCACACACAAACGTAGAAATTCATCAGGAAAACCAATAGGAACCATAAACAATGTAGGGTTGTTCAATGTCCTATCGGTTTCTGGCTATATACGCTCATGAGTGAATGTGTAAATGAGAGGCATTAACTTACGTACTACTTTGTAGACACTTAATAAAAGTTCACTCCATTGACTCGTACTGGTTCACGGGACAGAGTTGCCTCCTCCAATGTGGCGGCGACGTTGACATACGGTCCAACGTTCAATGAGACGTCAATGCATATATGTCCATGGCTGTGGACAGGGCTCCTCACCATCACAGGACAAACAATCATTCACACTCACATTCACACACACACAGACAAAAGGGGGAAAGGGGTGGGGGAGGGGGAGGGAGTTACGGCAGAGGTCAAGCTGAGGCTGGGTCTTTCAAGTTCTTTTGAAGACTTTGAGGAATCTCTTCTTCAGAGATTTCCTCTTCGTTTTTTTCGGCGCCTCCTCAGTCTGCTCTTCGAGTTGTTGCGGCCTGTCCATCAGCTCTTTTCTAGAGTCCTCATCCTCCTCCTCCGTCTTCTTCATGGCCTCGGTCATGGATTGCAGGCGTTGCTGGAGGTCGGCCTTTTCCTGGTCCCACTGTTTTCTTTCGTTGTCCAGGTCCTCCTGCATCTTGGTGGCTGCAGCTGTCATAGTTGATCTGGTCACTATGTTCTCAGAAGCGTAGCGGATCATTTCGTCTTCCCACTGACGTTGTTGCTCGTCCATCTGAGTCTGCATGACAGTCAGTGCAGCTTTAGCTTTAGCAGTCTCCTCTGCATGTTGCTGAAGACAGGTCTCTGCGTCCATCAGCTGTTTTCTGGAGTTCTCCCCCTCGTCCGCTGTCTTCTTCATGGCCTCGGTCATGGATTGCAGGCGTTGCTGGAGGTCGGCCTTTTCCTGGTCCCACTGTTTTCTTTCGTTGTCCAGGTCCTCCTGCATCTTGGTGGCTGCAGCTGTCATAGTGGATGCTGTCACTAAGTTCTCAGAAACGTAGCGGAGCTTTTCCTCCTCCCACTGACGCTGTTGCTCGTCCATCTGAGTCTGCATGACAGTCAGTGCAGCCTTGGCTTTAGCGGACTCCTCTGCTTGTTGCTGAAGACAGGCCTCTGCTTCCATCAACTTTTTTCTGAGGTCCTCATCCTCCTCCGCCGTCTTCTTGATGGCCTCGGTTGTGGATTGCAGGCGTTGCTGGAGGTCGGCCTTTTCCTGGTCCCACTGTTTTCTTTGGTTGTCCAGGTCCCCCTGCATCTTGGTGGCTGTAGCCATCATAGTTGATCTGGTCACTATGTTTTCAGAAGCGTAGCGGAGCTTTTCGTCTTCCCACTGATGTTGTTGCTCCTCCATCTGAGTCTGCATGACAGTCAGTGCAGCTTTAACTCTAGCAGTCTCCTCTGCTTGTTGCTGTAAACAGGTCTCTGCTTCCATCCTTTTGTTTTCTTCTGCGTGGAGAGCGTCTTCTAGCTGTTTACTGTGCAGGGAAACATTTTCATGCATCTCCTCCTTCTTGTTGAGCTCCTGGTGAAGAACAGCGATCTCTTCTTTCGCGTCTCTTCCTTGGGTTGTGAGCTGCTCTAACTCTTTTCTTAGAGCAGCATTATCTTGCTCCAGTGAAGAGATCTTGTCGGCCTTTTCGCCCATAATTCTGTGAAACTCCAGCTCCGAGATCTGAAGTAGAGCGTCGTTCTCAATCCTAGTGCTGTTGGGTTCAGGCTGGACAGCAGGCTCTGGTTTCTCAGCTGGGTTTCCAAGCAGCATTTGGAGAATAGGATGTACTTTAGCTGCTGCAGGCTGCTGTATGGGCTCTGTAATAGCCTGCAGTTTTTGCAGGGTATAAGCCGTGGGAGGCAGATTGGGATTGGCAGGTATTAGTAGACCTGCAGTTTGAGGCCTGCTGTAGAACAGCGCTCTAGTCATCTCCGTCAGTTTCGGGAGTGCTGAAGGCTGCACTTTGATCCTTACGATCGTCTGTGCAGAGTTTGGTGCAGCTGGTGCACTGAGAGCAGCGACAGGAATTTCTGGAGCTGCCTCAAGTACATGGGTAGGCACTTTTGGAGCTGCACATTGGAGCATGGCAGCAGGCTCCACTTTAAATGTGGTCTCAGTCCATTTTCTTGGTGTGGACTGTTGTATGGTCGGTGTCCATTCCATCGTCTCCATCCTATATGGCCCTATTGTAGACCACATGTCAGCCCATGCAGGGGTATCTTCAGCATGCTCTTCAGAAGCGGCAGGAATCTCTGGAGATGCACTACGTACAGCGGCAGCTGCAGTAGGCACTTCTGGAGATGTGGCACGCACTTCTGGAGATGCAGCAGCCATATCTGGAGATACGGCAGCCACCTCTGAAGATGCGGCAGGTGCTTCTGAAGATGCAGCAGGCACTTTCAGAGAAGTGGCAGCCATATCTGGAGATACGGCAGCCACCTCTGGAGAGCCGGCAGGCATGTCTGGAGATGTGGCAGGCACTTCTGGAGAAGTGGCAGCCATATCGGGAGATACAGCAGCCACCTCTGGAGAGCCTGCAGGCATGTCTGTAGATGTGGCAGGCACATCTAGAGACAGGGACAGCCAATCTGGAGACATGGCAGGCACTTCTGGAGAGCCGGCAGGCATGTCTGGAGATGTGGCAGGCACATCTGGAGCGAGGGACGGCATGTCTGGAGACATGGCAGTCACATCTGGAGATGTGACAGTAATACCTGGAGATACGGCAGGCACTTCAGTAGCTGACTCACATACTGTGGGAGCTACAACAGGAATCCCTGGAGCTGCATCAGGTACTGTGAGAGCTGTGGCTGGTACTTCAGTCGCTGCGGCTGCTATCTCGGCAGGTGTGTGGGACAGATTAGGCAATGTGGCAAGCAATGCAGGTTTGGTTGCAATCAAACCAAAGTTGATTTTCACAGTTGCCATCTTGTCCTGTTTTCTGATTCCCCATTTCAGGTCAGCGGCCTTGGTGTTCTTGGGCGACTCCTGTGTGGGGGGTTGAGTCTGCTCTGTCTGGAGCGCTGGAAAGTCTTCATCGTTGAGCTGCATGCTGATGTTTTGCTCAACTGCTTCCTGGAAGTTAGAAGTTATCCTGGAGTCCGTTGGCTGAGACATCTCCTGGTTGTCCTCTGCAGGCGTCACGGCAGACATCGCATCGGCAGACATCGTGGCAGTCTTCTTTGGAATGAAGACTTGGTGTTTAAAGTCACGCAGGACGACTTTAAACTTCCCTCTGTGAACCTTGTTGCGGTTCGGGTTTGTAGCTGTAGTCTCCATTAGAAATCGAATAGTGTTTACTGTTCGATTCTCTGACTGTCGCTGTGTGAATATGAATATTCTCGTTCGCTCGCTCGTGTGTTTTGTGGTAGGTACCGATCAAAAACAAAAAGTTGTGGCTGTCAGGAGTTGAGCCCTATTTATAGTCTCGGCAACATTCTACAGATCAAAGGCATCAAAGAATCTGACATGTGATGATGTCGACATCACATTCCATCTTAGAATCTGACTTGGTGATGTCACCTTCTCTGATGACATCACATTCCAAGAATCTGACTTGTGATGATGTCAGATTGGACGGAAGGCAACATTTCATCAGCTATTAATCAACCAATACATTTTAAATGTCTTCAAATGCAAGAAATAGTTTATTCATTTAAATTTTTCATGTTTTTGTTTACTTTCTGTCCAAGAATCTGTGGCTGAGGGATGTTTAATGGTCTAAACTCAGAAGTGCATAATGTGAGTGAGTGAGATGTAGTGTTTGGGAATGTACAAGTTAGCATTTTGACCTGACTAGGATAAATATTACCTGCTAACTATAGGTATGGCCATCTAGTGGAGTTTGCATGTTCTCCCTGCGTCTGCGTGGGTTCTCTCGGGGTACTCCAGTTTCCTCCCACCGTCCAAAGACATGCTAGTTGGTTAATTGGTGATTTTAAATTGGCCGTAGGTGTGAATGTGAGTGTGAACGGTTGTCTGTGTCTCTGTTAGCCCTACGATAGACGACCTGTCCAGGGTGTACCCTGCATCTTGCCCGATGACAGCTGGGATAGGAGACCCCACGACCCTTCACAGGAACAAGCGGTTACAAAAGACGAATGAATGAATAAAATGTAAAAATAAATAAATGATGTGTGATTTATGAATGATGGTTTATATGTACAGTACATGCAACAAATGATACCAGCATGATTACATGATACTTATAGGGGATGCATGATACATACATGGTGGACGGTAAATAAAAAACATGTACTGAAGTAAAGCAGACACTATAGGTGAGTGAATAACATATAAATTCTGTTCATATATAGGGGAATTAATCAATGCTCATCCTAAATTTGGTAAAAGAACATTGATTGTCTTTTATAAATAATTAAGTGCGTCCTTCATATAACCCGTGGCTTACAACAGCTTTCCCAAGGATAGGTAATAAGAAATCATCATGATTACAGACTACGAAGAGATACAGTATATTTTCTGATTTAAGCTACAGTCACAAATCCAAGATTATGGATTCAAAGCACCATTATTTACAGGCATAGCTTTTGCATTACCAAAAAAAAGTTTAAAGCTTTGATGAGACCTTTCAGGAAGTTTCAAATTGTCACTGTTCACTGTTTGAAACCTTGTAACCAGGAGTAACAATAAGCAAAACAGACGGTAAAGAATACAACTAAATTAAGATCAGGTACAAAAATGGGCGTGCACCAGCTTGAAAATGCTGCTTCGGAGCCGTCACTATAGCAGCATCTGTGGAGAAGCAGCCGTCCCAATGACGACTGTGTAAAATCACTGTGAGGTGTCTTGTGTATAGCTGAGGCTTCTTCTTCCCCAGTGACTCTCTGGCACCACGTAGCCCTCCTTGATCACCGGCTCCACCACCAGCTCAAAAAGGCCGGGTGGCTCCGGCACGACCAGCTCCGTCACCCTGAACAGATTGGAGTACGCGCGGCCAACCGGCACCAGCTGACCCGGGGGGACTCTGGGATCGGGTCCTCTGAGTCGCCGCCAGTGTATCCTGAAGTGGCGCACCAGTTCAGTTGGGTAGTCCCAGCGTAGGGTGGCGTTGAGGTGCAGGCAGGGAGACTCTTGCCCCTGGCAGGAACTGCGGAGCCAAACCACGTCATCAATGCACAAGCCCTGAACCAACTCAGGGGGCACCTGCAGACTGGCTACATCCAAGACCTAGTCATGAGAGAAGCAGGAAGCAGGGCGGAGTTAATGACTGGAGAAAAATCTTTAATCATTCCTTCAAAAAAAAAGCAATTCTGGCATAAATTTAGATGACAGGCAGAAGTGTAAGTACTGGACGCAGTTTGAGTAAACCTATAAACAGGAAGTTAAATTACTTTAAATGTTCTGTTCACACTTTAATCATACACTGAAGTGAAAGTGTAAATAAATTACCATGATTTCTCCAACTCTGCAGCTGAAAGCAGTGTCCTGAGACTCTCCGTCCCGCTGGATGTTGACACAAACCTCTCTAAGAACACAACTATGAAGCTCCAGCTGCGCACACCTGCACCCGGGAACATTAACATGACAAAAAATAAGAAAAAACGACCATGAATTTAGACTCTCTGATGCAATTTATATCGACCTAGCCTCACCTGACAGTCCAGCCATCTGAATTCAAGTTTCCACACAGCTGAGAGAACTGGCGCACTAGCTGGTGACTGTCATCCAGAACTTCAGGCGACACACTGGTAACTGCAGGAACAAAAAAGACCGTCTTAGATTTAGTTTAACGAGTGCAGAGACCTGCCTTTTCAAATACAGCAAGTGCACAAACATATGTATCAGAAAGAACGTAAAGCATAAGCGAGGAAACACAAAAATAAAGTGACGTAAAGCAAATCTTTCTGCCAGGTATCAAAAACCAACAAAACGTTGGATCCTTAACAAACTCACGTTCGTCTACGCTGACGTCAGAATGCGTGCAATTATTGCTGTCTGCCGTCTTTAGCTCCACCGAGACTGTGATCCCAGCAGACGCCTTGTAGATGAGGGTCACCAGGGTCCGGGAGGCCAAGGGTACGTGGAGGGAGAAGATCCTGACAGGTGCAGAACAAACGCAAAGAAAATATGAGAACACCGTAAAGAGGCTTCTTCTATGACGGAGTATTAGGGCCACACATGAAGAAAAAAAATATTTTTACCATGACGAGATTAAACTCGACATGTCGACTTTAAAGTCGACATGTCGACATTATTCTCAACATGTCGAGTTTAATGTCGACATGTCGACTTTAAACTCGACATGTCGACTTTAAAGTCAACACGTCGAGATTAAAGTCGACATGATATTTTAACTTTATTCTCGAAATGTCGAGTTTAATGTCGACATGGCAAAAATATTTTTTTTCTTCATGTGTGGCCCTAATACTCCGTCGTACTTCTTCTGATTTGCTCAGAAAGCGAGGTAAAATAAAGACTGGACGGGAAGCGAACACACACTTTGCGCAAATCGGAGTGGTGCGAGTCGCGGGGATGAGTCCGTCCAGCAGCAATGAGCTGCCTCCGTTCCAGGCGTCCTCCGGGCAGCCGCTGCTCCTGAGCCAGCCCTGATCCTCCAGATCCGTGCGGTAGTACAAGGGCTGGATCTCCTGAGCGGTCAGGTTGAACCAGCTCTTTTTTGTCTCACGCTGTGTACAGAAAAGGACAGGACTTGCTGCATATAGCGGCTGCTCTGCAG
This sequence comes from Planiliza haematocheilus, assembly GCA_005024645.1. Taxonomy (NCBI): domain Eukaryota; kingdom Metazoa; phylum Chordata; class Actinopteri; order Mugiliformes; family Mugilidae; genus Planiliza; species Planiliza haematocheilus. The sequence continues at coordinate 3,494,776 of SRSE01001373.1, forward strand.
AAAGCATGGTTTCTCTGAGAAAGCTGATGAGAACTCAATTGTCCTCTTACCTGTCCTCTCCAGTAGACGGCCTTCCCAAAGCCCTGGCAGAAGGAGGATACGAAGGGGAGAGGCGAGGCGGGCCGATGGACGGGCAGGTAGTCCGACAGGAGACCCCAGAACCTGCACACGAAGCAGAGCGTCTCATCGCATCTGTACTCCTGAATTCATCACGTTTATCACTTACACTGCAAGTTCGGTTTCCGTCTCACTTGTCTTGATTCTTGCGGAACTCGCTCTTGTCGTTGTGAGTCTCGTACACCCAGCCCGGAGCAAAGATGGCAGCAGAGAAGTCGTGCCTCCGAATTATTTCCAGCGCCTGCGAAGGAACGGGACCAGATCAAGACGGGACTTCGAATCGAAGCTCCATAGTCGCGTAAAAGTCTGATCCCACCTCACCCTCAAGTCGGAATAATTACATTCTGTCTGTGCTTGTTTGCCATGCATGGGTTAAACATCAGGTGGCGTGACAATTTGGGAGGGAAGCATGGAGGTAGCATGTGTTTTTAAGCGTAAAAGTTAAGTCCACTGTCCAACAGTGCATTACCTTATTTGTCTCAAACATTCCTCCCACCACCTGTCCTCTTGCAAACACGTCCACCCCGACGTAGATGTCGGCCTGGCGTCCTTCTGCCCCGCTGTAACCTTTCATCCAGTCCAGGCTCTCCTCTGTCCAGTTGTAGTTGGTGAAAAAACCATCACAAGCATCGAAGAACATCCTGGAACGGAGAGATCGACACGGAGTAACGGACTCGTTTCGGTGGTTTTCAAACCACAGGTGGCTTCATTAAATTCCAGGCGAACGGTTTCGAGGCTGCTCCTTCCTCTACCTGTTGTGCTGGTTGAGTTCATTCTGCCACTTCAGATGTCCGGTCTCGATCACGCTGTCGTACCACAGGACGAGGCTGCCGGGCACTCGCTCGTGCATCTGGTCCGTCAGGTAGCGCAGGAACAAAGGCGTGTTCTTCACCGCGGCCTCCTGCAAGCACAAGGCAGCACAGATGATCTGCTGTGGAAATCCGTGCAAACTAGCTTCTAAATTACTACGTGCATAATAACAGCCAAGAACAAGAACAGAGTATTTTGTCCCATTTCCTACATGCATTATAGTGTTTTTTTTAGTATAAAATGCTCAGATTCTGTATTTTTATTTTATTTTTTGTTGGTGCACAAAACCACTTAAGGCTGCAGCATATCTGATCCCATAAATGGAATCATGGGGATGAATGTTTTGAGTTCTAGCGACATTAAACTTGATAAATTTGGTTCTCTTTGGCGACACCTATCGCGATACGTGGTCATTGCAGGTGTGTTACTGAACCTCATTTGTTAGAGATCCAACCAGCTGCTGCATTAACATGGACGCTAGCATCCCTCTAACAGTCTGAACGATAGCCCAATCAGGGCAAAACGGAACCATAAAGAGTTGCTGTGGATGGGTGGTTTGGAGAAGCAGATTTGGGAACGCTGGTTCAAATCCCAGGAAGCCGTACTCACGCTGAGGACGTTCTCTATGTTAATGAGCCAGCCATCGAAGCTGTAGAAGTGGCTGATCTGGACTAGTTTGTCAGCCACCTCCCGGTACGACTCCTCATCCTTCAGGAAGGCCTCGCACATCGCGGCGCCGTCAGTCCACTCGGTGATAAAAGTCCCTGGGTAGAAGGCAAAGCAAAGCAAAGCACGAGGCTCTATAATGCATCAATCAAACAATCCTAACAGGACAAGTTTCTTTGAGATTGGCTGTTGTGCTCACCAAGGACGACAACGCCGTGTTTATGTGCAGCGTTGGTCCACGTGGCGGGAGGAATAGTCACCAGGTGGTGTGTGAAGTAGTTGAAAATATCGATGTACTGCCAGTGGTAGAAGGCATATGGGGTATCTGAGTCTGTTCCTTGGATAAACCTTGACAGTAGAAGAGAGAGTATGCAATACTTTAATGGATGTGGATGTGGATGTAGAGCAAATAAATTAAAGTTTTGTTCACTGAAAAATGTTTTATTAAATCTCAATAAAATCCATACTTGTCATCGAGGTAGCCGCCCATCATGTCATGAGACACCAACGTTCGATGTGCCCGGCGTTCCAGAGGGGGCTCCCGAGGCGCCAGAGGGACCGCCGCCACGTTGAAGGGGTTCGCCTCGCTTCGCCTCCACGACAGCAGCTCCTCCATGGTGCGAAGGCCCGAGCTGATCGGTTCGGTGGTGTCGGCATCGTAGTGTTTCACTGGAAGAGGACAGGAGATGAGGGTGAAGACATCGGCCACGGCTCAGGCCGGTGGGTTTTAGGTTTGTAAATACAGCCGCCTGACCTGTGAGAGGTGATGGCGTGAACTTGACGACCTCGTGTACGATCGAATCCATGGGCTCATCCAGACAAGACTCCGGCCTGGTGAAAGACAGAGGTGGATTAACTCCTGTCACTAACTACTGACTAATCATTTATAACAGGGTTGTTATGAATTACTATAGATGAATTAATAGAGGTCATTAGTTAGGAAGTATCTAAAAAGACCCATCTGACTCACCTTTAAAATGACACAGTGTCATTTAATGTACCAGAAAGTTATATATCTATCCAGGACCTAGTGCACCTGAATGCAACACAGTCATAGCAAAAGTCTGCACGTGTGCTTTTGCAAATGTGTGGAAAGAATATATACAAAAAAGCCTTCTGTTTGATTAAATTAACCTTGAAACCTTATTAATAATCTTCTAAACACTATGTAGCATGACGCCTGTGCATTCCCAGTGAATGACTGAGGCTAGTAAATGTGCAAAGTTGTTAAACTGTCAGGAAGCAACTACAAGCAGTACTTCAAGCAGCAGCTGACGTGTAGGATAGTGAAAAAACTAAATGAGAGCAAGTACCGGTTAGGTTCAATTTTGTCCTTCTTCGCGGTTGTCTCGCCATTTCCGTCTCGGTCTTCTCTTCTCTTCCGTAAGGGCAGCTTGTTTTTATCACCTACAGACGCCATGGTATTAAATTTATTGCAGAAAGCAAAAGAAGTAAGGAACTATGGTGAGGAGACGGAAGTAGAAACGCGCGTTCCGCTGGCAACGACACGATACTTCCGGGTTTAGTCCTTCAGAGTAATAGCTCGATTTACATAAATTGAGACGCTAAAATTAAATGAACTACAAAGCTTTCAAAAAACTATTTGATATAATACACACCATGGTCATTTATTTATCCTGCTATTATTATATTCTTTACCAAACAGCTTTTTTTAATAAACGTTAATATACACTTCTGTTTTTAATGTAGGAGACACTGAGCCTCTATAAAAAGGAAAAATCGTTACTTTATATAAAATACCTCCTTTCTATTAATGCATTATAATTTAAGTTTGTATGTTTTGCGTGTGTTTTTTTTAAAATAAATTATCAAAAGATAAAGTAAATTGTTACGCTTGATGTGCTGCTTCATTGAACTCGATTTATTTACTTATTTTTATTGTTTATTTGGGAGGAATTCGTGGAGTTTGCTGCCCACGAGAAGATGGATAGAGGCCAACTGGACAAAGAAACCAACCTTTTGTTATTGTGCATGACCAGACCCTTTCGCTCTGAAGAGATTAGTCCCTGGCAGGAAATCACAAGAGCAGCAACACGGGGCACTGGTGGAGGATGCTGCAGTGAAATGTCTCGTATATGATAACAGTGATCGTCAAAATTATTTCGATCACTTGGCAGAATAAATAGAAGAGCAGAAACGGCGTTAAAGTTCTTAGCATATGAAGTTCAAGATGGTAAATGTAAGATTTCATAGATTAGGAAACGATATATGATGTAGGAAATTAAGTAAAATGAGGACTTTGAAGTTAAGTTATCACGTGCAACTTATGCCTTTTTATGTTTTCTTTTTAACCAGTCACAAATAGGATATTTCGATTTTTTAGTTTTAATTAAATGCAACATTAGCATAGGTTGCTAATATGAAAACTCAAACACTTTCTATTTGACAAGTATTTGTATACGAAACAATTTAAACTGGTTAATTGTTAATGTTAATGGCTGTGTTTTACTATTACTGTTCTTTTTGTTCTGTTTTGTTTTGTTTTATCGTACTATACAAAGCTAAGGAACCGCACACACAGCCTGTGAGTCTGTTGGCCTTGTTACCGTTAGTGGTTTCTGTTGGTTGCTCTTTTTCACAATAAGCTCTCTGGTGGTGTCCTCCCCCAATCACCCAGCAGGGAAGTGATGTCAGACATGTCCAGCAGATCGCAGAGCAGGATCCCAACAGAGAACAGACAGGCATCAGCCAGAGCAGGAGGACCTGAGCTTAAAGCGCAAACGTTACCTGCTCAAAATCCATCATCATCCTTGGAAAATTAAAGCGTACCAATAACAAAAACGACAGGAGCAGAAAGTACACACTTTAAGCTTTTTAAGGATCGTCGTATTGCCGCAATATGAGTTTAATAGTGTTTTAAAACAAGAGGTGAAAGATTGTGAGAGCCGACTTCATCCGGAGACAGCACACAGAAGACGTAATTTTTCGCCTGAGCAGGTCTCCTTTGACGGATGTTTTTGCCTGGTCTGCTCTTAAACAAGCGTTGGCTTTGAATATTTATATTTTTAAAACATTTTGGAGCTAGTGAGCCTGCTTACTAGCCGACCTCCGACTGCTTACCATGGAGTTGAGAGTGGGAAACCGATACAGACTGGGCAGGAAAATTGGTAGCGGTTCGTTTGGAGACATCTACCTGGGTAAGTAGTCGTCAAAGCAACTTGTCCTGGTGTTTCGTTGTGTTTTGTGTTTACCTGGATTTTGTAGAGGGGTCCATAATATTGAGACAGCTGGTTGCCTTTTCCGGGGTTGGTAGTCAATCAGCTGTTCGATGTTGAGCGTTAGCGACGTTAGCTTGTAAGCTAGCAGCCTGTTATAGCAAAGCAGCTAACTGGAATATCTTAAAATATTTCTCAATAAACGATGCATTTTGTAATTGTCCTCGACTTGGTGGTCGTTTTCCCTGTCATACAAATAAATTAAAGTCCAAATAAATCGTGTTACTATCTTAAATTGAACAGACGGCTACTGTGTTAGCTGAACCCTTTATTACCAATTAGCTAGCTAATATTTCAGTTTTTCTGCCCTTGCCCAGATGTAGTATGCGACAGGCTTTACTTTTGAGTTCATAAAGTGGTAAATGACAATCAGCTTTTACATTCAGAAGCTGGTTATCTACCTCTAAGCACCACAGATTACCCCTCGGTTCATTAATTGATCAAAAGGCTCATCATCAGTCTTATTCTCAAGTGGCTTTTTATAGCTAAACGATTAATGTTAGCATGAAATTATAGAGACATTCCCACAAAGGTAATCAGGTAGTTTATTAGAGTCTGTTTCATTCAGTGTGGGTACATCTGATGAAATGAGGCACCATGGCCTGCTGGGAACCAGCTGAGGTGACTTTGACATGAACACGGTTAATAAATCTACTTGTCTTTGGGGGATGTGTTCATATGTGGGAGCTCTAAGGGCTGTGGGCTGCTGATTTGGAGGGTTTCCTTTCATTTAAAAGGTAAAAGGGCACATTAGATGTGTCGGTTAAAGATCACACATCACTTACAAGCAGTGTGGGTTTACACTGGCTCCTGGTAATGGTCATTTATTGTGGGAAGTGCGTCTGATGTTTCAAGATGCTATCAGGGAGTTTTTTCTGACATGCAGTCCTCTACCGGCTTTATTGTAACTCATCCTCTGGTGGCCATGTTGGACGTCCACAGCTCTTGGCAACTGAGTTTGAAGACAGCTGATCACATTTCTGAGCTGAAGACAGTCATCTGAACAACAATAGAGAGGGGACGTTGCTTATTCATGAGGCGCTTTTACCCGCTGATCACTTCATCACTGACATCAGTCTAATCAGCCCAGAGAGAAACTATCTAAGTATTTAAGTGTTCAGTTGAAAGCATTTAGCTAAATACAACTGTTGGAAGTATTGCCAACAATTGTAAGTTGTGTATCATATAATTACAATTTAAGAGAGTTCAGAGCATTTATTTTATTGGTGCAGCGTTGGAAATTACATCGATGAATTACATAATTTACAAATATTAATTCTAAACCCGTGTCTGTTCATTTAGTGAGATCACTGTATCGTTAAAACACCAGCTCGGTGAAATCCAAACAGTATGTTATTACACTGTACAAGGCTACCCCCAAATATTTAATTTAGCTGTTATTCAAATAAAGTGACTAACGTGTATAATCGTGTAGTCCTCCTCAAGCTACGTGAACCATCAGAGAACAGGAATAAACATATATTTTGTGCTAACCAGCTGACAGTTCCTGGAATGAGGTTTTCCCTTGTGGGTCCTAATGGTTTGTTAATGTTGCAGGATGATAAATCGACGCGTTCTCGCCGTCGTTTCCTAAAACCCAGTACGAACTAGCGCAGAAATGTGTTTCTGCTCAAACGAACCCCAGCTAAAGGTTTGAAATCCTCAGTATGAGCAGCAACTTTTTTGGCGTTTTAGGCGCATTTTAGTTCCACTTTAAAGATAAAAGGAAGTGTTAGGCTGGTCAGTTAATGAGCTCAGCTTCCTTTCTGGGGATGAGCTCTGCACAGAGTTTGCAGGCTAGGCATTCTTATTAGTCAGTGTCCTCTTTTTGGAGGGTCACAGTTGAATTCTCTCATGTTTTTTTTTTTTTTTTTTGCCTTGAGGAGGCACTTTGATATTTTGGAGAATGCAAAAGAGTGAAGCACATAGTTAAAAATAGCTTAAAAACTGGTGTAGCTGCTGCTTTGAAGAGAAGTATAATAGAAAATTGACTTATCAGCCTGTCTGCACTATAACATTGATAATTGCGTATATATACTTCATGTTTAACGTGCTTACATTTTGCTGTATCGCTAAAACGAGCACAACCCTTAAGCTGTTGCATTCTGTATTATCCAGGCGTCTTAACAGCGTTGACTGTACCGACTAACTTAGGTCATGTTAAACACGTCATGACATGGTTAAACTGCCTCATTAAACCTTTGATAAGAAGGTTAACCAGTCACCATAAATGATTGTTCTGTGTAAATGCAGTGTTTCAAGGGAGGTTAATGGATGTATTTAATTTGATCCAGTCTGTATTCCGCATGACCTGTTGTTGGGAGCGACGGCGAGAGCCGCCAGCTGCTTGCATAATCTCTTGGTGTTTTTTTGTCTTCCCTCATCCCTCCCTCCCTTCCCGGCTGAGTGGCTGGTGACTAATGTGACGTAACATTGTTAGTAAGCCAGAACAGTGTGCATGGTTCCCTGTGATCACCTGCAGCGGTGTTTCTGACTGTTGCATGGTAACAAGCTAAAGAAATATGGGAAAGGTAAATTCTGAACAAAGAAATAAATTGAAAAAAAAACAGTTTGCAGTTTGAGTTAAAGCTGCAGGATTTCACAGTATTTTCCCACAGCGATGCAGCCCACGCAGCCTGTGTTAATAACGCTGACTATGTGTGAGCTGCGTGGCGTGTCGGCGCCGAAGGATCGGTGAATTCTGCTCATATTTGTGCGAGAGGTCGGTTTGTTATTGGCAGGATGAGGAGGAGGTGAGGTCAGCTCTTGGAGCAAATCCTTGTACTCCGTGTGCTCGGACCGGGTACAAATGTGCACTGTGTGGTCGGAGATTCAGGTAGAGTAGCCTGTAATGCTGGAGCGGTTCGTCATGGCAAAACGTCTTTAAAAGCACAAAAAGGCACTAAAGCGTTAGTCAAGTGGCTGAGTCAGGCCGGTGTGCTCTCCGGTGGGAGATGTGCGTGTTTGGTTCGTGTTGAAACAGGCCACAAAAATCCGGAAGCTGCGTTTGGCATTGTTCACACTTCATCAGCTGGGAGAGTTCCCCCCTCATAATGGCATAGTGGCCAACGTCAGTACTTGTTTGGTATCGACTGAAATCAAGCATCTGTTGACAGTTGCTGTCAAAAGTAGTTGTTTTTTTAATTATATTTAATGTGGTTGAGTCTGTTGAAAGAAAAAAAAACAAGCTGAAACTTTAAGTGTGTTCAGTTGTAAATAAATAAATAAATAAATAAATAAAAGCTTGCAGAGAGTTGGGGTTTAAATGAGAACATCTGTGGGTGTTGCCCGTCAGAAACTCGCGTGACTAGGGTCTGTTAGCGGCCAGATACTCTTTTGAAGGAAATGGTTACGATCCAGTTTTCTTTCCCCGTTGCTTTAATCTGTAGTTTAACATCTGAAAAAACATGCTATACTTTCATGTTCAGAGTTAGGAAAATGTGGCAGTCACATACTTGCAGCCAACAGCTGGTTTGCTTAACTTAGCACAAAGAAGAGAAGCCCACTAAGTTGAAAGGTAATAAAATCTGCCTTCTAGTGCTGGCTATCGCTACCGGCTCCCTTATTTGGTCACGATCCGTTTCATGTAGAGATATTTCTTTTTGGGAATATTTGGGATATTTCGACAATAATTTTTAAATTCTCCAGTTTTCCGGCTTTTTGTTCATGTCCAGCTTCTCTTTTTTAAATCCAATGCTGCCACACATCAGATTGAATCCCTGCTAATTTACTGGCAATGCTTTCAAAACTTTTTAAAACTTAAATGAGCACATGTTGTGAAAATATTGAAAACGTTCTGGCAGGTCGGTTTGAGGGTGTTGGATAATCTGCCTCTGGGTGACGGCCATCTTTCCACAGTTGACAGTATTAACCAGAAGCGATTTAATATCTGGTTGGGGTATCTCACTCCAAGTTTAAAAGCAGGCCAACTCTCAAACGATTAATGCCATGCTAGCAATTTGCTACCGAGCATACCAAAATCAGTTTGACTCCACCGCAGTGAAGAGTTGTTAAATATTTCGTATCAAGCTCCTGCTGTCCCCTAGTGAAGCTGTGGCTGCTGCTTGACATACACCGTCGCTTGAGGTTTAAGAACGTTAAGCAGAAGCGTCTAAATGCGACGATAACAACTGTTGTCTTGACGAGGTCGACACCGTTGAGTTCTTAGTTCGGCAAATCCCATCAACATCGGCTAGAGCTGCTCATCTCGCGTAGTCAAGTCCACGGCTCAGCTTCGGATTTAAATAACGTTGTATTTGCTGATCTTACCACGTGTTTTATTAATATATGTTGCACATTCACTGGATTTCGTGGAACTGACATGTCAGTCTCCCTTAATCTTAGACACTGAAGGTTTATATCCTCTGACACACACATTGTAAACCAATGGATGCGTCCGTTTAGCTGCGTGATTAGCTTGTGATGTCTAGGTAAACTGAAGAGGCTCCAGCAGTGTGTGCTAAGAGGGATGGGCCCAGCTTATACAAGGAGCGCTAGCAACCAGGTTGTCTTATAACAGACAGCTTCAGTTGTACATCTGACCTAACACTTGTGGTGACTCCCTTTTCAAAGTGATTCCTCTTTGTGTTGTGACAGCCGTTAAAGGTGGTTGTGGTGACGTCAGCGAGCTACTGCCCTGAACGAGTCATGAGCTGGAACGTTTTTCTAATCGTTTGAGATGCAACAGGCTGGGATTTATATGGTCCGTGTCCTGAACCACAGGCCAGGGCACACCTCCCACACTGTGCTTCTGAAGTATTTGGGGAACGGGATTGTAAGCGTTGTGTGGCTGTTTTTTAAATTCTTATCGTGTTACATATGCCCGTGCTGTGAATGTCTAAGTGACACTTCAGCAACACTTCAATTAACTTCGGTTTTCACTCTGATTTCTGTTTCAGTTCAGCTCGTGCGTCATTCCTTTTATTTTTTTTAGTTACTAATGTTGATGGAAAGTTTCCTTTTCATTACGTACATATTCATTTCTTTGGCGTCATCGTTAACGTCATCATCTATTTGCATATTTGTTTCTTGTGTAGTCTGCCCCCGTTGCCGTTTGTCAACCAGCCTATCTGGACGTGTCCGAACACGTTTCACCGGCAGCACTGCACACGCTAAAAAAACACACGTGGTGCGGCGCTTTACCAATAACACACACCCACAAGAGCTCTCCTCTCTGTGAAGACTAGCGGGGGGATGCATTCCCCAGAAAAATCTGTCCAGACATATCGCATTCCTATTGCGCAAGAGTGCAGACGGCGCCGTGCAACGCAAGGGTCCTCAGATTAAGAAGAGCCCGTGTAACCTTTTCACCAAAACCCGGGTTCGTTTATTGATCAGTCTCCACACACGCAAAACCGGAAAAACGTGTTTCACTCACCACATGTTTGAGCAAACATACTTTAAATAAATACGTCTAAAGTCAAGTTTGTGTTTTGCAAATGCATTTGGATTTTTATTTCATGATTTATTGTTTAATCTATTAGGTTATGGACCACGAGTGACTGTGGTCAGCTTGTCTGTTTAAAAAAAAAAAAATCAAACCAATCACAGGCCGTAGTTTCATAGCACGCTCATAAAACTGATGTTATGTAATGTGAAGTTGAAGTATCACGATCATAAACGTCAACATGGCTGGTGAGATAACAATAAAATGTTGTAACTTGCTGGCGAGCATAGTTTCATAAAATTGCTGCCAACAAACTTTTAGTGCAGGACTTTGGTTTGGAGTTGCTCCATTTAGAATTACAGTATTCTCTGGAGTATAAGTCGCACCAGCTAAAAAATGCATAATGAAGAAGAAGAAAACATATAAGTCGCACTGGACTATAAGTCATTTTGGGGAGAAATTTATTTGATAAAGAACAGACATTTCATCTTGAAAGGAAAGTTATAGTAATAACAATAGAACAGAGAACAACGGGCTGAATAGGTATCTGGTATGTTAACGTAACACATTAATAGTTATTCAGATAACAGTAGCATAAACAACAGAACATAACAAATTAACTCTCGATCTCACTCCAAATCACCAAATCCAGTCAAACCATGAAAAAAAGTACGACTTATAGTCGAAAAATATTATTCCCAACAAATCTGCTGGGACAATCAAAATAGTTTGGGTGGGCTTTATGCGTTGATGGACGGAATAGTAACTTTTGTTAGAGCCTGCGATCGCTTCACAAACATACACCAAATAATTTGTTGCTCTAATTCGTGGTAAAGGTGAATTTTGTACCATTGGTTGGACAAAATAAGACACAACCAAGAATGTTAGTTGTGTTATTCATTTTAAAGTGATTGTAAAAACCAATACTGCTTAAAAACCACATACACTTTAAGTTAAATTTTTTCAACAGTTCCGATATTTGCAACATATTTGTGCTGAGATTTAATTTATGTGCAGTTTTATGCCCATTTAAGGGCATCGATGGTATAAAGATGGATGGTGGAACAGCAAGTAGAGCTCCCCCTGGTGTCTGGCTGCAGTATAGGCCATAAGCTCCACCCCCTCCATGTAAGTGGATGGGGCACCGAACTACACGTCAAATATTTATATTTTTCAACAGTGATTTCAGTCATTTTACATAGTTAACATAATGTTCAAATGTCAGTTTTTTGGATAAGTTTCATAGTTATTAGACTCTATAGAAACATTATGTGACCTTAATAAAGTGCCCCCGTGTAACCCTGTGAGTTTTTCCGAAGTGTGGTCGGGTCATCGGTGTCACAGCTCTGCGTGGCTCCGCTCTAGTACCGTACTGCGCAGACTCTTGCTCCAAACAAGATGGTGCCGCCCATATCCCCGGGAAAATAGAGTCAGTTTGGCCTATGCAAGGAAATTGGGGACACATTGTCCATATTTATAGAGTTTATGGTTTATTTACAGAAAACTGTAACTCTTAAAATGTGTTACTGGACAATGAGCATTTTAATATTAAAGATGTGTAAACTGAGCTTTTTAAAGTTACTCCCCAGAATGATTTGGATGTAGATTTGGGCAGCCAGTCTGGGTCTGATCAATGCCATTTAATTTAGCTGCATGGGTGAGAAGCAGCAGAGCGGCCTCGGGCCCTCATGTTTTCCTCCTTTGTTACAGCCCCTTTGCCGTAGCACCCTCTTTTTACAGTACATGTTGTGTCCACGTGCGTGCTGGCTTTCTTCTGCATTACTTCAACAGTTTTCATGCGTGAACAGTCAGGGTTCTGGTTACGCGCCCCGCCCTGGTCGGTGCTGCGCGCCCCACCCAGATGACATCATGCAGAGAAATCAATAAAGATTCGGCACTGCTGCTGGCCTACACAAATGAACAGCTAGGAGACTGGTGCATGTGTGTGTGTTGAATGGGATTACGTAACCTGGTGTCCAATTGCTGTGTTTATAAGAAGGGACAGATTTAGGAAGAGAACAGCTGAAGCGCTGATTTGTCAGTTTCGAGAGCGATCTCCCCAAATCCTCTGTTCTGTTAAAGTGATCAAAAGGAAATGATAGCGGCGAGGAATCTGGGCTCCACATGCAAGTGGATACATGAAAGAAGATCAGGGTACATACAGTGCAAGGCCGCTGGCTGGCTTGACTTCCATTTTGGCTGGCTTTGCTGTGTTAACCACTGATATTTCCTTGTGTACCCAAGCAAACAACCAATGATATAAAATAAGTTGTTCATGTTTCTGTGACACATTCAAAGCACAGTCCTTAATTCATGTTAAATTTGCGACTTTTGACATTCACTGAACCTGACAGGCTGACACTGCTTTTACTGTGCTTTAGTGCTGCGTACAAGATACCGTTAACGTTTTATAGATCAGATCCAGCTAACCTCTCTCGTCTCCGTCTCTGTCTAGGTACTGACATCTCTGTTGGAGAAGAGGTCGCCATCAAGTTGGAATGTGTGAAGACCAAACACCCCCAGCTCCACATCGAGAGCAAAATCTACAAGATGATGCAGGGTGGAGGTAATGCACACACGCCATGCACACACATGCATGACTCTTAGGTCGCTCCCTGCATGCACTCCTCATCAATATTTACGGGCACTTTAAACCAGAAGCCAGCTTCCATCCATCATTGTAAATCAGCAGCTACATGGAAAATGATCAATGTTTGTTGCCTCTGACAAACTGTGTACATTGATTTAATCTAAGAAGTAACTGGAGGTTAGTACTGCCATTGAGAACCAGGAATTAAATTAAGAAAGGGTTGATAGTAATGCAAATGTCACTTCCTTCAGTTTCAGATGTACACAGTTGGTCCTAATAGTCATGTGAGTTGTTTGAATACATGCCTTTCTGCCTCCTAATGCATTTGTCTAATTCATTTTGGACTCTAGTATGCTCAGGTAATCTTCTTAGCCGTCCTAATGACCAAGTTTCCGTTACTCCGCAGAGCACACAGCCTTTCAGTAAATGTTATGTTCATATAGGCTGGTTATAGTGTAGCCCTTTCTGTGGCTGCAGCATAGCACTGGTCATCCTCTCCCCTGGTCGTCCACAAGGCCACCTTTCTTAACGGGCAGTGATGGTGCCAGTAACTCACTGATGCAACTGAGCTCCCAGCGTGCTAACCTGACTTAAACAAACAATAGCAAAGTTTGGGGAAGTACTGAACATATGCAAAGTACTAATTAGAGAAATGTTCCCTATAACTATTGAGAGTTTCAACAGTAATTACAAATCAGGTGCTCGTTCTGATCTGATGCTGATACTCGCAGCTAGGAGACAGTTTGTCTAATCCATGAACCACTGCTGTTTTGCTATCATGTCCACACTAAAACCCTGGCTGCCTTCTTTGGATTGAATGAAGCAAATTTCACAACATCTGGACACAAATTTTGTTACATACTCCAAGAGAAGCAAGATTGTCCCACAGCCCCAGGAGTGAGAACAAATTTCTTGTAGGGATGCACCAAACATTTTCGTCCGAAAATTGCTGCGCTTGTTGCTTGCATCATCACAACATTCGTCTGAAATGGCCTGAAGATTCATTTTCAGTGTTTTATCGCTTTTATCGCCGAAACAACACGTAAGCAACAACCGAAATTTTAGGCCGAAAATGGTTCGAAAGTTAATTTTTTTTTGGGTATTCAGCTTTTTCACCCTAAAATTTTTGGTGCATCCCTACAAGAAATTTGTTCTCCCTCCTGGGGCTGTGGGAGAAATGCATGTGGGACACGAAAAAAGTTTGTTTTGGCCAAGTAATTTAGCTCCGGGGTAGTCCTCCTAGGGTCCTCCCACTGCAGCATACGTCACACGCGCTAAGCATTGTGGGAGATGCGGTAGACGGACAACGGACGTCTTATTACTTACGGATATTGATTAGTCATTTTGACAGCTGCATCCGTCGGAATCACAACGTTCATTCAGCATGCACCCACACACCATATGCTGATCTCTGCGATTATTAGCATCTGGGAACTCACAGAGCATTTCTGCTTTTCCACGTTTACCATGCTCACTTCCAGTTTCTGACCAGTCACCAAACAGTAACCAGAGACCACGTGAGAAAAAAGTTCTGCCCGGTCGATGTGCTGAGAACAAGCTGCACAAACTCCCAAATAAGGGCTGCAAGAACAAAATGACATCATTTTGTTCTTGCAGCCCTCAGTGTGAGAACACATTTCTTCTTGCATATTACGCAACAGCCTTTAGTTGTTTTTGTTAACACACAATACACCAGGCTGATTTATTGTCTTCTTTCTTCAAGATGATGTTACACTCAAAACTGTTTTCTTGGCCAAGATGTAGTTTGAGATTAGACACCGGCTCTGAAGCAGCCTTTGAAAAGTTTCAGTCTCTGTGAACAGGAGGTTAGTGCCGGTTAAAAAAACAAACAAACAAAACATCAGGGAATGAAGTCTTTAAATGTTCTGGCAGTGCTGAAGAAAACTAACAGCTGCTTTTTCTTATCACCCTTGTACACCAGAAAGGTGGCCATTATGGTATGCATCAGAATAAGTTGTCAAATTAGTTTTTCTTTGCTGGCTAATGAGTTCAGCTCCGTCCTTATTAGCACCTTCTGCCATGATAGTAAATACGATACTGAGCATTTCCAGGAGACAGTTTGTCTCTGCCAGCATAACTGCACACACAGGCATTTGTATTTTCGTTCCAGCGTGGTAGGATTTATTGGGGCACGGTAGTTAACTTAGCCCGTAGGATGTATTTGCGTTTGTATGCGTATAAATAGCTGATGCAGAGTGAGGGTATTTGTGGGTATGTGTGTGTGTGCAATGCAAGGTGCTGAGCAGCAGCATTTCGTTGCTGTCTGCCTGTAGAAGGAAATGCCAGATGGCCTCCTCGCCTTGGCAACGTCAGCCAGTTACCAGCTACTACTAAACCAGCTGGCCCCTGTGTGTGGGGGCATGGACAGTGTGTGCAAAAGCAAGCTGCTCGTATTTTTTAGCCATTTTTATTATCTACAGTAGCACTAAACCGGACTGTACCGGTTTAGGTTTTTAAAAGAGCTGATCAAGTATGTATTAAGCAGGGTAGAATTAGATGGGAGTCACATTACTGCGCTAAAAACCAACATGATCTGTCATCTTTCCCATGTGTCTGTCCTCAGACTTGGACTTTTTTTGTGTTTGGTGATGATGACAAAAGAAAAACTGCACATACGTTTCATTTCAGTCGGTAATTGACCCCTGCATGGCCTTTTAAAGGTCAATTAAAGGTTTGCCGACCACCAATCAAAGATCCTACTCTGTGTCAAATTCCAATATCCCAGGTTACTGTTGCTAGATGGGACAAATGGAGACAATGTGGGGGTCTATTCCCACAGAAAAATGTTGTAAACCTGTAATAATGGCATCTAGAGTTAAATTAGAGGTAAGATAGTCGTGTTAGCAACCGTGTTAACATTAGCAGACATTAGAAAAGTTACTAAATTCAACATTTTACTAATGCCGGCAATTTGATGCCATGGCTACGGGAAACACTGACGCTGTAGCCTGACGTGCACCGCCACAGAAATGTAACTACGCACCGTGGCAACGCACACGGCAAGAGTTGTGATTGGTTCGCTTGGTAGTAGCGCGTTTCCAGCTGCTTCTCCATCTCCACAAGTTTCAGATTGATTGTTTTGAATTGGTGAAGATTTACCACATCGAGGATAGGCCAAGTATAAAAGGCTTGCACCGGCGCAGGCTGCTTTCGTTGGTTCCCACGTCTAAATGAGCCTTAACAGTAACATAGGAAGTTGGTAAAATCCCTCTGGTTGCATCAGACCATCTATGAGGCAGAGTGTCAGTTCTGCTCCCGTCACTGGCAGCCTCCTGGCCTTTTCATACATGCATTACCTAAGAACGACTGTTTGTCATGACTAGAAACGTGGTAGTGAAAGGACATAAGAGCTAAACCTACTGGAGAAAGCTGACTGTAACCTAGTTTAAGAGCGTGTGAGGTCACAGAGTGTTCAGATTTACTATCTAATGATTTCAGAGCAGCAGCAGCTACACACTTATATATATTTTAGCATATTTTGGGAAAGTATAAGAGTCAAAAGTTGATCTGTCCCAATACTCTTATCTTTGAATGCTCAGTTTAGTGTAGGGCTTTGCACAAGGAAGCTAAAAGCTGCTCTTTGCACATGTTAAGTCTGATCGTTCGGTGGTGACCACAGGGAATTGTAAGTGGAAAAAGATGTTTACACACAGTGCCCTCTCTCAAGCCCTCAATCAGACTGTATCCTCATACAACGGTCAGCCACAACATTAAAACCACTGACGGGAGACATAAACAACATTGATCATCTTGTGATAATTCAGTGTTCTGCACAGGGGAAAGTTTTGATCCTGGCGTTAGGGTGGATGTTGTTTACTTACATTACACATTTAGCCTTAATCCTAAAGGAATCCTACTAGATGTTCATGAACCAAATGATTGTAACTGTTCATTAGATTAGGTTTTCAGTGTTTGATATGTACAGATGCGTAACAGGATGATACAACCCTACACATTGTGGAAATCTTAATTTCCTTCCTCTTGATTTCCTTTCCGTCTGTGTGCTCCAACAACTAACAATCAAATAGCAAACTGTAACAGTTTTCCTGTCTCTATCTGATCTTTTCCAGTGGGTATTCCAACGATAAAGTGGTGCGGTGCAGAGGGCGACTACAACGTGATGGTGATGGAGCTGCTGGGGCCCAGTCTGGAGGATCTGTTCAACTTCTGCTCGAGGAAGTTCAGCCTCAAGACAGTCCTGCTGCTGGCTGACCAGATGGTGAGAGCTGGAGAGGAAGGAAACGATGGTTGTGGGGGGAGGAGGAGGAGGAGGAGAAGGAGGAGGAGGAGGGCACAGTTCTGTTGTTCAGATGGTGGTTTCCTGGACGTGTGTGTGTCTCTTGTTACACATTGACTAGTTTATGAAACGTGAATGCTGTAAACGTGACGATTGTAAAGATTGTAAACCTCCACGTTAAAGTTTCACAGCTTTGGAGGATTATGGGATGTAAAGTCATTTCAGAGATTTTATAATTGTTGCTGAGAATTTGGTTTAGTTGAGAAGAGCAGCTCGTAAATATGAAGTTATGTGTAAAAATAACACTGTGGCTAGGTAACCACTGGCAACGGAAAAAGGACTTGATCTAAATCTGTAGCTGTTGTTGTTGTTGCTCCTCCAGCGAGTCTTTCCGTAGAGCGTTCACACTTTGGCTTTTGTGCTTTTCAAGTTTACGCAGCCCAGGGTTGCAAAGTGCATCGCAGTTAGAAAAACAAACCATTGAAAGCATGGGAATAAATATTTAACAAGAGCTGGCTGAACTCCCCACCAGGAGGAGGCCGTTCAATGAGTTAAGTGCTCAGATAGCAAATGATTAATCACATCAAGAGCTGAACTTTATGTGTGGCACGGACTATTTTATGGTATTGGCAGTTTATTGATATGTGGTTATGGTGCGTACTACAGTAGTCAGTTGAGACCTAGAAGATGAACCAATGGCTTGTTTGTTTGAGACGAGCTTTGGCGTCTTGTTTATAACAATACAAATTCTGGTAGATGCATGTTGTTTCCTTTGGACGTAACCAGACCAGCCAGTTTGAGTTCTCCAGTATTTCTGCTGAACTAAACTAATCTAACCAGCTGCTGATTGTTGCGCTGTATTTCCTGTAGAAGCGTAAGTGGTATTAAACTTTTAATCTAACTTTGCAGAAAGGCTTTAAGCATAATTCCCCCAAACCGCTACTTTAACCGGACAATAAAACCATTGCTGTCCACACAGGATTTATCCAACCCTCACACAAAATCCAAAATGTTCTACAAGCTATGAAACCCTCCAGCTTCATGCCCTCCGTCTCCTCTCTCTCTCTCTCTTCTAGATCAGCCGCATTGAATACATCCACTCCAAGAACTTCATCCACAGAGACGTGAAGCCAGACAACTTCCTCATGGGCCTGGGCAAGAAGGGCAACCTGGTCTACATCATCGACTTCGGCCTGGCCAAGAAGTACCGCGATGCACGCACGCACCAGCACATCCCCTACCGCGAGAACAAGAACCTGACCGGCACCGCCCGCTACGCCTCCATCAACACACATCTGGGCATCGGTAAGATCTTGACGGGATTAAACCTTTCACACCTCCTTTCAGGCCGATCGCCCTGACCGTCACCGCCGCTCTTTCTGCGTTTACAGAACAGTCCAGACGGGACGACTTGGAGTCGCTCGGCTACGTCCTCATGTACTTCAACCTGGGTTCTCTGCCCTGGCAAGGACTCAAAGCTGCCACCAAGAGGCAGAAGTACGAACGCATCAGTGAGAAGAAAATGTCCACGCCCATTGAGGTCCTCTGCAAAGGCTACCCATGTAGGTTATAATGTTTTTTTTTAAAGGAGTTTAATTCTGTTTTATCGCTTTCATACTAAACTTTTCTATTTTCCTCGTCCCTCACAGCGGAGTTTGCCACCTATCTGAACTTTTGCCGCTCTCTGCGCTTCGACGACAAGCCCGACTACTCATACCTCCGCCAGCTCTTCAGGAACCTCTTCCACCGACAAGGATTCTCCTACGACTACGTCTTCGACTGGAACATGCTCAAATTTGTGAGTTTTATTGCTATATGGAGGTTATTCATTTGCTCTTTATTGTCTCCACAGTCAACCATGACAGTATAAAGATCACACAGCGGTTGCATTGTGCCAAAAACAAACAGGCATTCTTGGGAGTTTGGGCTCGACACAAACGTCCAAAGAAACCTGTGCTTTCAATCTCTAACTTGAACCACAGCGTTCCTGCTGACGTCAGCGCAGCTATAAACCCGTGTGACAACATAATCTCAAGTCCGAGGTCCACTTAGTCGCTTTTGCTGAGCTTTCGTCTGCATGAGAGGTGAACCACGGTCACAGTAAAACAAAATCTGGTGTCGTTCAGCGCACTGCCTCAGCTCACAGTCATGCATTTTTTATTTCGAGGTTGCACATTTGTTTGTCGAAAGGGCCTTAGCTTTGTCCGTCAGAGGTGTCAATCGTAAAAGATTCTTCCATCTGTGGCCGATTTGGAGCCTTAATGAGTGTTTGCTCACGCACACATGCAAATCAGACCCAGTGGAGGGAAACAGGAAAACCTTGCAGAGCTGCATTTTCAAAATAATAAGCTCAGGTGGAAAACACAAAACTGATGTCGTTCTTTTGTTTACATCTTATTGCTGCAATTCATCAGGCAGCCTCACAGCCTCATTTCTCATCTAATAATTACATTCGGTGACACAGTAACATTTGTCTACACGGCTTATGTTCTCTGCCATTGCGCCTGTGTGCATATTGTCTACCCCGCGTTGAGCCGTCTGCTCCCGAGGCAAGCTGCATAAAATATGAGACGCAAGAACACTTCTGGGCATTTGGACCATTCCAGCTAAAATATGAACAAGATTGCAGATTGAGAGAGAGAGGCCTCGATTTTCTTTTCTTAACGTTTAAAAGTCTCCAACAAATTACATTTATTTGAAGCTGACTGGAAAACAAACCAAAAACAAAGTTAGTGACAGCACTTTTGTTTCTCAGGGTGCCAACAGGGCCGCGGAGGACGCGGAGAGGGAGCGTCGGGAGCGAGAGGAGAGGCTGAGGCACAGCAGGAACCCTGCGGCCAGGGGCCTGGCCTCCGCCTCGGGTCGAGCCAGGGCAACTCAGGAAGTCGCAGCCCCCTCCCCACTTAACCCTGCCTCACACACAGGTCTGCACACACACACACGCCTGCTATTTCAGGTTTTGCATGCACTGTAACCAGCTACAGTTTGGCTTCTCTACTGGGTGTCGTAATTTGACCGGTTGCACCTTTTTGTCTTTCAGGTATGGAGAAGGAGAGGAAAGTGAGCATGCGTCTACACCGCGGAGCGCCGGTCAACATCTCCTCATCAGACCTGACGGGCCGCCAGGACACGTCCCGCATGTCCTCACAGGTAACGAAAACGCTTTAGTTTTGAAATGTGTGAAATCAAGAACAGCAAAGATAGGACATTAATCTGCATGTTAATGAGTGCTATATTCTTTGCTCACTTGCTCTGCAAAGATTGATACGTCTTTAAAAAAAGAAGAGAGCTGATGGCGTCTGTTTTAGGACAAATAACTTCCTCTTTCACTTGAACCAAATGTTACGTTCCTTTTTTTTTCTTACCCTCCAGTGCAGCGCACACGTCATGCACACTCAAAAACAATCTGTCCTGTTTTTGCCGCTACGATGCAACTTCTTCCCCGTTTGCAAAATAAAGTGGAAAAGCAAAGCAGAACTGACCGCTCTTGCACAAGAGCTGCAAAGCTTCCCAGTTTAGGACGTCGTAGTGGAAAAGCAGCCCGTGAATAGAGGAAGAGAGGTCGCCCCAGCAGGGCCAGTGACTTCATTAAGTCCTTTGTTCTCTTCTTTTGTGTGGGTCTAACACTCCGCCTAGAGGTCAAAGAGTGGAATAGCACGTTGAAGTTTAAAAGGAGTGTTTGCTTATAGTTTATCAGCTCCAACCTGCAGCTTAAAGGTCTAAGTTTTAATATGGAAACGGTTCACGTGAAGACCAACAGGCTGAATGTTGAACCAGGGAACTAAAGATTTGTTCCTCTGCGTTCGGAGTGCAGCTCATAAATATCCCAAATCCTGCTGAATAATTAAAATAATTAGCATGTGTTAGTATGCGTTGCTTTGACGACGTTTTGTGGGTATTTGTAACCCAGACAGTTACTGGTGTTGTAATCGAAGAGCTGCCTGCAGTCTCCCTTTGTTGTGTTAAAAAATGCATAAATAATTACAGAGCTTCAGCCACCACCCAAATACAGTTTTATTTGTGGTGCTGACAGTTTATGGAAGTGATTAATTTATGGGATGCTAGTTATTTATGATTGTTTCTAACCGACTTCAAGAAGGCTGCAAGGCAAGCCGTGGCTAACCTAAGGGAATAATGTGTAGAAGTTTGAATAAGGTTCACGGTTTTTAGTAAATAATTAATCCGGTGAACTAGAGAGATGCCTCTAGATTAGATACACACATATATTCAGACGGTGGCAACAATTGTCTCTGCACAGGTTTATTCCCATAAAAACACGCTGAAAACAAGTTTTTTTTTTTTTTTTTTTGAAGAATTGCAATTACAGGTTTCAGTGTAATTGCGCAACAGTGACATAGAACGTCGGGACTTAACGCTATGTAATCGATATAATTTTTTTGCAATTTTTTGGTTTTGTTTTGAAATTCTTTGAATTTTTTTACCAAAAAAACAAAAATGCACCTTTGGGCTATTTTTGGCCAAAAATTGCTGCGGTTGTTATTTGCATCATCACAACATCCCGTTTTGGCCGCGTTGTTTCAGTGACAAATTTTCGGCTGAAAGTGCATTTTCGTTTTTTTTTGGCCGAAATATTTCAAGCTTTTATCGCCGAAGCAACACATGCAAGCAACAACCGCAGCAATTTCGTCCGAAAGTGCATTTTCGGTTTCCGGACGAAAATTTTAAGTGTGTCCCTTAAACACGTCAAACATTATTCATCACATTGACATTGTTCTCCGTCTGTCTCCCTCTCAGGCTCTGTCCCGAGTCACAGCCAGCGGCCTCCCGTCTGCAGCCCCCCGGTGAAACCCTCCCATCCACCTGTGCACCACGGAGGCCTCAGTATTTGCCACCTGCAGCACATATACACACACACTCACACACACACTCTTTCCCTCTCTCTCTCTCTCTCACACACACACACACACGCCCACACACTCTCACACATACGAACTTTCACACGGACTACCAACTAATGCACAAGAGTCCGGCTGCGCTCCTGTTTACGCGACCGAGGAAGAGGTGCACAGCCGGGAGAGAGAGTGTGTGTGTGAGAGAGAGAAAGAGATGCAGAGAGAGAGATGGGCAGGTGGAGTACAGTCTGGTTGCCTTAACAACCACTTTTGGCAAAGTAGCAGCCACAGCATCCCTTCTTCCTCTCCTCCTCCTCTTCCTCCTCCTCCTCCCCGTGGAAGATGTGGAAACACGTCCTTACTGTCGATGAAGCCATGGATTCACTTTCCTCTGGCATCTTCTTCTCATTTTTATGTTCTTACTTTGTTTTTGATTTTACTTGTTTTTAATCTTTAGCATTAAAACGTCTCCTACACCAGCCGCTCAGACTTCACGAGGGTCTGAAAACGGAGACTTAACGAGTGGTTGAATATTGTCCGTGGGATTTATTTTAATTGCAAAAAGCAAGAAGACACGTGAGCCAATCGTGGCGGCGTTAGAGGGCAGTGCCTGAACTCTGTTTTTCGTGTCCCGATAGATGCTGTAAAATCCCACAAGTCGGCGTTTTATCTTCTTTATTTACTTTGATTTTTTTTCATTGTTGCAGGTTTAAATTTAAAGCTACGATAAACCCCCTTGGTTTGTGAAATGGGATGGGACAAAAGGCCTTTTAATGTTCCTTTACGTTTTATTTTATTTTTTGACATTGTCCTCCTCAGGTGGAAATGGGACGTTGTTGAAAAATCTCAAAAAACAAACAAAACAAAAAAACACGCAGCACATTTTGTTTCCGTCTTCAGGTCGTGACTGCAGTGGGAAAAGCTGTGAATGGAACAGTGAAATATTCTGGGATGGGACGGGGTGGTTTGGGGGAGGGGGGTCAATCTGTCCACACTGAACGGATGAGATGTCTTTTTCTTTTCTTTTTTTTTTAAACCCGGTGCATAGTGATGTGGTTTCTGTGTGTGTTTGTGTGGTTCTGTCTTAGGGATATACAAGCTCAAACGGGTGGGGGATGAACTTGTTGAGGGTTTATTCTTTTATTTTTTTTATTATTTTCCTCCTTTGCCTCCTCAACCTCCCTCTAGACCATCTGCCTCCATTTTTTTTAAACCATTTTCTCTTTCATTAAACACTCGATTCTGACCACGTTGTCTTTGTGTTGCGGCCTACTCGTCTGGTTTCAGCTCAAATCAACCCCACAAGAGCTTACGTAACGTAGTGAGTTTGAGTCGACGTCGCGCAGCGTTTTCCTGGGTTGAATTCCCACATTGGCTTCACACATTTATTTCTCACTTGTGCTCGGTTTAGTAACGTGCCATGACGCAGCGTTTTACTACACGGTTACATGACATGTGCATTTCAGCTGTCGCGTTAAAGGGGCATTTCATCATTTCCTCTAATCACGATCTTCTTACTAGTCTGTGAGGAGCACAACGGAGAGGCTTTAACGAGATGCATTGCCGAGTTGCATTATGGGACATGTAGGATGCAGTGTTTTTGGATCCGGACCCTATATTCTTGCGATCTTTAGCCTTAGTTTTCTGCAAGTGCCACAACATGTTGAGAACTGGTTTACTGGCGTGCCCCTTTTCACATGCAGACTGTGGTAACAAGTGAATTTCAGATCATCACCACTGAGCTGGAGTCAGGGACTTACTGGTTGCAATAGATGGTTAAAATGCCATAAACAGCTACTGTATAAAAACGAGCAGTATTTTTTTTATTTTTTTATGCCTTCATTTTCTGGGTTATTATTCCAGAAAACGAGTGGGTCGTTTTAAAATCCTAAGGGCCACACAAAGGATGCGAGTGTTCTGGTGGAAAAATGGGACAGGCTTGGTTTAAAAGCCGGCTAAACGGAAGCAAAGGAGGTTTTTGGAGAGCCGTGGACTGAGTGGCGTCCTGAGAAAGGAGTCCCTCACGTGGCTCTTCCTCTGTGACTTTAAAGTAGAAACTTCTCGATGTGATAGACTGATTGCAAAGTATTGTAGGCCATTTTTCTGTAGTTTAAAAGGGGGAATGGGTCGTAGTGGTAATTTGTACATGTTTATTCTGTTGTTGTGTATAGGATGTGCCTGCGTCAGAGTACGGAGGGACTGGGAATGCCTCACTCCATTAGAGTTCCTGCTATGGCAGATTTTTTTTTTTTCTAAATATTCTTCACCTGTGGGCTTGAAATACCTAAAAAAAAAAAAATAATAATAATAAAAAAGTAATGATGGATTAACTTGTTTGTCTCACTGATGATGGCTATGATAAATGCAAGTACACTTTACATGGGATAGGATTTTTTTATTTTTATTTTTTTTCAGTCTGTCATGTCTGCCTCACTCTTTTTTTTTGTTTCTTGTATTTTTGTTTTGTCCCCTTCTGTCCGATTTTGCTTTTAACTGCGCAGTGGAGATGATTGCTCGTGTCCCACAATGCATCTGGACTCATGGGGAATCTTTGGTCTTTCCACTCCCACCTTAAGACTTTTGCTCCTCATTTGTAATGCCACTGTATTTGTGTATTTTAAAATTGTGTAAATAAATTAATAAGTACTTGTATGTGTTGGTTTTTATTGACTGGACGCCCTGCGCTTATACATGACACTTTTGTTTTTGTGGATGTTACCTTCTCAATCCACCAAGTACTCACTATTAGCATACTAATGCTAAAACAAAAGGCTAAACACAATTTTTCAGTTCCTTACTACAGCTGTCGTGTTTCATTTCTCACAGACTCAGCACAAGTGTGTTAGCATGTTTATGTTAGCATTCAGTTAAAGCTATGACTAAAACAGAAGAGGACTCCTAATCCTCATTTAGAGAGGATTATATTACAAAAGGAGATTAGAGCTACACAGTTCTTGACAGATGCTAATGAGCCCTGTTAGCGTTTATCAATATTTAAGACAATGGCATGAGTGTTTTTTTTTTTATCTAGAACTTAATTATTGTACTTTCTATTCTAATGTCTGTAATTTTGTTCATTTCCACATCAAAAGTTTTGCTTATTGCAGCTTTAATATCATCGAATAATCCGTTGTGTTCAAGTATTTACGCTCCCATGCTGCAGTGACACAATCTAACCACTGGGTGGTGCTGTTGCTCAACCTACACGCTGCTGCTTCACAGCTATGACAGTTACACAACAGGTCATCATGCTCCTCCATGCAGGATATGCAGAGGAGCACATATCCAGGATAAGAATGTCAGCCACAATGAAAACTTGTGAAGCAAAGAGAGAAAGGCTTAAAAAAAAAAGCATTGTAGTGTTATTTACCAAGCACATTTATGTGTGAGTGGTACTGTTAAAACAAAATGTGCTCATCTATTATCAAACAGCTGGAGCTCTATTCCAGAGGGAAATGCCTGCATTAGAGGGTGCAGGGGTGAGACGAGCGAACACACACGTGCTCATCGTCCAGGGGTAAAGTGGGGCAGAGGGAGCGTTGACGTCAGCAAACCACGGCGTTTAGCCCACAGCAGCAGCGCCGCTGTTTATTTATTCCCTTATTATTAACACTCTGTCAGTCAGCACATTACAGAGAGGAGCTGAAACAAAGCAACGCGCCTCCAGGTGCAGAAATATATTAAGATTTGACTGAATGATGGCCGCATAATCAAAAATAGTAGACGCACAGTGTTTTATAAAGCTTGGGTCAAAGCATTCTGCTTGTTGAGAGGAGGAAGCATGAGATGGCTGGAATGGTGGGATGGGCTAACAATCACAGCAACGGAGGATAACACAGGAAGACATCTGCCAATCACTTAGAAATGCCCAAAGCTCAAGACGCTTAAAGTTGCTTTTTTATTTATACAATTGGTCAAATGACCTTTTTTTTTTGTTTGTTTTTGGACAGCTTTATGCTAGTCAGCTCTATAGTTAGCTGTATGACAGCAGCTGCCACATTTGTTGTTCCAGCTTGGGAAGATGTTCATGTGAATATTCCCAATATGGAGAATATTTTTTACCAGAATATGCCAACATCACATTTTCAACGGTCAGTTGTCGTTTATTTCTGATTTTGGTCTGCACCAATGTGACAAATCTAAGTGAGTAATCAGAGTTAATTAGTGTTTGATGTGTTGAAATACTTAGCATAAAGTCAATGTTGTAAACCACAGGTAAAGGGTTTGAAATGGTCTAAAAAAAAGGTTTGCCTTGGTTCTTTCTTTCATAGGTTGTGTCCTGTGAGTTTATTTCTACATTTGAATGTCAGTTAGAAGCATAAATATTGAAGGAACAGCTTTAGATTTATTTAAAAAAACGAATAAATAATAAATTGCCATGACTGTCCGAACACATTAATTAATTCACGTAACATATCTGCTGCATTATGCGTTACCACAATTAACAGAGAGATTTTGAAATAGGTGCTTTGGGAAATTTATTTTGTATTATACAAAAATTCGCTCAAATGTTCTTAAAATCATTGTACTGCATTTTTTGTGTGCTTGTGACCGGGTCTAAACTGCCAAGCAGTTTCAGTCTCACCTCCTCCTTTGCCTACAATAAACAACAAAAGGCCAAAAATAGCAGAGTAGCCTCTCATTGGTCCCAGCTGTGTGGGGGCAATGACAGAGAGGCATTAGGACCGAGCAGAGTGAGGCTGACCCTCTCTTTCCTGCTGATGGTCTGTGGGCAGACGTGCAGAGAGAAACGCGGCTTTAATCTTGTGTCTGAATCGGTTTCCCCGTCAGGAGATATGTTCCTCCGGACACGCATTCAGAGCAAAGCTCGCCGGTGAAATGTAGGAGGCTGAGTTGCTGTTGACACAATCAGTGACTGAAATATTCACGTCTATCATGCTCCAGTATTCTTGTCTGTGCTTATATATATATTACAATATCACTTTTCATGGTAAATATATTTTTTATGCTTTGATTTCAGGGAATGGTCTTCTTTGCATAAATGTTATGCAATTTTATAATTTGAATCTGTTCCCTCAGTTTAAATCTGTAACATTGGAAGGAATGTGAAGAATGCGTGAATTCCATGTTATTGAGAAAGAATGTGAAGAAATTCAGAGTGTGAAGTCCACAGCCATCAGAAATGTGCTCCCTTGTTATAAAGTACAAATTTAGATGGAGGGAACAGACTCTGAGAGGGAACTTTGAAGCTATCACAATGTGTTCCCCAGTATAAATTACATATTTAGACTGAAGGAACAGATTCTGACAGTGAATTTCACAGCTTCACAATATGTTCCCCCTGTTATAAGGTACAGATTTACCTTGAGGAAACAGTTTCTGAAAGTGAAGACCACAGTCATTACAATGTGTTCCCTCACCTTAAATTACAAATTTAGACTGAGAGAACACATTCTGAGAGGGAACTTCAAAGCCATCACTATGTGTTCCCTGTATAAACCAAACATTTAGACTGAGGGAACAGATTCTGACTGTGAAGTTTATTGTTATTACAGTTCCCTCATTATAAAGTACAAATTTAGACGTTGGAAACAGATTCTGAGCGGGAACATCAAAGCCATCACTATGTGTTCCCTAGTATAAACCCAACATTTAGACTGAGGGAACAGACTCTGACAGTGAAGTTCACAGCTTCACAATATGTTCCCCCTGTTATAAAGTACAGACTTAACTCAAGGGAACAAATTCTGATGGTGAAGTTTACAGCTATCACATATGTGTTCCCCCTGTTATAAAGTACACATTCAAACTAAGAGAACCCATTCTGGGTGTAAAGACTGCAGTCATCACTATATGGTCCCCCTGTTATGAAGCATATGGATTCTAACAGTGACATCACAATTCAGTTAAATCTAATGTGTTCTCTCTGTTGTGATGAATGTGGTCTACTATCAGCAATAAGGCAACGTAAACAATCAAATATTTAAAAAAATAATAAAATTCAAATAAACCGAACTTTCCCCCGAAATCAAAATATAACAAAATATATATTTGCAGTGTATAATCACATAAAATAGAATATGTATATATATACGCTCTCCACAAAACAACAATATACAATATATTTGATTATTCAAAGGCTAACAGTTTTGGACTTAGTGGTTCCCTTACAATCTCCGTGGTACGAGCAAAACGTCTCGTGAACGAGCATTGCTATGAACGCGCGTCCACCGCGCTATTTTCTGCCGGGGGCGGGGCCAAAGAGGAGCGCCACCTGATTTTAACACAAGACCGGTGCTGAGGCAAGAGGCTGGATGAGGGACGGAGCAGGTCTGCAGCATCACCCGGTAAGACGCTCAACAGTTTGCGTGCAATTTTTGCCAACATACTAAAATGAACTTGGAACTGGCGCAGAATGCGTCAGACACGCGTCCAGAGCCGCAGCGACACATTAATATTAATAGACACATTCTTATACAAGGGACCGGGGAACATTCGTCACACCTCGTGACTCGTCGTTTTTGGTGCGTTATCTCACGCGATGCCATCCCGGCTGCGTGTCGTGACAAGAGTTTATTGGGACATATAAATGTGCGGTGGTATCCACGCAGAATGGGACAGACTGTGAGAGATGTAAACCCCATGCTGGTGTGTTATCTGGAGTGACGTATTTGCTATTTCAGTCTTTTAAATGAGATTGATCTAAAATAATTTGTGACAATCTAAAAAAATAAAATAAAGTACAAGTTGATAGAAAGTTGAAAAACGTTGTCATGTCAAGGTCAGAAGAAAAATTCTCCTTTAATTAATTTGAATACAGTTTATTATTTATTTATTTTTAACTCTAATTTAAAACTCAGAATACCATCATATTTAGTTTTATTTACACCATTGTTAAAGCCCACTTTAATCTGAGTACTGTACACCGATCAGCCATAACATTAAAACCACTGACAGGATAAGTTGTCATTGACCGTCTTGTGACAATACAATGTTCTGCTGGGAATAGTTTGGACTTGACATTTGTGTAAATGTTACTTAGACATGTACCATCTGCCCATACCAGACCAGGCACCCCCACCTCATAGCAATGACACTCCATGACAAAGCCAACCACGCAAGGTGTTGGCCTGGCCTCCAAATTCACCAGAACCCAAACTGATCAAGTATCTATGGACTGATCCACAGAGGCCCCTCACCTCATCCCATAGGACCCAAAGGCCCCCATTAACAACATCCTGTTACCAGACACCACAGGACTCCCTCAGAAAGCTGTTTTGGAGGCACAAGGGAGACCTACACAATATTAGCAAGGTGGTCATAATGTTATGCCTGATCCGTATGTATATGTCCCATTTTATAGTTCATTAGTATTTTGTTTAACATCTTTTATGTTATTCATGTTATTTCTACCTGTGGGCAAATGGAGTTACATCCTAGTGACTCCTAGTGTTTTGCTAGCTGTGACATTTTGTAATTGCCCAGACTGACATGGAAGGACATTTAAAGACTTTATGTCCCAGGCCTTCTGCTTTAACCAACCCAGAGAATCGAGTGGTTTGCAGATAAGTGAAGCGGCATAAATCTGACAAGATTTTGGCACTGACTGCATCTTTAGTAACTGTATCTGTTTTATCAAGGAGACTTGGGGCTTTCTCTAATAAAAGAATCTCAGTCCAGGCAATATTCCCAGTTGTGTAATAATGCAGCCTGCTGCCTCTGGGACTGAGGTCCACAGTTGTTGTTTTTTTTAGGCTGGTCACGTCACATTCTCATCAGCATGAAGCTCGAAATTATCATGTTACCCGGAGACGCTGGATTGCTGGCCCTTTGGCCGGGACCCAATCTGCACTTCTACCAAGCAACTCTTTCCTCTGCCTTCTTCAAGAGATTGTAAATTAGTTGGAGCCGCCAGTTGTTTCTTCGCTATCCAAACAGCAGCTGAGCATATTTATTGTTTTGATTTATAGAAATTCTAAGAAAGGGGTGACTTTTAGAGTGAAATGAGGCGGGGAAAAAAACATCTCATACATGATTTGGATTAATTTACAGTATGCACCTGAATCCTTGTGTGATTGTGAGGTAAAAGCCACATTTAGCTCCAGAGACACTGCTGACCTATGAATCATGGGGGCATTAACTGAGGCAACCCATAAAAACCACAACAGGATACAGTATAACAGTAAATCTCACTTGTTGGTCTAGTCACTGCTAGCTGCTTAATACCAAATGACTTTGGGGGGCAAGAGAGACAAAAAATCTGTGCCGTTACAACCAGCTACTGACAGTGTTCATATGAAATTATATCAGCATATTTTACAGAGCCAAAGTCAATCTGGTTTAAAATCCAGTCCACAGTGCATAGCCAAAACATACCATACTAGTGTCTTATTCTAACAGCTCTGTGTTCATTGTCTGAAACTTCCCCAAATGCTGATGTTAACAGATAACATAGATCAGACCTGGAACTTTACATGTAATGGTATAAAACAACATATCATAAACAACCCAAAGATACCATGCCAAGTAAATATATGTCTTTATGTCATCCATCATAGTTGTGTCCCTTTTTTATGCTAGCACTTATCCTAGCTGGTGCTGTAACAACACTCGGTGGACAGAGGTTTTAGCTAATAGCTGTTTTGCTAATAATGTACGTCAAAGTGTCCTCAAGTAAGACACAAGTTTGTGCATACTACTACTTTTATTAGGGTTTTTGTTTTAGCATGAGTCCATGTGAAATAAAATGGCTTTTTTAACAAACAGGCTTACGCTAAGCTAATGCTAGCTATGTTTTCTAGCTTGCTACCAAAGCGGCTTGCTAGGAAAATTAGAAAATTGATGGTTGGAAATGAGGTTAAATCAGCTGGTTCTTTCAGTTCAGTAAGTAAGAATTTCAATGATGAATGTGACACACCGCTCATTAAATTACATGAGAACTGATAGCTAGCTTACAGCATCTACGGGACGGGGTTAGCAGATATTCAGAAGCGCTCTGGATGTTCTTTATATCTGAGGTAGTGGTACGCCTTTTAATCACCATGCAGAGAAATAAAACTGTTGTTCTTTTGTACTACTTTACTGTTTGATTTTCATTTTAGATCTTGTTGGAAGTCGGTCCAACTGGTGCACCAACATTGTTTGAGGCCAGACCCGCTGGTACACATCATGTGTGAAGGTGAAGACTTGTGAACGGAGCACGTCAGAACCTTTGTGAGCCTCGTCGACACGCAGTTATAGACGTTTGTCTGTCTGTGCTGCATGCTCTAATCCTTTTTTGCTTTTACTGTCAGAAATATTCAACAAATATGGGCTCCTTGCAAACATAAAGCTCTGAGAGTCTCTTGTATAAATAGGAATAGTTGTATTGAGTTAATCTGAAAAACAGATGGAGAAATATGGAAAATATAATGAATTAGGGGGTGGACTCATATTCCAAAACTGAATTAGATGCATTTACTGAGAGACTCCAAATGTCAACTGTATGTTGTCATTTTCAATTTATCTTTCCAGCTTTTCATTCTGCCTCCATTAAGGCACAGCCATAAAGCACCATGGGCGGCGTGGCGGTGGATGTTGGTGCAGAAGGGGTGAAGGCTCCAGATGGCGGGTGGGGCTGGGCAGTCCTGGCCGGCTGTTTCGTCATCACAGGCTTCTCTTATGCCTTCCCTAAAGCGGTCAGTGTCTTTTTTAAAGAGCTGATCAGGGAGTTTGACGTCGGATACAGTGACACTGCCTGGATCTCTTCCATACTGTTGGCCATGCTTTATGGCACAGGTAGGCTGTTGTTTCTGTACAGTGTACTCGTATCACCAAAAGCTGTGAAGCTATGCCGTACTTCAGTTTTAAGTCGTCCTGCTTGACTACGTTGCTCTTTGTTCAGGTCCTCTGTGCAGCGTACTGGTGAACCGCTTCGGCTGTCGTCCGGTGATGATGGTGGGCGGACTCTTTGCCTCTCTGGGAATGATTCTGGCCTCATTCTCCACCAGCATCATCCACATCTACCTCTCCACTGGAGTCATTACAGGTCATTAACGCACCTACACACCTACATCCAGGCTTACATCATGTGTTCTTAATGCACAAAATGACTACTTAGTGAAAGTTGATTAGTCTTAGCCAAAAAGCAGCTCCCTAAACTGTGCTTGTGGAGCGTGTTGTAGTTAAGTTGCAGCATACAGCAACAGAAGTACTTGTCAGATGGTTGAAGAAAATCTAAAACCTCTTCCCCCAATCATTTCCAGTTATCTAACAGTCAGCCTTCTTCGGGTGATTTCTGCAGTTTTTACAAACCACAATCTGGCATTCTCACCAACTTTAAGCATTCAGTGGCAGGTCATGTGAAGGTGACAAACTCTCTGACAAAGTGTCCGGCAATAAATCCACATTTCAGCCATCACAAAATTCATACACTGCACAATTATACGTCTGTTTTTGAACATATCCTAGTGGTAGGGGTTAGGAAGATCCTCAAATGAAACAAGTATGCTCAAATATCATGGTAAAATATTGTCTGTTGTGATTCATTCCTTGTACAAGAGGTCCGTATGGGCTCACATAAAGCTCGCTTCAGGTTTCTTGAGGCTGCATCCTGCCGGGAATGGCTGCTGCCATCAAGGTGTGTCATTGCTGTGGGGTGGGGATGTCTGGTCTGGTCTGGTCTAGGTGGGTGCTACATGTCTAAGTAACATCCACATGAATGCCAGGTCCAAAGGTTTCCGAGCAGAACGTTGCACTGTCACAAGATCTCCTATCAGTGGTTTTAATGTTGTGGCTGATCTTTGTAAAATGTTCTTTCCTTTTTTTCTTGCAGGTTTAGGGCTGGCCCTGAACTTCCAACCATCTCTCATTATGCTGAACCGCTACTTCAGTGAGAAGCGTCCTCTGGCCAATGGCCTTTCAGCAGCAGGGAGCCCTGTGGCGTTGTGTTGCCTTTCCCCACTGGGCCAGGCCCTTCAGTACCAGTACGGATGGAGGGGCGGCTTTCTAATCTTAGGTGGCCTTCTGCTTAACTGCTGTGTCTGCGGGGCCCTTATGAAACCTCTGGTTGCCCCCAAGTCCCTTAAGCCCAAGGACCCGGAGCAGGACAACGACAAGGAGATAGAGAGCATGGAGAAGAAGAAGCCCAAGTCCAAACTGCTGGACTTCTCTGTGTTCAAAGACTGCGGCTTTGTCATCTACACTATAGCGGCTTCCATCATGGTCCTGGGGCTGTTCGTGCCTCCGGTGTTTGTCGTGAGCTACGCCAAGGAGCTGGGGAACGAGGACACAAAATCTGCTCTGCTGCTCACCATCCTGGGCTTCGTTGACATGTTTGCACGGCCCGCGTGTGGCGTGATTGCCGGCCTGAAATGGGTCCGGCCTCGGTGCGTCTATCTCTTCAGCTTTGCTATGATCTTCAACGGAACGACTGATCTGATCGGCTCGCAGGTGGGTTAGGGCTTGAAAATGTTTAGCTCATTGGTTTAAAATGTAAATAAGCCAGGTTTCTCTTCCTTCCTAATGCCGTAATTATTCCTATAGGCCAAGGACTACCAATCCCTGGTGGTCTTCTGCATCTTCTTTGGCATCTCCTATGGAATGGTGGGTGCGCTGCAGTTTGAGGTCCTCATGGCGATAGTTGGCACTGAGAAGTTCTCCAGTGCCATCGGCCTGGTCCTGCTCATGGAGGCCATTGCTGTGCTGGTGGGGCCACCTGGTGCAGGTCAGTAAAAGCAATACACATGTCCAACCAAAGGACACAATTTATTGGGACTTTACTTTTACTTTTAATACCTTAGAGTGTTCTTGATTGCACATTGGAGATTTCTGGAGAACCATTTATCTAAACATCTGCGATGGTTCTCGGTCAACATCTTTCGGGCCGACTCAGTACATCCTTAGGTTCTGATATCTGGTACACCTGCTGAGTGTTGACCTCCCCCAAAGGCCATACTTAGGATTAAAACACTATGAACATTGATATGGCAGCTAACTTGACGACAGAATTGCTTTCTTCTAATAACTTTATCCGTGGCTTACCAATAACCTCTCCAATAATAAACATCCAAAACTTCTTCTTGTGGTGATCTGCTCTCAAGTATTGGACGCTTACCGTCTACAGATTGGCAGTCTGTGTTTATGCAACCCAAGGAACCTTCTTTTCAGCAACATGCCAACTCACAAGACATGTTTTCCCGTGTCTACATGAGGCCACCTATAATGGTGAAGGCAAATATTGAAGTTGTATAAACCCCATTGGATGTACCTGGACCTTCAGGAAGTATCAAGCAGGGATTTCTGTGGTAAAGTAGTCTCCCAAGACTACAGCTTAACAGCTTAAGGAAACAATCTCAAATCTTCACCACATGGATAACCCCTCACAATAACTCGCCCATCTCCCAAACCTCAACAGCATGTCAAAGAAGCTAGCTGGCTGATCCATTCAAGATGATTTCTACTGTATCTGTCTGTCTGCATATTACATTTCTTTCTCTTATTTCTTTCCTCTGCCTTAGGCCGGCTACTTGACGCCACCAAGAACTACATGTACGTCTTCCTGCTGGCAGGAAGTGAGGTGGTCCTCTCGGCCGTGGTTCTGGCTACGTGCAACTTCCTGTTTATTAAAAGGAAGCCCGCAGCGCCAGCGGACAAACTCGAGAGCCTAGCGGCAACGGACGATGCCCAGGCAGAGGCGTGCAGCAAACCTGGGGACCTGAGCGAGGAGGAGAAGGGAGCCAGGGAGGTGCAGGAAAAGGAGATGATGATGAAGAAGGATGCGATAAAGGAGTCAAAAGAGGAGGAGGAGGAGGAGAGAGAGAAAGAGGAAGTGGACGAGGTCAGACCAAAGAGTGTAGCCGTAGACTCACAGGAAGTGGAAAGGTTCTTGAAAGAACCACTGCAAAATGGTGAAATGTCGGCCAGTCCTGAAACATGCCTGTGAGAAGGACGCGATTATTAACCAGGCAGCTCTGTGAAGAAGTGTGCTAATAAGTAACTGGCTTTTCCCATAAATAAGTGTTTAATCCAGGTGTTTATGTACGTGATTTGCGAGGAGCGGACACGTGCCACTGCCATATGAAAAAGCAAAGAGTTATGTTCGTAATATTTATCACTAGATGTTTTCAAGTGTGGCTAATCGTGTATAAAACAGTAGAGGAAATCAGTTACAGCATTGCCTTGTGAGTACAGCTTATATCAAAAGTCAAAAAGTCCGTGCTGTTGGATGTTGCCACCAGCAGATCAAGTTTAGGGATAATTTTGATAATATTCTGTCTTCTCAGTCTCAACGAAACACATGAAAAACACATGAAAAGGGGCACAGCAATAAACCGAAACTCAACAGAAAACAATTCATGTTAAGTTATTTGGCAATTCTCTTATAGTAATATTTGAGCTACAGCGCCCGGCTTGCTTCAGAAATCGTGACTCATTCATAAAGAACTTCTGATTAACTCATTAAATGTAGTATCAGGTTTGTTCTCATTAAGAGAAGTACAGAATCATGTCAGCCTTATCTTTTAAAAACAAAACAAAAGACTGCTTTTTATGTCAGCTCGCTATAAAGAGTCAGAATAAGCTCTGTTGTGTGCGTAGAAACACCCTTTTCTATTCAGGCTTAAAATGGTGAGTGTTTGCCGTGAAAAACCTCGAAGAGGATCATAATTGCTCCTCTACCTTGTGTCATCGAAGCAGAAAATGTTTTCCCACGTGATTTATTTATATTTTTGCAGCCACAGTTGAGACGGTAGTTTTAGTAAGAAAACTTAACCAGCACTAAATAGTTGCTACAGTCATGTAGTTGCTTGGATAAGAAGCCGCACTCAAATATTGTCCACGTCACGTTGTTCTCTGTGGATAGTGCTTCTTCACACGAATTTTTAAAAGCACTTAAATGTACATGCGTAACTGTTGACTGTCGTTTGTCAAGCTTGTGTTGACAGTGTGCGCTCGTCACCAAAGAGCACGATACTCACACTAAGAAGAGACACTGTATATTTTTTTTTGTGGACCAAATTGTGGGAGAAGAAAAATGGTGATGAAACCTCAGTTAGCTAAATACCAGGAAGTGTTTTGCTTGATGTCTACATGCTTTGTATTGTCTGGACTGTGTCTGAGTGTTTCAGTAAAAGAGAGTATTAAAGGATTATTTTTTTGTTATTTGCTAACTTGGCTTGTTCTTGTATATCAAATCATATTTACTAGCCATGAAGTCTAGGTAGCTTCTCCAAATATTAAACTCCTTCACATTGTATACTTAAATTTTATGTTAACAGTGGCACTAAATGAATATGTGCAACTGAAAAAGTGTCCCCTTTCCATTTTTGTGTCTTTGAGCTCCTTTGTTTTGGTTCTACCCTTGTTTTGGTTGACTCTTATGGCTCTCATCATCTTTGACAGACAACTATGAGAAAAATTTGCTGGCTGACTCGTTTTAAGGGGCTGGTGGAGAACAAAAACAGAGCTAAAAGTGAGTAAGCATTAATCATACATTATTGCAGGGGCCAAATCTAAACCCACATTAGTTCTAATGCTAAGCTGCTCCAGTCTGTTTTAAATTAGCAACTGCTAACACTGCCAAAACAATAAAATTTTTAGGTTTTAAGTTTCAGGAAGCGACTATTGCTAATGATAATATATCTTTAATTACTTACTCTGGTTGGCTCAGAGCTAAAACCGATTTGAATAACATAAGTTTGATGCGTTTATTCATTGTCTATGTAATAGCCTAATTAGAAAAATGTATAATTGTCATCTCTTCCTGACTATTTCTTTAGGTGAGTTAAGTTAATTATATTGTGTTTTTTCATGCTCATAAACATTCGTTTATGTGCCCAAATTTAGATATTTCGCCCAGCGGGCATGCATTAATGTGCGTACTGTTATTGGCCAGGATACAACGCGAAATATAACACAGCAGCTGGGTGAGCGAGGGATCTGTCAGTATCCATGGTGATGAATGATTTCTACAGTGACAGACAGCGAGTAGGCTGAGTAGATAGATAGATAGATAGATAGATAGATAGATAGATAGATAGATAGATAGATAGATAGATAGATAGATAGATAGATAGATAGATAGATAGATAAAGATAAAGAAGTTAATATGAAACAAATATTTTTAAAAAAATGAATATTAAAAATAAAATTACGTGATATTAAACTGACACGAATAAAAGTACTATATAACACAGCACTAGGTGGCAATGACGCTCCGCCTGGTTGAAGTTTCCGGAAGTATAGAGTTTCCGCCCGGCGGTATTTCGCGGTTACACACAGTTGGAAAGTGCTGCGCCAGGAATACTCTCCAAATCTCACAACATTACAGGTAAAACAACAAACTATTTGCACATTTATGACCAGGTACAGGTAGCGGACGACCGTAGCCGCCCGTGGGGTTGTGTCGGGAACATTACTGCGATATTGTTTCAGTCAAACTCGTTGTGTAACTTCATGTCGAGGGGCATCATGTGCTACATGTCTACTGTCTGCTGTTAGCTTTGCTAGCTACATGGTGGTACAGTAGGCTACAGCAGAGCTAACTAGTTAGAGCAACAGAGCTAGAAACTGTTGAGGGAGGGACACTAAAAAGTTAGAAATACTAAAAACGCACAAAAAAAGTAAACTTGTCAACTTCGCTGCTGCTAATGTATACGTTTGGCTAGCTGTATGAATGTGTTATAGACATAAACATGTACACTGTTCAAGGCAAAGTTTGTCACTGAGGCACAGCTAACTTTAAACATGAAAAGAATACAACTATTTATGCTCTGTAGTAATCGCTAGAAAAAAAAAGTTAAGTAACATTAGCTCCTAGTGTGAAGTAAATCAGAAAACTTAAATAGCAAGAAAAAGAATTATAGTTACCCACACCCTACTAGAAATGTTATGTACTTTTAGTGTTGGACAACATAAGAGGTTGGGAAATAATGATGGGCAATGTTTTTAAAACTTCCTGATCTCCAGATCCATGTGTTGAAATTAAACTTATTCAAGACTTTGACAAAAAGCTGCAGTGAAAGTTTTACGTGGTTGTTAACAAACACTTGTCCCCGTCCCGTCCCGTTGGACTAAAGCTGCCATGGCCAAGCTCCAGGGCTTCGAGTTCTGGAGGAAGACCCTGAAGGAAGCTCGCTATGTGGTGGCGCCCATGGTGGACCAGAGCGAGCTGGCCTGGCGCCTGCTGAGCCGCCGGCACGGCGCCCATCTCTGCTACACCCCCATGCTGCACGCCCAGGTGTTTGTCCGCGATGCCAACTACAGGAGAGAGAACCTCTACAACGAGGTCTGCCAGGAGGACAGGCCTCTCATTACGCAGGTGAGGATCGGCGCAGATTTAAGCTCCCGGCGCAAAACATTTTAATCGCGCACCTTTTAATTTATCCATAATGACTTTTAGAAAGAACAAGACGTTTAAAGCCACAAAACCAACGCACATGTTGTTGATATGCAGTCAGCATGTTTTAGTAATGACACATTAATTAACAACACCTTACGTTAATATATATTGTTCGATTGTTAGATTAAAGTGCTCTATTGTTTGTTTGTTAGTTTTGCGCCAATGATCCAGAGGTGTTCCTTCGGGCGGCTTTGCTTGCACAAGAGTACTGCGACGCCATCGACCTCAACCTGGGCTGTCCACAGATGATCGCTAAGAGAGGTACGCTAAAGGATCCTGTGTAAATGAACCCTTGGATGTCAGAAGCTGGCACCTGTTTATAAGTGTTAGTAGAGAAGGCTGACACGTTTTTTTTCTTGTTATTTACTTCAAGGACACTATGGAGTTTTCCTACAAGACGAGTGGGAGCTGTTGGAGAAAATGGGTAAGTGTGCGTGTGTTCACCGTGAGCGCAGCGGAAGTGTCTGTAGATTGTTTTCACACATCGCCTCTAAAGTTTCCCCCCTTATCCGTCAGTCAGGTTAGCCGACGAAAAGCTCTCGGTGCCGATCACGTGCAAGATCCGTGTCTTCAAGGAGGTCGAAAAGACGGTCCGCTACGCCCAGATGCTGGAGAAAGCTGGATGTCAGGTATATACTCGGAATGAATGATGGAGAAAAAAAAAAAGGAAGAAAAACACTGGAAGGAAGGCGATGAATCTGCTTTTCTGATTGTCGCTCTGCTTCCCCAGCTGCTCACAGTTCATGGCAGAACCAAAGACCAGAAGGAGCCATGACGGGCATCGCTAGCTGGGAGCACATCAAGGCAGTACGGTGAGCGGCCGCACCCGTTCTGCTAAAAAAACGAATGTTTTAAACCTTTCTATATATATTTTAAACTGGTTTCATTTCCCTACAGGAAGGCTGTAAATATTCCAGTGTTCGCTAACGGCAACATCCATCACCTGAGTGACGTGGAGCGCTGCATTCAGGAGACGGGAGTGCAAGGAGTCATGAGTGCAGGTCAGAGGCGTGATTCATTTTGTTGTAGCTTTTATGCATTCATTTATTTTTTTTTCCAAAATGCATCAGCGCTAATAGATGATGTACGTTCTCTAGAGGGGAACCTCCATAACCCGGCTCTGTTTGAGGGACGCAGTCCTCCGGTGTGGGAGATGGCTGAGGAGTATCTGGAGGTGGTGAAGCAGTATCCTCCCTGCACCCTGTCCTACGTACGAGCCCACCTCTTCAAGCTCTGGCACCACACGTACGTGTCTCTTTTCATTTTACACGCTTCCTTTTATTTTCACCGTACTCTTCGTCATCAAAGTGTCTTTAAGGTTTTCTCAGCACTCATCCAGGTCACGTAATGTGCAAACGTTTTGTCTCCCATCTGTAAAGAGACGTACATACGGATGTCCCATCACTATTTGGTCCCTCAACGAAACAGAAGCTACGTTAAAGAGCTTTACTTAAAGCACGTAAACGCCCTCAAATTAAAAGTTGAGAATCTTCACTTTTAGCCACATCACGTGAAAAAAAAATGAGCGTATCTGAACTCAACTGTTAACTGAGTGCATGTGTCCGTGTCTAGGCTGCAGATCCACCAGGACCTGAGGGAGGAGCTGGCTAAGGTGAAGAACCTGGAGGGTTTGGCCGAAGTCAGCAAACAGCTGAGGCTGCGCTGTCAGGTACAAAACATTTAAAAAACATTTTAAATATGCACAAGTGAGGAAGATAACTTGTCCACAGTTTTGAGTTTTTTTTAAAGTTTTCAACACATTACTGCACATTTTGTATTTTGCATTACACATATAATACTAACGTACATATTGCATTCTAGTGTCAGGTGGAAATTAGACTCTTGAGTTCTTGTAGAGATTCACGGTAAAGTTTGATTAAGTTCAGCGCTTTATTTCAGACAAGTCAACAAACATGTTAACGTCTCGACCTCGTGGCTCTGATGGCGGTTGCTAGGCAGCAGCTGGAGTAGCTACAACCGTGTCTCCCTGCTCGTCTCTAGCTGTTTGGGCTTTCTCTGCAGCAGCTGCTTCGTACACATTTCAATCAAACTTATTGGATGAGCTAATCTCACTGTTCAGACCATTTAGCAAGGTACTGCATTTTGCTGATTAACTTTCAGGATGAGCCTTTTTGAATATTTTTTAGTGTATGTTTGGTCTGAGGGTGAATAATGCCTCATGGCTATCCCATTCTTTGTCAATATCTAAGGAAAACAACAAGGGACTTTCTTAAAATTTGTCACAAATGTCCACAACAGCTAAAGGAGGCACACTTTAGTCTGGATAAACAAGGAAGTAAACTACAACTTGACTGATTGGCAAAGGTGTACAACTGTGAGGCAGCCATTCCTGTTTGAAACTGGAGCAGGCTGAGCTCTGTGGTAGTTCTCTGACTGGCATGAATGGTCTCGGAGCATAGACTGTATATAAATATGGACGATGCGTCTCCACTTCCTTGCATTGGCCAAACTGGTGCTCTTTTCTACCTCCACCAGCTACAAAGAAGCTGGATTATTCCAGTCCGTCTCTTGGATTATACCCTATACTTTTCACCACAGAGAGGTTGGCATGGCAACTGGCGGTCACCATTATGTCACATCCTGTTTCTATAACATGAAATAACTAAATAAAACCAAACTTATCCAATAAACTGACACTTGAACATTCATTAGCTTTATATTAGCTACCTAATATAATGACCAATCGTCATCCACTAACATGGAGGGGGTGGAGCTTATGACATATACTGCAGCCAGCCACCAGGGGGAGCTCTGAGTGCCTTGACTCTACTTTTGTCTATGTCTATGTCTCATACAGGTCCTCGACGATGTTTTACAGTATCAATCTTTGTATTCCTACAGGAGGAGATAGCCAGAGGAAAGGATGTAGATGAGAAAGAGAGTGGTCTTCCCTTCCCACACTGGATCTGCCAGCCGTACATCAGACCACCGTGAGTCCCTTCCTCTTTATTTCCTTACAATCATCGTGCATCAGTATTGCTCAGCAAAATAGTCCTTAAACTATTAACTCGGAAAAGCAACATTGCCATCGTTTACAGGCCAAAGGAGCCGGTCGCCAACGGCAACAACCAGGGGTCAGAGGTGAAGAAGGCGGTGTGTCAGAAGAGGGCGCTGGAGGACTCTGACGGTACAGCTGACTCTCTCTCCAAGAACAAGCAGAAGAAGAGATCCCGCAACCCTCACAAGAACTTCTGTCCCGAGCAGAAACGTGAGTTGAACCCGGCAGACGCTGTCGGCTCGAACCGATGAGTAGAACGGGAAATCTGAAAAACCGTGTCCCTCTCTTTCTTCCTGCAGCCAAGTACATCAAATGCGAACAGTGCGGCAACCCAAAGGTAAGTATTCAGTTCAAACACATTACAGGATCTGAAGTAGGAATGAATGTGTTTTTTTTTATATTGTTTTATTTTGTCCTGCAGGGAAATAAATGTGTCTTCAATTTGTGTCGAGGCTGCTGCAAGAAGAAGGCTTTTAAAGAGGTGGCAGACTGTCCAAGTCAGTACTCACGCTTATGTTGCTTCTTTATATGAATCCAGAAACAGTTCATTCAGTAATTTCCTCCACAGCAAGTTTACTTTTGTATTAATTATATATTGAGGCAAACACACCGATCAGCCACAACATTAAAACCACTGACAGGAGAAGTAAATAACATTGACAATCTTGTGACAATTCAGTGTTCTGCTGGGAAACATTTAGACCTGGCATTCATTCATGTGGATGTTGCTTAGACATGTAGCACCCACCTAGACCAGACCAGGCACCCCTACCCCATAGCAATGACACTCCTTGATGGGAGCAGCAGGATGCAGCCTGACACACAACAAAACATGAAAAATAGCACACGGTGTTGACCTGGCCTCCAGATTAACTAGATCCCAAACTGATCAAGTATCTCTGGGTTGATCCACCAAAGCCCCCTCCCCTCAACCTGTAGGACCCAAAGGCCCCCACGAACAACATCCTGTTGCTAGAATGGACACCCTCAGAAGGACTATGTCCATTCTCTGATGAGTCTCAATCTGTTTCGGAGGCATAAGAGAGACCTACGCAATATTAGGAAGGTGGTCATAATGTTATGCCTGATTGGTGTATCTTGTATTGATTGCCCAGATGCAACAGGTGATTCTTAAAGATTGGGATACACAATCTAATATTCTTTCCATTTCTCCACCTTTAATCATTTGGGTAGATTACGTTCACCAATTCAAGTGTTCTTAATCTGTCATTTAAAATAATCTGCTGGTTAATCTTATCACACGTAATGCTCAGTTGAATATTGCTTTAAAATGAAGAGAACAGCTACTCAAAGGTTTAAAGAGACTAATCAGTACTAAAAACATTTTCTTTTATGTGATAACAGGTCACGGGTTAAAGTTCAAGACCAAGGCTGAGAAACGCAAAGCCGAGGAGGACGAGGAGAAGGCGGGCCAGGGCGAGCGGACGGAGGCGTCGGAGACAGAGAGAAGTCGTTCAGATTCAAGCACAGAGCTGCAGGAGCCGCCCAAGGCTCCGCTGGTGCTATGAGCGGGACCGCGGCTGCCTCTGCACGCACCGACCTCTTAATAACGCCTCGACCGGGTACAACTGCTGCTGATAGAACACTCAGAGAACGTCTGTGAAACGTTTTGTTGTCATAAAATAAAAGTAGGCTCACACAATATTGCAGCCGCGTTGTGTGAACCTACTCTGATTCATTCACCTGGCGATGGAGACCTGAAGGACGGACTGTTTTCGTGTGTATTCAGGCAATAGAAAGCGGCGGTTGGAGGCTTCATAGCCGGTGATTAGTCCGGACTGGACACACAGCTGCTAAGTAACCTCACTGTCTTCAGGAAGAGACTGATGGTGTATTCAATGACAGACCAAAGCTATAAAAGCGTATTTTTCAGATGGTTGCTGTGGACGTCCTGGACAATAAATAGCTGCGACCGGACTCGTGAGAAATGGAAAAATAGTTCTCATCGGTTTTTAAGACAAAGATTTTATCACGTGTCAAATTTTATTTCAAACAAAGCTGTTACGGAGGCACCTAAGGGAAAATACTCAGCATCCGGTGGAGCTTTTTCACAGGAGTCTGGCTTGTCGTACCTGAAAATGTTGGCTGCAGTCGAAATTTAAAAAAAAATTCATCTCAATGCCACTTTTTCTTGTGTGTCAAACTGCCCGCCGTGAAAAAGCATCGTTTCAGCAAATACATTTACCTGATAGATTTGAATCCTTTTAAGGTCATGATATTGTGCGTTATATTGATATTTATTTTTGGGGGAAAGGTTTGCCTTTGCTGCGTTGACTCACTGTTTGTATGTATGTGCCTTTTAATGATCAGTACCACTGCCTATCCAGATATGAACTTGAGCACGAGTGGGGGGAAAGGAAAAGGGAAAGAAAGCGGTGATCCATCTGCTGTTGACTATGTGCATATACAGTCCAGA
The DNA here is from genome assembly GCA_005024645.1 of Planiliza haematocheilus. Classification (NCBI taxonomy): domain Eukaryota; kingdom Metazoa; phylum Chordata; class Actinopteri; order Mugiliformes; family Mugilidae; genus Planiliza; species Planiliza haematocheilus. Next base: position 3,538,487 of record SRSE01001373.1, read on the forward strand.
AGATAACGTTAATACCCACCTGTGTAATAGTGCACATACAGGAACACTATATCATTTAAGAAAAAAGGTGTCTTTTTTGGTCATTTTATTGCCTGGTTAAAAGCTCCATATCTATAGATGTTTAGCTTAGCTTAGCACAGAGATCAGAAGCTAAACGTGGTCCTATTAAAAGTAAGAAAAAAGAAAATGTTTTTTTTAAAGTCCCCATGAAATCAGTCGATCATTAAGTGTCACTTGATGATTAATACCACTATCTGGAAAACAATTAAGTGACATATTTTAATGGTGTTTTAAAGACTTTTAATTCCTGGAAATGGACTAATTAAATTTGATGACTCATCCTGTGTCTGTGGGCGTGCACCAATTTGGCGTCCAATGAAATCCCTTTGTGAATTTTCCACGCCCCTTCCCTCCATCTTCACCAACACCTCTGTTGGTTTCCTCTCCAGCCTCAAACGTCTAAGATCAGGCTACTTAAGCCGACCAATCGTTGAGAGTTAAAATCGTCACTGAGGGGCGTGGCCTCTTTTCACTGGGACTTTAAACTCATAAACAAAGGCAGACTTACTTAAGGTGTCATTTGGACTTTTTGGTGACTAGCTTGGCAAAAACCCTAGATGGCTTTTACAATTTAGACGAATGCTAGCATTTCCCTTTGATTCAAGTTTTGTGCTAAGCTAGCATTATAATGTCCAGTTTCTCTAGTGAATGCATAACTTTTATAGATTCTCATTGAAAAGTTGCCAAAATACTTAAAGTAATCAGAGTTTTTCCCAAATGTGCTTGCTTAACCAGTTTTGGTCGATTTCAACTCACCCCAACCTTCAGTTTGTAGCTTTGTATGTGTCACCTTGTTGGACTTTTCCTGATTTTACTGGTGACAACTACAGTAAACATGAATATGTGTTTTTTTTGTTTGTTTGTTTTTATCCAAGTTGTTTTAACATTTACTTAAACGCCAGATTAGCAGCTGATGCAGGGTTTCTTTGTGGTGTTTTATAGCGAGCTGGGTCATCTCTGCTAACGACATGCAAAATGAATATGTTTCCATGACAATAAAAATCAATATTAAAAAACCAAAGCTGTTCATTTACAAATGTCATGTATTTTCTCTGGTTTTTGACCATGACGAGTTTTTGTGCAATTCCACTGATCAACAGTTGGTGGCAGTAACATGTCGGATAACAAGCTAATATGCACGTAAATGATGCAGACGTTTCAAGAAAAGTTGCTGTTGATGTATTTTTTTTTTTATAGGAATAAAAGTGCACTTTTCTTGATTTGACTGTTAAATAAAGAATATTTCACTGGGCACCTGTAATTTTAGTTGCCAACAGAGCAATGCAGTTGTTTCAGGTTTCTGGACAGAAAATATTCACAATGCAAGGAAAAAATGCAACACAAGAACTCAGTCTGTAATATATTCTTAATTTGAATATGTATGATTATGAGAATAATACCCTTGATATTAGAAAGTTGAGAAAATGAGTAGTTCTTGAGAAAGAAAACATTTACATTTTGAAAAGGTCACTCACAAACTGCATCTAATGTTTTAATATGCATATGCATTGATTTAGACTAGTGGTTCTCAACATTTTCCGGGTCCTGGACCCCCTGCATATTTTTGATCGACCCTGAGGAACCCCCACCCGACCTGGGAGGTGGCGGGGCAATTTGATAGAAACAGCAGAAACTGCATTTGAAATTGCATTATGGTATAAATTCACTCACTTTCAGTTGTGTCTCAGTCACATTTAAATAAAATATTGCTATTTCTATAAATGTCATAGGATCCTTTCTTTTTTAACAGATATTTTATTTTCACGGACCCCTTGCAATTACACCATGGACCACTAGGGGTCCACGGACCCCCAGTTGAGAATCTATGATATAGACTGAACAGTGGATTCAGGAGCTATTCACGTACTTTTTGCCCAGTTTACGGTTTCATCATTAATCTTCATAAATAATCCATAATGACAACACGTGACATATAATCATTTATAAAAAATAAAAATAATTAAAACGACATCCTTTATATATTAAGATGTTTTGGAAAAAAATGATATAGATCTGACATATAAACAGATTGACCGAGACATTTCTTTATCGTCATGATAAATAAAGTGACTCTGACAAGAAGCAAGAACTGACAAAAATCTGACTGAGCATCAATAGCCGGCCTCGGTGTCGGGTCACTTATCTTAACAGATAGCGACGTCTCTAAAAACTTAACGTATAATCAGTCATTTTATTATCTTTCATATGACTGATTGTACTGATACTTCAAGCTTCTGTTTTTTTCCTGTTTTGCTTAAGTGTTGCTCTTGTAGCAGTAGCATTGTTTGACTATTAATACAGTATATTATTTTCTATATACACAGAAAATTAAAACCATTTTTAATGAGGAGCTGTTTTAGGAATTTGTGTCTCCACCTGTGTGAGCAGGTCCATATTAGACCCTTCTGCATTTTTGCCTTCTGCCTGGACACCAGTCGGTTTTATTGTGTTTTGTCCAGAGTTTTTACACATCTTGCAAATCTTGAGCAAAGGTAGCATAACAGAGGAGCTGTGGAGTATTGGTTAGAGTTGGGTCTCAAGGCTCCCAGGTTCACAAGCATCTAAGCATTTGAGCAAACATCTAACCCCCAAACTGCTCTTCAGGCGCTGTGACACAAACTAACGGTTGTCAGTTTCAGCGTCAGACACTAGTGTAATCTGACTAAAGCTTGTTTTTCACACCTACATCTATATAGGGTCAGGTAAAGAAAAGAGAAATATGTTCCTGTAACTTCTGTTGGTGCCCCATGACATTTTAAAGGTCCAGTGTGTAAGACTTTGTGGCGTCTACCAGTGAAGCAACCAAAGTAATACCTTGATCTCAAAAACCTTCTGAACCTAGTTTCTTAGAGAGAAAGTGTCTACGATTGAAAAAACGCAGAGATCTCTGTTGAAGAGATTAATGTAGACCTGAAGGATTCTTCATGTCTATAATACTAACACTAAATCTGAAATCTGCTAATAAAACTAGCTAAAGCCTCCACATTGGCCCTTTAAAATCTTTATTTTCATTTTAAACTCGTGAAGACTTCACAAAAGTCTTACTATAGGAAGGCTGCACTGGTGTTACAGAAGTTTGGATTATTTATTTCCACATTACCACAACAAAAGAAATCCTCCCTTCTGTTAAATTGAATGTAAATGAATTTAAATTGAAGACAGCACAGGAAGATAAATTCTCAAGTAAAATCATTCATTCAACAATGTAAAAGTACTCTGTAATACCTAAAATCCCTGCATTTAAAATCCTACTTAAGTAAAGGCAGCAAAAGAGAAAGGTCATGTTGTAAAACTGACAAATCAACATGTAAGTCGTGTTGTGTTGTCATGGAAATGTTTAATAAAATCAGTTAATGTAATTTAACGTCTGTCTGAATGAAATATAACGAGGAGCTTCTCACATGGAGGAAGATGTTGTCTTACAGGTGAAGTGTTGTGTTCAGGTGACTTTTTTCACCTTGGTGTTTATAGCATACGACAAAAAATGACACAAAATGCAAAAAGTGATGCTTAGAAGCTTTAATGCAAGGAAATTTGTTCAGCAAGTTGGAGTATATGATGAGCGTAAAACACACTGATCAGGCAAAACATTATGAACCTAATACTGGAGTGTTATTGGACAAAAGAGTGTCATTGCTGTGGTGTTAGGCTGCCTGGTCTGGTCTGGTCTAGGTGGGTGAACATTGAATTTTCACAAGATGGTCAATGTTATTCACTTCTCGTGTCAGCGGTCATAATGTTATGCTTGACTGGTGTAGCTATGAAGAATAAGGCAGGTTGTTAGATGAGTAGAATGAGCTGTTCAGCTGAGGCTTAACTGGGCAGGTTGATGTAATAGTTGATGAACTCCAGATACTCGGACACCTGAGCGAACACGACAGGACGGCCCGGACCACTGCAACCTCTAGGACCTCCATAACTCATGATTCCGACAAGCGTAAAGCCCGTACTTCCACGGCAGACCAGCGGGCCGCCATAGTCCCCCTAAACACAACAAAACACACTCATGTCTTTCATCTCTGGATTGTTCCCAAATGGGTTTTACCTGTTGAGTTGACACAGAACAGATGATGTCAAAACGGATGTTTTGACAGAATGATTGTTGCCGTAGGCGTTGCCACTGACAAAGGATCTTCAAGATTGACAGTTTAAATATAAGCAACACAACATGTAACAAATAAAAGTCCTGAGATTCAAAGTATTAATTCAGCAGAAGTACGAAGAATAAAATGTCTCCAGTTCTGAAGTAAATGGATGTAAACGGTTATTAAATGACATCTAATATTATTACTGCTGCTCTCAGGTCAGGTTGAGTGAATAACAGTTACAACTGAGTAAAGAAGAACAGTGGTATCCAACCTGTGGGTTGTGAGCCCCTCAAGGTTCAGATGATTAATCTGAGAGATTATCAGTCAGAGAAGAAACAAACCTATAGTTTGGATGTTTTTTTGTGTCTAAAGCAGTTGTGTAAAGGAAACCATGCATTTTGGACACGTTAGCCACCTCCTAAAAACATGACACGTGATGACTGGTCCCAGTTAGATACGGATTTTAAAGTCCAAATAGTACAATGGTGTAATCTTAAACTATAACTAAATACTTTCTCACAAACAAATTTCAATAATTTCATATGATCTGCAATAACAGTGACTTTATATTATGTGTGAATGTGATTGTTAGTGTTTATAGTTTTGTAAACATTTTTTATTCTATTTTTTTTATTTTTTATATTTCTTTTACTTTTTGATTTATTTTTATTCCAATACTTCTACCTCAGGTCACCTAAATTTCATTGAACCCGTTCAGTGACTATAAAGACATTCTATTCTATTCTATTCTATTCTATTCTATTCTATTCTATTCTATTCTATTCTAAAATGTGCTTTTTACATAATGGAAGTGAACGGTGAACTCACATCGCATGCGCCCCAGCCTCCACCTCCGTCCCCAGCACACAGTATGGCAGAGGTCAGATGAGGATAGGCTTCCTTACAGCGACTCTTCGACATAATGGAAACCTTCAGCTGCTGAAGGGTTTCTGGGGCCGGGAGGGGGACTGCATGGACAGAAGACAATAAGCCAGCACTGATTTTGTCTTGTACTTTACTGTGCAGTTTCTGAATTCTTTAAAAATAAAAAGCGGTGATGTACCAACTACCAACAGATTTATTATCAGTGTTTGACATTTTCCAGTAGATGTGTGTGTTTTTCTTCATACAGTGTGTATCATTTTTTAGGCTGCTTAAAGTGCTGGACATACCACCCTCCCTGATCTGGCCCCAGCCGGTGATCCAACAATCAGAAAATGAATCAATGGGGCTTTTGTCTGCAGGCAGATTTATTGGAGCAATGTTGTCTGTGAATTCCACCTTTTTGGTCAGCTTGAGCAGGACGATGTCGTTTTCGTAGCCCCTGCCTGTGTCATGATAATGATGGTAAGTGGGATAGACGGGATAGACTATTCTACGGTAACGTTCAGCCCCCTTGTGCAACTCGTATGCGCCAATCCAAACCCCCGTACGGATGAAGTCTGGCTCGGGATTCCTGCTAAAAAAACAAACACAGACACATATATAAGCCAAGTGTGATACATCAGTAAACTTTAATATTTCACTGTCAATGCAGCACACTGGAGCATTTAACTGGTAGTACGGGTCAGTCATGTGAGTGTGAGTGATGAAACAAGAAAAGCCAGCAGATGCAGCTGCCTCGTTTTTAGCTTTAATGTCTAAAAATGTTCACAGACAACAAATGGTAACAATTCTCCACGCGTGACGGGGTTTATCTATTAACAAATCAATCAACGTATTGCCTTAAATGGTCAAAACTAGTCAGTCGTTGCAGTTTTAAATATAACTGACTGATAATTGATCATCATATCTTAATAAATATTTATTTAAAGGGCATTTCTTTTTTAAGCCTTCATACAGTATTACAGCTACATTTCTTTAGCTTTAGCTGTGTGTCAGATTAATGAGGTTAAAAGAAAATTATTGAGTTACTTGAGCCTTTGGTCGACTGATAAAATAATGTGAAAGACATAGTTCTTGTTTAAAATATTTGAAAGTGGGCGTCTGTGGAGACATTCCCAGGTTAGTGATTTGTTACGCTACAGCGAGTGGTCGTCTTTCTATCACTGATTATCTCTGAAATTCAAAAACACACTTATCTCCATAGATTGAACCAAAGAGAACAAGGAAGGAAATCATTGAGCTTGCTGCTTTAACTACTGCAACATATCTGAGCTCTGCATCCTTATTAGATTATGTTACGTTATACAGAATATGATTTAAAAGTTTCTGAAGTTGCAGTTTTGCAGACTTTTGATGTTATGACTAAAATACATCAACATGACTCCATGACAGGCAGAACCAGGTATACTGTGTAACACACTTACTTCTTAAAGCAGTGCGCGGCAGTTAACACCCACTGGTTGTTCAGGAGGACGCCTCCACAGCGCCACTTTTTGTCCTGTCTGTATTTGAGATGTTGAGGTGAACCATCCATGGCCAGCTGCCCTTTTCAGCATCATGCCAACTCATGATGGTGCAGCTCATCCCCTCATCTCCTAAAAAAATGTTATCAAAGTTATGTTAGATATTAGCTTGGAGGCATTTGACAGTTTAAAAGCCACATTTGATTTTTGCTGATACTTTCATGTCGCTTGCATATGGTGAACATAATCCAGGCGGTTCCTCCTTCTCTAATTGTAAACAGACAAAGCGACACAACGCAGCGTATTCGTCTTTCTCACCTGTGGTGTAGAGGAGCAGTACCAGCACAGTGAGCAGTTTGCTGAAAGCCATGGCTGTGATGGAGGACGGCGTAGGAGCTGGAGCTCTGCAGCCTGCGACAGCTTCATCACACATGTAGAGAGATTATAATCTAATCAGCACCATTGAACTTCCCTTTACGTGACAATTTACCAAGTTGTTTTAACATTTATTTAAACGCCAGATTAGCAGCTGATACAGGGTTTCTTTGTGGTGCTTTATAGCGAGCTGGGTCATCACTGCTAACAAGATGCAAAATGAATATGTTCACAGTTTCATCATCAATCTTCAGCAATAATCCATAATGGAATTTTTGCAAAGTCATAAAATAATTAAAACGATATCTTTTATGAGGATGTGTTGGAAAAAAATGATATAGATCAGACATGTAAACAGACCGACTGAGATATTTTTTTATCATCATGATAAATGAAGTGACTCTGATGAGAAGCGAGAGCTGACAAAAATCTGACTGAGCATCAATAGCCGGCCTCTGCGTCAGGTCTCTTATCTTAACACATAGCAGCGCCTTTAAACTTTTTAACGTGTAACCAGTCATTCCGTATAATACTTCAAGCTTGTTTTCAGGTGTTGCTCCTATAGCAGAAGCATTCTTCGACTACTAATATATTATTTTCTACATTCAGAGATGATTAGATAAACTATTACACTATGTGTGAGCAGGTCTAGATCAGACATTTCTGCAGATTGCCTTCACCCTGGACATGAGTCAGTTTCATTGTGTTTTGTCCAGAGATCTTACACGTGTTGTTTAAGAGAGAAATGCGTTTATTCTGTTTGAAATGCATGCATTTTCCTTTTTTTTTGGATTCAGTGTGAAGGTAGCGTAATTGCATTGGTCTCATCTAGAGAGACAAGGCATCGCTCTACTTGTACTTTCAGCCAGTTCAGACAGTAGTGTAATCTGGCTAAAGCTCGATTTTCTCTGTTGAAGAGGCTTGACTGTTAAGCAGTCACATGTTATGTCTACTACTTCTATATTCTTTCTCGTTTCTTTTATTGTATCAACCTGCACATGCATTGAGTCATCACTTATATCACATTCACGTTTGTCATGGGGTGTTTTCCTTGACTAATAAATCTTAAGGTGAAATTCTTCCTTCTTTTAAATTTAATGTCATTTCCAGTGTAAAAGTTTATTTAGTTTATTTTTATATTTCAGGTTCTTCATTTTGAAGACCATTGAAATGCATCTTTAAACTGATGTTAACTTTTTTATATGGCGTTGAGTTTAAACGTGTTAGAGGAAGGCAGCACGGGGAGATACATTCTCAGGTAAGATGACCAGTTCAACAATGTAAAAATATGTATAATTCTTGCATGAAAGAAAACATTTAAAGTAATGTTTTTCTGAATGAGATATAACGAGGAGCTTCTCACATGGAGGAAGATGTTGTCTTAGAGGTGAGGTGTTGTGTTCAGGCGTCTTTTTTCATCTTAGTGTTTATAGCGTACGACAAAAAATGACACAAAATGCAAAAAGTGATGCTTGGAAGCTTTAATGCAAGAAAATGTGTTCAGCAAGTTGGAGTATATGATATGATGAGCGGAAAACACACTGATCAGGCATAACATTATGAACACCTTCCTAATATTGGATGTTTGCTACAATCAAAGAGTTTCATCGCTATGGTGTTAGGGTGTCTGGTCTGGTCTGGTCTGGTCTAGGTGGGTGCTACATGTCTAGGTAACATCCACATAAATGCCAGATCCAAAAGTTTCCCAGCAGAACAAGATGGTCAATGTTATTCACTTCTCGTGTAAGTGGTCATAATGTTATGCTTGACTGGTGTAGCTATGAAGAATAAGGCAGGTTGTCAGATGAGTAGAATGAGCTGTTTCAGCTGTTTGGAGGTTCAGACATCAGCTGAGGCTTCACCAGGCAGGTTGATGTAATAGTTGATGAACTCCAGATACTCGGACACCTGAGCGAACGCGACAGGACTGCCCGGACCACCGCAACCACTAGGACCTCCATAGCTCATGACTCCGACCAGCGTATTGCCCCTGCTTCCACGACAGACCAGCGGGCCGCCATAGTCCCCCTGTGGAAGTGAAAACACAACACACACTCATGTCTTTCATCTCTGGATTGTTCCCAAATGGGTTTTACCTGTTGAGTTGACACAGAACAGATGAACGCAATCAAAACACCCGTTTTGACAGAAAGATTGTTGCCGTAGGCGTTGCCAATGACAAATGAACTTCGACAGATTTTCAAGACAGTTTAAATATAAGCAACACAACATGTAACAAATAAAAGTCCTGAGATTCAATGTATTAATTAGGCAGAAGTACCAAATGGTTATTAAATGAACTAAAACTTCAAATGTCAAGTAAATTCAGCCATGTAAAAGTAGTAGTAATTGAACAAAATCGAACCACTCTGAGACATAATCTCTGTTTCAATTCAGTTAGTCGGATGCATAAGATGTACTTTTTACATAATGGAAGTGAACGGGGAACTCACATCGCATGCGCCACTGCCTCCAGCTCTGTCCGCACACAGTATGGTAGAGGTCAGATGAGGATAGGCTTCCTTACAGCGACTCTTCGACATAATGGAAACCTTCAGCTGCTGAAGGGTTTCTGGGGCCGGGAGGGGGACTGCATGGACAGAAGACAATAAGCCAGCACTGATTTTGTCTTCTACTTTACTGTGCAGTTGCTGAATTCTTTAAAAATAAAAAGCGGTGACGTACCAACTACCAACAGATTTATTATCAGTGTTTGACATTTTCCAGTAGATGTGTGTGTTTTCCTTCATACAGTGTGTATCATTTTTTAGGCTGTTTAAAGTGCTGGACATACCACCATTTCCAACCTGTCCCCATCCGGTGATCCAACATTCAGAAAATGACTCAATGGGGCTTTTGTCTGCAGGCAGATTTATTGGAGCAATGTTGTCTGTGAATTCCACCTTTTTGGTCAGCTTGAGCAGGACGATGTCGTTTTCGTAGCCCCTGCCTGTGTCATGATAATGATGGTAAGTGGGATAGACGGGATAGACTATTGTACGGTAACGTTCAGCCCCCTTGTGCAACTCGTATGCGCCAATCCAAACCCCCGTACGGATGAAGTCTGGCTCGGGATTCCTGCTAAAAAAACAAACACAGACACATATATAAGCCTTTTCTGTATTTATGAAGTGTGATACATCAGGAACTTTAATATTTCAATATCAATGCAGCACACTGGAACATTTAACTGGTTTAAGAACCAGACACTGGTGGAGACCAAAAATGGAGCTAATAGTACGGTGAAGGTTGCATTTTTTTGGCGCCTCAGTCATGTGAGTTTCAGAACAACCCTCCAGTCATTTATAACCGAAGAAAGCTACTTGGATGAGTGATGAAACATCTTCAAGAAAACCCAACAGGTCCAGTTGCCTTTGTTTTGAGCTTCACAAACAACAAATGCTAATGTTTCTCCATGTGTGCTGGGTTTGTCTATTAACAAGGTCAACATATTGCCTTAAATGGTCAAAACAAGTTAATTGTTGCAGTTTTACAGATAACTTGACCTTAATAAATATTAATTTAAATGGCATTTTGCATTTATTTTTTAAGCCTTCGTACAGTATAACAGCTACATTTCAGCTTTAGCTGTGAGTCAGATTAAAGATGTGAATGTTTTGTATTATTTATTTTGAGAAATTATATCAGCTGCCGTATATATTACCCGTTACCAAATGAGGTTAAAAGAAAATTATTGAGTTACTTGAGCCTTTGGTCGACTGATAAAATAATGTGAAAGACATAGTTCTTGTTTAAAATATTTGAAAGTGGGCGTCTGTGGAGACATTCCCAGGTTAGTGATTTGTTACGCTACAGCGAGTGGTCGTCTTTCTATTACTGATTATCTCTGAAATTCAAAAACGCACTTATCTCCATAGATTCCACCAAAGAGAACAAGGAAGGAAATCATTGAGCTTGCTGCTTTAACTTCTGCAACATATCTGAGCTCTGCATCCTTATTAGATTATGTAACGTTATACAGAATATGATTTAAAAGTTTCTGAAGTTGTAGCATTGCAGACTTTTGATGTTATGACTAAAATACATCAACATAACTCCTTGACAGGCAGAACCTGGTATACTGTACTGTAGATGCCCATATTGAGAGGGATATTTAATGCCAAAGAAGGAAATTGCATAATCAGGGAAACACACACTTACTTCTTGAAGCAGTGCGCGGCAGTCACCACCCACTGGTTGTTCAGGAGGGCGCCGCCACAGCGCCACCTTTTTGTCCTGTCTGTATTTGAGATGTTGAGGTGAACCATCCATGGCGAGCTGCCCTTTCTAGCATTCTGCCCACCAATGATGGAGCTCTTCAACTCAGCTCCCAGTACACCTAAAAAAATTGACAAATTAAAAGCCACATTTGATTTTTACCGATTACTTTCATGTCACATATATAAAGTAGGGTTTTCCCATTGAAAACAGACAAAGCAACACAAGAAAAGTATTTGTCCTTCTCACCTGTGGTGTAGAGGAGCAGTACCAGCACAGTGAGCTGTTTGCTGAAACCCATGGCTGTGATGGAGGACGGTGTAGGAGCTGGAGCTCTGCAGCCTGCGAGGCAACAGCTGCATCTTTATATACACATCTGGAGAGATTATAATCTAATCAGCACCATCGGCCCTCCCTTTACCTCTTAAACCAACATTAGAAAATTTGTTCAAGTACTTTTTTTGTTAACATCTCTTAATATTAATATTAATAACCAGATATTCATGTATATTGTTTAAATACAACTTCAAGCATTTTGAGAAGTACTCCAGCTTCCTCCCACCATCCAGATACATGCTCATTAGGTTCATTGGTGATTCTAAATTGGCCATAGGTGTGAGTGTGAGTGTGAATGGTTGTCTGTCCCTGTGTTAGCCCTGTGATGGACTGGCGACCTGTCCACCTGTCCTACCCCTGACTTTCGCCCGAAGACAGCTGATGTGAAAGATTGTTCTGAAAGAGCAGTAAAGGAAAGCTATAATGCAAAATTGACCAGGGGGGAGGTGGACTGAGACATCATTTGTCACCCATTACCAACACTGTTTCTGGCCATCATTAGAGCACTGCGCTCCGGGGGGAAATATGATCAGACAAAGTCCCCAATTTGCAGGTGAGTATCTGGTTGTTAACAGACCTAAGTCATGTCAGATTCAGGTGTACTCCAAGCACAGATGTTCCTAGTAAAACCCTGGACTTTTAGCTAGCCTAACCCAACATTTTACTGAAGAAGCCAAGTGGATGAATTGGGGAAACAAAGAAAGTAGAGATAAGATAAGAAAAAATAAGATTTTATTTGTTACATGCACAGTTATATACATTGTAGACAGCACAGTGAAATGTGTATCTGCAGCCAGTAGTAAAACATTCAAACAATAATAATTGCTCATAGCACACAAGGTATATACAATATAAGTATACTAGTAAAAATAAAATAAAATAAAATATAGAGTATAAATTTAGAGGGGGTGACATACATTTCCAATATTAGAAACAGCTATGTGCCTAAATTGAAGTGGTATTTAGGTCCGGTTAAGGCTTAGAGTTGAGCAGAGGGATAGAAACTTTTCTACCGGGTGTATTGGTTACAGCTTTGTAAGTTTTTTGGATATGCCAGCCATGATATGATTTACTGAGGACCTTCACAGACCATGATTTGAGTAAATATTCAACTGTACTTGAGCAAAACAGGAACGTTCGCGGTTGGTTTTGTTTCCGCGGGGATTTATTAGTATGTAACGCCGCCGATCATATGACGTCGCTGAAGTATGTGAATTTTGTGAGAAATTCAAGCTGAAACAGGACAAATTACAGTGTTTTAGTGAAAGCTGCATCTGTGGAGGTTTATTGAGCTAACTGGCCATGTCTGCGGCGTGTTTGTCTAGTTTTAAATGTCATTTTAGGCGTTAGCCGGGCGGTTTGCTTTTATTTCATTTAACCTGGGTTGGTTTGTAAACATGGAGCGGACAAGCAGCGTCAACGCAGATCTTCCTCAGAGCCCGGAGTCTGGAAACTGTGAGTCTGTCATGTTATCTTTACATTTTAAAACCTGCACTAATGAATTATAATTCCTCGAGGTTTACGGTCTATGTATCTGTGTTATTGTAGGTTGTTGGCCAGGATGGCGCAACTGGATTGGATTTTGGTGAGTTTTAAATGAGCTGAAGGTTTATTTTTCAAAACGACTGACAAGACAACAGACACCTGTTAGATCCATTAAACATATTATATATTATATTTATACCTAACTGGATAACAAAACTAGATATAAGCAGTAACCTAGTACCATATACTCAGAAAAACTGAATCAAAAACCAGTCAGCTTCCTCTTAGTGCTTGACACAGATCCACTCTGCTTCTGGTTATGTTACAACAAGTTTATTAAGAGATAAATATCATAGTGAAAACTGTTTCTAAAATGTTAACTTGTAGTTATTTATTGCGATAAATGGGACTGGGAGATATTAGAAATGGGTATTTGCAAGTAAATATATACAGATCAGCCACAACATTAAAACCACTGAGAGGAGAATTAAAAACGACGAAAAAATCATGAAAACCAGCACAAGGTGTTGACCTGGCAATTTCCCCAGATCCTAAGATGATCAAGTGTCTGTGGGATGATCCACAGAGGCCCCTATTCTCAACTCATAGGACCCCACTAACAGAATACTTGACTGTAAATAGCCTGATATATGGGACGACATATATAGGTGACATATAAAGGCACATAACGCTCACGCACATCTTTTCTTATAGAGGAACTTTGCAACCACTTGTCCCTCATTGTTACACGTCTGCTCCTCTGAATGTGTCCTCAGGATCCTCGGATTGTGCAACAACTTCGGCTATGTGGTTATGCTGAGCGCCGCTCATGACATCCTCACGAAACAGGAGTCAGGAAACGGCACAGCATCTGTAAGAAGGCAAATGTGTGCGTGAATATTCAGCGTTATCAGGCGTATGCCCAGGCGTGAAATGACTGGACCGTTTTCTCCTTTGTATTCTAGACTTCGGCGACGCTCACGGTGAACGTCCAAGCTGGGAACAGCAGCAACAGCAGTAGATATGACTGCAACACGATCTCTACTGCGGTAAATGGAGATTCAGATCCCACTTCTGACACATACCTTTTTTGAATTTCCCCCGGGACTAATAAAGTATCTATCTATCTATCTATCTATCTATCTATCTATCTATCTATCTATCTATCTATCTATCTATCTATCACAGCAGAGAGTAGAGGATTAATAGTTTCTGAATGTGAGACTTTGGGCTAGAAGACTGATGGTTTCCTGGGCCGCCATTTAGCGTCAAACTTCCTTTTAAGTGATGTGTTAAACAGCAATATTTACCACGAGTTAACAGGAACTGAATCTACGACACGACACCTCTAGAAATAACAGTAGGACAAAGAATCCTGCATACACGACGAGGTTAAGTAGTTAAGCAAAAGAAAATACACAAAAAGAACAAAAGAATAGACATGTATGTTTTAATACAGTTTAAAAATTTTGCCCGTATCAGAGTTTCTTCATTTCTCCATTAAAATGACTCAAAACATCACTGGAAAGTCCTGGATATAGACAAAGAGAAGCCAATCAAACAAATGAAACAGAAATGTTATACATGTGCATTTATTTATTCAAGAACATCCATGATTTGTACATATCTGTTGGTTGCAAAAGTGCACAAACCCTTGTTTTTAGTACCTTGTGCAGGAATGACAGCCACTAAATGTTTATGGTAACTGCTGAACAGTCGATTACAGCTTTTTAGAGATATTTTAGCCCATTCCTCAAAAGTACAGAACCACTTCGTTTGTGAGATGACACATTAGTCTCTTCTTCCCACTTCTGAACAGATAGACTCCAGTTTGGCTTTAAAATGTACTTGTAATCCTCGATGTGCACTTACTTATGCGCTTCACGGATATGTAATATTAGCTCCTGAATAAACAAACACACAACGTCCAAATGTTCTGTTTTACATGTTTAATTTGAGTTTTCTTCAGAATTTTTAGTGAAAATCCACTTTTTTTGTCATTTTCATGCAAAATTGTAGACAACTGTCAAGAGATCAAAAACGTTTAAGCAGCTCTGCACATTAAAGTTGCAATGTTGGTTACCGGTGAAACTAGTAAATGCTTCAGGTAACAGAACATTTCATTTTATTAAAGAAGTCGTGACGTAGTTGGTGTTTTTTAATCATTGTTAGCGACCGTGATCAGATTTTTTTGTACTAAGCTAACTTGCAATTCCTGTCAACTTGTGTTTTTCCTGTTAAATACTTGACTTTGAATGTGCAGGAATTGTTTTGCTTGCATCTGCAGCAGCCTGAGACGACTCTTCTTGACTTTTTAACTGCTGCGCAGTGTTTGGAATATATTTCTGATCATTTTGAAGAAGGCACACGTCTGTTGAAGGGGTACATGTGGTTCTGACTCTTTTCTTTGCAGGCTGTGCTGTTAGCTGACATCCTCCCAACGCTTGTCATCAAGCTGCTCGCTCCCTGTTTTATCCACAAAGTGCCTTATGGGTAAGAGTAATTGTAATAATTATATTTTTCCCTCTAAGGCTGATTTATTGTTTTCTTCTTAAGCTGAATATGTAGAGTAACCAAAGCTGCTTTCTTTTACACTGTGCAGTCTGAAAGCAAGTAGAAAGAGACCCACTAACAAAGCAGGCTGAATATTAAGCCATGCATATTTTGGCTTACCACTAAATCTCATGACTATTTCCTCTTTGTAATTCTAGTTTCAGAGTGCTGGTCTGTGTCATCCTGGCCGTGGCGAGTTTCCTCCTCGTGTCCTTGTCCTCGGCTGTCTGGATAAGTATTCTCGGTAAAGGCGGCCGTTATCGATTTCAGTTTTATCTTTCGTCGTTACTGGCGCCCGAACGAGCTCGCGTCTGAGAAATCAGATGGTGTATTAGATAGAGCCTGAAACCCTTTTGCCTCGGTTTCATTTCCCATCATCTTATCTATTTGTAGCGGCTGCACCATATCTGTCGCCGCGCTTCGACTGATTAGTGAACCGTAGCGACACAGTTTGATACCTTTTATCAAAGCGCTTGTCAAAGTATATGTATAAAAATAAAACAGAAAGATATGTTTTAAAGTCACGTTAAGGTCAATCGATCTCCCCACTCAGATCCTCTGATGCGTGATAATGTCACGATACATTAACCACCATGATAGTGTTAACCACAGCAGCAGCAGCATGTGTACTATATATACATGTATGTGCTAATAATAATAAGACAAAAGTCTGGATTCGTTTTATATACAGTGCATTTAATTTAAAGTCATTACTTGGTAAGACCCAGATCAGAATTTGCTTTAATAACCATCCTGGGGAATCCGATCCCAAGAGACGAGGTCTGCGTCGTGTCCGCATGATAATGAGAACACACATTAAACTCCATCAACTCTGTGTCAGCGGAGTTGTGCTTCAGATTTGCAGAAATAAAAAAACAAAAGAAGTGTAAGGAGGTACAAAATGTGACTAAAGCCAAGTGGTAATGCTGGATGATTGACTGTTTCTCTGTCTCTAACAAAAGACTTAACTTCTACGATTCTGTTTTTGCAGGAGTGATTTTTGCCAGCGCTAGCGCAGGACTCGGAGAACTGTCCTTCCTCTCTCTCAGTGTCTTCTTCAGCAGGTAAACACTCATTCTTTTAGTTGACTTCACAAATCGTTCTCCAGCACAACATATAGTAACTCTGTAGCCAAAGTGTAAGGTGTACTTATTGAACAATATTAAAATGGATCCAGCATAAGAACTGTCAAGACGGGGTAGCAGGGAATGGGAGTTTTAGGACCCAAATGTAGGACTCAAGGCAAAAAGGGTTTTTAATTAACCAAAAGTGCTGCCGAGGTGGCAGGAAATCCAAGAACTAAAAACCAAAAATCATAATCACTGTCAAAACTACGACATATCGTGAAAATCTATGGCATGAAACACAAACATGGCTGACAAACAAGTATGACACGACAAGGAACGAAGGGGAAGGCAGGGCTACATATACACACGAGGGAGAGTGGTGACGAGACACAGGTGAAGCAAATCAAGAGACAATACACAGGTGAAACCAATGACCTAATCAAAAGGAAAAAAAAGACATGTGCTGTGTCCAAATTCACTCACTCATTCCCTACATAGGGAAATAAACGTAGTGGACTATATAGTGAACTCAACAGAAAAAAAATTTCGGCCACTTTCGGACACTTCTCTTGCCGCCGGTAATTACGTCATCGCTGTCGCACAATTAAAACGTACCGCATTAGTGTCTCACATAATACTTGTCCATTTACTACCGCATTTTTATTAAATTAGAGTCTTTTGATTACTGTCCTGTACTTTTTATTTTCGTGTTTTGTTTTCTATTTAAGCATATTTTCATATTTTATTCTCTTTGCTCTTTAGTTACAGAAAGTTAATCTACTGGAATGTTTAATTATATGCTGTTCGATTTACACTTTTTTTCAATGAATGTAGGAAGCCATTTAAATTGCCTTGTTTTGAAATGTGTAATAAAATAAACTATAGAATACTGACATTTGTACATAGTCTCTCGTCTGTTTGCCATATTTAATTTACTTTCCGCGCTAAGAGAACCTCTGGCAATGCATGATGGGATATCTTGCTCCGGTTAGTGACCATCGCAGAATAAAATATGAAAATATGCTTAAATAGAAAACAAAATACAAAAGTAAAAAGTACAGGACAGTAATCAAAGGACTCTAATTTAATAAAAATTAAGTAGTAAATGGACAAGTATTATGTGAGACACTAATGCGGTACATTTTAATTGTGCGACAGCGATGACGTAATTACCGGCGCCAAGAGAAGTGTCCGAAAGTGTCCAAAATGTTTTTCTGTTGAGTTCACTATATAGTCCACTACGTTTATTTCCCTATGTAGGGAGAAGGGAATGAGTGAGTGATTTTGGACACAGCAATGGAGTAACACAAACAGGAAATGCAGAACATAACAAAATAAAATAGGAAACAAAAAAACTAAACACTAACCATGACTATGAAAAAACTAAGAACTTAACAATAATAACAATAAACAGAAAACCCAAGAAACTAAACCATGACAAGAACTAAGATATAACCTCATTTGAAGTCTTGACTTTTTCTTGTAGTGGTATAGAAGCTTATGTTTGCTAGGATTGTATGAATATATTAAGTGTCTGGATTTTTAATCTTGCTTTATACTTCGAGTTGCTGTCATATTATCACATAATTATAGTCGTATATATGACAGTAAACATAAACGAGTGGAAGGCTGGATAATTGATGCTATAGCACCATGTGTATGTCTCTCTTAGGTGATTGCTCTGATTGGTTAGTTAACTGTTGTTTTTCCCGTCTCAGGGACGTCCTGGAAGGTTGGGGTTCAGGCACCGGTGGCGCTGGTGTTTTTGGAGCGTTGATCTACGCGGGCTTTATCCAAGCCGGCGTATCAGCCCGGGTCACGCTGCTCATCATGCTGGTCATCCCCTTAGCTATGATGGTTAGGTAAGTATCAGGGACTGAACGACTGCAGATTTGTGAAAGTCGAGTCGACGTCGCACATAAAAACACAACAGTGAAATCTGTATTCTTGATCTGAATACATATTGTAGCGTCTCACATAATAAGCTACGGAGGTAGAAGGTAACTGAAGCTTGAACACGGGCTGCTGTCGGCCGTAGACCATGCCAGCACCATAAACACCGTCAGTCTGACAGCAAACCCTCATAACTCCCGTCTGTCATGTGGTGCATTAACTGACATCAAGGAAAAAAAACAAACACGTTCTACAACCACAGGAACAATGTCTGTATTTAAGAAGCGCTAAAACAACTTTTTCTGCTCTTTTTTGGTTAAATGGTTAATTTTACCACATCTGACCTCATCAGTGTTCTTAAATAAGGAGTACATGACACATTTAGAGGTCAGAGTTGTCTACATTACAGTCTTCTGACAGTGGAAAGCGCAATTTATAATTTCTTGGAAGATAGAAATACTATTCATGAAGAAAATAAAGTAACAATAAGGGGCCTTCATTTGACAGAGGACATTTGGACATGTCACAAATCTAATCTAATGGATGATCTGCTAGTTCGCTTCTGTATAAACAAATAAATGTATTTAAAACAAATTAAATGATTGTTTCTTGCTTCTCCAGCTACTTTCTCCTTCTAGTTCCTCCGCCTTCATTCCCTCAGTGGAAGAGGAACGAGGCAGGGTACTCAGCTTTGGGCTCAGAGGAGACTCCGTGCGCCGTCGGCGATTCAGACGACGAGGAGCCGGAGAACACGGAGGGTAAATGTCACAAAATGTAAATTGGAGTTGGATTACGTGTTGCGTTAGTTGGAGCTGCACTTGTGCAATACGTTCATCTGGAAGGCCAAAGAGCGCTGCTTTGCTCTAATCTAATCAGACCTTAGTTGATACGTGTCTGCTTTTCTGTTAAAGTCGGCAAAAGAAGAAAGATTTGTTTTAATTCAGTTTGGAGGTGCTAAACAAATGCTTTTGTTGTTTTCTTATGTAAGCACTGAGTCATTCCTCGAAACCTGAAACAAGCTGTGAGCATTGGTGATGCATGAAAGATCATATCTGTCGCCCTCTGCAAGGTTTATCTTGGGTTCGGTTTGATATGACGTCAGCACACGCTTTGCAGCTGTAACAGCTTCATACCTTCTGGAAAGGATTTCCACAAGGTTTACGAGTGTGTTTATGGGATTTTTTGACCATCCTTACTGAGGCTCATCTGTAAAGTCAGACACTGATGTTAGATGAGAAGGCCTGACTCGCAGTCTTCGCTCTAATTCATCCCAAAGATGTTGTACCAGGTCAGGACTCTGTGCAGGACAGTCAAGTTCTTCCACACCATGCTCATCCATGTGTTTATGGACATCCATGTGTTTATGGACCCTGCTTTGTGCACTGGTGCTCAGTCATGCTGCTTGATTTTATTCACCTGTGGCCATGGAAGTGACTGGAACTCCTGAATTCAATTATTTGGATGGATGCGTGAATACTTATGGTAATATAGTAAAAAACAAATCTCATAGCGGTGAATGGAAATTAAAATACTAAAGTTCAGACCTGGAAAACCAACAACAATCAGCTGAAAGAGGCTAAAGCGCCCCCATCATCAGCGTACTTGGATTTTGGGACGCGCACGATCAGTGGTTTTAATCCGCTTGCAAAATAGGGAGAAGCCCCAGTTTCTGTCAATAGACACAGTCAGATATACCGTAGGAATGCTATTGATTTGCTCTCGCCCACACGGCTGATGTCAATGGATTGTCATTGTAAAGTCCTGCTGTGTGTTATTGAATAATTACACAGGCCATGTTCTCTTCCCCTTCAATGTAACAGAGGTCAGGACCACAGGGCCTCTCACTTGGGCAGAAAGATGGTATATCATCAAAGTAAGTGCGCTCTAAACTCGACCTATTTGTTTTTTTTTTAGTGTTTATCTGATCACATTATTATTATTATTCTAATACTCTTATGGGCAGGGCTTGCTGAGGTTTGTCTTTCCCCTGGGGCTGGTCTACTTTGCTGAGTACTTCATCAACCAGGGTTTGGTGAGTTCTCAGTGCCCTCTGGCGTCACACTCATTTAACCACAAGCCTGTATAGGATTTAAAGTTTTGATGAAGTAAAATACAGCAACTTTTTTATGGTTATAATATTAAACTAAGAATATATATATATATTTTTTCTCTTCTAGATGGAGCTCCTGTTTTTCCACAACATTTTCCTGTCCCACGCATCACAGTATCGCTGGTCGGTTATGAGATATTTCTCTGATTGGATTTGGTTTGACGATGTCGAGCTCTGTTTGCTTATTCTTAATCTGTGTGCTCAGGTACCAGACTCTGTACCAGGTTGGCGTGTTGGTATCTCGGTCGTCCCTGCGCTTTGTGAAGTTCAAGAGACTGTGGATTCTCGCTCTGCTACAGGTGAAATATAGAGAATAAAATCAGCAGAAAAATAGGTGTTTTTCCTAATAATTAACTAGTTTAGTTATATATATATATATATATAGTCTTTCATTGGTCAGCATCAAGTAGTAGTCTTTATTTATACTGACATCTGAGGCAGGGGCATTATATAAAATGTGGTTAAATGAGAACTACTATTTTTTACAACTTGAACCTTATTTCTGGCATAAAATACGGTCATTTAGTCACCCATATACCTTTGGTGTTATTTGAAGTCGTTCATCAGATATTTAGATCCACGTATATCCATATAGTGGGAGTGACTGGGGCACCGAAACGCAGCCTCTAAATAACACATTATCTGCCTCGAAACCCGTTCATTTCACCAATAATTTGTTCCTCTCTCTGCCTCCACATCCTCCTTCCAACGAGCTCCTCATCCTTATACTCTGGCTCAAAACGGAAAGGACGTCCATCATAAAGAAAGTTGTATCGGAAAAATATTCAGCCATGTTGCAAAAAAAATGGCAGTAGAAAATTACAGGTAAACAAGCTTTGCAGAGTCAGTGTGGCGTTTAGAGATGACATCATCCAGGTCAGAGGTTAGTAGGTCAAACTACAGACCCCAGATGATGATAACAGGTAACTCCGTACTCAACTTTTCCACTTTCGAGGCAGATAATGTGTTATTTAGAGGCTGCGTTTCGTGATACACAGTATTAGATATCTGATGAACGATTCCAGACAACACCAAAGTTATATGGATGAGTAAATGATCGTATTTTATGCCAGAAATAAGATCCAGGTTGTAAAAAACAGTAGTTCCCCTTTAAGTGTGTGTGTTTTTTTTTGTTTTGTTTGATATTTGGTATTTTAATATGATGTGAGTTTGTATGGCTAAAAACTTGCATGGTCAACTTTGTTCTCTCTCCGCTCCTCTGCTCTCCACAGGTAGTGAATGCAGTGTTTCTCCTGTTCGCTGTGGCCTACCAGTTCTTACCCAGTGTGTGGATTGTGTTTGTTATTATCCTCTATGAGGGTCTGCTGGGCGGAGCTGCATATGTCAACACCTTCTACCTAATCAGCAAAGAGGTACAGTCCTGTTTCTGTCAGTTGTTATGGAGCGTTATTAAAAACAGCCGTCTGCTGCTAATACAACGCTTTCTATAAGGAGTGACTAAAAGATTTTAAGACATTTTCTGGTTTCTCTCTGCCAGATAATTTTCTTTAAAGCAACAGTGCAGGACTTTTAAATGAATGAATGTGTGTTAAACTCTTAGTTAGCTTACATAATGCTAATCAAGCTAATCATCCACGTACGAGCTGCAGAGGTGAGTTTAAAGAGCCTGTGGCAGAAAAATGGGAGTTACAGATGTAACTCGGGTTCTATGAGTCCATCAGAAGGAAATTTAACCAAAGAAATGTCCAAGTTAACGTTTCTGAGAAATTATTACAGCCCAAAAAGAAAGGGATCAATGTTGAAAACCATTAGCTTGATTTTTTTCTCGTTGTAGAGTATCCAAACTTTAAATATTTAGATGGTTACACGTTTTTATTCTTCACGGCCTCCTCTGCGTCAGCATAACATTTATATATTTTCTAGACTCAAGTACAGAGTCGTAGCTTTAATTTTGGCATCAGCACCAACAGGTGTGTGTTGTTGATTTATATCTGCTTGTCCTTTTTCAGTACGTGCGTCCATCCTGATGTCTCTTCTTTTCTTCCCACAGACTGAAGACAGACACAGAGAGTTTGCCATGTCTGCTGCCAGTGTAGGAGACAGTCTGGGCATCGCTGTGGCTGCAGGCGTGTCTTTCCCTGTCCACAACCACTTCTGTTCCCTCTGAACGAGCCCAGGACGAATACGCAAGACCGACTGTTGACGTCACTGGGTGGGTTGCAGACACAACGGACCTTACTTGTGTATAAAAACACTGAATACACTTTCTTAATTGAATGCGTGTCAGTAATCACCAGCATGTGATACGACCAGAGAGACGTGGACTCACTTACTGACGTACCCTGATCCCATGCGGTCTTAAAAACTGATTATACAGGAAGAACGCGCATGTATTTTCATTTTTTTTTTTTTGCAAACTGCTGTGAAAAATATTCCTGCGGCCCTTCCTGTGGTTCAACATGACGGCAAGCCGGGACATGTGTTGACATCACACCAGCAAACAAAAGAGGAAACGTAATCAGAATATGTTTAACTTTTAACTGTTTGTTGAAGATGATGATTTTTTTTTATTGTAAGTATCAGAATGATATTGATGAAAGTTGTTAAAAGTTCCTTTCAACAAACGGCATCAGCAGTGAAGCAGCAACGCTACTCTAAAACGTTACAGCTGATTTATGGTTTCACTTTGCGTAGCTCTCCGTTTAGTGAAAGGTTATGGGAACTGAGCCAACGCTGAGTTTTATGGAGATGGACTTGTGCGCAGGCCTTTTGACCGTGCACGTGTGTGTCGACCTTGGATGACGACGCCGTGCATAGGTCCACAACAGAGACATGCACCTGCAATGCTCTGCTTAGCACTAACTCATACTGGAGCATTTTGGCACTTTGTGAATCGTTTCAATTCCCTCAATCTCGGGACATAACCAAAGAGCCCATCATGTGATTACTGACACCATTACAACATGTATTTTGACTTAACATGGTTGAAATGATAGTAACATGACTATGGTGCCTTACTATTATTATATTTGAATCAGGTTATTGCTAAACTGATGTTTACTGTTACTTCTGTTAAGCTTTTTAATCACTGGTACGAAAAACTATCAATTTATTGAGGTGACCAAAAATGCCTTCTGACTGAATTGTTGGTTTCTACCAAAGGGAACAACAGTACTTTTATGATGCAGATTAACTTATATTTTATATAATTTAGCAGTATGGTACACAAGACGAACCACAGAGCTTTAAGTGTGTATTGTTTGAGCTTTAATAGCACCAGTGAGAATGTTTCATAGGAACTTTGTGGGGCAAGCTGCTTTTTTTTATTACAAAATCTTTTTTTTGTAACCTTTTTAAAGTAATGGCTTGGTTTAAAATGAGATTTTACACATTGTAAAAGGCCTTAAAGATAAGCATACATTAAATTTCTTGTGTACTTGGGTCATATAAACTCTGTTTTCTCCTAAATGTGTCTTGAACGTAAACTAATGTGCCCATTCCTACTGAAAATCAAACCATTAAGTGTTGCTGTTGGTAGTTTGTCATAACTTTTTAACAACTTCATTTTGTTTTCTGAAGCCTGTGCTTGCTTTATCGTGATTTTTCAATAATAACAATAAAAAAACATGTTTACCATTGTTTTACAAGAGTAAGATGCAATGACATAACTGATATCTCTGGTGTTAAAGTGTTGAATTGAGCCGAGTTGCGAGCCAGCCCTTGCTAAGGATAGACATCGCAGGTCTGAAAACAATAAAATGGATAACTGTCATGTAAAATAAATGGAAAAACTTGAGTGTGGTCGTTCATTGTGTTGTGATTATTATGCTCGGTCATTTCAAATTGCTTAGTGTGGTGTTTGCTTGTGATTCACTGCCTGACACCTGTTCAATTATAATTGGCTTAGTTTCCATTCAAAAAAAACATGAGCAGTCAGTTTATTTTGTTTAAATCATCAGAAAATGGCTTTCCAGTGGGAAATGTCCACTGAAGGTAAATTAATAGTGTTGTTTTTCTAAAGTGGTTCTTAAATAGAACCTTTTGAATCGTGTAATTTACCGTATATATTAATTTTAATTAATAATTTGTTTAATTTGGTCTTGTTTGATCTTATCTGAGGCCTGTAAACGTCCTCACAGACCAACTAAGAGCTGGTGTCTGTCTGTACCAGTGAAGGAAGTCGACAGGGAGCTGGCTGGATTGAGCAATGCGCGTTCCCTACACCGGAAGTCACAGCCTGGTCGCTAGCGTTCATGAGCACGACAGGAGTGAACCGGCAAAGACGATACCGGGGGGAAGAAGAGGGGCCGGTAGACGGCGAAAGAACCCACGATCCACGGAATGAAACATATTAATTTCGGCTCGTCGAAATCCCGCTAACAACAGCTTAACGGTAACTACTCTTACTTTTGTTTCGACGCGTTCGCGGCAGCGACGGGTCGTTTTTTTACGTGTGTTGCTAACGTTAGCTAGCATGCTCGCGAAATTAGCCTGATAGGCGCTAGCCGCTGTTGACGCCGTATGTTGGAACAAGCTAGCCCGGTGCCCTCGCAATTGTGCCCGCTAACGTACAGCCTTTTGCCACTAGACCGAATTTTGTTTTAGCATTATTTCGCCGCGCTGAGCATATTTCGTTTTCAAAAACTTTCGGTCAAATTCCCGAACAAAATGGTAGGCTAAGTTATCAAAGAATCGGTTGTTCGCTGACGTCGTTAGCAGTGATGTAAGTTAACGTGCTAATGGCTAGCCCTGCTAACTGCTAAGCTACGCCCCTAGGCCTCGCATTCCTGGAAGAATAACGTCAGGTTTCTGCTTATCTGCTCATCTGTGTTTAGTGTAGACAAAAAGATAATAATAATACGACGTCTGTGTTATCATTTGTATTATTAAACTGATATGTAATTAGGAAACAGTTTGAGGGAAAATCAAGTTATCAAACGCAACAAACGTTTCTTTTTCTAAACGGGTTTACCCAGTTACTTTGAGGTTGTTGCGATGATTTTTATTTGACTTCGGTTGAGTTACTTAACTATACTTTCCCCCCCTTTCTCATTCATAGTAAGAGCCTGGCGTACACTACTACTTGAGGACCCCCCCTCCACTTTCGAGGAACTCTGTTGTGACTGTCCACTTGCTTCGCTGTCTCGGGGGACAGGAGTCTGATATTGCAGTCGCCGGTGTGAGAGAAAGAGGAGTGTGTGATCATAGTTTGTGAGCGGCTCTCCCTAATGTGTGTGACAATGGGGGACATCAGTGACCTGGACCGACAGATAGAGCAGCTCAGACGCTGTGAGCTCATTAAGGAAAATGAAGTCAAAGCACTGTGTGCCAAAGCCAGGTAATGGATCAATTTGACTTTTATACAGACAACAAAACAGTTAGATGTTGAATACACACTTGGCCCGGTTTATTAGGTACACCTTACATGTTAGCGCAAAGCCGGGCCCCACTTTACTTCCACAGCTGCTTTAATTCTTCGTGGCATCGATTCAACAAGGTGCTGGAAACATTCCTCAGATAGTTTGGTCTGCATTGATAGCATCTGCTGACTGTGGAGGCCATTTGACTACAGTGAACTAATTTCCATGTTCAGGAGACCAGGCTGAGATAATGTGAGCTTTGTAGCAGGGCATACTATCCCGCTGAAAGTAGCTATTAGACGCAGTCCAGCCTTGGTGAGTTTCCTGATCTTGGCTGGCATAAGTGGCACCTACTGCGCTTTACTACTGCTGAACAGCTTCTCTTTGAAGGCTCAAAGTAGCGCGTGTGTGCAAAGAGACTCTTATGTGTAGCTTGGTTGTTTTTCTGTGGGCTTGAGCCAATCAGGCTGCTCTTTGCTGTTGCATTTTCACAGAAACCCTTGTTCCCTGTAAAGATAGCAGATCAGCAGCGTGTGTGGAAAAACTCAGATCAGCCTTTGCAACCGTGCAGAGTCACTCAAATCACCTTTTGTTCCCGTTCCGTGCTCGGTTCGAACTTCAGCAGATTGCCATGACCTACATATCTCTCAGACGCGATTGACTGATTAGACGTTTGCTTTGACATATGCAGTTTTACCGGTGTACCTGCTGTTACGGCTGAAAGTATATGCAAAGAGTTTCAACTGAAGTGGTACTTGCTATCTGTTCGCAGCTTTTACTACATAATACTGCGGCGTAGTTTGCTTACTTTTAAAGTCAAGCTTCAGTTCGATATTCATAGATTTAAATATGTTAAACACATTTTAATGCAGGGATTAGACCTTTGAAAGACATTTTATCCAACATGTAATTAGTGTGTAATAATTAAAGTAATGAAGATTTGTTTTTGCAGTTAGCATGCATGGAATAAATATTATTTTAAACCATTTAGGGTGCGTTTTATGCCTTCATGAGATTGTCCTGCCAGATACATTGGTCTGCTTTTTAGTGCCAGTATTGTAGGTTACTTACTTTGCCCACAAAAATGGGAAGTTGAAAAGAGCTGTAGTGTCTGTAAAATACATTACAGCACACATGATTGTTGGACCGTTTCAGTAATGTCTGTGATGTGTCTCAATTATACTCTTTAAATATCCATCTGCACATGGATATTGTCGTGAAATCAAGCAATCTTGATTGTGATGCTGAACCTAAGAGCTTGCAGCTTGGACTAGGGTTATGTGTGGCAATATTTTGCTCACCAAAAGTGTCAAATCATCCAGGCAGATCACTTTGTGACTCGGACATTGCACTGGTTTAAATGCCAAAACCAACTGCATGTAAGAATTAGCCCTTAGTTCTGTTTGTTTTCTGTGCTGTCAAGTAAAATGAAACAAAAGCACAACCTAGAAAAGTCTACAGCTTGGTGGCCAGCAAATATAGCAAGTCACTTCCTTTGTGGTCTTCTGTACAGAAGTCTGTGTGGTGAAACTTCAAAAACATAATTTAATGGATGTACGTGGATGTATTTTCAGAGAGATTCTGGTTGAAGAGAGCAATGTCCAGAGAGTAGACTCTCCTGTCACGGTGAGTAACATCCACCGACTCTTTTCTCCTCTGAATTTGACTGAAA
The DNA here is from genome assembly GCA_005024645.1 of Planiliza haematocheilus. Taxonomy (NCBI): domain Eukaryota; kingdom Metazoa; phylum Chordata; class Actinopteri; order Mugiliformes; family Mugilidae; genus Planiliza; species Planiliza haematocheilus. Next base: position 3,566,013 of record SRSE01001373.1, read on the forward strand.
GACGGTTAACTGTGACATAACTGTGTTTATGTTGTTCTCTCTCACAGGTTTGCGGTGATATACACGGTCAGTTCTATGACTTAAAAGAGCTTTTCAGAGTAAGTTTAAATTCACATATTTATTTTACATAACGCTGACTCCAAGCTTGGCTATCACTGTTTTGTTTTTTGACTGGCTTGTAGTATCTGGACCGAAAAAATATTATCCTGTACTTGTAGAACAAGTCATTGTCACCAAAAGGGCGTCAATTCATTCCTTAGTGTGTTTTTCTATATTATTTATTTATGTTTTTAGTGACCTGGAGTTTGCTTGTTTTTCCTGTGGTGGAGTTCTTAACCAGAAAGGGCATATGGAAGAACAAGCTGCTCAGCTGCTTGACTCTGTTGGACAATAATAATTACTGTGCAAAACTATAATTAAAAGGAAACTAGACTAGGCGGTGTGCCTGTGGTAAACCAGCAGTACTGTAACTTTTACATGGCACAGGCAGGTAGTTGCTACCTAATTCAAACCAGTTAACCAGAAAGATGAGTAATTTAGTCTTTTCTGGTCTTAATTTGTCGTGAGCAGTCATTTTAGATGACCACACATGGAGGCACAGGGCTAGCCTGTCTCATGGCTGCAGACCAGCCATAAATAAATCCATTCCCTGTGTTGGCCACTAGGGGGCATCGTTTCCCTATCATATGGAATAGCATATACCAAGCACAGCTGTGTGGCAAAGAGGCCTTGGTGTAACATCTGCACTGCTCTAAACATTCACTCTGACATTCAACATGTGTTTAAAGCACCAGATTTATTCAGAAGAACTTCAGTTAATTTTAAAAGCCCATTAGATACCACGGTGGCATTATTCACATTGTTTGCTAGATGTTCTTTGTGTTTGAATCGTGTTGAACAAAGAGGGAAAAAGGGAGCTGTTTTTTTCCTCACCGTGGGTGTTTTTCAAGTTTGAAATAAGATGCAGTCACTGCTTGTTGCGTGACGGGGGTCTACAGGCTTGTGGGTGTGGAAATAATGACACCATTAAAACCATTTTGTAATCTTTCCGCACGACAGGTTGGTGGAGATGTCCCCGAGACAAATTATCTCTTCATGGGCGACTTTGTGGACAGAGGCTTCTACAGTGTGGAGACCTTCCTTCTGCTGCTAGCTCTTAAGGTACACATGGGTTTCTGTCTACGGCTGAGCAGCACAACCAGCTCCTCTTAGTTGACACAGATGGAAGGATTGATCTTTTTAAAGTATTCTCAGTGTGTACATCTGCTGCGCTCCACAGGTGCGTTATCCAGACAGGATAACTTTGATCCGGGGTAACCACGAGTCCCGGCAAATCACCCAGGTCTACGGCTTCTACGACGAGTGCCTCCGCAAGTACGGCTCAGTGACTGTCTGGAGATACTGCACTGAGATATTCGACTACCTTTCCCTCTCTGCTATCATTGATGGCAAGGTGAGAGACATTGTTCACTACTTTCTTTTACCTTTTTGGAAATGTTTCTGTTTCTGATTACGCCTCTCTGTGCCGTTCAGATCTTCTGCGTGCACGGTGGATTGTCTCCCTCCATCCAGACACTGGACCAGATCCGGACCATTGACAGAAAACAGGAAGTGCCTCATGATGGGCCCATGTGTGATCTGCTGTGGTCGGACCCTGAAGGTTTGCACAGATTTGTGACACTTACTTGCACGTTTCTGATTTTTGAAAGTAAAAAAGCTTAGTGTAGACTGTAAGAAAAACAACATATATATATTTTCCTAACTTGTTTTGTTTCTGTCCTCCAGACACCACAGGTTGGGGGGTGAGTCCCAGAGGTGCTGGCTACTTGTTTGGGAGCGATGTGGTGGCCCAGTTCAACGCCGCCAATGACATCCACATGATCTGTCGAGCACATCAGCTGGTAATGGAGGGATACAAGTGGCACTTCAACGAGACGGTGCTCACTGTGTGGTCAGCACCTAACTACTGCTACAGGTACCGTAGGCTTATTTACATTAAACTCAATTAATAGTGGTGGTTAGTGTCATTAAGCAGCTGTTAGCAACACGTTGAAACGTTCAGCTTGTTCTCTTTAATTGTTGTTTGTGTCTGTGCCAAAAAGTTGCACGCCACAGTGATGATGGCATGTACTGTATGTTCTGTGCCACATGAAAGGAAGTAACACTCATTGCCAGCAGGTGGCGGTAATCAACAAATGTCATTTAAAATACACAGCGATGCAGCACCTGGGAACATTTGAACTCATTTAGTATGTAGTGTAAGAGCTACCTAGTTCATCTTAGGTGATGGTGACAAATGTCCTAACCAGCTGTTGGTCTCTCTTCTGTCAATCAGATGTGGCAATGTGGCGGCAATTTTGGAGCTGGACGAGCATCTACAGAGGGAGTTCATCATATTTGAGGCGGCGCCACAAGAGACCAGAGGCATCCCATCCAAGAAGCCAGTAGCCGACTATTTCCTGTGAAGTTTTTGAGCAGACAGCCATTTTTTTTTCTTCCTTTTATTTTTTTTTTTTTTCCCTCCTCTTCGAAATCTCCGCTACCATTTCACACCAGCTGCCCTCCATCCTGCTGCTGGACGGTTCTGTCAGTCTGAACTCTCAGCAGTTAGATAGAAAACCTGCCAAACCCTGCGAAGCTCTCCCGACAGCTTCGGCTTGAAGAGCTGGATTTCTTCCGCACTGCCCGAGCCTGACAAAGCAGTTACTGTGAAAGGTGTCAGGGCGGGGTGGATACTGGACCCGTGACTGTTGTCTCCTGTGTTCAGCTGTGTAAGATGGCCATTTTCTTTCTGCCCTCAGCCTCGTTCCATTACCATCTGTTGTCCTCCTCCTCACTCTGTGTAGATAAGCTACAACTCTCCCTTCCTGACTCTTTCCACCCTCTTAGCAATCTTTTTTTCTTTTTTTTTTCATGACAACCATTGTCATTTAGTTTTATAAGTATTTGGAGGGAGTTAAATGTTTTTCCTTTTTCAAAAAATGTGCAGATGTAGGAAATTTTACAATTTAATGAATTCCTTCAATGCATATGTTGTTCTCGATTATTTTCTTTTGTATAATTGTTGCTGCAAAGATTGAATACAAAATGCCCCACACCCTCTTCTCTTCCAATTATTTGCTCTTTTGTTTGTTTTTTTGTTGTCACCTGCGTTGCTATTTAACACCGGAACCAGAAATGTTAATGGCTCTCTACGGGAGTCACCATAGTCACCATTGTTTATTAATTCCTTTTAATCTACAAATCTCTGTAGGTCTGTCAATTTTGATATTGTGAGAATAAAGTTTTTGTATTAATGCTGATTCACTGGCTTTACTGGGGTTTAATGTCGCATGCAAACACTTGGGCACGAAGCCACGTCGGGGAAATTAAATCATGAAATCGCATTTATGTGATTAATTCTGGAGGACAACTGTGTGTGTGCTGATTAAATCCTGAAAACAAAGCATTATTAAAGGGGAACTACTGTTTTTTACAACCTGGACCTTATTATTGGCATAAAATACCATCGTTTACTCACCCATATAAACTAATTTGTAGCATATCCATATAGTGTGAGTGAATGGGGCACCGAAACACAGCCTCTAAATAACACATTTGATAACGCATAACGCATCTGCCGTGAAGCGAAACTCATTAATTTTACCAATATTTCGTTAAGATATGCTAGTGCTATTCCCCCAGTGTTACCTGTTGTCTTCATGATGTTTCTGCCCTGGATGATGTCATCTTTGAGTGCCACGCACACCTGCGTCGGTCGGCTGGTTTATCTGTAATTTGCAATCGCCATGGGTATGCGTGGCACTCAGATGACATCTCCAGACTCAATGGGGAATAGCACTAGCGTATCATAACAAAATATTGACGAAATTAACAAGTTTCACGGTAGATAATGCGTTATTTAGAGGCTGTATTTCGGTGCCCCATTCACTCCCACTATATGGATATACGCAGATCTAAATATCCTCTAAATAAGAAATACAAATCACGTGAAAGTTATATGGGTGAGTAAACGATTGCATTTTATGCCAAAAATAAGGTCCAGGTTGTAAAAAAACAGTAGTTCCCCTTTAAAGGAGCAAGGCACTTAACCATCTTTTCTAGCTGCTAACAGGTGAAAACAGTTCATGAATGAAAATTAATATTTTTCAAGATAAATAAGGCGAAACTAAATGTGGGTATTTACCAGTCACAGTTCCTCGTGACAGAGGACCCACTCACTTTCTCTCTCTCGCCGGACAAGTTTTCAAGGCTCGTTTTTCTAGCTCCCCTCCCATTTCCAAGTGCTCCAAAAATCGACCAACACCCGGAAGCGTGCGGGACAATTGTTTTTTTCTCTCTCGGCTCTTGCTCGGCACGGTGTACGCTTACAGGAGCGATAGCCCGATAGAGGACACACACACGCTCTGTAAACTGGTAAAAGTATTTTTTGTTTCATTTTCTGTTGTGTTTGCATAGTTAAAAAACAAATGTTTGCTTGTCCCCGCGTGTGAATATCCCGAGCCTCCATAAATTCGTGAATTACATAAAAAAAGGATTTTTTTTCAATTTGCTGACACGGTATATGTTTTTATTCTCGTATTTCTAACCCGAATAGACCCAAAGTTGCATTTATTGGCAGCGAATTGACCAAATAACTCGAATAAATTAGCAAAATCCTCCGTGAGTTTGTCTGCACGCCCCGTCTCGCAGTGCAGTTACCGATGCAGGCGTGCGTTGTCTGGCGACAGTGACGTGCGAGACTCCCGTAGGGAAATGGCAAATTTTATATTTAGCCTCGTTTCCTCGAACGTGCGTCAAGAAAAGCCGTACCCTCAGCACGAAGAGATAAGATTGTAGCTTCTGCTGATGAATTCGGCGAACAGGTATTACTGCAGAATGGCTTCAGGTGCGTGCCTCATGTCAATTAGTGTCGGGTCTAGCTTGACAGTTTAGTTTGGCAGTGATTTCAAGTAGTCGCTTCTTGAATAAACAGCTCCCTAGCAAGGCTTCCTTGTGTTTCTTCTTTAGTTATTTTGCTTTTAATCACAAATCGTGTTCTGCCATACGTTGCTCTTGCTGATTCATTTAGACAGGCCTTTCTGGTTTCAATAAGGGGTGTCACAACAGCATGGATTCATAGTGACTCCATTTTTTTTTTTTTTTTTTTTTTGCCATCAAATATTTTAACTTTGAGACAAATGAATGACCACCGTGTTTAATTTCCATTTATCAAATAGAATACAGGTATCTTATATTTCAGCTTGTCAAATGGGATTTTCTTTTCTAGTTTATTGTACTTTTTTTTTGTCGTTTGAACTTATTGAAAAGCTGAGATTTCTTTCCATCTTTGTGCGTGTGTTCCAGGTGAAAGAATGGACTCCCATAGTCAGGTCCTGGAAAGGTTGCGGTCAACGTTTCGCTCGGGCGTCACGGTACCCGAACAGTTTCGTCTAACGCAGCTGAACCGGCTCAAGTCCTTGATCAAAGACAATGAGGACAAGATTGTAGAGGCGCTGCACAAAGACCTTGCAAAGGTACAAGGCTGTGGCCTGACCCGACACACGGGTTGACGCATGTGTGGACACAAAACTGTTCAGCAACTCCCCAAGACATTATTGCGCAACTGAAGCTTAAAGAGTTTTCTGGTGTAGATGTTGCAATCTCGACGTCATTTCTAAGCCTGTCTAACTGTCTGAAAGTAAATGATTGCTCCGGGGAGTTCTGGTCCGAATCTGTCGTAACTGGCGCATTTCACGTATAAGACATGTTGTTGTTGTTGTTTGGTTACGCGCTAACTTACCTGTTTGATTTCTATCCCTGCACATCAGCCCAAATTTGAAGCCATCATATCTGAAGTTGACATGGTGATTAATGAGCTGGCCTACGCCATCGCTAACCTCACAAGCTGGATGCAGCCGGAGTATGTCAGCAAAAACCTGGTAGGTTCAACAATTTATTAAAACCAAGTGAGGTGTTTAATGGTCAGAGTGGTACTCCACATGGCAACTAAGCTGAATATCAGGTGTAAAGTCAACACCTTTAGTTCAATGAACGTCTAGGAGCTAAACGGTTCCTTCAGACTGTCTGCACGGCAACACCATCATGGTTTGAATCTCCAAGCACACTGCATTTAAAAAGAGGCGGAAAGCTTTATGAGTGCACCTTTAAAACACTTCTATTTCTTTATACAGGCCACGAAGCTAGACGATTGCTTCGTACGGAGGGAACCATTAGGGGTTGTGCTGATCATTGGGCCGTGGAATTACCCCCTGCAGCTCCTTCTCATCCCCTTGATTGCTGCTATTTCTGCAGGTACGAATCCACATTTGTTTGCACTGAAATAAACTTAGTAATGGAATGTAAAAGCTGTACCGACTTTAAGTTTAGGCGTATGTCTGGGCCATCAAAGCTTAGCCCTACAGGCAACTTCAGACGTGACAATAGAGTTGAGATTATTTCCCAGTAGTCAGACTCAAACACTTTTGTTTAAGGTATTTGCATGACACCTTGGAGCTGCGTTTTGTGCGTGCGTTGCTGTTATCGACTGGATTGTGTGTAGTTTCGAGTAAAGAAGAAATGATTTTGACAAGCACTTACGGTGGCTTTTCTTAGACTCCAGAGTCAGCAAGATTCTGCAGAAGGAACTGACTAATGCAGGAAACATCCCTTTTAAGCTGTTTTTTATAAGTGTCTTTTAAATACAGTTAGATTTTTGAGAATCTGTCTTCACAAGCTGAATTCAGATGATTCACGTTTGCTGATTTTTAAACAATCGCAGAAATGCTCAAATGCCGCCACTCTCAAATCGATCTCCTTCCTACGTCTTTGCTGACTGGTTGATGTCTCCCACTAGGAAACTGTGTGGTTATCAAGCCTTCAGAGGTCAGCGCCGCCACGGACGCTCTGGTAGCGGAGCTCATCCCCAAATATCTGTCTCAGGTAAAGCAACTTACAGACAAGAAATGCAGAGCTTGGTGAAGTGACTTTGATTCCTTAGATGCGACCTTTGATTTGACAGGACTGTTACGTGGTAGTTCGTGGTGGAGCAGAGGAGACCGTGGCTCTGCTGCAGAATCGATTTGACCACATCTTCTACACAGGTAAAGGTTTCTGGAAAGTCCTCTTTTAAAATGCAGACAGAGTCACAGGCCAGCTTGTTGGGCACGCCTTCCTAGTACTGGGCTGGTCTCCATTGTGTTTTCAGAGCTGTGTTAATTCTTCAAGGTGATGAACGCATTCCCTAGGGACCTTCATGCATGAAGGGGGCATATGGCTGCAGAAAGGCCACATTGAAGGGCGGCCTCTGTCTTTGAATAGTGACAATAGCTGGTGTTCAAACTGCACAATATGTCCCGCAGAGACCTATTATTATAAATGCATCAACAATCTTGAGCTATTTTCACTGCTTGGATGAAGACTAGACACAGGTCACTTGTAGGTATTTGCTTTCTACATGACACAGGACACGAGTTTCCCTTCGTTTCCGAAGTTGACGCAACCCTTCCCACTTTGGACCCTGATCTCTCCTTTAGGTTCTCAGACTGTGGCACGCAGCATCCTGCAGGCAGCCTCGGTCCACCTGACCCCAGTGACCCTGGAGCTGGGCGGCAAGTGCCCCTGCTTCATATATGGCCGGGTGAACATCACGTCGGCCGCTCGCCGCCTGGTCTGGGCCAAGTTTTTCAACGCCGGCCAGAGCTGCGTGGCTCCAGACTACGTGCTGTGCTCCAAGGCCACACGGGACGCCCTCTTGCCCGCGGTGCGCGAGGTCCTGGAGGACTTCTACAGCAAGGAGCCTCAGAAATGTGCCGACCTGTCTCGAATCGTGTCTCCCCGACACTGGAAACGTCTCATAGATCTGCTTGGGAAGACAAGTGGCAAGGTTGTCGTGGGAGGAGAGAGTGACCAGGAGGATAAGTATATAGGTGGGTTAAGGTGCCCTGCAGTAAACAGGGTTACCGTGATTCAGTCATCAGTGTAAGTTTGATTTTGTAGTTTATTTTTGATCTCCTCTTCCTGTGCGCCTCCCTCAGCTCCCACGGTGGTGGTGGACGTGACTGAAGAGGATGCCCTGATGGCGGAGGAGATCTTCGGCCCCATCCTGCCCATCCTCACCGTGGAGTCTCTGGAAGAAGGAATTGACCTCATCAATCGTAAAGAGAAGCCTCTGGCCCTCTACGTTTTCTCTGACGAGTCGTCTGTAAGTGAACACAGCTCTGCTAACTCCCTCCTCATCACTGTAAATGTTGTTTTTATCTTACACCATGTGCTCTGCTTCCTTTCTTTAAAAAAAAAAAAAAAAAAAGTTGGTAACAAAAGTCATGGAAAAGACCAGCAGCGGAGGATTCTGCTCCAACGATGGGATCCTCCACATGACGCTGCCCACCCTGCCCTTTGGAGGAGTAGGTAGGTGTGACCCGGGCTTAAAACTTCTCTAAGTCACAGGGGTTTCATTTTTTAATCTACTCTACTTACAAGACATCCAGCTGATAAAATGATCTGTTTTTTGGGCGTTTAACGGCAGTTGATAGACCAGCGTAAGTATTTGCTTCAAAAAAATACTTAAGTAAAAGTATTTAAAAAGTATCTCAGGAAATAGATGAAAGTAGCTTTATTGTCATTATACAGTTCACTTTCTCTTGCAGACAGCTTCTCTCTCTCTACAAGCTCATACAATAACGTTTAAAATGTTCATCAGCAATTTAACAAACATTAAGCTAGCTAACGTCAGTAGCTACTTTACATACCGCGACGTGCTTCTTCATGTTGAAAGGTCGTGATGTAATTTGTTCGCGGTAAGCGCAACAAACATTTAAACTGAAACGTGTTTCTCCAGTTTCCTTCTGCATTGTATGGATTGTATGGCATGACGTAGTACAGGCATGGCAACATGATTAAGACAAACCGTATGCGAATCAGCAGAAATTTATTTTATTTTCTCAGAATTTTGAAAAAAATAAAATAAAAATCAGCTGAGGTAAGTAACGAGAGCATCATAAAAGTACAATATTTGTCCTTTTAAATGTATTGGAGTGAAAGTAAAAGTATCCCCCAAAAATAATACTCAAGTACAGATACTGAAAAACTGTACTTAAGTAAAGTACTCAAGTAAATTTACTTGGTTACTGTCCACCACTGATTACCGCTAACTGGCTGACGTTGGTGACATATCTGTGAGCGTCGTATTTTGCAGTAAAGTGTACGGTGGTATCTGAGCTGTTCGTACATGATGCATCATGACTAAGCACAATATGAAATGTCACTTTATGCAAAACAAATTGAAAAATTATTTGAACTACACACAATGATGGTCCTTTTCAGGAAATGTAACTGTAGACAGTTGAGACAAATCAGCATGTAGTTTAGTATTTAACTAATACTTCCTCTTTAAAGAAGAAATTCAAAAGTGCACTGTCATTTTCAGGTTATATAATGTAAGTAAAGGTAATTGTTACAATTTTAAATGCAAAGTTTAGATTTTAATCCGTTGAACTCACTTTTATTTTTTAAAGTTAGCCTGGTGAATTAATTATGGAGGTTGTTTAAATTGCTGCAGACAAATATAGCTCTAATGGATACCTCAAATGTGTAGTCCTACATCCAATCAGGCTAGCTAGCTTTGAGGCTAGCTTCTCTTAAGATGTGACTTCATAACTTATTCATTATACTTGCAGCCATTTTCAAACTGATCTGCATCTCTCCTTGCATCTTTTCATATGTGCGCTTTAATCGTTTTCACTTGTCCGTCCAGGGGCCAGTGGCTGGGGCAACTATCACGGCCGCTGGGGCTTCGAGACGTTCAGCCACAAGCGAGCCTGCATGCTGCGCGGCTGGGCTTTGGAGAAACTAAACGGCCTGCGCTACCCGCCTTACACCGAGGATAAGCTGAGCTGGCTGCGCTGGACCGCCTCACCCAAAAGCTGCTCGATCATGTAAAAGAGGGAGGCAGGGGGAGAGCGTGTGTGTGTGTGTTTGTGTGAGAGAAAGATTTTTATACCGTAGGCTGGAGTGTGAATGAAACAAGTTTTATCAACCTGTTGGGAAGGTTGTGCTTGTGTATATCTGTGCCTCCTAAACAAACCTATGGCATTGTGTAATAATCATGATTCTTATTTTATATCTAGTGATTTTTTTAAAGATAACCTATGCTGTATTTTCTCCTAACGTTTGTCCACTTTTATCAACAGGGTCCTTAAAATACACTCACATTTATTAAATGTCTTAAACCTATTGCACATGAATTTCTTTACACGGTTATTTTGTTTTTAACAACCTCACTTTGTAAGTCTTTCAGTCCGCTTTTTGTCTTTTTTGTCCTCTTGATTTCTTGCCTTTTAATGTTTTTTCATAAAATAATGTAAATAAACTTTAAATTTAATGGTTTTCTTTCTTTAAAAAAAAAAAAAAAAAATCCAAACATGGATAAAGATGTGCAGCAAAAACCCTGAATAAAAAAAAAAGTCTTAATGATGAATGATTCTTATTACCAGGAGAGGGCGCTGTTTGATTTTGAAACTAAGGCGGTAGATGTGGAGTAGTTGCACAGTTGGCAAACCAGGGGTGTTGAACTCATTTTAGTTCAGGGGTCACATAAACCCAGTTTGATGTCAAGGGGGCCGGACCAGTAACACGATGGCGTACTTACCTATGAATAACGACAACTCCAAATGTTTCCCTTTGTTTTAGTGCAAAGATGTTCATTATGAAAATGTTTATATTTAATAAACGAATATTAAAAAGACAACTCTCTCTCTCTAAATGTGTGTGTATATATATATATATATATATATATATATATATATATATATATATATATATATATATAGTTCTAGGTCTCAGTGTTGTGTTATGTCCACACCTAAATCTGTGTGAACCCTTGGAATAGCAATGACTTTTATTGGAAAAAATTGCAGTTCATTTTTGCAATTTGCAAATTCATCCTGCGGCCCAGATCAGACACTCTGGCGAGCCAGTTATGGCCCCCGGGCCGTATGTTTCCCCATGAGGAATCAATAGGAAGAAGAACATGAGAAAGTGAATTGTGATCATATTTATTACAAATATGAGATATCAAATACAAGGTCTGTCCACTCATGATCTTCAACAGGGAAGATACAAAAAAAAAGGTCTAAACTAAACCATCTCCTCCTGTTAAATGACTCATGTAGACTACAGTAACTCCACCAGTTTGCTTTTACACTGTAAAGACTAAAAATCAACTCTACTGAAATACTGTAGTTTACATCAGAGGTGATGGGAGTTGAATCATATGTGTACATGTTGTAAAAAATATCTGCCTTCTACTTCTTAGGCCTCATTAAATCACATTTATGTTACTCTCTGATGAACATGATGAACGTGTGTGTCGACTAGGGGAAGAAATAACGGTTTACGGAGAGAAGAGAAACGCCACAAAGGCCGGGTCTCGCTTTAAGGGTTTGACGGGGTATTTGATCCTGAAGTAGGAGCTTGCAGATCTCAAGACAGGTCTGCTGTGGTGAGTTCATGGCTCTGGCTTGTACGAAGAGGGGGGGTTGGATCCTGGAGAGGTCTGCTCGGGGGCCGCGGCCTCCGTCTGCGGCGCCGGGCTGGCCGTAGCCGCAGGCTCTTTCTGCACCAGCTCTGGCTCATCCTGGCCCGCCTGGGGAGGGTGGACCAGGACCCGGTCGATGATGCCGAAGTCCTGCGCCTCCATGGGGCTCATGTAGCGATCCCTTTCCATCACGCCCTCTGAAAGACGGAGAGAAGTTACCATCTGTGTGCCACCTGGCCTGCAGGGTTTTATTTTAATGAATCACTGCTCTAATCCTGCTACAAACATACCGATGGTTTCAAGCTTCTGCCCCGTGTGTTTGGCGTAGATGTTATTGAGCTGTTTCTTCAGCTTCAGGATCTCCTCGGCCTGGATAGCAATATCCGTGGCCTGACCCTGGAAACGCAAAACTCTGAATGTTACTTTTTTGGAGAAACCTCTTTTGATTTGACTTGATTTCAGCTCGGTATTAAAAGGCTTCGTGGAGCCAAGCGTACCCTAGCGCCTCCTGAAGGCTGGTGAACCATGATGCGGGCATTGGGCAGTGAATGCCTCATCCCATTCGTCCCTGCTGCCAGGAGCAAGCTGCCCATGCTGGCTGCCTGGCCAACACACCAGGTGGAGATGGGATTAAGTATGTACTGCATAGTGTCGTAAATTGCCAGGCCTGCTGTCACCACACCACCTGGAGGAGGAGGAGAGGGAGAGAGGCTCGTTTAAGTGCTCATAAATATGGAGGATTATTATTTTACCCAAAATGAAAATGGTAGGACACATTTGAGATGAGTTGCAAACCCAAAACCTTTACAAAAGAAATAAAAGAAGCTAAATTTTACATTTTTCCGAAGTCAGTAATCACCAGAGCCGTTTCTTTCCATAAAAAGATTAATAATGTTTTTCTGTTGTCATTTGTATCCGATCACTCCCTCCTGACTGCTTGCTCTTCTTCATCAGGCGTGTACACTTCAGCGGCTTGCAAAAGCAAAGGCGCGCCGGTCAGCGCTGACTTTGAACCTACCAGGACTGTTGATGTACATGTGGATGGGCTTGTTGTTGCTTTCCGACTGTAGGAAGAGCAGCTGGGCAATAACCAGACTGGCTACGGAGTCGTCAATCTGAGCAGATGGGCAGGAGAAGAGAGCGAGACCATTAATCACTCCGAGAAGGCGCTTAGTTCACTCGATCAATCTCAGCAGCCGGGAACAGACTTACAGGACCCATTACACAAATGATTCTCTCCCTCAGGAGGCGAGAGTAGATGTCGTACGCCCGTTCACCTCTCCCCTGGAAAACACAACAAATGAGGCAGATTGTTTTTTTTTTGTTAAACTTAAATAATGAGCATTAAAGTTTTCACTCATGTGGGTTTTACATCACAAGACGTTCACAGTAGTATAGAGGCTCTCTTGGTTCTCGCCTCCTACTGGAAATAATGCATTTAAATATCAACCTAAAATATGATTTGACAGAACAACAGCTAATAACTGCTGAACCACAGCCATTGAAAACCTGCATTCATGTGCATTTATATTGCAAATTTTGCTAAATGTGTCCGGATTTGTGCAACGTTTAGATGAAATAACACCCTTAATATTCTGCTGATTTCATTGTATTAATTTAATTTACTACAGGCACTGTGAAGCTGCAGGAAAGCACAATTTTTAAGCTCACTGTGCCTGGGGTAATGACAACATTTACGTATGTGTGATGATCAGTTATCATCGCCGGGTTTGTAGAGTGAAACTTAATCGAAGAAGTCGTCGTAAACTTTGGACGTACTTGAAACTATTTTAAAAAGGGAGTTTAATCAGTTTGTCTCCATGTTTGGACCCAAATACAGCTGTTTGTCACAGCTGGTTTACAAAACATTTAAACAAAACGACCAGACTTTGTTTACATGTCATCTAAAATCTTCCACTTTTCTTCTAGCTGTGAGCAGCTCTATCATTTTTGCTTTGTGAGACAAAAGGTCACGCTAACATTCAGCAAAAATGGAGCGTTTACTCGCTGACTGAGCAGGTGGTTTCAGAGTAAAGACAACAGGATTGACTGGAGGTTTCTGTGAGGTATTTATACACTCCTTGTGAAGTGGCTACAGGCACAACATCGTCTCACTCACCGTCTGCTCCACGACTATCGGAATAAGAGGACTCCTCCATACGGGACTGTGGTGGACGCACCTGCTGTGTTTCAGTGTCAGCCCACCGATCTGTAACGCTCTCTGAAACACAGAAATATATATATATATATACCATTTAAAACATGTCATACTTAATTAAAATGTTATGGGATAAAGAGCCGTCTCCAAAAACGGAGAATTTACTTCTGGACTTATGACACTGTCATGCGCAAAAGTTTACAACACAAGCTGCATAAAAATGTATAAAAACTGAATGTGTAAAAACTGAATAAAGTCCAAATAGAGGCATTTCTTTAGTGTTATAAGTAAACTTCAGAGTCTTTAAGTTAAAATGCAACGTTTGTCAGCTCTACACTTCTGCCTGTATTTATAATGTACTGCATGCAGCATTACATCATGCTAACGTGTTATAATCAAACAAGTAGGGTGAAAAAGACACAGACTGACTTTTGTCAAGTTATATTTGTTGTATTTCGACTAACTTTCTGGCCTGTCAGTAATGTTACGTTATGGAACTGGTAGATTTAGAGGTGATGCCTAAAAGCAACGTTACACAAGCTGCTAGCTTACAGAGAGTTCAACACGACAGGCAGCGGTAACAACCGTTAACATCGATTTCATATAAAATGTATTTATAGTTTGACGTTTGCTGACATTCAGTTTCACTAGAAAAGATTTAAGTACTCACTCGTAACAGCATTTTTGAAGTATATTAGGTTTAACTCCCCCCTTCGTGTGACCCCAACTACACCGGAAGCATTTGACAGTGACCTTTGAACCGAGTTTTCTTCTTCGTCAGTTATTTGTCAGTAGGCAAAAAGCAAAATGGCGCGTTAGTGCCACCAACTGGTCTTTTCTTTATTGACAGCACGAATTCTAGTAACAAAATGCTAACACACAAGAAAACATGAAGGAAAATACACTTCAACATATATTAAACTTTTTACTTTCATCGTGTAAGTGCACATGCTCTATAAACAAAACTGGCAAAAAATGTTTTTGTTGTTTAACTTACATTTGTGAATATGATCAGATTTTAAAATAAAATAAAAATGATTCAGGAAAAGAAAAAAAATAAGGATTTCATTGGGAAATGGTAATAACAACTCTAGATACAAGGTTATAATCTTGTAGATTTTGAAAAACCAGTTTGTTAACTAGTTTCTGTATAAAACATCCCCATTGTAATATCAATAGGGACGTTCTAGACAATTTCCCACAAATATGAAGCTTGCAGGTTACATAATATAAATAATGTAACCACGTAACCTGCCAAGCTGGTCGATGTCAAAGTTCGCATGGCTTTCAATTGTATTCAAGTTCAAAACTATATTAATTGTGTTCATTCTTCTTCTCAGTAAACTGTGCAAATATTCATCTCAAACATTATGTGTAAGCGAAATTAATCTTTGAAACATTTAAGGATTACTCGGACAAACACGGATTTACAAAAATAGATGGAGGAATAAAGTTTTCTGTTTCATGAGCACAGAACTGGAATCTGAAATCATCCACCTAGTTTGTTTTATTGTTGACTTTGTTTGTGTATTTTTAATGAATATAAACTTCACATGAAAACACAAAACTTTGAAAAGGATCAAAAGAACAAGATTTTATGTACATGTTAAATGAACTTCCAGTTGATGCATTGACCACGTTGAGACATGCATTTCCCAATGTAAAATAAAGTTAATTAATTTACTTATTATTATCCGTTTTTGTCACCTGTCGTAGTCTTTCCGTTTGATTGATGTTTCACCGTTATATTAAATTATCAGACGTTGCCATGTGTGTATGTAATTTTGCTTTTTGTCTTATTGTTGCCATGTTTGTATAATTTAACTTACTTAACTAAACGAATAAGCATTTTATTTTGAAAGCTTCGGCCGGAAGACGCGTTCTCGCTTACAGCCCAGTCCTGAAACACTGGGCTTTCTTCTTCTCGACCAGTGGCTGTTACCAGTCCCTGTTATTTGGACCCAGTCATGTCGAACAGCAGCGCCGCCAACAGCAGTTTAGCCATCGCCCAGAAGGCGGTGAAACAGCTTCGTCTGGAGGCCAGTGTCCGCCGGATAAAGGTGAGAACATCCCGGTTAAAAACTCTCTGATCAACTTTTAACGCAAACTCTCTTGCGCGAGCTCTGAAGAAGAGTATCTCGAGCTTTAATGGGGCGCGTGAGGCGACTAATTAACCTCGGTCAATTAACGCATTTACAGTTTAAAACTCATTTTAAAGCAACAGAAAGTGTTGTTATATATGTTAAATTACTTAAAATGTATATAAATGTCTGTATGCTATAAATAGTATATAAACTATGAAGAAATTAGCGTAAATAATTAAACAAAAATCTTATTTACTTGATAAACTAAAACAAAACAACATCCATTGGCGTTAATAATTCTACTAAAGCAGCAGACTTTATTTTACATTTCGTGTTCTAGTCACTATAAAGCCTTTCACAGTGTAGTTTCCTGGTGAGCTGGGGCAAAACAGACTTTTCTCTGCCAGTGTAGCACAGTGATAGCTTTGTTGATTGTGCAGCTATGTGACTGGTGTGATTGTTGGGTGGCTACTTATTTTAGAACAGAAGTCATACTAGTTTTTCAAGTATGTGTGTGTGTGTGTGTGTGTGTGTGTGTGTGTGTGTGTGCGCGCGTGTGTGTGTGTAAACGCACTTGTGATTAGTTACAGTCCAAACTGCAAAAGATCTCTTTTTTTTCTTTCTTTTTTTTAGATAGATAGAAGAGGTATCAGATGTGTCCAGTTTGGTAGCTATAGATATCTCATAGTAAACAAAAGTGGACGATGTCGTTTGACACACTGTGGATAAGTGTATAAATGTCCCACAGAGATTCACAGATATGCAACGGGGTAGTTTTAGCACCTGTGAGATTTCACACTTTGTTCCTTCAAGTGTAAAATTAGACTTGGGATTTTATTGCGCCTCTGCAAAGTCAGGTATCTTAATAAGACATTATTCATCCCACATATGGGAAATTTCCTTGTCACAGAAGCTCAGAATTTGGATTTCCCATATGTGGGATGAATAACCAATGTCTTAAGTCTTATTAAGCTACCTAAAGACAGGTTTAAAAAAAAAAAGACTAAAGACTGAAGCAAAAGTTCAACAAAAGCTTCAGCCAGAAGAGTGTTTCAGTTCAGGAATGATCTTTGACACTGGACATGGAAATCGTTGGGTCAAGGCTGATGTGTGCTAATGCTTTTTTCTGGAGAAGGGTCACATGGCATGGGCATGAAAAATCAGGGAAAGACCCAAAGTGACTGGCAAGAAAAAAACAAAATCTTGGTGCTTTTGTCATTTCTGAACATTTCAGTTTTTCAAGTAGAACATAAAACGAAGCGAATGTGCCAAAAAGTGCTGTTCTTCGTATGACCAAATCCAGCCGACTTTACAGCAGAAATAAACATATTTATTGAATTTGGCGAGATACCAACCTGGCGACAGCGGGGGGCGCCACATTGACCTTAAACACTGCCCTTCGGAAATCCATCTTAATATACAAGAAGTGGTCCGGACGAAACTGCAGTTGCAAACTGAAGCAGCAGCGGAACAATGTATGTCTTTGCTAAAAGCGGCTAACTTTAGAGTAGATCATAGTCGTTCTAACAGAACTGAGGCTTCCTTTTGTTGGTTTTGTACATATATTGTTTTATCTGTAGTCAGGAAAAAGGTTGCAGTTTTCTTAAAGAAAGCTTTTTGAACCATGCTTTGCCTTGTCCTGTCCTGCCCGGGTTAGGTACAAAAAACTGTAGCCTCCAAAATGATCATAAAAGCTGCCTTATCATCACGGCAACTTTCCTCAGGAACCAGGAACCTTGCACCCAGAAACGGTTGCTCATAACATCCTTTATTTAAATTAACTCTTACATTTTGAGCAAAATATGGTCAACAACAGCAAGGCTTGAATCTCATGGACGCTTACAGATGTTGCACTGATTCTTGTACTTTGCTCAAGTATTGGGTTGTAAAGTCTCCTGCATTATCACCACGTACTCTATTGTACTGGAGCATGTCGTTGTTAAAATTATGCTGGAAATTCATACAACCAACAGTTTGAAGCGTTTTTTAATTAGGATCCTGGGTCCCTTGGGTTGAAATGTAGCCTTAATTAAATTATCTGCATTTGTCACCTTCACCTTCTTCTTGTGTTCCATTACATCTTGCTATGTGTACCTGCTAATCAAGCGAATAGGGACTGTAATCAGCTGAAGCTTGCACAATACTCAGTTTCTTCTTTGTGCATTTTCAGGTTTCTCAGGCCGCTGCTGAACTGAAGACCTTTTGTTTGCAAAATGCCCACAAAGACCCTCTTCTCACAGGGGTGCCCTCCAGCGATAACCCATTCAGGCCTCCCAAATCATGTGTCCTCCTCTGAGGTGCGAGGGGTTAAAAATTCTTAAAATAGCTTCTTTCCTTTCCTTGTGATACTGTTTTTACCGTTTTCTACCACTGCACCGCTTGCAAAGCACAAGACACCCCTGCAAATTTGTTCTTGTCTTCGTAGGGCTGTGAAGGAGTGCGAAACGCTCAAGCAGACGCCCGATCGCTCCAGCGTGGATTTCTGTCATGTGCACTGCTGCTGTTGAAGATAAAGAAGACCAGCCTTTTACGAATGTTGCCCAGAAATTATACAATAACCCTCTTAATTTGGTTTATGTTTCTATGACATTTGTTAGCAACACATGAAGAAAGACTGAAAGATCCTCTTTGTTCATCGCATTGGCATTTCCTTCCAAAACAGCAAGCACAATCAACAAACTGTTTACTATCATCTCATTTTGACACACACACAGGAGACTAAATGATAAGTGATCATCCCTGGTTATTTTCTTTATCAGCTGTATCTCGGATTTTGCATCTTGTTTTAATGTAACAAACTATATTAATCTGCAACAATTTGTTAATCGCTTCATTAGTACGTCAGCAAAAAGTTAAGTGGTAACTATTCTGATAATGGATTCATGTCTTTAGTGCAAAGATTTGCTGTTTTGGATTGTTGATTGAGTGAAACTAAAATTAAAATTTTGCACAGTGAAGTTTTTTAACTTCCTGTTATATAATGAAAACATAATAAAATACACATTGTTACCAAATGTGCCAATTTTTTACCCATACATGTTATCATTTACAAATAGCTTATTGTCTTGCACGTGTATCACATTATTAAGGTGTTACTTTATATGTATATTATTTGAACACATTAAATTATTACCACAAAGTTTTTTGTTCTGTTTTTAATCTCTTGGTGTTTATTTTTATTTACCTGAATCGGCAGGAAGTCATGACGTATTGTTTACTTGCGTTTACGCCGTGGCCGCTTTGCGTCGACAGGGGGCGCTGTTGCCGCGGCTTATCACGCCGATGCCCGGTCTGCCTCCAGCAGAGAGCAGTGCGTGGTTGGATGTGAGCGCCACCGACCTGTCTCTACTTCCAGATCGAAGATGGCGGTCTCGGTGTTCCCAGGCGTGCGGCTCCTCTCCATTGGAGACGCGAATGGAGACATACAGCGACACTCAGAGCAGACGCCCTTGCGGTTAGAGGTGAAAACCTCACAGGACGCTGCCCTAATCAATCTCTCCAATGGTGAGTTCTCCCCGCGGCTGCCCCTTGCATGGTCGGCCTCTCTTAACTGCTAACGCTATGCAGTGCTAACGCTTTTACGGCTAATCTGGTTAGCCGCTAAGGAGCTAGCCCATCTTGAGAGACCACGTCGCCTCCCCCTGTTTGTCACGAGGGAGACGTTAAAACCAGAATTTTCGTTCGTACGTTGGCTTTTTCTTCCCCGGGCGTGCTAACTTTATGCTAACTGTATATGTTTTTGGAGACCACAACACAAATATAGCTAAGCCCAAACAACGTAGCTTAGTTAGTCGCATCAGTAAGCAGCGCAGCTAAGTAATGTGTACTTTAATGCTAGTTAAACAATGCCAGGCTTCAGCAGTGATGCGCTAACGTGCGGCACCCGCTCACATCCAACGAGTTTTGCCCTTGAATAAAATTTCCTCTTATAAGCCTGTCTGTAAATGAACACATGCGTCCCGCGTAGGCTCGTTCGTGTGTTTAGCTTTTGTACTAGCTTTAATTAATTGTTTTGGGGCTCCGGAGCAGAGGGCATCACTCCTGACCCGCCGCTGAGCGCTGCGGTCCGGACGGACGGCCGTTACCGCCGCCGCTATGTGTTTAGCCGTTAGCCGGTTCAATTAAATAAAAAGCACTTTTTCAACTTTTAGAGCTTTTTTTTCCGGGGGTGAATCAGGGGGATAGAGCATGTCTTGGGATTTACGGCGGCGTAGCGAGGCCGGGCCCTCATTACTTATGCATTCATCTTTGTTATCATTGGAACAAAGGCCGGGTCCCCGCCGCCCCCTTCCCTCCTGTTGGGAGGCAGCATCAGAGCCGCTCCTCCGCGTCTTTTCACCGCATTCAATGGGATGTCCCGCTGAATAGAAACGACCGCGCTGCTGGCCTCCTCTACTGTGATGCGAAAGTTAAAGAAAGGCACACGTTATTTGAAAAGAATTCAATGCAGACTTTTGAAGTTTGAGCGCATAATACAGAAGGGGAGGGTTATTTTTGTTATTTGGAAAAAGTGCCTCTAAAAAATACACAGTTAAAGTGAAAATACTTAATCCACATCATATTGTGGAGCTTAAGAAACCGTACATGGTTATAGAAAGGCACTATTTGCATTACAAATTCACTTGCCAGTTCATTAGGTACTCTAGTAACAGCTTTATGGTGGTCAGTATTTGTTTAAAATAGTTGAATTACCTCCTTTCATATGTTGTTTTAACGTAAAATGAACACAAGAACAGTCTTGAAGGGGGATTTAGTGCATGATTGTTATAATTAGAATGCATTTGTTTTCCCTAGTGTACCTAATGTTTTGGTAAGTGGGTGTATTTGCATTAAGTAGTCAGGGACTTTGCAGTTCCTCATCCCTCCTTCCTAAAGTAAAGAGTTATCCTGAAGGAAGTCCTGCTTCCAACTCATGTCCCTGATGAGTTGGAGTTTTTGCAGCAATACTTCCTCAGCTGTAGTGACTGGCAGACACGCGTGATATTTCCTACACCCATACACCAAATTTCGAGCATGTTTTAAACTTTTAAACTGAGCGCCCAGCAGTGTCGCAGCAGTACTTCCTTCACGGAAGACGGCACGTCTCTACATGCCCTGTCTTGCTCTTCTGGGCGTCTCACGACTACAGGTGATCAGTCTCTTCCAATTAGAGGGTTTCACAATCTCTATTGGACTAATCATTGCAGTTGCTCATTAGAACGACTTTCCACTTGACAGCAAAGGAAGTTAACATTAAGGACATACTCTGATTCGTCTTATATAACAACAAATTCCAAGGTCAGAATGAATTATTTATCAGGGTGCGGCCGTTCTGTAGGCAATCAAAGCCGATCCATGATAGCCGTGCGTGCGCCGACCCTGTCAAACCGGGAACACGCTGTATGACGGTGATGTAGAGCCCCTATTACTGCATTTGTCCCTGTTTGTCAGGCGAGCTGCTAAAGTCGGGAAAATGTTGATTGTCAAAGACGACAGCTGCACTGAGTCACTTAGTTCCAGATACCGTCGGGACAGAAGGCTCTTCTCTCTCACGGAAATGCAGACGTAAAGGAAAGAGAGGGAAATCTGTTCAACTTCAGCTTAGTGGTATTTAACAGAAATGTTTTTCTTATAATTGGGTTTACATGAAAATAAATGAACCCATATTGTCTTTAAAGGGCATGTCCACTAATTTAACACATGTCAGTTTGTCATAATGGTATCGCCGTGTGAAAAGTACCTTAGGGCGTGACGTTGCCTTACCATGGGCTTGAGATGACAGATTTATATCAGAAAGGCTGTGTAACAAACTAGAGGTGTGAGAGTGGAAAAAAAAAAAAATTTCAACTTGATGCACACATAGAGACTAAAATTCAGGGAGTCTGAGCCTCTGCTGCTTTAATCCTTTAGTCATCTTTAGGCAATACCAAATTGGTGCACTAGTCATTAATTGTGGTGTTTTGGTTTTAGTCCACTTACTACTTACTCATTACAAAAAAAAGTTACGGTTTAATTGAAAGAATCTGCATCAATCGTCTTAGTTTTTTTCCCACCAGTAAAAGTGTTATAGTATAGCACAAAATTTGACTTTGGTCCAGTCCCGTGTAAAATTGTGTCTGAAAAAAGCTTTCTGGTTTGCAGCCCATGAGGAAGCCATAAGGTGATAAGCCTGCCCCCCTGGCTGGCTTAAACGTCTACATGTACGCTTAAATTCCTGTGTATATTCATTGCATGACCATAAAAGGCGTAGAGCCCCTATGGAAAGGGGCGTGGGGAGCACCTCCTGTAAAGCTACAGGCATCGAAGCACCCCATTTGGAGCGAGGCTAAAACCTTTCACCATACAGGCACGGTAAAATGGACCATCTGTTCCTTAATTTGAGCTTGGACTTGGAAGACACATTCTGGGGGGGACACATGGGATTCGCATTAACTGGTTAAAAGTGCGTATAACGCCGGACCTTTAACATCCTCCCCGCCACTGCTTTTAACCTGGATCGTCTGTGTCGTCACTGTGATGGCTGTTTAGCTTTCATTCTTATGAACTGTCATGTCGCTCGTCCAGCAGCGTAAGTGGTTTGGAGGAAAACCCGTTTGAGGTGCGTGGTTGGCTTTCCTCCCAGAAGATGCATCTCTCTAAATCTGAAGCACTGCTCTCAATCCCTTAATAGATGCTGGATTAGCTCGTGCCGCTTTATGAGTGCGCTGGGCCTGCTGCACAACCAGGATGTTTTCACTGCCTGGAGAAATATTTGCATAGCGCAGTTTTACTGAAGGGATTCTGTGAGGCTTGTTGAGGTGCTGTTCCTGAGTTTTATTGCTTGGACTTTTGGGCTATATTTGCTTATTTTTGCTTATTTTTGTGTATGAAATCTAGAAAAACATGACATTAGTGTTTTTAAACTAGGCTTAGTTGTAATATCTGCTGCTGTCAGCACCCAGTCTTTCATTTCTGCACTGAACAAAATATTCCCCCACCCAGAGGCAGTAGTTATTACAGTAGAGCTTTTTCTAAAGAGTATCTCGACCTTTTCCCGCTGGTTGTTCCTGCATAAAAATATAAATACGTGTGCATACTGCCTTTTGTCACTTTCCCCAGGTAACTAGCTTGTTAAACAGTGGGGTTAGAGAACTACAAGGCTGCTCATTGTGTCTCTAGACAATAACAAGAGTAGAAGAATTAAAACTGTATTCAGCCGCATGTCTCTGCAGTCCCCTGTAGACAACGACCTACATGCAAAGCAGAAATGTAAATGCGCGCACTGATATCATCAGCAGGTGCATCGTGATCTCACGTAGACGTTTGTAGGACTTTTTATAAAAGCGTTATCATTGCATATTGGTTCCTGTAAATTTGCCATTTATCAGGCTTTTAAAAAGGCCACATTTCTTCGTTTTTTTTTTCCTTCTCGAGGTTCCTCTGCGCCGTGCGTGACGAGCAGAGGGACATAAAGAAGCTGAAGCTGCATTGTATTCAGCTCTCCCACACAGGACCGGGTTGTGTTAAAGCAAAATTATCAGCTAAATGTGTGAGTGGGGGCTAAAAAACACTCACTTTGCCTGTCACGCAAAATGCTGACAGGCATTCATAATTTAAAAATCATTTGTATCCATTAATTAGCTCTTGCTAATGATTTTGCTCAAGGCGTTTACTGTGGCCGAGGCACCGACACGTTGTAATCTCCGGATTTGTCCTCTGTGATTTTATCCATGAAAGCAGACTTTCATCAGCAGTACCACGCTGGGGTTTATTTTTATTTTTTATTATTTTGAGAAATGCAAGTGTAGTCTAACTCTTTCCATGATCTCCCTTTCTTTCCAGGAGAGGAGGCGAGTGTGTTCAAGTGTTCGGTTTCCAGGGATACGGAGTGCAGCCGCGTGGGGAAGCAGTCATTCATCATCACACTGGGCTGCAACAGCGTCCTGCTGCAGTTCTCATCACCTGCAGGTACACACGGACACCCAAGTACAATAAGACTCTTACGAGCTACAAAAAAAAAAAAAGCACTTGGGAATGACTTGTTTTCTTTGCAACAGCCGGAATTGATCTTGTAAATACACAAACACAACGCTCTGAAACTAATGCCACACAAAGAGTTTGAATCTTGTGTGTCTTTACTGAACACACACGTTAAACATTCATATTGCTGGTGGGAACAGTAAGTGAACCCTTTGAAATGCATGAACCAAAGGAAGTTTGAACAGTTTAACGAGCATTTCTGTTGATTCAATAGGAAACTGAGTCAGCTCAGTCTTCATTATCTGAAGATTTCCTTTAAGCCTTTTGCTTCCACTCTGGGCTTTTTCAAAACCTCAGTGCTGTAGTAATCTTTGCTGGGGTTGATTTAACTGTGGACTGATGAATATCTAAACTCAGAGGTTTCTGTTTCTGGTTTTACGCAAACCAACCATTCATAATGGGAAATCCTCTTAGTTCTCTTTTCTTTTTCTGCTTCCTGTCAACTACAAACTCAGAATTACTAATGCCCCAGTGTCACTTTCTGTCAGGCCAAGTGCAAGCAGTTAAATTTCCGGACAAGTTCTGCGTTTTTATGGGCTGCTTAAGCAGGAACCTGATGGTTTACAAGGCAGACGTGGTCTCTTTCACTCAGCTGTTTTATTTCAACTAAACTGCCTGTCTTCTATATCTTCTTTGTGTTTATCGGTGGCTAAACACACCAATAAATACAGATCCTCAAACTGCGTGTCTTAGAAATGCAGTGGCGTTATCATACTGTCAAAAATTATAAAAAGCATACTCCCTGCCATAGCAACCTGGAGGATAAGAAGCACGGCATTAATCAGTTCACAATGTATGATGACTTGCATCGGTTGCTAAAAAATGAAGTTGGCTTTTGATAACGTAAGAATAAATAAAAACCTTGGAATTCAACAAAACCAACTCGATGTGTTTGTGCTCTGCTTCAGACTTTCAGTCCTTTTATAACCTCCTGAAGAACTGTCGTGGACATTTTAATGAGCACTCAGTCTTCAGCGAGAGGACAGAGGAGTCCTCTGCTGTACAGTATTTCCAGGTAAGAGGAACACGCACACAAACTGGTCCAAACTAGTCTCGATGATTCTCAAGAAAATTGTTTGTCTCTCCAATTTCATTATTTCAAGATTGAATCTTCGCCGACTATAATTTTTTTTGTTTGGAACTGCGAGGAGTCATTAGACGAGCCCTTTGGGGACGCTGAATGCAGAGCTGCCCTAGAAATTATTGCCTTTAGATCTTTTCTTGGTTGAGAAAAAACGGATATTCAGTATAAAGAAACATACATAAAGATGTCCTCATTTTACAGGGGGCAAGCTTTCAATACATGGCAGGGCAGTCAAGGCATAATATCTGTTTAAATGTTTCCTTATTCGATCCTTATGTCTACTGAGGCTCAGATTAGATTTTAACCTGCCGTATTTTTCCTCTCGTATAAATAAAAGTCATTGACATAGATATTTGATTGTAAAATTAGATGAAAGATCATTCCACACTGACTCTGAAACGTTTAGATGTTTTTGCACTTCCTTGTCGGTTATGTCATTGCCTTGCACAATATGGACTTCATGTAAATGCATCACCGATTTCTTTTATTGTGTTATAGTTTTATGGCTACCTCTCCCAGCAACAAAACATGATGCAGGACTACGTTCGGACAGGGACTTACCAACGCGCTATTCTTCAGAACCACACTGACTTTAAGGACAAGGTAACCTCCTGCTACACACACGGACCATTAAATAAAGGTTCAGGATGCTTGAAATCATAAATAAATCGATGTTTGTTGGGTTAGTGACACAGTCAACAGTGAAGGCAAACAGTAAATTGGCCCACGTGTGATTTGTTCTTTGTTACAAAGAGAAACATCTGTCTTTAAGTTGATGCTCTGCATTTAAATGGTGGAGACCGTGTTCTTACTCTTCTCTGTTCCCCAGGTGGTACTGGATGTGGGTTGTGGCTCGGGGATCCTGTCTTTCTTTGCAGCCCAAGCTGGAGCCAGGAAGGTCTACGCTGTGGAGGCCAGCACCATGGCGCAGCACGCTGAGGTACACAAAAGAAAAAATCATCAGTGAACTGGCACCGCCTTTCTTACCATTCATAATCAGTGACAATGGGAGCATCTGGGTTGACTTTTGTAAGCATAGAGAATCTGTAGAAGATGGACACAGACCGCTCCTCAAACTGAACCCGAAGCAAGTAGAGCTCCCCCTGGTGTCTGGCTGCAGTATAGGTCATAAGCTCCACCTCCTCTGTGTTAGTCGATGGGACTTGGGCCAAACTAAAACACTAAAATACATGTCCAAATATAAATATAAATTATTACAAGGATGACACAGACTCTGGCTCCAATCTCGCAAGATGGCACTGCACGTATCCCTGGGAAAATTTGATCAGTTTGGCCAATGCATATTTATATACAGTCTATGCATTTATGCAGCAAATGCAGCCCCAGTGAATGCATCCTTTGCCTTGCAGGTGCTGGTAAACAGTAACCGTCTAGGGGAGCGTGTAGTCGTCATCCCAGGAAAAGTGGAGGAGGTGACGCTGCCTGAGCAGGTTGATATTATCATCTCAGAGCCCATGGGTTACATGCTGTTCAACGAGCGGATGCTGGAGAGCTACCTGCACGCCAAGAAGTTTCTCAAACCCAACGGTGAGTCGGAGATCAGAGAATGATAATATTACAATATTTTAAAAGTTAAGGGAGGAGGAGAGACTGTTGAATGCCACAGAATAATAGCAGGAGTAGTAAACTTGGGCATGGTTTGATATCAGTTAAGAAAATCCAAGCGTTCTCTGGTGGAAGTTGCTCAGTGAATTAGTTTTGTTGATCGTCCTCTTCCATGTGGGTGTTTCAGGTAAAATGTTCCCCACCATCGGAGACGTCCACCTGGCCCCCTTCACAGATGAGCAGCTCTACATGGAGCAATTCACTAAGGCCAACTTCTGGTGAGGATGATGTTTCACAGAAATGTATAACCAGTCATCTTTGTGAGGTCTGTGTTAACTTCTAAATCTATCTAAAACTCATTTATGTAAAAAGGTTTCTGTGTGTGATTATGGGGACTTTCAGGAGATGTCTTTCTCCGATTCTCTAAAAGAGGAATACTGATAGTATGTTGTTGTCCAGATGGCTGTTCATATCTTTTTTTTTTTTTTTTTTTTACACGACTCTGTGGGCAACAGTCTGAATAATAGAGGAGCTAAGATATTTAAAAATAGAAAAACAGACAAAGCTGCAATCATTATTAGAAGAGCTCAACAACTACAACATAGAAATAATAGGAAACATAAAATTTATTCATTAAAAAACCAAATCGAGCACATTTATCCAGTCCCTTGATGGCAGAAAAGCTGAAAATAGGTTTCTGTGTTATTGTGGCAGTTCTGCTGTTTATTCACTTTTAATAAGGGAATTTATATATAAGTGGGTATATATATATATATATATATATATATATATATATATATAAACATTTGAGGCCTTTAACCAAAAACATCGCAGCAACATTTGTTTTTAGGTTTAATCAGTCACCATCCCACCAAACCCAACACTTTTCAGCAACTACTCAGAACTACCTGCATTTCTTTATCCACTGTGAGAGAGTTTTAGGCTGTCGGGTCTCGTCTGCAGGTGTCATAGCATCTTGGAAGAGTTTAAATTTCTTCACCAACACCTTGATGCAAATCCCACCCGTGGGTTATGGATACTAGCCCACCATTCCCCCCTACAAGAATCCCCGCACACATCCTCAGCTCTCATGTTCAGTTTCTATGTCATATTCATATTGAAGGCAGAGTCTCTTCTGCTCCATTTCAAACCGGTTTAGTCTTTCTGCATATCACTGGTGGACCAACTGGTTCCGTAACGTTACAAGCAGCTGAAATACCTTTGGCTCAGAGCAGTCAGTGTAAGGTGTGTAGCTTTACTACTTTGGGTGTATACTGTGATACAAACACTGCCAGTCAGGCTCTTTGTCTCTCTACTGTGTCCTGTGAATGTAGCGTTCAGTGGTAACATGAACTGCTGTGTGACCTGTTGAAGACTGGCCAATTTGTGGGTGCCAACTTTCTAACCTTAAGTGCGAGATAAAGATCTGGCGTATTTGCAGTGAGCGACAATGGAGGAACGCCGCCTCTAGATCAAGCACATTAAGCTTCAGCTGTTCAGCTTCATCTGGTCATTTTATGGACGTGATTTTCCAGAGTCAGAGCTCAGATGAACCGGGCTAAATATAAGTGTGATTGACCACCATGACAGACCATAATTCACATACTTCACTCACCCGCTAGCCAAGGTGGTCTGCGACACATTTGACACTATTTTGTAGAGTAAACGCTCAAGTGCTTACATTTGGGTACTTGCTGATACCGGATAGTGATACACACACAGATTACAGGCCCTTTCACACCCTATAGTTATATTTTTATGTTTGCTCACTAAAAAAACAATAATGCATGCAGCATGAAATTTAATTTGGCACCATCTCTAGCCAGCAGGTCTGTTACTTCCAAAAGGGGAAGTATATAGCGTTTATAAATAACTGTATTTATTTTCCCATTAGACTAAGCTAGTTTCACTTTGAATCTTTAAAAATATACATTTGAGGCATCGGGTTTCGTGCACTCACTGTTTTTATTAATATTTAACCGAAGAAGTAGTTTGAAGTACACTTCTTAGTTTTATGTGCTGTCATTAAATAGCAGCTCCTATCTTAGCTTCTCTGCCACTAAAGTATTGTTGAGATTAGGTGAAAAACGTTGTTGTAGAAATGATACAGCACAGAGAAACTAAATCTGACTTTCTTCTAGAGTTGCACGGTACCCACGGTACCCCATGGCGCCAAATCTTAACGGTTCCTACTATACTAGAAATTCTACGCGATGGTACTACCGTGGATTACTATACTACCGGTGCCAGTTTCCGCTACATAGTGACCGCCTCTACTCTCCTCCCGGCTTCTCACTGCATGCTACTCCCACGTAAACAAACAGACATGGCAACTACTGCAGCCGAACTACACAGCTGCTGAATAATTGGCTGTTTGCCTGTTACTGGTGACGTGCGGGGATATGATAGGCTGTTTCTGCACGCAGGGTCCGTCCGTCTGTTTGTGTTTCTGCCGGCAAGAACGAACTCCATGAAGACGGCTCCTCTTCGATAGAAACTCGCTTCAAAACAAACAACAAGCTAAACTTCTGTCTCACCGAGACACGCGCACGGCTTAGAGTCAGAAACACGAGACGACACACTCACCACGGCAAAAGCACCGGGCCCGAGCGGCGAGTCTGCCGCGGCGTCGTTGTCATTTTGCTGAAAAAAAAACAAAGTAAAGTATCGTGGTTACTCATTTCGGTATCGTGACAACTCTCCTTTCTCCTCCTCACAGGTATCAGCCCTCCTTCCATGGCGTGGACCTCTCTGCCCTGCGGGGGGCAGCAGTGGATGAGTATTTCCGTCAGCCAATTGTGGTACGTACTCCATCTCACACACATGCATGAGTTTTTTTATTAATAATATTTTAGTAATACTGAGTGATTGTCTGAACCCAGCAAAGGCCTCAAACAGTAGGAGAACCCCAGTGATTGATCTGAGCAGCGTGAAACCAGATTTGTTGCTGCTCTTTCCTCCTGCAGGACACTTTCGATATCCGTATTCTGATGGCCAAGTCGGTCAAACACACAGTCAACTTCCTGGAGGCCAAAGAAGAGGATCTTTACAGGTACGTGTAAGAATGTGTGTGTAAACGAGACAAAGGTGCGACATTTTATTGATTTATTCCTCAACGAGTCTTTTTGCTTTTGGTTGCAGGATAGAGATTCCCTTTAAGTTCCACATGATGCATTCAGGCCTGGTGCACGGCTTGGCTTTCTGGTTTGACGTGGCGTTTATGGGATCAGTGTAAGTCGGCCAAGCTCTGATTTTTGGATCAGTGCATTAAACGGTAACCTCTTCCTCATTCACCCACCCTCCTCGCGTGCTCTCTCTGCAGGATGACAGTATGGCTGTCCACAGCACCCACAGAGCCTCTCACCCACTGGTACCAGGTGCGCTGTCTGCTGCAGTCTCCCCTCTTCACCAAGGCTGGGGACACGCTGTCCGGCACTGCAGTGCTGGTGGCCAACAAGAGGTGTGTCAGAAATCTAAGGTTTCAGATGGATTAAATCAAAAAGAAAAGAGCAAAGGAAACAAAGCGTTAAGCACTATTAAATTATAAATTATTATTATTTAGTTGGGGTTTCGAGCCTCTTTGTTGTTCTGATTCAGATGCTTGTAGAATTATTAGACTTTCAGATCAGTTTTAGCTGATAAACCTGCAGGTCTCACATGTTTGCAGACAGAATATACAAATAAGAGTAATGGTCATATGTTTATGTAATTAGTACTAATATGTTGAGGAATCTGCTTCCCAACAGACAAAGCTACGACATCAGTATTGTTGCCCAGGTGGACCAGACGGGGTCAAAGTCCAGCAATCTCCTGGACTTGAAGAATCCCTTTTTCAGGTGAGTGTACGTCTTGACTGCGGTAAACACGCCAGAGAAACTGCATCACGTTGCTCACAAACTATTCAAAGTGTGTGTGTTGTGGTGGGGAGCGCTGCCTCTGTGGCCTAAATTCAAATGTGCTTTCATGTACTTGCAGGTACACAGGCACCACCCCCAACCCCCCTCCTGGCTCACACTACACCTCCCCATCTGAGAATATGTGGAACACGGGGGCCTACAGCATGAGTCAGGGGATGGCTGTATCAGGTGAACACACAGAAACACCGGGAGATGAAATCCTCCATCTGTGTATAAGGGACTCCCAGTTACAGGCAGGAAATGGCAGGAAATCAGATTTTGAAATCATCTAACGGGTTACAAGTCGGTTTCGTAGAGTAGATGTCAACTAAATGGAAATGAGAAAGGGAGGATATTTGCAGGTAAGAGCATGAAGTCTACATAGTTGATTTAGTTCATCAGACATTTTTGGGGCATTTTACAATTCACTGCTTAGGGTATTTTGCACTAATGTGCCCTACCCCTAGCCGTTGGCTCGGCCCTGATCCCTCTTAGGTTTCTGTCCACATGAGTGCCCTCATCATCACCACGCCCCAAGTTAGCTCTCCTTCACTATGGGACCAGTAACGTGCTACTATCCATAATCTTGAACTTGGCAAAACCTGTTAAATCTGGTTCTGCAGGATTATGTTTTTGGATTCTCTATTGTCTGTCCCAAGGGAATTTCTTTAAATGTGGAATAAACGTCCACCTGTACCCAAGAGTGAACTGGATCTGGATTAGATTTAGGACGTCAGAGGTCATTGTCCCCTCCTGTCCTGTTGAATGTGAACTGATTAGATCTTTGGGAGTCATGGTCACTTTTAAATCAGTAACTTTAAAGCACATGTCTGGGATAAAATGATCCAGTACGTCAGAGGTAATCTTAAACCGCAAAACGATGGGTTAGACAAATAGATAAAAGATGATGGAGCACGTTTTATCCATCCACACTTAATCCATCCACAATTAATCCTGGACGGAACGCTCTCTCAGGAAGTCCGTACGTGTCCTCCAGGTTTTTCTGTTTAACTGAACGGTTGATTTTTCTCCAGAGGGTGAATTTGAAAGTGTTTTTAGCCATTGCTAATTACGATCACAACTAACCCGACGAGACACTGTTTTGTTCCACTTTCTCCTTAAATCTGGTTTTATACTGTATATTCCCATGAACGATTATCTAATGTCCCTTTAATGTCTTCGTCTTCTCTCATTTAATGTGCTGCTGTGGGATGTGTGTGCTACCTGCCTTTAGCCCTATGAACCACGTATACTGCAAACATTTAAGTGAACAGTTAAAACTTGTGACTGTATAAATATATGTTTCCACTTGTCATTTCTGTCCTGGCAGTGAGATAGACATTTTTATTTTTTTATTTTTTCAGTATATAATCTTCCTGTCGAATGAAATTTCTGAATAAAAAGACTGAAT
Organism: Planiliza haematocheilus; assembly: GCA_005024645.1. Classification (NCBI taxonomy): domain Eukaryota; kingdom Metazoa; phylum Chordata; class Actinopteri; order Mugiliformes; family Mugilidae; genus Planiliza; species Planiliza haematocheilus. The sequence continues at coordinate 3,597,725 of SRSE01001373.1, forward strand.
GGCAGACCTACTCACAAACCTCCTCGTTTTCTGACATTCACTCTGTTACTCAGCTAGCAGCGCATTGTTGTTCATGATGTTTGGAGGTTGCCTTCTCATGTCTGTCTATGTGAAGCGCCCACCTCCTTCCTGCATGCGGCTGTCGCTGACCTAAACCACACAGCGTCACCAAGCCACGCTGTGACTAGAGCCGCGCGTAGCCAGAAAGCTAAATAGGATCTGAGTTTACTGTAAATGCTGATTGATTGGTTTTGCGTGTGTGTGTTTTTTTTATTTTTTTCCACTTCAGGGATGCCTGCAGCTTATGACCTCAGCACAGTCATAGGCAGCGGTCCGTCAGTGTCTCACAACAACCTCATCCCCCTAGGTACGTATCAGTGCTTCTCAGAAGATATTGGTTTGTGTTTACCGGCATCCCTGCTGCGCTAACTGCATCTTTATTCATAGCTCAGCCAACATTTTCCAATCACAAAGACAGCTGACAAATGATCGACCCTTATGGCATCTGCTTAGCAGCTAAATGCTAAAATCTGTTGCACTCCCTCACATCCTTGACGGTATTTCCCTCTCTGGTCACAGTGAACACAGGGATTGTAAACCACACCCACTCCAGGATGGGCTCCATTATGAGCACAGGAATTGTCCAGGGTAAGTCCACCCTGCAAGAGAAACCCCGACCATCAAATTGTATTAACGGCTCAATGCATGTAAATCTCTTCTCCCTCTTCCAGGAGCCACCACAGGCCAGTCGGGTCCCAGCAGCAGCGGTACTTACTATCCCGTCACCAACCAGTTCACCATGGGGGGTGCTGCCATCTCCATGGCCTCACCGATGGTCATCCCCAGCAACACCATGCATTATGGCAGTTAAGATGAAGACCTCGCGAAAGACCTATTTGACCTCCCACGTCCCCGCATGACAAGAGATCCCGACCCCCTTCACCCTCCCCTCCGACCCTGACTGACTCACCAACTGCAGCCAAAACCAGTATACCAAAACCAGTGCTGTGCCAGCACGTCCTCCCCTCGTTTGTCGCCCTCTTTCTACTCTGTGCAGTCCATCACTTGATGAACGGTGGAACGCTCTCGTATCCGTCCAGACTCTTGTCTTGCTGAAAGCCGATGCCTCTTTTAACCCCTTCACCTTGGATTCATTGGGACTGTACCACATCTGAGATGCACAGCAGCTGTCGCCCCACCTCCCCTGGGTATCCACCCTCCTTCGTTAACACGTATCTCAATCCCTCCACTCTTTTTTTTTTTCTTTAAGTGTCATGACCCTCAAAGTGTTTGTCCTTCCCTAAGGCTCAGCTCGTTGCCAGATACCAGCATCAGTCCATTCCTGCAATTCTCCGCACCTCCTTACCAGACGGACACTGAAGCTTTACATTTGTACAGAAGGACACTATCATCATCATCATCGTCATCATCAGTGCTCTCACCTGAGCTGTCTCCTTTTCATATCAGATCCAGTCCCCAAGGCCCCCCCTCTACGCTCCTCTCAAGAGATAGACTCACGCCAGACAAAACATCTTCAAATCACAAAAACACACTTCACCTACTTACTTCTCATCGGTGTACACATGCAGTCTGGTTTTAGGCGGGGGCAGATATATCAGCAAATCAAAACATGGCTAAGGAGCATGTGGAAAATATGCTTTCTTAACAACAACAACAACAACAAAACGTATCCTCTCCTCTTCTGCTCATCAGCCGGCGTGTGGTGTTGCTGTATCCCGCTAAGTAAAGTTCACGTAGGCTTTGGGGAGGCCAGCACGCGGGTCACCTTCTATGCTGAGTGAGGAGATCAGTGGGTGCCGTAATGACTGGTCGCTTCCAGTTGGCTTTGCTATTTCTTCAGCGCACACTACATCGACTGGAAGTGTTGATGCTAGCTGCTGCTCCGTGATAGTGTGATAGAGATGTGAGGTAGTGGTGGCATAAAGGAGAAGTCATTCTACCTTTTTAAAGTTGCTTGAATTTCTGACCAATCTGGAAACACAAAGCCAATATCGTGACATATTCATCCCTGTAGCACAATTTTATGTATCTGGTCTTTTAGATACTAAATGTGTTCACCAACTAGTTGCTTGCTTTGTCTAATGCTGCAAAACAGGTAGTGTACAGACACCGTAGCCATGAAGGGAACTGATCAGACACATTTCTACAGCAGCAGAGAGCAGCCTCTGCTTCCATCATGCAATCAGAAACATCCAGATGAAACCAGTTGTCCAACAACATAATGAGAGTTGTTAAAAGATGATATTTCTTCGTAAGTTCACGTCCTGTTTACCAGTTTTAGCTCACACACTGATACCAGTAATAATTCACGTGTCTTTTAATCGGAGTATAAAAGTGAACAGGTGTTGTTTCCTGCAACGTTGTGCAGTGTGAAGCTGCTGCAGGTTGTGATTCTCTCACTTTTTAGGAAGGGTACCTCAGAATATTTAAAAAGATGTCAGTCTCATGATGTCATACAATCACTTCTGGAGAGAAACGTGGTCATAGTTGTTCTAGGCGGCTTCGTCCTGAGATTGACCAGTCAGCCTGTTGTCACGTGCTGCTTCTTGACGTGTCTGCAAGAACTCTGGGGTTTTTCAACTGGGATAGGCCATCAAAACGTCTATTAGGGGCTTCTGAATGCTCTTGTGTCCCTGATACTCAGCATCGAAGGAGACCAGTGCCACCTGCCAAAAGACCTCTGCTCACGCTAGAACACTTCTGTCCTGTAAACCTGAATCACGCCCTCTGCTGCTCTCGTTGCTCGTTCTCTTTACCCAGAACACGTCCCTACCTAGGAGGACATTGCAGCAGCTTCTCTCCAGCCAGTCATTTGTTGGGCCAGATTGCTCCAGCACAGTTGGAGGAGGAAGATTTGGAGAACGAACCAGAAAGGACCAATGACCCAGGAGGCAGCCAGCTGGCTGCAGGAAGGGGGAAAGCTGTGCTGGATTGGCAGCGTCCTAGTTTACATCCTCGCTTTTACTCCCAACCTTCTTTAAGACTGTGAGACTGTCACAAAAAGACTTCGATGTCGAGGCGTGGGAGACGGGGCCAGCCGGCCCTCCTCCCTCCTCGTCTGTTCACTATGTATGACCTCCAACATATCATTGCCCCCAACAGACCCAACACCCATGTCCCTTTTATCAGTCAAGGAATGAAAGACTGACACATTTATGCATTGCTTCCAGTGTCACAACTATTGGAATTTATGAGTTAGGAAGTTTTAAGAGTTGAGGAAAAATGTCTCTTTGTAGGATTAACCTTTTTCGTTGTCTTTATTTTTTTTTTCTTTCACAAAAAAAACAACAAACAATTAAAAAAGAGCAAATTAAATGTGGTGGAGATGTTCCAAAAACTATCCTGGAATCAGGTGTTGTAGTATTTTAATTCGTTCATTGTAGTGTGTTACATAGACAGTGGACACGCCAGATGTTTCCCATGTGGTAGCCAGCTTCTAGTCGTCATGTCCCTTTTGTCGTAGAACCGTTGCTCTGTGTAGTCAAATAGTGGCATATCCACGCTGTCATGGAAAAGTGTTTGAGGAAGACTGTGTGTCATGTTCTGTCATTTCTGTGTGCTGACCTGCCAGTAATAACACCTTTCTCACTGTCTGACACTGACTCCACTGATCCAGACACAGCTTGAGGGGGTCACTGTCCTGAAAACACATGTTGAGCATTTTATCAAAACACAACTTAGAAGATGTTGCAGAAGAAGCTGCAGTTGGTTCTTAGTTAAATCGGCTCAGTTGTAGGATTCGTGTCGGCTGTTAAGCACCACGGTATGAGACATTCATTATGTAATACACAGGGGAAATGACTAATATCATCAAATGGTAACTAGAACCACTAATAATACTCTTAACAAAATAATGTGTGAACAAAAAGGGACGGACCCTGAGGCGGACTTGAAGAAAATCCCAACATGTAGTCACCATCTCTGGTTCTAGTTTGGCTAACACTATTCTCCGTTTGAATAACTTGGTACTGAATGAGGACGCTAACGCTAAATGCTAATAACAGGTACTTTCACGGTTAGCTAGTGTGTGTGGACTGAGATTTTACAACAGAACAGCTCACGTCTCAATCACATCAGCAGCTACGAGAGGCTTATGCTAGAGCTAGCCTGGCAACATGCTGTTAAGTGTTAGCATGCTAACATTTGTGTTCAAAAATATTTAATTCCCTTTAATTGCCTTTATTTCCATTCACCCGTGATCCAGAAAGAACTGGTGTGTTGGCCCAGTCATATATTTTGCAACTTTTAAATCTTAAACTGCAGATTCTACAAAACATCGAGATAATGTGACACTTTACATGATCATTATTTATTTAAAAGAAATCTCCCAAATGGGTGCAGCTGCTAGCTGTGAGCACAGTTGCAGCCTCTCCTTCCGGCTGTCGTTGCTCAAGCTGTGGCTGTTTATACGATCACAGCTCACGCTTCAGCTGCGTTTCAGGCTGAATCTTACTGAGCTGTGGATACGCGTAGCTGTGCTCTAATGCCTGGAGCTCATACTTGACAGGTGTTGGCAATAATGTAGCTTCAATACAAGCTTAACTCAGCAAAAAACGTTACTACTCAGCTGCAGCTTGACCGTAGTGGGAACTGATGGGTCACAGCCAGAATCATAAACAGCCTTGACGGCGTTTTCCCATGACTACAATCACTCACAGCAATGTAAATAACAGAAATAAATAAAAGAGTTAGCTTAGCACAAAGCATGGAAGCAGCCAAAGGTGCAAAAATGTTGAACTGTTCATCACAAGCAGCTGTATGACGGCTGTCTAAATGAAATCCAGTCTAAAAATCATCCGTTTCAGTCAGGAATTGACTGTAATTTGTATAAACGTGACTTGAATCTGATCGGATAATTTGATGCCGTTGATGTTTTTCAGCTACGCCGACAAGTCTCCTGGTAGGTGCTTAATTTGCAAGGTTAGGGCCTTTGCCCTAGGAGTAGAGCTGCTGAGATCACATCAGCAACAATGAGCCGTCTTTAATACCTTCTTCTTTCTCCTACTTCCCACACCTGCAGTAAAGCAGGTGGAAGGCGGCCTCAACGGGTTAGTGGGTTGAGCGTTAATCTCACCCAAGGTTTATTAATTTAATGTCAGTGTGAAACAATACAGGTAAACATCTTACAGAAGTCTGGGGAGTTCACCTGGGACCAAGTAGGAGCTGTTCGGTCCATTTTAGCCGAGGGGGGGGGGACGCTTACGCAGCAGACTAGAGTCACCTCCTGGAGTACTGGCCTATATTTACAACCCCAGGTACGAGTGACCCACTTTCTTAAAAACAAATTAGCCTGTGTAGTTTGTATTGCGCCAGGATTTCATTCTGCTCCAGGAGAACCGTCTTTAGGTCGCCTCATGCTGTTGCTTAAATCCATTCCTCTTAACAGTGGGAAGGCTTCTCTGTGACTCACATGTAGTGGGAGTTAAGATGATCACGAGCCTGGCTTAGTGAGGGGAGACCTTCTCTTGTGGAGATATTGAGGACAGATGGGTAGTGAAAGTCAGTGTGGTGATACCAACTGCTGAGCTGAGTTTAATCTAAGTTTCAGCAAGAGTACTGGGTCAACGAACAGAAACTGCAGCCATCTGGTTTTGCAGGGATAACCTGAGACGTGATGGTGCTGAATGCCTCCATCGGTGCTACTTTCCGGGTGTTTGTTGTACTCCTCTTCTGTACTTTCACTGGCCATAACCAGTCCATGTCCAAGGGCATTTATCGATATGCGTTCTGGTGGACTTGTGAAACATCATCAATCATTGATGAAGTCCTGTTCCAGGTCAAAGTACGCATCTGACCGAGTACAGTCCAAATACCCGGATGTGTTCTTGCTGCACCTGTATTACCGAGGATGCATTCCGAGATAACTTGTGTAGATGTGGCACCTAGATATCCCAGAGTGCATGTCGCAGATGTCATCAAGTTCCAGTTTTAGAACGACTGCGTAACTTCCGTCCTCCAGAGTTCATACTTCAAAATAAGGCTTGTTAAGTCTGAACGTTTGCGTACATGGTATTGATAAATCTCCAACAGCCATGTCTTCAGCAATTCAAGAAAGGTCTCAAAGTCTCCCAAACCTCAGAATGGTGAAGTCCATTCCAAGTGTTAGGCCGCTTGAGTCAAGGAAAATTTAGTTTAGTTCAACTCAAGTCACCTGAGACAATCCAAAGCCAGTCAAGAGAAGTCAAGGCTTAGTTTGAAGTTAACAGATATTACCTTGGAAGTCTCAAGTTGGTCAAGTCTGTCAATGTTGAAGTCAGGCAGTCGAGTTGGGGCACGCCAAGTGAGTCTCAAGTCGGTCAAGATGAATCTTAAGTCCGTTAAGTTCAGACCAGTTTTGCTGTCAATCAACACTAGTTCCTGGTGATGCCTTAAGGCAGTCGTGTCCATATCAAGTCTCAAATCAGTTGAGTTTTGTCTGTCGTCCCTTGTTGTAAGTCCTTAAGTGTAAGTTATTAATTAAGACCAACACCACGGCCGATGAAATCATACAGAAAACACTATGAAGCAGAGATTAAAGGAGGAAATATTCTAGGTTTATTAACAAAAAAAAACTAAATTGCATCACAGTAGGGAATAAATACCATCAGTTCAGTAGACGTAAACCTTTTCAGACATTTTCAAGAAATTGTCGATGCCAACAAAAACAACTGAAGTCTTTTTTCTTTTTTTTTGTGAGTGAAGGTTCAGCTCTGAGGAGGAAGAAGTGATGTGGTGCATCCAGTCCAGTCCAGTTCAGTGAAATACATTCAGAATAAAGTCCTTACCATCACGAATGACTCCCCTTTTCACATAAGTGACGGGAGCATGATGTTCATGGGAATACTTTGACAGAATACAGTGATTTTCTTGAGCTATAACAGAGCACTGCTCATGACATGGAGATTTGAAGTCTCTAATGTAACAGGTGCGGAGTAGCAGCACTACGCATCTACGACGCTGTAGTAAGACGATTGAAACTGACGACCATGTCCACGTTCTTTGGTTAGTGTTCATGTCGGTGTCCAGGTACGTATTGAACAATTGAATCCAATGTTGTTTAACATGTGGAGACCTTGACCTGTAGTGACAAGTTTCTAATTTAACACGTCACATTAGTGTCGTTCATTACACGCGTAATGACTGTATGGAGGACCAAGACTGTCAAAATCAAAACCTAATAAATAAATAAATAAGTAGATTAATATGCTATGAAGATTAGATCTTAATTTACTTCCATATTTATTTAACTTTATATTAAGCAATCTATTTAGTTTCCCATTTTCCAAGGTTTATAAACTGAACAGCAATTTAAAAAAATTATAAAATAAATTAAAATGATTACTGTAGCTCCAGTTGCGCTGGAAGAGGTCATTGTACAGCTTTGGTCATAAGAATAAAACACTGTGGAAGTGTAGATTAACAGGGAAGCGCAAACTTGTATTGCCCAACAGTAAATACATTTATCTTGCTAGTTTTGAAGCTGAAGGACGTTGTCCGTGTTGTTCTACTGTATGATGTGTGAGCTTTAGTAGTAGTTTTTTAGTACTCTTTAAATAGTTAATTATTACCTTTGAAGCTGTGTTTCTGTGTTGCTGATGGTACCGGGAAATCACAGCGTTAAGATGCACCACATCATTAAATGTCACGGTAGCTAATTTCATTCGACACGTGCTACTTAAATCGAAGAAGAAACACCTCTGGGTAAATGAATCTAACAACCACACACACGCCCCATGGCTTCATCATAGAAACATACAACGGCAATAATCAACATTGCCTCAGCCTGTTCGTACGTGGTTTTTACTGTACATCTGCATGTGATTCCAGACATAACAAACCACCTTCGCTCCCTCGTCCTCTGCGTTTGTCAGTGGTGCAAGGTGGTCGCTGTTATGTGAATCGGGGCAGGTGTAGTGGCCGGTTCTGTTCCATGGAGCGGTGTCTGAAAGAAGTAGAGCTGGGGGGGGGATAAAAAAAAAAGGAGCACAATCTTGAGTATTTAGTCAAAATTAAATGCGTCTCAACCAGTACGAACGGACACGTCACCGACCTTACAGCCGATTGCCAGCAGCGTGTGCAGAACCACTATGGTCCCCACCGTAGCCACCGCCGCCACCTTGGTGTCGTCCCGAACCACCGGCCAGAAAGTGATGACGAGGACTGAGCCAGAGATCACCATGGCAACCACGATCAGAGTCCAGCGCAGCCACTCGTATGGTATAATCCACAAAACCTGGAGGCGACGAGCTCAGTGTTTGTTACTGACGTCAGCAGACTCCAACGCTCGTTAACAGGCCTATAACGATTTTGTCTTCAACATGAAATATGAGAGACATGACGAGGCGTTTTCACCAAGATTTACGAGTAATAGCATATTGACCTTCACCTCCAGGGGGCACAACTAATGCGAAAAAGTTTATATTTTGTTAATTGGCTAATCCATTCAGCAATCTTTCACCATTATAACCTCTGAAGTCTTCCGCGCGACTGACTCCCCGTCTTCTGCTCTTAAAAATTACCGTATTTTGCAAATTTTTCAAAAAAAAATCTACATCAAATGTTTGTCAGAGTAGATTAATAAATATCAACAGAGCTAAAAATAAATAAATACAAGTTTAGTAGCGTTTAAGTAGCATGTTTCCACTTCTGTATCTCCATCTCCGTAATTTCGCCATTGTTGAAAGTCACGCAGGAAGTAGAAACAAAAGTGAAACCGACTAGCAAACAGGACACAGCACCATCTAGTGTTTGGGTGGTGTTGCTGAGGCTTCTATGTCCTGCAGTATGCTAAATGAGCATCTTGACTGAAAACTCGGAAACAGCAATAAACTCACTGAGGTGGGGATGTAGATGAAAAGGGAGTAGCCGTAAACACACACGGTCTCCAGGAATGAATAGCTGGCCATCTGCCTCTCAGCCCCTTGCCTCCAGGTTAGGAAACCCCATAGGCCAACAGGTACCAGCCACGCGTACAAGAAAATCACCACCGCAGCTATCGTTACTGCCAGAAAACAAGAACGGGGCAGAGCATGTTACAGTAACTAGCTGAGAAACTAATTCAGGTTTCTGTGTGCAGGACTTACCTCTGTGGAACTGAGGTGTGTAGTGGTAGGAAGGGTTTTTCATTTCAGAGATAAGGGTGGACAGATTTCCACTGATCGCCACCGAGAACACGAGCGTCACACAAATCCAGAATGGACCTAGAGAAAAACATTCACATGATAATAAATGTTTCTTGACTACTTTCATTTAATGTTCCTCAAGATAATTACAACCTAAACTGGTTGTTGGAAGTTTCTCTTGTTTGTAGTTCCTGACAACATAGCTGCAAATGTAAATTAATGAGATACTTTCAGTCTGTGAGCGGCAGATTTCAGATGATTTTTAGGAAATCTGGATGCCCTTTAACATTGTAACGGATGCTACAGGAGCTTTGCAACCAGTGTTAAATGTCTTTGGTAACTGTGTGTTACTAAAAATAACCTTAAAGTCACTTAAACAATCACCTGCAGCTGAAATACATCAAAAAACAAACAAAACACAACACACAAGCTTAGGAAGTATAGCGTCTCATCCCAAAGTTACCTAGGAACTTCAAGTCCTGAGAAAATTTAAAACAAAAACATGGCTTACCATAGAGGTCTGGGCTACTCCTAAGGTAGTGTTTGATAAAGTTTCTTCCAGGTAATGGCATCACTGACCCCTTAACTCTGTCCAGGACCTGCAACACAACAGTCAAAATGAAGAACGACAACAAAACTGACTGACAAATTATGAGTGTGGCTGCACACTGAGCGTATCTGTTGACGCAACGTGGCTCATGGATGTACGATCGTACCTGCATTGTGTCGACATCGAAGAAAGACTGATAGTACTCGAAACTCCAGAAGCTGCCACTCGGCTTCTGTCCTCCTAAGAGCTGTGAGAAGAGACGTCTCTAAGCTTCTGCCCAATCAAAGCTATCATTTTTAACTTGTCTGGTGCTCCATAATATTTATTCTACCTCTGAACTCTCCTCCTGAGCCCCCTCGTCGTCTGACAGGTCCAGTTTCACGTCCTCTCCTCCTCCTCCTCCTCCTCCTTCTGTGGTGGGGTTTGAGGCAGACATACTGAGGGTGGAAGCCCCGGGGTTTGCAGACAGCAAATCTGCGGCTTCCTCAAACTCTAAAGACGCACAGAAGGAAAGGTAAGATGTGGCAGTTCCACCATAAATCCATCTATCTTAGATCTACAAACCAACATTTAAACACTGATTATACAGTCTGTTCAGGGTTTACCTTGGAATTTCAGATCATTAGGACTGGCCATTGCTTCAGTGGACACACAGCTACTTCAAGCAAGACCTTCTTCTTCTTCTTCTTATTTTATTGGCGGTTGGCAACTATTGCTTGTGCATTACCGCCATTCAAGCAAGACCTTAGAGAAAATAAACACTGTTAAAGGAGATGGAAAGGCAAGAGTCTGTCACTGCATATGTTCAAATTCAATTAATTTACCAAGACATAATCAGTCTTCACTTTATGAAGTCAAAAAAAGACAAGCTGCAATCTATCTATGTGTGATAACTAGAATACCGTATGTTAAACCTACCTGTCCTCAGCTGGATGTCCACTCTGCTAGCAGGGGAAAGCTAATAGTAGCTAGGCAAAACGCGTCTATCTGAACATTTGAAGGAAGCTAGCGTAAACGTGTTACAATATCGCCTCTGTAGGTTTATTAAAGTTATCAAACCGATAAAAAAATAACGATAATACTCTGCTGTCTTGCACAGCTAGCGCAACCGATGCTAAGGCTGCTGTCACATATGTCTTCCGGTACACGTCACCACGTAAACAAAGCTTTCACGTGACCAATTTCTTAAAAAAATAAGGAAAAAAATAAATAAAATTATTACCGTTCTTCTGTATGTAATGTTACATAAATGCGACACACTGAAAATGTTCTAAATTTCCATAAAAATGTATATAAGATATAAATTTATATTTTTGTTTCTCAAATTGCGTTCAACTGACGAAAAGCGGAACGTTGGCGAGGATGAGATTTCTGGTCGGAAGCATAAAACCGAGTCACCTGAGAGACGCCATTTTGGCTCCATGTGAGCTCCCCGGCTTGACAACTAGGATGCCAGTCCTGCCTGAAGGTTACAGTCGTGGTGAATAACATAATTCCAAATGGCTTCGTTGCGTGTGTCCCGGAGGATGCTCTGCGCTGCGGCGGAGACGGCGGCAGCTCCGGCAGCTCCGGCATCTCCGGCAGCCACCAGCCGTTGGGAGAGGCTGAAAAACAGTAAAGCGGGTGAGGACCAAGTTAGCACGTTAGCTCGTTAGTGTGAGGTTAGAGGAGCAGCTCTAAGCTAGCTCAGGTTTGATATGAAACTTGAGGTAGGTTGTCATGTTGACCAGTTGGCTAGTAATAGTGTTTATTACCTCCTCCTTATATTTTTATATTAGCCTTATATTAGCCCTTTTATTGGCAGTTGGTTACAGTACAGGCTCCTCTTTTGGCCAATGTCAACTTTAGCTCTAAAGTGTGGCTCCCAGAAGTCAGTTGCAGCAGCTGTTCATACACCGACTCTGTAGCGTCAAACTCTGATTATAAGGTTTGTGTGTACTGTGTGAATACTGTAAATAGATAAAAATACTTTACCCACATCCCATATCCAAAAGTCATTCATTTACTGAGCTATTGACTTACAAGACAGGAGCATGCTGCACAGTAGTTGAATGTCAAGAACCTAATCTATATCAGTGCACAGCCGTTTTAAGCATATCAATGCAAGAGTCTGAAATAATCCAGATTCAGCACTGACCTGTTCCTCAATGAAGCTACCAATGAACGATACTCTAGCCTCCAGACCAGCAGACCCTAAAGAAACCAGGGGGCTCAGTTTCAATGCCTCGCTTCAAACTTGTGTTTTATTTATGCAGAAATCCTTGTCAAATTGCCTGAGTATAAACTTATTAGTTTGGGGAGGTCGTGCAATGCTAACGCAGACATTTTGCCTAAACGGCTTCATCATGAGCGATGTGTTCACTGTCAAAAGAAACCACATCCATATGCTCTGACACAGTTTTTACTAATGTTTTTTTATTCGAAAGTGAAAAAAAAAGTTGATTAAGAAGATGTAATACTACACATAGACAGACTGACCAGGAAGTCTCAGGTCGAACAGTTGCACATACCGTTACAGACCCTACATTGGGTACCAAATTTAAAACCCATCTTAAGTTTCTTCTTCTGCCTGCAGCTGTGTGGTGTCGCAGCCTCGTCTCAGACTACAAAGAGGCGTTCAAGGAGATTTTTGTCGGTGCCTGGGAGAAGCCGCTCAAAGCCTCGGTGTATGCGACCCTTCTTGCCGGGGCCGGAGCCTGCTTCTACACAAAACCCGATCGCTCGTCCTTCGACGCAGCCCTACTGGACCGCTCAAACCAGCTCTGCCTTCTGTCACCGTGGATTCGTAGCGCCACCTCTGACGGCCACGTTCAGAGTCTGGTCAAGCTTCGTAATGAGGGTCGGCTCCACCACGCCAGCATGGGTCTTCTATCTGTGATGTACCACAGTGACTACGACCCTGACGCCACACTGTACGAAGCCCAGTGCTCCAATCTGTCAGTACGCTGGAGGGAGCTCCCTTGGAGGGTTTTAGATGTGGGATTTGTAGGCCGCTGGTGGATCTTGGACTCAAAGATGAAGAGCTATGATGTGAATGAGGACGAATTCAAGCATCTGCCTGCATACATGCAAGCCACGTCGCCGCCCAGCGTTCAGGAGGTGGAAAGGAACGAGAGGTTGCACAAGGAGTCGTGGTTAGCGCTGACGATGGAGGACGAGGAGACGCAAACAAATGTGGTGGACAAAAAACAGAGCGCCAGTGAAACGAGTCAAATACCTGTGGAGGAGAAACAGACTCAAGCTTAACAAGCTGAAGCGTAGTAGTATATATACTCATATAACCAGTTTCAGCTGGGAACTGTGTCCCGCTACCACAAACAATGAACCATCTATCAAAGTAAAAGCAGCTCTTTGAAATCCCTGATTTTTGTTTGTATTTACTTTATGTGTCAATGTATTTGAAATTATTCATACCATGAACCATGTGTCAATAAATGTCATTTGTCTCTTCTTTTAACGTACCGACTCTCACTTTGCTTTTTAAGACATTTCAAGATATATATAAATATCCATAATATACATACACAGATCAGGCATAACATTATGACCACCTTCCGAGGTCGCCCTTGTGCCTCCAAAACAGCTGTGACTCATGAGAGCATGGACACGGGTCTTCTGTGGGTGTCCTGTGGTGTCTGGTGACAGATTGTTGTTGGGACAGTTTGGGATCTAGTGAATTGTGAGGCCTGGTCAGCACCTTGTGCTGTTTTTCATATTTTTTAAGTTGTTGCTAAACCATTTACGTGTGTGTTCCTGCATCAGGCTGTATCCAAGGTGTCATTGCTACGAGGTGGGGGTTCCTGGCCTGGTTTAGGTGGGTGGTACATGTCTAAGTAACATCCACATGAATGCCACGTCCAAAAGATTCCCAGCAGAACATTGGACTGTCACAAAATGGTCAATGTTACTCGCTTCTCCTGTAAGTGGTCTTAATGTTGTGGCTGATCGGCATATGGTTAAAAACTTGCACCAGTCCACAGTGCAACTTCTCATGTGGGAAGACTTTTAAAGTAGCACCACATCAGTCACAGTACAGCAATGACTGATAATCGCCTCAACCTTTCCTAATCATGACGCATGTATGGCAAATTTATGACATCAATCCATGTAATCAAGGGGTCATAATCATCATAATAATTAAGTAATTGATTTGGTTATAGTAATGTGTGGCTCATTAGACTGAAGACCATTGCCGCCCCCAATAACACCGCTCCCAAAGATAGTGGACGAAATGAGAGACAGTGAAGAGCATTAGCATAAAAACATAAGTCTCCCCGTCGGGGAATCGAACCCCGGTCTTCCGCGTGACAGGCGGAGATACTGTCCACTATACTAACGAGGAGTACAGCGCATGCTCAGTAGAACCCGGAGGAGTCGCAAAAAGTCAACGGCTTTGAAGTTCTTTGATGTGTTGCGATGACGTCAGATTCCAAACCTTTAGGGTCAAATCAGAGCAGAAGTTTCTCAACAATTAGCTACGATCAGCAACGATCAACGCACACAGACAACCGTCAACCCACTCACGTCCGTCAGACACCGTCAGAAACTCTGAACAACCCGTTCACACACATCCGGCATCGTTAACCACAGACAACGAGCGCCACCTCGAGGATTTAACTGTCAACTACAGTTTCCTACAACTGATCAATCCCGATCACAAATGCCTTCACAAGAGGCATCAAGAAGAGCTCAGGCTCGCACCCACCAGGGTAACTTCCAACGTGCAGGAGTGCCCCCCAGCTCGGATATGCACTCACATCAGGCATCGCGCAGAGCTCAGGCTCGCGCCCCCCAGCATCGCCAGCACTGGGGTAACATGCAACCTGCAGGAGTGCCCCCCAGCTCAGATATGGGCCCACAACAGGGATCACAAAGAGCACAGACTCACACCCCCCAGCATCCCAGGCCAAGGCAGGACATACAACCTAGAGAGATGTCCCAAAGCTCTGATGTGTTCGCAGGCAGAGAAGAACTTCATATTGCCAAGTACCAAATTGAGGGGATGAAATCTGCTTTGAACACAATGACAGGTCTTACAACCCAACAGGAGCACACAAATGCCCGGATGGAAATGAACAATCGCCGCTTACAGAGCGAGCTGGGGAGAAAGGTGTATATGGCCAACGAGAAGATCAGCCAGTTGGAAAGAGCTTTAAACCTCGCAAGGAAAGACGAGGAGGAGAACCTGATCAGAGAAGAAGAGATCTGCTCGCTCCGTGATGAACTAGAGTCATCAGAGAAACGTAAAGTCCTCTGGATGAACAATGCAGAGCATCTGAAGGCTACCTCTGAGACTGAGCTGACAAAGCTCAAATCGACCTACGACGCCCAGCGCAGGACTTACCTGCAGCAAATGGAAGCTGAACGTCAGAAGAAGGTGAACCCACTGCAGGAGCAGGTCACCGAGAAAGACAACCTGATCGACACCGTCAAGAATGAGCTATCGGCCATTTCATCTGAGCTCAGCCTCAAACTAACTGAACTGGACCAGAGCATCAACAAGTGTCGGGCTCTGGAGGAGAAGTTTAAGGAGAGGCTGGCTGAGGAGCGCAAGAGAAGTGAGGAAATGATTCTGGAGAAAGACCGGGAAATCTCCTCTCTTCAAGAAACTCTTCACGCTCAGAAGACGGAGACAAAAACAGTCACAGATTCATTGATGAAAACCTGTGACCACATGAAGACTGACTTTGACAATGAGCTGACGAAGCTCAAATCCACATACGACGCTCCCAGCGCAGCTCTGACCTGCAGCAAATGGAAAGTGAACGTCAGAAGAAGGTGAACCAGCTGCAGGAGCAGGTCACAGAGAAAGACGACCTGATCGACACCGTAAGAAGTGACCATTTGGTCATTTCATCGGAGCTCAGCCTCAAACAAGCTGAACTGGACCAGAGCATCAACAAGTGCCAGGCTCTGGAGGAGAAGTTCAAGGAGGAGCTGGCTGAGAGAGAGGAGAGCTCAGAGAGCAGACTGAAAGAGATGGAGAAGCTGTGGCTGGAGAAAGAAGAGGCCCTGAAGGAGGAAGCCAGCAAAGCCGAAGAAGACCTGAAGCTTGCGATCGCCGAAAACGCCCGCCTTCAAGAGCTAGCCCTTCAGAACAAGAATACAAAGGAGGAGGAGAAGAAGAGGAGCAGCATTGAAGAGGATGAAGCCACAGCGTCTCCACCGCAGGACGACAAACAAGACAAGAGACACAGCTTCTCTAGAAAACAACCAAAGACCAGTGACGACGAAGCTGCTGCATCTCCGTCTCAGGATGAACAGGAAGACGAGACGAGAAAGAAGAAACGTCACGGCTTGTGGTGCAGATTTCGCAAGATGATGAGCCGCCGCCACGGCGACACTACACCGGACTAGACACCTAGTCCCTTACCCTTACCTCCTCCCCATCCCCCTCCCCCTTTGTGAAGTTTCTCAGTCATCCAGATCATGGGTCGTATCCAAATTACACTAAATTTTTTAATTCATTCATTTCAAATTTCAAAATTAACCTAACCACTAATTCATATTCCTCCAAATTCTACAGACAACTGGACATTTTAAAAGCTTTATAAGAATTTTAAAAACGTTGCACCACTCTTGCTTGGGGCTTCCTCAGCCCTCAGAAATGAGTGGAGCAACCAGTCCAGTTGTTTGTGTTCATACACCATGATCTGAGTGACTGACAGTCTTCACAAACATTACTACCCCAAAAATAAATATTAAAAAAAAAACAACTATCAGCATTAACCTCTGTGAGAGTGTGTAGTAACTTTAACGTAACATATAAATTAAACTGTGTACATAAAGCACTCATCTGTATCAATCATGATATCAGTGTCAAAGTCTTCTCCTGGATAATTATAAGGATTGTCAGTTAGCCAGGTCATAAAAAGAATAATGTGTTTTCTTTATATTCACATTCACACTTTATATTACACATCACTGGAAAATAAATCATACAAATATCTATATGTGTATTGTGCGGACTGAAGCTTACCGGATATATTTAAATCAATAACAAGCAAAAAAGTCTTTTTTTTTAGTTTGATCATGTTAACAGTAACTAGACCATTAGTTTATTCGACTGCAATCACAGCATTCAGTTTAACATTGTTTAACAGATGAGGACAACAACATGAATTAATCATTAAAATAATATGACATGTAATTATAATACAGCCTTTCCCTTCGAGACCGCTCAGCCAGTCCGAGACACTGCGAGGCCGAGAGACCCGAGACCGAGACAAGACCGAGACCAAAGACTGTCGAGGCCGTGACAAGACCAAGACCACGAAAAAGTGGTCTTGACACCGGTCTCAAGAACTACAAGTCTACTCTGTTCATGCTCTTACTGCTTGCCTGACCGTTGTTGCGCTCTCAATTAAATTCATGAGCAATTAATTTATCCACACTGATTCCTAAACGCCTTGTCCACAACAGTACCAAACTGCCTCCGCCGTCAGATACGTGGTTTATCGCAAGTGCAGTGTGTCTTGCAGCTCCTCAGTAGATACCCTGAGAAGGACGGTGACTCTGACCTCTAACACTGATAACCCGACCACAAGGAGAAGGAGAATACACCATAATGAGGTCAAAGGTGACTCACGGGTGCCACTAATGTGACTCACTGGCAGGGGCTATCAGATGTCATGTGGAGGAAGTCACGGGTCAGGGGGCCGGTCTGTGGTTTTTAAAAGCCAAGTATAATCGTTTATCGTTGGATTTCTGTCCGAGGACGAATGGTGGGTTTAGATTTCGCCACCAGAGGGCACCCTAGTGCAAATGCATGAGGCCAGCCCCACCAGGGTTCATTGTAACAGAATGTATACACCCTAACACACAGGTGTGTAAAGATAACATATTCCAGCTGCAGTGTAGTTACATTTACATTCGTTGCTAAGAGTTGCAATGAATGTAGAAAGTGTCCAACAGGATGTAACACAACCAGATATGATTTAACAAAAATCAGTTTACATCCACTGCTGCATTTGAATTATGAAGAAAAGGTGCAGCACCTAACGGGAATAGGAGCAATGTGGAAAATACTGTAAACACAGAGTATCCAGTTTATATTTCATGCACAGTCTGTGCGTTTTTGCTGTGTGGGAATCTACAGGAAGGTCTACAGTCCTCACGGTCCCCTATGGACATGGGCTAGTGATAAGATTTACGTCTTGAGGGCTCGAAACATTGACAGTATTGACATGCTGAGGTTTAGCAACCCCTCTTGAACCCAGGAGGACATTTTTAATTAGTCGGTTAGCGCGATAACATCTGCTAATTAGCACTGAACACAAAGTACAGGTGACGGGGAACGCCATTCATTTCCTAGCTGAATGGTTCTGGATGAAAGGCGGTGCAACTGGACCAAACTACTCTGTTGTTTAACATTCATTAACATCAATTGCTGCTTCGGCTTTCAAGTACTTGATCAGTCGGCGTACCCACTAGCAGTGCTCTTACATCACTTGTGGATCTTGTGATGGGAAAGCACCTACCCACCAAAGTATGAGCTAAAGCCACCCGATAAATTAAGTTAAAAAAAATATAATTGATCTTTGTTCCTGCACGAAACAAAAAATGGGGAACTTCCTTCAACAGTTACACAAACTAGGCAAAGGTTGTTACAGTCCAAAAGCATTAGTAATGGGGCCTAAGTATTATGGTAATCCGCCCAGTATTAGTAAGAAAAAGGAACTCAGACCTCGAGTTCAACTTTTATTTAAAAGAATGCACCACGGCAGAAAAAAGATGGTCTTGCTTTGTCTCCATGAAGCCCCCCCCATCCATCCATACATCCACCCACCCCATCCCCCTGTGTTGCATCCTTTCAAGCTTCCTCTGTCTGCATCTCCCTCCATCTTTGCCTTATGGCCTCTATCGACCCCTGCACTCCCATCCATCGTGTCCCCTCCTCCACTCAGACAGCGGGTCTGTCGGTCCAAGGGGTCAGCGAGGGCGGTCACTGTCAGGTGGTGTTTGCAAAACATGCTTGCTTTTTCTTTTCTTCTTTCCGTGCAAAGACAAGACTGTTGAGGGTGTTCCAAGAAGGGTCTTCGGCAAATGCCCGTTCTTACTTTCATAACTGATCTTTAGAGAGGTATTTTCTTTCAGCTAATTGTTCGGAAACTCTTAATTATGTCCACTTTCCTGTGAGGAAATTTGGGGATTTGGGAAGTTCACTTAGGAACCGCAACAAAAGTGCTCAGTGCTTTTCTTTCAATATTACAACATTAAGCTCTCAAGCGTGACTTCATGAGCGAGGCTGACCCAGTCGCCAAGCGCTTCCTTTACCTTGTCTACACTCTAGCCCAGACAAACGAGAGCAGGAGGTGATGGAGGGTGCTGGAGGGACGGAAACAACAGAAAATGAAGGGGGTGGGGATGGATGTCTGGCCACCACGTTGACCTCATTGACCACTGCAGGACCAGGCTCTTATACACAATGGCACACACACGTACCGAGCGTCCTAATCAATATGTAACTAAGGATGGAGGGAGGATGATGGAGAGAGTGGGGGATATGCTGCAGAAGATGGAGGAGGGCGACGGAAGAGTGTAAATGAAAATACATGTAGAGTTGAGCCACAAATCGAATAAAAATGTAAGGCCCAGGAGCAGTAGCCTTAAAAGGCGCATTGTGCCAGAAAGAAAAACTAACGCAAGATGACTTTTGTAAAAGAAAATAAGAGTATGAAATTAAAGTGTTTTCTTAAAGCACTTGAAAGACAGAGCACAATATTGGCGTCTCTGATTGATCAAGTTAGATTTGAGTACATTTTTTTTTTTGATAATCTATTTTCTTCAGTCTACAAGAACTTTACTCAGTCCAAAAAGTTCTGCATGTTTACTACTTGTTGGTAAATGTGAATATATTCCATGTAAAACACTGCAAAAACTTAATTAATTTGTCCAAAGCCAGCGATGTCCTCCAGTGATATTTGTTTATCCTGTGTTTTCACAAGATGCACGCACACATGATTTAGAGATATATACACATGTAAAACTTTGGTTTTCTTTTGTCAAAAGGTCATATAGCTGTGTGCCAAGTACAGTTGTATCACCGTTTCACAAGTAAGCTTTCAGGCGAATGCCACCTTTTGAGGTATTTATGACCTTGAGTTTCTGGAAAGGTCAGCTTTCACATATTGTGGCGTGTTGGAAGGTTAGTATATTATTATGTAGTCATATTTCTCCATTATATTATAATTTATCTCTGGAAAATTATGATACTCTCAGCAGCCTCATCTTTTATCACGCCTTTGCGTTTCCTACGTTAGCTACGTTACCCATTAGCATGCTAAACTATTAGCCGTAGTGGCTTCAAGACACCAACAGTTGACTGGTAGAGGTGTTTTCACTGCTCAGCGTGGGTTTATAGTCCTGTAATGTGTTCACACAGAGCCTATGCTGTAGCTGGCCATCTGGTGTAAGTTTTGGTTTGTTGTCAACAATGCAATTATGACGCTAAAATGTTGAGCAGCTAGCCAAAAATGTTACTCTGGAGCTAGATCAGCGTCGATCTGCTGCGGAACCATAGACTGTATAAATACAGACAATGTGTTGCCTCTTCTTTGCACCGGTCAAACTGACGCCATTTTGCCGGGGATGCAGGCAGTGCCATCTTGCAAATTTGAAGTCTGAGTCTGCGCAGTATGGCACACGGACCACACTTCCTCTAGATTCACTTGCGTTTTTGTTTAATTAATGCTACGATCTGCTCTATCTCCACCAGTTACAACGACATATTGGATTATACGCTGTACTTATTTTCAGTTTCTTTTTTTTTTTTTTTACAACTCTCAAAGAGCGGTTGGCATGGCAACTGGTAATTGTCATCACGTCACAGCCTGTTTCTACAGAATCAACTAATTAAACCACATCAACATTATAATAGCTACCTAAAATACCATCTGTGAAAAACAATATTTGACATGTATTTTAGTATCTTAGTTTGGTCCAAGTCCCATCCACTAACATGGAGGGGGTGGAGCTTATGACCTATACTGCAGCCGGACACTAGGGGGAGCTCTACTTGCTTTGGCTTCACTTTTGAGGAGCTGTTCCTCCGTCCATCTTAATATGTGCAGAACCCTAAATCTACCTTTACAGCTGATGCTACCACTTGAGCTCCAAACTATTTTGTGTACACAGATTCCTACTCTGTGATCACAAGCTTACGGTTTCCATTTGAAGGCAGGTTATGCACCTGACGTAACTTTTAGTGACGTAATAACTTAACAAATGCGCATGTAATAATATATAAATATTGCACATATGGAATATGCAGCTCTAAAATGTAAAACATCAACCTCTAGTGCAGTTTATCAAATGTGAATTATAGAAAATTCACATGACACATGTGCTTTTTGCATATTACACATGGAAATTTTATTTATTTTAAAGAATATACAGTTTTTCACGTGTGATTAATGTAAAGGGACGCAAGAAATCAGTTTGATGTGAAGAAAATTTTACCTAACAATGCATAATAACGGAGGTACTGCAGTGGGGGTCGCAATTTGATATAAATGTCTTTAAATCATCGCTCCATCAGTTTGGGAAAACGTTGAAGACCCCCTGGCCTAGAGCATAAATACATTTCATTTACTTTTCTTTTATTGTCGTGTATATAAATATGTTTTATTTGGAAATTACAGTTATAATTGCATGACACTGATATAATTGACATACACTACATGTCACCACACGTGAAGCGCTTTTTAATGTCACATAGAATTTACCATTCGAGACTTCTTTTTTTTTTTTAACCTGTTGGTACGTACATGTGGGTTCTCACATGAGTTCACATGTGCTCTTGAGGTTGAGGTTTAGAAAATGGCGCTGCAGTTCATGAACTTCAGTAGTTATTTTAAGGACACCGTAAAATAAAAAAGAGCAAACGCGCTGGTGCATCTCTGTATAAAAGTATGCTCGGTGGCGCTTGGCGAACGGCGCACACGCTGAGAAGACGGTCATAAATACAAACAGACAGGATCTGCAGCTGCATCAAAAGGGTTAACTGTCTGGGTCCCGGAGAGTGAGTAGTGTGTGTGTGTGTGTGTGTGTTTGGGGGTGGAGGGTGTCAGTAAGTGCAGCTCTATAATGTCAGTCAGTCTAGGAGTGTGAACATGTTTGAAGGCAGCAGCCAGGGAGGGAGGGAGGAGATAGCTAAGGAGGGCAAAGCGAGAGAGGAGTGGAGGAGGGGTGTCTGGCAGACAGAGAGTGGGAAGGAGGGAGAGAGAAAGCGAGGGGGAGGGCGGAGAGACAACAAGCCGAGTGTGCACAATATTCATTCAAACTGACAGAGGCTGTGTGTGTCCTGGTTTGCGCTCCCTCTCCTCCTCAGTCTTTCTCTCTCCCCCTCTCTCTCTCTTTCTCTCTCTCTCTCTCGCCCTCTCTTGCCAGACAGTCTGCAGTTTAAAGCAGCAGGAAGAAGACACCAGAGAGCCACCGGAGAGGAAGACAGGGAAAGAGTGTGTTAAACGACAGTCAAGGAGGAAGAGGAACAGGAAAAGGGAGGAGGGAGGAAGTGAGGAGCGGTAGGGATTTGGAGAAGAGTGGTGGTGAGTGAAAGAAGAGAGTAGAGGATGAAAGAAAAAGAGAGTGGTTGCTAATTGGGAGGGGTGAAGGAGGTATAGCGATAGAGGAATGCAGAGAAAGAGGGACGGAGACACTACAGCTCCTGCAGAAGATGATGAAGAAGGTAAGTCAGTTTGCACTATCAATGCTTGCATTTTTTTTCCCCCTCCTCTTTCTTCTTCTTCTTCTCCACGCTGATTGTCGTGCATGCGGCCGTGGGCTCTGATTCCCAAAAGCAGCCCTGACATCTACTTTCCATTGTCACTCTGTGGGAGAGGCCGCTTGCCAGCAGACATGAATTCAATGTGACAGTGTGTCAGCGGATGTTTGCCGACACTGATGGGCACGCAACGATGCGATGCCAAGGAGGAACGCCCAGAGAGGCAGGGGGGGAGCAAAAAAAAGAAAAAAAGAAAAAAGTGCAGAGTTGAGCATGGAAGTGGATGTAGTAAAGGCTGCATGCTAGCACGGCGGCGAGCGCGCTCGCACAAGGAGGATTTTCATTCATGATTTCTCATGTGATTGGCTGTGTGTGAAGGATGTGGATTTCAAGCCTGCATGTGGTTTTCAGTGGGAGCTTGTGGGCGCTCGTGTAGACATGCATGTTAAATGTGATGTGTGTGTTTCATATGTGTGTGTGTGTGTGTGCGTGTGTGTGTGTGTGTGTGTGTGTTTAACTGCCCCAGTGGAAGTGAATGACAATTAGATTAAAGTATTGATCCAGTCTGGGCCAGGTATTGAGATGCTGACTCGGTCACATACCCAGCAGCCAACGAGGGGGAAGGGCCATTACCTTTAATATCACACACACACACATTAATATCTATATGATCTATATGCATTAATAGTTTTATTGATACGCAAAAGCAAATTCAGTTTTTAAAAAATCTGTTTTTTTGTTAAAAAGGGATAAAAACACACCGGTGAACTCAACAGAGTTCACTTTAAAACACACACACACGTGCACCTCACACAATCCACCAGTAAGCTTTAATGTTTTTATTGATAAGCAAAGCATACCTTGGATTCAGAACGCCCATTGTTAAGTTTAATAAAAACACACACAAAGCCTATAGTCTTATCTATACTGGCCTTAAGCAAAATCCCCTATTCAGAACTCCCTTTAAAAAAAATCTACATTTTGAAAAATGACAGGAATTCAGTCTGTAAACACGCACACAACACACGTGAACTCAACA
This sequence comes from Planiliza haematocheilus, assembly GCA_005024645.1. Lineage (NCBI taxonomy): Eukaryota > Metazoa > Chordata > Actinopteri > Mugiliformes > Mugilidae > Planiliza > Planiliza haematocheilus. The sequence goes on from SRSE01001373.1 coordinate 3,621,160, forward strand.
GAGGTCACTTTAAAACACAAGTTCTCTTTCTCTAACTCAAACACGCACAAAGATATCTATACTATTGTTGGCCATAGGCGAAGGAAACCTCTTTAGAGCTTTCATTGTAAAAATAAACTTTTTAAATACACAAATCGACACACACACACACACATCACACATGCATACACACACACACATATATATATATATATATCTACTGGTGAACTCGACTGAGGTCGTTTCGAAAACACACTCTCACTCGCGCACACTCACACAAACCGTCCGGCGGTTTCCCTCGTAATGGTGGAGCCTCCCTTGAACTCATTCACCGGGGGGTCATGGGTTCAAGTCCCAGGTGGGGGAGGGGGAGCGAGTGGGATAGTGATCGAAGGAAGGGAAGGAGGTAGGAGGAGGAGGAGGAGGAGGAGGAGGAGGAGGAGGAGGAGGAGGAGGAGGAGGAGGAGGAGGCGGAGGAGGCGGAGGATCGCCACTCACTTACTCGTTCGTTCGCTCGGCCGCCCCCTCCCCTCCCCGCTCCCTCGTGCCCACCCCCCCTTGCTTTTTTCTTTTACCTCGCCACAATCCGTCTTCTCATTCAGACACACTCACACGCAACGGTGCACGCGGAAACGCAGGAAGTGGAAGGAGATGCGACACTGGCGTAAACTCTGCGCGCCGCTGTGTGACACCTATTATTCACACTGGCACGTCTCACCCTTTAGTGCGTGTGCAGGTCAGCGGTGTTAAATGTTTATTTTGGCTGCTGTTACCTGAGCCTTGTGTGTGTTCAGACGTCTTTGCCTGCACGGCTTCTATTAGCATGTCTGGATGTGGCTGCATGCGTGCGTGGATGTGTGTGAATTAACGTACAGCCACGCAGGTGTGGAGGAAGCATTGTTCGTGCTGTCGTCACTGCGCCTATGCTGCGCGGTTATGTGCAATACAAACAGACAGAGTAGTCATAAAACTGTCTGATGTTGATCCCACCAGCGGCAGCAGCAGCAGCAGCAGCAGACGGGGCTATTTTTAGCTTTTCCCCACGTTCCCTTGAGCAAGACACCCAGCCACCTGCCTGCAAGCGCCGCATTAGCTGCTGTCTGAGTGCATCGCTTCAAAACTTCGCCCAAAAATGCTCAAATTCCCGTTAAAGCCACTCTTCAGCCATGCTTCACTCCAGAACCGAAGGCGCTGGTTGAAGTTAACAGTTAAAATGAGGGCGACTCAGAATGTGCTTCTTCTAAAAAGGGAAGAGTAAGAAATAGAAAAAAGTAAATTTCTTCTCGGCTGTCGGCTTAAGACACGCCTTCACCACAGCGTCAAGCAAGCACACACGCATATTTTGCCGTCGCACATGAGCTTGAAAACACACACACACACACACAGCCCCTCTTTCATAGGAAACAAGAGCGGCTGACCCTTGACCTTTACCATTCAGCCTGTCTGGAAAATACCAAGCCTGGAATCGATCAACACTCCTCTCGCCCAGACAGCCAGACCCCCAGCACCACCACCACCACCACCCCCATCACCACCACCACCATCCCCGCCCCCGCCGCTCTCGTTGTCCCCAACCACCTTTCTTATTCTCTCCACTCACCCTTGACTCCCCCAATGCCACCCCCACGCTCTTCCTCCCTTCCTCCCGCTCCTCCGTCATCGCACAGTCGACCCTGCAGCAGCTACGCCATGAGCTTGTGGCATAGCAGTTTTTTGTATGTATGGTTTTGTAGACGTGAGAAATTTAACACTGTAACTCTCATGGTCAAGGTGACCAGATTTCTGAAATGAAATCCGGGGACATTTCAAACTCGGAGATAAAAAAAAAAAAGTATTTCATCAGAATGAAATGCAGAAACTGGGACAATTACCATTTCCTAAAAGTAGTAAAAAGAATGAAGTAATAGTAGTAGTAATAGCAGGGGTTGCATTAACCGTCACTGACCGTTTTCTTAAAACCATGACAGAAAAATCTGAAGTCCATCAGTCATTTTGATAGATTGCAGTTCCCACACCTGACCACTTGGTGGCGACTGACCTTATTAATTGTCTCATGTCTCGCAGTTTTCATTCCAAACATCACGGAACTTTTGTAAGTGCACGATTTCCTGGAACACCGATTACACTGACGCACACATCAGAGCTCACCTAACTATATACATATTTACAATATTTATATATGTATATGCGGCTAACGGCTACCAAAATGAAGGAATCGGATGAAAACCACTGACTATATAGTAAAGCACATTGCTAGCACTGATGGACGGCAAGTTTCATTTTAAAATACTACCTGATGGAAGCCTTGACAGACAACGAAAAATTCTAGCGCAATCTCTGAGTAATAGAGTAATATAACACAACCTGGAACTGAGCACGACCGGCTACCGTAATAACCGTTGTTCTAGTATGCGCGCACCATGCTAACTCATGCTTGCTACCTGGCTACCATAATAGCTGTTGTTAATAGTTTACATGCAATTTTATTTCTCATTTGTAAAAAGCTAAATCAGGGATATTTTCGGGGACAGCTTTACCCAGGGACAGGGACACCAAAACGGGGAGTGTCCCCGGAAATCGGGGACGTCTGGTCACCCTACTCATGGTATAAGTCGCACCTTGAATTAGCACATCAGCTAACATTAGCACATACTGAACTGATTTAATATCCCATTGTTTCATAGGTAAAATCTTTGTTGTCCGTCTAATTGTTTCCCAAATGCGAGTGATCAGTTGTCAGTAAATAAAATCTTTAAGGGTAACAGGTGGTGTTGAACGTCAATAAAAGCATGTAGCGTTTCATACAAAACAAAGCGGTTAATAAACTTGTGGCCTGCACTTCTGCCAGAGTTTGCATTCGTGTTTTTCTGGTGCATGCAGTGTTGTTGTCATTTTTGAGATGCAGGACCTTCAAGGCAACATGAATTAGCTTTTAATCCAATGTTTGCCTCATATTCTTTGCTACTTTGACATGTAAACTGTGCTCAGTGTAGTTCAACTGTATATCTATAACACCTAAAATAAAATAAATATTCTTCATGGTTGACTTAAACCTAAATTCATTTAAAGGTTGTCATGCTTTTGAGTTGCTTCCTGTCTTATTTTGGAATTCACTTGCCTCATGTGTCCTGTTTTGTTTTGCTTCCTGCCTTTGTATTTCTCCCCAACTGCTTTCTTTGCTCACCTGGGTCGCTACTCTGTTGCCAGATTGTCGCACAAAAGCCTTCAAGATATACTTCCGTTTTTGCCTTTTTCTATTTTTATAATTTGGCCTGTGTGTTTTCGGTTTGTCACGTTGGACTTTTCTGTTGTTTTACCAGCTTGTCAGTAAAGCTCCCTTTTTGTTTTTGCAACCTGCCTCCTGTGTTCTCCTTTTCACTCTCGATTTCAAACACTCAACAAACTCCCAGTCTGTCATACCTCTTCCCATTACACGTGTGGATGACCTAATTAGGAGAAGAAGTAATAATCATTCTTTTCAGCAATATGATCTGATTTATTTATTCCAACATTTCAGTTTACCAGCCTGATACGATATTTCACAAACCATTAAAAACACACTGTAAATAAGCTGCATCAACTATTATTGCCAAGCTGTTATTGTACACAAAAGCACTCACATATTGTATCTCTTGTATTTCATGCCTGTGCATGTGTACTCTATATATCTGATCGATTTCCACCTCTCCTGACCAAACATCATTTCTCTCTGTCATTGTGTTTCAGCTGCAACTGTCCTGTGCTTCCATGATGCCATGAACAAACCCAGTCTGTAGCAGCCAGGTACGTCATTTAGACTCTTAACCAGCGATGTGGTGGAGAAAAAAATACAAAAATAAAAAATAAAACCTACAGTATGACTTGCAGTTGTTGTGAGGCAAACAAGACACTATTGAATTCAAAATAAGATGCTGAGAAAACCCAGACTCCTCAGCTCCAGTAATTAGGGTGAGGTTTCCCAGCACTACATGTCCACTCTCAGATGACTCTGCATTTCCTATTTGGATTAGCAGAGGAAAAAAGGCATTCAGTGGTATTAAATACAAAACAGAAACCGGTTGCAGATCCCTAAATATTGCACTTAAACGCACTTTACGTATAATATAATAATGTCTTGTTGTTTTATTACATAGCTGTTTAACTTATTATTGTTGAGTGTTTTCTCATTATAAGTCTATGTATATGTTTAAAGGCTGGTTGAGGGGTGAAGACAGAAGTTTATTTTTTATTTTTTTTAGCTTTTCTTTGTGGTTGTAGCGCAATCTACTAACCATGTAGTCAAAACCGAAGGCAAATCAAGTCAGCGAAGAGACTGAAGAGAGAGATAGAAAAAAGGGAGAAAATTAAAGGTGACAACTGAGAAAACAACTCTGCACCAGGCTATGCCCCATTTAAATTGGGCCCCTGGGCAAGGACGGCCGCTGTGGCCTGCTCGCCACCATTTAATAAAAGAAAAAAAAAAAAAATTCTAGGAGAACCGTCAGCTTTTGTTTATATAGGCAGGAGGCCCTTCTACTCCACAAATTAACTAGAGTTAATTAATTACCTTAAAACAGTGCAAGTGGAGACTATTTCCTACCACATATTTAGCCATTAAAACCACTGACAGGAGAAGTAAATAACATTGATCATATTGTGACAATACAATGTTCTGCTGGGAACTGACATTCATGTTAGACATGTACCACAGAACTAAACCAGACCAGGCCCCCCCACCCCATAGCAATGACACTCCTTGATGGCAGCAGCCATCCCCAGCAGGATGCAGCCTGACACAGACACACACACACAAAAAAGGTTTAGGAACAACTCAAAAAACATGAAAAACAGCACAAGGTGTTGACCTGGCCTTCAACTTCACTAGATCCCAAACTGATTAAGTATCTGTGGGATACGTTGGAACAAGCCTTATCCACAGAGGAACCTCTCCTCAACCCATAGGACCCAAAGGTCCCCACTAACAACATCCTGTTGCCTGGCACCACAGGACACCCTCAGAAGGCCCATGTCCATTCTCTCATGAGTCACAACTGTTTTGGAGGCACACAATTAGGAAGGTGGTCATAATGTTATGTCTGATCTGTGTATTTGTGTAAAAACAAAGCAAAGAATCTCATTATGAAAGAAAATTATGAAATTATGAAAATTATGAAAAGAGTCCCTTTGGATTGGTCAGATCCAATGGCCTGAGCAGTGATTCATACACATTTAAAAACATGAAAATTTAAGGAAGCATTTAATTGGAGGTGAAATTAGACAACATCAACATCCCAGAGTGCAGCATGAGTCATCTGCCTTTTTATATCGTTTCCAACTCTGCAGTGCAGAGACTTTTTTTTTCAATGCTGGAACCTCATACTGGTCCGTAGGTTACGTATTGTCCAAGACATTTCTTACAAAATTACCTTTTAAATGAAATAGCATTGGCAAAATTGACCATGATTAATCTTACGTTGCATGTTTTTGTCATGTTTAAAAACTTTACTCATGACATTACAAAAAAAAATTCTCCATTCAGCACATATCATGCTAAAATCAGCCGTAGAAATTAAAGAGTCTTCTACTCCTTGTATCAACTGGTTGAAGTGATTTCTCTGTCCACTACATCGCTGGTTAAAGTATGTGCGTGCACCTGCACAGCTCTTGTCTCTTCTTGTTTAGCGTCCTCCTGGGTCCGTCCTGTCACGGCTGTCCACTCCATGTAGCGGTGGAGGACAGGTTGTTCGTTAGCTCGCTGTCACAGCAAGTTTTTCAAGTCCCGGGGAACATTCAACGCTGTCGGTGAGTTTGTGACTCAGAGAAAACCATCGAGTGTTGAGTGTACCCTGGCACCTGAGCTCGCATCAGTGTGAAAAACACACCGTAATGAGCGGTGTACTGTGCAGTTAGCATGTGTAACGTTTTCATACTTGATGTGATAGCTTCTAATAATATAAATATGTGTCACCTTTTCAAAAAAAGACATGAAAAAAGTATGTATAGCAATGTAAGCTAGTAAAACACAGGCTAACTTTTAGCAACACTTTGGAGCTACTGACTTTTACCAGTATCTCCATCTGGAAAGTCGAAGTATACTCTTAGTTTTGTGTAATTTTACTGACAAACCATGTTTTACTTATTTATATATTTAATCATTCATTTTTTACATATGTCATTTTGTTTGTTCTAGCTACTCCAGAGCTAGCTAGCTAACTAGCTCAGAGACATTTTGGTATTTGTTGTGACGCATTTTCAAACAGTAAATTGATATTGTCTTATTTGCTTGTGTAATTATGTTCATTATTTTACTATGCGTCTTGAGTAAGATGTTGCTTTTCATTCATTTTTGTAATCCTTTATTACCTTGACGTTAGCTCCAGTTGTGTGCTGGATTCCGGTTCACATTCATCGCTGTCGGTGGGTTGGTGATGCTGTCAACTCGCCGGTCGATGAATGACAACCGTGTCCGTGCAAGGCCACATCCCCCCCCTGAAGCGACACCTTGATCATCCTGTTTGCGTCAGTGTGTTTTTGTATTCTGGGAAATAAAATCCCTTGTCAACTAGATGAAGAGATAAATAAAGAACTTTGGCACAGCTGATTGAAATTGTCGTTATTAATATGGTTCAAAAACTGTACCCTCTATTCCAGCGAGAGAGAGACAAACAGAATCTCACAGATCACTGTGTTGAAAATATGACAGCGAGGTGTGAAAATCAATCTGTAGGAAAGCAGCGTTAAAAAATGTGACAAATGGGGAGAGAGAGGGAAAAAACAAGGGTAAATCCTGACAGAAAATAAGTGATACAAGGAGACAGCGGAGGAGGAAGAGGAAAAGAACATAGTCAGAGAACACGGAGATTGGAGATGACATAAGGCAACATGACTCCAAGTTGTGTGTTTGTGTGTGTGAGTCTCTCGTGTGGTTGTGTTGCCTTCAGGCTTTCTGCCAAGGTCGCTGAGCTAAAGGTGCAGCCGTTACACAAACCAGGCTTTAACAACCAAAGAAAAAACTGCCCTTCACTGGGAATGAACTGCTACTGAAATGTGAATAACACTGACTGGACCTCATGGTTTGTTAAGTCACATCATGTAGATAACTTGTGAAATATTTGTATCTGCTGGCATTATGTTAGACATACCGAGCAATGAGCTAAAATTTAGGATAGTTCACCAGCCCATACCAAGTCTAGTAGACGAGAGATTTATGCATTATTAAATTTAAAAGAACATCAAAACAGAAAGTGCTTCTTACACGGAGATTAGTGTTTTAAATATTTATAGGCAGTAACTTAGCACAGCTAGCTAAAGTACCTGATAAAACTAACCCTTTACTAAAATGACCTACAAGGAAAACCCTCACATCTCTGCATGAACACTTTAATCAAACTAGTTTTGATTAATAATTCTTTGCAGATGAGTTGCTGTGCGGTTAGTTGTACCAACCAATAAATCAAGCGTCCAAGCTAAAACGTAGCTAGGTCAGTTGTCAGAGCACAGAGCTATTGTTAGCTAGCATACTGTTTGTAGAGATGCACTGAAAAATAAAAATAGTTCACTGTAATTTATTACCTGGAGACCCACTAAGGTAAAAATAAACACCTGGATAGGACACCTCTGATCATCAGTGGATTTATGGCACCAACTTGACTGAATGGACGGAACTGAAGATGTGTACACGACGCATAGTAGGTCAAGTGGACTCATATTTACTTGACATAGTGTCTTTGGAGGATTTACAAACTATTCTGTTGGTTTAGTTTTTTTTGCTACTTTTTTTTTTTTTTTACAGTGAAGTTTGTTTTCCCCCAAAATAGTTCTCGGATGTGTCGGTTTGGATCAACTGTACATCTGACTGAGAGCTTTTCTTTTAGATAATATAACATGCATCCCTTAAACCGACATGTATAGTGAGCTTAGCTGATCATACGATTAGCTTAGCATAGTGAATACTTCCGGTCATGCCTTTCCATGAAAGCATTCAAGGCCACAGCTATTTGGACAGGTACGTATTTTCTTTTCTTTAGGCTTCTTTATAGTCTGAATTAAAATAATAGAGAATACATTCAAGTGCGTACAAGTAGGGTTATGTGAATATAGAAAGTTAATTTATTCATCTTCTGTAACCACTTATTCCTGTGAAGGGTTGTGGGATCTGCTGGAGCATATTCCAGCTGTCGCCCAGGACAGGTCTCCCGTCTATCGCAGGGCTGGAAAGTTAATTCCAATTGTTTAAAGCAAAAGCTGAAGATTTCCTAAATAACTGCACAAATACACATTCAGTTAAACACAATCCTCACATATTTGTGGAACATCCTTTTCATTTAGTGACCAGCTGACGTTTACATCTGGCATGCTTTGTTTCTTTTCTGATGATGCCCTTCAAGGCCTTAAACCTTCAGCTCCTTCTTGTTGTGGCCTCTCTTTGCCTCTAGTCTTTACTCCTCAGTAGGTGGACTGCGGCTCAGACGATTGAGATCCTGTGACTGACTCAACCAGTCACAGATGTTCAACCTCTTGAGCGGGTGAAGCATATATTTTTGTTTTTATTATTCTGTACAGTATGTTTTTTGTTTTTTTTTGTCTCATTGTTGTCCAGATCTCTACCTTTCTCATTTTGGATATTTTGATTATGTCTTTGAGGTTTACCAGGGTTTTGCATCATGTGGTAAATCCTTTGAGCTTCTGGTTCTTGATTGTTGACAAGAAAAGATGTCCGCCTACACCCTGCAGAGCAGTGCAGCAATAAAGGGATTTTATTCACCATTTTACTTTCACCCACAACAGTTCCACAGCTTGCTTTTTATGTTCGAGTCTTCTTCTCCAGGAAAGGGAAACCAGGTACTTCATTATTATGTTCTTCTTGTGCATGATCACCTCAGCACACAGCTGCACAAGACACATTTGGTGTCCAGTTACTTTGAAACCCTATGCCTTCCACCTATCTCCGCTCAAATTAAAGCTTTGTGCTTAAACGCAATGCCAATTATTTTTATTTCCGCAGTCATTTGCTAAATGACTACCGAGTGGAAAAGTAAAAAGACCAATCTCACGGTGCATCTGACAGACACAAAGAGAGCTGTACAGTTGTAGCTGCCCCACTTGAGTCATTTCCTGTGCCGAGCAGAAGACATTTTCTTTGTCACCTTTGACCCCATTGCCGGATCCTCAGTAGCTTGTTGGTTATCTGCCAGACATCTCTAATCAATGACCGCATTTGGACAGGAAAGTGACAGAAAGACAGACAGAGGCAGGGGCAAATGTGAGAAAAACTGTGATGGGGATGAAAGCAAAGGAAGTGGCAAAGACAAAAAAAAAGGAAGACATTGTGAAAGATGACTGAAGAGTCAAAGAGTACTCAGGACAAAGTCTTTAAACCTTGTAGAACCCATTTTCACTCCAGTTTTCACTGTGTTTTTCCACAAGTACTAAGAGACAAAATATTCCTTTTGTACAAAAAAATAAATTGGATTGATTGATTAGACACTGATTTCCATCATCTCAGTCTTGGAAAGACAGCAAGCGTGCAACCACGATGGTGAAATGTTGCTTCAAGGAAATAGGGACTTCAGGGTCCCTGCATTGGCAGCCTTCAGCAGCAGTATTTATATGCATTTATTTTTTTTCTTTGCATGTTTGTTTGAGAGAAGTTTTAAATCTCTAATAAACTTCAATGTGCTAGACATCATAAAATGCAAAGGAACATAGTTGCAATGTGGGCAACAATAACAGGACAAACCAAAAGTAGTAATCACTTTGTTACATAATTTATTTTACTCGACATCTCAAAGTAAAAAAACACACTGGAGAAACTCATGCAAATTTAACCATGATGGACATATAGAGACATCTAGTGTTTCATTGACATTATTGCACCCAAGCAACTGCATAGATCAACTCTGTTTTGTTAAGTTTTACGTTAGAGATACAGAATCTGCAGAGTTCAGAGGTCAGATTCTGCTGGATGTTTGTAGAAGAACGGGAAGTTGGAGATTGAAAGATGTGAAAAGAAAGGACACAAAATAGATAAAGTGTGAGAAGGAATAGCGAAGGAGGCCAAAAGGGAAAATATGTACAGGAAGAACATAGAATAAGGAGAAGAGGGAGGAAGAGTCAGGTAAAGTAGTAAGAGGAAACACAAATGTGAATGGAAGACAACAAACAAAGGAAAGAAAGAACGGAAGAAATATACACACACATATGCATGTCTTCATCCAGCGGTCCACCCACACAGATGTCCCTATCAGTCCACCCTCTTTTTTTTCTGTCGGCGGAGAGCAGCCTTCTTTATCTCCTGCAGCAGAGTTATCTTGTTGTTCTTGATGTTCGTTTTCGCCGTCTCCATCAAAAACAAAAGCTTTTCTTCGTGGAGCGAAAGCTGGTAGGTGGAGAACATCTTCATCCTTGCTTGAAACTGCTCTGAATCTGGACCAGAATAAAACCAGCGATGAACATATTTGACCACTGAGAGTGTTTTTTTTTTTTTTTGTGCGTGTGTGCGTGACAGACCTTTGCAGTTCTTTCTGTTGAAGAGCGGCATGTAAATGATGGTTGGCTCCTGATCTTTTCCTTCAAATATGTAGAGGTCTTTTGGCCAGTCCTTCTCCTCCAGGATCTGGTCGTCTATCTCTGGGAAAGGCTTCTTCAGACCGGCTGCGTAGTCTCTGGCACGTGTCAGAGTCTGTGTGGACAATTAAGTTGTACTTAGCTAAGGGCTACGATAAACCATGAGTCGGTTGTCAGCCACTGTTGGACTGCTGGACCTAGGGTTTGCAACATTACAGTTCGTGTCATTTAAATTCATGCTTGTTTTAACCCTTCACTCTGCTGTTGCTGCTGTAAGTGTGTCTAGCACCATTGGCACGTGTTGGTCCCCCGTCTTCATCTTTTTGGCTCCTCATTTGGATTGGGGTCTCTTTGATCGGTTGCTAGAGTAGCAGACTGCACGAGAGGAGCTAACAGAAGTCACGAATGCAAGAAACTACTCATCAGAGGATGGACATGGGCCATCTGAGGGTGTCCTGTGGTGTCTGGTAACAGAATGTTGTTAGTGGGGGGTCCTATGGGTTGAGGGGAGGGGTCTCTGTGGATCAGACTTGATCAGTTTGGGATCTAGTGTATTTGGGGCCAGATCAACATGGTTTTTATGAGTTGTTCCTAAACTGTTTTTGGGTGGGGGTGCCTGGTCTGGTCTAGGTGGGTGCTACATGTCTAAGTAACATCCACATTAAGCCAGGTCCAAAAGTTTCCCAGCAGAACATTGAATCGTCACAAGACGGCCAATGTTATTGACTTCTCCTAATGTTGTGGCTGATCTACAGCACATACATGTTACCACAAATGTTCTCTCAGCACATGGCTTCACCTTGAAGGTTTCCTGAGACCCGTATTCCAGAGCGATGAGGAGATCCACGTCTCTCTTCTCTCCCAGGAACGCAGGGAAGGGCATGTTGAGCACCACGCCACCGTCCATCAGCTGCAGCTGCTTTTTACGTCTAATGCAAGACGGCACCTCATCCTCTGAGGTAAAAAAAAACAACACCAACAGTTTAGCCACTGCAGCTTCTCATTCAGTTGTTTGTTGGCCGTGTATCTGGCATATCACATTACTGTCAACAATAGTGAGGTTCAGATGATAGAAGGTCACCTGAGTATCGGTACAGGAAGTTTTTAATGGTTCCCCATTCCAGGTTGTCAATCAGTGTGAAGGCTTTCTCTATCAACCAAGAGACTAGGAAGACAAAGCACACCCACATAAAGCATGTTATGGTGAACAATGTAATAACAGCACATATAAAGCAGCGTAGAATCCATATTTAGAATAGCACATTGACCTCACTAGAGGAACTGAAAGATTCTGGTGGACTTTGGCCGGTCAAAGTTCCAAAAACTTCAGTGACACAATGGGGTCAAGACTAGCTTTAGATGAAACGTCTCAACAAATGGACTGCATTTGGATTGACTGCACATACTCAAGTCTCTCGGGGGATAAAACTAATTGACATCTCCAACTGCCTTTTTTTGCTCCGCAGGATGCTATTATGCAACTATTAACTAACCTGTAAACCTCGAAAGCTCTACAAGTTTATATACACACACGGTGTTGTGTTTGCCGTTTGCTGCACTGCCCCCAAGAGGTCAATAATCATATTAACGCAGCTTTAAACTTAAATGTTTATAAAACACGATAAAGAATCATCTTTTTTTTAATGTCCTAAGTGTACTCTGATCAATAATATTATAAGACATATAAATAGAGGTGGCTGCAGTAGCTAGCGTAATATGACTCACCTTTACTTGTGACTGGTCCTTGGTCCGGACGCTGCAAAGGGGCCAAGACCTTCAGACGCCAATTTACCAGTTTATTTTGTTCCTTATCTTTCTTTCCAAATGGGAATAAGTCCAGTTTGTCTGAAAAATTGTAAGACCATGCATTGTTGAGACCTTTTACAGATGTGTAAAAGGTGTGACATACAGTATATAACACATGTGTCAGATGTTCCAGAAACGGCTAAACCTGCTTTGATTTCTACTAGCTGAAAATATAACATAACATGTACTCTACTATGTTACAAGTCTGGAGACGCGCCACATAGAGTAGGTTATTCTTCATTGGCTGCTGCACACAATAAGTTCAGCAAATGTTTCGAACATTACAAGACGTTAAATTTATTACCTTTCAACCAGTCAGGTATGAAGACCCCCACACTGTCCTTATCTGCATAACAGAGCAGACACATACAAGATACACACTGTAAAGACATGTTTTTATAAAAATAATTATTGCACATGCTTATTTGCTCATTGCTGAGTGTGAGAACAAGTAAAGTCTTCCTTAGGCTCCACTAACCGGTTAAGCAAAGTCTTTGTGCTATGTTACAAACTTGGGGGTTTGCTTTGATGGCGACTTTCCAGGGAAAACAACACACAAATGAAAATTTAAAAAAAAGAGTCAAAGCTGACATAACTTTAACTCGGTCTCTGGGTTTTTACCTTCAGGGTCTTCTTCATGCATTCTGCGCAGATGTGAAGTTTCAACGGAAAAACCAAGATCTGTGAAGCCAGCCTCATGAGGAGTTATCTCAAACCATTTGGCTGAGACAAAGGCACAGAGGCAAAAAGACAGAGACGGTAAGTCTGAGAGAAATAACTCGGCAATAACTCTGACTGGTTTTGAAGAACTAAATTACTGCTGGTTAACAACAGATATCAGAAGTTGGTGCTTGCCTGTGATCCTATGATCGTACTTTGAGTGTCTTTAAGATAAGACTGTGTTTATCTAAGTGCTTGTGTGTGTTTAGTACCGTTTTCAGGGCCATATTGCAGACAGTCTTTGTTCACTGCACTATAGAGGGGATATGGATTACTGGCGTTCATGCCATCCTCAGCAAGATGCATAAAGTCCAGCTAGTAAGAAAAAAAACCAAACAAACAGATCAGTGAACGGCAAGTCTAAAACTATAAACCTCTCCGTTGCAGTTATCACAAAAACGAATTAAAACAAAAGAAACTAAGGAAAAATATCATTTAGAAGCTTAATGTAAATATTAAAAATAATCGCGGACTGTACCATTTCAAATCTAATACTAATTGTTCACTCAAAATCACTGATTGATATTTCATTGAAGCCATTATTTCTCACATTATTGCATATTATTGCGTTAATCCTGCCATGACTGACTTCAGTTGCAATAACCTAAGAGTGACCTGAGTGCAACCCACACCAACTGCATTTCAGAGCATTGCGTCACTTCATACTCATCAATGGTTGCCCCCAGAATACATCAGACAGACAGAAGAATTAGCAAAGGGAAGCATATGTGCGGTTACCCAGCAGTGCCACTACTGTATATTTTATAATTTGAATGTGAGCTTTCGGCACTCCATTAAGCCTGTAAAGTGTCATCACATAAAAAAAGCAATGCCTGCAGCTTTATATTTTTAAACATTGGTTTTCATTTCTGAAAGAAAACACAGAGATTACCTTCCTGGAAGGACCATTTTGCCAGGAGCATAACTGATCTGAATTTGGTTAGACTGACTTAAACACGTTGCATATTCGCCCACACAAACCCGTTTTTAGACATGTGTAACCCGAGTCTAGTGATATGCAATATCCCTGATTTTGTATGTCAGGCTTGTTTAGTTTCGATACAATACAACTTGATACGATACGATAAAAATTCAATATGATAGAATTTTATACGATATGATAAAATTTGATACAATAAAACATGATATGATACAATGTGATACAATACGATAAAAATTTGATACGACATAATATGAGACATTTTTATATGATTCGATAAAATTCAATACGATACGATACAGAACGATACAATTTGATAAGACAAGACGCAACAAGACACAATATTAAATAAAGGTCATAATAAATGTATGTATTAAAAACACATGAGACCCAGACTTGCTGTAAATCATTTTAAACTGACACTAAATAAAAGAGTAAACCAGCCATGATCCAGAGGAAATCCGTAACTTACTTCTATCTATTTATTTTGCTAAGATATATCAGTTTTGATGTACTGCAGCCTACCTGTTTCATGAGCCCACTGGAAGTTAAATCTCCCCAGATATCAATGAGAGATGAGTGCTTCTCTTTTGCCTCCTCTCCCATCCAGGAGAGAGTCTCCTTCAGCCCACTCACAGGATCTGTGCGCCTGACCACTGCCTTGTCCATGTTGGTGCTCCACTGGGGGTCCTTGTACAAGGTGGACATAACCCTGATAGAGGGAAAGGGAGGAGAGAGAGAGAGAGAGCAGCCCACACACTATTCAACTTTATCAACTGTTGCCTTGAATGTAAAAGGATCTCTGCCAAGGAAGACTGTAAAGTGTGGCTGCAGTTGGGAAAGACACTGCTGTAATTGGACCTTGTGTTAAGATTTCTTGCACTGCATTTACTTGTGTTTTCCCTTGTAGCCGGGCTCCATATGTTGGTGGTAACTTCACATTTTCCTTCAGTTTTGTTGGCAGTTTTGCCAAATTTCAAGTTTTAAACTAGCACCTTTCCCACCTTTAGTCAATATGCAGGATCAGTCTAAAGTAAGCTGATTTCCCAGATTCCCCAATCAGTGCAGTGTTAAGTTGCTGTCTTGCGTGCATTTACCAAGCAGATGCAGACACTCCTCCCAGGTAAAGCAGAGTGTCTAGAAGTCCTTCTTTTTCCAGCTGATAGAGGGAACCCAAAAAACCACCAACTGCCTTCTGACCACCGCCTGACCCCAAGAGTGCGATGTGAGGAACCGAATCCTGGACAGAAGAAGGAACAGAATTAAAACTGAAAGATAAGGAAACATATGAAACTTTGAGGGTCTGTTTTACAATTGATTCCTTAATAAAACCACACGAATGAAAGTGCAATATACAGTACTTTCAGCTATTGGTAGCAACATTATTTGGTGATTAGGTCCACCATTTTTGTCCACATCAAGATATCCCTAGGACTACTTAGTGGAACTTTTTCCTCCTAGCATGAAGTATAACAACTTATGCGGCCCCCTAGCTTTTCATTCAGAGCTAGCATCAGGTCAAAAAATGTATTTGATGGTTAAAAAATCCAGTCACTAATGTTTGGTGTACTAATAAGCGACTGTTAGCATGCTAGCGTGCTAAATTAAAAAACAAAACAAACAAACAAAAAAAAACGGTAAAACTGCTAAACAGCGAACATTAGCTTCATTGTTGCCATGTTAGCATGCTAGTTAGCTCGTAGCTTACAGTATTTCACAATTTTTGCTAGTAAATCAGTTCACTTTGATCCTGATTTATTAGGATGCAGAGGTATAAGAGCTGACATGTGTTTGTGTTAAGAACAAACAGAGCGCAAAGAACAGACCTTTGAAGGACTCTTTATCAGTCTCATTTGGGCACAGTTTTTTCCTATGCTATGGATGGCTTTTCTACCCAACTCCTAGGTCAGCTCCCTGCTAATTCAACACATTAAAGGAAAGTCTTACTAGTTCACACTGGACTCCCAGCTTGTTGAGTGACTTCAGCACGGCTTGTTTTCTCCTCAGGACAAACTCCTGCTCCCCTACGGACAAGGGCTGGGACTGATGCACATAAGATTGCAACACACACAGAATTACAACATTAACAGTGCACACAACCAAGAAGCACTAGATGCATTAACTATATGATACTTGGCATAATATATTAAATGTGCAAAGATAGAACCTCATCTTTATAAAACAAATGTTATTACAAGAGCTGTGTATGCAACCCTTAAATGTCAAGTTCTCTTTAATTTTCTGACAATCACCATGACCACAGGGTCCCATGGCAAGCCAAAGTCAATTACTTTTCAATATGCATTGCAGAGGAATGGAGAGTGATGCAAAGAAGACTCAAACCTGTGATCTAAGAAACAAGAAAATGCTCTCTGAATCATTAAATTCCTGACATCAAGACTAATCCAGGGTATGATATTCTGGACTGAGACATTTTCTTACCTTTAGCGGTGCCATTGAAGTAGTGTCTATTTCAGGTGCAAGGGTTGAGTGTATCATCTCGCTTGATAGGTCCCCTGTCTCAGGGATGGCCGTCACCATGTCCTCGTTTTCGTCCACAGGTTGTCCCATTGCTCCCAGCATCACAGCATAAACACAAACGAGCCCAGAGACCCAGCTCACACTTCCACACCGCATAGTGTCGGCTAACAATTACTCAGGACTGTAAGAGGAACCAGGGATGGGACAGTTCACAATGCCAAACATCCGAGCTCCCGTTCCATTTTATATCCTGTTATATCGTATCGTACAGTGACAGAACAAAGAGAACGTTCAACACTGGTTCACAGAGCACAGTATCCACATCTAAACGTCCCTTTTTATCGCTCTAACAGAGCAGTTATCAGCACAGCACAGCACAGCACAACAAGACAAAAAAAGATTAATTTCCTGTTGATGGCAAATGTAATGTACTCAGAGTATAAACAATACATTCTAATGTAGTTTAAATGGAGCATAAAACAACAAAAATAATAATTTATTTGTTATTTTATGCACATTCTGTTGAGGCTCTAGACCTCATCTAGGCTTCTTGTCCTGGTTTTGACTCACTCTTCAGTTCCACCAAACGCGTAGCACTTAGTTAACTCTCAAATACTGACAGAAGAATTAAATATGTTTCTTACTTCTTTGTCATATCTCACTGAGGTTATACACTAACCCAGCAATACAATGTTGAGTTAATATACACCAATCAGGCAAAACATTATGACAGATGAAGTGAATAACACAGATTATCTCTTCATCATGGCTGGGATATAGGAAGCAGGAAGTGTATACTTTGTCCTCAGTGTTGACGTGTTAGAAGCAGGAAAACCTTGCAAACGTAAGGATTTAAGCGAGATTTGAAAAGGGGACTTGTTAGGGAGGAATTTGTGGTGATGCCGATGAAGAAGAAGAAGCACCAGAGTCCTGTATGTCTTATGCCTGAAGGAGTTTATTTAGGCTTGATCAAGGAGAACAGAAGATTCGTCATCACAATATAAGTGTATGAGTCCACCTCAATTCTAAGGGACAAACAGTAAACTCAAAGTCTTATACCAAGAGGGTGGACCGAGGCAGGGGGGACATGTGTCAATATCCCATTGGTTATTGTACATAAACATGAAGATAAGGATTCACATCAACAGACAGTGACGGAGGACGTTATCATCTAACTCTACAGCTGTTGACAGCCAGACAGTGAGATTGTAGACGCCATAAGAGGGACCATGGCCTTGGCATGTTCCTCAGAGAGAAAATAGGGCAGATAACTGACCCCAGCTGTAGGGATGAGAAGTTATTCTCTAACAGGACTTAGCCTCCAGAAGTTTGTAAGTTTGTTGTATGACCACCTTCCTAATATTGTGTAGGTCTCCCTTGTTTCCTCCAAGACAGCTGTGACTCATCAGACCCATCCTGCTGGGGATGGGTGCTGCCATCAAGGAGTGTCATTGCTATGGTGATGTCATTGTCACCATCGCCACACCCCTGGAACAGTCTTCCACCTCTTATATCCCGCGAAACGTCTCATAACAACATCAACAACAATGGCGGACTACATGCTTGCGTTACTACTGGAGAAGATATTGAGCCTATTATGGTTACTAGAGCAAAATCTAATTTTTCTTTGAGTTTGGTTTCTTCTAAAGCCGATTTGTAAACAGCGCTCAAGCTTTATGCACATGCGCCACCTCTTCCTCTCCGTTTTTGGTGAATTTCTGAAACCGAAACAGCGCCACCTATAGGCCTGGAATATGAAGTAGCGTTTTGAGTCGTGTTAAGACGAATCCGTCTGGACGCAGATATTCTTGAAACGATGCCAGGGAAAACGGATAGGGAAAAGATCGTTTTCGTACGTGTGGACGAGGCCTAAGTAACATCCACATGGGAAGCTAAAAGTTTCCCAGCAGAACAATGCATTGTCTCAAGATGGCCAGTGTTATTTACCTGTCCTGTCAGTGGTTTTAATGTTTATTCTGTTTTCCTTCACTATGTTTAGTATTGTAACAAACCATTATTGACCAAAGACCCCAGCCTCAAGGTGTGAACAGATTTAACTAAAGTGCTTAAAACTAGTTTCATGACAAATAGATTTTCCATAGATATTTTCATATATGCCTGCATATTTTATTTTTGCTGCTAATATTTCTGTTTGGCCTGAAAAGACGTTCCACTGTGTGGCTTTTTGCTTGTAGTAGAGTATTTTTTAAATGTCCAGGTCCTTAAATAAAGAACAGCTTCCCCAAAACCGCATTTCCAGCTCTAGCTCTTGTTTATACTCTGAGATCATTACATTTGCCATCAACAGGAAATGAATCTTTTTTTGTCTTGTGCTGTGCTGTGCTGTGCTGATAACTGCTCTGTTAGAGCGATAAAAAGGGACGTTTAGATGTGGATACTGTGCTCTGTGAACCAGTGTTGAACGTTCTCTTTGTTCTGTCACTGTACGATAGCTCTATTTTCATGCATCAATCTCTTTCCGTTCGTTGATACAATCAGTCATTGACTGTCTGTTGTCCGTCCGGGCCCAGTGCAAATACAAGCTCCAACAGATTACAGCCCAGAGAGAAGAGAGCTTCAGTAATGTTGAATCATTCAGGCCTTGCATCAACCTGGTTTGAATCTGAACTCTGGTCAGTATTGGGAAACTCTTCCCTCACTGGTCAACACAGTGAAAATCAAAACGTCAGTGTGTGCGAGTTCTTGTGGGACTTCTGATCAGGTGAACGTGAACAGAAAAGGGGATATAACTTTTACTACCTCATTTTAACACTGAATGGAAGTTTGAGCAACATGAAGTCAGGAAATACAGGTTTGCCGGCAGCAGGCGCTTGTCTTTGGCTTGTGATTGCAGGAGCTCTGTCGCAAACTTCGAGCACCATGGAGGAAGATGAAGCTCCCTGTGAGGTGAGACATGCATCGGAACAGGTTTAGCTTGTGGTGTGTTTAGAGGTAGTCTTGCTTAAGTTTCGAATGAATGCTACTTTATACAGCTACTCTATTTCAGAGGCATATAATGGACTACGTACTCTATTGTCTGTCTGTCTAATAGCATTTTATTATTTTTTTGCAGATTCACTATCACTGCTCTTATTCTATTCTGCATCTTTAGCGTGTGAAGTGAAATGCTGAATTAACTTTACAGGTGATCCCCATGCTGTGTATAATTGCTACCATATAGATCATAGAGATGTGAATACATCCCCAATGTAGTTGAGCCATTTGCCATTCAACTTCTCCAAACACATGCCCCAGTTATAGCCCAACGACTATTGTACCTCATCTTCTGCTTCTGTTTCTATCGTTCTGTTTGTCATATCTTCTTTTTTCTATATTGTTTCTCTTTACTGTTCGTGTATTGCCTATAGACGATCAATGAAGCCTTATCTTGTCTGCCTAGGATTTTACAGCTGACCTTTGGCCCTTTTGATTTGTCTTTTGCCTCAGGTGCACGCACCCTTGCTAGTATAACTATTCAATATGTATAACGGCGCGACACATTTTAGAGTCTGAGTCACCTCTGGGTTAATGTAAATGTTCTCCTGTCCTTGATTCCTTGCAGAATTATATCCGTCAGGGCCACTCCCTATGTGATGGTGAAAAGGAGTATATCAACATGAGGAAACAGATAGTTCTGGAGGCGCTCAACAATCTGGGAATCGACTGTGATGCAGTAAGACCTCTTCCTGCGACCTCTGCGTAATGCATTTGTTAAGTCGATTGGCCACTCTTTAAGAAAGACAATGTTCTCACAATGAACCCCGGGCTTATAACCAAGCCTTGGAACTGAAAACATTCAAGTCTGTAGGCTACATATGCAAAGCTTGTGCTAAATGCTAATGTCAGCATGCTTATCATGTTCACCATCTTTAGTTTTTGGGTGTAAATATTTGCTACTTAGCATTAAAAGCAAAGGAGCACTAGTTTCTTTACAAGTGAAGTGCTCAGCTTTTCAGCATTTTTCTTAAAATCAGGTGTTTTGCTTACCCATTCTTTAACCCCAGCCTCCTCCATTTGTTGATTGAAGAGACTCTAAAATGAGCTCGTATTTTTAGCCCTATATTATCCGCCACTGGCAAAACACTAGTGTTTTAATTTGTTCAGTCACTTGCAAACAATTAGTTGACATGGAGTTACACGTCTCTCCATCTTCCCTCCTTCCAGGATACCATCCCCCACATCGCCTTTCTGGGATCAGGTGGAGGTCAAAGGGCGGCCGTGAGTCTGGTGGGTTCCCTGTATCAGCTGAAAGAGGACAACATGTTGAACACTCTGCTCTACCTGGGAGGAGTTTCGGGGGCAACGTGGTAACAATAAACACACCTATATACACGGTGACAGGAGTCAGTTAGTAAATGCCAGGTTTTGTTATTTACAACTCATGGAGAAGTTCTCTAGCATTTCACAAATAGAAAATGTTTTCAAGGTTCTGTGGCAATGGGGTTTCTCCTTGTTTAAGCTCCAGAATTAGAGGAACACAACTGTATCCCATTTGATAGGTCCATGGCCACTTTGTATGGTGACCCAGAGTGGAGCAACAACATGGACGAAGCAGAAATACGGCTATCAAGTCCTGGGGTTGAGCTGAGGGAGGCTCTGGCCTGGTTGGCTGAGAGGGCAAAAGAGGACACCTTCTCCCTCTCTGATATCTGGGGGGTCTTAACTTCTACAGGGATTATGAAACAGGTACCAGCCCAAGCACACACACAAGTTACTTCTGAGTTTTTTCTTTTGACTCACTCTCTGTTATAAAGACACATTTTGTTTCGTTAGTTAGACATGCGGCGTCTTTCAGATGAATCCTGCAGGAATGCCACCAACCCTTACCCCATCTATTGTGCTGTAGAGCATCATTGCTTTATGAACGGGCCAACAGAAGGTACTCACATGCATATGGACATTAAAACATAACGAGTTCTTGATTTGCCCTAAGCGTAATGTGATGCCACTCGTCTCTTAGGGAAATGGTTCGAGCTTACCCCTCACGAGGCCGGATTCACGGAGTTGGGTCTTTTCGTTGAAACGTCTCTGCTTGGGAGTAAATTCCAGGGTGGGAAGCTGCTGGAGCAGAAGCCAGAGATGGACATCGTCCGACTCCAAGGTGTGTGAAGACATTGAGAAACGTTGAGTTGCTGGTGCCATCAGTGTAGACTTGAAATAAGGCATTCCGCCATCTTCAAAGCCAGGGCTCCCGCTGAAGCTAATGGGACATATACAGTGTATATACACTTATCAGGCATTACATTCTGCCTAATATTGTGTGGGTCCAAGTCTGATTCAAGCTTCTAGGCTTATAAATCTACCATATGTGCATTTTTTTATTGATGTACATTATAAAATAAAGCATTGATAAGACATGCACTTCTCACTCTGTCAATCTGCAGGTGTTTGGGGCTGTGCGTTGGCTCATGGGGAGACCATCAGAGCAAAGGCCCCTTCCTGGCTGAATTGTAATGAAAATTGAAATTCCTACCTCCCATTTTTTTTTATGCTGGAAATCTCATCTTACACACTTCCTCTTTGTGTGTGCCTTTCAGTGACTGATTCTCTGGACACTGCTGTTAAGTACGTGCGTATATACAACATCCTTCAGCATGTGGTAGCCATGACCAGAAGCACCATCAAAGATCCTGACTCCATCACTGCTCTGGACAAGCTGCAGAAACTCCTTGAAGGTAAGGGTGATGAGGATGATCACCCCCACTCAGAGTGCATTAAATCCCGCTGACTTGAAAGCAAATTCACAAGATTGCAGCTATTGAGAAAAACAAAAGAGCGGCCTCAAAGTTTCAGGTCTGGGATGTGGTAACGATGCTGAAAATGCCCATTAGATTCTTTTCTTTTCCAGATAAGGTGAGTGATCATAAGGGCGAATATCTGAAGACAATGAGTGTGGAGGACAAAATTGGACTTGTTCAGCAGTGGAGCCTTGAGATGCTGCTGTTAGTAGATACCTGGAGTCATAGTCTGCACGAAGGGCCTTTCAAAACGCGTGGTGAGTGTGTCGTTAAGGCGGATAAAAATCCAGATTGGTCATCGCTGTTAAATAATAGACGCATTTGACTGTATTTCCTTTCAACGTGTTTTCTCCAGTTGTTTTCCTTACGGATCATCTCCTACCCATGATTATGAAGTGGGAGTGGGGAACGACACAAAATTTCCTCCACCAGTACGAAGGTGGGATGACTGACATCTTTAGGAACAATTCAATCAAATTATTTCAGTCAAATAAATACATTTAGTACAAAAAACATCACATCATTTCCAGCTACAACAAAGACCAGCACCAAACACTTTTGCGGTGTTCAAGAGTCAATAAAATTGCAGATTCCTTAGACGAGTAAATACAGCGTTTACTTTAAATATTGGTTGCAAATGGCGATTTCTGTTTGTGCAGATTCCTCTATTCCAGCAAGCCTCTCCGGAGAAAAAATACACCTGTTAGACGCTGGGCTGCTGCTCAACGTGGCTTACCCTTCATTTCTGGGCGACAAGAGAGACATCGATCTTTTCATCGCACCTGAGTTTAGCGCAGGACACATGTTCGAGGTAAAGTAAGATGTGTTTACCTTACCCTGGAAGACAGACCACCATCCAGATTTTATTCTATGCTGGAAAGTTTGTCGGGAACTGCTTGGGAACCGATCATCAGGCTCAGGCCAATGAAATCATTTGGGCGGGATTTATTCATTGATTGAAAGAGGAGCTGATCGTACTGGAACTGGAACGCTGTCGCCCCTCTGCTCTATCAACAGACCCTGACTTTAGCCAGAGACTATGCGGCTGAGGTTAAGAAGCCTTTCCCAGAGATAGATGAGAAGGTCTTGAAGGAGAGAAAGTGGCCAAAGGACTGCTACGTGTTTGAGGGAAAGGGGAAGGCGCCCACGATCGTTTTCCTGCCACTCTTCAACAGGCGGAACTGCAAAGGTTTGGGGCAAGCTCATGTATGACTTGATCGTAACTGTGGTGCAGACACACAGCATTGGTGGTAGGTTCAAACTGCAGAACTTCTTCCTTTCACGCAGGATGATGGAAATGGCTTCTTCTTACACCTGCCAAAAAAAAAAAAAAAAAAACGCTGTAGAGAAGTATGCCAAGTGTCCTTGATAATCAGTTTTTCCTCCAGTGTGAATTTAAACCACGTTTTTGTTTTTCACAACCCTGGTTTATGAGCAAAACGCTGCTGAAGCTGCAGCTCTACTTTGTAGTGAATGCTTTCTGGCAAATGCCAAAACCAGCATGTTGACCTGATGTTAACTCCAGGCATGTTTGCACCACTTTTACCTCCTTCACATTTGGTTTCACAATCACATGCAATTAGACCACACTACCATTCATAATCAGAAAGTGTAAATGCAGTCTGTATAGTGTGATCTAGAACACCTTGTCCACACGTACGAAAACGACCTTTTTCCTATCCGTTTTCGCTGGCACGGTTTCAAAAATATCCGCGTCCAGACGGATCCGTCTTAACACGTCTCAAAACGCTACTTCATGTCCCAGGTCTATAGGCGGCGCTGTTTCAGTTTCAGAAATTCACCAAAAACGGAGAGGAAGAGGTGGCGCATGCGCATGAAGCTTGAGCGCTGTTTACAAATCAGTTTTAGAAGAAACCAAACTCAAGGAAAACTGATATTTTGCCCTAGTAACCATAATAGGCTCAATATCTTCTCCAGTAGTAACACAAGCATGTAGTCCGCCATTGTTGTTGATGTTGTTATGAGACGTTTCGCGAGATATAAGAGGTGGAAGGCTGCTCGAGGGGTGTGGCGATGGTGGCGATGACATCATCGTTTACCAAAATCTCCGGTTTCCCCTGTCCAGACGGATCCACAAGAAGTGCGTTTTCGAATTTATCCATCCTGGGACCAAAAATGTGCGTTTCAGGGCTATGCGTTTATGGGATTCATCTGGATGATAGGCCAAAACGATTAAAAACATCTGCGTTTACGCAAAAATGCGGTTTCGTGTGGACAGGGCCTAAATCATACAAGAAAGGACTCCTATGTGAGTCCTTTAAGCAGGCTTCCCATAAACCCCCATATTATTTAATTCATGTAGCCGTGTCTAACTACTTTTAGTGACAGGCCTAAACAGACCCTTGCTGTTTTCTACAGACGCAGAGGAAATCAGGCAAAAAATGGAAGAATTCAACACTTTCCAGCGTCCCTTCAGTCTGGAGAAGATTGAATTTCTGTTGGAGACGGCAAAAGCTAATATACGGAACAACAAGGAAACTCTGCTCAGGGAGATTAAAAAGGCTTTCCAACGGCGACTGAGAAAGCAGGGCCAATGTAAGTCAAAGCGCAATCTCAGATCTGTAATCTGTGAGGTCACCGTGTGTCTCTGTTTGTCTACAGCAAACACCGGTGAATATCTGTTGTAAACAGGAATGTATGTAATATGACTAACTGACCTAACCAATATGTCCTCTTTCTTTCTCGTTTATAGGAAGTCTGTGGAATGCCCACTTGTGGATTCTTATTTTTCTGGTTTGGTATGAACTAAAATCTACAAAAGTATTGTAAGAGTATTACTGCATAACCATGTAAATGCATCCTCTCTCTCTCTTTCTGTCTCTACCCGGCCAGCCTTAGGCAGATGGGTCCCTCCATATGATTTGGGTTCTGCTCAGGTTTCCTCCTCTTAATCCAAAGAGCATGTCTTTGGGCTCCTAGCTGTGCGGCGTCAATGCTAACCCCTACACCTCCACTCAAAATATGCATGGTCGATAAGTTCTTCTTCTTTTTCTGTAAAATTTCCCAAAATATTCAAAGCTTGTTAAAAATGTTGATTCTAATTTAGGTTTTTGAGAAATATTTCTAATCAGAGTGACTTCATTCATATTGCTTGGTAGAGGAAACATTGTCTATGTGAATGTGGCATATAATCTTCAAATAAAGATTGTTTGGAACATAGAAATAAGTGTTATTTCTATGTTGTTAAAAAAAATTACTGTTTCAAAGCCAATATCAGGTTATGAACTCTGATGAATCATGTTGGGGAACAGAGATCTCTGGAGTTACAGCTCTGATATTTGGTGCAAGTAAAATAAAATCCTACGAACCTCATACTGAACAAACTGAGCTGGTTGACAGAATGTCGAGGGAGTTCAAGGGAAGTTGTTGTTGTTGTTTTTTTTCACAGCAAAACGTTTTTTTTCTACTTTGACTCTAAATTTAACCTTCTGGCGGCGGTTTAACTTACGAGATAATCTTGGTCATGTGCAGCCAGGTCCATGAACTCGCAAACCGTCGTTTTTGGTTTCTTCACAGAGTCCCATGTTTTTATTTTCCTCAACGAGTGCATGCATGGCTGTGTGTACACACACACAGTCTCATGGCTGAGAGATTAAAAAAATGTTGTTATAATGGAAGTCAATGGGACACTAATGACTCAAGAGGGTAGAAATTTTTAAATCTGATGATACACAAAAAATTATAAAGCATCCAAGTCAATGTTTTAGATAATCTTGGTCATATCCAAGACTGATTTGAAAAAAATGTCAGCGCCTCGCCTTAGTTTCAAAAACAAAAACAAACAAAAAAAAAAAAAAAAAAAAAAAAACACAGTTACTTTAAGTAATGCAACTATAATTTAAAGGACTAAAATCCTCAATATGATTGAATTTTTTGGTAGTTTTGTAAAGTGCTGAAGTTGTTTAAGAGATTTATGCGAAAAAAAATCCTAATCAGTTAAGTTTTTATAACAGTTTTTTGGAAGTGGACAGTTCCATCCTTAATTTCTCAAGAGGTAGTAATTTGTTTTTTCACAGTGCTTTGTTGACCTATTAGGTTTCTTTAAGTGGCAAGAGACAAAAATAACACAGCCACAATGATGGCAAGAGGAAAAATGTGCCTGAACGGACAGAAATGTCAGTATGAATTACAGTAACACAAAGCTAACGCCAGAGGTCGCTCAAGCTCCACATGCTGAAGCTGAACAGTGTTTATGTGGGTCAATAAAACCAAGCGTTCACCGAGGCTATCTGCATACAACTCATTTCATCCAGAGCTGTTTGCTTTGAGACATGTTCCCTGCACCGGGTGATCTAGTCACACGTTCACTTTACCACTCATGACTTTTTATTTTACTTTTGAAGAAAACAATTCAACCTGACAGCGTTTGGCTTGCGCCGAAGTTTTCTTCATCCAAATTTTGACTTTATTGCACTTTTACGCGTACGATCGTGTCTTATATTTTTTTCTGTCTGGCCTTTTCTCTATTTTCAGTTTAAGTTTTTTTTTTTTTTCACAATTTTTGTTGCTGAGCGGAAACAATTCTGACATCATATCATGTCATGAATATGCTGTCTCTCTGTCAGACTGTGCGCTCCGGGTGCGCTTCGCGTCGTCAGTGAAGTTGCCCGATCCACTGCAGACGAGCGGTGCGCTGCGAACATCCACCTGAGAGGAAAAAGAGAGGAAAAACATGAATCACGAACGGACTTGACAGAGGAAATTCCTAGAGCGCGGACAGACGGAGAGGTCAACGCATTTATGTGGGTTTGAGAGAAAAGACCGAAATGTCGCCTGAGAAGCAAACCGGGAAGCGAAGGAGCTCGACGACGCTGTGAGAAAGGGTCCCTCCCGCGAGGCTTGAAGCCATCTCGGCGCTCCACAGGAGGAGAGAGACGGGGGACGAAGTGAGGGGGGAAAATGCTCAAAGTTTGGCCGCGTCGTCTACAAGTGCCACCCCGCAACAGCTGCAGAAAATGAGCATGAATTATTAAACGAAGAATGCATGTCGTTTGGGATATAGCTGTGATTTTGCAAACATTTATCATCTGCACTTCATCAGGTAAGGGGACCTCCACCCTTCACGGCATTTCAACACACACACACAACACTGACACATAAGGAAAACATCTGAAAATTAGATGAGACCATCAAATTAAATATACATGAATGCCAGAGCTCCACTCATAGAAGCTGATGATTAAATATTACGCATCTATTGTAGTGACTTTTCTTGGATGCTCATAAAAGTCACCTGCCTCTCGGGTAAATCATCGCCTACTCATTCGTGTGTTATACAGTATTTATGTGTCAACAGGCTCTTCACACGGAGTCTGTAAACACGGGTCGGTGCGCACCGACGAGAGCAACTCTTATGTTTTATTCTTCAGAACTCCCACATCAAAAACCCAGCACTTTGATCACACTCATGCAGCGCACACACACACACACACACACACACATGCATATCAGAGTAGTAGTAACCGCAGTTCATACAGTAAGCCACACGCAGCCTACACAGAAAGCAGAGTGTGAATAGTTCATGGATATCACTGTGAGTTTAGTCAGAGAGCTCAGACATTATACGGGCTGTTTTCGTTGGTCGTCGGTTTAGTCAAGATGCCCATGATGGGATGAGTCAACTAATCACCAACCTTTTAACAAAATAGTAATCTGAGCTTTTTACCTGCTGTCACTTTGGTTGACATCCATCTTAACGGAGCACATCAGTGAGTTTGCATTTCACCTGCATAAAGTTGGGAAACTAAGGAGAAATATAAAAAAAAGACGGTATAATTTGCGGACACACGCTGATAATCTGAGTCACGATCTGAGGGAAGTTCTAGCCGAACTGTAGCCTATGATTCCTATAATTCAAATAGCCTATATATCATCAAACCCTCCGCACTCTAGCTCTTTAAGCTTCTACAAAGTCTTGACAGTCCCACTGAAGATATGGTTGGGTAGCCCTCCTAATAACGGACTTAATTTACTATTATCTTTGTTAATTGTGTCTGAGACCTGACTCCTAAAACAGTCATTCACTGAAGCTCTGTTTATTAGTCTGCAACACGATCTACGCAGAGCCTACGCCACAGCTCTGCATAATGTTAACGTCGGCCTACTCGTGTGGCACGTTGTGAGCATTTAAATTTACTCGTGTGTCACCGTTTGCTGTGCTGAGTTTCTTCAAAAACGTGTTTGAGTTGCAGCTCATACATTTTGTGTGTTTTTGGATGAGTAACAGTGGTTATGGTCCAGTTGCCCCAACGTGTAGTAGCATTTTTGGTCAGACATATCTATGTCAAGCTACATCCTGGTGTCTGGCAACAGAATCTCATTAGTGGGGGGCTTTGGGTCCTCTCGGTTGAGGGGAGGGACAGTTTAGGATCTAGTGAATTTGGGGGTCAGGTCAACACCTTGTGCTGCTCTTCAAGTTTTTTTTTTGGTGATTTAGTCGTTCCTCCATTTTTGTGTGTGTGCATTAAGGAGTGTCATTGCTATTGGATGGGGGTACGTCCACATGAATGCCAAGTCCAAAAGTTTCCCAGCAGAACACTGAATTGTCATAAGATTGTTGTTATGTTATTTACTCTTCACCTGTTTTAATGTTGTGGCTGATTGGTGTACATACTGTAGATATATGGAGTTTGCTGTTTTGGCCTAAAAACATACAGTTCAGCTGAGGCTGTGGATTATCAACATATTCTTTCTCCTCAGTGGTCAGCTGAAAGTCTTGTTCCTCTTTGCATCCTCCGTTTCTCTGACAGCACACTCTATGTTTGCAACATATCTGTTTGCTGGTGATGGATAAGGGTAGTAAACCCCAGCGTTCAGATGCACCTGTCACGTCCCGGCGGCCCTGTTTTAATTGCGCTGTTGCTTCTGGGCAGGTTGGTTGCAAACTGTAGGATGGATTATGACAGAGCTACAGCCAAGTCAGTGACAGCCTGAGGACAGAAAACACACAGGACTCAAAAGTGCAGAGTTATGAGTACTCCACTGGTACTCACTGCATGCATCACACATGAGCGAAACTCCATTTTGACCACTGACAGCTTTGTTACACAATTTGACAAGAAATCAACCAATAACACTTCATTTTAACAGTATATTTATTGACATCTGATTAACACAAAAGATCCATTATAATCACTGCTTAATGCTTGAAGTGTTAATAGTATGTTTTACAAGAATATAAACATTACCTTAATCAAAATGATTTGTGTATGGTATGCCTCCAATCACTCAAACTGTGCGTTTGTCTGCCGTGGGTCTCTTCCACCCACACTTTCTTGAAACCTTCCAGATCTTGTCATTCCCCACCTGTCCACCAGATGTCAGAGTTTCCCACTTTTTCCCAGTCAGCTGACCCATCTTCTCTCTGCACACCTGTCCCGTTCCCTCAATTAGCCCCGCAGTATTATATACACCAGCCATTTTATGTTTCCTTTTCTGCTACACAGTTTAACTTATATTTACGCTCTTTTGTGTCAGTTTGCTTCACTTTGGACTGCTGAAATGTAAGCCAGTTTCTTGACTGTATTCCAAGGGCAAGCTTAAGTTTACATTGACGTTAATTTATAATGAGAAAACGCTTTATGCGATACCACCTTTACTGCACTTAACTATGAATGGGCCTTGTGCCAGGAGGATGATGCTCTGGCTACTTTGTGCTGCAAAATACAACAAACTGACATATAAACGTGCTTGTCCAAACGTTGCAGTTTCTATAAAGTCATTCTAAAGTGATACTGGAAACTATACGAAATATTCAGCAGTCAGGGACTTCTTGGAGGTAAAGAAAACCGCGAGAAGCAAGACATTTGTTCTTGTTCTCAAGGTGAGCAAGAGCAAGGTTCATTTTTGGTCAGCTAATTTATAGTTTACGAGAAGCTCAATTACCAATGTCAATTAGGCTACCGAACACCGGTGAAGTCCTCACAGGCCCCTCCCACTGCAGCATACGTGACACGCGCTAAGCATTGTGGGAGATGCGTCACTGGATCACGCCGTTCATCTATGGCCAGTCGATATTAACGGTAGCTCTCAGGTTGCTCTGCGAATATTAGCATCTAGGAGCTCACAGAGTTGCCGCCTAGCATTTCCAATTTTCCGCATTAACCACGCCCCTTTCCAGCTTCTGACCAATCCGGACACCACGCGAGTAAAACGTTCTGCCTGGGTTATGTGTCGAGAACAGGTTACGAGAACTTCCAAACGTGGTCTGTAAGAACAATTCTTCTCGCTGCCTATGTAACAGCCTTAAAACTTCCTGTATGAGATGTCTTGAGTGGGTAATCTGTTGAAGATGGTTCTCTCTCAGTCCTCCCAGGTGATTGGTTTATTTTGTGTTGCTACACCTCATATTTCACTCACCAAAACGCACGAGAGCACACAAGGATTGCTTCAGATCATTCATATTCATAGTTCAAATAAATATGAACTGACATCAACATGTGATCGTGTCCCTTATGTTTTCCCTTCAAGCTTGGTTTTGACAAATTGGGGCCTCATCTGTTATGTGACAACAGCCTTTATTTATTTTTTTATTTAAATTGCAAATTTGATTTACATGTTTGATAGCTTTGGTTTTAACTTTCCTAATAGATTTTAGAAACTGGTTTTAAATGGAGTGTGAAAATGAGTGGAGCTTCATGCTCATTATGTCTGTGGGTTTTTTGGAACTGGTTGCAATAACCTTTTAAGGGCACACTGGCTAAGGCTGAGTGTATTAGGTTAGTAGACTACACCAGGTTTAGTTGCAAGCCATAGACTCTATGGCATAGAGTCAAGCCACACTGGAGTGATTTTGCCAATATTCAGTGTTTAAGTTGGAGGAATAATGTGTGTAGATGGTTGTAGAAATTAAACTCATGTCCAAGAGTACTGCCTCCAGAAGACAATAGTCAAAACCCGGGTACCAGTTTTACAGCAAACCATGTATTTTCCTTCTTAACAATGTTCCTTGTGAGAATCCAGCTCGTATTCATGCCAAATAAAATCCCCTTCAGTGACTGACGGGTACATTTCTGAGCTGTCTGTTTGGCATAACACCTCATCACAACTCTGCATATTCATTCATACTCTTTTTCACCAGAATCAATCACTTCACCTTATTCTCCTCATATTTCTTTCCCTTTGCCGTTGCACTGAAAACGGACCTTGCACACTACCCACGAACATGAAAAGAAAAAAATAACCAAAAACTCTATCTGTTTTTTTTCTTCTTTTTCTCGCTGCAGCTCAGCCGATTATATCCAAGCTTGATGCGGGTTGGTGGGC
The DNA here is from genome assembly GCA_005024645.1 of Planiliza haematocheilus. NCBI lineage: Eukaryota > Metazoa > Chordata > Actinopteri > Mugiliformes > Mugilidae > Planiliza > Planiliza haematocheilus. Next base: position 3,652,654 of record SRSE01001373.1, read on the forward strand.
ATATAAGGACGTCGTCCAGGGAAGCTTTGTTCCAGGTAATAGAACGTCTTACACACCTCATACACGTTTCAAAACCAATGCATGGTCAAATAAGGGGGGGGGGGGGATTTGTTTCAACGGCTGTCAGAGGCTGAGCTTGGTTGGACCAAATCAAAACTAATCTTTTTTTTTTTTTCTACTGGGATTCTTCAGTTGGTTTTGGGATATTTACTGGATAGACTTCAGAGATAAGCCTCAAAGCGTAAGCTGCAGCGAATGCAAACATGTAGACGTATGTTTTTGGGTTGAGTTGTGAGTGCCAGATGAAGTTCTCTTGGTTCACAAAGATTAAGTGCATCACAGCCAAGGTGAGGCCAAATCAACATAAGACATAAGACGTATGCAAAGCTTCTTTCAACTCAATCAGTATCTTTGCTTCATGTGTTTCCGTCTTCAATGCAACCAGCAGCAGTCTGTGTTTGTCCTCAACGTTCATTGCTTTCTTTTTTAGACTGTAATCTCTGAGAAAAGCATTTCTGTTTTATCTGGGGCATCAGGAACTTTTCTGGGAAGCGTCCTAGGTTCTGTTTCATTCATTCATGAATTCCTAGAGCCTTAGTGATGTTCCAGGCTCTTTCATTTCCGCCGTACTGCGTCAGTTTACTCTGTCTCCATCGTCAAGGTCACAGTGCAGGTTGACATAAAACACATCGGTGCTGGTGCAACAGCATCAAAACTGTGACATGCGTTCACATTCATTCAGTGCTTATTAATCTGCACCAAGTAAATGTATATCGCAGGTGTTCATTCATGTGTAAATGTCCCAAACGGCGGCGTCAATGTAGATTTCGTTACTTTCACTTGAAATGACTGCTTTTCATTTTTGGACAAATTCTGAGTAACAAGCTGTTCTTTTGACCCGAAGCAATGAATTCTTGACATTTCAAACGTTATGATTTCCAGAACGCAAAGCTAGCATATCAGTTGAAAACTGTAAAAAGTGTAGGCTAAATTTAATATTTTACCAAAGTGTGAACTTTGAGCTGCAGAGAATATTTTGATATGCCAACCATGAACCTCCTTGAACCTATGAAAGCCACGTACATTGGCCTCAGTCCCCTGGTCTCTCCCTTATGTAATAGTTTACTAGTTGACTTGGGGCGATATCACACATACATATTTTCCTAGGTATAGACAAAGCGTGCAACGGTTATAGAGGCGAGTATGTCGACAACATCTCTGCAAACTGGATTGACGTCCAGGGGCGGCAATCGCAGACTGTGTTAGCAAATGAGTGTGGAGATGATTCCAATTAGGGACACGTCAACTCAGCTTTACACCTCCACTGACTCATATAATTAATGAAGCTGCAGAGACTTCGTGGCCAATCTCCTTGTCTGTGGCTCGGCACACGCAGAAAGGAGTGCCGCATAACTTTATAATTAAAATCAAGTTCCATTCGGAGTTGGACTTGCACGTTGGAGCAGAAGTCACGCTTCCCGTTTTAGAAAAGGGACGGAAATGTGTCCAAATGAAGTGTGTGTTTGAGAGAGCGAGGGAGAGAGAGAGAGAGAGAGAGAAGGGCCTTCAGGGAAATTTGAGAACTGTCGGTAGGCTCATCACATCAGCGAGCGTAGCCTGACTTTGACTACAGCTTTAACACCCTACTCTCGCTGCAACCTTTCTCCTTACATTGTGTTAGTGCTGTGCCAGCATAGGAGAGATGTCTGCTTTAGGCTATTTCTGGAGAATGAAGTGGGAATACAGTCAGCAAAAAAAAAAAAAAAAAAGAAACCCAAAACTAGAATGATATTCACAACTTAGGCCACTGATGAGTGTCATCTTGTGCTCATATTTGCTGTGATCACCTTTGCGGCAAAGAGGCGATTTGTTGAGATAAGAGGGGCAAAGCTGTGGGTGTGTTGCCGGAGGAAAATTGTGCAAGAAGAGATTCTGCCAAGAAACTCCTACCAGAAACTAAATTCCCTCTGGAGCAAGATTACTTGCGAGATAGCCCATCAGAGTTTGAGGGGAGCGCAAATGATGCAACTTCGGTTCTACTTTGTCATAAACACATAGGTGCTCAAAATGACAGATAAGAGAAGAGAGGGAGGAGGTAGTCTTACTGTGAGCTATTACTTTGGCACTGTAAGATAGGTACCTAAATATAACGCAAGTTGCAGTATGCACCGCAGACGCCAAGGAACAATGGAGAGTGTTTGGCAAGCACGAATGGCAGCAAGCATATCCGGTCCTCTGATTTAGTCCATCGGTTCATCCAAAAGCAGCTAGTTAGACGAGAACACCCAACCGGTGAAACTTTATACCGTTTTTCTTTTTTCTAATCTTGGTTGGCCTGTAGTTACAGTTGAGTGCAAAAGTTTGACGAACTCTGCTTTGGAGGCTTCACTGAGCTAAATGCTAATTGCTAAATGTTGCGTACGATCACATTCCCCCTTGTATCCCAATGCGGTAAGATGGGAAAGAGAAAAAATATATTAATATATCCGTGCATAGGCAGGGGTTAATTTAAAGTCAAAATCAGTCTATAGGCTAGATGGTACCGTAACAGCTGCAAGAGCTAGCCTAATGGAAAAATTTCACTACCTCTGGCGTGTTTTGTGACTTTTTGATACACTGACACCCTCATTTACAGTATTAAAACAAATATATACTCACAATAATAGTAATCCACTCACATACTGGTAATAAAAAAAATAAATTAGTTGATTCTACCAACTTCCCATACAGTGTTTTACAGTGTACTTTTCAATCTATGAACTTGAGAAACTGAAATTTGTCATATGTTTTAATTTATTTATTAAAACATTATTATTATTATTATATTATAAAATTTGGGGCTTCTGTACATTCACTCTGTCCCGTGGAGGTGCCAGCTTGTCATCTCTCTCCTTGTCTCTGTCTATCTTTGCCAGGTTCATCCTTGAGTTGTACAGTTCTTATGTATATTTGATCACATCTGGGTCTGGTTGTCTCCCTGTCTCCTTTCATCTTCACCCTCCCCTCGCCTTTATTCTCTCTTCTCCTTTCACCCCTTTCAGCTCTTTTCCTTCCTCGATTCTTCCTTTTTTCCCCCCCGCCTGTGTTTGGGCCCGGTCCACTCTCCTTTACTCTCAATTCCTCCGGCAGCTCCTCGCTCCCCAGTCACCCATCCTCCTCTCTCTTTCTCTCTTTGTTATCCCTCTCATTTCTCTTCTCCAGCTCGGTTCCCTCCAGCTCGGTCTTCCTACCAGCCTGAACGGCCCGGAGATGTTGCTATCATTCATTTGAATTTGCTCGCAACTTGAGAGCCATTTGGAGCCTCTGAGGAAAAGTAGACGGTGCAGTGTGATTAGAGATGGTTGATGAGGCTGCTTCCTCTGTGAGTAGTTACCTGGACATGTGGGGGCGAAAAAAAAAACGGGGTTAGATTTTGCTGGTCATGCTAACCGAAAATGTCACAGTGACAGAAATCTTCAGGTCTCTGCTTCTAGTTTATACGGCGCTGTTTCAGAGAGAGAGAGGATTAATAAACAGACTCAATAGAGGAGAGCAGAGTACTGAGCAAAAACTGAAATCTTCAGGTTCATAATGTACTAGTGTCCCAAAAGGACTGTAGAAGGTAAAATTATGGAGTCATAGGAGTGCCATTAAAAAAAAGAAAAATCTATAAAAGGCTGCATATTTTCCTGTATATCATTTATTTTAGTTGTGTATTTTATGCAGTGTTGCGGACTTATTTTTATTCCTTTGTTTTTCCTTACTCTTTATGCCCTTGCCTTTGCTTCTCCCCGAAGAACCAAGAACCATCAATCAATTGGCCTTTTGTGGGGCTTCTTTTCCACACAGGGTAGTCGATTCATTGTCCACGCTACAAAACTTCTACAACGGCGGGATTCATATGTGCAGGCAATTGATTCGGTCTGTTCAAGAAGCGCCACTCAAGGCCAGTTGATTGACAGCTCAGTTCTTCAGGAAGTGTAAAACTACATCTGTGACAACAAATAAATAAAATGTACGTACACAATTTTTATTTTTGTGCGTCATGAGAAATTTGACGCACAATAAACAACTGTATTAAAAAAAATAAACATATGGTATATTTTTTCATTCATGTTTCTGCCTGTGAAGGTTCTCAGTAATGGTATATCCAAAAAAGGCAACTGGACTTGTAGATTTTTTAGAGGACGTTTCACCACTCATCTGCCTTTTTTGGATATATTCATGTTTCTGCTTTTTTTTAATCTTATTCATTTATTTATGACTTTGTGTTTTTGCTTGTATTTATTAACCTATTTATCATTTTATGTATTGCGTTTTATAATTTTTTTTTTTGTGGCACTTCTAGGACTCCGTACTTCTTTAGTTACAGAAAAGGGCAGTGTAGATTTGTCACAGTAGCAGCACAACAATGCATTATTAAAGCAAATAAAACAGAAAAACAGATTACACAAACTTCTTTATAATTAGTGGTGCAGCTGCTAATGCGTGTGGCAGCACAGGAAAAACTGCACTCACAGATGCATTTTACTATCTTTTTGGAAACCGCATTACTATTTATCACCATATAAATATTATTACTCATTCGCTAGCGAACAATGGCCTACTTACACTTCCGGCAAACACAGTGGCATAAACATTTATTTAGTCCTGTTGCTGTGTTGTGCTTTGTGCTCGCAAAGCATAAAAGCCTTTATTTATTTATTTCTTCTGGGCAGTGTGGCTCAAAAAGTCAGAAACTATGAGATTAAAGAGGCTAAAAGGCTCCATGCTTTTGAGCAATAGGTCATTTTGAAAAATTCCTCTTAATGCATTTTAATATAAAATGATTTGGTCAATGCAATAATTGCTGCTGCCCAAACTTTCTTCCCCCGCATTCGAAATAAAAATGCACTAACAACATTCACACAACTCTTTGCTATTAACCTCACAGTTCATTCATAGCTGGATATGTACATTTACTGTAATTAAACGCCACAAAAAAATTGCACTGAATTTAGCATGTGTCCTACGACACAAACTCTATATTGCACTGCGTGTAGAGTCTAAGGTAAAGTGAATGAGTAAAAAAACCCATTACAATTAAATGCCTGATCAGTGTGAATTAGACAAGCTCTTGGGAAATATGAGCTCCTAATTATCCAATTAGATCCTTAGACAATGTCATGTTTATTTATAGAGTGAGTGTGAAAATGACGGCAAAGTGTCTTCTGTGGCTTTGGGGAAAACTTGACGTTTGAGAAAAAAACAAAGGTTTCTAGGCTTTGGCTTGAAGATCACAAGCAGAAATTTGTGAATTGTGAGCACATTTTCTGGTTTGTGATTCATTAAATCCTGTCCACGCAATCTTCATTTTGTAGCCGACGGCTGGTCACTATTAGACGTTTCAGGCTACGGTTGCCCAGGCAACACGGAGCTAGCTCTTGTCGTCACCGCAATTAAAAAAAAACACTACCGTCAATGATCCTACGACCGTTCCTTCTGGGTTCACTCTAGGCTCCAATTTGGTTGTCGTGCTTTAAACATCTGGATGTTTGCCTCATAAGTTGGTCAACGGTATCAGTCAACTCCCATTGGTTGTTTCTTAAAAGCTGAAATAAGTGGAACTTGTTTATTTTTCGCCTTTCATTGCTACGAGCTGATGAATCAAGACAATCAAGGAATCAAGCTCAGTTGGTCCACCATACTGGTCCAAACTGTCATATTATTTCTAATTTGTACAGACGTGATGCGTTGTCCTCAGACGATGAAACCAACGGTGTGGTGAACCGCTGACTTTACCGCCAGTGCCACCATGAGGTCGACATATTTAGCTTCTAGCTACAGTTTTCAACGTCACTTTGATTGACGGGTTTTCCTTTTAACGGCTTTGGTAATTAAGAATGACATTTTCTGTAGACACATTGGTTTGAAACTTGAGTCACCCCCACCATCCTTGGCCTCTTTATTTAGTAAAGCATGCTAAAACTGCGAGTGTGGACGTAAAAACACAGACATATCACTGTTGTCAATCTTTAGCATATTAGCATGCTGATAAAGCATAGCACTAATGCTCCAAATTAGATGTAAATAAGACGGAAGTTGAACCCCTGTTCTGTAGCCTCACTGTTGCTAAAGCTGCTACAAATGTGGACTTTATTTTATTTTATTTTTTTTGGCTGCAAGCTGGTGAGATGGGATTCTCTACTTCCTTTTAAAGTGTGAGTTTCTCTGCTTTTTTGGCTCAGCGTGGCAGGCTGAAAAAAAACTGTCAAACTGCCATTCTTCAACACACGACTTGTCTGCCCAGCGTTGTAAGAGGTGGAAAAGTGTGCGTTGTGTTTGTGAAGTGCCATCCTCTTAGAGGGATGTAGCAAAAATAGATTTTTTTATTTTTTTTTCCTCAGGCTTGCTGTATGTAAAGCAAAAAGGGGACCTTTAAATAAAAATGTATTTTCTCTTACAACCTGGACCTTATTTCTGGCATAAAATACGATCGTTTACTCACCCATATAACATTGGTGTCATTTGGAGTCATTTGGACAATAATTAAATCAACGTATATCCATATAGTGTACGTGACTGGGGCACTGAAACACAGCCTCTAAATAACGCATTATCTGACACAAAACTCGTTCATTTCACCAATATTTTGTTATGATACGCTAGTGCTATTCCCTGTTTAATCTGGAGTTATCTGTTATCATCAAACTCGTATGTTATGCCAGAAATAAGGTCCAGGTTGTAAAAAAACCCTGCAATTTCCCTTTAAGGATGTAGGAATTATGTTACAGGAATGAGATGGAGCTAGCAATACAGTGTGTTCTTGCAGTTTCTTTCTCTGTTGTTGCCATTGTGTTTGTGTGCCTGCCTGGCCGTAGGAGCATGGAGCTGAAAGGACGGAGATGGGAAAAGCAAGGAAGACATGTGAGGAGTGGGTCTTGCTTATGAAGACAGAAGAAAAGCGTTGTCTCGGGGGAGCTGCCCTTTCCCACTGATATATCTCCACACTGGCTCTAACTGTGTGTTTCTTTATGTGTGTGTCCATCGCTGGCCTTAAAGTGAGAGGTGGGGAAAGAAAAGATGAGGAGGAGAAGGTGATCTCAGGGGACTGAGCCAGTCAACCTTTCAGCTTTCTCCAGCAGCTGCAGCCAGAGTCAGATTTAACGGCAGCGTTGTGGGTTGTCTGAGAGAGAGACGTATCGCTTTATAATTTTGCAGTTTGGGTTTTAAGTTTCACAAATGTAAGTTATCTTTATGTGGCGACTCAATGCTACCTGTTTGAATGGCGCTATGTTTGGCACCACCAAGATGGCGACAGCCGGAGCGTCTATGTCAATGCTTCCAGCTTTTTGAGTTTGGAGGGAGGTTAGGTATCGCCCAAGTCATGGCATGTTATGAATCGTATTCTTCAGCATTACCCCCTGCTGGGGTTGGGGTTATCACTCCTCAGCCTCCAGGAATTTTATTCAAAATGTTCAGCAGCTGAATTCAGTTTCATTTAATTTATAGATGAAAAGTCGAGACAGTAATCACCATCAGCGATTAATATGTTCATGAGCAGTCTGAATCACAAGGCTGAACCCAACTAGGCGTTCTAAGGAATGTATTGAGCGCACTGAGGACAGAAGTTTATATAAATTTAACAGTTTAAGTCAGAAGGATGTTGGGGAGAATCTGGAGGGTTGGCAGCAAGGTTCCTTTGTGAGCTTGCTTTTAGAGTGATCTTCGTTGGTCCACCACTCCTGCAGAGGCTAACGGTCGTCTTATATCTCCTGCATTTGTTCAGAAGCGGTGTGACTGTGGATTTGTTATTATTATTCAAATATTTTTATTGGTTTTTATATTGCAAATACATACAACACAGTCAACATGGCTGCAAACCGCAGTCACCATATACATGAAAATTAGAGCAACAGTGATAACATAACGTACACGTGTAAATGAAAAATGTATTTAAAAAAAAAAAAAACTGACTGTGGATTTGTTGATGCCAGGCTCTTAGAGATGTTTTTTTTTTTAAACATTTTCCAGCATGATGATCAACAACAACTCTTTTTCTAAGGTCCAAAGAAAGCTCCTTTAATGCAAGCACGCCCGCCGATACGGGGGGGACAAACGGGTCTGCTGTCCCGGGCCCAGGATAGAGGGTCGGCCCCAGAACTGGGCGTAATATTTGAGTTCGTAAAAGCTTTTTTATTTGTTTTATTCCTAATTGTCCTTGAAATAGTGGTCAAGAGCCCCCCCCATCCCCAACACAAAAATGGTTCGGCCACTGATGTTGTTGTTTGATGTTGCTGTTTAATTGGAAGTACCGTACGCTCAAAATGTCCGGTCAGCACAAGTCCGGTGCTCAGAAAAGGAAATAAAAGAGAAGAAGGGAAGAAGAAAATAGAGGCCTTGAAGATTTTCTTAGTAAATATTTTAAAAAAAGGTGGTGACGGTGAAGCTGGGTAGTAAAGTGAAGTTTGATAGCTCCGTCTCGTCCCAGGCCCAGGCAAGACTGTCAGCTGGCCTGAATGCAAACACTTTGGCACCTCACAGATATGTAATATTCATTTTAATGCATAAAGAATTGCAAAAAGCATAATATTTCTGTTTTGTTCTTTTGATTGGGTTCTCTTTGTCTACTGTCATAATCTGCTGATGTTTTGAGACATTTTTATGTAGAAATGTCCACATTTTTGAGAGGCGGGAATACTTACGGCACTGTACCCAATTTTATTTTATAAATGTGATGCGAGACATAGAAGGCATCAAACAGCACGATATTTGCCTTTCCCTGCAATTTACAATTGTACATAAAAAAGCTGAACCTAATTTAGGCTGACGTTTGGTTTCGCCGATGTTCCCGTTCACACGCTCTTAAAGGCAGCACTTGAATGCGGCTCCCACCTGTCCCCCGACGAAGATGGCGGACGGCCCGCTTGAGACAAAGGGAAGCGAGAACAATGAGGAGGCAAAACAGACTGTATCACCTCCGGCGTGTTTGTGGAAGGGAAAGGCAACTTGCGTATAAGTCACACCTCTTTGTGTTATTTGCGTTGTTGCGGCAGCGGCAGTGGCGGCGGGGGCGCGTGCCGGTTCAGGATGCAATAATGTGGCTATTGTTAAGTGCGGACACGTGCGCCTGTGCGTGCGCGGAAGTGGATATTTCTGTGTCTGTGCACATGTGTTCGGGGTGTATAATATCACAGCTCAGGGTTGTTATTTGGGTGTGCTGCAGAGTGAGTAAGTAGGACACCAAGTTAGTGATCACAGGAGCCTCTGCCTTGCTCTCTCGCTCCCTCGTTCACACACACACACGTTGCTCTTTTCCATATATATTTCTCTCTTCGTCATTGTCATGCAGTTTCCCTATTTCCACCTATCTCTTTCTCACTCTTTCTTCATAAAATCTCTCTTTGTCAGTGCCTCCCGCTCTCTCTCCCTCTCTTTTCTCTCGCTCTCTCTCACGTATAAAGTCTTGCAGGGAGCCACAAGAGAGAAGGGGGGGAAATGAAGAGAAGTAGTGCGATGGGGGGGAAGAGGAGGAGGAAACTTCATTCCTCCCACGCAGTAGAGGAGATGTGAGCAATTTCAGATGGGACGAAAGGACAGGGTGGATGTGAAACGGGGGAAGAGAGAAAATAAGACATAAAGGAAGGGTATAGGAAGAGAGAGAGATAAAGAGAGAGAGAGGAGGGCCAATGGAGTTATGATACTCGATCTCAATAATCTCCTGATATCATTACACATCCACATTCCTCATGCCTGATGGCCGCCCGCTACGTTTCTTCGCAATTACTCACCGCAGTAACGACATTAGAGCTAATGCCGGCGGTGATTACGGCTCCGCCGCTATTTGTTCTCGTGTAGCCGGGCCGCCGCGGGGGCCGCTGTAACGGAGGGGCACGTGCTCTCGGAGGCGTTTGCCGTAGTTAAAGATCGCAATGGATTCATTACGGTATAATGTAGCAGGGCTGCGATGAGATGAGATGAGGGGGCCTCGCAGGGTACGGAGTGTGACTGTGGGGTTTGTTCGTTTGGCTGCGGCTTTAATCTTACTGTAAATGAGCAGGCTGATGTGAAGGCTGAGCCTGTGGCCATCAGGATGCACCTTCCCACTTCCCTCACCAAACCTAACCTCACTGAATGATGTGGTTTAACTTAAACGACCTGAAACTACTCGAGGCACCTCCCCCTGTCAGTCATCCAGAGAAGAGAGTCTGCGCTAACGTGTTAAACATGAATGAACTGTAAAATATGTATGATTAAAGCCTCAAAGCCCTGAGTTTTAAACCTTTAATTGATTATTAATTAAATGAGAACTACACCCTAAGTTGATATATCAGCACACATTAGAAACCTTCTGCTTGAAGCGAATTAGTAGTCACCCTGAATCTACTCGAAGTAAGGAGGAGAGGCGCGTTCAACAAAAAAAAAAAAAGTACACCGATCAACCACAAGATTATGACCTCTGACAGGAAACCTAAATACAGGACACCCTCAGAAGGACCATGTCCATTCTCTGATGAGTCACAACTTTTTTGGAGGCACAAAACAGAGCTACACAGTATTAGGAAGGTGGTCATAATGTTATGCCTGATTGGTGTATATGCAAACCTTACAGTCAGTTTCAATTTTACATACTTTACCAATGAGTTAAGCTGCACATGCTTGGCTCATGAAGTCCTGTCTTCTAGTACACCGTGTTATAATTTCTGAAAATAATCTCTCTAAATGTTAACGTGAGCGGGACGGATGGACCCGCGGACAAAACATAATCTGACCACGTCCGTTAACTAAAACTTTCTGCCTACACGGTGCACCTGCTGGGCACGTCAGCACTTATTTAAAATTAGCTTTCAATTTGCATTCGGGTTCATTTTTGTGAGCTTGAGGCCCGCTCTCTGATTGGCTGCTTCGCGTTCTCCCCAGGTGCCTGCACACGTCTGGCGTCCGGATTCTCGCCCCCGCTCTGCAGCTCATTAGCCGTCCGGCGCTGCATTCGGGGCCGAGTTCAACTGAAACGGCTGAGTTTCAGGCTGACAGAGGTGTCTGAATGGAAAGAAAATTCATTTTTACCTTTTCAAAACTGATTAACTCGGATCACGTTCACTGATCGCTGGTACCTTACGCTTTAGCTCAAACCTTGTCGCCTGACAAAACGGCATTTTACAGTTACCTCCAGTCTTCCCGTCTGCTTACAGAGGACTTCACGTTTGATTTTTTTGCTCATGACCTTCAGATAGATTTAATAGCAGTTTAGCTTTTAAAATCCTTCTAATGTTTTACCGCGTTTTCCTCTGGATTCACACCGGACAAGGACGCGCTTTTTGAGACGGTCGTGTGGCTGTTTAGTCGTCACTAGCGTTTGATTTGCACCTCTCTTATAAACCCAAACAAACTGAACCAAGCAGGTTAGGTGTGGAAGATTAGTATTACATTAGTTACCTGATCTCACTGATGTTTAAGTCAGATTTGCTATAGCCTAATCCTTTAATGCTCAAAAGCTGCATAACAATTTTGTCGCCAAGTTCAAACATCTAAACAGATTAAGAAAGTTGCAGTTGTTAGGAAAGCGCAGCAGTCGTGATATATCTCCTAATGTGTGTGTCTCTGCTGTTATTATTGTCTGTCCTCACTGGAGAGCAAGTAAAATAGAAAAAATAAGCTCCGACATCATCGTGAGGATGTTACAGGACCTTGAAGGCAGAAAAAAAAAAAAAAAAGAGCTTAAACTGTCCATACTCGAACGGCACAAGAAGCTGAAGGAGGAGAGCCGGAGCAGTGTCTCATCAGCCTCCTTCGAGACGGCCCTTCAGGTGCCGCCTCAGAGCAAGCGTCCCGCTGCTACTTTCAGATGCTGAAAGGGAACGTCGGCCCAGCCGGCCGCCAGGGGCACCCGTAGGAGAGCAGAATTAGAATCATGCTCTGAAGCTCAAAGTGCAACTCAAAGAGGCCGAGAAGTCCGAGTGGCACAGAAATCGGTTTTGTCCCCCGTCGCCTCGGTGCACAGAGGGCGTCTGGGGCTTTCTGACGCTCGTCTTATTTACAGATGAGAAAGCGCAGATAAAGCACATCCAGAATCACTAGAGGAGGCTTAAAAAAAAAGAAAGATGAAGGTAACATCAGCTGACATGTCCTGAGTTCTAAGTATATACAGTATTTGGTCGCTGGATTTTCCTATAATGCAACATGGGGGACACATTATGTCACAGGCTGATGGACCAGCTCACGCTTTTAGCAGTTTTTTATCCTTTTTTCCCCCCATCAGATAAACTGATAATGTGCCGGGCTCTGCTTTCTGCCAAAACTCTGCAGCTGCTGTGTAGGTTAATGTCGTACCACCACAAATGCCAGCGATGGCAGTTTTTATGTCAGCGTCAGTGCCGTGCTTCACGTGGCGTTTTTTCTTTCTGTCTCGTTGGCAGCAGCTCACGCTCAGCCGCCGCTGTGTATCTTCATCTAATTTGAATGGATGAGTTCTTTTGAATTACTAATTACTTTTCCAGCTCCCACACCGGAGCTGCAATCAGAGCACGATCTTTTCCACGCAGGGATGTCGTGATGCTCTGCAAGGAGGATGTCAAACATATGGCCCGGGGGACAAAACCGGCCCGCCAGAGGGTCCAGCTTGGCCTGTGGGATGAATTTCCAAAGCTCACCTGAAGACATTAACTGCAATTTTTCAATAAAAGTAATTAATTCAATAATGTAATTTGCATTAGAAGCTACTTACTTGAAGTCTGTGGCTGGAGACATCACCAAAGTACGGGGTTCCTCCTGATGCTTTGAGATTTCTGGATTTCTCACCTGTTTGCTGTTGTGCTCAACAGGTTCGTTGCAGCGTCCCGACTTTAACCGAATGTCTAGGTTAACGCCAAACCTCTGGCTGTTTTTAAATATTTCATCCTCCCTGGATGTACATCCTGTCTCTGTTGCAGTTCAAAGTCTACATGAAGTGACTTGAGGCGTCTTCACCGGTAGCGCTGTAGCGTTCCCTCTCCAGCACGCCGCGCTTTCAAGTAATAAAAAAAAACCCAACAAAATAATTTGTCTTGGCTGTCCAGTACGTGCGTGCTTGTCACATTAACATGCATGACACAGTGCAAACCTCTGCTGCACTGTTACATTTCCCTGGTGAATTGTGCTCCTTCTGTTTAGTGCTGGTAGCTAAAGGGAAGGTATGATGCAGTCATTTCATATACATCAGATACATGTCAGTGTAGTAGGAGAATACCATATGTTTATCCATTAAATAAGCAGAAGAATGCATCAATACCAGCTGGTGTTTTACAAATCATCTGGGTTGTGACAAGTTCAGTTTCTATTTATACTAGCTTAATTAACAACAGAGGAATAGACTAACTGAGTGTTAACTGTCAAGTTAGCACACAGTCACCTTTACCCTCTCCTTTCAGCTGCAGATGTTAGAGTCACATCTGTATCGTGTAAGCGCAGGCAACCAAAGCAAAAATCACTTCCAGAGGAGCAACTTAAATGTCATGTTCATCGGAATCAAAATCAGAAAACTTTACTGCCGTACAACGAAATTCAGTATTTGATTCAGTTCTGTGATGGCCCGTGTGGAAAAAGCTGTTTTTCAGCCTGGATGTGCGGGCTTCAATGGCTCTGTAGTGCCCCCCCACATGGCGTGGGCATGAAGACGTGATTGGAGGGGTGCATGTTTAAGGAACTGGGTTTTCAAAGGCAGTGTGTTGTGAAGATGTTTTCCGGAGTCGTTAGGGGGAGGCCGATTATTTTTTGAGATGTTTTGATGACCCTCTGGAGACGTTTCCTGTCTGTGTCTGTGCAATTTGCGTACCAGACAGTCGTACTGTAAGTGAGGATGCTTTCAGTGGTGCAGTGGTAGAACACCGGTACACAGATCTGTACACAGGTTGGTTTTCTTGATGGTTCTGGGGAAGTAGGGTTCCTGCTGAGCTTTCTTAATCCGAGCAGCGGTGTCTACAGACCAGGTGAGATTCTAGGAAATGTGGGTCCCCAGAAACTAGAAGAGGAGACTCTCTCTGCATTTTCTTGGTTGGCGGTTTAAGGGGGTCCTCGCCCCCCTCGTCTTGTTCTTGTTCATCTTGACAGCCTTGTTCTTCCGAAAATTAAAAATTGATTTCTTTGGTTTTTTTATGTTTAGTGTTAGATTATTGTCAATGCACCATCTTGCCACGTTGCGGATTTCATTCCTGTAGGCTGACTCGTTGCCGTCTGTGATCAGACCTGCCACTGTTGTGTTGTTTGCGACTTTGATTATTGTGTTTAAAAAGGTGAGCAGCAGTGCAGTCCGATGTGTAAAGGGAGAAGATGAGGGGGCCGAGGACGCAGCCCTGGGGTGCCCCAGTGCTGAAAGACAGACTGGAGGAGAGGGGTGAGCTGAATCTGACTTAAAAACTCCTTAATCAGCATGCACATGGGGCTGCTGAGACAGAGGTTGCAGAGTGTGTATAATACAATAAATCAATAACAACAGAGGTGTGTGAGGGTTGTGGCAGTTGTATCATCTGTGGACAAGATCAGGAGGGAGGGTGGATTATTTTAGCACCAGTCTCTTAAAACACTTGGTACTGGCTAATTTTTCTAAACGAACAAATACACAAGTATAATAATTGTGGTTGATTGTGTTCCCTTTGTCCACTTTGCAGACTTGTGTGAAAATCCGCTGATGTTTTGAGTGACTTTTAGGCAAAAATGCGAAAAAAAAACTTGAGGACTATACGGTCGATGAATGAATTATAAGAAACTCAACTCTGCAAATAACAGCGAGCAACTTAATAGGAAACTCAAATTAATATGATAAACTTGTATTAAAATAATCCCCAAATATAATCTGACAAGCATCTTAAGATAAACTCTTTATCTATAAAGCAGATAGTGGAGGCGTTGGGATAGACTCGACATCTCTTGGTAATCCATCCTGTTTTTGAAGTCCTTCAGTCGCTGAGAGCATCACTTATTAAAACTGAAAGATGTTTCTTCTTTAATGTGTCCCAGCAGCATTAGCTCTTGTAGAGAGAACATGAAAGCATTTTTATTTTATACGTGCTACATTTTTAACCCCGCGTCTGCCATTGTGTTACATATTTCTTGCTGCTTTTAAAGGTTTTTCCGCCGCGCTCTCCGTGCCGTTATACGGGCGAGGAGGTGCTAATGAAATGGCTCTGTTTCTATTATTACCCACCACGGTGTTGAAACAACAACACAGTGGCTGCAGTGAATCTGCCACGAAGTGAAGCTGCTGCCCTGTTTTGATGTATGGCTGTGCAGCAGCCTCTGCAGCCCACCGGCCTGTTACATCACAGAGCTCTTTGCTGAAGCTGCTTTTAGTTTAAACAGTGTGAGAAATACACAAAGAAGGCAGCTGCTCCAAAATATACTTCATTATAAAGAGACATTTCAGTGTGAAGACATTAACACACAACCTGGGAGTGCTGAAATTCATCAGCTCAAGGTGAGACAGAAATTAGTTGACTACTGACTCTTCAACTGTCAGAAACATAGACTGTATATAAATGTGGACAACACGTCGCCACTTCTTTGCACCTATACTGCAGACGGTCACCAGGGGGAGTGCTACTTGATTTGGCTTCACTTTTAAGGAGCTGGACTATCATCCATCCTTTACAGTCAATGGTCAAAACCCTGCTGTCTAATTTTCATAAGGAAGAAACCATTGGAAGAAACAAACAAATGTAATATGAGCTTGCTAGAATTACACTAGTAACCAAATAACGGGCATGCAAAACCAACAAATGCTAACATGACTGTCTCTTGAAAGTGTGCTTCATTTGTGGTGATTTTATTACCGTTCACCTCCCTACATAAGATTCGTTAGCTACATTTGAATGGACACTAAACAAAATGATTCAGTAAGTTTTTACGTGGTCCAAAACATTAACCAGAATACGAGTTTCATTGATGTGCAAAAGTGGCTGATTGCTTCAAAAACACAAAGAACATTTGTGTTACATTGGTCTTCTGAGGGTGTCCTGTGGTGTGTGGCAACAGAATATTGTTAGTGGGGGCCTTTGGGTCCTATGGGTTGAGGGGAGGGGCCTCTGTGGATCAGGCTTGTCACAGTCTATCCCACAGATACTAGAAGATCAACACCTTGAGATGTTCTTCATGTTTTTTTGAGTTGTTCCTAAACTGTTTTAGTGTTATTGTGTGCTTGCGTCAGGCTGCATCCTGCTGAGGATGGCTGCTGCCATCAAGGAGTGTCATTGCTATGGGGTGGAGGTTCCTGGTCTGATCTAGATGGGTGGTAAATGTCTAAGTAACATCCACATGAATGCCAGGTCCAAAAGTTTACCAGTAGAACACTGAATTGACGCAAGATGGTCGATGTTATTTGCTTTTAGTGGTTTTAATGTTGTGGCTGATAAGTGAGTCTTTTTTTCCCCCACTAACAACACTGAATTAATTCAATAGAAGGAGATGACCCAAACAGACTCAGATTTCACCGGCGCTGCCCACATTGATTCAGTTTTATATTTTCCAGGCCTCTTAAGTTTGATAAAGACGCCATTAAAGAAATCGCGCTCACTGTAACATCTGCTGATCTTCTGCCACCTCCGTATGTAGAGCAGATGTTCATAACAAACACCTACTTATAATCATTAGCAGGAGGCATCGTCACCACAAACAGACAAAGCACAAGTAATGGAACTCAAATGTCCAATATCCCAAGAAGGAAACTTTTTTTTATCTTCTAGTACCGATTAGCCAACAGCCTTTATCTCTCCTGGGTTTAAATACTTTCATTGAGCTTAATGTTGGCAGTGCTGGATAACCAGTATCCTGAAGCCGTTAACTCTGATAACTCAGGCTTTATCTCCAGCTAGGAGTGTGTGTGAAACCGTATCAGTATAGTAGAGTAATGGGTATACCATGACTTCGCTGTTGTATTCATTGAAATATGCATTTATATTGAACTTAGCGTGAAAATCATTTTGAGTTAATGGTAAACTTAAGAAAATTCAAACAAAAGTTCCTCCAGTCAAAGTTTATTATTAGACTGGTCTTTAATATAAACTGTCCTGTAATTATTTCCCTCAGTCGAAGTAATGATAAGGTCACTATTTAAGATTCAGAACATTTAAATTCATCTTTTATATCAGTGTTATAATCACGTTCTAATGAATCACACCGTCTCCCTCAAAATTAAATGACATCACGCAATCACTTTAGAATACATTATGTAAAAAAGCACCCGCTAGCCCACTGATGACCTCCTGTGCCTTGCTCCAAGGCTTAGTTTAAAACATTTATTTCTGTTTGTCTATTTTTTTTGTACCACACATTTTATATTTCATCAGTCATGTAGCGCAATGTTGTGTTTTTGTGATTCATTGCATGACAAACCGTATCGAGAAATGAGAAAACCTTAAGTTATACGTCGAGCAGCTCATGCATTTATCTGTATGTATGTGCTATGACAAACAAGCAGAGGTGAGCATCATTATTTTGATGCCCAGTAAAGCATCTGATCTTTCATATGTGAAAAATGCGCGCGTCACCTCCTGAGTGAAGAAATGTACCACTACAACAAACACATGCTACACTCTCAGCTGTGTTTTTACTGAATGTAATGAAAACAATCCGTTTTAAATGTTTAATACCTGTATGAAGTTAAAGGGGAACTACCGTTTTTTTTACAACCTGGACCTTATTTCTGGGATAAAATACGATTGTTTACTTACCCATATAACTTTTGTGTCATTTGGAGTCATTCAGGCAATATTTAGATCAGCATATATCCATATAGTGGGAGTGAATGGGGCACCGAAACACAGCCTCTAAACAACGATTTATCTACTGTGAAATCCGTTCATTTCACCAGTATTTTGTCATGATACACTAGTGCTATGCCATATTGAGTCTGGAGTTACTTATTATCTATTTGCGGACGTGCAGTGGTTTGTTGTTCTTTGGCTTTTCCCTCTATGCATTATTAAGAGGCTGCGTTTCGGTGCCCCATTCACTCCCACTATATGGATATACGCTGATCTAAATATTGTCCAAATGACACCAAAGTTATATGGGTGAGTTAAAGATCGGATTTCATGCCAGGAATAGGGTCCAGGTTGTAAAAAAACAGTAATTCCCGTTTAAGGCCATTTTCAAAACCACCCATTAATTAAATCTGCATAACAACAGAGGATGGAAACATTCATTTGTTCACATTTCCTTTTTTTCGACTTTCTTAATTTTGGGTTTAAATTTTGTTCTACTTTGAATTGAGTGTCAGCTTGATGCTTACTCTGACACCAGGAATGTTTTGTTCAATCTGAGACAAGTCAAACCCATTGCTTGTAACTAAATGTAACAAAACCGCATGTAAGCTTCCTAGAAAAAATGCCAATAGTGGTTGAATTTTTGAGGCGATTGCAGCGGCTGGGGTTTATGGATCCATCGGCCTGTCTGGGGTTGTGTGAAGACGTGCATTTAAAATTACCCCTCTCGGACTAAGCTAGAAAATCTTTGAGGAATCGTGTTACAAACTGTAGAAGTTTGTCTTGTCTGATGGTCTCATTTAGCTCGATTTCGCGACCCGGTCTCGTAATCTGACTATAAATCTAAGCAAACACTGTCTGAGAACGAAAGTAATTATTCAATAAGGGAATACGTGACCAATTAATGGTCCGACACAAGAATTTAAGCACTTCAACCAACAATCGTCCAATACCCAGGATAAATACTTAATAATTCTGGCATTTTGACTTTAAGCCGCCATCCGTCCCTCTTTCTCTGAGAGTGGACTTTGTCAAAGTCAGCCTTTTAGAAATTTCCAGTTATGTGCCTCTTTCCTTTTTCATATATATATTATTTTTCCTTTTCTATAGTTTTATTTGTTCTGCCCTCTTTTTTTCTTGAAGTACATTAAACTCATCCTTCTTTCTATACCTCTCTTTGTCCCACTCTTCCTATTTCACATTCACTTTTATGTCTTTCTTACTGACATCCACACATAATCCCGTGTATATTAGGTGTAATAAAGCCGGTCCATGATTGTCAGCTGTGCTCTGTTCACGCCGTATTACTGTGTTTTGAACACGATAATTCTCGTGTTGTTTTCGCTGCCCTTCGTTTCTGTTTTGACGTGATGCCTGATGGATGATAAATCTTGGCAAGCCATAAAGCAGAGGAGCATGAGAGATCGTGCTCGGTGGTGTTACAGTCACGCTGTCTCACTCACCTCTTTAAATATGACCTTTCTTTTTAGTGTGGAGCATCATCGCTGTGTGAGTCAGAGAGACAGAGACGGACGAGCTGTAGGATGGACGAGTGACAAGAATACAAAGAGAACGGCCAGCGAGGGGGTTAGAGAGAAATGACCCGCACACACACGCGCGCACACAAAGATGCAGGGAAAGACGGGAGCTCCTGCAGCAGATGGCTGTAAATCCCCCTACGGAGGCCGACGCGAGGTTAAGGCCCCCACTTGTCCCAGAAATGGTGCTGATACATATGTTTGTTCATAAGTGCTACACTCTGTGTATGACAGCTTTTATTATAAGCTAAGAAAAGGGTAGAGACTAGAGCGTAGGCCACTTCCAGACGGTGTACAGCTAACTAGTGTTTTAGAACATACTAGAATATGTTTGCTGTTTGAGTCTGGAGAAAACGGTCTTGTCATGGGGAAATGATGCCAAATGCCATCTTGTTTTAGTAGATACAGTCAGATCAAACATGGCTAGCTGTCAGTATCTCGGTGTAAGCGTCGGCGGGAAAGTCAATCAGTCCGCCACTTTGGTCTGAAGCGAAACATCTGTACATTCTTTGGATCAGTTTAAACTTGGTGAAGAATGACCCTTAATGCTCACCCTGTGATGTTCCTACAATCATCTTGGCCTATCTGATTTACACTGATCAGGCATAACATTATGACCACCTTCCTAATATCGTGTAGGTCTCCCTTGTGCCTCCAAAACAGTTGTGACTCATCAGAGAATGGACATGGGTGTTCTGAGGGTGTCCTGTGGTGTCTGGAAACAGAATGGTGTTAGTGGGGGCCTTTGGGTCCTATGGGTTGATGGGAGGGGCTTCTGTGGATCAGGTTTGTCCCATCAGTTTGGGATGTAGTGAATTTGGAGGCCCGGTCAACACCTTGTGCTGTTCTTCATGTTTTTTTTTTTAGTTGTTCCTAAACCATTTTTGTGTGTGTGCCTGTTTCAGGCTGCATCCTGCTGGGGATGGCGGCTACCATCTAGGTGGGTGCTACATGTCTAAGTAACATCCACACGAATGCGAGGTCCAAAACTTTCCCAGCAGAAAACTGAATTGTCACGAGATGGTCAATGATATTTACGTCTCCTCTCTGTGGTCATAATATTGTGGCGGATTTGTGTAACTTCACACCTAATACCGATTGGGTCAGACATTTATGTTTCCACGCTGACATATTCTAACCAACTTCAGTTAAAGCATGCCCTATAGGGCTGTTGTGATAACAGAGCCACAAAACCTCAATGTGCTACTGAACATGACGGTATACCGTTCCGGAAGATTTTATTAAATAAAAAATTGACATATTTAACGATTTTATGCTAACAAGAAATCTAATATGGTTAAAGAAAAAGCCGAAAGTCTTCTGGTGTAATTTCATCAATTAACACAATGTACTTTTTCCAGCTGTGAGCTATTCCCACATTGTTAGCGAGATAATAGCATCCATCAACATCTGTCTCTTGGTTTGTGGTTAATTAGTGACACAACAGTTTCTCATTACCCCCTTCCACAACGCCAAGGTCTCACTATTGCAGTCTTATTCTGCGTGAAAAGGTATAGAGGTGGAAGTAGGGCTTAGATGGCATTGTTGTTGCGCCTTCAAGCCGGCAGCAGTGAATGTCACGATGCCGAATGCGCGACATTGTGAAAGGAAGAACTGTCATGATGGGACTCGCCACACTAGACGCGGTGGCTGTTGTTTTACACGTCGTGACACTGAAGGCCGGCGTACGTCCTTGACGCAACCATTACGCAACCTTTGTTTCATTCAGTGTTTGCTGCATTTGTGACAGATGAATTCTATTGTTAGCGTGTAAGCTTGATACCATTAGCGTTTAGCTTAAACTGCTGCATTGACCAGGTGCAGCCTCACAAACTGGCAACTGCGGCTGTGTCGCGAATTGCTGCCAACATTTTGCATGGCAGCAATTCTCCTTGGTATTTACAGAAAGCAAATGTGCCCAGCCGAGAGTTTTGTGTCTGAAAAACAACACATTAATAGTAATACATTACAGTTTTCATCCTGCAAGAAGAAGGCCTCTACAGTATGTGAGGAAATGCCCTACAATCGACTGAAAACTTAATAAGATTTGTTAAGTTTTAGAGCCCTTCAACTAGAATATTGCTGTAAAAAAAAGATTAAAAATAATATGACATGCCTATTTAATGAGTTTTTAATTGGCCGTTTCAATCACATCACAGTGGACTGCAGCTGTCATCAGAAGTCGGGGGAAAATTGGTATTCCAGCAGGCGAACGGAGAGTGAAGCGGATCGGTACAACTGTGTTGCATTGTGGTGTCGGAAGAGAGGGATTGTTTGAATTAACTTTTAATGCATCTTTTTAGATATTCTGTGCTTCTGCCACTGAAGCATTTTGATCACCTCTCTCTCTCTTTCTGTCCATCACTCTCGACGTGTCGACCGTCAGACAGGACTTCTTCTGCTGCGGTCGTCGTGCTGCAGTGATGAATGAGGTGCAGCTGCTGAGTGCGTGCATTGATAGAGCTGAAACGGTTAACCATTTGATCCTTTAGTCACTTCACGGCTGATAAGTTGGGTTTATTTTATTAAAACATCCAAAATTGAATGGTTGCAGAATCTTCAGTTATGCGAAACTTGAAAGCAAGCAATATTAAAGGGGAAGTACTGTTTTACTGTTTTATTTTTTTTTTACAACCTGGACCTCATTTATGCCATAAAATACGATTGTTTACTCACCCATATAAGTTTGGTGTCATTTGGACGATATTCAGATCCGCATATATCCATATAGTGGGAGTGAATGGGGCACCGAAACGCAGCCTCTAAATGACGCATTATATCAGAGATGACATCATCCAGGTCAGAGGTCAGTAGGTCAATCTACAGACCCCAGATGATGATAACAGCTAACTCCAGACACAACGGGGAATAGCACTAGCGTATCATAACAAAATATTGGTGAAATGAAAGTGTTTTGCGGTAGATAATGCGTTATTTAGAGGCTGCGTTTCGGTGCCCCATTCACTCCCACTATATGGATATACGCGGATCTATATATTGTCCGAATTACTCCAAATAGCACCAAAGTTATATGGATAAGTAAATGGTCGCATTTTATGCCAGAGATAAGGTCCAGGTTGTAAAAAACAGTAACTCCCCTTTAAGATGTCACCTTTTGTTTTGGAACAAAACATCCACTTTTCAATATTTTATCGAGCAATGAGGATATTTATACTCCAAATGTCCATATTACTTTTGTTGAAACTTTGATAAACCCACATTCTGAATCACACTGCAGCTAAATCTAGAGGGGGAAAAAAAAACTCATGTCCCTCTCTGTCTAGTCAACAGTTCCTATATTCTAAATCTGGGACCAATTCATTATCTTCAAAGATGAAACTTGGCAGACTGAGCTTGATCGCAAGTAAATTAGACACGTTAGCTGGAGTGCTTAGAAACCGGGGTGAGGAATCGTGGCGAAAGGCCAGCCTTGGATCAGAGAAGCCCTCGTCAGCGAGCAGGAAGATTCTTTGTTTCACAGCCAGGTCTTTAGCCCCCTCATCCAACCAGCCTCTAGCTCAAATGTCTTACCTTGTCATTTTCTTTATTCAGTGTAATAACCTTTACTAATCAACCCAAAACAGACCACACTGCGTGTGTTCCCAGAAACAACCTGTTATACATTTATTCGCTTGCTTTTTTTCCGCCAGTGTCAGTGTTCTTCCATGTTTGCAGAGGATGGGATAGAATCACGTCCTCCAATCCTCTATGCTATCCAACTAGCTCTGAAAAAAAACCAAAACAGCCATCCTGTTATAAATTTATAAGCTACTAGAGGATCTTTAGGATACTCAGAGGTTCCCTAACGCAGTGGTGCCGCTGCAAGCTTAAAGGCAGTCAGGAGCAGACTTTCATATGGTCAGGGCGATTAGGAGATGGATAGAACAGCTGGTACGCCAAGTAATTTCTCTCAAGCACCTCAACCTACTTTAGTCCAGCTGAGAGAAGACGCTCTCTGCTGTGAGCGGAGCGATATGGCCCTCCACACATCAGTGAACTGAACGGCCCGCTGGCATTTCATTAGACGTGCTGAGTTTCTTAGAGGAAGAATCAGATCTGTCAGGTCAACATTGGTACACACTGCTTCAACATTTTTCACAATGGACCTCTTTTAGAACCATTGCTAAACTGGGGTTCATTACAGCGCTGATTGTGTTTTTCTATTGCTGTGTGACTGTTAAACTCAAGAGAGTAATTGCAGATCTGTTGGTCTACATGATCGCGTTGTTGGAATGAAAAGGGTTATAAACGCAAGACTAAGACATTCATTCAGATCAGCACAAATCAACCCATTACATGGCTGTAAATCGGTACAACAACACAACAGTATACAGTGTATATACATATCGAACTACATGGTACCTAGCACTATCTTGAAGTGCACTACTTCACAGAGGGTGTGTAGCCTTCAGCCAAACCCCCATCACCCTCATGGATACGCTCTGATAAGTCACATTTTAACCACTAGCAGGAGAAGTAAATAACATTGACCATCGTGTGACAATACATTGTTCTGCTGGGAAACTTTTGGACCTTGCATTCGTGTGGATGTACCACCCACCTAGTCCGGACCAGGCACCCCCACCCCATAGCAATGCCATTTATGGATGGCAACAGCCAAGAACTGCACAAGGTGTTGACCTGGCCTCCAAATTCGCTAGATCCCAAACTGATCAAGTATCTGTGGGATGATCCACTGAGGCCCCTCCCATCAACCATAGGACCCAAAGACCCCCAATAACCACATTTTGTCGCCAAACACCATAGGACACCCTCAGAAGGCCCATGTCAATTCTCTGATGAGTCACTGTTTTGGAGGCAGACCTACACAATATTAGGAAGGTGGTCATAATTTTATGCCAGATTGGTGTATATATAAAGAGCTGCAGGTCTTGTGCAGTATATATATTTGTGCTTTAGAGCAGAACTGCTAGAACTACCAAAACAATCAGAGAACAACTCTCTAACTTTCACATTCACTGCTTTCTTCATGCCAACGCCGCTCCCTCTCTTCATGTGTTCACCAGCAGCATTCCGATAATTTCTACTTCCTGCACATTTAGACCAAACTAATCTGACACTGGCTCCAGCTGTGTATTTGCCACACAGTTTTGATACGGCTGTCACTTTTCTGTTTCTGTTTAACAAAGCTAAACTTTCCTACTCTAAGTAATAAGCCTTGAAGCTCAATAGTCATTTTCACTGAAGTTCCCACTTGTGATTTTTTTTCCCTGAACCTCTGAAACCCCCTGCATCCGCACCAAATATCAGATTGTTGAGAAATGTCACATTAAGCCCAGGACAATTGAATGCAATATGTCAATGTAAAATTGGCTGGTAGCCCCGGAAATTGCAAGAGGAGTTCGACATTATTACTTTAGTTTTCATGGTCATCAACTCTCCACATGGCCTTGAAGAAACTTCCTTCCATTAGCCAGGCTGATGCAAACTGGTGATTGACACGGAGGAACACTTTTTTTTCCTTTTTTCGGGGGGGCTCATTGCATCAGTTTGAACATTTTCCCAGCACTCTGATCTTTAATCTGGCCGGGGACAGACACTTCGGATGTTTAATTAGTTCAAGAGATATTATTTCAACTGAGCCGGCGTCTTCTGCTTCAAGCTTGAAAGTCTCTGTTATCGCAGGATAATCCTTCCTCGATCTTTTTGTTTGTGTGTTCAGAGGGGGTGCCTCTTTTTAATTGGATAGCTCAGATTTAAGGATGGAAAGCAGAACGGTAAAAAGAAGAGATGATATGTAACCTAATTGGACTTGGACCGTGACACCGTGACTGGATCGTACACTGGAAGGGATGTTTTTAAAAATTCTGCTTCACTCGCACACTGATATTCAACGTATTATGCTGAATACGTCTACAGTTTGCATGTTAGGTTTCCAAGTAACGCATATGGGAAATGCTGGTAACATTGGCATTTTAAGACGCAATGCATTTTGAATATACACATGCTTGAACCATAGCTACACATGATGCATGACCCAAAAATAAAGCCCTTACATCTGCTTGAAATACACCTGCTTTGAAACATTATGAAGGACTTGGCTAGGTTTTTGTAAGAATGCAGCTATCACAGCACCAACTGTTTCCATAAGATGGTTGAAGGATACATTAGTCTGAGTATGAAAAGCGGCATTCAAATGGAAACCTGTTGAAATAATTGGATGATTTATTGCTATTTAAACAGCTCAACAGGAATGGTTTTATTTTTGTAATATATTTCAAAAAACGTTTTTTTGGCAAGATGCCATTTTGTGAAATCACCATCCGAAACTGACAGTTAAATACGGTGTACAGATGTGGATGACTGTCTTTGAGGTGCTGAGATTACTGTAGATGAGACGTTTGAGGTGTTTCCACCTTTCATTTCTAAATCCGTGTGACGCCATTAAAGTATGCACAACTTAAAGTTTGATACTGGTTGCCTCCATTGTTTAATATCTCCCCCACCCCTTTTACAAGTTGTTCTTGACCTGTTACCTACGCTTACCAGTGCAGCTCCATGTGTTATGATCTTGTATAGTTGTATAGGTCCTACCATAGAAGAAAAAATTGCTTGAGACCTGAATCACCCATGGATAGAAGATGTGGACACGACCTCCAGATCTGAAAAGGGAAGGCAATCAAAGTCCCTTAAGTGAAGCCCCCTAAAGATCAACAATGTCAGATCCGTAGATGCAGAAGGACAACATTTCTTCCTTGATTTATTACCTCAGTAAATCATTTCCCTAAACTTTCTTATCTTCTTCACCACAGCATGGTGTTCATTCTCTAAATTACGATTATAATCCCTGATTTCTCAGACAAACCCACCCCTCGATCCAGACCAGCGTCTGCCTTCAGGCCAGGAGCGACCAAATGCGGCCACTTCTAGCTCTGCTCAGTCTGCGGTGTCGCCCTTAAAGCGCTATCCGCTGCTGTGCCGGCAGCAGTCTCATGTTGACCCTCGTTGTTCAAGAGTACAGCTAAGCTATTCTTCAACAATCCGCACAAGCATCCGCGCCACCCACACTACTCTCCCGCCCACGTTATATCTCCTTAAGAACACGAGATTACCGCATGACACACGGCGCCCTGAACAGCTTGATTCTCCGGAGACGACGTTATTTTTAAACATCTAAGTCATGTAGGATGTGAGATGGATGAGATGGAGCGGGAGAAGACCGGATCAGCAAAACCATCATAGGAAATGTGATGAGAAAAACGAGTCGCTGATTAAAAGGGTTAGACTTTGTTCTGATCCGTTTGTAGTGTAGTTGTTTTCTGACTAGCTGCAGTGTTAGAGATGCTGCCAACCCACTGAGCATCATGAGAAAAAGCAACAAAGCCAACAGTGACTATTGCTTAAATGGTCAGATCATGAAAAGTCAGATCACGTCTCAAATGCAGCTCAGCTTTGGCAAACCCTCAAAGAATAATAACAATTATAAAAATAATAATAGTCCCTTATTGATCCTACATGGGGAAATAATTTTTCTGTGTTTGACCTATCCAGTCATTCACACGGTAGTGCGTACACTCAGACCAGAGGGCAGACACATGTGAGGCATGGGGGAGGCAAACCAGGGACCCACTGGTCCCAAGCTGCATCTCTAATCACTACTCCTCCAATTAATAATAATAATAATGTAATCTTTAGTTTATTTTAAGTTTTCATTATTTATAGGTAAATATGCTATCGTGTTATTGGTGTTATTGACCCCCTTGACATCAAACTGGGCTGTATGTGGCCCCTGATCGAAAATGAGTTTGACACTCACTGTGATATAAACAGTTCTGACACCTTGCTTCCTGTCTGCGATATGATGATGACAGGCCACTGTCCGTGCTCTCGTTTGAAAGACTTAATCCAAGCCATAGCCTTTCGGTAGTAGTTTAATGAGTTTTGTTGAGGAACAGCTGGACTTTCTGCCTCTGTTGCCTCGCCTGTCTTTCTTTATCTCTCGGTGCATGCTCAGGTGCGTGTGTTTACCTTACACGGCTTATAAGTCTGTATATTCAAGTGCTGTCTTTATCGTAGCTGAGCATTTAGGAGCTGGAGTGCCCGTTATCCACAGACTTGATTAATGATGCTGTTAGATGTGTGTATGTGAATGTGTGACTGCCTTGTTGGCTATGCAATGTCTTCTCTTGGTGCCTGAAGCATTGCCACTTATGATATATGAGGCTGGTATGATTAAGCTATGGTGCATTTAAAGCCAGTATGTTAGCGGTAGTATACTGTTGCGGTGGTTCATTTTGACTGGTGTTGAATGGGCTCCTTATTTTCTCTGTGCTACCTACACCAGAATTTCTGCCCATTCTACTGCCCAAGACTGACTTTTGTAGCGTTCCCATGAAATCTTGCAGATTTTTTTGTTCTTAAACAAAAATTTACCTAAAATATTGTTTTTATAACTGTCATGTCAAATATAGCCACCAGGCATGCAGAAATTGTCTCAAAGGGGAACTACCGTATTTTACAACCTGGACCTTATTTCTGGCATAAAATATGATCATTTACTCACCCATAAAACTTAGCGTAATTTGTAGTCCTTCGGAGGATATTTAGCTCCAGTAGAGTGCTGCTTATATCCATATAGTGGGAGTGACTGGGGCACCGACACACAGCCTCTAAAGATAATGGGTAACTCCAGACTCGACGGGGAGTAGCACCAGTGTATCATAACAAAATATTTGGGAAATGAACACATTTTGCAGCAGATAATCCGTTATTTAGAGGCTGCATTTCGGTGCCCCAGTCACTCCCACTATATGGATATACGTGGCGCTCCACTGGATCTAAATATCTTCCGAAGGACTTTAAATAACACCAAAGTCATATGGGTGAGTAAGCAATCGTATTTTATGCCAGAAATAAGGTCCAGGTTGTAAAAAAACGGTAGTTCCCCTTCAAGGGAAGTGCCACTAATTGTCCCAAAGTGTATACTCCAATGAAATATCTGGCTCCAATAGACTCCCATTCAAATACAATTCACTTTTATGATGTGAAAAATTTTAAATTGTATTGACATTATTATGTATTAGGCATCAAAGAGAGGTAGGCGTGTTTATGAGTATGTTTCACACATCTGGTTTCACGTGTCTGACAACATGTCCTGGGTTGTATTGACCCCTCGCTCCGCCCCACCTCCTCCCTGTCATCCAAATATGGTGTGTCAGATATATTGACTGTATGGTCAGATGTGGCTCCCAAAAACCAAGATGGTGGTCAAGTGCCTAACTGAAAAATAGAAATCCACAAACCAATGGATGACCGTACGCTATAGCCATCTTCAATATGCAGTCTAAATATATAAAAGATTAGAACATTAGCGCGCTAACATACCAAACTAAGATGGTAAAATTAAATGATAGGTCCCTTTTCTAACTGAGATGCTACACACATCAGTGTCTGAATCATAAAAAGAAAAACATGTGTAATTTCTCCATTTAAGCATTACATCCAGCCTATATTTTCATAGAAAGTTTAGGAGCTAAAAATGCTTTCCCCCCAGTGACTGTCTGCTGTTGATGGTGAGACTCGAAGGTTCAAAAGGTGGCCCGCTGCCCTAGTTTGGACTGCTATTTTTCAAACTGCGTGGAAATTGGAAAATCTAATCCTTTCAGCTGAGTCCTGGTGGATTTATGTGGCAAAATGGGAATAAAACACAAGCTAACGAGTAAACAAAAGCAGCAACGTGAGCTATTTCGAAGTCTGGCTTTAGATAAATTCTTTTTGTCGGTCACAAAAGAAATGCACTTTTCACCAGTTCATAAAATATCGTACTTGATTTACAGCAAGGAGAGGTCCTCAGCTGCGTAAAAAAATAAAACTTTGTTTGGAGTACGACGGCATATAAAAAGACATATGTTATGAGGAAATCCAGGAACTTTATTATGGTTCACGTCAGGACTTCAACCTCCCTCCAACCTACCAGACTTTGTTGATCAGATCTTTTTGCTAACAGACTTGCATTAATCGTTTTTGCTAATCCAGGTTTCATCTGATAGTCCCCGCGATGCTCCATGATTTCATTTATTCCTCGATGTGGATTGTTTTCCAGTACCCACAGTTTCATGTTTAAATAGTTATCCGCTTCTGATAAGTGGCCCCTTGATGCCTCGTCTTGTGGCTCTGGACTTGGTGATCTCCTTCAAAGGGTAATTTACATCAGAGAAGTAGAGGGAAGCATTAGAGGGTATGGAGAAGACACCATATTAAACTGTCTCACTGTCAGAATTTCTCCTGGGATCTTCCCACATTATCCTACAATCATCTGCCTTGATATCCACTCTCACTTAACCACAGCTGCAGCGCTTTCCAGAGGTTACGTAATGCGTTACATTTATAGTTTAGTATTGTGTGTTCTGGGTCATGTTCACGCTGAACACCTGGGTCAGCGATGTAACAAACTGCACCTGCTTTTTCTTTTTTTTTCTTTTTAACACCATCACACTCTCACTCACAAATCGTCGGGCTGGTGTGGGTGCTGGATATTCCTGGAATAGAGCCAGTGAGGCGATGGTGTTACAGTACCAATATAAAAACCTCTGAACACCCCACCAGTCATTAACAGCTGGCGAGAGTCTCCGAGAAAAGTCAAACAAGTCCGGCTGCCTTTCTTTCAGCTTTGATTAAGAGTAGGATTTCATGTTTTGTTAGTTTGGTATGAAGTTTTTTTTTTTAAACTTATTCCATATGAGTAGAAGAGTAGACGAAGTAGAACCTACTATGGGATCTAGTGAAGTTGGAGGCCAGGTCAACACCTTGTGCAGTTTTTGATGTTTTTTGAGTTGTTCTTAAACCATTTTTGCTATGGGGGGTCTGGTCTGGTCTAGGTGGGTGCTACATGTCTAAGGCGCATCCAGATGAACGCCAGGTCCAAAGGTTTCCCAGCAGAACATTGCATTGTCTCAAGATGGTCAACGTTGTTTACTTCTCCAGTCAGTGGTTTTAATGTTATGGCTGATTGGTATATCTATATGTACTGTATCTCACTTTCTTGGTTTTTGTTATACGCATAAGCCAGGATCAAGCTTATTCAGTGGCGGTGCCTAGGGGAGCAGCTTTGGAAGGAACAGATCACAAAGCATAATTGATGTTGGAGGGATTTTCCCTTGCAAACAGCCTATTTTATTTATATCATGCGGTCAAAGACAGAAAGTGAAATTCTTCTCTTGAAACAGCTGGATTTGTTGAGTTTTAACACGTCGACATCCAAAGAAAACTCAACAAGCCCAATTACCTTTGTTTTAGCTTTGTTTACCATGACCTGAGTGACCGAGGATCTTCACAAGACCTCTTTTCTCACAAATCCTCTTTGGACTTCATTCAGTCTTTTTATATTTCTGGGTTGATTGAGTTAGTTGACGTCAGTCTGAATGAACAGGAATCTCTTGTGTTACAGCCTAATGTTTCGTTGCTACGTGGGCTTTTGTGGCTCCACGACAACTGTGATGTAAACATGCATCATCTCTGGGTATTTGCTGATTGGTCTGACGCTGTCTCAGACATTCGGTGCGTACATGTCGTAATATACTGCTCGCGCAAACACAAACAGCTTACAGAGGTGTAAGAACAATGTCTTCGCAAATCTCTAATAGGCGGTTTATTTAGGCTTCTGCGTCAATTTGATGCCGTAGCTATGGCGACACCCCAGACCCTACGCGGACTCTATTGCCGTGGCCGCAATGGTTGTGATTAGTCCACTTTGTCGTAACGTGTTTCTGCTTTGGTATTTCCCGCTGCTTCTCCATCTCTGCAATTTTCTAATTGATTTGATCAATAAAGATGGAACACGTCAAGGAAGAGTAAACTGAGGAGATAATAACATTTGTATGACTCGTCTTTGGCGAGATTTCGGCGAAGGTTTCAGTCGCCATTGCTGAAAGTGAAGCAAAAATGAACCCAATTGTTAAAAAAGACCCATCTGTAGCATTTGGGTGGTGTTTTTACAGAGCGAGCCAGACGGACGAGCGCCAAAGTGTAAATGTCTCTCACTGGCGTAGGCTACGTACGTAGGTTACGCCGTCTATTTCGCGCAGTTCCCTAAATGAGCCTTTCAGCACAAAAATAAAAGTTGTGCGAAGACTAGTTTTTATAACTGCTGTAATGTAAAAGAAAATATATATATAAATAGTTGACACTGACGTCTCAATGTCTTCTGTCTCTATAGCTGCCAGACCATGTGTACTCTTTGAAGACAGTTGCATCTGGCTGGATGTAAGAACTTGTAGTCATGCTGCAGGATGAATGCTGGATCAGTCAGACATCTCTCTGATGCTGCTCTAGACGTTTGCAGAACAGTGCACATAAACTCTATGTGTCAGGAGGATCGGTGTGAATTCCTGCTATGTCATTATGCCCGAGTCCTCCTTTTCCCTTTCGTCCTTCTCTGTGCGTCTCTCACAGCGTGCCTTGGCCACTTCCACCCACCTCAGAGGTAAAGAAATCGGTGATCGGGGGGAAGCAGATGAACAGAGAGACCGTAAACAGGAAGGGACACAAAGTGGATTACAGCGGTGTTACATCATTGTTTGAAAGCGTCGAGGCATTTTATTTGGCTCGACTTATTATAAATTTTCCATTGACGAATGCCGCCCGTAACATGTCAAATCCCCAATCTTAAATGTTTTGAAGTGCGCCGAGAAAATCTCACATAGCCGCCGCTGCACGCTGCTGCACCCCACAGCTGACTCCAACCATTCTGCTGCTCAGACACTCGTATTTGGTTCAAACATTTTCTGAAACATGTTGCTGCGGGCCACAGCTACAAAGTCTCTGATTGCTGCTTGAGGTTTAGTCAGTAAAACATCATGTGGACCGGTTTAAGAAGATATCGGCTGCTCGTCACAAGTGAGTTCAAATGCAGAACTTTTGAGAGTGAGAATATTTTGGTTGTTTTGGTTTGCCTTAAATTGACTGTGATGTCTTTTACTTTTTACTTTAAAGGTGCAGTTGAGCCTGTAACCTTCTACAATTACAAGAATGAATGGCTTACCTTTTGAATTTAAAGCAAGCAGCAACCTCTGATTTTAAAAACGAAGCCAATGATGCCAAACGTCAAAATTATCTGTCACCCAACATGGCAGCATTGCACATG
Organism: Planiliza haematocheilus; assembly: GCA_005024645.1. Lineage (NCBI taxonomy): Eukaryota > Metazoa > Chordata > Actinopteri > Mugiliformes > Mugilidae > Planiliza > Planiliza haematocheilus. The sequence continues at coordinate 3,684,984 of SRSE01001373.1, forward strand.
CTTATAATTAGTCCAAATACTTTCTGGAGCTTAGTTAAATTCTTGTGTCTACTTCTTTTCCTGTAATCTTTCTTAATGGAGCGACACGATCTCGTAATCTTATTACCTCCTCCCATCAACACATGATACGCGCTTTATCAAGGCTGATCCGAATAAAGTACATACCGGACATCCGGCAAACAGCATGTCAGTAATACGCTGCTGGCGAGGAAATCCTGCCAGTACGTACAGCGTAAGTGAATATAGTGTACTTACATGTTGCCGGACCCTGGCAATCTGCACCAGTATGGATGGCAACCTCTTAAGCCTTGAGCCGGGTTAATGTGTGGTTCTAATGGGCGGCTCAGTGACACAGATATACAGAGCTCACATTACATTTTACTTCCCTTTTGGAGCGGTTTACACCAATTACTGCTCACCAGCAAGGCTGTAGCTAAGGTTGTGGACACGCTGAGGTTATGCAGCCTTCATTTTTGAGGCTTAGTTGTACTTCCTTCATTTAGTTCTCCTGTATTTCCATGGCACAACTGGTATACAAGGTTTAACTTGTTGCCAGCTGGTTATCATCACTGTCAAAGGTTGTTCCAGCCCTTAAAGGAGAATTACTGTTTTTTACAACCTGGACCTTATTTCTGGCAAAAAATACAATCGTTTACTCACACATATAACTTTTGTCGTCATTTGGAGTCGTTCGTACGATCGTTGGATCTGCGTATATCCCTATAGTGGGAGTGAATGGGGCACCGAAACGCAGCCTCTAAATAACACATTGTCTAAAGCGAAACTTGTTAGTTTCACCAATATTTTATTTTGATACGCTAATGTTATTCCCCGTTGAGTCCGGAGTTACCTGTTATATATTCATGGATTTGTTGCTCTTTGGCCAGCTGTTCCTCTCTCTGCCTCCACATCCTCCTTTCAACAAGCTCCTCATCCGTATATTCTGGCTCAAAACGGTAAAGTCATCGCCCACAACCTCAGAATCGGAAAGGTAACTCCGGACTCAACAGGAAATAGCACAAACGTATCGTCACAAAATATTGGTGACATGAGCGAGTTTCACAGCAGATAATGCGTTTTATAGAGGCTGCCTTTCGGTGCCCCATTCACTCCCACTATATGGATATATGCGGATCTAAATATTGTTTGAATGACTCCAAATGACACCAAAGTTATATGGGTGAGTAAACAATCATATGTTATGCCAGAAATAAGGTCTTGCTTGTAAAAAAAATAAATGGTAACTCCCCTTTAAGAGGCAGTCTTTGAACTTTATTTCAGCCTTTGTTCTGGTTTACAGTGTAACAGATTTGATTTGAGTTAGTACTTTATTTTGTATATGTATCCATATATGTCATGTGCCTTGATTTTTTTTTTATAGTGAGCCGTGCATAACGAATGTTTTTTCTGTCTGAATCAAGCCACATTCATGTATTTGTGAGGCTCTTTTAGAAAGCACGTTGTCGCGACAAGGTTTAGTAAGCAGAAAGGACATCAATGTAGATAAAGGTAAGCGCAAGAGGGATAGGTATGTTCCAGATTTCTAAGAGGAGGCCATTGCTGCTGGCTGTATGAGCTGTATGAGCTGCAGCGGATGCTGCACCACTAACACACAATGGATGTCTGATAAGGGACTTCTATTATGGCTTCCACTGGAGCAGGAGCTGATAATGAAATCATTTCAGAGGATAAATTGCTTTTGAAAAGAACAAGAAAGGTTAATGTGAGCATTTGCAGACTTTGGGACTACATTGTGTGTCCCCTGCCGTTAAGCATCAATTCTGAAAGTGGGAAAACTTTCAGATTTTTTTTTTTTTTATCAAGTAACCAATCCATTTAATGGCTATTGTTTGCCCTGAGAGGTGGATCACTCTAGATTGATTAAAGCTGACGAGTTATTCACGCTCGGTGAAACAATCATTTTGTGAGTGCACCATCCTAAAACAAACAGGCCCCAGTCTGGCCTCACTCCCCTACCCAGCGTGAGATTTCCACCACCAACTGCTCTGCTCTGCTCCCCCAGTCATCCTCTCATCAAGCCTCCACTCCTGGCTCTCTGATAGTGGCTCGACCTCCTAAGCTCCGGTCTAAACAGCCGTTATGTCCCAGCTCGGTGAGAGATAATCTCTCCCAATTCTCACTTTTATACTCCACTGTGCAGTCTGAACCTCGTATCACTTCTATTGTGGACATGCCGTCTATACTCCGTTAATTCCACAAGCTTTGTGCTGTGTCACAAATAGTGAATGAAATGTAAGAAGGCTTCTTTCCAGACTACCAGCAGAGAAAACATGACTCCAGAAAGACACTGTTGCAGCCAAGAAATAGTCTGGCATACAATCCCCAAATTAAAACAGAGAATTTTCTATTATTTTTTATTTTTTATTCACAATTTTTCAAACTAAGATAACCAGCTGTTTGTTTTACAGTTGCATCAAGGAAAGGGAATAGAAATGTACAAATGGTTTTGTGGGTTAGGGTTTGAGCTCCATTCAGACTAGAATTAATGGAGCAAACAAAATTCAGTCTAGTGGTAGAAGTAAAGAAAAATTGCAAGATGGCTGAGAGGACAGCTTTTTAATAACGGTAAAATGCACACTCTGCGTTGGTGAAAAGCTTCTGTCGCCCTTAAAAAATTCCACTTCCAGTTTAAAAAAAACATCTTGTATTAAAGAAGCACCACTCTATCACCCTGGTATTGTTATCCTGCTGAGTTAATTTGGTTGGATGAAAGACGTTATTCATTGTCAGGACTTCTTGTGCATTTAAAGGAGGCTGTGTCGCTGAGTTGCAGCATGTGCGAGGCGCTGCAAACGGCTTTTAATTTTTGGTAACACATGAGTACTCGCCTTACTTTTCATTCATAGGTAACGCTGTAACATAATGGATTACTTTGAATTGATGGTAACGCAGTAACCTAAATAATTACTTTTAAACGTAACTATACCCAACACTGGTATGAGTTGTTCCTAAACCGTTTTTGTGTCTGTATGGGCTGCTGCCATCAAGAAGTGTCATTGCTATGGGGTGGTGGTGCCTGGTCTGGTCTATATTTCTGGTACATGTCTAAGTAACATCCACATGAATGCCACGTCCAAAAGTTTCCCAGCAGAACACTGTATTGTCACAAGACGGTCAATGTTATTGACTTCTCTTGTCAGTGGTTTTATTGTTGTGGCTGATCGGTGTACATACTAGCATACAGCCATTACTAAAGCAGTAGTGTTCACGGCTAAAAATCAAACAAATAAACAAAAACCATGGTAATCATTTACAATATATCGTAAAAAACATTCCCCACGGTAAGGTTATGTCATCCCGCGATAAATACGATAAATTCCCATTGATGACGTATATATGTGCGTAACGCACTCGCAGCCCAACACGTGTGGAATATTGACAAACTGATGATGGTGGAAGGCGGAGCAGATACGCCGGACAGGGAGGAGCTCGTTCCTAAACGGGGCTCCACCACCATTATCTGGTTTGGTTTTAACCCCTTAACGCCTGAATTGATTTTTCAGTTATATAAAGAAGTTAAATATTTGTATTTTTTCTTACTACTCTGGCCGGTCCTATGAGAAACTAGTGCTTGCAAAAGGTTCCTAGAAGTTTTTTGAATGTGCACAAACCAACACTGGAGTATTACATGCGTTATTTCAGCTGCAGTCTGAACGGAAACAGTGTGTCGCGAATTCGCGACATTAGGCATGAAGGGGTTAAAAAGTCTGACGCGGAGCAGCAAATTACAACATGCAAGGTTTGCAAACAAACAATGCACAAAAAGGACAGTAACACTGCTAATTTGTTCCACCACCTCAAACACGAGCACAAACCAGAATACGAAGAAAACCTGAAAATGCACAAGGATGCAGAAGCAGCGTCGACTTCATCCAAAGAGTCTGGTAAAAAAAACAAAAAACAACTCAGATAAAACTTGCCGATGCATTATAGTCAAAAAGATTAGCCTGAATTGGTGTTTATTTATCGTCATTTTTATCGTTACAGTGATAAATACCAGAAATTATTGGGCTAAATATTTTAGTCCATATCACCCGTCCCTACTCCCCACACACTCCCATGTTACAGCCTCCAACATTACAGCTGAAATAAACATGTTTACAGCCTGCATCACTGGGGGAACGTTTTTACATAACGTATGTTTAAATCTTATTAAGACTTAATGCATAATTTAGGGCCTGGCTGTTTTGAGTGGCGGGTGGGTCCCAGAGAGAGACCCTGCTGAAGCAATAACATTTTATGACCAACTATAACACTGATTATACCATTTTTTTTCTCTCAACTTTATGTCATATTATTGTTATTGAGGACTTTTAAATATATATTTTTTAGATATATTTCACTATTAATCACTTTTTTTTTTACTTGTAAGGCTGTGTTTTATTTTGAGGCTGGGTAATTCCCTTAAAGCAGATGGGCACTCTAGGTGAAAATAGGACACATGTCTGAGACTATTTTTGTGGTGGATTAATTCGTATGTGGCGCTCTTGTGAGAATTTGGGCCAGCAGCATGTTTTGGATTGAAATGGTAATGAAGGCAACAGCTAGTTTAACCGTGGGGACGACACTTGCACAGAGCTGTGCCGCGGAGGCTTTGGATAAACATTATGTCCTTGTTTGTCGGCTGCACTCCTTGATGCACTGGGCTCTGTCAGATGGGCTGTTGACAGGGCAAATATATAATAATCCAGTGTAATTTAGCTTGAATCACTCACCACTATGTAATGTACGCCACAACTCCTCATGTCCTTAAATCGTAAGTCTCCAGAAAACTGTTCAGCTTGACTGATCCTCAGGCTTTCCTTCCTTATTCTCTCCCTCCCTTTCAGTCTCTCTCTCTCTTTTTCCCACCATTTGAACCCAGCCAGTCATTAATATTAAAAAGGAGGGTGATTCCTCAGGGCTTCCTTCCTCTAGCTTCATCCCTCTGCTTCCTTCCTCTCTCAGGCCGCCATTTGTCTCCGTGTCCCTTACCCCACGACTTCACACTTCACTATCTGTAGAGGAGCAGTTCTCCAGTGTAAACTATATAGATGAATCTAGCGAAACTACCGGAAGTAAGCGGGCGCCATAACTGAGCTGTTGCTGGGTAGCGTTGCGCCAGTGCCTCCTATTGGTTTTATGATGTCGAGTGGGAAAACATGTTCCGTTGTAAATTGTTTCAATAGCGGCAGTAAAATTGCAGGTTGGAAGAGAAAAAATTGTGAGGTACACAAAATACCCCGGGTCGACTGCCCCTGTCTGGTGCCATACGGTTTGCACAGATTTCCTGGGCGAGCATAAGATGAGGACATTCGCCAGAAATGGGTGAACCAACAATGCTAGCAGTTAGCTGTACCTTACCCTTTCCTTTTGAAATGTGAAAATTAGATAAACAATGGTCACAAATGAAAAACATGAATTCGTTTATTTATTTTTTCCAAATGGACAGATTTTTTTATATTTACCTTGTTAGCTAGCCTAGCTAGCATAGTTATTGCTAACGTTAGCTAACTAGCAGCTACAGTCGTTAAGTAGATATAATATCATCCTAGCTCCAATTATGTCTTTATTTCCCCATTCTCTACTTTAAGCTGTTTTCATAAATAATCTGTAAGATCGTTTGTACCTTCATCTGTGACTGGAGGCCACTGTCTAACATCATCAATCCAACAAGTCATACTGCCTGGGTGTAGCTGTCATCGAGGGGGCGTTATCACGGAGGTTTGTTTACATACCAGTAACAGCTCAGTAATGGCGTCGCCACAAGATGGCAGCCTACACAGAACGCTCGTCGGATTCGTCTATATGTCCATGGACGTCACCTCGGTTTTGTCGGTTGCCATATATTTTAGTTTTTAAGCCTCACAAATAAGATTCTGCCCAACATCGGTGAACAGCAGCTACTCTTGGAGGCTTTGTAATAAAGTACAAACCACTGACTGAATGTAAACGGCCTTGCTTTTATATAGTGCTTTTCTACCTATTGGTACTCAAAGCGCTTTACAGTCACAGACACATCTACCCATTCGCTCACACAAGCACCCAAACATTCACACACCATGTGAAGATGGAAGAACCATCCATGATGTGCCATTTGATTGCCCGAGACCGGTGAATGAAGTTGAGGTTGGTGGTTGACGCCAAGACAGAAAGCTAGCAATCTGCTGGCCCCCAAGCCGGACACGCATGCATGAAAAGAAATCAAGACCTTTGCAATTAGGATCTTGACGTCTGTGTTTCTTTATTCAAGTGGTGCACTGAATCTCACAAAGCTCAAGGTTATGGAGAGAAGCTCCCAGAACAGAAAAATTAAACCGTATTTATACACAGTGGTAGATTATCTTGAGTACACGTCATGCTGCCTGTCAACAAGCATGTTATCTGTTCTCTGGAAGGGAAACCTTTTTTGTGTGCGTGCCTGTATTAGGCTGCATCCTGTTGGGCATGGCTGTTGCCATCAAGGAGTGTCATTTCTATGGGATGGGGGTGCCTGGTCTCGTCTAGATGGGTGGTACATGTCCAGAAGTTTCCCAACAGGACATTGTATTGTCACAAGATGGTCAGTGTTATTTACTTCTCCTGTCAGTTTGGTCATAATGCCTGATGAGTGTACATGCACAGACATTCACAGAGCAATAACATCCATTATGACCACTAGCAGAGAGAGAGCTTGTAGTTTTTGAATGGGAGTCAGTTGGAGCCAGGGATACTTTGGCATCCTCGTTGGCATCGCACATTTCTACTTGGGCTCCGTCGTCAAGCTACAGTAGCTGCCACATGGTCTCGTACTATCTCCTTGAGCAGTGAGCGGGGAATTCGGTTGCTTTGCTGAAAACTAGCAACTACGGAACAGACATCTTGTCCCAAACGCATCCACTGACGAACAGAGCTTTGGCGAACAAAGTGCGGCTCCCTCTATCGAGGGACTGTGCAGGAAATGTTGATGCAGAAACAGTGCAGTGCTGCCATGACTCACCTCGCAGTCATCCAGCAGTCCTACACAACATAATAATGTCACTGTTCGGCACCGGTGCAGGAGGTAGTGCACCCTTAATCCAGGAAGGTGGAACGAAATAGTGTGGAGGCTGAGACAGTGTACTGGCATGTGAAGGGATACAAATCAATAGGGATGCATTATTTGGAAATGAACAGATATTTTTTGCTCTCAGCAGTCAATTGTAAATAAATAGGCTAAAGGGTACAATCAGAGAGGTGGGTAAAATTATTTTGATATTTCATTAGGAAGGCTCAACCCTAATGACTTCTCCTTGTCTAAATTAACAGACTAAAGTTGGTAACCACCACAAAATAGCATGCATTTTAAATAATTAACATCTAGTAAATCCTTATATTCATGTGGAAGGTCTCTTGTTGCGTACACCTACTGCAATTTTTAAGTACATTTAAACATGACAATATATTTTCTGTTTTGATTTGACCTGTTAAACGTTCACATATATCTCGGCCCGCTGTTTGTATTTACATCACAGGCTCATAACCACCACTACCACCAGTTAGTAGATTCATTTTTTGCCCCCTATTGTTGTTAATTCCAGCAAAGCTACATGTGCTAATTGGCATACTGTGCGTGTCTGTCGCTCACACTGTTCGGTTTAATAAAAGTTATGTTTGGATTGCGTCAGTAACCAGCAGGATTGTCTCTAGACACTTTACAGAACACAGAGCCTCAAACCCCAGAGCGTGCACTGAGGCGACGGTGGCAAGGAAACCCCCCTATTTTAACAGGAAGAAACATGGAGAAGGGGGGTCCCAGCTGGAAGGGCTAATCAGAAGCAGGTGGATGAATTCACAGATGCATCCAGATGAAGCACATTAGCATACATGTAGCACACAGGGCATGTATGTGAATAAAATACACACATCTGACACATACAAGATTCATGGTGGATAAACTGAAGAGAGCCAGCACTCAAAGTATTCATTACGAAACGGCTTAGCAGGTATGAAGTGTGCTCATAAAGTTAATGTTATGAAGATTAACAAGAGCATCAAGGCAGAAAACTATGTCAAGGATAATAGCTGTTTATATTACAGGTGAGTGGGCCAGCGTAAATGTAAGATGACTCATAAGCAGTGCTGACAGCTGTAAGCTAAAAGAACACTGCGCACGTTGGTGAGGCCAGATCGGAAACGAGAAGAGAGCATGCCTCTTGACCCCCCATCCCCCTAGTCTGGGATCTGGATCCACAGGTGGGGAGTCAAACACACTGCCTCTAGTTCTTCTTTTTGAACCACAAGTAAGCCCGCACTTTGATAGAGACGTGTTCTGCTGAGGCAATATGCTGCTATGAGGCGTCTGAAATAGATGAAGGTCGGCCTTCAAGTGCCTTGTGTGTAAGAAGGAGACCTTAACGGTACACTACACGCTGGATTTTAGAGGGAGCCAATGAAGACGAGCTAAATATCTGTTATCTAAGGCAGCGCAGTCGTCCAGATTACAACCCTAACCCTAACCCTAACAAATGCATTCAGCATCACTTTGAGATCTAATGTTTCATAGTGTGGCAAGGCTGGGCAGGTGAAGGTAGTCACTTGATTTATGAATGAGTTAAAGGATATATCAGTGTCAAATAAGTCCAAGGTTTCTCACAGTTGTAAGGTAGGCCGTGATAATACCGTCCAGAGTGACTACACTGCTGCTCATATTTTGAATAAAGCACTTTTTACCTCTTCTCATGAAATGATTGTGACATGTGATTATTCTTGTGATAAAGTCTATATCTTCTCAAACCTTCATTAATTAGTCTCTTCCAAATATATAATCGATGTGTATAAATAGGAATAAAAACGTTAATGTATCTAGAAACAAAATTATTCCAACTTAATGGGCAACAGTGTATATGATTAGAGTGTTTCTAGTGTTTAGGACAAACACAAAAACCTCACTTTTGTCTGAATTAGAAGCAGAAAATCCATCCAGGGTTTAAATAAATACAGCTAAGTGTCATCTGTTGGCAACTTCAGTTTATGCAGCATTTCGTAATAATATAAAAACATGTCAAATGTGAATAGTATCGGCCCCAGCACAGAACCCTGCAGAACGCCGAACACATTTTGCATGCAAGGGTTTCGTGTGGAAGGATCACAGACATGAACCGCCTACTTAAAAACACAAACACACACACAGCTGGGTGATATAACGGTGTTTACACGGGGCTGTGTGCCGAGCACGGGGTCAGGATTGCACTCTGCGGATCAGGGCTGCCACATCTGTCACTCCGCTCGTTCACGAACAGTGCCACAGAGGGATAGGAGAATGTATAGAGCTAGAGAGAGTGATGAAGAGAAAGTAAGGAGATGCATAGAGGGGTTGTAGATGTTTATATATTTAGATATTTTCTTATTAAGACTATATTTTTTTTGCATTTACATTTCTTTTTATCTAGCTTGGTAGAGAAGGAACCCGCTAACAACTATTGATCAGTTTTATGACAGCTGTTTTACACTCAGAGTTGTCAGTAAGCCTGACCCTGACAAGCATTATTACAGTTTAGCTGGTGATAAGCCCTTTCATCTGGATGTGTGTGTGAGAGAGAATGTCTTTCCCTATGCATGTGTCAAAATTACAATGGCTTTAGTAGGGTCATCCGAGGGTCTGTGTTCGTCTCTGAGCATGTGATCATCCTCTTCATATCTATTTGCTGCAGTGGAAACTCGTGCAATTCCGCATCTGTCTGCCCTTGGGAGAGCAATCAGCCCGACGCACTTGTCCAATCACAGTCTGGTTCCAACGCTGCAACGTAGTAGAAGTCGGTAATCTTATTACGGCAACTGATCAGCTGGTCGTAGAAAGCGAGCCTGCAGCATCTGATCCTACACGGGGCTTAGGTTTAAGCAGATCCTACATCGCAGGGCCCACACGCGGTATCTAACCATGCCGTATAGTCTCATTTATGAAAGACTTGGATCATGTTTCGGCTAAAAGGTTGCAGGGCTAAAGCTAATAATTATACTGAAGGCCTCAGCTCAACCATGAATTGGCAAAATCTGCCCAATTCCTGTATTTGCTGTTGTAAGTTCGAGGATTAAATCCTGAACTGACGAGGATCTCTAACAACTGGGGAGATATTTGGCATTTCAGAAATTTTGCTCGAAGGTCCTGCAGTTTTAATAGTTCCACTGTCCAATTTCCTACAGTTCAGTCACCTCAAAGTAATGAGGAGTTCAGGCGCAAACAAGATCGGAAAGTGTGTTGTTTGGACAGGATATTGGCAAAAAAAGTGAAGCTGTTTTTCCTTTTTGTCGAGGATGTGGCTGTTTTGGTGTTTGACTTTCATGGAACTGGTAATTTAGGAAAGATACCCATGAAACAAACTGGTTCAGGAGCCATGTGAGAGGTAGCAATGGAAATTTGATGGAGGTTAAGTCATATAACCCGGTATAAATGGTGACTACAGGGTTAACACTGGCATTTATGTAGCATGGATATAGATGTAAACCGTGCTCTCAAGGGTTCACCGGTGCTGTAGTTTTAAGCTAAAGGTGGCTAACAAATGTGGTAAAGAATTAAAATAAGTAAACGTTTTGCTTGGTTAAGTCTCTGCTTTCAGTTGAACCCAAGCTCGTTCTGAATCTTTTATCCCTCCCTCAACCCTTTTTCTTTAAATCTCATTCTACCCTTCTTTACTCTCCCGTTCACGTCTCTGTCTCCATGTTGCATCATAATGTCTTAAAAAGACTATATACATCTCTAGCACAGTTCTATCTATATCAATGCAAATCTACAGTAATTAAAGTCAGCTCTTTAGTGTGGTATAAATTAGTATCTTTGATATTGCATGTGAGAGCAGTGGTTTTCAAAGTGGGGGCCGTGGCTCCCTGGGGGCCCACCAGGGGGCTCTAGGGGGGGCCTCAGACAATTGGAGAGAAGATAAAATAGATAAATGAAAAAATCTTATTAATTATTTTTGACCATTATTATAAAATCTAATTATTTTTTAAATAGGTATCGTAAAACATAATTATTAATAATATATAATATCTAAATGTTATTTCCCATGTTCATTGTTCTGATTCCCTGCCAGTCAAAACATTGTTCATGACCTCATCATCTGTGTAGACTTGGCGGTTTGCGCCATTTATCAAGCTGCTTTGCTCCTCAAGCTTGCATGTAGCTAGTGCAAAATGGACAGGTTTTTGACGAGAAAGAGACCAAAGTAACAGACGAACAGTTCTGTTTGTCCTCCACTGCTGCAAAAAAACCTGACCAACTAAAATCTGAAAATATGAGGCAGCTCTTATGCTAAACAAATGTAATAGTTATTAAATAGTGAATAAAAGTAAGAAAACACGTTATGTTTACACATTTCGTAGCATTGTCTGTAGGTTTGCAAAGGGGGTCCCCAGCCAGAAGCTAATGCTGTAAGGGGGGCCTTGGCATGGAAAAGTTTGGGAACACCTGAGCTAGAACACAGAGCCCAAGGAAGGAAAAAAAAATGCAACTGTAATACTGAAATATTTAAAACTGTACACTGAATAGCGCAATACGTACGTACGTATTAAATATCACTTCATTTATAAAGGGGAGTTTTATTATTATTAACTGAGGTCAAACGCAGTTTTTCATTTAGGTTTGGGTTTAGCTTATAATTACACAGGGTTAGCAGCGCAATACGCCGTGGGACAATTACAGCTTTCATGTTTAGGTTAAATATTTTGGTTGGAGGGTCAAATGTGACCCCTGAGTCTTCAAAAATTTTAGAGGGTAAGCAGTGAACACTGGTGGGAGACGCTTTTTGACAGACCTTAATAAAGTCTGTTTCTCCTCCTTAGTTGTACTTGCAGATAATAACCTAGAGACTTTAATGAAAGCCATATGTAAATTCGGATCTCCCCCAGCCTCCCTCATTTCTCCCATCCCATCATAATGAAGCTCATTTGTTCAGTTTTTCTCTATTCTTACGGTTTGATCCGTTGAAAGCGCACACATGCACACACACTAATTACTCTCCTTCTTCTGCCTCTTGTCCTCCAACACCAGTCCCATCCTTCTGGGGTCTGGTGAACTCAGCCTGGAACCTGTGCGCCATAGGGAAGAGGCAGTCCCCCATCGACATCGAAACCAGCCACATGATCTTTGACCCCTACCTGACCCCCCTCAGGCTCAACACAGGGGGGCGCAAGGTAAGAGATGAGCTCATCCACGAGACATTAATCTTTACATGACAACACTCCCTCAGTGATTCTCAGCGTTTAAGAAGCGGCGGCGATGAAAGAGGTGGCAGAACTCATCAAATCATCTCAGTACCAGCAGGACCGTCCTTGTCTGACAGCTGGGCTTTAATTCATCACAAAGAAAACATGGCGCCGTCTCAAGAATCAAGCTCGAGATTCGGAGACGCTTTTGTCTGACAGAGACCGCAAACTTTTCATCATCTTCTTTAACATTCCCAGCTGCATTTGGTTGACCGCAAGCTCAGGAGGCATTACAATTTTAGCCCTTTACGCAGCAATCACAGTTAATCTTTACAGCCAAAAAAAAAAAAAAAATCCTCTCTAAATCACTCTGGATCACTATTAAACACAGCTTTTCCATGACGCTGTACATTGCACCCTGGATTCATCTTGACATTTAGTTGTGTAGCGTAGTTTTTGGGTATTTAGGTGGATTAATGCCAGAACGACGGGTCAGATGTGAGAACAAGTCACACGTGTCCAAGTCATACAAAATCCAGTTGCTCTAGTTTCCACTTTAAATCCGTTCTGTTCTTTTCAACTTTAACGGAAAATTTAACAGCCCGCTTAAATTACACTGATATTTATGCTCACATTTAACATTTTGTGACAATCAAATCAAATGAACCACAGTGATGTAGGGCTCTCATCGTAAAGCCTCGCCGAAGTCAACATAATAAAGTCATAGCTCGTGCGACCGCTCACGAAGCAAAGCCTCTACCGAATGAAAGATCACGATTCAGATAGTATCCAAGAATGATTATAGTCATACATTACGGGGTGAGGCAAATTAAATTGCTCGCCATGGGGTGAAAAGAGAAATAAAAAGGTTGAAAATCTCTCACAGCAAGAAGGCTCTGGGTTTGAATCATAGTATAAAGATGGAAGGCGGAACTGCTCCTCAGATGTGAAGCCAAAGCAAGTAGAGCTCCCCCTGGTGTCTGGCTGCAGTATAGCTCATAAGCTCCGCCTCCTCCATATAAGTGGATGAGACCTGGGCCAAGCTAAAACACTAAAATACACGCGCAACGTACTGCGCAGACTCTGGCTACAAATCACAAGACGGCGCTGCCCATATCCCGGGAAAATAGCGTCAGTTGGCCAATGCAAGAAAGTGGCATTGTCCATATCTCCAGGTACTCCAGCCTCCCTCCCACCGTCCAAAGACATGCTCCTTAGGTTAACTGGTGATTCTAAATTGGTCATAGGTGTTAGTGATTGTCTGTCTTTCTGTGTTAGCCCTGCGATAGACTGGCGCCTCTCGCCCAACGACAGCTGGGGTAGGCTACAGCCCCTCCCCCCACGGCTCTCCAGAGAAAAAGCGGTCACAGAAAATGAATGAATGCTTAGCGTTTAGAGTTAGTTTGCAGGTAGAGAAATCACCCAATTCCTCCAAAGCTAGAAGCTTTTAAATGTTTTTAAAAAAAGTAATTTTGAGTCACAGGTCTCCAGGCATGAATAGTCAAAGATAAGTCTGTCAAAAAAGTGTCTCAAAGTTCACACCTACTAAATGACAAAACTGTTCTACAGTAACATAAATAAAAAACACTTCCTTTTTAATTATCTTGAATTCAGTCTTCGCGGTATAATATTTGTTATCTGGGTTTCAGATTTCACCTTCTGCTCGTGAGAAACTCTTCTGTGTTTAGAACTATAAGGTCCTGTCCTGAGGGAAGCCGAGGAATAGTTTTGTTGGAAAACAGCAGGCCGAGATACACAAGTGTTTATCCCTTAAGCCCTCGGCTATTCTCCGAGTTTCCACCTGATAAACTTAAGCCTGAAATGAACAACCTTGGGCTCTGTGGATAAGAGACGCTCTTCACCGTCTCACCAGGTGATATTTGAAAAACTCCAGCAAAGAGTTATGTTCTATAGGGCCGTAAACACCACCACTCAAGAACGTGTTCTGTTTTCCATGCGCTTACAGCATAACACGCTACGTGCAGCATAATATAATTACCATTAGATCACAGAAAATGTCTTGCAACAAGCAAACAAGAAATCTGAATTTATCTCACAATCTAAGGGTTATTTAACAACAATTTTATTCCCATATAAGGAACAATTGCTGTGGTAGAGGGGAAAAAGGATTTGAGGAATCAAAAAATAATCAAATTGAAACCGGAACAAAGACGGTGAGTGGTGTTTATTGCTGTTTTATGGTTCATGCGCCAGGGTTTTATATTTGAACAACATGCCCTATTAGGGGCTTGTAGGACTGTGTCGACTGTTACTTGATGAAAGTCAAGTGGACCCCGACTAGTCGCTGATGACATCACTAATAAAAACACAGTAGAAAGTAACGCTTTTCAATAAAATCTGTATTCTTGACCTTATTACATATGCTAAGAACATATGCTACATACTGTGTGGTGCAGATGTGTACAGCCTGTATAAAAACAGGCAGCATGTCAGCTTGTTTCAGAGCATGTTGATAATAATATATCCATCTCATATCTTGTCAGATCATTCTTTTTAGCTTAAGTGAGAATCTCTAATCAGGATGATTTCAATCAAGGTGGATAAATATTATCCGTCTAAACGTAGCCTAATCTTTCACTCAACATCAAACCAAATCTTCAGTTTTCATTTTTCCTTTGAAATCAGTTCACCGCACACATTCATTCAATAAGATCAGCCGCTCTTAGTCGCACCTGCAAAATTGCCACAGTCCATTATTTCACATAATCCATCCTGAAAATGAGGCAGACTTCAACTGAAGGTAATTTTTTTTTTTTTTTTTACCACAATAACACCTCAGCCTTTGATTCAGACGAAGATCTGTTTTGAATCATGGGACATTATCTCGAAACATCATGTCTTTGTGAAAATTTGATCACGGCAGACGGCTTTGATCTCGGCAAAGTACAATACGGGGCCTCGCTATTATCTTTTAATGTTCCTTCTCATAGGCTTCCTAACTCTAGAGGTGTTGTTAAAGGCTGGCTTGAGCTGAATGCGATGATGACTGTAGGTGTTTCATAACCACTCAGAGACGGGTGAATGTTTGAATACTGATTGCTGTCTGCTTTCTCTTTTAGTCCCATTAGTTATGTATTTGAGGGACGCTGTTTTCTCAGTGCATCGATAAATACTATTGTTAGCTGGGTAATTTACATGGGGTATAAAAGAAAAACGGATTATATCTAAGACATTATCTTTAAAAACCCATTACTTTCCAGGACAATAGACTGCTTTTCTGCAAAAACTCTGTTACTACGACTGTCAGTCAGACTCTGCCTCATTATACACTGATCAGGCATAACATTATGACCACCTTCCTAATATTGCGTAGATCTCCCCTGTGCCTCCGAAACAGTTGTGACTCATCTGAGAATGGACATGGGTCTTTTGAAGGTGTCCTGTGGTGTCTGGCAACATGATGTTGCTAGTGGGGGCCTTTGGCTCCTATGGGTACTTGATCAGTTTGGGATCTAGTAAATTCGGAGGCCAGGTCAACATCTTGTGATGTTTTTTTGAGTTGTTCCTAAATTGTTTTTGTGTGTCTGTCGGTGTCAGGCTGCATCCTGCTGAGGATTGCTGTTGGTCATCAAGGAGTGTCATTGCTATGAGGTGGGGGTGCCTGGTCTGGTCTAGGTGGGTGCTACATGTCTAAGTAACATCCACACCAATGAATACCAGGTTCAAGAGCTTCCCAACAGAACAATGTATTGTCACAAGATGGTCATTGTTATTGACTTCAACTGTCGGGGGTTTTAATGTTGTGGCAATAATTCAACATTATCAAAAATCAGTAGCATCTTCTTCTCTTTGCTGTTTTGCACACTCTGTCTCGATGTGATACGTTTGACAGAATAACAACAATTTCGTGTTAAGAGCATCGTTGTGACGTTCTGATAAATGTACTCTGCCCGTCTGAATGTACACTATTACAATTATTAGTTTGTCACCTTCCGAAACAAAAAGATAAAAGCCTGTCAGGGGGCAGGAGCAGGCAGAAAGGGGGCTGATTAGACTCCTGACAGAACAACTGTAAGACGTAAAGTGCCCACTTCATAGCTTAAATGACAAAGCCCGGCCACTCATCCATTTACCTCTTACATCAAGTCCAGCCTCTTATCTAAGGTCTCGTGTATAGACAGCAATTACACTTAATCCTGTGTGTTCTGAAATCAAGCTTTAAATCCCTGTCAGCTTGAAAACTAAAGGCACACATCGTTGTATGCGCTATTTCTTTTAATATCAGGTGCAATTTTTGTTACATACTTAAAATGGCCAACATTGTCGTACAGGACAAAGAGAAACCTAGAGGAACATCAGCCCCATACGTGATCTCTTCAGATGGCCTGTCCCTGTAATTCCCCCATGACACTTGCGCATTGTCGGGGGGGGGGCCAAGGATGTCATTCTCCGAGAGAGCGGTGTCAACCACTCATCACGGCCGCCGCTGCACGCCGCGGCTGACACGATTGAGGATGGCATGAGATCAGATGAACAGCAGCAGAAGCTCAGGCTCTGCTAATCCAAACCGCCGGGGAATGTAGGTCACATGGGCTAATGAAATATCTGGATTACTGAAACACTGTGCCATTTGAGATATATTTGTACGTGTTTACATGCTCGCAGACGCACGGTGCGTCTCAGTTCGTGGTCTAATTTGGGACAAAAATAGAGCAAGTGTTTGCGCTCGCTCTTGTTCTGAATGTGATTCAAAGTCAGGTGGGCAACTGTGAAGGACTAGCCAAACACACGGGCATTACACAGTCTGTGGTAGGTGGTTACATTCCTGATTCCTGTATGAGTTAATTCTGTTTTCCGTCATGTCAAATTAATAATTGCGGATGAATACATTCACACGTAGCCTAAAGGACGCTCAGCCCACCACCAGTTCACTCCAGCTGGTAGTTAAAAGCCGGTAATGCTGTTAGCATGCTAACATTGGCTAATTAGCCCTGAACGCAGCGCGGCAGAGGTTGGACGGGAGCATCATTAGTTTCTGTCACATCTGGTCATAAACCAAATGAAAACATATTATTAAATGGGGCTTGAACTACACGGCAGGAGGTTCTGAGATATTTTATCAAGAATCAATGAACTTCGGTTTTGTTCTGAAGGCAAAATCATCCCACTAGCACATGCTAAAAATATTTTATTAAACTGATTGCATTCTTCTCAGGAATCATGGCTCGTGGATGTTCCCTTCATGATTACCACTCTTTATAGGCTAACAAAAAGAGAATCAGTGTTATTGGAATCACATCAGGGCAGAATTTTGTATTTTCTCGCTGGACCTGGTTTGTAGCTTTACTCAGAAAGTCAGGATGTTAAAACAGCATGGATGCGGCACACAGTGTGTTTTTTTCGGTTTGTTTTTTGCTACCTGCATTTTGCTGATACGTAGACTTTTGTTGAAGATCAAAAGTTTGACATTTGCCAAGTTTGTCTTTCAGACGGGAACTCATTTTTCGGGTTTTAGTCAGAAACTAGCACAAAATAAGTACGTCCTCGCGGACCTGTTAGCACGGCTGTAGATTAAGTGTGGATTTTAGGAGTGGACTTGATGGCTACGAAATCCACGGAGAACACGACCCGACACTTAACGGTACTAATAATCACAATAATAAGGACATCTTTGGTTTCAGCCTGCAGCTTTTCAAGGTCTCAGGTGAAAACAATGGTGATTCTCGCTAGTGCTGCTCTGTCTTGCTGCTTCCGTTCGCTGACGTTCATCAAATCAATTTTCTTTGAGCGCTTATAAGTTGCCTTATATAAGCTACTACTCATTTTTCACAGTTCATCATATGCATCAAGTGATTTGTTGCTATTTGACATATGTAGAGAAATAAAAACAGTATTTAAATGTAGAAGAGTGGAAGTATAAAGGTGTATAAATGTAAATACTCAGATAAAAGGCCGGCGTATTCTTGGCTAAACGTGTTTCCTAACAGTTTTCAACACACTGGCTTGTGAATAGCAGTCGGCCTTAGCAACAACTTTGTGTTTCACTCTTCAAAACGATGATGGAGCATTATAACAGGTTCAGCTCCCCGAGACATTAACAGACTGTGACTTTACGCTTTAAAATCTCTTAGCACCTTTAGATCCCCTGGGGTCGTTTTGTCCAAAGTGGTTTCAGACAGAATGGCATGTTCACAGTAGGGATACAGGGGGCCTTAATCCAACCGTGCATCAAATCCACAATCCATGTTGCTTACCACACTAGGCTTAACGGAGCCTCTCCCCGTGGGATGGCATTCACACGCAGATGTTTTATTGCAAAATGTGTGTTTCTTTACTTAACGGTAGGTCAGATTTTTCTCTTACTTTGTGGCGTTCGGGTCAGCTGCTTTATGGGAAATTCATGTAGGATTTTCTCGGAAGCGCTTGATGAACTGTGACACCCTGTGCTCCGGCTTTCCCGGTATTTCTAGGTTTCAGGTGTGGGATGGTTTTAGTGCAGTCGACTGTGGCCTCTCGCATTTATTGTTCACAAATCATGTTGTCGTCCGAGATTCGAGTCCTGCGGCCGAGGTGGTTACAGGAAGCTGCTGCTGGCTTAACTTTGACAAATTCATAAAGTTTTTGAAGGTGCTTGAGGATTTAGTGAAAGCCTCAGTGACTTGCCCAAACGGCACTCTATTCTCATCACGTCAACAGGAAACCTTTATTGATTTCGATACAGATTTAGATCAGTGTACTCATCTCAGCTTTGAATTTGAAAGACAAGCAGAGAAGTTCTAATGTAACATACTTTTCATTGCAGGATAAATATGAACTGTTTTTGTTTGCGTTTTTTGATAAAAACACAGTGAAATATTCACTGTTGCCCCATTTAAAGCCCATAGAACATATAGACAGGCATGGGCAATCTGTTCCACAAAGGGCCGGTGTGGCTGCAGGTTTTTGTTCAAACCAACCACGAGCACACAGTTTGACCAATCAGCTCTCTAAAGACTGAGATCAGTTGATTAAATGAGTCAAGTCTGGTGTGCTGCTGCTTGGTTGGAAAGGAAACCTGCAGCCACACCGGCCCTTTGTGGAACAGATTGCCCATGCCTGATATAGACAGTAGCGGCGTATGTGGTTTTGTTTTCTGGTTTTCTTGAAGTTGTTATGCCACTCACCAAAGTGGCTTCTTCATTTCTAAGGGCCCGCTCTTCTTCTTCTTCTCAAGCCTTTGAATTCCTTTTGGAACATAGGCCACAGACTGATGTTGTTGATTGTGTTTGGCCAGAAGATCCCAAGGATGCGTCTGAGGCAGCGATTCATGAATGTCTGCAGCTTGCATCTGATGGTAGTGGCGTTCTCCCGTGTTTCAGATCCATACGACAGTACAGTTTTGATGTCAGGGTGGGAGATTTTGAGCTTGGTCTTGAGATAGACGTTGTTTGTTTTCCAGATGTTGGTTAGGATATTGAATGCTGCTGTAGCTTTTCCAGTTCTTGCCTTTACGTCTTCCTCTGGCCCTTCGTCCACAGCTGTCATACTTCCAAGGTAGGTAGTTTGGTTGACCTTTTCGAGAGAGGGTCCATTCAGACCTTGCATTAGGATCCAATCTGGCCGATACACATTGAGAAATCTGATCTCTGTCTGGGTTGCATTTCTTAGGTAGTGTGAACACAGACTGCCTGTACTCAACAGGGAAGCTCCTGCACCAGCAGAGTTTTGCCAGAAACAAAACACACAACTGTTATTATAATTGACAGCCTGAAAAGTGTCTGTGAAGGTTCTCAGTCATCCAGGTCATGGTAATCCAAAAAGTTTAAAAAAAAAAAAAAACGCAACTGGGCAAGCAAGATTTTCGGGAGGTGTTCCTATTTAATCCTCGACTTCCCACCAGTCCCCTAACTGATGAAGCTACTCGGATGAGTGGTGAAACGTCTTCTCTAAAAATCTACTAGTCCAGTTGCCTTTTTTGAAACTTTTTGGACAGCCTGAAAAGGAAAAAGCACCGCAAGAGACGTTTGTTCATTAGTAACGAAGCTTCTAAAATAGTCTAACCTTGTAGCTAACTAATTAAAAAATAAATTAATCCAAGAAAGAACTTACAAATTAAAAGTATTTAATATGAGTACACGAGTATTTGTTAATTATTCATGCTGAACACACGTATCTAAGGTTCTCTTTGCGATTGGTTTGCCCAGATTGGATCGTAACAGAAGGTCTAAACAGGCCCTAAATGACTAGAGAGGAGGTTAGGATTTTATTGGTAACGTATATGGTTGGTAAAAGCCACCTATAACTCCTGTAATTAGAGGTATAACACCTCTATGATAAGGGGAGGTAGAGTGTGGCGCCACTTACCAGCCGTTTGCAATGCATCTCTCTCCAAAATGACTCCCTTTCACACCTCGAGTCTGGGGAGTTTCTTGTCGTTAATGGGTCCTTGGAGAACCACTAATTGTGAAAAAGAAAATGCCCTCCTGACTTTAAGTGCAGGAGTGAAGCCACCAAACCAGTTCTCAAGTCCAAGATTTAGACACACCATGTACATATTTGCTGCTTTTCTAAAAGGAGATCTCACACGCTCACTGGGTAATGCACGGATGAGCTGATGCCCCACTCTGTGATGAGACGCCGTTGCTGTTCGCACAAGTAATATTTTAAAAACACTGTTTGGGGCTTATTTATTTAGTGGTCAGGCAACGGGTGTGTTGTTTGGTCACTGTCAGTGATATTATTTCAAATCTATAAAGTCCAGACAAAGCTAATAACAGGACTCCTAGATAAGAGGCAACATTTCCCGTCCCAGCCAGGGGTTCTTCCCACACCCCTGTCTGAATGAAACCGATTAGCCGGTTATGAAAGCTTGAGAGGAGCACATTTTTCATGGCCAGACACAAAGGTCATTCCTCTGGCTGCTGGCTGCTGTCCAGTTGACACGGCCAGGAGCACTGCCATGTAGGAGTAGGAGTAGCACCTGAGCAGCCATGGTAGTCTGTCTGTCTCTCTGCCTCCACGCCTGCCTCCGAGGTTTCATTTTCAACGTTTCCTCTGTGATGATGAAAGGATGTATTTTTAAACACACTGCTAGTGCATCATCTTGCCTTACATGAGCGTCGTGCGTGGGAGGTTGCTATGACAATTCAGGTGCTATTGGACTAGTTTAGCTGGAGAAAGGGAGAAACGCCCTCCAAGAGGGTGAGAGGAGGCAGCGTACGTTGTGACCTAGCTCAAGAGATGCAGCATAAAATGGAGAGATGAGCTTCTTCAACGGAAGAGAAGTGACTCCACTCTCCTATACCTTTTATCCATGCCTTCATTAATTAATGTGATCATCAAACCTTTGGACGCCATGCTAAAAGTAGAATGAGAAACAGCAGAGTGGTCCTTTAAAGGGGAGCTACTGTTTTTTACAGCCTGCACCTTATTTCTGGCATAAAATACGGTTGTTTACTCACGCATATATCATTCGGGAGATATTTAGATCTGCATAGATCCATATAATGGGAGTGAATGGGGCACCGAAACTCAGCCTCTAAATGGCGCATTATCTGCAGCGAAACTCGTTCATTTCACCAATATTTTGTTATCATAAACTAGTGCTATTCCCCGTTGAGTCCAGAGTTACCTGTTATCATCTTCATAATGTCTTCTGACCTGGATGATGTCATCTTTGAGCATCGCACGCACCCGTGACGGTCGGCTTGTTTACCTGTAATTTGCTACTGCTACTTTTTTGCAACATGGCTAAAAATTTTTCCGATTCTAAGGTTGTGAGCAAACGATAGCAAACTACACGTAAACAAGCTGACCGTCATGTGATGTTGTTGAAACAAACGAGTTTTATGGCAGATAATGCGTCATTTAGAGGCTGCGTTTCGGTGCCCCATTCACTCGCACTATATGGTACGCAGATCTAAATATCTCCTGAACGACTACAAATAACACTAAAGTTATATGGGTGAGTAAACAATCGTATTTATGCCAGAAATAACGTCCAGGTTGTAAAAAAAACAGTAGTTCCCCTTTAAGACAACATGGCCTCACACAGATGCAACATTAAATCCTGAGTGCCATGCTTTTGCGGAAGGAAGCAACATTTACTGGTTGAAAGATTTCCAATAACTAGACGCAGATAGATTCACAGTCAATACATTTCCTGACCCGACTTATCGTATTCTGTTCTTGGTGAATCCTAGGTTTTCGAGGCACCCCTAATCCCACTAAACTATCACTGCGCAGTCGGCCGATTCTTGACTTAATCCAAGAGTTGATGGTTTTCTAGGAGGGACCTCCGTTAAACTACTTATGAATCCAGATTCTATACGCCCCGGGCCCGGCCTCGCATTTTTCCAGAGAGATTAGAAGTCGTGACTTTGGATGCTGAACTTTTAAACACAATCCCTTGGGATTTAGCGGCAATATAGTAAGCTCACAAATATCAAACCTCACTCCAAACTAAACTGAAAAGTTGGGATGCTACGTAGGATCCAGTTGAGATTGCATTTCATTTGCAATGTCATAAACCAAAGTATGGTGCTACTTAAAAGACTGACATGATAATACTATGAAAAAAAGTCACGTTTTTTTCTCCAAATGTTATAGCAGTCAGTCCAATGATCAAGATATTTTACTGCTGTTGGCGCTAGATGCTATTTTTCATTAGCCTAGATGGAAGTACTCCACCTTCATCCGTCCTGCAGCTCTTGATCAGATCGGGGTTTTCTTTCCAGAGCGGAACTAACTGCGTGCCATTTTTAGACGAAAACTCTCACACGACCACGTGTGCATCAATTTGGCTGTGGCCGCACCTGGTGGGAGGAAGGCCGCTAACTCCGTGTGTTAAGAGACGAACAGCACCACGGTTTGTGAGTGCTGTTTGTCATTATTACTGCTGAACGTCAACCTGGTGTAGACGCACTAAAACGGCGTATATTTAATATGAAAGCGAGATTTAAGACTTATAATTTGTTCTCCTAAGCAATTCTCGACAGCTGAGGAATTTTCAGCACCTTTTATTGCTATGTGACATGTTTACACGTGAATCATCTGAGAAGGCTGGTGTGTCTGTGATGATCAAGGGGGGAAAAAAAGCAAAGCAGGGTTCTTTACAGGAAGCTGCTGAGTTAAATCCTCTGTTTGAGTCTTGTTTCATGATTAATGCTCTTGTGCATCTGCTCAGTGAGAGTGCATAGCATGGCCATCTGTCCTGCTGAGTGTGTGTGTGTGTGTGTATGTGTGTGTGTTTGGAAGTATGCTGGGAAGAGAGAGATGGATAGCATGTGCACGGTGAGATTACGTTTAAGATCAGAGAAAAATTACATCAAAGTTCAAGAGCAGAGGCAAGTGTGCGTCTCTCAGTGACCGTAGATTACCAGCGGGGTGGATGTGTAATTTAAGGACCGCTTTGAAGGACCCCTTTGACTTTAAGTGTAGTATAGTGCCTTCCTTGCAGCCTCAAGCTCTTGTAAGCGATCCCCCCCCCAGAAGCTCTTGCACAACAGATTGGCTGTTTTGGCTCCCGCTGTCAGCAACAGATTTCTTTGTTTCTTGGATATTCATGGACCTCCTTTACATGCATCTTTACAGTAATCCCCCACTGTTTCCACGCAGTCATATAGCGCGCGCTGATCACAAATATCACTCGCACACCAACGAAGTACGGCAGAAACTCGGCTAAAGGATTCATATGTCTGGCATGTGATGCCGTGCTACAGCTACACTCACTGTTTGCTCCCTTCCTCGTCATCGTCATCGCTACAGCATCATGTTTGTGCCTCAAATAGAGCTCACAGGGGATAGCTCTGCTACTGTAGCCTGTCCACTTCAAGCCTCCGCGTGGTAGGGAATCAGAGCAGTGTTGGACTGACTGTTCCTACTGTTTTGGTAGGTTGCCTTGTCATATTTTGCCAGTGTTCCTGTTCATTTACTTTAGACATTACAGACTTAATTTCTGCAGATTGGTTAAATAAGACCTCCAACTATGACGTCTTCGTTCTGTCAGTGATCTGGTTAAAGGGGAACTACTGTTTTTTTTACAACCTGGACTTTATTTCTGGCCTATAGCATATAACTTTGGTGTCATTTTTAGTCGTTCGGAAGATATTTAGATCCTGCGCAGCGCCGGCTATATCCATATAGTGGGAGTGAATGGGGCACCGAAACGCAGCCTCTAAATAATGCATTATCTGCCACGAAACTTGTTCATTTCACCAATATTTTGTTCTCATACGCTAGTGCTATTCCCTGATGAGTCCAGAGTTACCTGTTATCTATTGTTTGTTGTTCTTTGGCTAGCTGTTCCTCTCCCTGCCTTTGCATCCTCCTTACATTGAGCTCCGTCATCCATATACTACTCCTCAAAAAGGACGTCCATCATAAAGAAAGTCGTCGTCCACAACCTCAGAATCGGAAAAATATTCAGCCATGCTGCAAAAAAACTAGCAGTAGCAAATTACAGGTAAACAAACCGTGCGGGGTGCACACGGCGCTCACAGATGACATCATCCAGGTCAGAGGTTAGTAGGTCAATTTACAGGCCCCGGATGATGATAATAGGAAACTCTGGACTCAACGGGGAATAGCACTAGCGTATGAGAACAAAATATTGGTGAAATGAACGAGTTTTGTGGCAGATAATGCGTTATTTATAGGCTGCGTTATTGTTTCGGTGCCCCATTCACTCCCACTATATGGATATATGCAGCTGTAAATATCTTATATGGGTGAGTACACAATGGTATTTTATGCCAGATGTAAAAAACGGTAGTTCCCCTTTAACGTGGGCACACAGAGAAGAACATCCAAGTCCAATGATGCACAAACGTCCCCTTCATGGGAATGATCACGGGGTGACCCCCATTCTGGCTCTACCCTGGGGTATCCTTCCTGCTGGCCATGCTTGGTAAACCAACATGAGCGAAGAGTTATCCTTGCCAGATGCCCGAACCACCTACGACTGGCCTCTTACAACGTAGAGGAACGGAGACGCTACTCCAAGTTCCTCACGCTGTGATACCCATTATCCCTGAATGGGGTTTGAAGTTTGTTCAAGTTAGACACACAAAGAAAGCATCACATTTGCTGAAACCCCCCCTAGATTTTCTTATGATTTATATACCACTGTGGGAATGAGAGTATTCCTTAATTTGGGGCGTAGCCTTGGAGGCCTCACGCATCAAACTGCTCTGCCCATAGACGTTCTAGGTTTTACTAATAGGTTGGATAGTACACGTGCATGTGCGTGTGTGTGTTGTTGTGAAAGTGATTCATTAGTCATTAGTCATGGTTCATTAGTCATATCCTATCTCATGGGCTGACTCGAGTACGCAAAGGCTCACACACATGCAAACACCCACTTAGTCACACTGTAATTGATCAGTGACAAGAAAAAAAATCACCCTCATTAACCAAACCAGAGACAATTTGGACTAATTGTTGAATTCCATTTAATTTTGATGTGGCCTTACATAATAATAATAATAATAATAATAGTAATAATATCATCCTCCTGTTAAAGTGGAAGCCGAGTTTGAGCTTCAAGGCCGAGAGACAAATTGCCCTCTTCTCTGTGTTTGTAATCAGTGGTTGTGTTACATTTGCATCATTCATTTGATCCAATTTGTAGTCTGCCTTGAAGAGCTTCTTAGTGCTAGCATATGCACTAAAATAATAGTTTATTCTTCAAAAAGCCCAGATTCATGTACCTGCCTCTTGTACTTCCGTCATCAGTTTTAGAACTTGTGCTGCTCGGAGCCATCGTCAAGTCTTTCTTGCGTAATTCCGACAAAATGAGTGGGAAATCGAAAAGTATGTGCGCACAGTTGTGTTTGCGAGGGATGGTTTCTGTTGAAATGAATGCGGCAGAGGTGAAGAAGATGAGACCTCGAGGAGCAAGACGCTCGGCTCCTTTTTAAAAGAGCCAAGGGGGCTCAGTCAAGTGCCTCGCTTACAGCTCAAGACTGGTAATTTCAGATATGACAAGTTCTTGGTTTCACATGTAAGCAGAGCAAGCGGACTGCAGATTTTAGGGGTTGAAATTAAGGTACCAGTTGTAGCTTGCTCGTGTGGGATGAACCTAATTATGAAACTTTACTTGATCTTATGTTAAACCAGGGGTGGCAAACAGGTTGCCAAAGTAGTGCGGGTAGTGCCTTCGTCTTCTCCCACTTTTCAGGGTCCGGGCGTTCCCAGGTTAGATGAGAGCTATAATCCTTCCAATCCTTTGTGTCCTGGATCGGCCCAGAGGTCTCCTTCCTGTGGGACATGCCCGAAACACCTCTCCCGGGAGGCGTCTGGGAGGCATCCTTACCAGATGCCCTAGCCACCTCAACTGACTCCTCTCAATGTGGAGGAGCTCCTTACCCTGTCTCTAAGCCTGAGCCCATTTTGAGCTCATTTTGGCCACTTCATGACCATGACCATAGGTGAAGGTTAGAACGTAGATTGAACAGCTTCGGGCTTAGCCCTCTCTTTAAGTTCGTTAAGTATCTGCATCTCTGCAGACACCGCTCTGATCCGCCTGTCAACCCCACGCTCCAGATCTCGTGCCGTTCAACTAAAATGTTTTAGATCATTAATCCTCACTACGGCATCTGACACCTGGTTGGCGTACAGTACAACGACGAATTGATGGAGTCCCTATGCATGCACAGAGCTGCTGAAATACTCTAGCAAGCTAACTAGCTAAGTAGCTAAGAAGTAGTTAGCCTTCCAATTTATATTGGGCGCTGGACCGATTAAGAAAGTCTGCTTGAGGCTGGCAACCAGCAGCTACTGTCTGGACTATGCAACCTTGGCTGACCTCATGCAGTGACCAGAAAATGTGCTGCATTGATGGTTAAACACATACAAATACCAAAAATTGCTTGGCTCTGAATGTGTATTCAAATGCCTTCTTTGTTTGACCTACACAAAAACATTTAATTGTTTCTTTCATAAAAAACTTGTTTGAGAGGGTGTTACCAGATATACCGCTTAAAGACGTGACAACTGATCAGTCTGAAGTTTTATTTATTCACTTTATTACTTTATACGAGTTTTCCTTCGTAAGAGCTGTTAAACTCTTATTGCAGACTTTTTCCAACACAGTTTCAAATTCGTCCCTGTTCTTCCTTGCGGTTTGAAACTATGGCACGATCTTAATCCCACAGGTTGACTGCTGGCATGCGCCCCGTGGCCCCCTACTAGGTCAGTGCAGCCATGGTTACAGCGTGACGGCACCACGGACGAAATTGCAAAGTTTTAAACCACCTTTAAGGAGGTAGATTAGATTGCAGATTGACGCTGGAAGAAATGAATCTGCTTAATGAAAGACCGGCACTGATGAAATCCGCAGGAGAAGTCGCGGGACTTTTCTTCGCTTTATAAATGAGATGGAAGAGGAGGGAGATCACATCGGAGGGGGGGGAGAAAAAAGAGGATTCGGGCAAAAGATCAGACTGAGTGAGTGACAAGAGAAATGTCAAGAGGGGAGCAAGGGAGATGAGGAAAAAGAAAGAAAAATTGACTGAAAGGAGGCAGTGATTAAGGGAGGGGAACGGAGTGAAGTGGAGAACAGGAGTGGAAAGAGTAAGTAAGGAGGTCGGAAGAGACGGGAGCGGGGGGGATGTAAGGAGAATGAGAGGAGATGAAGGAGGGGAGTAGATGGAAGTAGACAGAGGTGAGCGTGGGGTCATACAAAGAGGGAATTAATCATTTTGACAGCTTATCTGTCACCCGGTCCACACACACGCACACTTCAACCACTTAAACACTTCTTAGCATAAGGAGGAAAAAAAGCCTGAGATAGTTCTTGTGATCTTAACACACTTATGTACAAATTTAAAAGTCTGCCGGTAATTCTTAAAAGCAAACTTCTGTTTTAAGTAATCAGGGAAAAATACAAAGTGTTTGCTCTGCGGACTATTGAGGCCACAGCAGTTAAATAAATCTACTAAATATAACTCCCTTATACTATAAGGGTTGAAGTTTCATTCAGTGGAGGCCGTGGATTCGGTTTCACTTTCACAGGAATTATCAGAAACGTCAGACAACACGCCCGTCAGCTCAAAGGGAGACGCAGAGCCGGAGGTGATGGCGGCGGGGCGTTTGCCACGTCTCGTAAAGCTCTAATAATTGCGATGCGAATGCTGACTACAGGTGCGAAAGGGCTCCTTTTTAGCCTCCGCGCTTTCTTTCTCCCGTACTGCCGCCCTCTGCGAGTCTTTTTGCTCAAACTAATGCCGGGTGTTACTTGCAGGAAATCAGTTCTGCCCACTAGATGTGACAAACCGATAATTGCAGTAGGGGTGCAGCGGGAGACGCCGAAGCTGGTGCAGTTTAAAAATAAAATGATATTTTTAAATGCGGCTGCGAGGTCTCCGCGTGGGTTTCTCTTCCAAAATTTGTCTCTGTTGCAAGTGTACGTAAAATTAGACAATAGATGGGACGGAAGGGGGATGATGTTCGCCTCTCTGTGTCACATTCATGGTCAAACATGGTTGTCTTTAATCTCAAACACCTGCTGCCATTAAACGGAAACAGAAAAATGTGGATTGAAAATGAGCCAAAAACACCTTTGAGACGATAAAACCTTAAAACAGAGATTCTACTGATATATAAACTTTAAGGTGAAAGCTCTTGAGGCAATTTCACCTTAAAAGAAGAAAAGTTTGAAGCTATTCAAGCTCAGGCAATTCCCAGCATGCAGCAGAATTCAGAGAACAAGAGAGGGGCAACTCTTATAGAAAGAGCAGACGTAGAAGTGAGGCCAGTATCTGATCATTCACGCTCCACTTATTACGGAGACGATGTAAGTCGACCTGCAGTGGCACAGTCATCCAGAGTATGTGCATTTAAACAATTAAATAAATAGAATTAAAGCGATGGAGGAATTTGGATGAAGGTGAGGAATTGGTTGTCTATTATAAATGCTTTCCTAATATCTTGTAGGCAGTTGTGTCTCATCAGAGAATGGACATGGGCCTTCTGAGGATGTCCTGTGGTGTGTAGCAACAGGATGCTGTTAGTGGGGGGCCTTAGGGTCCTGTGAGTTGGGGGGATCATCCCACAGATACATGATCAGTTTGGGATCTAGTGAATTTAGAGGCCATGTCAACACCTTGAGATGTTCCTCATGTTTTTTTGAGTTGTTCTTAGGCTGCATCCTGGTGAGGATGGCTGCTGGCATCAAGGAGAGTCATTGCTATGGGTGGGGGTGCCTGTTCTGGTCTAGGTGGGTGCTACATGTCGGAGTAACATCCACATGAATGAATGCCAGGTCCAAAAGCTTCCCAGCAGCACTGCCACAAGATGGTCAATGTTATTTATTTCTCCTGTTCTCCTGGTCATAATGTTGTGGCTGATCGGTGCATACTGAAAAGTGGTTGATCTAGCAGCTGAACTTCCAGATATTCAAACTTTTTATAAACTGGGTTATCTTTCCAATCCCGTATACCTCATAGATTTCCACAATGTGCCTCCAGTATTTAACTTCAAATGGGCGACTTCCAAAACCGTAACGTAGCATTTCCACATCTGGTTTTGGGACTCCCAGCTTTATTAGACTCGCTGCAATCTCGCCAGCCTGTTTGAGTCTTTAAACGTGTTCTGATTAAAATGAACTTTAGAGCGGATGTTACGTTTTTGATGTTCGTGCCACAATGCAAGGGGTCGGCGCTCCAGAGATGAAGGGGTAAACATCTTTCTGAGGCTGTGGATTAGCCTCGTGAGAGACGCTCAGCCCTGCAGCGTTGTGTCTCTCTGCGGAGATCCCTGAAGGGGAGAGTGGTTGGAAAAACCGCCGGGCGCCACAATAATGCTGCAAAAGGAGCAGGCGAAGAGGAGCTTTCCACTCGCCGTCCTCCGGTGTGATAATTAAGCCTATAGTGTCAACAGAGGGACAG
This sequence comes from Planiliza haematocheilus, assembly GCA_005024645.1. Classification (NCBI taxonomy): domain Eukaryota; kingdom Metazoa; phylum Chordata; class Actinopteri; order Mugiliformes; family Mugilidae; genus Planiliza; species Planiliza haematocheilus. The sequence goes on from SRSE01001373.1 coordinate 3,714,971, forward strand.
CCAGAGAGCTCGGCTAATAGATACTGACAGAGCAGAGGACTTAAATTAAAACCTCGGCCCTCGCTGTGTGCTCATTGGGTTGCATGCATTATGCAGTGGCCTATTACAGCGCAAGGCCAGGTGGGACTGATCACTTTTCCTCTTTTAAATATTAGCATTTCATTTCCCTTAGTGTTGCTCTGAGGAGCTGGAGATCGTCCTAACCCATTTCTCTATCCACCCAAATGCGCTCCGTGCATATCTCACGCTCTCCCTCCAACCTATTTGGGTCTGTCAATCATTAGTTTATCTAATTTGCGCCCTATTCTGTTAATTTCCCCTCCATCGTACTTTTCTTCATTATCATTCAGCCTCTCCGTTTGCGTCAGTTCTGCTAATTTTATCTTCCCTTTGTCCGTTTCCTACTGGATGTGTGATTGCTGGACTGACTCGATTCCTGAATCTCTCTTTGTCCCTGTCTGTTTCTCTTTCAATTCATTCCTAGTGTGAGGTGTTGTGACGTGACTGGCTAATGGTTTTCAGTATGCTCACTCTTTCTAGAGCGTTTAAATTAGAAATAATAATCCATGACATTCCTAGAAGAATAGACTTTAGTTATACTCTCTCTCTAATCAGTTACCCAGTCCAGGTTATGGACTTTTATCTGTAACTACATGTTAATGGTAATAATGGCTCTCAGTCCTGCTCTTCTATCAGGCACATTTCCCACTGACTCACGCTGGAGTTTTACATGTTAACTAATTGCTAAATCCAGTCCCTGAAAGATGCAGAACAGTGTGAAGCGGGCAGATTGTGAGTGTGTGTTTTTGACTAATCGGTTTTCTGGGAATCACGATTCAACCTTGATTCTCTCTTTCTTCTCTCCGCGGAAAGCCAAAGCGGGTTTTTGTCAGGGAAGTTAAAAAGAAAAGAAGCCTAATTTAAAATCTCATGGACATTTGGAGCAATGCTAACAACCCAAACTAGAGCCTTTGATCAGAGCACTTTCTCAACATGCTTCATGCGATTAGATGGTTTCTTTGGAAAGTAACCCCAGTATTATCCGTCGTTTCTGTTTGATCCATCGGAGATTGTGCACAGATGTGATGTATACTAAAAATGTATATGCCTGAATATGATTTACCATTAGCATTTAAGATTTTTGTATAAAACTGGGCTCAGACAGCTTTCTTCACCCCTCCCGACAACCTTCAGGAATATCCTTTCCAGACATCACTCACGTCCAAAGGTTCAGCCCAGATTATTTGGTACGTGCAGATCCTGCCTCGTCTGCAGACTTATTGACTCCAATCGGCATCAAACATGTTTGATAATTAGGAATTTGTCAGTACGTTAAGAATAACCAATGAGAGAGATGCGTCTGCAAGGTCGGAGAGCAGCTGACTGTGTTGTCAAGCAACAAACTGACTGTTAAAATCAGTACCCAGTGCTAAAAGTGTCTCCTCAAATATTTTCTCATCTACGTGCGTTTAGACCTCTGCTTTTGTTTTTTTTCAAAAAGTTTTTATATTCCCAAGATCTACTGGCCAAAACCATAGTCGGTATAAAGATGGGCGGCACAACAGCTCCTCTTAAGCGAAGCCAAAGCAAGTAGAGCTCCCCCTGTCGGCTGGTTGCAATATAGGTCATAAGCTCCACCCCCTCCATGTTAGTGGACGGGACTTTGGCCAAACTAAAACACTGAACTACACATCAAATACATTATTTTTTCAAGGATGGTTTCTATTATTTTAGGAAGTTAACATAATACTGATACTCAAGTGTCCATTTTTCTGATTTTTCTGGTTTCGTTTTAGTTCGTCGTTTGACGCTATAAAAACAGGATGTGACATCTTGATGACTACAAGTTGTACCTGGTGGAGCTAGAGTACAGCACAGTATTAATTAACCGGAAATGTGAGTAAGCCTGGAAGTTTTTGTGGCTCCAATCTCGGAGAGTACTGCGCAGACTCTGACTCAAGATGGCGCCGCACCGAAGCTAGCATCGTTTGGCTAACGAAAGGGAGCAGGGATGTTGGCCATATGTATATACATTCTATGGTCAAGAGTTTGACCAAGACTTAACATGAAAACATAACTTAGAAATGTTCCGGTTAAACATTTGAACACGGCTCAGCAGATTTCACCTTCTTTCACCATCTTTCATTGACGTTAAGCTTCGAAGTTTGAGATCAGACTGTTGGTTGTTCTGTGCAGCAGGAGCAGAAACTCTATAAAAGCTGTCTCTCCCAATTCAGATCACACCGTAGGAAGCACAATCCACAAATTACTGTGATGCAAGCAGATTTCAAAATCACATTTTAAAACTATTGTAATCTGATCTCAAAGTAAATCGGGAAATATAATATCTGTTGCCTGCAGATTTCAGCAATCTGAGGCTGACTGATGTCATTTAAACCTGGACAAAATGGGATTTTCCACTCTTTCTTTGTTATATCTACTTTATGCGATTTCCCTAACTTTATTTAACACAATACTATACCACCTTCAGTAGACATTTATCAGATCCATGTTTTTTTTTATGCTACATGTCAATAAATAAGGGTATGGAAAACCATTTCACCTCTTTGTCAGCTGGCTTTGCTCTGGCGTCCTCATTAGATTTCATGTTCACTGCTGTAGCTAATCACCCTTCTCTTCTCTCCTTTCCCTCAGTGTTATCTTTGCCACAGTTTCTCCATCCTTTCTGCCATTCTCTATTGGATTCTCCATCCAAAACGTCTGCTTTTTTTTTATACTCTCTGCATGTACACGTATCACTATCCCTCTCTCACCTATTTTTTTTCACACATTCTGATTGTGTCTTTTTTGCAGTCCTTTTTTTATATATGAAATTCTCTTTTCTTTTCTCTCTAGTCTCTTTCTGTTCACCAACACCCCCTCCCGTCTCACCTCTCTCCCCGTGTGTTGGATTTCATCACATGCTTGACGAAAAACAGAGGAGGGCTCTTTGAAGATTTGCCTCAAGCTGGTTTATTTTTCTGAGACCACACATCAAACGGCGTTAACCTGTTTGTACTCAATTACTTGGAGTACGTTTGATTTGTTTCATCAATCCAGGCACAGGGGGCTCCCCAGCACAATTGCCTAATCCCGCCTGCTGTGCAACAACACCCCCATCTTATGCGGTTTTGTTAAAAGCACTCGAGAGCTTCTTAGCTTCTGTTCTGTGCAAACAGACGTTTCTTCACTGCAACTCCAAAGCCTTTTACACTTTAAAGTGGAAAACAACGGGTGTTCGTATGATGAGGTGACCCGTATGTTTATGTACAACAAGACGATGCTTTCCATTCACTAGGTTTCTATTGGTTTATTCGATTCACCAGTTCCAACTTCCAACAATTCTTTACATTTTACAAGAAGGAATTAAAGGGGAGTTACTGTTTTTTTACAACCTGGACTTTATTTCTGGCATCTTATTACTCACCCATATAACTTTGGTGTAATTTGGAGTCGTTCGGAAGATATTTAGATCTGCGTATATCCACATAGTGGGAGTGAATGGGGCACCAAAACACAGCCTCTAAATAACACATTATCTGCCACGAAACTCATTAATTTCATCAATATTTTGTTATGATACGTTAGTGCTATTCCCCATTGAGTCCAGAGTTTCCTGTTATCATCATCCAGGGTCTGTAGATTGACCTACTAACCTCTGACCTGGATGATGTCATCTCTGAGCTAGGTGAAAGGAGGATGAGGAGGCAGAAAGAGGAACAGCTGGCCAAAGAACAACAAACCACTGCACGTCTGTGAATAGATGAAAGGTAACTCTGGACTCAATGGGGAATAGCACTAACGTATCATAACAAAATATTGGTGAAATGAATGAGTTTCGTTGCAGATAATGCGTTATTTAGAGGCTGCGTTTCGGTGCCCCACTCATTCCCAACATACGCTGCTCTCGACTGGATCTAAGTATATTCTGAATGACTCCAAATGACACCATTGGTACAGTGAATAATTGTATTTTATGCCAGAAATAAGGTCAAAAACAACAATCAACACTGTTTTTCTCGTGAGGCCAGAGGTGCCATTCTTCAAGTGGAAATAGCCACTTACTAAATCTAAATTGGGTGACTCAAATGCCAATAAATGTGACTATCTGTGGGTGAATGGCTTAACACAACGGTGACTCATCTGGTGACAAAGAAATAATGGAGCAAGAAGGTGCGGCTGCAGTGAGCTGTTAGATGAGGAGCTGCAGGCAACCGACTCATTTCACATGTTCACATGTTCAAGCCGCGTCCGGCATAAAGTCACACTCGAGTGAACAAGCCCAATTACTGTCTGACTTCTTTATAAAAACGGCTTCTTTGGGCGACCACAGATTTCTACGACCTGTCAAATCAACGACGCTATAAGATGAAAATATGCAGATGTCCCTGCGTGTGGTGTACAGCGTAGATTTGGCGTAGTGCTTTGACTGTGTACTTCCTGTAACTCAACCTGTTGAATCATCCAGCCATTTTTAGATCTAAATCCTTGGCCTCCTTTAAAATAATGTGTTTTTCCTCAAGGATTACGCTGTGAACAGATTTCAGGCTGGTGAGTAATTGTTTAATTTCATACCACCCCGGTAACATGCAGCGGCATGTCACAATTAAACTGAGGCTCGGTGCTCTCGCTTCCTTTATTATATACAAACAGCAGTAATGAATATCTGAATGCGATACAGTGTCATATAATATGTATGATGGATACGGCTTGTGTGCGGTAAAGAGCATTAATGGTTTATGTGTTGCCAGGAGTGGAGCTGACAGCGTACAGCTCCGGGGCCACATGAGCAACAAGAAAAGCTGTTTTAATCCACACCAACATCACTTTATTTCCCTCACAGCCACCAAGGACAACCACTCCGCACTGAATCCAAAGGGTTGCCGAAGAAGACATGGTTAAAGAGGCAGACTCAGTCCGGTACAGAATGTACAATTTGCACTTAAAGTGACATCCCCGGCTTTCAGAAATAACATTGCTCCCCTCTTCCTCAAATGGAGAGGTCAGAAGAGGGGAAGAGGGCAAGACAACGAGAATAGAATAAAATGAGTGCTGTTTGTTATGTTGAATTATTTAGCTCAGATTTCTGTTCTGATTTCACGGTTGAGTGAAGAGAAGCACTTCAGTTTTGCTTCGACTGCTTGTACCAAGTTACTTTAATTAACGTCGCAGAGATGTATACAAACCCGCTCAAACAAGCTGCTGTAGATATTTTGCCCTGGTTACAGCATACGTTGCTTCTTGTTCCGGTTATATAACTTGGTATAACACACCATAGATATCCAGAGAGAACAAGTGAAGCGGAAATGTCGTCTTGTTCCATAATTAAGCCGAGAAAGTCAACTCACTGGAGCTTCCAGAAAAGCTTGGGGGAAAAAAAATAGGTTGCAGCAAACCCCCGTCACACATCACGGCACGTGTTGCTTCTCCATTCTGCATTTAATCAGCGAGCAAAGCTGGTGTAGCCCTGAAACTGGGCCATGGTGCTGCTAGGGCTTGGGGCGATGGGATTACCCATGTTAAAAATAAGAAAAAAAAAGTGGCTCATTAAGGCACTTAGGGTTAAAGAGTATCCATACACATGCAAAAGTGTCCTTGGGCAAGACACGGTTCTTGCTTATGTATTATTAGTGTAACAACATAATACATTTTGTATTATTCATCGAATTCTCGCCACAACAACGAGCACGACTAGTGTGGTGTTTATTTGTGATCGTCCAGCGTGCTGCTTCGCGGATCTACTTACCTAGGTAAGAAAAATATGAGCGTGGTCAAAATCTATTCACCACCAGAATCCAGGGCTCAGTCTAAGTTGCCAGACACTTATTGTTAATTAAACTTTAAGCCCACAGGGAGGTTTCCTTCCTGAGATAATGAACATTGCAACTGATGTGGTTTAAGACAGAAAAACTTCATTTCCTCATAAGTCTTCACTCATTTTAGTTTAGTTTCTACCCTGGTGTCCTCTCACCTCACTGCACAACGTATTAATGTAGCGTCATTAACGTCCGTCCTTCTGTGTGTGTTCCTCTGCAGATGGGAGGCACCATGTACAACACGGGGAAACATGTGTCGCTGCGGCCCGATAAAGCGCACCTGGTGAACATATCAGGAGGCCCGCTAGGATACAGCTACCGCCTGGAAGAAGTCCGCCTACACTTTGGGAGCGAGGACTCGCAGGGTTCAGAGCACCTCCTCAACGGCCAGGGTTTTCCTGGAGAGGTGAGGGCGGGCGGGGTTAGAATAATGGTCGGGCTAACCCGAACTCTGTGGCTAATATATAGCCATGTGAAGACTGCAGTTCCTTGAATGGCCACTTGAGGCTGGATCCACAAGTGAGTCAACCCCCATAGACCATAGTCCTTAAGGGTTAAAAGCTATAAAGTCCAACAGCCTGGAACAACAAATCTTAAAAATCAAACATCCAGAATCTTCAATTAAATCTTCAGCAATCGAGTTAAATTAAAATTTACTGTTAGCTACTGTTTTTTTTACAACCTGGACCTTATGTCTGACATAAAATATGATCGTCTACCCATATAACTTTGGTGTTAGTTAACAGTTGCATACTTATATACCAGTCAGGCATAACATTATGACCAGTGACAGGACGAGTAAATAACAATGACCATCTTGTGACAATACAATGTTCTGAAACCTTTGGACTTCATGTTATGCCTGATAGGTGTGATATCACATGCAGGTGTGCGCGCATGCTTGAAACAAATAAAGGCACATTGTGTAAAGATTCTCACAAAAGTAAGACACTCTTACAGTCATCAGTCTTTAGGAGGCATGCTGCAGTTCTGTCCCATTCAGTACGGATTATAAACTCATCTCAAGCTCCAACATTTGTTTGCTAAAAGTGCCGAAGCTAATGTTATCTGTCTCCGTGCAGTTTCGGGGGCACTGTGGCGAGTCCCCGCGCTTTAACCAGACACTAATCGCTGCACTGTATTTGTTTTGTAAATCCAGTATATCCAGAGAGACGTGTCGACGTTTGAAAAGGAAACTGTAAACCTTTGAGATGCGTCTGAGTTTTGTTATGCAAATTGGGTTTGTGGTTGTACTTCTACTAGAGATGTTGTGGAGAAAGAAGTAATCCCACTGACTGAGTCAAAATGGATTGGACAGAGTGAAAGAACCGCAACTTGCGTCGAGTGTTCTCGCCTGGGTTAGAAACGCTAGAAGGACACAAATGCGGATACGTACTGTGTAGTTTTCAAATCAGCAAGCAAGATGAACTGGCCCAGCATTACTTTTACTTTTACCCAGTCCAACATGAACAGAAAGAGAACACCGACACCACGACAGAAAAATGACCCAATTAGACTGAGTGTGGCGTGGGCCTGGTCCGACTCGTTGGTCTTATCCTTTAATCTCGGATCCCGGCGGATACGTAAAGACCTTTACTGTGGTTTGCCGACTTACCGTTGGAAGTGGTGTCCCATATAAAAGTGAGATAAAGAGTTATCTCTGTGTCTTGTTCACCATCGATGCCCGAAAGAGAGATCCGTCACAGATGCGACGGTAAGTCAGGGGCTGCAGTGGCCTTTCATGTTGAAGGGGAGCTCAGCCTAGTAGTAGTAGTCCTTGATTAACACGTCACTTTATATTCGAGCTCAGCGTCACAAACACAGGAGTTCAAATTAGTCTTATAGAGCCGCTGTAACATCTGAAAGGTCCTCAGAGTAGATCAGACACTCAGGTAGACCCTGGAACAATTACACTGCCCATCTAGCCTGGGAAGGACTGCAGAGATTTACCAGATAACTGATGGGGAAAGAAGGACGGGTGCCATAAAATGACATGAGATGGTCACGGTTAGAGCTTTCGAAACATTAATCAGAACCACATTATACTCATAAGTAGGGATGCTCGATATTGGCTTTTCTGCCGATATCCGATATTGTCCAATTCTTAATTTCCAATACCGATATCACCCGATACCGATATATGCAGTAACATATCACCTATTATGGAATTAACACATTATGTCTAATTTTATTGCGATGTCCCACTGGATGCAAACATAAACGCAACATGGCTTTTCAAATGTAAACACTGTCTGTGCAAAATAAGTTACGGAAAAAAGTGCCATTCATTTATTTATTGTGTTTTTAGAGAGAAAATTTTGCCTCAAACAACACTACAGACAATATCAAAACAAGGACGACAAATGTAGCGTATAACTCCACATGATTCTCCTTGAGGTGGGTGATCAAATTTGATGTATTAAAGGAAGACGCCTTGTTTCCTCCTCTCATAACCACCTTTGCTTTGCAGTCATTGCAAATCGCAAATTTAGTAGGTGACACTTGGAAATACTTCCAAACCACGGACATCTCATACACCAGGCGAGCTAGCTTGTTAGCCACGGTTAGCAACCTACGAGACTAATGTGTTGATGTTGTTGTTATACTTCATCAAGCACGCGCCTGTTAAGGTCCCATGCTGCGTTCATGCAGACTCGTAAATGCTGATGTCTACAGAACAAACATCGGTTATAAAAACCCGATACCCGATAATTACCAATATTACATTTTTACATTACATGTTTCAGCTGCAGTGCTGGATGAACTCTCTCTCTTTCATTCCCAGGTTCAGCTGATCCATTATAACCAGGATCTCTACGCCAACTACAGCGAGGCAGCTAAGAGCCCTCACGGCATTGCTGTGGTCTCCATCTTCATAAAGGTCTGTGCGTCCATGAGGGACAACAGGGGAGCAATAGTGAAGGAATTAATGCTGGATTGAGACTACCCAATACCTGAATGAAAACAGCCCAACCTGGAAGCAGTCAGGAGCGTAAATGAATAGTTTAATCACCACGAGATGTGTCGTAGTTGGGTTAGTAGTTATTCCCGGAACTGCTTTACTCACGACCACCACAAGCAAAAAAGCTTTCGGTGTAGTCTGTCAAGTGTCTCGGCCAAATCAGGGCAAGAATGGATGACTCTATTAACTCCTAGTCCAACAGGAGCGACCATCAGACAGACTCATCAGACAAATGTATTGTTTCGTCTGAACTCCACTGTAACACACACAAGAGTTTCTCTCGTGTTTCACTTAGCTCACTTACTCCACGGCATATGTTGGATATAAAACAGCTGTGGATTATAGATCATCATTATCTAAATGGAAGGGCAAAACTCGCACTTGATACGTGTGTTTCACTGGTGTGTGTGTGTGCGTAGCTCTGTGGTTTGTGAAGAATATTTGATCCTCCGTTTCTCTTTGTCTCTCAGCTCTCTGAAAACTCCAACGCCTTCCTCAACCGTATGCTCAACAGAGACACCATCACCAGAATTAACTACAAACGTAAGAGGCATACTCTTCTTTTTTACACATCTCTCTCCCTGGACTTGCTAATCCTGCTTTGAACGTTGGACCTAAAGAATCTTTCAATCTGCTGCGTATGCCGTTTAACACGCCTTAAAAATATCCATTTGAAGAATCGTATTTGTGTTGTTTTGTGTTTTATTTTGAAAGAATCCTGCCTTGTGTGTCTCTGTTGGTCTTGCTTCCTGTCTTTGTTTGTTTCCCTGCCCTTGCTTCTCTTACCTCTGTTGTGTTTTCCATTCGTCAGCTCATAGTTGGTGTTCTCTTGTGTACTTTTCCTGGCTTGTGTCGTGTTTAATTTGAATTCTTTTTATTTATTTATTTATTTTTTTTGTATTTGCACCAGCTTTAAGCAAATCTCGCCTTTCATGTTTGCGACCAGCTTTGTATATCCCGCTTTTGTGCCAATCTTTGTTCTCTTTTTTCCCCCCACTCATTATATCAGCGTTTTACCTGCAGCACATCGCTGAACGTGCACAGGTCTAAATGACTCATGAGTCAACCTCTAGCTTCTGAAGCTCGCTGAGTAACAGTTAATTCATGAACGCCGGGAGACGTTGTCCACGCGCTTGTTCTGTGCATTGCAACATGACAACCCTGACTCATTGGTGGTTTTCTGGTGTCTTCCCTCAGCAAGAACGCATTCTTAATTGCACACAAATCAGTGCTACACTGCCAAAAATCTGTTTTCCAACCTCTGCTGTGAAGATGAACAGCCCTCTGGAGAGTTCCCTCTCTGTTAATGGGGCTAAACATAGCAGAGCTGTGCAACCACACAGGCACAGGAACTTGTTTGTGTCGTTTAGAAAGAGTCACTTAGACTTGCATTCACTCTCTGCATATACGTACACTTACCACAACTACAATGCAAAGGTCTGACCTTTAGATTTAGCGTTTTAGTCGATGGGACTCAGCAGTTGGTCCCTAATTAGGAGTTCCTATGTTACTGAGTTGGTCAACACATTGCTTGATCCCACCAGCCAACACCTAGTACTCTCCAAGAGGAAGGCACCTTGCTGACCTGCTGTCAGATCCATATTTGGCTTTCACCATTGACCTCTAGCCCGAGGAATATTTGTCTCCCCCATCCCTGTTGAACCCAGAGGTGTCAAGTAACGAAGTACAAATACTTCGTTACTGTAGATTTTTCAGGTATCTGTACTTTACTTGAGTATTTCTTTTTCTGAAGACTTTTTACTTTTACTCCCTACATTTGTACACAAATATCTGTACTTTCTACTCCTTACATTTGAAAAACAGGCTTGTTACTTTTTAAACCTCCACAGATGACAAGACGTAAAAGACGTGACATGATCGGACATGATTAGAGCATCGGACTAGAGACCATTGCTAGAGACGGAGAGTCGATCCGCTGCCTGTGTTCTTCTTCTACTTATTTGAACAGGCAGCCTGTTGATCCGTTTGAGCTCTGCTGCCACCTAGTGACTGGAAGCTTGTTTATCGTTCAAGCATCAATAAAGACACTTACTGAAAGTCCACCTGACCCCACTATCTGAGAACTAGCTACTGGTCTAATGTGAAAAAAACAAACAAAAACAAACTCAGGTATGGTGTGGTTTCTGTTGCTATCATTAGCTTTTTGAGGATTTTTTGGAAGCTAGTTTACAACGTTAGCAATGCTAATGGGAACACACCGTTTTGATAGTATAGCTAACACTAGCTAGCGGTTTAAAAATAGCAACCTAGTAACCCTCAGTTTATTAATAAAAATGATCCAGATGCTCATGCAGGACATCTGGTCACGTTAAGTCTAGATTATTCAGCTAGAACTTTTTCATTTTGCAAAATTATCAACGGATGAATTGAATCTGGCAAAAATTTTTACTTTTTACTTAAGTACATTTTAGAGCCTGTACCTTCTTACTTTTACTTGAGTAAAGGAGTTGAATCAGTGCTTTTACTTTTACGAGAGTATGTTTTTACACAAGTATCCATACTTTTACTTAAGTACAGAATGTGAATACTTTTGACACCTCTGGTTGAACCCAAGCAGCTCCTGCCCTTCACCGTCTCCAGCAGTCCTGCCTGCCTGCTTTGCTTACAATTGTCCTCCTGAGCAACCCCACCACAACATCGCAATCTTGTTTATGCCACTACAGAAGGCATTACTTGGACATATGCGCATTTTCTGCAGAGTCCAGGTTTAACCTTAAAATTTTATGGGGTAGCCTCTGGGAAAGAGCAGATAGTGCCTAAATTACAACTGAGCCCTGATAATGTCTGCGTGTGAGCAGGATTTGTCCTTCATTAATACAAAAACACATAAACCCCCTCCATGCCAACACATTCACGTTCGCTTCTCGGGCAAATCTTTCCTTTTTAATTGGTCCAGAAATTATAGATTTACACCCCGACGCAGTGCTCAACGACGAACACACACACACACACAGCGACGTCTTCCTGTCTTTCTGAGAACACTCAAAAGGCAATCTGAAATGCCGGTTGAAAATGTCCTCACAATGCAGACGTGTTCTCACTGCGACGGTTTTGAGGTTTGTCAACACAGAAACTTTCCATCACTTCAGAAAACAATAGGCTGATACTTGTGTTTATATCTTGAAGACTTATCCAACCCACTTCTTTCCTAACCTTACGTATATTAACTTTAAAGTCTATGTCTCCACAGCATGAATAATATATTCATCTCTTCTCTTTAATCTTTTGACAGTTCACTCGTCTCGGCGTATCTGGACATAGCAGACTGTCAGACAACACAGCGGATCACCTCAAAACCCTCACTTCTTCTTTTTCTCTTTCTAGATGATGCCTTCTTATTGATGGGCCTGAACATCGCGGACCTCTACCCTGACACCACGCGCTACATCACGTATGAGGGCTCCATCACCATCCCTCCCTGCTATGAAACGTCTACGTGGATACTCATCAACAAGCCGATCTATGTCACACAGATGCAGGTAAGCGAGTGCGGGCCGGGTGAACGCGATGCAGGAAAAACAGCAATGCATGCGTCGACCCGAGGTGGAAAGGTAATTTTAAATGTCCTTGTCGGTATGGGGCACACACATCTGAGAAATGCAAATTACGACTTCATAACCTGCAACTGAAAGCACCTATATTTTCCTAAGTGAGTTAGAGTGAGTAAGCCTCCCAAAACCCATCCAAGTGTTAAATGAAAGCCACATTTAACCTCCCAGTCGGATAAAGGTCTAAAAAAAATCTTTCGTCTGTCTCTTTTTCAGCTCATCCTCATGCATAAATAACAGTATATACGGATTGGCATCGATTTCCTGAAAAAAACAAATATGACTTTTGACAAATTTGTAGGACTTTCAAAGTTTAGTTTTGGAGGACTGACGATGGATTCTATCTCTAGTTGATTGACTCAATTTGAAGATGGACAAACACTTGGCAGTGCCTTTCACTGCAGAGACGTGGAGTTGAGGAGTTGGTGAACAGCTAGCAACCTGGGAAAGCAACCACGGCAATTCCCTTGATTTTGCATAACTGCAATCTTTGAAGCGAAACTGCTGTTTTTTTACAACCTGGACCTTATTTCTGGGATAAAACATAACTCTTTACTCACCCGTATAACTTTGGTGTCATGTAACAGGTAACTCCCAACTCAACGGGGAATAGCACTAGCATATCACAACAAAATATTGGTGAAATAAATGAGTTGCGCAGCACATAATGCGTTATTTAGAGGTTGCGTTTCAGCAGTCACTCCCACTATATGGATATACGTACATGGATCTAAATATCTTCCCAATGACACCAAAGTTATATGGGTTATATATCATATTTTATGCCAGACATAAGGTCCAGGTTGTAAAAAAAAAACAGTAGCTCCCCTTTAATAAATAGATAGAAACGATAGTTGAAGATTTAATTGAAGATTTGGGATGTTTTTTAAGATTTGTTGTTCCAGGCTGTTGGACTTTTTAGCTTTTTACCCTTAAGGACTATGGTACGGAAGCCATAAACGGCCATGTATTCTTACATTTTCCCGTGATAACGAGTTAATTTCCTTTGTTTTCCCGTGATAATGGGGTAATTTTCCCAAGATGTCGTGATAATAAAACTTTGTTTTCCCGAGATAACGATATAATTAATTCGTGATCTTGAGAAAACAAAACAATACTGTAGCTTCTTAGATTATCCTCACTAATGTGTCTATTGATTGAAAAGATATGTGACGCAGTTATCAATATGCTCCTGCTCCTCTGACATTGCTACACTGAATGATGTTTCCTGCAATGATTTAATATAGCCTACTACAATATCGTTTTGATTTCTCGAGATCATAAATTAATTATATCGTTATCACGGGAAAAATAAGTTTCGTTATCTCAAGATCTCGAATTAATTATATCGTTTTCTCGTTAAAACAAAGCTTCATTATCACGAGATCTCGAGAAAATTATCTCGGGAAAACGGAGGAAATAAAATGTATGAATGCATGGCCGTTTAGGGCTTCCGTACTATGGTCTATGGGGGTTGACTGACTTGTGGATCCAGCCTCAAGTGGCCATTCAGGGAACTGCAGTCTTCACATGGCTATATTTTACCCACAGAGTTCGGGTTAGCCAAACCATTATTCTAAGTCTTATTCACTGTTTAGTTAGGTTTAGATAAAAGAAAAAGGCATGATTGAGATTCAACTGAACCCACTCACATCATTACACAGTAATGAAATATTTATATGCCATTATCTTTGCTACAGAGGAGACCCTTTGAGGTCGGGTAGTCACTTGCTGCACACAGCTGTGAATGTAGGTGATAGCACATCCAGCATCATGTCCATGTAGTCGTAGAGCCACTGCTATAAATCCACTCATAAAGCTGTAGTGTGTCTTTCATGTCCCCGAAGAGCAGCTACAAAGATCAGATTCAGCCTCTTCAGACTGGGAGGCTCGGTGTCCAAACGCAGCACTCACCTGCACTGATGTGATGAGCTCCACACACCGTCTGCCGTTTACTCTCACTGCATTTACTACCGCTCCCACTCCCCTGTCTCCTCCTCTCACTTTTTTTTTTTTAAATCTCTCCGTCAATCCTTTCTCTTTCCCCCTTCTTATCTCCTGAGCCGCTTCTCCGCTACCTGTGACGTTCCTGGCCTTCCAGCTACAGTCATACCTCCTCAGTAATTCACACTGGCTTTCATTTGCGAAACGCTTTGATCATTGGTACCGACACGCTTTCATAATTGCGTGAAAAATTAACCGTAATGGATGTCAGTAGTCATTTTCAACACAAGTGAGAAACATTTGCTTTTCAGTCAAACTACCTGTTTGCGCCTGTTGTCATTTCACACAGGTGTTTAGCATTTTAAATTTTTTGTTGTTTGTGCGCTTCCCTATTGGGAGGCACGTCTTCCCACCAGTTACTTGTGTGTGATCTGACATCCTTCTTAGCATGCTGCACCAGTAGTCTGTGTTGTCTTAATTGGAGAGATACAACCACTGATTCCTCATTCTGTGTCTCCTTGCAGGTAGCTCTTTACTGTTTATTCATTGCTTTCTGGCTACACCTCTTGTAATGATTGTATTACAACGCAAGTCATGTTTTATTGAGAAAAATAGAAAAAGTGTGCCTCTGTAAGCCACCATTTAGTTTAGCGACAGACGTCATGAAAGTGTGGTTACCCGTTGAACTAAACCCCAACGTGCCCCCACAGATGCACTCCTTGCGCCTCCTCAGCCAGAACGAGCCCTACAAGATCTTCATGAGCATGAGCGACAACACCCGGCCCACCCAGCCTCTGCTGCAGCGCTGCATCCGAACCAACATCAACTTCAGCAAGCAGGGCCGCGACTGCCCCAACAACCGCGCCCTCCGCCCACAGTACAGAGGTGAGATGAGTGATAGCGGCGGAGAGAGGGAGCGGCGCTCTTATTTTTATATTATTAATATTAAGCCCGTCATGAAATATTCAGCTCCAGCAGAAATTAATGCCAAGTGTGATTTTTCCTTTTCCTTTTTACTCTTTCCATCCTTTTAAAGCTAATTAGGGCAGCTTTTGCATGTTCTTTTTGCCAAAAACTGTCAGGCTCATGGGTCCCACTTATTCATTTATAAATATCCTGGAAACTTTGAGTCAAATCCAGTGCTTTGCCGTTGGTAACAGTCAGTCCCATGATGCATTTCAATAGATGTTTTAACATTTTCATATAATTCAATGACCTCTAGACTTCAGACAGGTCTGCTTTAATAAATGCAAGCAGCTGTGTCAGCCGGGTTAGTACAGCGTGCTGCTTCAGGTATGACTAGGACAATAGTCACGGTGAATCACTTAGACACAGATGACAGCTGTGGCAGTGTTACAATGATTCACTTTGCAGCATTTCACAAATGGTAGCCCTTTGCAGACTGCAGACACATTCGTAAGGACCACCGCAGAATCCTTCAGAAGTCGGCACAGAGCTGTTGTCGTGGTAACTGGTCAAGTGCGAAGTTTCTTCAGTGAAACTTGGATGTAAATAAATTTGATATGGCTGAGAAGGGAAAAGTTGTTTGGATGTCGTAATGGGGCCTGTTTTCAACCAGTGGTTTGTGTTTACAATGGTCTTATGAAGGCTGGATATGAAGCCTGAAGTGGGCGAAGTCAGTGGCTGCCATGTTGGTCACACGTTACTCCACCCTCACTTGGATAATCCAAAAATAGGAGGTCATGCTGAGGCGGACTGAATGCAGCCTGGTTGTGTTATACCCACCGCTACTGCGTTAGCTCCACTGACAAACCTACTATGACGTCACCCGCTGGATTTCTGAAGAGCGAGCTTGAAGCCGGAAGTTGGTGTAGCCCGCTGTCGCCATGTTGGTTACTCCGCCCCGACTTGGACAAAAAGGGGCACGGCGGTCATGTTGGGGAGGACCGAATGAAGCCTGGTTGTTGAAACCATAGACATACATACATAGACGCCTCATTGAGCGCTGTTGTCTACTGGAGCGGCGTGCCTACAGGGCAGCCATCTTGGAACAGGGCCACTCGCTCCTACAGTGCATTACATCTATGGAGGAATGGTGTTTCTACACAATAAAAGTCATCATAAATCGCTCAGTTGAAGTCCGGCATCTTTTCTTTACAATCCTCTGATAACATTAAGTAAAATTTGTATTGGGGTAGTAAAACCATATATTTATCATAGCTGCATGTGTGACGTTTTTAACAGATCAATACGTTTGGAAATCGGTCCAAAATTCAGCGAATAATTCTACTTTGACATTGAGGAGTACCTCTTTCCTTCGTAGGTTCATGCACCGCTGCCTCTGTTACCCCTGTACCGAGATGGCGGCGCTTTAGGCACGTCCCTCCACAGTCGATGCGGCGTCTATATGTCTATGGTTGAAACATACCCACCTAACTCTTCACTACTGTGTTTAGCTTAGGCTACCAAGCTAGGCTAAGCGCTGTCTGAGGTGCTAGCAGGCAGCTAACGCGGTGGCCTCGTCTTTCGCTCCCCGTTTGATGCTACTTGTCCAACCTCACGTTACTTGAGGTAAGCTAACCTGAAGCTACACTACACTTGAAACAATGATTTGTGTTACTGACATTATACAACACACATTTGTCCAACATTTGAAAAACAAACAAACAAAAGAACAGTATTGTTGTAGATTTTGTTAACTTTTGTCTGCTAAATGGTAATTGAGAAATATTTACAGATAAGCCTGTAACCAAACAAGGACAATGTAACATGTAAAATATAACATCATGATTGTGGTGACAACACATACATTCCTTAACATATCTATTTGTCTGTGTAAAGTTTTCTTCTAGGTGATCTAGGTTCTAGGTTTGACATTTGGCAAAGATCTGGACTAAAAGGACTTCTTGTCCGTGAACACTTTGAGACTCGTCACTTTGTCTGTGATTCGTTATTACAGCCCATGTGTTAAGATTTGACTTTAATTTGTTAAACTATTGCTTGTACAGCAGTAACTGTAATTAGATCAGACTAAATATACTCAAAGCAAATGCTTTCAAGTTGTCGTTCATCAGTTTCCTGTCTTAGTAGACACGCAAACGTGTTTAGTTCATGAAAATATAACAGTTTACCATTATAACTGATTGATTTTGTGTCTGTCTGAAGACTGAAATCTGTGTAGGAGTATGTTCCTTTCACAAAATATCAAAATGTTTTGCACTTTTGTGGAGTAGGTAATACAGCAGAGGATCCGCATGTTGCATTTCATTGCCTTCATCCCAGACGAGCCTAAAGCACACACCACAGTGCAATATACATAAAATCTGCATTGGTTTTCCTTAAGCTGTGGGCCGCACTGAGGAGACGTGTTATTGTGCAGCGCTTCAAGGTTGAATCTGAAATATGTTTAGGTTAGTTTGTTCGAGTAAATGCAGCAGGAGTCAGCAGAAGGTGGTTGTTAAGCACGGAGACGCAGCTGATCATTAAAGCTGCCGACACATGCTCCTTTGTCAGCACTGACTTGAGAATAGAGAATAAAGTAGAGAGGAGGCAAAATGAAAAGTGAGACGCAAAATAAAAAAAATATATATGTGTGTGTGTGTGTCGTCTGTTTGTGCAAATGTAAACCGCCGTGTGTTAAAAATAATAATAATTTACGATAACAGACAGAGTCGCAGCGCTGTTGAAGTCAGACAGGTGTTCATTTCCTGGTGATGAGTCAAACAAAACAAGGATAACACAGATGCAATCGGACATATAAGATAAAAAGCCCTGCTGCCTTTGTTTTACCTTTGTTTTAGATACACTGTGCTTGAGGTTTCTTCTAGAAACCTGATCATTGACCAGGACATTTGAGGGATCTGCCACGTATTTGAAAGTGCTGCTTTTATAACCCAATCCTAAACCTACACACATTTATTTGTTTTCTGCACCCAACCAGAAATGAAGCAGCACAAAATGAAAAGAAACAAAAAACAAGTGAGACTCAAGCTGCACATCCACCACGGCAAAAGTTGAAGGTTCGACATTTATTGGTCTGCGCTGCCCCTTCATATAAGCCGTGGTCAGCGCCACTTCTAAGAATTTGAGAAAGGAATGTGCAATTTTATGACTATTTCCTCTCCTGCCTTGAGACCGGGCTGCCTTTCAAACATATTGCACGGGGACAATGTTTTTCTCTCCAGACGTGGCCGTGAATCAGTTGATTAAATGTCGTGACCGTTTTTCATGAACTGCCGTGAGACTGATACGTTTGGTTACGGGTCAACCCACGAAGGCATGTGTCTGTGGATACAATCTAAACCCTATGGAGCGTCTGTTGTATATGAGAGCTTTAGATAGAGTACGCTGCTCACCTTTGTCAGGTTCTTGCGCATCAGGTTGCCACACTGGGGTCAGATGTTACACGCCGTGTCGTCCTTTCCATCAAGGCGTAGAAGGACTGGAGACCCTGATTATTGAGGGTGACCAGTTCCTCGGCAGGCTTGTACGCCCGTAAACTCCGGACGGACCCTCCCGTCCTCTATATTTATTTAATTTTTTTTCTGTTAGCTGCAAGCAATGTCGAGGTCATTTCATTGTGTTGTGTGAGAATGATGAATATCCAGTGTCGGGCCAAAGCATTACCGCGATAAGTTTGGAATAAAATCTGATAGACTGATATACAGCCGAAACATGGAAGAATGTAATAACCGGCTAGACGCTCATCTTAAAGCCCGCTGCTTCAAAAAGACTGAAAACACACTTGCAGTGCAATAATAAATCACAGTGGAAAAAATGAATGGATTTATCTTTTGGCTGAAGTCGTCTCTTTCGTCATCTGAAGTTTATTCACGATTCTTTTTCATCACTTATGAAGTTTATTCTTCTCGTGCTCGTCCCCTTTGACTCCCTTTGTGTTTCCTGTCCTAGCTCTGATTCGTTTTGTTGGTAGGAGCAGCGTGTTTGGGCCTTGAGGCGCCAACCTGACCTCAGTCTGTAGCCAATGACCAGTCAATCTGCTCATACGTTCTTTGGCAGCATGGTTATAAATCTTTTCCTTAGCCTCCCACATTTTCCCACTCCCGTATTATAAATGAGCTCGGAATTAAAAAGAAAATCAAATTATTCTTCAAAACCAACCTTTCAAATAATGCCCAGTCATATTTCAAGGAGAACATTGTAACCTTCATCGTGTGTTTTCCTCCTCCACCTCCCCTTTGTGGGTAATATTTCTAAAAATCTAATACCTGGGTATGCTTTTGCCGAGAGTGTGTGTGTGGGGGGGGGGATTAGTTCTCCTGGCACACTCATTGCTCATTGGGGCACACTTTGTTTTATTGAAAGGTGCTTTGAAGGGCAGACCATAGAAAATGCAGACTGATTTAATGCACTTATGCATAATACAGTGCTGGAGCTTATGTTATGTAGGTTTTAATCATGCAATAAAATCAGTGGAGCTTCTGATTGATCCCAGAGTCGTTTTACGGCAGAGCAGCCACTCCAAACATACAGACAGAGTGTCAAAAGGAAGTGTCTGAATCAGTCTGTGTGGCCCCTGCAGAGCCTTTTGGTCGGGGCGTAATAGTCCAAGAATGTTCTTTGCTTCTATACCTTTTCCTTCACACTTTTCCTTAAAGGGGAATTACAATTTTTCTACAACCTGGACCTTATTTCTGGCATAAAATGCAAACACTTACTCACCCGCATAACTTTGGTGTCAACTTTGGAGTCGTTCAGAAGATATTTAGATCCAACGGAGCTCCGCGTATATCCATATAGTGGGAGTGACTGGGGCAAACAAGCCTTTACATAATGCATCATCTGCCACGAAACTCGTTCATTTCACCAATATTTTGTCATGATACGCTAGTGCTATTCCCCGTTGAGTCCAGAGTTACCTGTTATGTATTTGTGGAAGTGCAGCGCTTTGTTGTTCTTTGGCCAGCTGTTCCTCTCTCTGCCTCCGAATCCTCTTTTCAATGAGCTCCTCATCCGTACGCCCGGGCTCAAAACATTGAGGACATCCTTCATAAACAAAGTCCACAACCTCAGAATTGGAAAAATATTCAGCCATGTTGCAAAAAACTAGCAGTAGCAAATTACAGGTAAACAGGGCGACCGTCGCGGCGCTCAGATCATCCAAATCAGAAGTTAGTAGGTCAATCTACAGAACCCAGACGAGGATAACAAGTAACTCTGGACTCAGCAGAGAATAGCACTAGCGTATTGTAACAAAATATTGGTGAAATGTATGAGTTTCGCGGCAGATAATGCGTTATTTGGAGGCTGGGTTTCAGTGCCCCATTCACTCCCACTATATGGATATACACAGATCTAAATATCTTCCAAACGACTCCAAATGACCTTAAAGTTATACGGGTGAGTAAACGATTGGATTTTATACCAGAAATAAGGTCCAGGTTGTAAAAAACAGTAATTCCCCTTTAACCAGCATTGAGACATGAAAAGCCAAATGTAGCAATGCCTCATGCCATGATGAAACCACTATGGTCCAATGGCAGGCTACATGAAGTGCACCAAGCATGCTATATAAAGCCCCCGGTCCCATGAAGAGTGTTATTCTATCACATTATTCTCTTTTATCTAGTCAAATGAATCAATGGTGTTCTTCAAGTATACAGTAACAGTGGCAATGAGGACATAATCAGCTAATCAGCTGTCGTGTCACTGTGTGGGAATCGTAGCCAAGGGCTTGAATACAAATGCTCCTGCTGCAAGGAACTGTGGCTTCTCCTTTCCTTTCCTGTGATGCTGAAGGAGCCAAGAAAGGAAGAGAGTTAGAGAGAGATTTTACAGAATTTAGAGAATTTGATCAGCTCTCATCACTTCTCTGGATCATTTCACTGAGTAAGAAGCAAAACAAACTATTTGACTACAACCCTGTTCTCAACATTTTATCAAACATCCTGCGTGGATATGTCTGTCTTCAGTGTACACTTTGCTTTTTTACCCAGTTCATACAAGATGCAAGAAGTGACCAAAAGTGTAAATGCAGTTTGATCAAATCTGATTTTTCTGACTGAAATGGTTTTGGTCGTTCTGTTACGTTTCCCGATGGCTAGATCTCCAAGATGTTCGCAAAGCATCTTCATGTTAATGGCTTTTTTAACTTACGAGTCATTTATACTTGTGTGCTTTTCAGTCTGGCTCGCCCTGTAAAAACGCCACCAAACACGAGTTGGCGCTGTGTCACGTTCGCCAGTTGGGTTCATTTTTGTTTCTACTTCCTGCTTCACTTTCATCAATGAAGAGTGAAACTTTTGCTAACATTTCAATGAATGACGATTCATATTTGTTTCTCTGAACCTCCATCTTAATGTATATAAAATAATCACGTTGAAAATTGCTGAGATTGAGAAGCAGCTGGAAATACTAAAGCGGAAACACATTACTCCATGCGAACCAGTCACCGCTCTCCCGGCCTTTGCAAAAGTTCAGTTTCTGTGGAGGTGCACATCAGGCTACGACGCTAGGGTCTGCATGTGCTTGGCACTCTCGCCGTAGTTTCTGCACCAAACTTGACGCACAAGTCTAAACTGCCTGTTATGCAGACGATGAATCCTTTTATGTTCCGGTAAAGAAACTTCTGCCGTTACAGCAAACTTTCGGTTTACTTTCACATTTGTGACCCATCTTGGCTTTGGAATATAACGTCGTAATATTTGTTCTTGTTCTGGGCCAGTGCTTTAGTCCATGTGCAGCCACTTCTAAATGTTACCGGGACTTTTCCGGTTGTATCTAGTGCTCTCACCAGCAGTCCTTAACCTCTCCTGTCCCTTCATAATGGCGCTTCCTGTTCTCGTTGGCGTTACAGGTCGCTTACTTCTTAGTTCTTGCAAAAGTGTATGCGCTAACACCGGCCCTTCACCACACGGCAAAGTCTGTTTTAATCAGAGGGACCCACTGAGTTTGTTGAATATATTTATGTTGTGAAAATTATAGAGTGAGATTCATAGTTACTTGCCGATACTGACCGCTTCATACACAAACCAAAAAATGAATAAGTGGGCGTAGCAGAACTTATTTCTTTCCAGATAAAACGCGGTTGTAGGGTGCATTTCTATGACTATAAAGTAGATTTTATCAACTTTAATGATAAAATGGAGAATACTGTATTAGCAGATGGTAGACCAAAACTAAATAAAAAGTACTATTACCCACAAATTCTAATAAGATCTGAATATACAGACAAACAGTGAGGGCTTCTTTTGTACTAGCTCCTATTTTCACACTAATAGTCATAGCGCATCATTTTATCAGTTTAGTATCAGCAAACTGCAAATTAAGCACCACTAAAACAGGAGCGTGTTCCTCTGATGGTGAAAAACCTTTTACATTTCATGTGTGCCCCCAAGATCTTACTTTATTTTATTTTATTATTATTATTATTTATTTATTTGCGGCTTAATATGGTGCTCCCCTTTCCCATTGTGCAGTGCATTGTGGGAATTTAATGTCCAAAAGCACACTCAAACATTGATCTGGTTTAGTCTGCGCGCTGACAGCTCTGCGTATACATAATTTCATCACTTCTCCGCTGTGAATGCACCGCATGCTCATAACCTCTAAGAGTTGGTAAACAGTGTGGAACTAGGACAGCCTCGTAGAGTTATTGCTCCTCCATCCTTCTCGCCTCTCATTATCCTTTCTCCGTGCACACATTCGGGTTCTTGCTTGTCTTTCGCCTCGCAACTTCTGAAACCTGAGGCACCCCTTTGTCCTGTTTTTATTCCACACTGCTTACACTTTCTGTACTAATTATCTCCTTTCCTCCTCCTCTTCTCTGTTCTCTCTTGTCTTCTCTTCTGCCTCAGTTAATCAGTGGCTCCTGAAGTAGAGGACAACAAAAAAGGAGTGAAGCTGCTGCGCTACAAGAAGCCAGGCAGGAATCGCTCATGCCTATTTCACACTGCCGAACCTTGCTGGCCTGAACTAGCAGGAAATGAACTGAGTTGCACTTCACCACGGACAGCTTGACTAAACCGATACCAGCTAAGCTCTACTGACCGAACTCTAAACTCTAAACGACGCGCGGGCCTGTCCATCCACAATGTAACACAACTCATCGGAGCCGGCGCAGATTGGTCCAAAGTGTGAAATAGACCACAAGGACTCTGATGTCTTTCACAATTTGCTGTGTTTCTGTTTGTCGTTTGAAGTCACAAAGACTGGAGATGTAAAGATTAGATCATTTTATGTCGAATGGATGTTATCTAAAGATGAAAAAGACTACAGTACGTGATGTTTATCTTCGATCATCACTCGTCTACATAAGAAGGAAGTTATAAAAACTGTTGTCCGCTCGCTGGAGGAATTATTACATATCCACTGATGATCTGGACTCAGCGGTGGTACGATGATTTGAGAGATAAAAATATGTTGGTCCTGATATCCTGTCCGTAACTAAATAAGGCCAGTTTATTTATTTATTTATTTGTTTATTTATTTTGTGAATTTCAATCTACATAACTCAAGGGGGGGGGGGAGAAACAGAGGGAGAGAGACTATAACTCTGACATTTTGCAGACTTCAACAGATGGAATCCCTGCAGATCCAAATCAGAGGGGTCTCTCACTTTGCATGATTTTGGAATATTTCACTCGTCTTCGTGGTATTTAATTAAAACGTGGTGACACAGTTCGCCTCGCATCGGGTCTCTTTTCCGCAGCAACATGAAGCGCAGAGCTCTAATTTATGACTCCGCAGGTATTTCTGGTGCACGCGGACATTCTGACCACTTGGTAAATTCCTACCCCTGAAGTCCGACTGGGAAAAGACGGGGCACATCTGTCAAGCTTTGGGTTTCTGTAAAGCTGAAAAAAAAAAAAAAAAAATGTTGAATACTGTGGAGGGAAATTAAAAATATAATTTAAAAAAAAAAAAAAACTGGAATGTCCCTGGAATGGGGATGTTGTTGAAGATCCACCAAGTCATGGACGGAAGGACGGCGGGGCGGATGGATGGGTTGATAAAACATTACAGGAGTGGAGATAATAAACCTAATGATTTTTAGGAGTATTCAGTCAATATGGCAGCTGCCAGTCTTTTTGTGCTGCTGCTTCTGTCATCACTAAATCATTAAATACCAACAAAGCTAACAAAAAATATTAGCTAAATTTGTTTGTTGGTCATCATTCTACCTAAACAGAAAATTTAAAGGTGTTTTTTTTTTTACAACCTGGACCTTATTTCTGGCATAAAATACGATTGTTTACTCACCCATACAACTGTGGTATCATTTGGTGTCGTTTGGAAGATATTTAGATCTGCGTATATTCATATAGTGGGAGTGAATGGGGCACTGAAATGCAGTGTCTAAATAACGCATTATTTGCCACGAAACTTGTTAATTTCACCAATATTTTACTCTATGATATGCTATGTCCCGTCAGCTGAGCAGCTATGGTTGCTATGCTAGCTAGCTTTAGCTTATTGCTAGCTACTCTCATTTCAGACGTGAAATCTTCAGTTGTCTGCTAAAAATCTGAAAATATTTTTGTCTCAAAAAACCACCAAGAGATTGGTCAGTTGTTAATATTACTCCATTAAACTTAGACTTGACATTACTCCAAGTGCATAGTGTCACATGTAAGTGAAAGCTTGACAGATGTTGCATAAGTAACTCAAGGTTAGGCTGATGTGCACTTTTTGGGAAGAAATTGTTGGTTTAGATTTAACAACAGAAACATTACAAATTGCTGTTCTAGATAGTCAGAGGCGACAAAGTAGTAAAACGTCCTCCAGGTGTCATTTGAAGAGAACATTGATGTGAATATTACGCTAAGATGCTAAATATTAGTGTCTGAAATATTAAGATGCTCTGTGGAGTTTTCTTGTTCGCAAAACTGGAATTCATAGAGAAATTGCTCAACAAGTCCAAAACTCTACACAACACCTTTTATCAGTTTTTCAGATACCGTTTTTTACGTGATGGTCTTCATGGGTCGACCCACCGCCCGACCAGACCAGATGAAGATCCTGCTTGGATCCAATCAGGAGATGGACACACTGTAACACAGACCTGATTCTCCAAATGTGACTGCTTGACTTCGATTCTTCGGTCAAGACCCATGAGGACGGCTAATCCACAGTCTGTATGTGGAATTTCAAAGTGACAGTTTAAGTTTGTATTAAGGGTGCATGTAAGGATTGAACATTGGATTAATACCAACACAAGTGGTCGGTAGCTTGTTGAATAGTTATTTTTTTGTTTTGTTTTTTTCTGTTTGCTGTGATGTTGTATCTCATGAAGGAAACAAGGCCGGGTCCGTCTGTTCCATTTCATTTTCAAAATGTAACTGTAATAAAACAAAGGATGTGTAAAAGCGATGGAGACTGGTGTCACCACATTCATCTCAGACGAAATTCACAATTACAAAAATTCTGTTATTTATTTTGAGGTCACCTGAATTGAACATGAGGTGTACTTCGAGTGGTACTGTAAATATAATTTAGTTTTTTGCCAGATTACAGTGGAGAAAATAATAGTAACCAAAGATTTGGTTGGAATCCTAAACAACAATAATATAAATTCGACCCTAGGAAACAGGAAATACATACAAGTACACCTCACGTATCAGCTGCTCACGTTTTTTATTTGGCCGTTATTTAGTGATAGAGACGAGTATGCAGGAACTCTTTGGCCTCACCTTTCCAGCGATTACTCTTACTCTTGCATGTCAGAATGAAACAAATCCTGCATAGAGGACAAAATTAACACTTCTGTCTCAAACTGCTTTAGAAAATAAAGATTTAGCTGCTTTGTGTTTGCTTTTTAACATGTTTTACAGTATTTCTGAAAGACAGATGCCCAGAAAGTTGGCTTTCTCCAACACCACTTCTATATAGCTGTGGCTCTCCTAAGATGAGATCAATAGCTGTATTGTGAGTCAGACTGTGTCCGCGGCACCAACTTTTCTCTGTAGGCTGACTCTGCATCAGTGCTCAGAACCACAGTGAATCAGTGGGGCGTCTTCTTTGTACTTTATGATTGCGTTGATTTTTCATGCAGGTGCTCAGTCATAGGTGTCCAGTCGAAGAGCAGGGAAGTTTGGCCTGCTGGCTTCACTGGAGTTATAGTAACCTGAGAAGTAAATAGCACTGACAATCTTGTGACAATTCATGGTTCTGCTGGGAAACTTTTGGACCTGGCATTCACGTGGATGTTACTTAGACATGTAGCATGCATCTAGACCAGACCAGGCACCCCCACTCCATAGCAATGACACTCCCCAGCAGGATGCCTCTTGACACAGGCATACATAATATGGCTCAGAAACAACTAAAACAAAAGACATGAAAAACTGCACAAGGTGTTGACCTGGCCTCCAAATTCACTAGATCCCAAAGTGATCAAATATCTGTGGTATGGTCCACAGAGGCCCCTTCCCCGAAGGCCCCCACTAACAACTTTCTGTTGCCTGTGGTCATAATGTTATGCTCAGTTGGTGTATGCTAATTGATGGAGTGGAGTTACCAGCCTGTATAGGTCAGATGAGATCACACATCCCCTTTGATCTTAAAATGTTTTAAGAGTGCTCAGGCTACAAAACTTAGTCCGCTCAAAATCAAAGTGTGAAAAAATTCCGACTTCAACACTGTTGTTCTTAGCTCAAGGCCACATCTGCTCGCGTATATAAAAGCAGCAGCAGCAGCAGCAGCTTTTGTCTATGTTACATAAGAATGTTCCATTGCACCAGGTGAGGCCTTGCAAGGCTACCAGCATAAACCCAACGGAAAACCCACGTTATGTAAGTGATCACCCCGGTACCCAACCGGCTGAGTCACACTCAGTTTGGTTACGGCACAGAATCTGTGGATCGCTACAAGAAGTTTGACAGCGTGACATAACGGACCAAAGCGTATATGCGATATAAAAGGAAACATACAGCATGGACTTAGAGGATAGGAACGTAATATCTGATCAGCGTTGAAGCAAATCGCTGTAAAACCTTGAAACGGGGCATTAGGCCTGAGATGTTCCTTATTATGCTGTTGAGAGATGCTGATGGGTTGTCAGGATGCTGGTTCCAACTACCAACTGAAGTAAATAATACATCCAAGTTCAGCTTTCAAGCTGCGTTGAAGACATTTCTCTCTGTCAGACAGCTGGATGCCAAGATGATATGAAAGGAGTACATTGTCTTTGCTGCTGTTCTTGATTGACATGGATTCAAAAGGTACTGAGCTGCACTAGGAACTCTCATATAATTTGGTGGAAAACAATTAATTGCGCAGCATTTGTAATTTACTAAGCATAACAAAATCATTTTTCTTCTTTTCTTGACTATAGTGGAACATTGCGAGTTCCCACCTTTAAGATAGTGCCAGCACCAGGCTTATAAAGGCTATTTTGTTGTCGAGATAAGAGTAACAGATCATCTTTACAACTTAACATCAGATCAGATATAATCTGCCCATCGTCTGGAGCAGGCTGACTGTTCCAGACGATCCCATTATATCTGATAGCCAGGAATCATTTCAGTGGATGTCGTAAATGATGAGGAACAAACTTAGGCCCCAGTCAATCATACGGTTTTGTTCCTTAACCTTAAATTATGCCCATATCTAAAGGGGCATCCCACAAATTTTATAGGTAACGCTTTATAGGTTCAGTTACTCGTCACAGTTTATGCTCAGTCTGGGGAAAGGCACACATGCTCGTACGTTTACAAACCACCGAACAGGCTGAGTGCCAGTGAATCTCAAAATAACGTATACAGTATGGCGATTTGCAGATATGTCAGTGTTCACAAATTCATTGATTCGTTTTATTTGGCACAAAAAATACGATAAAAACACAACAACAATAATAACACAGAAAGTACATTAACAATATGCGGTTAAAGAAAGAAAAAGCATAAAGGCATGCCAGGGAAACCCCAAAAACCCTCAAGGGGCTGGAATAGGAGGGTTCCCCAAAAGAACATTTAAACTTTAACTGAAGAAAAGCAATCAGTAATCAGAGAGAGGACTCTCAGCTAGGAGACTGGGGTTTGTGTCCTTCCTCGGGCTGTTCATTTATTTTCACATAGCTGACTTAATCAAAAAAAAAAAAAGAAGAAAAGATCAGGGTTTGAGTTAAAACAGAAGGTTAAAGTTTAAATTAACGTTGGAACGCAAACTCATCCCATCTGTGGACTTACTTGGAATGCCTCAAATGCTTTTATGTAATTATTTTTTGACCCCTCAATCAATTAACATGGTAATTGCTGAACTGGAGACGAATGGAGACCAAGATGGAAGTTAAAACAAACATATAGTTGATTCAGAAAACGAAAAGATACAAATTAAAAGCTAATAATAAAATACGAAGAAAAGGATCCATTAAATGTGCTTTAGAAGAAACGAATGAAATAAAAATTCAAGAATGTCATGGTTAAAAAAAAATGCTGAAATAATCCTAAAATATGAGCCACAAGAGTGTGAAGACTCATTTTCACAAAAATATTCATTAAAAACTGAGCAGTGATTAGAAGAAAAGTCGGGCTGTTTTCTAGACGGGAAGAGCAAAATTAAAACATTGTTCTCTTGTCTTAAACGTTTCCGCAGATGAGGAATGGTGTCGACGGATAAATAGAGGTGGCAGAGACTCGCAAAGGAGCTGACATGTACGCGTCCCCCATTTCAAAATGTCAGAAAAGTTGATTTGTTGAATTCCTGTGACAGATTTAGTATTAAGCGTCAAAGTTGTGAATGGATTAAGCAATCGCTTTATATGGATTTTGTCACATTTGCTAGAGCCGGGCTCTGCCTCTGCCGTCTTTGTGCTCTCCTTGTCCGACTGTTGGCCTTGCCAGTGTACAGACATTAGTCAATGCGGTGGTGCTGCAAGATTTCTCAGCTAAGACTTTGTGTTTAAAGGGGAACTACCATTTTTTACAGCCCGGACCTTATTTCTGGCATAAAATACGATCATTTATTCACCCATATAACTTGTGAATAGATACGGATAACTCCGGACTCAAGCCCAGACCAGTTTTGGACAGATTTGCGGCAGATTTCGGTGCCCCATTCACTCCCATTATATGGTATACGTGGATCTAAATATCATCTGAATGACTCCAAATGACACCAAAGTTATATGGGTGAGTAAACGGTCATATTTTACGCCAGAAATAAAGTCCAGGTTGTAGAAAAAAAAAACAGTAATTCCCCAACGATGGTACGTACAAGCTCCAGAACTTTCCACATTATCCATCACTTCGCCATCTCTAGCAACAGAATTGGTGGCATCATACGGCATTGAACGTTATCTGAGGTCATCTCTGGAGGCCAAGCTGCAATCGCATTATCCATATCTGTAATTCTGTATATATTTGGGCAAACGAGAAGTCTAACAATACGGCGTATTTTAATTAAATCATTTTTAAAAGAATCATTCGGAGAGTTCGCTTTTGATTCCAACTCTGTTTAAACACAAAAATTATCCACCAGGGAAACCAGAAATATTCTTCAAAGGCTCCCGCACAGATGAAAATGTATTCCATCAATCTATACATATCCAACTGATTGGTTATACACACCATGCTCCTGCAAAATGATGAATGGTGATTCTTTGAATGATAGAGTTTTGTTCTGTCGGGGTAATTTCAACATTAAGAGATAACGGAGATTGTCCTGGAGAAGCTACACTGTATTTGACCCAGATCCTCTCCTGATGTGCGTGGCGTTGTTTCTTTTTTTTTTTTTTTTGCACAGACACGGAGCAACGTGATTTGTCTGCAAATTCAACTCACAAGGCGTTCCTTATCAAATATTTATCCTCATTTTGGATTCAGAGCTGTAAGTGCGAAGCGGAGTCTGTGCGCCGTCCTGTTTTCCTACGCTTGTGTGTGTGCGCGTACACATCCATCCATCCAGCTCTGGGCTGGGCTGTATTTTGTCAGATTAAAGAGGGTCTGATGCTGAGTGTTAAGCAGCCTGCTGTCTGGTTTGGTTTCAGTGTCTGTCACAGTAGTAGCCATGGGAATATCACACCCTGCTCTGGCCTCAGGTTAGGAGCATGCTGCTCCACCATTTAGTTCGCCAGCTCTCTGCCTCTGTCTCTCTGTCACACTCGCTCTCTGGCACTCGTTCACTCCGTCTGCATCTTTCCTCCGCTGCATCTCTTTGGCGCCTTCGTCTTGACACAATACGACGCAGAAGCGATGAGCAATAATGTAAATGCCAGTCTCCTCTTTTCGCAGTGAAGCCAAACACGAGCAGTCATGTCTGCTTTCTAGTGCTTTTGCTATGGTTTGCTCTCTTTTTAAAGATTCATCTGGTTCCCTTTGTTTTATTTAAAGGGAACTACTATTTTTTACAACCAGGAGCTTATTTCTGGCATAAAATGTGATTGTTTACTCACCCATATAACTTTGGTGTAATTTGAAGTTGTTCGGAAAATATTTAGATCCGCATATATCCATATAATTGAAGTGAATGGGGCACCGAAACTTAGCCTCTCCCAAACTATTGCCACAAAGTTGGACACAAACCATATCCTGTAGCGGCACGTGCTCCCTTAAAGGGGAATTACTGTTTTCTTTTTACAACCTGGACCTTATTTCTGGCATAAAATACCATAATTTACTCACCCATATAACTTTGGTGTCATTTGGAGTCATTCGGACAATATTTAGATCCATGTATATCCATATAGTGGGAGTGAATGGGGCACCGAAACGCAGCCTCTAAATAACGCATTATCTGGCGCGACACTCGTTCATTTCACCAATATTTTGTTATGATACACTAATACTATTGCCCGTTGAGTCCGGAGTGTAGTGGTTTGTTGTTCTTTGGCCAGCTGTTCCTCTCCTCCTTTCAACAAGCTCCTCATTCGTATACTCTGGCTCCAGGTTAGAAGTTAGTAGGTCAATCTACAGACCCAGAATGATGATAACAGGTAACTTCGGACTCAACGGGGAATAGCACTAGAGTATCATAACAAAATATTGGTGAAATGAACGAGATTCTCAGCAGATAATGTGTTATTTAGAGGCTGCGTTTCGGTGCCCCATTCACTCCCACTATATGGATATACGTAGATTTAAATATCATCCGAATGACTCCAAATGACATCAAGGTTATATGAGTGAGTACATGATGGTATTTTATGCCAGAAATAGGGTCCAGGTTGTAAAAAAACGGTAGTTCCCCTTTAAGGGCGCACGTGCCGCTACAGGAGGTGGTTTGTTTCCAACTTTGTGGCAATAGTTTGGGAGATCTTAAAAAATCAATCTCCTCGGACACATCATTTCACACCCGTTGGGTCCTGGCTGACGGCAAGCTCCCTCATCCCTTCTCATTTTCAGCTGGGCCCCTGCAACGGCCAGTAGACCTCTAGCCCTCAAGGTGTCATGTTTTCAGTTCGGTTTCCTGTTTTGTTTTAAGTTCTGGTTTTCCATGTTGTCTGTCATGTCCTTTGTTTCTGTCATGGTTTCTGTTGGCTTCTGTCATGTCTCCTGTTATGTCTTTCGTCTTTTTGTCTTGTCTTTTCACAGTCACTGTTTTGTTCTGTCATGGTTTAGTTTCTTGTGTTTTTGTTGTATCTTAAGTTCTGGTTTTTCATGGTCATGGTTTAGGGTTTAGTTTTTCTGTTTCCTGTTTTATTTTGTTAAGTTCTTTGATTTCCTGTTTGTCACGGCTGTGTTTTCCTTTTGATTATATAATTGGTTTCACCTTGTGTTAATTCTTGATTTGCTTCACCTGTGTCGCGTCATTCTGTCACCGTTCTGTCCAGGGGGAATGGTAGGACCCAAATGCGGGGCAAAAAGCGGAGAAACTGCCCGTCACTACTTGTTTGATTCCATGCCATAGTGTTTTTGGTTTTTTTGGAAATCCAGCAACCTAACCTAAGCCGCTTTTTATCCCGCATTTGGGCCCTACCATTCCCCCTGGACAGAACCGTGACACAAAGCATCTCAAAGTATGTGCCCATAAGTCTTGCAACTGACTTACTGTTCAAACAGGTGAAAGGGCTGTTACAGTAAAAGCATGTAAAATAGTCTCTGTGTCTTTAAAAGATGAGATGATATTCCTCAGGTGTTAAGAACTAAGCTTAGTAACGTGGGGACTCATCTAATCTCTTGCCTGATGCTGGGGCTGCGACATCAATGACCGATGTCTTTAATTCCCTCGTGGGACATGTTCAGCAGTCCTATTGATGCCGTGGCATCCACATACTTCTGGGCACACTAGTCTTCCTCGCTCACACACAAGCACAGTCGCTTCCTCATCTCTTCTCCACCTACACTCCTCTTCCTCACTCGCTCCCTAGAGTTCCCCCCACACATCCTGGGATTCACACAAACACACACCTGCTTTCCCTCCTCTCTCACCTATTTTTTTTTTCTTTTTTGCTGTCAGGACAAAATCATCACAACCCCCTTCCATTGCCGCTCCTTTCAGCCTTCTACCTTTCCTTCTTTCATCTCGTTAATCTCGTTTTTTTGTCATTTCCATCCTCCTCCTTTCACACACTCTCTCTCTCTCTCTCTCTAATAAGAATTCAGTGGCGGTACCATCTGATTCTACAGCCTCACCCCTTCAACACACGCACCCATCACCCACCTCCCCCTCCATCTCACTCCAGCCTGCCATTGTATCCTAGCAACCTAACTTTACTAGTAGTAGTAAAATCCCTGGCATCTCCTTTTGAGCACACATGAATAATCGGCCCCCGCCGCATCTGAATTCTTCGCGTGTCAATAAATATCTGTCGTGCTCGAGCAGCTTGAAGATTATCTGCTTTGCTTGCGAGAAGTTTTATTTTTTTCAAATCACACCATCTATTAATTATTTACGTACGAACACATCTACTATGAATGATCCACGCTCTGAAGCAGGCAGCGACAACAGCATGTTCCCTTGAATTACAGCGCCTCAACCAGGCCAAACGGCGCTACCAGATTTAGAACACCTAATCCCGCCTCCAGCTTGCCACAGAATAATATCTGTGGATTCTGTCTGTGCAAAAAAGAAATGCTGAGCTTTAATTGCCGCAAATGGCTTCCGACTGAGACGAACGGTAATTCAGTGAAAGCTCGGTGGGTGTGTGAAGATGCATCACCGCTGCATCATCGCGCTTTCAGTGTGTTTAGGATCGTTTGAGGCGTTTTTGGAGTAACCTTAAAACCCCCGTGTGAATAAGTGTCTTAATGCCACAGAAACCAAATCAGCTCTCTTATTGTGTATGAAAATGTCGCATGCATTTGCCAATTAAGTTTTACTCTCATTTAAAAGGCGATTAACTGCCATTAACTTGTTAGGCCTCAACTGATGCCCGATACTTTAACTCTTTAAACGTTGCGGGGCTGTTCACTAACCACAGGCACTGAGATATCTGTCGGATTAATACGTGAAAACAAAGCAGCGGAGGGGATTAAATGATATCAAAGTGAAACCAGGCTTCAGTTTCCCGTTGTCTGAGATATCATTAAGAAATGACGGCGGGTAAGTCAAGGCAGCTAAGCCGAAGGAGGGTTTAACTGAGACAGGAGTAGTGGAGCATCGTTCCGCTGCTCACAAACGGATCATCAGAGACAAACCTCACCTGACATTTTATCACCAAAGCCAAAGTGGTTTTAGGAGTGCTGTGGAAAGATGAAGTTCAAATTGAGGTCTTTGGCCACAAACCCCAAACCTAGGTTTGAAGGGGAAAATGGAAGTAGGATTTGATGAAACAGACATCGTAATTGCTGTGGGATTTTACTGTAACAGGAAGGGGTTTGAAGAAACATCTGTAAGGTCCTCTGGTGTCCTGTGGATGTTGTTAGTGGGGGCCTTTGGGTCTTATGGGAGGGGAGTTGTGGATCATCCCACAGATACTTGATCAGTTTGGGATCTAGTGAATTTGGAGGCCAGGTCAACACCTTGTTTATTGAGTTGTTCCTAAACCTTTTTTGTGTGTGTTCCTGTGTCGGGCTGCATCCTGCTGGAGATAGCTGCTGCTATCAAGGAGTGTCATTGCTGTGGGGTGATGGGGTGCCTGGACCGGTCTAGGTGGGTGCTACATGTCTAAGTAACATCCACATGAATGCCAGGTCTAAAAGTTTCCCAGC
Organism: Planiliza haematocheilus; assembly: GCA_005024645.1. Taxonomy (NCBI): domain Eukaryota; kingdom Metazoa; phylum Chordata; class Actinopteri; order Mugiliformes; family Mugilidae; genus Planiliza; species Planiliza haematocheilus. The sequence goes on from SRSE01001373.1 coordinate 3,749,271, forward strand.
AGAACATTGCATTGGCACAAGATGGTCAATGTTATGTACTTCTCCTGACAGTGGTCATAATGTTGTGGCTTTTGGTGGTCCTCTGTCTGAATTGTTCCAATTTAATATCTTTGCTAATAGTTAAAAGAAACACCAGCACTTTAGTGAAAGAACCGTCCTCTACAACGTCAACTTCCGTTCGGTACCAGGAACACTTTCTTAACTGCATCTTCACACCGTAACCCCAAAAAGGAACTAGAAACCCCTGTTGCTGGTTAAATCTTTTTTTTTTTTAACCTGCATCTTCAGTGGAGACAGGCAGAGAAGATAGATGATACATGCCACATATGCACCATCTGCTGGTTTTTCCAGCAGAAATTAGAGCACTCACCTGTTGCCGCCTGGAACTGTCTGCAGGCTGAACACCGCTCTCATTAGAACATCCCACTCCGTCAGCTGGACATGCCTGTGATGGGAATGCACCGTGGCTGTGATGACAGGTAAATAATGAGCATCAGGCCAAGAATATCCCAGTCCTTGGGGGCTTCTTTTGAAACCAGATTTGGGGATTTTAATGTAGATAGATAGGTAGATAGTAGGTACATAGATACCCAAGATAATACAACCATAAAGAGGCAACAGAACAAACTCTTTTTAATTGCAGGCGATCAGTATCAATTGAGTGGGCTTTCAAACTTGAGATGTAGCCTCTCTTAGCAAGGTTCAGGGTTTGATGTTGGTCACTACATTCCTGTGTTCCTGAATTTCTTCTGTCTGACTGCTTTTAATCCTCATGACAAAGTGGTATAGACTGGAGCCATATTTAGATTTTGGGGTATTGAAACATTTGCAAGACTGACGGCTCAGGTGCCATGCTAGTTAATATGTAGTTGGGCAGAAAAGCTATTTAAGCTAAATGCTATATGTATACCTAGCATTGAACACAACGTCAACAGCTGAGGTTGATGGTGATTAGCTTTGCAGAACTTTTGGTCAGAAACCAATCAATTCAATTCAATAGTATTTATATAGCATCAATAACAATACCAATTTTCTCAAGACATTTTATAACATCCGGTCTGAAACCTGGCCTGAAACCCCAGAGCAAGCCCAGAGGAGATGGTGGCAGGAAAAACTGCCTTTTAACAAGAAGAAATCTTGAGCAGAACCCAGCTCACATGGAGGAAGCAATCTGCCTAAGGCCATCCAGGTAGAGAGAGAAAAGAGGGGAGAAGGGGACACACAGCAGTGCACAACATGCGATACAGTAATAGCACAGAATAGCATAACTAGTTATAGATAAGAAATTAGAGGACAAGAGCTCAGTGCCAAGGAAAAGAAAACAGAGGATAGGAGCTCGGTGCGAGAGAGAAAAGAGTAGAGGACATCGTCCCCCAGCAGCCTAGGCATATAGCAGCATAACTAAGGGATGGTTTAGTCCAGCCCTAACTATAAGCTTGATTAAAAAGGAAAGTCTTAAGCCTGACCTTAAAAGTAGATAGGGTGTCTGCTTCCTGAACCCAAACTGGGAGCTGGTTCCCCAAGAGAGGAGCCTGATAGCTGAAGGATCTACCTCCCATTCTACTTTTTGAAATTCTAGGAACCATAGGTAGACCTGAACTTTGAGATCGATGTGATCCGTTGGATTGATATGGTACAATGGCGTCTTTAAGATATGATGGAGCTAAGCCTTTAAGGGTGGAGGATTTTAAATTCTAGTCTGGATTTTAAAGAGAGCCAATAAAGAGCAGCTAAAACTGGAGTAATACGATCTCTCTTGCTAATTCCTGTCAGTGCTCTTGCTGCGGCATTCTGAATCAATTGGAGGCTTTTTAAAGAGCTATTTGGACAGCCAGACAGTAATGAATTACAGTAATCCAGCCTGGAAGACACAAATGCATGAAATAGTTCCAAACCAAAGTGCTGTGCAAATTCAAATTCTGACTACTTGAAGTGTTATGCAAAAGAGGGAAACACCCAGATTATACATTTATGCTAATAGGGGCTTGAATAGGTGTTATATCTTCTCTTCTCTCTGTTAAAAATGTCAACATCATGGCGGTGGAAGAAAATTATGAGGAATGTTAAAAGATTTCTTCTCTGGGACCTCGAGTGTCAAACTGAAGTAGAAGACAGACGTCTCTGTTTTGTCGTACATTTTAATGCATTGGTTTTATGCACATCCTGCATGGCTTGTACCATTTATGCTAATGGTGGCTTGAATACAATGGCGATTGATGGCAAGAACTGAAGTCAGCAGATCACCTCAAGTATTTGAGGTACGTCATCTGAAAACCATAAATATCCAAACCATTGATGTTTTCTGTTATTTTAGGGTTCGGATATTTATGAGTCCATGTTGTTCTCCTTTAATTACAGATAGAAATATTTAGCTAAATTGGTTAGAAGCACCACCGTACATTGCCAAGTAAAGAAAAAAAAATTGCCCAGGTTATACAGTTCAGTTATAAAATACCCCAAACTAAAACTGTCATTACCCTAATGGCACCAGAACTAAAATTGTGGGATTACCAGTCATCCTCTGGGTACCATGAATATCTGTATAAACCATATCAATCCATTAAGTACACTTTGAGATATTTAAATGACTAAGTAAAGCAGGATGTCATTACAACACCAACCAAATATCTTGACCATCCGTCCAATAGAGCTGAGATAAAAGTATAAATAAGCTGAGAAGCTGAAAGTGAAAGGCAGAAATCGTTCTTCTTTTGTGACACAGTACATTGTCATGTAAGGGGATAAAAGTTGAGTGACATGGCAGAGGTCACGGGCCAGAGGTCACATGAACATGTTGTCCACTGTCAAGCCCACTGAGCAGCCGTCAGACGAACAGAAACACCTTTAATGAGAGAAGAAAAGACACTGTGGGGAGGAAGGACTTTGGATGTGAATAATTGAATAATGTCCTGCAGCGGTACATCTGCGTAGTATTCACAACACAAGGACACTTTGAAAAAAGGACCTCAAGGCCAGCCATACATATATAAGAACATTTATGCCTGGGCATGCTCTTCCCTTCGTACTCCATCACAAACTGTTCTGTCTTACCCTTAAGACCATGTTACAGATCTTACTTTCAAGGCTATGGATACCTTTAAAAACTGAGCGTACGTATTTTTTAATTACATGTGCAGTTTAAACATGGTTTGCGTTCTTTAGTCTGATTTTAGTTACTTATTACTTTTAACAGGTTCTGTGTTTAGACCACTTTGACCACTTCTTTAGCAAATAGATTCATAATTCAGTGAGCTTTTTATGAGTCCATAAAACTGATCATTTTCTGGGATGTTCCCAGGGGAAAGGCGTATGTAATTTTATATCAATTATTGTAAGTGAGAAGCCTCAGAGCCAGTGATTTAAGTTAGTTAATCAAAGGTACTCAATGAGTAATTCTTTTGAACGGTGTTCATTTTGCCTTTTTTAATTTCGCCTCAGTCTCCGTCATCAGACATTGACAGAAAGTTATTGAATTTTTTTACCCCCAACTTTTAATTATTAATTAAAAATTAGAAAATGTATTTTCTGAAACTTACAAAAGCAGTACGACGGCTGAACACCTGTTCCTGAGGTAACTGACCCACCAGTGCATTTGAGAGGACATTACTTGTAACTAGTGTCAAACCATTAAGGGTGCACACGTTTTGAAGCAAAATAACATTTCAGATCTCAAACAATAAATTTCAGGCTTGCAGCTCAAATGGTTTGTATTTGGACTTATACACAAGTAGGAATTATTCCAGGAACTACTTTTATGGACAATTAAAAAAACACTCTAATATTTGGTTGGATCGCCTTTAGCTTTGATTATAGCACGCGTTCACTGTGGCGTTGTTTCAATAAGCTTCTGCAATATCACAAGATTTATTTCCATCTACTGTTGCATTCAGTTTTCACCAAGATCTTGTATTGATGATGGAGAGTCTGACCACTGCATAAAGCCTTCTCCAGCACATCCCAAAGATTCTCAATGGGGTTAAAGTCTGGACAATCCAAAACACCAGGACACGGATTCATATGTTTCCCATGCTCACTAAGCATATGTTCAATGATTATTACACCAATACTACTACTACTAATAATAACAACTTTAACATTGTTTCTTACGTATAATAGCTTTACAAGCAAAGAAGCACATCCAGATCAATTCAACCAAAACTGATGCTCTATTTGACATGAGTTTCATAATCAAGGCTGGAATTAAATGTTATAATTAGACAGAAGAATTTGTGACGTTTAGCCGTAAAAAACTTAAATAATATAGGCCTTATACAGCATATATTGTAAGTGACTTGCTCGTAAAGAGAAATGTTTGAATTACTATTAATTTATAGTGTATTTAATACAGCTGTCTTAACAGGAACTTCATCTAGATCATGGGAAGAATGTGAAGAAAAATGTTTGTGTGATTTGCCTGCGTAGTTCAGTTACATATACACATTCCCATCCTATGGAAAATCCACCCACGCCTGAACGTCTGCTGGTGAAAGTTTTTCTTTTATGTCCAGGTGGGAATTGTGCAGCATGTGGGTTGTTTATCACGTTGTGACCACTGCTCTGCTAATTGGAAGGAAAGTAACAGGCAGCTGAAGCCCTCAGTTTTTTAGAGCAGGTGGACCTTCTGGAAATAAGACCAGGTGATGTAGCAAATGATCTGAGATAGTTAACATAGTCTCTTAGAAATAAGCTGGAGAACTCATCAGGCGTTCTCACAGGGAAAGTTGTAGGATTAGATGTTTCCTGAAACCTTCGGTCCCGAGAGGTTCCGCCATCTATAGCATAAATTAAATTGCTAAATAAATTTAGAGTTTAATAATAGTATTTCAGATGGGTCCCTTGACTGACACCTGTCGTAGAAACAGTCACATAAAGTTTCTATACGTGCTGACTGCTCTGCGGTTCGGTGCAAACTCCAGGGGCTGGCGGTCCTCCCACGTCTCCGGGGCCCTCAGAAACCTCCTGACTCGCCAGCCAAAAACTAGCTGGTTCTGCAGTATCTGCTGCACTGGAGCCAATTTAGAAATCACATCCGAGCAGAACTCCCTTACTGTTGTACCTCTCAGCAAACTAATGACAAAGACAAAAGTGAGACCACGTCAGGATGGCACACTCAGAAGGGTCTGTCGTCATTTCTCATTTTCATCTCATCTGTATATTTAAGTAACAGGTGTCAAACATACGGCCCGGGGACCAAAACTAGCCTGCCGGAGTGTCTAATCTGGCCAAGGGATGAATTTGCAAAGTGCAAAACTTACAGTGATGACATTAACTGCAATTATTTCCAATAAAAGTAATTGCTGTTCCTAGGTTTCACAGAGTTCTACTAAGAATTGTGGACGTGGCACATTACTAAGACCTAGAGCTGCACTTTTGCTACAATTGCACGTATTTTTCTTAAGAAATGCACAGTTGTTCATTACATGTATTGTAATAGCATTAAATGTTATAACATATTCATAATGTCCTTGTACTTCTTTGCACTAAAACAAAGGGAAACACTTGTGGTTAATCTCCATTGAGCCAGGTCAGTGGGTGCACATGAAGGTCGATGATAGAAAGCAGAATAATCCAAGGAGAGAACGGCCTCAATGCTATGCTAACGGGTTTCAGTTGGAGCATTAAGCAAATAAACATTCCTCTCAAGCCACTAAAAATGTCAAACCACCGCTTCAAAAGCTACACTGATCATTTCCAGGGGACTAGGCAGGAGAGAACCACGAAACAAAACGACATCAACAAAGCCCTCACTGACTATTGTTAGAGGTATTATCAACTTACAGTAAACTGTGACTGCTTTGAGGCCGTGAGAACCTCATAGCATGGCACCAGCTAATATATGCAGACTGACACAAGCTATTATTAATATTATTAGTATGTCTGTCTATAATCTATATTTCAAAAGCGTCCTGGCTGAGGCAGGCAGCGGCACAAATAACAGGGTTGCAGACAAGATCGCAGACGCGGATGAGGCAATTTACAGGAAGATGACAATTACAAAAAAACATCAAAACACGTTATCGCCGCAAAGATCAGACAGGAGCAATATGAATCAAATTAAAAGGATGCCTTGACATTTCTTTTTTTTTTTACTTTGTTTAATCGTGAATTGGACTTCTTCTGCTACAAGTATGGTTTTTCTAATTGTTATTCTGTACGACAGGTCTCTGGTGAAGACAAAGAACAGACTAAGATGTAAAATGTCAAGGTAGCCCTCCGTGGAGTTCCTCTCCTGGTTTTTATATATATTTCTGTGGAGTAGTACTGACTCAGACGCGGTCGCTTTGGGGCGTTAATGATCAGATGATACAACAGCTGGCATTTTAAAATGTAGATTCGGTTTAAATGTGCATGTGTGGATATTAACAAGAGTCAGCTTCAGGGTCATAGCGGTAGTGTAATTAAAAATACTAAGCTACCATATCACTCATCTCAAATTGAAGAGTTTATCACATGCAAATACACACACCAGTAGCTGGTGTGGGCTCTAACCTCATCGCTCCCAGCAGAGCAAACTTGCACAGCAGAGTGATGAATATACACCCCCACAACCACCGCCACCGCCGCCATCCCAGCACCCTGGTGAGGCTGACTAAAGCAGGCCTGAATACTGAGGTATCAGCGCTGGCATATTTGCAGCTTAAAGAAGCAATTTGTAAAAATGATTTTCTTTAGATAGGGCTCCTGTTGTTTCTGTGAAATAGTCCCGAGATCCTGATGGCGGTTCCATGATGTGATGCGCTACGATGTACATGTATCTGTGTTGAAATGCTGGCCCAGATAAGACCAGTGCAGAGGCAGAGAGAGAGAGGAATGATTATGCAGAAAACTAGCAAATACTGACTTTCTTGATTTTCCATGACATGTCAACGTCAGAGCAACTGGTCTGTGTCTTGACATCCTAGTCTCTGATCCAGCATAAATATCACCCAATAAGTCGATCTGCTGGATAAGCTATGTGATGTCCGCAGCAAGCCTCGGCGCTGCCTGGCACTGGTGGTCAGGGGAGGGGATGCTGTAAGTACTGTGCAACGAGGTGGAGGTGCAGCAGAGAGGGCTGGGGTCTGTGGGTCTGGGCTAAAAACAAATCCTAGCTGACCTCCTCTTCAAAGGTTGCTTGCCAAGCAGAGATAAATATTTCAAGCTGGTATCCACATGTACTGCATACATAACTTTGGTTATGTCCCAGTGATCCAAAATGAGTCATCTCATATTAAACATTTTAAAATAAATGTTATTTTGTTTTTTCACACTTTTCTAATTTGCTGAATAAATCTTTTAACAGACATGACACCTACTATACGTGCGAGAATCACCCAAGCTATGTGGTTAAAAGTTTAATTCATTGTTTTTTTTTCATTGTTTTCTACACTGTATATTAAATATTATGATGAAACTGGCTCTCTCATTTTTGCATCCACGCCTTTATGAGATGCAGAAAAAGGTCACTGGACATGTGTTTTTCCCACTGTGAAGCACGGAGGAGGAGGTGTGATGATGTGGGGGCGCTTCGCCGGTGACACTGTTGGTGATTTATTCAATATTCAAGGCACGAATAACCAGCGTGGCTACAACAGCAGTCTGCACAGACATGTCATCCTGTCATTTGACCAAGAAGTAGCAGTGATATAGTCAGATGGCCTGGCCTCCGCAATCACCACCCTAAACGCAACTGAGATGATTTAGGATGAGTTTGACCATAGAGCATCCAATAAAAACGTTCACACAGGTGACTGCTGGAAAATCATCCATGACTTTAGCTGATTGAGAGAAGACATTACATATATGTCATTAATATTAATCTAAAATATTGAACATATTCTGGTTTGTTCTAACACTTTTTGTCTGTTACATAATTCCATGGTAGTTCCTTCCTAGCTTTAATGTCTTCAGTATTAATCTAAAATGTAGAAAATAAAGGAAAACCACTGGATGAGAACGTGTGTTCAAACTTTTGACTGTCTTTTGCTTATTTTTATACATTTATTACTACTTTAATGTTTGTTTTTGCAAAGTAAGAATATTTGGCTTGGCTGGATGTGCGTACAGTATTGTTCCGACTAGTCGACTTTACTGTGTTAACGACGCTTTAAGCAGGAAGTCGAATAGTCGCCGATCACGTGACAATAACAACACAGACGCCTCGGAGAAGACAGGTGAAGAGCCCAGTGGGTCGTTGCAGTAAACTAGCAGCGGTTCATCAAGCAAGTGGAAATACTTAAGATGAAGCCAGTTCTTACCGTGACATGCAGAAAGTCAGTCCTGAAATACAACAAAGGTGAGCATTACACGCTCTTCTGAAACGGCATCCGCCAACGCTAACAGAGGAACGGTCCAACGACTCAACGACAGTCAATTAACAACTTAACAGAGAGAACGAGGCTGCACATTAACGTTATTAGACTGTACGTATCTGCAACGCACAGTATTGATAAAATTCGTTGCCATTGTTGTAGACCGTGTTTTTTGTCCTTGTGTCAGTTAATACTCCATGCGAGAGTTGCAAGAGCTGAGAGTTTGCCGAGTGTCAAACTGGCGGTGTTTGTGGTGTTGATGTGTGTTACTGACGACAAAAGCCCGTGTTCAAGTTTCACAACCTGCAGAAAATCCTCGGTAGCTTCCCTTGTGTGAGAAATGTGTTCAGGTCAAGAAATGGATTTCACTGTTGCACAGAATTACTTTCTACTGTTGTCATGAACTTGACATTTATCACATATCAGTCGACTTTGAAAAGTCACAAGTCACTCAACACCTAGAATACACTAAGTATCTGTTACCTTACGTTGCCACAATATCTATAAGAGGCATTGGTTGGGAGTGCAGACAAATCAGCCGTTGATGGATGAAACTTCCACTTAGATACCATCCTTTTCTTTGAACTTTAGAGAAAAATTAAAGATGATGATCGCCTCCATTCAAACACTCTGAAGAAAGAGGAAGAAGAAAGCTGCTCCAATGGAGGCAGCTAGCACCAACAAACCGGACAGAGAAATTGCAACACCAACAAATACTCTTGAAAAAGTCCATATGGACAAGAAAGTTAAAGGTACATCTACAAAACAAACATACGTCCATAGAAACTGTGTTAAAAGTTATAGACACTTGGAAATCGTATGCTACTGCATGGAAGAAATTAGCAGTCACGTGGAGAAGTGCTGCACTATGCTAACTTCTGAGGAGCTGAATGAATGTCAGATAGCAGTCTCAAACCTACAAAAACAACTGGAACTGCTCCAAAAATTTAAACCATGAAGAAACGCATCTTGATCCAGGAAGGATACAGAAGAAAATGGTGTCTTTTTCCAAGGCGCCAGAACCTGTCTGAAAATATGGAAGATGCAGTCGACACCATTCACAGAGTTGGAAGGAAGACAGAAAAAACTTTGGCAAATGCACGATGAGAGGTGCCATATGGAAACATACAAAAGATTCATCGGCCTGTAACGAAGAAGGAACGCGCTTTGCTGAAGACCTGTCGCGGGAGGATTGGTGATCCAGATGGACCATATGGCCAAACCTTGAGCAGGCAAGAAAAGAGGGTAGGAAGGCAGGTTACAGGGGTCCAGCAGGAGAAAACAGGCGACAGCTGAACTTAACTAGCGTACTCAGTGGAGGAGTTCTGATTATAAGACACATCTCACAATGTTTCTCTTCTGGTTAAAGATGGACTAAAATAAAAGTGGACTAAAACATCCTTCAATGCGAGGGGACTGAAGACTGTTTTCTTGTTCTTGTTTTGTAAAGGGCAGAAAGCCAACTGTAGCCGACCGCTCTGATAAACCAGATGTTTTGGGCTCAACATTGGAGTCATAAGGTCTGAGAGAGGCTGAGATGGAAAAGTGGCTAATGTCTTGTCTCCACTCTGAGGTTGTGCCGGGCACAGTGACACGTTGAATATCTGTGTGTGATGTTCAGAGGTTCACAGTCTGAATATATCCTCTTTGATTGGTTTCTCCATGTGGCCTCCGCTCTCATTAGTCTCCCCTGTGTCTGGTTAACCCCTCTGCCCATGTGTGCTTATATGTTGCCTTTCTCTTTGCTCTTTGTCAAGTCATCTGTTCTGTTACCAATGTCATTTCATCTGTGTTATTCCCTGGATGTTTTTGATTGTATTTTCCCCTCATGGTTCCATGCCTGTGCTCCCTCCAGTTTCTAGTTATTTCCTTGTGTTTTGACATCTTTTTGGATTTCTGGATTACCTCTTGTTGAACCCTGCAAGGATTACCTGCCTTGACTGCACCCCTTTTTTTTAATCAAAGTAAGTCATATTAAAGTGAGTATTCTCATTTCATCCTGCCTCGCCTCCTTGTGTGTGTATGTGTGTGTCCTGCATTTTGGTCCTACCTTACTTTACCTCACCACCACAAAAATGTTACACGAAGTTCATACTTACAAAATCTATATCTCATATAAGAAGATCAAAACAAAAAAAAATGTTTGTAACAATAGAATCGTACAAGTGATTAATTTAGTTTGACAACATGTTACAGGTGAGATCTTTAATAAAAGCCAACTAATATTTGCATGTCATTGACTGTGAAGAACAATGTCAGTGTTGACTGGCTGTCCACCAGAGCAGGATCAAGTTGTTAAATGTGTGTCTACTGCCATCTCTGGGCAGAGAAAGGACACTGCCTCTGTAGTTTTACACCAGCAAAGGTCTTCCTAAAGAAGCACCTGATAAATACTATCTACCAAGGACAAGCAAAATTGGCAACGAAAACTAAAAACAAAAGGCAGAATTAATTAAATACAGGCAGTTAGAGTAAGATTAATAACTACGTCCTCCAAAATAAAAGGTAGATTTCAGACACATCAGTGGTGTTTACCCCTCAGATGAATTTATTACAAAAAATATATATAAATTTGATTTACAGAATTGTGTTAAATGTACACTTTTTTATAATTGTGACACGCTTTAAAACATTTGAAAATCCATATATAACTACCTGATATCCAAATCCATAAACACAGAATCATTTTCTTACAACAGTATATTATTCTGGGTGTAATCTTAACCTTATGATTGTTTTAAATGGGAAGTAACATATATATTTTTTTACAAAACTGGTTTGGAGGAGTAAATATATATGTTTCTTTAAAAAAAATAAGAGACTTAGTCACTGTATGTATCACAGACTGTATGCATTTATTACATACATATATTATACAGTTGATGATATGCATTATCATATGTTGTTGTGATATGTTCAATAAAGTTTGTTTAAAAAAATACCATACTTCACTCCTCCTTGGAACTGAAAGGCTTTTAATTTGAAAACGGAAACGAGGTTCACTCCCCCACTAACCAGCCAATCAGAGTCGTTACCGGAGTGTCCCCCAAACGCCGCTATCTTTAAAGATGATGACTGGACACAAACAAAGAGATAAATAATCTATTTCAGGTTGTTGTCTCCGATTTTATATGTGAAGCCTTTACATAGACAAAACAAATCGATGTTTAGGCATGAATAAGAGATTATATTGTAAGCAACACAATACAATTGTTATAGAACAAGAAACAAAAAAAGGATAAAAAAAATGGGTATACATTCGTTCAACGTTAAAATGAAGATTTTAAAGCTTTGTAGGTACTTCAAGTCCAGATAGTTTGTTAATTTAACAGCGCTTTTAATTTTTCACACGCATCATGGCTCGTTCGGGTTCCTTTACGTGATGACGTAACGTTCATGTTTTGACGTTAGGGGTGACAGCGCTGTGGACCTGAGGAGCAGAAAGACAAGCCAGGAGCAGGGTTAGCCGTCCTATTTCACTCAGGTAAAAGCCCCTCACAGCGGTTTTAACTCATAGTATTAACACGCCCTGTGCCTACAGTATCATGTTGTTTTGTTAAACATTTGAAAATTATCTAATGGGCACCCGAAATACTAGCTGGCTACGTCGAGCTAGCGTTGTTAGCTTGTAGCTACAAGTTACCTAACTCCAGTTACCTGAGTTAGCCTAGCGTGGCTACATACGCAACTGTATGCACTAAGGTCTGTTGACACTGGGACAGTTTATTTCGCAATTTAAAACAATTTGACGTCGTTTAGAGAGAATGAAACCGCTTTTATAACATTAAATAACGCGATATTCTAAAGACTACATCCAGTCCAACATACTTATTATTCTAAACTCCAGTTTAGAGACCTTTCACTATAAATTACTGCCTTCCTTTAAGGGTTTACGTTACCACAAATTTTAAGTCGTCATTTTACTGAATGTGGATCACAACAGTGTGTTTATCTTCACAGACTTTAACTTCCATCATGGCATTGAGAAGCGCCGTGTGCCGTCTCTTGGTCAACCCTCACAGATGTGCCATCATCTCAGCTTCCAGGGCACAGGGAACTGCAGCACCCGCCAGACGTGGTGAGTACTATGACCACCAGCCAGAGAGATGCTATTGTTGAAAGGGGAAGTTGAACCACCCACACTGGCATCTGGCCACCCCAAGTGGTTAGTGGCAAGTGCAGCTGTCAGTGGACCACAACAATACAGAGTCAGTGTGTGACGATCAGAACGTGGAATAGAGAGTGTTTGGATGTTTCAAGCACCAAAAAGTGACTGTAAACCAAATTATATAGACGGAGGAGCCACAGAATGATGAAGTTACACAGATATCAGAAATGGTTATTTTCTAACATACAATGTGAAGAATCGGTTGACATCCACGGGGAGAAGAGTTTTTAACTTTTTACAGAGTAAACTAAATGTTAGGGCTGTTTATCGCAGAGGTCTTCAACACGGGGTCTGCAACCCCTAGGGGGTCCATGGAGGTATTGCAAGGGTGGGTGCTAAGGTTTTGGTTGATTAGACATGTTTTTTTATACCCCCCTGCATTTTTTTCCACAAATTGAAATGTCTTTAAGTACACATATACATTAGTAGGGGGTCCCTGCTCCATTAGTTTGGGGGTCCTTGGCCTGGAAAACGTTGACGAGCCCTGATTTATCGTGGGATTCTCCACACATCAATCCACAACCTTAATACCACAACACTTCCTGATTTCCAAAACTACTAGTTGATCCTGAGGTCAAAACTCTTACCAGTGACTCTGATAAAAGAAGTTGTGACGTTAAAAGGAATTCACTTGATTTTATTAGTGCTTCATCTGTGATTGTACTTCTAGATATATTTTGCTAACTCAAAATGTCACTTGCGTTCCCATGATCTACATTAGGTAAGGAAAAAAAAGCTTTTCACATACAATATTGATAATTTATCTGTCTTTTATCCACAGATGCAGAGCGCACCGAGCAGAAAGTTAAACCAGGTAGGTGGAGGGTATTCACTTTTGAAATCCTAGATAACATTTTGAAATTTGACCTTTTTTGGTTTTCCCGTGGTAATTATAAAATTGTTCTTACCCTAAATGTCTTACAGCTAAGGTCCAGTTCAACTGGCAAGATGCCTTGGACCTGGAGGGCCAGCTGACAGAGGATGAGATCATGATCAGGGATTCTTTCCGGACGTACTGCCAGGAGAAACTCATGCCCCGTATCCTGCTGGCAAACAGGAATGAAGGTGAGTGTTCGGTTTATCCTTTCATTACTGTTATTTTTTAGACCATTAGACTTGTGTAGACAGTTATTCGTGTGATGTTTAAGATGGTTTTTAATCTTAAAATAATAAAGGAGCTCCTGTGTCTTAATTTGCTATTTCTTTTTCTATTCAGTGTTCCACAGAGAAATTGTGTCAGAGATGGGGGAGATGGGCGTCCTGGGCCCAACTATTAAAGGTCTGGACACACACAACTAGACTACAACATGTGTGTTTGTCATTACACAAGTCAAAGCCATAAGGTTTAACAACACTCCTATAACAGCTGAATGTCTTTCACATAAGTGACTCAAAATAGTGTGTGTTGTTTGCTTTTGAAATGTGTTAGTCTGTGACCAGATTACATAAGTTTGAATCTTTGTCTTTTATTTTTTTTAATAATTCTGTGTTTAAGGTTACGGCTGCGCTGGGACAAGCTATGTGGCTTATGGTTTGATTGCCAGAGAAGTGGAGAGGGTGGACAGCGGCTATCGCTCAGTTATGAGTGTGCAGTCGTCACTAGTCATGCACCCCATCAACGCCTACGGCACGGAGGAGCAGAAACAGAAGTTCCTTCCCAAGCTGGGTGAGAAGATTAAACATTCACCGGCAGTTACCATTCTAGTTTCACTCAGTTTTATCTAGAGCTTGGTTGGAATCTGTTTTTAGTTGTTAATACTTAACCTACCCTGTCACTGCAGCTCGTGGAGAGATCCTGGGTTGCTTCGGCTTAACGGAACCGAACCACGGCAGCGACCCCAGCGGCATGGAAACCAGAGCCAAGTACAATCCATCCAGTCGCACCTACTCCCTCACTGGCTCAAAGACTTGGTGGGTGGTGTAGTCGTAGTAGGGAGAAGTGAAACATTTTCTGAAAAAGGTTTTAATATTTAATATTGTATCTGAAGGATCTATTTGCTCTCATGTGTCTCAAAAGCCCCTTTTAGGATTTATGTTCCTCAGAAACAATAGGCACATTTTTGTCAATTTATCAAACTCTCAATTTTTTTTTTTTTCGTAGCTGAATCAATATTGCATAGGAACACATTTTATACTCATTCAGTGTCATTAGTTGTCCACTTGGGGGAGCTGTTCACAGTTAAAGCAGTTTTTGAACCTTGGACACGTAAGCAGGAGTCTAGGATGAACAAACTTCATAAAAGAATCAAATATGTTGTTGATCACAGACAAAAACTGGCATGAAATTACATTTAAACTGATTTTGTGAGACATATCAGAACATGAATGAATCACTGCAACACAGAAAGAGAGAAGAGTAGGTGTTTTGTAGGAGGCAGAAGGAGGGAAGATTTTCTGAGCTCGTCCAGCCGCTGAGACACTGGGACGAAAAAATGCATTTCAGACCAGTCAAAGTTGTCTGCGTGGCTGCAACAGAACCATAAATCTGGCTCCTACGTCTCACTAACGTCTTCTCTAATTGTACCTTCAGGATCACCAACTCCCCAGTGGCAGACATCGCCGTAGTCTGGGCCAAGTGTGACGACGGGAAGATCCGCGGCTTCATCCTGGAGCGCGGCATGAAGGGCCTCTCCACGCCGAAGATCGAGGGAAAGTTCTCCCTGAGAGCGTCGGCCACGGGGATGATCCTCATGGACGAGGTGGAGGTTCCTGAGGAGAACCTGCTGCCTAATGCCTCCGGCCTGGGGGTGCGTGAAGCGACTGCATGAACCCACTCACACGCTATAAACATTAGCACAAGCTCATCAGACCTGTCTTGTTGCTTCCAGGGTCCCTTCGGCTGCTTGAACAACGCCCGGTACGGCATCGCGTGGGGCGCTCTGGGCGCTGCAGAGTTCTGCTTCCATGGAGCTCGTCAGTATACTCTGGACAGGTAAGAAGGCTCAAATGATTATCTTTAGCTGTGTCTGATTATTTATTGATTAATATAATGTTTTTTTTTCAAATCAGAATTCAGTTTGGGGTGCCGCTGGCGAGGAATCAGCTGATGCAGAAGAAGATGGCTGACATGTTGACAGAGATCACCATCGGCTTGCAGTCCTGTCTGCAGCTGGGCCGCCTCATCGATGAGAAGAAGTAAGTGAAGGGTAGTGCTTGCTTATTAGAGGAATACTTAGTCAGTGTCACCCCTTGCTGAAAAATAATCCCGAACCATTGCGGCTCTACAGAGCTTCCCCCGAGATGATCTCCATGCTGAAGAGGAACAGCTGCGGTAAAGCCCTGGACATCGCCAGGCAGGCCAGAGACATGCTGGGCGGAAACGGCATCGCGGACGAGTACCACATCATCCGCCATGTCATGAACCTGGAGGCCGTCAACACGTATGAAGGTGAGGAGAGCAGGAACCTGACACGCACTGTTGTGTCGCGACGGAAAGATTGAATTCATGAACATTCGTCTCCTCTTCCAGGTACTCACGACATCCACGCTCTCATCCTGGGCAGAGCCATCACGGGGTTGCAGTCCTTCACTGTGGGCAAATAGACGACACGGAGAAGCTACAACAAGAATAAAAGTCACGCAAAGTTTTTGGATAATTTCTGCAAATTGTCATCTGTATAATGAATGTTTCCTCTCAGGTTTGTAGAATATGTTTGAGTGCTTCATTTAGAGAGGACAAACGCGTGGACTGTTGCAGAGAGTAATCAGGAGAAAAGAAACATTTGTCAAGAGAGCTATTTTTCTATTCCCGGTCACAGCAGTAAGCGGTTATCTCTCTCACTGAGGTTAATGCAGAACAGTTATGACGCTACACTTGTAATTTCCCATAACACTTGTTTTAATTGTGTTGTCTGCGTGAGATATAATCTTACTATTGTAAGATGTAGGTGCACTTTAAAAGCTCCAACATTAAGCTGTTATAATGTTGCATGGTTTGCCCGAGGTCAAAGATGTCAATTAGAGCATTAAATAAATAAAAGTGTTCTGAAATATCTGCGGGAGATTGAAGTTGAGTATTATTAGTGAGAACAACGACAGGAATAAACACAAAGCTGAAGAAGCATTGTCCTACTACTGATTAGTATCAGTTTAATCACTGAGTAAGAAACAAATAATAGTCTGAAATATATTTTACAAGCAAAAACTTGGAATTGACTGCACCAAACACCAGAATTACTGAATTTAGACAAGGTTTATGTGTTTTTGAAAGCTATTTTGATACAACAACAAATAACTCAGGTGCATGGTTTCCCCCTGCATCTTCTCCTCCAGGATATTTGAGGAACCCTACAGAATGATTTCAGCATATAATCCCTCGGGCTGATGTGAGGCTGGGTGCGTCGGCCGCTGAACAGATAAAGCTTGATTTCTTTGAAGAGGAAGGAATTAAAACATTAAATCCTCGGCTTCATGTTCTACATGCTGTTACATAAGGAAGCTGCTTTTCCGTTTTCTGCGTGTTCGACCAATGCGCTTTTCATGTTTTGGGTAGTAACGGTCTGTCCCGTCACTGAGGACAGAGGCTGGAATGATGGCTCCCTTCTTATGTGAAATTAACTCACTGAAAGAAAGATGGCAGATGCAGGCTCTGTTGGTCTAATACTTGGATAATTAGGAGGCTTTTAATCTCAAATCATCATCTGGATTATAACCCCGGCGGGTTAGAAATGAGTCATGATCAGACTCCTTAACGCCTTCGACAAACATGCTAATTCTCCGACTACAAACCAAAAAACAGGATTATGATTCATGATTTTTGGACTCGTGGGTGGGCAGCTTCAGCTTCAAATGAGGCCTTAAAAGGCTTTGGTTTGTCTTGATCCTGCCCCCGTGTTCCTCCTCCATGTAGGTAGGTTGGTCTCTTTCCAACTGTGCTGTCCCACAAGAGCATTAAGGTGTTTTGATGTTTCCAAAACATCTTAATTGTGTCATATTAAGAAGGATGGATTTAAAGTTGGAATATGGATATGAGCTGGAACTTAAGTTAGAAATGGACTCAACATGCACCAAACTATTAAACTTCCTATGTTTTCCTTGCCCTTTGAGAGTAATCTGACATCAGTAAGAAAATCTAATGTTGGCCTGAAGGGTGTTTGACCGATTCACAGATCTTTAGGACGTTAAATGTTGACCTGAACAAGGTTTTGGTCACAAAAGCACTTGTGTTTACAGTACAGACCTAATAATAATCCCACAACCCAATGAGGTGCCAAGAAAGGTGAAGACAAGTTCACTGCAACCAGCTGGGGATCAGGCCCTCTTACAGTACTTTGTTTGTTCAGTTCAGAAGAAATTGTGGCACAAGCTCAGACGCTTAGGCACCAGCCTTTCTGTACATGGAGTACGCACTGCTGCACCAAAGCGGGATCAACAAATCTAAGACGTTCAGCTGCTTAGTTTCCTATTTACCAGGAGTCTTGCGGATCAAAAATGTGAGACATTCAGTTTGGCACCCTCCCTCACCGCCTGGTAAAAGGTCTGGAAAACTGGATCAGTAAAAATAGCCGCGCTTGACTGGTTTCCAACGAGGCGACTTCTCGGGAAATTGAAGGAATTAAGGGCGGCGAAGCCGTGCGTAAAGACGCGCAAGTAAAGCTGCGCTGAGCCGAGCGGCGGCGTGTGGACAGAGCTGGGACAGCGCGGTCACAGGGGGCGGACCTGGTATTTTACAACTGCTGGCAGGACGCACACACACTCCACTTGTGCGTAAAGGTCTGAACGGGAGGCAGCAGCTCCAACACCTTCCAGCTCAAAAGGACCCAACAGATCAACACTGCTGCGCTAAGAATCACTTTGATGGATTTAAAGGTTGAAAACAAGGTAAAAAAAATCTGATTGTCCGTGGAAATAGTCCTAGGAGGTTCTTAAATTATTTATTTTGACATAATTGTTTTGCTTTCTTTGCAGAATTTTCCATTTTTCTGCAGAATGGTCCGATTATAAGTGATCACCACCATCGTTACCGTCGTCATCATCGGCATTGAACCATGAATGGGTATAACATCCCCGGGTGGAACTTCACTGATGAAGGACACGCTTACCCGTTTTCAGCCACAACTGACGACCCTATGTTCAAGCAGTACAAACCTGCAGCGAAGGAGCTCATCCCTTTACCAAAGGCAGTGATCTACCTGCTCATGGCCGCACTGGTGGTCGTTGGAGTTGCCTACGCCATCATTGGACATCTCATCAAGGACCTGGCCATTGATATTGCAGGTACTATTGTACATGTAATTTAAATGTTAACAGTCAGTCACTATTTAACATTGATTAAAAGTGAAATGTAGCCTGTGGATTGCAATTTTGGTGAAGGTTTTTAAAACAGTATTTTTTAATAGATCTGTCAATTTCATGTTTAGTATAGAAGTATCTATTTCAAGTATAACTCATCTACTTCTTGTTATCTGTTAAAACCATTTGTGAACTAATTTATGAACAATCCACTTTTAAATCAAACCATTTTCATTAGGCTACTTTTAGTCAAGCTTTAAAACTGTGCACTTAAATAATGTGAGTTCACCATTACCCTGTACATATAGTGTTTATCCACCACTTTTCGCCATTTACTTTTGTTTGAGCAGTTAAATCTCAATTAGCTGCACTATTAAGAAACTTTGGATCCAACCGTGAATTACCAGTGCCTCATACTATTTGCTTATTAGTGTTACCTAATCTTTGTTGTTTGGTCATTTAAACACCATACTTTTTACTGTTACAGCTGCTTATCCGTAATGTTTAGCTAAATCACTCATTCGGCTAACTATTTTAGCTATTTTAGTGACCTGTAGCAATCCAGTTGTTCACTTAATAATTGAATCTTATGTTATTTCACCATTTACTTATTGCATTGAAGTGTTGTAGCGATTTCACCTATTTTGCTAACTATTTTAGCCGTTTTAGCAGCTATAGGCTAACTTCACCAGTGGTTCATCCATTGAGTTCTTTACTGAATGTTTAATTTGTTCATGTATTTTTTTTTATTTCATTACACTGTTTATCCAATACTTTACAATAACTAATTACACATTACTTCTAGCGAACTACTTTAACCATTTGTCTAGAAAAAAAGACAGCTAAACATATCCATTAGCAACATAGCCATTACGTAATTCACAGTTTTGTTAAATAATGTATTTACACTTTACTTTAGCACTACTATTTTTTACCAAGTGTTATTTCACCATTTTCTTCATGCGCACAAGCTGTCCCAATTGCATATTTGTCACTTTTAGTCAACTATTTTACCCATTTGGCTTCAGCTGTTTATCTGTTAGCTACGTTTAGCTTAGCTGCACAGTTTGTCTATTATTAGCCTACTACTTTTATACAGGCAAACAATTATTAGTATATTTAGTATTAAGAAATAAAGATTGTTTTACAACGAGTTAGCCATTTTGCAACATTTATTAATTACCCATGCTATCCAGTTGTCATTTTGCTTTACTTTTTTAAAGTTATTTTAGGAATAGTTATTTCAAAGTTATCTAGCCATTAGCAACATGTAGCCTAGCTGCAGCTAATTTCCATGACTAATCCAGCTTGTCATTTGTTTATTACTTTTGACTAGTGTAGTAAGTTATTTTAGGAAAAGTTATTTCAAAGTTATCTAGCCATTAGCAACATGTAGCCTAGCTGCAGCACCCTACTTTAAACACTAACCTTAATGACCGGCTCTAATTTACCATTTGTCCAATACATTCTCTAACAATGAACAATTATCTATTACTTTAAGCTAACTGTTGACCCTTGATATCCTTGTTTAGACTGTATGTTGGGTCCACCCATTGACGAAGAAAAGGACAAGGAGAAGAACAACCAACTCGTGGCCTCCAGCCACCCTCCTTCAGCACATCCGTTCGCCCACAATGCATTCCACGTGTGGGACCAGGATGATGTGGTCATTCCCCTAACTCACGAGGAGAGCCCCCAGAGCAGCCCGATGCTGCTGGCTGCCATCCCCTACATCCCCTCCTTCTTCCCACACTCACACAGCCCAACGAGCCACTACTCTCCACAGCCGTTCTCCAGCAGCCCAGGCCCAAGCAGTGAGCTCAGCATCCCCCGGGACTTCTGACTTGTTTTTCACAAACAGCTTTGGTAGCTAGCATCATAAACCGTCTGAGAGCTCAAATGCTTTGGAGATGTGGCTGTAAGGAGATCAGTTGAATCCCCCTCTCATGTTCTCCTTTACTGCCAGCAGATACTGGGAAACCGACTCCATTGACTACGCAGAGTCTCTTGACATGTTAAGGGATTTGTCAGTATTATGTGAGAGGACTTAAGACTGTTGTCTCACTCACAAGTCACATAGAGGAAAAAGTCAAAGCTGACAGTCTGAGAAGAGGAATTCATAGACATAAACAGGTTTAGAGGAGAAGATCAGTGGAACTTATCTCCATGTGCCTGACCTTCAATGTTCAACGTTAGATGATGTTTAATAGAGTACAAAAAGCTTGCTGTCCTTTTTTTTTCTTGATTAAATAAAGTTTTATAAATGTAATGCAGTATAATAGAGGAGCTTGATTTGTCCTGGCAGCATGAGACTGAAAGATTGTCCATCTGTTGCACCATCATAATCCACCTGTGCAACAACAGATTATCTGTACGGTCATTTTATTTATTTGTTCCCCAGCATGATGCGTGTGTCACTTGTGAAAGTAATTTTTACTTCTGTAGCGCTCAACTCGTGTTCCGTGAAGGAAAGGTGCAGTAGCACGTAAATCCTGACATCAACAAAGCTGCTTTCGAGCTGTAAACACACCAGCGGGCCATCTCAACACACTTCAGTAAAATGTTATTTCAAGACACTGAGGGATTAAAGTAAGAGGAAGACTTAACGGGAGTCCCGGCAACTCCACAGGAACATACACAAGACGCCTTAATCCTGCGGCCTTTATCGCAGGTGTTGCACGCGCTTGGGGAATCACCCGGTCTGGGATGAAGAGCCAAACAATGCAGCTTATTCAAATACACAGAGGGGCATATTTTAATTGCAGCTTGTTTTGCAGCTTTTTAAATGTATTTAATAATTTCTGACTCACTTCTGTAAAAAATGTTATAGTCCTGAATTTAATCTATGGAAGCCAGAAAAACAAGGTGTAATCATAATGAGAAGCATTCTTATGGCGAGGACTTAAAATCTTAAAAATATTAATTTTAAAAACCTTGTCGCTACAGCTTAGTGGGTTAATTCCAGCACTGAATGTTAGTCTTTAAATACTCCTGTTGGTGGCTTGATGTCGTCGTTGCTTGACTCCTGTTGGTGGCCTGATGATGTCATCATGGCTTGATGACATCATCAGGTTACCAACAGGATTCCTTAAATAGGAGCTGCCGATGATGACATCATCATATCATGGTGACATCATCAAGTCATGGTGACATCATCATGTCATGATGACATCATCAAGTTTCCAACAGAAGACCTTAAATAGGCATCATGATGCCATCATCATGTCAAGTCAAAGAAACATGAGTTGAGCTAATGTGTATTTTTTTTGGCTGCGGGAATAAACCGGAGGTCCCGGAGAAAAACCCACACAGGCACAATGTGTCTGTTATTATAGTATAGAAACACTATAACAGCCTTCCACTGATTGGCTGAGGGATACACCGTATAGCGTGAGCTTGGTGTCTTGCGGAGGCTGGGGCCTCCACCTACAGCCCAGTCGTGGCGTGGGTTTGGTGTCTTGCGGGGGCTGGGGCCTCCACCTACAGCCCGGTCGTGGCATGGGCTTGGTGTCTTGCGGGGGCTGGGGCCTCCACCTACAGCCCAGTCGTGGCGTGGGCTTGGTGTCTTGCGGTTCCTTGATGAGATTCAGCCATCAAGGAACGGCTCCTATTTAAAGACTCCCGTTGGTAACTTGATGATGTCATGATGACATCATCAAGTCATTATGACGTCATCAAGTCATGATGACATCATCATGATGTTTCCAGGAGTTTGTGTGACCAGACTAGAAGGCGACCTTTGGAGATGGTGTACATCCCTGCAGTGGCAGCACAAGGCCATCAGCAAATGGCACGCAATAATCAAACCAACAAGTTGGACTGCACTGACAGCTGGAAAAAGGTGTTTTATTTAGGCTGCATTACAATCCCAAAATTGTATTACCTTCCTGTACAAGAAGCTCCCTTGCTGTAGTAACTTAGCAAAAAGAAAAAAACATAGCTCACACGGATGTCCTGAACAGCAGCAGCCTGTGGAGTTCATAAAAATGCTGCTACATTGTGTTAAAGCCCTTTGAAAAATATCTGTCTGAAGTATCATATGGGGGAAAGAGTGAGACACAGAACTGGGGTGTCAAAAATGGGTCCATCCATAGTATCAATAACGAAAGTTGGGTGAAGCTCAGGAGTCTAGTAGACATATTGGACTGTCGTAGACCATCTGTAGGTTCACCTTGTGTCCCACCAGCTCCCTGATGTTGTTGATGCCATATTTAATCATGGTGGGCCTGTGGGACAGAGAAGAGGACTGAGTGAGAGACAGCTCATCTTGTGTAAAATGCAGCCAGAGGGTCTATGCGGTGCCTAGCAGATGAGAGCAAAAACAACAGAAGGAGGATTGCACAGCGTGGATTACAGGCCCTCACAGATCCCAGCTCATTAGAGGTGACAGTGATCCCCAGCCAAAACCCAAATATAATGAGATTCAAACTTGGAGTGCCCAATGATCCAAAGCAGCGCAACATGCAAATGACCCAAGATGAAGCTCAAACGCAAAGATGATGTCCTACAAGCTGTGCTACTGGTATGACATGGCAACAGTTCCTGTCTCCTACGTGTGAACTGACTGAAGATTCTTTAATGTTTGGGGCCCCATTTGTGAACCTGAAGAGCTTGTTTCTGACCCGAAGAGTCCACTCTGATCTGAAGAGCCCTGTTTTGAACCAAAGAGCTAGTCTCTGAACTGAAGAGCTTGTTTCTGAGCCGAAGAGTTCGTTTCTGAGCTGAAGGGTTTGTTTCTGAACTGAAGAGCTCATTTCTGATCTGAAGAGCCCCTTTTGAACTGAAGAACTTGTTTCTGAACTGAAGAGCCTCTTTTTGAACTGAAGAGCTTGCTTCTGAGCCAGAGTTCGTTTCTGAAATGAAAGCTTGTTTCTGAGAAAAACTGAAGAGTTCCTTTTTGAACTGAAAAGCTTCTTTTTGAACTGAAGAGCTCCTTTCTGATCAGAAGAGCCCCTAAGCTGAAACGAGATTGTGTGTTCACCTTTCCAGAGACAGGCCCCAGGCGATCACGGACACATCCTCAGGGAGACCCATGGGCAGCAGCATCTCTGGTCTGAAGACCCCAGAGTTTCCTACTTCCACCCACTTTTTTAAACCTGCATGTATGTGAGAGAAAATGTATTACATATAGTTGGTGGAACAGTTAAAATCACAAACTAGAACCACTTTACACATTCAGTTTGCCTAGTAAGAGCTGTCATGGCATTATTTTAAAAAGCAAAATACTTTGCGAAATTTAAGAGCTAATCTGCAACTAATGAGATCTGAACAGTTTGTTGTTACAATAAAACTGCCATGTAGGTTTTTAGGTGCCACATACCAACAGAAAAACAGGAAAGTGTAACCTGTTGGTGGAAACTAAGCCGTACGTGGATGCAAAACTTGTTAGATATAAAGGAATCAGATGATCTGAGATGTTCTGTACCTTCATGGTAGCTGAACACTTCCATGCTGGGCTCTGTGTATGGGTTGTATGCTGGCTTGAAGCGTAGTTTGGTTATTCCTAGAAGAGAAAAAAAAACTAATTGAACATCTGAAGACACAAAACAATCATCCAAAGTGTACAAATCAATATTCGCCAATGGCACCTTTGAACCATTTGTGTTGGCGGTTTTAGCCCCATCCTAAAACCATACAACACTGACCCCTAAAACAGGGAATGTGCACTCAGTTGTAATTTAAAATTGATTCAGACACATGTTGTTGACCCTTTTACAGACAAAAACAAAGTACATCAGCCTTGCTTAATGCAACACTGAAAACAAACTTCAGGCGCTGGTGGTGTTATTCCTGGAACAATGCTGAAAGACAGTTCCTTGTATCGTCTGTACATGCTGACCTAATTTGGTGAAGAACTGATGCAGGACTCCCATGAGGTCTCCTAGCGTCAGCCCGCGGTCGGCCACAACGCCCTCGATCTGGTGGAACTCGGCCAGATGGGTGGCATCCAAGGTCTCGTTCCTGAACACCCGGTCGATGGAGAAGTACTTGACGGGTTTGAAGTTCTCCTGGTGGACGGAAAGGTGAACAAGAAGGAGAGAGCGCAAAGCCTCGTGATTATTATTAGCAACATCACGCCCATGTTGGACATGAAAGTCTCTTCTTGGTTCTTGGTCAGCTTTCCAACGTAGCGTCCAGAAAAACTGTGGTGTGTTTAAGGCGCATGTCTAAAGATTAATTCAAGAGACAAATACTGGTGGTCTTGTTGTTTGGGACCGATTGTGTAGCTCACCTGTTGTGCAAGTTTATACAACATGCGGGCGCTGACTGCCGTAGTGTGAGTGCGGAGTAGGTTTTTCTGAGCGTCTTCTATTTTCCAGTCGTACTTGTACCTGAACATGTGAAAAAAAAAATCCCATATTAGTCAAAGAATCACGTGAGATGCTGCGCACACCAACGCTAGTGTTACTACTCATGATGGTTGTTTGATGATGTCTCACCCTTGTGAACCATAGCCTCCTTCTGAGTGGACCTTCTTCACTCGCTCCAGGTAATCCTGAGGGAACTCGTGGGCGAGCGCCGGGTCTGAAAAACGCCGATCGGTTTGAAGGATCAGAAATGGCTTGGGTTGGACCCAGAAGGAGAATCTGTATGAGACGAGAGTCTTTGCTCACCAGACAGGAAGAAGGTGTCGTGCTGGTCCCTGGCCGGGTGCTGCTGAGGCTGGAACAGGGAGTCGAAGTTCCAGAAAGAGCTTTCGATGAAGTTGTTGGTCGGCATCTCTGTGAAACTACGGAAAGAAAAGAAAAAGTTGAGCGTTTTTAATGAGAACGTGAATGTGAGACGTGTCTTTTCACAGCTGCTCACCCCATCTCCAGGAAGATCTGCCTGAACTGTGATCGCACCTTCATCAGCGGGTGCAGGTGACCGCAGTCGGGGGCCACGCCCATAGCCTCAAAGTTGTACGGCTTGAACGTCTTCTCTTTCCAATTGCCACTGCAACGCAACACAAGAAGACTATTAGCCCATTGCTTTGTAGCTAGTGGACGGCCCAGGCTCTAGTTGCCTAGGAGACACTCATACATCACAGATCAGGTATGTATTTCAGGACAATCTGCAGCCTTGCTCCAGTCCATATGAACCCTGAGCTTCAGCTACATTGCTACATTAATTCATTCTTTTTGTCCTGCCCTGCCTTTAGGACTAAGTCCATGTCTTTGGACTTGTCCCCATATTTGGGCAGATGTTTCTCTGTGTCCTCAGTCTGAGACCTACACACTGTCACCGACTGACACAGGGAGGTTGATGGGACACATGTTCCAGTTTAGAAAAACAAACAACAACAAAAAAAGGATTATTACTCACGTGGCAATCATCTCAGGGGTGAGCTCCGTCTCCTGCTTGCTGACGGTGGTGCTGAAGGAGCTGCCTTTGGTGATCCAGTAAGACTTCACCGTCCTAAAGACATATGTTACAATGACTTTACACAAGCTTGAAGTTAGAACAGAACACAATGCAGAGTTTTCATCCATCGATTTCTGTGCGCTCATCTAAAGTTGGGCTGCAGTGGTAGTAGTCGAATCAGGGCATTCAAGACCTCCTCCTCCCTCGTCCCTAGCTCCAGATCCCCTAGTTCCCCTTAGGAGAGCCCAATGAGCTAATTGTTAGGTCTCTCTAATAAATAAAGCCTACTTTAACATAGAGTGAACTAAATTTTATATCCATCTCCTACTCCTACCAGTTAAAGTACTTAAGGTATTAGTGAAAAACAAGAGAGTCACGTGATATTTTCTAGCTAGTTTTTGCTAAATAAAAAAAGCAGCCTGGGATAGCATTCATTCATTCATTCATTCATCCATTCATCCATCTTCTGTAAGCGCTTGTGCTGTGAAGGGTCGTTTTTTTGAATCTCTAAACATCACAGTGGCTCAACCTTCAGTGCTAAAGGCAGAAAAGCTCAAGTGTAGATTTTTATCCAAAGTGCCACACGAGCATATGAATAAAGGCAACGTGTTTTTTGGAAACAAAAAAAAACTTGACAGGATGAAACTGTCCCTCAAGAGAAGGATGCTTAGTCGTTTCCGCTTTATAAACATATAGCGCGATTACCAGTTCATGGGAGATTTCATCCAGAGTAAGAGGATTTCAGGCGAATATGCAACATGGTGTCCATCGTCTACGACCAAAATCCCAAAAACCCAAGCGTCCTCATCTGTGGTGCAACAAACCTTAGCTGACCGTGGGTAATCTGCGCGCACACATGCGCACACACACGCGCACACACACACACGCACACGCACACACACCATGTGAAGTTAATGTTTTTCCTCAGTAATGACCGGTGTCTTTAATTTCCTTTTTATGGCCCATTTTCAAACGGCACAGCAGTGAAATGTTCAGGGTTTGTGTAACAACCTGAGCTTTGAGCAGACGCTACACTCACTGATGTCAGGGCAGAAATCAATCAGCTTGATCCAGATTATACATCATTTCTCTCAAGTCATGACGCGCTGTTCGTGCTTCTGATTCAATAGAGACGGTTTTCTTTTGATGTCACGGGTAGAAGATTCTGGATTTTAGTGTTCTTTAAGTAATAAATGGAAAGTTATGTTTAATTTATTTGCTGATCCAATCTGTGATACGGTCTGAACTCAGGGTTTTTTGATCCGTTGCTTCCCGTCCCGTCACTTGATAAAAACTTCACCAGCCGACTGACTGAAACATTTGCTTATTATTCATACTGTTATATCCAAATGTCCGAGGACTCACACTTCAGAGAGCAGCTTCCTCTTCTTCAGCTCGTTCCTTTCTTTCTCGTCCAGCTCAGTGCTGTTGCCTTTCTGCACCTGAAGCAGCTTCTGTCTGACCTGATCTTCTATGTTCTCCACCTGAAGGCCGAAAAAACACAAACACATCACTGACAACGGGACTGCCTCAAGAAAAAGGCCACTAAAGCAGGTCCATATGAAGGAACACTTACAGTCCTGAATATCCTGGGGCCGCCCTCGTGGGCTTTGTCCAGTCGGATCCACTTGTTGGACATGGCCTTGCTGAAGCCGATCTTCCCAAAGGACAGTTTCTACACGGGGGGG
Organism: Planiliza haematocheilus; assembly: GCA_005024645.1. Lineage (NCBI taxonomy): Eukaryota > Metazoa > Chordata > Actinopteri > Mugiliformes > Mugilidae > Planiliza > Planiliza haematocheilus. The sequence continues at coordinate 3,776,993 of SRSE01001373.1, forward strand.
AAATAACAGTAGCATCACTTAACCGTCACCTGGTCTGGTCTAGGTGGGTGCTACAAGTCTAAGTGACATCCACATGAATGACAGGTGCAAAAGTTTACAGCAGAACACTGAACTGTCACAAGATGATCAATGTTATTAACTTCTTCTGTGTGTGGTTTTAATGTCGTGGCTGATCGTTCATGATCCGTCCACCTGAGGCACTCACCATGAGCTCACTCTGAGCCAGACCCTCCGGGGGGATGGAGCTGAAGACCCGGGCTTCATGACTGCCCTGCTCGGCTATCTCGGTGCCCTCCCCCGTCAGCTCCCAGTGCTTGGAGGAGCGCAGCTCGGCGGAGATGACCTGGACAGGAGGGAACAAACACACCTGTCACCTGGGACTCTCACACTATGCATCGTTAACTACGTCGGAGCTCTAGCTGACGTCCTTATTGCATCAGTCAAAATAGCTGACAGGCTTGACTTCCGCTGCCTCTCAGCCAAGGGAACTCACTTCTCCAAGAGCCTGCAGACTCTTCACGGCTCCGACGATGACCTGGTGGTCCACGCCAAGGCTGGCGGCCACATCCACGCTGTCCACGCCGTCGTCCGCCTTCTCAACACGCTGTAGGAGAGTCTCCACCACACCGGTGTCCGCCATGTTGGAGCCCTGCGAAACCTGAAAGAGACCGGATGTGACGTTGTTTCCCAGAGACCTGAACGTGGTAGACTAGCTAGCGAGACAATTTAAAAATATATATTTTAAGACGTATTCATTTTTTTAAATTATTATTATAATATTTATAAATAATACATATCTAAAATAAATATAAATAAATTAAAATAAAACTTTATAAAAAATATTAAAACAATTATTAAAATAATTGTATCGTAGCAACCTTGACTATTGTTTTATAAAATATTTTTCAAATAAAGTGTAGCGAGAACCAGAAAAAATATCCGGAAAGACAATAAAATACCGTAAATACCACACATTAACCAATATTATTTTTCTAAATTATATAACAAAAACAAAACAATAAAGATCTGATCTGCGTCCTTGGGTATGAAGAACCTCGTTTGTTGGTGGTCTGGGCTGCATGTGTGCGCATTCCTTTGGTGGTGTGAACGCAATGAGTCCTGGATCACATTTAAGGCCTGTTATACGCAAAAGAGGTGGGGATCGACAAATAATAACGTCATGACGCTGTTCTTGGTTCTGAAGCAGCAGTAAAGATCCGTTAGATACAACCATTTTATGGAGATCCATCTGGAGATGCGTGTTAATGTCAAGTCTGTACACATATGTACCTAAAACCAGATTGGATCTTAATGCAAAGTCTGTACAGGGCCTACTCTTGGGCCTATACGGTCAATGAAACCGGAGATCCCTTTGAAAAGCAAGGCACAGAGAACTATCAATAGGCTATAGTATAAAAATACTATAAGGACCAAAAAAATGGCCTTCCACTGGACTGGCTGACACCGTGAGCTAATGCTTACGGCTCATGCTTGGCTCATGCTGGGCTCATGCTGGGCTGAGACCCCCCAGTGGGCTGAGCATCTGGCTGTTGGACAGACCAGAGTCAGCGGAGGAGGATGGACCTTCCAGTCCAACCTCCAAAGGATTGGTGAGTGTTAGAAACGGCTCCTATTCAAAGACTTCCGATGGTAACTAAATGACGTCATAGTGGTGTGATGATGACGTCATCACTAGCAAAAAAACCTTCTCGGTGCTACTTTTGTATTCATTATTTCAAATGTAAATTAATAGGTTGTACGAGCCATTTCAAATTGATAGAAAAAGCATACAAAATATATTTTACGTTGTTTTAGTCAGTATATGATGAATAATTGTGTTCATATGTATAAAAATTAAGCTTAGAAAAATATTTTAGCTTTCTTACTTTTCAAAACTAAAAACACAACTAATGTCTTTGCGAGTAGTTAATATTTGAAAATATTAGTTTATTTGAAACATATTTTAACGGTCTTTATTTCAGTTACATGCCATTCAGTTTGTTATTTAATAAGTCATGACTTATCCACTTTGTATGAATAGTACAAATACTTGCTTTCCGATTGGGGGCTTTACGTGAAATCTCTGGGACTTGGTATTCAAAATAAAAATCATTTATTGATACAAACACACTTTGTTATACATCAATAGGAACAAATCCCACCCAATTCAAAAGCTACATTGAGCAGAAATGCTGATTTAACGTCAGTGTGGGCTCCAGAATCAAAACCATTTATTAAAATAACTACATCACACTAATTACAAAATAAGCCAAAATTACAGGCGCTGGAGAAAACGACAAGCTATTCGGGTCCTTGGAATAGTTACAAAAAATAAAACCACCCTTGTAATTCAAAGGTTTTTACTAGATTCACATTGAGAGAGGAAAAAAATGACTGTAGCCTCACATCTGGTTAGTAAGAAAAGAAAGTCAGAGTCAGCGAGTGAGTTATTGAGAGCATCAGCCTTCTCATTTAGTGACATCGAAGACTGGCAGCAGAGATTAAAAATAAAATATAGACATATAAGCACTGACCAGACCACTGAAACGGAGCACTAAAAACATCCACAACGCAGCTCTGACACTGAAAAAGTCCATACGGGTCATTTTGTGCCGACATGTGCTACATTTAAACCCCCACCCCCGAAAAAAATCACATAAGTAGAGAACATGGGGGGGTGGGCAGAGAGCACGAGCAAAGTCATCAAGTCGCTTTCTTTGGCGAAGGCTTGAGACGCCGATGCTTGGATGATTCTCAGAGTCTCTATCTGTACTGGTAGTTCATGCTGTTGTCTCCCCTGCCGTAGCCCACCGGGTTGTGGTACTGAGAGTGGTTGGCGCCGAAGCCCTGGCTGGCGCCTCCTTGGGAGTTGTAGTTTGACTGGTTGTTGAAACCTAACGAGGAAAATACGTGACAGGAGTTAAACCTTTACAATTTAACATTTAAGATGATCTTCAAACATATCCTCAACCCACCTTCATAACTGTAGTCCTGGTTACCTCCTGCACCTCCCGTCACCTGACTCGGGTAGGCAGTGCTGTACGAGTAGCCTCCAGCTCCCCCTTGGTTCTGGTTGAAACTCTTCTTCCCCTGTCCGTATCCTTGGCCATACTGGTTGTAGGAGACCTGTCCAGAGGGGCTGGTTGGCTGGTAGCCCCCTGCAGATCCACTATTTACCCCTTGCGGACCTGGAAAAGCCACCTTCCCTCCCTTGTGCACCGGGGGTTTCTTTTTGGGAGGTTTGTTGGCAGCGTTGGCAGTGTAGGCTCCGTCGGGCTGGTAGTACGAACCGTAGGAGCCCTGTGCTGATCCCGGTGCTGTGCTGCTGGCTGGAGGGCCTCCTGACGGGCTGCTGGCTGCCCCGGCTCCTCCATTCGTTCCACCGTTGTTGTAGTAATCTGTCAAACAACAGTATAGTAAGCACAGAGTTGTTTGCATGCTTATATTATAGATAAAGGGAATTAAATCAGACCCCGTAGTAGCAAAGTAATGAATGTTGTCACATTTATTTTAAAAAAACAAACAAAATAAACATATAAAAACAGCTAAAGCAAGAAGCCTTCCCTTCCCAAACACACCACATTTCCTCAAATAAAAGCCGGGTCAACACAAATAATATATTCTGTTGCTCTGGATTATTGTTTTGAGTGTGTGAGTGCTATTATTCTAAGACTGCAAATGCTTCACAATAAAAGTCCAGGGTGACATGCTGCCAAGGTTTTATTTTGAAACAGCTAACAGGAAGTGTTTGTATCAGCAGTCATGTGAAACGAGAGGAGGCCTCGTACTAAAGTATGACCGGTTATCTTTATCAGACAGAGTTAGAAATGAAAGCCTTTGTATTTGAGGAAACATGGAACGTCAGATATTTCAGTTCATTCAGTCCGCGTGTGCAAACTCTCAGTTCATCAAGGCCAAACGCCGTAACAGACTGGATGGTGCATTCAGTGTAGCCGTGACTCGACAGTGTTGCGGATATGATGCAGAAACAGCAGGTTTTACATGATCAATGTTTAAAAGCCAAACGGAAAATACAAAGTCATGATCGGAAGTAACAGGAAGGCATCAGAATGAGACAGAAACTAATCGTGCCAGCTTTGTTTTTCTTTTCCTTTTCATACAAGCAGCATGGAGACGAAGAGACCGGGCTGCTGTGGTCTTAACAATAATCCAAAAAAAGGCAGTATTGTCGTCCATCTTAACTCCAGAAACACAGCCCCCTCCCCCCCGCACAAATTAAGACATCCAAGGCGTTAAATCTGCCCCCACAGTTTTGGGGAGGTCCGGGCGCTCGGGTACATCCACGGCAAGTTCAGAGAACGGGAAGTGTCTTATGGCTACATGCATGCAGTGGTCGGATCGTCTCCCCGAGGAGTCAGGACGAGACAGAGCGGAGGGTCGCTGTCACTTTTATTCCCAGGGTTGTGGACTCGGTGGTGAAGGGAGTTCATGATGCAGCTGGAACACAACTGAGTATTTTGTCCATTTTTTTTAATCCTCTCTACGGGAACTGTTTTGGATTTTTTTCTTTCTTTTTTTTTTTTAAGAGTGGGGAGGATTTATGTCGCAAACTCGTGGTAGCCATAGCAGTCTGAGACAAAGTCACCTAAAGAGTGAGACAGGGCAGAGAAGGGAAGAAAATATCAAAATTAGATTTTATTTTGATTTTTTTTTTGTTGCCTTAAAAAGGTGGCAGTTCAATCACTCATTTGGTCAGATTGTGTTCAAACTTAGATTTTTTTGTGTTTTTTGTTTTGTTTTTTTAGATTTCTCTGCTCCTGTCACGCTCAGGTAGGTCAGTCCTCAGAACAGGCTGCCAGAAGGAAGAAAGGGGTACTCATAAGAAGAGAGGGGGAGGGGGGGGTTTGTCAAAAACAGATTCAATCCTGTGGCTTAAAGCAGAGAAATGTAAAATCACTGGGAACATCCCAGCATGTTGTATTATTATAATAATACGCTTCACAAGTGGTAAATGAAAGCCTGATTGCAGCACGAATGACAAACACACCAGAATTATGATGATAATAATAAAAATGAACACTCACTGTATCCAGAGTTAGCGTTGTTCCCGTAACCATATGTCCCAAAGCCACCTGGAAGGAGGACACAAATGTAACATGTAGATGTAACACAATATGAACCATCAGAAGCAGTTTTGTACTGAAGTGAAAGTTTTCTTTTTACCTCCTTGTCCATATCCTCCTCCATTATTGAAGCCCCGGCCTCTTCCTCGGCCTCGCCCTCCTCTTCCTCTACCCCTGGGTGCAGGCCCGTCTCCAGCGGCTCCCATCATGCCGAACCCTTGGGTGTGCTGAGAGGAAACAAAACATTTCAGAATGAGAATCAGCTTTACCGGCAAAGTATGTGTGTACATGCAGGGAATTTGACTCTGATCATTTTTGCTCTCTTGTACAGAAACACACGGAACTTAAAGAAGTGTAAAAAAATAAATATCAAACTGTACACGTAAAATAAAAATAGAATAAAAGGGATAAGAGCAAATATATACAATGATCTGGGAGTTTGTACAGTGAGTACAGACAATAAAGCAGTTATTGTTAATGTTGTTGATGTGGATGGTCTCATGCTCTATGACTGAGTTCAACAGAGCGTCACCCCAGAGGAAAAATTTAAAATCAAATTGCTTAGTTAAAGCAAAATAAGCAGCTTTATTTACTTAATGTATGGAGAGGAGATGAATTAACATACATAGAGTATGATAACTGACTGAGCTTTAATGACTGAGGCTGAGCTACTGGTTGTTTTACTGCCCTCTGCTGGATTCAAGTACAATGACAAGCATCTCATAAGTGGGTTGCGGTTTAATGAACTGCTTCAACTGGAAACCATTTGTTTGTTTGTTTTTTAGTAAATACAGAGACTTACGACGGAGAAAAAATATCACAAACTCACACACGAGAATAAAGTCATAATATTATCAGAATAAAGTCGTAATTTATGACCGTTGGAGAAGCCGTGCTCACCGGAATTCGACTCCCTCTGGATCCAGAATCTTAAATTATCAGTCAGATTGTTTTTTTAGAAACCATGAAATCCCTCTGAATGGCCCACTGGTGCATCCAACCATAACCCTGCAGCTGACCAGTTCCAGCCATTTCTCCCTGCACAAAAGCAGCGACTTCCTCCAAGTCCGTCTGCTTCTTTCTCCGGAAAAGATGCATTTTCTTGCATATTCTTTTTAAAGTCCTAATACTTACGATGATGTGATGCTGATGTGCCAAAAGATTAAGTATCTCCTTGTTTGTGAAACCTATCCTAAAGTACAACTCCACAAAATCCTCCACGGCTCTCATTTTGTCCTCCTCTAAAACAACAGGTTAGAATAATATGACTTTATTCTTATAATATTATGACTTTATTCTCAAAGTTTGTGATTTTTTCCCCCCTCAATGTGGCCCTAATACTCCGTCGTAGAGACTTAATATATTCTATGCAAATCAATGCATCGACGCAGCCGACGTCAACGTTTCGTTTTTGCAGCTCTTTGGCTAACATTACAGTAACTGTCACCAGATGTCATTTCATCACATATGGTTGCATAATCCACAAATTAATGGCATCCGAAAACATGAAGCTAACGCTGTTATGCTAAAAACTGCAGTTCCTCAAATATCCACTAGAGGCTTTCTCCAAAAGTGAGTCCATCCCCAACTTCACAGCAGAAATAAACATGTTTGTCTCTAAAGCTAAGCTCCTTCATCATGACAAGTGCATTGGGATGATTTTTTTTATATAACTCACACTTTAAAATTATATAAATGCCTAAAATTATAAATCTGCCCACTCTGAATGGGATGTGGGTTGCGTCACAGATAGCTGTCTCTCTACCAAGGCATTACTTGCCCATCTGTGCTCCACCTCCATTTTAAATTATTAAGGAGCTATGGCTTCAGGCTGCTTACCATGGGGGGTCCCTTCTTCTTTTTAGCCGACTCAGCCAAAGAGCCCTCGGGGTAGAGCCGCTCCAGAGCCGCCAGGGCTGCATAAGCCTTCGCCACCTTCTTATTGGACCCCGTGCCCTGGAACTTCTGCCCGTCGATTTCCACCTCCATGACGAAGCGTTTGTCGTGGCAGCCGCCCGTCTCCGAGATGAGCTCGTACTTGAGGCCGCGGCGCTTCTCGTTGAGCTCCATCACGGGGTTCTTGCCGTGCTTGGTCAGGATTGGTCCCTGTTGACGAGCAGTCTGATAAGAACGAAGATATGGTCGGTAAACTAAGACCATTCAGCGGCACAGGAAGAAAAGAGCTAGTAGCCCGTTGGCGCTCGTACCTCTGCGGCGTCGGTGCTGTCAGCGTTGGCCGTGACGGCGGCAGCAGTGTCTACGGGTGCTTCCACTGGCTTCACCTCTTCCACAGCGGTTGCTTCTTCTACCTTTATTTTCACAGGCTCAGCCGTCTTCAGTTCCACTCCAGTGGGCAGACCCATGTCGTGCAGGACCTGGAAGCGTCACCGTAGTTTAAAACACTGCAAGAAATTTGGTTTGATCCAACTACGACATTTAAAACGCCTACCTTCACAGCTACGTGCAGCTTCGCCGTGCGCTTGGACGGACCGGAAGCCTCAAAGGTTTTACCATCCACTTCCACGGACATAGTGAAGACTGGGACGTGAACTGGGCCGGTTTGGGAAATGAGTTTGTACTGGAGACCTGGCTTCAGCTGGTTGAGCCTCATCAGGGCATTCATAGCCTGGGGAGGCTCGGCCTTCTCCTCTGGAGCTGGAGGGAAGAAGAGACGGAAATTACACAACAGTAAAAACAAACTGAATCATAAGGACGTCTAAAACTTTTATTTCTGCCCCCCAATCCAATTCCAGATCGGCTTTTCTTATCATACTTGTATTGTCCTCGAGGAGAGGGTAGCTCGTACCCCGGATCCAGAAATGTTCTGGTCATCCAACGCCTTAAACTCTGTAATATTTTTCTCCTCGACATCGTCTCAAAGAAACTTCTCTCTTCTTTTAAACACAGTGTTTAGTGTCTATTGTTGCCTGAGTGGACTCCAATTACCACCTCATTAAACATGCGCACCGCCCAGTTTACAAACCGCCATCTGACTGACTTTTATGTCCAGATCAAAGTTCTTCCACACAGCAGAAGTGTTTAGTCACATGAGTTTGTTTTTTCTTCTGCTGCTGCTGCTTGGATCTTTGGCAGCTTTGACCGCCACCATTAAAACAGAAGAAGCAGCTTTGATGCTACAGGGTTGTGGTTTTGTTTATGGCAGACCAAAACAAATCTAATGATTTAGACATCGCTACTGAACAGTATCTATTAATCTGAGGTTTATTTTCTAATCCTTAAGACTTATTCCAGGGCACTTACATTTCTTCTGCAGCTTCTTCTTCTTTTTATTCGGACTCTTGTCGTCAGTTCCCTCCTCCTCCTCAATGGGCCTTTTCATTGGTGGAGTGTACGTCGTACTGGGTGGGATTTGCACTGAATCGTAACACATTATCCCGTGAGAACACGAAACGTCTCATTTGTCTTTACTGTAAAATGTGTAGGAAGATCACTTAAACCCGGTTTACCTGTGTAATCTATCGGAGTCTCGCTACGAGGTTTCTTGGGCATCTTAGAGGGGAGGGGGTCCATTCCAAGCACTTTGTGAAGCTGTCCGAAGGCCGACAGCCTTAAGGCATGCTGAGGGTGGAGGAGACATGGTGGGAATTACCAAACTGTAAATATACGCAACTCAGTTTATCAGGGTTTAAAAACTATATGTGTTTCCGATTAAAATTTTAAAGATCCGATCTTTAACAGATTCCGTGTTTCACTAGAAACCTCCCTTCGTTAGAAATCTCTCCCGATACCAAAGAGATAAAGACGGACCTAAAAAAATGGAATTTACTACCACTAGTATTATATAATCAAATAGATATAGTTAAAATGAATATCTTACCGCGATTACTTTTTCTCTTTCTCTCAATACCAATAGAAATACCCGAAAAACAATTAACAGAGTGGAAGAGAATGCTATCCGGATTCATATGGAAAGGCCTTAAGCCAAGGATCAGATATAAAACATTGCAGCTATCCAAAGAAAAAGGTGGACTATCTCTTCCAAACATAGAGAATTACTACAAATCTGCACAGCTTAGATATCTGATATATTTGTGCGACCCATATTATAATGCTAAATGGAAAAATCTAGAACTAAACCAATTGGACATTCCCCTCATGAGTTTGCTGGGGGACAGAAATCTATACCTATTGCACAAACAAAACCTTAGTGATTGGACAAAAACACCCCTAAATATTTGGTTTGCAGAATGTCGTAAAAACAAACTGGAAAATCATATCAAAATACTACGATGGGTAGCACATGACAAAGATTTTAAACCCGCCCATATGGATAGGCGTTTCAAACAGTGGCTGTTGAAGGGTATCACATCGTACTGTCTTATTTCTAATAAAGGAAGATTAGACTGTTTCCAAAAACTTAAAGAATCCTATGACTTAGAAAATCAAGATTTCTTCAGATACCTTCAAGTTAGAGCTCACTTTAACTGTGACATAAGGGCAACAGAGGAAGATACCTATGAGTTAGTTAACATTTTGACTGATGCATATAAATCTAAATTGAAACGAAAACTGATTACTCGAATCTATTCCTGTTTACAATCACTCAATGGTCTTTCCACTTTTAATGTTAAAACCATCTGGGAAAAAGAAGCAAAAATAACCATCTCAGAAGACGATTGGCTAAATATCTGTAAAACCCAAATGAGCACCTCCAGCTCTGGCCACTGGAGGGAATTTTCATGGAAAAATATGATCCGTTTTTTTATTACTCCCAAAATTAAACAACATCAGAAAGGTCATCCAAGTTATGGAAGATGCTGGAGAGAGTGTGGAAACGCCCAGGCGGATCATTTCCATATCTTTTGGGACTGTTCGGTTATACAACCCTATTGGCGAGATGTGGTGGAGAAAATTAAATCAGTAGTAGGCTTTGAGATTAAACACGATTTTTGCACAATTTATCTAGGTAATATCCCCCAATCAATAAATGTTACTGATAAATATTTGATTAAGATAATGTTAGTAGCCAGCAAAAAAGCTATTACAAGAAAATGGCTATCAAAAGAGTCTCCATTGAAAGAGGACTGGATTGCAATTGTGAAAGAAATATATGACATGGAAAAACTGACTTTCTCCTTGAACCTGGAAGAAATGGACAGATCATCTGGAATAAACCCGGTCCCTTTTCCCAATAGGACAAGATTATTAGTATGAATGTGACTGATTGGGTAACATTTTTTGTTGGAGTATATATGGTTATCTTTATGTTTTATGAAGAAGAAACTGAAGATATTTGGAAAAAAAAAAAAAAAAAACTGAAATGTCTTTAAAATGTGGACCTAGCCCTATCTCTCTAAATGTACAAGTTATAGTGATCCATTTTCCCCCTATGCTGCTTTTTATTTTATTTATTTATTTTTACTTTTCCCATCTGCGACTCTTGTTATTGTTTTTCTTATGTAATTGTTCTGTCCCATGTCTCTAATATTGTAAAATTTCTTAAAAAAAAAAAAAAAAAAAAGAAATCTCTCCCGAGACTGGTTTTCCACAAAAAATCCCGCGAGACCGCAGCAACATTGGTTAACTTGTGTGGGAGAGCCAAAGCATGACAGATGCTTCCACCGTGAGAGCTGATTGGATTTAAACGTTTTCTCAGCAAAGGTACTCACTTGTGCACTTGCTGTGATGTCTTCTCTCTGCTGCTGATCCAAATGTCCGATAGCATCTGTGGGCTCCTTCTCGCATGGATCAGAAATTCCAGCACCATCTAAAACATGAAGAAAAATTACAAGTTTGAAGCAACCAACATTAATTTATCATCAGTAATCCGTTATCTTCTGGAGGGTCGGTATCAGCGAAAGGCAGGGTGCACGCTGGACAGGTCACAAGGCTAACACAGAAAGACAAACATCCATTCACACCTATGGCCAATTTAGAAATCACCATCAACATCAAACGAACAAAAGAGAGGAGATCCTACCTGCCATGAGGATTCCTGAAGCCAGACACTCTAAAACCCTCCGCAGAGCTTCTCCTGCCCCCATGGGCCGGTTCCCTGTGCCAATGGCTTTCTCACAGATCAGCTCCAGTGGCTGCAAAGCAGGAGAGAGGGGGAGACGCTTTGTTCGAGGATGCTATTTTTAAGCTCAGTCACCGACGACAAGAGATTTTAGGTCACTGCGTTAAAGAGTGTCTCTGCAGTTTAACAACCGTGAAGGTGGTGGCTTGAATGTTTTTGGGGGGGTATCCAGGCAGACAAGGAGTTTTTGATGGAAATTGTTTGTCTAAAAAACAATCCCGGTACGAAAAACCAACAAGTAGAAAGGCAGCAAAAAAAATTCAAAAATTTTCAAAAAATGGCCCAAAGGTGCATTTTCATCCCAAAAATTTTTGGTACAATTTTTTTTTATTAATTTGCTAATTAACAACAACAACATTGTGTTTCTGCGAAAACTTTTCGGGCAAAAAATTTTTGGCCAATAAATTTTCGGGAAAAAAATTCTGACTTTTTCGCCCCATACCTATCAACAAGTCCCGTTGCCGTCGTCTCTGGGTCTTTGTGATTTTGAGAAGACAAATCAATAAAAACAGGACGTCTCTTTTGCTCACCCAGCCACGAAGCGGGGCCCACGTGGGGACGCGGGCGCACAGGTCCCTCAAGATCCGGATGACTATGACGCAGGAGCGCAGCCCGTTGGCTCTGGCCTGGAGACACAAGCAGGGGCGGGGGGGAGAGGGAAGGAAGGGGCATGAGGTGGACAAGAAGCTTTAGTCAAAAGGGAAGGTTGTGTGGAGACAAGAACATCCAAATATATGGAAACTAATAAAAAAGAAGCCACACAGACTAGAACGGCTTAGCTTTGTCATTATGGAAATGTCCAGACATATCATATCATCTGTAAGTTTATAGCCAACATGATCAATGGTGTAGATCTGATGTGATATATTTATTTGTGGGTTAAGAAAACATGCGTCTGATTTCTGATCAGGAGAAAAGAAGTAAATAAATCCACCTCAAACTAAAATACCAGCTTCAACATGAGAAACAAATCACCTATTTTTATTTTTTTTAAGGGTGTGCTTACTTGAGCTGAAAAGTTAGTGGCAAAACAATTTCTTAAAAAGTGCGACTCGAGGTGCAATATTCCCGTGGAGTTTGTGGCACACAGAGGAACAGAAACAGCCAGAGAGCAGGAAAAGTTGAGGCCACATACTCTACAATAACAAGCTGCAGAGATGGAGCGCCGGTTGTTAAAGTGTGAAAGCCGGAGATGACACAGATGACAGTACTATGATTATCAAAACATGGTTAACTACAAGGAACAGTTTCTCGGCAAAACTACCAAATGGGGTCGGCAAAAAGGGGGGGTGCTCTACGAGGAGCTGGCATAAATGTGAAAAACAATAACAAGTCACTCACAGAAACACTGACATTATAGAAATATTGCACCTGGACAGATGGTGTGTTAGTCCCAGATTTTATTTTACTGATTGGAGTTAAACATCTGCAAATAAAGAAACTAATGATTTTAAAAATAATGGTGCTGCTGCCACAGAACCTGTTAAGTGAGCAAAGCAACTCTACAACAGTGTAATGACAAAGGTTTCCTAAGAAACAAAACATCCAGGTCGTCGAGTATTACTACACTCCAAAAAAAAAAAGAGTAAATAACGAAAAGAATAAAACACATCAAACGCCCAAATAATAATAAAAAAAAGAAAAGAACAAAACAGCAGAAACTCAAACTACTTTTGTTTTTAGAGACAAATAAAGACAAGATCCAAACCTGGAACCACTTAGCGTGGCGGAGAGACGCCAAGGCAGTTAGGCATTTCTGCCTGTCCAGAACATCCGGGGGATCGTTGACTGAAAGCGTTTCTATTGGCAGGTGGAATAAGAAGACAAGGTACAGTTTGACCAAGGGGAGTTCTGTCAGCCGGCCAGGGGGAACACAGGCAGCTTTCCCAAACCACAGGCTGGGGGGGCAAGGGGAGGGGGACCCCTCCGCTGAAGAAACCACCAAACGCTCTCAACCTCCCAGTACGCGACAATTACACTAAAAACCCACCTGAATTACAGCGTTGTGGAGCGGGTTATAGAAATCCACGTGAAATATTTATTAAAAAACTAAAAAAAAGTATTTATTTGGGAAAAAAATGCCTGCATCTAATGGGAGGTTGTCTCACCACGGTTGGTTAAGGATGCTTTCATGCCTATATTTGTACCTCGTAGGGAACGCCCTCAACACTATGAGCTTGCAAACATTAGCGGGAATGAATAATCTAAGTAAAAACGGAGAATCCAAAGCGAGCGCAGGCCTTTATTGCCGTTCTGTTATTCATTTACCAACACTAAAGCATCTAGGCTTTAATGTACCAACGTGCATTAAAAGCATACAGCGACGTATTCAACCCAACAGTTTCTCCTCACGTCAAGCAAATTGCTTGGTAATATGATTATAAGCTTACACGTTACTCTAGGAAGGGCTTGCAAGCAGGCCAAGACCGACAGCAGCTTGGTTTACTTGCTCAGCTCCAACAAACTGAAATGAGTTTTGGTACAACAAACTAGACATGAAAGCACCCTGCTTTCCTAAAAAAAACAAAAACAAAAAACAAAAAATCAAAGGTTTCTTTTCTGGCGTTAACGGGTGGTAGAGCCCCTCCCCTTCGCCCCTATACTGGGTACACTGCACTTTGCCCCTTCCGAGACAGAGAGCGGCCAGTTGGTCAAAGGTCCAGCGTCCCTAAAAATTGACAAACTAGAAGGCTTGACAGAGAGAATCAGAATTGGAACCACAGGCAGAAGTTATCAGATGCACAAAAGGTGGGTATCAAAACAAGTCCACACTGCAGCAAAACTGATGGCTTACTAAATGTAAAAGACCCAAACTTGGGCATCGCTGTTAGCGTGGGGCTACAGATAAGGTCAAGGTTCAACCCCTGCTGAAAGCCGAGATCCTCAGTATCATCTCGGAGCGGAGTGCTAGAAATCTGACTTGGCTGCAGCTAAATTATTCATCTGCTGTGATGTCTTGAGTTTGATTGTGGATCAACGTATTTACCCGAATTCTAGTGTCCCTGTCATCATCTGTAACCCCGGGCCTTCCCTGCTATGGAACGGCAGAGACAGTCAATAGCCCACTGCCGGGTCTGACAACCAACGAGCTTCACCGCGTGTTTCTGCAACTCATTTTTGCTGCAATGCAAACCGTTCATCATCAATGATAAAACACATGCAAACAACGTGGTCTCTCTTTTTTAATTGGTTAAATTCTCAGTAAGCCTTCGTTGGTGACATTGATCATTAAGGGGGGGGAGAGAAAGCCATTAGCTACCTGCCCTATACTGTATATTGGGCCATCAAAAATGTACAATTACATTACATGGAACTACGAGAGTGTCTAGAGAGCTATAAGCATAGCAACGTTTCATTATGTGACAGTGCATTCTTGTCCCCTAGCTCCATTGAAGGCCCAATAAACAATATCTGTCTAACCTAGTTGCCTGCCTGGCCTCCCTGCTGGAGGAAGGGCTCCACTGAGTAAAACACTGCAGCCCTCGTTCAGGAGCTTACCTCCGGCGGCCGTCCTCTCCATCTCCTCGCGGACTAACGGAGATGTCAGGTGAATTGTGAGGGTGAGGGGCGGCTCCTTGGTGTTCTTGATGACGATACTGGCCTCGCGGATGTGCTGGGTCACCACGTACTTGTCTTCTGTGATGGCCTGCGATAGAGCAAACATTAGGAACCGTCTGACACTTTCAAATTGGTGCCATTCCCTCCACACTCTTGTTACAAATCTTGCACGACCGGTTTTGGGCGACTAGCTTCATGAGACCGGGCAACGACATCAGTCAACGTTTCAGAGAGGTTCAAAAACAAGACAGAAGCTAGAACTGTGAGAGCACTGTCGGGCCCGGAGGGTGGTTGGATTTAAATGTACGACGGCAGAAGAGCTGCACAAAAGCATCCTGTACTTTGGTTTATCAGCTGTGGATGAAATATTTTTAGATGCGCCTACAGCAAAGTAAGAGTCACCAGCGGATCTCCACTGCCCACAAGCGCGACCTTTGAAAAAAAACAATCTCTCGCTCCTTAAATACAGAGCAGATAAATATAATAACATTTACATAACACGCAAAAAAGAGAAAATCTTAAGAAATGTATTAGCTGCGCCGTGCTCTCACCTTAAGCTGCGTAACAAGGTTGTCGGACACTTTCTTCAGGAGATTGATGGTAGGCTTGTCTTTACAGAGAAGCACCAGCTCTAGGTCCAAGTCCCCCTTCAGTAGCAGGCCTTTGGCAACCAGCCCCACCCTCATGACGCCACGCAGAGACCGGGTGGCCTGATCTTTGGGCTCGCTTTTGGATACGGTCAAAGAAAGACAAAAATGTTAAGAGAGATTGTTTCACTTCTTTAACGAAAGCGCAAGAAATCACTTCCATCCCTCCTCACCTTTCTTTCTCATCTGTGCCGTCAGAGTCGGACTTTGAAGTTCCCTTCTCTTGTTTATCCAGCCAGTCGGAGACGGCCTTGAGGGCTCGCTCCGTGTGGGACACCATGTTCTGTACGCTTTCCAGCTCCTCCTGAGTTGGGTAGATGGCAGAGTGTTTGGCCATGACGTGCCGGTCGTCGTTCATGAAGACGCGCATGGATCTGTGGCGCATCGGGGGAGGCTGGGGTGAAAAGAAACAAGATGGTGGATTAAAAAGAAGAGACATCTGGAAACTGGTGTCTGTCGCAGGACACTTTCATTCATCTGTAAAGTTTTTGGAACAGGTTCAGCACTTACTCAACCAAAATGGCTTTGAACGAACTTTATACAAACTACCAGCCAATGATAAGATTGCAGAAATGACCAGCAGGGGAAACTTCCTCTCGTATTTTTCAATCGATAAATGAAAGGATCACAAATCAATTGTTTTCATCTCATTTAACATTTATGTTTTGCACAGTAGATGGTTCCCGTACGCAGTAATTAAAGAAGCAGACCTAATGTGCAAAGTATTCTGTCCAGTGAATGCAGGAGTCTCTGTCACGGTGCGAATCAAAACCCGACATGCATTAACATCTCATCGTCACTTGAACTGGCAGAGTTACACAACAACATAATTACTATTTTTAGCACAGCCCGGTCAAATTCAGTCCGTGTTACAGATCTGAAAACGCCCCAGTCTGTCCAGAACAGTTATTCAACTAACTTTTACTAATCTTGTCCCATGAGACGGGCTCTCAGGCAACCCGACAAGATTAAAAGCCCCGCTGGCTTTTATGAAAATACCTACCTTACCTGTCACTTTGATTAATTACAATAAATAACAAGGCCAAGCGTCTAACGCGAGTGATTACACAAGGCGGGTGTATGCACAGGCAGCCAAAGCCAATTTAGAGGACAGCGGTGATGTGGAAGCTGCAGCATGTGCGCCATAAAGCCTCGGGTGGCCTGGGGCGGCAGCGTGCTGGCACAAGTCCTGTGACTTAAATTAGACACGACACGTTTATTTGCCCCGTTAACGGTGACGTTTGACACCAGGGGGCAAGTACATCCTTTATTTTGACTGCGTGGTTTTTGCTCCGTGACAAACACGTGACACACTGAGAATAAATCTTTACCATTATTGAGGCCGTGGTGACCGCTGTATATCCAGTGGATGACAGTGTTCTTCTGGGGTTGGCAGTGCTGCTGTCCGTCTCTGCAAGAGGAGGAAAATAAATCACAGCTGGAAAAAATGAACTAATGATCTATTTTAACTCTTCTTCCCGTCAACAGCTTAAAGTAAACACAAGTCTGAGGAAGAGACACATTCCCAAGCAGAAATGTTCACCACTGAAACATAACATATCAGCCATAACATTATAACCTGTCTAACATTGTGTAGGTTCCCTTTATTTTGTCACCAAAAACAGCCCTAACTTGTCAAAGCATGGACGCCGGCTGCGCTCTCTGGCATCAAGACGTTAGCGGCGGATCCTTTAAGCCCCGCACGTTACGAGGCGACGGCCTCCATAGATCGGACTGTTCCAGCTCAACCCTATTTGCTGGATTGGATTGAGGTTTGGAGGCCAAGTCAACACCCTGAACATGTTGACGTGTTCCTTAAAACATTTCTGAACTATTTTTAAGTTTGTGGCAGGGAGCACTATCCTCGAGGTTATCGGGGAATACAGCTTCCACCCATGGGATCCGAGGTGTCCCAGCAGACCTTGGGTGTAAGCCAGGGACACCTTGGATCCTGCCGTACCAAAGCAAGAACATTGCTCAGAGCATCACACAGCCTCCGCCAGCTGGCCGCCGTGTATCATCCTCAGATGATAAGGGGCACACATGTCCAGATGTTCACTTGCTGCCTGACATGTGCCATAATAATATCTGTTCCATAAATAAAAATGTGATTAATTCGAGTCCAAATGGAGCAGGTAACAAAAATGATGTGATCAGATGTGAAATAGCGGTATAAAGTGGGCGGGGAGGTCTTCTCATTCATTTATCGTGACACACCCCCAGGGCTCGTAAACACACTTCTTACATCAATCCAGCTGAAGTCAAAATAAACACTGGATGTGTAACCATAAACACAGTTGTGTGCTGCAGTCAACAAGTTAGTGAAACGAGCTAAACGGACCTGCTGTTGTGGTCAAAACACCAGCTATCGACTGAAAATGAGAGGAAGAGCGTGTGTGTGGTTAAATAATAGTCTGGACCAGAACCACACGGCTCCATAGATTTAAAAAAATAAAAAACAGACGCCATTTTAATTCGGTGCAGAGGCTGCTTTGGCGACGGGAGCTAGCTAACAAGCCCCCGACACCAAAACCGATCGCCAGTCTTTTTTTTTTTTGTTGTCTGCGTCGCGACGACACGCTCCATCAAACGCAACAAAAACACGCCAAAACATAAGCCCCATGTCGCATTTGCAAATAGCAGAAGTAAATATAAGTGGAGACGATGCAAATGCACGGTTGAGGTTGAATTTAAACACGGTTGCGTTGCTTATCAGGCACCAAAATGGTAGAGCAGACAAGACCGAGGAGACCCCATTGAATCCTCGGCCACAGTTAGCATTAGCATTTTAGCTTTGCCGAACAAAGACAAATATATCAAGTTCTCACGCATACCAGACCATGCTAGCATACAATAACACACTTCAGTAGTTCCCTATGTGTTTATTCTCGGTATTATAATCAACCACAAATGTGTCAGGGGCTCAATTTAGACATTTTCTTATTACTTACCGTGGTGTCGTTGATGCTAGCGGACAGCTTCACGCTAGCTCCCGGTGTCGGCAGCAGCGCGAATGGAAACGCCCACGATCTGGAAAACGAGGGCGGCCATTGGACGGAACTTACACGTGACTACGGGCATAGCCAATAGGGGACAAGGGAGCTTTAAATCAGGGGGCGTGGCTATGAAGCGTTGCGTTGAATTGAATTAGCTGGCTGATTCATTCACAGGGTTTTGCTGATCATGTTAATTGATAACGCGAGATTGCGTATATAATCCTATTACATGATCAGATTATTTTCATTTATTGGTGTTAGTTTATTAGTTTATTTAAAGCTTATTAACAGTTTATTTTAAAAAAAAAAATCTATAATATAACAGTATATTAAACAGATGTAGACAGTTGTATTGTCCAGAGGATAACTGTGTTGTTGTGGAGGAAACTCGATAGTAATGCAAACAAATGCAGAGGTCGAAGAGTGAAACTGCTGAAGGGGCAAAGGACATCTGGAAATGCTCCTTCTTGCAAGAGTTTCAACAGCAGAGGGTGACAAGAGTTCTCTTTTCTCGTGTTATGGCCAACATCCTCCTCTCGGACTACAGACTGACACTGCAGGGTGTCAGTCTCCTCAGCAGGTGGTGGCAGGTAGCTTTCCCTTGAGCAGCGGCGGTTTGTTAAAGTCAAATACATGACCCTCACAGCGGCTCTGTGCAGCAGATAGATGGCGACGTCATCCACCCGAATGCTGGGTTTGTATCTAAACTGCAGGAGATCCAGCCTCGGGGGTCAGCAGGAGTCCAAAGTGGTTCGGTATCAACCTTTACATGGTCTTTATCGGGTGAGATGTTAAACACGCAGGTCTGAAGTGGGTGGGCTCCCTGAGGTGTGTGATCTTTGGTTCTGGAAGCACAAACAGGAACGGGAGGCTCGTGATAAAGGAACTGATCTGCACAGCTTTTCTTTACACTACACTTTAAATACAGTTTCTTTGTGATAACAATAATGAAATATTTAATATTATATAGAAATGTGAGGTGTGCCTGGTCTTTGTTCACTGGCAAACTGTGGCTTTGTTCTTGCAGGACAGAAACTAGTTTCAGTGATTCAGATTGCCATCTCTTTCTGCATGCACTTGGACATTAAACAGATGTAAAGTTTACTTGCAGATCCTCAGATAAAAGGGAAGCTTTCTTTATCAAACTGTCTCCAATGTGGCTGAATTTCCTGGTTGTGGTCAGTGCTGGACAAACTGCAGAACATCGTCTTATACTAAGGACGCTGTATGATTGGCTCTCATTCTGAAACCCTCCGATCCAATCATATTTATTTTGACGGTGACGTAAACGTCTTACTGTACTAATGTTGCAAAGACGATCGGTTTGCTTGTTTAAAGTCAACTATTTCCAAATGGCAGCAGCCGAAGGGAAGGAAACGTTACATAAAGCATCAAGTACGATCCAAAAGGAGATGCAGCATTTACAGAAAACCATTTATTATGTCATCCTACATTCCCTTTTCTCGACAAAGTCACATTCATTTAGCTTTTGCAGCACGTAGCTTAGATACACTGCAGATAGTCTCACACAAACACATAATTAAAGACACATTCACACTCATGTCACAGCACTACATTGGTGTTTTGTTTTTTTTCACATCTTCTTGCTGAGGTAAATCACAGCCTTTCTCCTTTCGCCCTCGCGTGCGTCACAGGCTTTTACACCGAGAACAAAGTGAACATTTACAGACTTTTGAGTTGAGATGTTTCCTTTGAGAGTATAAAGTTAATACATGACAGTCAAACTGACCAAATCTTATTATTATTTTTTATTTATTTACATCTGCTCTCACAGAGAACAGACTGCCACTGCACTCTCATGTACGCTACTAGCACACATTAAACCATCTAATCCGGAAGATCAAAATACTTCATTCACATAAACCAGAGTGGTTTGTATTCCCACAAGTCGGGACAGAAAGTCCGATCCCACTTCCAAATGAAAGAGAATATCTCTTTGAAGGAACAGACGCCACGTCCGATTCCCTTTAAATCTTCGACACAGTGTTTTTCTCTGAGATCTGAAAGGAGTTGATGTCCCAGCGGACGGAGCGGAACATGCTTCCCTTGAAGCTGGCCTGCCTCTTGGTCAGGCGGTAGATCTTTCTGAGGATGGCTCGTCGCAGCAGGATGTAGACCCACGGGTCCAGGATCTGGTTGCAGGTCGCCATTCGGACCCCCGTCACCATCAGGCTCCTGTAGGTGTCGATGTCGCTCTGGAGGGTGTTGCTGTAGGAGCGCATGGCGGACATCAGGCCAAAGACCTGCGAGGAAATGAATAAAAATGGAAACAGATTTAGTCGATGAGCCGACAGTGATGGATGTGTTTATACTGTGTCCGATCGACGCTCTGCAAACAAGGATGGAGGAAAACGTCCAGATGTGCAAACCTGATCTGATGAGACCCATCCACGCACACTGAGCGCTGAACTTTTTGATTCATTCATAGAAATCATTAATTTTCCAAGCGTTGAAAGGGGAACGCATCCAATGGGTTGAATACTTTTTACAGGCAGTGCATTTATTCACTCTCCTCAAGCTGAATAAACCGGCACATTCTCAACAATGTGACATGATTTATGAGTTCATCAGCAACACATGCTTCTATTTAAACCCAGACTCCCCCGTCAGTCTTTTGGAACTCAAGAGATTACTTGGATGAAACGCACTTAAGGAAATCTGCACTCTTTTTGTTTTTTGATACGCCATGATCTGCATGACCGGAAACTTTCACAGAGATGATTATGAGTTCATAACCATTCACCTCCATTAAAACGGTCTCATATGACCTGTTATGACCTCAAACCTCTCCCTTTGTCCGGGTTAACTCTTTCCGTCTTAGTGTCACTTGCAAATCAGTATGTTTGAGTCTCTCAGACTCTCATCCTGACCTTTTGGGCTTGCTCTGCACGCCTACCTACTACCACGACCGACTGGACAACTACAGCAAAATCTGCGCTGCGTTTAAACCAGGCTGTGATTTAATGTGACCAATTGTCTTTAGTGACTTTCCTTTAATCGCTTGAAAGTTGTACGGTTTGCCGATTCGGGATAAAAAGATTCACCAGCCGTTCAACATCGCAGAAGTCAGACGATTGTGCAGCCGTTGGAATTCGATAACGCTGACGACCTGTCCGCGATCGATCACATTCTCTTTACCAGGCCTCATCTGTGTGCACAAAGTATTTCCTACACGTGTCGAAGAACACTCCGGCAATTACAAAACTTGTTCTGTGCAGCCAAATGTTGCTCAACCCCACAGGACGGCATTTCAAAGTTTCCTAAGGCGCCAAAGTCTGAGATGTGCCCATGACAGCGCACTTGTACGTGTGGTGAAAAGTTTTAACGGGAACTGCGTATTGTCACAGAGGGAACACCTCTTAATCTGAAGCCTGGGTTGAGTCACTGCGTTTTCTACAGGGTGCTGCTGAGACGGGCTGGAGTGATTATGAAAGATAAAATTTCCTGTTTCCTGCTGCACTTAACGGCCTTCCGTGAGCATGAGTCTCATTTTCGCTCCTAACCTCTGTGCCTGCGCCTGATTTGAAACCTCAACGGGTTTCTGGTTTCAAGGGCCCACAAAGTAATTTACTTATACTTAAAAATCTGTGAAAGTTTGTGTCTAAATAAATAATCTAAATGGGGCACAAGTGGCCTGAGTTATATCCATTTAAAAGAAATACAAAAGAAAATGATTAAGCTCGCCTTCACTATTACTGTGTTTAGAGCTTAAATGTGTTTTTTTAATTATTTAAATAAATCTATTTTGCTCTGAAGGAGAATATGATATGTATGATGGGGTATTGACAGGTTTATTCCTACACTCACCAGCAGAGGGCTCCAGCAGATGCAGGAGGTGACCATGATGCCAACCAGCTGGACCACCATCTCAGTGTCGTGAGACCTGGCCGAGCACCGCTGGGAGTCTGACTTCTTCTTTAGCCGCGCTCTCACTAACGTTATCCCACTGATGGTGTTGCACACAAAGGCCAGAGCCAGAGAGCTCAAAGCCAGTCCAGAGAACAGCATCACGAAGGCTAGGTCTGTGCCTTTAGTGCCCTCCATGACCCTGATGAAGCACCACGTCCCGGGGTACTGGTAAGTGTAGGCGCCCAGGCTGAAGAAGGGTAGGAGGGCCACACACAGAGCCAGCAGCCAGATCAGGGTTAGTGCCATCTTTGTCCGTGCTGTGGTCACCAGACGAGTGTGAAGCAGAGGCTTGGTGACGCCCAGGCACCGCTCGGCGGCCATGGCGCAACCCAGAAAGAGCGGACACAGGCCGAAGAACACCATGCAGCCTCCCAGAAACAGACAAGAGGAGTCTGGATCCGCAGGGTCGCCCCGAAAGCTGGCGGTCGGATCAGCCGTGAGGCCTGCGGTGTATCTCCTCAGCACCAGCGCTCCAGGGATTACATGTCCAGCCAAGTCTGTGGCCACCAGGGAGCTGGCGAAGAGCAGGAACGTGGCCTTGGACCGGCGGCGGAAGCGGTTGTAAGCCTTGGCGAGGATGATCAGCGCCACCACGTTGAAGAGGATGCCCAGGGTCATGCTGAGCACAGCGGCCGTGGGGTTGCTCCGCGGGACGGTGGCGTTGTGAGCCTCCATCTCAGGCGACTGCACCGCGGCGGTGAGGTTGGAGAGGGGGAAGGAGGCGGCGGTGCCGGAGGAGTTGGAGTGCTGCATCGCCAGCATCACAGCTGGGCTCTGGGCCTGATGTGGTTCCTCTGGATGAGAAAACACTGAGAGAGAGAAGGGAGCTGTTAAACTGGAGGACATGTCCCACTGCAATAGAGCAAAGTCCTCTCCAGAGTTATTATATTTTCCTTGGAGGTTCAGTGTTGGCTTTAAATATTAACTGCTGCATCCTTTCCTCCAGAATCTGAGCAGTGAACTGGTTTGACCTCCTAGACATCGGAGGTTCTTATTCCAGGGTCAAATCGTATCCGGTATAAAAACGTTGGCGCTCTCTCTCTGAATATTAAAAGCGACGCTGCCGTTGCCGAGCTTCATTTCTGTTGCACCAAATTCAACAGCTCCGACGGCATCAGCGCCTAGAGAAGTTAACCGGACCTCACTCCTGCCTAACGACAGGAACAAGGAGACGTAGCGTGTCTCACATCCATCGAGCCTTAACTTGTTTCCCTTCGGCCTTGCAGATTTGCAACAGCCACCAATAAAAATTGAACCCACTTGAGGGCTGTTTTCTCATCTCTAAGGCTCTAAGCAAATAGGATGCACATTAACAACTGACAGATTTATGGCGAAAACAAATATACTAGCAACTCTCTTTTATAATAAGGAGCTATCAATCAGTCACTGAGGAATCCGAGCTGTGATGTCTGAACCGCACACATATTCGAAATGTTAGACACGAATGCCGATCAAATGATGCAGCTCGTGTCCATCAGAGAACCCACACGACTACAGCTGCCGTTCATGTATCAAGGGGAAATATCTGTGTGTGGGGGGGTATGTGCACATCTCTGCCCTCCTTTCAACAAATTCATTCCCTCTGAGGTTTACGAGCAAAGAACTTTTTCTCCGAGGGAAGCCTGGACAAGTTTGGACAGTTACTGCTGACAGCGAACGCACCGCCGCGGCGCATTCCTTTAAAATGATTCCTTTACTTAGAGGTAGAGCAAAACAGAGCAAATCCTGCACATGAACGCACGCGCTGGGGCTAATTTGATCATTTATTTATGCGCTGAAGATCAATAAGTAAGTCTCTAAGAGGCTGATGGTGGTGGACTTGTTTACCACCACTCACCAAGTCATCAGGAGCCGTTACTGTACAGTATGTGCAGATACATAATGCCTAATTCACTGTATGTTAAATATTATTTTTTTAAGTAACTATACACCATATTTGTGTTTTTTTCTCCATGCATATTTATTGTATTTATTTTTAATTTTATTTAAAGTTAAATTCTGCAATTAAAGGGTATTAATATATTGTTATAAATATGAAAATAATTAAGAAATAAAAATAGTAATAATTATGAAGCATTTCAAATCAAGGGAGCTATTAAATAAATAAATAAATAAATAAAGCTATAAATACACTATTTTCCAACCATAGTTAACCTTTTTTTTATTCTCAAATATTAAAAGAAACGAATTTAATCTTCAGTTTATCACTACAGGGAATATATTCTACCTACCTCTGAAGTAAGAAATCCATGGGGATGATCAGGATCACTTAGATTTTGACAATCAGTCATAACTGACTCTTCTGAGCGTAAATTAATCCAGGTTGATGTCGTGTCACCTT
Source organism: Planiliza haematocheilus (assembly GCA_005024645.1). NCBI lineage: Eukaryota > Metazoa > Chordata > Actinopteri > Mugiliformes > Mugilidae > Planiliza > Planiliza haematocheilus. The sequence goes on from SRSE01001373.1 coordinate 3,801,589, forward strand.
CCTCCACAGACAAGAGAGTATTTCTGTGTTTTCTCTTTCACCTGAAGTTATTTCCTCATTATGCAACAAGAACTATGCAGCAACTCCTCTTAGGGCAGGCAGCCTCGCCGTTGCACTGCACAAGCATGTCCTCTGTAGCTCTGAGAGCGGCTGCCTCTCTTTATACTGCACAGCTGCACCTCGCTCGCGTCTCCTCTGGGTGTCCCAGTCGCAGGCATCCAGTAACTTCTTCGAGGCGGAGGCTCCCCGGAGTAAACAGACTGAATGGGCCACTCAGAGGAAACATATGAATATTTTAAAATCCAGCTTCATTTGACTCACCGAGCCATTAGGGGCCACAGGAGGTTAAATGTTGAGCTTGGTCTACGGCCACACCTGCATGCAGCTGCACAAATAAAGGCTTCTTTCATGTATCACTTTCGCCGTGGTGTCAGTTTTTATCTGGAGAGAACTTGACACCATATCCCAGCAAAAAGAAATAGGCCAGTCTACACCGATTTATGTCTGATTAGACTCAAAAACCTGCATTTCTTGTTGTTCCTTTGCTCGAGAGACTCGTCCCTGTGCATTAATTCTTTAGAAATTAAACACCAGGCCCATGCTCGACTGGATCTCATCTGAGGAACCTCAACAGCCCCTGTGGTCAGCACTCTCCAATGTGAGCCAGCTGCGCTCCCACCACTACAAACATCCCCGCCACGGTCTGGAGCTGCAGCTGGGACTGCGAATGATTTTCCAGAGTCTCCAGAAGAGCGGCCAGACTCCCGCTGCCGGGGACATTAGGCTTCAGTTCAGGGTGGAGACGCTCAAACGCTCCTTTCAAATAGGTCAAACGCACAGAAAGAATATACAAACTGCTAAGCGGGATATCAGATGGTGAAAGGAGCTTCTTGGATTCCCACCATCACCACTCAGACGCATCCTTGCACTCATCATCTGCTGTAAAAGACTGGGAAGACTGTCCACAAGGTTGAGGAGAGTGTTTATAGGAATTTTTGACCATTCTTCCAAAAGCGCATTGGTGAGGTCACACACTGATGTTGGTCGAGAAGGCCTGGCTCTCAGTCTCCGCTCTAATTCATCCCAAAGGTGTTCTATCGGGTTCAGGTCAGGACTCTGTGCAGGCCAGTCAAGTTCATCCACACCAGACTCTGCCATCCACGTCTTTATGGACCTTGCTTTGTGCACTGGTGCACAGTCATGTTGGAAGAGGAAGGGGCCCGCTCCAAACTGTTCCCACAAGGTTGGGAGCATGGAATTGTCCAAAATGTTTTGGTATCCTGAAGCATTCAATGTTCCTTTCACTGGAACTAAGGGGCCAAGCTCAGCTCCTGAAAAACAACCCCATACCATAATTCCTCCTCCACCAAATTTCACAGTTGGCACAATGCAATCTGAAATGTACCGTTCTCCTGGCAACCTCCAAACCCAGACTCGTCCATCAGATTGCCAGATGGAAAAGCGTGATTCATCACTCCAGAGAACGCGTCTCCACTGCTCTAGAGGCCAGTGGCGGCGTGCTTTACACCATTGCATCCGACGCCTTGCATTGCACTTGGTGATGTGTGGCTTGGCTGCAGCTGCTCGGCCATGGAAACCCATTCCATGAAGCTCTCTGCGTACTGTACTTGGGCTAATCTGAAGGTCACATGAAGTTTGTAGCTCTGTAGCAATTGACTGTGCAGAAAGTCGGCGACCTCTTTGCACTATGCGCTTCAGCATCCGCTGACCCCTCTCCGTCACTTTACGTGGCCTACCACTTCGTGGCTGAGTTGCTGTTGTTCCCAAACGCTTCCATTTTGTTATAATAGAGCTGACAGTTGACTGTGGAATATTTAGGAGCGAGGAAATTTCACGACTGGATTTGTTGCACAAGTGGCATCCTATGACAGTTCCACGCTGGAATTCACTGAGCTCCTGAGAGCGGCCCATTCTTTCACAAATGTCTATTCCACCCTGACCTTGTGGTATGTGTGCGTGAGCCACAGCGTTTCAATAAAAATGTTGTTTCAACGGCAAGTCGGAGTAGTTCAAAAACCTGCCAAAGATTGGAACAACGTGCCATTAGAAACAGGTGCAGCCGAAGCACCACAGGCTTAACCTGTCAGTAGCCTGCCGTGTGATAAACCCTGACACGGCTAAATGCTCATTAATGCAGCCTGCGATGAGGGGCGGCACGGGAGACCGATCTGATGGCTATGGCCATTAAGATTAAGAGGCAGGAAGTCAATCTGCTCTGCAAAGCAAAACACGGAGGCCCGTTTGACATGAACACAGAGGCACAGATGTGACATTAAACCTTGTTTCTTTTCTTTGGCCGCAAAATGGGAAGCTATCAAACGCCTGCAACAGCAGATGTGCTCATGCTGTTCTCCATTAAGTCAATAAAGACTTGTATTCCGCCCCCCGACACGTCACAATTTATCTTGCAAAAAAATCTGCTTTGTTCAGCCAAAAAACAATGGAAGAGCAACTAAACTGTGCTGCAAAGTAAAATTGCTGTTTTCGTCAATGGACTCTGGCAGCTTTGTAGAGAGCATTTCACCTCCACTGGAAAACCCTGTAAAGCAGTGATAATGTAAATATAGCATACAGCTACAATGTGTAATATCATGCAAAAAAAATCTATAATTTGTGTAGCCGTACAAATAAATGAAGAATAAATTTATTCTAAAAAGTAAAATCACTGGTTTTGTCAATGGAGTCTGGTGGCTTCGTCTACAAGGGGCTTCTGCTTGCAAAGAAGAAGCCATAAAGCGGTCAAGCTGCTGTAAACGTGGCACGTCCAATGTGAAATGGCAAAAAACCAAGACAGAATAAATAAATAAAATCAATAAAAACAAACAAACAAGCACAGCTTTGGAAGAAAGGGTCACAGATGCGACACAAAGCCTTGTTTATTTTCTTTGGTCTCTTCAAAAGGGCGTGTCTTCCCTAGCAGATGGGCTCACGCCATCCTCCGTTCACCCTCCCCCCATCTTGTTTTATGTGCGAGTCGTTATGAGTCGTCGTTATGAAGTCGTTATGAATATGTGATTGATTTAGCCTCAGAAAAGCGAAACTTCTGCAAAGTAAAATTGCAGTTTTTGTCAATGGAGTCTGGTGGGGGCCTCAAATACTGACAAAAAAAGAAGCATAAATACAGCATGCACGATGTCATAGTTTCATGCAAAAATATGCTCAATTCACTTAAAAGTATAGAAGATCACCACCTGCATTCTATAAAGTAAAATTGCAGAATTTGTCAATGGAGTCTGGTGGCATGGGCTACAAAGGGCTTCAGCTCATTGCTGCGAGGAAAAAAAGCTGGAAAGCAGTGACAGTAGTCTAAATATAGCATGCACTTCAAATGTCATTAATATTTTAGGCAGCTACGTATGTTTCGTTGCCGACCACGTAAAACAACAACTCATTGATTGGCCTCTGTCGCCGCCATCTACTGTAGGTAATACCATGACAATGCACAAGTACCTCATCGGAGCCAACTTCAAAGAAACCAGGCTAGAACTTTAAATAACTTTTTCCACCTCTGGGTGTGCTCCATTGTCTGTCTGCAGGCAGGCAGACAGGAAACCACATGGCAACACAGCTGTAAATAAGTCTTATATGAGCGAGTTTGTGTCGCACACCGCGGCGAAAGATGGCAATTCAGCAGTAATTCACACTTTCCTGAAAACCAGCTGTACCTGACTGAGGAGCACCACCTTGACGACAGTTAAATTTGGGTGCTCCGATGCCTTCATTGCTCAGGAATCTGCTGGCCGAATGACAAGGGTGGTAGAAAACACCCACAGTTCAGCGCTGGCCTTTGCAGGGAGAAGCTATGCAGGGGTCATGGTGTTTGGCTAAATGCTCAGTCAGTGCCCTCAGTTACACATTTTTTCTCTTGACCGTGTCAAACACTCGTTTTTGTGTATATATATATATAAAAAAAGGCTTCTTCAGTTTTAAATATCCCTCAGCAGCAGCAGCAGCAGGAGAACATGGTGGCGGGTCAGATACGGTTGGCTGCAGTTTGTTTGTCGAACCATTCTCTGCATTTCTTCAAGAACATACGGCCGCAGAAGAATTCCTGAATTTATTTCCCAAGAACCTCATAATTACTGCATTTTTGAGCATAATTATGCATGTCGTGGTCATTGGCTTTTATGCATGATCAGTTGCTCGCTGCCTCGAGAAAAAAAAAAAAGTAAATTCTGCTTTTATATTTAGACACTTTTTAAATGCAAATAAAGCGCCAGTGATGGATTTCTAAAGAGTCGTATGAGCACTTCCACGAGAAGATCTGAATACTCACTCCAACAAGTCAGCTAAACGTCACAAAAATTCACAAACTCTCATTTTCTGAGGAAAAGATTTATCAACGTCTAAAAACAGTGTTAGTGGGTGAATTGTAGTTTCCATGGAAGCGCAGTTTCCTTTTAGCTTTCTGACCTTTTTAGGAATTATTGGTAGATCCCCAAGACAAACTCTGGCCATTTACTTATCGTAGTAGCCGTATTTATTTGTGTGTGCGCATGATTACAGATGGTCGCATGGTCACAGATTTATCCCGTGAGCAAAACAAGCTATTCCTGTTTAAATAAAGATGAGATCATTTTGTGATCTGACCTAATCTTGCACGGTTGCGCGAACACCGGAAAGCCGAGGTGTGCGGAGTGTCTCGTTTCGGTGAGCGTGACGTTTTGCCAGTTCAGTGCGTTTAATGTGAAGCTGCAGCAAGTGTCCATACTATCACTGATTCGTTCAGGCTCCATTGAGTTAACCAGTTCAGCTAGAGATTGTGACTTAAAGGAATGCCCCAACTCTCAACTGGTCGGCCGTCTCCAAAAAGCGCGTAATAATTCCCCGATATCTTAGCTGGCGTCACATGTAACCCTGCACGTTCTAAAACCACATACACTAGAAAAAAAATGAGCCCCAGTTTCTTCTGAAAGATATATCAAAACTTATCAGCAACAGACCGCCCTGAATATCTAAGGTCAAGGCTACAGCACCAAGGGAGTTGATTCAAACACGTGGTTGGACCCATGGGAACCTGAAGCATGCAGCAAAAGGAAACAGTGCAGTGGCTTCACTATGAATTTACAGAGTTGCCTGAATCCCACAGAGCATCTGTGATAACCCTGAAGATTGCGGGGATTCAGTGGAAGCATGGGTTTACAGATGCTTCCACTGAAGCTTGGATGAAGCTTGGGAGGAAGGGAGATTGGGATAAACTTACCAAACAAGGTGTTAAACGCTTGTACAGGGGCTTCCACGTGAAGACACAAAGCTGAGGAGGCTTAAGTTTGCCTCTGGTGTCTTTCAGTGGCCAGACAAGCTCAGAAAATGCTCCCTCCTTCTGCCTGCTACGTGGCATCTATCTAGGTCCACCTCACCAGCTGCCATCTAGAAGACGTTCGGACGCCAGCAAGACGCTACATGTTACAGACCCTACTATGCACCAAAGAAAACTGCTGAAGACCTTTGTTCCTTCAAAGTAATGGTACATGAATCGATGCTAAATAAAGTATTCTTGCTTGGTCGACAAAAACTGGTATCACGGCGTTTCTCGTTACCATATGCATTTTAGTATTAGCGGTCCAACATCAAAGCATATTCATGGACCATTCACATGACTTCTAATCTTCCTCCTGTGCGCTGTGTTTGTCAGGCTCAGCCTATATAATCTCCCCTGCTTGAATGAACTGCGGTCACTGGGCTCCTCACATTATCATTCCTGTCTTTCACCAAGCGCACTTAATGAACGGCCACTTTTCGGACTCTGCGGAGTGTGAAACGACGGCAGCACAAGAGCAGAGGCCACTTATCATTCGGTCGCCGTATAAATCAAGTGAAAACTCCATTAGTGAGTATGAATTTAAAAAAAAAAAGAGAAAAAAGCTGGCTCTGTCCTGTGTGCGAGAGAGAGTCTGGCTCATTCTGAAAAGGTCATCCATCCACAGACAGATAAAAGTCTCGGCTGCAGATGCCCTCGATGCATAACTCCATGTAATGCATAAGCCTGGTCTCATTTCAGATAAGCCCTTCTGCAGCTATGATGGTGAGAAATAACGTTGGTTCCTGAAGCCTGTGACGTGTACGGTGTGAATACGTTGAGCGGCCGGATACAGAGCCTCATCAAGGCTTTGGCGGTGCATGCGTTCTCGCACGTGTGCCGCAATGACCCTTAAATGTACTGCTCATGCAATCAAGTTTAGTCAGCGCCTGGTGGGTGCTCTAAAAGAAGTCATTTTTAATATCAGTACAGGTTTCACTGGAGAATAGTTGTCTTTATTAATCAGCATTTTCATGCTTTTACAGGCTCCAAAGTAGGAAAACACAGAGTTACCTCACAGTGTCTTTTCCCATTGACATGTGGCCCAAGCCCTTTCCCCACCTACACTACCGTTCAAAAGTTTGGGGTCACATTGAAATGTCCTTATTTTTGAAGGAAAAGCACTGTACTTTTCAATGAAGATAACTTTAAACTAGTCTTAACTTTAAAGAAATACACTCTATACATTGCTAATGTGTAATGACTATTCTAGCTGCAAATGTCTGGTTTTTTGTGCAATATCTACATAGGTGTATAGAGGCCTAGTTCAGCCACTATCACTCCAGTGTTCTAATGGTGAAATGTGTTTGCTCATTGGCTCAGAAGGCTAATTGATGATTAGAAAACCAATCATGCAATCATGTTCACACATCTAAAACAGTTTTAGCTTCTTTACGAAGCTACAAAACTGATCTTCCTTTGAGCAGATTGAGTTTCTGGAGCATTACATTTGTGGGGTCAATTAAACGCTCAAATGGCCAGAAAAAGAGAACTTTCATCTGAAACTCGACAGTCTATTTTTGTTCTTCGAAATGAAGGCTATTCATGCGAGAATTGCTAAGAAATTGAAGATTTCCTACAACGGTGTGTACTACTCCCTTCAGAGGACAGCACAAACAGGCTCTAACCAGAGTAGAAAAATAAGTGGGAGGCCGCGTAGCACAACTGTGGCAAGAAGATAAGTTCATTAGAGTCTCTAGTTTGAGAAACAGACGCTCCAGGTCCCCAACTGGCATCTTCATTAATAGTACCCTCAAAAACACCAGTGTCCCAACATCTACAGTGAAGAGGCGGCTGCGGAATTCTGGGCTTCAGGGCAGAGTGGCAAAGAAAAAAGCCATATCTGAGACTGGCCAATAAAAGAAAAGATTAAGATGGGCAAAAGAACACAGACATTGACAGAGGAAGACTGGAAAAAAGTGTTGTGGACGGACGAATCTAAGTTTGAGGTGTTTGGATCACAAGAAGAATGTTTTGTGAGACGCAGAACAAATGAAAAGATGCTGGAAGAATGCCTGACGCCATCTGTTAAGCATGGTGGAGGTAATGTGATGGTCTGGGGTTGCTTTGGTGCTGGTAAGGTGGGAGATTTGTACAGGGTAAAAGGGATTCTGAATAAGGAAGGCTATCACTCCATTTGCAACGCCATGCCATACCCAGTGGACAGCGCTTGATTGGAGCCATTTCATCCTACAACAGGACAATGACCCTAAACACACCTCAAATTGTGCAAGAACTATTTAGAGCAGAAGCAGGAGCTCTATTCTATCGGTGATGGAGTGGCCAGCGCAGTCACCAGATCTGAACCCATTGAGCTGTTGTGGGAGCAGCTTGACGTATGTTACGCAAGAAGTGCCATCCAACCAATCCAACTTTGGAGCTGCTTCTGGAAGCGTGGGGTGCAATTTCTCCAGATTACCTCAACAAATTAACAGCTAGAATGCCAAAGATCTGCAATGCTGTAATTGCTGCAATGGAGGATTCTTTGACGAAAGCGAATTTGATGTAAAATCTTATTTCAAATACAAATCATCATTATTTCTAACCTTGTCAATGTCTTGACTCTATTTTTTCTATTCATTTCACAACGTATGGTGGTGAATAAGTGTGACTTTTCATGGAAAACACAAAATTGTTTGGGTGACCCCAAACTTTTGAACGGTAGTGTATCTTCACATTGTTCTGAATAGTAGAAGATGGATAGAGTCTCACTCAAATTATAGCTGACCTCAGTATTTACTATGCTTTTTAATCAGCTGTATATTAAATTAATTCACTAAAGACTTCATTCAAATACATTAAACTTCCATTAGCTGATTTTATGGCAAGTGCTAACCAATATAAAACGATTTATGGCCATGCTGAAAGCTGTAATAAAGGAAGCTTTATTTATGTGGCATCATTCGTTTGCAAGAGCAATTAGGGAAACGAATTCCAATATTCGCTCTTGTTGCTCTATTTTTGGTCTCCACCACCTCAAAAAAAACTGCACTTCACCTACTACCGTGGAAGAGGAGACGATAATGTAGAAAGGTCAAGGCTCCAGCGACACGTGTACAGCAACACTTGTGGCCCTCATCGGGGTCCTCGAGAAACACGCTGCAAACTATGCTATCATTATAAATAATAAAAAACTTATTTTAAATGAAAACAATGAATCATATACATATACAGATATGGGGCACCTGCAGAGTGGACTTGGTCATGTGGCATCAGGCCAACCAATCACATTCAACCACATATGTACCAGTCAGTAGAAACCTAGAAGTATTGGTTGGGTATATTGTTATTTGCTTTCGGGTCTGTCATTGAACCAGACTGGCAAAAAAAACCCCAAAAAACAGGAATGTTCAGCAAAGGTAAGTGGTAAAAACAAGATCCATAAACACAATTAAAAACAGTGTAAAGATACAAGAGATACATCCCTTCATTGGATCGGACCAAAGCTGACTGGTATTACCATTTTTTTTTTACAACCTGGACCTTATTTCTGGTATAAAATATGATCGTTTACTCAACCTTATAACTTTTGTGTCATTTGTAGCCATTCAGCTGATATTTAGATCTGCGTATATCCATATAGTGGGAGTGAATGGGGCACCGAAACACAGACCTTAAGTATCTGCCATGAAACTCATTCATGTTACCAATATTTTGTTATGCTACCCTAGTGCTATTCCCTGCTGAGTTACCTGTTATCATCATCCAGGGTCTGTAGATTGACCTACTAACCTCTGACCTGGATGATGTCATCTCTGAGTTGTTTTTAGGTAGTTTTTTGCAAGCTGGCTGAATATATTTCCGATTCTGAGGTTGTGGACGACGACTTTGTTTATGAAGGACGTCCTTAGTGCTTGCGTGTCATAACAAAATATTGGTGAAATTGGTGAGTTTCGCGGCAGGTAATGCGTTATTTAGAGGCTGCGTTTCGGTGCCCCAGTTACTCCCACTATATGGATATATGCGGATCTAAATATCGGCCGAACGACACCAACGTTATACGGGTGAGTAAACAATTGTATTTTATGCCAGAAATAAGGTCCAGGTTGTAAAAAACGGTTGTTCCCCTTGAAGGCTTTTGGGTGGAAAACCAAAACAGGGGACTGAAAGACACTAAACAGCTCAATGTAGCAACGTGGAGCTCCAAACTAGGGTAATAACACCGTGTTGGGTGTAAGCTGGTCATAAACAGACACTAGTGAAGCAAGTTTATGGTGTGTAACACCCACAGATGTTCCTATTTAAACCCCAACTCCCCACCAATCCTTTAGAACTGAATAAGCTACTTGGATGAGACGTCTTGAAGAAATTTTACCTTTTTTGGATGTATACCATGACCTGGATGACTGAGAACCTAGACGCTTAGCTAATGCTTTACTGAGTTAAAACTGCCTCTGGTCAGGTCGGTCCGATCTGACAAAGGAGGCCATATGAGAAGTTCTGTAAGCTCCCTGGCAGTTTGTCACGATTGGCGTGCCTCTCTCAAAGATGCAGTTGTAAAAACTATATTTACCGGACTGCACAATGTCCTCACAGTGCTTGGCCACATGAAGCAGTGAGATGAAGGCGCTGAGTTCAATCTGGCCTTTCACGTTTGATGGGAACACGCTCAACCTCGCCCATCGACGGGGGAACCCTTGGGCTCACAGAGCGTTGCTGTAGACGGTAAATCTATTGCACAAGACCACTCTGCCTCTTTCTTCCTATCTACACGTAAATACTTTTTTTTTTTTTTTTCAAACAAACCTCAGAGCTGCAAAACAAGAACCACTTCTTCTTTGGCCCATGTCATTATATTACAACAACACATGCCTGGTGTTTGTGTCACAAATCATCTCAGTTACTTTTCACTTAGAATAATATATTTTGGGGCTGAGTTTGTTCATTAAAACAATTTCTGCCTGCACCAAGAACACTTCTAGGGTTTTTTCCGTGTTTATACGCCAGTGTTTGTAAAAGCGCCCACACTTACACTCCCGCCAACTATTTTTCAGAAGGTATCCAAGTGTCGGATTTTAAACATTTTGCTGCTTTCGCTCCGGGGTTAGCTTCGGTTTCCTTTCAGTTCAGTGAACAACAAAAGCCAACAAGAGGACTCTCGTACCGCAATTGCTTCCTGGAACATAATTCAAAAATTATTCAGCACGCTTAAGACAACACATATCAGTACAATGGCGTTTCTCTCCTTGTTTGATACCAGCTGCACCTCAGGAGGCAGGGCGAGGCTCGTCGCTGTGTTATGATAGCAAAATCTCACACTCACGTCTGAAATAACAATCGCTGCATATTTCCCTGTGTCAATGTGAGCCTCTTAATCCTTTCTGCACCATAAATGAAGCTAATAAAGTCTGTGCAATCATCGAGTTTACAGTGAGTCTATAAATTCCAGGTTAATAGCTCATGTGTTTACTGCCCCTCCACTACATGTGAAACATCCAGAGAAGCATACGACCCAGTGGAGCAGCGGTGATCGCATCCTCACTGAAAGGATCTGTGATTACCTAAGCGTTCGCGGCACCGCATCTCCGAGAGCCACTTACAGATTGCCCCATGAGGGATGTCTTTTTCCGCACAACACAGACGCTCTTTTCTCTGCCTCCGCTCCTTTGTGTGAGTCAAGCGAAATCCATTGCACTTCCAAACAGAGCTAATGCTCCTGAGCAACGAACACCCACAGAGATGCGATTTCCAAAAAACAAGTTTAGTTGAGGGGTTGCAGTGAAAAGCCGTCAAATGTGTCATCCTCAGATGATTTCCAGTGAACTTTCTCATGGCCAAATAGAAAGACAGTAACTTGTGTTTAGAGATAATAAAAATAAAAACACTCCTTATCAGTTGACATCATGAGATAATATGTCACTGTATTAAAATTAAGAAGTAATAAATAGCTTCAGAAGCATAATTATGACATATTACATTATACATGTAAGGAGTCAGACTTAAAAGTTAAAAGACTTCAAGTCATGAAGTTATATAACTTAGGTTCAGGAACAAGTCCACGCCTCAAACATCCAATTACTAACCTATATTGGCGCGTGTAACCTCTCCTCACCCGTTTGGCCTCCCCCCCAACCCTCTATGTTCTCTCTTCTTCCTTACAATCTCATTCCAGGAACCGGGACACGGAGCCAAAGCTTCCAGAGACATGGCCTCACCCTGAATCTCATTCCCTGGGTTCCTCCATCCGAACATCAGTCTCTACAGCTTCCTTCATCCCATACCCTCGACCCTCGACCCCTCTCATCCCATTCCCCCTCATCCCATCCTACCACGAGGCGTTGTCTTGTTAGTGAGAACTAAATTATTCTTCTGGAAACTGTTCGACTGCCTATGCCAAGTTAGGAGTGAGTTGTTTCCCCAATCAAAGAAGGTCAAGTGCCTTGGAGCGCTGCTCACAAATGATGGAAAAACTGAATAAGAGTTCAGGCTCAGGCTCATTGCTGAGACGTCAGCAATAATGTGGGTGTTGTGTTGGACGGTTGTGGCGTAGACGGTCTGAGCCGTTGATCTAATTTCCAACCTTACCTATAATCATGAGTGATGGGTGGTGAGAATGGTCCAGGTTGATTACTGAAATGAGTTTACTCGCACAGTGGCTGGCCGGAGTAAGAAGCTCGTCTGCTGCCCATTTGCCTTCGAAAGAGACCAGTTTAAGGAATTTGAACATCTAGTGAGGAGACGTCCTGGGTGCCTCTGCTGGAAAAAGCCAGGTAGAAGGAGACCCTGAGCTAGACTTTAAATTTTCATTTATTAAGACTAGTTTCACTGAGAGGTGACCACACATTTACAGGGGAAAAGCTGACACATTCACACCTGAAAGACGCAAAGTACAACCAGTTGGACATGGTGACCACAGAGCAGTTAGGGTTAGGGTTAGGCAAAATGTTTAAGTAATCTCCCATTAAGCACGGTTTATACGTTTGCGGGACTAGAGACAGTAACTTATGCACGTTGCCTATGCCGGTACGTCAGTCAGTCTCACTCTGTAAAAACACCACCCTGCTTTCTACTTCCTGCTTCACTTTCAACAATGGCGACTGAAGCTTTCGTCACAATTCTGCCAAAGACAGGTCACACAAATGTCCGTATCTCCGAACCACCTCAGTTAACCTTTCTTTGATGTGTTCCATCTTTATTGATCCAAAACAATTAGAAAACTGTGGCAATGGAGAAGCAGCTGGAAATACTAAAGCGAAAACATGCTACCACCAATCACAGCTCTTGCGATCTGCATCGCCGTGACGTAAAGTTATATTTCTGGAGAAGGCGCACGTCAGGCTACGCCATTAAGTTCTGTGTCGTATTTGCATAAGGTCTGTGCTGTCGCAAATTGCATCCGTTTGAATGAACTTCTTATATTTCACAATTATCTGGAATTTTCTGGAAACCCAATTGCAGAAAACTGTTTTCCTGCCATGTATGCATATGATGTGGTAATATCTGGAAGAGAAAGTCTCTAGAAATAAATAACATTTGAATAACTGAGTTTGCTGAGACAGCAAGGCATGTGAAAAGAAAACATACTTAACATAATGACACAGCTCTCACATGGAGCAAAACATTAGGCTCCTGTGGTGATTTTGCAAGCTCTAAAGTGTCCGTGTTAATTCTACAGGAACGGCTCCTCCGAGACAAGTTCTTCAATAAATATGTGCCGAAGGGCAGTTTCGTAAGCCATCCTCACTCACCTACCAAAATGTTTGTGTATGTGTGGTAGCTTTTCGGCCAAAACCTCGTTTAAACCGCGGCTTGAACTGGCTGTTTTTGGTTTACAAAGTCAAGTCCAAACCTCTCATAAAGGCCTCATTCACCAAGTGCCAGCCAGAGTGTAATGGCTTCTCCTGCCTGTGGCCTCCTCGATTGGGAACAGATGCCGCAGATTTTTCTTCTGCAGCACATCGGTCCAAGACGGTCCTCTGTCTGGTCCTGTCTGACACTTCCTGCTCTCAGATTAACGTTTGCATTTCTGGAGTCATTTTGAAAGATTAACTCTGAATGCTCGGTTCGTGGATTTCCCACAACACATACACTGTCATAGCTAAGAATATTCACAAGACATAACATTATGACCACCTTCCTAATATTGTGTAGGTCTCCCTTGTGCCTCCAAAACAGCTGTGAAAGGTCTTTGAGGATCACAGATACTTGATCAGTTTGGGATCTAGTGAATTTGGAGGCCAGGTCAACACCTTGTGCTGTTTTTCATGTGTTTTTTTTGTTGTTGTTTCTAAACCCTTTTTGTGTGTGTGCCTGGTCTGGTCTAGGTGGGTGGTACATGCCTGAAATGAACATCCACATGAATGCCAGGTGCAAAAGTTTCCCAGCAGAACTATTCATTAGAAGATTTCATTATCTGCCTGGAACAGTATAACCTTTGTAAGATTTATTCTCTCTGTTGGTTATTTTAACCTTGAATGAGGAATTTGACTGAAGGGAGATGGGAGAATGACCTTCCTTTAGTTCGGTAAACTGATAATCCTAAACTCATATCACCCGAAAGATGAACCAGCTCCTAAAGTTGTGAAATAGCGCATGAAAATTAAATAAATAAATGGATAAATGCTGTACTTAAGGCTCCGGCGCACACACAAACAAATCTTCAGACAAACGCGTAAACCACTATAAATAATGTACTACACTGCAAATGTTAAGGTGGTGGACATAAATTATTAAATGCCTACATAAATTGTAATGCTTAGCGGCGCAGCTGCAGTTATTAGATGGGTGAATTGTGAAGGACAGATTGTATAGTAGAGGAAAAACAAAGAGCTGCAGCCTCCTGTGATGTGAGGTCATTCTTTGCCGTATCAGCTGCACAAACCGAAACAATACCACTGAAAGATACTATCTTTCCTTGTTTGTCTTTAAACCATCCTTGAAATGTCAAACAATTTGATTTGCGATCATGTTCTTTTTTTTTAATCACCTGTTGCAATTTCCTCTTAACCTTGAGCACCACCCTTCCCAGGGTAGTGCTTATTTCCTTGAGCACCATGGTCCACTGACCTGGGACAATCCCCAATGAGCTATTGACATTGTTTTATTTGCAGAGTGCCAAGAGCTAAAGCTATCCACAATGAGTGTGGAGCAGCAGAGAAGTCTGCATACAAAAGAAAATGAAGTTCAAAACATTATGACCAGTTCAAAAGAGTCTTGGCTCCCATGTTACCATTTGTCAAATTTGTAAACCAGCCGTAGCCGAGTACCCCAGAGCTCAAACACTCACTGACTGAATGATGTCTCCTTTTAGGATGACGCTGCTGCCAAGGTTGTCGGCAGCTGGAGGGATTTCATTTGTCATTTGTGATATTTTAAGCATTCAAACCTCACAGCGCAGATGTGGATGAGTAAACAAGAGAAGCACAATATGTGTAAGGCTGAAAACAAAGGCCCAGTCTCTTAATGTGATGATACCATACAACTGATTGTTTCTTCTTTACGTACCATAGATGTCAAAGTTATGCATTAACGGGATGTGTACTCTTGTGTACTCCTTCCCCCACTAAAGGCAACTCTGGCCAGATGTAGCCTTATAAATGACTCACTTCCTGTTTGGACTGGACAAAACTAATAAAAATGTAGGAAATATGCTGTCGTAAACAAATATAATTTTAACAAGAGAACGCGTCAGCCTGGAGATATACTAACGCATAGAAGAGGCTTTAAGCTAAAAGCTTACAGGCATGTTTACCATTTCAGTTTAGCATATTAGCATGCTAACTTTAGTTAATTACCACTTAAAATGAACCACATCTTGACTTGATAACGAGGCTAGGTGTCAATCAAAGCAAACTCCATGTTTAAGGATGATATGTCTTGCACTATATGTCACTTTTACATCTAGTATCTGGTCCAATGCTGCCAAAATATTTGGATTGGATGATACAAAAAGTTGCTCTGATAAATAAACAAAGAGTTTATTAGCTGAAAATGCTGGCTATATGGCATAGAAAGTGCTTTAAGTTAAACGTTAGCAAGTTTTTTACATCTTTTTAGTGTAGTGTAATGGCATGCTAACATTAGTTGATTAGCATTTAAATTGAACAGCTAAGTCCAAAGTGGAAGGCACAGAAGGGACTTTGAGCTTAACGCTAACAGCTAACATGTAGGCCTTTTCAGTTTAGTGTATGAGCATGCTAACACAAAACAAACTAGCTTTTGATTAGTTTAAATCTCTCAGTACGATCACTTAATAGTACAAAAAAAGTTGCCATCATACTCTCATGATTTTTTTCAACAAGACCAAGAGTAACATCAAGCATTAGCTAATTAGCAATCAGCATGAACGGCTAAGTCCTATATGAGGCAGGCAGAGTGGGGAGCTAAATGTGAACAGGAGTTTAGCTTACTACTTGATGATGGTGTCATGAAATCAAACTTGATGTTGCATATTCACCTCACAGCATCTGAACCCAACACTGGGTAGATAGGTTGTGCTGTGAGCATTGTTTAACATATTTTAGAAACTGTAACTTCCTGGAAATTACTGAAAAACTTTGATTACTCATCTCGCACTGTGGGACATGTACTAATGTTGCAACCAATGAAACGCTTTCTCAGTTTTAAATGCTGCCCCTACGTTTCTGCTCCACTGGCAGAATTGATATTTTGGGATCTTAGGAATTCAAAACAACAACAAAAAAAAAATCATAGTTTAATTATGCTACTACATATTTCTTATACTTTCTCAAAACATGAGTCTAATCTCGCTGTGATCCTTGGCTTGAAGCTTTGGAGAATGCATCCCTCATCGAGCTGTGCAGTGGCCAAAGAAAAGAGGTGTTGAACACTTGAATAGCCATGTTTATCTCCATACATATCTACAAGTCCTATTATTAACGGTGAGTTGTTATTCTCCAAACAGGACAAGAAAATTACAAAGTGATCTGGGAACACAGGGACAGTATGGGCTTCAGTATCTGAAGTGTTTATTGTTTTCACATAATGACTATTGTTGTTAGTCTGCACTTTGGCCCAGTTATCTGCTTCCCTTTGCTTCATAAAATGTACCTCTTAAGAATGTACTTGAGCGCCGTTTTTTATGAAACATGGAAGGATACACGACCCTTTTTTACCATGGATTACAAGTAAAAACCAGTAGCATGCATCAGGATCAGTGTTTTCTGTTTCTTATAATGAGAACGCGAGCGCCAGAAGCGGAAAAATCTCAGTGTCAAACCCACAGAAGCGCACGTTTCATCTGCAAATCCTGAAAAATATTTGTATTTCATCATAAAAACATTTAACCGACACACACAGCTCAGCATGTCGAAATTAAATTTATATAGCTGGGAGCAATCACAGCGGTGAGGCGCTCCCTCCGTCCAAAATCACAATTTAGCAGAAAAAAAAAAAAAAAAGGCTTCGACTGAATTCAAAACAAATCCATGTTTCAGGTTTTTGGCTGGATCTCACGCTGCAGGAAAAACCATCAGTTTGACTTTGTTTAGATTCCAGAGTGTAAAGATGACGATGAATGGAAAGCTCCCTTTCACTACCCCCGAGGTTGGAGGATTCCACTTGAGGTTCATTTCAAGTCAAGGCAAGTTTATGCTCAATATTTTAGTGGTGTGTTTGAATGTTTCTCCTCCTGGATACAGCTTTTAAGACTTTATTCTGTCTGGCTTCTAAGGTCCTTAGGTACTATGAAAACATCTCAGCTCTGCAAATCATTACCAGAAAACTCTCCCTTTTTTTTCCTTTGAAGCAGGATTGGCAAAGCATCGTTTCTGAAAAGAATTGGCTTGATCAATAAATGGTGGCGCGTGATGATGTGGCAGACGGAAGCATTAAGTATTACCCCATCAAAAAGACTTTCGGTAAATGAACTCATTCACACCCAGATAGTAGTGTCCTTGCCGGTTGGTCGATGATGTTTATTTGCCAGTAAGTGCCAAAGCATCTGGAGGCTACAGACAATTCCCATTTGAGACAGGAGGCAGCAAATACGGCAACATATTTTCCTCTGAATAAGTCTGTTGCTGAACACGAGGCAATTTCGGCAAGGCTTGTAACCTGTAGACTTGCGAAACTGCGCACCTGACCACAGTGTGTGGTGCTAAGGAACACATGTTGTTGTCTGGAAACCCAAACTAACTGTGCAGACGTGTATTTATTACACTGGCCAGACCTTGTTCTGCCGTGATACTCTTCCCTCTCACTTTCGCATTTATCGTATGACTGTGTGAGTCCCCGCAGTATTTTTCCTTTTGTGGTCAAGCGGTGGTCCCCCCCTCCGTTAATCCGCACAGCTGTGGTGCTTCACTGGCCTCCCCCTTGCTTCTCAAGTACATAAAAACTGTCATGAAGGGAAAGACAACGGGCCAGCATCCCACAAAACCAGACTCTCGTAGTCTGAAGGAACTTTGGCGTCACATATTTCCTGTCCTGCCTTTTTTGGACCCCAACAGTTTAGGAGGAGAAAACTGGATAAAGAATGCTAAGTTAACGGAAAGTAATGAAGGATAATTGAAAATACCCCAAATTAGCTCCACACCTGGTGTGTTTATTTGCCCCACATCCTTTGTCAAGTCAGTCCAAGGCCAAATGACCCCCTTACCTTCACCTGAGTAAACACCGTTTAGAGATTTGGAAAACTGCTGATGTGCTGTTGGTATTTAGGCCCATTCATTTATTTAGACATCCATTCAGCCTGGTGGTTTTCTGTTTGCGTGCAGTAAATCTCACTTTAGACCTTCCCACCCATTCCAGCCATTAGTGTCAGGTGTCTAATAACCTGATTCCACTCATCTCATCAATCCTGCAGTATTTATCTTCCAAGCCTTTCACTATTCTCTCGTCAGATTTTTTTTTTTTTTTTTTTGCTCCTGGTTATTTCTTGCATTGGGTTCCTTTTAAGTCTGCCTGTCTTCTTTGTAACCCTGAAACTTCAATAACTAGGCTGAATTGTCATGAAATGCATGGTA
The DNA here is from genome assembly GCA_005024645.1 of Planiliza haematocheilus. Taxonomy (NCBI): domain Eukaryota; kingdom Metazoa; phylum Chordata; class Actinopteri; order Mugiliformes; family Mugilidae; genus Planiliza; species Planiliza haematocheilus. Next base: position 3,819,835 of record SRSE01001373.1, read on the forward strand.
GACTTAACCGCGCAGAATGAATCATAATGACTTGTCTTCTTATGCCAGCATTATATCCGCGGTTTTGGCTTTTGTGAAATATCTTGTGAACTACCGGAAAGATTTCACAGTAATTCAGATGATGAATCCTAATTACTTTGGTTTGCCCTTGATTATGTTTATGGTTGTCAGACGTGGATCTTTAACGTGGAAAAAGTATACCTGCAAAACACCACCATGTTAGCATGTGGATGTTAGCACTTTGTCTAAAGCACTGCTATGGATTGCAGTCTTGTTTGCTGCCTTCAAAGGCAAATTAGAAGCTTTTGATTATGAAATGGGAAGAGCCTTGACCACATATTAAGTGACTGGCTTGTCTCCCATCTATATGTAGTTACCATCTGGTCGCTAATGGATGTTCTGGGCTCTGGCTGACTAGAGGCTAACTCTCTTGTATGATTCCCACGCAATATGTTTGTGTGAAACCAGTTGAACATTAAAGCAGCTAGCTCTTCTTGCTGCCACTGCTCTCTATTTGAAAAGAAAATATCCACCACCAAGGACACCACTCAGTCTGGCTTCACCTGACATTCCAACCCCAGTGATTCAATTGGCGATAGGAAGCAATGTAATGGAAAGTGTTTCCTTGCGGTAAGTATTTGAGGAACTCTGTGTTTCCATCATATGTCACTGGATTGTAGTCGTTCCCATTGGTCATTGCCTCAGAGTTGGTATATACCTACCCACTATGCGGCTCCAAAGGTTTTTACACCTACCATTGCTACTACTCATTACATTTCATTAATATTATTAGTCTCTTATTGTACATATGTCCCTACGCCCAAAGAGCACCACTGTTCGTCAACTGTTGGTGTCTAGAAGCCACAGAGGCTAACAGTTTAGGAAGCTATCAACTAGGTAACTTAATGTAGGAAATGCTAGGCAACTGTTTGTGTATAGTAGCCACTATGGCTAACAGTTTAGCAAGCTAGCAACCAGGAAACTTCTCAGACATGGAATAAAATTACCACCAGAAGTCAATTACAATAAATTACAAAGAGATTACAAACAAGTCACATCTGTGAGTTTGTCCAACAAAAGTGGCGTCATTCATTCAAAGCATTCAAAGCATTGTCTATACTTCTAGCTGTACTCTGATCATTTATTTGAACTGCAAAATTACATGTTCCATGCGCTGTCTGTTCTGTTCACTGGAATATGTTCACTCTGCAACATGAACAAACCTTTGAATGTAGGCTAAAATTCAAAGCATGCTAACGTTAGCTTATGCTCTTAGCTCTTGTGTTGATCCCCCAGTTGGAAGATGTAAAGTTTCATGTAATTAAAAACAGAACCACAATTTTAAAACAAATGTGGTGGTTCAAAATACTAAAAGAATTTCTGTTTTGCAGTCCAAAGTACTGAATCAGCTAGGAAAAAAGGAAAAACAATACCAGAAAGACAAGTAGATTAGCCTACTTTCTAGACAAGTGGGCTAACCTACTTTCAGTATATAAATCAGATGTTACTGGAATATAAGTGAAAAAAGCTGGGGCTATATCTATATGTAAATAAAAAATATGGTGCACGATGCTTTATAACTTTTGTTATTGCACCTTAGTTGTGACTGATTTTGGACTGGAAGTGAGTTTTCTTGTTGAATAAATACTCTCGGTAATGACTGCTTTTCTTTCAGATGTGGCCCCAAGTTCGGTTGAATTGTCAACAAGTGTTTCATCCATTTTAAGATTTTATCAGGGAGGAATAAACAGCCCGGAGAATGCTCAAGCTTATCTAATTTAATGGCACAATAAATACTGATCTGTAAATTACAAACTGTCTCCAGAAATGTTTAATGAGCCGTTTGATTTGCTTTTTGCTTGATTTGTGTCAATAAAGGAAGCAATGGAGATGTGTAGGAGGTGTTTTACGGCCGAAAAGAATATAAACATCCTTAAAATACATTCAGGACATTTGCAGCATCACTACAAGTACTGGTGTTATTTTTATTCTTTCCTTTCCTGTGTGTTTAAAATTGAACAGCCCTGTTCAAAGTCACATCTAAGGCATTCGCTATTTTTCTCACTGCGACGTCGAAAGGATCCATTACGGGGCCATTAGTTTACGTAATTTGTTATTCCCAGCAAGCCCCACAATCTCGCCTCTGTTCAGCCCTTCCGCTCTGAGAGGAGACGCTGCAGGTCAAGTAGGGATAACGGACAGGCTAAACACAAGATACGCACAATCAGATCAGTGAAAAAAGTTTATTCCTACAGCCTCACTTAATAAAACAGACAAAGGATGTTTAATCTGCAAGTTTCAAGACGTCTTTTTTACTAACTAACGCTGTTTGTGACTGAAATTAAACATCCTTTCACCAAAGGAAGCCCGGATTATAACCTCCCTTCCTATGTAAAGGTTCTTAGGGTGCAAAAAAAATGATTTCCTAAAGGGGCCTGACCGCCGGTCCAGCGTTGAAAGAGGCTGACGCGAGCCGCAATACGGGAAGAGGAGTTCAGAAAGCCTGAGAGCATGACTCACTACTCTCACTGACAAAACACACAAACATCTGGAAGCAGCAATCTAAATAAAGTTAGATCAAACAACATTAAATCATGCAGACATGATGTCAACTCCCTGATAATGTCTTGATGATGAAAGATGGTATACCCAGTTTTCTGTGTGGAATTTGGCACCAAAGGGAAAGACAGACATACACACAACTACAAGTGATTCACGATGACTAAACAGTCCACTCCAGAGCTGCATCCATGCTTTTATTGATCTGATTTGTTTGAACCATTACAGCCAAGTTAGAAACGTGTTGCATGGGTGATTTCATACGAATAAAATGCAATTTGAGTTTTGCACCACCAGATAATAAACCACAAACCAGAAACATCAGATGACAACAGAAAAGTCCGTATATAACGTCTGCATATAATTATTTTTTTGGAGCCAAGTTTAAGTGAGCTGGATGGCATAACTCCAGTGGTTCTCTCCGACACCTGTGCTTTCATTTGTGGTGGAAAAATGTGGTTTATTGTGCTAATACAACACATGTTTTTCTCTAACTGGCAACTGATGACTTGGAAAAAAACACCCAAAACGAAATAAAAGTCTGAGCGTAAATAAAAGTGCAGTAAAAGAAATGGAGCCTGTGAGTGATTGAATTTATTAAAAAATCATGTTCCTTTTCATGTTCATACACTGAGTGCTGTTTCCTTTCTACATGCAAAGAAATTGTGAGTGGTAAAAAAAAAAATGCTTTTGTATAGAAATAAATCAAACCTGTTGAGGCTCAAATTACTAGCCGGTGTACCAACAAAATGAGACGTAACAAAGCAATACTGTACTATCAAGGCTGCAAGAGTACATTCTCTATAAACAGATATTTGCGTATGAACATGAAGCGTATGTGCACACTACTGAGTACTACTGACCACTTACGGTTGAGCAAGAGGCAAAGAGTCCACATGGAAATGTAAAAAGAAATAAGTGTTATCACTGTGCCATACCCAAGCTATGTAGGTTTGCGCTAAGTGCTATTGATGATGCTGCGTTGTTGCCTGTTTTTATACCGGCTATACATACCCGCACTACATAGTGCTCGGCATATGTATTCAAATCAAGAAAATGGATTTCATTGTAGCGAAGCATTACTTTCTACTTTGTTTTTGTTAGTGTTGTCGCAAGCAACTAGTCCGTTGACTTGACTTTCATCACATAACTACTGATTTTAAATAATCTGAAGCCTAGTATATATATAGTGGAAAGTCCTGGACTAATCAAATCAATTCACATAATCGATTTTGCTCTTATTGGTTTTAGGTCTATCCGGTTGCATGCAGGGCCCCTTTTCTTCTATGTACTGGTTGAAACATGCCCTGTAATGAAATCCAAATGCAACCAGACATGTATTCTGATAAGAATTGAGTCTGGCAGGCTAGTGTTATCTTTAATCCCAGTGTAGAGAGTCAAAGTCTTGCCCATTCCAGTAACTCATCACAGGGACCTTAGCTTGGAAGAAATATGTAAAAACGTGCTATTTTTATTTGAAATATTGTTACAAATGTTTGAGTGAAAAATAATTTGGCAAGTCAGAAAAGTCACTGAGCTGTAATGAGAAAGTGTTTAATTATATATACATTAATAATAATGTCCTCTTTTCACAAGCCACCCAAAGTAGATCAACCAACAAAAACAAATCATGTGACTGTTCATAATTTGTCCAAAATAATACCCCAGTGTGTCTACCACAAAGGTGGGCATCACTTTTCTATCCACTGACCCACAGGAAGTCCCACGACACACTGCCTTTACCCACCAGGCGATATCCAGTGGCTTCACAGATAAGCAAATGAGAAACATTATAAAGATACTGATAAAATACTCCAAACAAAACCTAAATGAGGTGTGACTGACTATTATACAAGCGTACCAAAAAAGGATTGTCATGTTGTAAGGTAGGATAAGCGGGAAAGCAGTGGACGATGCAGGATAAGGTACATAATAAAAACTTCCCGGCATTCCCAGAAACTTTTTTCCAGAGAAGCAGGGCCATGTTTGGGTGTCTGTGTATATATTTATGTAAGTAATTATAACCCTGGTCTCTTCCTCTACTTCAGTTTTGTTTATACGCAAAAAAATGCAGAGATGCTGTCTCAACCTCTTGGGTATCATCCATTCAGCCTTTTACTATAAAACATACAAATCTTAGTGATAAGGACGATTCACGCAGTCAGTGCTGACTGCCCTGATGAATTGCATCTCCCACATTTATTATTGCTACTCCCTTTAAGCTTTCTGTTCTCCCTCGACACATGCAATTCAAAACAATTACTGCATTTATCACCTACGATTATCACCAATTATACGTAAAAATACACTGCCTTGCCAAAAAAAAGTCTTCAATTTTTTCATTCTAGATCATAAAGGAGGCACCAAGGTGACGGTGGCCAGAAGAAGCTGCCTTTTAACATAAAGAAAACTTGAGCAGAACCTTCTTCATATCGGTCGATCCAACTGCTTGAGGCCGGGCCCAAATGCTTCAGGCCAGAGCCAGCTGCTTGAGGCCAGATCAATGTGCTTGAGGCTTGACCCAATCGCTTGAGGTCAGACGCAGTTGCTTGAGGCCAGACCCAATTGCTTGAGGTCAGACGCAGTTGCTTGAGGCCAGACCCGGTTGCATGAGGTCAGACTCAGTTGCTTGAGACTAGACCCAATTCATTGAGGCTGGACCTTAGTTGCTTGAGGCCGGACCCAGCCACTTGAGGCATGATGAACAGAGAAATAGAAACAAGACAGAGAAAAAGCATGGCATCACGCAGCCAGACTCAGTTCTTATCAAAATATTGGTTTGGTATCACGCCATTTAAATTTCATTATGGGGTGTGTTTTAACTGAAACAACTCTTCAACTCGCTGTTAGTCTTCTGTCAATCACCACATAAAGGCCCACCCAAACAATCTGAGTGACCTGGTTGATCTTTGTATAATCAGTTCCCAGTGGAGAGAGTCCAGACCAACTTTTCGCCACAAACATTTTACAGAAGGTATGTCAGCTGGAGAAGCAAACTGAGGTTATGCTTTAACGTTGGTATTTTCAATCACTATGTTTAAATAATAAAATAATGAAACCATCAGGCTACAGGAACAGAAACATTTGTACTGTAAAATTCTGTTTTGGCATAGAACACGACTTATTTCATTGTACCTCAGAAATCAATGAGTTGGTCAGGATTTTCCATCTTTAAAGGCTTCTGGTCGCTAACTAACATTTAACTGCATTTGCTTTTCATCCGTAGAGTGGCTCTGGGAGTGCTCCTTTCCTTAATGCATCCCCAGATTTCTGAGAGTATCCAAACAGATCAATATTAGCTGGCAGAGCTGAAAGCCTGTGTCTGGGCCTGTACATAATATGGAATAAGCTCCCACTCGTTTCGCCCATGCTGCTCAAACCAGATGATCTCCAGTTTGTCGTGTGTAGCGCTTCTCACCATCAGGCCTCATTGGGTCCAGATAAGCTTTTTTATCACAGGGAATATGAAGAACAGCAGATAAAATATTCAGAAACCTTCCAGAGATGTTCTCTATTAATAGGAGATGACACTGGAATTGTGTGGTTTGTCGCCGCAACATTTTTTATGGTGAATGATGAACTTTAAATTGTCACATTGGGGAATTTGTTTTGTAGTTCAGAGTACATTACTCACCCTATGTGTTTCAAACACTTGACTTCTCTGAGACGAATTATTGGTGAGCCAGTGCTACAGAAGTTACGGCCTTTCAAAGCTCAAAATATTTGAATATTAATCAGAGAAACAGGTCCAATATACAATATTATATAAAACGCTAAAATGAGTGCTAAAATGAAGGGACATGTTTGATTTACGTTTTTATTTAAGTTTTATTTTTTTTTTGGTTTACAGTTCAGTTTGAGTACCACAAGTGAAGTTGGCCAAAGACGATGACGATTACACAACGAATCAGGAAACTGGCCTGCTCCTCGAAAAAGAGCAGAGATTGATGGCATGTCCTTAGATGACAACTACTAACTCATCTCTATGGTAGCAAGCGACAAATAGTGACTCAGAGTTACCAGAAAGTCGTATGGCTGTGACATTTAAAACCCATTACAATAGAGGCGATGAGATGCTAATGTGCCTCTTCATAATATGGCTCCACAGACTTTGGATCTTTATAGGCTGCGGTCAATCAGCGTACGGCTCCCCAGATGGCGTTTATTACCTCAGCAACCTGGCACATAACCATGGAAATTAACTAAATGGACTTTCAAAGACTGAAACGACACTCAGTGTGAACACTCATTATTCAAGAAACCACGCCAATTTTCATATATATCTGATCTGCGAGGGCCAAATGTGGCAGCTAAATTACCATATGCGTTGGGGTGTGACAACGTGTTAAGAGTTATTCGACAGTGTAGTGAAGGAAAATAAATATGTACAAACATTGCTCCAAAAATAGTTTTAAAATCACATTATTTTGTTTTACTCCTTTATTGAAAAAATACCGTTACAAGTATTGTTATAATGCTGTATTTATTTACCTTTTCTTGTTTGAATGTGGGAGTTCTATGGAGGACAAAAGCGGCCAAAATCTGAAATATATAAATGACTCAAAAAATAAATTAATATGCCAATAAATGTGTTTTTTTGTTTAAATGTAGACTCCTTGTAATAATTTGTTTGTGTATTTATTTACATTTGTGTTCATTCTCCAATTACATTCTCTAATTTTCTGTATTGTCTTGTGCATTTTCCTCTGTGACCACAAGAGTTACTCTACGGATCTAAATATATAAATAATGTGACCTTTCACCAGACAGAAATATTGACATTGGTAAATTTACAGTTTCCTTTTGTATGAATCCACATATTTACTGTCCTCATTTGATCTTTCCCCTTTGTTCCTATTTGTTTGAGTGTGGGAGCTAATCTATGAAGGTAAGGAAGGGTCAAAATAAGGGCCAAAATCAAAACTAAATAAATGACTCGACAAATAAATTCATATACCAATTAATGTGCCAAAATAATATTAAAAATAAAAGTGGGCATTAATTTATAAAATGTATTTTTATATTTATTTATAAAATACTTAATTTCCAGTGTTTTTACTTTTGTATAAACTCCTTATTTGTTCACTTCCCATTTAATTTTCCCTTTAAATTGATTCCTTAACTTCATCTGTGTAATTATCAAGATATTTAGATAGATAGACAACTTTATTGACCCCTTTGGGAGGTTCCTGCAGGGAAACTGACATCTCCATCGCATACAGCACTGTCAGACATACATGTAGGAAACAGTACAATAAGCCCAAATACCAAAACTTCCAGTAAAGAATAATAATAATAGTAATAAAAATAAAAATAAATATTGTGACTGTACATAAATGGTTGTTGCATAGATAGAGAAATACCAGGTACATTGTTATTGAACATTACTATTGTAAGTTAATTAAAAAAAAGGCCCTTTTCTTTTTGTCCTCCTCCCCCAAAGTGAGTGGTGGTAGTACAGTTTGATGGCAGGGGGGACAAAGGAGTTCCTCAGTCTATTTGTTAATTTATTTCTGTATTACCTTCTTTTTTGTATTTTCGCTCCAAACTTATTTATTCCTGGCATCCCCGCTTCATTATGCCAATGAGCAGGGATGTCAAAGTGTGCCATTTTACCTTTGTTGTCTTTTGTGAAAAAAATATATATATAACTAAAACAAACACTAAAACTGTATGAACACCACACTTTTGACAGAGTAGTATGACCTGGACTTAGTGAGCAGGAAAATAATGCTGAAAATAAATAAAAAAATTGTAAAACCGGATTTTGGTCCATTAAACTAGCAAGTGTGAGGAGGTGGCTCACCATCTGTAGTTATATCATTCTTGCTTTTAGTGATTAATGGTTGAACATGACATAACAAAAATTACTTAAGTAAAATAAGTTTAATATGACTTTTACTTGTAGCAGAAAATATAATGAACTTTATTTAACAGGAAATGAGGACTACACTCTCAACATATACTTAAGCTGCCACAGTAATGGTGGCTATTCCTTCTTCCTCCAACACTGATGGTTTATTCATAGGATTTATTTCGTGGTCTAAGTTGATGCTTTGCAAACAAATAATTTCTGAATTAAACATGATTAATAGTTCCCTTTTATATGAATGAAGGGCATTTCCTTGCAGCTGAAAGTTTGTATATACTTGTTTACTCTGTTAATCATCAGAAATAGTATCCATCGGAAGTTCACAGTGGGATGGTTTCACGGTTTGTGAAATTAATTTTTCCAAAGAAATTAATATCCGGCACACTTCTCCAGGGAACCTAGAAGAAGAAGAAGAAGAAGAAGAAGAAGGAAAAAAAAAAAAAATCAAGGCACCTGCACCCTGTGACTTGTCCTTGACTCTACAACAGCATTGCGCTTTGCTTACATGAGAATCTGGACAAAGCGAGGAAGCTGTGTGCTTAAATTTAGGGCTGTTTTCTCGGTCAAGACTGTTTAAGGCTCCACGGTATCCATATATAAACACGTCGACTCCCGGGGGACGAGGAAAGACAAACATTTCACAGTAGCGAGTCGTCTCTGTGAACTCAAGTGGCGTTTTCAGCGGCAGTCGCAGACGCAGCGCGATGCCAGAATAAACACTCTAACACAAAAAATAAAAAGTCACATATAAATTTGTAGATAAGAAATAGCAGTGTGGCGGGACAGTGATGTGGTGGTTCGCACTGATGCCTCACAGCGAGAAGGTTTCGGATTCGAATCCATGGGCCGACTGGGGTCTTTCTGCATGTTCTATCTGTGTTTGCATGGGTTCTCTCCGGGTACTCTGTCAGTGCGAATAGTTAGTCTGTCTCTGTGTGTTAGCCCTGCGACAGACTGGCGACCTGTCCAGGGTGTACCCCACCTCTCGCCCGATGATCCCTGCGACCCTTCACAGGACAAGATGACTGAATGAATGAATGAAATAGTGCACGTAAAGAGGGATGTTGCCAGAGGCGTCGATCTCAACACGAGTCTGAATGTTGGAGCGCCGCAAGTGACACAAAGCAGGTTTTTTGCATCAGTCTTCAGTCAGTCTGGCCTCACAGATAGTTGTGGGCTGATGTGTGCTGGCCAGCCCACTCACATATCTCAGGATGATGAATTGTATCCTGGAGGCGTTAGAACGTTAAGCCTTTTCTGCTCAGTGTCTCATTGTCCTGATAGTCCACACAACTTCTTAAAGTTGACAGACCAAGTCAACAGCATGAGACAGAGACTAAAAATAGTTATCCTCTCCAAGTTTATCAACTTAATAGCTTCATATGATGACAGGCAGGTTGCTGGAGAAGTCTTTTAAACGTCTTGACTTGCCAACAGTAAGAGTAGTTGGACCCGTTTACATGGGGTCGCCTTCTGGTCAAGTAATTGTCCCAGTAGTCTCTTGATTATGAGCTGGGGACGAGGGCTGGGGTTGAAAAATCGTATTTCTAATTCAAATTGATCTTCGTTTTATAGATCCGTAATCGAGTCATAAAATCAACTTATCAACTTCTTTTAAATTGTGCAAACTGGAAATCTCGCTGCTGTCTCGCAAAGACTGGTTTTGCATTGCTAGTCTGGTGAGAACGTGCAACAAGATTAGTCCCCGTGCGAGGGAGATCCAAAGCTACAGCCCGAAAGATTATTGGATTTTAAAAATGCATGACGGCGGAGAAGAGCTGGACAAAAGCAAAGACCTATGAGCAAAGATGTGAAAAAGACAATGGGAAAATACCACAAATCTCCAATGACAATATTAGTTTTGTGAAAATCATAACAAAGCCATGTGGTTTCACAGCTGAAATATCTCTGGGATGCTGTGAATCAAATCCAGGACGGCTTTGGCCCTCATGAATTACATGCAAACAGGTGATTTAAGCTCATTAGACGGAGTTACTGTAAAATCTTTTCCTCCATTCAAGCCACGCGATCTTTTGTTTAGTCTAAAATACTAGAAAATACATATGGTGATCAAATGTTGGGAAATGTCTGAATCAACCTTTTCCTGGCACCCAGTCGCACAAGAATGGTGAGATTTTTCAGCTGCCATCTAAACCCTCCCAGTGTAAAGACCACATCGGATCACTGATAAAAGCACTCACAGCTGTGATTTTTGACATACTTCCAAAGTATCCAAAGTCATTTTTGGAAGTCCCTATCATTAAAATCCTGCGCCAAACCCAAAATAAAATGGATGTTTGTGTGTTACATCAAAGAAGCGGCGAAGAAAAAAAAAAAGAAAAAGCAGAGATCTGGGAAGTTAGAAGTATCCTGAGCTGAATGTCTGCAGACAAAAATGTTAATGTGCTAAAGACTGGTTTATACTCCTGCAAGGGGTTTGCTCCTGTAGCGCTGATCTTTAAGCATTTATACCTGTGTGTTGGTGTGTTGGCATCGTTTTGCAATTATGCTGCCAACACTCTAGTTGGCAGCCACTCAGTTGCCTCAGAGTTTCTTCGTGTACTTCAGACTACCCACCTAGACCAGACCAGACCGTGTAACCCTACCCAATGAGGCTCCAAAGCAGGATGCAGCCTGACAACGACACACACACAAAAACAGTTTAGGAACAACTCAAAAAAAACATGAAGAACAGCACAAGGTGGTGACCTGGTCTCCAAATTCACTAGATCCCAAACTGTCTGTGGGATGAACTGGAACAACATCATTCTGCTGCCAGACACCAACGGTCATCGATAACAGATGAGTCCATCTGTAGCAGTTCAGACAGTCACTTATTTATCTTTTTATTTAGAACTTTTTAGCACTCTGACCTATGTTTTTTGAGAAAATAACACAGATGGACTCGTCCTTTCAATCCACAACCGTTGACCTCCACCTTTTCACTTTTCTAGCAGGTCGCCTGAGTCCTCATCCTCTGGATCCAGTAGCCGTTAAGATATTTCAGTCTGCACCAAAACGGTGCCAAATAAGGTCGCTAACGCTGGTCTGTGTCTCATAAATCGGTTTAATAGAGGACTTTTGGAGGACAGTTGAAGACATGACACGCAGGAAGAAGATTTCTAGCGTAAAGTCTGATTCCAGGGCGTGTGCTAATAGGACGGAGCTCACTGGAGGTTCAGCCAGCAGCATCCATCACGTTCATCTGTGGACAAGGCTTCAGCTGACTCATTGAACTCACGGCTTTTTAACAAGCGGGACACGTGTTGTCAAAACCATGCAGATTAAAGTCATCTGTACTTTGCGCAGACAAATTAAACCGCTGGGAGTTCACAGCTAAAATATTTTCTCCCCGTGATCGTCTGATTTGTGTTGTTCCACTATTTGCAGTCCATGTTTACTTTCCAACCTTTCGCCAATCTGTCCAAATATGCCGACGTTTCCTGCTTTTGATTTAACTTTGTGTTCTCAGGGTGTCTCGGTTTGTTTGTTTGTAACTCCATGTGCAACAATAGGTCGAGTTTCGACATTCATGTGGCACCTCGGGGGTCCATTGATCTAATCTACGCAAAGAGAGATAGAAACCTTTCCTGTTTTCACCCTCGGTTCTGTTCTGAAGATTCAAAACAAATGTCAAGGAAAACATTTGGAAGTATCAAGATGCTGGAGGCCCAAAAAGGGCCAGAGTGCATCCTTATACAGTTTAACTTATTAAAATATTTAGATGCATCAGGCCAGACACTTAATCCCCTCGACATGGGTCAGTGGTTCGCGTGCGAACACAAAACAGTTTAAAGGTGGGATTAGCTCTAGCTATAGCACCAAAAATGGATGTGAAATGGAACGAGAGAGCAGCCCATAACAATGTATTGACCTCTGACTTCTCACTACTTTCCACATTTGACATTTGATGCAACTTCAAGGATTATACTTCATCCTGTCAAAACATTAGCTGTTTTTAATTAACCTTTACTATACTGAGGTTTTAAGACTTTTTAAAGACTTTGCAAATACAATAATCTACAGGGATTTGGAGGGAGTATGACTGTAGCTGGCATAACAAACTACAGTACATAAAAAAAAAAAAAAATGGAAATTTCCTGCACATTTTGGTTTACTGGAAAGTGGGCTGACCTTAACAAACTTAATTTCTGGTGTATTAAAGGGCCAGTGTGTAGAATTTGGAGGAATTTGGATTCATCTTGCTTTCAAAAGCTTAAAATGTTCCCTTCATATCCTCTATAGATCTCATAGGTTTCTACACACTTGGAAAGCAAAAGGAAAGGAGGGTGTTTTTGTATTTCCCTGAAATCTGCCCCTTCACCACTAGATGTCACTAGATTGTACACACTGGTCCTTTAACCTTGGTACTGTCTTCTTGTTGATACGGAATTTATGTCCTCCCGGGTTGAAGCGTTAAGATAAAACTATCTAGTAATACACCTATTAACCTAATCTAAAATAATTTTTCTTTTATCCCTTAATTGACTCATCCATGCATTCATATAGCAGTGTGAACACTCGGCTGCCACAGCGACAGGGGGCAGTTAGGGGGTTAGGTGCTTGCTTGATGTAGATGTACCTCAGCCAAGGACTTGGACAGATGCAAACCTGTGACTCTTCGGTCCTGCTTCGGTCGGCTGCTTCTTTAATCACTACGCCGCAGCTCGCCAAGCACGTCGTGGCCTGCTGGAGTCACTCTTCGTTCTGCTTGCAACATAATATGACCGTGAGGACCAACAAATTCTTTACTTGGACTTTAATGCACTATGTACCAAGATTTCCTGCATGGCACGCTGTATTCCCGATTCTGTTCCCTCTACGGCTTTAACAATGCTAATTCACCCACTGTGGGATCAATAAAGGATTTTATCTTATCTTAAATGTCTCCCTTGTTGCCTCCTAATCTCCCTCAGAGTCATCGACGTCTGACGGCCTGTAATCAGAATTTTACTGTGTTAACCACTTCCCCTGACACTTTCTTAGGCAAATCATTTTCTACTCACAGTTCTGCGAAGAACAGATAAATGACATCTTGGTCTTATACCCGACCCATTCATCTTTTAATATCTGTTCACTGACGAGGAATTGAAAGGGTTTAATTTGTTAATTAATACATAACTTCATACATCTTTTATACTTTCATACTTTTAAGATGTCCCCATGGCCCTTCAAATACCAGCAGGAGCTTTTATTGGGAATGTAGCCAGGGAAATGTCAATACCGTCTGATTAATAATATACATAACAGTTAACAGTTTCAAGATTGCACAGAACCACTGTTTGTTCCATTACACTTCCACACTGGTTAATCTAATATTTCGATATATATTTCTGTCAAATATATTTTCAGACATTTTGACCTTGCAGGATGAGTGCAGGTGTTATGGTCTTTTCTAAACACTCACTTGCATTAAAACTGAATTTCCGTATAGCGGGAGTGACTGGGGCATCGAAACGCTCCCTTTAAATAATGCAATATCTGACACCAAAGTTATATGGGTGAGCAAACGATCGTATTTTATGCCAGAAATAACTCCCCTTTAAGTAGCCAGTATTCACAATATGAGTATTACAAAATTCTGTCTCTAGAAGCCACCAAGGCTAACAGTTAGTGAGCTAACAACCAGGTAACAAAATGTAGATACAATGAAAGCATAGACTGTATAAAAAGTAGACTCCATGCCAGAGCATGTGGCGCTGACCCTGCTGGCTGGATGTGGTGTAGGTCTAGACATTCCATATTAGTGGATGCAAGTCAGGCAAATATTAGAGTACACAGAGCTCAAATAAATAAATAAACATATATATATTTTTCAAATCTTTGTAGGTAGTCAATATAATGCTGGCTGGTGACACTATAAGAACAGGATGTGACATCATGATGAATGACATATGACATGTGATGATACTCAGTGGTTGTTGATGCCATTGACGTAAGGGATCTAATCATTTTTGGGGGGAAATTTAAACTTTTGTTTTGTGAGAAGTTCATGTAGTGAATTAATGTAATTAAATAACTGGCTAAAACAACACTCCAATGTAAACTCTGTGGTCAGCAAGAAAAAGTCAGCAATCGGTAGAACGCATTCACTAAATTTTAATCTATAATGGTGTAGTGTGTAATTCAACATTTCTTTTTAACTAGTGGAGGTATTGTGTGTGGTTAAAGGTAACAGGATAATTATGTGGATTTTGCTTATGGCCTGTGGGCATGTACTTGATGGCAGATTAAATTAAACTGTTGGGTTTCTTTTTAATAAAATTGTAAAGCCTTGTCTTGATTGAATTGAATGAATACTGATTTTGTGAGCAACACACAGTGAGGCGATGATAATCTTTATGTGATAAGAGGCCGAGGATGTTGAGGAAACAGCTGGATTGGCTTATTCTGTCATACTTTGATGAACATCGTGATAATCAGGAAGCTGGGGTTCATCAAAAGATCACTGGCCTAGCTGTAGCAGCAAAACTTCATTCTGATAAAACTTCAAGCTTCTTTTCTGACTTTCATCTCATGTCATGTCCTGAATCTTATTTCTGCCGTTACAAAATGTAAATATGAGCATAGCCGTGAACTGATGACCCCGTTGAATTAACTCTGCAGAGACTTAACTCCAAAAATGAGCTGCTGCTCTGCTAAGGGATACAGTTGTTTAGGCTTCATGTTGGTGACATTTCTGAATGTTTACAGCTCAGTCGGATGTCCGAAGACAAATGAGTCCCTAAAATGTGTCCTCACATTCTATTTTTGACACACAGCAGCTCACATAATAATGTTTTTATGTAATGTGTCGTCTTTTTGGGATCTGACTGCATTAACAACACGGAACAAACAACTTTCCTGTAATAATTAGAATCTGTGTCTCAGTGACTAAAGATCGGAGCTCATCCTATCACGGCAGCTTTTTCACTTGGGCTCCGAGCGCTGCGCCTGTATATTTGAAGGTGTTTGTGTACTGGCAGGCGGTCAGGGGATCCGCAGCTGCACCAGTGTGGTGCAATTTTTCACTTTTTGTTTGAGTCCAAGCTAAACAAGTAATTACCCCGTTCATCAAAATATAAACAGAAATACTCTCAAAGGACCTTTATTCTTTCACGTGTCGCCCCGTCTGATGGGACGAGCTCCGGGCAGTTACAGGAAAATCTGTCGCCAAACCATGTCAGTCCTTGTGGAACCAAAGCGTGTTTTTTTTTTTAAAAAAAAGAAAAGAAAACCATGGATGCACAGTTTGGCTCATATGAGTTTGGAAACTGTGACAACATTAAAGTATATAGAGACAAACAAATATAGAGACAAAGTGCAGACAGGTTGAACTCAAGGGTGTTAAAGGACATGTCCAGGAACTGCAGCCAGTCTCAAAATGGATTGGGCGGCTGTAAATAAAACTGCAGGTAAATACTGCCTGAAGTCCAGAGCCCATGGACATGACCAAATAATGGTTAGCTATTCTTCAGTGTTTCTTTGTTCGTGGATCTTTCTATCTTTAGTTTTTTCTTTATCGAGTGAATCCTCAATATATATTCCCCTTCTTTAACTTCAAACACTCCTTCACAGACAGTTTTGTGAAGCGCAGTCCAGTCATCTTTGCTTCATTTGTTTGATTTTGAGCAAACAAGCCTGATCCGCAGAGTCCCCTCCCCTCAACCCCTAGGACCCAAAGGCCCCTACTAACAACATCCTGTCGCCAGACACCGCAGGACACCCTCAGAAGACCCATGTCCACCTTCAGATGAGTCACAGCTGTTTTGGAGGCACAAGAGTGACCTGCACAATATTAGGAAGGTGGTCATAATGTTATACCTTGTGAATATTGTTAGCTTGAAATGAAATGACAGTGTAACTTGCATTTGTGCTGCGGGAAATCCAGCTTTAAGAATTAATCCATCTGCTTCTCATGACACTGCGTCTACTATGTTTTACAGATGATGTTGTATACTTCGGATTATGAGCCATTACGAGACTTCGCTTGTAGGGTGACCTTCATTTGTCCGGATGTTGTGAAGGGTTTTTTCCTTTACCGTGGAAAGGATTCATCCGTCTCCGTTGTCTCCTATAGGATTAAAATCTGCACCTTAAGCCAAAATTAATGTATAAAACTTTGACAAACTGCATATTGGCAAATTCCCAACATGTTGTACTTGTACTTTATTGTTTTAAATATTTCTTCCCACATTTCATCTGGTAACTTTCTTGATACTTGAATTGTTTTTGGAAAAGTTAAATTAGATTAATTAGAAACCAGACACTTATTATTCCACTTTTAAATCCCACATCAATATTAGATTTCTAATTTAATCTCTAGTTCCGGTGAAAGCGTCTTATCGCAGTGAGTTTCCCACTGCTGAATGACCTGAAGGGAATAAAAACAAAGGTCCACACAGATGTTCTCAGGAACATAAGACACTTTTGGACACTGGGATGAGCGTGGGAGCTGCTTGTCCCTTGCCTTTCACCAACATAGAAAAAAGCAAAAAAACATTTCTGGTCCTTGGATATTTTCAGTCGCAGGAATCATCTGCCCACACTGTAAACCCAGTGCATAACGTATTGTGACAGAAAATGTAAGCTGACTGGGGTCACACTCATTAACCTCGGGGTGATAGATTTTCAAGCTGATGAGAATTGATCAAGAAGGTGACATCCTTGGTTTCAGGTCGTAAAGGAAGTCAATAAAAGTCTATCATGTCATTTGGGCTCTGGTTGAGTTTATTAGCAAACGTTCAGTCAAAATAACCCTGGATGTAAAGCCCCTATAATCAATAATGTGTTTATTTATACGTGAAATGTTTGCTCATATTGACCATCCATCCAGCTCCACAGACCCTTTCTAGCTTCTGCAATGATTTGGCATTTCAGGATCTCGTTTTAGTTTGTGAAATCAGGGGTTGTGTTGTCGTTTTGCAGAAACGGAGGATATTCGCCTACATTCGCTTCCTGATTGGGTCTTGTCAGTCAGTACATGTCCTTCCCTGATCCGTCACAGGAACCTCTTCTGTGAGAAAACAAACACAACAGCCTTGATTGGACAAAGAAAACAAATTACAGGCGTATCCGACCTCTCTCTTGGTGCTAGTCGCTGCTGTGCAGTTGAATTCTGTGTCATGCAACGCCTAGCCTGCATGTTTAAATTATAGTGTACTAACCCGTTGAAAGAGTTATAAATCTGTCAGCTGATGTTATTTAATATTAATATGACTGAATAATTAAGGCCCTCCCGCTTATTTACACGTCCAGCACTTAGCGGTGATTTAGAGTCATCTTTATGGACACTTACTTATGTCCAGTATTCACCCTTTTAGCAGCCAAGTGCTCCGCTATGCTCAACAAGTAGTTGCTGGGTGATTGTTTGTTGGACAGACAGTATTAAGAGGTTTACAATGAAAAAAAAAAATGAGAGTAAACCAAAAGACCAATGGCGCGGGCTGCTTAACCAAAACAACATCCTAAAATGCCGTAAGGTGCTAAAGTGCTCTAAAGGACTGGGGTCATTGTAAAGTGGCCTAATAGTTCTTTGTGGTCACATAAATACAGCAGACGCCCGTCACACAGAAATGATGCCATAATGATAACAGAAGTACACCTGTCATTATTGGAAAATTAAGTAACTTAACTCCACATTGCCCCTTCGTTAGCATTATTAATTTATCACAAGCTAAACCTTTGTTTGTTTGTTTTCAGGGCATTACACATTAGTTTAGAAGTGTTAACGTCAAACTACTGTTTTTAACAACCTGGACCTTATTTCTGGCATATTTTCTGGATATTTAGATCTTTGTATATCCATATAGTGGGAGTGATTGGGGCACCGAAACACAGCTTCTAAATAACACATTATCTGCTGTGAAACTCGTTCAATTCACCAGTATTTTGTTATCGTACGCTAGTGTTATTCCCCGTTGCGTAGAGTTTGCTGTTATCGTGTCTTCTGACCTGGATGATGTCATCTCTGAGCGCCACGTGCACCTGCAACGTTGGGCTTGTTTACCTGTAATTTGCTAGTTTTTTGCAACATGGCTGTATACTTTTCCGATTCTGAGGTTGTGGATGAGCCATAGCACCAAAACATTGGTCAAATGAATGAGTTTCGAGGCAGATACTGCTTTATTTAGAGGCTTTCTGTGCCCCAGTCACTTCCACTATATAGATACACAGATCTAAATATCTCCCAAAGGACTACAAATTACGCAAAAGTTATATGGATGAGTAAACGATGGTATTTTTTGAAATAAGGTCCAGGTTGTACAAAAACAGTAGTTCCCCTTTAAGTATGTTCTTAAAAGACACTTATGGAGCTTTTGTTTTTTCTGGAGATCATTCAAAATAGCGGTTGCGTGTTTATTTTGTTTTTTCCTGAATGAATGAGGCAAATCTCTGCTTGCGCAAGAGGACGTCAGCTGAGTGGGCGGGCCGTCAGTGTGTCCAGGACTGAAGGAATGTGGTCACAAGTGGCTCAGACCACGTCCAAATGCGGCCTGAGAGATCGGATCTAATCGAAACTGGATGCGCCTTGGGCGTGTTCACATCTTTTAGCAGATCAGTTGGGATCAGGACGTACTGTGTGTTAAATACCAGGTCTGAACAGGGACCGTTGACTCAAAGGTGTAACAACACTGAGCAGCAAGGTGGAAAAAAATCACAGCAGTCCGGCCTTAAACTCATTTATTGCTAATATCAAGATGTTTATGATTACTATGATTATTTTTATAGTGGTATATCAGAACTAGGGGTTAATATTTTAACACCTGCACATGATGCAACTAAAAAGTGCTATACTACTACAATACATTTATAATTAGCCTCCATCATACATGAATTTAACAGTCTAAATTTGTGTTTCATTGGTGTATCTGGTCTTTAAACTGTAATATGTTAAAAAGCTCATGAGAAGCAAATAATTTGACTAAAACAAATGAGATTATGTTGTCCTTTTCTGTCGCCACGGGTAAGAATTAAATGTGGAAAAACGCTATGTACTCAGTTAATTGTTTTGTTTTCATTCTGTTCAAGACAACTTCCCAATTAGAGTAAATGATATTCCTAATTAACTTTTTTCCCCCTCTGCTGTTAAGGTTCGCCCTCTCTGATTCAAATCAACAATAAAACTAAAACTTGAATTGTGTCTCCCCCTAGTGGTCAAACGTGGGTACAACCGTGCGGTTACAAAATAAAGGAAATAATCCCATGTCATGAAATTGAAATCACATTTATTGTTTGTTCTGGAGTTGATTCACTTAAAACTTAACCCTTTGTGTGTACAGTACAGTTCTTCCCACAACTGCGTCGTTTTCTTCTTAGTTATCGTCGTTTGTTTTTTTGTCTGTTTCGTCTTTTAACACACTCACACGCTCGCACAAACATACACACGAATCAGCCAGTCGCACCAGCTGAGGCTTCATCAGGTAATCTTAAAAGGGAACTCAAAATGCACCGGCCGCATTACTCTGTGAACGCAGAGAGAGATAAAGAAGAGAGTGAGAGAGGAGGATCATGTCTCACTTTGCAGAGTGGTCCCCTTTAAGGCCTGCTTATTAGAGTCCTTTGATACCAGGACGTGACAATCACATTGAAATGTTTTTTCTTTTTGTTTTCTTTTTTCTTTCTTTCTTTCGCTCACGTTCAGTCACTCGCCGGCTCCCGATCCGCCCGACATTCTCACCAGCACCAAAAAGTTTCAGCTTGGAGAGACTAAGAGATAAAATGAAATAAAAAATACTCTAAAGATTCACCTTGCAGGACTGCAAATACAGAAATGCACAGAGCAATAAAAAATACAATGTTGAAATCAAATCACGATAGAGGAATTAAGATCACTTATTTTTCAACTACCTCGCTAATAGAACTGCTGACGGCTCTACTAGCATCAACAGCTTCTTAAGTACATGTAGTTATATAGTATGTATCTATACTCCATAAAAGGGGTTTGGAACCAACAGTCATGTTTGAAACATGGGAAACACTGGAACAAACTTTAAAAGGTCGCCAGCCTTCGTGGACCCTTTAGCTGCTGCTTCAGTTCCAGGTCGATATGAAGCAACGTAAAAAGAAACAGACCGCAGGCATCAGCTGCAGGAGCCCGAGGTCAGACGTGTTTCTGTATTGGACATGGGAGGGCCCACAGTTCTCAAGAGCCCTGCTTGGAATCAAGTTTGGTTTGTGTTCAATTGGAATAATCTAACCGAGTCCCAAGAAGCTGCTCCAGTAGTCTTTAAAAGTTGGAGAAGTCAACGGTGATTGTAGTGGATGCAGATCACCGCTGGTCCAGTCCATTGTTCTGTATGTGTGTGTTGAAGGGGGGGAGGGCGGGAAAACTCGGTAGCTGTGCAGAGTTTCCTCCACCATCAGGTCCAATGTAAACAGCTTTTACAGAGGCAAGACCAGGAAGTAAACAGACTCTTTGGCACATCCTAAAGCGACGACGGATGCATATAAGTCCTGATCAGAATACTGAACAGACTGGCTCCTGTGTTTAGGAGACGTCCTCCCACCGAGCAGGTTTACTTCTTCGAAACAGGAAACAGATGCACGTTTCTTTTCTTTTTTTTTTGCTGTGCACGTAGACGGACAGACGCTCGCTCACCCTGCGGCGCTGGTGGGTACAAAACCGCTGAAACTGTTCCCCAAACATTCCTAAGTTAGCTTTTTAACGACCTAGCTTCTTACCACATTCAAGATGCAAAATAATTAATAAATAGTTTGGATTACATTTGAGTTAAAAAAAAAAAAAAAAAAAGAAGAAAGAAAAAGGCAGAATGAAAACACTATAAATGGCGAAACTAAAAAACAAAAAGAGTAACCTTGATCGCCGTGGCCCCACTCGGGTCAGGTGTTAAAGATTAAAAAGCCGCGGAGTCGTCACATCATGAGCTATCAGCTGTATCGCAGGATGGGCCGTTAGATTGTTTGATTGTGTGTGAATGTGTGCATATAAGGTTTTAATAGGTGCTTCAAGCTACATTCAAGCTAAATGTGTATATTCGGGGACAGTAATTACATTTTCCCTTTTTGGGGTGTGCTTCCACTTCTTGATCCTTTAACCAATCAGAATTAGTCGACCCAATTAAATGGTCATTAAGTGCTGAGTGCCATTTTTTTTTTAACACTAAGTGTTATCACGTGTTTAAAGTCTAAACCACAAGACTAGCATCATTAGAAATGAATCGCAGACCTTTTGGTGAGAGGTTGAAGCTACTAGCTAGCAGAGTTGATCTCACAGGTCTTAGCGATAGATTGAAGTGCGGGGGCAGGGGGCGGGGGTGAATATTCATAAAGGGCTACGCTAACCCCTAAATCGCCCAGTGACTGGGAGCGGTACAGCAACGGTCCACATGTGGACATTCAGTATAAACAAGGCAAACACGTTGGTTCATCTCTACTCGTAACCTCGGACAGTTCCCATAATCACCCATCCTCGGTACGCAGATAAGCCAGTGGAGCTTCATTCCCACGGTAACGGGACTTAGTAACAGTCTAGGAAGCTGCTTCAAAGGTGCTTGGGGCTCAGAGGGCTCTGTGGAGGGAGAGCGCTCCTCCTAAACAACACTTTGTGAAGGCCAAAGGAAAGAAACTGGTGGATGAGTTGAGCTTCTCAGTCATCCAGATCATCGTATATACCCCTCCTTAAAAAAAAAAAAGACTAGCTAGACTTGCAGAGCGTCTTGAAGACCTTTCATCCAAGTCCACAAATCTAAAAGACTGGTGGCGGGCTGGGTGTTTAAATAGGAACATCTCTGAATGTTGCTCATCACATGAGAAGGAAGTACTGCCTATAACTGCAGGAAACCGTTTGATCTCCTATGAATGGTCCCGACCTGGCCTATTATCAGTTGGAGGCTCCAGTCTCAAGTTGTGAATGGAGGAGAGACTTCTTGAGGATAAATGTTCATTGATGGTAGATTACATCTCTGTCCACCTCCACTATTCAGAGAAGCATCTTCCAATTTGACAGAGATGGAGAATCAAACACCTTCCTCCAACTACAGGAGGAAACCATCAGATGGTCCTATTTAAACCACTCTCCACCAGTCTTTTAGAGGCTACTTGGGTGAAGGCTGTTCAAGAAACCTTCCCCTTGCTTTCAGCTTTTTAAGAATAGGTGGATGACTAGAAAAAGAAAAAAAACAAGGGTTGGGATTGGCGCTTACGCGGTCTGCGTGGGGAGGGGAATGGGAGTTAGCTGCTCCTCTGAGACCTTCGCTAGCTCTGTGGCAGTGACGGCGGGCTCGGCCGGAGGCGTCGGGGAGCGGCTGTTGGGGGCCGTGGTGCGGGTCGGGGTGGAGGCGAGGGCAGGCGTGGTAGAGGTGGTTCTGGAGGTAGAGGTGGAGGCTTGGGCGGAGGCCTGGACCAGAGCCGGGTCGTCAGCGGCCGCGGCGGCTGGTGGTGCTGCTGCTGCTGCTGTTTCTGCTTTGGGGGCAGTCGGCTTGTTGTAGTTCATCTTGAGAATGTGCTGCTGGAGGTGTCTGATCCAGTCCTCCTGCACCGACAGCGGGCCGTGGAACTCTACCTCACAGAAACTGAACCAGACAGAAGAACTGGGTCAACCAATACTACCAGCAACAAAACTTTATTTGCAGCAGTTATATTAGAAATGGTTCACTCTTCTGAATATAGTGCATTAGCTAAAAAGTGGAGTATGGCACAGCAGGAGATGGGGGGCGGAGATCGCTGCTGGGGGATTAAGGGACTATTTAAAATTGAGCCAGAGAGTTCTGTTAAAGCTGCAGCCTGAACCATTCTCTCTTGAGCCCTGGGAAGCTCCGACATAAAGGTTTTTACTCACCGGCACTTCAAGGTGTAGAACTTCCCCACCAGTTTGACCAGTGGGTACGAGGGTGGTTTGGGCACCAGGGCAGGGACAGTGCCTGTGCGTGGCGGTTTAGGAGGGCCGCTGTCCCTCTCTGCCCCGTCTGGACAAGACGGGTGCTTCAAGGGCCGACGCTCGAAACCTTTGCAAGAGGAGGAGGCAACAAACAAACTCAATCGGATTGATTCTGATTCCAGTTTAACGGTTTACTTTGACGCTAAATAAATTCGATTCCCCAATTTCCCCAACACTGAATTAATGAATTCAAAGGAGACCAAGGTGGAGTTTTTAATGTTGGTGTCCACAATGATTCCAGCTTTGTTCATCTTTTGAAATCCTTCTTGGGACTAACCGTCTCTACCATTTTCTCCACTAAGGCGTTCAGCAACACTGAACCCTTTTAAAGTCAGGTCAACCACAGACCAGTTGTGAGTAGCTGTGGTTTTATCTTGGTGCAACCTGTCGGCCATGTTTCTGTCCCTCTTGAAAACTCGCCATGTCACCTTATGTTTATACCACATAAGACAAACAAGCTGAGAAAGACCATTTATTTAAAGAAACTTAGTTTATTTGCCATTGTGTCTTCAGTTCCCTTGCCTTAAGTAAGCCATAGTGTGAAACCATGGAAACCGGTCTTTGAGGCTGAGGACAATGGTGTTTACTAACATAATTTAGCCTGTTAGCATGCTAATATGTGGTGATTAGCAGTAGGAACAATTCAAACTAAGGCTAAAGCAACTTTGTCCTGTTGGTGGTGCTACATGAACATTTAAACGATTGTTTTCAAACCAGGAAATAAGGTTTAAATGTGCACACACACGGTTAGTGGACATTGCCATTGCATTAGCATGTCTAAAATGTAGCGTAAAAATATTAACTAACCAATTTGAATAGTTTAAGATGTATTTTTTATCTGAAACTACTTGACCGAGTGTAAACTGACCAACTGTAACAAAACGGTTGTATTGTAAATATGTGCACTACAGCAAAAACATTTTTCTCACGTACCTCTGGGCAGGCGGACATTCAGCTCACTGCGTGCCACCTGCGCTTGAAGCGGGAGCCCGCCGACGAGCCGCGAGAGGCTGGGACTGGCGCGACCACCCCTGACCGGAGTGTCATGGAAGTTGTGGCCGGCGTCAGCCTCTGTGGCCCTGGAAGAGCCCTGGCTTACGTCGCGGCTCAGCGGCCGCACCAGGCTTACAGCCAAAGAAGAAGACCACTGAGAGGAGGAGGAGGAGGAAGAGGACGCCTTCTGCTATGAGATGAAGAGGACACGATCAGAATGTGGAATGTGAGAATATGGAAAAGAATGAGTGATCCTATATATAGCAGTATATTAGGCAAACACTGACGGGTCCTTGTGTTTTTGTCTTGATGCTACGTTAAACCCAGTTATCATGGCAACGCCATTAAAAAGCCAGACATTAGAAAGAAACTTAAAAAAAGAAGTTCTTATCCCAGAGTTTTTTTCAAAGCTGATGGCCTGAGGGACCAAAAACTGCACACCTGTCATCTATAAAAATTAATTAGGAGTTGAATACTGCCTTCAAACAGAGTCGCGTTCATGAGAAAAGTCTGTATGAATGGTGCCCTCGTGAGGTATTCACAAAATTTTGTAAGATCCGAGTTGTGACTTTTTCAGAAATATGAGAAAGTTTTCTTTGAATTTTTATAGTAAATCTATGAAAAATGCTGCCTCATCCTTTCATTAGGCCTTTGCTTTTGCTACAAGCTAACACCATCGTTAGCTTGCTAAACCAGGTGCTAACTATAGCTAAACTAAACTGGCAGTTGGATATAGCTAAACTGGCCTAATTGTTAGTTGGCTATAATTTAACTGGGTGTGGTGCTAAGCTAACTGGATGTTGCTATTGCTAAACTAATGTAACCGGCTATTTACAATATGTAAACTAAGCTCAGTGGCGGTTGAGCTAAATCAAGCTAGGCTGCTGGCTCTAGCTTAGCTGCTAGTTGGCTATAACTAAACTGAACTAGCAGTTGGCTATAATTTGACAGGCTGTAGGGCTACCTGGAAGGTGACTATAGCTAAACCAAGCTAACTGGCTGCAAAGTATAGCTAAGCTAGACAAACTGGATCCTGGATCTAGTTAAGCTAAACTAATAGGCCATCTTCTGATATTTCTTTTAACTCCTCTTTCAGAAATCTTGCTAGGAGCGTGGTCGTGGCCAGTTTATGGTGAAATGATGCTGTTTCCATTTCCAGATTATGGCCCCAGCAGTGCTCACTGGAACATTCAGAAGTTTAGAAATCCTTCTGTAACCAATGCCATCAGTATGTTTCACAACAATAAGGTTGCAAAGGATTCATGAGAGGGCTCTGGTTTTACCCATCACAAGATGCTTCTTGTGTGACACCATGGTAATGAGACACCTTTATATAGGTCATCAATTGGAACTGAACCAGCTGATATTAATTTGCACTGACAAGGAGCAGGATTGCTTTCTAATTACTGACAGATTTCAGCTGGTGTCTTGGCTTTACGTGCCTTTTTTCATTTCCATTTCTTCATGTGTTCAATACGTTTTCCCCTGTGTCATTCCATTTTTGGACATCTAAGGTTTGATTTCTTTGCATGTGTGGGTTGCAAGGGTTTTTACAGACATCTGGTGAAAATTGTCAGTAGCACCTTTAGAAATATATTTACTGAGAAAAATGGTGTGTGAAAATGATGTCTCATGCTCCCTGAACCACTCTTTCACAATCTGAGCCCCATGAATCCTAGCATTGTCATCTTGGAATATGCCTGTGCCATCAGGGAAGAAGAAATCCATTGATGGAATAATCTGGTCATTCAGTATATTCAGGAAGTCAGCTGATCTCATTCTTTGGTCACATAATGTTGCTGAACCTAGACCTGACCAGCTGCAGCAACCCCAGATCATAGCACTGCCCCCACAGGCTTGTACAGTAGGTACTAGGCATGATGGGTGCATCACTTCATCTGCCTCTACCTGATGCACCAATCTCAGAGTAAATCTGGACTCATCAGAACACATGACCTTCTTCCATTGCTCCAGAGTCCAATCTTTATGCTCCCTAGCAAATTGAAGCCTTTTATCCAGTTATCCTCACTGATTAGTGGTTTTCTTAAGGCTATACCGCTGTTCAGTCCCAATGCCTTGAGTTCCCTTCACATTGTATGCATGGAAATGATCTTACTTTCACTATTAAACATAACCCTGAGTTCTGTTGTTTTTCTTTGATTTGATTTCACCAAACGTTTAAGTGATCGCCAGTTTATGGTCAATCAGGATTGATCAATTTTTTTCTTCCTCAAAGATGCTGGTTCCCCACTATCTTTCCAGTTTTTAATGATGCTTTGGACAGTTCTTAACCCATTTTTAGTAGTTTCTTCAATCTCCTTAGATGTTTTCTCTACTGGATGCATGGCAATGATTTGACCCACCTCAAACAAACATCTTTTCCACAACCATGGGATGTGTCTTTCAACATGGTTGTTTAAGAAATGACAAGCTACTCATTGCATCAGTTGGGGCTAAATAAGTTGTTGCCAGCTGAAAGATAATCACCCATGCAGTAATTATCCAATAGGAGGCTCATACCTATTTGCTTAGTGATTTCCAGGTGGTGACTTCTTTTTTTTTTTTTGCCATTCAGTGTATACAGCTGAGCTAACAGGCTATAACTAACTCACCTACATATAACTGTACAGTCTTAAAGTTTACATTTTTTAAAGTTTGGGCGGCCCTAGATATTTTCTCCAGTGTAATTAGGTGAGTACAATCCTGCAGCCATTCTAACCTAAAATAGCCCTTCTCTAAATGTTAATCCACTTGTAATTTCATGAAATAAAATCACTGTTGCCATGAAACATGGCAGCTATGGAGCATTGTGGAAGTGAGATTTGTCCAAGAAAACTTAGATAAAGCTGAACACCTGCAAGTCAGAAAGGCAAAGCAAACATTGCTCAATCCACTAAATATCAGAAAACATTTCTGCCTGCAAATGTCACGCACTCAGTCAATACACAGAGAAAGGGCTTCGACTAGAGCACAATGAGCACAGGCAGACACTAAAATCCACTTCAATTAACAGAAGCTGAAGCCTTTTCGAAAAGTGCTCACTGTGCCTAGACCTGAAATGAAAATCTGACGTGCCGTGTCTGCAGAAAGCTCAAAAACATAAATGATCTGGAAGAAAATGTGGCAGAAGATTCCTAAATCAAAGATAGAAAGACGCTGAACTGATCAGCGAACCCAACCAGTGTTAGTGTTAGTTATAATAGACATTGGAACTGGTCATAATGAGTTGGTATTTGTGTTTTAAATGTGTTTATGAAAACAGAAGTTGTCTGAATGTGGGCGTTCAAAACGTGTGCTAACGCAGAAGCAAAGACTCACAGAGTTGGTGATACTATTTCACTACTTTTCTAAGGCGTGAGTCACAAGACAAATGGCAGGGCTAATAAATTATTCCTGATAATTTAAATGTTTATAAATTTACTATATGGATCTTTATATCTGATTAGTCTGCATTACAGCTTTTAATGATTTTCTCCTTTTGAAACGTCGAGATGCTACAAAACACGAGTTTCTAAGATAGTTAATGACAAATTAGCGACAGTCTTTCGTTTTAATTCTAAATTCTGCAAAGTTCTTTTACGGCCATATGTCCTCAAAAATACAGCATAGACTGTCTGAACCATGTGTGACGCCAACATTTACTTAAGCCAACAGTAGAAACTAGACGTTAAGAGCAAATAAAGGTCGATATAAAGCCTCTTCACAGCCACAGTGCAGCTACACAGGTGTTGTTATTTACTCTCTTGCTCTCATGTTAATTCTATCTTATTAGTAGTGAGGTTACACCACATAATTCCCAGCACAGCTCCACCCAAATTCACCCCGAGGAGACATCTAATCAGCCAGAACAAAGCCATCTGTGATGGTGTACCAGGCGTTAAGAACTCGCTGAGCTGTTTGGGTTTTCAAAAATTTCACTTTTTCAGCACTTCTTACTCCTTTTTTATCTGGTTTCATGCTGATCAACATGCACATAACCTGAGACGTCATTACACTATGGTAAACTACAACCAGTCTCCAACTACATGACTAAAGGTGTACCTAATAAATTTGTAAATACGTTTAATAGAGGACACAAATACCAAATTTTCCCTGTTAATCTGTTTTGCTCTTACCCATTTTGTACCATTATAAATAAAAGATACACTGCCTGGCCAAAAGTTGCCACCAAAAAAAAAAAAAAAAGGGTTACACACACTCTAATATTTCGTCGGACCGCCTTTAGCTTTGATTACAGCACACATTCACTGTGGCCTTGTTTCAATAACCTTCTGCAATGTCACAAGATTTATTTCCATCCAGTGTTGCGTTCATTTTTCACCAAGATCGACACCAAAAGCCTTCTCTAGCACATCCCAAAGACTCTCAATGGGGCTAAGGTCTGGACTCTGTGGTGGCCAATCCATGTGTGAAAATGATGTCTCATGCTCCCTGAACCACTCTTTCACAATTTAGGCCCCATGAATCCTGACATTGTCATCTTGGACTACGCCCCTGCCATCAGGGAAGAAAAAAAAATCCATTGATGAAATAACCTGGTCATTCAGTATATTCAGGTAGTCAGCTGACCTCATTCTTTGGGCACATAATGATCGTAGCACAGCCCCCACAGGCATGTATAGTAGGCACTAGGCATGATGGGTACATCACTTCATCTGCCTCTCACATGACCTTCTTCCATTGCTCCAGAGTCCAATCTTTATGCTTCCTTGTAAACTGAAGCCTTTTTTCCAGTTAGCTTCACTGATTAGTGGTTTTGTTAAGGCTACACAGCTGTTCAGTCCTAATCCTTTGAGTTCCCTTCATGTTTGAACGTGTGGAAATACTTTCATTATTAAACATAGCCCTGAGTTCTACTGTTGTTTTTCTTCGATTTGATTTCACCAAACGTTTAAGTGATCGCCGACCAAGATCAATCAGGATGGTTTTCCGACCACATTTTTCCTCTGAGACGATGATTCCCCGCCATCCTTCCAGTTAATGCGTTGGACAGTTCTTAATCCAGTTCTAATAATCAGTAGTTACCGCAGTCTCTTTAGATCTTTTCTCTTCATGCCGATGATTTGAACCTTCTCAAACAGACTAACATCTTTTCCACGACCACAGGATGCGTCTTTGGACAGGTTTGTTTAAGAAATGAGAAGCTACTCATTGCATCAGTTGGGATTAAATTATTTGCTGCCAGCTGAAAGATAATCATCCATGCAGTAATTATCCAATAAGAGGCTCGTACCCGTTTACTTAAAAAAATCCATGTGGCGATTTTTTTATTTTTTTTGGCCAAGCAGTATATATAGCTGAGCTAACAGGCTATAGCAATGCTGAGCTAACAGGCTATAGCAATGCTAAGCTAACTGGCTATCACTTACCTACATATACAGTCAGGTCCATAAATGTTGAGACATCAACACAATTCTAATCTTTTTGGCTCTATACACGACCACAATGGATTTGAAATGAAATTAACAAGATGTACTTTAACTGCAGACTTTCAGCTTTAATTTGAGGGTATTTACATCCAAATCAGGTGAACGGTGTAGGAACAGTTTGTATGTGTGCCTCCCACTTTTTAAGTGACCAAAAGTAATAGGACAATTGACTGCTAAGCTGTTCTATGGCCAGGCGTGTGTTATTCCCTCATTGTCCCATTTACAAGGAGCAGATAAAAGGTCTAAAGTTAATTTCAAGTGTGCTATTCGCATTTGGAATCTGTTGCCGTCAACTCTCAATATGAGATCCAAAGAGCTGTCACTATCAGCGAAGCAAGCTGAAAAATTAAAACAAACCCATCAGAGATAGCAAAAACATTAGGTGTGGCCAAATCGACTGGAAAGCAAAAAGAAAAAACGCACCGGTGAGCTCAGCAACACCAAAAGACCCGGTGAAGAAAACACACTTGACAACAGTTGGCCAGATCCAGAGTACTCTCCAGGAGGTAAGTGTATGTGAGTCAAAGTCAACAATCAAGAGAAGAATTCACCAGAGTGAATACAAAGGGTCCACCACAAGATGTAAACCATTGGTGGGCCTAAAAAACAGGAAGGCCAGATTAGAGTTTGACAAACAACATCTAAAAAAAGCCTTCACAGTTCTGGTACAACATCCTATGGACAGATAAGACAAAGATCAACTTGTACCAGAGTGACGGGAAGAGAAGAGTATGGAGAAGGAAAGGAACTGATCATGATCCAAAGCATACCACCTCATCAATGAAGCATGGTGGTGGTAGTATCATGGCGTGGGCATGTATGGCTGCCATTGGAACTGGTTCCCTTGTATTTATTGAAGACGTGACTGCTGACAAAAGCAGCAGGATGATTTCTGAAGTGTTTCGGGCAATATTATCTGCTCGTATTCAGCCAAATGCTTCAGAACTCATTGGACAGCACTTCACAGTGCAATGACCTGAAGCATACTGCGAAAGCAACCAAAGAGTGTTTTTAAGGCAAAGAAGCAAAATGTTATGCAATGGCCAAGTCAACCACCTGACCTGAACCTGATTGAGCATGCATTTCACTTGCTGAAGACAAAACTGAAGGGGAAATACCCCAAGAACAAGCAGGAACTGAAGACAGTTGTAGTAGAGGCCTGGCAGAGCATCACCAGGGATGAAACCCAGCATCTGGTGCTGTCTATGCGTTCCAGACTTCAGGCTGTCATTGACTGCAAAGGATTTGCAACCAAGCATTAAAAAGTGAAAGTTTGATTCATGAATGTTAATTTGTCCCATTAATTTTTGATCCCTTGTAATGTTGTTGTAATTCCTACACTGTTCACCTGATTTGGATGTAAATACCCTCAAATTAAAGCTGAAAGTCTGTAGTTAAAGCACATCTTGATCGTTTCTGGTGGTGTATAGAGCCAAAAAGATTAGAATTGTGTCAATGTCCCAACATTTATGGACCTGACTGTAACTGTACATTTTAAACAGTGTATTTGTGGACTGCAGATGGTAATGAATGAGAAACATCGATAGATTCTCATTACTTTCCGACATTCAGTAAGAACCAGGCACATTAATGAATCTGCTAATTATTTTCTTGACTCATTCTTTTGGAGATCACAAAATGAATGCCTTAAGGCCATGATTTGATCTTTAATGCAACCACATTGAGTTTATGTTTACATAAGACAAAGGAAAAGCCGGAGCTAGCAAATGTTGGAAAAAATTACTTATCGTACAATTAATTAATTAAAATACACTGACTTGCCAGTTAATTAGGTGGAAATTACCCAGTGGAAATTAATACACTGAAATATAACAGTCCTGCACTAAATTACTCTGTGACTGTTCTAATGTTCACATTACAGCATCAGAAAGTTGAGCCGAGATCAATCAGTAAATAATAACTTAAGGTGTTTCCTCTCAGTGTTAAAGCTTGTTCCAAAATGTGCCTCATCTCCCCAAGTCATGACCAAGTTATTTTAAACAAATGCTGAATAGGGAAACCTTCGTGAAGATCCGATTTAATGTGAGACTGTTTTAATAGAATGCATTCACAATCACAAATTCACAGAGTGTACCTAATGAACTGGCAAGAGAGTCTAGTTGGCAGGCAATTTTATGTCAATCAATTAAAGGTTTATTTGGGAATGCCGTTTTAAATCACGTGTTCGCCAGCTAAGTTGGGTTTAGAATGAAAGAAACCTTTACAATACGATTGCAAGGACATTTAAAGGTAATCTGTTCTGTATGTATGCCACATCACAGCTCAGGGAAAAAGGTGTGACAGTGACGCAAATGCACCAGAAACTAATTCAGGAGAGGGAAGGAAAAAAACAAAAAACATACATTTTCTTCTATCAACAGCATGCCATAATTTATCAGAAGATGAAACATAAGCTGCCAGGCACCCTGGTTACTATGGCAACTATCAAGTCAATAGCAGAGTTGTTCTGGCATCTGTCCCCACAGTGAATTTTTTTCTTTTTCTTTTTTTTTTCGCTGGGTGTAAAGACACAGGATCTACAGTAAGGCTCGAAGCCGCGAGACAACACGTCTGAAGCTTTCCAAGACACAAAATGTCTGTCGTGCCACCAGCTGAGGCTTGTTAGATCTCTGAGCATGACGCCTGTTCACAGACACTGCGAGGAAAGTGAGTGTGTCAGGAAAGTAGCACAGTGGGTTATGATCTCTTATTGTGTAGCTGTTAAGCTTCTTTGGTAGGTTCATCCACTGATATTCTCTCCGTGGGAAGAGATCTATTCACGGAGGCAACAATGGATTTTACTCAAGTGTCAGAGGCCAAACTTGAAATCATGAATCCAAAACCACTTGGCCGGGCTGGAGTTTTGACACTAAAAATGAATTATTAACAGCTAACTGCTTCTCCTCACCTTCTTGAGGGCAGTGCGGTTACCCTGCATGTAGCTACGATGCATCTCCAGCACCTTCTGCGGCTTGCTGCGTATCCAAGCGCTGAGCGTCTCGATTGGCGATCCATTTACACACCACTCGGTCACGCCAAACTGCCTCAGGTGGGCTCGTGCGTGGCTGGCTAAAGCTTTGCGGTTCTCAAAGTAGAAGCCACACAGTTCGCAACTGGGATCTGGAAACAAAACAGAACAAAAAAAAAAAGAAGCAGGGATGGGTTAACTTCTCTTAAAAAAGCAATCGTCAGTAAAAGATGGGATTCAGATGAACTGCGAAAGCTGCAACTCACCCTGGTGCCCATGTTTGTCTGGGGAAGGTTTTCTTTTGTAGGAGAAATCATGAGGAAGAGATGAGAAAGTCTTAAGCTGATGTGGCGATGATTTGGCACGCTCCACCGACTGGGCCTCCTCAGACAGAGGTCTTTTCCCCAGTGGAGACATCCTGAAAAACTTCCCTGCAGGCGGGGTAGAGGAGGTGGACCCCAAGCTCTGCTTATGGTGCTTTGACCCCGACTGCAGCAAATTGAGCGGAGATTTACGGAATTTGGAGGACTGGTAAACCGACACAGCGAAGCCGTCGGAGGTGCTGGTGCCACCTGTGTTCTCCCACAGCGGGCTGCCGGCTGCTCGGCCTGTCTCTTTCTTCACTCCCTGGTCCGAGCGAGAGGAGCCGCCCATGCCTCTCTTGTGCATAACCTCCCTCAGAGTGTCGATCGGCGAGCCGTTGACGGACCACTCGGTGATGCCCATTTGGCGAAGGTGCGAGCGGGCGTGACTGGACAGGCCCTTGCGATTCTCGAAATATTCGCCGCAGAACTCGCAGCGGATGTCCCGCGTGGGTTCCACTTCATGGGCCATGGCTGAGTAGAGACCAGGAGAAAACATTCACCACGACGATATAGCACATAATGGATAATTAATAGCTATCCACTAAACTGTCACTGTGGTCTATTACTGGGAAATAGATTGTCTGCTAGTTCCTGTGTAGGATTAGTTGGAGATTTCTTGCAGAGTTACACGAGAAGCTCTGTGCTACAGCCTTGTCTGGATGGCAAATAAGCTAGCATCACAAAGTTAGCAAACTTAGCTTGGCACAAAGGCTGGAAACCCCTGGAGGGAGATTGTCTGACTCTGTCCAGAGGCCAAAACTTCACAACAGCAACTCTGTGTCTTAAAGCTATGTCTTGTTTTTTTAGTATCTGCACAAAGACAGAAGTGAAATATGAGGTTTTATGTTCATTTAAGACCATTTCTTTTCCAGATCCAGGCTGCTGCTGAATGCTTAGAAACTGGATCTGTCCTAAAAACTGACTGAAGCACACTACTATGTTAAACTAAGTGGAGTCTGTTAGCTTTGGACAGAGTCCGGCTTAGCGACCTTGCTAAGTTGCAAAGACATGAGTGGTATCCATTTTCTCATCAAAGAAAGCATTTCAGAAATATCAAGCTATTCTTTTTAAACTGCTGAGTAAAGGCTGAAGACAAAACAAGAGTCAAGTTACCAAAGTTGAGCGGGAACACGTTGTCAGAGCTGCTCCAGTTAGAGTTGAGCGATTCAGCAGAAAAACCTCCCGATCTCCCCGAGGCCCCAGGTGTGGTGACCTCCACCTGCACCGGCTCGGGCTTCAGCTTGAGAATCAGCCCGCTAGAAGACGTCGCCGAGCTCGACTTCGACGCGGCCGACTGGTGCGGGCTGGAAGGGCGGACGAAGGTGAAGGGCAGGCGACCCAGGAGCGTGGCCGAAGGAGACGAGGAGGCGGACAGAGGGGAGCGAGGGGGTCCCGGAGATGACGGAGGTGGAGTTTTGTGAGGTTTTAGAGGAAGGGCGCACGGCAAACCCCGCCTTGTGATGATCTCCCTCAAGGTGTCGATTGGGGAGCCGTTGACGGACCACTCCGTAATGCCCATCTGGCGTAGGTGGGAGCGGGCATGGCTGGAAAGCCCTTTGCGGTTCTCAAAGTATTCCCCACAGAATTCACAGCCTATTTCCTTTGGAGGTTCACCTGAGAGATGAGAAAATTGGAAATGAAAAAAACATTCTACCTCATCCAATCATTTAATACATGGATCCCTTGAAACACTCACTGTGTGGAAGGGCCATGAGCTCCCCACTGCTGAGGCGGAAGACCTGCATGGAAGAGGACTTGAGACGCTTGGTGGGTGGGCCAAGTAAAGACGAGGCAGAGGAAGAGGTAGCACTGGATGTTGACCCACTCCCAGTCGTAGTCACCTTGTAGAGGAGTGATGAAGAGGAAGAGGAGGAGAGTGTCAGCAGAGATTGTTTTTGGGAGGACAGTGTGGTGGCAGCGGTGGTGGTGGTGAGGCCCCGTGGTTCTGTGTGGCCGTCGAGCTGCAGAGCACTGGCTTTGTGCTTAAAGTCGTCAGTATCAATGAGCTGGTTCAGGAGGTCGATGGGAGAGCCCTTGGATTCGGAGTACTCAACCCCGAAGTGCCGCAGGTGGGCTCGTGCGTGGCTAGATAAGCCTTTTCGTGTCTCAAACCAGGCACCACATAGCTGGCAAACAATGTCCTTGTTGGCGTCCACCTCCAGTGCTGCGAACGGAGACGAAATAAAACACAATAAGAGACATTAGAACAATGAACAGTTACTGGAAATACTTGAGTCAGGGGAGTGAAACTTACTAAGGTTGAGAGGAGCGTCATTCTCCTGTGGTGCCCAGAGGGGCTTGGCGGTTGTGATGGTTGCCGGGCCAGAGAGGTTAGAGGTCAAGCTTTTCATTCCTCCAGCCTTGTGCTCTGGGGAGCGCAAGGGGGAAGACACGGGCAGTAGAGAGGAAATGGGGGCTTTCTTCACTACCGAGGAAGGGGACCCAGAGTGAGCCGGAGCCGGAGAAGCACCAGAAGAAGGCGTGGAGGAGGAAGATGGCGGCACCGCTTTGGCTGCTTTGGCCAGGACGGAGAGAGGGATGGGTTTCTCGTCGAACTCCATGTCTTCTAGGTCCTCATCTTTCGGGACGACGGGCGGGGTGGAGGGGTTCTCGGCTGCCAGCGGCTCCAGAAGAGACGGGCTTGGCTTGCCCTCTTCGTCGCGCTCCTTGGCGATGTGGCGGAGGAGGTCAACGCCGCTGTTGATGCCCAGCTGGCGCAAGTGAGAGCGGGCGTGGCTGGAGAGTCCCCGCCTGGTCTCAAACTGAGCTTCGCACACCTCACACTTCAAGTTGTGGACTGCGAAAGAGAAAGAGCAGCTGTTGAAAACGACACCGAGCGAGTTTGAAAGCCTCGGATTCTTTTAGGGCTACTCTTCCCGCCTACACCTTCACCCAGCCTGCAGCAACACAGTGCTAGAGTTGCTCTTATTAGCCCCTAAATACACCTCCACCTGTCAGGATCCCCCTCAGGACAACACTCTCAACACTAACCTAAGGTCAGTTTTACAATTTCCCCTCTGACAGCTATGACGAGGCTTGGCCGTAGCAAATCCAATCCCTTGTCAACACTCTGGAGGTCTGCATTCCCACATTTCTCCCTCACCCTTGGTGTCCGCATCCTCCCCAGGAGAGAGGCTGTCGGTGTCCACGCTGCACAGCCTCGTTTTCCCGGGACTGGAGCTCAAACCGTCCAGAGCCAGAAGCCGCTGCAGCTCCTCCTCATCCTCCTCGTCGGCTGCCTCCTCGTCATCACCTGCAACCCACACAAGGATTTGTCCCCTGCTAATTAATGATTTTTTTTTAAAAATATACACGCAGAACAGGAATGAAACTCACAACTGTTATTAAAGTTAAAAATGAAAAATTAAACATGAATTAGCAAAGAGCCGTGAGCTGAGAGATCAACTCAGTCCTTTGAGCCTGTACTGTAATTTTTCAGTCCTTGCAACAGCGGCGCATTATAACGTGAAAAATGTGCAGGGGGAGCAAAAAGAAAAAAAAGAAATCAAGTAATGGAACCCTGTCATAAGATAAATAAATAATAAAAGTAATAATTGCACTACTGTGTGAAACAAACACGGCAGTCTCGGTTCCCCGCAGTCAGACATTCCTGGGACAAAAGTGCCATTTTCTGCGACAAATCGGTAAATCAAAAGAGACGTGGAGACAGACAATGGTTTTTGTCTGGTGGGCGGCTCTGCGCTTGTCAGTTCATCTCTTGACTGTAAAAGAGCGGCGATGTGACACCTCGGAGCGCAGCGTTATAACACCATTTATTATAAACGGGGGCTGCGTGTGTGTGCGTGAACTAAACCGGGGAGAGTATTTATAAAAATTCAAAATAAAATTTTTAAAAAAAGAAAAAAAAAAAGCCGAAGCACTTCGCGCATCCAGCCACAGAAACAGTGCGCAAAACCCCCCGACACTTCAAGTTAACTTCGATTATACTTGGTTGATAAGTTGTAACACGATCTGCTACACTTTCCAGCCCACGAAGTTACATTGACTCCCGAGCAAACCGCACGTACCGATCAGTTTTGTTGTAGAAACACGCACAAAACGCACGCACATGAGAGCACAGCGTGTCCTCTATCAAAAATCAAAGCAAAGTAAAATGGCGAGGATTGGGCAACTGTAGGTAATTTTAGAGATCCTGCTGCATTGGAAACACTGGACGTCACTCGAGACGTGCAGAATGAATAAAAACGCACAAAGGCACAAACTATAGCAACACAATGAAATATGTATAAGGCAAATAAATCATCCGCGTGAGGAAACACACACACAAAAAATAAATAAACGAGACAGAGAGAGAGAGCAACACCCGAAACAATAACAATGACCTGCTTTATGAGCTTTTGACATTCGTGTCATGGGCTACCTGCGCGGCTCGCATTGATTTTCCTCACATGATAAAAGAGTTTCTAAATGGCTGTAATGTGACAGAAGATGCGGGTTGAGACGTGCGGGGTGCGACGCGTGATCCGAGGGGCACGCGGTGAACACGGGGAAGGTGGTGGAGGGAGGGGGGCGATTACGGCGCGCGGTACTCACCGGTCCGCAACCGCAGTGCATCGGACTCCCGGCAGCTGAAGCCAGACAGTTTTTCCGCTATTGTTTGGGTCTGCGGGGAGGTGGAAGCAGCCATTTTGCCCCCATATGCACCGCTAAGCTAAGGCGTGACCAATCGAGTGGAGGCGGAGGTTTGGGATGAATGCAACCGAGTGCCACATCAACCATGGGCATCAGGGGCTCTCTTTCTCTCTCTCTTTCTCTCTCTTTCCCTCTCCCTCTCTCCAGAAACACACTCTCCATCTTTAGATTTATTGTCTTCTGGTTCCAACACAGAAGTGTCACTCGGGTCAACCAATCCTTCCTCTACTAAGAAAAGGAGCCCGCTTCCAGCTGCATCTTTCTGCATTTGAAATTCTTCTTAACTCCTGGCATCATTACAGAAGCGGCTCCGCGCACTACGAAGGTCAACATAACTATCAGAGTATCCAAAACAAAAGAAAGAAACAGAAAGCTTGTTTTATAGGTGAACCTAGATCTGGATGACTACCAGAGGTGATTCATCATTCTGTTGGAGCCCCAGGCAAAAAAATTCCACACTATACTTAAGTAAACTAATGTTAACATCAAAGAAAGATCAAATAATGTCGTGCTAGTGGAAGTTATTTTATTCAAATGTCTCTCCCTGATAGTTAAAGACCAGGCACAGCACTGAAACCTACTATTGTGTTGGTCTCTCTTGTGTCTCTAAAACAGTTGTGACTCAGGTCGAGGGGAGTTCCAGTGAACAGTTTGGGATCTAGTGAATTTGGAGGCCAGGTTGTGCCGTTCTTCGTGTTTTTTGAGTTGTTCCTAAATCAAAATCTCCTCCTGGGGATGGTTGTTAATATTAAGGAGTGTCATGGTTACGGGGTGGGGGTGCCTGGTCTGGTCTAGGTGGGTTGTACACGTCTAAGTAACATCCACATGAATGTCAAGTCCAAAAGTTTCCCAGCAGAACATTGCATTATCATGAGAACTGTCAGTGGTCATAATATTATGCCTGATCGGTGTATAAATAGACCGAATAAAAGGTTTTTATTTATATAGCGCTTTTCAACCTACGCACTAGGGTTCACTGTCTTGTACGTCGCCATGAAGCACGTTTCCAGGGATCAAACCCCGGAAAAACACGGCCAACATTCACGGTAACGTACATCTGCATGCAATTTGCCAGCACTACAACAAATTAGGGGAACAAAGTATGTGACATTACGAGATTAAGGCCTTAATCGCTGTGATTTGTTCGTCCTTTAAAGTTATTTTGCTGTCAGTATCTTGTATAAAAATCAGATTACTCTTTGTCCTTTCCGGCATAAAGCCTCAACAGGTCTTTGCAGGAGCATAATCTGTTCCCAGCAGGGAGACTCCAGACCAGCTTACAATCAACAAGAAGTTTGTAGTTGAAAAAGCTGCTCTGGCTTCCAGGCAAGATTGCCACTACTTTAGTTTATAGTCTGTCAACCTCAGGTGGCTCCAAGAGGTTAAACCAACAAAAAAAAATGAAGACGTACCTTCACTCTTGTCTGGGTCACCCTTCTTCTTCCAGTGTTGAGGAGATACTGAAGGCAGTTCATCAGAAACACTCCTTTCACTCGTGTCCCCCTCCAGCTTCACCTCAATAATCCCCTCCCCTTCTTGTTTTGTGTCTTTCTCGTCTACATCCTCCTCCTCCTCCTCCTCCTCTTCGTCCTCCTCTTCATCCGCGTCCTCGTCTTCCTCGGGAGCGCTCCGAGGAGGAGCCGTGGGGATCACGAGGTCGGGCCGGCTGGAGAACAGCTCCCTCAGGATGTGAATTGGCGAGATGGTGACGTCCCAGTTAGTGATGCCGAAGTCGCGCAGGTGGGCCCGGGCGTGGCTGGACAGGCCGGCCCGGGTGTCGAAGCCGGCGCTGCAGAACTCGCAGTGCATCACGCTGAATGTGTCTGGGTCAAAGTTGGCAACTGTGGAGAGACCAGGCAATGCAAGTTGAGATGACTGCGCAGTAGGTTTGCAAACTCAAATTAACGCTCCCATGAACTGAAGCCTTTGCAATTTTAAAAGTCGTATGGTATCACTGCAGATCTGGAGGCTTTAATCTAGATGGTTTAGGATTAACTGAAACAACTTTGTACATTCCTGGTTCACAAAAGATTAACTCTACTGATGAACCCCCTGATTTTTCCTCCAACAGCACCAGCAGGTCAACAATTGTGTTGTTGTTTTAATGTCTCAACCACGACATGGATGGGCTGCGACAAAGCTGGCGTCTCATCTTGACGCAACGTGATGTAAATACCTGCAAAAGCCACAACTTCCCACCGTCCTCGGCACTTTTCTCTGTTTAGCAAATGTTAGCATGCTAACAGGCTACGCTAAGATGGTGAACACACAGTTGCGTTCACGTTTTAACAATTTATTGTTAGTTTAGTTGTCTAAGGTAACGGCGAGACGGTAAAAACACAATCCAGGAGGTTTATCAGACACCAAAACACTGCACAACTGTTTTGTTTGTAATGCTCACAGAAAGGATTGTGCAACTTTAGAAAATGATCACACTGGCATCTATTATTTGCAAGATAACCACTATAAATATAGCATTTACACACAAACTAATCCCCCAGGAATGTGCACATTGCATGTATTTACATTTAAAATGCAACACCTTGCTGGATTACAACACACAGTAGCCTAAGGGAAGCCTGGTTCAACTCTTTTTGTCCAGCAGCTACCTGCGTTTTCACCCGCGCTGCACAGACTAGAGCTGCTGTCAGCCTTACGCAACCTTTGTCTACATTTTCCCATGTAATTTGAATAATTTATAGAGTCCAGAAGTTTATAGGAAGTTCAGACGCTGTGGTAGTCCTGACCCTCAGGTTGAGAACCGTTGCCTTATGTAATAGAAACCACTTCAGAATACGTTTCACATAAAGTCTTCTCCTAAAAATGATTTCTTGCACTGGGGTTTGAAAACATGTTTTTAAGAGTATCGTGATAGATTGTAGCTAACATAGACCTCATGTTCTTCACCTTGACGCTTGGTTATTGTTACACAGTGTATATATCAGGGTCATTATTCCGAGCATGTTCTAAGACAAAGAGAGTGAAAAGACAAGGTTGCAAATCTGCACAGACAACATCTACACCGCCTAGAGGAGCACGTGCAACAGGCTGCTGACCTTTCTTTTTCTTCTTCTGATAGGAGAACTTCTTCTCAATCGCGTTGACCTCCTCGGGGGATATGAAGTGACGCACATTGTAGCTGACGCCCACTCGGTTCAGGTGGCCTCTCACGTGATTGGCAAGCCCGATCCCGTTATGAAATCGATCGGGGCAGTAGGGGCACTTCCTCTCCACGCTCTTCAGCGCCTCCGTGTCCTCATCGATCTCGTCTTTGTCTTCATCCAGGATGCCCTCCGACAGGATGCGCCGCACGTGCTCCTCGTCAATGTCGTCGGCGTCATCGTCGCTGTCAGTTTCCACGGGAGCGGCGCTAACCCTGGTGCTCCTCCTCAGAAAGAAAACCTTTTCATCCTTCTCCGCTTCCTGCTTGTCTTCGTCCTTTACGCTCTTCTTAGGCGGGAGTGACAATGTGGGAGTCTGCTGCGATGAACAGTCGTCTGTCGAGAAAATAAGCCACCGCTGAATGAGACAAACAGATCCAACTCAAACATGGTACAGAATATCGTACTATTACTTTATGTGCAATCAGGGATGAGAGTCAGCGCAGAGCTCCTTAAGAGAAGCTTTAAACTCCTTCTGACCCGAGCCACCTCTTAAAACATTTTCATAGTTTGACCATTTCTCAGAACAGAACAAAAATATGATCGATTTCAACTTCTTGTTGTTTTGTCTTAAGCAGCATCGTGCTTTTAAAGGATTTGCAGTGAGATCACGCAACAGTCCAGACTTCAAACTAAGTGCTTTGGACGGATCTAGAAGTGCAGACCAGTCAGCATCCTTTAAAGACCTGCTGGCAACTATGGATGTTATCCTTTCAAGCAAATCTTCCTTACAAAGTTGGCAATTGTCTACCAATGCTAACCTCATTAGTGCAGCTAGTCAACCTGTTTGCTACAGCTTTCAAATCTCATCATAGTCCAGATTGTTGGGTTTGTCTCATGAGAGATAGATGTGAGCTGGATTGTTTGTCCGGGTATATTTTTGTCAAGGACGACTTCCCAGATGGCTCCCTGTGGCAATCCAAGTGGTATCCAATGCAATGGAAGACTTTGCCCAGGTTTCCTCCTGCAGTCCAAAGACATGCTTGTTTGGTTAATTGGTGATTCTAAATCGGTCGCAGCAGGTGTGGGCGTGAGCGTGAACGGTCGTTTGTCTCTTTGTGTTAGCCCCGTGATAGACTGCTGACCTCTCCAGGTGTACCCCGCCTCTCGCCCGATGACAGCTGGGATGGCAAAGTTTAACATTAACACATCCAGCACGCCCCAATCACCCTAAACTTTCATTCAGCCACATTTCAGGACACAAATGTTAAATCGATATAGACTTTTGGGTCCCACCACCTCTTTTTTTCTGGCGGCTAAATGGGCAGTGTTATCTGTTGTTTGTTCCTCACTAGAAAATGTGCATTTTAGTATAGTAGATGTTTTGAAAACCGCCGCCCGCTGAAGTTTAAAATAAAACTATGTGAGCAGAACAGTAAGTTGTGGCATGTAAAACCCACTAACAATGAGCTTAAAGACGCTAAAACCTTCTGTAGAAGTGCACAAGCAGAGTTGGTCAGCGGATTATGCTCTGGGATTGTTACTGCAAGCAGAACCTTTCGCGTATTATGTAGTCACTGGAGCCAGTGTTTCACGTATTTAAAAATCAATCAGTGCAGCTTTCATATTTTCTGTTTGTCAAGTACATTTATAAAATAAATCTCTAAGTCAAGGTCTCTAATTTAGCAGAAAATAGTTGTAGCAACTAGTGTGTTTTTTTTATGTATATATATTCTGCCTTTCACACTCACCTGTGTTGGATCGGGTTCTGGTTTGCGGTTTAACTTCCACGGGTGAGTTTGCCTCTTGCAGGGACAGCTCATGGTTAAGCTCTCTGCTCTGATCTCGGTCTGACTTGTCCTCTTCGATGCCAGCTAGATTGTCACCATCCACCGATGGATCAAACTTGTCCAGATCAGACCAGTTCTTCCCTCTTCTGGTGAATCTCCGGTTCCCAGCGGACTTGAAGACTCTCTGGCTCGCGGGCCGAGCTCCAGCGCTGTTTGGTGTTGTGCTCTCCTCAGAGGCAGCGATTCCTCGCTGGATCTTGCCTTGAGCTGAATCAGGCAGTCGTCCAGGCTCAGAGAGATGCTCAGAGTCCAGAGGGGTTTTTGCACACCTCCACTAGACCTCGAAAGTAGGCCAGTCTCTTCATTCTGTGCCTCACTGATGGGCTCTAGCTCTGGGTGAACAAGTGTCTGGTGTTCCCTCAGTGTGGTTTGACATGAGGTCAGGAAGGCACAATGACCACAGGCCAGAGAAGTGGAAGCCAAACTTGATGGAGAACCAGAGGATATTGTGGAGAGCGTAGTTTTTTTTCTGTTGTGGGTCTTGGAGTGATTAGATAGTGCTTGGGACGTTCTTGTGCTGAAGTTGCACTTGGTGCAGACAAAGCGTCGACGGTAGGAGACAACTCGAGGCTGTGCTGGGGCTCGAAGTGAATGTGGAGGAGTTGCGTCCAGTTTAAGGACTGCTGGGTCTGTGTCGGGTGTTGAAATCGTGGCTGGGGACAGAGGAGGAGATCTGGTTATTTCTGGGTCTGACACTTGGGCACCTGGCACTGAGACTGGGCCTGTATCTTGCACAACAGCATCTGCACTTTTAAGCTTCACTGCCTTACTGTCCAGTGTTTCTTTAGCCTTCCCATTTTCATTCAATTTCTCAATCTCCTCCAGGATTTTCAGACGAGACTCCTGGTGCTTTCTGTGGTGGTCTGCCAACACTAATCGATTTGGCAGGTTCCATCCGCACTCATTACACCGAAAACGGCTGCTCTTCCCGAAACGCCTGCCGCCCCCGGCACCACTCTGGCAGTGCTCAACCATGTGCTCCTGCAGGTGGACCTGCTTTTTGAAGTAAATGCTACACTCCACGCAGGTGAAAATTTCTTTTCCTGGCTCCACTACGCTGTCTTCTTCCTCTTTGTCTCTTTTCCCACCTCTGTCTCTGAACTTTATCAGCTCCACTGCACCTTCCTCGAAGCTGGCTTCCTCAAAGTCATACACCCCTCCATCTTGATTCAGCTGAGCCATGTCAGCGGTTTTTGACTTTAAAGGACTCTGTGTTGCCAACTTGCCAGTCTCAGGCGAAGTGCGCTTCAAAGTGCCAAGTCCAGAGAAGGGCCTGAGCAGCACCCTTTTCTTTCTGCACCGTTGAATAAATGTGCAATGAGCCCATGGGGCCGGAGGGGGACTCTCTGGGTCCGAGTCTCCAGGGAAGGTGTACACATCTCTCTCAGGCTCCTTGGTTTCCTTTGCCTTGGGTATTTTCTCTCCCTCCCTGTTGTCCGCCTCCTCCTCCATTTGGCAACCTTCCTTTGGTTTTACTTTGGAC
Organism: Planiliza haematocheilus; assembly: GCA_005024645.1. Lineage (NCBI taxonomy): Eukaryota > Metazoa > Chordata > Actinopteri > Mugiliformes > Mugilidae > Planiliza > Planiliza haematocheilus. The sequence goes on from SRSE01001373.1 coordinate 3,863,986, forward strand.
AGAAATGGCTCGGCTCCCTCAGATACATTCCAGACTTCGCTGTCTGCCACTGTGAAGCAAGCAGAGGAAATCTGAATGGAGGGAAAGATAAAATGGCAACAATAGCATGTAGTATGCAAGCAGATTTAGTTTCTCCCTTACTGTACTTACATTCTGTTTGGCTGAGCTGAGATGTATTTGGCTCCTCTGTTTTTGTGCTGTCATTGTGCCCATCCACAGAGTCGGATGTGTCAGTCTTACCGTGAAAGTGCTGCAGTTTTTCATTTTCTTGGTCATCCTCACTATCAAGTCTGGACAGCATTGGAGAGGGAGAACATTACATTTTTAACAAGTGAGAGCAGTAAATCTTCCTGAAATCAGTGAATATTACATGTGTGAGCTTATTTCTTATTCTTGGGGCCACTGCTACCACTGAGGTCATGTCATGGAACGAGTATCAGCTAATTGGGAGTAGTGTAATCATAAACATAAACACAGTAGGAATGTTTTAAGCTCAAGTTCCCTGAGTTTAGGTCAACTAAATAAATAAAGGACTTATTTTCCCACTATAATTTTTTTCCTGGCTGCATGGAGAAGGCTTTAAAACAACATTTGTACTTAATTTCTTTGCCAGGAGCTGACTACAGACACAGTTGTCTGGCTAGCTCATAGCTAGCATCTGTGCACTTAGTGGTACAAATAAACCTGCAGCACATCAAAATCCAACAAAATATGTGACAAAATTACAGTTATAATTGGTTTGTTTTTGGTTTAAGATGAGTGAGTCACCAGTAGACAGATGTTTCATAAGAGCTTTGCTGTAATCAAATGTTTACACTTTTTACGCTAAGCTAACCAGTTGGTGGCTACATACAGAGAGGCCCAACATATCTGGAGGGGATCAATGCACCTTAATTTGGCATGGCATGTACAGAAGACAATGGCGAGAGAAATATTTTTGATCCCATTTCATTCTTCCGTGCATGTAGTGACAAGTGGCTATGAAATTTTATGTAACTTCAACGAAGCTGTAGCGATGATAGCTACCTGAAGTGGACCACCAAATTCACCAGCTCGATTAGCAGCTTGGAGCGTTGGGTGAACCCAGGTGGAGCTGCGCCGGCGTTACATTTTCTATTCAAATAGTCTGCACACTAGAAATATTTTTAAGTTTGGCTCGTTTCACTCAGAAACATTTGGGGTTCGAAGTGGGTTACCAAGACAACCAGAGAATGGAACGTCCACAAGCTGTTGGCTACAAGCTAGCTAGCTAGCTATGATGGTAAAGTACTAAGAGGGATAATGATTAATCAATGTTAGCTAGCTAGCTAGCTAGCTATGTTTATCCCTTTTAGTACTTTACCATCTTTCAAAGGCAACTTCACAGCAACTGTATTTGCTCAACTGACAATGAGCGTGTGAGCTATTCATAGGACAATTCAAACAGAGTACAAAAACAAATCTCTCAATGTTGACTACTGTGAATTTTTTTTTTTAACCACAAAATGAAGTCCCAATGGACACGGTTTGGAGTCTGGGTTTACTTTGAGACATGAGAATGGTATTCATCTTCTCATCTAACACATCTTACATCTTGCTTTCACTTCATGGTCTGTTTTATGTGGTGGTGGAGATGGACAGAAGAGTAACAGTGATGTAGTCTTCGGAGGCCGTGGAGTTGAACTTGTTTATAACAAAATGACGCCAACTGGTTGGAGGACTATGCAATTGTGTCTAGAGGTTTTTTTTTTTTTCTCTGCGTTAGTTGAAACACACTACATAATATAATCTAAACTCTGGGTTACCAAACTTATATTCTCAACAGAGGCTATGACAACTGAGCAGTTGACTCAAAAAGAAAGTTAAACTAATTTAACTCTGTTGTTATTGTCTGTGCACGGTCATGACCTCAGTGTTACTAAAACCTTGGCTGCATATTTATCATTTCTAGAGCTAGCTACTCTTCATCCTCCTCCTCCTCCTCCTCCTCCTCCTCCTCACCTGAGTCCAGAAGAAGGAGATCCCGGGCTGTGTGCAGCCAGACCGTGAGGGTTAGAAAAGTTCTGTAGCTCCTCCTCTGACGCATTGACAGCACACAAAACACACAACCACAGGAACATCACTCGACGGCTCGACAGTTAAAATCCACAGTTAAAACTAGTGTGCAGGTTACACAGAAAGAGAGAGAGCCAGATGACTACAAGCAGACCGGAAAAAAAGAACATTGAGGGGGACAACGATGACCGTCAGGATCTACTTCTAGCAAGACTGTGTGTGCTTTCTAGTTTACAGGAAGACAGGTGTTACCATCCAGAGTTTCTTTCTCGGAGTCGGAATCCCAGCTCAGGGAGGAAGGAAAGGCTGAGGACTTGAATCTCCTCTGTGCGTTCCTCCCCTGGTTGGCAGCAGGCTGAGGGCCTTCAGTTTGCTTGGGGCCCTCATCTCCATCTCCAGCGTTGCCCCACGGACATTTGGCAGACATCAGGCCATCTCTCAGATCTGGAGAGCATGAAGACTAGAGGATATGATTGAGAGAAAAAACAAAGCATTAGTTACTGATGGATTGCGGAAGGATAGCGATATGAAGTGATATGAAGTTGTGTCTTACCTCTAAGGTGCAGTTGAGGAAGGTGGCAGGGTTTTGTGCAGAGGTGAAGGAAGGGGGTCCATAGCTGGTCCCTGGGGTTAGAGGTTGCCCTTCTGGCTCCATGGTCCCCCAGAGAACAGTATGGAGTCCCACTGGTGACCAGCCGGCCTACATTGTGCAGCCTCCTCTTCTGCTGTAAACACATGAAGTTTTTTTTTAAACTCTTGTAATAATCTGTGTGTTTTTTTTAATGTTTTCTGTATTTTAGTTTTTCTCTCCAGCCAGCTAGATTTTTCTTTCTTTCTTTTTCTTTTTTCTTTTTTTTGACTGTCTGACCTATTTTCACAATATGTCTGGTCATAAAGAATGAGCCAGAGCGCCCAAATGGTTACATAAATAAGTGGCCTTTATATTCAGGCCCATGTCCTCCCTCTCCTGCTGATGGCCCCCCTCTAAAGGGGAAGGAAAATGCCCGGGTACATCAAGGTGTCCCACGGGTTGTTGCTTCAGAGAGGACGTGGCTCCTATCGATCCTCTGGTTGTCAGGTGATCGGATCAACGACGCATCCACCACCTTTTAAATCCCCCAAACGCCCATGAGATGCAGTTTTTTTTCATAAGTGCAAAATACTCACTAGAAATCGGCCTGGTTTGCGGATCGCAGGGAAATGCTGGATGTTTAAGCTGCGGTCGTCATACTTTCAGGACGGAGCTGAAGGCTTTACGCCCCGGTACGATGCTCACCGGAGGCTCGGACTGTTCCCATGGAGAAACTTGGCTCCTTTTATTTTTTCTTTAGCTCAATCGCTGCTCAGGTTTTTTTGCGTGGATCTCTTGGAGATGCCAGGCGGAGGACTCCATGTTATTTGGCTTGCAGGCACGCCACGGCAGCGTACGTAACGGCGTCAGGGAGGGCGAAGAGAAGAGTTTCGAGTAACCTACCACGACAAGTTTAGTAAGTTTTTACGAGCGGTTTATTTCTCCTTATCTCCAACAATCGTCAGCGCATTTAACGACTATAAATACTCCGTGCGTAGTAATCACTTTAATGATTCCCCTTCAAAAAAGAAATACACAACTAATCAGTGTTGATATCTCACAATAATAATGCGCAGTAATTATTTTATTATTTATTGTAAATGATTAAGCTATTAATATCAGCTGTACCCAGTTACATTCGATTTATTAACATTTATATAGTCTACAAATTAGCACTGCATTGCGCAACTGGGTGACATGTCCTGCACACATGTATCATATGTGATTCTGATGCTTGTACCGACTTAATCAATTAAGCCTGTGCAACAAAAATCCCTTAATGCTAATCAATAGTTTGCAGATATTTAAATGGTCACCTGGCGCCCCCTACCGGCCCCAAACAGGACTGACGTATGACACAATAAACATATTAATGGACCTTTTTAAAATATAAAACATATAGGGCAAACTGAATATAGTATAACTATACAATATGTTGGACATTCGATATATATTATGTATATGTAAATATATGTCTGATATAAAAAGTGATATTCATATATATATAGTAGGTATATGACAAATGTCAAAAAACGAACATTTATAAAATTTGTATAAAGATAGGCTATACGCTATATAAATGCTGTATAAATATATAAATTGTAAGCTATGTAGGCTAAGTTACAATATATATAAATCACACACTCTATACAGAAATTGTAAATTATGTAGACTAAGTTATATGATATATAAATCCATACTATAAAGGGTTTTATACATGTACTGCAGGTTTAAGGCCATTCCACCACCTTCTTCTCTCTGAGTCATTCCTCTTTGGACTTGTGAGATTGTTTAGTATTAATAGAATTAGTAGAATTTAGTAGAATACTATCATGTTTAAATGTCTAATTCTGGTTCTGTGTTGAAGAACTCTTTGACGTGTTGCAGAATCCATAGTTAAAACAGTGACTAGAAGCTATCCAGCAGGTCCAAACCATAATATTGCTATTGCTGCTGTGGCCAAACAAGTCTCTTTTTAATGTGTCTGCCCAGAGCACCTAATTCCAACAGGCCCGGTCTTTGTTCCCCTGGCAATCTGTAGTTTTGGTTTTATGTTGTTTTTGGCTAGCCAAGTCTTTTTTCTGGCACTCCTCCCACACTGGTCAAAGTTGTTCAGTCTCTTTCTGATTGTAGCTGCAGGACTTTGATACCAACAGCTGCAGATTTTGCCTCCAAAAAAAGCCCTAACTTGTCGGGGCACGGACTACTCTAGACGTCCAAAGGTGCACAGTGGTACCTGGTGCCAAGACGTTAGCAGCAGATCCCTTTAAATCCTGAAGTTATGAAGTGGGGCCTCCGTGGATCGGACTTGTTTGTCCAGCAGCACCCCACAGATGCTTGACAGGATTGAGATCCGTTAGATGTGGAGGATAAGACAACACCTTGAACTCCCCAAACGTGTCTTAAAGTAATGATGCACTGTCGTTTCTCCGTCCTGATGATGGTGCAGGGTTATTGTCGTGTATGTAGGGTGGTGCACACGTTTAAACACAGGATCCAAGAAGCTGTTCCAGTTGTTTATTTAATGAACGGGGATGAATGATGAGTGTTTGACAAATCCTGACTGCGTTACTATTATGTATTCATACTGTATTTATATAGCTCATACCAGAATTTATTTAGCTCATAACTTAACCTATATATGAGAGGTTATTTTTCTGCTAAAAGGGGTAATGCTAGCTTCTGATTCCAAAGGAGTAGTTAGATTTCCACCAAACAAAATCACAGCTATTGGTATTTCTGATAGTGAAAAGTGATCTTTATTAATAGATACATGATCTTCTTTTCTAGATGTGTTGGAAAAGTCAGCAATGTCTTTGTACTTTTACGTACTGTCATAAAGTTTAATCTTACGAATCCTAACGTAGGTATTGTGTAAATGTAGTGAAATAACAAAAGCGCATTATTTCTTTAGCAAATGTAGCATAGTTCCAGTATAAAAATATACAAAAGTGTTAAAATGTCAGCAATAAGCCGAAAAGAACAAGACAAATCTTTATTATGCGATGTTTTAATTTATCCAAATCTCATCCTCTTTTCAAGCAGGTAGTTCTTCACAGGTTCTTCACAACTTCTGGACCTCCTAAAAGAAAGGAAATAAAAAAAAATAAGGGGAATATAAGTGGAAAATTCATTTATTTTACACAAAAGTACAAATATAACAACTTAAGCACTATTGTGAGTGGAAAATCCTGTATTTTAAGTGTATTGGCTTTTATTGTAAGGATTTTAAAAAATAAATATTAGTATGTTAGTGTTTTGTAACTCTTGTTACTTGGTAACCATTGGACTAAACTTATTTATGTGAGCCATTATATGCGTCTTGAGTTTTTCCTTTTCCTGACACAAGCCACGCTCATTGTGGTACTCTGAATTTGGCTGCAATAATCCTTCCTCTTCTTCTTATCTATTTTCTTCTTCACCTCCATAGCATGACCCTGCTACCGCCGTGCTTCGCTGTAGTAATGGACAGTGCCAGACATCTGTTTCCTCATTCTCACAGAGTTTTAGAAACTCCAACCAGGCTGCTCAACCCTAAAGAGGTGATCAATGATTAGGTGTTGCTGAAATGTAGAGTAAGAATGAAGCTCTGTAGAAAAAATGGTGGGTTCTTGGTCACCTTCCTGACCTAAATACTTCTTGCTCAGCAGCTCGGTGTGGCTGGATGCCCAAGTCTTTACGGTTCCAAACGTATTGTACAAATATTGTTCCTAAGAACTCTTCCAAGGTTTAGAAATGGTTTCATCTACACCCTTGCCCTGATCTATGGTTAGAGTCTAGAGAGTTCTTTGGACTTTTGTCCTCATATTCACAGTGGACAAGGTCAGCTGTCATTTGATAAACAGCCCAAAGCGTTTGTGGTAGTATGTGTGTATGTGAGCGTTCCTACATACCCCAAAGCGTTCCCAGCCTTTTATCTCATTATACAGAGCGTCTCCGGGACAGGAAGTGTTCACCACCTGCCTGTGACCCTGCATGGTGAAGGTAGCTTCCAGTCGTCCTCCTCCGACAGCACAGGACGCCAGCTTATCTCTCACCAGCTCCATGGCATGTTGAGAGGGTAGACTAGTGGCGTAGTTTCCAATGAAGGAGACTCCGAAGCCTTTGGAGTTGTGTCCGAGGGTGTGAGCCCCCCTCCAGTGCCACCCTCGTCCCTCGTAGATGTGCCCGTCGGAGCCTGCGACAAAGCTTTAGGAACACAGAGGTAGCTTAGACACCGGTTTATGTGGAGTCTGCGCAAGAGACTGAATGTCTTCCTGCTTTTACCTGTATCCGATGTCGTCCCAGCCTCTGTCTTCTTGGTGGAAGCGCTGCATGGAGCGCATGTCTGCGGAGCACTGCTCGAAGGTGAGACAGGGCTGGCCCGGTGTGTGAGTGTGGTGGATGTACATGAAGGACAAAGGCAGGGTCAGGTTGGTGGGCGTTCCTCTGTACGGCTCTGCGCCCCACATACAGCGAGGAATGATGGGCGGACAATCTGAAACACATGAAGGACATTTTACCTTAACGCTTATATTTAGAATTAAGAAATCTGATTTTTTTATAATGGCAAAGAAATGTCCTGCTCTTTTTGTTATCTAGTTTAATTGTCAGACCACAGCACAGTGGCAAGTTTTTTGGATTGGATTGTCGGTCCATTCCTGTGAATGCGATATCTCAGTGATACTTCATTGCAATTGCTTCAAATTTGGCAGAAGCCTTTACTTGGACTCACAGATGAATGGATTAAAACCTGGTGATCAAAGGTCAAAGGTCAGGGTCGCTGTGACCTTCACAAAAGTTGTTTTTTGGCCATGATTCAACTAAGAAACGAAATATTCCAAAAACGCTAAGAGGGAGTTTCTTTAACGTTGGCACAGTTCACTCGGACACAGATCAGAATGTGTGGGCCAAAGGTTAAAGGTCAACCTCTGACCTCACACGGCCTAATTGGCCTAATTATGCCAAAATTTCACACAAATCTCTAATGGGATAAAATGAGGAAGTGAGAGGTCAATGGTGCATTAATGAGTCAGGGCAGACCTTAATGTAAACTGCAGCTTGACTAATTTGTCAATGAACTCACTCATTCAGTCAGTTCTGTTTAGTTCTAGTCCTGAATTCTCTCTGGTCTTAAATACAGCATGAAGTCTTCCTCTGAAAATCTGATTCACTTTCTTTAAACTTTCTTCAAATTTGGCACAAACCTTCACTTGGGCGTAAGGATGAACTGATGGGAATGTGTCAGTGGAAAGGTTTAAGGTTAACCTCTGACCTCACAGTATTTTTAGCCACAGCATAAGAATTCATATTATGACAGAATTTCACACAAACAGGGTAAAAGTGTAAAATTTTAAATGGCCTGCTAAAACCCTCGAGAGCGTTTCCTGTGTATATGTGGACGGACGTGAATGTAACACAACTTGACTAGAAACCATCAGATTATTTAAGTCTTTCACTTCCTCTGTGGTTTGGTTTTGTGCTCACCCATGTACATTTGGACAAACTCTTTCATTCCTTCCCTCATCGCCGCCGCCAGCTGCCTCTTCTCCTTTGCCACCATCTCTGATTGTCCGGTCAGTTTCCGCTGCAGCTCGACTGATTTCACCCCCTGCCTGGCCAGCAGCGGAGGGGCAACAAGCCCTTTGAAGTTCTCTCTGCGGCGTCGGCTGATGAGGCGAGGTGCAGCGTCCAGTCCGTTGCTCTCCAGCTGGTGGCAGTAGTACTCCGTCAACAGGCTGCTCAGCTTGACAGGACGTCTGGATTTGTGAGAAACCTCCATGCCCAGTACCACGCCGTCCATGCCTCCGTTGACCTGAGCGGTGGTGAGCAGAGAGGGGCTGTCAGAGAGGGTGAAGACCTGGGGAGAAGCTACGCTGTCCCAGCAGCCATCTGGTCCGAGACGCTGAGTGACAGGAGAGCTTTGTCTGAAGGAATGGCTGAGATCTTTGGCCAGGGTGAGCTGGTGCAGGCCTCGGGCACGCCCTTTAGACTTAGACAGAAAACCAGCCTCGATGCCGAGGAGAAGCGGTCTGAGGGCGACGGTGGTGCCATCAGGAGTCAGAACCACGCCTTCTTCTCGGCCGTCTTCGGTCACCCTGTGATGCACGGCCTTGCTAATATAATCCGTGAGGTTAGTGTCCAGTTTGGCTCCACGGCGGTTGGCATTTCCAAGGAAGTGCTGAATGAAGGCGTCGTCGAGATCTGCCACCCCACGCAGCCTCTTCAACACACCTACGGGCCCTGACCTGGTGTCAACATCTTCCACCTGCTTTACTGCCTTTATGAAGTCTTTCATGTTCCAGGATAATGAAGCTGGAGACAAAATAAAGTCAAACGTTTTTATTAACATTTAAAGTGCTACTTAAAAGGGTTTTGATGATAATTGCCTACAATTCTGCATAAAAAAAACTAAATTTTATAATCCTATAGGTGAACTTACTTTTATAACTATCTAATGTGGGATATGTAATATTGGCTCATTTTCCCGATCAGACAAGTGTGACATTTCTGTTTCATCCATTTGATCGGGTTCACTTTATCCACTTTCAGGACTTGTGGTAAAAAAAACGCTGATGTTTTGAGTCATTTTTATGCAGAAAGTTCTGCAGGGCACTAACACTTTTCATTAGCACCGGTATAAAGTGATTATCCAGCAAATTGTGCAAGCAAAACAGCATGATGTCTCTAAGAGGAACATTCAGTTTGAGAAACAGGCATGCAAATAAACTTTTAGCATTAGAATTAAAAATCTTTAATAAATTACACTCATGCTACAGATGAGAGCTGTGAGATAAGTCATTAACTTCCTGTATAAACTGAGTGAAGTTTAAGAAAGAAATGTGACACACAATGGCATCGTTTTAATAATGGAGAAATTAGTATATGCAAACTTTAAACTGTGTGTTACTATACTATTTATACATGCAGGACAGTAAAATGGGGGGAAGCCCGTGCATATATAGGTCCAGATTGCTGGTTTAAGCTACAGATTGTTTCTGTTGAAGGGGGAAAAAAAAAATTTGGAAGCCGAAATAAATATCTATATTCCAAACAATCACTGTGGTTGTCTGAAGATTTATCAAACTGAAAAGATCTGTATCAGTATCTACTTAAGTCACTCTTACATGCATTAAATAAAGCAATCAAATGTAATTACCTCCTGCATATGTGCTGACCAGCAGCACCAGGGCGAGTTTCCAGCAGACTTTCTCCATCCTGAGCCGTCAACACATTCAGCTCCAAGCTTCAAATGTGTTCACCTCAGTTCCTCTCTCTCTCATTTATAGACGTTCGGGTTGGTTATGTAACTCTGTGCATATTGTGTAGATACGCCTACATTTAATCAGTTGCTATGGCCTTCTGAGTCAGTGTGGGAAACTGACACCTGCGGTGTGAGCAGAGTAGCATAGTTTGTCCTTACATTTCAAGGTCTTCCTGTGTACCTCACAAAACCGTTGTTGGACATTTTCAAGAAATTCTCCAGTTCTGTAATAAATCTCAGTCATCTCGGTTATTGTGGCCGCAGCTTGTGAAACAAAGCGCCTGGGAATAATACAGACAGTCCTGCAGCAAACCACTGTACAAATCAGTGGGAGTCCTCTCTGAGGCAATACGCATGTCCGTGTTCAGAAAACACAAAAGTGAGGAAGTCCCACAGCCATAAATAACGTGTGTCTTCCGTGACAGAAGTTTATCTGGTTTATGTGTTTGCACAAGATAATGCAGAAACACTATAAGATGAGACCATGGTGGCAAATTAGTTCTCACAGAGGTCACGTGGCGACAAGAACAGGAAGTGGAAGTCTCTGGGCGAGCTGGAAAGTACGCTGCAGAAGATCTGGGATGTAGATAACAAGGGTCAGAGACAGATTTACTGTAATCGACAATTATAAAAGACTTTAAAGGGAGGAACTGGGCAGATAATATCATGTTTAGATCACAAAGGTAACATGTTTGGTGACATGTACACACTTATTATTAACACTTATTAACACGTATGACTTATGTAATGAACATCTATCTATCTATCTATCTATCTATCTATCTATCTATCTATCTATCTATCTATCTATCTATCTATCTATCTATCTATCTATCTATCTATCTATCTGATATCTGATATCTGCTGTGAAAATAATCTGCTAATCTTATTTAAGTGTTGCAAAAAGCAAGATTATGAAGAATTATTCCAAATGAAAAACGGGCTAAGGAAAAAAACAAAACAAAAAACAAACAAACAGCATACTCTCCAGGGAAGTCAGATGATAAGATGAGATAAATTTTTAACATTGACATTCTTACCTCTTTAAAATAACCAGATTTTGTTCAATAGTTTTGTTACAATCATTTTAAGAATAGCTTTTACTTCCTGACAAATTTCCTGGTAATCATTTTAGATCCAGATGATGGCAGTAATGCACCACTACACTCACGCTGAAAGACACCGAGGAAGAAGAAATCATAATGAAAATAAACTAGAGGCGCAGTGTTCCGCGACATTTTTAAGTTTCCTTAACTCAACAAATTACCCGGGAGAATTACCGGGGAATTAAGAAGAATCGTTTTTACTCCCTTTTTAAGCTCTCGTTAAACCAACCAGTTGGTGGCGGTAACGCACCACTAAACTACAGAAGACACCAAAGAAGAAGAAGAGGCTAGAAGAAGAACATCTGATCAGCTGCTTATTTATCGTCAGAAAGGTGCGTTTATATACATAACAAAAAGAAAACGCCATATGTAAACAAATCTATATGAACAAGGAGACTGTATTCTAAATATTATCAACTCTGTGAGCGAGCGAGCTGCCGTTGGGATTGTTCGTTTACAGGAAGTAGCGGCTAACATTAGTAGCTAGACGGCTAACAGCTAATGGTTGTATGTTAGGGGTAAAACGGGCGATTAGTAAAAACAAAAGAGACTTGGTTGCTTAAAGTGTGCACGCTGTGTCCGTTCTGCCTGTTATGTGATATTACAAATACAGAACCTTGATTTTAATGTCAAGGGAAGTGGCACAACTGTAGCACGTCGATAATAAACAGCCCCAAATGTGTTCCTAAAAATAAGTCGTAGTGTAATTAGTTAAATGACTTTAACATATGGAGGCCAAAGCGTGACAGGTTGTTGAGCTTTACTTTCTCACAGAATATAATTTAGCCATCACATGCTGTTTCTACCACTATTTATGTTTACTTATATTAATATCTGTATTGCAAATTGCTAAAGTTATCATATTACGTTTATTAATATGCATACTTTCATATAGCATGGCGTCACTTTGCTTATAATGCTTACTGCTTCATTCACATAAAAACCTGCGACTGTCTTAACTCTCTCCATCAGAAAATGGACACGCGCTTCACTCGAGGGAAATCCAACATCTTGGAGCGGCCGCTGACCCGGCCGAAGACCGAGGTCAGCGTGAGCACCTTTGCCCTGCTTTTCTCGGAGATGGTGCAGTACTGTCAGAGCCGCGTTTACTCTGTGACCGAGCTGCAGACCCGCCTGGCAGACATGGGCCAGAGCGTCGGAGCCAGCATGCTGGATGTGCTGGTGCTGAGGGAGAAGAACGGGAAGAGGGAGACCAAGCTGCTGAACATGTTGCTCTTCATCAAGGCAAGCAAACGGCAAATTGTTAGTGGTTGTTTATGAATGATTCGTCAACTTTTACATTTTTATAACTCTGTCTCTTTCTTTTAGGTTAATGTGTGGAAGTCTTTGTTCGGCAAGGAGGCTGACAAGCTGGAGCAGGCCAACGACGATGACAAGACTTATTATATCATAGAGAAAGAGCCTCTTATTAATGCCTACATCTCTGTGCCTAAAGAGAACAGCAGCTTGAACTGCGCTGCCTTCACTGCTGGCATCGTGGAGGCCATCCTCACACACAGCGGCTTCCCGGCCAAGGTCACTGCTCACTGGCACAAAGGCACCACGCTAATGATAAAGTTTAACGATTCTGTGATTGCCAGGGACAAGGCTTTGGATGGCAGATAAGAAAGACTGGAGACCGTCAGTGGTTTTGTAACTCAGTGCAGGATGAGGATAAGTCATCCAGGTCCTGTTTGGTCTTAAAGTGTAGGTGCCTGCAACTGAATTTCATTGTGGTACCTGGTGAGACTGAGTGACTTCATGGAGGAAGACTTTGCTGTGCTGAGCCACGTGTAGAAAAGATGCAGCTACGACGTTTTGTGGATCATCTCTCTCTTGTTGTACCTCATGAACTTGTTCATCGTAGATTACTTTTATTGTGCAGTATATTTACAGACCACTCTCAAAAGACAAATATGCCGTTTGAGACTTTACACTTTCGTAAATGTTATATTATTACAAACACATCTTCTGATTTTCGAACCCAAATTGTCACCGTAGTTTAAAAGAATGAATTTGTCTGTTACAGGAGTAAATAAAGAAATTTTGATTAAGGGTGAAAGTTAAAAGCTGCAGTGCCGGAACTTTTGTCTTCTTGCTGCTCTTTCTGCCGCGGATAGTAATTACATGTTTACACATGAGGTGTAATTTCTACAGAAATTCAGAAACATTGATTTACAAATAACTAGTCCAGGAGCAGTAAGGCATTTCTGTCGCCCATCACTGCTAAAAACCACAGCAATCCACATTTGTCCTCGCCATCAATCCTTTCTGGTATTGTTTATAATCCTTCCTCTGAACAACTAGTTTATTTTTTATATACAAAGCATTAGAAACGGTTTTTGGTTGCTACCTGGAATATGTTTCTTTCTTCCATACTGCCAGAGATGGTGCATTCATTGAACCTAACTCTTGTTTCTTTGGGACAAGCTCAACCATACTCCTAGTTGCTATACACTCCTTCACTTTTGCCTCACAAAACTAATCATTACTGGTTTAAGTGAAATGCATCATGTACACAGACGCCACATTTTAAACCCTTTCATACTTTAGAGGATGAAAGGAGACACTTACCTACTCATCTGGCTCATGTGGATTGAATGACACGGATGTTCATTAGATGTAAAAGTCCCGCAATGCAGCTATAAACTTAACAGTAAACATTCTCCAGAATGGTGACCCATTGGGTACAGCGTCCATGGTTTATGTAATGTCAATTTTAAAAAGTAATGACACATTACAGATGTTTTATTTTACAGATAGTGGTCCAAGATAATTTTTCTGTTTCATTCCAATTCATTCGCAGTTTGTCTCAACAGATTTATACCTTGAATGCTCACCATGTTTGTGTCTGGTACTTAAATTATGTTGTAATGTGTGTGTGGACTTCTGCAAAAATAAAAACTTGAATCAGTTCACCTCCCATGATGTGATTCTTGACTGTTGAGGAGGCTTTGAAGCTTGTACAGGCTATTGCCAAAATGTAAAGAAATATGTTTATCAGTTCCTCAAAGAGTAAAAAGTACAAATGTGGTCACAGAATGGAATTTAGCTGCATGTCGTGTGCGGGCTGACCTCTATTCTATTAGTCATTATTTTTAATTTTCCAGCAGCGAGGCTTTCAACCCGGAAGTTAGTCACACGGTGTTATGGTTATCACGTGGTTTTATTTTTTTCCCCCTAGTAACCTGCAATGTAATGTTTATGTGTTTATCGGGCGTTCTTTGTAACTGTAATGCAAATACGTAAATTAAAAACAGAATTACAAAATGACAGTTCTTTTAAAAAATCTTGCTCGTAATGTGTGTTTGTATTATTAAAAAAAATATTTTTTATTAAAATTGTGTTATTAGAAAAAATAATAAAACTAATAAAAAGGTGTCCACATACTTTATGATGCAAAATATTTAACTTAATATCTTATTGAAAATTATTATATTTATTCCGGTCGGCGTTTTTTTTCCAGCAGCATTACGTACAAACCGGAAGTAGGTTAGCTGACGTAATCACGCGATTGTTGTTGTGATTTTTTTTTCACCCCAGGAAGCTGCGCTGTAATGTGATGTCTGTGTCATCCTCTCCCTGCGACAAACCCAGCATCCTTTATCCGGTGATGAAAACCGCTTGGACAACATGAGTCCGGTCTTCGCTCCGGGGATGTCGGCCTCCATCGCTCCTGTTTGACCGTTTGCATCAAACATGGCGTCTTCCAGTTACACCTGCATCAGAGACAGCGCCACAGGTTAGACAATACAACGCATCTCCTTCTCCTTCAACCCTGCGGGTCTTTCTCTGCTCCAAATACATTTATTTGTCTGTTGTTTTGGTTTATTTAGTAATGTCTTATTGTAAAGTGTCATTTATAATGGGGGGAATTAACGTATTAAACGTTTTATATATGAGTATTGACCTACATGAGGAGCTGAATCAAACCTTAAAGGGGAGCAGCACAGATATTTACATATTTAGCTTGAAAAGTACTGCTCAACCACAACCTGTGAGCTCATAACAGTCTGAAAATGTAACTAGTTTGATATCTAGAAATCTTAGACACCGAATAAAATGCTGATCACAATACATACAATTTCCTGTTTTTGCCTTTAAACCAATTTCTCTCATTCCGGACAATAAACTGTAAAAAAAACATTTGATTTGTCTCCTGTGTTTCCTACATTCTGATTATTATTGATTATTAATTCTTATTTAATATCCTAATAGCGGCGGCTTTGTTTGTATTTCCTAGAGAAAGACAAGCTGCTCTCCCCCGTAGGCGGCTATGGGTCTCAGGATCTTCTCGGAGGTGGGAGCCTTCGCCCAACTGCTCTGGTGGGCTCCGAGTTCGACCGGCGGCAGGAGGAAGAGGAGGAGGCCCTGAGAAGGAAACTCAAGTACTTCTTCATGAGTCCTTGTGACAAATACCACGCAAAGGGACGCAAACCTTTCAAACTGGGCCTGCAGCTGCTGAAGATCGTCATCGTGACTGTCCAGGTAGGGACGGGTACTCTTCCTGTGACGTGACGCACCGCTTCCTCTTAAACTACAACCGCTTGAATCTCGTGTGTTCTGCTCCCGACTCTCAGTTGGTGCTGTTCGGACTGAGCAACCAGATGGTCGTGACGTTCAAGGAGGAAAACACGGCGGCGTTCAGACATCTTTTCCTGAAGGGTTATCAGGACAACGCTCCGCAGGCTGTCCACACGCAGTCGGAGCTGTACAACCGCATTCACTTCGCCATAGAGCAGGTAGCCTAATAATAACCACAAGGAGACACAAGGAGTGTCTGGTCAAGCTGACACTTTGGGTTTAATTTAGTAATTACTGAAATAGATGTGCAAACACCAACTGTTTTTTGAAGGTTGTTGAAGGAATGAAAGGAGGATTCTGTCTTTGTGCATTCAGACATCATCTTTATTGGCCTAGTAGCTTAATATTCAAGTGTTTCATGATGTTTAATAGTAGGAATGTTTCTGCTTCTCATAGGAAATGTGGGGTATTTTGCCAGGATCGCCTCCCAACCCAAACCCCAGCCATGCCGACTGTTTGCTGTTTGTTTTGTCTGAGGAATGCGACTAACACAACATGCCATAAACCGTCTAAAATATGTTATTTTTCCTCTCCAGTACTTGGCTCTACCCCGGATCTCTCTTGGACGCTATGCATACGTGTTGGGCGTCGGCGCTAACGGAAGCGCGCTCTCCCTCTGCCAGAGGTACTACAGGACGGGCACCATTGACCCCGTCAACGACACGTTCGACATCGACCCTCACGTCGTCACCGGTAGGATCAGCTTTCTCTTTTCTCCGTATCCGTGTATTTAACACTGTGTTTTTATCGGGCCCCTTCGGTGAAATGACTGCGTCGGTGATGTCAGGAGGTGCCCTGCAGCCGTGGCCTGCTTTTTAAGGCTTGAGATATCATCAAAAACAAAACATGAAAGTCTATTTATTTTTTTTCTCTCTCTTTTTCTGAGTAGCAGCGCACTACGTCTGTTCTTGGGAAAGGAGTTTGTTTGCATACGCCTGCTGATTTGGCACAGGCGTGCAGAAAGGAGTTGCAGACTGACTATTCGTCAGTGATGTTTGAGATATGTTTTTTTTTCCTGATAATGGGTTTCATTTTTATTAGCTCGTCAATTCAAATAACCTGACGACTCGCACAGTTCCTTTGCAGATCGACCGTATTAATTATACACTGCATGGCCAAAAAAAAGCTCACACTCTAATATTTCATCCCAAAGATTCTCAGTAGGGTCCAATCCATGTGTGAAAATGATGTCTCATGCTCCCTGAACCACTCTTTCACAATCTGAGCCCCATGAATCCTGACATTGTCATCTTGGAATATGCCCGTGAACATCAGGGAAGAAAAAAAATCCATTGATGGAATAATCTGGTCATTCAGTATATTCAGGAAGTCAGCTGACCTCATTCTTTGGACACATAATGTTGCTGAACCTAGACCTGACCAGCTGCAGCAACCCCACATCATAGCACTGCCCCCACAGGCTTGTGCAGTAGACACTAGTCATGATGGCTGCATCACTTCATCTGCCTCTCTTCTTACTGATGATGCGTTGGACAGTTCTCAACATAATTTTAGTAGTTTCTTCAGTCTCCTTAGATCTTTTCTCTGCTTGATGCATGTCAATGATTTGAACCTTCTCAAACAGACTAACATCTTTTCCTCGACCACAGGACGTGTCTTTCGACATGGTTGTTTAAGAAATGAGAAGCTACTTATTGCATCAGTTGGGTTTAAATAGCTTGTTGCCAGCTGAAAGATAATCACCCATGCTGTAAATATCCAATAGGAGGCTTGTACATATTTGCTAAGTGAAATCCAGGTGGCAACTTTTTTTTTTTTTTTGGCCAGGCGGTGTAAATAATTATTTGTTATGAGCCTTTTCATCACTGGAAATACTTTTGTTGTCATTGTGATTATTTACATTGCATGTGTTGTGTCAAACAGCTGAGGACGTCCACTTTATTTGCTTGTGTTTTCCCAAGTTTGCAACTAAAGTGTTGAAAATCTATTTCCTGATTCAAATCGATCTTGATTTGAAAGATCAGATATCGATTAATAAAACCCTCACACTTTTTCAAAGCACAGCATTCCCTGCGCTCGCACGAGACTGGTTTTGCACGACAAGTCCCGAGAGGCCATGCAACCAGTTTAGTTCCTCAAGTGAGGGGGATCCAAAACACGACAGAACCTCCACCTGAAAGCTGATTGGATTAAAAAAAAAGTCTGATGATGGAGACGGGCAGCACAGAAGCGCAGCCAAATGCAAGATGTGAAACTAGAGATAAAACACTGCGGAAATACCACAAATCTCTGGAGTCTAAGACAACATTAGTTTGGTTTTAAGCGAATAAGAAAAACCCTGAAATAATAATTCATTCTGAATCGAATCGGGACCTTGTGAATCAAATGAAGTCAGGAAATCAGTAGCGATACCCAGGCCCAGCCCGCCGTAGAGATGTTTGTTAGCGGCGCATGATAAATCCCGACGGCTAAAGGAAAGTAAGGCGAATAAAAATTAACTTCAAGCGGCCGGCTCTGCATTTTAGGAAGTCTAGGAGTGTGGATTCATGTGATGTGGAACAAGAGTATCATCTGTGCGGTTTTAAAACACTGCTTCCCTTTTTGCTTTCCTCTAATTCTATTTTCTTTATTTCCCTTTTCCAGATTGCATCGGACTGAATCCGCTGACTTACAGCTCGGCCCCAGAAAACGCTGACTACAAGAATTTCACTCTCAAGTTTTACAAGTTAGTTTCAGTTACGTTTGTTTCACATTCATTTTAAATTATTCCTCTTTACGGTTCCACCTCTGCAACTAATCTCTCTGCTTCCTCTCCAGGCTGATCAACGTAACCATTGACTTCCAGCTGAAGGCCATCAACATTCAGACCATCATAAACAATGAAATCCCAGACTGCTACACCTTTGCTATCACGGTGAGCCATCTTCCTTTTCCAAACGCCCGTCCGCGGCACCGATAGAAATCGCCTCTGAGCGCGTGCATTTACACGGCCCCTGTCTCTGCTATCAGATCGTCATGGACAACAGAGCGCACAGCGGCAAAGTTAAGATCCGCCTCCAGAACCAGGCCACCATAAAGGAGTGCAAGGACCCCAACGTGTCGGGACACGGTGAGTGGGCAAGCTGCGGCGGACGGAGGCGCCAATTCTCGAGCCGCTCGATTCCCTTAATTGTCTCTGATCCCTGTGATTGCTCCCCTGTCAGCCGAGACCTACGCCAGGGAGTTCTTCGATGTGCTGGTGGCGATCGTCTGCCTGTTGTCCCTGCTGCTGTGCGGGCGCTCCATCCTCAGAGGCGTCCTCCTGCAGCATGTGAGAAAACAGAAATTGAGTTTTGTTTGGGTGAAACTGTTTCCACTGCCCCTGTAGAAGATGGTGAGCTATTGGTTGCAGTTGTGCGTCTAAAACGAGGACCAACTCCTAATAGACATAAACGTTTGAACTTGGCATTCATGTGGATGTTACTTAGACATGTAGCACCCACCTAGACCAGACCAGACACCCCAAAACCATAGCAATGACACTCCTTAATGACAGCATCCCCAGCAATAACCCAGAGGACTGATGGTTACTAATGTAATCTGGGTTCTATGAATTCACCGTCTCTAAAAGTGCAGAAAAACAGCAGATTCTCCAAATAAAAAAAGGAAAAATAGCAAAGAGAAAGGGCTTGCAGACTGCAGGCATGTGTCAGGCATCAACACTGTCCGTGTAATTATCCTCATCTCCAGCAGAGGGAGACAAAACCTCTTAAGTAGCTTTAATAAATCGTTTCCCGTTCCTTCTCCCAGGAGTACGTGCAGTTCTTCAAACGCAAACTCGCCCGCAGCGTGAGCCTGGGAGACAGGCTGGAGTTCGTCAACGGCTGGTACATCCTGCTCATCATCAGCGACGTGTTCACCATCCTGGGCAGCTTCATCAAAATCGGGATCGAGTCCAAGGTAACGTTTTTCCGCCGAGGCCGCTCGGTGCTTTGTCGGGAGTTTTTGAACTAATGACGTCTGCCTTTGCGCCGTAGACTCTGTCGTCGTATGACCTGTGCGGGATCCTGCTGGGAACCTCCACGCTGCTGGTGTGGGTGGGAGTCATCCGTTACCTCAGCTTCTTCCAGAAATACAACGTATGTAAAAACACAAATACACAAATGCTGCTCTCTACAAGCCTTTATCAAGCTGATTTTCCTTTTTGCTTTGTCTCACAGATCCTGATTGTGACTCTAAGAGCTGCCTTTCCGAATGTTATCCGCTTCTGCCTCTGCGCGGCTGCTATTTATTTGGGATATTGCTTCTGTGGATGGATTGTGCTGGGGCCCTATCACACGAAGGTACTGCGCACACACACACACACATTCGCTGCAGTGCCTTTAAAAGGAATGAGCAAGCATGACTCATTCAGACCAGAAGTAATTATCCTGAAACAGCCCCTAGCATGTCATGGCTTTGTCATGATTAATGAAAGAAGAAAATGAAATATGAATCACGGCGGCGCTCTGTTATTACTTGCTCCATGTCTTCTCGTAGAGCGGCAACAAATAAAACTTCGCATCTGGAAACGTCCCTAAATTAAAAAGAAACCAAACACTTTTCAAACCTTCTACCTGCGCACACAGTTCCGCTCGCTGTCCATGGTGTCCGAGTGCCTGTTCTCTCTGATCAACGGGGACGACATGTTCGTCACGTTCGCCGAGATGGAGACGAGCGGGACGCTGGTGTGGATCTTCAGCCAGGTCTACCTGTACACCTTCATCTCCCTCTTCATCTACATGGTGCTGTCCCTCTTCATCGCGCTCATCACCGGGGCCTACGACACCATCATGGTACGGTCGGCTGCCTTTTGGTTTTTCAGTTCAGGAGCTAGATAAGGTGAAACTTGGATAAAAAGTAAATATATTAAGGGTGCAAGAAATATTTATAGACACGGTGCCGAGCTTAAGTAACCATCTAACTAGGCTGGTGAAGAAGAAACCTCACATTTTCAACAATTTTATTTCCTTATGAAGGAGATTTTCTTTGAACTAATGTCCTTCGTTGATCCCCATGGGGACTGGGCCAAAATAGAAGTTAGAAAATGCATAAATAAAGTAAAAAAGATGGTGAAGAAACCCTATGGAGGTCATGAATATCAGTACCAAACATAGGTATTAGGGTCTGTAAACGACCAGATAACCACCTGTAAGTGGAGGAGTCCGTTCAGGTAAGGACGTAGCATCACCCGGACGACCGAGAGCCTCCACTGACGCTGCTTTTGCTTTCCAACCTTTCCTTGCAGGCCCAGACACAGGAGCAGGTACGCATCACGGATCTGCAGGTGTTCATCGCACAATGCACGGACACGCCCAGCTCTGGCAAATTCCGCGTAGCCGAAGGCTCGTCCTGCTCCTTCCTGTGCTGTTGCGAGTGGTGAGGAGAAAGGAGGAGGAGGAGGAGGAGGTGGCAGCTTGTGTGTGAAATGGCGTCTTTTTTTTTCTTTCTTTCTCTCTCTCTGTCTTTAAAGCACCATATTTCCACTCGAGTGACGGCTCCTTTGTCCGTACAACCAGCAGGGGACGATAAATGCCTCGAGAGCGACTGACCTTGCACAACTTTGTCCTCTGCTGGCCCGTTTTTTTTATTTTTTTATTTCTGCATTTCATTTTGTGCTGGAACGGTTGATTGCGCCGCACATGCACAGTTACCTGCCCCGGCTTTTGTACTGTATGAATAATTTATACTCGCCTCTGTCTGAAATGTCAGTTTGCGAGGGTTTGATGACTAGGCGCGTTTATGCCGGTAAACACTTTCGGCATCCTCCAAGTGAAATGAATTCAGATTTCCGCTCGAGTGACCCGCCACGAACGGGGTTTTTATAATGTCGTTTTATTAGCCGCACGGCTGCGTGGGTGACGGGTTTTTTTTTTTGTGCCTCTCGATTATGTAAATATATGTACGTCTTTTGGATCTGCGCGGCGGAGGTAGAGTAGGTCAGCTGGGCGAGATGAATAAACGATGACCATTAACTGCTGCATTAGGTTCTGCAACATTTCCAGTCAAGGCCGCTCCGCTCAGATTTGCTCGCTCCTCGTCTCCTTTATTCACACTCTCCTGTGGCTTGAGGATGACGGCTGCACGATGGAAGGACGAGCCCTGCAGCCAACCGGTCCGTCATCAATATGTATGAACTGATTTTGCTTTGAGGCGACAGTTCTCATGCACTCCTGTAGAAAATTCTGCTCAATCAGCGTCAAGTGATGTTTAAATTACGGCGTGTTGTACTAGAGCATTTTAGGTTCATGGTAAACTACGCTAAGCAGCTTCAAGAGGCTGTATTTTATGTAACCTGTCAGATTTGGCATCTGACACCGAAGCCACGTGTTTAATTCATTTTTAATTTGTTTTATCTGTGGATGAATTAGGGGATCTCTACGAACCAGCATTTGTAAAGAAATATTACTCTTACTGTAAAAGCTAGCTGAAGTGGCAGCGCCATTCCAGCATGCGGCATAAGGTCACATGAAGGGCACGGCTCAGTGGAAGTGGGATTTTCACTGTGCAAAAAAATCAGGACAAAGGGAACAAATGGATTCGAGATGCTGCACTGATTTGTGTTTATTTGCTCATGTTAAATGATTTACATTCTTTTGCACTCATCAAGAGGTACACGATGTATTTTATTTTTTATGCACGATAATTTATTTCTACTTAATGAAGACTGGCGCACAGATTAGTTTGGCTTAATGTGTCACATGGGAGTTGTATGTTCTGTATTTGCGGTTTTGGATTAATGGTAGTAATGTTTTTTTTGCTGTCTTAATTATTTTTTACCTCATTTTTAAAAGAAGCACTCGGTTGCTGATAGGGATCTCTTTGGTTTACGCACAGGAGGAATTTGCACTGTTTTTTATCGTGTCTGTGAAGATGTTGCCTTTTGAATGTCAGCAAAATAAACTGGACAAACGCTACAACTGTGTTTATTTTATTTTCAATTTCGTTTTTAATATGGTGCACAATGACCTCCACCACAAGCCTCTACCTTGTGGTGGCAGTTTGTGATAGCTTTAAAGTGTAGATTACAATTTTGCAAGTGTTAGAATTAGAAAAAACAAAAAAATTAATAAATATATATAATAAACACAAATGGAAATTGCTTGTAAGACATTGTTTTCAATGAAATATGTTACTATATTTTGGATTTGGATTTTATTATATAAATAATTTCATGTTGGGAATTTTGGGAAAAAATTTGCAGTATTTTTTTTATTTATTTGTTTTTTTTTAATCAGGTTGCAGTCTGAAGGTCAGTTCAATAATTACCACCAATCACATGTAATCTGCCTTTACAGCTAACAACCCCTTACAGCAGACACTAAATTTAGTCTGTTCTCTGTAGACTAGAACAGAAATAATGTCATGTCAAAGTATTTATGAAATAAAATAAACCCAGCGCACAAACTGATGCTACCTGACTAGCTTGGTGGAGATCTGAGACCTTTGTTTGTCATACACCAGCGTTGGCATTTGTTAGCATGAACAAAAGTTGAGAAAGGTGTTTATTTCTTCATGGAACATCTTGAGAACAAAAATTCAGTTGAGGTAACTCGTAATTAACTAGTTAATTAGCTAAATTTGTTCATTGTGTTGAGCATTATCATTGAATAGCATAGCATAGCATAGCACAGCATGTCCTCTTTTAGCATACCATGAAAGATGGCGTGTAAAACATAATAAAAACATTATTCTGGAAGCAACATCAAAATAGCCAGTGTTAACTTTGTTAGCCTGGTCAAATACAAAAAGTTGTGTTTATTTCATTGTGGAACATCTTGAGAGCGAAAATTCAGATGAGGTAACTCTTAGTTAACCAGCTAATTAGCAAAATTCGTTTGTTATCAAGCATTAGCATAGCCTAGCATACTCTTTTTTTAGCGTAGAATGAAAGAAGGCATGTGATTGGCTGAAATATGATTCATATGATGATGAAAATGAGCTAATAAAGTGTCAGGAGGAGTAAGAGGAATCATTCTGGAAAAAATATGAAAATAGTAATAAGATGTAAAATTTTTGGTTTCTTCTATGCTAACGTTAGCATTATTAGCTTGAATAAATGTCAAATGTTATGAAGTTTATTCAGTTTGTGCCATAATGTCACTTTGCCTGTTTAATATCGTACACTTTGGGACTCCATATGTCTGCAACAAATGATTGAAGGTGTGCCGGTGTCGAAAATGAATATGTAAACGTAATTTAAAACTCAAACTGCATTAGGCTGATGAACTTCTAGTGTGTTGTCGTAGCCTGACACCACTAGAGGGAGAGAAAAGACTCTGTGTGCACAGCCACCAGTCGGCCAATCACAGAAAATCAATACAATCAGAAGCCATAAGGAGACGACGGGAAGCGAAACAATACTCTCGGTAAAGAAAAATCCTGCTGAGTAGTACCTGCAACTCTACCATCATCAAAAAACACATGAGCATGACATAAATGGGAGAGTAGGCCGGCCGGAGGAAAATGCACATAATGAAAATGCAAAAACAGAAAGCATGTGGGACAAAGATGGAGGCCGTTATGTGAACACTCAGTCCTCTTAGTGCAGTGGAGTGGTGTAGCCATCTAATATCCTCTGTACCTGCATGCATTATTCACTCAAGGATGCTACAAGGGGCTGAGATGAAGCACTTAGACTGACAGGATCTGGCCGGCCTGCTCCTGACATCATCAGGTTTCCGGTTAAAGCTGATTAAAAAGCCTCGCAGTTGGTTTCAACCTAGTTAACTGCATGCAAATAAATGACTAAAACAAAAAAGCAGAAGGCGAATGAATCTTGGGAACACGGTGGCTGATTACATTTAAATCCTAATCATATTCTTTGTACAAGCCTGATGCATGATGATGCTCCGTAAATGAGGCGTTCCTTCTTAACAAGTTGTCTGTCGGTGAGCGTAGAAGCATCCTGCATGCTAATGATATGCAGTGCTGGCGCGTTGCGTTCTTCAGGGACTTCACGCTGTGCAGGGAGAGCAGCAGCTCCACGGGCGTGTGCTAACCTGTATATGCACGACATTCGTCCACACACACATTTGCAAAATAATGTTTTTTTTACTGTGTTATGCATACATCTTATGAATTTGTAAGCCCCTTGTGTAAAGATGGTTCTGCTGCTTTGTGAATGTCTGCAACAACACACAACAAAAAGCGGCGGCAGCGTTTGATGTGATGGGTGTGTCTCTTGGCGTGCGGCTTTGGCGGACGAGCAATATCGCCGCAACCCGACTCTACACGCCGGAGTGAGTATCAGCTTTTGGTTAAATAACTAATAAGTTGCACAAGAGTTCGTCAAAGGTAGCAGGCTCCTGACCGGAGGCCGGGCTTTGGGGGCTTGACTGAGTGCCAGCCCTTTTGTGCTGTGGCAGCCCCAGCTGGACTGCGGGACTGTGCGGAAAAACACAATGAGATAAATAACACGGGAACTGTACGGCGGGGGTGCGCGGCCCTGCCCCTTCCTGTCTCCGCTGCCGGACGCCACCTTCCTCTCTTTGTTGCACCTGGCCGACGATGCCAACACGTCCATCAGCGTCAAGTCAGCCGGCATCGAACGCCCCTACGGTCCTTCCTCTTCCTTTTTTATTTTAATGTATTCACACATGCATTTACATCTACAGTGTGCGGGTGTCGATTTCAACATCTGACACACTTTTTCCGTGCAGATAGCAACAAGAAAGAGCCTTTCTTGGTGCAGCCCTCTAAGCTAAAGGCAGGAGTCAGAGGCTAGTCCACTTCAGAGGAAAGCAAACAAAGCTTCCTCTGGAAATCTGATCACGGGCGATAAAGAGAGACCAATAGATGCTTTTTACGCAATCAGATGCATGTGTGGTGTATGTTTTTTCCTTCCTAGCGCACCTTGGAAAGAGAAGAGTGCAGCACAGGGTGAACATGAAAAGAAGCTCATCCAGATCAGACCAGTACACACACACAAAAAAAGCCTGGCTCGTGTACAGTAGACTGGGGCAGGCGGCTGCTGGGAGCTGAGCAGCAGCAGCAGCAGACAGAGAGACAGACAGAAAGGCAGCATGCCCACCCAGACTGCCTCTGACTGAAAAGCCCCTGCTCTGGTGAGGAGCACAGCGCACAGAGACAAAAGCCCCAAAGCAATGAAACAACACCCTTCACTATCCCATTTGTGGCTGAGAGAAAACACACCGCTCTGTGTTTTTCTGCTTCCTTCATTGCTTCCTGGCAGCCTCTCCATCTTCCAGCCTGTTCACTGTGACTGAAAACGCAGACAGGTGCGCATTTTAAGCTGCATTCAATCTCTGCCAAGCTTTCATGTTTTGCACGTTTGTTGACTTTTGCGACAAAAGAACGCCCACGGCCTTCGTTTTAAAGTCTCCATCAGTCTCGGAATTACGCACTCACTTGAAAATGGCTGCAGGTTTGCGTTAAAATATAACCATCAACAGGTTAGAAACGCGAATTCCTGATGCAACAGTAACACTTGAAGGCAGACAATGCAGACAACTTGATGCATGTGGTGCCGCATGTGTGTGTGTGTGTGCAGTCGGGCATGGAGAATGGAAGAAAAGGGTTTCAACAGTGGAGAGAAAGGGGTGTAGGGGCCTAGAGGGAGGGGGGGCAGACAACCGGGAGAAACTCGGACAAGAGAGTAGGGTGACTTGCAAGAGGTGACATCATCCTTAATTTGAATAATCCCCCAGCACGGCGGGTTATTGGCTGCTCTTAGAGAAAGAAGAGTTCCTCTGCTATTCGCTATTCACCCCTTTCAGTTTCAGCGTGGCGCCGCTGCCGTGGTGAATGCTGCCTTCAAGGAACTCAGAGTGAGCTCCTGTTTCTGAGGTGGAGAAAAAAGGTTTTAGATTTTGAGATTTAATTCTCCTCAGAATAATAACAATATAATAATTCACAACTATTCCGGCCTTCAGTTATGTCTTTTCCCTTTCCATTGCAGAAACGGTGAGGTGGAACCTTAGCTATGACTGAAACACTGACAGCTAAGGCTAGCAGTAACACGAGGACAACTCCGACTGACAATGACAGCTAGCCTAAAGGCACACACACCTCTCATTTAAACCAAACAAGTCTCATCTGTCCACAAAACATTCAGTGACTCTAGACTCTCCAGAGGTGGTGTTCAAACCTTTTCCAGCCTGATGAGCCAAGGTCATTAAAGCTAAATTTTCCTTAATAACAAAAACACAAGTACAATAATTCTGTTTCATTTGTTACTCAAAACGTCAGCGCATTTTGTCATTTTGTCTAGTAGGAAACGCAAAGAAACTTCTAGAACAGCAGCACCGCATATGCGTGCCCAATGAAGCCGATTTGATATGTAATATTGGCATTTTTTCATAACAAAGAACAATATCTCTGTTTAATTTATTGGGCTGGCCTTTCTTCTGTCTCTTTGTGTAAAAAACACGGGGTTGTTTTTAGACAAAATCTGGAAAAGCGGCACCGTATATGCATGGTCAATAAAGTTGATTTGATTTGATAATATCCACATTTCCGACAGCACCTGAAGGCATCCTCAGCCCTCTCCTCCGCCTGTCCATCTTATTCGCTCACCGGTCTACTATCGTGTGTGTGTGTGTATGTGTGTGTGTATGTGTGTGCGTGTGTGCGTGTGTGCAGTGAAGCGTCATTCTCCTTTCTTCCTCCCAGAGAACGCGACACGCGCATCACTCGGGAAAAACGGCGGTTGGGAACCAGAAGTTTCTCGTCCGTCGGCTCGGTTCGACTCTCTCCGGTGATTTTTATTTTTTTAACCTAACGTTATTCTCCGGTCTCGCTTTTTTTTTTTTTTTCTTTTAAAAAACCTTCATCCTCCCACTGCTCCTACTTTCAGTTTTCTCTTTCTCCCCGACTCGAGGATTCAGTCCGGGTGAAGTGGGCTAGCACACTGGGCGTAGCTGGAGTGAGGGGTTTTTCTTTTTTTGCTCGCTGCACCGACTGGTAAGATTATTTTAGCTTTAGCTTTAGCATGCTAACTAACGTCAGATACTGTTTAGCTAATTAGCGTAAATCAGAAGCGACTGTTAGAAATGATGCGTTTAGAGTCTCCCTCGTACGTACCCATTTATCACTTATTCATTTTAACATCTAAATCGTGTTTACTGCTACAATAAATTAACATTTCTGTTAAAAAAGCAGGTAAAAACGTATAATATGTTTAGTTATAGCATCTTAGCTTCTTCTTTTTTTTCCTTTATCTTTATTATGTCGATGAAATGTTCAAGGACTGGGTTGATGGGGCGGTGGCAGGCTGCATGGTAGCGCTCAACAAACCGGTTCACATGAATCCCCCACAGCTACATTATTTTAATGCATGCTCGTTTTCATTTAGAGATCACCCCTCCTTTTTAAGTGTTCTCGTCTGCCTTTTTTTTATTTTTTTACCAGCTTAAACTTTTTTTTTTTTTTTCTCACGTTCCCCTCCTTCTCCATCCTCCATCCCCATTGTTCTGGGAGAAATGTGTAATCAGGAGGAAAGAAAGGGGCATATAAATGATCACTTCTGCTCAGTTTTCATTTTAACCTGACAGAATAAGTTTGGGGTATATGTTGCGTGGTAAAGCACCATTTTCCTCGGATGCTGGAGGGAGCGTGCGAAGCTGAAATATCTCTTGAGAGTTGTGCACAAGCTGGCATGTAATCAGAGGTGATTAATGTCACCCCCCCCCACACACAAAAAAAGTGATCGGCTATTGTGGTGTAAGGCTGGAGGGGTGCGTGGCTGCTCCTTTTTTATTTGGTGCAACAAGACAGATTACGCTCCCCCTTGTAGAACAATGGCGAGGAGAAAAACAGTTCCCACAGCCTGGCTGAGAGCTTTTAATAAACGGCAAACATGCAAAAGCATTAAAACAAAAACAAAATCCTTATCCTCTACCCACAACTCCACTCTCCTCCCCTGGGGACGCGGTGCAGACAGTGACATAAATGGTCTCGAGGCTTTAGTGTCTGCACCGGGCATGGGTTGGTCAGCAACGTGTGGCGATCGAGCACAATGTATTGATGTCATCCAGAGTAAATGGCGTCCCGGGGCGGCCGCTGTGAGCGCTTTTAAGGCTCGGGCCACGCAGGGGCTTGGAGACACTCCAGGACTCTTTAGTCAGAGGTGGGCTAAGCCATCGGGGCCCTAGATGAGAGAATGGCTGACTCACAGCGTTGGTGGATGAAGCAGGGAAATGGAGGCCAGACAGGCGCCCTAATGCAATCATGTGAAATTAAATTTAACAGCCATAAAAAACACACACACACAAAGTTGTTTAGAAATATTATTAGTAGGAGCGAGGGGATTACTGCCAGATTTGTCCGAAACTTTAATAAAAGAAGAGGATCATTTTAGTAGTGGAGAAAATATTAAAAAAAAATAGGATACAGTAAATCTCCTTTGAGTCATTTTTCTCTGTTTTATTTAATATTATGTAATAAAGTGCGTGGATGTCTACACAGAGGGCTTATACCTTTATAAATATATAGTGATTAAATAAATGAATGACTAATCGGGTGATTAGTAGATTGAAACATGACATTTAAAGACGTAATATGAAATATTTTTTGAAAAAGATACTGCTTGTTGCTTAGATCAGCTTGGCAGCTGGTAAGTCACGCTTGGTGTTATCCATCACGTTTAACAGTGACTTACTAATTCAATCAGAAGTAGTTACTCTGATTAACAGTTTCAAGCACAAACTCCCATTCATCCAAGTTTTTTACCTTCCTGTTTTGCTGTTTTGTATACTTTGTTATTTAATGAAAGGGGAAAATGCTTTTTGAGACGTATATTAATCAACGTGGAACCAAATACACCTAAATATGATTTCTGAGTGTTCATATATGTGTATCCATAATCTTGTTTTTCTGGGTAATTGAAATTTTAATGGCCTATTTTGCCTCTGGCTGGCCTCTCGACCTCGGTTCTGAGAGGGGAGATGATTGTGGCATTAATAGACCTCTGTGTCAGCGCGCCCTTAGCCTAAGGACTGGTGCGGGTGGGTTTGTGACTCAGAAAGAAGCCCCCCCCCCGAGCTCTGAACTTCTCAATAGTGACAAGGGTGAGCCTGTGCCCCTGGTCATCAACCTTTTTCAGCCTGAAGCCGTGGGCCTTGCACTTCTTGGCGTCATTAAAATATCGCTGCCACCCTGAGCGGCTCTGTTTTAATCCGCGGCAACGACAGCACAGTGGTTTGTTTCTCGTGAGATTATCAGGACGCCGACAGAAACGGCGTGTTTGGCTGCATTTCCTTTTGTTTTCTGCGCGATTAGGGCTTGAGGAAGCAGCCACGGTCACAACAGTGAATTTGCACAGTGGAGATGAAGCCGAGATAAAGTTAACTGTGCTCTCGGCCGGCCACGGTTGGTGGTGTCACAGTTGTCGGGGCATGCAGTTGGCAACTGGCGGTGCGGTTTTGAGGCTGTATTTGCCAGCAGCTGCAGTAATTTGCTGTGTTTGGACGCTCTGAATTCCTCCGGAGGGGAGGATGGATAATGGACATGGTTAGCAGCCCTGTTGCTAGGCTTTTCAGACCAATTTCTTTATGGTACGAAGTGTTGGTGTTGCCTCGTCGTTCGGTGCAGTGCGGTCTTGGAGATGCCAAAAATTCTGATTACATCTGTCGGCTCTTCAACTTCAGACTCATAAATATGGGTGTAAATTGAATCCTGTTGTCTTGATATTGCTTCCTGCTTGCCCATTGGCTGATGTGGTCAGGATTAGGTCACCAGATACCCGCCTGCCCTCACCATAACCATGTGTTGTATAATGGACTCCCTTTACCAGACACCTCTAGGGGACAGGATATTTCCCTGTCATATCAGTTTCCCCTTTTTGACATTTGAATTTACCTCTGTCCAGTTTTATTGGACTTGCTTGCTGCTGTACAGATACATCATCAACTGTTTCATTGGCAGATGCTGTTGCGTTTTAAGTCCAGATGTGTGGCTCAGTTCTTAGAGAGCCGTAGTTAGTAGGTGCTGACCTGGTCAGCCGTCCAACCTGTTCGCCAGAGATCAGATTCCATCTGGAACGTGCCGTGTTCCACTTCAAACGGGAGGACATAATCCTCTTATGGACACGGTTGTTCCACTTGTGCTTTGCGTGCGGGTGTCCTAGCCCCTTGTGAAATCTCAACAGTGGGCGCTGGAGCCTCTCAGGCGTTTTCCTGCCATCCTGTCCAGATGCCTCTGTTCTGGCCCCCTCTTCCTGCGCCTCTGCATCTGCTCTATCTGGTGTCATTGATCCAAGCCACCAGCTGGTCCTGGGCTTGCCTGATCTTATTTACCCCCAGAGAGGAGCTTGTTTGTGGGCAGACAGCCCATTATGGAGATCACCCAGCAGCTCTTCAAGTTACAAATTAGCCTCAGTTTTTCTGTTGAGTCCTCCGTCTCCTTGTCTGGCGAACTCTTCTCGTCTCTGGCCTCTTTCACCCACGCACCCTCCGCTGTAGTCCTCTCCTAAAACCTTGTCATCATCCTCTCCCAGGGGAGACTGCTATCAGCATCAGAGGAACCTGTCTTACTAATGCACTTCCTCTGTCTGCGTCTGCTCTGACCATCTGTGGAGCTGCCTGTCTGACCCCCCACTTTCTCCTCCTGCGATCAATATCCACACAGATGAGCTCAGCGTTTTCCTGCTGGTCAACCCCGCTGGCATTGGAGCTCAACCAGTCTGCAATAGGGCTCCACTGGGGCTTTGTTTGTAGTCCGTCTCTACCCTTATTGTTTGGGGGCTGATCGAGTGTGTAGCCCTGCCTCCCGATAGCATTGTCTTGTTTCTGGGACACACTGAGGCCTCTGTTACTGCTGCGTATTCCACTTCTTGTCTTTTCTTCATCGCCGCTCTCTCTCTCTCTCTCTCTCTCTCTCTCTCTCTGTGTCTGTGTACTGTTTCGGGACAGCGAAGGCCGACTGTACAAGATTAGCATCTCTCTTTGTCCAGGGTTAACAAGCTCTGTCATGTGTTAATCTGCCTGTCCCCAGGGGGCCGAGTTTCTCTGAGCCTGGGTGCATCATGGGAAGGACAGCGTGTTTACATGTGTATGTTGTGTGCATCAGGTTTGTGCCGTGTAGGAGCAAGGGTTTGACACATATAGCACATTCATTCCCTGCCTTTTTGTGGCATCATAATTGTCTTATTGCTGATTTTTTGTTTTATTCTAATATTCCAATAACAAAATTAACACTTACATCAGCTACACTATCACTTGAACACTTTATAAAATCCAAGTGTGAGACTCCAAAGAGACTCCAGGATTATTGCCAGCCTTTCTGATCACATGTTTGTCTGGTCCAGGTGACCGGCACACAATCTGCTGCTGTCTTTAGCACAAGCCAGCAGCCAAGTAAACGAGGAGACGGAAAAAAGACTCGTTCCTTCGTCTCATCCTTTTGTTCGGCCTCATTTTGTCTCACTGAGCCTCCCTGCAGCACAAAGAACCACTGGAGATCAGTTTGGCAGGAACTACTGCAATCAGGAAACGAGGAGAGTGGACAGGTGTTTGTTTTGCTGGTTGTAAGAGGTACGTCTCGAAACAACAAATGGCAAAATTTACATTTTAATCTTTAAGTTGTCTTCCCTAGCTGTTTCCAACCACCCATTTTCATGTCTGCTTTGCAATATGTGACTGAAAAAGCCAAGAAAATGGATAAAATATGTTAGTTTAATGCTTGTCTGATGTGTAAACAGTTCATACTGTCACACAAAGGCAAAAGATTTGATGGAAAAATGTTGCCAGATGCAAGAATAGAACAAAAACCACCAAAAAGTTCAGATTATACAAAAAGTGTGGTGAGATAATTTGCCATATTAATGACGTTTGGATCGAGGCTCGCTTTCTGTCTCCCTCCCCCCTCAGCTGCTTCCTCTCTTCCTCTCTCCCTGCTCGCTCATCCCTCCCACTGTCGGTGGGGAATGCCTTGGAGAGCAGTGGGCTTTGTTTTCAGTTTATTTGTGTTCAAGACAGAGGCAGTTTCCTGACCTCAGGTCGGGGTTCTTTGGGATCTGTGCGAGTTGTGATTAGATGTGAAGCAGAAGCAGCAGCAGCAGCAGCATTCGTAACGCGCAGCTCGATGTAACAGCGCGCGTCCTCCTCCTACACATACACCCGTCTTTTCTAGATGCGCGTCCTCATCGGCGATGTGTTTTGTAATAATCAGCCTCTCATCTCATGGGTGGCTCTTCAGGGTTCTCCTGAGATCAGCAGAGAGCCAGATTGTTGTGTGTGGGAGGAGGAGGAGGAGGAGGAAGGAGGAGGAGGAGGAGGAGGAGGAGGAGTGGAGGTGAAATGAAACCGTCCCATACGTGCCCCAGGGAGAGAGGCTGTGATTGCACTGATGGTAGACATATGAACTTTGAAAGGATTATGAGACTGCAGTTACATAACCTCCTTATAATACCACAGTCATAAAGAGAAAGCTCCCTTTATAGATATAGGATTTATTTATGGAAGTATATTCTGTTCATTGTATACCTGTTACTGGAGCAAGTAGATAAATACATTTAATCAAATCATTTTTCAGTTCACCACTCTCCCTCCTCTTGGGCTCCAGTAGTTCATAGATAGATCAGTGGGTACAGCCCTCACGCCCACATTTACCTGCCACAGATACACACAACATGGCAGGAGAAGCACAGTGTTCATCAGTAGTTTGGAGCTGGTTCAGTTTTATAGTTTCAGACGTTGAACAAACCCCGGTTCGTAGCTAAGTTTCTTTAAAAACTGTTGTAAAGTTTGCAGCACGACCGATTTATTTTAGCATCTCAGACTGAGGCAGCCAAGAAATGTTTGCTAAATATAAGATGATGCACAAGAGCAGTCACCTTCTGAAGAGCAGCATTAGCGGAGGTATTTTCAATCGAAATGGACAGCTATAATTGCACATTTATAGACCGGATTAATACTCTGTACATGTGAAAAGATCACTTAACAAACCTATGGCTCTACATGTGCTTTATTACTTTATCAATTCTACTTTTAAGTGTTTAAGCTATGATTTCAAATGCGCATCAGTCTAATCTTTTGCTTCTTCTTTCCTTTGGATCTCATCTCTATGCTCGTCTCTTCTAGGAGCATTACTCTGCAGCACTGCTTCAATAATTTACTATCTCGCTTATGGCATCACTGCTCATGGGAAAGTGGGCTGATGCAAGTGGCCTCACATTTGACGCAGTCTTACTTGTGCCCAGAAATGATCAAACAAGGTGGCATGAATGCATATTTTCAAGTGTGTGTGTGTGTGTGTGTGTTCATCACTCCTCCTCTCTGCGAGGGGGTGAATGTTACAATTCAAGATGCCACACGCTGGCATGGCGCCTTAGATTCTCTATTCAGCCTACTCTAAATTACAACAGTAGGCTCAGTCAACTCCCCGAGCCTATTCAGGCCTACTTAGACTCATGGGATCAGTTTGTTCAATCCATCTTTGAAATGGATATCTGTTTGATTCCCAGAAAAAAAGTTTTAATGTCATCAAACATTTAATTAAAAAACAAAAGTGTAGTATTTACAATAAAGCTGGAGTCACAACGCTAGTCTGAACTCGTTTTTCAGTATAAATGAATTTCTGGGGGCATTTTTTTTAAGTGATAGACAAAACAATTTGCCATATTAGAAACAGTTGGATTACCCAATGATAGCAGCTTGAATTTTTCTTGTGTCTTAAATCTTGCAAAACCTATTACGTTGCCTGGATAGAGGAGCCAGCTGAAGAGCTATTATATGGGCAATGTAACGCTCCATCTGTGCTGATTGGTGCTGGTGTGGAGGAGGAGGAAGGAGGAAGTACACATGTAGGGCAGCCAGATATCAGCAGAACACCTGCAGCAGACCAACAGCTGCATCAATAACACCATTTTTTTGTATGTATTTATTATTTGGATGAACTCATGTAGGGCTGCATGGTTCGACCACACCCTCGGTCTGTTGTAGTGGAGTAAAACGGCGCCCTCTAAGGCTCCCTAGTTATCAAATGGACCCAAACCACAAGTTGGAACCGATCGATTAGATCGATATGATCGCCCAGCCCCGTGCTGCACCCATTAGTCCAGAAAGGCAGGAAAGAAAACTGTACCGACCACCAGCAAGCAGGCGAAGAAAAATTATGGCTTATTAGTAGATGAAAAGAGTGGGAAAGTACCGCAACTCAGTGTGTTGTGCTTGCTGCTTTTAGAGATAAAAGCATGCCAGTTAACAGGGTCAGAGGCCACTGGATGCTCATTAACAAATCCTTCAAAGACCTGAACCAGCCACAGCTCAGACCTTCTGTCTTCTTACCGAGGCATTAGTTAGGCATGAGGACCTTTATCAAGCTTTGACGCCTTTGTGTCAGCGGTAGAGGAGGGCCACGTCGTGCACACAAGCTCACTTTCTTTTAGCATCCTTGCTGGCGTCTCCCCTGCCCCTACCATCGCCGCCGCTGCTTCCCTCCCCCACAATCCCACCCTTTGACAACTATTTAGAGTAGGCCCCGGGGATAGAAGAAGGCTCACAGAACGCATATATGTGTGTGTCAGTTGTGTACTGTGAGTCGTCTCTCTGCCGCTGCAACTCAGAACACACTCTTGGACGGTTGGTTGGCTTCAGCGCGGCTCTTTGATTTAGATCTTTGTGCGGAGAAGGAGAAGAGTTTCCTATTTCTTAACCAGCAGTGGTTATAAGACGCGAGCCCTGCTCAGCCCTGGAGCCGATTTGATATTAACATTTAGCTCAGTATCCCACACTGCAGCTTCATAGTTATAATCTGCATAATTAATCACTACTACACCTCACTGTTCTAAAAAACACTTTCTCCCATGAGCACTTCTTTAAAACGTAGCCTTCTGCTTTATTCAAAACAGCCCCCCCCCCTGCACACACACACAGTAGTAGATTGTACTTGATGCAAAAACAGGGTCAAAGTACGAGTTTTCTGTTTAAATATGCCGATGACCTGATTATTCAAGAACGCCATGTTTGTGTCTAGACAGTCAGAAAAGCTTAGATCCCTCAGCAGCTCTGGACGCCTTCCAGTTATTGACAGTATTGGCCGAAACCTCGTAGTGCAGCTGGGAAACACACACTACCGAGAACACACACTCACACACAGGTTTTTCTTATGTTCCATCGTGGGTATTAGATGGGGATAATGCCTAGGAGGATGATCTCACCTTGCAGAGCCGGCTTGCCCATCATTAGCTTCCTGCTCGAGGCCCATTAAGTGTAAAAATAATGGAGCAAGTGAAATAAACAGCATTTGCCTAGCAGCAAACTTTACAAAATGCGATAGAGTGAATATAGCTAGACAATACACTTACAATATATACGGCACCAACATATAAGGCGCTCGTTTAAACTATCAGATTATGGCCGATGGATTATCAGAGAATATGAACAGTGGGTTTGGAGGCGGGGGGTGGCACGAGCCTCTCTGGTCTTTCCCAACCTTTGGCTTTAACCAGTAACCGCCGCCTTTGTCTTTTCATGGCTTACTTTTCGTGTGGGCTTCCTTTGTTCCCAGTCGCTGCGCAGCTCATCATCGAGGCTTGCAGGGAATTTGGAGTGGGATGCTGCTTGGAAGCTGGAAGCGCGGCGCTCGTGACACATTGTGAAGGCCAACAAACACAGTTTTATGAAGACCAGCTAGGTTCAGAACACAGAGGGAGGAAATTCAATGTTTACGTTGAAAGATTAGCCTCGCGGATGGAGATTTTATATTCCACTTTTATAATGTTGTGTTGACCTTTGATCATTGTTTTAGCTGAATAATGAATGAGTCCATTTAAGGCTCATATGATGTGCAACTGCTCTATATGTGCTTAGACGCTGGAGTCATGAAGACCTATTTGGTCTAACACCACATCACAACAACACTACTGCTTTGCCTTTTGCACTTTGCGAAGTTTATTACAGTTTATTTGGCGTGCCTGACTCAGCAGGACTCTTAACTATTATTGTGATGATATTAGAAAGTAAACAAAGTACTTGCGTAAAAGTCAAAATCTTCCCTGTAAACCCTTGATACAACTATAAACCACTGTATGCGTAAACAGATCATAAGCTTTTATTGTAGGTTATGATCTGTTTAGCCAACTGAAAGTAATATCAGTGTGATAATATTCCACTGGCTTTTCTTTCTGCGTATAGTTTTGTACTTTGTCCCGTTTGTTTTGCTCCGTCTCCTTGGCTGATTCTGCTTTTATCACACATTAATTCGATACATACACTGCGTCTATTTCTTCCAGGAGGAGGTGGTGCCAGACGGCATAAATAACAAAGATAAATAATACCGGATGCGAGATGCTCCAAAAGGCGAGCCAGTTAAATCAGTTTCTGAACCGTCTGCTCCCAAGTTTTCGTCAGTGGAATTGAAACTGGAGGATAACAACCGCGGCTGTCAAGGTCTTTGTCAGGAAGCAGCTATTCTGCTACAGTGTCACTGAGGCCACGGGAGGTCAGGACAGCTGATAATGTGCAGCTGCTTGTCCTGAGGTAGTTCGACCGAAAACTGTCTTCAGATTAAACCATTTTATGTCCTCATTCCTCACAGTGCACGGTGCCTGAAATAAAATATGTTATTAAATGGATCTAATGTGGCTTAGAAAGCCATCTGTCTCAAATCAAAAGTTGTTACATCTCAGGTCCTTGCATGCACTCTTGTCCCTTGTGGCTTGAACTTGCCAGCTTGTGTATTACATCCCAGGCTGAAAAGAAGGGTTCCCAGAACCAGTCTGGGCTTCTGCTTGGTTCTTGAAATGGAGCATAAAGCTTGGTTTATATTTCTGCTACTGTTCTATGCAGGATCTACGCGTGTGAACGTGTTTATACCAGCGCACTGGTGCGTCGCAGTTGTTCTATAATTAAATAGCTGAGCGACTCGTGTTCAAACTGCACCTTAGGAACTAGACCCAAGAAGTGATGCACAATTATCAGGTGTTAAGACAATTAATTATAAGGTAAACTTTACCAAGATATTATCACAGCCATACTGTAATCCCCTTATTAATAGGTTTATTCATATTAGATAAAAAGTAGTGTAACATCCATGTAGCATTATGTAATGCAGCAAAGCAAGCCGAATCCCATTGTAAGCCCTTTAAAAGCACCTTCAGCAGCTATAGTTTAAGTGCCAGTGAACTAGAAAACATTTAATCCCTTGTTGCTTTAGTGAAGCTGCTTAGAGAAAACAAGAGTTGTGCCCCGCTGCTCGGATGGGTGTCATTGTGCGGCTGCGAAGCGTGGAGTGGGAAAGGACGTTTTCTTGGCGAGGCCGTCCTTAGATGGATTAAATAAAAAATGATTATTGGGTAATTTAATAAACATAAACCTCTCAGAGTGCATCCTCATAGTGAATAACTGCCTTCACTCTAATAAGGTTCAATCTGTAATCACATCAGTGGGCTGAAGAGGGTTTCAGGAGGCAGTGCTGCAGTAATTGGGGATGAAATGGAAGAGAATACACTGTAAAACTGTAGCAGCACATTGATGGAGAAGGCGTTGCATGAGCGTACATCAAAGCCGTTGTTACACGTTGTTATTTTTCCCCACAGGATTTTGACAGAATATGAAGGATGGGGCTCGATTCTGTACGAATGCAATCATTGTGGGACTACGGCTACAGCTGCCATAGTGTAGGCAGTCGATCAAACTTGTCCTTATAAATTGGTTCTTGTTTCTGTTGATCGTCAGACGGGAGCCCTGGAGTTTAAGAATAAGAAACAAGTAAAAGATCTTGATAAAGTCCAGGTTAAATTTGGCAGACAAACTGAATATGAGTCCGTGAGTTATTTGGCTCCTAAAAGAGCGTCTTGGATTCCTCACTCCTCCAGTTTCAGTGGAGAATAAATGAAAGAAGTCCATTCCTGCCTGGGTTTCTAGCCTGTTTATGCTGACCACTGACTGATGGTCCTGATGACGCAGGTCTGGCTGTGTGAGCCAAGGAGCCAGAGAAAGAGAAGCCCAATCTCACAGCTGTCTGGAGACTTGCAGGAGAGAGAGAAATGTTCCTCAGTCTGTGGACATGAAATCAGGATTTATCACTGTCACACCTGCAGTGTGGAGAGGAGCAGCGCTCAGAGACTTCACTGTGGGAAGAGCAGGAGCCAGACGCAAACTCAACACCAGGCTCTGAAAGAGAGACGAGGGAATTGTGATTGGACACAGTCTTATTTCCTGGTTCGTTTTGTGGTCAAATTAGGTCAGAGTTTTAATAGCTATCGCTTGTTTGTGTCAAACAGTGGCCTGCTTGTATTAGAGATTATGACAAGTGGGTGAAGTGTGACGAGTAAAACATTTTAGAGATTATAGAGTTGGAAGCCGGACACTTCCGTTCAGTGTTTGTTCTCATTTTGTAATTTTTTTTTTTATAGGTCACCTACTAAACTCATAAATGTGATACTCTTCTAGATAATGCAATTACCCTATATGTTGTACTTCTGACATTGGATCTGATATTTTGAGGTTAGTAATTCTAACACAGGGATCGTGTCTATAGCTTTCTATCTGCCCTCTTTGTTAGCAGCTAGCATATTACTATTAATGAGACATAACGTTAGCTAAATTAGCTCTTACCTGATATGAAATTCGTCTCATTGTCTTCCCTTTGTCAAACCTGGAGCAAAATAACTCTTCTTCTACAGGAACAAAGTGGATAGGAGTATTTTTGGAATCATTGTTGGTGCAACCTACTACACAGCTACTCTTAAGCGTTATTCATTTAAACTGTGCTTATTCTGTTGACATCTGCACCGGATTATTTTGGGGATGTTAGCCTACTCTGGATGATGTGTGCTGGATGACGCAATCTTATGTAGAGTTTTTAGTTCGAGTTAGCCGCCTGGAACAACAGGAAACGGCTCTTGTGCTGTCCAGTTGCGAGAAAATCTGCTAAGCTAACTAGCTGCTGCTGACTCCTGTGGTTAGCTTAGCTGGAGCGGTAGCGGTTGCCAGCAAATACTGCAATACTCAAGTTTCCATTACAGTTTAGCTTTGTGTATTTTTTAACAAACGGCATGTTAATTACAGCTTTAGAGGTTTGCTTGCTTTTGTTTCCGTTGTTACGGGAAACTAGCTAATGTTTTTCACATTTCCTGTCTTTTTGCTAGCCTAAGCTAACAGCTGCCGACTTCGCATCCAGCGCAGTTGTGTCTTTTCTTTTCTTTTTTTTTTAACTAATGACTTTTCCTATTAGTGAAATGAGCGTGCCAACCACCTTACATGCAACTTACTGAAACAGAAAGAAAAACAGTTTGCGGCCAGGGCGAATGTTTTCAATCTTTCTCTATTCCCTGTGCGTCACCACTCCATTACTTCCCACTACCCACCCTGCCCTTTTAATGAAGGCTGTGACTAGTTGTGCCATACAGTAATTAACCCCAACTGCCTATATTTTGTAACCTTACTGGCATTTAAAAACCCCTTGTGACCGACGGGTGCGGCATGAGACGCTCCTAGCAGCTACGCGTCAGCTCCCTCCCGGCCTCCTTTGGGCAGCGGCCTGTCGCGCTAGCCGCGTGTATCTGTCCCTGTGTGCTGTTCGGGATTTGCTTTTTCCTCAGCCTCTCTCTCTCTTTCCCCCTCTGGCCCTGCTCAGCTGCTCCGGCCATCTGTGCGAAGGCAAACAGAGAACAGAGGGGATGGAAGGAGAACGGGTTCGCTGGGGGAGGAACAAAATCGAGTTGGGGGGAAAATGGCTGGAAGAAAGGGAGGATCAGCAAAGAATGAGGAAAAAGGCCTTTTGACCTTTGGAGGATGAGTAAAGGACGGCTGAAAGGGAGAGAGAGATGAAAAAGTGTATGCAGACATTGTTTCCAGAATGAAGCTGATGCCTGTCCTCTTCTAGAAATAGGAGAGTGAGTGTGTGCATACAAGTTTAGATCAGTGGAAACTAGGATGACTAGCGACGTCTGGATTTTAAACCAGCAAACATCGGCCAATAGTGAGCTCATCGTCTTGTTTTTTTTTTTTCCCTGTCTCTTTTCTCCCTCGCTCGTCCACCTTCTCCCTCAGTTCCCATGCTCCCCAGGCCAAGCCTCTTCCTCTGGGTCGGCCTCAGTGTTTGTCTCACCACTTACCCTCCTGCACAGCTGGCTCCTAACTCTGTTTGTAAACTTTGACAGTTTCCTGCTACTCCCCCACTTCCTTCTAACCTTCTCTCAAACTTGCGAAGATCTGTCGTCATCCACTCATCCCTCTACATGAAGCTAGTAAATCTACTTCTTTCTTAGATCCATGTTTAGGTCTTTAACTTCTCATTTTGACAGATTAGTCAAACTTTGTCCATGTCTTTGGTTTTATTGGGTTTATTTTACATGCCTTGACCCAGCTGGCTAATACTCTCCAGCCTTTTTCCACCTCGTGCTACTTTTTTTATTTTATAACCCTTTTAGTGGGGAGTAGTTGGACGCACGCTTACTTGACTTTTCTGCTAAGATGAGCGTCTTAACGTTACTACAGGTGTGCACGAGTGCAATTTGCACGCCAAACCTTTTTTGCACTCCCTTAAGAGCTCTATCGTAGAAAACTAGTCTTCCACACTGGTGACTCTGATGCCATTTTGCACCAAGAAAAAAAATAAATAAACAACAACCCATGGCAGCTCTGCTGGCCAAGTGTGTCACTGAGCTTTTCAGTGACACAGAGGGGACCTTTTGCGGCTGCAGTTCATTGAAATTAATGAAGGCTATTTGTAGAGTACAGTGTGTTGTTTCTGTAGTAGTCGTGTCGTCCTCCTCTGCTCCTCCCTCCACGGCCCCTGAGACGTCACACGCATTCAGCTCATCATAAAATGTGTTGATCTAATTGATCCCATGGTTTTACTCAGGCCGTGATTCATTATATTTTGATTTATTGTTGCACAGGGCACTGGTGTTTGTTTTTTATGTCCTCTATTATATCGTCCTACATACGTTTTAAGTCCTCTCAAACGGTTATGCAGATATTCACTCTCCTATATACCGTTATTTCTGGACACATTCATTTTGCCTGCAGACTCTTGGAGATATATAAATATATTTTGGTGTGCTGTAACAAGACAGACTCGAATGCTTTATCTGATTCCTCGGGCTGCTAACATTCCTGGGTCTCTGTCTGATAGCAGATACGCAGAACTCTTTTCATGTCTTGTCTTGCTGTTGGCTACAATAACCACGTTGTTCTGCGTTTTCTCTCTCCCTCCAGACCAGCCCTCGCTGTCTCCAGAAAGCCTCTGGTCCTGTGGCCATCCTGTGAGATTTAAGTCAATCAGCCCTGCCCTGCAGAGACGGACCACTACCATTCAAGGCGAGATGAAGCCGGATGGGGTTGCCACGGCAGCGCTGGAGCCAATGGAAGCGTTGGAGTCCAATCCAGCGAATGAGGCAGCGCCAGCCGAAGGACAGGAGCCCAACCAGGCGGCCAGTCCAGCGGAGCCGGAGAAAGCGCAGCAGGTGGTAGGAGAGATGGGTGAGGTGGAACCGCAGCCAGAAAAGGCCAAGAAAACCCCCGCTGCCAAGACCAACAGCAAGGCCTCAGGAGACGCCAAAGCCAAGGTGACCAACAAGACGGCGGCCAAGACAAAACCTAGCTCGGCCAGCCCGACCAAGCCCGCATCTGGGTCACGGCCCAACACGTCTCAGAGCCGCGTCTCGAACGGCGTGTCGAAGCCTCAGACCAACGGAGTGGCGAAGAAGACCACGCCCGCTACCGAGAAAAAGAGCACCCCGACCTCAGCTTCCTCCAAAAAACCAACAGGTACGGCTGGGACCGCGGCGTCCAAGAGCGCCGCTAAACCGGGCGAAAGGAACGCCGCGGGGGCTTCTCCTGCCACCAACGGCGCAAAGTCGACAACCGGAACAACGGCAGCCAAAAGGACGCCATCCGCCACTGCTAATGGTGTCAAATCCAGCACCTCTGCAGCAGCTGCTGCTAAAAAGCCCCCAGGTTGGTGAACATGTCGTCACAAAACTAAGAGCTGACGTCAGAATGAAAAGACTGGATGTAGGTTATTTGGGCAGAATAAGTCAAACGTGAAATACTTTCACAGCTCTAATGAGCTTTAATGTGATGACATGCAGACGGCTGCTCATAGGATGGATTCAGCAAACATATTAGACACGCCGGAGTGACTCCCGCTAAGCTATAAATGCATTTGCCCTAGATTCTTGTGACACACTGTATAAAAACATATCTCCCTGACCTATATCCAAGAAACATTCCACTATATACTACATATATGCTGCATCTCTGTACTGCAGCTTGCATTGTCTGTCTATTACCCATTTTCACCTTCGTTCTCTCTCCTCCAGCTCCCAAACCCGCCTCTTCAACTCCCACCAAGCCTGGCTCCGTTGCCTCAACCAGACCCGATAAGGCCACTGTTTCCAAGACAACCAGGTAGGTTAACATTTCTGGAAGGAGAGAAGCCTCACCCGTGCCGGGGTGAGTGTCTGTTAGCGCGCGCAAAACCATTCTGTGCGTGCTTGTAGATAGCGCTGGCTGCTGTCTATAATTGGTCCTCTCTTCAGACGTCCTCCAGGCATGTTCTAAGTGGGCTCTCTCTTTATAAAATGGCCTTTCCAACGACTTGCCAGCAAATTAGCAATTTTGCGCCGCAACAGCAGCAAATTAGAATAAATGACCAAGCTGATGGGAATTTCAGGGAGTAAATTCAGCAATGTAAAGCTCCACAGAGCCAAGCGAAAAGCAGATAGTTCAAAATGCGTCGCTTGGCTCCGTGTTCAAAGAGGACACTGTTTAAGAAAGAACACCCTGGAGGAGCGAGGGACAATGATCGCCCACATAGACTCTTGGATGGGCCGGGCACAACTAGGCCAGCAACCAGCCAATGTCAGAACAAGCCCTTGAGGAATGTCCCGTGGCGTTTTATCAGAGCAAAACTTCTACAGCAACATTTATAAAACAAGTTTTAGGAGGGCTTTGGGGAGGGGAGGAGGTGCAGAGGGAAGAAGATAAAGCTCCCAATGTTTTTTTGTTTTGTTTGTTTGTTTAGTGTGGCTGCGTGTGTTGTGTCTGTTTGTGTGGAATCAGATCAACATGTGTTCCTCACCTGAGTCACACTGTGTGCATGGTGCTGGGTCCTGTGGTGACTCCGCCGAAGACCATGAGAGGAGGCTGAACGAGGCCTTTGTCCGAGGCAGTGACGCTCACAGTCATACACAGCCTTTGGGACTCGGGGGTGCTCTTTGAACGGCTCATCCCTCTGCCTCTTCCTTATTTGTTCAATTGTTTGTTTTGGTGGTTAAAAAAGTTTTATGATGTGCTTGGCGAGCTCAGAAAGCTTCAGTTGTGCTTCCCCATTATCAGTTTTTAGGCTTGGCTCGGTCGACCAGCTGCTTTATATGTTGCACTGACAGCGATAATGATAATATATAGTTTCTTACATCTCCAAAAAACAAATCATCGACTTCAAAATCTTAAAGACTTACCATTAAAACATGTACTTGTGATTCTTCAAAAACGTGACAAACATTCAGCCCAGCGGCGTGGTTACAGCAGAGGAAATAACAACACATGGACCCTCACGTTGCCATTGTTTGTCCAACGTGCAACAGTTACATAGGAAGTTGGTACTTGACAAAGGCCCTGAGCTTCCTGATTGGACCAGTCAGAAGGCCAGCAAATGGCTGATAACTGGTTCCTCCTGCAGCTCTTTTTCCGTCCCTTTTCAAGCCTGGCATCCACGTGCGTCTCAACTGGCCACTTGTGATCAGATCACGTTTCAGTAAATCCACGCTGGTACATGTACATCATCTAGGGCGCAGTACTATCATTGTTGCAGAACCACGTGCACATCAAGTTATTATTTATTTATTCTTCCCCACCCCGATGTGCAAAACTATTAGAACTCGACCCCTGTAAAAATTCAGTGCGCTCAGTCCTGCGCCGTTTGCAATAGCAGCGTCTCCTGTAATAAAAGCCTGGATCACTGTTGAGGAAACACAGTACCCGCTGCCCAGTTGTGATCAGATCACCCGGGATGTACCGTATGTTAATACCAGATCTGAGCAGGGCCGTAGCTGCCAGCCACCGCAAACAAGTTCTTTCACATCCCCTCCCCCATGCCACTCTCCATGTGCCACAGGTAACAGTTGGATGGTGGAGATTACGTTCAGATTACAGCCTTAAACAATGGTTGATGTACAAACA
Organism: Planiliza haematocheilus; assembly: GCA_005024645.1. Taxonomy (NCBI): domain Eukaryota; kingdom Metazoa; phylum Chordata; class Actinopteri; order Mugiliformes; family Mugilidae; genus Planiliza; species Planiliza haematocheilus. The sequence continues at coordinate 3,908,596 of SRSE01001373.1, forward strand.
CCTTATTAAAAAGAATTACACAAGGGCACATTGGTAATCTTGCGCGCTCATTCTGTTCCGCCGGTTTCCCGTCTGCCATCAGTCCTTATCAGATATTGTCAGGTTCGGGAAAAATATTTTAAAATGTAAACATTACTAGTGTTTAAAAGGCTATCACATCAAACATGTGAGATTATGTAACGATAACCGTTAGCGATGATAATCCTACAGTTTAACTATGCAGTGTGTGGATTTGCTAACTTTCTTTCAGCTCCGTTCTGCCAGTTTTTGTGCTCAGCCTCCCCAAAGCGAAATCCAAACACATGCCGAATTTCTGAGTCACATTCAAGCTGAGCTTTTCGAAGGCTATCTTGGCTAACAAGCTAAGCAGGTAGCATGGACGAATCTGTGAAATGCCTGTGCTATTATTGTAATCAGGTCAAGATCAGATTTATAGTGCGTACTTAAAAGAAGCTAAGATGCAGCGTTTTGTGGACGTGTGGCCCAGAGACGGGCGGCTGCAGACCTACATATGAATCCCTGTGAGAGAGGTGTAACCGCCACAGACGCTGCGCTCCTCTGACAGCGCGCTCCCTCACACTCTGTTAAGTGTGTGCACGTCAGGGTTTGTGTACGCGATGCGCCGCGACAGGGTCATAAATTTTGGCTTTAATTAGATTTTGCCCTTTTCCCGAGCTCGCTCAGTCCTTAATGCAGGCCTGCTATCAGCAGAGTGCCGGAGAGCTCTGGGCCTCTCTCTCTATTCAGTGCAGCTCCGAGGGCTCGATTGATTTAATTCCGTCCGCGGCTGGTTACGGTTAGCAGACGAATCAAAGCCAACGCAGGTTCACTAAGTGACATCAATCTAATTTAAGGCCACTCACGGATGTTTTGTTTCTCCTGTGCACGTAGAGGTTTTAGGAAAATGAAATGAAGCTTTATAGCTGTTGCTGCAAGTGACTCTTGATTAAAACTCGTCCTTTGTCTTGCCACCAAACCGGCACCAAGCCAGCAGAGTTAAAAGGGATTTATTGTTTATGCACCACAAATATTTTGACATGCTAATGTGCAGAAGCATCTATGCTAGGTCACTTTATGACACTCTGTACTGATGTCGTCTCTTTTATATTTTTTGCCTGCGTTACCGTTCTGGTGTTGCACCTGCTGTTAGAAGCTGATTGCCTGCAGCGTGCAGCTTATGCCGGGGACGTATTCTAGCGCATGTCAACATACGTATATCCTTGGATGTTTGCATATCAGATCTACACACACTGCGGCAAAATACTCTACATCCAAGCTTGCATGCACGAATATTTCTTGCGCAGCTGCAGAAATGAGTCTTGTCCGTTTACCCATTGATAATTAGCACTGGTATGCAGCACGCAAACTGTACGACCGCTGTGTACACGCGCACATATTTCTGCATCATGCAATTAGGATGCGGGGCAGGTCCGTTGCCGGTGTGTTGCTCAGTGTGACGTGGAGGTAAAAGCGGGGGGAAGGGTGGGATGCACGCCGGCTTGCCGAACACGTGGTGCGTGCGCACGTGACGCTGAGCAGCTTTCTCTCGCCTGCCCTGCTGTCTGTGGATGCAGCGGAGTGAGGTAAAACAAAAATGGTGGTGCTGGAGTGTGGAAGCTGAATAAGTCATGCGGTCCCAGCTGAGCTCCCATCACTGCTGCCAGATATACATAAAGTGATGGGATGTGCACGCACAAAGGGTAGAGAAAGGAGGCCAGCTGAAGATGTGAAATCCTCGCTGCACAGACTGGTGAAAGGGGAAGAGTTAGTGATTGGGCAACGAGGAGCTTTTTCATTGCTTTATGGTATCCACTCAGCCACCCATGTTCCCACATTAGTCATGCCGTCTTCCTCTCTGATAGTCCCTTAGGGATGATAAATTTTTATTGAGGTGGATTGAATGCAGCCCTCGTCGTGATCCAACAAATTACCACTGATGTAACGGGTCCAGCGCGGGTGTATGTGCGCCACGAAGCAGCGGCCAGGTCCTCGCCCCAGACGCCGTTAAACAGCCCTGGATGAAGAGGACGACGTGTTGCGCAGGCTGTAAATCTTCCGTCCTGATGTGGGCGTGGCAGACAGCTCGCCGGTGCAGCCGCCCGCTGCCTTGACTTGATTGGGGTGCAGCCGCAGAGCCAATTACTAAATGGATTTAGTGGGAATGAATCGCAGGGAGGGAACGAGAAAGAGACAGGAGGAGGCGGTTATGTCTGAGTGTTATTGTTTCCTGGCACAGACATGGATGGCATAGATCAAAAAACATTAAAAGAAATATTTTATAATCTATTTCCTGCATTTGATGAATTGAATTAAATATTTTAGCAAAGGACGTTGATTATACCTGGACAGACACCATCACTGTGTCAGTATCTTGTACTCACACCAAACAGAAAAGCAGTTTATAGCTGATTTACAGCTTCACACAGCAGTAAACATTTAGCTGGAGAATACACAAGCTATGGCACTCATGAGTGACCTTAGTGAAGGCTGAGCAACAATTATTCCCATGTTTAGCTGGGAGAGCTCCGGTCAGATTCATTTAACAGGGCCACCGTCTCTCCTCTCTTTCTGCAGCTTCATTAACACAGCATCATCTTTCATTTGCCGCCTGTCTTCAGAGGGCCGCGCTCCTCTCTAACACGCTCGGTCACCTCTGCTGCGGGGGGAAGATATCTGCTTGCACGCTCGCTTTGCTGCTCGTCCATTTTCACGGATCTCGTTACTTAAATCGCACCCCGAGCCGCATCTCAAACAAAGCGGCACCAGCAGCCAGCCGCGTTTCCACACGCGGTGACCGAGGGAGACGCGTAGCTGCGGTAAAGCCAAAAAAAGTCGTGAATGATCCTCGGGAGCGCCTGCGGCAAGCCAACCATCGGAGTCATCTGATCTTTCGGCTCCAGTACATTTCTGGGCGTTCTGCTGAGCATGAGCTTTGACCCCGTTTCGCAGTGTTTCTCGTAGCAAGGCCTGTGGTGAAGTGCGAACAATGAACACAGCCGCTCTTTGAGTTAAATGTAGGCGCATCATTTTGGACTACAATAACTCTCACAGTCTCCTCAGTCATTTAGCTGACGGCGGACTTAATTACAGAATCAAGCTGGATTCAGGCGTCAGCTTGGCCCAAGCTTTTTTAGATCAACTCTAATCTCAGAACAAGCAAGACCTCATCCTGTTTCATTTCAATACAATAATTAAAAAGATTAGCGGAACATTAGTTACAGAAAAATACACAGAAAAGGAACAAAAATACAATTCCTTGTGTTCTTTTTTGTATGATGGTATTGAAAATAAACCCAGCAAATATAAATCCCTAGAATAATCCGGATACAAACCGTATAGACATGCTACACATTTGTGCCACGGCAGCACTTGACATAAATCTCTCTCCCTGCCTTCGTCTCTAACTCCCTCTCTCCTCTTTCTTTCTCAGTGACCTGGTTAATTTCCAGCTCCCTCCAAAGTCCTCCTGTCTTTTTGGATATGCATATTCCTTTCATGAACCAGATTTGGTGCGAGCGCTCTCTCTGAATATCCCATTAGCATACTTCATCTCTATCTTTAATTCTCCTCATTATCCTTTCTCTGTAATTCTTATCTTTTACCGTCTAATGTGCGCGGCACCGCAGCCTCCTCTACTTAATCCTCATTTTGAGCTTAACATCTTACTCGGTCCGCAGGAGTTTGCAATTGAAAAATTGAAGTCTGATTGAAGTTAATTATTTTTTTTTGGATTTAAAAATGTTTTTTTTTTTCTTAGTCTGCAGAGAGACTCAATGCAACTTTTACATTTCACCACTAATAATAATTTGAATCCTTCTGTTTCTGCTTGGAAACAAAACCGACAGAGGGATCTGTGAAATTTCCCCATCTGCATTTTCCTACTGTTCTGATTTTCCAGTTCCCACAGTCGGCTCCAAACGCACTGATAGATGTATCTGTGACACATTGATTAAGAGGTTTTGCATAGCCAAAGGGGATTTATATTATAAAGTGGTACTTGATCCAACAGACCGAATATCATATCATCAACACAACTTTCAACAACCCTAATGTCAAGACTGCATGGTGTTGAATCAGCTGTAAAGGCTTGTTTGAACATCCAAATTGACCACACCCCTATTGTTTTACCACCCATTGCTCTCTACCTTTAATCTTATCTCGTGCTACTAGACCATATTCCATTTGCATTAGGTTGCGAATAGCACACACTCTTCTTTGTCCCGTTCACACAATGTGTCTGCTTCCTTTAACACCACCTCTGTTTCCAGCTGATGGGATCTGCAGAAGTTATTTTTGTTCTCCTTTCACCATTAAAGATTAACATGGTCCCAACATCTCCGCTCTCCCTCTCCACCTCCCTCCCGTAGCCCTGTTCTCTTTCTGCCAGAACTAACTCAAGTCTTTATTTAGAAACAGGCAGCTAGTGAAGCGCAGACCCAGGAGGTTGCACGCCACCGCCTTGTCAGGACTACTAGATGTAGGTTGCTTTGCTCAGACGTGACATAGGAGCCAGCTTCTATCCCAGGAACGCCAGAAGAGGCAGACTGACGCATGCTGCCCCGAGTGCCCTTCCCTTGTTGGGCGGGGGGGCTATAGACGAGAGTTTAGGTATGATGTAGACTGCGGCTGGGATGTCTTTATTGGGTTCGTTGTGACTCACGTCCCGAACTGCTTCAGTTTATAACCCCTCAGGGGAGTTTGTCATGGGGTTGTGGAAAAGTTAGCTGGATGTAGGCTTGTTGTTTCAGATTCTGATGTGCTAAAGACAGTATCTTCACTTAGAGTTTGTTCAAATTCACCTTTGTTGTCGGTTCTGCTATGTACAGAACATACAGAGGGCTGAAATTAAGTTTCTCTCAGAACCACGTTGAACACCACAACAAAGAAGACAAGGCCTTTGGGTCTTATGGGTTTCGGGAAGGGGCCTCTGTGGATCAGGCTTGTTCCAGAGCATCCTACAGATACTTGATCAGTTTGGGATCTAGTGAATCTGGACCTGGAGGCCAGGTCAACACCTTGTGCTGTTTGTCATGTTTTTTTAGTTGTTCCTAAACCATTTTTGTGTGTGTGTCTGTGTCAGGCTGCATCCTGCTGGGGATGTCTGCTGCCATCAAAGAGTGTCATTGTTATGGGGTAGGGGGAGCCTGGTCTGGTCTAGTAACATCCACATGAATGCCAGGTCCAAGCGTTTAGAACATTGTATTGTCAAAAGATGCTCAGTGTTATTTACTTCACCTCTTCAAAAGTGTGTGCAGGTCAGGATATTCTGCTGCTTGTGCACCCTTTAAAATGTGTGACTTTATTCTTGCAGTCTATGCAAGCTGCCTGCCTTGTGTCTGTGCTATTTCTTTAGGGTACAATCTGGCAGTAGAAGTGACTAATGGTGATATGTCAAAGTCTTTCTCCCTATGACAATCATTCCGAGGCACTCACAGCATAGGGTTGTTTGCCCCGAGAAAAGAGTGGCATAGAAACTTAAACGCTTCAGTCAACATCAATTAATTTTCCTCGCTTGTGCTCTATATCTTGGGGAATTACTGTGCACCAAGCTCACTTTAACATGTCTGTATCAAGCCTAGAGCAGACCAGTGGAGACGGATTCATGATTTAGAAAGGTCATAATTCGTAGGACTCCTCAGTGTTTCCTAACCCTTTTTTTGTTTCTTCAGGAATACAACTAGTACGGCAGCATCACCTCGTCCTGCCACAGGCTCAGCCCGGCCACCCACTAGCAGCTCAGCCAAGAGCTCCACATCTACGGCCAAACCATCAACCCCTAAAACTCCCTCCTCGACTGCCAAGCCTGCTGCCTCCAAATCAGCCTCCACTACACCCTCTGGTGGCAAACCTCCAGTATCACAAACATCCAGAACCACAACCCCTGTGAAGAAAGGTAAAAAAAGAAAGTCAACCACTCAATAAAACACATGAATATTTAGGGATATGGAAATATAAGAAGATCAGATACAAACTCCTACAAATATAAAAGGGTTGCCCAAATCACAAATAAACAGCAAGAAAATAAAAACACAGTGCACCCAGTTTTCATAATTAAGAAATCTTAAAATCAATTCTTTACTTCACTGGTAGCCAGCAAAGAAAAGTCAAGATCTGAAAATCTTGCTGAAGATCTCATTTTCATTCTGATTTAGATGTAGGACGTTTTCTGAGGTTTTACATCCTCAGTGCATTTCAGAAGGATCTTAAACCAGCATGGGTTACCATTGAAAAGTAGAGCTGGGTGTTGTCTAACAGTTGTAGGAGATATTCATTTTTATGGATGGACCCCCAAAGGACAAATATTAGACAAATTAAATGAGGGCTAATGTGGACCCCAAGGGTTTTCCAGAGGAACTGGATGCAAGAAAAGAAAACACATTATGAGCTCCAACAGAGACTAAACTGTCTTGGGAGGGAAATTACAGACTGTAATTGACTGTGTTAAAATCAGCCTAGTGATATAAAACACTGATTTCATGAATCTAAAGACAAGAAGAAATCATATCAATTATTCCATTTAAATGCCATTTAATGTCAATACAGAAATCTTGTATCTAGAGTTTGTAGGTTTTTGATTTAATACTCTATGCTACAGTTGTCTAATCTGCTCCTTGTGTTATGTCTTTCTAGACGTTACCAGACAATCCACGTCGGCAACCAAAAAGCCTGCAGACTCCCCTCTGACTCGACCACCCTTGGCAAAACCTGGGACCCCAAAGTCTGCTTCTAAATCAGATGTCATGGCCAAAAAGCCTACTGCTAACAAGACTGCAGACACAAAGACACCCAGCCGCCCCAAAACCCAAGAGAGTAAGCCCACACCTTTCAAGGATGCCTCCAAAACCCCTGCCTCCAAAGCGACCAAGGCCTCCAGTCCCAAGAAAACTGTAGGGAGCAACACTCCAACTCCTGTAAAACGTGGTCCCAAAGCCGCAACAGCAGCAGCACCTGAAACGGAAATTGCTGCAGCCGTAGCCGCTGCTGCCGCTATGGCTACCGCGGCAGCTGTTATTGCAGGACCAGAACACCCAGAACCTTCTGCTGAAGTAGCTGTGGAGCCATCGGAAGCAGTACAAGCAAAAACATCAGAGCTCAAACCAGAACCAGTGTCGGAATCTGTGTGTGAACCAACACCAGAACCTGTTCAGGAACCAACTCCAGAACCTGTTCAGGAACCAACTCCAGAACTTTTACGCGAACCAACTCCAGAACCTGTTCGGGAACCAACACCTGAACCAGTGCGGGAACCAACACCTGAACCAGTGCGGGAACCAACACCTGAACCAGTGCGGGAACCAACACCTGAACCAGTGCGGGAACCAACACCTGAACCAATGCGGGAACCAACACCTGAACCAATGCGGGAACCAACACCTGAACCCATGCGGGAACCAACACCTGAACCCATGCGGGAACCAACACCTGAACCCATGCGGGAACCAACACCTGAACCCATGCGGGAACCAACACCTGAACCCATGCGGGAACCAACACCTGAACCCATGCGGGAACCAACACCAGAACCCATGCGGGAACCAACACCTGAACCTGTACGTGAACCAACACCAGAACCACAAGAACTTCATTCAGACCTACCACGAGAAACATCAGCTGAACCAACTGTAGAACTAGTCTACGAACCAGCCTCCAGTCCTCAGCTATCAGCCCAGATGGACCCTTTCAAATTTGAGGAATCAGCAAATTCTGGTACCTCAGCTCCTTGTCTGGGAACTACTGTAATGTCTCCTCCTTGCTCCCCTCAAAGCCCTGCTTCTCCTGTCAGAGAGCAACAGAATGCCTCCTCTCTGCTCGACATGCATGCCCAGTCTGATCTCTGGGAAAGGAACCAGGTCTCAGCTCCTTCTGATCTTACTTTCCAACCCCCAGTCAGTATGATGAACTTCCAGACAGAAGAGGAAAATGAAAATGAGTTTGAGGTAAAGGAGACACATGAAGAGGAGGAAGAGGAGGAGGAACATGAGGAAGAAGAGAAGGAAAGCCTCTTCATGCCTACCTCCACAGCTCCAGGGGCCTTTACCACAATGGCTCAACCACACTTTTTGGGTACATCACCCCTGGATGATTTCACCCCAAGAGACCTGATCTCCCCTCACGAAAAGGAGGAGGCAGTGGAAAAGGCTGATGAGGAGATCAATGAGGATGATGATGATGAGGAGGATGATGAAGATGAGGAACAGAGGAGACTAGGCCATCAGCCTTCATCTTTGATCACTGACATGAGCACGTCTCAGCCCTCTGAGGAGTTCCAGATCCGGTCTTCTGCCTATGGTGGCTCAGCAGGGTGGCACGGTGATGACTTACTGTCTGGGATGGACTCTGAGGACGTGAGCAGCTGCACCAGCAGCCGGCAGCAAGGAGTCTCTGACCTCAGCAGCACCCAGCACACCGCAATACTGGAGGGCACTCAGAGCTCAGACGCCTTGGTCGACTCTAGCCTTCGAGGTTCTGAGGGCGACGGTAATTTCATGGGTTCTCCCAACGTGGAAACCCTAGCTAATGAGGAAGAGGAGGATGAGGACGAAGAGGATGAGCGGGTGGACGATATGGACCTGAGTTCGGAGAGAGTAGAGGAGCATCACAAAGTGTTCCAGGAGCAGGAACATGATGAGGAAGAGGATGAGGACGTGGAGATGCACAGTGAAGGAGTGACAGAAAGTTGCGGGAATGTAGATGAAGACGACTTTAACGAGGAGGAGCGTTTAGACAACCTCAATCACTCTGCTCCTCCGCCTTGCGTCCCCCCTGCTTCTTCCTGGGGGCAGACCAACCCTTTCGCTGACACATGGGCTCAACCAGGCTCACTGCCAGCTGTCTCTTCCCCCAGCCCCATGTCTGACCATGGTGCTGCTGAATCTGAGACGCCCACCCAGTCTGCTGCCCAGCCCTGTTTGGACAGCAGTGCCCCTTCCTTCTCTCAGTATCAGTCAGAACAAGAGCCCCAGTACCATCACTCAGCTGACGAGGAAATGACGGGCTTGGCCCCTGAAGAGGCTCATACCCTGCTTGCTGCCCCAGCTGTGGGCGTGTGCGAGTCCAGCACTCTGAGTGGCACAGCTCTGGCTGCCCACAGCAGCAGTGAGACGAGCACACCAGAGGAACTCCGCGACTACGACAGCAGTTCTGGGGTTGAGTCCCGTTCTGACAAACAGCAAACACCAGTACCTGCTTCAGTCCAGCCCGACATGGATCAAGACCTGGGTATCCACTTGGAGAAAGGCGATGGAGAAGAGGAAGAGGCTGAGACGCTCCCTGCTGATGAGGTTCTGGGAACAGGACCCCCAACTGCCCCAGCATCTGCCCCTTCTTCCCCCTCCACATCGGGAGACGAGGCCAGCGATACAGAGGGTGAGATGCAGATCAATGACCCCGATGCACCAATGACGATGGATGAGAGTGCCGGGTTTGAAAGTCCTACTCCCACCTGTAGCCTTCCTGCTCTTGAGGAGGATGAGGAGGCAGGGGACACACCAGTGGGAGAGGGCGAGGAGGACGGAGGTGGGGCCACCCCGCAGTCAGCCAATTCTGTGGCATCTTACGGCTTTGACTGCACCACATCCAACTCCAATGCCCACTCCATGGCTGAGAGTTGCGGGAAGAGCCCAGGGATCTTCTCCCTGGAGAATGAGGAACAGCTTCCAGAGGAGGCCAAGGACCCCTCCCTCATCAAGGAACTGACCGTGCCATCAGCTGCTGCCGCTGCCCAGGCAGAGGATCTGCTGGGTAGACCTGTGGACCTGATGCCTCTGGGCCCCGTGGGAGACCACTGTCCCAGTTTGGATGACCACCACTACATGTTCGGGGGAAAGATTGCAGGAGAGCAGCTTGAGGACGTCGACCCCCTGGAGCCCAGTCACCATCTTGGGGCCCAGGAATCTGGGATCGCCAGCGACAGCCAGCCTCCGTACTACTCTACCATTTGTGATAAGACTGATAGTTTTCTGGCAGGTAACGTATAAGTCCCTCCTACTACCCCTGGAATGCACCTTTTCCCTGCAACCTTCCCCCTTTACCTGTTGTTTCTTTTCTCTCCGGTTGGGTTAGATGGCTTAGAAGAAAAAAAGGAGAGCAAGATTGTAGTAAAAGATTAAAAAAAAAAATGAACAAAGGAGATGGGGAAAAAAAGGACTGTAGCAATTTTTAAATGAAGCCTCTCTTTCATACTGTTATGGTCATGGTGGTGAGTGTCTGGCTTAAACTCCTTTATGTACCATTTTCTAGTAGAATGTTCTTTTTCAGTAACACTGCATATTCTGTAGCCCCTGATGGGGTATTGACTGATTGGTCCGAAGTGACTGAGCCTTTAAACCGAGAAAAAAAACAAAAAAAACAAACAAACAAAAAACCGACGGAATGAAATGGACTCATTGTGTATTTATCCTACTGTTTTTACCGAACAAATGTCAATGATTTTTGTTTTGTATTTGTTTATTCGTTGTTGTTTTTTTGTTTTTTTTTGTTCTGGTCCTCCCTACCATGTGTACACACACTCCACTGATCAACAGCACCATAGCATTAGTCGCATACTCCGTTGGTTTGTGTTCTGTTTTTCAAGACGTTTAGCTATCAAAATAAAGGCTAGGTATTAACAAGGCTCTTTTGCCCGTACAGATGTGTTGAGGTAGGTATGGGAGTATTAGATTGCAGTTGGTGATGTTTTTTACTGTGTGCTTCAGGCGGTTCTACGCTCTTTGCAGAAGTTGTTAAGGTATATAACGTGCAGTCACGTACAGTATGTGTTTCAGGCATTTGGTTATAAGTGGCTAAGCTTCAAGCCTCAGTTAGCTGATCATTTGTGTTCCAGACGAGACTAACAACTAGTTTTTATTTGTGATGAAACCCTGCATAATCCAACATCACACCACAGTTGGGCTTTATACTCGCTGAAACCTTTTCATAGTGGGCGTTTGGTTGACTATTTCAACAGTATATTGCATGTTTAACTAACAAAAAGACTACCCGGAATTTGAAACAATACTACACTAGACATGTTCATCAATGAATGGTTCACACTAGGTTTCAAAATTCCATTAAAACATCATTGCAAGGCATTTTGTTCCTGTTTCTTATTTTCCCTTCGGATCCAGCATGCCTGAACCTACTCGTCTTTGTGTGCCAGTTATTGTGTGTTTGTATATTTATTTGTGTTTATGCAACGATATTTCCCATGGAGTCTCCTGTTCTTTTACCATGGGAATAAGTGGTAAACAGGAAGTGATGCAACATTGTTCAATGGTGTTGTATCTAAAATGGAATTTCGGTCAAATCAGCAAAAGGTGATTCAGCTGGTGTCCCGGTGGTGTGTTATCCAGCATGCTTGTGCCTTCATGATACATTAGTCTAAAGATTCAACACTATCTGACCAACATGGCGTTCAGGATACGTCTTGGCAAGTGGTGCTCACTTAAGGTGCCCCGTGGAAGTGGTTGTAAACAAACTTAATCTTTGTTCACATTTGTAGTACCCTCCCAAAACAACATTTAAGTTGAAGTTAAGTTTTGTGCAAAAACTCTGGGGGGTACCTTTAACAGCACTATATAAATAGTAAATACATCCACATACCTTTCTTTTGGCTGTAAGGAACTTTTACACAAAAGTGCTTGGCACGCTCCCTCCAGTAGCTAAAAGAAAGTTCAACACATAAGAGGTTTCTTGAAGACATTTCAAGTCTCATGTCTGTGAAGGTGCTCAGTCATGCGGGCCATGGTATAACCACAAAACAAAGATGAAACAAGGTAGCTTGGAAGCTACCTTGCCCAAGTTGCTGTCTCCTTTCGGAACTGGTTGTGCTCCGGCAAAGATCTGCCAATGGACAGAAGAGTAACAGCAACCTAGTCATTCACGTCATCTCAGCACCGTGGAGTTGAATTTGTTTAAAACAAAATGGCTCTGATTTTTTGGAAGATCATACAGTTGAGTCCAAAACTATTTTTTATGCCCAATAATGAAATCTAAACAATGTGTTACCAGACTTATATTCTGATAACAGTTAACTCTGTCTAAAAACAAAGGCAGCTTCTTCAAGTCCAGCTGCCCTTGTTTCAGCTTGTTTTTTGGATTCAACTCTCATGGTCTCTTCAGTTCCACCTGTCTCACCAACATCACATTCAGTTCCAAAGTAGCCACTTGGATGCCTTTGTCCATGCCTTTGTTTTAGATACACCATGACCTGTATGAGTCTTCACAGACAAACACTTCCTTCTGGGTGAAACCTGCTCAGACCAGTGTCCGTCCACCTGAATGCTCTACTCGCACAGTCAACCCAAGCATAAACGTCCCATCTTTGTATGAGCCACCTGAATATGTCCAAAAGTTGACCCTCAAGAAGTCCAAACACCTTTCTTCCCTCCCTGTCATATTCTTCTGACTTGACATAAACACACTCTAGGTCAGGGGTGTCAAACATATGGTCTGCGGGCCAAAACCAGCCAACCAGAGGGTCCGGTCTGGTCTGTGGCATGAATTTGCAAAGTGCCAAAAATGACACAGAAGACATAGCAGATAATTGTGATACTAGTCTACCACCCTGAGATCAAATTGCGCTGTATGTGGCCTCTGAACTAAAATGAGTTTGACACCCCTGCTTTAGACCCTTTCATCAAAATCATTCAGTATCCATGAAACTATGCTAGGTTTTGTGTATCTGGACACCTTTGGTACCCTGTGTACCTTTTGGTGTACCTTTCATGACTCCCACATTTTAAAACATGCATTATCTTAGGACAGTTAATAACCTGTGACGTCTTTTTTTGTCTATGTGCATTTGTCTCTTCGACTACCTGTTGTCTGTACTGTGTATTGTATTCATGGCTGCTGTCTTGCATGGTAACCACTACCTACATGCGGAGGGATGACGCAGCACCTATGAGTTTGGTACTGTAGCTTACATTAAAGCAATCAAGGCTTACAGAGGAGACACTAAATACCTCATGATGTATTTCTGTTCCAGTATATACAGTTTCCTTACGTCATCGGTGTCCCTTTATTTTGGAAACCCCTTTGTTTTTGTTACTCCTTTGCCCTCTTGTCAAATCTCTCCACCTTCCCTGGCCCCTGTCGTACCACCCGTTCTGTTTGATGCATGCATCTCTAATGGATGCACCAAGTGATCTTGACTGTCTCACAGGAGACGAGAAGAGAGATGAAGCGGATGAAGATCACAAGTGGCAAACACGCTCGCAGGAAGACAACCAGAACCAGAACCACACGGCCACTGTGACCATAGCGAATGGCCACTACTTGGCGTTGGTCCCAGGCAACAGGAGGCCCATTGATCCGACTCTTGCGGCACATTTTGCCAAGATCGCTCCCCCTCCACCTTTGACTGAGACCAGCGCCGACAGTTGTGCTGGTGGAGAACAGCTGAGGAGGCTGGAGCAGCACCAGGAGAAGCTGAGGGAGATGCACCTAGAAAAGGAGAGGCAGAAGAGGCAGTGGCTGGAGGAAGAGCGGCTGAGGTTGGAGCAGCAGAAGCAGTTGGAGAAGCAGCGCAGGGAACTCCTCCAGCTGCAGCTACAACAGCAGCAGCAGGAGCACCGTCACCGGAGGCAGGTTCTGCAGTGGCAGCTGGAGTTGGAGCAGCAGTACCGTATGCAGCAGAAACAGATCCAGCAACAGCAGCAGCTGAGGAGGAGCCCAACTGGATTGATGCTGTCCCCATCCTCAGGACTCTGCACCATCTATGAAGCCATGGAAACCAGCGACGAAGAGGACGGGGCCAGAGGAGAGCACAACAGGAACAGACAGGCGGCTGGGAAGAGGATGCCATACTCCCAAGGTGCCTCACAGGATTTTCAGAGGCAGCCACGTCCAATGCCTCCCCAGGAACTCGAATGGAACAAGAAGGTGGACATGGTTCAGCAGCTCATCAACCAGTCCTTGATGCTGTCTGCTGATGGTAGCTGCCCCCCTCTCCTCCTCCTCCCTGTGGGGACAGGGGGAACCCTAAGCCCCCTGGAGAGCAGCATGTGGCCCACTTTGCTTCCACAGTTCAGTCCTCCCTCCGCTACAGTCACCTCCGTCAGCAGCTACTCCCCGGACAGCCGGGGCAGCTCCCCAAACGGAGACTGGACTGTGGTGGAGGTGGAGACCCAGCACTGAATACAACAAATCCACTGGTGGATGAGCGCATGTTCTGACATTTGCTCATTTAGTCCAGTGTTAGATGAGAAGATTGATACAACCATAGGAACATAAAGATAGCGGCTACTTAGCTTAGCTTAGCTTAGCTTAGCTTAGCACAAAGACTGGAAATGGGGGCACAATTAGCGTGGTCCTTTCCAGTGTGAACACAATGTCTACAGGCACACCAATGAACACATGGATAACACCCTTCTTCCCAAAACCCCCAGTCTGTCCTGATTGGTTGGCTCTAATGGCCTGACCAGGCTCCGCCCACACGTTTGAGCTGAGAAGGAAAATTCAATTCAGCATTTCATTGGGTGCGAAATAATCCACGCCTCTGGGTACAGGATGAGTCATCGTCATTTTTAAATAGTTTTCTTAGAAACTTCTCCAAAGAACTGTTAACAAAACCTACAGAAGAACTTATTTTGTCAATGATACCGCCAGATACCGGGCTACAGGCAGCATATAGCTCCAAACCTATCATCCCATAAACATAGAAACTGATTTCATTCATTCATCCTAAAAAAGAAACTGACTGTAAAGGCTCAGGCTTCCCCCTTTTTTCAGCTTGACTTTCTATGCTAAGCTAACTAGCTGCTACCCGTTGCTTCAGATTTGACATACTGTCGTTGGTATTGATCGATCTAATTCTGCACCAGAAAGTGGATTTCTAAAAATCTCAAACTATAAAGTTTATCATGCAGTAGACCTGATCTGAACGTCTGTCTCTATATATCATTTAAATGTGTATTTGTAATTTTATAAAAATGAAACACTGTTATCAGTAACCAGTCATACAGAAACTTAAACGATAAGACTGGGAATGACATAAATGTGTGATTTCAGTATTATTTCTGTAACCCAGACATGCATGAAACACACTGCATCCTCACATTAGAGGTTTAGAAACACTTGTCATGTGTTGTGTGATGCAGAGCTCCACTGTATGTGTATATATATATATCCTCTTTTGTATTCACCACAACTTGAGACCAAATTCTGGTCGTCCTCTCAGAATGAGGGACTGAGCTATGACAAATTGCACTTCTTTCTCCCTTTATTTATTGTGTCCCCCAAAGTATTTCTACAGGTAAGTTTCTGTTAATAGATGTATATGTTTCTGGACCCTTGTGTTGAATATATACCCCCATTACAACTGCCGGTTTCTGGCCAGCACACTGTGACTTCACTGCACAACCAGGTTTTCACGGACCTAATAGAGCCGTCAGTCACTGAGGACGAGAAGAAGGCCGCCCTTGTCCCCCCCGTCGGGGGGGGGCTGAGAGAGTGGCGGTTGTTGTCTTCCCTCTCGCATTCCACAGTTGTAGCCTCATTTCCTGGGTCTGCCGGTATTCAGGGAGTCTCCGAGGTTACAGATGATGTCATGGTGGGAGAGAAAGAAAGGAGGAGGTTGAGTCGAGACAATGCGCCGCTCTGGAAAGGCACCCGGCTGGCGCTGTGGAGATGTGAAGGTGGAGATTGGAGGGTGGCAGCCGAGCCCCGGCGTACTTAATGCATCTTTTGTCCTTAGAGTCTACAAACTTGTAAGCCATATCATATTTTTTGTGCAATATATCTGAAACATTTTTTATACTCAGGTTTTTTGGAGAATATATACTCATTTGCCAGTTAATACGCAAGTAAACATCCTTTCTAGTCCTGCACTAAATCGGTTTCACAACCATTACGGTCTTCTGCAATTTTGTTTAAAATGACTTAAGAGGTTTTGAATTGACTTTTCATTTCAGATGCTGTCGTTTGTAGTAGTTTGTATCGACTAATATTTTGACTACCCCATTTTAGTCTGTGTTACATTCAAGACATTTTAAAGGTACCACCTTTCTGATGCTGTAGGTGGATTCAGTGCAGGACCGATGCATTAGAATGCATTTATTTCCACTAGTGTACCTAATGTTTTGGTATTTGAGTTTAAATCATATCAATAAGTGATTTTTAAATGTGTTCAGTGAAGAGACAAAAGCACCTGTTTCCCTTCTTTGTGTCTGCACAAGGCAAGTGATGTCAGTCTGAGATCATAGAAATAAAGAGACAACACCGCCACCTGTTGGCCGCCTGAGCGAAACACTGACCCAATTTTTACAGAAGCTCCTTCGCAACAAATCCTCTACACTTGTGTTTTGTATATATTACTATAACAAACCTCTAATTTTGTGCACTGTAGCGGTTGGTAAAATGCACATTTTCTATGAGTCTGAAAAGTTGCAGGAATTTAAAATGAATACTTGCCAAATAAATACATTTGCTTGAAAGCAAAATATAGTTTTCTAAATGATTTATACTGCAGATAAAAGCAACGTGGCCATTAAGGTTTCTATATTAATGCTATATTATCATATCATAAAGATTTTATCACAACAATTAAAATAATAACAATAATGCATGCTTTTATGGATATATCTATGCATCTACTGTATATTGTTTTAATAAAGTCTCTAGTGCCTCGATTCCCTTTGTTTTTGTGCTCCTGTGCTATCAAATTTTATATTAATTTTGTGGAGTTGTGCCAGTGGTCAAAACAGTTCAAATATGTGAAAAAAATCACTGATTCCAGTGTTAAATAAAAATTGATTGACTGAACATTGGTGCATGTTGTGTTTTTAGTGCCTATGTCCGATTCCAGAAAACATTTCAGCAAATTTACTGAGTACAGGGAGTTTTAGAGCATGATAATGACAGATCAATGTCATTCCTTGTGATAGTTTGGTAACACAGCACAAAAAACAAACGTTTACTAGGAAAAGGAAAATCCAGTATTCAAATATTGCAAGACATCTGTTTCGGCAGGAATATTAATCCAACAAGAATCTTTTCTGTGGTTTTGGTGGTATGTCTTGCCTTGACATCAACATTAAACATAATAATATTTCCTACTTTCTCTCAGATAAAATATTACTTGCCCTGTTTCTAAAATTACAAATAAAACATTTGATGAAAATGAATTACTGAAGTTTTAAATTGGTGGTGTCCAACGTTTTTGGCTTGTGGTCTTTTAAAAAATGTGAAGCACAGAAAGATCTTTCCTCTAAAAAGACAACCAGGCCACGCCCCTTTGTAAAAGTCCTCCTCTCCTCTGATTGGTCTATTCGAAGTGCCCGAGTAGGCTCCGCCCCTGCCTGCTAGAGCTGAGAACAGCTGGAGAAAGAAAATTCAACAACGCCTTTGATTGACGTGAATACACGCCCCCTAGTGCAGCATGAGTGACCAGCACTAAAGAACTTAATACTGGGGCAGAGTTGAAATTTAGTCACATTAGGCACATTAAAACCCAACGTCGATTTTGATTCCATGTGCTTTTTTTCCAAGATTTGAAACTTTGAGATGCTCATTTAGACTTAGACAGACTTTATTCATCCACAAGGGAAATTTCTTAGTTACGTAGCTCAGCTGCACACTCTTGAGAAACACTAGTAAAAAGAAAAACAGATGAAAGAGGCCTTAATGGAGCCCTTTATTGTCAGATGAGGGAAATTAAGATTAATAAACATTAAACTGAATTTAATCCTAAATGACCTTTTAAAATCGTCTGGTTTCTGGACCAAATGAAAGTCTGTTTCATGCAGTGAAAAGAATGAATGAGAGTGTGCGAGTTTGTATATTTCCTGTTTGGGGGCATTTCTTTACTTGCATCTGTGGGAGAATTCAGCGATACAATGGTCATATTGTTGCTGCAGCCATCTTATGGAAAATTGCTCTCGGTGCAATAAGGCTTTCATTCATCCACCTGCAGCTGTAATGTGCAGAGCAGTCCGGCTGGGTTTGTTCTCTGTGATTTGCTGACAGCAGATAAACCATTTGACAGCAGAAAAAAACAAATGCAAGAGTTTGATTTGTTGGCTTCCTCACTGTCATGTTAAAATGTGATCAACAGGTCTCAGTTTGGAGCAGGAGTGCGCTCATCTGTCGCAGCGGTCTGCGCCTGAACACAGCTGCGTCAAGCTCCGCAAACAAACCCGGAAAAGAAGCACATATTTCAGAATAAAAGCTCATCGCTTCTTCTAAATACAACACATATGTGATGTGAAAAATATTCAAAGCTGATCAAAATAAAAATACTACCAGTTTTAAAAACATACAAATAAGATGTTATAAGGATTATATATAATATATAAAGTTAGCAAAGCTAGTGCTCCATTAATTCAATTTATTACATTATTAGTTGCTGCTGAGTTTTAAAATTACATTTTTAAAAGTTAGCTTCCCTTTAAGTAATTTAATAGTTCATTATTGTTCATTATTATTATACAGGGGATAGGATAGGCTGGATAGGCTCCAGCAGACCCCCGTGACAGGACTAAACAGGTTTAGAAAATGACTGAATTATTGCTTTGAATTAAAAATATACTTTTTAAATGTAATGTAATTTGTTGCTAGATTTACCTGGTTTCCATTAGTGTTAGCCTCACATTAGCTAGCTTCAGCCCAGCTGACTACACATGTAGTCAAGTCAGTTCCCCTTATTACATTTAATGTTTTGTTAGTCACTAGTTTGTTTTCATATTATGTTTATTTTACTTATTATAAACTATAATTTGCACTGTTAAAATGCATAAATATGTGTTTAATTTGTTTAGTTATTTTTACGTTTGTTCCAGTTTACTCTGAACATACATTTGTGACTGCTAACCATGAGCAGTTTGTTGATAATTAAAAATACTGGTAGCTTTGCTAGCATCATTTGCTTGCTAGGGTGAGCTAGCTGTAGCATTAGCTACCATCCATCCTCGTGCATGTGGGTTAGCAAAGTAAATTTCCATCGCACTGAGACTCGCTTCCTTGTTTACCCCGGCGAAGGACTAGAAGCAGCCCGTAATAGCCTGCCTTGCACCGGGACAACACTTTTTCGTGCAATTTTAGCCATGGCTGAAGATTTTGATGTCGAGGACGAGCTGCATTTCTTTGCTGAGCCGTATTTGTACTCAGTGCGAACCTTGCGCATGCGCGCTGGCAGCGGAAGAGCCCGGGACAACAACACTCGGAGCTAATGCTACAAACATGCTTGGAATGTGGACTTATTTAATTTTTTTCGGGACAATTACGCAATTTGGGGCTTCAGCACAAGACGGACATTACATACGAGCATCATGGAGGTATTTGGATGTTTTTTTGTGTGTGTTTTTTTACGAAGAGCTCTGGTGTCCCTTTACAACCGTTGCATTGAAATGCACTGCTACACCAAGACCCCCTGTAACTCAGAGAAGGGACGGAGGACTCTGAAACTTCTTCCAGCCCTTAGTCAACATGAGGGTGAGTAGAAAGAACATTTATTAAGAATATTGTATTGGTAGCTAACTAACCAGCAGGATTTCATTATCATTATTCATTTTTAATTATTATACCTGGTTCAACCTACACAGACAATAATATACCTCTGCATCAACTGAACAGTCCTACAACCAATCCTTTTTGGTGGTAAACAAATTCAACTCCACTCTTCTCAGATGATGAAGATGATAACTTTGTTGATATTCTTCTGTCCATCACCACATAAGTCCCACATAAGTCCCGCCTAAACATTAGATTATCCATGTAAATTCTTGCTAGAGCATAATCAGTTCTCAACAGAGACTCCAGATGACCTTTACACTGTAAAAAGTTTGTGGGCAGGGTTTTTTCCTTCTAAGAACAATTTGTGTTAGCTTTCCGACAATTAGCCTTTCAGCAATTAAAAAAAAAACTTGATTGAAAGAAAAAGAGTGATGTTGTCATGTGAATTTGATTAAATTAGACGGAGAATGTTGTCATGTGTATATCAAGCGCTAAGGGGAAGGTTTATTTTGAAGATCTAAACCCGGAAGTCGTATTCTGACTCCGTAATTCACCACATTTATCCCCTCCTCCCAGCAGCATCACTCACCGGCTCTCAGCTTTCCGCAGAGCCGAGCAGGAGTACACCGCCACGGGGGAAACATGGCCTCAGCTTCCTCCAGAAAGCGGAGCGGAGTGTTTTGGTAAATCCCGGCGGGTCTCGGGTCACCTCACCGGGTTTTTTTTTCTCCCCCACCTGACGATGAGAAAAAACCCAGGACAGGACACTGCGTGATGCAGACCAGAGTCCAAGAGTTGACATCCTGCAGCCTGGAGGTGATGGTCTCCACCTGCTCCACTGTTGTTGCACCGCGTTTTATCTTAGCTGCGTTTTCATCAAACTGCGCCTCGACTCGGACTATCACCCGTTTTTAATTCATCTGACAGGGCAGCCGTTTGCCTTTAGCCACCTGAGGACTTCAGCTCCAGTTTCTACAATGACCCGACTCCTGTGAAGTGGCATAAACACTAAAAGGAGTCTGCTATTCGGCCGCATCATGGCCAATAATAACGAGTTACACGTGAGTTTCTTACATTTTCCTTTACACTGTGGAAGCTGTTAATAGATTTCTTTACATTTTTAATAAGAGGATAGTTTGACTTGGTGAATTTGGTGGTAACATCCATGAAGTTTTGGCGCTGACTAGGACAAATAATCAGAATAAAAAAGCCCTCAATCAGACCAGACTGACCAGATCAGAAGTGGGTTTTAAATCAGATTTAGAGAGGTGATGTAAAGGCAAACATTAGCTCATAATAACCATGTAAACACTTACCCCACGTGGGGTAAGTATCAGGTGATAAGTTTCCAATAGGGATAACAACATGGAGGTAATAAAACAACCAGTTGTTCAAACAAGTGTTGTAAAAACAAGATGATCGAACCCGTAATCAATGTTGGAAACATGGCTCCAGCTTGGTCGTCTCCCTCTATTGATTAAATTAACTGTTGTCAATAAAGTTGAGGGAAAAACTTAACTCAGTGACTTCTAAATTATCTTTAGGAGTATGTAAACACACACATCTAATCCCACTGATTTAACAGTTGTTGCGTTAATCTGGTGGCATGCTCCTTTGAGGACCTCCCTCTTTAGAAATTTCATGAAGTGATCAACGCGCAATATATATATATATATATATATATATATATTACAGTTGGCATTTAATTGAGACAATTTCCTATTTGTGGCTCATCAGTTCCTCTCAGGTGGAGTCAGGTGAGTCATGAGTGTTGTGGTGTCAGTTCAGCACAGGACACAGTGGAGGTGAAATGTTAGAAATTAAAGGCCGAGTTCAGCTGCACTCTTGCCAGGAGCCAGAGCAGCACTCTGTGGTTACTAACCTCCACCATAAGGTTAAACGTCTGTAGAGATCATGTGTAGTTTATTTTGTTCTAAATATAAAATATTGGGACTGAAAAGGCTTCAAGATTGTGTGATTGATGTGAGACAGCAGGTTACAACCACAATCCGCTCATGTTTCCTGTTTTGACCTACACTGTGTTCGGTATCAAACACGTCATTCCTAAAGGAAGAAATAGTTAAAGTCACTGTGCAGTATTGTCCTCAGAAGTCAGCCTAGTCAAAGTGTTGACTCATTTGTTGTGAGTGACAACTCCTCTTTGACATTTAATAGTTTCCCTGAATGGGAACGTCCCCTCAGTGTTTCCTGGAAAGCTGCGTTGACCTATGTGGGTATGGCCAGCAACAACAGCAGCAGCTAAAGTGGGATACAGTGAATCATCACCTCCACAGGTTTGTCATGGAGGGAGGAAAAGTTTAAGCCTTAGGCTTAAAATAAAATGAAAGTGATAATTATGGAAGGTATTAATAGAGACTGGAGAAACCAGAGTTATTAATGTAACCACTGGTTCTGTGAGTTTACTTTTGGTGGCGGTCAGGTAGAATAAAAGTGAATATTCTGATAGGAATGTCCCAATCAAGCGTTTTTGATCCTGATTTAAATAATCAGGATCAAAAACACTGAGTATCAGCTGATCCGTGTCCCAATCCAATCCTAAATAAATAAAATTCCCTCCCTTGGAGATTCATAAAGGCTTTTCTTATTCTCCTAGATCACGAGTGAAGCTAAGAGGCCTGAAAGAGCTGCTATTTAGGAGTCTAGGAAGTTAGGAGGAGCTACTGTTAGCTGGGAAGCTAGGAAGCTAGGAGGAGCTATAGTTAGCTGGGAGGCTAGGAAGCTAGGAGGTGCTACTTTGAGTTGGGAGGCTAGGAAGTTGGAGGAGAGACTATTAAATGTTAGGCTAGGAAGCTAGAGTGAGTTGGGAGGCTAGGAAGTTAGGAGGTGCTACAATGAGTTAGAGAACCTGGAGGAGCTACTGTTAGTGGGGAGCCTAGGAAGCTAGGAGGAGCAACTATCAGCTGGGAGGCTTGAACGTTAAGAAGGGCTACTTTTGTTCACTATTGTGTGCCTGGGTGTATTTGAAACTTAGAAGAGCTACTAGTTGCTGGGGAGCTAGGAGGAGATGGGAGTTGTGAGGTTATGAAGCTAGGAGGAGCCACGATTAGTTGGTCTACAGTTGAGATGAAAGTGAGAACCTCTTGACCTTGTTCTTGCTCCGTTTCTTTTTCATTCACGGTGTTGCTAAACTGAACAGCCATTGCTGCCAACTCAAGGCTGGTCCAACACTGGGGGATACACCACAAAAAACTAGGGTAACAAAGTCTTACTAATGACGACAACGGCCTCGCACCACTTGGTGAACATGCAAGATTTTCATAAGCTGCTGTTCAATCCTTATTTTCCTGTACATAAAGGAACCACATTTGTTGCTGCGACAATTTAGTGTTGTACTGAATTAGCTTTTGGGGACGTTTTTAAAAGAAAGATTTAAATAGAAGGAGCAAGTTGGATGTTAGTAAGAGTTTTGAGTCTCGAGAAAGATGCAATCTCCAAAAATATGGAGCGCTGCAGTTCCCATAATAAGCTTTTATGGCCACCTGATTGAATTCATGACACCTCTGTAATTTCCTGAGCGGCAGTTTCTACCCGGCTTGATGAGTTCAGCCTCCTTCTGTGACAATGACGGAGGGCTCAGTCATCATGACCGCGGGCCAGCGGGCCGACAGACGGGGAAGGCTGGCTGATAGAGATCGAGGGAGGCCATGCTGGTAATGATGATAGGCTGATCCTGTCAGAGTGGACCAAGGCACGCTGATGATTGCGCTCGTTTAATCGCTGCTTTCTTCCTTTTATCTCTGCTCACTGATACTGATAGCAACACTTTTAATATTGGAGTTCACGACTGCGGAAATGACCCTCTGTCTTTTCCTCCCCACCTCCCGCCCTCTTTTAAAAACCCATTACGCCTAAATGCACAGAAAAACATCATCAGTGCAAAATGTTGCTTAACTACTAGAGCTTTTCTGCCGTCTCTATCTCGCTCATCAATTAGCAGCCTGTTTATCTCTTGGCCCACCCTCTCCTTCAAACGGCTGTACGGAAATGTAAATCAAGCCTCCTGCCGAGGATGCGAGCTCTGCGCTGGGCCGATAACATAACATACACTTTGAGGTAGCTCTAGACTCTGCGGCCGCCCTCTCATGAATTCTTTATTTCCGTTGGTTTCCTGTAGTTATTATCTGGAGGAGCAAGCACCAAGAGACGTAGCTCATTCTTCACTCAGTGACGGGGGCAGCAAATTACTTTTCCATTGATCAGACAAAAGAGTTGAAGCAACTCCTTTAATGGCATCTGAAGACTTCAAGAAGTCCTGATAACATAAATCCGCTTTTCAATACCTGTGGTCACACCTGACATTAAAGTGCATTGAACCACCACTCAAGATCTGATCTCCGTTCTGAGCTCTGTATGTGAAGAAACACTGGAGTTTCGGTGCCCCATTCACTCCCACTATAATGGATATATACGCGGCGCTCTGCTGGATCTAAATATCTTCCGAACGACTCCAAATGACACCAGAGTTTTATGGGTGATCGTATTTTATGCCTGGAAGAAGGTCAAGGTTGTAAAAAACAGTAACGATTTTATCTTTTCTGGCTTTCTTTCAAATAGCAGTTGTTTCTGAAAGAAAACTCAGCTGAGGAAAAAGCACTGTATGTGATATCTGTTCATAATGAGAGTCTTTTAAAATATTTTGTCGTTTGAGCTAAATAATAAATTAATCTAAACACAAATGAACAAATGCGTCGCTAAATAACGTATCAGCCTGTGCTTAATTATTGATGCAACCGCTGTATGAGGAGTCATGTAGGGTTAAGTCAATATTTTCTCAGTAATTATACTTAACTTTATTACTGGAGATTTTTCAATCAGTGGTTCAAACGGCACAGTTACAGTGCATAAGAAAGTTTTTCAGGGTGGACATGGACAAATAAACAGTAACACATGTGATTGTCAATGAGTGAGAAAGACTTCACAGCTTGTTCCAAAATACGCGTCATCTCCCCAAGTCATGACACATGCAACAAGCAGCTGTTGTTCTAACGCAGCGGAAGCAGCCATACAACTCGGATTGGATCTGAAATGCTGGCTGGGGACACATGTTGGAGAGGGATTTTTGTGACTTGTGATAAAGAAAGGTCTTAAGCTGACCAATTGTGTTCAGGTCACTCAGGAAACATGCTAATACCACGTCTGAACTGGGCCACAGAAGAGCTAATAACTGAGATCTGTTGGTGGGCTCACATGCGTTATAGTGCAGACTGATGTCTTGGAACACATTCACAATAATGCCTCCAGCTGTCACTGCTATGGATAACAGGATTAGGAGACTGTGGACTTCATTCTGTCTCTGACCTCCTAGGAGGGTAGCATTAGGGCCCTCAGTCACCAACACAGGATGAAACACAGCAGGACATGCAACCCCCTCTAACATCCAGTTGCTCCAACCTCAATCCAGGATTACACAGTGTATGCAGATAGAAATCTGTCTAACAGACACTCCTGTAGACAAGCTCATGACTGCTGCATATCAGCTTTGATGCACTGATGGGACACCTTAATGGATCAACAAGACCAGTGGGTGTGTACAGCACTAAGATCGCTCTTTAGGGTGCAGTATCAATTAGTGCCAGGGAGAAATATTATTAACGCCACCGTAGAAAACCAAAAGAATGTCAAATATCCTTTCCAGTTTGGATCCGTGTCTTTCTGTGCTTCAGTCTAAAGCCTGCCCCTCCTGACCATTTACATTCAGCTGACCGGTCAAAACACCAGCTGTTGTGTCTCTATGCCAGTCACCCACCAGCTTTTCAGGAGATTAGTTATCACTGATACCAAACCAGGAGATAGAAAGGGTAAAGAAAGACTAAAAGGACGCCAAATGATCTGGTTGTGCTGGTGTGTTCAGCTTTGTTTTGCCCGTTTTCTAATCTTAGAGCTTTAAGGGATTGGGCATTTACATGATGAAAGAATGTGTTGCTAACAAAGACGAGTCGGAACAAAAATGGCATTTACCAAGAAGCACGTTATGAATTACACGTGGAAAAACTGTCTAACTGTTATTAGGAAGTTCACCAAGTAGGGAAGCCATCTAAAAGGCATGTGTTTGGTTGCTAAAGTTGTTTTGTAATGCCAGCAGAGGAAACTGAGGTTCAGATTGTGAAACAGCTTACACTGTGGTTTTTGATCTGCGTTTGTCACTCGGGAAACATTTGCAAAGGTTCAAGAGAAATGGATGTCAATGGGTATTTTGATTCAGTGCCCTGCAGTAAGTAATTAAAGTTATAGTTTGGGACTTTTAAACATAAATGAACGTCTGCTACATTCAAGCCCTCGTTGAACTAGTTGACACATTGCTGTACGCAGCATCGATTCGGTTTGTCAAAATTACGTGCTCCAGGTTTGTGATTGTTCATAAACTTGCTGGAAATTTGGATTTCAGAAATAATCCAAATGAAAAATCCGTTTGCAGTGAATGTGACCTCTGGCCCCATTCATCCAACGGTTCATCTTTTAAAGACACAACTGATAAACTGCTTGCTTGTGTTGGTTTGTGGTTCACACGTCTTCTCACTGCGATGGAGTTAAATTGCTGCGTTCACACAAACACAAACAAACTGACCTTAGGGACCGACCTAGCCTTAGCCCTAACCCTGGGGGAAAACTCTGCTGGTTTCAAAACAAGCAAACTACAAGTGAACGTAGCCTGAACAAAACAGCTGCAGGTGCAGCAACATTCCTACGCTGTTGCAGGATTAGCAATGTAATTTACGCCAATCAGTAATTTTTGTTTTACATAGCTGAAGGGGGCAACAACTGTAGCAACTGTAGCAGATAAGGGTATGGTAGAGCCTATGGCGGAGAAACCAAAGTTACTAATGTAATTACGGGTTCTTTGAGTGAGCTGGAGGAAAAGTAAAGTTTGTGATACGGTCTTGATCAAATTTCATTTATTTTCTCAGCTGCTGTTTCTTAAAAAAAAACTTAGACTTAGAAAACTTAAACTGCTTTTACAAGTTGCACTTGTAGCTGAGTAATACCTGATATAGTAGGTCAGTCCAGCTTTAGGCGGAAACTGAGCTGGAGGGAAAGAAACCGCTGTTTGACCTGATTGTGGTTACACCTGAGGCACTGAGACGAGCCCCCGCCGCCGTGCAGAGGTCATGTGATAGCCTGATGTTGTGGGGTGGTGTTCGGTTTAAGGGGAGCTCACAGCTGCGCACCGTACGATAATGCCGCTCTCAACAGTGGACTGCCTGTTCGGTCAGCCCGGAGGAAAAAAGTGAGACAGGCGGGGAAGAAAAACGTCCGTCTGTGGTGGTGGCAGTAGTAGGAGTAGTAGCAGGGTAGCCGACAACAAGTCTCCCCTTCATAACGTAACCTAAACTGCAGCTATTGTTGTTATTAAAGTCTCTGAGGCTGATTTGCTGGAACAGTGCGATAATGAGGAACAAACAGCAGTCAGGTGCCATTGTTAGCAGGTTTTTTTTTCGCCCACCATCAACAATGCACAGGATATGATGAGAGTTGTAACTGGAGGAGTATAAATAGTGTTTAATGAATAGCATGCTGCGTCCAGAGAGAGTAGAGTGAGCAAGAGAAAGTTCTGAAGAGATTTATGGATGATAATTTTGGTTCTGAGGTAGTGGACTGATTTGACAGTCTGTGACCTTTATGATCCTTGTCTATGAAGACTGTCAGTCATCCTCGTCCATAGTATGTCCAGCAACAAAAGGCAGGAACAAGGGGAACTACACTCGTAGAGCTTCTTGAAGAACATTTCACCATGTCTTGACATCATATGTCAATTGACCTTTGGCTAAGCCACACCCTAGAATGTAGATTGACCAATCACAACGCAGCCAAGAGAGCTCCTCCCACAATTGTCTGACACTTTTTCACAGCGCTCCATTGACTTTAACGCAGGCGTCTCATATTTAGCCTAGGGTAGGGTAAAGCCCAATGATGAGCTAACCAGAACATCACATTACAGCTTAAGTTGGATAGTTGTTGATACGCTAGCACACGCTGAAGAAATACAACGTTATACGTGCGTAACGTTAGTCCGTTTGCTTCGTAATAACGATTATAGAAGTGAATAGAGACGTACCCAGCTTTGCATGAACAGTTTTGCTCCTTGATATTGACAGTCCCAGCCTCCGTCTCGATTGGCTGTGACCAGTATGCTTTTGCCTCTATTTGGATGCCTTGTTGTTCGTTGCCTTTTACTTGAATATAACCTTCGAACGCATATTGCAGCCCCTTTTGCCTACTTCTATCGGACACTTTATTTGCTGCTTTATAAAAGTTTGACAAAAGTTCAGCAGGAAGAGCTGTCACAGCATAAGCCATGTTGATACCCAAGCCTTATAGATAACCAGAAAGCCAAAGCCCAGAAGAGAATGTCGGACGTAGCAACAGTAACTAAGGGGGGCGGGGCTTAGCCAAAGGTCAATTGCTGCCATTGGTTGTGTTTCCTCAAAGTTGAGGTTGAGCTGTGTGCTATCAACCTCTAAGTTTTTTAACCGATCACTTTCTACAACTCGCTGAATTTCATAAACATTTCATGGTCTCTTGTCCCGCGCGTGCGCCGCTTTACTAAAAACAAACCCACCAGAAACCGTCCCACAGACCAGGGTTGTCTCCCAAAAACAAGCCACACTTTTTCCCCAACGTGACGTTCTCCTCCATTACTGTGTTTATTTTAAGGTAAACTCATAAATTCTGTCCCTCTGCTCAAAATACTTGTCCAGAACACAAAATGTGCATTAATCCACAACTACAACCCCCCCGACAAATGTATTATTAACTGTTTCCGTGCCGTTTTTAGGCTTTTTAATAATTAACTTGCGCCTCAGTGCAAACTATGAAAAAGAGAAAAAAAACCTGGTTATGTGCGGATGAGCTGCTGCTTTCTTACTAATAAGGGTTTTATTAGCCATTATACTGCAATTAAGATAGGACCGATCCATACACATTTGTGCTGTGTGTTTCCTCTTCATGTGAGTGCCATGCTGTCATAATCAACAGCATCAGTACAGAGGGATCATCCTTTAAATGATGGAATGCACTTTTTATCCCTCTCAGACCTTTTGCCATAATCATTTTTAATCTTCCTTGTCCATTACCATCATGCCCCATGCTCCACCATTTCATTACACTGCGGTGCTCTCTCCGCCTCCCTGTGTCCCCTCCTCGCTGCTGTCTTGTTGCCGTATTGCGGCGAGGAGTTCCAGGGGTGAGAGGCTGTGGGATGACATCTTAATAACCGCAGATTTAAGCGCCTTTTTGTGGTTTGCCGGTCAAATCTCCTGTGGACATCCGAGCATGATTTACGCAACATCCGAGTTTGGATTCGTCCCAGGGAGCCGGGGACGTAGTAAAGGATCAAGCCCTGTAGCAGTTGTAGCTCATTCATGTTTTAGGCTGTCAGGGAGATTTTAGGACTTAGATATGGAACATCCGTGAGGGAACTCGGCGTTGAATCTCCTTTAATCCGTCTGCTGCCAAGTTACTTCCTGTTACTTGGTGTTACTGTACTTGTGAAGATGTAAGCAAATCTCCTAATCTGAGGCCACCTCTAACCCTTACTGTCTCCCAGAACGACAACCTCAAACATGTTTACATCCTGGTCTAAAAATGGTTTTGGCCTCTAAACCAACAACTGTATTTTTTATTTATTTATTGCTTGTTCAGCTGAATTGTTTAAATTATTATTTGGAGCCTGGTTGACGTCACCTCTCTCCCGTAGCTCCACTCACTCTCCACCTCTTTGATCATTTCTCAGTCAGCCACTGCCAAGATGGCGTCAACGGGGGGAGCCCACACTGAGCTTCAAAACCACTTCACAGGAATCACATGGGTGCTGACACAGAGGGTTTGTCCATCTTTATTTCATAGACTGTAGAAAAAAGTGGAAGCAGTGACAGATCCTCAAAAATGAAGCCAAAGCATGTGGAGCTCCCCCTGGTGGCTGGCTGTCTTATAGGTCATAAGCTCCACCCCCTCCATGTTAGTAGATGGGAATTAAATAAACCACTGAAATACTCTTTTTCCAAAGACAGTTTCTCTCATTTTAGGTAGTTAATATTATGCTGACGTATGTTTAAGAGTCTGATAGACATCTGTGATTGACAGTTGCAACTGCCACATAGGAATGTGAGAGTAAAAATAACGGTTAGCATGTTTTAAACTTACAAAATAAACTGCGCTAACCTGCGCAGCTTTTCAAGTAAGTTACAACTTTTGTTTTGCGAGGTTGTTAGCGAATTAGTGTAACTAGCTATCAGTAGTTAGTATTTGCAAAGTCTGAATCCAAGATGGTGCTTGGTTAAAAAAATAAATAATAATAAGTACAGTGTATAATCCTCTCGGACAGGACTTTATAGACTCTGGCTCCAAACTTGCAAGATGGCGCTGCCCGCATTACCAGTATTCTAACCTCAGTTCCAACGGAAGGAAGTGTGGACGTGTCATCCATGTTTTTTTACACTCTGTACTTCATATTGAGACAACGCTTGTTTTCTGCGATCTATAAATATCTTCCCTGAGTTGGCAGCAGAAAAATCTAAATGAGTGCCGACGTGTGCAGATCTGTCCAGAGCTCAGCACACAATGATCCCTCCACATTCAACAATTACCAACTTTTTATTGCTGCCCTCTCCATTCAGGTTTCAGCTCAGACTACCAGGATTATGTTAGCGTATTAGCTCACTTGTGACCTTCCATAGTTTTCATCTTGCACGTTTATTTAATAGATTTACATGTTCTTGCCAAATCTGGAAAACCCCTGAGCAAGACTGTGGTTGAACCCCCACTGACTGTAAAGCCATGAAGTGCCTGATGAGTTCTCCTCTAACTAACACCCTTATAGGGGTTGACTGTTGTAGGCCAACAACTTTGTTTGCTGCCGTTTTACATGCAGTTGGTGCTCATTGGTGCATTCAGAGAAATGTGGGCTATGTCTGTTGGATTTACGTCTAAATATCTTCTAACCTGGTCACTGCCTGCACATTTGAGCCTGAACAGACTTCATTGAGAAGACCAATTTTTCATTTTGTCCAATTTAAGATTGTTTCACACTCATCCCGGCTGTCTTGTTTGTATTTTCTTAAGCCTCTGTTACATGCTTGACACGGGCAGATTAAGTGTGTGGACTGTAGAGCTTTTCTCATCGGGGGTTTATGCCGTTTTATTCCTCAAAAGCCTGAACAGAGCGCCTGTTTGTTGTAGGAGCGTTCACAAAGGACAAAGCCGGGAGCGCAAACACATAAAGCATTTGCTGAAGTCTCTTGAGAAGATAGACTCTTTCACAAAGATGGCATTCATGCTGACGTTCTCCTCCCCAGCTGTGGAGCGGACATTGCTGCGGACAGATGTGCGCTCAAGCACACACAAGACGCCCTTTCTCACCTAAACCTCGGCACAGTTTGCGCAGGCTGGGAGAATCGTCCTCACGGAGAACTTGTAGAACAGCGGGCATACGTACATGCGTGCGGCCGTTCTGCACTTTGTAAAACAGCAAAAAGGGTGATTTGGTAACAGTGTTTCCCTGGAATATGAGGGATTTTAGGGATTAACAGGCAGCACACACACAGTCCAAGGTACGCTCTGTAAGCTGTTAACTCGTTCATAGAGGACTAGAGTTGAAATCATCGCTTAGACTTGAACAGCTGGCAATTTGTCCCGAGTAAAAGCTGCACAGATGGAGGATTTCACTTTGATGAAGTTTGTGGTTGCGTATTTGAAATTGAGCTCTGAGATCCTTTTGCTTTGGGCCTACACTTCCCATAATGCTACAGTGCTTAATGTCATTTCCCATTGCTGCCTCTTTGCACGGTAACACCATAAATAACTGGTACTTTTATGGCTTCTTCAGATTGTCTTTTGGGGTTTTCCAAGTTTGGTTTTAGACTGTAAAATAAAAATAGGTAAATAAAGTTAGCAAACGTGCTTAACAAGTCAATTTACTTTCCGTTCTTTATTATATTTTAAAGAAGAAAGCAGTTAGTCCTGTGTGATAAACCCCTGAAGGATCTTAGCCCGTGGGAAATGTTCCCGCGATGCATTCATGGCTCTGCACTCAGTTAAATATTTATTCAAACATAATTTATTTGCTTTCTTGAAGAGAGTTAAATGAGACGACTGTTACCACTGTTGTTTTTGGTTGCAGCTGCAAACTTAGCTTAGCATCAAGACTGGAAACAAGAGGATGCAGCTAATCTTGTTATACTTGTAGGGTTACTAAATCTGCACTTAAGCACATGTAAAGATAAAAAAATCTTAAAGGTATCTGGCAATCTGGAAGAATATTAATCTAGTTTCAAGTCAATAATCTGAAAAACTTCTCTGCTGAAAATCCAAGGAGAGGTTCTTTGGTACGTTTTAAGTAGAGATTTAAAGGAGATCACTCAGACATGTGAATAGTATCAAATGTGGCATCAGACTCCAAACAAGAAAACAAACCAGTCACTCCAGATGTCAAACTGCAGCTTTAAAATGAACTATTCCACTCAGCAGAAGTAGTAAAAGTCCAGTGTTTCTGTCTGCTCGCTGAGTGCAACGGCGTCCTGATGTTAACTCTGCCGGCGGACTTCCCTCTGATCTGTGTTGACATAATGAGAGGCAACATTTCCTCCTGTTAGTACTCTCAACATCCAGCTGACATCGCCTTACAACGCTGTTATCGACCAGTTACACTACATTAGGCCCGTGTCTTTGCGTGCGTGCTCTGACCGTATTACTCCTGTTTTTCATTTGAGACGGAGTGCTTTATTTCATCTCCAGGGTCGACGAGTGTGTATATATATGAGATTAATTACGATTCACTGTTCACCCCCACCTCTCCCTTCTCCAAACAAATCTCCCCCCTTCCCCTTTTTACCCCAGATCCCTGAATGAAGCTGTGTGCAGACATCAGGGTGTGAGGAGAATTTAAAGTTTGGGTCCTTGCTCAAAATTGGTCGCTACTCCAAAGTGCATGGAGGATGCAAAGAAATATGGAGTGATTAAAAAAAAAAAATTAGTTTGGTTAATACTGCGCTCTGCTCTGCCTCCGCCGCTGTACAGTCAACAGATTTTTTTCCACTGAACTTAAGTTGGCGTGTTGTTTAAGCTAGCTGGTCAATTACATTCAATTTAAACAATTTAACTCACTGAAAAAAACTGCAAAGATCCCTCAGATCCTTAAGGTCCATTGTCTACTTTATGGCACAGCTTCTCATTTTGTAGGTTTCAAAGAGATAAATAGTTATTTGTATAAATAGTTATCTTTACGTTACTGACAATAGCGACTGTCAATCACCATGATGTCACATCCTGTTTCCTGTAGTGTCAAATAACGAACTAAAGCAAAACTTGAACATACGTCTTTATATTAATAACATAAAATGAGAGAAAGCATCTTTGGAAACATTTTTATTTGAGTTACTGTGTTTTATTTTGTCCCATCCATCGCACCTCCCATGGAGGAGGTGCGACTTCAGACCTATACTGCAGCCTGCCACCAGGGGGAGCTCTACTTTTATTGGCTTCATTTTTGAGGAGCTGTCACCGCTTCCACCTTTTTCCACAGTCTGTGATATAAAGATGGTCAAACCCTCTGTGACAGCACCCATATGATTCCTGTGATTCCAAAAGTGGTTTTGAAGCTCAGTCTCCAAATGCGTTGGGTTCATTTTTGAGGAGCTGTCATGGCATCCACTTTTTATACCAGCTATGGTCAGGGTAACATAGTGCAAACAACATTTAGGGCCTGTCCACACGTAGACACTTTTTGGTTTAAATGCAGATGTTTTGGACGATCGTCCACATGAATCCTGTAAACACATTGCCCTAAAACGCACTTTTCTGAAACCTGGTCTCAGGGTGAAAGAATTCGCAAACGCAGCTCTTGCTTTTTTGTGTGGACGGCGTGCGTTTTGATAATGTCATCACCAGCATCGCCACACCCCTCGAGCAGCCTTCCACCTCTTATATCCCGCGAGACGTCTCCTAACAACATCAACAACAATGGTGGACTACATGCTCGTGTTCCTGCTGGAGAAGATATTGAGCCTATTATGGTTACTAGGGCTAAATATAATTTCTTCTTGAGTTTTGTTTCTTCTAAAGCCGATTTGTAAACGGCGCTCAAGCTTTGCGCGCATGCTCTCCCTCTTCCTCTCCATTTTTGATGAATTTCTGAAACTGAAACAGCGCCACCTATAGGCCTGGAATATAGCGTTTTGAGTCGTGTTGAGACGGATCCGTGTGGATGCAGATATTCTTGAAACAATGCCAGGGAAAACGGAGGGGGAAAAGATCGTTTTCGTATGTGTGGACGAGGCCTTAAACCATCCGCTTGTCTGTCTGTGTCTGTCTCCTTAGCAACACGTTCTAGTTGCTCCACTAGAGAGAGATCCCGAGGCGTTCCCTCCAGTGAGCTCTGAATCTGCCCTGGGGTTTCCTTCCAGCGCCGAGGAGGCATTATCACCACATGCTCTGACCACCTCTACCTGCCCCTTTAGGCCATGTTCAGACCTCACGTTAACTCCGGTCCTGGGCGACCTGTGGTCACGACAACAAAACTGATGAACCACAGTCTTCTACTCCTGATGTTGCCACTCACTTTTCCTCAATCATCGCCCACATGTTCAGCTCGTCCCTTTAACTTTCAAACCAAACATCCACTCACACCGAAGCTCACATCACAGCCTCGTGTTAAACCACATCTTTCTGATAATAAACACATTTTCACCGCCAGTAGCTTCCTGGAAATCCCCCCCCGAAAAAAAATGTGTCCGTGCAGTACCTCGTCTGGGGAACATCTATTAAATGATTATCATCCATAATGTGATCATTACAATCAGGCTGAAAGTCCGCTCCCAAGCCCCATCGTTGTTATTGAATTGCAGGTGAATGAAATTTCCCTTCATCTCCTCAAACAAGAAGGACTTAATCTCTATTTTTAGATGCGGGCGAGTGAAAAAATGACTAAACCTGGCGGGCCATTAAGACTTAATCAAACCGATGGCTTTCTATCTGGCGAACCAGAAATGTGTGAACTGATGGGCAATAAGATTGAAATAAAACTGTAACGGTGTAAAGAGAGGACGACATAGGCAGGAAAAAATGGGAGCGTCTAACAGTCATGAAGTTGTTTTGTTTGGTTTGAGTATAATTTATGATACGCGACGTAGAGTGAGGGGACGTATCTAAACCTCAGGCTGATTATTTTACAGTTTTTGCATGTTTAACCCTAAGCAGGTGAACTGGGTATGGCTGTAACTTTAAGAGCTAAACATGTAGAGTGATGTGATCTTAGTTCCTGATACTGTGGTCAGTACAGTTTTAGCTTCGGCATCTATTTCACACACAATGAGAGACGCAGTTTATCGCTGACTACAGGCCCCACAGCAGTCTTTGCTCGAGTTTCTAGATTTATTATTTTTTTCGTTTTCTTCGCTGCGGACTTGATAAAAAACACAAAACGATGACAGCTCCGCCGTATCTGGGAAGGTGAGAGACAGCATGGATGGATGGGGGCTGCTATCTCTGCAGCCGCCGGTCCACATTGCAGAGCAAGCAGTGAGAGCCTCAACCGCTCGGTAAGGAGATATTTCAATACCTGCTCACAGATACGGCCCACGGAGCGTCTAACGTCTGATCAGATTCATTCGGAGTGTGATTTTCAAACGTGTTGGCTCAACTTCGCCTTATTTCACTTCCTTTTATCGTTTCCCTCTATCTGTTTACTTTCACGCCGGGCATATCATATTGTGGTGGCACAGATACAGATTGCGATCCACAAGGGGACCATCTGCCGCACGGCGAGAGCTCGGGAGGTCAGTGACCCTACGCTGCCGAGTGTCTGAGTCAGATAAACTCATGACCTGCTTGTCTATCACTGACAGGAAGAGGACAGAATTCGGAGAGACGTGAGGCAGCCTGTAGACGTCAGGAACGGCAGGAGGGATGTCTGATCTCTGCTCGTTCATGTCTCGGAAGTGACGCTCGGCTTTGTGCATTTATTGTCCGCTTAGAGAAGCAATATCAAGACTTTATGCTTTGATTTAAACATCAGGCACCTTTCAGTAGAGAGTCTATGTAATGCTTTGTAATGGGAATTATGCCAGAGTGCCCTTTGACCACTTCTTTATCCTCTTAATCTTGCAGTTTTTCTGCATAGGTTGCACGCGAACAGTGCTGCATATGCATTAAAGGTGTCCTGTATTGAACGCCCATGTGCACAAACGCATCCGAAAATCCAAGTAGCTGGTCTGATAGTCGATTTTGCCGTGACCACATTCTGTCACGACAGCCTGTCTCTCAGCTTTGGTAGCAGGAAGCAGAGTGACTGCGAGCTCTCTCACTTACAAAACCACCCCGCTGTACAAAGTGCATGACGCCTCGGTCTGTATCTGGCAAAGAGCAGAACAGGAAGCAGCGAGGTGGGGCCGAGCCCGTGCTGTTCACTCTTCCTCTCCTCCGCCTCGTTCACTCGCTCCAGATTTAGACTGGCTTCTGATTCCTGGCGGGAAGGACATCCTGGATTTTGAGGAGGCAGGAGTAGCAGTCGGTTGTTTGGCACTGCTGTGAGTGTGATAAGTGTGTGTGGTGAGGGACAGCAGGGGAGGGAGGGGCCCTGGGAGCGAAGCAAGAGTAAGGCCAAAGATGGCCAGTGAGGATGCACTGGAGGACCTGCCGGGGGATCAACTGGTTGAATCCCCGGTTCCCACCGAGCAGATTGACACTGATTCTTCGGTAGGCATCAGCGGCCCTCTCGCCGCTTTCTTTCCATCCATTACTACGGCCCCTCTCTCTCGTCTGTCAACTTCCTCGTTCACTTCCTGTAAAAACATCTCCTATATGACAGCGAATCACTTTTGAGTTTTAATTCCTGCCGGCTCTTGTGATTTCGCCGTCTTACACCTCGCTGCAGACGGTCTTTGTTGTAAAACGCCAGGGATTGAGCTGTATTGTGTTGAACACAAGTGCGTCAGAGCACAAACTCTGCCTTCCTGTCGTTCACAGTTTGCTGCTGCCTCTGCTCTCTCTTCTTTTAAAAAATGGCTGCTGTGACTTTTGAGGCCTGCAACACCCAAGAACAATCTCCAGCGCATATACACGTCCCAAACACTGACGTCGGCGCTCGTGGTCCTCGCTAAAACGACGCATTAGAGCCGCGCCGTGACCTCGTTCCACGGCCAGTTTGTGAAAACGCGCTCAGTGACATTGCTTTTTGAAGTTTGGAGCTGACGTAACATCGCATTAAAGCAAAAAATAAAAGCTTCGGCCTGTGCCATGTGCTTCTGTTGGCCGCTTGGACTCGGCCTGACTTTGTTGTGGTGCATTGTGTTGCAGATGGATTATGGTTTTAATGAGAACAGAGCTGTGGGCCCGGCTTGCATGTAGCTGGATGGACGTAGAGACCTAAGAAGTTGTAATCAGATCTGCTAAGCTGGACGGCTGGCTGCACAGTGTGGCGAAAGGCCCCCTTTAGCCGAGGGAATATAATGTCACAACAGTAAATTAATGAGTTTCCAGCTTTGGCGCATTTTCAGCGTAGATCATGTCGTCTAAAATCGAAACTTATACAGGAGTAAGGATTGTGAACGTGATGAACAGCAGCCGTTTATAAAGCTTTTAATGTTCAGTAAAGATTGACCTATCTGCAGTACGTTAGTAAGCTGTTTACATTATTTTCTCCTTTCTCTCTTACATCAGGATGGTTTCTCGCGACCAAAAATGATTTCCGTGTCAATATTTTTGTGGTTTATTCATTCACATAACACGTTTTTGTTCTTCTCATATTTCCCATAAAGAAATCAAAACAAAAGGACAGAAATTGTTCATGTTTCTGCTTCCCCATGACGGCTGAACTTTTGACATTTGTGTGTCACCACGGTGCACTACTGACTGGCCCACAAACCTTTATACAACGTACTTTAACCGATTATAATTTTGTTCCCTTTACAACAAAAGACTCGCCATCAAGTCCGCTTTTCTTTTGTAAAGCCCGCTAGCTTAGCATGCTACAATACAACCGATTTCCCCTCGGCGCTTAGTTGAGTCTTTTGTGCTGAATCAGCATCTGCATAAAGGAGCAGGTGGAGCTACCGCCAGCTGTCGCCATGTCATGAATTCAGTTTGAATCACAGCTCACTGAATCAAACAAGTCGTAGCGCCTATCACAAACACAGCTGTTGATGGTGTTTGCTCTGCAGCTAGCTCTTGTACTCAAATCATGTTTTCACTTCACACCAGATTACACTTTTAAAAGCTACTTGTAGGTGGAAACTGAAACTTCATGCCTCTCTGTAGGTGTGAGAATCATGAAAGGCCCAACGATACGTTGTCGTGATATGATATTTTTGCGATAACATTTACTCGTTTTCAGCGCTAACTAACACCTCCAAAGGAAAACTTCGCCTGCGTGCTGCTGTATTTCCCAAATCATTGTTTTATTTTTATATGGTACTCAATATGCAAGTTCCACGTATGTGCGTATATCGTGTTTCTATGTCGTCTGGTTTTATCAAGAAGGCATTGTTTGTTTGGATGGTAGTCCACTAGATGGAGCTGTTGAGTCGTATCAAGTGGTTTCCGCGAGTTCAACATTCAGCATTTTATACGTCTGAGGAAAATGGCGATATGCCCATTGGCCATAAATTTTTTACGTTTCCTCCATTAATTTACCAAGTTGCTAACATGCTAAACTGTTAGCCACGGTGGCTTCTAGACACGAGCGGTTGCCTAGCAGCCGCGTTCACATGGTTTTTATGGCTAATGTTACCAAGTGAAAGTACTTTCTGACCTCACCGGATAAAACTTGTTTTTTAAAACAATACTTGCCGTCCATGTTGTTACAAACGCTAATGAATGGGGAGCTGTTACTTAAAGCTTCATGCTCAGTTCATATGGACAGTGAATGGAGATGATCTTGTCAAGAGAACCATCTGGAAGGATATTCTGTTCAAAAGACCTGCGCCTTTATCATTCCTGCTTGTTTGCTTCTGCTTCCTTTCCTCTTCGACTTCTTCAGGGATTTTGTTCAGTTTTGACGTTACGGGGCGCACTACTGCCCTCCACAAGTTGAAATTATTTACTCCACTTTAAGTTCTGGTTGCTTTCCACGGCATTGCTGCTGCTTTAATCACTTCCTGATTTCTCAAACTACGGTCTGACCTGATGTCTCAATAACAGACCATGCTTAATCACCCATTAAGGCATTATTAACACATTCTTTTTGACTGCCCTAATATATTTACATCTAATACTATAATCATTTGAATTTAAGCTTTAAAATGCGGGTTTTAGTAGCTTGCAACAATTTATGGACAAGAAAAGATGTGAAATCTGATTTAAAATTAGTATGAACTGATCTGCTTCTTCAATCCCGTGTGTTTAGGCACTAAAACATTTTTTTTTTCATGTCTGTATGACATTTTACTCTGTGTACACTTACTTTGTGTTTACTTGTGACCGATCCAGAAGCAGAAGAGACCCCGATTGATCTTATTCTCCATTAATGTTGTTCTAATCTGCTGTAATCTGGTTAGTGTTGATCAGCAAGAGAGCTGATGTGAGCACTCAGCTCTTTAGCGCTTAAGTGATGCCTTTGCTTTGTTGCTGCTTCACAGTTTCAGCTTGGCAGGTTTCACATGTTGAGAGTTACTATTTTCTTCTTTGTATGACCTGAGCAGTCGGAGATGTCACCGTGTGGTTTCTCTTTCAGCACAAACTGAATAATCCACCTCGTACGCACTTGGCTCAATATAGAACTTTCTTTTCTGTGTCTATCAGGACAGATAACATGACTTCTTTTCTTGTTGAGCCTTCACCTCAATCATATCATTTCCTCCTTCAGAATGATCCAGACTCTGTGCTCCAGCAGCTCGGTCTGGACCAAAACTCTGACTTCTCAGACTCCAGCGTGCAGCAGCGCCTGGACGAGCACCGCGAGAGGATCCGCAGGGAGATCCGCAGGGAGCTGAAGATCAAGGAAGGTGCGGAAAACCTGCGCAGGGCCACGACCGACAAGAGGAATGCCCAGCAGGTGGATTCTCAGCTCCGCAGCTCCAAACGCAAGCTGGAGGCCCTCCAAAATCAGCTGCAGGAGCTGGACGCACATATTGTGGTCAAAGGCCCTGATGACAACAAAGGTAGCCACCAAAATTATCTTTACTTGCACGTTACCAGTACTTTGTGGAATAATACATTTATTTTTTACATCGGTGATGTAAAAGTACGATATCCGAGTCCCGATCCGATCTGAAATAAACTAAATTTCTCCTACAACCAACTCGCCCAACATCCACATTGCACAATTTACAAATTTCCATTTAACTGACTTCATTATACAGAGTAAAGTACTTCCACACAGCAGACATACCTCTTCTTCTTCTGGGATTTTCGGTAGCTTTGATGACAGCCGACTGACATTAAATCAGAAGAAGAAGAAGAAGAAGTTTTGATGCTACATGGACAAAAGATCGGGCTCGATCTGGACCTTCCTAGCCTTAATTTTCTTAATTGTCCACATTTACACCAGGTGTGGTACACAAAATGCTAGCTGTAGCATGCTAACATGCTGACGTTGGATTTAGGGTTTTCCATGGACACTCCAACGTACATTTGATGGGAATGTTGTTAGCACCATGTGTCATCGTCAGTGCTTAATTATGCTTCAAAAGCTACTTTCACATGTAGTTGTTTGGGTAATAAATGTGCCACAATACGTGGTGATTTAACCACACAATGACAGATAAGTTTAGAAACTGTTAAGTCATGAAACTTTTCGCTGAGATGGCCCTATATTTCTGACTAAGTGGTGAATGATAAAACCACACTGTTGGTCAGATATGATCGTGAGTTCAAGTTCCTGTATGAACTGGTCACATTCGCATTACTAGATTTTATCATTTCATAATGCACCATGATAGAATACGGCTAAAAAAAAGGCTCCTTATCGGCAGGGAATTACTATAACAGTGCTTCAGTGGTAAATAAAATTAATGGGCTAAAATTTAAAAATCTTCGTCAACCAGAGGACGACAGTGATGTTCAAATGACCAAAAGTAACCCGACCTCTTACTGTTCATCCGCTCCTCTTGCCAGATACCGCTAAGTCTCCCGGCTCAGTCAGTCGGACGTCGGCCAATCAGCACCGCATTGCAGCTTTGGAGCGGCAGCTAAACATTGAGCTAAAGGTCAAACAGGGAGCAGAGAACATGATTCCAATATATGCCAATGGAGGCACCAAGGTATTGCACAGAAGAATAAAGTCACTACATCTACTTCAGCTACCAGTTATCGGTCTTTTTTACTGTTTTCCTGTTTTTGTGTTGCTTCACAGGACAAAAAGCTTCTCCAGACGGCTCAGCAGATGCTGCAGGACAGCAAGACAAAGATTGACATCATCCGCATGCAGATCCGAAAGGCCATGCAGGCCACGGAGCAGTCTGAGGACAACCAAAGTACGTATCATCCTCTTTGTTTTCATCCCCACTCACATCTTTCGGTTCCTCTTTCATCCCACCTCTTTTACTCTTTCAGCTTATAAACACTGCATATTTTATGATGCGGGTGGTAATGGATCAATTCTTGCTTCAGAACTTCACAGTGTATAGTCTTCTAGTCCAACACACACACACACACACACACACGCTCAGACTCACCTCGTCCATTACAGCCCTCTGACTCTCTCAGGTTAGAGCCTTATTGATGTTCCTGCATCCCCTTGATGTTGCCCAACAACTAAAAGCCATGCCTCATTTACCAGAGGTTAGAGAGTGGCCGGACAGATGCAGGGAGCCAGGAAGGGAGTGTGACTGAAAGGACTGAGTCAGAGATGACAACAGAGTGGACGGAAGTGAAGAGATGAAAGAGGATGAAACAAAAGCTCGGAGCAGAGTAGTGACTTGGAAAGGACGGGAAACCAACTGATACGTGCGCTTTCCTGCTCATGTTATTTCTGCACCTATTTATATGTCAACACAGATCACACGACTGCTTGAATGTGAAAGAACTAATTATTAAGATTATTCCCCTTAGCTCTACAAAATAATTTATCTTTAAACTGTTTTGCGACTGCTGTAGAGTCAGATGTTTTCTTCAGGAGGTGGTGGAGACCAAAAATGGAGATAAAAACCTCGGCCAAAGCAGCTACTCAAAAAATATGCTAGTGATGGTTTTGCTTGTAAGCTGGAAGACCACAAAATGTTGGAGAACTGAGATGTTTATATTCCACCATCACAATTGTACAATGCTGTAAAAGGTATAGACAGCAAAATGACTTTAAAGGACGAACAGTTAGCAGATTAAGGCACTGTGTGAAAAGCATACGTCATGAGATCTGGACACTGATTGGTTGTAGGACTATCAGTTGTGTACAGATGTATTTTTACTTTGTGTCAGCTGAAACACGCCACATTATGAAATCCAAATGGCTCAAACTCTGATAAGAACTGAGTCTGGCTATGGCTAGCTTATTCTTTTCCTGTGCCACATTTTGTCACAAATCGTCACCGCGGTGTCCCCGTGCGTCCATCTGTTCTCGTGTTGTGTACTAAACCTGAAACTGTGTACCAGGTAAGCCAGACCTGTGTGGGGTGGAGCTGCGTGTGGAGGAGCTGTGGCATCACTACCGAGTGGAGCACGCCATGGCCGAGGGAGCCAAGAACATGCTGCGACTGCTGGGTGCAGGAAAGGTTCAAGATAAAAAGGCCATCGCTGAGGTCTGGGCGGTTCTGTTATTTACATTTTTGTAATAATTCCACACATTGAAGTAAATGTCACTGTATACTAGGGATGTGCGATATTTCATCGTTTACGATATATCGTCAAAAACGTTCCCCACGGTAAGAATATGTCGTCCCGCGAACGATAAATTTCCATTGATGACGTAAGATAAGATAAGATAAGATAAGATAGGACTTTATTCATCCCCGTGGGGAAATTAGGGCGTTACAGCGGCAGGAAACAGCAGTGCAAGATACAAGAAAGTAA
Organism: Planiliza haematocheilus; assembly: GCA_005024645.1. NCBI lineage: Eukaryota > Metazoa > Chordata > Actinopteri > Mugiliformes > Mugilidae > Planiliza > Planiliza haematocheilus. The sequence continues at coordinate 3,950,980 of SRSE01001373.1, forward strand.
AAAATAAAAAATAAAAAATAGAATGTATATAGTATATGTGCACGACACGCTCGCAGCCCAACACGTGTAAATATTGACAAATTGAAAACGGCGGAAGGCGGAGCAGATACGTTGGGAACGAGGAGCTTGTTCCTAGACGAGGCTCCACCTACATTATCTTCAACTGGTTTGGTTTTAAAAGTCTGATGAGGAGCAGCAATTTACAAGATGCAAGGTTTGCAAACAGATAGTGTAAACAAAGGACGGTAACGCCACTAAAACACAACTCAAACCAGAATATGAAGAAAATGCGACTTCCTCCAAAGCCTCCGGTAAAAACAAACAAAAAAAAAAACTCAGACGAAACTTGCCAGTGCGCTACAGTCAAAAGTATTAGGCTAAAATGGTGTTTATTTATCGTCATTTTTATCGTTACCGTGATAAATAGCAGAAATGATCGGGGTAATTTTTTTAGTCCATATCGCCCATCCCTACTGTATACATTAGGTTTATATTTTAGTGTAAACTTTAATGCATTTATTGTATTTTGTACAATACTAGTACTCGTAAACCAGCTCACCTACAAACGCACCCAGTACCAGTTTACGACGTCATCCATAGCAACCAGGGTTACAATACATAACCACCATTCGCAGTGCTGCTAGGCAGAATGAGGACAACCCTACACTTAGGGATTAATTGATTCTTTACAATATATATATTGTAAATACCACTCGACAACATCATCCTGCGCCTACACTCATAGAGCCTGGAGTTACAATATGTAACCATTAGCAGATACAGGATAGGAAGGTGGGATTTGTGTCCTGCCCAGGGGCAAAGACAGTAAAGCCCCAAGGCAAGATACAGGAGTCACACTGGCTCTGATGTTGTCCAGGTTAATAAGGTCCACCTCAGGTGCTGAGGAACCAGAACAACCTGATGAGAAAACACACTGTCAAATCACAGAGATGCCAATTTGCAGAGTTTTATCACAGGACGTCTACGTTAGCAGACATGTGGAAGGTAGTTTGTGGTGTGATTTTCTTTCTTTCTGTGCCTTCAGGCTCAGTGTGGTCTGAGCGAGTCGTCCCAGCGTCTCGACCTGCTCAGGTGTTCTATGGAACAGCGGCTGCAGGAGCTGCCCGAGGATCATCCCAAAGCCTGCCTCATCAAGGAGGAGCTGGTGCTGGCCTCCTCCTCGGCTTTCAGCTCTCGCCACAGCACCCCGTATGTCCATAACCAGTACAGCACCCTGAGCAAACCATCACCACTCACAGGTAGAGTCAGACTCCATCCACTGATGTCTATGTTTTAACCAAAGCTGTAGTTTAGTATTAAGAAATGTGTTTTTCTATCCAGGTTCTCTTCAGGTTCGTCTTCTGGGCTGCATGGGCCTTCTGGAGGTCGTCCCAGGGCGAAGCAGAGGGAACCCAGTGGTTCTTCCCTCTTATTCCCAAGCAGACGGACGCTCCTCGTTCAAACTGAGCGGCCTCTACAACCGCAGCACCAGCAGCATGAGCCTCAAGATCCCGAGCAAGAACGAAGAGCTCTCCTGTAAAGTGTTTCTGTTCTTCCCTTTGCCATACAAAATATTCCACTTGGCGTGAAAATCTAAGTGTAAAGAACTTGAGAAGAAAGAGTTGAGAAAGATCCTGGGTGTGTTTGTTTTACAGCTGAAGTGTGTGCAGTGCTGAAGCTGGAAAACACAGTGGTGGGTCAGTCGGCCTGGAAAACTGTTGGAGAGCAGGCCTGGGACCAGAGCTTCACCGTCGAGCTAGAGAGAGTAAGGAGCAAAATGCACCTGATGATTATGCACCAAAGTTGCCTTTCAATTGCTGGAGCTTAGATTCTGTTTTAAAATGTATGAAACTGATCAGATGTTGTCGTTACTTACCTGCAACGTCCTGTAATCAGTCCAGGGAGATGGAGATAGCAGTGTACTGGAGAGACTACCGCTCCCTGTGCGCTCTGAAGTACCTGAAGCTGGAAGAGTTCCTGGACAACCAAAGACACCAAGTCCAGCTGGAACTGGAGCCTCAAGGACTTCTGCTGGCTGAGGTACACGACAAGCTTTGTACCATCACGCCGTTTGATTTATTGATCTACTGTATAAAACAGGTCAACATAAAAAGAATAGTTGCATGAATATATTCCTTATAAAGGTTGGGAAACAGCACGCCGACATTGAGAAGTGTGTGTGAACCTTAAATAATAAAAACAAACTGAACTTGTAGAGTTCTTTTTTGGTCCAGACATTGTGGCGGTATCCCTGTCGGTCAGTAGTTCCTTGATGTTGGTTTGGTTTGTCCGTACTGACTTCACTTAATATAGGTGCAATAACATGCAACTGCTTATGTTTCAGGTGACGTTCTTCAACCCAGTGATAGAAAGAGGGCGAAGACTCCAGAGGCAGAGGAAAGTGTTTTCTAAAGAGCACGGTACGTTCACACACAGCCTCTTAAAAACAAGTTTAACACATAATTCCTTACATTCATTAAAGAATAAAAGTTTTGCAGGAGCAGTTAGAACAAACGTGGGATCACTGTTGGTGTTAGGTGCTCTGTGGGAAACACTTCAGGCAATGAGTCAACAAAAGAAACAGATACGAGTGTGCATATATGTATGGCTGCAGCTCAGGTGGTTGCGTGGATGAGCTAGTAAGTTTGGTAATTCAATATCGGCCTCCTGAGCATGTGTCAGTGTGTCCTTCTGTAAGGAACTGAGACCTGGCTTCAGTGTTTTTCTGCTCATGTTTGCATTATGGTTTTATTTATTTCTTCTCGCTACAAACAGACGTGATTAAATTCTCCGCTGTTGTTTCAGGTAAAGCTTTCCTGCGTGCCCGTCAGATGAACGTGGACATTGCTACCTGGGTCCGCCTGCTGAGGAACGCCATCCCCACTGGAAGCAACACGTCCGCATACACACCCAGCTTCACAACTAACACACACAGCACAGGGTATGTGACTAATACGCACAGTGGCGATCCTGGCAAAGATGTACGCGCAACGTTCTTTAAGTGTCTAAAACCAAAGTTACTGAACACAAGCAGTCAAAATCAGTGAAATCTGACAGACAGAAGTCTGAAAATACACTTTAATTGTGTGAAAAGTCTGTGTAGTAAGTGTAAAGGAGTGTGTGCAGCCATTAATTGGTGTCTTCTAATGTTTTATAACTGTTAAGGTAGCTTAAAATAGTGGGTGCTCTTACTTTGACATCCGTATCCCCGACACATTGCAGACAGAAACTTATTTCAGTCCTAAATAGTAATGTGAGTCATTTAGTCTTTAGTCTTATTCAATTTGCATCACCAAGGCTGTTATTTATACCATTTTGCTAAATAAACAGTAGTGGGCCTGACCTTGAGCCTTGAGGAACTCCGTTAGTAATCTTCAGTTAATATTACTTAACGATTTTAAACAACAGAGACTAAATATCTTCTTATCATGTAAGAATTTCATTACACAGATGTTATGCAGCAGGCTTTTGGCAGTACAATGCTTACCAATAAAGCAAATATGACTTTTTAGGAACATTTTTTAATATTTACTATTTTCCAGGATTTAAATTAAGAAACCAAGTTTGATTCAGGTTTACATTAATTCATTTTTCTTACTGAAACCATGAGAAGATTCAGGTTTTGGGGGAAATTTGACTGAACTGTAGAGTGTCTTTAACTTTTAAACAGCTTTTAGACAATGAGATTTTATTTGATTTGTGTTATTTGAATGTTGCAGAGAAATCTCCGTAGAGAAGCTGAATCTGAATCTGGAGTGCGACTCTCCATCCAAAGTCGAGGTCGGGGGCGATGTGATGGACGGCCCTGCTCCCTTGGTGAGTGAGAGCAAAGCAGACAAAGGACTTGCTGATGGGGACAGATGGGCGTCTTTATACTATCACGTTACCATTTGCTCACTTCCTACCTGCAGCCTCTGTCTGCACCGCTGTGCTGCAGTGAAATCTAAGACGGACGTAGCTTTCGGCCTGAGATCAGAGAGAAGGGGGAGAACTGAAAACTCAAGGCGACAGCGTTAATGAGACATAATTGGATGGAGGGAAGCTTTAATTTGATCGAGGCCAAATCGGTGTTATTTTCCCAGTGTGTAGTACACAGTCTGCAGAGGGAATTAATGTGGGAGCCAGGAATGAAGAGAGGAAATACTGTAGAGAAACAAAGAAAACACGAGGAAGGAATCTTGAGATAACACAAATTAAACAAAGCAAAAATAATTCAGCTTGGATAAAAGTATATTGTATTTCTCTGGACCCAGATTTAAAGCAAGGCTACCTATTTTACATTGAAGAAACCTCTTAACCACTTCATGAAAGAACTGAGATTGCTGGACATACGGAGAAGACTGAACCCACAGGTCACATCCCACGAGTTATTCTAGTACTCATAAGACATTTTCACGTATTGATTATTTCTTGATTTCCACAGAACTAAGGTCCAAGGTACAAAACTGTTTCTATGATAATATTGTGATTTCAGATCGCTCACCCTGCTGCTTAGTGTATCTGGATAAAAACATAAGTGGCTTCAGGATGAGGAATCTGTCAAGCACATAGAAAAATGGATATTTGATCAACACTAGACAAACAACTGCATGTATAAAATGGGAGGCATTCAAAGCTTTTATTAGGGAGCAAATTATTAGACAGGTTTAAAGGAGAGTGTGCAGCCATTAAATGGTATATTTTAATGTTTTATAACTGTTAAGGTTATTTAATCATTATTTTCAACCAGATTTATGTAGCTTAAAATACCAGGTGCTCTTACTTTGATATATATATCCCAGACAGAAACTTGTTTCAATCCTAAATATGTAATGTGATTAATTTAGTCTTTGTCTTTAATCAGTTTGCATCACCAGGGTTGTTACTTACGTTTTGCTTAATAAACAGTAGTGGGCCTGACCTTGAGCCTTGAGGAACTCCGTTAGTAACCTTCAATTAATATTACATGACTATTTTAGTGATATGATATATTTTTTTATGATATAAAAAAAAAAAATCTGCAAACATAGCTGCCTCATGTAGATTGAATCAAACTTTCTACAAACAAGGTGAAAAATTTGAGAAATTACTGGCATGGCAGATTAAAATAAAATAAAAGAGATTAGAATCTAAAACACCAATAACCAGTATCATACATCTTCCCTAAATGTAAAACTTACAGAAGCAAATTAAAAATAAATCCAGTTGTAAAACACGTGATCAAGATATGGAGCGATGCTAAAATAAATATTTAAAAGACCCACAAGCACTGTGACAGTTTAGCCCAGTATTAGGAAATTACAACTTCACACCAGGCAGAGCAGATGCAGCATTTAAAGTATAGTATCTAAAAGGAATTCAAAAGATCCAAGATTTATTTCTGCCGCATTCAAGTAACACAGCTGAGCATTAAATTTAATCTTAATAGAACATAGAAATTTTATTAGATCAAACCAAAATAATGCTCTCACCAGACCTGCTTATTCAGAGTTTTATAATTTTTTTGACACTTTCCTCACCTGGAAATTCACAGAAGAACCTGAATGCCTGGAAAGAAGACCTGGAGACTGAAATTACAGAGGAAAAGTGGGAGATGCCTTGTGCAGAAGTTGAATCCAAATCAGCAAGTGTACGTCTTAAACTGTGTGTGACACCAGTGGAACTAATATAACAAAAACATACCAGAGTTGCACAAAATGTATGAAAAATAAAGGAACCATATTTCATTGGGTAGAAAAATTAGAATGTTTTGGGAAGAAAAATTATCTCAAAACTCATCACATTGAATCCTAAACTATTTTTGTTGGGTCTGTATCCAGAGAAACATAACCTTAACAAAAGTGAAAGAATACTCATAGATCTCAGTTTGCTCAATACTAAAAAATGCATTGCACAATGAATTTGCAAGTGAGTATATTTACTTTTACTGACTTTATTATCTATATTTACTCCTAAAATGTTGCTATCAGACACTCATTTTCATTGGAAGTGTGTCATGTGACTAGCAAAAACACTTTGTTTAGTCTTGTTTAAATTTGGAGATTAATATAATCGTTTGAAACCAACAATACAATAAATCGTAGTGGGCTTCACACTGAGCCTTGAGGAACTCCGCCAGTAATCTTGAATTATTATTACATGATCACATTAAAAGAACTGAAACTAAACATCATCTTATTATGTAAATTAATTTATTTGATGACTTAAATTCTGATTCTTTACACGGCCGTTGTGCAACATGTTTTGAGAGAGTAAATGTGAGGCCGACACAGAATTAGGCGAGCAGAGAGAGAGTCAGAGGGGGGAGAAGGGCCTGTGGCAGATGGTGCATTCAGTATTAGGGATTAATTACTCTGATGTTTTTTAGACAACTAATTAGAAGTAGAGGAGGACGGATGGGACAGGAAGAGGGGAGGAGCGAGGCTGTTGGCCAGCAGGGGATCTGGCAATCAAGCATGATGAGGCTGTTTGTCTGCTTTCGCAGATGTTAGTAACCATTTTGTCCTCATTTGTTCCTCTTTTTTTTTTATCTCCCTTTTCGCAATTTCCTCTCTTTCTCTTTATTTCCCCCCTTCTTTCTTCTCCATCCCTGTTTGTCACAGGTACAGCCGGCAGTCGCTGAGCCCCCGTCCACACCGGACGCCCCTGTTCACGTGCAGCCAACCAGAACCCCGTCCCGCAACTCGTTACCCAGGTGCAGACACACACAACAACCCCTCCCACCCGTGCGCAATAAACACATGAGCATTTTCTTTTGCAATGTGCCCAACACAGCATGACACCAGGAAGACACCCCCGACACACAATATGCTCCTGTGTTTTTTGGCAGTAAAGACAAGTCATCATTAATGGGGATTACAGCATATGTCACCTCACAGTAAACATGCTTCACTGTGTCCTGTAAGCTGTTAAGACGTGAACAATATTAGTAGTTTTATGTCCACTAATGTCCTATAAGCCACATTTGAATGCAGCTTCATGTGATGTTGCATGCATTGTTGACTGATCAGCCCATAATATTTCTCGCTCTCTCTCTCTCAGACCCAACAAAGGCCCTCTTTCCCTGCAGGACTTCAAGCTGATCGCAGTTCTGGGCAGAGGCCACTTTGGGAAGGTACTACTCGCTTCACAGCATACAACATAATATTTTTATGTTAGCAATGTATCAAAACACTATCATGCTGTCCATGTAAATGAAGCCAGCAGACTCTTTCAACAGCCTTATCCATTAAATGTTTCCGTGTTCATTTCCATTTCTATTATTCTAAACCACGATTAAAGGAAGCCTTTGTCGGACTCCTCAGGTGTTGCTGTCGGAGTACAAAAAGACCGGCAGCCTTTTCGCCATCAAAGCCCTGAAGAAAGGAGACATCTTGGCGAGAGATGAAGTGGAAAGGTAAAACAGTTTTACGGCCTTAATCTAATCTCTGCCCCGCAGTTACACCTCGTACGACGGCCGTCTCATACACCTTTCCCTCCTCTGTCTGTCCCCAGTCTGATGTGCGAGAAGCGGATCTTTGAGACTGTCAACGACTCCCACCACCCCTTCCTGGTCAACCTGTTTGCATGTTTCCAGACGCCAGAACATGTGTGTTTTGTCATGGAGTACACGGCGGGAGGAGACCTCATGATGCACATACATGCCGACGTCTTTTCTGAACCACGCGCTGTGTGAGTTTCTGCCGTCTGTCTGTGCTGCCACTGAGGTTTATGATTGGGCTTTAGTGGTATCTTGTTGGGATGTGCCGATCGATATCAGTTTTTGAAATCATCGGCGTGAGCTCGTTGGATCGGCTAGTTGTGACCATGTGATTGTTCCAGTCAAGCTGTACAACACAGATACTTAAGTTTGTTAGTTGGTCATTTATTTTATCAAAACTGTGAGCGTTCTGGTTGCCGTTATTTATTTTGCACAATGAAGAAGGCTCTGCTATCGAGTAAAAAAGAAAAAAAATTTAAGAATAATTTGGAGACCTAGCGTAGGAGCCAGCCCAACTTCCTCACTTGCAAATTCTACGTGGCTGAAAGTTGGTCTGGAGTCTCTCCGTTGGAAACTGAAAAGTTATTGACAGCGCAGTAAGTTAAAAGGATGAACAATTAACAGTTCATTCCAATACATTTGAAGAAGGACGAATATTGTACTTTTTACTCCACTACATTTCTGTTGATGCTCTCGTTTTCAAGAGTCTGAGAAAATAAACTGTTTCTGCTGAGTCGCTGATTCGCTACGTCATACAATCCGTACAATGCAGGAAGAAACTGGAGAAACACCTGGAGAAACTCCGTGGCCTTATCTCAAACCCATGTTTGAGATTTTTGCCACGAAAACTGACTCGTTTCAGTTTAAATGTTTGTTGTGTTTACCGCGAACAAATGATATCACAGCCTACAAGAACTCGTCTTCTAACATGAAAAAGCACGTTGCGGTATGTAACGTAGCTACTGACGTTAGCTAGCTTAATGTTTGTTAAATTGCTGATGAACATTTTAAACGTATTTGTAGGAGCTTGTAGAGAAAGTATAGTATTTCCTGAGATACTTTTTAATTACTTTTACTTAAGTATTTTTTTAAGCATTTTATTCAGTAAAATTTTGACTACGCTACTTTTACTTGTATTGGAGTAATATTTGACAAGGAGTATCTGTACTTTTACTCAAGTAGTGGAGGTGTGTACTCTGTCCACCTCTGGTGATCAAGGCGTTTGTTGAATGCTTTAATCACCTAATGCCACATAATTGGTTACTCTGATTGGTTGTAAGGCTGTCTAATTGCCTGAAGAGTTATTTTTTTGTCTGTATCAGTTGAAACATGCCCCAGATAGAGTGTCGTCAAGTACAGAACACAGTCACATGAGCTAACACGGCGCTGTCAAACTCATTTTAGTACTTAAGGGGCCACATACAGCCCAGTTTGATCTCAAATGTTATGAAAGTGTTTACATTTAATGAACAACCGGACATGTCTTAAGAAAAAAGAAGAAGAAGTGCAATTTCTGTATTGTTTTGGGTCTCAGAGTTGTGTTATGACCACAGCTCTTACTAAAACCGTGTGAAATCTACGATTAGCAGTTACTTTATTGGAAAAATTTCAGTCTCAATCTAATTTTTGCACTTTGCAAATTCATCCCGTGGGCCACATGGGATCCTCTGCCGGGCTGCTTTTAGCCTGTCGGCCGTATGTTTGACACCTGTTATTTTGTATATTAACAAAACATACAAATGACTCAGATCAGCCATTCATCAGGGTTGAGACCTCCCCAGTATTTTATGTTCATCTCGGTCTTTCTGTTCGTTGTCTGTCTATAGATTCTACTCCGCCTGTGTGGTCTTGGGTCTGCAGTTCCTCCACGACCAAAAGATTGTGTATCGGTGCGTACTTCAGTTTATCTCACATCACACAAGATGCAGCCTCCTCTGTTATCTCATCAGACATTAGACATGAATCCAAACCCTTTTCTCACTCAGGGATCTGAAACTGGACAACCTGCTGCTCGACACGGAGGGATTTGTGAAGATAGCTGACTTTGGGCTTTGCAAAGAAGGTGAGTCTTCATGACGGAAAGGTTCCACGCATTAACCCTCGTGCTACCATCCTCGTTCCTTTCACCAATATTTTGTTATGATACGCTAGTGCTATTCCCCATTGAGTCCGGAGTTACCTGTTATCTATTCGTGGACGTGCGGCAGTTTGTTGTTCTTTAGCCAGCTGTTCCTCTTTCTGCCTCCGCATCCGGGTCAGAGGTTAGTAGGTCAGTCTACAGACCCCGGATGATGATAACAGGTACCTCCGGACTAAACGGGGAATAGCACTAGCGTATCATAACAAAATATATAATAAAGTTTCGCGGCAGATAATGTGTTATTTAGAGGCTGCGTTTGGGTGCCCCATCATATTTTATGCCAGAAATAAGGTCCAGGTTGTAAAAAACGGTAATTCCCCTTTAAAGACACACTGGGAGAAGATTAATTGCAGCGTTCATGCACACAACGTAACTGAGTAAATGTTTCATCACCTTCTCATTTCACTAAGGCATGGGTTATGGAGACAGGACCGGCACTTTCTGTGGGACTCCTGAGTTTTTGGCCCCGGAAGTGCTGACGGACACGTCGTACACCAGAGCGGTCGACTGGTGGGGATTCGGCGTGCTCATATACGAGATGATGGTGGGAGAGGTGAGAATAAACGCTTAAGTCACACTTTGATTTCTCCTCTAAATATGAAGCCAGCGTCCGGGGAGCACGACAGTAAGACAGGAAACAGGGGCTGTATGCAAAGGTACAAAACTAGCTGCTAGCTTTGCATTTACAGGATGGACCGGATCAGGGCATTCATATTCTTCTCAAATGAAAATCCCAAAAATTCAAACAGGAAATGAGCTGATGATCTTCACTAAGTGCTTCAGGAACAAAAGGCGCACAGACTTAAGAGTAAAAAGTGGAGGAACGAATTATTACCTGACCGGGCACTCTTAAAGTAATATTTGTCTGTTTGTTTCAGTCCCCGTTCCCTGGCGACGATGAAGAGGAGGTTTTTGACAGCATAGTGAACGATGAAGTGCGATACCCTCGCTTCCTCTCCTCGGAGGCAATCGCCATCATGAGACGGGTCAGGCTGACATTTAATTCTCGCTTCCTGCTTCTGAATAATGTTTCCTTCCTGTCACTTATTTCAATTTAGTTTTTTGGAGTGAACTGTGTGAATGAGAGTTCTGTTGATTCTCGGTCACTAGTTGTTGAGAAGAAATCCGGAGAAACGCCTCGGCTCTGGAGAAAAGGATGCTGAAGATGTCAAGAAACAGCCTTTCTTCAGGGTGAGTGTCAACCTTCTGTTTATCCATTATCAGGGAAAAAGCTGAGGTATTTTTGTTAATGTTAATGAGATACGAGTACGCCCTTTCCAAATAAGTACTAACGTAGCAGATCAAGCATCACAATTCCTTGTCTTGGTCTCCAGAAAGCACCAAACATAACCAGTACTAGCTGAAAGAATAATTACACTTTGGCAAATCAAAACTAAAATCCTGAGGCCATTTTTTAGTCTGACAAGGCCAGAAAAGGCTTCTTCTTTGAGGTTTTGTTTCTGGTTTGTGACCTCTACTTCATGCGTAATTTAAAGGTGCAGTAGGCAGGATTGCGAAGATCCAGGACTTAGCCAAAAAATTTGAACATCGACAACTTCTCAGTCCCTGCCCCCTTTCTGCTAAAGCCCAAAACGGTCTCCCAAGCCCCTCCCCCCACAAGGGAGCGCTGTGCATGATAGAGCGCGTGCATATTGGCCCTGGAACACTGCGCACGACCAGAGAACCGAGAGAGAGCGAGTAAACAAGCTAGCATGGAGCACACCGACGTAAGAACAACAAAATAGTTTTTATAATACCCTTCGTTATTGCTAAATAATTTGACCTAAAGTACAACGATACAGTCATTATACCTTAGGTCAAAATATTTAGCAATAGTCAACTTTAGGACAAAACCAAGGTTAGGATGTTTCTGAAAGTAGCCTACATCGGTGATGTTTGCTATCAGTAACAGTTAGAAGCATTCATTGTGGCGTTTTATTCCACAGTTTAGATTTATCAGTTTGCGCTGTGGTAGATATATGACCGGGCACGACGTGCGCAGGGAAGGGGGAGCGGAGGGCGCTATGAAATGCGTGTCCATGAGCAGTGACTGACGCTCTGTTAGATACACCCCTGGGCTTGATTGGTGCATCTGAATGTGGAGCGCTGGATATCTTGCAAATCGCGCTACAGGCTCTAGGAGGGGCCAGAGGAGCCTTTTTTTAAAAAAAATTACCTGCGTCATGCAATTATACTTGAACATAGGGTCAGTTTCAGCAAATATGACAGAAAGTTAGTTTTGTAAGACTTCCCTACTGCACCTTTAACTAATATGGCTACTATCTGCAATTGCAGTTCCCTAAATGACCACTAGATGCTGACACCAAAAGTGAGTCAGTCCCAACAGACGTCCACCTTAAAACATCCAACTTTACAGCAGAAATAAACATGTTTTCAGCCTCTCTGAAGCCAGTTTGTCCATTTAACTATACGTATGAGCGTTTGTTCATCTTCAGTCGAATCAGCGCTCTTTCTATATTCTTTCCTGCAACATTTCAAAACTTCATCTAAATGGAAATCATCTCATGACAGAGAAACCTAATCTTACAACTAACCCCTCATTCAGGGTATGGACTGGGAGGCACTTCTCCAGAGAAAGGTCCCGCCCCCGTTTGTCCCGAGCATCAAAGGAAAAGAGGATGTGAGCAACTTCGACGCGGAGTTCACCACCGAGGCTCCCACACTCACGCCGCCCCGCGAGCGCCGCACCCTCTCCCGCAAGGAGCAGAAACACTTCGAGGATTTTGACTACGTCTCTGACCTTTGCTAGGGCCGAGGTCGAAGGCGTTTGCTAGCTGCCTCCTGCCGGCCACAGACTCTGATAAGAGAGAAGTGGAAGGCTGACTCTTCTGTGCTGTAAATGCACTCGGCGGTGACGAGAGGATCACTCTTAACTCTGTCCTCTTTCTCTGTGTGTTTGCGATGGGATGAAGTACCAGCTGGGCCAGAGCGTGCGGATCAGTGGAACCTGATGTTGCGCAGATCTGCTGACCGACAGACTATCTGGAGTGGCTTTTAGAGGAGGGGGGGTAGACGATAAGATGATAACAGATGATAATCCAGATTATGTACGAAATGGAAGATGAGATGACGCATCCCGCTGTTTTTTTTTTTTGTTGAAATTATCAGAGAGCCTGAAAATCACAGAGGCGAACCGTGAAACGTGATTATTGTGACAGGAAGCAGTTTGCCTCTCGTTCTCCCTGCATTTGCTCCCTTTATCTCTGCTGTTCGTTGCTGCTAAGTGTGTGTTTAGCTGTGTCCCTGCCTCCGTATTGAATGTTACCGGCCACAATCATGCACCAACCTCTACGTTACCACTCGGGGGAGCCAGAGGAAAGAGAGAAACGTCTGGTCAGAGCCGCCGCCTGTTGAAGATTATGCCAAAGAAAGGCAGAGGATTTTAACAGAGAGCTGGTGAGTCAGCTGATGTTTGTTTGTGCGTCTTTGCTCCGTCATAGGTCACCTCCTCATCATCTTTTCTTTCCACTGCCTTTCGGTACAAAACAGAGTTTTAACTACAGTTGTTTTTCTGTGACAAAAAGCTTTTACATGTTTTGTGATTTAGGGTTTTTTTTTTCTCTGTTTCCTCCTTTGTCATTTGCTGGTGAAACTGTGACTCAGTAAAGATGTGAACCCAACACAAAGGCATTGATCTTCTTTATTCTCGTTTGCGCACACATATTAAACTAGCATCCTGTCAGTCTTTCCTAGGACAAAACACATCTATCTTCTTCTACAAAGCTACATCGTAAATATTTACACCGCCTCCAGCTACGCTTTGTATTTGGTGGTAACAAGCTACAATTGATCGTCAAAGGAGGCTGAAGATACGAAGCGAAAAACTGGCGCCTCACACTTGTTGCTTCGTGATGCGCATGGACAGACTGTAGACAAAGATGGAGGACAGCTCCTCGAAAGTGAAGCCAGAGTGTATAAAGCTCCCCCTGGTGGCTGGCTGCAGTATAGCTCCTAAAGCCGGTGTCTGTCATTTTGCATTGTTTCATGTTCAAATGCAAATTATTCAAGATGGCTGCTCTCATTTACATCTGAGATTTAGCGTAACTTCGAACTTTAAGTTTAACGCTCTGTTTCAAACTGATAAAATGAGTGCCCAGATTTGTAGTACTTACATTTCTTTTTTTACTACTGGCTGCAGGTACTACAATACATTTCACTATGCATTGTACTATGTATAATATGTGCATGTGACAAATAAAATCTATCTATCTATCTATCTATCTATCTATCTATCTATCTATCTATCTATCTATCTATCTATCTATCTATCTATCTATCTATCTATGGCTCTGCAGTACACCAAGCATTGTTGCAGTTTTTTTTTGTTTGTTTTTATTATTTTAATTTAGCAGAACAAAGACTAACAGTGTCCTAGGAGCCAGACTACGGCAAAAGTTTAAGGGGGTATATCGGCACGGTCCGTATCCCTGAAGTTTTGGTCTCACTTTGGCCGAGGGGAGGAAGTGGAAACGTGTCATCCATCTTTATGTACGGTCTATGGCTGTGGCGCACAACCTATCAAAATTGAGCTGGTTTGAACTCCTTTGTAGCGCTCCAGTGATGTGGTGACATGTCAGCCCCTCACTGTTTCTCGAGTGTACTTTTAAACAGATGATGACGCCGAAAACGACACAACGACACAATGAGGCGACGACCAATCATATGCATTTGATTCGTTGTCACCTCATTGTGTCATCAGAGAGCTGAAGTCGGCTCAACTTTGATTGGTAGTGCGTCACACAGCGATAAGTGATGGGAATCAATTTTAGTGCGGTGTCTCCAGCATCTATTAAAAATCCATTGCCTCTTCTGACCACTAGATGGTGCTGCTGCACTGATTGGACTCAGTTCAATGGGCCTGCATACAAACAGTTCAGTTTGTCAGGTTCGTGCAACATTCATGACAGGTTTTATGACAGTGTTGGTTGGTCCCTGGCACATAGTTAAAGAGATTTATCTTATTAGTTTAAGTTTACTAAATTGTGGTTTCACTAATAAACATCACTGTTTAAAAATGTGAAGAGTTAAGTATTATGAGGCCTCTGATTATTCCTTCATCTACTAATAGAGTAATATATTGTGGGATTTGGAGACAGATGTTCAGAACTAAGTGTTAAATATGTAAAAGCCGGTTCCTTATTTTCTTTGTCTGTTAATGCATACACAGAGCAGCAGACAGACGTACACGTAACTTTCTGTTCAGGGTCACACTGACAACGGAACAATTTATGTCTACATCAGTTCTCTGAACTCCACCGAAGCCCAGATGGGATTTTGTGGATGGAAACAAACAAGCGAAAGAGAAAATGAGGGCTAAAAATGTCTGCACTGCTGAGGAACCCAGCTGTTATCATTAATGACGTCCTGAAAATGGACATCATTAAAGACATTCTTGGAATAAGCAGTGAGGATGAAACTGGAAGAAATGCAGACCGGCAAAGAGTGAAGCATGTAAAACAGTCGCAAAAAGCAAGAAAGTGGAAGTTTAATTCAGTAAAAATAAATAAATAAATGAAACATACTGCAATAACAACTGAAAAACAGAACTTAAGTGTAATTTTGCTGTTACGATTTTGTTCTCACTTTAATTTGAACCAATAATGAATTTAACTCAGCATGCGCCAAGGTTTAAAGTCAAACGTATTTCTATAAGTTGGGAGGAAAATGACGACGATGAAACCTGACTTTTAGTCTCTAATGAGTTTATGCTGTCTCCCGTGATTCATATAATGCAGGCCGAAAACGTCTGTTACCCCCGTTGCCTGTATCTTTCAAAACCTTGCTTGCTTGTTGAAAATGTGCACTCTAAAAGCCTGACAACTGTAATAACACTAACAGGGCAGCTTGTGGTGAAGAACCTGACTCACAACTTTGCATTTTTTTAAATCTAATTTTAAGACTTTTTTTTCAGAGATAAAGCCTTAAATGCTTACGGTTAGCAACAAGTTGGTAAACTTAAAGGGGAATTTAAGTTTTTTAAAACCTGGACCCTTATTTCTGGCATAAAATACGATCACTTACTCACCCATATAACTTTAGTGTTATTTGGAGTCGTTCAGAAGATATTTAGATCCAGCAGACTGCCACGTATCCATATAGTGGGAGTGAATGGGGCACCGAAACGCAGCCTGCTGCGATACTCGTTCATTTCACCAATATTTTGCTATGATACGCTAGTGCTGTTTCCTGTTGAGTCCAGAGTTACCTGGTATCTATTTGCGGACGTGCAGCGGTTTGTTGTTCTTTGGCCAGCTGTTCCTCTCTCTGCCTCTGCATCCTCCTTTCAACAAGCTCCTCATCTGTATACTCTGGCTCAAAACGGCAGTGGCGTCCGTCATAACCAAAGTCGTCTGTTGACTGTTGGGGGTACGTCAGTGACATCATCCAGGTCAAAGGTTAGTAGGTCAATCTACAGACCCTGGATGGTGATAAATGGGGAACAGCACTAGCGTATCATAACAAAATATTGGTGAAGTTAACGAGTTTCGTGGCTGATAATGTGTTATTTAGAGGCTGCGTTTCGGTGCCCCATTCACTCCCACTATATGGATATACACATCTAAACATCGTCTGAACAACTCCAAATGACCACAAAGTTATAAGGGTGAGTAAGCTTGGTAAGCTACTGTTTACCAAGACATTTGCAATACAAGTTATTTTTTTCTGCTATAGTCCCAAGTGCAACGGAAACACAAGTTGTAACACGTTTAAAATCACTGTATTGTCCCTTATTGAAAACATCCGCAATCCAGTCAGATAAAAATGGATTTAAATGGATGAAACAAAGAAAGCTAACTGTGTCTGTCTTTGTGAATCCATATCTTATTGCAGAAAATAAAGTTATGTTTCCTGTGTAAATGCATGCGGGCCAAAGAAACATCTCCGGCAAACATTTTGCTTTAAACTGGGAAAAATCACATCTGAACTCAAAGGCAGAGACCTCAGACCCATGTGTGTGATGTTCCTCTTCACTCCCCTCCTTACATCTCCCTTACTTTTCACCTGCCAGTCAAACTCCTGAGGTCCACCCTCCTCCTCCTCCTCCCCTCCTTCTCTGCCTCCAGACCTCCTTCCTGTTGCCATCTACGTTTGGAGAAGTTTCCAAAGCCTTTTATTCCTCTCCTCGCCGTCTCTCTCTCCACTATGTCACACCATCCCGCAGTCCCTCCCATCGCCCCCTTATTTATGTCCCTGCAGCCGCTTCCCTCCTTCAGCGCGTCCACTCGGTGCGTAAAATGAATTTCCCCCGAGAAATATTTCTCCCAGCTCGCACCTCAGTCGGATAAAAAAAGAACGCCTGAGCCGACGCGCAGCTGAGAGCTGAGCATTTTGCCTGGTTCAATATGTGGAGGGTGTGTGTGACTGCGTGTGTTGTGTGTTTATGAAACGAGGGGGGCGTGCGTAGAGTGGTGAGCACAGCCCTCACAGTGGAGCAACAGCTGGATCAGCAGTCCGCCTGGCCCGGAGCGCAGCGCCGCAGGTGAGTCCCACTTTTTGTTCTCGTGTTCGCTCCGGAAAAGTTTCTGAAGTTTCAGGAGTCCAGATCTTCACTTTAGACACGACAAATATGGACTTTAAACAAACAGCTGACATGCTCTCTGTATCAGAATAACCCAGCGTTTATAATATCAGCGTTATAAGAACAATAAAATATATATTTTTAACAGGAAAATCACAGTATGTTTATGGTATGTAACTTACTGTACAGTGAGCTTAGTGTGTTGCAGTACTTCTTGATTGTTTCAGGTGCTTTATGACATTTATATAATAATATGTTGGTCTATGGGAGCTTTTTAGTATATGGAAGTATGGAAACTCATTTATGCCTTAAATAATAAATAATAACAATCTAGCAATTATATAAAAAAATAGAAAAAAATTTAAATTAAAGTTAGGTTTAAGTTAACTTTCTACTAACCTACCTTATTATGTTGACCTATGTATAATGTTCTTATGGTAAAAGTGCATTTACACCTAAACAAAATAAAATAAGTTATTATTTAAAAAATAAAAAGTAAATCAAACGCAAGTATCTCAAAATTAGCTGCACTATGCTATCATGACATACCACAACGGCCTTTTTAAACTTCCATACGATCAAGAAACAGACATTTAATCTGTCTCATATTTTTAGCTTCCTCAGTTTTAATATTATATATTCTTTCCACCCAGTAAACTTTAAATCAATATCAATATCCAGTTGCCGTTCTTCCATATCAACAAGTCAGATTGAGTGAACGTCTTTTTCTTAATTAAATAACAGTAAGTAGTTTCCATTTATGGTCATATATCATAGAAAAACTGCAAGAGACATTAAAGAGGCTTGATTATTGATTATTAACATATATGATCGTGTTTCTAGGATGTTGTAAGGCGTGCCACGACATTAGGTCAGTCCAGCAGTGAATGTATCATGATGCCTTCATTGTCAGGCGTTGGATGGACCGTTTGCTGTCTCTTTTTGCTCTGGGAGACATCGGCAGGTAAGGCCACGAAGACGCAGCTGGACATCACTTCCACTTATCTTTTGACCAAGAACAACAGTGGATCTGTTGCAGAGATAATCCCATTTGATATTTCATTGCCCAGTGTCAAAATGAAACTGAACATAGTTTTCTCTGGGACATGTTCCAATTCCCCTCAGGCTGGGGGTTTAACAGACGCAAAAACCTCAGACTATTGTGTCACCCACACACAGATACAGTAGAAGAAGGCAGATAGCATGAGGGGAAGTTATGAGGCTTGGCAAAGTCTGCATAATGAAGCAGAGGCTCAAGAGACAGGACAGTTGTTAATCCTTGATGTGCCAAGATTTCAGGTTTCGTTTTTAATCACACGTCTTAGCTGTGCATCTGTTGTTCCTCCTCAGCTCAGACAGCGGAGGAGCGTTGCTCAGTGGTAGGTCCAGTCGGGTCGCGACACCCTGTCCAGGGTCTGCTGGAAAGGTTCGAGGCCGGCCTGGGCTGTGCTGCTAGAGAACGTGGGAACAAAGAAACTCACATCATCGCACTGGGAAGAGTGACAAACAGCCCTGAAAATAAGGTAATGCACGTTCACTTTGCAAAAATGAAGGGAAATCCTGGACTTTTAGCAGACTTCCAGGTGATGATTTACCACATCGCTCACCTTTTTCTCTCCTGACTCCAGGTGACGGTGTTGCTGAAGCCTCTCTCCCTGTCCCCTTCCCCTCTCAGAGCCCTCCACCTCCTGCTCAGCTCAAAACTTCCCGTCACCTGGTGCGTGGAGGCTGAGCAGCTGCCGCCCAACCTGCCAGTGCTGGTGCAGGTAAATCAGGGTATGCAGAAGCGTGCACAGCGTCACTGTCGATTCTCACTTGACCGAGTGCCTCCATCTCCTAGGTGTCCCCAAACTCCAGCGTACAGTCCCACACTCTGCGTTTGCATGTGCAGCCGGTGAGTTCGTTGCCTTTTCACCCCCGGGCGCTGCATCGCTGGGCTCTGAAACACCACAGCAACCTGTCGTCTCTGACACACGCGACCCACGGCAACCGAGTCTACATCCGTGTGGGAGAGGGTGAGCCTCAAGGGAAACATTGAGAAATCATATCTGAGGGAAGATTTGTATGTAAAAGCTTAAAATTCATCCACGAAACCAAATTAAAATTTAAAAATATGCATCCTTTTTGAACTGTGGGAACTTGGCATTCTGTTGGTCGTATTATCTCATCAGTCTTTTACCACCAGATATAACTGAGGTCAGAGGGACTGTTGAGAAAGACGTTGTGAAACCAAAAACATCTCTTGCTTTGTCTCCATATTTACAGATCCAACCCTGCCGGCTGTGTGCCATCTGCAATCCATGTTCCTCTCTCACAACTACATGACCTCTGATCTCCAGCCCCAGGAAGTGCAGGGCTGCGCCCACGCGTCTGCGGTTGGGACCAGCCCCGAGGTCCATGTGATAAAGCTCCATTCAGCAGGCTCAGGACTCTGCGGGTGAGGACATACAGTCTTGGAAAGACTGTCAATAACCATGTGTTTGTGCAGCCATGCTGAACTTTATTTCCTCCATCTGCCTCCTTCAGCTCTCTGCAGGTGGAGGTGATTGTCTCTCTCGTGGCCCCAGTGGCCAGTTCAAAAGTACGGAAGGTCGTATTGATTCTCAGCAGCTCGGTGCCGGTCAACTGGGCCATTGCTGCTCTTGGCGTCCGGGGTCACATCTCTGTTCACGTAAGGGACTCAACCACTTCCTATTTCTAGATACCGTGTTGAAAAAGTGATTTATACATCTAACCAGTTTTGGAGAGATATGACAAATACCCCAGATGGTGGTCTGCATAACCATAGTCTGCTATAATGTATTGGTCTGTACATTAACTGTATGAAAAGATGGACAACCCCTACACAACATCACCCATTAGATTTGCTAAATCTAATCCAGCAAATCGACGCTGTAGTGAAGCTGAGTTTCTTCCAGCTACGTCTTTTAACTAAAGTGAAGCCCTTCCTTAGCAGGAACGACCTTGAAATGGCTATCCATGCTTTTATCAGTTCTAGGTTAGATTACTGCAATTCTCTGTACTTTGGCATCAAGCAATCCTCCCTCTACCGCCTTCAATTGGTACAAAATGCAGCAGCACGCCTTCTAACCAACACCCCCCGTTACAGTCACATCACTCCCATTCTTCTTTCACTACATTGGCTCCCGGTTAGATATAGGATCATTTTTAAACTGATAATATTTGTTTTTAAAGCGATCCACGGTCTTGCTCCAGTGTATCTGTCCGATTGTATAAACCTTAGACGACACTGTAGAGCCCTCCGGTCCTCAGAACAGCCCCTGTTGGAAGTTCCTTTTTCTAATTTTAAACAGTGGGGGGATCGTGCTTTTTCATTAGCGGCCCCGAAATTGTGGAACTCCCTACCCCCTGAATTACATTTCATTAATGACCTGGCACTTTTTAAATCACATCTTAAAACTCATTTATTTAGATTGGCTTTTAATACTGAGTAACTCTTACTTTGTGATATGCATTTTATTGTTGTGTTTCTTGCTTTGTATGTTGTGACATTTCTTTCTTTTTGTAAAGCACTTTGAGCATCTTTCTGATGTCGTAAGGTGCTATATAAATAAACTTTATTATTATTATTATAAAGAGCAGATATGAAGCTCAGTGTGGTGGCTTTGGCCGTCGCCATCTTTGAAGTGTCTAACTTCAGGCTGTAAACATGTTTGTTTCTGTTGACATTTTAACATGGGGGTCGCCTCGTTTATGAAGACACATTACGTGTCAAAATGTTTAGGAAGGAATGTCGACTCCCCAAAGTGAAACTAAAGCATCTGGAGCTCCGCCCGGTATCTGACTGCACTATATGTCATAAGCTCCACCCCCTCCATAAAAAGTAGTCGCTTTTCCCAATGGGAGGAAGCAGAGACACGTCATCCATGTTTTTTTACTGTCTATGCGTAGGACCCAAATATAGAACGCGCACAAAGAAGCTTGAGTGGATGAACGAAGCAACACAGGCCACGACGAAATTGACACAGTGCATTACCAAAATTGCACGACATCGCAAGGGAAAATTGCAGGAAAACATCAAGTAATCCAGAGTAAGTGAACAGACAAACTGACGGAGGACAAGAGGAAGTAGCAGGACTACACAGAAGAGGAAAATAAACCTCCACGTTACAATGCCCAACTTTAGAATAGAAACATGTTTACAGCTTGATTTTATCCATTCATGAGAACTGTATAGTGTAATATAAACTAATGAGGGAAAAAGACATTAGAGAGAGGACAAGTCAGACTAAGACAGGAAATACAAATAACCAAAAGACCAAGGGACCATTTCAAAGTAAAACAGGAAACAAGGAAAAGCAGAAAGTCCAAAAATCAATACCATGACAACTACGTAATGAGGGGTTCAACAGCTTATACTTGCTCTGGTGTCTCCAAACAGGTTAATCCAGCCATAAACAGACCTTGTATTAACTAAACTGTGGTCACCTGTGTTTTGTCTCTCTCCACAGTCCTCTAACAGTGTGTCTCCACCTTACCCACCCGAACCTGACCTAACCCTGACCAGCACTCTTAGCTCTGACCTGTCCACCATATCTGACCTTCTAGTCTGGGTCAGGGAGATCGGCTACACCAAGGTGACCTCATACACAGAGGCTGACCTGGCCAATCGCTTCGTGGTCCACCTGGCTGAGGGCGGGACAGGTCAGGACTTATTTTTGTTTCTCATTTTCATCACTGTGTGAGGGAGGGGGATGTTTTTTTACTGTCTTCTGTGCGCCTTGTATGACTGAGTGGAATATTTCCATGCTGAATGAAGGGGTTTGTAGTGTATTAAATGTCTTTTCATGGCTGTCTTTGTGTCTGTACCACAGATGAGGTTGTTGTGTTGAATCCTCTGGCTGCAAGGCCTCCCTGGGAGGAGGAGCGCAGACTGAGGCAGTGGCTGAATAGTGGAGGCAGAGCCAGGGGAGGACGTGATAGTTTCAGTGTGAAGTGTGAGGACGGACTCCTCAGTGTGACAGTCGACCGACGCATCCTACAGGTTTTTATTCCTTAGTAACAACAGTGATAAAGTCAAACACATCATAAACAAAGACATGAAGTACTTACCTTATTATAGTTAGCAAGGTCAGCTAGCAATTAAAGCTGTGTGCTCTTGCTGAGGAGCATTTGTTCAGCTCACTGTACTTTTACAGGTTTGGCTCAATATCATCAATATTTCTTACAGTAGGGTGCTGATTTCATTAAAAACAAACAAACAAAAGACTACACAACACTAAACAACACGGACATAATGTTAGCATCTCGTCTGCTAGCATGGTGTAACATTTAACAGTCATGCTACCCTCAAGCTAGCAGTGAGAGAGTGACAAGGTACAACAAATTATCAAAGCCAGCGGTATGTCAGCGAAACTGACTTTTTTTAGTTGCTTCTCTGACGCTGTTATGCGTCAACCAATCGTGTGTTTGGTTCACCCATTGTCATGTTATTTACAAATGCGTGGTCCCCGTTGATGACGTCACCAAGCGCTGAACAAGTAGCTTTTGTCGCTGGTAGCGTGATCAAACAATCATATGTTTTCTTTCACGTGAAGTAAAACTAAAAGACAGTGAACATTATGCTAGCTGTTAAAGTCAACTACTTTTTATGACACAAAGTCAAGTAAACAAAATGTTTGACAAAGTGACATCAGCCATAAGCCATGGAAACACAGCTGCTAGGCAACTGTTGCCATCTCAAAGCCACTAAGTTAATAGTTTAGTAAGCTATCGCCCACAGTTCAGCAAGCTAACACTCACAGTTCAGCAAGCTAACGCCCACAGTTCAGCAAGCTAACACTCACAGTTCAGCAAACTATACTACCAGGTAACTTAATGAAGGAAATGCAGGACAGAAGAGTAAAGGGGAATTAGTCATCTATGTCATCTGAAGTTGAATTTGTTCACAACAAAATGACTATAGTTAGGTGCAACGGCATCTTTTTCATCTGTTGTGGTGGAAGTAAATACAACTGTATTTTCAGAAACGTTTGTTTCGTCTGCCGTTTTCAGACATGTGCTGACTGTTTTGAGAAGTGTCCTGTCGTATCTGATCTTTGTTAGCTTTTAAATGAGTCATTGCCAGTGCTTTGACCAAGTGCGAGTTTGTTGTTATTCAAGTAACATGGCCTCACATGAGTTGTCTCCTCCAGAGCTTGTCTGTCCCAGTGGCTGCAGTGACCCTGCGGGACCTGACGTGCCAGGCTCAGTCTAATGGGAGCCATTTCCTGTTGGTGTTCCCAGTCATTTCCTGTGGGACAGAGGGCCTGCTACTGGGAGAGCCCAGAGGGGTGCAGTACAAAAACATGGTGAGATAAGAAATTTTTTCTCAGTTTGCTCTTTGTTTCTGAAATCTCACATATTGCTCATCTTACACCATATGAATTTCCATTATTCATAATTGTTGTGGATGGGACTCTGTGGGAGAAAATCTGGAGAAGTGGGTTTAAAGTGCAGAAGAAAAGATTTCTAACTTGAAACTAGGCTCAAGGTCTGTTTGCTGAGGGTAAAACAACAACATGTGGTGCGTAATGAACATTTGAAAATGTTGTAAGTGGTAGTTGTCCCGGTGAGAGGCGTGACCCAGGTCATCATGACCAGAGCATTGCTGAGTTAAAGCCTAAAAATGGATCTTTGGCAAATTAAATTGGAGACGATCTCTGTTCAGAGGCAGGAAATTGGAAGTAAAGGTGACGGTAGAGGCAAATAACTGGAGGCACAAGGTGGATGTGCTGAAACACTGAACAGAAAATGTGTCTATGATAAAGTCTATAATCTGAAAAATATGTGTGTTCAAAAAAGCAAATCATGTATACACACACATGCATAAAGGTTCGGTGTGTGGGGTTTCCGGCAATACAATACTGACATCCAACACTTAATGAGAGCAGTTAATGAGAGTGGAAAGATTATTTTATCTCTGTCTGTGTTGGGAATCATGTTACCCAAAGAAAGCTTGTTATTAGAAAACAGTAGTGGATCTAAAACGCCACAGTAGAATATGTATAACCAAAAGTTTTCAATCCGTTACCTTGTGTTGGCCATTTGTAGTTTATTCTGCTCACTTTGTCCCATGATAAAATGTTAATTCAGTTTGTTTCCCTCTTTCTCTCTGGGCAGGTGTTGCTATGGCGGGACAAGCCTCAGACAATTCTGGCGCTCAATGAGACTGGAAAGTCCAAAAGTCCACTCGCCATACATGTGAGACATTCGATACAGTTCTGTTCAGTTTTATCTATATAGCCTCAATAACAAAGGCCACAATGGCTCGGGCTCGGGCTCTAATTGAGGCCGGCTGGGTAAAGATATCAAAAGACAAAGAAGAAGAACAAGATGATATTTGCATCTATCATACTTATATACATCTGACTAAAGTGTACGTGTAGAATATAATCATGACTAAGGGATGGCTCAGAGTCACTTTAGAGACAACTGTACGAATCAGTGAGAGAGATCACTCTGATTGGAGGACAAGCATATGGCCCGTCTCACTTTTCATCTTCATCTCATTTGAACATACAAAGCATCAATAAACTGGACTGATGAGTATGTTTCAGGAGAGACGAGCTCTGTAAGATGTTTTGTAGCGCTTCCCAGCTTCCCAGCTTCCTAGCTTCCTAGCTTCTTAGCTGTTCCCTTTTCCAGGAACACTTATTTCCTTTCACGCAGATTTGTGCCACTTTTCCCAGACACCATGTGACGTGATCCAATGCCAGTTTGTTGATGCCATTCAGTATTTTTCACCTGTAACCTCCTGTTCTGTTTTGTTTTCTCAGTTTAGCTGCTTGGCTTCCAGCCACAGTCCTCTCAGCCCTGCTGCTGCTGCTATTGATGATGATGATGATGATAATGATGATGATGATGATGATCATGACGTCAACGCTCCTCAGATGGGACTGGTCCCCTGGGTACCAGAGGGTCTCGGGTCTGATTCAAGACTGCTCCATCTCCCAATACTAAGGCACAGATCTGGGCCTGTTCTGCTTTTGAAGCTTTTTGTCAGTGAACGCTATGAGCAGTCACAGGTTGGCCCCTGTGTCATCACTGCTGATCAACGTGTCTATGTTGAGGTTTGTGCTTGTGTCTTTTTTCCTGTCAGTGACAACTTGTTTACAGCCAAAACTTCAGCTTTAGATTCATTGGTTTAAATTGTTACACATACAGTATATAGATGAATGAAAGCCATGATGCATCATTACATTACACCATGTCCTGTCACCGTCTTCTTCCCTTTTTAAATATCTGTCCTACTTCAGATTTCAGCCAAAGCACCAAACGCAGATGTCATTCAAGTGAAGTCGTGTATAGTCTCTCCTGTGTCAGACCCTAAAAAATCTCCTTTCTGGACACTGATAAGTGATGGCTGTTCCTCAGACCGCTCACTGTCCCTCAGCACGCCAACAAAAGTTAAAGAGGACGAAGATGATCAGGAAGACAAAGAAGAGAAAGATGGACTGGAAAAAGACAGAATCTATGACAAAACTGACAGAAAAGGGAAAGAATCAAGGATGGACAAGAGGACCATGAGTCGGGGAGAAGACGAGGAGATACAGTCCATAAGATTTAGTTTCATCCTGCGGCCCATTTATAATGACTCCATGCAGTTCCTGCACTGCAGCCTTCGCCTGTGTGACTCTGACTCATCAGGAGGGGAAGCCATGAAGGATACCGTGAAGAAAGACTGTCAGGGTGGGCTACATATCCCTCCATTATTATCCAGATCGCAGAGAAATCAGGTGAAGAAAGTATCTTGTTGATTTTAGTACCTTGTAGTAGCAGAAGTTTAACATCTGGGAATTATTGCCTTTCTAGGTTTCTAAGTTAGATGAGAAGACTGATATCATTCTGGCGTATGAATGCTAATTATTAAAGCTACAGCACGACATAAGTTAGCTTAACCTAGCTTGTTAGCAAATATGTGGTTGGCCTCGAACAAATAATTCAGCTCAGTTTTTCTTGCATACACCAATAACAATTGAAACTGTCTCAAGATGCAGTTCCACAGATCAGAAACAAGCAGCTCTACTGATTAGAAATGTACAGCTTTACAGATCAGAAATATGCAGATTCACAGATCAGAAACAAACAGCCTCACATATCAGAAACATACGGCTTTACAGATCAGAAACATGCAGTGTCACAGATCAGAAACAAACAGCCTCACATATCATAAACGTACAGCTCCACAGATAAGAAACATGCAACTTTATAGATCAGAAACATGCAGGGTCACAGTTAAGAAACATGCAACGTCTCAGATGATCTCTCATATCATAAACGTACAGCGCTACAGATCATAAACGTATAGCTCCACAGATAAGAAACATGCAGCTTAATAGTTCACAAATGTGTAGCTTCACAAATCAGAGCCATGCAGCTTTGTAGATCAGAAACATGCAGCGTCACAGATAAGAAACGTGCAGCGTCACAGATCAGAAACATGCAGCTTTTTGGCATTCCCCAAAATAACTATTATTTTAACGTAACTGTAGCTAAATGATTCATCGTTACATGGTGATAACAACATAACAACAGCCCTTTTGTTCCCGTCCCAGTGTGAGATCAGAAACCTCTCCAGACCCATGGTGGTCACGCAGCCCATGAGATCGCTAGCAACCAAGATGCAACCTCCTGCTGGCCAAAGAACCAAGAGGTTAAGTGTGGCTCCACTGGCCAGTCCAAACCCACAGCACAGCAGTGAGTATCAATAATAATGGTAATTTGTGGTAATTTTGCTATATTACTGTTTAACCTACATCACACTCTGTTTCTAGGCTTTGCAGATCAGACAGGACCAATTATGGGAATCGTCTTTGTAGCCTTTTTGATGGGTGTCAGTCTGATGGGAGGCTTGTGGTGCATTTATAATTACACAGGTAATGAAATCAACTTACTTTCTGTTGGGCAAAGCAACATCATCAGTAAACAAATCTAGAGTTAATATTTGTTTCACATATTGAAGAAGTTACTGTAACAAGGATTTAAAACATATTAAACAACTGCGTTGCTATGTGTTACATTTTGAAGGGGCGCGCCCAGCATCTTTTAGAGAAGGTCATTTAACAGATCAGACTCACGGAGGCCACAACATCTGGAATACGCCTTCAGCGTCTGATCACTCGTCCAGCTCAGTGTAGAGGTGAGTCCATATAGTAGAGGGGAGAAGTTTGGGGGAAATTATAACTTTTCTTCCGTTTGAAACTGCTCTTCAGTTTGTATGTCAGTGAGTTGGGTCCAATAGTTTGAAAGGTGCTATCAGAACAAACTAATCACATCATACATTTTTCTGCAGTTTATACTATATGTACATTCCAGCTCGGCTTTGGAGGAATTAAAGGGAAATTACCGTTTTTTTACAACCTGGACGTTATTTCTAGCATAAAATACGATCATTACTCACCTATTAACTTTGGTGTCATTTGGTGTCATTTGGAAGATATTTAGATCCAGTGGAGTGCCATGTACACTATATTACCAAAAGTATTCGCTCACCTGCCTTTACTCATTCTATGAACTGAAGTGCCATCCCATTCCTAACTCATAGAATTCAATATGATGTCGGTCCACCTTTTGCAGCTATTACAGCTTCAACTCTTCTGGGAAGACTGTCCACAAGGTTGAGGAGAGTGTTTATAGGAATTTTTGACCATTCTTCCAAAAGCGCATTGGTGAGGTCACACACTGATGTTGGTCGAGAAGGCCTGGCTCTCAGTCTCCGCTCTAATTCATCCCAAAGGTGTTCTATCGGGTTCAGGTCAGGACTCTGTGCAGGCCAGTCAAGTTCATCCACACCAGACTCTGTCATCCACGTCTTTATGGACCTTGCTTTGTGCACTGGTGCACAGTCATGTTGGAAGAGGAAGGGGCCCGCTCCAAACTGTTCCCACAAGGTTGGAGCATGGAATTGTCCAAAATGTTTTGGTATCCTGAAGCATTCAATGTTCCTTTCACTGGAACTAAGGGGCCAAGCCCAGCTCCTGAAAAACAACCCCATACCATAATTCCTCCTCCACCAAATTTCACAGTTGGCACAATGCAATCTGAAATGTACCGTTCTCCTGGCAACCTCCAAACCCAGACTCGTCCATCAGATTGCCAGATGGAAAAGCGTGATTCATCACTCCAGAGAACGCGTCTCCACTGCTCTAGAGGCCAGTGGCGGCGTGCTTTACACCATTGCATCCGACGCCTTGCATTGCACTTGGTGATGTGTGGCTTGGCTGCAGCTGCTCGGCCATGGAAACCCATTCCATGAAGCTCTCTGCGTACTGTACTTGGGCTAATCTGAAGGTCACATGAAGTTTGTAGCTCTGTAGCAATTGACTGTGCAGAAAGTCGGCGACCTCTTTGCACTATGCGCTTCAGCATCCGCTGACCCCTCTCCGTCACTTTACGTGGCCTACCACTTCGTGGCTGAGTTGCTGTTGTTCCCAAACGCTTCCATTTTGTTATAATAGAGCTGACAGTTGACTGTGGAATATTTAGGAGCGAGGAAATTTCACGACTGGATTTGTTGCACAAGTGGCATCCTATGACAGCTCCACGCTGGAATTCACTGAGCTCCTGAGAGCGGCCCATTCTTTCACAAATGTCTTGTTTCACAGTCTGCATGCCTGAGTGCTTGAATTTATACACCTGGGGCCAGGCCAAGTGATTAGAACACCTGATTCTGATCATTTGAATGGGTGAGCGAATACTTTTGGTAATATAGTGTATATCCATATAGTGGGAGTGAATGGGGCACCGAAACGCAGACTCTAAATAACACATTATCTGCCTCGAAACTCGTTAATTTCACCAATATTTATATTATATTTTTTTGCAACATGGCTGAATATTTTTCCGATTATGATTGTGGAGGATGGCTTTGTTTATGATGGACGCCCTTACCATTTTGAACCAGAGTATACGGATGAGGAGGTTGATGAAAGGGGGATGCGGAGGCAGAGAGAGGAACAGCTGGCCAAAGAACAACAAACCACTGCACATACACGAAAATACCTAACAGGTAACTCCGTACTGAACAGGGAATAGCACTAGCGTATCATAACAAAATATTAATGAAATGAATGAGTTTTGTGGCAGATAATGCGTTATTTAGAGGCTGTGTTTCGGTGCCCCATTCACTCCCACTATATGGATGAACACGGATCTAAATATCTTCCAAATGACACCAAAGTTATATGGGTGAGTAAACGATTGTATTTTATGCCAGAAATATGGACCACGTTGTAAAAAATGGTAATTGCACTTTAATGCCCAGACATTTTAAAACTAGTAGCCGGTTTCTATACAATGAAAAAATGTATTCTTTCTGTTTGTAAAATGTACAAAATTCCAAAAATAGTCAATGAACTCAATCAGAAGTGCATCTGCCGCAGTGCCCTTTGTTCATATTAAGCGCAACCGAACGGTACATGCTAGCTCCAGCTGGGCGGAAGAGATGTGAACACACCATCAAAGCTGCGCATTTAAAATAAACTGCAGTGGCTTTTAGCGCCGCCAGTTCCAGAAAACACACCAGCATTAGAGGAGCACCTGCAGATTTCTGCTCTGATATGCCACATGGCCTTGAACAGTTTTATTCTTTTATCTCTTTCTCAGGATTTCCGCTGGCAAATCTGAGAAAGGAGATCTGGGACAGAGGTTCTAACAACTTTTCAGTGTGTGTTTGTCAGAGCACAGCTGCCAGTGTTTGTGTGTTTGCCCTGCAGCAGAAAACGCAAGAGGCTGGGAGCATGTGAGCATAGCAGCATTTACTCATCGTAGCCTTCTGAAAAAGTCAGATTGAAAGCGAAACTCCAGCTGTTTGATAGTTTTGATCGATCTGTCCGTTGATTAATTTTGAAACTGGCAGCGCATCGTTGCTTGGAGAGGCCCATATCTGGATTCAACAGGATTTAAACATGGTTGGAGTGACTCAGACTGAAACCATCCCCATCATCATCGTCGTCATCGCCTGTAGAGGCGGAATAGGAGGTCAAAGATGAACTAAGAGGTTACTGCATGCCTGGTTGAAGACTCTGTGTGTTTTACAGTCATTCATGTTGTAACTGTGAATCAGCTGGCTATCAAAACTACATCTGCAGCGTCTGTGTCTGTGAAATGTTTTTGCGTCTATGCGACAATATAATTAAATGACCTGTGTTGAAAGTGGCAGACGTGAAGTTAAATGTCATGAGCTGTGTATGATGTTGTAAAAAAAAAACATTAATATATTTGTTTAAAGCAGTAATAAAGCTGTGAGCACGTCTTTTGTTTTAATCAGGTTGGACACACCAGTCTTCTTTTTCACCTCATAAAGCTGACTTCAGCAATAAAACGTCTATTTTAGCTCCCATTTAGTCTCTCTCCGCGTGAGAGTGAGTAAAATAAGGCCCTAGCGATATAATTTTCAATTTTCTGCGCCTCTACACGTTTTAAACACGAGCAGTGGAAGCATTAAAGCTGCACGTTTAAAGGTGCTACGATGCTTAGCCAAGCTGAGGGGGAAGTGTGCAGTCGGCTGATGATTATCTGCCGGGTTTGACGCTATGGGCGACGACTTTCACATCACACCCAGTCAAAAATATGATTTGGTATATAAAAATATTGACTAGTGCAGCTTTAAATTCCAAGTACTGTAAAAAAATAATAATAAAAAAAAAATGTGCTGAAAATTCACACTTGTTTTCAATTAATTTTTATTTTACAAACTAATTTCAAAATAAACTTCCTGTGCATGCAGTAGTGAGTGATTATGATCAGCTATCTCTAAACACACACACAGACACACACTGTTATCTTATTACAGTATGATATTGTTTCTCTGTGAGAACTTGATCAGCTGCAGCCTGAAATAATCCCAATAATGTATGTGCTGATAAAATAATATTTCTTAAAAGAGCTTTATTCACACAAGCCAGTCTTTTTTGAAGCATTGCATTTACATATTTTTCAGATTTTTTACAAATATAAATGTTGGCAAAATATGCAGCC
Organism: Planiliza haematocheilus; assembly: GCA_005024645.1. NCBI lineage: Eukaryota > Metazoa > Chordata > Actinopteri > Mugiliformes > Mugilidae > Planiliza > Planiliza haematocheilus. The sequence goes on from SRSE01001373.1 coordinate 3,982,099, forward strand.
GTGTGTGGACTCAGGGCTGGGTGTACATGTCCCCATAGCCGCACTGCGTCTCTTGGTGGCGCTGCAGGTCCACCCTGCGCTGGAAGCTGTGCTGACAGCGGTGGCAGCTGAACGGCCGGTAGCTGCTGTGCTTTCGGCTGTGGGTGATGAGGTTGGAGCTTTGGCTGAATCCTTTACCGCACACCTTGCACACGTGTGGTTTCTCACCTGAGCGCGGACCAGAGGCAGAGAAGAGTGCGGGGCGTCACCATGAGTAGGAGTTTGAAGCTGTTTGAACAGTGCCTCTGCCGTGGCGTGGTCGCTACTCACCTGTGTGTATGAAGGTGTGCTTCTTCATGTCGGACTTCTGGTGGAACCTTTTGCCGCAGTACTGGCAGGGGTAGGGCCGAGTGTCCGAGTGGATGAGGAGGTGCGTGGACAGGGTGGACGAGCGCTTGAACACCTTTCCGCACACTTTGCAGCCGAAGCTTCTCTCCTGCAAAAACGCACGAGCGCAGAGTTACGGCCAACTCTCAACGTTTCTCTCAGAGCTTTGTATGAGCGTCTACCATCAACCTTAGTACAAGTCTTCACCTTGGCTCTGCCGTAGCTCCCAATTGCCCTGAAGCCAAAGGGCATGTGGGGCATGTCTGTAGCCGTGGGTGATCTCGTCAATGGGACGGAAAGGTTGTTCCAAAGACCACCGCCTGAAATGAGGACTTCTGAAAGAGACTGGGCGAGGCAGAAAGAGCGGCAGGAAGTCAGCAGGAGTTAAAATTAAATTCATAACATAACCGTGTTGACTCTCTATGACAAGTTAAAGGAAGAGACTCAAAGGATTCTTTGTTCATCAGAGCTCGTAGGTTGTTAGCGTAAATCAAAAGTAGACGTCTGCCTCAAAGGTGAAACATGGACCCATTAGACCCTCACTGATCTCTGCGGTTATAGCTGCTAGCATTTAGGAAGAGACGTCTATATGAAATACACTTATTATTATTAGGTACACCAGCGAAAACGAAAACATTATAAAAACCCTTAGCTTCATGGATGTTCCCCAATAATAGGTTAAAATAATGGATAATTTTTTAGAGTAATTTTGGGGATTTAAGGGCTACAATTTAAATGTTCCCGTTCTCCCTGGCCTCTGTTTCACTCACATAATAGAGCAAATAAACCGTGTGCTACTGTCTGGGGTTTAAAAGCAAACGCAAAAACAAACGAACAAAAAAACAACGTAATCGTTTCCCATCGGGATGCGGTGGAGACCAAAAACAGAGCAAAAACTGAGTGAATATAAGTGACCAGCCAGGACCTCAGGTTCAGCTAACGTTTTGGCTGTTGGTTTTAACTATTTCAACTGCCTTTCTACAGTTTTGTGCCGTCACTGAATTTATTTGAATCAGAATTTATTTGAATCAAAATTTAAAGTGAGACAATTTCAGATGAATATCGTTTTGGGTTTTCTCAACGGCTGTATTTCGTAGCTTCCATTTGGACTGATGTTTCTTGTTGAAACGCAACTTTGCGTAACTACTTACACTCACTCGCCAATTTATTAGGCACACTAGTGAAAACCAATGCATTACATTACACTCTGCATATTGTGTGCACACTGTTGATCGTGAGAGCTGACTCTGCAAGCGGGTCACAACTCTTAGCTAACCAGAATCCAGCAATCCAGGGATAGATAGATAGATAGATAGATAGATAGATAGATAGATAGATAGATAGATAGATAGATAGATAGATAGATAGATAGATAGATAGATAGATAGATAGATAGATGTTATTGAGATGAGGCCTCCTACCTTTTCACAGAGTGGACACTCGCTGACTGGAGATTTGAGGTCAGTGTGTGACGTGTGTTTGAGCAGCATGTAGACCAGCCTCTCCAGCTCTCGTTCTCTCTCCGTCGCGTGGTGTCTAATGTCAGACGACCAATGTGAGACCGGCAAGGTAGCGTCCCCTGTCTCCATGTGAGCTTTAGGTTGAATTCACAAAAAGGGATCATTAAAAAAACAAACACAAAAGGAACACAGTAACCACAGACATGGGAAAATTATAAATCATCATACATCGAGTGTTTATTTTTCTATTTTATGGGCTCATCGTTTTATTTTGAGCATCTGCTAGAACAGGTTTACACGCTTTATTGTTCAAAAACCACATTATTTTTCTCATAATGCACAAGAGTGTGATGCCTTAACTTTTCTGGCCTTTTGTGCACAAAACTCTTCTTGTGTCTTTCATTGCATCTTTATTCTGTTAATTTTAACAATGCGCTCATCTGCTCTTTCAGAACCATCCAAAGGAAACATTTTATCTATCAGCTGTAGTCTTAAACCGATTAAAGTGACTCAAAATAAAAAGTTTTCAATGCATACCCGAAGGCCAGGAGTCATCTGTGGAGGTACTGTGGGAGCGGACTGCCTTGGCATCCCAAGCTGATGAGGCTTCAAATGGAAGGTCCTTCACCCCCAAGACTGGGGTCTGCACAGCATCCTCAAGGTGCCTACTCTCACGCACCATCAAAGGCTTCTCGTTGTCTGCTTGGGTGTGTTGTCTAAAGGAGCCCTTGGACGGGACGAGCAGATGACTCCTCTTGCTCTTGACGAGGAACGATCGCGGCATGGCACAACGGGTGTCTGAGGAGGGGAGGTTAAGAAATCCTGCATGACAGTCTGAAGAGTTGACTCTTTTTTCGTGCCACTTTTGGAGCCTCACGCGCTCAGATGTCGCGCACCTGCTGGTGCGTGTTCAGTTACGATGCCAAAGCTTGAGGTTTCCTTAACAAATAGCAGCCCGCCACCTGCACCGTAAAAGTTTCAGGGCTGTCACTGAGGATAACCCTGCTGTGGCGTCAGATGTCTTCCAAACTGCTGCTGCTGCTTTTTTTTATATAATGCTTTCATTTGAGGTGCATATATTTAAATGTTTAAACAGCAGGGGGACTGTGAAGTTAAAAATGGGATTTCAAAGTCAAACAAGTGTATGCATGTATGTTAATTTACTGGTGAAAATGTGATGCGTTTATCATTAAATCAGTTCAACTAAATGAGACTAATCAAGAAGAAGTCAATCTGCAAATCTTAGAGACATATTTAAATGAGTCACTTGTATGACTATGTTAATACAAGCCCCCTCATCTGTGAAGTAATGTCCCTCTGAGCTTGACCTCGCACAAAACTTCCACCAGAAGGTTTAATTTGTTACCTTCTAGATGTGTGAACATAAAAATAAAATGTTAGAATGAGACATAGCTATGACAAACAACAGCAAGTGGATTCCAGGCTGAAAATTTGCTGATCTTACCTCAGTGTTGCGCAGCTGAATGTTGAGGGTGTTTGTTGCGTGCTCGTCGCTGGCAACGTCCTCTTTTCTCTTTCTCAACACCCATCGGCTGATGACATGACACAATGAGATTTGATTTGATTTTGAAAGGCTGCTGAGGATCCGTCCGGGCTCTGGGGGGCAAACGGTGGCAGACGAAATGTAAAGCTACCACTTGGTAATGAATACATTTGAAAGTGCAGCAAATGTCCTTTGTTTGTTTTTTTCTCTTTTTTTCTGTCACCTCTAACATGACCACACCTCCAGTCAGTCTGAATTGTCGGTCGGTGTGGTGAATAAAGCTGTCGTGATATTAAAGTCAAGATGAAACTTTATTTACTGTGCGTGACCAGAATGCTTGTGTCACCGCTGGATTCACACCACAATGACTCTTCGCGTGGGCGTACTCACAAACACAACGAGCGTCCATGGGAAAGTTTGAACATCTCATCGTTCTCATGTGAACATGTGGACCTTTAAGCACCAAGAGCACTTCACACCGCTTCTACCTGTTCCTTTGTGTGTGTGTGTGTGTGAGAGAGTGTGTGTGTGTGTGTGTGTGTGTGTGTGTTGTGTGTGTTGTGTGACTGCGTTCTTCATGTGGTACCCAGACATCCCACACCTTTCCACTCATGAGAAAAGGGAGATTTTTCACCTCTATTCTCTCTCTTTTCGAGTTTGCTTCCAAAATGCATCATTTAAATTTCAACATGTTGACATTAATTCAAATTCAGCTGTCTCACTTTGTCATTGTTTCCATCCATAGAAGATATTATTAAAGACAAACTGACCGTCATCAAGTCAAATATGTAAATTTGTGCTAACTTTTTACTTTTTTTGTAACCTGCTAGTAGAAGCAGTGTAGCCTTCCTGAATCAGTGTTCAATTATAAAACCATGTGAGAAGCTTCGGTGCATATGAACCTGCTTTGGAGATAATGAAGATCTACAGATAGATCGATAGATGTGGAGACCAGGCAAGGCAAACTGAGTCATTGCGCTTGCGAGCGTCTTCGCAACACGGCTTGCAAAGTTCCTCCTTCTCCTTGCAAGGAAGATGCGATGCATCCGCCCCCTTAACAGTTACCAGAACACCGCATTAACCAGCGTCTACTGAGTCTGTCCAACAGAAGACAGGCCAACTGTTGTGTCCTATTGTGCGTTTTTGTGATGGTGCAGGCTCTGGTTGTCTTAAGAGCTCATGATCTTCCCTAAAACATACTGAAACAAAGACTTGTGGAGTTTCCTGAAGACGTTTCATCAAAGACTTCAGTTCTTAAAGACTCGTGGGGAGTTGGGGCTGTCTGTGGCTGTTGCTCAACAGAAACTAGGGTCCAGATATTTGCCTGTAGTTGGAGGACACTGTTTTGACTGGCACCATTAATGCTGCTTCCTACTGGTACTTAAATGTAATTAGAGTATAAAAAGGGAAGAGCAGCTACAGATAATATTACAGGCCACATACCTTGTTCTTACTGCACAAAAATAATGAAAAGTTTGATATTTGTCCACTCACATGTGTTTATTATTCTTCCCATGCTCCTCAGATGACAGTACAATCCTTTGAGAATTGCGTGTTTGGTAATGGTGCGTTAATCTCCACTCATCCTCATTTAAATAACACAATAAAGTAAAAGATATGAGTCCAATATGAAGAAATCCAATACGTTTGTTAGAACGTTTATTGATGCTGAGACTGGGCAAGATTTTTGACACCACTTCCTCAAACTTTAGTCCGTTAAAATGATCATATTGCTACGTAACCAAAAACAAGAACACATTTTGAACTGAGTGAGGCTGAGCTGATAATTTAAGACCGATAAGAAACTTCTCTGCATGCAAATCTGAAAACTGTTGATTCCAAATTTATCAAAACGTTTCATGACTTAGATGGATTTTAATCATCCACAAGGGAAATCACTTGGTCTGTAGCTCAGATGTACATAACAAAAAAAAAAAAACAGTCTTCAGAACCACAAGTAAAAAGAAAAACAGGTGAAGATAAGTTAAAAATAAATGAATAAAAGCATAAATATCTAGTAAAAGAAAGCAAAAAAATACTAAATTTGCGTATGAACAAATGTACAAGAAATAGAGACAGAAGTAAATATATATTATATACACAATAATGTGCATTAATATGAATAACATGGAGTTATCTATTACAGAAAGGGGAGTTGTTGTACAGCTGGTTAGAGTAGAGTATGAATGACATCCTGTAGCGTTCAGTGTAGAAGTGGGTGTAGTGGGTGCAAGGGCTTGTCCATGATGGAGAGCAGTTTGCCCAGTGTCGTCCATGTGTCTCCAACTCTCTGCCGGTCATGTGTCCAGCCTTTCGGATCAATGTGTCAATCGGACTTATGTCCCTTTTTGCAGGTGCTGCTCAAACAAACCGCAACAAACTAGGGCGCTCGCTACAACAGTTTAGTAGAAAGCCTCCATCAACTTGCTGCATATATGAAAAGACCACTTCCTCAGGAAGTAGAGTCTGCTCATGGTCCTTCGTAGAAATGTGTTCAATTCATAACCAGTTTACAACCAGAATATTAAAAAAGTCCATGTTTATACAGTCTTTGCCATGTATGTATAGTTTTGTATCATATTAAAGGCTCATTTCCCTGAATTCATGGAAAGCATTCACCTTCGATTTAAAATACTCTGTTTTTGAGACAGTTTATGACCAAGGGGGAAAAAAAAGGCTTACTCTGATTGGTCGCTGGCACCTTCCATTGTCTTTGGTCAACTCCTTTGAGTAGCATGGTAGCATGTATTGTGCCAAACTAAGTGTTATTCAGGCGCCATCTAACACATTCGAATGTGTTAGATGGTGATGTAGATAAGTAACGGTAGAACTTTTTGGACAACAAGGCCTGTTTGAGAGCGGTGTTTTCAATAGGAGAGGCGTCAACTTGTGTGTTTTGTTACTTTGCAGATTCCTTACATGCACAAAAACAAAATCATAATAACTCACAAAAGGAAAGGGAAAACCCTTGTGCACAATGTGACCTGCTTAAAATCGATCTCTATGCAGATGACATGCTGTTTTATCTAAGTCAAGACCACATGCTCAGATACAACTTAATACAGAATGGAGTTTGGCCATGTGTGTAGTTGCCTTGCTGGTGCTGCCATTTTTTAACCATGTGGGTCTTACTGCAATGACAGAGTGCCACAGTGGCTTTCAAGTTCACTCAGAGAAAGTACCAAAGATTCCACATCTCATAAACTCCAAGTGACCTCTCCTTCGACTGCCAACTCTTATGAAAGTTACAGAAAATGACAGTGACTGGAGCGATGGCAGCCATTAAAAATACGTGAAAAATATCATTAACTAGTTGCCGCGTATGGTAAAAGCAAGCTGCGCTGGCGTGATGGAAGAAAAACAACCAAACCACAAAGAAGAATCGAATCCTCCGAACCTTTCAAACATAAATATTTACAAATCTACAATTTCTAGACAATGGTGACACTCTGCTGCTTTAGAGTTGCCAGAAAAAGCTTCAGCTTTTCACAACTTGAGAATAAAGGTTTTTTAAAGTAACAAAGCTTGAATCTGACCTCAGATTGAAATCAAATCATCAAGGGCCGCGTATGAACTGAAACTAACGCTCTTCTCAATGTGGCTGTATTTTGGCAGGCATCTCATTTGACTCCTGGCGTGAGCAGCATAAAATGGAGTCGAGTTCCCCTTGAAGTGCACAAAGACAGGCATGTCAGAGCACTGTGGTTCATGCGGTGGGGGGCTCGCAACCTTCTCCCAGGGGCTGTCAGGGAGAGCAGACGAGAGGAGCGCAGGGAGCCGAGGCGGGCTGGTGGGTTTGGTGGGTTTCTGTGTCATTTGTTTTTGGGGGGTACAGGGGCTTCTTGTTCCCCCGATGGTGGCAGAAAACTACCTTTCTAGGAACCTGAAACCCGGGGAGGAGGGAGGAAAGAGAAGTATGTTCAAAAGCTCGTGTTCCTTTAGCTTTGTTTCAGAGTTTAATTCTTTATACGGTATGGTAAATATGTGGGAGGAATACGGTGCAAAGCGGGACAACAGTTAGATTTGGTGACGAAAATGTTAGTAAATGCAACTGTTTTTTTTTCAGAGCTAACTTACTCTTTAAAGGGGCACATAGGAAAGTTTACTCATATCAAGATTTTTTTTATGGCTGTGAATGTCCTTTCCAAAGCCTTTAACTAACTTTCAAATAACCCTGATGATATCATGGGTATCTTTATTTTTAGTTTGTGTTTCTGTCCGTGGGAAGGTGTTGAGGTCTAATGAGGTAATGGTGTTGTATCATTTTAAAATGTATATCAGGCTCTCATTGGAACTTGACTCATACCACAGATTGTGATGATAAAGTGGCGATATTGCAACCATTACGAATCTGATTTGCTTTCTTAAACTTATCCAGGTTTATGAAAGTGAAATGACAAATTGCTGGAATACACACAATCTTTCTCCCTGTTAAAGCTAAATAGCAACGCAAGCGTTTCTTAAGGCAAAACGGAGAAGTTACAACTCGTGGAAAGATAAGTGTCAAACAGTAACATACGAAAGCTTCAGTTATACGCAACATTTTAGTCTGTTTCAGCTCATTGTTTTGGTTTCTAAAACTATTGTGTATGCTTTTTTTGTGAGTGCAAGACAGAGAACAGTTTATGTCCTGGATAAGAAACAGTCCAGTTAGCTCAGTCTCTTTAAATTCAGATTCTGGAGTTTGTGGAGCCCAAAAACTGATAAAAGGCCAAATACACATTGGGCTTTCACAAAATGGCCACCATACGACACCATATCAGTGATGATGTTGCTTTCTGTCTGCTATTTGCACACATATGTATTAGCCATCATGTTCATAATAACTTAAAAATTGAGGCCAGGATGGAAAGACGAAGACCCGTATCCACCAAAAAATGTCTACAGTCGTCAGTGGTGGCAGACCGTAGACTGTATAAAGATGGACAGGAGAACAGCTCCTCAAAAGTGAAGCCAAAGTAGAGCTCCTCTGGTGGCTGTCTGCAGTATACGTCATAAGCTCCACCCCCCTCCATGTTAGTGGGTGGGACTTGGGCCAAACTAAAACACTAAAATTCATTCATTCTTTCATCTTGTGTAACCGCTTGTCCTGTGAAGGGTTGCGGGAGGGCTGGAGTCTATCCCAGCTGTCATTGGGCAAGAGGCGGGGTACACCCTGGACAGGTTGCCAGTCTATCGCAGGACTAACACAGAGAGACAGACAACTATTCGCATTCATATGCACACCTACAGCCAATTTAGAATAACTAGTTAACCTAACCAGCATGTCTTTGGACAGTGGGTACTAAAATGCCAATGTCAAATAATTTTTTTCGAGGATGGTTTCTGTCATTTTAGGTAGTTAGTGTCAATTTATTGGCTTAGTTTTGTTTTAGTTTATTTGACGCTATAGAAACAGGACTTGACATAATGGCAACTACCAGTGCCAACGAGTCCCATGGGACTGTGAAAGTTGTAAAAACAAGTGCAGTGTATATTTGGCTCTACTCTTGAGCTGTATCCCCGGAAAAATAGCATCAATTTGGCCAATGCAAGGAAGTGTTGACATGGTGTCCATATTTATATACAGTCTATGCGCTAGACAAATAGCCTTTCTATCTTGTTTTATATGTGCCATGAATTACACGTATATTTACAAATGAGAGTCAATAAAGTCACAGTCTTCCACTTTTCGTATGTGAACCAAAGAAACAAGTGAAATATGAGTATTTTAAGAGTGGCAACCGTTTTAAATTTTTTTGGAACGCACTTATTTTTGATTTTGCACCCCACATGGGATTTTGTTGTTGAAGTGCAACCTCTTGTAAAGTAAAGCCACAATTTGTGTTGAAAGACTGAGACAGGCCGTGGCAATTGTAGAGTCTAAAAAATTAGGCCAACGAGGAATTGACAGAAACTGAACTGCAGTTCCTCAAATGGCCACTAGATGCTCGAATAGTGAATCAACTCTCACTGACCTACATGCATAAACAAACATATTGACATCCTGGTACAAAAATGGTTTAATCTCTATAGATAATATTTACATTCATGACAATTGCGCTAAAATATATCAAGGGATATTGATTATCTAGGGCATGGCCACACTGACTGACAGAGTAAGTACTTAATTATCTGTTAATATAAATACAGACAGCTTAACAGTAGATCAACAGTGTTAAACATTCATGAAAAGTATAAGACAGACCAAGAGGAAGAAAGAAAAAATACAAAAACCAATGTTGGGGTCAGATCAAAAAGAAGCAGCATAAGCAGCCTTCCAGTAATCCCAAAGCTTAACAGTAACCACTTTCAAAACAGACAACAGCTTAATCATGTTTACAGACATCTGCATTTGCATATAGGCTACCTTCAGCATATGCCTTTGGTGTGGCACATTCAATGATATCATGACTTCAAATCACATTACAGGCGACCTTGGGTTCTCGCCGCAGTCTCAGCTCTTTGGTGATTATCTGTGTAGCTGCTGTGGCTGGTGGCTCACGGTGGTTTCAGTCAGGGGACTTGATGAAATGAAGTGCTATGCCATTTTCTCACGGCCAGCAGCTCCTCTTGCATCTACCAGTTTATCCCCACCCACCCATTTTACACTCATTTTCTCACAACTTTTCGACTTTCTCTCACTTCGGGTTGGCTATGGGTGAGGGTTAAAACCAGTGCAGGACTTTTCTTTTCCTTGTTGGGTGAGGGAAATGAGTTTCTGCTGACAATGTCTAGATGTGTTAAATGAATTGAATAAGCACTTCACACAGTAAATAGCATAAAATGGAAGTAGAAGTGGTGACAGGAAGACACATACTGCTTTGAGCTTTGTAAAAAAAACCCAAGTCTATATGTACTATAGCCATGGGAACCGTGAATTGTATCTTCTCCCGATATCATATTATATTACAGGGTTGTGTACATAAGTAAAGCCACAACACTCTCAGCAAGGCCTCTGCCACCCACTGAACAGGAAATAAGAATTTTGCTGAGGTATTTTTCTTTCTATGTTACGGCTTATCACATCCTCCTACTCTTTTCAATCAATTGCTTTGAGATTGAAAGCATCACAGATTCAGATTGTGACCCTTTTTTTTTTCTGTTTCCCACCGGTGAAATTACTGAAGCAAAGAAGCCCGGGTTCAATGAAACCCCCTTCACCGTGGCGTTTTTCCGCTGCGGTGAAACAACTGACAATGGGCACCGCACCATATAAGGATGGGGTGGAAATGCTGGTGGTGATGGTGATATTGATGATGGGTAACAGCTTCTCATCTGCAGCCGACAAATGGGCATCCCCACTCCCACACATGCAGGCAACTGAGATTTGTATCACTGTGACAAAGCAGGGTTACAGAAAGGTAAGAGGGTGTGAGAACGCTGAAATGGCACAGTACCCAAGACAGCTGCAGCCTACATCTGCAGACGTACGCGCTCACTCGTCGAATCACCAGGTACACAAGTGAGGACGGATGCTTTCTAATGTAACAGTCCTGCTCAGCTGAGCTAAATGCTAACATGCTAACATTGTCAGCAGCACACTAGGCAGATACCTTGCAGAGGCCCCCGCACTGAATTCTCCTTCATGACTGCTTTAATGTTCAGTTTACGCTGAAGCAACATCACTCATTTTTGGAGGATGTAGTTTGTGTAGTTTGTTTTGCTGAATTCAAAAGTGTTTCTGTTCTTCACCGGTATCATCATTCCACAGGATGTTAAGGCTAGGCTAATGCTACTTCTCCTAGCCCACTGACTAAAATGGAGTCAAATTAATAGAAGCATGCGTCGGTACAACACAAAACAGTTAAATAGTATTACAAACTACCGCCACCACGGAAAGGAAACACGGCTGAATCAAAAGCAACAGCAACAAATGCTGAATAGCATAACCTTCATGACAAACACGCGACATCACTCTGAGTATGGGAGCTTTAAATAGCTAAGGTCCGAGCAGAGACTTTACAGCTTGGTCCAAAACATACACCGCCTCCCCAAGTCTTGACCGCAGATTCCAAAACAAAAACGCAGTTAAATCAGCTATTTTAAACAGATGCTGATTCGATTTACTGCAGGACTGTTGTATTAGAATGCATTCATTTTCACTAGTGCACCTAATGGAGTGGCAGCTTTATTCAAAACCGGCTGCAACTGTTGAAACTACTTCTAATAATAACTTTAGTCCATTTGTAGGTGAGCGTTTCTGATAAATGTCGTTATATTTTTAGTGTGTTTAGTATAAAGCTGAGATGCATCTCTCTAATGCTTCTGATTAAAACCACTAGCCATTTGATTAGATACGGGAGGTTTCTTTCTATGACATGGACGTGTGACTCCTGTCACATAACACAACCCCACCCAAAACATCCCTGCCTATGGGCAAGGGTGTGTGAGAGAGCATCAGTGTGAGCCTATATGGTAGATGAAAAGGTGTGAAGCCGCAAGACCTTTTCACAGCAGAACTTCGAAACCAAGGGTGTTCAAAGTATACAGTATTGGCCCCTTGCAATGCAGATCTTTGCGCACCACAGCCCTGCTGTCTAATTTTAAACCCATGTTTCCCTGAAAGAGATAAATAATAAGAATCTTCAGCAGTGAGATCATGCAACTTAATGTCCTTGTCAGAAAAACAATTGTGATAACATATTTAGACGCCTTTCCTGAAATTCTATGAAAAGATAAGACATAAAGCTCTATGTTAATGTTCAGGTCAGATTTTTTTATCTTAGCATATTTATCAAAGTTCTAAATGGTCCTTATAACATGTAATGAATAAATGCTCTCCTTTTGCAAGTTCATTAGGTACGCCAGTGAAAATGAATGAACGCTAAATAAAGAACAGTCCTGCACCAAATCCTAGCCTCGTGAGCGAAATAACATTTTATGCTGTGTGTTTGCAGGCTGTAGTTTTTACTACTATTGAACTGTATTATGTTGCACCAATACATGTTTCTATCATTTTGAAAACCCCATTGTGGGCTAGGCTAAATACCAAATACACTTTTAATTCAATTCAGTATTCTGCTGGGAACCTGGACCTGGTATTCGTGTGGACGTTACTTAAACATGTAGCACCCACCTAGACCAGACCAGGCACCCCTGCCCCATAGCAATGACACTCCTCGTTGACAACAGCCATCCCCAGCAGGATGGAGCTTGACACAGACACACACAAAAGGTTGTTTAGGTGTTGAGCTGGCCTCCAAATTCACTAGATCCCAAACTGATCAAGTATCTGTGGGATGATGCACAGAGGACCATCCCCTCAACCCATAGGACCCAAAGACCCCCCCTAACAACATCCTGTTACCAGACATCACAGGACACCTTTAGAAGGCCCATGTCCATTCTCTAATGAGTCACAGCTGCTTTGGAGGCATAAGGGAGACCTACACAATATTAGGAAGGTGGTCATAGTGTTCTACCTGGTTGGTGTTAATTTAGAGAGCTATTTGTATTTTTTCATGTTTTGTCGCGATGCCTGTACAAATGTTTTAAGGATTAGCTGCGTTCTGTTTTACTTAAGCGTAGGATTTATTTACAATATGGTCTGATTCTTTATAATGTCTAATTTTAAAGTTTGCATTTATTTATAACAGGTGTCACCAGCTGCCGTGTTAAGACCGAAAAGAAAAATAATCTGACCCGTTAAATAACATCATGAATAGCTGCGTGCGTGGCGCTAGATAGTGAAAATATGTTATACAAAGAATAGTCATTGTCCCTCGCAGTTACGCACTTTATCTTGAGATTTATCTCTGTGCCATCAGTCTCACTTACACATACCGTTTGCCACCACCGCTGCAGCTTCCACAACACTCCCTGCCTCTCTTTGCTCGGTGAAAGCCCGTGCTCCACACAACACAACACACATTTCACACTCGCAGAAACACACACACACACAACAGCTGTGCAGAGCAGATCTCATTGTGGTTCATTGTCAGTTTGAGTTTTTGCTCCAGATTCCTAGCGGCACAAATACAAAGGAAACAAAGCACAGACTAAATATTGCATGACCCTCCTGTGCACACAAACACACACACACACACACAAGTACTCACATGAAAAACTGGCTAATTTACATAGACGGTCTACAGTTGCATTCATCCATTCAAAAATAAACGACTGCCACGGCCAAAGTGCCACATCAGTCTAGAGTGAGTTCTGCAGCTGTGGCTGGATGTGGATCTGTAGAGGTGACTCTGTAGCTTTAGCAGCCTCTGCTGGGTGTACAGCACATTTAATAGCAAACACTTCATGTAACAATTTTCTGTCTAAGTAACTTAACGCAACTAAAGTGAAGCCAGTTGAACCCAAATGAAGTGAACAGGAGCTTCACTATTAATGCAGAATAGTCGAGGAGGTCAAGAGCAAGTCTTATATTGGAGCTAATATGTCTTTTGGTTATAAGCCCTGTTTGTGTTCTCATGAAGACCTCTTTTTAAACATTTAGCAAAAAATCTAATTTTCTAATAGTAATTTATCTTTTTAAGTTTGGGAATTAGACATACCCTATAGACAAGACAGTTCAGGAGCATCATTGTAGTCTCTTCCCATGATCAGATGAGCATTGTTGTATTTGAGTGTTTCTAATTTTATACATGGCTGTGTCAACATGACTTTTGCTTGTTATAGTTATACAAGTTGTAGGCTATATAAAAAAAAGAAAGAGATATCCAATTTGAAAACTAAACTAATCCACCTGCACCCATGTGAGGTCAATGAGTCAACAGAATTACCTTTAAATTTGTTGAAATAGCGACCTCTGCTGACTGAAGAGAGGCATGACGAAAATAACCTTGGTCTGCCCTGTTGTGCTTTTACATCATTGTTCCTTAATAAAATCAAGTTTTACTTTCTGCAAAACATAAACATTAATTCACTTTTTACATTTTAAGAATATGTTGAACTGGATGCTGTTAACCAAAAGGATAAACTAGCAAAACTCTTAAGAAGAGGATATTATACATTAGCTAACCACCAAGAAGGAAACATAAGTACCCAAAGCATATCCTATATTCTTAATTTACCCATGAAAACAAGGAGGGCCTAATAAAAAAATAAATTAGAAGGCTTAATTTAGTAATTCTTACACATTATGTAGTATGCCGTATAGTTATTCCTGCATTGTGTCTTCTACCAAGTTACGACTTCAATCCTCATGACCTCTGCGCTGAGAGAAGTCCTCTGAACCTTAAATCTGAATGCGCACATATTGAACTGTATTATGACAATATGTATGCTTATATCCTCTCTTGGTAACCCTATGCACTGTATCCACCATAAATCCAAATCATTTTAGCTATTGAGTACTCGGTCTTGAAAGAGTCTTGAAACTAAAAGGCGTGTCTTCAAAACTATACAGTAAAATGACTTGAAATATTACACAGTAATACCTCAGGTCAGTGTGAAGAAGAATCAACTCAATGGTTTAGCAAACTCTATGAAGGAAATGTTTTTATGTCTATATGTAAATGAAGAAATCATCAAAGCGTCAGGATGTTTTAGGAATGTTTGGGTGATTTTGTCATTAGTTTTCTCCAAAAATATAAAGTAAAATGACTTGAAATAGTATACAGTAACAGTCAGAGTCATTGTGAACAAGAATAAAGTCAATAATTTAGCAAACCTGTAAGGGAAAATATTTATTTCATAGCAAACGTTTTTTTGTGATTCATACATTTTGTCCTCGCACAGCACCTGTACCGTAAGTACACAAGTAGACGCGCAAGAAAAAAATAAAAAAAAAAATTTTTTTGACTGGGATTCTGCAAATACGGCTCACATGGCCTTAGCATAGACTGTAAAATAACATTTTTTTTTTTATCAGTCTATGGACCGTAGTCACATATTTGCATTTTGTTGTTCATTTTTTTAAAACCGGAAGTTGCGTAATTTCACCAATTAGTTTCACTTGCAGTGCTCAGGTAGCTAGCATGCTAGCTGTAGCTTTGTCTCAAAGTATTAATCTCTTATTTGTGTTTTAATCAGATGGTTTTAGCAAATGCAGATTCAGAACAAGACCACGTTATAGCCACACTTTAATAAATTACAACAATTAAAATCGAAGAAGAACGTATCCCCCGTGATCAAAAACATCTGGACCGGGCTTAGTTAGCTCGTCGCTAATGAATTTCCTCCTGCGCCGACAGTTTGAAGATCTGCGATTGGAAGCTAACGTGTCGCTAGCTAGTCACCGCTGTCTTGTCAGCTGATTCACTCACATGACTGTCCTCTTTCCAGTTTCGGGCAAGTCATGTTTACTGGTGCCGTGAGAGTTAGCACGGAAAATCGGTTTAAGACGACGGAAACTTGAATGCGACAGCTGTTTTAGGGACCTCATGCCGCAGATAAAGAGCTAACGATAACTGACTTGTCACTAAGAGCTAACTATGTTCCTGAAAGCACACCGAGTCCGCACAAAGAGGAGCAGCCAGCGGGTTAGCTAAACGACTCCGGCATTGTTGGTAAGTTGCTTGTTCTGTCAGAGTTTCATATGCAAAACTACTCTGCTTCCTGTTATCGGACACTCTCTTCATCCTTTCATCTCTCTCTGAAGATTTAAATATTCAAATCCCTACTTTAAAGATGGCTCAGGTAGTCACTGTTTACGACACTTATGTAGGTAATAAAGAAATTCTGACGCGAGCTAAACACACCAGTTTAAAGGCATTTATTCAGTGGTTGACACTTTTTTACAACAAAACACATTGAGTTGGGCGTTGGTGCTCGATTGAAACTACATATATTACCAATTTATCCAACTAAACATGTTCTTTGATGTGTGTTTTAGTTATGTAATATATGTCTGGGGCACATCTCCTGATTTGTACTTCCTCTCTTTGTATTCACAGATGAGCTCTCCACTCCGCTAGATATCTTTTGTGTGTGTGTGTCTGTGTGTTCACTTCCTCAAGGAATTTAAACATCATCCAAAATGAGTCCAGAGGGGAAGAGGCTTTTGAACATCGTCATCCTCGGCTTTGGCTTTATGTTCATGTTCACGGCGTTCCAGACATGTGGCAATATAGAGGTGGGTTGACTTTACCGAGGCGCACTCTTGATTGTTGTGATCGATCACGCTCCTCAGAGAGATAACTCGCTCTTTTCAAATCTCCCCCGTCTTCACAGCAAACGGTCATCAAGAGCTTCAACAGCACCGAGTTCCAAGGAAGCGGGTACACAAGGTAAACGGCGCCGATGGCATCTTCTGTAATCAAATCAGCTGCTGAGGGCTATTGAATTTTCCCTTTTAGGGGACAAAGTTCGCGCACAGTTCACATCTATAGGAAATCTACTCCTCTGTGGGCTGTAATCTGTCGCTCTTGTCTCTCGCAGCATGGCCATCATCTACGGAGTCTTCTCTGCATCCAACCTGATCGCCCCTTCGGTGGTGACGATCATCGGCCCGCAGCTCTCCATGTTCATCAGCGGGCTCTTGTACAGGTGAGTCCACGCTCGCGTACGCCGCCCCACCTTTTCACGCCGATCCACGCTCTCAGCGCACTCTCGACTTGTTTTCCGCAGCGGATACATCGCCATGTTTATTTACCCGTACACCTGGAGCTTCTACACAGCGTCAGTGTTGGTCGGAATAGGAGCAGCAGGTCTGTTTCCTAACAAGCATTTTAATAGCAACAGTTGTTTTTTTTTCGTTTTGCACTTACCGATCCTTTGATTTTTGGACTCTAGTGCTTTGGACGGCACAGGGAAATGTTCTAGCCATCAACTCCAATGAAAACACCATAGGAAGAAACAGCGGCATATTCTGGGCGCTGCTGCAGTTCAGGTGAATCATTTTATCCAGCACAGGCAGAACTGTGCGCTTGTGTTTGCAGCTTGTAGCGTGATAGTGATCTTCACACAAATTAAAACAGGATGACAATTGTTCCCCTTTTCAAGCTGACGGATATCACTCAGAGATGTACAAACCTTAACATTTTCGACTCATCTCTCTGCAGCTTATTCTTTGGGAACATCTACATATACTTTGCCTGGCATGGACATGTCCACATAACGGGTATTAATCTAAAATTTCATTACTTGTGTGTGTGTGTATATTTATTGCTATTCATAGAATTAGACTTCCTGTGTCAACTTCTCATAACGGGTCCAGTTTTAAGCGTCTGACTCATATTGTTCGTCTCAGACAAAGACCGTCGGACGGTGTTCATCTCCCTGACGGTGATCAGCCTGGTCGGTTGCTTCCTCTTCTTCCTGATCCGAAAGCCCGACCCAGAGGCTGCCCCGAATTCCGACGTGACGGAGTCGCTGCTGGAGGCCGACTCCATCAACAGCTCCTCAGCTAGGTGAGCCCAGAAATGAGCAGCGTTCAATTTATTTCATTTATATGACATGTTTGTATGAAACTGTTGCTCTTTCAAGAGTTGACACCTCCGGAACAACGTAGGGGGAAGCAACAGAGACGTTTGTCTTTGTCTTCACTGTTAATCGCGGCATTAATTACTACACAGCAATGTTGCAACACTGCCTAAAGTGACCAAACACCTGATGCTTACAGTGATACAGTCCAGGAACTGATCATAATGTGTGACTGAAAAGCTTCAAAAGTAAATGGAGTCATGTCAAATTGGCAGATCTGCGTCGCCACATTTGAGAAGCCATTAAATTAATTTCATTTCATTTTGGATTCAAACTAACAAAAAGTGAAAAATGAGTAGGCCCTCCGATATTATCGGCCGATATTGAGTTAAAAATGTAATATCGGGAATTATCGGTATCGGGTTTTTATAACCGATGTTTGTTCTGTAGGCATCAGCATTTCCGAGTCTGCATGAACGCGGCATGGGACGTTAACAGGCGCGTGCTTGATGACGTATAACAACAACACGCTAGTCTCGTAGGTTGCTAACAAGCATTATTTCCAAGTGTCACCTACTAACGATTTGCAATGACTGCAAAGCAAAGGTGGTTATGAGAGGAGGAAACAAGGCGTCTTCCTTTAATACATCAAATGTGATCACCCACCTCAAGAAGAATCATGCCGAGTTATACTACGTATCTGTAGTGTTGCTTGAGGCAAAATATTCTCTCTAAAAACAGAAAAAAATAAATGAATGGCACTTTTTTAGCACTTTTTTTCTGTAACTTATTTTGCACAGACAGTGTTTACATTTGAAAAGCCATGTTGCGTTTATGTTGGCATCCAGTGGGACATCGCAATAAAATTAGGCATAATGTGTTAATTCCATAATAGGTGATATGTTATGTTGTTACCTAATAATTGTGGTGTAAAAAGACTGCATATATCGGTATCAGGTGATATCGGTATTGGAAATTAAGGCATTGGACAATATCGGAATATCAGATATCGGCAGAAAAGTCAATATCAAGCATCCCTAAAAATGAGTGTGAAAACGAACTAATGAAATCATTTGCAATGAAAATTCAGTCATTTCTAAATCCTAGGATGTGCTTAAGGATATAATCTGTATACAAACCCTTTCTACATTTCTGAAGTCCAGCACAAGGATTTTTATTGAACCGCTTAAAATATTTAAATGCTATTTGCTGGTTTATCAAACCGCCAGAAACAACAGCTGAATTAGTAATGGATTAATCGTTAGGTGCTGCACTGAGGAATGAAGTCAAAAGATCATTCTGGTTTCCTTCAGCCTGCTGTTTACACATTAACGTGTCTAAAATGTTCAAACGAACATTAGAAGAGTGGATCGGGACAAAAATCTTGACCTCCCTGCAGCTTTTTAATAAAACAGAATCATTTCAAACACCTATTTTCAGTCCGACTGAAGAACGGACGTGTGTCGAGGTGATTCCGTAGGAATCCCTGAACCGGACTCCTGATCACTGATATCCGCTTTCTCAGCGCTTCTTCTTGCGCCTCTTGACATTCCTTAAATAACACATATGCCCATATATTGTGGAGAGTGCTCTGGAAGTGTCCTGGAAAATATATTTTTTTAAAGACGGATGGGAGTCGTGGTCGTCCCACCCAGAGCAGGATGAAAAGTTTTTAGTGGGACGGCGACGGACGAGACAGGCGACCTTTAACTGTAAATGCTATCCTTTGTTGTCTTTTCGACATTCGTCTTTGAAACTGCTGTAATGCTGTTGTCACGGCAACCGAGACCAGTTTTAGGGATGAAGGTTTTAGGCTAGAAGGTGAAAATATCCCGGGGAGACGTATGAGCCCGTAGAAGGTCACAGTTATGGCAATAGCATCTCCAAATTCATCCAGTGGACTGAATGAAGCCTCTGCTTGATGTTTTCTTCTTCGCAGCTCTGCTCCTCGCGCTGGCCTCTGCTCGCAGGCGGTCGACGCTTTTGGTACGTTTATGAAAACAACCCCCATTTCATGAGCGAATATGACGTGTCTTACAACTTGCTCTAACGTCCACTGTTCTTCTTTTTCGCAGTCAAAGCGTGTAAAATCTTTGTCACCAAAGAAATGCTGCTGCTGAGCATCTCCATCGGATACTCAGGTGGGTGTCAGGCAGGTGTGAGGCCCTGTGCAGCTGTAGCTTCAGGCTGTCAAAGGAAAGGGAGGCGTAAATGTTAACGAGGCACTTGGGAAAGCCAGGCCCTCCTGAGTCATGTCTAAAGTTCTCTCAGGAGGAGAGGGCGTCGTTCTGTTATAGTCATTTTAATAAAGATAAACAAAACCAGTCCCAATGTTAGGAATAGAAATCTGAACCTTTGTGGAGCACTCCAGATCTAAGCTAAAACGGATGCAGAGAATGTGCTAAATCATTTTTTACGCATGTCGCTCCGTCAGGGTTGGAGCTCACGTTTTACAGCGGGGTGTACGGCACCTGCATCGGCGCCATGACCAGCTTCGGCAGCGACGCAAAGAGCCTGATAGGGATCTCTGGCATTTGCATCGGTGTAGGCGAGATCTTAGGTGAGTCATCTGTCCCGTATCTCTTCTTTTATGGCGCGGCGTTGTTGCTGCGTGACGGCTCTACAGGAGAAACGTGGAAGCGACCTGAAGAATGTCATAAGGCAACTGTCAAAGTACACTTTCTCTCTCTCTCTCTGACCAGGAGGGGGCATATTTGGGATGCTGAACAAGAAAATCCGCCTTGGGAGGAACCCGGTGGTGCTGCTGGGGCTCATCACGCACTACGTGGCCTTTTTCTTGATTTTCCTCAACATTGCCAGTGACGCTCCGCTGGCCCCCGAGTCGGGAACGGATGTGCAGGCCTTCATCACTCCCAGGTAAAGTGGAGGATGAGTCTGTGGAGGGGAGACTTCAAACGACTTAAACCAACCATAAAAATACCTTTAAAGGGGAACTACTATTTTTTACAACCTGGACCTTATTTCTAGCATAAAATACCATCGTTTACTCACCAATACCACTTTTGTTTCTTTTGTACTCCTTCAGGAGATAATTAGATCAGCATACATCTATTTAGCGAGAGTGATCAATGCACCGCAACGCAGCCTCTAAATAACTCAGATCAGATGATTGGAATCGAACTCCAGACTCAACGGGGAATAGCACTAGAGTACAATAACAAAATATTGGGGGAATGAATGGGTTTCGTGACAGATAATGTGTTATTTAGAGGCTGCGTTTCGGTGCCCCAGTCACTCTTATTATATGGATATACACAGATCTAAGTATCTCCTGAATGACTCCAAATGACACCAAAGTTATATGGATGAGTAAACGATCATATTTTATGCCAGAAATAAGGTCCAGGTTGTAAAAAGTAGAAGTAGATCCCCTTTAAGGTTAACATGAAATTATTCTTATTTTTTTACTCTTCTTTTAATTTATTATGATGATTACACTGAGAGAAAGTTTGTACAGAACGTCTCTCTGGTCCAAATGAAATCCACACACTGGACTTAAACTTAGTTTATTCGTAACAGTAGAGCTAATCTTTAATGTTGATGCGCTTGTTGTTTCTGGGTTCACATCGTGTCTAGAGTCTGTTAACAGGACGTTATGTTAATATCTGGTCTGTGTTGTGCCTCAGCATCGTGGTGGCGTTGCTCTGCAGCTTCTTGCTCGGCCTGGGCGACAGCTGCTTCAACACGCAGCTCCTCAGCATCATCGGCTACATGTTCCACGACAACAGCGCCCCCGCCTTCGCCGTCTTCAAGTTCATCCAGGTGAGCTTCCCATTCAGTAACACCCTGTCACGAGAGACGAGTTTGGCTTCATGCTAACACGCCTCCTCCTTTCCTCTCCAGTCCATCATGGCCGCGCTGGCCTTCTTCTACAGCAACTACCTGCTGCTGCACTGGCAGCTGCTCATCTTGGTCGTGGCGGGATTCCTGGGCTCCATCACCTTCTTTGCGGCTGAGGGGAAGGCCGAGTCCAGCCGGCGAGCCTCGGACTACGACAGCATCTGATCCGCGTCAGCCGGGAGGCGACGGTGTCACAGCTGGAGGCGTTTCACTTTATACACAGCTGAAAAAAAAAAAAAAAAAACACTGACCCAGGGGCGACATGCGTATCCGAGCTACTGAGGCTGCGGTATGTTTGGTTTGTGCAGAGCCAGTTCGTATGGAGCCAAATACTCATCCTGACCTAAGCATTCGTGTGACTAAAAGGCGTACAGAGGCTTTGTTTGCACACCGCATATACCTCATCTAGTTTAATTCCTCGCCTTGTTTTTCGTTTACACACAATTTGTAATCAATCAGAGCAAATTCTATAACGCACTTTTGATTCAAGGCCTTTCAAGAGTAACATAGTGCCAGTACGGGTGGAGGAATGACTTTATTCTGAAACGGCTGCGGGTTTTAACGCCATCAGCGCGGCCGCTCTGGCTGCATGTGTCGGCTTTCGGTAATTTAAGTCTGGCCGTTTTCTCTCTTGGTAACACATCCCATGAAAAGACCCAGCTATTAATAATCCACTTTATAAAATCAGTTAAAAACCACATTAGTGGACTCCACAGGGACGTACACACACACTCATAGTTTCCACACACACCATCCTGCTGCCACAAATAGAGCGCCAAACGTAGATTGAATGTATAAATATACTCCCCCACAAACTCTATTTCCTTTGTTCATAATTGTTTTTTTTGGATGTGTTGACAAGAGGAATAAAGAATATTGCCAGACTTATCTTGCGCTCAGGAAAGCAAGCCATGCATCCTTTCGATCAGTGAAATACTGACGAGGCCAGTCACTTCTAGACGTCGTAGTTTTTCCTTTACGTATAGAGGACGCGGTCGCAGATCAATTCACTGCTGCAGCTACAGTCACAAGGTAATCACACTGAAAGGTCATTTTACAACCGGTAAGTCAATTAGCGGCCGAGCTTTCCTTTGGCTCCGCGGCGCCTGTCCTTTTCGTTAACTGGGAGCAAAAGCAGTTTGAAGGGAAATATTATGAAGTAACTGAACCATTCCTCCGCAACCGGTTTAGCTGTAGTGCGATCCCGTGACTCATGCCTTCTAGCAAACATCTCATAATTACATGCGGGTGACTGCGTTTAGCTCGGATTGGAACTAAAAGTTTGTTTTGTGCCGGAGCGGAGAGGAAGAAAAGGCTCCTTTCTTTCCCGTCTTTGGCCTCTCTTCCTCCTCCTAACGTCTAATGCCAAAGGTTTTACAGGGAGACGGCAGCAATAACATGGTAAATGAGGAGGAATCCCACTGGTGACAACAGGTAGAGCTGAGGCTCTACAGATTATTGGATCAAACCTCAGTTGAGATCTTCATATTAACATGCTTGTCCGCACAGTTCCCACAATGCAACGCTTCGCCTGTCTGGCAGCTCTCTATGCCGATCAAACGCCACAGAACCTATTTATTCTCCTGTTAAAGACACCGTGTGGTATGTTTGACCTCTAGGAGGATTTATCATACTCTCTATGATAAACTGCTCTTAATTATCATGTTCTGTTTATGTGTGAGCATGCTACAAAAACGATGGGATTGAGACTGCCAGCATGTGAGATTATAAAGTTAGTTTTGCAAATGTTATAAGTGGGAAGACGTTCAGAAAGAAAACATTAGACAGCCTAAAAGAGGACCTTCACAGCATAGATCTGATAAAAACACTCTAATATAGTTGATATATATATTTTAAAAAATGTTCATCAGCGTATTCAATCTTCTTTTTGATTGCTTATCCCCAAACAAACGGGTTCATACTCTCATTTTCTCTCCAGCCGTGTTTCAGGGTCAAAAACAAACCTTAGAGGTATCTTACGCGTTCAGCCATGTTGGTGAGTCTCACAGAGCTGCCTTCGTAGCTGCAGACTCACCGTCTGGTTCTTTTCTTTTTTGATTACCAGCCTTGTTCTCTAATCAGTACAGCTCCCCTCAGATTGTCTAATTTGAAACGGGTCTGATGCCAAACCTGCACGGGCCGTAAGACGTGCTGTCTGCTGCAGACGTGTTGTTGTGGGGGGGAAAGGCGAGAGCAAACGATATCAGAGATGCTGTAGTTTCTTTTTGTGTCGGTTTATCAATGATGGTGCATTGTTCTTGTTAAATTATGGATGGGTCTACTTAAGTTTTGATTCAGTGTATGCAATCGAGGATATTAAGGGAAAAACGCATGTGTACCGTGATTGTGATTTTATACTTGAACCTAGTAATTGAGAATGGCAACCAAACACTGGCCTGCTTGTTTTTATTATCAATAAAATGTTATTTTGAACATTAGTTGAGTGTTTTATCTGATGAAACCAAAAAATATGAGCTGAACCTGATCTGTGGTGAGATTTGTTTAAAATTGGATTAACAGTCAAAAAAAAAAAAAAATAAAAACCTCGA
Source organism: Planiliza haematocheilus (assembly GCA_005024645.1). Classification (NCBI taxonomy): domain Eukaryota; kingdom Metazoa; phylum Chordata; class Actinopteri; order Mugiliformes; family Mugilidae; genus Planiliza; species Planiliza haematocheilus. The sequence continues at coordinate 4,006,140 of SRSE01001373.1, forward strand.
TCAAACCAGCCATAAGCGACAATTGAGAAACATCTAAACACCAATCAGGTATAACATTATTACCACTTTGCTAATATTGTGTAGGTCTCCCTTGTGCCTTTAAAACAACTGTGACTCATTAGAGAATGGACATTGGTCTTCTGACGGTGTCCTGTGGTGTCTGGTAGGACACTAACAGGATGTTGTTAGTGGGCGGGGCTTTGAGGGGAGGGGAATTTGATGGCCAGGCCAATACCTTGTGCTCTTCTTCATGTTTAGTTGGTCTTAAACTGTTTTTCTGTGTGTCTGTGTCAGGCTGCATCCTGCTGGGGATGGCTGCTGCCATCAAGGAGTGTCATTGCTATGGGGTGGGGGTGCCTGGTCTGGTCTAGGTGGATCCCACATGTCTAAGTAACATCCACATGAATGCCAGGTCCAAAAGTGTCCCAGCAGAACACTGCATTGTCACAAGATGGTCAATGTTATTTACTTTTCCTGTCAGTAACGTAATAGTCATAATGTTGTGGCTGATTGGTATGTATTTGTAAATGGCCAGGCCGTTTATTTTAATAAGTTAATAGTTCATAGTACAGACAATAAAAATATCTAGTTTTCCTTAATAGTGAGTATTTTTGCAACATTTTTTTCCATTTCCGTGAACACAGCCTGATTGCTTCCCGTTGCTTAGCAACTTCTAACGCTGCCAGTAGTCCAACGTGGGGCGAATCACCATCAAGTGAGAGTGACTCATAAATACCACATCCGGTCGCTCTCTACAAATTAAAAGCATGTCTGTCGGACATTAACGCTAATTGTAATTAGGTGACATTATGCGGGGTTAATGCACATAATTGTCTCGAGGAATGAACCAGGTTAGTGTTTGAATACCTAATAAATGTCGTTGTTCTTGAAAGTGTTAATGCTGTTTTTCGTTTAAAGTTTACTGTGAAGGGGGGCTTGATTGAGTTTCCGGTAAATGTGTCTAGTCTGACAGCTGGAGGTTGCTATTTTCTCTTGAACATTACTACGTTCTACTCCGAGATTACCGCTGCCGGCCGGTGGGATGATGGACCCGGTTACTGGATAACTAACGTTAGACAGAGACCAAAACGCATTTAAAATGTAATTTTGTACTTTATGAAGTATGTTTAGCTTTTTATCAAAACATGGGTCGCCACTAACTAAAGCCTCAAAGTAACGGGGAGAGTTAAGTTTGAAAACTTAGCTAACGTTAGCTTAACTTTATCTAACGGTTGTCTTGTCGCACGCACACAAATATGTCGGAGCGCAACATCACCTTGTTCGACTTGTTAAATTTGTCCATCGGGTCACCCCAGAAGGGCTCTGTAAACTTCAGCGCCCTTCACGCGCTGCTCCTCGCAGTCCTGAAGCAGCTGAATATCCGGGAGGTGAAGACCCGGTGGAGAGACCCCTCTACAGATGCCACTCAGTCCGAGGCTCTGGTGGCCCTGCACACGGGGACGGAACAGGGCCAGATTCAGTGGGACACCTCCGCGTTGGAGAAAGAGGTTCATCCCGGAACTGGGCTGCAGGAGCGGATAGTCTCTCCTGCGTCCCCGACCCCAGGCAGCGGCTCTGCGGCGGACGGTCAGTCGGGGCTCCGGTCCCGAATCCAGACCTGCGAGGACAGCGTGTCCAAGGTGAGAGCAGCAAATCCTACATTTGGAGACTTTGACTTTAATTTCCACGTTTTCTTTCGAAAATCAGGTGCAAAACTGATTTAACAGAATGAAGTTGTTTGATTATCCTTCAGTGAAGTGATTGGCACATGTCTGGAGTGTTTACAGCCATGCTCATCTATTCTTGTTATCTTTTATTATTTCAGAATGAAATATTACACTTTATATTCATTAATATAACATTTAAGTGACAGCTGTAGGAAACAAAGCCTTTACAGACTGAGATTGTACATGGACATAAATAAAACAAACGTGAAGCTACGTGAGTTTATGATTACTGGATCAGAAAAGAGAAGATGTTTTCTCATCATAAAAGTCCAGTGCAGATTATCATAGATTAAAAGATAAATGTGACTGACATTTAGTCATTTTCACACCAGATTTCATTAAAATTAATAGATTTATAGATGTGCACAGGACAACGTTTCTGAGCGGTAGAGAACACAGTTTTAATCAGGTTAAAATTTGACCTTCTGATCAATTTATGACTAACGCTGCAACTGGCCATATTTAAATCTATTACTTAAGAGACTTTTCTTAAATCTATAAACCATAAAAAATAGTAAACACATCTTCTGGAGCTGCAAAGCGACATCAACAAAAGTTCTGGTTTGTCGCACCAGCAGATTAACGAAAACCAAATGATGTGATCACAAATATAATCTAGATTACAGTTCGATCTAGTGTCCCAAATGCACAAGTGGCCACGCCCCCCGATAGTGATGTCACACCAGGTGTTTTGTCTATTAGGAAGGAAATAGTTCCTGTGACATCACTGATCAGAGCTAAAGCTTGATTTGTTGCTCATATTAATCCATTCGGTTGCCTTGGTTACACTTATTTTTCACCTTTATGAGCAAGATGCAGTGTCGGCTGACAGGAAATGGAAAGGCAGCGGGAGACGTGCAGCAGAGGCCAAGAGTCAAACAGCTGTCTGGCATTTTAACCAGTTTGTGTGCTTTAAACCCGCAGCCATCAGATGGTTACTAGAGAGGATAAGACTGAAAAAGCATTTCCTCCTTCATCATCTTCTTCTTCTCTTCCATCTTCGGCGGTCTGCAGTAAACATTTCAGCAGAGCACTAAGCCGCTGATGACAGAGCAGAGCACAATAGGAGATGGGCGCCACCCTGACATCTCAAATGACCCCTGCGTGCCTCTGTTCAGGTTTCTGTCAGGGCTCTTGGCTGAGTGGAAAGAGCTCAGGGTCTTCAGCAAACTTTTATTTTGGAAAAGACAGAAGAAAGAGTTTCAGCGAGAGGAGTGTTTGTCGTGCCGTGGTTCAGACTTGCCGTCGTCTCCACCTCCTCGTTCGCCTCTCTTCTCTCTCTCTCTCTCTGTTTCTGTTTGATAGGAGATAATTAGTCCCCCGCAGAGATGACTCTGGTTGTCAGGGGATGAATAGCTCTCAGGTGAAAAGCAGGACGTCGGGCAGGTGCAGGTGATGCTGTGAATCATTCATGTCCTCCGTGGGCATAGTCCGGGGTCAGCTGGTGCTTCTGCTGGCTTAGCCATGACAAGGTGACCCGGCGTGCCCTCGCTCGGCCTGCTGCACATCCACAGCACACGCCGTGTGTCATGGGGTCCATCTATTGACATGTCAGGGCTGTGGAACCCCCCCCCCTCCGTGGTGATGCTTTTTGTTCGCACTGCAACAAGAGTCGTTTGCAGTTAATGGCTGACTTCTTAACGAGGGAAGGGCTGGAACGATAAGAATGAGGGCTGTCGCTGAATTATTACCTCTGTTCGGGAAGTCATATTTTCTGTTCGTTAATTTGTGAGCCGGCTGTTTAGACCTGTGTTTGGCAGAGGATCACAAGTGTTTAGTTTTAGTTTTCACTGCAGATATAGGAGATGGTTTTTAAAGTGGGCATGCATAAATACACACATTAACCAATTAAATAAATAAATAAAAAATCCAAGGGATAGCTTATCTCAAGCTTATCTGCTGACCCCTGACATGACGTTTCCCTGCACTCATTAACAAGCTGTTAGTCATTCTGGCTCCAGCTGAAGACTGAGAAGCCGTGTGGGGTCGCCATGCATCATTTCATGTCCAGGCACATTCGACACGGGTTAAACACCACCCTGCCCGCAGCTCAGGAATTTCCTTTGTTTCAGAATAGATGAAATGTAACCGTTTGCTCGGCCAACAAACCCCGAAGGCCCCGCAGGAAATTGAAATAACCTGCTGAAAGAGCAGATTATCATGTGGAAACAGTGTAACAGCTTGATTTCGTCCCGCCGCTGACTCGCTGTCGTCTTTGTCGGCTTCTGTCGAGGTCCTGCCCGCTCCCACTGAGGCCAAACGTCAGAGGGACGCATCAGTGCTTCCTTTTAGTCTCAAATCTACAAATGCGTGCACGTTTATATGCAGTGAAATAATGCAAACGTTTACAAGACTCTCTCTGTGGTTGTCACAGGCGATGAAGCACATAGAGAAGCTGCACGAGCAGAAAGACAATCTGAAGGATGAGATTGAGCAGCTCCGCCATCAGCAGCAGGTGAGACCCCTCGGAGGCACAGAGGAAATAGCAGCATACGTTTTTTTTATCTATGACGTTTATGACCTTAGTTTTTAGTAGAAACGTGAGACATGAATCTCTGCATCTAATCAATCAGAAATCTCAAGATGTCTCGTGTGACTCTGCTGCAGAGGCATCCTTTTACCTGCATTCATTCATAACAAAAACATTTGGTAAATTAATCAAACACCAGCCAAAAGTTACATTTTCTTTCTGCCTTGCTTTTTTAAACTTTTTTTATTTTTAGTAAAATAATAGTAATAGTTTAAGAAAATAAAGACGCTAAGACTCTGAGTTCACTGCAGTCAGGAAGTGTTTGTGTAGCGCCTGCAGATATCCTCTCACTTCTGATCTCATATTGCTCACTGCGGTTTTTTGTTATGCTTTTGCTCTGGGTGTCCATTTACACCCTGCATTTTTAGTGTGTTGTTGATCCCCTCTCTCTGACCTGGATTCTGGTGCCGGGAGGATGAAGTGCGGGATGCTGTTACAGTAAAGTACTTCCTCTCTTTCTCTCGTGTCCAGATGGCTGGTGCTCAGGTGGAGATGGTGTCTGCAGTGGAGAAATGCTGCCACCGTGTGGACGCCTTAGAGGACGCCGTGGTGAGTGACAGCTGCAAAGACCAATGCTAATCATTAAAATGAAAAGTTTAATGCTGTGTGCTCTTCCTGCGACAGAGGTCTCTGAGTGACGTGCTTCAGACGTGTCCAGGGCCAGAGGATCTCAGTCAGTGTGTGACTTGGGACGTCATGCAGTCAGCTCTGGTGACAGAGAACATCCAAAAGGTAAGATGGTGTTGTAACAGCTCTAATCCAGGTGTGACCGACAGAAAGACACGCAAAGACGTCGGCTGGAGACGCACATGCTTATACTGTATACTTTAGGTTTATAGGTGATGAGATATACTCCTAACGAAATACCAGTGAAGAAGAACCAAGAATCAAAACAAACTGAGAACAACATTTTTGGACATTATTAATAAAATTCAGGACACTTCAGAGAAACTAAGCACAATTCACCTCACACAGTGTGTCATGACATTGCACACTGGTTGTTGTCACACGTTAAAAATGTATCTCTGGACTCAGATTATTATGTTAATCAACTTTTAATGGCTTGTCACTGAATCTATTAAATCCACGGTAACATAACAGTTTCACTATGTCTGGCTTTTTCACAGGAGCTTATAAATTCAGGTGTGACCACGGAGCTCAAACCCACAAGCCCACCTTCCTCCTCAACAACATCGCCAAGTTCTCCGACGTTCTCTGGAGACCCGTCTGCGCTTGATGGAGCAGCAGACCCCGCGGAGGCCCCCTCCCACCTCCCGCTGCCGCCTACGCAAAGCGGAGGGTCGACTGATGCTGCGACGACTCCGAAGGCCGGCCGCTCAGGACGCTACCCAGAGACTCTGGAGGCCCTGAGGAACATCAGCAAACTGCCGGAGAGGCTCAGCCGGATGGAGGCACGTGTGGCGGTGTTAGAGAAAGAAAAGGTGGACCAGACTCACCTCGAGGAGCTCATCACCAACAAGGGTAACACTGGATCCAACTACAGCTAGTTAGCTTAGCTTAGCATAACAGCTGAAAGCAGAAACTTTGGGAAGTCACTGCTTCCCACCAAGATATGGTAAAAAAAAAAGGTGAAATGGTGAAAGAAAGAGGAGCTCATAGTCAAATAACTGCTGCATGTTGAAGTAAATAAAGATTACTTCTCTGACCTGCACTAAAAATCTCCTAACGCTGTACATCTAGGTTCACTGGATGGGTCGAATATAGCGCTGGATCAGCTGAACGAGCAGAGAGCATTAATAGACAGCCTGATGAGCGACCGGGAAAAGGTGAGGATGAGGAACAAAGCAGGGTTTCTTGCATCAGCTCCAGTATCAGTTACTATGTGCTCTGCTTCTGGCTCTAATGGTGTGTTTGTCCAAAGCTGGACAACTTGGAGGAGATGCTTATGAACCTATCAGGCCAAGAAACAGACACAACCTCAGCTTCAGACAGCGTGGATTCAGAAAGCAAAGGCTTCCATGAGCTCAAACAGCAAGTAACGTACCTCAGGTAAAGGCAGATAGCAGGGAGAGATGCAGGAGAGCATACATGTACGGCCTCAGTTTAGATGCTGGTCTATGTTTTCATGATCCAGGAAGTGTGTGCAAAAGCTGGAGGAGAGCGTGAAGCAGATGAAGGATAAACAGACTCCGCGTGAGGAGAGAACGTCAAACCAATACCTAGAAGATCAGGTCAGACAGGAGGGCATGTAACTGAGGGACAGTCAGGGGAGACGTCCGGTGGCAGGACAAACAGGGTCATGATATGAAGAGTCAGCAAACGTCACCCAGCTTCCTGTACATGTGAAACTGAAGCTCTAGTCTGGAATTACCTATAGACAAGATGAGCAACAGCAGGAGCAGTTTAGGATAGAAAAGTGTGACAATAATAATGAGAGAGAAAGGTTGTTCATCCGTCTTTGTCTGTAGGCTCTTGTTTGTGGTGCAGGAAGTCAAACACAAACTTTGTGTTACAGTTGCATGAGGTTTTTCATATCCAGCATGAATTCACAGTGTTCAGGGGCTTCAGTTCTTCAGTCTGATCCGAGCTCTTTGCTCTCTGACCTCAGCTGGACGACCTGCGAGGCATGTTGGAGGACATGATACTGTCCTTGACCCCCCAGCTGTCCGGCAGCTACCAGGAAGAGGGGGACAGGGAGCAGGGAGAGAGCGATGGCCGCGGCCTCAGCCGGAGCACAGAGAGATCAGCTTTCACAATCAGGGCAGTAAACATGGGCAGGAATCTCAGCCTTCTGTTCCAGCACTACGAGCAGCTGCAGGACAGAGTGAACAGCTTGATCCGGCAGCAGACTAAAGGCAGAGCAGGGCCGCCGGACGACACAGAAGAGGCAAGCCAGATCAGTATCAGGAGACAGGTTAAAGTGCCCGGGCTAAAAATACCTAAACTAGTGTTTAGGTTAAGGTTAAGGGGATAGGCAAGCTGTGGTGTACAGGGATTGTACGTATGCCAGTGTCATGTCCTCTGCAGAGACTGAAACATTGCTGCATGTGTGTATGTGTGTGTGTGTGTCAGAATGTGGAGCTGGTGAACGATGTGCAGAGAGCGATCCTGCAGCTTCAGGCAGACTGTGAGAAACTGCAGGAGACCACCAGGTGTCTGCACGAAGACAACAAACAGAAGCAGAGTCACATTGAGGTAGACGAGCAAACAGAACTCTACATCGTGTTTCCAGGTCTTTAATCATAATGTATGTTGCTGACACACATGACAAGTCATTTCTAAAAACAGAAGATGTCAAACTGATACCTGTCAGCTATTGCGTGCATCAGTACTAACAAATAACAAATTTTACTTGATTGACATTAACCAGTCCCTGTATGTGTGGTGTTATGATTCTAATCATGTCTTTGTTGAATTCTCGTTTCCACAGGAGCTGTACAAGACGACCGAGGAGCTGGAGGTTAAGAAGGCCGACAAGCACATGGTTGAAAGTGAAATCGTGAGTGTTGGTACTGTTATTACTGAGAGTAACAGCAAGAGTCAGGCAGCTCTCATAAACCCAGCAACACATTTTTGATCCAGGCCCGTTGTTCTAGCTTGATATGTATATTATAATGTATTTGTATTGTGACCGGTAGAAAAGCTGCAGTGAATTTCCTCTGAGCAGTTTCCTCTGCCGGCCTTCGTATCTCTAGTCCGTGTCTGTGTCCGAGCCGGCTGCTGTCTCTGTTCACACCTGCAGAAAGCAGACAAATCCGCTCTGGAGAGCAAGGTGAGCCGCATGCAGTTTGACTCGGCCACGGAGCAGCTGAACTCCATGTTTCACGAACTGCTGAACAAAGTGACGGGTCAGGAGCAGGACTGGCACAAGGTCGTCGACAAACTCTCCACCGAGATGGAGTGCAAGGTGCGGCGCTTTTATTCACAGTCTGTGTTTGGTGAATTTATTGTACAAAAAAAAAAAAACACACAGAGCCAGCTGGACTGAAAGCTTTAAATAAATACTGTATATCAATATTTTATTTATTTAATGCTTTATTTTATACGCTCTGTACTCTAGATAGTACAGTATGAACTGTAGTAGGAGCAGCAGTGAGCTACAATAACACGTCTTTAGGCCTAATACAGAGAATCATTGTGTCTCATTTCTATCTTCTGTTTTGGTCGTCCTTCCAGGAAGCTCTCATAGACAGTGACATTGTCTGAACTATCTAATCCACTTATTAGATATCATTTCCTGTTCTTTGTTACAGACTGGAATACAATGAGTATAACAAGTCTCATAACTGATTTAATGAGCCACTGTTTCACGCTACCAGCAAGATGAACCGATAAGTAGCTACACCAACTGCATTCTTGTAATTCTGAGCTTCGTTTCTGAAAGCGATAGGGAAAGTTCCCAAAAGAATTTGCAGGCAAATACGCGACCGGTTAATAAAAGCGCTGCTGTGTTTATTTAGAGCCACCTAACCGAGCGCTCTGATGTCGCCTCAGTTGAACAGGATGGAGTTGGACTCTGTGAAGAAGCAGCTGGAGGATCGCTGGAAGAATATCCACAAGAAGCTTCAGGCTCAGGGAGCCCCGGAGCACGAGGACGCCGCTGGTATCAGAAAGTGAGCGGTGACGCCGCAAACGAGATCTGTAGCTGATCGATCCATCTCTGAACGTTAGTAGACGTAAAGATATCTAGCTCTGAAGACAAGCGTTCTGTATTTTTCTCCAGACAACTGGTGGACAGATTTCACTGTCTCTCCTGTGACCGGCCTGTTGTCAAGCACACCCCTGGACCGTAAGTCAGCATAAATAGAGGCTAGTTATATGAGCAGGAGATTTGGACAATATTTATTTCCTTTTCTAAACTCCTCTGCTCTTCTTCTCTTTGGGGACTAAAAGGCAACTGGTGACTCTGCCCTCCACCCCTGCCTTCCCGTCACACAAGTCCATCAGACCGTTCACTGTTTACGCTCTGGAGCAGTTGCGTCAGCACTACAGGAGGTGAGACCAGCACGCTCGCCCGCACCTTGCCTTGCCTTGCCTCGTTGTCATGCATGCATGTATGTGGAAACACTGTACGTCGGCTCAGCCTTCAAACACCAAGCTCTGCGGCCTCATGTCTCAGGCTGAAACCAGGGACCAGCCGCTGCAACTTTGAGGTAGCTAACTTCGGGAGGAGGAGTAGGGAGCAGCTGCAGAGGAGCCACGCTGTGATGTGCAGGCAGATAGAGAACTTAGAGAAGCAGAGGCGGCTGAAGCGCTGTGACCACCAGAACCAGAACCCAGCAGAAGTCAAGCAGTGAGTCAGGTCCAGTAAAGTTAAACCAGGGTTCATAGTTTGACAGATACTCTCGTCTTTTATTTAACTCAGATTGTGGTAGATTCTTTCTTCTCGGTGACACCATCAGTTGTGTTGATGTAGTGCCAACAGCTCTATTCAACTACTGTAGAGAGAAACAATTACAGCTTTAAGACATGAAGATCAGTTCCGCCCGTAACGTTTCCAGAAAGCTTCTCCTCTGCCTTTGATGAAAAAGGTCTGAAAATGTAAACGCTCACTCAGCTTCTCCTCTCTTCTCTCTTGGCGTTCGTCTCCGGGCCGAGCAGCGAGCGAATGTCTGAGCTGACAGACGGTTACCCGGTCCTGTCGCGGAGCTGCGGGGGGAGTCACACCAACACCACGGTCAATCAGCGACGCAGCGGCCTGCAGCACACCAAGCAGCTCGCCGAGGTGGACGGAATGATTCAGGTGTGGAAACATAACCGTCTGCAGGAGACATTTAAGACAGATAGTTCTTGTCACTCGGATGTCTCAGTGTCTTAAAGGGGAATCACCATTTTTTTTTTTACAACCTGGACCTTATTTCTGGCATAAAATACGATTGTTTACTCACCCATATAACTTTGGTGTCATTTGGAAGATATTTAGATCCGCGTATATCCATATAGTAGGAGTGATTGGGGCACCGAAATACAGCCTACCGTAGCGGGTGTGCGCGGCGCTCAGAGATGACATCATCCAGGTCAGAGGTTAGTAGGTTAATCTACAGACCCTGGATGGTGATAACTGGAAAATTCAGACTCAACAGGGAATAGTGCTAGCATATCATAACAAAATATTGATGTGAAATGAACGAGTTTCGCGGCGGATAATGCGTTATTTAGAGGCTGCGTTTCGGTGCCCCATTCACTCCCACTATATGGATATACACAGCGCTTTGCTGGATCTAAATATCTTCCGAACAACTCCACATGACACCGAAGTTATATGGGTGAGTAAACGATCGTATTTTATGCCGGAAATCAGGTCCAGGTTGTAAAAAAAAAAGGTAATTCTCCTTTAAGAGTCTGTTGGAAACTATTGTTCTTTGCTTCCTTATGATCCTAGATTAGAGGGTGTATGTCTGTATAAAAAGATGACGCATTAGAGAAAGATTTAACTGAGCACATGTGCAGTTGCAGTGCAAAACCATCATCATCTGCCCCCTGTGTTTGTGTGTGTTTGTGTGTGTTTGTGTGTGTTTGCGTGTGTTTGCGTGTGTTTGCGTGTGTTTGTGTGTGTTTGTGTGTGTTTGTGTGTGTTTGTGTGTGTTTGTGTGCACTGATCGTCCAGTCGGAGGAGGTCGACATCGTCGGACTCGATGGGCATATTTACAAAGGCCGCCTGAACGTCCCGGGGATGAAGAACGCAGAAACTAAACTACCCACCATCTCTACCAAAGACGGTAAACGTGAATGAATGAAGGTTAAAAATCTCAAAACATATAAAAAGAAAAGAATTAGAAAAGACAAGAAAGAAGGTTCACAGGAGAAACAGATTCTTGATACAGTGTCGCTCACGTACAGTATTAATTTAAATAATTAGATGAGATAGATAAGTAGGATCAGATGTTACTCACATATAACCTTTAACTTTTCCCACAGTGGAGGTCCCTGCACTCTATCTATGTATTAAAACCTGCTGCCATGGTTAGAAGGTTACAGAATGTGGTTTATTCAATGAGAAGACTCAATGTGTTTCACTTCTATTGCATCAAATTTGGTGAAACTGCTGATTCATTCTTGGAAGCCTGCTGCTTGTCGGTACAGCCCCTATCATTTGCACATACCAGCAGATTTATTAAGTGCGTCTGTGCAGCCTGAGTTTCACATGTGATGCTGTGGTCTCACACCAGCTGAACCTCCGAGTCTCGCTCCTCCGTTTGTTATCAGAACAAACGTCCTTCGGTGCATTTTGGTGAGACACAGCTCTCTGGGTTTTGTTGTGGCTGCCTCTGACCTTCCTCACACGCGTCCCACGTTGTCCCGCTCTGTTGTGACTGCAGGCATGTGCAAGGCTAAAGACAAAGCAAAGTGCCCGTCGTCATACAGGCCGGCTGCTACTCCGGACATGGGCTATAACGCGCCGCTTCCCCACACCCACAGTGCCAAGAGTGGCCAGTCCAGCCGCTCAGGTGAGTCGCTCTCACAGGCACGGTGCGATCAGTCCCTGTGCGTGACACCTGTCTGAAAAAATCCACCCTGAACATAAAAGACATCCACTGTGGTTTTATCAGTTACAAGAACTCCTGTTAAATACTACAGCTGAAACCAGTTAGTGATGTATTTATATGACAACACAGGTGTGTGGTGCGTTCACTGCGCTCACATGTCTAACCCTCATCCCCTCCCCCCTGTGTGTCCAGCCTCCAGCTGCTCCGGTCGAGATTGGCCCGTGTCGGCTCTGGGCTGCACGTCCCTGAGCTCCATCACCCCGGGCTCGGCTGCATCAGACACAGAGCGCCAGACTGACGACCCGCTCAACCTGTAGGGGGCGACACCGAGCTCTTCTGTGTTTGATTTGTAATGAACTTCTGCAGAGAGAAGGTTTCCTGCCTGAGGTAAAACCTTCCACATGAACTATGCGTCCCTTAAATCACTTGTCAGACTGTGACGGGGCTTTTTAAATGTGTTATTTTTAATGAAACATTGTTATTATTATTTCTAATTATAACAGTTAATAAACTTGAGTGGTGTAATTCTCACTTCCTTTTGCCCCGGAGGATTTCACTGATCAGACGGAAAACAAACAGCTTTATATCAACTTTATAAACTCTCATGAAACTGCTCTGATCCTAAATCTTTAAAACAAATATATCTTTTTATTTTACAAAACAGCTGCTTTAACAAAGAAGGTGGATTAACCCTTATTTCTATTTAGGATTTGTCTCTTCAGTACTTCTTCCTCTCGCCATGGACAGGCTTTAGACTGACTGGTGATGGGCACGTGTCAATTTTTGTGGGAAAAAAAACTTCTAAAACATTCATCCATTGATCAGTTTTCTGCAATTTACTGATTTCTTCTGTATTTACGAAAGAGCTGGACTGATTACTTCTCTTCTCTGAGCCGAAATTACCACGAATATGGTTAAAATAGTGTTTTACGTGTCATTAAACATGTCTGAAAAGGTTTAATTTAGGTGGAAACGTTAATTATTGGGGCATGTGGACAGAAATAAGAAATCTAGCACAGCGGCAAATTTAGTCTGAACGCTTTACCGCAACCTGGCAAATACAATCATGTTCTTATTTGATTATTAATTTACAATGTGTAAAAAAACAAAAAAACAATGCAGAGCTTTTATGAAGCCACAGCTGAGACAGAGAAGACACAAAGTGTATATAAGTAGTCGTAAAACAAAAAAAACTCCTCTTGCTGTTGCCTTCAGCTGTCGGCGCTGTGCGGCAGGAGGCCTGGCGCCTCGGCAGCGTTGCATCATGTGGGGAAATGCTTCACTACTGCCAGCAGAAGTGCACTTCCTGTTCACAGAAACACGAGGCCGAGAGCAGGAAGGGCACACTGACGAGTAAATGTGAAAGGTGTGGTTACAACTCGCCCCCGATAGCTTCCTGTCATTGAAGAATTGCGTTGTGCGCCGGGTGGCTTTTTAAAGGCATGGGTGGTGGATCGGGGTGTCCTGGGAAACCTGGGAGTCTTTTATAGTAGTTTTTGGGCCTTTGAAAAAAGTGAATGAAAGAGAGTGATGTAGTTTTACTTTCTGAATGATTGTCCCCAGTCACGTATGTGGCAATGTAAAGCTCAGTGACTGATCCAGCTCTTTAAATGACCTGTGGTTTGTCCCTTTTGTCTTTTTTTTTTCCCTCCACGTCTTTATTTATTCCGTATCATCACTGCAGATAACTCTACGCTTCCTCTTTACTCTCTGCAGTCTGTTACACATCAGTTCCTCCACTGATGAGAAACACAAACGCCGGCTCAGTTTGACACTCTTGTCCGACCACATCCTTCCTCAATCTCTCAGTCTCACTGATACAAAAGAGCCGTTCATCTCGTGAAAAAACGTCTTTCTTTCACTCTTACAGTAAAAACCAAAACAGTGATGACACACTGACCACAGTGACAGATGGACCCGGAGCGAGAAGCAGATCATAACTTGTTTTATTAAACATATAAATACAAATTTCAACAAAAGGAAATGAACACAAAGAAATCTCTATAAAAAGAGCCATGGATTAGAACAGAGTGGATATCTGAGGGTCCATGAGAAAGTACACTGTCATCCAAGTGAAAGAGCTAAAAAATAAAAAATGGGAGGTAAATTTTGTCTTTAAGAAAACGTCGCCCGGTTAGAAAACTCCTCAAAGTGGCCGGACGCTTCGGCTGGACCTTTAAAAAATGCTGCTGTTAGAAATTCCAAAAGAAAAAGTGGAGCTAAAAGAAAAACACAAAAAAAAAAGAACACAATCAGCCTCCAGAGCAGCACGGAGCTAAGCTCGTAATCCACGCTGCAGGAAGCTCGTAGGAAAACTCACAGCCACCCCTCCCTCCCTGCCTGCCCGCCCTGCGCTACAGTAATCAACACACACACACCCCGTCACCAACAACAAACCAGGCAGGAGTTAAGATTTCAGGCGCGCCACATTTGCCTCAACTCGTCCAGAAAGGAGTTCAGAAAGGAAAAATCCGCCCTCAGGTCAGATAATGTTGTCAGAGCTCAGATCTTTGAGGAAAAGGTCTCTGGGGCCGACACACTTAGAGAGCCAAACCAGGGGAGTTTATGTTTCCTTAAAACACGTCAAACTGAATATCTGTGAATTCAGACTGGCCAAGAGCTCATGTTCCAACTTTAACTCGTCTCATTTTGTTTTGTTTGGACATGTGATGCTGAACATTTCTTCACTTTCTTAATCAGTAATGAAATCAGCTGCTATAGCTGCGGCCCTGAATTGCAGGAAGACGTCGCAGTGTGATGGATTTAATCTAAAAGGAAATCTCCCAACGGCAGTAACACGTCACGTGTTCATCTTGCATAACTTCAAGCTGCTTCTTTTAATCAAAGCTGAACGTTTCTGCTGATCGCTTTGCTGCCATTTAATCGTTTCAGACGCCAAGACCAGAGCTTTTTCACACACGGGGCAGATTCTTCCTTTGAATCACAGATTATTTTGACGGGTAAAGTTGTCGCCAAACATCCTGCTGGACGGCTAATCTGCGAAAACCACCCAGAAACGGCTGATTGTCTCGAGTGAAGCTGCTCTCAGCCTCCAAACACCGACTCCCTGATGCCTCAAAGTGACTCTTTAATAACTTGACGCTCGTCTAAAATGTCATGGAGCGCAGCTAAAAAAGAAAAGTGGACTAAATCCGTGCGTCAGGTCGAAACACATTTCACCCGTCCAACCAGCTCTGTGGTGAACTCCCCCCTCATCGGCCCGTTTAAACTCGCTGATCCCGTGCGCGGCGGAATACATTCAGAGCGCGCGCACACACACGAACACACACACACGCGCGCGGCCTCTCCCGTTCAGACAGGCGGAGGTAGGAGTGGTTGAGCGTCTGAAAGGTTGTGTGGAAATTCACTGAGTTGGACTCCAAACCTCTCGCAGAGACAGGTGCCAGCAGCCCGTCAAAAAAAAACTTAAATGTGCGTCCTTTGCGAGTTCATCGGTTCATCTTTTGGCTTTTATTTACAACTCTCAAACAGATCATCAGTTAATAAGTTTTGTTTTTCAGCCAGAAAAAAACCCTTCTCCTCTCTCCTCTTCTAAATGTGGCAGCTCAGATTATTGCAAACTTTACACATCGTCTTTCCTCATTCGCCGCGTGCGTTTCCTAACCCAGCCCCGGCATGTACTTCTCACCTTTCACCTCGAAACGACACCCACTGACGGTTGAACAGGTATTTCCTCATAGTTAATCATCTGGATGACAAAAAAAAACAAAAACATGACATCTGCCGCACCACGCTGCTTCCTGAGCCAAACAAAGATGGCGGCCGCGTGTGACGCAAGGAGAGCACACGGTTAAAAACAATGAACCGTTTCTTTTTTTTTAACTTTACAGTCTTAGCTCCACGTTTTTAATCTAAGGAATTCACCTTAAACCCCAGAAACCTGACCCAGATTCTTATCTGTGACGCGGAAAGCGTGTTTTAATCGGCGCAATCTGATGAAACCCTGAGAACTTCTGGAAGATCAAAACAGATATTTAAATTTGCTGATCTTGCGCTAAAGCGATGGGACTATTCAAACAGTAATCGTCTTGTTTTGTCCAAACACACGGTTTACAAGAATCAACAGAGGCTGGAACTGGAGAATTCATCTAAACAGACTCGTAATCCATGAACTGATCAGCTGTTTGGGCCGCGTCCTGTAAGAAAATTTAGTTTCTGGTTGACGGAACAAGGTCGCCGCCGTTTTTTTGTCACTTCCCGCCGCCATCTTTGTTTGCGTCGTTCAAACGCTCTCCCTCTGATTCATAGCGAGAAGCACAGCCTGAGGTCTAATTCTACAGAAGCCCAGGCGGAGTTCAGTGTCACCCGTTTGTCACCTTTTTATGGCTGTAAATGAAACTGAACTTCACGGCTGAGCCTCTAGTAATCTGATCCACCCTCCCCCCCACACACACACACACGCGCACGCACGCACGCGCGCACGCACGCACGCACGCCCTCCAAACACTTTCCGAGGCCTTTTCATTCACAACCTTTTTTGAGATCTGAGCTCCTCTTCCTTTGTTTGTCTGCTGGTTATTGCTGACTTCCTGTCGGACTATTTCTAGAAATAAAAAATAAAAAACAATAAAATAAAATGATCTCAGAGCACTTCAACAGATCACATGGCTGCTCTCCTCTGTAAGTGCTCTGTCGGGTCCTGGGCTTGGTTGCATCGGTGATGAAGAAAAAGTTTCTGCATTGTGTGTGTGTGTGTGTGTTTTTTTCCGGCTCTCAGAGTCCTGCTGTGTTCAGTTCATCAGTGACCCCCCCCCCCCAACCCCCCAACCCCCCCACACCCCAGGTTCCTCCTCGGCTCCGATGACTCGTGATGAAGACGGACAGGAAGCGTGTCACCTGCCGAAAGCCAAACCGCTCGTCTTCAGTTCAGGAAAAACAAAAAGAAGAAGAAGAAGAAGAAAAACAGCAGAATCTGCGTCTTTCTCCAGACACAACCCCCTCCCACCCCCCCCCCCCCCCCTCCTCGAAACAGACTTGTTTGGCTAC
Source organism: Planiliza haematocheilus (assembly GCA_005024645.1). NCBI lineage: Eukaryota > Metazoa > Chordata > Actinopteri > Mugiliformes > Mugilidae > Planiliza > Planiliza haematocheilus. The sequence goes on from SRSE01001373.1 coordinate 4,022,852, forward strand.
AGTTGATACAGCCGCCCGGCCTCCCGCTCCCCCACGTCAAGCGCCGCCCGATCAGTCTCATCTCTGGCCGTGGAGCGCAGATACAACGGGGGGCTGCTGGGAGCCGCTGGGCTGAGAGACGGGGGGCCACATGGGAGTCTGTTGCATGTGGTGGTGGTGGTAGTGGTGGTGGTGCATGTGGTGGCCGGTGGGCGACGACGGGGGCAGCCACGCCGGCTGGTGGCTGGGCGGCGAGGACGCCCAGAAGGAGCCGAAGCCCGACGTGGAGGAGGGGGCCGGCGGGGAGCAGGCCATGGACACTTGCAAGGGCCCGCTGCCGGCGCTGGGGTTGCACTCGGACGCCCGCAGCTTGGAGAACATGGTGATGGCGTCGGGGAAGTTTGGAGGCGTGGCAGGAGTGTTTCTGGGAGTACACATCTGTGGAATAAAGAAAAGAGGAGGAGCATTTTAAAATCAGAGGAGCAAAGAAAACACGGAGCCCTGTGGATGTTTTTAAACCGTCTTATTAAACAGATTTGTCTCCTTCTGACGGACTAATTGATGAGATAAGCAAATATCTATTTTCACAAGAAGCTGACGGACGACACGTTTAAATTTAGCCGCCTCTGGATCAGACGCGTGCACGCTCGTAAAAGTGATTTAAAAACACACGAGAGTTCACGCGTGGGGCAGGGTCGAGTTATGAGGAGACCCTTCATCCGACCCAAAAGCAGAACAATCCCTCAGCTCGACCGCTTCCAGCGCTCCCACTTCATTTGTCATGTGAGCGGCGAGCCACTCGGCGCTAAATGTCTTCGGGACGCGAATCGAAGCGTGATTTGGAAGGTGGCGAGCTGCCGGCGGAGCGGAGACACAAACAAACACAAGGCGTCCGATAGCAGCCAGAAATAGAAGAGGAGATGCCTCAGCTGTGCGGCGGGATGACGAGCGGGGGCTGTATATTTAGAATAAGGAACTCGGAGGTAAACAGAAATTGCACAAGCTGCTCTGGGAAAAAAAAAAAAAATTGGATTCGTTAATCATCCATCCTAAACTGGTCAGACCTGAAACGTGAAAACAACCAGAATGACGTTTCTACTCGTCCGTCCGTCACATTATACTGAACAGCAGTATGTCTCAGTGTAAAAATGCCACCTGATCTGGATCAAATGTCCGAGGAGCCTCACTGATGATCTGATTAACATCTGATGTCTGACGGAGTGAATGTTTTTCACCTCCTCCCTGCTAATAATCTAACCCGATGGACTGGCTGCTCCTCCTGGCACTTAACCCCCTGGCCAGGGTCACTCTCTGGGAGCAGACCCAGTCCAATCTGGGGTCTAGCAGAATTAACAGAAAGGACAGCTGCTGTGCCAATCTAGCATAACATTATGACCTTCCTAATGTTGTGTAGGTCTCCCTTGTGCCTTCAAAACAGTTGTGACTTATCAGAGAATGGACATGGGCCTTCTGAGGGTGTCCATCCTGGCAACAGGATGTTGTTAGTGGGGGGGACTTTGGGTCCTGTGGGTTGAGGGGGGGACCTCTGTGGATCATCCCACAGATAGGCCGGTTTAGTTGCCCCTAAACTGTTTCTGTGTGTCTGTGTCAGGCTGCATCCTGCTACCATCAAGGAGTGTCATTGCTATGGGGTGGGGGTGCCTGGTCTGGTCTAGGTGGGTGCTACATGTCTAAGTAACATCCACATGAATGCCAGGTCCAGAAGTTTTGCAGCAGAACACTGCATTGTCACAAGATTGACAACGTTATTTACGTCTCTGTTAGTGTTAGTTAGTTAGTTTTAATGTTGTGGCTGATTGATGTATCTGAGCTTATATTTGCTCATATGTCGTTTAACTGTCACACTGAACGTAGCAGAATTATCTGTTAGCGTCTCTTGCGTGTAATAAACTCACTGAGGGAGACATAACTCACTCTGTACGACTGTGACCACGAAATGACCGAATTCTCAAGCAGCTTCTGAACTGGGTTAATTGTTGTGTATCTGCTTCCTGTTTTGGTTCATCCCGCTGAATGACTCCAATAACTCCCCATCCATCCTCCACAGTTGTGCGGTTTTTATGTTTGCGAGGCTAATGAAGACCCTGTGACAATGACAACAACACTGACTTCTTTCTCCTCCCAACGTGGCTGCACGAGGGTCCTCGGGGCCATGTTGGAGAAGGAGGAGGAAATGGAAGCAGCTGTCTCGCAGCTGATGCTCAGCCTCGTCAGACCTCTGCAGCTTAGTATACCTCCCCAAAGCCTCGGGCGAGATGATGTCACCCAAAATAATAACAAACTCAGGGCCGCCGCCGCACATTTCCTTGTCTCTCAAGCCGCGACACGCTCCTCCCAGAGCAGCGAGCCAGCACGTACGCCCAGACCGAAAACAAAACAACGCTGCCTGCTGCAGATGTCTGCATGACCGCGATCCACACAAATCCCAGGGTGCAGCGCGGTCGGGCGGCCGGTCGGTCGGAGGGATTCAGACGTACGCACACGACAACTCCTATAATGAGAGCCTTTGTGTGCACGGTGACGTACGTTTCTTTTATTCTTCGCAAGCCGGTAATTATTTTATTACGCGGCTGCAGTCACAGATTAAAACAGCTATAGAGACCTCACACAGCCTCCTCCTAACAGCAGAGGGGTTTGTTAATGTGATGTGGTTTCAAATCAGTTGAGTGAAGTGTGGAGACAATTTCCTGGCCGGGAACTAAACCGTCTCACAGCTTCTGTGTGAGGACGCTCAGTTTAAAGACAAGAGGTCTGTCCAAAAGAGACAGAAAGTTTATTTTGTTTCGTGGATGTTCCTGACTGAAGAAGAGTCTGTGTTCAGAGGCAGGAAAATGCAGCTGGAGTCCAGTCCACTTTGCAGGTCAGTGGGTGCATCCGTCCCACCGTCCATCACTCAGCCTCGCATACGTTCAGTCTAATGCTTTTCTTTTTTCTTTTTAGGGGAGCTAAATGCACTTACCATCTGGTGGGGGTGACCGGGGATGTTGGCCTCCTGGAAAAAGGAGCTTAGGGCCGTCTGCAGAGAGAGAGAGAGAGAGAGAGAGGGAGAAGAAGAGGAGGAATTATGTTTTCAGCACTTCAGCTTGGATTTATACGAGTCAAAAACACGCAGGAGAGGAGTAGTCAAACATTTGTCTTATCCTCCCAGCCCAGAGAGGAAGAATTGCCCCATCCCCCCCTCTCTCTCCCTCCCTCCCTCCCTCCCTCCCTCCACCATCAGCCCACGGGTCAGTTAACACAACGGGTCACATGATCTCAGGGGGTAAAACTATTATCTCCACGCCGGGACCTGAAACAGGGTTTGTAGAACGCAGCGAGGCGTTTTCAGCCCGAGCTACAGGCTCGCCGAGAGGGACTGGACTCGGCGAAACAGGCAAGGTTTTCTGAAGAAACGACATGACGCGCATAATGAAATTAAAAATCTGTTTCCAGTGTCAAAGTGAGACTGAAACCAAGCACGAGGCTGGGAATCATTAACCAGGTTTATAGATTATTTACAGTTAGATCTTCTCAGGAATGAGGATTTTGCAAAATATTTAAGAGTTTTTTTAGGAAATAATCCCATAATTTATCCTATAATAGTCCTATAATCCTATAATTTATCTGGATAAATCGATTTAATTTAACATTTTACAAACAGAATATATTAGATATTTAAATTTGTATCATCCCAGACATATATATCTATATATTGATGTTTTTTAAAAAATAAAAGCCACATTTTAGCTTTAAATGGACTTTTATTGACTAACTAACAATTGTTTAAATCCATTATTTGAACCAGTGACATCATTCCCCAAAATATGGGGAAAATATGGCGTGTTTAGACACGTGAGCTTTCTTTGTCCTGTCTGAGATACGAACTATTTGTTTAGCATCACATGATAAACACTGTTTGCACCAAATGGCTGTGAACTGAATCTGTTTTGAAGACAAAACATCCATTTGTCTCTCGTTTTCCAGGCTCTCCAAGCCGACCGTGGAGGAACGCGGGGACGTTATGAAATGTAAACATCAGATTTCTCTGCCGCCTCGCTGTGCAAACAAGGAAATGAGCTGGCTGCTCCGTATTGTTCGTCTCTGCGTTGTGTTGTGAACACAGCCGAGGCCGGCGTGAACGAAAAACACAGTCGGTGACCTGAGAAACAGAAACTACGGCCTGATAAACAGAGCTGACGAATCAATGGGGGGGGGGGGGGCTGCTGCTGCCTGTGCTGCTTCCTCCGCACACAAGAAAACATTCCTGAGGAGCTGACGGCGGCGTGATTCACTGTAATGATGGGAAGCTCTGAGGGCCACGTCTCCAGGTAACGACCCATGAGTGAGGGGGCTGAGGGGGACTTCACTGTCTGGGAGAACTGTGGGAGAGTCCGGCGTCTCTGGTTGGCTCGCTATTTGTAAAAAGAAAAGTAGCACAGTCTAGTATCTGTGGTTAGTTCACTGTCTGTAACAGCTGTGGGAGAGTCCAGTGTGTGTGGATTAGAACAAGACAGAAACTCAAGACTCGAGGGGAGGGTGAGCTCGTTTTGCAGCTCGGCGTCGCTCCATTTTCAAGCCCTCTCTCCTGCCAGCACTCCAGTGAATGTAATGTGCCCCCTCCCCGTCCCTCCTCCCTCTCCCACTGCCTCCCCCACGCCTCCCTCCCCCACGCTGTGGTTGTTTGACAACAGCAGCGGCAGTGCAGGAATGTCTGCCGTACAACGTGACTCACATATCAAAGCGTGAAAGTGCTCCTCCGCTCTTGTGCAGAGAGCCACCGAGTCCACGCTGCTCTTTGTCTCGCCTCAGTTTATTTTTCAGGTTTTGGGCCGAGCGTCGCCCGTTGACGTCACGTCATCGCTTCCGGCTGCCGCGAGCAAACCGTTCGGACGGGGCGGAGGAGCCTCGGTGTGAAACGCAGCGGCTCCTGATCAACAGACGTTCCCTGACTGGACCGTTGCAGCGATGTGAGAAGGCTTCAGTCATATTACTGCTGATTTTTACTTTCACTCAGTACGTCACTGCCCAAGTGTTAAAACCAACATGACTGAATACTTAATGAACCATTCTCTTTCTGTGAAAAAGGAAGTTCCTCTTGCAGAACTGAGGAAAACATTACCTATAAAAATTAATCAGCAGCTAGTCTGGCAGGCGTATAACCCTGGTAGTCGGGTTTTCAAGCAGAAATGTCAAATATTTCTCTCGTAAGAAGACTTTTCCAGGCTTTTTCTTTGCAGTTTTAGCCAAAACTAATGTTTAATCAAGAAAATAATCCTCAGAGGAGTGATCAATAAGATATCTTTAACCATGACTACAGATGTTCAGTGCGCTATTTTGAAAAGACGAGTGACATAAAGGTCTGCCGTGTGTGTGTGTATCATTGTGCAGGGAAACGTGACCACGCTGCTCTTAATGTATCAGCAGCTCTTACAGTAACGACAGCGCCTGTACAGTTTGTTCTCTTTATTCAGCAAGCCCTAAAAACAGCCCTCTGTCGTCACGTGATTTCAAATGAACACATATTCTGACGACTCCGGTTAAATCCTTCCTCTTCAAAGCTTCAGTCTTACTTCAGTCTGTATTTCCCCAACGATTGTTGTGGTAGCTCTGAGGCGCTTCAGGCGTCAAGTCTCGGGACACAAGGTGCCTCCGGGCTCAGCTCGCAGCGCTGAGGAAAATCAGGCCACTGCTGTCAACGCCGGCAGAGACAATAGGCTGTTTAACTACGCTCTGACGCTGACAGGGGAGATAATAACAGTGGTGGCTTGATGATGTTTTTCCTTTTTGGAAGTTGGATTAACTTTCCTCGTCTGCAACTGCAGATCAGTGAGCCTACACATTATTTAAACTGTCTTGTCAAACAAAATCTAAAATACTCTGTAGGTTTTTCTACATAAACTACATCAGCGCTTCTTTCACCAGTCAGATGCTTTGCCTCATCAGATGTCTGAGGGTTAAGGCCACTTCACTGACTTCACTAAACACCTAAATCCAAACACTCCACTCCGTTTTTCTGTAAATAAACCGACCGCATCCACCCACCATTAATAAAATAATTAACAAACCCACTCCCCGGCTCGCCGCAGGCCTCATGTACGTCTAAAGACGATGAGTCAGTCAAGAACCCTAGGAGGCGGCTGAACGAAGCCGAGCCTCCACCCTCCCCTCTGGAGCGGGCACCTGGCCGTAGCCCAGCACTGACCCACCGCTCATTACAGCAGAGGAGGTGTGGTCTGACAGGAACCATCTGGAGGCTCAGGCTCGATGTCAAAGGTCCTTCAGGTGTCTGTCAGCTGTTCAACACGGACAGGACTTGAGTTTAATGTAGTGAGCTTGAAACTCTCAGCAGGATGAGACACTACCCCAACTATGTGGCTTTACTGTTTCTTCTTTCCTTCCTGGCATGTTTTGTTGTTTTGACTCTAAAGCAGAACTACAACTCAGACAACAACTCTTAAACATTCAGTGAATGAGATGAAGGAGTTTCAAAAATGACTTGCAAGTTGATAAGTGTTGAGAGAAACCATTGACTAGCTCTGCAAACATGACACACAAACAGTAGAGCTATTACTAAACGCTGTGCGCCTGCAGCTACTGTTTATTTACATTCATTCACTGGACGACTAGTATAATAATGTCTGATCTGATCCCCTTGAGTGAAGTGCTTTCTTTTGTCTGATCGGGCGAGCCAAAACCAGAGGTGCTCAGGCGCAAAGCAGACAAGAGCTGAAACATTTTCCTGTGATTGCCGTCAGAGGCACAGGAAGACTTGTTCGTGAGAACAGCTGGAAGGATAATGCATCTTAATCAGTCTATATATAACTGGACAAGACTAGGATCAATGTCAGTGGCTGAGCTCTCAGTACAGAGTCTGACCTCTTTATCTGCTCCTGTGCAATGACAGTCGCAATCACAAGTAATCTAGCAGCCTAACTAGCATCATCTTTATTTATTATTTAATTTATATATTTATTTAACGGTTGTATTTCACCAGTTAAGCAAGAGGAGTTTGATTTATTACTTTGTGTGCTCCCACAACAAACAAGCCCAACCCGTGAGTTTCTATCTGAGTAACGCGTTATCACGCCAGGCTGGCTCATAAACACACTAACGTAAAGTCATTCAACAATAAAACGCTGCCCTAGCTTTTAGATAGCGCGTCGTTTTCTCAAAAGAGGCTGGATAATCCTGCCAGCGGCTAGGCTAACAACAAGCTAGCTTAGCGGTGACACGGTGGAGCTCTGTCGAGAATGTAAACAAAAACGGCCATTGAGCCGAGCACCACGTCCTCAGCTCGGGTAGCCGAGCTAACGTTAGCTACGGGGGCGCATGGTCGTAGAGCAGGGCAGCGGGTAGTTAAACTAAACAGCACCGGGAACTAATAGATATTCTTCGACAGCCCACACACAATATAGTGCTATAATAATAAAGGGAGACGTAAATAATGCGTCCGCCGTTGACTCACCTCAAACTGCCAGTGGGCCGCTTGTAGAAGCTGCTTCGCCTGATCCGCGGCGCAGCCAGCCGTCAAAACAAACTGGTTGATCATCACTTGGTGCCTGAGTTCGTCCATATTCACAGACATGGCTGCTTCCCGCGACACAATCCGCTGCTTCGAAAACAAAATGAAAAATAAAGTAAAGCTCTGCCTTGAATCGAGCCCAGCGAACCTTCCGTCCTCCTGCCTTCCTGCCTGTCTGTCCGTCTCCCACCGCTGCTGAGTCTCCGCAGCCTCAACAGCAACAACAATATTTTCGTGTCATCACCAACAACAAAGAGTAGCGCGCAGCTGATTGGCCGGCTCCGCGGCTAGATAGTAGTAGGCGGGCGCTGATTGGCTGGCGGAGGGAAGCGTTTAAATTCGTCGGTGCGTTTGTTTTAAGGCTTGGGGCAGTCTCAATGAGCGGGGCTGAGCCGACCCACAGCCTGAGGGATCCAGCCCGCCCTCTGTGGTTACCCGATACTGTTACACACGCGCTATTGTTCGTGTCCGTTACACTGACGTAATATGTTTGAGTTCTACGTTTGACGTGAATTCATAGAGCTGATTGGCTGCTTCCTCCGGCAGGTACATCTAAGTACAAACATAAACACAGGCGGATCCTTCTTTTGTTCTTTTGTTTATTTAGTTAATCAACCCCACAAAAAGCACTTATATTAAACAATCCGTCTGTAATTTAAATTTCATGCTCATACATTTTAAATTACGTCACATTAAATTACATATTCCTGTACACTATGACCTATAATTATGCATTTAATATTATTCCAGCTAATGTAACTCGTTTATTTAAAACACAAATGATTTAAGTGCGTGAGTCACATACATTTAATACTTATTTTATAATGTCTAGTGTATTTACTTAATATACATATATAAGCCTAAGCAAATGCACATTGAAATACTACGCTAGCTAAAAGTAATTTGAATCTTGCATCCGGCTCTTTGATATTGATATAAATATCAAAACATACCTCATTGGTTATAATGGATTTATTTCAATAAATACATTGAAATTTACCTCTTAGTTCATGTAGGTACAGGATATACTTATAGATATCTGCACAATAAAAGAATATCATTGTATTTAACATATAACAATTTGAATAATATAATTATTATAATAAATATGCAGTCAAGTCAACGACAAATTATGCAGCATACTGGTAGGGAAATCATCAATTCTCAGCATCAATACATCAGTTAATGCATATAAGACGAATGTGCTGGTAAGATTAAATATCTAACAACAGTAATGTCTCATCTATGAATAAACATGAAATATTCAAATACTTAATCAGATATCAAAATCAAATCTGAACATTTCTTTTAGTTTAGTTTTCTCATTTGAGCTGGATGACGGTTTGTGTATTCTTTGAGGACTGTCTCAGTTTCCACTGAGGATGAAGGTTTCCTGCAGGAAGAACATGAAACTCTGGCATCTCCTCAGTGGAAAACCTCGCTGAGGACCGAGTGGACCTACAGCGACAGCACTAATCTTCTTATCGCCAGAGTGCAGCTCTGTCCAGCTCGCGTTCTGCCACCGGGCTGAATAATTCAGCTGTGCTGCACATGCGACACAGGAGGACATATATTATGCATGTATGGATGGTGGAGGTCTCACAGATCCTGCAGACGTCCTGACAGTTTCAGGTGTGAATCTCCAGTAATTGAACTCTAAATTTACATTCCTCTGTTTAACACTGAATAACTTCTCATGTGAACGTCACAGCGGCATCACTAATGGCTTCAACCAAAGACGACACGTGTTCTGTTATATGTCAATGCATAATTACTTACTATAAGAAGCAAAAAAGCCCTCAGTGTATTTGCATCACCGCTGATGTTTACATTTAAATATTCAAACAGCATACGCCATATTTGTTCCAATGTAAATATTCTTCCAAGTTTAGAAGTATATTCAAACTTGAGCCTGACACATTTAGCTTTGAGGCTCCGCTTGAATTTAAGATAAACTTTCAGTGGGTTTGGACATTGCTGGGCTGTGCAGCATCAGTTTACAGCAAGCTAGTTGCATTGGTTTTCACTTTAGAAACCAGAAGAACAGAATAAAAAACACATTCTGTAAACAGCAGTAAACAAAACTACAGTGAACTGGCCTAGCATAAAGCAAACCGGTGAAAAGTGTTCTACTCTCAGTGTTTGGCAGCTACAGGTGTCAGACTAAAAGCCTTTAAAAGGTTGCTTTGTTGACTTCCTGTTTCCTGGAACTGTTGTTCAGTCTGTTAAAGGTTCACGTGGGGGTCATTTACCACCACCAAAATAACAGCGTACAGTGAGGAGGCGGACCTGGGTTGATGCTCTGCAGTGAATCATTAACAATGGTATGTCCTCACTGACCGGACTTTGTCATCGGGAGCTCCCTGCACGAAAACACGGCTCTGTGGACATCATAAAAGTACTGTTAGGACACCGTACAAACCCTCAGTTCTAAGTATAAGTACTGCATTTAAATGTCACCGTCGTGAAAATGTGTCTAAAAAGCAGGATTGCTAAATAAATGCTTCTATTTTTCATACAGCAGATTGTAATTTTGATTTAAAGTTGACACCTTCATTTTTTTTCAACTAATCATCCCTAAGTTTGAATCTAATCATCAATTTTTGCATCAAAAGAAGCATAATCTGCACGTATATCTGTTTCAGCTACTTTAAAGCAGAAACAGAGAAATTATGTCAGCTACTGTGATTCAAGATTGTTAAGAAATTAACTTTAATTATGCTATGAATTGAAGAAAAGTACGCAGTATGTTTTTTAATGTTTTATATTCTGTGTGTTAAGTGCATTGAGGAGGTTGCTCCAGACATGTTGCAATAATACAGTCCAGTCAGAGTCGAGCCTTGTTATGCGGAGTCCTGCAAGCTCTCCTCCGACAAAACAAGATGTCATTATGGCTTCAATTTGCACAGCATATTCTCAGAAATTAATTTGGTTGTAATTTGATTATCAATGCAATCCCAACGAGTCCTGGGAGGTCTTGAACTAACATGATGCAGCCAATGAGTCAGGAACACGTCTGATTTCAACAATTTGTATTGATTTATAATCTGCTGCACCTACAATAAGATGTTATTAAACTGAAGCGGATGAATTTGAGGAGTCTGTTTATTTTTCATAAATGCTCACAGCTGCTGAAATGATAAACAGCAGCATCTAGCGGTTACTGGTGGTACCGCTACAAGAGTTGAGCAGCAAAAAAACCCAAAACAAACAAACAATAAAAGTTTAATGGGACATTTTTTAGCTAGCCGACTGTTAATTTACCTGTTGAACAACGCGCATTAGCACGATCATAGCAAGTGAAGTTCTCTCTTAGAGACTGGGCAAAAAGTTGCCTATACATGTGAAATGTTAGTAAATCAATTCTTCTGCTTTACCTCCAGATTCTCAACAAGTGGAGTTTGGCGCCACCTTCTGTCCAACAGTAGATGTTACACCCACACACCGGATCATGTCTATATTCACTACATTTCAAATGAGAATTATTTAGCAATATCTACATTTTAAAAACATTTCCCAATAAAATTATGACATGTTTATTTTTGCCTCACACTGATAGTCAGCTTTATTCCTCAGATTTCAACAAGTTAGTCAGTCAAAAGCTCCCAAATATGAAATGTGTGGACAGAACGGATTGATTTAATAATAAACTAATAGTCAGAGAATTATTTTTCTGCCTTACTTTTTCTTTTTTTAAGTATTTTTATGTTTCTATTGCTTAGGTGAATTTTACATACATATATTTGTATTAGCCTGTTCGTTCACCACTGTTCTTTAGACTGCTCATAGTTATAGTTAATGCTCCTCCAGATGGATTGCTTTATTAAACCAACAACAAAAATGGAAATAAATGCCTTAATAAGAATTTTCCATGTTGGTGGTGCGTCACTTTGCATTATCTCCTGTCTTGTAGTCAGTCTCTGTCTCTTTGTGGTCATTTAGTGACTATTTTCTAATAGATTTGTGTATTTAGAGTCATTCTGCATTTCTTTGAATTCTTGTTGAGTCTTTGTAGCTGTCTTTGTCTCTTTATGTGGTCATTTTCAATGTCTTTAAGGGCGTTTTGCAAACTTTGCAGAGTTTGTGTGGTCCTTTCTTGTGCTAATGTGGACACTGAGTCTTGGTGTGTCTTTGTGGGGGTTTTGCACCTTTTTGCTGGAGTTGTTTTGCGTCTCGCTGTGATCATTTTGCGACTCTGTGTAGTTGTTTTGTGTATTGTTTCCAACATCTTGTGTCTCTTTGTGTGGACCTGTGCCCCGTAGCCCCTTTCACTAATCACTCCGCCGTGTTTCTGTCTGTCTGTCAAGTCCACTAGCAGTCTGCATCCAGCTGCATCTTTCTTTGTAATCCCTGTAGTAGTCCTGTGTGGAGGCCGGCCCTCCCCGACCCTCTGTGTGGTTACTGTGCTTGGCTGCTCCTGCGCTGACCTTTGACCTCTGCTGGAGGAGATGCAATGGAGGAACGAGCGCCGTCTCAAGAGTCTGATATGAAGGAGCTGTTCTTGTCTGGTGGGCTGACCCTGTAGGGTTTGAACAGTGAGTCTTTATTTTTATTATTTCCTTTGACTGTTTGGTTTGGAAAAATGCACGGTTTCGAGTCCAGCCTGTGCCCTTTGCTGCATGTTGACCTCTCTCTCTCCCTCTCTCCACATTTGCTGTCTCATCTGTCCCAATAAAAATGCACAAGAGTCATTTTAATAATGGATCATTTTGCTTTGAATGTCACACATACAGATGTTCACTGACTTCCTCTGCTTTTATTTTGAAAACACCTTCTATAGAGACACACCTGAGAACAAACATCTTTTTGATCCCTGCTCCCGTCTATTCCAGGCTGCGCGTGAGCAGCGGCAGAGATCAAACCCCAACTGTAGCTCTGAAGAGACGTCAGGACTCAGAGATGAGGCGGCCTTTTTTTTTTTTTATTGCTTTACAGTTGTCTTTGTGAGGGGCCTCAGGAAACCAGTCAGCCACACTAATAGAACGCTCGAGGGGCCAAACCTTTTTGTTTCGTCTTTCGCTCCCTTTCTGTCTTATGAACAAAAGTACATTCCTTCACACATGCCTCCCTCTGTAAGTCCGTAATGCTGCGGCCGACCTTTGGTGCATGGTTTTCATTAAATATAGTCGCATATAATTCAACATGTGCAGAGGAAGATTCAGAATCCTGCACCGAAATGTCTCATGTCTACTTGAGAATATTCCAGATTCCAGTCAGGACCACAGATAAATCTGAGAGGCAGCTATTTGATTCATGGAAGAGGGAAGAATGAAAATCTGTTTTCGATTACTGATTTTTTTGAATTTTTTGAATTTTATTTCTGGCTTTTATAAAAACTGGATCTTTTGAATGACTGAATGTTTTTTTAGCTTTAGTCTTCTTTTATTTATATTTACACATGTGATAATAAATTGTAATCTATAATTTAACTTCACAATGTTTTTAAAATAAAATAAAAATTGATGTTTGGGGAGTAAATGTTCAAACCTTACAGTCGTAGCTTATAGTTGGTCTAAGTTCTAACTTTAGTTTTAAAAGTTTAAAAAATCTTTAACATGCTCAAAATATTTTATTCTTACAGATTTCAAAAAAAGGTAAAAATCAGTAAAAAAGTTAAAGCATGTCCCCTGGAGAGGCCCCGGGCCTCAGTTTGAGAACCAGCACGGCAGCAGCCTCAGTTGACTTGAGAGTGATTAAAAATGAAGCGCTATAGAAACCAAGAGGCCAATGGAGGAACGGGAAGCTGTTTACAAGGGGGTGTACCGTTTCTATGGTTGCTGGACAAACCTCCTGCACCAGGTATTAAACTGCCTCCCCGACGGATCCCGCAGCCCGCTGACAACCGTTATAAAGACCTCTGCAGAGGAGAAGGAGCGCCCGACCGAGCGCCAAACTCAGACCACAGGAATTTGTGCCCTTTTTTTCCTCTTCTTTCCTTCACTCGCCAGCAGACAACAGGTGCACAGCAAGAAGGCTGAGGCTGAGCATTCAAGAGGAGCTGCCCGTTTGGGATTTAAAAAGTCTCTAATCAACAAAACAGCCGAGAGAAGGTGAGTCTGGGTGTTTGCTCTAAGAGGATCTAATTATTTATTCTCTGATTTATTATTAAAACGCTGCAGCTTCAGGAGGCCTGAAATATCCATCTATGGATTCACAAATACATAATGGAACATCATTAAACAGTATATTGCCAAATACTTACAATGGTATTATTTTAAATATTCAAGGATGAATGTTAAAATGTCTAAATAGCTACTTTTATATATTTTAAATTAGATTTTGGTGCGTTGACGCACAAATATGCGGATTTTACGCGTAAAACATTAAGTGCATCACCCACGTCAGTAGACATGACCTGTGTGATAACACAATTTAATTTGTTTTTAACCTTTTTAACACCTGTGGGTGAGCTTAAGCGCTGGACACGGCGTTGGTGATGGTGCGCGCTCCTCTCAGCGCTGAGCGTCAAGTGCGCCACAGAGTTATTCCGGAAAGTTCTGAAAGGACAAAAGGGTTTCTGCGCATCGTTTTAGATTTATAGTGTATTTTAAATATTTAGCTTTCACGTTATTGAGGTGTCAGACGTGTTAAAGGATTTAAATGAGGGCTGGAATCAAACGCCTTTCACTTTACGCACACAGAGGCCCTGTTTTCAAATTGAGCCATCCTTGTCTGTGCCTTTGTTGGAGTTAAATGTATGTTTTCGGTCCTGTCAGGCGGTGGCAGGGGGAGGAGGAGAAGAAGCTGCAGGGTGACAGAGAGGTGTTGGAGAGAGCTATGCTGTCTCTGAGCTGCGCAGACCCCTGGCCCGAAGGCTCTGTGGGGCTGGAGGAGGAGGTGGTGACCGCCGCTGCCCAGGCCGAGGAGCGGGACGGTGCCAGCAACAGCAGCGTTATCAGCTGCTGCAGCTCCGTCAACCTGGACGACAGCCTGACTAGCCTGCAGTGGCTGCAGGAGTTCTCCATCCTCGGTGCCAACGTGCCACAGCAGGCCCACCAGCAGCCGCATCTGCTCGGCCAACAGCAGCTGGGATCCGACGCCCCGTCCTCCCCTCTCGCCGGGGACCCCGCCTCCATCGGGATGCCCCTGACCCCGGGGAAGCCCACTGCTGCGGCCTACAGCCGGATGCAGTCCCTCCCCGGTATCGTTGCGCACGGCCACTGTCCAGACGAAGTGGACTACAAGACCAACGCGAATATCAAGCCGCCATACTCGTATGCCACCCTCATCTGCATGGCCATGCAGGCCAGCAAGAAGAGCAAGATCACTCTCTCCTGCATCTACAAGTGGATCACTGACAACTTCTGCTACTACCGCCACGCTGACCCCACCTGGCAGGTAAAGGACCACACACACAGACACACAATACATCACACACACACTGTATTCATGCACACACTTAGAGAGGATGTGCTGTTTCCAACACTCTCCCATTGTGTGAAAATGAGTTTCTCTCCGGTCTCTGGGGTCAGATCACAGCTGGATTAGTTTCTGTTTGAAGAAACTGTTAGAATACACTGAGAAGTCTGAGTCTGACGCCACACTCTGAGGAAACACTGGTGGCTTTGTGAGTTATTAATATCTCCCAGACCAGTAACAGTGCATCTGACTTTAAGGGAAAACATGAATTTAATACTTTATTCCCTTTAAGCAACCGTACAGAGGTGATGTAAAATGATGGGAAGTTGCAGGAATTTTCCCAAAAAAGCTTAATTTTGTTGGTTAAATGATTGACGGAGCCGTTAGCTGTACTCCCGTGTTTCAGCGCCCAGCTCAGACATTTCAGAGCATTTTGTTATTCTAAGGCAGCGCATGGGGCAGATAATATTTAACAAAGGTCACTGGGTCGGCGCTCTATTTAGAGTTCAGTGAAGGAGCGGGGTGAGCTGGGCGACTGGGAGAGTACATAGTGCGTTAACGTGATGGATGGCGCTCCGTCATGTGTGCTTCCTGTACTGACAGCCTCACGCACAAACTTTGTTCTTACTTTTACAACCAATCCGCACTGAATCCACTAGGAATTACAGTGAAGAAGGCAAATAACCTATAGTGAAGACATTCAAAAAAAAAACTGAAAACAGAACTCATCGGCTCAGTTACATATACAACAATACAGCAATGAATAATCAGGCCTGTTCTAAGAGGACACTTTGGAAAACCCTTGGAAGCAAGACTGCAGAGGTAACAGGCGCCAAAGGATCCAAATAGGGCCCCCAAACTTTATAAAACTGATCTGACTTTGAGTGTAGTATGCACCTAAGCTATATTAGTAGCACTAAATCAAACAACACAATACAAAACCTTTATTTTGTAAACCATACATGAGTGGTTGAGAGACACGGAGTATATGTCTTCAGCAAAAAAAGATGACATTTTGAGTAAATGGTGATGCATGGGGGTTAATCTACCTTCATACAGAGCCAAGCTGTCTGATTCCCCTTGTCTCCAGTTTGTACGTTAAGCTAAGCTAACAAGCTGTAGCTTCGTATTTACCGCACGGACGTGAGATCGGCCTATTCTTTGCAAGACAGTGAATCAGCTTAGTTATTTAATATCTAAAATCAGTAGATGTTTAATTGACATAGCAACTAATATCTCATATTCAAATTTCTATTTTTGTAGAACTCTATTCGACACAACCTGTCGCTCAACAAATGCTTCATCAAGGTGCCTCGGCAGAAGGACGAGCCAGGGAAGGGGGGTTTCTGGAAGATCGACCCTCAGTATGCTGAGCGCCTCCTGAGTGGTGCCTACAAGAAGAGAAGGATGCCGCCCGTCCAGATCAACCCGGCCCTGCAGAACCGGCTCAGGCTCAACCTCCAGCCCCAGTCCAGAGCGTCCTGCGGCCCTGCAGGAGGTCAGATCGGCCTGTGCATCAACCCAGAGTCCCAACGGCTTCTCCGGGAGTTTGAAGAGGCAACCGGTGCTGACCAGAATTGGGACCCCCATCTGGCCGAGGGGACCATGTTGGGGTCCTGGCCGGTGGTCAGGGGAAGAGGTGGGCACAAGAGAAAACAGTTGGTGGGTTCCAGAAATGGTGCCGCCAAAGTTCCTCGACGCTCCAGCTCCCCTCTGCTTTCCGTGGACGAACAGAAGGAGATTGGACCGCTGAAGGGGGACTTTGACTGGGATGCCTTGCTGGACTCGGCCCTCAGCGGGGAGCTAAGCTTGGAGGACGGGGAGCCTCTGAGCCCCATCATGAAAGAGGAGGACCTGATGGTGCGGGGGACCCACATCTCCCCCATCGAAGCCCCCACAGGGACTACCCAGAGGAGTAATGACGTGTCTGACTTTGATGAGGAAACCTTCCTCGCCACAGCCTTCCTGGAGAGCCCCTGGCCAGAGGAAGAGGAACAAGGCCCAAGTGATTTCCTCTGCACCTCCACCGTCAACCTCGACCAGCTGTTTAACCTCGAAGACTCATTAGGCGGAGACCCCAGCACCCGGATTGACACCCTTCTTTGAGGAATAATTGCTTTCCGGATCCTGAATAGACTTTCTCAACTCTGCTAGGGAATAACAGACTCTTTTTTTTTTTTACACGCATGAAACATTTATTGTCCTTTTCAAAATGTTTAAAGTATTTTTAAAGTTACATTTTGATGTTGATTGATGCAAGAAATACGTCCTCAATGCCTACTGAACAAAGATGCCACAACGTACAGCAGCAGCAACAGCAACAGTTCCCATCGATCTACGTCAAATCTTCATAAAACACAAAATGTCATGACAAAACAAGCAAATTTTGAGAATTAGGTCCTCAATACATCAGAAATTAGTCCATTTAAGCCTGGGGGAGCCTGTCAGTGTATGCAGGGCTAATAGGTGAAATGCTGTAGCTAGCAAGATTACTGCTAACACATGAGCAAGCATGGACATAAGCTACTAGTGCTAGTAACATTAGCCTCTGTTTTCTCTTCTCTCCCTTATGATATTTTGTTCTTTCAAGAATGCTACTAAAAAGAGTAAAAAAAACAACAACTCTTATCCAATAAGTTAGCTTGGTGTCAGTTAGCAACATGGATCGACAGCCACTACTCAGTACCGCTGCCAACTCCTCCCAGTGGCCACTTGTGGTACTACACGAGGCTCCTTAAAAAAATGTAATGCTAATGCACATGTGCAGTTTTAACCTAAATAATAAATAATAATACAAATAGCAAGCGGCTATGAAGAGATGAAGGGAAGCTAAGCTAGCTAACTTTTTAACTGGTAGCTAAACATCACATATAGCAATTCAGTAAAATTGGATGTGACAAACACCTAAAGAGTGACAATAGTTTTCTCCATTTTGGATTCTTCAGCTGTCCGTTCCTACAAATGTCGGCTCTGTTGAGATGTTTTTCTACTAGTCAGTCGTATAAATCTGTTTCACTAGTATATGTTCATGTCATAGGAGAGAAGGTTAAAATGGCAAAGACTCAACAACTTCTGAAGACCCACAAACCCAGGCTGAACAATCCCTACTAGAGATTCCAGATGAATAAATACTAATATTAATACTACAACTACTACTTAAACGACATAAGAAGCAAATGTAGTTTGTGAGGAGGTATTAAAATTCAATGTTTTGCCTTTAACTACAGACTTTAGCTCACCTGAGATGTCAACTTATGGCACTTTGTACCTTCTAGTGCCATGTCGGATACATTTCCACTCCCCACCACGAGTCCATAAGTTCCATTGGGTAGACTCAAAGTAGAATTTCACAGCTTTAAACTACACACTACACGGTCTCTGTTTACATTGCGGTATTTTATTTGAAAAACACGTGGCTACGATTGAGATTTCCAGAGGACGAATATATCCTTTTGGGTTATGAAGTGAAATAAGGCCTGTGATCGGTAGAGATGGAGTCCTTTGTTGTTTTCATACAAGTGTAAAGGCTGTGACAGGAGCACTATGATAATAAATGCTGAGATATTTGCCAAATTATGTTTAGTGTAGGAGTGAATTACTGAAGTAGTTTTTTTTTTTTTGCTGTGTGGGATTTTTGGTACTAACTGTT
This sequence comes from Planiliza haematocheilus, assembly GCA_005024645.1. Taxonomy (NCBI): domain Eukaryota; kingdom Metazoa; phylum Chordata; class Actinopteri; order Mugiliformes; family Mugilidae; genus Planiliza; species Planiliza haematocheilus. The sequence continues at coordinate 4,041,361 of SRSE01001373.1, forward strand.
TTCCATCAAGATAAATCAGACTGAAATACTTCTTGTAGTACTGAGAGACTGCTGTCATTCTTTCTTTCTTTCTTTCTTTTGAGGACACATCTCAGTTTCATGGAGTAAAAGTTAAAATGGACATGAAACGGCTCGGGGGCAAAATCTTCCAACAAAGAACTATTAGGAGCTTAAAGTGCTCACTTCAGAAAGGCCGCCGTGCCTTGTAAATGAATACCTGACCTTCTATGTGCCAAGAACAACACTTGGGACTCGACAGGGTGGCAGTGTTAAGAGACTGTGTCTTTTTTTTTTTTTTATCATTATCACAAAGAGGAAACATCTTTTTCTGTATCGGCGCGCGAGAAAGGAGCCGTCGGTGCACGAACAAAAGAAAAACATCCCGCTGGGAAACGGACTAACCAAACCAAACCACTCCGTACGAAGACACTCTTTACTCTTGAGTAGTTTTCCTCTGAAATGTGTGAAAGTGCAATCAATGTACAGTGAGGCTTGTTATATTGTACATTCAGTTGTAGGAGTCCGTTCATGCAGTTTACTTTTAGAGAATTTAGTTTGTGTATTTTGAGGAAAAAGCAACCATGGTTGTGTATTAGCTCTTCTCTATATGATAATAACACTTAATGTTAATGGCATTTTACCTCATGATTGGTTCTGTAAGCAAATGCTGATGTGAGAAACACTGTAGGACTATGCAGTCTTTAACTTTCCTGTTTTCAGTTTATTTTCCACTTTTCTTTGACAATAAAAATGTTTTACTGGATCTCGTTTGTCGAACTGAAATGGGTTTTTTTGTTGTCGTTCTGCAGCTCTTTTGGTTCACACTGAAATACCTCAGCCTCTAAATTCATCAGCTCAGTCGATTATAAATAACTTTTAAATAGATCGGCATGAAATCTGGTTTGGATTCTCACGTTCTCGTGGTTTTCACAGTTTTCACTCATTTTGTCTTTGTCCAGTACTTTCCCTTGCGGTCAAACACCTTCCAAACTAATGACTCATCCCTTACGAAACACCAAACGTCTTCATGCTAACACGCTAAGCTACGATGGTGAACATACCCGCCAAACACTAGCATGTTAGCTCTTTCACTGCGAGCATGTTAGCATGCTTAGCGCAGCCTCTCGGAGCTGTTACATGCCTTGTTTTCTTCTGCTTGCTGTCTCTTCTCCCCTCACCCCCCTCTGCTTTAGTGCGCCTGGGCCCGAGATTTACGTTGGTCTTTTCCTGCTCATCTCTTTTGGGCCCTTGCTGTGATCAGGCAGTGGATGGGTAATAGTAGCAGGGGGTGGCTGGGTTTCTCTTTCAGGGCTTTGTCTGTGCTCAGTCAAGACTCTTGTTCCCTATGGCGCTTGGATCTGTGGTCCTTCATTGGGTCGGTGTGGGGTCTAACGGGGACAAGTGTCCCACGGCCCCATATATCACCGCCTGTCTGCCCGGCTGTAGACCACACCGTCTCTCTCTGACCCTGCGGCAGATTAGCAAGGTGGCTCGCGTTCAGAGAGTCAGATGAATAGCTGCAGTAATCAAATGCAAATACGTAGAATTTAAGAAGCCTGCGTCCCCCCGGGGTCGTGAACAGACAGGCTCTCTGAGAGCGAGCGTGTCTGTCCGTGGTCACCGGTGAGGTAATGAAGGACAGAGATAAAGTAGTGTAACGCTACACTTCTGTGTGATGGACACCCTACACTCCCCGGGAAGAGCAGGATCCTACACCTTCATGCCCAGCCAGAGTACTTGTTCCTGGAAAGGAGAGCTGACGTTTCCCCTTCTCCATCCCCCCACCACCCCCAGCTCCCTGCAGGCCCCCCTGGACAGCTATTACCTGCTGGACGTGGCTCTCCATCTGGATTGCAGGGCCGATAATTATAATGCGGTAGGCTGGTTAGATGAGAGGCCCGCGGTAACCTGACGCAGGTATTATTCTCTGGCCGCGCTGACGGCCGCAGGTAAGAGGAGCCTCCCGGTGAAACGCTAGCCCTCGGTGCGTGTTCCAACCAAGAAACGCTGCAAACTGAAAGTGCTAAACGGCAACGCCTGACGTGGCCGAGGGGACGATGCAGCCATTTACAGACGAGTTTAACGGATGTGAGCGCGTAAATAAAATAACTTATCATTCTCCCCTCTTGTTTCAGTTCACTTTATTTACATAAACCAATCCGGCATAACGTTATGACCACCTTCCTAATATTGGGTAGATCTCCTTTGTGCCTCCAAAACAGTTGTGGCTCATCAGAGAATGGACGTGGGACTTCTGAGGGCGTCCTGTGGTGTCTGGTGACAAAATGTTGTTAGTGTGGGCCTTTGGGTCCTATGTGTTGAGGGGCCTCTGTGGATCATCCCAAAGATACTTGATCAGTTTGGGATCTAGTGAATTTGGAGGCCAGGTCAACACCTCGTTCATGTTTTTGTGTCTGCTCCCATCAAGGAGTGTCATAGCTATGGGGTGGGGGTGCCTGCTCTGGTCTAGGTGGGTGCTACATGTCTAAGTAACATCCACATGAATGAATGCCAGGTCCAAAAGTTTCCCAGCAGAACACTGAACTTATTCACTTCTCCTGTCCGTGTGGTCATAATGTTGTGGCTTATCTGTGTACAGTCTAATTTTATTGCTCATTTTATTATTGTTATTGCTGATTATTGTTTTAATCGTTGTTTTATCATTTTAATCCAAACGATTAGTCAAGAAAATAACCGGGAGATTAAGCGACGACGAATCTAATCGTGTTTGTCAAGTCAACAGCTATAGACATGAAGTGAAGCATCACTTGTCGTAACGACTCCGGGGGTGGAGGCGTGCTGTGGAGGTGCCACCTCTTGCCCCGCCCTCAAAAAGTAGTACATAACCTTTATTTACTGTTCATATGACAGCATATGAGTGACCCTTAAGTTCAGACTGATCATTCAGAGCTCCCCAGAAAGGTGAGGCCGATGGAGGTATGCGTTCTCTGAGTTTTTCTCCATCATCCCACGGCTCTGCTGGTATTCCTCTGCGCTCACCGAATGAGGCTCGGCGACTGATCTGCTGGGAGCTTGAACCACCCTTGTGAGTTGAACCTTATCTATAAGAAGCGAAGCAGCGGTCGGCGGAGCGATGGGGAATACATCTTTTTTATCACACAGCTAATGAAAGGCCTGTTTCCTGGGTAACTGCTGGTACCATTGTCATGTAGGGCTGGATGGGTTTGGGGGGCGGGAGGGGGGGGTCGGTTGGCGGAGATGGGCGAGGGTCTGTGACTTGTGTCTTATGGAGGCGCTGGTGTTGATTAGGGCTGAGGAGGGATGGTGGAGCTAACAGAAGGAGAGGCTGGATGGTGCCCCAGATTTATTGCAGCGGCGGTTTTGTGAAAGTTCACTTATCTTTGCAAAGTGGGCCTCTGTGGAGCAGATACTCCCAGAGGTAGCAGAAGAAATACTCTTTTAAGTGTTTAATTTACTTAAAACATGCACGTACAAGATAAAGTTCTGCATTCAGTCCCACAATTTAAGAAATATTCTGTCTGAATCCATGCACCAGAGACAAATTGGGCGATCAGACTGTTTGCAGAGGCGCTAAAAAGTCTGATTCTGCCGGAGCTGCTTGATAGTGTGCCATCACACGTGCTTACAGCTCTGTCTCCCTGCTGCTGCTGCTGCTGCTGCATGTGTTGCTTTGGAGGTCTTATCAGATCAGTCCCAGCAGCACATGAAAAATCAACACCATAAAACACATCAGAGTGGCTCTCCGGCTTTATGGGACGCTTCTCTGTTTGCTTAAACGCTCCGAAATGACCTCAGAAACCCAGAGTGGCACTTTTTTAAAAGGCCTTCCACGCGTTTTTAAACGGTTACAGTGTCGGTCGGTGTTGTTGAATTTGTGCACCGACATAAATTCTTGGTGAGAAGCAGAAACGCGGGTGTAAATGGACGCGAATGGCGAGAAACGCCTCTTCAGGTGACGCCTGAACACCTCATATAAAAATATGAACCGCAGCCTTGCAGCTGTGCCCATATTCTTTGGTTGTGTTGGAAGTTATAAACGATAAATGTGATGTTTTCTATTATCTTCCAACTAATCCAGATGTCTTTTTTTTTTTTTTAATCAAAAAGTCATATTTCATTGTATGGGAAGTCAGAATAAATAAAAATACAATTCGATCTTAAAAATGATTCACAATGAAAATCAAGCGTCCTGTCAGTGCCATGTGGATGTGACGTGTTCGGGGTCAGGGCAAAGATTTGTAGATCATTGTATGCAGGATCTCAAGGATGAATGTGGGTGTATGTTTGGGGAGTGTGTGTGTTTGCCTGTTTGCCTCTTTCTCCGTGTGTGTGTGTGTGCGTGTATTTGTTGCAGTGCAGGCTGATGCCTTCTTTGTCGGGAAGACACAGGCGGAGGGGTAATCCGACATCCATCACGGGCTTAGTGAGCAACACACACTCTGTGTAACAACAAGGAAACAATGGCTGGGGAAACAGAGGGAGGGCCTCTTTATTCATTACGCCGGGCTGGGGGACGCTCTTTTGTAGGTGTTTCATTGGAAAGAATGAGGCAGCACAGCTCCGACATGACAAAGCCGTTTGAGGAGAGACCAGTAAAACTCCATTTCAAGCTGGGAAGCTTCTGGTGGAGGAACACTGTGACCTGGCTGAATGTGGGTGTCCTGTTTAGACACACAGAGACGTTTCTGACACGAATAGACGGACAAAAATATAAACACTGAAGGACGTCTATTAAAGAGTATATGACACATTATTATTAATATGTTATATAATATTCTGTGATTTTTGAGATAAAACAAGTAAAACCATTAACATACCTTCAACAATGACCGTATATAAAGATGGACGAACCCTCTATATTAGGGGTGTCAAACATATGGCCCACGGGCCCAAACAGGCCCACCAGAGGATCTAATCTGGCCTGTGGTGTGGATTTACCGAAGTGCAAAATGTGGAAATGACATGGAAGATTACTGGTATTTGGGAAGGTTCATTAAGTATCTGGAATGTCCTATGTTCAACTGGGTTCCTGAACGCACCATTTTCTATCGACAGGTGTCAAGTCTGTTTAATTAGCCAATTAGCAACGTTCAAGTTAACTTACTGGGTTTCCACGTGGGACAGAGAGGAGAGAGATGGAGCAAGAAAGAAATCCACAGCTAAAACTTAGTTCATTAAGCTATATCTATTTAAGTTGGTGTGATTTAGTTACGTGTCTTTCTTCACAACTTAGTGTATTTGTTTGCAGGACAAACTGGACGCTCAGTGGGAGCCTTTTCTATCGTGAATTCTACTTAACAGATGCTAAACCGTGACCACACTACAGACTGTTGCTAGCTCCTTGTGCTAGCAGTATGAGAGACCTGTTGCATAAAGCTGCTGAGAACCTGAGGACGTGTTTCTTCGCCACTTTCTTTGCCATATTATATCTAACAGCACTGTGCATCCCAGGAACTGTGAGTACTATTAAGACACTGTGAACTGGATTCAAATGGGCTCCAACATGCTCGCCAATGGCTTGGTACCACAGACTAATTAACTAAGAAACTATTCAAATAATTTTTTGTCGTTTTGATATTAAATTCAACACCTGGTCAAAAATAAATGTTACGTGTGTTTCTAGAAGTACCTTTGTCATAATGCATTTCCTGGTAACGAGCAGGGAACTATGGGGCTACAGTGGCTTTGTTAATGTGTGAGAGGCTGAACTCTCTCTGAATGGACAGCATAGCTGTATATGAAGCTAACCAGGAACTTTAATACTTACATATGATTCCTGAGAAGTAGTGAATTGACTTAACGGGGAATAGAACTAGCGTATCATGACAAAATATTGGTGAAATGAACGAGTTTCGCAGCAGATAATGTGTTATTTAGAGGCTGCGTGCCCCATTTACTGCCACTATATAGATATATGCGGTGCTCCACTGGATCTAAATATCTTCTGAATGACTCAAAATGACACCAACGTTATATGGATAAGTAAACAATGGTATTTTATACCATAAATAAGGTCCAGGTTGTAAAACATGGTAATTCCCTTTCAAGTCTTGGTATATTTTTACCATGTAATGAATGGAGAAATTACCTATAAAGACCAAATTTGTACTTGTTTTCTACTTTTGGACATTTTTACATTATGATATAGTTAACTAAGCCAGCCTCAAGTGGACATTGGAGGAACTGCGGCTCTTATAACTTAAGCATTGATCTAATTTTTCAGGAAACTTAGGTTGGACCTGAGCAAACCCAACAGGCCCATGCATGGATTGTCGTACTGTGCCAAAGTTCAGTATAAATTGCTCATGAAATGGAGACGCAAGCGTGGAATCAGCTAAAATGATGTAGTCAAGGAAGTTTTTGTATTAATTTGATTTGAAATATATATTTTAATGTTAAAGTAGACTTCCTTTTCTGGATAACTCAAAAAGGGGGAGGAGCAGTGGTGTCTATAGAGACGTGATTAATCACTAAGTGCGTCATTATTTTCATCATTCATTTTGTCCAACTCACAATATGACTTTTAAAAATTGTGTCAGTCTTAAAGGTCAGGTCCACACCTCAAACCAGACATCTGTGCAAGAAAAACAACACAAACAAACGGCGGATAAGAATTCAAAAAGGAGTGTTTTATTTTTATTACCTAACTTGTACAGAATTTGATTCGTCACTGTTGTTTGTCTTCACTGTTGTCTTCGAACTCTCGGCAGTGTTATGCTGTCCAGGTAACATGAAGGTTAGTGACTCACTGCAGTGACAGAACAATGCTCTCTAAATACCAGAGTCAGTTAACAAACATATTCTCAGCTTACACTCCTGTCTGTGACATTTCACACCGGCTATGTGCATTGTTTCCTTCACACACAGGTGATCGTCTTCTTCTCCTTCTTCTTTTCATGTAATGGTGACGCAAAGAATAAAAAATTTAATGTCAGATTTCCACAGCTTTCTGCAGAGGTGGTTGACTTTATGGCTTTGGTAACATAAACCCTATGGCCTATTTACAGCTTGATACCAGGAGGGAATGTGTGCCGCATCGTCGTCCTGGACGGGGAGTCACCTGACACCTGCGTGTGCTGTCGAAGCGTACTGAGGCGATCCCGGAAAACAACTGAAAAACAAACATAAACAGAGCCGAGGCAGCTGGAGGCGGGCTGAGCTGTGTGAGCGTTCTCGGAGGCCACAGTTTGACCTTGGCCGGGCAAGCCGAGGCCTGCCTCTCAATGATGGGAGGGAGCCTCACCAAAGCCGCCTGCAGGACTTGGACCGGCTCAATGAGAAATGAAAATACCACTCTGGGGCAAACAAGGGCGTACTAGTCTCCCTCCACTTTGCTCCATCTTTTTAAGGATTCCTTTCTTTTTCCGTTCCCCAACACTCATCGGATTCCAACACAGAGCTTGGCGCGCTCCATAAGCATTTACCACAGAGGATACTTTCTCTCCGCGTCTTCCCTTATTCCTGCTCGTTACTCACTCCTTTCCAAACTTTAATTTGATTTCTTTATTTCTTTGTTTGTTTCACAGTGGAGGGAACGCTTTGAAACACTGCTGCTTTACATATCTTAGACTCAACCCTCAATAGGTGAGCTGCCGTGGCGACGCCGGCAACAAAAGCCTCCTGTACACACACCCGGTCAGGCCTGGTCCAAGCTGCGGACCCCCTCACTGCTCCACCAGCCCGAAAGTCTCTTCCATTCACTGGTGCAGCCTCGCACCCCCAGCAAACAGAGTCTCTCTGTTGTTCCTGCGTCCACAAAGTGACTTGATGAGAGTGGACGTGGGATCGGGGCGAGAGGGCGGCCTTCCGGGACATTTTCCCCAACCGCTCCCAGTTGGGATGTTTCTGCCAGCGCTCGCTTTAACACCCTGCTCTTTCTGCTATCAGTCTGCTGCAGCGGGAGCTTTCAGTGGCGGCTGGCTGATTTGTGATTTCACACGGCAGCATGTTTTATCGCCCTATCAGACCGACCAGTGACACCTGAGAGACGGTTGGCTTCAGTTTGTTTGTGAAGCTGCAGTCAGCGTAGGCCTTCATTCTACAAGTCTTGACCTGTGGCCCAATTTTTGCTTCTTGTCCTTTTGGCTAAGATCAAGTGTAGTATATATTCTTATTAGATCAATAGTTGCTGCATCCTACGAGACTGAGTTGGAGCTTGCACTGAACACGCCACACATTTTTGTCCCCTTGAACATGACACCTAACCTTTGGGCTGCATTGCTTTAAGTGTTCTCACTACTCTTTGTGTGTACAAATGGACGGGATAAATGAAGAGAACAAATTCCTCGTACGTGTGCACATGTGGCCAGAATGAGGCTGATTTAGATTTCGTGACTTGCATGATGCATTTAAAGATGTTTGTGCTCGTTTGTGGCAACTTAATTTTTTCATTTAAAGGTTGAATTCATCCTTGAATTTACCACCAAACCTGTCGCATGATTATCTGAACCATGGGTGTGGCTCATGCAACCAGTTTTCACTTTTCACTGTGTTGTCATAGCACATAGCTGGCATCGGGGCAAGCAATGTATACTTGTGCCTTGTCAGTCTGGCTCACCCTGTAACAACGCCTCCAAACACTAGTTGGCGCTGTGTCTTTTTTGTCAGTCGGGTTCATTTTTATTCCAACTTCCGACTGAAACTTTTGCCAAAATTTCCCTGAAGACGAGTCATACAAATGTTTGTACCGCCGAACCGCCTCAGTTAACCTCTCCTCTATGTGTTCCATCTTTATTGATCCAAGAAACTCAATTAAAAAATTGGGGACATGTAGAAGCAGCCGGACACACCAAAGCAAAAGCGCGCTACTACCAAGTGGACCAATCACAGCTCTTACGCTCTGCGTTGCCGTGGCACGTGGTTACATTTCTGGGGAGGTGCACGTAGAGCCCGCTGCATCGTTGCATCGTGCTGCATCGCTCTGATTGGTCCGCTGGAATTTTACCTCATTTCCGGAATTTCATGTTGTAGTATTCCCTCACCACAACAACAACACCTGCATTTTCATTAAAGAACGAACGACAAAATGGACAACATCGAGGAACGAGTCGCAGAGGAAATCAGGAAGTACGAGCACTTGCACAACCCGACTTTAAAAACCCTATTGTTCTGGTCGAAGAATTGCTTTGCAACGTTCACCAGCCGACGGAGAACTTCGAAAGGATTCACCTCTGCGTCAATCCGTCTGCGTGACCACGGCGTACGCCGTCGGAGAAGCATAATTCGACCTTCAGGCTACGGCGCTAGTGTCTGCGCAGAGTGTGCGTCTGCGTTAGCTTAACGCGGAAGTCTAAACCACCTACAAGGCTTGCTGCAAATGTGATTTCTAAGCTTTAAGGTTAAACATGTGCACCATCTTAGTTTGCTTATTAGCATGGTAGCATTAGCTAAATAATTATTAACATGAACTTCAGCTGCAGGTGATATTTGGTGTTAAACATGATAAAATGAAGATAAAACAAAGGTTAGAGGATCAGAACATATTAAACATGAACGTCTGAGCTCATCATCATGGCAGCATTTTAAAAAGCTACGGAAAAAATGCCTCCTTTACGGAAGTTTTTCCTTTAGTTTGCCTCTGCACTCTCTCCATAATGAGGATACAAACGCCGCTGCAGCTCTGGGTTTAATATGTGATTTAATAACTTCTGCAGCCGAGGAATGATTTACTTGAAGGGACTCAAAGTGAAGTGGGCATCCATGACCAAACATTTTAACTCTGAGTTTTAACATCGTACAAGGAAGCAGAGGCAGCAGCTCCGGCCTCTGTCCTGGTCGTTAGCGTCGATTTATCACCTGAATGGATTCAGCGCGTTGGAGTCCTGCGCAGCCTGCTGCTTGTTATGCAGTTAATGGCTGAGCACAGACCCTCGCAGCATCTTTACAGCTGGGTGAGCCGGGGCGGGACGCTGTGTTTGTGTGGGGGCGATCTTTACACCCCCCGCCGGGGATCAGACAAACACTTATTAACTGAGAGGAATGCAAACAGACGCAAGACAGGAGGGAGGAGGGAGGAGGGAGGAGGAGGAGGGCCGGGGGGGGAGGATGTGGGATGAAAAAAAGTGAAAGGAGAAAGAGGAGAAGACACCCTCCTCCTTCCTCCTCCTCCATTTACTTCTTGTAAACCCCACCCCACCTCACCCCCCTCCATCGGGAGAGGGATCCAGAGTTTTCCAGAAGATTCCTGCACCGACAATTACACTCCAGGCTTTTAGTTTAAATATATGAACCGTTATTTAGCTTCTTTTGAAAGAAGTTTAGAAAAGTAACACTTTATGGCTTAACTTAATTATATTTTTTTGGCAATGCAAAGATATAAAAGCATAAAAAGTAATTGCATCTACTTAAAACATGCTCATTAATGACTAACTTGACTTATTAGCTTGAGCATTTGATTTGTTTGATGAAGAACAAAATGAATCTTTGTGCTCTGAGGTCAAAGCCGTGCAGGTGATCATCCTGAGCACGGCGGCGGAGCGACACTCGTATCCTCTGACATGCGAGAGGTCTGGATCACTGGCCGATGCGACTCGAGGGTCGTGTGAAAGGGGCAAATCCATTAGCAAACAAAGTCGCGCCGAGGGCATCAACACCTGACATGCTCAGCATCTCCATCTCTAATCTGCTAAAGCTTCCCCTGCCTCCCACCCCTCACCCCCTCCACTTTAAAAGCCACCAAGGCTAATCCATGACTTCCAGTTGTTTCTCTCCTGTTTGTTTGACGAAATGATCTCATATTAGCCTTATTTTTTACATATTGCATTACAGCTAGCTAAAACCAAACTGTGTCCCGGTCCTCTAGTGCTTTGTCTGCTTACTGGAATTCCCTCTGCACATTTAACTCCTTCCCATCTTTCCCCTTCTCTACGTCGTCCACATGTGAGCCGTGCCGCCGCCCTCTCGCCGTGACCTTGCTCGGCAGTCGCCTCCCTCTGCGTATCAGTCGCTCAGTGTCCTCGGGGCGTGTTTTGCAAGTCAACAGTTCCCATAAAGCAGGAGCACCCCGCCGCCCCTTGGGCCGAGCGCACAAACAGTCGGTTATTCAGAGCCTCAAAAAACCAGGATTAAGGAATCAGGGATCCTGAAAGGCCACCACGCAGCCCCGGACTCAGGAGTTAAGCGGCCGTGAATGAGATGTGGCCACTCCAAAACAAAGCTAGTGTGTCACTCAGGGGGGAACGCTGACGTCACGGCTCACAAAAGAAGGGACGGCGAGGACGTAAACTATAGTACTACGTCTGACTGTTCGTTTTTTTTTCCTGTTTGAGTCTTTGCAGCTAATCAAATATGCGCCAGAGCTGCTGCCAAGTCCTTTCCTTCAATAGTAAGGCATTTATACTGAGCCTCATTGAGATCCATCTTTTGATCCATATTGGGTAAAATATAGACTCTCTCGCTCTTCTCATGGGTGGCCCTGTTTGGCCAGAGGACACAGGCCTGCAGACTCTCGTAGTGGTCTCCATGGGGATGAGCAGGACTTCGGGAGGTATCTGGCTTACTGGAAACGTGGTTTATTGTCGACTTTCAGGAATGAGGAGGGGGCTGCTGCTCTGACTCGAGCTGGAGGGGTGAGGGTGGACAGGGGGGAATGGACGGCGGGCGGGAGGGGGTGGAAACGGAGCTTGGTGCATCAACTTCCTGGTTGTGTGAACTCTGGGACAGCTCACCTGGAGAGAGGACGTCAGACGAGAAGAATGAAGTCACGGCTCTTCTGCAGCTAACCTCTGCACGACTGAGAGAGGTAGTGGACATGTGATACTGATTGTGTGACATCTAGGATTTGCAAAGCGTGCAAGTCTGGAGAAAATAGACGTAAATGTGTCCACCACAATGCAACTGAGTCAAGATGACAGCAGCTAGAAAACAGGAAGTTCAGAGGTTGTGTGGTCATCTTTGGGATGCAGGATATCATGTGTCACTACCGCACACGCTTCCTTTAAAACTAACAGTTTATGTGCTGTAATGATCCAGGCCTCTGCAGTAGATAATGATTAAATCCTGGGACGTTTTATATCGGTGAACAATTAGTTCAGTTATAATTTCACTATGATCCAAAAACTAGGCAACACAAAACAGGAACCACTCAGTCGTCACTAATAGCTGCCCCTCATGTTTACATCTTTCTGTCATCATTTGTTAATGGTGATGGTTTGTCTGCTATATTAATATTTATTTTATTTGTTAAAGTTTGATTTGCTACACGAGCAGCCAGCTAGAGGTCTTAGATGTAAAAGTGTTTGTCAAAAAGTTAAAGAGCTCAGTGAAAGAAGACTTCAAATGTTGTGTTTTAGCGCCATCTGCCGGTCAGGTTCAACATGACAGGTACTAGGGACAGGCCAGTCAAGAGAGGAATCAGCAATCACATCATACACTGTATATTATATTACACTGTATATATTGTATGTTAAATTATTAAAGTTCTTAAAACTTCTCCAAATTTATCTAAAATGTTGTTAAAGTCCCGGTTAAAGAGTTTAATCCTTAACACCGTCTTAATATAAGATCATTTAAAAGAACATATTTCTCAGCCGGTGTATTTTTGAAGTATTTTATTGAAAAGCTTTCTTGCCATTATTCTTCTTACTCCTCTAAAATCCATAAGCACCTTTGCCTCACTGACAGCTGAAGCATAAACAAACATATTTATTCTAAATCGAGCTAAAATTACAGACAAAAAAAACAACTTCTTTAATTTAGAGAACTGGTTAAAATGTATTCTCTTAACTGTTCAAGTATTTTTCTTGAAAAGTGCCTGAAACAATCTAACCAGGTTGTTTTTATGTCATATGAACAATACAACCTGTACTAATCCACTTATTAATCTAATTTCAACTCCTTAAATGTAAAAACACTGTTAAATGATTTTAAGGTGTAGGCTGTTTGCTGTTTCTTAAATCCATTAATCGAGAACATAAGTAGTAGATTAGTCAATAACGAAAATAACTTTTAATAATAATAACTTTTAGAAAATGTACCTGAATGCATCTGTTATAATAATCTGAAAATATATTCCGTCTGTATATGCTAACATATTTAATATTTTCACGGAGGGGCTCTTTTTAAATCGGTATAACAGTAAATGATTACTTTACAAACAAAATACAAGCTAAATTGAAATTGCATGTTTAGTCAAGCTACCGCAATTCAAGTATATGTTTATTTTTCTTCATTAAAGGTATGTATAATCTAAACTAAAACTAAATTTACAGTATCTGATGCGTAATGACATTTTTTTTGATTACATTTTAAATAATGTGCTGTGTCAGCAAACTGCAGCTGCTGCTGGTCTGTTGTTTTGATCAGCTGACCTGCAGCTCCGTCACATGACTTCATCCGCTTCCTCTGTTTGTGTTTGACTCAGCTCTTCTTCTTCTTCTACTGGCGAAAATGCCAGTTCATTAACACCGTAAGAAAATAGACCTGTTACTCTTTAACAGCTAATGCCGCGGTAACTAAAGGAATGAAGGTGGAGCCGATGTGGAATGTACCATCGCCGAACTCCGTTATAAAATATAGCTTTTTAATGTAGCCTACCTCTGTGTTTTTGTTTTTGTTGCGCCGCGCTACTGCTGAAGAAGTTGAAATTGTACTAAAAGAAGAGTATTATTTCGGACTGAATGCATGCCGAATTGTCACCTGGACTCGAATCGATACTTTGAGTGTTTACGACTTTCTCTGTCGAGGTGCATACAAGAGGTGAGACCCGGGGACGCCTTAAACGCACGTTTTCTGACTGGAGTTCGGTTTAAAGAATTTTCACCCACAAAACGGTGCCAGAAGTAATTAGAAAAGTTTGGTCGGGGTGCAGACTACCAACAGCAGTTATTGCAACATCTTTCAGAAACGCTGTGGCATCACAAAGAGGATCAGAGGTCAAAGTCAGCTGCTGCACCTACAGTGGTGAGATATCATGTAATGCTCCTGTGAACCTTTCTTTTCCAGACAGAGAGCTGAATAAATGTGTGCTACTGCTCCATTGCACTCACTAGAGATGCTTTTACTTAAGTAACAAGCTGCATGGACAAAAATAGAACAATTTAGATGACTGAATAATTGATAAATCTACACATTCAAGATGAGTAGCTGCAGGCCTTTTAGAAACATTTGACTCATTAACAAGTCATCACTGCAGTAGTACTTTGTAATGTGTAATGTAAGGACGGGGAGCGTTTGATTTGTTCCGCTGTGCTATTCAGACGCCTGAAGCCGAGCGGACGGAGTTTGCAGTGAGCAGCTTTGTCTCCGCTCGCCCGCCGGGAGAACAACCATGCCCTCCAACAAGTCGGTGTCTGACGCCCCCATCATTCAGTTCATCAACTGCAGGATACTGAGAGATCACAAGCTGCAGAGGTACAACACACACACACACACAGATCTCAGCATTACATGCGTGAGTCAGGTTAGGCTGAGATCATTTAAATATTAGGTATGCGACGTGAGGACATTCTTGCATCGCCGTCCTTTGAGACAGTCCATCAGAGAGCCCCAGTCTTATTTGTATATTAGAGTTTAGGTTTCAGTGTGTGTCCTGGTAAAGTGCAAGTGCAAATGTGTCCTTAGGGAGGACCTGTGGGTGCGTGAAGGGAGGATTCTGGATCCAGAGAAGCTGTTCTTCGATGAGCAGGGCTACGCCGACGACCGCGTGGACTGTGAAGACGGCATCGTCACCCCGGGCTTTATTGACGTCCAGCTCAACGGTACGCACACAAACTGACCAGAGCAATCAATAACACTGACCATCTTGTGAGAATTCAGTGTTCTGCTGGGAAACCTTTGGACCTGGCATTGGTGTGGATGTTACTTAGACATGTAGCACCCACCTAGACCAGACAAGGCACCCCGACTACATAGCAATGACACTCCTTGATGACAGCAGCAGGATGCAGCCTGACACAGACACACAGAAACAGTTTAGGAACACCTCAAAAAAACAGCACAAGGTGTTGACCTGGCCTCCAAATTCACTAGATCCCAAACTGATCAAGTATCTGTGGGATGATTCACAGAGGCCCCTCCCCTCAACCCACAGGACCCAAAGGCCTAAGGCCACAGGACGCCCTCAGAAGGCCCATGTCCGTTCTCTGATGAATCACAACTGTTTTGTAGGCACAAGGGAGACCTACACAATATTAGGAAGGTGGTCATAATGTTATGCCTGATCGATGCTTTGAAACATGCCAGTGCAAATCCTGCCGTTTGGAACGAAATGTCCTAACTGATATGTAACACGGTGAGCATGAAGACTAACCAGCCGTCTCCTTGCAGGAGGTTTCGGCATCGACTTCTCCCAGGCGTCCGAAGACGTCAGCAGTGGCGTTTCGTTTGTGGCCAAAAAGGTCCTCGAGCACGGCGTCACGTCCTTCTGCCCAACTCTAGTCACCTCTCCTCCAGCTGTCTATCACAAGGTGACGTAAGCGGGCAGAATGTGCTCATCTGACGTTAAGAGGTGAAGCTCCGTCTAGTAAAATCTAAACCTTGGTTGAAATGTGTCCCAGGTTTTGCCTCAGGTCAAAGTTCATAATGGAGGACAACACGGAGCTGGAGTTCTTGGTAAGAAATGAGCAGTTTAGGAGTGAACGTGGAGTGTATTTATGTACGTAGACTGCATGGTGTTTAAAAAACAGTCGATGGTTTTGTCCGTCCTGTATCTTCCTCCCTGCAGGTGTTCATCTGGAGGGTCCTTTCATCAGCAAGGAGAAAAAAGGAGCCCACCCAGAGCAGTATCTCCGTACCTTCAAATCCGGTGGCATCGACGACCTCATGGAGGCCTACGGCAGCCTCGACGGCGTTGCCATGGTGACGCTGGCTCCCGAGCTCGCCAACAGCCAATCAGTGGTGAGGGAGCTCTGCCAAAGAGGCATCAAAGTGTCCTTAGGTGAGCGTCTCTTCCTCAGTCAGACATTTACTGAGTATTTTATTTCCAAATTATTTTCATCTGAATTTCTTTAATTTATCTGAAAGGTGTGACGTAAATAACGTTGTCTGGATTGGCTGTTGCAGGTCACTCGGTGGCCAACCTGTCCCAAGCTGAGGAGGCTGTTCAGCACGGCGCCTCCTTCATCACTCACCTCTTCAACGCCATGCTGCCAGTGAGTCGTCCGCGTCGTTTAGAACGTCTCCATACAGGCTTGGTTTGGCTGTTAAGCAGCGGTTCATTTAATATCCTTGCATCTGTGCTGTGTCGTGGTCCAGTTCCACCATCGTGACCCTGGCATCGTGGGTCTGCTGACCAGCGATCAGGTCCCCGCAGGCAGGACGGTCTACTACGGCATGATAGCTGACGGGATCCACACCAACCCTGCCGCCCTGCGGATCGCTCACAGAGCTCACCCTTCAGGTCTGACCTTAAACGCATTATATCGACTTAAGACCGGAGACTAATTTAATCACACGGGTCTAAGACAAAATCTAATTAATGTGACTACAAATAAAGAAGGATAATTACTGTGGTCTGTTTGGAAAACTGAATTAAAACTGGAATTAGCTGGCAGGGATATCTGTCTGCTGGAATTAGTTCAGAGGTTAATACATTACAGAGGAATTACTGTTTTTTACAACCTGGACCTTATTTATGGCATAAAATACCATAATTTACTCACCCATATAACTTTGGTGTCATTCGGATGATATGTAGATCTGTGTATATCCATATAATGGGAGTGAATGGGGCACCGAAACACAGCCTGTAAATAACACATTATCTGCAGCGAAACTCATTAATTTCACCAATATTTTGTAATGATATGCTTGTGCTATTTCCCTTTGAGTAAGGAGTTACCTGATATCATCATCGGGGATCTGTAGATTGACCTACTAACCTCTGACCTGGATGATGTCATCTCTTGTTTACCTGTAATTTGCTAGTTTTTTGCAACATAGCTGAATATTTTTTTGATTCTGAGGTTGTGGACGACGACTTTGGTTATGATGGACGTCCTTATTGTTTTGAGCCAGAGTATAAGGATGAAGAGCTCGCTTCGTGGCAGATAATGCGTTATTTAGAGGCTGTGCTTCGGTGCCCCATTCACTCCCATTATATGGATTTACACAGATCTAAATATCGTCCGAATGACTCCAAATGACAGCAAAGTTATATGGTGAGTAAATTATGATATTTTATGCCAGAAATAAGGTCCAAGGTTGAAAAAAAATGGTAATTCCCCTTTAACTCTGGGGCAGACTTAATAGGATTGTTTGGGCATGTTTCCACAGAGTGCGATCAAAGTTTTTTTGCTATGATGTTTATTGAGAGAATAGATATTTTTCACTGCAGACATATTGATGCATCACTGTAGAAAAGTTAAATATGACTCAAAGCTGAGAAATCAAAATATCAGAACACCCCATAAGAGATTTTCACTTCTATCTGTATGCGTCTTATTAAATCAGTCGTCGTAAGTGTCCCAGTCCGCCACTGGCAGGACCTCAATAATACGCGTGTACTTTTCTGACAGAAAATCTAAATCTAGGCTGTTTGTTTGTTTGTGCCTTCAGGTCTGGTGCTGGTGACGGACGCTATCGCAGCGATGGGTCTCCCTCCCGGCCGCCACACTCTGGGCCAGCAGGTCATCGAGATCCAGGGTCTCCATGCTTACGTGGCAGGTCTCACTTTCCTTTATTACAGATTACCGACAGAAATACAGCATAATTTACACACATCCCAGAAAGAAGCTTATTCAAAGGAAGAGCATCTCAATTTTAAAACTCAAAAATATATCAATATTGCCCTGGAGATGATAAGATGATATAATGACTTGTGTTTCTTTTAGGCACTACGACTCTGAGCGGCAGCATAGCCACGATGGACATGTGTGTTCGCCACTTCAAACAGGCCTCAGGTCAGTTTGCGTTGTGTCTTGCTGCAGTACAACATGTAAAAATGTCAGAAAACAGTTAATCTGCAAGACGTAGTTTAGTCTTAATGCTATTTCTATGGATGTTGAAACTAAAATGATGAGCGCATGTACAGGACACGTTAGTGTTTAGGTCGGGGGCTGCTTTCCCATCGATCTCCCAGACAGGAGGATCAGTCCAGATGTGGCTGCAGGTGTTTCCTCCTCAATCTTCTCCTACCTCTTGTTGTTTTTTTTTTTAGGCTGTAGCGTGGAGCAGGCCCTGGAAGCCGCCTCTCTCCACCCGGCTCAGCTGCTCGGCATCAGCCATCAGAAGGGAAAGCTGGACTACGGCTCGGACGCAGGTCAGGAGCTGCCGCGGCGTGCCGTCAGTCATCAAATGATTACAGGACGGTTGTTGCTCACTTGGATGTTGCTGCTGTTGCTGACGTCTCGTTTTGATTTCAGACTTCGTGTTGCTCGACGACACCCTCAATGTCAGAGCCACGTACATTTCCGGAGAGGAGGTTTGGAGGAAAGGACCGTAGTAGAAGAAGAAGAAGAAGAAGAAGAAGAAGAAGAAGAAGAAGAAGAAGAAGAAGGAGCTGCTCCTTGTTGTGACCTCCTGTGCCTTTATATTGCATTACTGAGAACTATATTTCCCTGCATCAGATTCTTTACGGTTTATTTTGATGAAATGTTGTAGAAATGTTTTAGTATTAAAAAGGATAAAAGCTAACTTCCTCTGAATGTTACTGTGACATTGTGTCTGCAGAAATATAGATAGGTTTTGATGTGCGAGTAGAGTAATGCTAAAGGCAAACGGCATCAAGGGGCCCCTGAAGAGCAGCCTGTCATTATTAAGCCTGCCAGGCTTGATATTTGCAGAAAACAGCCACATCTCATAAATGCGAACTGCAGAGGACAATATTTCTCTCTGACACGTGGAGTAGAAAAGATATATCATGTTTTGTAATCTGCGTTTTCCTCATCGTAGAGCGCGTTAGTCAGGTCTCCTCTGTCCTCATCCGTCTGCTTCACTTTGTGCCGCAGTCTTCAGGGATTTATCGGCTGTCACTAGTTTGTTGGTGTTGCACAATCGCGAGAGAAAGTCTGTCTGTGTGTGTGTGGCATTTACTGTAAGTCTATAAATTATTGCACAGACTGTAAGAGACACAAATGATTACAAATGTGGAAAGGTTGTGCGTCCGACAACGCGGTTATGTGCATTTGCCTGAAATGAGCCTGAGCCTTTACTTGTGTGCTGAATTACACAGAAAGCAGCAATAATTCAGAAAATAAACTTCACTTCATCTTTTTTGGAAACTGTGTGCGCATTAATAATGCAAACAACGTTTTCTGCCAGATTTACAGTGGAGTTTGGCGTGGGAGGAGGAGAGCTGGAGGGTTTTGTATTTCCTCCTGCAGTGATATCACGGCTGGAAGAAGATGTTCATCTTGACCGGATGAGACTTAATGTGTCCAGTGTCCTGTCCTGAAAATGTCCCCCCGCAGAAAATAGGTGTCCAGGAGCTGACTGGCTGCCACAATAAGAGCAGAATGAAGAGGAAGTTGCCTTCAAAATAAAAGAACAACAGACAATCTTCTGAAAAAAAAGATGAGAGTCAGAAATGATGTGTTGTATTTTTCCTTCTTGTAGCCAGTCAGATTCTTTCAGATATTCTTTTGGTACTGCATAGTTGTTTTGTCTTTTCAAGCAACACAATGCGTCTCTTCTTGTTTTTTTCCTTTGTCTTTGCGCTGGTTTTGTCTCATTTCAGCCATTTTTTGTCTCTTGATTTGAATCCAAGAGATTTTAATCACTTTTTTTTTGCCCTGCGCTGTCATTTAGTTGGTTTTGTGGTCATTTTGTGTTTCTGTGGTTGCTTTGTGTCACATCTGATTGGTTTTGTATCTCCCTGAGGAAGGTTTTTGTGCTCTATGGTGTCAGTGTGTGTCTCTTTGCTGTCAGTTTGTCTGCAATTATTTTGTGTCTTTTTTTGGTTGTTTTGACATCTGGACGCACCCATAGGGCTTAAGCTTCGAGGTGAATTACAAACTGCAAACTGTTTTTTTTACAACCTGGACATTATTTCTGCCACAAAATACGATGATTTACTCACCCATATAACTTTGTTGTCATTTGGAGTCATTCAGACGATATTTAGATCTGCGTATATCCATATAGTAGGGGTGACTGGGGCACCGAAACACAGCCTCTAAATAACACATTATCTCCCGCAAACCTTAATTTCACCAATATTTTGTTATGATACACTAGTGCTATTCCCCATTGAGTCCGGAGTAACCTGTTATCATCATCTGGGTTCTGTAGATTGACCTACTAACTTCTGGCCGCCATGGACAGCTTGTGCGACATGTTTGCTACTGCTACGTTTTTTGCAACATGGCTGAATATTTTTCCAGTTCAGAGGTTGTGAAAGACAACTTTGTCCATGATTGACGCTGTTTGGAGCAAGTATAGAAAATGACAGGTAACTCTGGACTCAACGGGGAATAGCATTAGCATATCATAACAAAACAAATTAATGAGTTTCGCGGCAGATAATGCGTTATTTAGAGGCTGTGTTTTCGGTGCCCCATTCACTCATACACGGCACTCCGCTGGATCTAAATATCTTTCGAACGACTCCAAATGACACTAAAGTTATATGGGTGAGTAAACGATCGTATTTTATGCCAGAAATAAGACCCAGGTTGTAAAAAGACGATAATTCCCCTTTAATAGGTCCATCAAGTCTCTTTTGAGCACTACACTAAGAGGAACTTATAAACATTATGTTTGACAATCAGTCCAAAACCCAAAGATATTACATTCATAAATAATTAAAGAATTAATACACAGATTATATCAGTTATCAGTTTTTGTTTTCATTAATTTGTGTTGTTGCAAAGCATAATCAGGATTTTATTTTGAATTTGGGGACAGGAAGTTCTTCTGCCTCCCTGCAGCTTGGCTCCGATGCTGAGAGGACAGCTGTGGTGACTGTGCACATCGCTGCTCCAGAGACAGAGGATGCATGGAGACCTCGGCAGCCTGCGGGGAACATCCAGCGCCTCGTTGAAGCAGCCGTCCTCCGTCCTGCAGCCAGGTGAGTCCGGCTCCTCGCTGCACCGCTCTTTGTTCTCGCGCCGTCCTGCTGCAGCTTCCCCCGTGCAGCCGGCAAGCTGTACTGCAGGTGCTGCTCCAGGTTCACTGAAGTCTATGTGAACTTCAGCATCAGCAGGGAGGCATCTGCAGTGAGGCACGGAGACGCTCTCTCTGGAGACGAACCGCACTCAACTGTGTTTATTCAACTCGGTGTTAAAATGTGCGGATTATGTGGTTTTGTTTTTTTAATTTAGAGACAAATCAAAGGCAAGATTTTTTTTAAAAAGGAAGCATTTTGCAAGATTAGAAACAGTTCGTTTTGGTGGAGAAAGAAGAAGAGTGCGTGTCTCAGTCGGGGTGTCCTCATCATGAGCATCTGAAGCTGCTGATATTATCAGACAGACTTTAAGTCCTTGTTCAAGGACAAAACCGTGGAGTGAGCAGAGAGGCGGCTGGAGCCTGCAGACAGTCACAGTTTTTAACACTTTGATGGAGCTTCAAGGTTAAAATAAACCTGACTGATTGGTCTTCACAATAATAATAACAATAATAGCTATATTATAACACATTTATACAAGTTTAAAATCCACATTGGACAGTAACACGTTTGCCAAATACAGTCTGGATCAGGCTGCAAACACTGATGTGTGTAGAAAGTCACTTTTTACTGCATATATTCAGTATTTCTTCTGTTTTCATTTAACTATTGCAACAACCAGCATGTCTCAGCTGTGCATCAACGTTTCAGTCCCACACACAAACATTTCCGCTGACCTCTTTTGTAGCCTGTTATTCTAAATGCACCTTTTGTCTTTCACTCACTTCCTTCTCAGGCGATAGACAGCGTGCAGAGTCAAAGAAGACCATACGATGTGTGGTCTGCGCCCACATGCATCGCCTTAACACGTTTCTCTCCCCTCTTTCCTCTGGGCTCTTCCACACGTCCCAGCAGCATCATGGGAAGTTCCTCCTCCTCTATCGCCGACGAGGCCGAGAGGGACGCCGGACCCCGGGGTGCCGCCCTGCCTCCTTCGCCCATCATGGGATGCCTGAGGAGCAGCCAGAGCACCTTCATTCCCCGGCAGCTTCCCCGGCCGGGAAGGCACAGGGAGCGCAGGTACGGACGGTTTATTTTCTGCAACACGACACGCAGAGGGATTTGAAGGAGATGTAGAAGTGCGGAATGATTCAATACTAATACGTCTGCTCAAGTTCAAGTTTCTGTGTCTCCAAAAACGAGCAGTTCACTTACGTTTTTTCCTGTAAACAAGGAGTTAATACAGATGAAGAGTCTGAAGTTGGAAAAGCTGAGTTCAAGATGAGTTTCTAAAAGTAGTTTTAATCTGAGTTAATCTGAAAATCCCTGAGTGTAACACCAACTAGAGTCAAATGAAAACATGTTTGACTTATTTCCAGGCAGAATAACGCAGTAATCTCAGTGTCATAATATTAGATATTAGTCTCTGGACGCTTCTGCAAACTCATCCAAATGTTTTACGCAGTAAAACTTACTCACTCTTTGTGGCTGTTTGACTGCTTTAATGAGAATCAATTAACTGCTGAAACTCTAAAATTAGATAAGAAGCACTCAAGCAATGATTTATAGCGGCTCCAGCCCGTAAAAACATCCAGACCAGATTGTATTAAAGCATCTATCTGTCTCCACGTCGCTGTGGGTGATCCTGATGATTTGTTCATGCCAGAGTGACAAGCTGAAAGTTGAATTTATATTCCTCGGTCACGTGGACGTCCCGGGCTCGTGAATTTTTCATGAATTGATCGATAGAAATTAAACCACAGCCCTCCTTATTAATTATTACTGCAGCTGCCGCGCGCGCTTTGGGCCCGGCCGAGTCCGACGAAGGCCGGGAGTCGAGTTACCGGCTGACAGGAAATGGAAGTGGGGAAATCCCTGATGGTGGAGCCGGTCTGGGAAGAGTGCACATGAGCTTTCCAGAGGGGATTCAGATGAGCAGGCCGCTCTGCCTTACGTTTGATCCAATGAGATCAAGATACGTTTTACTGTAAATCTGCAGAAATAAGAGACGTGTTAAAGTAGTAAAGTACTTTTTTGTCCCGAAGGGTGGTGGGGGTTGGGAGTTTGGCAAAAAAGATATTTAATACAAAACTGACAAAAGCAAAAGCGCTGCCCAGGTGGCAGGAAATCCAAGAACTAAAAAACTAACCAAAATACTATGAAATAACTAGATCCAGACATGGAAAAAACAGGTAGGCAGGGCTATATACACACACACGAGGAAGAGGGGTGACGAGACACAGGTGAAGCAAATCAAGAAATAACACAAGGTGAAACCAATGAAAAACCCGGCAGTAACGGCACAGGAAAACGAGACCTTAACAAAATAAAACAGGAAATGGAAAACTGAAAAACTAAACACGAAACCGTGACTACGAAAAACCAAGAAATGAACAAAATCCAATAAACAAACCCAAGAAACTAAACCATGACAGAAACATGATGCCATGAAGTTTAATTGAACAATGAACACTGAAAACTTTTATATAGTTTAGTTACTTAAATGCTGTGGTTATGCCCATCCTGGAATAACATGTGAACATCACTGAGTTCTTTTATGTTCTTTTAAAGGGGAACTACCTTTCTTTTTTTACAACGTGGACCTTATTTCTGGTATAAAATACGATCGTTTACTCATCCATGTAACTTTTGTGTAATATGTAGTCGTTCGGGAGATATTTAGATCTGCATATATCCATATAGTGGGAGTGAATGGGGCACCGAAACACAGAAACAAGACAAGAGAGCAAGACAGAAACATGACTTATGTACGTATATATGTATGGGTAGGAGGTTTCCCATATTTCAGTACTAATACCCAGCTCAAAAAAGAAATAAGAAGAACAGGTTTAAATTGGAAAAAGTTTTCAGGACATTATTTAGGTTTTTTTTTTTTTTTTTGTCTTAATGAAACTTAATGCTAAAACAAAAGAAGCTAATTTCCTGGAAACTTGCTGCTAATTGGTCTTCATTTAACTTAATTTAAAGGCATTTATTCCTCTTATAATTAGTGCAGATTACAGCTAAACATCAGCTACCTCACATGACACATTATGAGGAAAGTTTTCAGGTAAACAGCTGCATTCAGAGATTTAATAAACCTCTTCATACATTAAAATAACTTTTCTTTTAAAGAAAATGAAAGGAAAGTCTTGCAGCATCATCCCTGTTGGTTCGCACGGCGTTGGCAGAGAGTTGTTTAAAGGTGGTTCTGACAGCTGCGTTTGCTGGACGCAGAGTTTAACAAGCAGGTAAACGTGGAGCACATTGGAACTATTTAAAGAGCGGCCAGGAAATGTGGGACAGCCTCCGCCGAGATGTTTCCCCCGGCTCCTCCGGCTGAACTTTGTCTCTTGACGCCGCGGTGGAGATAATCTGCTTCAGGCTTCGGCCTCCGAGCGAGGAATGTGAAACTGCAGCGTCTTTAACTCAAAGGAGTGTGACAAAAAATATTCAACGTTACCAGCGCGGCAGGAGGCTGGGGAACCGGTTATGTTGTTACTGTGCTGCGGCTTTTTTTTTTTATATCATTTCCATATTCTTGCATTTTAATGCTCTCTCTGCAGTCGCCACGGGCTACAAGAAAGGAGCTGTTATTATTATTATTCATCCATTTATATTTGGATTCTCCCTCATGTCCTGAAGCTTCCTCTTCTTCTCCAGAAACCAGCTGGAGACGGATATTTGAGCGTTACATTTGTGATTAGCTGGTTGTCGTGTTTGAGGGTTTGAGCATCGTCGCAGAAAATCAAGTTGGAGTTAATCTTTCCTGAATGTTATGCTTGTAAAAACAGTTGTTCACTGCTCAGTCCAGCTATTACATCAAGTAGTGCTCCTCGTAGTCATGAATTTAAGGACTGCAGTGACTAACCGAGGCCATTACAGGATGAAAAAGACTCCATGCTGTTGAGATAAGAGCTTGACCTGGTTTTAGGTTCTGCTGCAGGACTATTTATTCTGCAAGAAGTTAGATTTCTTCCTCCTGCAGCAGAATGATTGATGCTTTTAACTGTCTTCTGGTTGCAGGGGTGGAATATTTACGACTGTACGATCCTAAAACGCGTTTTGTGATTCATCCGCAGTTTCTCTTCCGGTTCGATGCCCCTGCAGAGGAGCCAGTGGGCCTGCGGCTGCTGCACTTTCCTGAATGCAGCCGGTGCTCCTCGCTGCTCCATCTGTGAAGCCCCTCGGCGAAGGTCCGACACCCGTTGGATGTGGCCCGGGTCCGGCAGGGAGGAGGCTCGGTGGTCCTGTCCTCGCTGCACGTTGGCCAACCCCCCTGACACCCTGGCCTGCTCTCTCTGCGGCTACGCCGGAGCGCCGGGCCGGTCCCCGAGCTCGTCCCAGGACCAGCCCCGGCCTCAGCGCTCCAGCAGCTGCTCCGGGCCCCTGAGGTCGTCGTCGACGGAGCTGGCGGACAACACCAGCTTGACTTGGGACTGTTTGAGGTGCACGCTGCAAAACACTCCTACCTCTATGTCCTGCTCTGCCTGTGGTGGACCACGGAAACTGTCTCTTCCACAGATCCCAGCAGAGGCCCTGCTCATACCGGAGGTCTGCGACGGCACCGCAGCACGACCGCCTGAACCGGCAGCTGGAGCTCTTTCGCTGTCCATATCAACCCGAGGGGAAAGTTTACCCGCGGAAGCTTCTCATCCAAACACAGACTCGGTGCCGACTCCAGCTCACAACAATCCAGTTCCCTGCAGTCGCAGAGAGGTGCCCCCTACAGGCGTCGCACACAACGCAACCACTTCTCCTTCAGCGCTGGCTGTCTCACACCTGTCCGCCTCCGCACAACCAGAGCTCGTGTCCGGCAGGAGGCTCAGCATCCTCACAGAGGAAATGTCACCCACGTCAGACTCCTCTGCTTCATTCCCAGGTGCCGTCAGCCGCACGGAGGAGTGGTCGTGTCCTGCGTGTACTCTCATCAACAGGGTCAAAGCCAAACACTGCCTGGCCTGCCACACTCCCCAGCAACACGTCACGCAGCTCAAAGCGTCGCTGAGCCAGAAGAGGAAGGAGAGCATGCTGGTGGAGGCGCTGCGGCAGAGCGACGAAGGAGAAGCCAGACAGCTGTGGGAGAATATCGTCAGCTTCTGCAGAGAGGTTTGTTTACAGAACGGCTCGCCCGTCAGCAGCTTCAGAAACGCTCAAACCACTTCTGCCATTTTTTTTTTTTTTTGTGACAGAACTCAGTGACGTTTGTGGATGATAGCTTCCCTCCCGGTCCGAACTCTGTCGGCTTCCCATCGGACGACAGCGTCCAGAATCGGGTCAGGAAGTGGCTCCGTCCGCAAGACATCAGCTGCTCTAACTTCAGAGACCGCAACGTGAAGTGGTCGGTTTTCCGCACGCTGCGTCCGTCTGACATCATGCAGGGGCTTCTGGGTAACTGCTGGTGAGCTGCTTTAAAGCACGCATGATGTCTGAACACCTGACACGAGTATAATTCACAATTCACAGGGAAATGTTGCAGGAATTCGTCGACCGTGATGCCTTCAAATGTCAAAGTGACAAACATGAACTTTTCTGCAGCATCAGCTTTCTTCCATTGACGGCTTTCACCGTGTTTCTCTGATCTTTGCATGAGAAGTTATTCAGCAATAAATAAAGACAACTTTGAAGTCTTTACAGTGGATCTGATTAAAGCAACTCTTCGCTGAACACGTGTCTGTGCTGAGCAGGTTCCTGAGTGCCTTGGCTGTCCTGGCTGAACGGGCCGAGCTGGTGGAGAAGGTGATGGTGACGCGCTCGCTGTGCGCCGAAGGAGCCTATCAGGTGCGCCTCTGCAAAGACGGCTCGTGGACAACGGTGCTAGTGGACGACATGCTGCCGTGCGATGAGAACGGCCACCTGCTCTTCTCTCAGGTGAAATAACAGCGACTCGTTTAGGAGGGAAAATTGCCTGCACGCCCTCATTGTTGAACCTTTTGACTGAAGGAGGTGTTTGCTTTCAAGAGAGCAGTCCTCCAGATGGCTCATCGTTTCCCTGATGAAGCATCTCTGCCACAGCTGGTTCCTTCGGTTCCTTTTGGTTCCAGATCCACACCTTTTCTGCTGCTACAAACATGGTAGCAGTTCCTCTAAAACACATTTCCTTCCTTAATTTCTCTGACCAGGCTCTGTGTAGAGCAGCTGCAGCAGTAAAATGCTGCACAAGATATGACAAATTTAAATTATATAAAACATAATTTTAAATCATCTGCACTTTAATTCTTCAGTTAAAGGGGAACTGCTGTTTTTACAACCTGGACCTTATTTCTAGCATGAAATACGATCGTTTACTCACCCACATGTGTAATTTGTAGTCGCTCAGGAGATATTTAGATCTGTATATATCCATATAGTGGGAGTGAATGGGGCACCGAAACTCAGCCTCTAAATAATATTATCTGCTGCGAAACCCGTTCATTACACAAATACTTTGTTATTGTACACTAGTGCCAGTGCTGGAGTTACCTGTTATCATCATCCAGGGTCTGTAGATTGACCAGTGGCACACAGAGATGACATCACGCGGGGTTTGTAGGTCAGTCTGCAGACCCCGCGTGATGATAACAGGTAACCACTGACTCAACAGGGAATAGCACTAGCATATCATAACAAAATATTGGTGAAATGAAGTTTTGTGGCAGATAATGCGTTATTTAGAGGCTGCGTGTCGGTGCCCCATTCACTCCCACTATATGGATATAAGCTGATCTAATTATTTCCAAATGAC
Source organism: Planiliza haematocheilus (assembly GCA_005024645.1). Taxonomy (NCBI): domain Eukaryota; kingdom Metazoa; phylum Chordata; class Actinopteri; order Mugiliformes; family Mugilidae; genus Planiliza; species Planiliza haematocheilus. The sequence continues at coordinate 4,069,047 of SRSE01001373.1, forward strand.
TACAAATTACACAAAAGTTATATGGGTGAGTAAACAATCATATTTTATGCCAGACATAAAGTCCACTTCCTCTTAAAAGCCGCTGAAACCTCCCTGTTCTTTCACTTACATGGAAATTATGTCTAAAAAAACACACTCTTCTTATTTCATGAGCAACATCTTCAGCTTTTTAATAACATCTGGTTAAAAATGCTCAAATATCTCACTTTCCCCCATTTTAACGCTTTCAGCTTTCCATTAAAACCCAGTTGTTGAATTCTCACAATGTGTTTAGGAGTGCGACAAAGTGGGTGAGAACCGCACCACTTGTCCCCATTTACCATTTTATTTAAATCATGCTCGCTCTGTATTTGTTTGCCAAATTCCGCCTTTGCTCTGTAATGTGCATACACTTAAAATCTCGGGCTTGTTTGTGTTTTGCATCACATTTGCATTTCGTACTCCAACATTTCCATAGAAAAGCAGACTCAGACAAGTATCATTAAGTTAAGACCAGTTTATTTCCGACACGTATTACTTGGATTAAGAATCCAAATCAGACTAAACCATCTATGGGGGTATTTGGGGATTACGTTGTGGATTATTGGCGTTTTGAGATTTGGTAGCGATGGTAAAAGTAAACTAAAGTTAAAGGCCGAGTGGAAGGTCTATTGTGTGTGAAGAGTAAATTTGCAACCTGCTCCATGGTTTTAACCAACTGTATGCCAGCCAAGTGTTGATGTACAGCACTATATAGCAGTGGCCATTGGGAGGAGGGGAACTGGCTGCACATTGTGTTATGTTAAGTTAATCTAAGTTGCTATGGGTTTAGTTTTATTCGGTTAAGCCTTGTTGCCTGTCTATTTTTACGTATTTTTGTGGATATTTCCTTTTTTGTTGTTACATGTATATTGTGGTGACACTATTTTGGATTGGAGCAACGTTTTTGAGCCTCTTCTTCTTGGTCTCTGCTAACAGGACTTTAAAAAAGACAGAGGCTCTTATCTTCTCTTATACATAATCCCAAAATGTTTTCTGACAGCTACTAGATATATAGTTGTCACCTGCATCCTCTCAGTCCCCAGCACAATTCCACTGTTAGTCTTACGAGTGAACAGACATGGGCGTGTTTTCATAAATCCATCATGAGTTCGGCCTCTGTCTGTTTTATCTCTTCTTCACAGGGTCGAGGCTCCTCTCTTCTCTCTTCAGTAGGTGTGGTTTTAAAGCCGTGAGGAGATAAACGCTCCCAATCTCTTCTCCCTTGTTCCTCTTATCCAGGCGCAGAGGAGGCAGCTCTGGGTGGCTCTGATTGAAAAAGCCTTGGCCAAGCTCCACGGTTCCTACTTCGCCCTGCAGGCGGGCCGTGCCATCGAGGGCCTGTCCACGCTGACCGGGGCCCCCTGTGAGTCGCTGTCCCTCCAGGTCAGCACCACCAACCCGAAGGAAGAGCCAATCGACACCGACCTCATCTGGGCCAAAATGCTGAGCTCCAAGGAGGCAGGGTGAGATTCACACATCTGAAGAGAAGAAGCTGTTTAAACCAAATAAATCCAAATATAAATCCAACTTGCGCTCTGTGCTGTAGGTTCCTGATGGGGGCGTCCTGCGGAGGAGGTAACATGAAGGTGGACGACACGGAATACGAGTCTCTGGGTTTACGTCCACGACATGCCTACTCAGTCCTCGATGTGCGGGATGTAGATGGACACAGGTGAGGATTCAAGTCTGGTTTTGTTAACTTCATGTGGAGATTTAAGCCAGAGCGGACGTTCTTTAAAGGATGAGCTAACACACATTTGTCTCAGACTGTTCCAGAGCTGTAATGATGTGCAGGTGGACTTACGGGACGCAGAGACTGTTGTTTCCGTGGTTTTACCTTTTAGAGCAGCATAAAACTGCAGGATTCATACCTCACACAGGTGCCTCACACAGGGGCCCATATTTTCTCAACACTTGGATGATTGCTGCGAGCAATGAGGTGACGCAATCAGGAGAAAACATTCAGATTCAGACTGAAATACTTTAAAGTAAACTTTGCGCAGTGAAAATGTCAAGAAATTCCCCCTGTGAGCGCTGTGCTGTGTCATTAGGTTATGACTGAATCGACGTGTAGGCAGCATTTATCGGCTGTGGTCGAAGCAGACATTAGTCAAGATGGCAGGGTAGACGGAAGTGAAAATTACAATCAGGCGAGTGAATCCCATTGTGGTAAGCAACTTCCTCTCGAGGCCTCGCTCACATGAAAACACTGAAGGTTTCAGAAAGGATGACGCAAAATCAGGCACACGAAAGAAAGAGAGAAAAATAAAGTATAAAACAACTGAAACTAGAAACGCTAACATGAATTAAAAAGAATATTTATAGATTAATGTGTGTGATTATGACAAACTTGGTTTAAAACACCTGTTTGCCATAGACTGTAAGAAAAGTGGACGCCATGACAACTCCTCAAAAGTGAAGCCAAAGCATCTTGAGCTCCCCCTGGTGGCTGGCTGTAGTATAGGTCATAAGCTCCACCCCCTCCATGTTAGTGGATGAGTGGTCTTGTACAAATATGTCTGATGATTTGATTTTATTCTTAAAAAATTGGGTCATTCAACTTTTTAAGACTCCAAAAACATGTTTCACTGTAAATGTATTAATACTACACTACTAATGCAGAGAAAAAATCTTTGGATGTCAGGGAAATATAATCGAATTCACATCCTTTTATTTATTTTGCAGTGTAATGCATATAATGCAATATTTAAGATCAGCATCCTCTTTCAGATTACTGCAGCTGAGGAACCCGTGGGGTCGCTTCTCCTGGACTGGAGCCTGGGCGGACGACTGGCCAGACTGGCCTCCACACCTGAAGAGGGAGCTCTGCGCCCAGCGAGCGGAAGACGGCCTGTTCTGGATGGACTTCTGGGACTTCATCAGGTTTGTCAGAAGGAACTCTGAATGGTTGTATGAGCATATGCTGACATATATCGTCAGTCTGTTTGTTTGGACCACTCAGTCAATAGTTATAGGCAAATCTGTGTGTGTGTGTGTTTTCTTGTGTTTGATCCTGGCAGGTACTTTGACTCCGTGGATATCTGTAAGATTCATTCAGACTGGCAGGAGGTCCGGATCCCGGGCGTTTTCCCCCGAAGAGCCGACGTCCCGGTGACGGTGGTGTCCATTACGGTGCTGGAGAGGACATCCGTGGAGCTGGCTTTGTTCCAGCAGGGCAGCAGGTAGAATATACACACTCAGTTTTTAGATTTCAGAACAAATAAGAACAAGTATAAACTGTCCTGTGTTTTCCAGGCGCTGGGACACAGCAGAGAGCCACCTGTTGGATCTGTGTGTGCTGGTGTTTCGGGTCGCCTACGACAGCTCCGGCGCTCTGACACTGGGTCGATTACTGGCGCACAGTCGCCGCTCGGTGAGGAGGTTCGTGGGCTGCGATATCATGCTGGAGCCGGGAGAATACGCCGTGCTCTGCTGCGCCTTCAACCACTGGCACTGCTCCATCACAGACAGCCCAGGTATGAACTCCAACAAAGGACAGTTTGATGGATATTTTCATGGGCAGCTTACATTAACATTTTGTAGAAGGAAGGTGGTGGAGACCAAAACTGAGCCAAAAACGAGTAACCAGAAATTCCGCGTTAGCTCCTTCTGTATGGATTTTTTTCAACTTTTTTTTCCCACTGCTCATCGATCGCCTCCTGTTTGCATCTTTTCAGTGAGCAGTGGTAAATCAGAGGCGCCCGGTTACATGCTGGCAGTCTACAGCTCCCGACTGGTGATGGTGGAGCAGGTGACGGCCTCCAACACCACCATCGCCGACGCCATCATCCAGCTGGCAGAAACCAAAGGAGAGCGGCACGAGGTAATGCTACATGCATGTAAAAGAATGACGTAATGAAAACGACTCACAGGAAACTGTCTGAAATCGGGACAAATACACACTCTAAGATTCTTATTAGGTGTCATTTCTCCACAAATTCACTTTTAAACTCTTTATTTTTCTATATATTGAATAGAACAGGGAGTCTTTATAATAATTTGATTCAGTTAAATTAGTCGTCATCCTCTGAATTGGATGCGTCAAGAAACACGACGGCACCTACGGACGTGATGATGTTCTCAGTTTGAGTTTTTTTATATTTATGTCAGGGCCGAGAAGGGATGACCTGTTACTACCTAACCCATGGCTGGGCGGGCCTCATCGTCATGGTTGAGAACAGACACCCCAGACATCACCTGCACGTTTCCTGCGACTGCAGCGACAGCTTCAACGTGGTGTCGACGCGCAGCTGCCTCAAAACCGTCGACAGCATCCCTCCTCTGCACAGGTTCACTGTCAGATGGAATATACTTTATTTAATGAGGTAAACCAGTCCAGGGTTGCAGCATTACGTGAATGTAAATGACTCTCTCTCTCTCCGTCTCTCAGACAGGTGCTTGTGGTTTTGTCTCAGCTGGAGGGAAACGCTGGATTCTCCATCACACACAGACTTGCTCACCGTAAGGCTGTCCAGGCTTCTCTGGGGAACTGGAGTCCCTCGAAGGCGACGCACAGTCCGGCTCTGAGTCCGGAGACTGCAGGTCTGCATCAGCCTCGACCGCTATGACCACAGCCAGGAACTACAACTGATCTGATCTGTTTTTATGCATCACACAGGCAGCTTCTCTAAAGGGACAGTCTGAATCTTTGGGACTTCCACTCGTTTGTATGAATTCATTTTGCGTTTCTTAGAGGCAGAGCTCCTCCTTGGTCAATTTTGTCGAAATTCAGCAATTCAGCCAACAGTTCAACTACTTAAAACGTATTTAGTTTCCTGTTTGGTGCTCTAAGCCGTCAGCCTAAAGCAATAGAAGCTCATCTATAAGGAAGCATGTTCATTTCTGCATCCAGAGCTGTTCTGCCTCCAAGAAATGAAACAGAAGCCGCACATCCCTCCACGAAGACGGACATCTAGAACGGATCTCATTAGACAACACATGATGCACTTTATCTCACGTCACAGGGTGGTCTTCAGGCCCAAACTGTCTTAATTGCACTGGTGGTAGATGAATAGGAGTTACGATACTAACTCAGTCACATGTGTCTGAACTGACTGCCAAGAATACTGACTGGACAAAACACAGATGAAGTTTATTCTCCTTAGTGTCATTCAGTCGTATGCAGTCTTAGTGTTTTAGTTTAGAGAAACAGTCGAGACCTGCTGTGTTAAAGCAGTAGCACTTTATGAACTTTAAACTATGCTGGATTTTCATTGTGTTTTATTTTGGAGGATGTTTTAAAGCTGAACAGTTGCAGAAACAAATGTTTTATTGTTATAAATCCAAATATGCGATCACACTAGATAGAATATAAAAACTATGCAAATGTTTGAAAGATGTTATGATGCTTCAATTAAAAATGTTTAGCTCTTTATCTTTGTCTTATCGGTTATATTTTCAAGGTTAAAGTAGAGTTTGATATATTTTGTTGTGATTCATTCACTAGCTATGTCATATATATATTTGAAAAAATCAGAAAGCATATGAGAGACCAGAGGAAAATAAAAACTTTTGAAAATAAAGTTTAGTTAGTGTTAAGTCTGAGAATTGTATTCACAAAAACAAGTGGAAGTGGTAGTTTACCTCAGGATTATTATTATTATTTTTAAATGTTTTAACATTTTGCTATGTCAAGAATGCCGAATTGGTTATGAACAGTATCTTATTACTGTATGTCTATGACTTTGCCAACAGCTTTCGGGATTTGTGTTGATGCTGTAGAAATATTAAAATTGTGATAATGCTCAGGGCAGTTCTGAAGCATCGCAATACCCCCCAATGTACTGTGGGCTTTAAACATACCTTTGTTTTACTAACCTAATTTTGGAAAAAACAACTGAGCCGATTATTAATTAACCCTTAATTTTACTGTCTATACACGATGGATTTGACAACCATCCCTAAATTACGTTGATACTAAGGATTTTTTTAAAAACGACATTTTTCTCAAGGAAGTTCTGAATCGCTCCGAATCCTGCGCATCAACTGACGCCTCCAGATGACGCGTTTTACGTCACGCACCAAAACCAAAACATCTGTAGGCTGCAGCGCATCAATACAACTTGTAGCTAGCGCCAGGTAGTTAGCCGGAGATAGCTAGCACGTTACCTTACATTTTGCGCAGACACTTTTTAATCGACATTATTCACATAAACAAGCACAGCCGTTTCCTAGTCAAGGTGGTTCTCAAACAGAAAGCCCAGGTATGTGCATGTAACAACGAAATGTTTATACTTAGCTTAACGTTACGTGTGTGTCGCATTAGTTAGCTAGTTCTGGTCCTCATGTTTAAAGGGCTGTATGGCGTCAGTTAGCTTCATGAATGCTAACAATTTGACTTAAAAAAATAAAATAAAACATTGGTACAAAATAACATTTTAGGAATGACATGTGGGAAACAACACATACGTCAGCTAGCTAACGTTAACAAAACACTATGAATGACTCACACAAGGCAGTGACAGTCCAAAAGCTGAATAAAATATTAATTAAAAACGCGTCTGTGGCTGTAAAATGAACACCCTTGCTAGAGGAAGGATTGAGATGATAATCATATCAATTACATTTAAAACCGAGGCTGGATTGACTGAACTATTTGAGTAAATGTAATTTTCAGTGCAGAAAAATATCACCTGTGACAGGTATATTGTTTATTGTATTGCGGATTCATTAACAGATAGATAGATAGATAGATAGATAGATAGATAGATAGATAGATAGATAGATACTTTATTAATCCCGGGGAAATTCAAGAGCAAATTCAGGGCATCACACACATCACAGCAGCTTTGAGTCTGTTTTGGATCATGATTTGTTATTTATTCATTTATTGTCTTCAGTTTCTGTCCTGCCTGCTGGACCTGAGCGTCAGGATAGGGAAGCAAAGCGAAGTGGCAGCTGCCGGCGGTGCAGCGGGCCTGGTGGACAAGATGTCAGAAAGCCCAGAGAAGAGTCCCTCGGTGGCGGCTCAGGAGCTGAAGGAGCAGGGCAACCGGCTCTTCCTGACCCGCAAGTACCTGGAGGCTGCGGCCTGCTACAGCAAAGCCATCGTAAGTCATATGTCGGGTGAAGGGGGAACGTGGAACGTGGGAACGTAACCTTTCTCCTAAAACATCTGTTTACAGTTAGAGATGTACAGGAAGGACAAACCAGACCACCACATTCTTTGCAATAAAGAAATGTTAACGGTCGGAGCCACTCTCTGATCATTAATCAGTACTGGCAGACACAGAGAAGAGTTGTATTTGTGCTTTGTCTTTGTCCTCGTGCAGACCCACTGTCCCTCTGTCCCGGCCTACTACACGAACAGAGCGCTGTGCTACGTGAAGCTGCAGCAGTACGACAAGGCTCTGGCCGACTGCAGACAAGCCCTGGAGCTGGACAGCCAGTCCGTCAAAGCTCACTTCTTCATGGGCCAGTGTCACCTGGAGATGGAGAACTATGACGAAGCCATCGGCAACCTGCAGAAAGGTATTGGTGCTCGGTGTGAAGTCACTTTAGAGCTGAGTGGGAAAACGAACAGCCGTTTATAGCTTATAAACAATCTTTGGCAGACACAGACTAGCAACAGTTTGATTTTGATCTGCCGGTAAGTTATTCATGACGTTACGGTTTATTATTAACAGCTGATCCGAGCGGCCGTGTTTTCCATTTTTTCTGTCACAAGATGTATCATATGCTAATAAGTGTTTTTAGATGCCAATTTACACATCCAGCACACACAGAGCAACTCAATCATCACATTGGTGATGTGTTTGGGACATGACATTCGTCTCAGCTAAAGCATAAACACCTTCAGGTGGCTGCTGCGAGTCTGCGACCAGTGTTAATTTATGATGTCACTGAAATCTAAAAGCAGAAATTTACACTTTGTTGAACTCTGTGACAGTAAAGTGAGATCACGCTGCAGAGCTGTTCACCAATAACTCATATACGTTTCTGTTATTTATTTATTTATTTATTTTGGTCAAGCTTATAACTTGGCAAAAGAGCAGCGGTTGAACTTTGGCGACGATATCCCCAGCGCTCTGCGGATAGCCAAGAAGAAGCGTTGGAACAGCCTGGAGGAGAGGAGGATCACCCAGGAGAGCGAGCTGCACGCCTATCTCACCAAACTCATCCTCGCTGAGAAAAAGAGGCAGGTGGAGTGTGTTTGTAAAGGTTTGCTGCGAGCGGCTGAGTTCTGAGCAGATTTTCTTTTCCCCTCTGAATTATTTTTGCTCCCTGACTTAAGTATCTCTCTCCTCAGAGAATTGGAGGGCTGCGGACATAAAGAGGAGAAGACTGACGACGGCAGAATTCAACATAATCTCAACGAGGTGCACACAAAACACGTAGGTTTTTGTTTTGATAGACGTCACATTGAAGGTTTGGATTTAATCAGTTATAGGAAAATCTTCAGCTTTAGTCAGGCTGGCACATGTTTCATTTAATGGCTAAATTTGGGCCATATGCACTGATCAGCCACAACATTATGACCTATGACCTATGACAGAGATAAATAACATTGACCGTATTGTGGCCCCTCCCCTCAACATATAGGACCCCAAAGCCCCCCATTAACATCATCCACAGGAAACCCTCATGAGGCCCATGTCCATTCTCTGATGAGTCATAACTGCTTTGGAGGCACAAGGAAAACCTACACAATATTAGAGCGGTGGTCATAATGTTATGTCTGATCGGTGGGGGGTCTTCTGTCATTCTTTAGTCTCTGGGTACATCAAAAGAATGTATAAAAGGTCCAGTCAGTATAAGTGGTTGTACATAAACGCTTTCTGACTGAGACGTGTGTCGGTTCACGTTCACATCAGTTGTTGTTTTATTTAATATTTGATTATTTGTAAAATGATGCGTGTCTCCACAGGACAAGTATCTTTCAGACATGGAGGAACTGTTCTGCCAGGTAGACGAGAAGAGGAAGGTGAGTGCCGGTGACTGGAAACTAAACTCCAGAGGAGCCGGTTGAATGTGCACCTCCGTCTTCTGTTGATATTGAATGAAGACAGCGTCCACTAAGGTCCTTTAATAAATGAGGTTGGGTCTCTCGTGTGTTTGACAGAAGCGTGAGATCCCAGACTACCTGTGTGGAAAGATCAGCTTTGAGCTGATGAGAGAGCCCTGCATCACTCCCAGCGGCGTCACCTACGACCGAAAAGATATAGAAGAGCATCTGCAGGTAGCCGTGGCTTTTTCATCTTCAGTTTGACAGTGTTTCCATAAACGCCTCTCCCTGACTCCCATCGTTACAGGGAACCATCCGTTGGGTTAATTCAAAAATGTTTTGTCATTTTCTTCACCAAAGTGTCGTTCTCTTGCAGAGAGTCGGCCATTTTGACCCGGTGACGCGCACTCCGCTGACCCAAGACCAGCTCATCCCAAACCTGGCCATGAAGGAAGTGATCGATGCTTTTATTATGGAGAACGGGTGGGTGGAGGACTACTAGCTGACAGACGACAGATATTAATCGAGTCAAAGCAGCAGCGTGTTCGTTCTCGTCTCGGGAGTCGCGTGGAGAAACTCCCCAAAGTAAACACTTGAGGTCACTTTAAGTAAACGTTCTGGTCGTTTAGAAAAATACATTGTTTAATCCGTTATAATCCAGACGGAGCTGTGTTATCAGACGTTACTGAATCCAGTCTGTAGATAAAAGCCTCAGCTCTGATGACTGATTATCACTTAATGTAGTTATATGTGACGCAGACGAATCAAACCGCCCACTACAATCACTGAAATACAGTAAATAATGTTAACTGTATCGTACATTAAAAGCTAAACAAGTGTAAATAGAGATAAATGTTGTGTTTGCTGGCAAACGGAAAGGTAGGAGATTGTAAAACTTTGTACGAAAAGCGGAGGAGGACAGTGGAAGACAGGACCAGTATTTGTTCTACGTATTGATCAGTGAATTTAGAAAACATTCATGAGGGTTTTTATTTGTGCTTCTGACTTTTTAACCCTCGTGCTACCTTCAGACAGATAGAGAGCATGCAGGAGGGTAGCACAAGGGTTAAGTAGTTTGTTGACTCGCTGTCGGCAGTCCGTGTACTGGAGCTTGACATCAGGATTAAACCCGATTCATCGGCCGTTGCTTAAACGTTGGCGTGCTGGGGTGTTTTTCATTTATTTGAACCGTTTTATATTTGCTATTTAAATGTTTTGTGTGTTTGAAAGTGACTCTGCAGCTTTAAAACAATCCATTCAAAATGTTTCTGCATTTATACATGAAAAACGTTTTCAAATGTTCGGACACAATAAACTCTCTGTGTTTTCTACATTTGGGCTTTAGTGGTTTGTTCCCTAATGATAATACACTCAGGCATAACATTATGACCAACTTCCTAATATTGCGTACGTCTCCTTGTGCCTCCAAAAGTCATCAGAGAATGGATATGGGCCTACTGAGGGTGTCCTGTGGGTGTTGTTAGTGGGTCCTATGGGTTGAGGGGAGGGGGCCTCTGTGGATCATCCCACAGATACTTGATCAGTTTGGGGTCTAGTGAATTTGGAGGCCAGGTCAACACCTTGTACTTGTTTTTATTTTTTTTTTAGTTGTTCCTAAACTGGTTTTCTGTGTGTCTGTCAGGCTGCATCCTGCTGCCATCAAGGAGTGTCATTGCTATGGGGTGGGGTTGTCTGGTCTGGTCTAGGTGGGTGCTACATGTCTAAGTAACATCCACATGAATGTCAGGTCCAAACGTTTCCCAGCAGAACATTGAAATGTCACAACATTGTCAATGTTAGTTACTTCTCCTGTCAGTGGTTCTAATGTTGTGGATGATCGGTATATTTATTTAATAAAAAATACCAGAACACTTATAAGATTACGAACAGCTTCAAATCACAATTTATTTTCACATTCACACGTCTGATCTCTGGTCACTCAGGAGCTGAATTCAGCCTTTTCAAGAGTTTCTGCTGCTCTGGTCTTTAAACGCACCATATATTATTTCTATTTGAAGCCATGGTTTCATTTATAGGTGACAGGAAAAAAAGGAAAAAGGCGCTCCTTTGTTCCTGGAATTACACGTGTGGTCATAAAATCAAAAGTTTGCTGCTTCCCTTTAAAAGTCCTTCATTTGAGGATGAATCAGTCTGTCTTATCCGTCTGCACAGGGAGATGAGCTCTGATTTAAAACAACAACAAAAAAAGGAATGATGATGGACTCCTTAGAAGAAATACTGTAGAGCTGAAGATGAAGCTCAGCCGAGGAAAGTGGAGATGAAAACGCTGGTGTCCAGGTTGAGAGTGGCGTGCCACCAGCGGTCAGGGAAATACAGCACCTAAAGAGAAACACGCAGACTAGTTAGAAAACGACAATCTAGAAAATAAATAGAGTTTCTGAGAAATAAACTGAACAAAGAGGAAAGTTCTTTGTTTATAAAGTACTGGAAGGATTTTTTCTGAAGTTTCACAGGAACGTAGCTGCTCTGTGTCGAAGAACTTGCCCCGGCGCGAGGTCGTCTTACCTCTCCAGGTCTGATGGTGCACTCCAGCGGAGCCTCGTCCAGTGGCAGGTGGGGGTAGGTATCTGTCAGCCAGGACAGGGTGGTGTGGTTCGGGTGGAAATGAGGCTCCTTATCAGGCGGGTAGAGAAACCAGCGCTGTGTGGTGACGAGATTATTCTGTTATGGCGCTCATTTAATTCTCTTTCACCTCTCCATTGGTTTAATCGTACTTTAATAAGGTGCTGCAAAACAACAAAAAGGCAAATTGTTATCATACCTTTCTTCCATAGATGACCTCTGAGTAACCAGGACCATGCCAGTGGAAGGGGACTCCTGTTCCAGGACCTGAAGAAGATTCCTGAGTTAAGTTTGTGCCTCTCATGTAATCCTTATTCTCAGTTCTCATACTGATGATGAAAGACTCCTTGTCTCCTCCTTGTTTTGTTATTCTAAACAACACATGGACACGTTAAGGCGTCCGTGGTGCAGGATGAAGGCTGACCCGCGATCCCGAAGCTGTACGCTCCGCTGGTGAGAGGCAGGACGTACGGCGGAGACTCGTACTCCTCGAACAGGCCGTGCCACTCGGTGAAGTTGTTGTCTCCAAAAAAGTACAGCGTGTCTGCAGAACGGAGAAACGGGGGAGTGTTTACGAGATTGCCTTAAAACACTGTGTTTCTACTGGTCCTAAAACTGTGTCATTTGTGTCAGCAGGGAGAGTAACTCACCGCTGCCGAGGGTGTCCGTGGACTGAGGCCTCAGGAACTCATCCACGTACTCCTTGAACGGGACGTCCACTAGAACAGATCACTGCCGGTCAGTGTTTAAAAGCATAGACAAGAAATAAAATAAAACAAACTCCCCGCAGGAGTGTTAGACATGCGTACCTTTCTTGTAAGAATATGTGTTAGCTGTACTGAGCCTCACTTTCCGGAAGCCGTATTCTTCCAGTAAGCTTGACTTGGAGCACAGCAGCCTGAATTTCTAAAAACAAACTCAAGGCGTTAAACTCTGCAGTAGCAGCGCAGCTTGACCGTGTCGGGACACTTTTGTTTTGCTCCAACTTTGATCTATTTAAATAGGTAGGAGTGATAGGCCTATTTGCTTTACTGTCAGATTAATGAGATAAGTGTCCTGTTACGTGCAAACTGCTCTCTGCTCTGTGATCACGCACAATGCATTCACAAGGAAAAATCCACCCGCAACTACTTTAAAAGCAGCCGTTTCTATTATTGCCCCAATTTATAGTCAGATTCATCCGTTTAAGGGTTTTTTCCACCAAATATCCCAGGAAAATTAGCAGAACACCATACCTCAACAGAACTTTTTTAATCATGCAATACAATTATTTGTTATTAGTTACTTTTGCAAAACCCAAAACAGACGGCAAACAATTTCCACTCAAACGTTCATCAGTAAATGTAGCGTGCCGTGTCTAAATACGTACTGTGTTGTCAGTGAGGCCTCTGAGGATGACCGGTCTGCTGTATGCGTATCTACAAATGGGGAAAGACATTTTCTCAGTAAAGGTGAGAAACCTTTGATTTACAATTATTGTTTTTCTTTTTTTTCCTGCATTGCTTTTAGTTTGGAATTTGTATAAGAAGTATAAACACAAATAACAACTGATAAAAACAGCGTTTTGGATTAGTTGCCATCGTCGATACACAGCTATATGTGTGTCACACTATTGTAGGCCTAGCAGAAAAATACTGGTGATGCATCAGTATAGAGAGATCAGACCCTAAACATGTTTCTAACGTCGGTGTGTCTCGTTTACAGACCTTTCGATGAACAGCTGGTGTGAGACTGAAGAGCTGTCCAGCACGTCGATGTTACAGGGCCCTTCATCGTTTAGCCTGAAATCTGAAGGATGGTACCTGAACACAGACATGCAGGTTAGAACGGAAATGCGCAAAATACTTCTGACAGTGACCTTTGTCAAAGTTCAAAAGTAGATTTTTACTGCAGCGACATTTAATTTTGATTAAATATTCAAGCATCACACTTATTTTTCGATGCTAATGAGAGATTTGTTAATTTTGCAATGAATATTTTTGAGCTATAGACCAGCTTATTGCAATTTCTAAGCCAACGTTTGCATAATGAGGCAGAAATATGATTTTGAATGAATGGTGGAGAATGCAAAGGGAAATTAATGAGTAAATATATACATTGATAAACACATTTAAAACTGAATCAGTTATAAAATGATGGGACATAAAATAATTTATAAAATATTTATTTCATGAATTATTCATAGTATTATTCTTACTACGACTATAAATAATGATAATAATAATAATAATAATAATACCTATTATCATTACTATTTTCTGTTATTTATTTTTTTCGCGCCACAGCTCGGTGTCACCAGAATTCCCAGAATGCCTTGCGTTATGTTATGATAATGAGTGAAGGCAAACTTTATGCTTATTATACCAGTTTAATATAGTATTATATGTCTAATATTTTACCTTTTTTCTAAAAATAAATCGGTTATAGGTAAATGAGAAAGACGCACATATTTGAACGGCGTTTTATTAGGTAAATCGAGATAGACGTTAAATTGACGTTAATTTAAAGTGGAGCTTGGTTTGAGATTCAGTCAGAAGTCACTCTGCAGGTGGTAAATCAAGATTTAGAAAATAAATATAGAACTGCTAACACAATACTTTGAAATAACCTCACAGCTGTGTCAGTTTAGTGTTGAAGCAGGTTTGTGAACTCACCAGCCTCCTCCGTCGTCTGACTCCTGCGCTTTCAGCCCGGCGACGATGAGACATAACACAACAAAAAGCGAAACCTTGTTGTGTTCCATTCAAAAAAATGTGTCGTTTGTTAAAAAAACACTTAGCTCCGTTTTAGTTTAATGTGCCGCATAATCATCAAGCATGAACTGCCTCAATCGCTTCCTGCCAGGGATCCAATCAGAGGGCACCACATTAATCTTGCCGGTGCTGCGTTCAGGTTACATGGGAACTACGAGCTCCAGACAACTTCTGTTCGCGCGAGGATGTTTCACACCTTTATTTACTACCTGACTAGTAAATAAATGCAGAAAAATAATATTGTGTAACGATACATATCATGTGTTATATCACCTGTACCTGCTGGATGTCGCTGTCCTGTTTGTGGACACAGAGCAGGGAGTGACCCACTTCCAAGAACTGTGAAGCACTCGTACACAGAAACATATATATAACAGATATTTAAGTGGGAGAACTGGTTTAAAACTTTGTTATTCCTTTACGGCCTGAATGAATACTGTATATGTGTACGTGTGTATGTGTTCATATGACACTGGTCTACCAGCACACCCGTCTACATCGTCTAAATGTGTTGTTTTACGTTCAGTTAAGTATAAGGTCGCCTCGATGTGACTTCTGGCAATGAAGCAGAAAGTACAGCACATTCCCTCATTTATAATTTGTACATTAACACAAGCGTCTCCTCACGCATTCAGATGTTACTTTAAGAAAGACAAAGAAAGACAAAGCAGCAGCAGTATACCGACAAATGTTCTGAAAACAGGGTTTAATTAGGATTTGTACCAGAAAGACCAGATATACACCTTACACTCTGCATTGTTAAACTAAGCTACATAACAAACTGGTATAAAAAATGGAATCCAGTGAAAGGTCCTTATATTATATCTGACTTTCGTGACAGAGAAGCTTACACAGTGAATCACAGTTTCAGCTCATTTCACACAGGTAGTCAATGCAAACAGAATAAAAAGGTGATAAAGTCTGAAAGTAAATAAAGTGTAAAAGGCTGGGTTTACTTCAACGTCACAAGTTCAAGTTCATAAACGTCTAGGAATTCTCCATAAGTGCATAAATTTATGTCAGTGTTTCATGAAAACTTCAAACATACAGAAATAAATCCTTCCCAAAGTTTTTAAGCTAAAAACGATCAAAAGTCACGCAGGTGCTTTTGTTCAGTTAAGTAACTTCTACGGAGTCTGAACACATTTTTAGAGCTGAACTTAAATAAGGCATTGTAAAGAACAATCACAATTTTAAAAGTACAATACATCTTGTGTTGTATTATAAATAGAAGCTGTAACAAATAAAAAAAAAATCAACTGTTTAATTAAAACTTTAATTGCTTAATGGTCAGGATTAAACGTTTTGTTGAAAAGTCAAGAATCCAGCAGCATTTTGGTGGAGTCCTGACCTTTCTACAATTTCGTTTCCTCCTCCATGCACCTTGGCAGCAGCTGAAGTCGAGCCAGCAACAAAATAAAAAAAGGGATGTTTTCATGCTTTTCTCCATTGCATACATTTTTAATGGCGGATTCTCCTTCAGCATTTAGTTAGTACGATTAAATTAAGTGTAATTTTAATTCTGGATCTCCTAAAGCCTTCACAACACCTAAATATGAACTGGTACCACGGGAAATATTTGATCAAGTGACTAGAATATTAGCTTGTTGCAGTAGAAATTAATCTTAAGCAAGTATGAGTCAATCTTTACAGAGATATTGACTCTAAAGTGCCTCGTTAAATTTACCATGAGAGGACAAAGACAGAGAAAAAGACAGGCAGGATGGACAGCAGCAGAGGGACATGAGCCACCGTGGCACGTGATGAGCTTGAGGCCGTGAAGGTGACGAAGCCGGGCTGGTTGGTGGTGATCCGGCTGTTGATCCAGCTCTGGTACTGTGACACTCGTGCGTACACCCCCGGGAATTCGGCCTGCGCGCACCCGATTCCAAAACTCACCACTCCAGCCTGAACCCATATGGTGTCGTTTTTACTCACCATCGGGCCGCCTGAGTCTCCCTGCACACACAGACGTATTGGTCACGTCACCAGACAGTGGCATTGTGGGGATGTGCAGGTGTACGGATGGATGCAAACTCACCTGGCAGGAGTCCCTTCCTCCCTCTGCCAAACCGGCACAGATCATGTTGCTGGTAATTCTGATGTTTTGCGGGCTGTAGGACTCGTCACAGTTGGTGTTGGCTATGACAGGGACATTCACCTCCTGCAGCGTCTGAGGGGAAGGAAGAGACACTGAAAAAGAGAATGAAGATTTAATGTTAACAGAAATGAAAGAAACTCCAGTCTGAATAAAATCCATCACATCAGATTAGACACATATCAGTCAGCGGCCTTCAGATTAGCTCAAGAACTGTACGTTGACAGCTTCATTGGACTTCCCAACCAGCTGCATCCAAGCCATACATCACCACTGGACTCTAGAGCAGTGGAGACGTGTTCTCTGAAATGACGCATCACGCTTCTTTATCTATCAATCTGATGAACCAATCTGGGTTTAGTGAAAGGAACTCTGAACGCTTCAGCATACCAAGAGATTTTGGACAAGTCAATGCTTCCAACAGTTTGGGGATGGCCCCTTCCTGTTCCAACGTGGCTGAGCACCAGTGCACATGATACCATAAAGACATGGATGAGCGAGTTTGGTGTGGAAGAACTTGACTGGCCTGCACAGAGTCCTGACTTCAACCTGATAGAACACCCTTGAATTAGAGAGAAGACTGTAAGCCGTCCAAAATCAATGTCTAACAAAAGCGTTTCGGGAAAGATGGTCAAAAATTCCCATAAACACACTCATAAGCCTTTGGAAAAGCCTTCCCAGAAGACATGAAACTGTTTCAGCTTCAAAGGATGGGACATACTAACATACAGACACAATGAATTTGTCAGTTTGCCAATAACACAGCCTTAGCATGCTAACTTAGCCCCGTGGTTAGCTCCACTCTCTATAGTGACCACCACGTTAGCCTCACTAGCCTCGTTTTATTCTGCCGTGCAGTTCTTTCCCAAGAAACATATCTGTATCAATGTGGCCACGTTGATGTATGCAAAGTCAATGATTTCCCTCACCGATCGCAGTCTCAGTTATTTAAATTTTTGTTCTTGGAGATTACCCTGCACATGGAAGGGTTATGATCTGAGCTCTGTGTAGCGCTCTAAAACAGTTAACAGAGGATCAATAACCAAATGTTAACCTAACTTGCACGCTTTCATTTTGTTTCACTATTTATGTCCTGTCCTCACACTGCAAATGGTGCCGTACATGGTTCTGAAGCAGCAGTAGGTATGAATCTATTAAAGACAGCAGTAATGCGCCTCAAATGATGTTGTAATCGGAGCGCTTGCTCGAGGCGCCGTTTAAAGCCAGGTGTGAACTTGCCTGATTCTGGTTTTGACTATCTGTGACATGTGGTGTTGATTTCCGCCCCTGAGTGTGTTTCTCAGAAGCATTATGACAGGCAGAAAGGCAGATGTCATTATTAATCACGCCTCTGGAATCCTCCTTCGAAGCTGACGCTGACGAAATAGTCCCACTGGGAGTGTTTGTTATTTTTGAGAAAATGTTACGAAATTCTTCGTAGGCAAACATGCTGGAAAATACCTGCTCTAGGTGGGACTAGTTTATCTTACTGACACACCTGGTGTTAAGTAGTTAATCTGTCGACGGCTCTGAAGAGCAGTGAAGTACGAGAATATCTCAAATCTGTACAGAGTAAATCCAGAGTTATAATAACTGTTAAATTCTGTTGCGTGTCAAAACTTGTCAGAAGAAGAAGGAATAACTGTTTACTTTATTCTGATCACTATTGCAGTAATTTATTAATTTTGTCCGACAGCTGACTGTTTCTGGAGGTTTTCAGTCATATAAGACGTTGTTTCAGCCAATAAAATTCATTCATTCATTCATTCTCCATTATCAGTAACTGAACATTCGTTGCTCACCACCAGAGGCGATGGTTCCCCAGCCAGTGACCCAGGTGGTGGTTCCGGCTGGGAAGTCGCTGCCGTCGGCCGCCAAACACACGGGTCTGATGAAGTTGGTGAACTCAACCGCTGAAGACAACTGAAGCAGGGCTATGTCATTGTCATTTGTTTGGCTGTTGTAGTTTGGATGTCTGATGATCTGGGACAGTGACCGGGACACCTCGTTACTGTTCACATTTTCCTGGGTCTGTCGTCCAAGGTAAGCGGTGAAACCAAATGGATTGGTGCTGAAAATACCAAAGGATGACGAGTTTAAACATGGTGTAGGTTGACAAGCGAACTGCCGAGTCGTGAGATGAGAGCTCACCTGGGGAAGCAGTGGGCCGCCGTCAGAATCCACCTGTTGTTGATCAGGGAGCCTCCGCAGAAATGTCCGCCACTGCCGTGCAGACTGACCTGCCAGGGCCACGCTCCCGCCGGAGCATCCTCACCTCCTACGATCCGAGTGTTGAGCGGTGCAATGCCACAAACTGAAAGGAAATGCACGCGGTGAGCGAATACATCCATCAGCCACAACATTAAACCACTGACAGGAGAAGTGACACTTGTGAAACCTTTGGACCTGGCATACGTGTGGATGTTACTTAGGTAGCACCCACCTAGACCAGACCAGACACCCCCGCCCCATAACAATGACACCCCTTGGTGGGAGCAGCCATCCCCAGCAGGAGATTTTGGTTTAGGAACAACTCAAGAACAGCCCAAGGTGTTGACCTGGCCTCCAAATTCACTAGATCCCAATCTGATCAAGTATCTGTGGGATGGTCCACAGAGGCCCCTCCCCTCAACCCATAGGACCCAAAGGCCCCCCACTAACAACATCCTGTTGCCAGAGTCTGAATCTACACAATATTAGGCAGGGGAGGTCATAATGCTACGCCTGATCGGTGCAAGTCATGCACACAGTCTCTGACATTCTGTACATTTTTACTCAGAGCAGGCGTGGACAGGACACAAATCAAGATGACAAGAAGGGACGGCTGAAATGATTTACAGCGCACCTCTGTGAATGAGCAACTCTTCTACAGCTACTATTTGTTCAAATGGTCACGTTCCACAGAGGATAGATTCAAATGACCCAACAGGTTCATTTATTTAAGCCTCTTGAAGTCGTGTTGAACTGGTTTGTCATGAAATAGCTTCAAAGCCCCTTTAAACTCCCTTCAAACTGGATATTGTTACGTATCTGTACATGCAAACATTACTGTAAACTAAGCAGTTGACGTCTGATGTGTGAGTCAGTGAGCTGAAAGTGTTTCTGAACTTTGGATGGAGCTGTCCTGCCTGGCTGTGCAGTGCTTTAAGTATGAAAAAAACGCTGCACCATCAGCTGTCCCTACAGCGTGAACCCTCGTCTTCTGGGAATCAGCTGCGTGTCTTGTTTGACAGCGGAGACGTTTATTAGACAAAGCATTAAACAAAGCATCAAAAGGATAAGAACAATACTCACCATCCAGTTGCGCAAAGCTTCCTGTTAGGGAGACAGAAAAATAACATCAGGTCATCATTGTCTTTTAATCTCCTGTTTTCTTTTAAGAAAACTGGCCAGACTGGTAGCTCAAATAATAACCATCTGACGTTTTCATCGCGACTTGACGACACTGGGTGAGGCTGGTATTTGTGACATACGACTAACCAAAACATACCACCTTTGTACTCTTTCATCCGTTTCCTAGATGACAAATGACGGGAATATTAATAGAACACAAAGTGACGAGGTGTCCTATTCAGACCATGTTTGTTTTGTTAAACTGAGTATTTTCATCTTTTCAAAGCGACACCAAATACTTTCTTTAAATTTCAGTTTCACGGTACTGGTTTATGCTGTTTTACACATTCCAGGGGAAAATATGCGTTTCACTCCAATTCATTTTGGAAAAAAAAAACAACACACGTGATAACATCAATAACACAATGCATAGTTTCGGATTCGTCATGAAATCAGATTAGTTTAACACACGGTTGACTTAAGACGGCTTTAACCGATTTATTTGTGAAAGAAACGGCACAATAATAAAGCTCGTTTTCTTATGTGATTACGAGACAAGCAGTGGGTGCTAATGCGCTAAGCTGTGCTCTTGAAGTGCGTGTGTTTTCGCAGTTTTTGTCTTTCAGACCTTTTCAGAATAGGATAACAAACACAACGGGTCAATTGAAGTGAGTCACTTCGGACTAGACCTCTGAATCACCGACCATAAACCTAAACGGATATGGATCAGTTTGTTTAGTGTACGTCTACTAATTTAATTTCATATCATGTACTTGTTTAGGTAGATTTACATATGCTGTGAAACCATGGTACTATGAGTTAAAAACAGCTCATTGGGTTACATAAGCCAATGGAGAAAACTCATTGTATCTTGTCAAATGAACTCAAACGTCTCACTATTTCAAACAGAAGTTGAAGTTGAACGTTTTTGAATGGTTTACCCTTAGATTTCTCATCCTGACGACTAATAGTAAGTTTTAAAGTTTTCTTTTTCAAACCTTTACCCTTTAACTTCAGACAAATTCAACTCATGTCATCGTTTGTTCAAAAGTTTTGACATTTATTTTAAAATATGCTGACAGGATGTACAAGGGTTGGTGCTGGTGTTTGAACAGTGTCCTCTCTTAGTTCCTGGTTCTAAAATCCACCCATCTGTTACACTTCTGGCACCAAAGTTTTTTCCGTGACGCTTTAAAACAGTGGTGTAAGAGCCTCATTTCAAAGGGATCTGCTTTTATGGTAATCTAATTAAAATAAAGCTGAAAATGTCAGAAGCTCAAACTCAAAGACATGAGTTAAATGAACATTGATCACGCAGATAAAACTCACACAAAGTCCAGTCAATGGATTGCTTTAAGCTTCATTTTTGAAAACTCATAAAATCAAGTTGAGTATCAGTGTACGTTGATGGGGCTGTAATGTTTAACAGTGTGCTGTTGTTGAACAAGGTGGAGCTAAGTTTATATATCTAATAGCCTTTTACATATTGCTATTAGTTATAATAATAAACCGTGGCAGTGATTCAGAATTTATCACCTTGACCTATATAGTCCTGTTCAACGTCCTGATTTGTAAAGTAGCTGCCGCTGTCACTTGGGTGTTCAAAACTAGACACTGACGGCGAAAGGGCAGCAGGAATCTTAGCTACTGGAAATGCCGTGGAGATTCGGCCTCAAATCTGCGTGTTCAGAGCTCAGGTTTTTGACCGAACGAGGCTTCAGATGTCAACTACAACTGGGCCAAACCGGCTGTGCTAGATTGTCATGTCAGCAGTGCAAACAGAAAACTGTGAAAATAATTTAAATCCGTTATCATTTAAATGACAATGACACTTCTACTTTTTTAAAGTCAGTTCCTGTCTAGTATTAATATGTCAGCTGCCTGTGGATTTTATACGCAAACATCTTATCAGTTCAGTAACAGGAAATAAATCAGATTCCTCTTTGGTGTGATTAAAAAAAAACCTAAAAAGTAAAACACACACTTGACTATTCTGAACGTCTACTGAATTGTTTTTTACTCACCTCCTAGAGTTAGAGCCAAGAGAGCGGCTCCACAAACAAACAGTCTGGCTGCCATGGTGCAAATCTTCTAAGTGACTTCAGGTTGATGGATATGCACCACTTAAACAAGTACCTGAGGGCGTGACTGTCTTCGCTAACCTGCCCTCCTGTCTGCAGCGTTCCACGAATGCTATACTTTGCACATATTTGCAACACCACACAAACACGCCCTTTTTCACAAACAGTCGTAGGTGACCAGCTGGGCCGGATGAAACAGTGAGATGCTGCATTGTTAGTTACGTGACATGCTGGCTTGTTTTTGATAAATGTACCTGTTTAAATTATCAGAAGTTCCTGCTGTGATCCTGAATCTGATATGTTCCTTAATATGCAGCCAAATGAGAATTTTGTCCATGTAGACTTTAAGCTAGCCACAAATATTTCTATAGTGTATGTTCCTACCTATACGTTTGGTTTAATATGTATTAACTTCTTAAACATTTGGTTCCCAACTTGGAGTCTGCTCCTCCCTCGGCAGAGCCACAAACATCACAGTCTTTGTGGCTCCGAGTCTGTGCAAATAACATTTGCAAATGTAAAGTAAAACAATCATCTTTAAGGTCATGGCATGTTAAGGATAACACGACATGTTACAGCTGCCTTTACTCTGTGTTGAAGAACAGGTCCTCCTTAAGTGCCAAGTCCCAAAGACGAGAGCTAATTACATGTCATTATTTCTGCCTCAAACATAATCGCATGGCAGCAATCAGACATTCAGTTTCTGTCGCCTTCAACAGATCAAAAATGGACATGACAATGAACCAGTTACACTCACGTTGTCGATCCTGTTCTAATAATCCTCAAATGGAGCTCAACAATGCAGAATATCAGAGTGTTTTGTGCGCCAGCCATCCGCCCTGACCTCCTCTGTTGAGTTCATAAATGCTCGTTCTTACACCGTTGCCTCTGTGACAAGGATGCCTTTTATAAATTCATGTTAAACGTTTGCCCACATCCTTATCTCCAAATCTTACAAGCCGTTAAATACAGGACGAGGAAGATGTTCTTTTGAAAACATTAGCACCGGTCTTAATGGCATTTTCCATGACTGATAACTTCCTTATCAGTTCACTGATACAAAGTTGAATTTCTTGCCACAGTCTCTTCCTGGTTTGTTAATTTTCTTACGCTCACTCAGTATATTACATTTAAACCTAACTGGGAAAAATGTATATAAGCTATTTACACATATTTAAAACAACAATAAATGTTTTTTAATGAAACATAATTCCAACTAGGGTTTTATTATTACAGTTTATTATTATTAAGTTAGTAAGATGAGTTTTGTTTTCGCGATTGTATCTTTAAAGCTTCTTGTGTGAACTGAAGTTTCACCTGTAAATTTGTCTGAAGACGACTGATAATGTTGACGGAAAACAGACGCTCAGACTAAAACCGGTTTTAATATCTGACAAAACTCCCTGTGAGTCAGGCTGTGTACTGCCTCGCCGCCATATAGGACAAATACCATTTGTCTTTTATTACGTAGACAATGCATTCCAATAAGTCTCTGTTAAAGCTGTGTTTAAGAGAGTTGCTGTGATGACTGAGTCTTGGATCCAAAAGCAGTAAACTGAGAAGGATTTATAAACGGTACAGCAGCCCTTTCACTCACATGTTAAAGCTCAGGTACCGTAAATAAACACAAAAGGTTATAAACAAAAATAATAACTACAGTTCATTCATTCATTCATCTTCTATAACCGGTTAATCCTGTTAAGGGTCACGGAGGTCTGCCGGACAAATCGCCAGTTCATTGCAGGGCATAGCTACAGTTAAAATGACCAAATGTTAAACCAAATATAAATTAATACAGAAAAAAAATATATTCAAGGATTCTTTATTGTCATTACCACACATGTTGGTACATGGGAAGGAACGAAATTGGTTTTCTCTGGTCCCGTTTCAAGCCATAAGTTAAAAAAAATAAAATAAAAAAGACATGTATAAATATAGAAAAGTATAAATATAGAGAATAAAATTAGCTATCTAACTGTCCACTGTATAAATATAAACTATGAAGTTGTATCATAGCAAACAAACAAATGTTTTTCACTGATTACTAATCAGTACTGTTGTTTTTCACGGTTTCATTTATGGAAAAGAAAACACGTGCGTTCAAATACTGCTGATTCATTTGAGGGTCATTTTTAAAATGTCCCGTCTTTGCCGCCATCTGGTGGAAAAAACAACAATTACACCGTTGAGTCAATCTTGGATTAGTAGTATTTTAACTGTCTGGATCTTTAATTGCTTTTTCTGAAATATAACATTTACATGGTAACACAGGTGAAAGTCACATTAACTAAAAACACATTTTTGAGCTCGTAGCCTGAAAGATTTCCTTCCTATGCAACACAGGATATTTATTTCTCGGATCTTTTTCTTTCTTGCTTATTGTCCTGACAGCAAAGATAAAGTAAAACATTCATTCATTCATTCATTCATTCATCTTCTGTAACCACTTGGAGCCTGTCCCAGCTGTCATTGGGTGAAAGGTAGGGTACACCCTGGACAGGTCCCAATAAAACATATATATTATACTTCTGTATTTGTTTATTCAAGAAAATGAATCGTTTGTGTATATTATCATATATGTGTGTGTGTTGCTACAGTATGTGAACCCTTGAGTGCCCCCCAGCTCAGATATGGGCTCACAAAGAGCACAGACTCACACACCCCAGCGTCCCATGCCATGGCTCGACATATAACCTGGGGAGATGTATCAAAGCTCTGATGTGCTCACAGTCAGAGGAGAAATTCACTTTGCGAAGAACCAAATTCAGGGGATGAAATCTGCTTTGAACACAATGACAGGTCTTGCAACCTAACAGGAGCACACAAATATACAGATGGAAATCAACAATTGCTGCTTACAGCTGGGGAGAAAGGTGTATATGGCCAACGAGAAGATCAGCCAGTTGGAAAGAGCTTTAAACCTCTCAAGGAAAGACGAGGAGCAGAACCTGATCAGAGAAGAAGAGATCTGCTCGCTCCATGATGAAGTAGAGGCATCAGAGAAACGCAAAAGCTAGCTACCTGAACTGGACCAGAGCATCAATAAGTGCCAGGCTCTGGAGGAGAAGTTGCTGAGAGAGAGGAGAGCTCAGAGACCAGAATGAAAGAGACGGAGAAGCTGTGGCTGGAGAAAGAAGAGGCCCTGAAGGAGAAGGCCAGAAAAGCTGAAGAAGAAAACAAAGAAGACGAAGAAGAGGGGCTTGACGCATGAAAGCCAGCAAAAACAGCATTGAAGAGGACGAGGCCACAGCGTGTCCACCGCAGGACGACAAACGATGAAGCTGCTGTATCTCCATCTCAGGACAGAAAGAAGAAACATCATGGCTTGTGGTGCAGAGCTCACAAGATGATGAGCCGCCGCCACAGCGACTGGACTAGACACCTCAACACCTACCCCATTATAGAATGATTCAGGTTTAAATATTTATTCACAGGATATTAAGGTATCGTGTGTTTCACACTGAGTCGCATTAAGAAGTTGCAAAGCAGCAGATTATTTTCTTCTTTCACCTTAATGTCAGTGACATTTTCTGTTTTCTGAGTTTTCTTGAGTGAATAACAGCCTAATTCATAAAAAGAATAAAAATAATCAGTGACATCTAAGTTATTGCTTGTCTTCATTCAGAGCCTGTCCATTTTGTCCACTTAGCCCTGACAGTGATTTAAGTGGACAAATGTAGAGCCTCTGACTCTAACAACCGAGGGTGTTAAGGACAGCAGAGAAAATCATCGGGACTTTACTTCCTCTCTGACGAGGGCTCGAAGCATCAGACAGCAGAACATCCCGGCGCGACAATAGTTTCTTCCACATGACATAAGACTGCTTAACTCTTTATAATACCCCCCCACCCACCCACATACACCGACATGACTGCTCCACTAAGGACCTCTGTGTCGTATTGCTGTGAAATATTACCCCGTAATTAGATTGTGCAATATATTTATCTTTTAGTTATCTTTTTGTACAAAAGTTTCTATATGTATGTTTACAATACGAGATGCTATCAGGTAGTAAACACAAAATCAAAATTTTAATCAGAGAAATTGATTTTGGATTCTAGCCCGTCTAACACAAAGTGATGAAAACAATTCTGTATTTATTATTATTATTATTATTATTTTTTTTTTTGTGATGAGGAACTGGCTAAAAAGGCAAACCTCCCCGTCGGGGAATCGAACCCCGGTCTTCCGCGTGACAGGCGGAGATACTGTCCACTATACTAACGAGGAGTACTGCGCATGCTCAGTAGCATGTCAGAAGAGCCAGTGTCTTTGTGCTTAATTAGCCTGATTGGCTACTTTTTTTTTTTTAGTATGATCTGTCGCGTAAACAGCCACTGCATCTTTAACAGTCTAGTGCAGCGATAACTCCGAAGTGTGGTACGCGGGCTCCCTCCAGTGGTACGCAAGAGAATCACTTAATTAAATATAAATAAAATAAAGTGAATTTCAAACGTGAAAATACTATCCAACGTATTAGAATAGATGAAAATATCTTATCAACCTATGACAAGAAAATCAAAGGATACACATTTCCTATATTTAAGCAGGGTTACTGTTCAGACTGTTTGTAATGTTACAGTGGCCAACAACATTAGATATAGAATAGTCCGAATAGTTTTTAATGAATACTTGTGTATACAACACTGCAGTATTTTAATTTTTTTCATTATGGTGGTACTTGAAGAGCTAAGTATTTTCTGAGGTGCATGGTACTGAGTTTGAGAACAGTGGATTTCAAGCTTGCAGTCCGTAAACATGACAAAATAACAATTACTGTTTCATAACTTGTTTTCAAATATGAAACTACAAAATGTGAACCGACTTTAACAAGACTTTGATTCATGTAACGTTAACCAAAATCTCAATCTCAACTAGAACAGTGTTTCTGACCGTCAAAATTACATTTAAATACCTAGTTGAGATGACACTGATCATATTACACTATTATTAAAGGTTTTCAAAACGAAAGAAATCAACTTTAGACGCGATTTTGAGAAATACAACGTTTTATAGTGAAACTGTCTCTAAACTCAGTCCATTAACGTTCGGTGCATGCAAATATAGATGCCTAAATAAGAGTTTATTTTTCTCTTTGTCTTCTATTTCTGTATCTTCTGTATGGAATCAGAAGATACGCTACACGATGACTCTTATTCGGTCAAAGATTAAGGTTTCTGTCTTTTTCTCCACTTCTCTAGAAAGTTCTACATCGACCCAGAAAATTCTCCTTATTCTGGAAACTACCGGAAACAAAAGCTGCGCTCGCGGCTCTCATTGGTCGGAGTTTCTAGAAACCTGGGTCAAGTGAACATTGCTGATCAGAAGAATACCGGAACTAGAAAGGGTTTCCGTTAAAAATAAGACTCAACCCTCCCTCAGTCTAGCTCTCCCGCTGTTTAGTAATGAGGAGATGTTTTATTTTGAAACAACTAACCGGACGTAGTACATGGTGTTGACTCTAACTTGACCGTGTTATTCGTGAAGCTTCCAGAAGCTGCCAGACAGTCCTCTTTCTCGGATATAAAGCGGCTAGTCTGAGAGCAGAGACAGAAACTCATCAGAGCGCAGCAGAACATCCCGAGAAGAGAAGGAGAAGAGAAGATCAATTCTCTTCACAGCACAGACCAGTCAACACACAACTGTAAGTACAACCTTTACTCTAATAGACTCAAACTTTAATTTATAGAAATACATGGATGTATTTTAATTTGAAATAAGTTGAGGAAAAAGTTTGAAAGAGCTTTGTTTGAAACATTTTCATCATATGAGAAGAACAGCTTGGCTTAGAATATGGAACTAAATAATCACCAACATAAATTAAGTGCTTAATAATGAAGGAATAATGTGCTGATGTTTAGTTTCTAACGTGTAGTTTAACTGTTTCTCAGGCAATCGTATACAGTGAAAATGTCTGCAGCTAAAGGCGTAGCCATCGGCATCGACCTGGGCACCACCTACTCCTGTGTGGGGGTTTTCCAGCACGGAAAAGTAGAAATCATCGCCAACGACCAGGGCAACAGGACCACCCCCAGCTATGTGGCCTTCACTGACACTGAGAGGCTCATTGGAGATGCAGCCAAGAACCAGGTGGCCCTGAACCCCAGCAACACTGTGTTTGATGCCAAGAGACTGATTGGAAGAAAGTTTGATGATTCAGTGGTGCAGGCTGACATGAAGCACTGGCCCTTCAAGGTGGTTTCAGATGGAGGGAAGCCCAAAATTCAGGTTGAGTATAAGGGAGAGAACAAATGCTTCAACCCTGAGGAGATTTCCTCCATGGTCCTGGTGAAGATGAAGGAGATCGCTGAGGCCTACCTGGGCCAGAAGGTGTCCAACGCAGTCATCACAGTCCCAGCGTACTTCAACGACTCCCAGCGACAGGCCACTAAAGATGCAGGTGTCATTGCAGGACTCAACGTCCTGAGGATCATCAACGAGCCCACGGCGGCCGCCATTGCTTACGGTCTGGACAAAGGGAAGACAGCGGAACGAAACGTCCTGATCTTTGACCTGGGCGGAGGCACCTTCGACGTGTCCATCCTGACCATTGAAGACGGCATCTTTGAGGTGAAGGCCACAGCCGGAGACACTCACCTGGGTGGAGAGGACTTTGACAACCGCATGGTCAACCACTTTGTGGAGGAGTTCAAGAGGAAACACAAGAAGGACATCAGCCAGAACAAGAGAGCCTTGAGGAGGCTGCGCACAGCTTGTGAGAGGGCCAAGAGGACCCTGTCCTCCAGCTCCCAGGCCAGCATTGAGATCGACTCTCTGTTTGAGGGCACCGACTTCTACACCTCCATCACCAGGGCTCGCTTTGAGGAGCTGTGCTCCGACCTGTTCAGGGGAACACTGGAGCCGGTGGAGAAAGCCCTGAGGGACGCCAAAATGGACAAGGGGCAGATCCATGATATTGTCCTGGTGGGAGGCTCCACCCGAATCCCCAGAATCCAGAAACTCCTGCAGGACTTCTTCAACGGTCGGGAGCTGAACAAGAGCATCAACCCAGACGAAGCGGTGGCTTATGGTGCAGCCGTCCAGGCTGCCATCCTCACAGGTGACACCTCGGGCAACGTTCAGGACCTGCTGCTGCTGGACGTGGCGCCTCTGTCCCTGGGTATCGAGACGGCCGGAGGAGTCATGACGTCCTTGATCAAACGCAACACCACCATCCCCACAAAACAAACCCAGACCTTCAGCACCTACTCTGACAACCAGCCTGGGGTCCTGATCCAGGTCTACGAGGGGGAGAGAGCCATGACAAAAGACAACAACCTGCTGGGCAAGTTTGAGCTGACAGGAATTCCACCTGCCCCACGAGGGGTCCCACAGATCGAGGTCACCTTTGACATTGACGCCAACGGCATTCTGAACGTGTCTGCGGTGGACAAAAGCACCGGCAAAGAAAACAAGATCACAATCACCAACGACAAGGGCCGACTGAGCAAAGAAGAGATTGAGAGGATGGTGCAGGACGCAGAAAAATACAAAGCTGATGACGACCTTCAGAGGGACAAAATTGCTGCCAAGAACTCCCTGGAGTCCTACGCCTTCAACATAAAGAGCAGCGTGCAGGACGAGAACTTGAAGGGTAAAATCAGTGAAGAAGACAAGAAGAAGCTGATTGAGAAGTGTGACGAGACCATCACCTGGCTGGAGAACAACCAGCTGGCTGATAAAGAGGAGTATGAACACAAGCAGAAAGAGCTGGAGAAAGTGTGCAACCCCATCATCAGCAAGTTGTACCAGGGAGGGATGCCTGCAGGAAGCCCTGGAGGGATGCCTGGAGGAAGCTGCAGAGAGGAGGCACGAGCCGGCTCCCAGGGGCCAACTATTGAGGAGGTCGACTAAAGTGGTGTAAATATGGACTTTGATCAGTGGGACTGTTTAACATCCAACAACTGTACACATGTTTTTCTTATTATATGAAAAATCAAAAAAGAAGAAAGGCTGAGATGTGTTTGTATTTTTATATTGTTGCATTGCTGGACCTTGCAATAAAGACGGTTAATAAATAAAACTTTGTGCCTTGGAATTTATTTTGCTTGTTTGCTTTTATGCCAGTGTATTGTTAAACACTGAGTCATGAGACAGAAAATAGGACCATCATTTATAGTATAGTAAATCATAAAACTTTTAAAGCAGTACAATTTGTGGAACTACCACTAGATGTCAGGATTTTACTGGTTTCAGAGCCTGTCACATTTTGTCAGAAAATACAAACTTTAAAAGAATCAAATCTGAAACTGTCTTGTCTTTTAGTATCAGCTCATTAAAAATACAAAACAGTATTTCAATTCCTTGGATTTTTGCTGAATTTAGTGTTTTGGAACAAATAGCACTGAAGAGCAGTAGATAAGAAAAACAAGCAGAACAAATATTTTAAATAGTGTATTCAAAGAGAAACTTAAATACAAATTCATACATGAAATGCAGTGGAGTAGAAGTAGAATTTGTGTAGGTTCACTGTAAAGCAAACAAATATGTGTATGACTTTGATTATGATTAACTCTGATTATTATTATAGTTTTTTATAATTCGCCGTAGACTAAATGTCTTTAAAGGGATACAGCTCATTATATCATTACATACGCAGCATCATTAAATGAAGCCTTCCAGCGTTTGTACCAGATTATTAATACTATGTAGGTCGGTTTATTTATACCCTTTTATTTGTGAAGTTGAAACCTCACCGGAAATGGAACGTAACAGTTTCCGGTCACCA
This sequence comes from Planiliza haematocheilus, assembly GCA_005024645.1. NCBI lineage: Eukaryota > Metazoa > Chordata > Actinopteri > Mugiliformes > Mugilidae > Planiliza > Planiliza haematocheilus. The sequence goes on from SRSE01001373.1 coordinate 4,099,588, forward strand.
CTTGAGTCCCGCCCCAGCACTCTGTGCCATCTTGTATTTAGCAAGAACAAAAACGGAGGAAGAAACAAGTCCCGTCCAAGGATGGAGCACAGATTTTAAGACGAGTTTAAGGGTATAATTTCGGAACGGTTTGGTGCAACGGGACAATATGCTCGGAAGTGCAGCACCAGGGACAAACACCAGCCACACCCCGGATAACAGCTAATGTTAACGTTAGCTCCCAAGCTATCAAAGCTAAGCTAGCCAATTAGCTGCGGCTAGTGTAACCGTAACGTTCGAGAAAGGCAACTGGCGAGCTTAAAGTTTCTGTTTAAGCCCGCTAAACTAGGCAGAGCAAATTGAAAACCGCTAATTTATTTCACAGTCTTTCTGAAGTCAGGAGGGAGTTCCGTGGAAATGGGCCAAATGTCGTGTTGATTATCTGCGGAGAGCAAACCCGGGCTATGAGGATTGAGGCTCGCCGCTAGCTTGGCTGCTAACAGTTGTTTTTCGTTCCAGAGCGGAACCACAATAAGCCGCGGTAAGTGAAGCTACATCCAGCTAACGGCAATGCTAGCCAACCTTGTTAGCTATTCCAGAGGTTTTCAAACTTGAATCCGGGGACGCCCGGTCGTTGATGTTTTTGCCTTCGACAAAATGAGAAATAATGCCAAATTACTGTAGCTACCCGCTAGCTTGTAGCTCGATTGTGAGGAATTGTTTTTTTTCCCCTGCATTTGTCCCGTTAGCTGGCGACCCGGCCACACAATTAAGACACAGCGTTCAGTGAGAGTTAGCCTGAAAGCATCATCCTTTAAGGTTTTAATTTCACTGTTAATCACTTTAATGAAGACCTATTAAGCCTAACATTTGCCAGTGTAGCTTCAGCTTCAGCATCTAGTGAAGTAAGGACGTTAACGAAATCCAAAGCTTAATCAACTCAGGCTTTGAGATACATTTTTCACAAAGCGAAAGGAGTTGATGTTTATCTGACGGACTGCTGTTGGTAGCTTTTATGTCAACATAAAGACCAAAACATTTAGTAAACGTTGATTAACGCTAATTTCAGTTTAGAGGTATTCATATCAGGTAGCAGTTGAGGTATCCACTTATTACTTAATTGATCTGAGGTTTGTCTTTGGAGGCAGATTTTGATTCTTACATAAACCTTGTAATTAAAGCCACACATTATGAGCATCCTTAATCCCTCCCAGACAACTTTGGATCTCTCTGTCTTTCTTTAGAGAAACCCATTCAGTTTTCATTTTTTAATGTGCACGGTTACACTTAGATCTTCCCATGTATTGGCTGTTGTTAGAGATACAGTTTGTTTTCTTTAAGTGTTTTAAATATCTTTATAAGCAAAAAGATTGGCCCACACACACCTCCGTTCTCCGTGAGCCAGCCACTTCCTATAAGAAATGAACCTAAATTTAGTTTTTTGTGGGCGTTGGTTATTAGTTGTAATAAATGCTTCTTTTATTCCAAACTCTTTGCGAACCAATGCTGCATTCAGACATGTGATCGTGGTCATTCTGCGCCACTGACACAACAGATTTCATGTCTGTGGTGTGGTGTTTCCTTTTTTCCTCCCCATTTCTGTGTGTTTTTTTTTAGTTCCAAAAGCTGCGTTCAAGCTCGACTTGACTGAACATGCGCAAGTTTCCACATGGAAACTTGCTCTCCCACTGTTGCGTGCTGGAGCTTGTGACAACAAATCCGTTCCTTTAGAAAGCGACAAAAATAGACGCATGTCTCAGAAGTTCTGAGTGATTTGGAGTTTTTTGGATTTCAGCGTGCAGCGAGCAATCCAAAAATGGGTTGACCAATCCTGGCTGGCTTATTTTTAATATGCATCAATGCACGAGCTTAGATTTTCATAAAATTTTCACTTTGTCATGAATACAACAATAGTCTTATGCAAGTGAGTTAACATGACCCCATTTGAATGCTGCAGTTAAATTCTGTTCTACCTTTTTGTTTTGAACATTTGACTATGGCTGTTTGTGGATCCTTAAAATGGTTTTGTCTCTTAAATTGATACGGGAAAGAACTGCATAATGTCTTATTTAACTGAATGAAGTATCCTTAAAAAGATTTTGACTTACATAATTAATATAGCATTCTCAAATGCAAAACCCATATTTGATACCTTATAAATTTAAAATGTGTCACTCAGGACTGTTGCGCATTTGTTCTGGTCTGCAGAGACTCCATTTAGTTGAAGTCTTAAATTTGAATATCAAAGACAGCAGATACCCTGTGTGGTGTATAGTGGTAGAAAATGTAAAGGGGGGATTGGCATGATAAAGGATCAGAAGAATCTGTCACATGTAAAGGTTTTAGGCAAATTAGGATGCTCCCAATTCCCATTTTCACATTGGTTGTTTTTATCCTGACTGTAGACGGTCGCTGCAGGCATTTGCTTCCTTGCCTTGGAATGAGCACCATCAGGCCACCGAGCGCCACATAATGTATAATTGGAAATTGGTTCACTGCATTTTGAAGAAATGTTGGGTCAAGGGGGCGGGAGGGTGGGACTCCGTCTCCTCGTCTAGCACAGATCTGCTCGTGCGTTTTACGCAGCGGCGCTTTAAAAGGAACAAACCTTGCAGCGATGCATTGAACGGGGGACCTGGAGGCTCTGTGCTCGGGCTTTCACCAACTCACAGAGGCTTGGTTATGTTGCCCGGCTCTCCTCAGGGCTCCAGCTGACAGTCAAAGGATGAGCGGCTACATTAACCCCGTTACAGAACGATGCTGCATTCGTCAATAGCCACGGCTCAGTATGCAGCCTGAGATTACATTCAGCGGGCTGATTTAGTCAGATGATTTGTGTTAAAGCTCAACTTGGCTGTTTTTTTTGTTTTTGTTTTTTGATTTTCATGGATTTATTTAAGTCGGTCTTTGATTTGGGTTGGTCTGTGACGGTGATGTGTCATCAGCTGCCCGCTGATCTTTGGGATACAGCAGTCAAACCAGTGTCAAGCATGCCGTTAAACTTATGAATGGGTTACTCTCTGACTTATTTCTCACGCCACAGTTTAGAATGCGGCACTGATGAGGTGTTGATTGTTGATTTCAACTAGAGCTGTGACTGCTTAAATATTAATTAGGTTATTTTTTCAAGCAACGGAGGAATATTTGGAAATTATCGCGTCGAAATCAGTACTGAAAATAATCCTCTGGACTGAACGTGACCAAACGAGTCCAGAGGACATGTCAGACTCATTGATTCATTAAAAATAAAAGTGGCTTCACAGAAGAGAAGATTGCACTGTTTGCCGTTTAGTTCTGCACACAGCACACCATGACACTGTCCTTGCTCAAGTGGTCCTGTGGTATTTTATTGACCACAGCACCGCCGTCAGAAAATGAGCCTCTATATTCTCTCCAGTCTCATGACGGCCTTCATGGTTCAGACAGTACAAGGAAGACGAACTGATCTTCTTAATGTTCTTCCTTGTTCTGAAATCAGCTGGTGTGGCCCTCTTCCTTCAACTGACACCAACCAGAGCAAAGATCACCACCCATCCCAGCGATAAACAGAGTGAAGTTATGAGCTTTCTGTCAGTAAAAACTCAACATGTGTGAATTTGGTAACAGTAGAAAGTGGAGCAAAAAATAACTAGTTGTGAGAATAATCAGCAACAATTCTGAAGACAGACTTTTCAAAAGTTTTCTTTGTATTCTGTGTTAAACCTTATAAGTCCTTATAATTTACACCCTGGTGGATTACAAAGATGCAGGATGCGATTTGCTGATTAAATTAAAAATAGCCGTCACACGTGCTGTCACTCTTCTTCTGTGTGTTGTTTCCTTTCATAACTGTCCTTTCACACAGTCACACACGTCGACGCTTTCCCTGTAACTGTCTTCATGCTTCAACTTGTCAGCTGGTTACTGTCCCACATAGATCAATGGCGCAAGATAGTGCTGTTGTTTTTCCCCCCCTGCAGAGGTGCCGATTTCTTGTTAACGCTCCACATTTATGCCAAAAGCAGCCGCTCATGACATCCCCGCAATGTTATGCAATTTTTCAGGCACAAGCCGTCGATTGGGAATATTAGGGAAGCTGATAAAAGCCTCTGTTTTCGGTGCGACTGAGGGATTTTGCAAATGGGTCACTTTCCAAGTGTACAAGAGTGCATTTTCCTGCTTGTTTAACACATTAATTAGATGGTTTCTGCACAACTGAAGTGGAAAACGGACAGTTCTCGTCCTTCAAAGACAATGTGGGCACCCAGTCCGTGATCCAAATATAAACTAAAAGGTTGACCACCTCCAGCAAAGTGTAAAATGCCAGATTTGAACCTACTGTGACTCTGAATGTGATTGCCAGGTCTTGCACTACATCAGTCACAATGACTAATATTTTTAATGCTGCACTACAGCCGCCTGTAAACGCATTAGGAGGCCAGTTTCAAAGTTGAGGAGATTCAATTAAAAAAAAAAGCAGAAAGTGTTTGAGAATCTGTGCTGACCACGACTAAAGAAAGCCACCAGTAATACGATGCGTGTGCTCTTCCTTGTCTTACAGGCCCTGGCCATGCCCTCGAATGCACGGGCGGGCAATCTGAAGGACCCCGATGTGGCAGATCTCTTCTGCAAAGATGATCCGGAGAAGCTGTTCGCTGACCTCCGTGAGATCGGCCACGGCAGCTTCGGAGCGGTGTACTTTGTGAGTAGGATGTGATCTAAACTTTGACGGCTAAACCACATAAGCCACTTTCGTTTTTCCAGACAAGTCCTCATGTGGGCCTGTTTTCTTTTTTATTTAAGCTAGAGGTGCGCTTTGTTTTCCTTAGCCCTGTTGCAGTTCTTAGGAAGCTTTGATAGCAGCAATTACGTTCCTGTTTTTCTGGTTTGAAGGAATGGTTTGTGTTTTTAAAAGCACAGCTTGATCAGCACAGACCATCCGCAGATTACACTCTCACTGTGCTTCTAAAGTTTAGCCCACAAGTATCATAAATGGTTTCAGAACCGATCACAGAAATGTATCTTCACTGATCTGTTCTCTGTGCTGATGAGGGGCAGCGGATCTCAGAGACCTTTTGTGTTATTGCCCGCTCTGTATTTCTTGTGTTCATCACGTGTTTGTGGGAAGTTGAAACGGTTTAACCGGTAGCAGCAGAGAGCCATGCTTTCTCTTTGCTACCTTCTTTACACTGTTGGTACCATTTAATTGTGAAGTTCTCACTAAATATGATACCAAGTTGAATATATTCCAGCATAAACTCATTGACTTTGGTGGACGTCTTTGTTTCCACCCTTCAGTGATACATAAGCATAAAAATAAGTGATGCAGTCATGTCTGAGAGCAGAATCCACATGTTTTTGGGCCAGTTTCTGATTGTAGTTGTGCCCATTGCTGAGATTAAGTTGAACAAAAATGAACCGAGTGCTGAAAGTCTGACCAAAGACCTATTTTCTTTGTTAGTTTAGAAAAAAATATATATCTTCTGTCATTAATTAACAAACTGCGAATCTGAAAATTTTCCACCTCATTAGAAAACAGTGAGAACCCAACCAGTGTCTCATTTCACCTGTAAATATTCCTCGGGCTGAGTGGTAGACTAACACCTCCACATCGTTCTCTCCGAGTGTCTGAGTATCAGAGGATCCTTAAAAGGCCATTAGATGTGCTACAGAAATAGATGATGTGCATCAATTTGCATCACTTTACCAGGAGTATTTTGCACTGTATTCCTCTCAGACTGTTTATCCTCAGACGGTTGTCTTTAAATGGTCTCGTATGGCATCAGTCAAGAATGTTAATGTTTAATATTTCTTTGTTTTAATGCTCAGTTCAAGAATTATTCGGAGTGGAAAGATTATTAATGCATCATTTTGATGTTTGCAGTCTCAGCTGGGACTACAATGTCTTCACCTTATGCAACATGGCTTCACGTGATGTCTCTCTGGAAAATTATTTGAGCAGAGTGTGATTGTTTAATGTTGATGATTTAATGATTATTTTGTACATCTTTGTTCTCGGCTCATGGTGCGTGTCAGGCCAGTATTTTTTTTTGGCCGCTCCCAAAGTTGACGTGCACATAAAACGTAGAAAAGGTGGAGAAAAAATACTTCACATGTAACGATGCTTGAGATATGTTTCTGTCAGCTTGTCAGTCACAGATTTGACGAATTAAAAAAAGACGATATTAATTAAATACAACTCATTTTCACTTGGTTTGTTTACCATTATCCGGTCATTAAGATCTCGTTTAAAGAGGGCTCATTCACATGCAGACAAGTAACCAGGTTACTGTCAGCTTTTAGCCACTAAGCAGATTTCTTATAACACAATGCACTTTCTGTAATCAGGATTAGTGGGACCTGATTTCTCTAGAATGCAAATTTCTTGAGCACGAGTGCGTGTTTCTCATCAGTGCAATAAATTATTCAGGACAGCGACGAGGACAAAGAGATGATCGCATGTGCAGACGTGTTATTTTATTCGCGGCCATTTTTGCTAATCCACAATTATTAGACACTGTCCACTCTCTGTAAAAGCTGAGAAAGCAGGTTTAAAGTCAGGAGAAGGGTTACCTCTGTCGTTCAAAAAAAGCTGCTAATGTTACCTGCATGTTTCCAGGGAAGTTGAAGTTTTTTTTTTTTTTAATTACCTGTGTAACTTGTTTTAACAGAATAACTTGCGTACCAATAAACTGTGTCTCTGTTGTCCAACAGGCCCGAGATGTGCGCAACAATGAGGTGGTGGCTATCAAAAAAATGTCCTACAGCGGCAAGCAAACGAACGAGGTAAGGAATGAGAGGAATTACAAACAGTACGCACCGTCTGGTAGTTTTGAAAAGCATTCCTCTTGGGGGAGAAAAAAAAATGGTGTTAAAGATGTGTTGTGTGTTTGTGTGCAGAAATGGCAGGACATCATAAAAGAAGTGAAGTTCCTGCAGAAACTTCGGCATCCGAACACAATCGAGTACCGAGGATGCTACCTGAAAGAACACACAGCATGGGTGCGTGTTGTTGTTATCAGTCGGTGGGAAGAAAATCCATGAGGATGTCTCTATAACAGTCTCCACATTAGAATATCTGCATCTGAATTATTTATTGCTCTTGTTTGTCCCTTAGCTGGTGATGGAGTACTGCCTCGGCTCGGCCTCAGACCTCCTTGAAGGTTAGTTTAAAATGAATATTATTTATAGTTCATAATCATCCTTTTTTTTGTGTGATTCCTAATTTGTCGTTCTCCCCTGCAGTTCACAAAAAGCCACTCCAGGAAGTTGAAATAGCTGCTATTACCCATGGTGCTCTGCAGGGATTAGCATATCTTCACTCTCACAATATGATCCATAGGTAAAATCTTTTCCCTCGGCTCTTCTCGTGAGAGTTTCAATACGTAGACGGAGCGTTGTTTTTTGGTTTTTTTTTACGTCGTTGAGAACTGACACATGATCGTCTTCTGCAGGGACGTAAAAGCAGGAAACATCCTGCTGACGGAGCCCGGCCAGGTCAAACTGGGGGACTTCGGCTCCGCCTCCATCGTGGCGCCGGCCAACTCCTTCGTGGGGACTCCTTACTGGTGAGTGTTTTTATCTATATGTAAAGAAGCATTTTCTAAACTCGGCAAACGCATGAGAACGGCGACTCTGGAGAAAAATCAGTTTATTCTTTAAGCAGAAGCTCCGACAGTCTGAGTCTGAGTCTTGGGGGGGTGGAGTTCAGGAGTCATGGAGAGCAGCCGGCGAGCCTGCTGTCGGTCAATAAGCACTCAGCGGGCGTCAGAGCCTCCATACATCTCATTAGAAGATGGCTCGTTTTCAAACTGACCACCGTAATAATTATTTAAACCCCTCTGCTCTGTGCTCTTCCCTAGGATGGCTCCAGAGGTGATCCTGGCCATGGACGAGGGCCAGTATGACGGGAAGGTTGATGTCTGGTCGCTGGGCATCACCAGTATAGAGCTGGGTATGACCTGCCGCCTTACTCTTTGATATAATGTTTGGATACTGATGGACAAAACTAAAAGTCCTCTTCTTCTTTTTTCCTGCAGCGGAGAGGAAGCCCCCACTCTTCAATATGAATGCTATGAGTGCCTTATACCACATTGCTCAGAATGAAAGCCCCATCCTGCAGTCCAATCACTGGTGAGAATGTCTCTTCTTTTACACGCATATACACAAATCTGACAGATTTATTGAGATGTTAGATGTTTATTCACTGTTTATCAAATTGAATGATGCCTCCTTCTTATTGATCTTCAGTGAAGCGGTAATGGTGTTTTGTTTTTGTTTTTTTTACAGGTCTGATTCCTTCCGCAACTTTGTTGACTCTTGCCTACAGAAGATTCCCCAGGACCGGCCTACCTCGGACGTGCTGCTGAATGTGAGAGCGCGCGCAGCTGCTGTTGTTGTTGTTGTTGTTGCTGCAGTATTTCATGGAAACGTGGAAATGTTCGAGCTCATTTGTTGTTTTCATCCGTTCGTCTGCAGCATCGGTTCTTGTGCCGCGAGCGTCCCATGACGGTGATCATGGACCTCATCGCACGAACAAAAGATGCAGTGAGGGAGCTGGACAACCTGCAGTACCGCAAGATGAAGAAGATCCTGTTTCAGGAAACGCAGCAGAACGGCCCCGTGTCTGAGGGAGGAGACGAGGAGGAGGTGAGGGGCGAGGGCACGAATGTGGACTGAGGCAGTTGGTGAATGACGGGGGAAAATAAATCCAAACTAATATTTTTTTCTGTGTTTTAGGAGGTGGAGCAGTATTTATTGCAGACCGGCACAATCAACAGTATGGAAAGCTCCCAATCAGTTCCCAGCATGTCCATCTCAGCCAGCTCTCAGAGCAGCTCGGTCAACAGCCTGGCCGACGCCTCTGACGACAGCAGCAGTGAGATGGCCATGATGCAGGAGGGAGAGCAGACCGTCACCTCCAACAGCTCCATCATCCATCGACCTACGGTAACCTGGCAGCTTCAGATAACTCAACTCTGAGCTTCACAGACCTGAAGTCCAGCCGAGTTCATTTTATTTTTGGCTCCTCCTTTTTAGGGCCAGGACAACATCTATGACGACCCATACCAGCCGGAGATGGATCAACCTCAGGCCCCCTCAGCCGGACGCCGCCGAGCCTATTACCGCAACCGTGACCACTTCGCCACCATCCGCACCGCCTCCTTGGTAAGATATGAAGCATCCCATGGTTTCCTCAGGTTTTCCGGAGCCAATGCATCTGCTTCAAGTTGTCCATGAACTCTGCACTCAACAAATTTCATCTCCCAGGTCACCCGTCAGATCCAGGAACACGAGCAGGGCTCAGCTCTGAGAGAGCAAATGTCTGGCTACAAGCGCATGAGGCGGCAGCACCAGAAGCAGCTGATGGGCCTGGAGAACAAACTGAAGGCGGAGATGGACGAACATCAGCTGAAGCTGGACAAGGAGCTGGAGAACCAGAGGAACAGCTTCTCCACGGAGGCTGACAAGCTGGCCAAGAAGCACCAGGCCATCCTGGAGAAAGAGGTGAGGGATGGAGCTTGTACAGTACAGTGTACAGTTTCTTTTAAAGCTTAAGGATATTCAAACTACACAGCTATTCAGTCTTTAACCTGAGCCTCTCTGTGTCCTGCAGACAAAAGCAGCTCTAGCTGAAGAGAAGAAGTTCCAGCAGCACATACTGGGCCAGCAGAAGAAAGAACTGACCAGTTTACTGGAGTCACAGAAACGCCAGTATCGCCAGCGCAAGGAGCAGCTGAAAGAGGTATGAGATGATGCTTTTCCTCAACTCTGCATTTGTGTTCTCTGTGAGAGAACTGCGGTGCACACTTATACAGAGAAACAGGAAACAAACGTGTATCCCCAACATTCCTCTCATCCGTGTCCTCAACAGGAGCTGAATGAGAACCAGTCGACCCCGAAGCGGGAGAAGCAGGAGTGGTTGATCCGTCAGAAGGAGTGTCTGCAGCAGATGCAGGCGGAGGAGGAGGCCAGTCTGCTCAGGAGGCAGAGGCAGTACTACGAGCTGCAGTGTCGCCAGTACAAGAGGAAGATGCTGCTTGCTCGACACAACCTGGAGCAGGACCTGCTCAGAGAGGTACGTCCTATAAGAGATGATTTAACTCCCCGTGTGTGTTGTGATTACTCTAACGACGTCTGCCTCCCACCAGGACCTGAATAAGAAGCAGACTCAGAAGGATCTGGAGTGTGCCATGCTTCTGCGGCACCATGAGTCCACCCAGGAGCTGGAGTTCAGGCAGCTGGGCTCGGTGCAGCGGACCCGGGCCGATCTGATCCGAACGCAGCACCAGACCGAACTGACCAACCAGATGGAGTACAACAAGCGGCGCGAACAAGAGCTTAGACAGAAACATGCCATGGAGGTCCGACAGCAGCCCAAGAGCCTCAAGGTGCGTAGGAGACTTTGGACAAGGAGGACGAGCTTCAACCCTCACGTTAAAAACAACCACGAAAGATAATTCCCGTGAACTGCACATTCTCTAATCCTGTGATTGTGTTACAGTCCAAAGAGCTGCAGATCAAGCGTCAGTTCCAGGAGACCTGCAAGATCCAGACGCGTCAGTACAAAGCCCTGAGGAATCACCTGCTGGAGAGCACTCCCAAATCCGACCACAAGGCCGTCCTCAAGCGGCTGAAAGAGGAGCAAACACGTAAGCTGGCCATCCTGGCCGAGCAGTACGACCACTCCGTCAACGACATGCTGTCCACACAGGCTGTGAGTAAGGCAAGGAAACCTCCGCGCACCTCGAACACCTGAAACACTGCACCCACTCCAGTTAACAAAAAGGGCGACACATAAGTGATTCGGATTGTAAAACGACAGCTACCATTCACTTTACGATGCCGGCGAGAGAGAAACGTAGCAACACGTCAATTTATCAATAACACGAGTTCTGATCTGCTGGAGATCTTTGGTTTAAGCAGCAGATTGAGCTTTGCTGACACCGAGCTTCATCTGTCTCCCCCTGCAGCTGCGGCTGGATGAGACCCAGGAGGCGGAGTACCAGGTGCTGCGGATGCAGCTGCAGCAGGAGCTGGAGCTGCTGAACGCTTACCAGAGCAAGATCAAGATCCACACCGACACCCAGCACGAGCGAGAGGTGAAAGACCTGGAGCAGAGGGTGTCCATCCGCCGGGCGCTGCTGGAGCAGAGGGTACGGTTTACACTTTGACCTAAACAAACCTGTAAATGTTTATCCTCCAACAGGAAACAGTTTGCATTTCCAGTATCCTCTTCACAGTTAAAAGTATTACCAGTTGGTAGTGGTAAAATGTTATAATGGTACTGCATGTTGTGGTGAGTCAAGTACTAACCCTGCATGCGTCATCCCCGTCAGATCGAGGAGGAGATGCTCTCCCTGCAGAACGAGCGCTCAGAACGAATCCGGACTCTGCTGGAGCGTCAGGCTCACGAGATCGAGGCGTTTGACTCTGAGAGCATGCGTCTGGGCTTCAGCAACATGGCGCTGACCGGCATCCCAGCCGAGGCCTTCAACCAAGGCTACCCAACCCCCAGCCCGTCCTCGGGCTCCAGCGGCTGGCCCTCTCGGCCCGTCCCCCGCTCTGGCAGCCACTGGAGCCACAGCGTGCAGAACTCGGTGGCAACTCCGTCCTGGCGCAGTCAGAACCACAGCGGGGCCAGCTTCAGCCGGGCCGAGTCCATCCAGTCCTCCCACGGCCTCGGGAGGGACAGCGACCTGAACAGGAGCGGCAGGGGCCACTCTTCCTCTTCGTCCTCCTCCTCTTCCTCCCACCACCACCACCACCAGCAGCAGCACTACCTCCCCCAGCACTACCAACACCACCAGAGCACACCACAGCTCTACCGTGACACCCACGACCGCGAGATCAGGGAGCGGGAGCGCGAACGGGCTAGGGAGTGGGTGGGAGGAGGGGGGGGTCACTACTCTCATCACTCCCAAGGCCACCATCACCTCTCCACCCACGCCTCCTCCCAGTCCCTTGCTCTCCTGCCTCCCCCGCCGCCACCACCTCCCATCTCCCTCTCCTCTTCCTCTCCTCCCTCCTCTGCGTCGTCCTCCTCATCGTCGCAGGGAGGCTACGGAGGCGGCGGCCTCAGCGTCCGGGGGCCCACTCTGATGGCCCTCAGGAACAGCCCCCAGCCACTGAGGAGGACGGCCTCCGGCGGTCCGGGAGGCGGCGGGGGGAGCGACGGAGGGCTCAGCCGGAGCACATCTGTCACCTCCCACATCTCCAACGGCTCTCACCTCTCCTACTCCTGAAACCGCGGAGTCCTCTCTGCTGATCTGTGAGCCTCAGCCTGCTTCTCTGAGGAAAGCAGTTTCAGCCAAAAGCAGAAGCAGAGCTACCCCCCCACTTCAGAGAGAGAGTTACCTTTCAGTTTTAAAAGATTTTGAGAGGCTTCACGGAGCTGCAGCAAATAATTTGATCCTTTAAAAAAACAAAACACAAATAGCCAGATTTTCATTTTTTTTCCCTAATCTCCTTTCTGTGCAGGGATGTTACGCTGCAAGGAAAGAAAGAGAGGTTGCCTTTTAGTCTTTTAGTCACTACAGGGCTGTTTTAAGTTTTAAACCCCCGAGTTATACAGGAGCAGTGATATAATCAGAGAAAGAGCGAGTAAATAAAACGTCCACAAATGAGCTGTGTGCTGCAAAACAAATGAGTCGACCCATCCTTTCACATCCAAGAGAAGAAAAAAAAAAAAGCAAAGCTGGGCTCCATTTGTTTGTTTTGTAATGCACTGAATGCATTGCACAGTATTGATGGTTTAAACCGAGTTGAGGTTCAGAGTCGCAGCAGGTTTAACGTTGAGACAATGAGCGGGTTCAAATAGATTTTTTTTCTTTTCTTAGTTTGTATCGAACTGAGCAACAAGCGACAGTTGTGGAGCTTCCACTCGCGGTGCTTTAAAAACCACTGTAACTATGTAAATAACGGTAAATTGTAAACCCAGTTTTTGATTTGTAAGTGTTTCATACGTTCAGCGGGGGCGGGATTCGGGGAGGGGGGGCGCACAGGAGTTTGACCAAGGGAAGATTTTATTGAAAACACAATTCTTTTGTTGTAGTGATAAGTTTCTGTATATGACAATATAAGAACACTGCCATCTTTCTGTTGGGCTGACTCAAGACAACTCTACCACTGCCCTGTGATCTTCTTAAAGGAACAGTCTCATTTGCAGTCTCTTAGTTAGAATCAGATTATCAGACGTATCAGTTCGGATCTCGGCGCGTTCAGTACAGAAGGTTAGCGCCGACGCTGGAGGCAGAGGAAACCGCTCACCTCCCAGTCGCAGGCTTTAAATGGAGAATCTGGAGAATCGGCGCCACCTGCTGCTTAGTATTAAGTAGGAGCTGCTGTATATGTCGACACTGGAGCACTGATTAAATGTCATCGGCTTTGCACACGTTTCCAGCCCTGAATATAGCCCGCGTCGGAGCGTGTGATTAAAATCTATTTACAATACGACTGGCTGGCTACGTTTACATGGACGGTACTTATTCAGCTCGGATCGATCGTTCTGATCAGAGATCTGTTTACACTGACGCTAAGTAAAATCATCTGATAGGATAAATATGTTTACACTTTTTTTTTTTGACATGCACAAAACTGACTGGAGCGTTGAATCTACCAGAAATATATCAGTATATTTTAGTACACAAGTTTTAAACGTTCACATGCCCATATGGATTCTGGCTTTGTTCAGATTTTCAAAGACTCGTTTGAACAAATCTCATGTTTACCCCATGTGGGACAAAAACGTCAGATTAAATCGGACCTGGTTAGATAATTATTAGCAGCTAATATGTTCCTATTGAAAAGTTTACACCACATTTCTCAACCGGATTTAAAAAGTCCCTCTGATCAGCCCGGTCTGTTCTAGTAACGTCCATGTAAGTGTAGCTGACATAAAGTTTTTTAACTGCTCATCGAATCACAAATTAATACACTAACATTTGTACCTCCATGTCTGTTAATCCACTAAAGGACTGATGATTAGCTTTCTAACTGAGCAGCAGTGTGAATATGTAAAAAAGCAAACCTAAATTCAATCTGCTGGAAGGCGTTTTTAATCCTTTATATGCTTCTGACTTTCATGCTAGGCTAGGCTAGGCTAGGTTAGGCTAACCCAGACCTCTGTACTGAACCCAAACACACACACGACGTCGGTCATCTCATCTTACAGCACTAAAACAACAAATAAAATCTCTCGGAAGGTTCCTTTAACGAGATGCTGCCACAGAGTGTTTTTGCGCTGGCTGAGCACTAAATCTGTGTGTTGTGTGTGTATGTGTGTATGTGTGTGTGTGTGTTTGTTCGCTCGCAGCGCTGACGGCTTACCCACACCCGATTTCTCCACAGTTCGTCTGCATCTGTAGATAAGATGTACATGTGCATTACAAACTAGTACAATTCAGTGCATGGGACTTATGTACAGACAGCATTTGTATGAATAAACATGCACACTACCTATTTATATAAATGCATATAAATGTAAGATACCTGTGTAAAAGTAGCAGGTATACTGAAGATTGTTCACTGTCCAAACACTTTTGACTTGCATTGTACTTACCGGTGTACATAGAAGCACTAACTTTGAGACTGTGTTAGAGTAATAATAATGATTATTTTGTCACGTGAGTTCAGACAATTTGTACTAGATGCAGACCAATAGATACTATCATTATTATTACTACTACTGCAGTTGGAATATTTATGTTGTATGCTAATTTTTAAAATGTAATTGCCAATTTTGACCACTAGGTGGGGAATAAGCGCAATGTTACTGTGATAGAGCTATAAAAAAAAAATATTAATGTTTTTAAGGAGGACAAAAGGACTACCTTTCCCAGCATTCCTGTCGAGGTCTCAGGGTAGGAGTCTCCAGTTCTGGGCAGGGCTGCGTTCTACTCTTTACTTTTTATTTTGAGCCAGTATTAAAAACGTGGAGCGTCCACAGTCGAGCTTAGTCACACGCGTATTTTCCGGATCTTTCACTACAATTTTCGTGCCATGTTTTTATTCGTTTTAATTTTTTACTTTTCGCACCCGTTACTGTGCAATGGACTTTTTTTCCCCCCCAAATACACTGTAAAACACGGAGCCCAAAAAGTTTTCAGTAGTAGATTTACAAACAGAAATTTGTGAAATAATTGAGGACATTAAAAAAAAAAATTGCCAAAATATTATTTTAATCACTTTTAATGGTAAATGCTGAATCATCTTTTTATTTTGTCATCATATTAATGACACTTCAACAGCATCAGTGTATATGACACAATACATTACAAAATATTTTTTTTAAAAATGGAAATTGGAAAATATGTCTCATCAAATGGAAACCTGATGCGTTAAAACCTAAACACCTACATAAAAAATAAAAAAACATGTCAAATTAGAGTTGATTTGAATTCATGTCACAATATTTTTTTTTTTTGTATTTTACACAATTTTGTACATATAATTATTTGTTTCAGTTATAATTTAATATTGGCACCTTTGGGACTCCATAGTTACCCCCACTCTGTCTTGTTTTCCAAGTGAACACCTCATGGTTTGATTTTTGCACAGTCCGAATGGGTAGAATAATCATCTTCAGCTGACCTCCGGGCGATCGGATGCTGTCCTTAGTTGTCATGTCTACCTCATTTGCACTGATAGTAAAAGAATGTTTGGTGGATTTTAAAGAGAAAACATTTCTTGGCTTTTTTTTTTTCCTTTCTTTTCGTTTCTCAGTTTTGTGCAAATGTTGACACGAGGTGGTGAATGAGAGTAGGAGAGGACAAACTGACGCCGTGTTCAGAGTGGAAGCTGTAAAATGGAGCTTTTCCTTTTTGGGACACATCACTGCAGGACATGCTGGACTTTAAAGACGCTGAGTGGAAAACGAGTCGGATAGAAGAAGCTGTGCCGGGTTCTGTTGTCGGAAGTGTTTGGATGAACTGTGCTTCTCATCTTCCTGAGGGGAAAAAAAAAATATGTTAAAAGCGTGAGATTTCATTTTGCCAATGTTATTGTTTCTTTTTTTTTTTATAAATCCTGAGCATTCCTGAAGTGTTTTCTTTTTGCCAATTAAAACTGCACTGGGGAAGTTTATGTCGCCTCGCACAAGCGAGGAGTCCTATCACGTTTGGGTATATGTCACACTTAGTTTATTTTTCTCTGAAACACTCCGGTTTGTGTTTGTGAGCAGTTTACTGACTTTTTTTTTATTATTTCGTCAAAGTGTCAGAATTCAAGGAATATCTTGTGCAATTTGTATTTTTGCTGTCCTAGCAAATTCTTCTCATTGGGGTAAAAGTGAATATAGCGAGAAAAAAAGCCTCTTAAAGGTGACATCTTTTTAGAACTGAAACAAGTCATCAATTATTATAATTATTATTAACGGAGAGAATTATTCTTTGCTTCTTTACAGTAAAAACATTTATATTTTCTCTGTTTTATATCATAAGAACAGAATCTCTATCCGGGGTTTTCACAATAACGGTTTATCATTTAATTTCAGCATTTTAGACTCTTCAGAAGTCACTTTCATGATTTTTCCGTTTTTATTTTATCGTGTCATTGTCATAAAACAGTGGACTCCAGTAGATTTACCTTTTGCAGATAAAAGAATCAACTATTTGATGAAATGATCTGCAGATTAATCATAGAACGAGAACAATCAGTGGTTTTGCAGCCCCACACTCATCTGCTGATTGTTTTGTCCTTTCAGTAATTAACTGTTTGACGTCTAGAGAAATTACCATCAATGTTTCTAAAAAGAAAAAACTCAAAAGGTATTCAGTTTAAAATTAAAACACAAAGGAAAAGGAATTTTGAGTTCTAGTGTACTCTGCTCTGTGGTGCGTTCAGGGACAGTCTGGCATCCCAAAAACAAATGCAGTATAGTGTTGAAAAGATGGCAAACAATTCAATGTCCCAAAAATATAAAGCTGTTCTTCCGTCAGATAGTTGGTTTGGTCTCTGTTTGGGTCCACGCGTTTCCTGGTGCAGTTTTAAATGTTTCTGTTGGACAAACTCATTCAGTGTTACTGCCTCAACCTTGTAAAGGCTGGAAACACTCCCCTGGAAAAAAAAAAATGCCCCGAACGTTGTGTTGTTTGTGGCCAGCCGGTGAAAAACTGACAGGAGCAGCTGTGAGGAGGAAGAGGAGGACGATTACGGAGGAAGAGGAGGAGGATACTGCTGTAGTGAGAGTCGGTGTTTGCGTGGAGAGCGGGGTGGACGTGTGTCTGTCGGAGGCCGAGTTGAAAATGTTCAGGTTCAGTGCAAAGTGTTTGGAGGAGAAACGAGTTGTACAGAAACGTAACAAAATAATTTTGGAGAAATAAAAGAACAAAAACAGAAGTGTTGGTTTGTTTTCATTGCTTGGGGAATTTGGGAAATAAATATTTTTTAGCTATTGAAGGTCTAGGCTAATGTTAGAAGAACAAAACACGTCACGTTTCACTTTATTATTATTATATTAGTGTAAAAATATACATGTTTTAAACTCGTCATTTCAGTTTACCTTTGGCGCGTTTATTCTGACAACAGAGAAGCACCGGAAGTGTTGCTCTGGTTGTTTCCGCCGCTGAGAGGAAGAAGTCATCCTTTCACCAAATCTGACTACCGCCTGCTGACTTTTCCTCTCAAATACACACGGTATTAAATTCAGGAAGACGAACCCCTTCGACTGCAAGTCGCCCCAAACTTCCGAGATGCCGGAGGAAAATATTTTCTTCTTCGTTCCTAATTTAATCGGTGAGTTTTTTCACCGTCTCCGCCAACACGTAGTTAGCTTAGCGTTAGCTAACGTCACTGTAGATGCAGCTGAGAGACGCTCACACCAAAGCCCATTCAAAAAGTGTCAAATATAATAAATCTAGCGATCACACTTTTTTTAATTTAATTTATATCTAGCTAATCCCGCTTTATTACCTTTAAATGTGGAAGATGTATTCGATCAAATGGTTGGAGAGCGAAAACAGCAAGTTACATCAAACTGAACTGGATTGTTGTATTACTTTTTACTTTAATTGTGAAATATGTGACATGAGTTTTTGCTCTCAACCTAATTCTGTGATGAGGGCCACACATCATGAAGGCTAAATCTTATTTAATCAAGCATGTTTTGGCTCAGCTGAATCCATCCCTCTGAAATGTTGGAGTAGAATATTTAATCATTCATTTCTTTGGACTGTGCGAACATGTAAACTGTGTTTCATTTGTTAAATATGAAAGAATTATGGAAAGAAACAGAAGAGGACAGAAAGAAGTGTTCTTCTCTTTTTGTACTGTTCAGATATGAGAATATTTATTTGCTCACTAGATAAGATGCACCACGCTCGTAATTCACCTTGAAGATATCAGTTAGGGCCGGCCTCGGCCACACAGAGAAGACCACTGATACACGACAGGCCGTGCTCCTCCTATTGTACCCGGGTGGAGCCCAGATAGAATAAAACCTGTGTGCAGACTTAGTTAGGGGCTTCTCTTCTCTACCCTGAAGTTGAAGTCTCAGCACTGATGCTGTACCTGTTCTCTGCGTGTCAAATAAATCGTTGATTGGAGAGAAGGTGTCGGGTGATCTATTCATATTCGGACTAACCTTTCCAATAGGTATAAAGAACCTGGGCTCAAGGAGAGGAATATATTCCTCCTTCGACAATTTCTTTCCAGTGCTGAAAGAAACAAGAACAAAGTGTCATATTTTGATCAAACAGTTTTAACGCCGTCAAAACGATCCTGTGTTCCTGCAGGTTACGCCCGTGTGGTGTTGGCCCTGCTGTCCTTCTACCTGATGCCCTGCTGTCCGTGGCCGGCCATCTTCTGCTACCTGCTCAGCGCTCTGCTTGACGCTTTTGACGGCCATGCTGCACGAGCCCTCAATCAGTGTACGTATCTGCAGCCGTATCTCTTTCCAACATCCAACAACACGATGGATTTGGCTCTACAAGGTCTTAGCTCGTATAGCCAGACGCTTAGATGACGTAAGAAGAGTAGGGATGCACCGAAAATGCGCTTTCAGGCCAGAAACAGGTTGTTTTCGGCATTTTCGGTTTCCGGCCGGATTATTTCGGTCCTTTTCTTCTTGTGCATCAATAATGAAAACCTGCAGCAGGACGTGCTGTCCCCTCAGGTTTCTGACTTCCTGCGCCCCCTCTCATGTTTTCTCTCAGCCACCAAGTTTGGAGCCATGATGGACATGCTGACCGACCGCTGCGCCACCATGTGTCTGCTGGTCAACCTGTCATTAATCTACCCCTCCTACACCTTCCTCTTCCAGCTCAGCATGTGTTTGGACATCGCCAGCCACTGGCTGCACCTGCACAGGTGACTCATCTGCTTCATGTGCGGCACCAGCTCCCACATCCTCAGGATCCTCTCCCCGCTGCTCACCGCGTGAGCGTCATGTGGACGAGGCTGGGCTGATTTTCCGCTCTGTGGTGCTGGTGGGAAATGAGAGCGTTAGATAATGTCGTCTGAATAATCCGCAGCTTTATATAAGAACTAATCAAATCAGGCCTAATGGACCAGAACAGAGTTTTACTTTGTGGATCAATGATAATCAGTCCTGTGTTGTCATCATAGTTTTATTGATCAGTGTTATTCTTAACAGCTTGCGGGGATAAATAGAATAGATATCAACGAGAGGATCGTTTTGACGTCGCTTTCTTATCTGTTTGTTCTTTGTATGTCTTTGTTTCCATCGTCATCTTCCTCAGTTCTACAATAAAGGGATCAACGAGCCACAAAACCATCGACCTCTCCGGCAACCCCATCCTCCGAATCTACTACACATCAAAGGTCAGACTCTGGCTCGTTGGGATTAAATCTGTGTTGATTTGATTAAAAAAAAAAAAAAAAAAGGAAAAGGGAGTGATTCTGTTTTGTCTCCTGCAGCCGGTGCTGTTTGTGATGTGCGCTGGGAACGAGCTCTTCTTCTGTCTGCTCTACCTCCTCCATCACATCGAGGAACCTGCATGTAAGACTCTGTTATATTTTGGCTCATGGTTTTCCCTCGGTATCCTCCAAAACAAATGCTGGATGGCTGGATGGTTTGCGGCGACGTAGAAGTCGGATGCTAACTCGTGTCGCTGTGTGTCTCTAGCCTGGCTCTACTGGCTGCAGGGGCTCTGCTGCGCCATCTGCCTGCTGAAGTCCGGCATCAGCCTCGTGCACCTCATCACCGCCTCGCAGAACATGGCCGCGATGGACGCCGCCGAGCGGGAGAAGGCCGCGAAGGGGCAGTGAGAAGAGGGCGAGGGAGACGAATCTGGTTTTATTCACTCTTACTTTCTAAAAGGTGAGGGTAGACCGCTGATGTGTGTGACGTGAAACCCACTCCAGAAAAATGTATGACCAAATATCACAAGGTAATTCCAGAGTGAAAACATTTAAAAGACAGATAGAGTTTAATTTTTTTTTTCTGTGCTCTCGTTTAATTTGCCAGTATATGGTCGCAATATAAATTATTACTGTTGGAAACACAAAATGTATAGCGTGATAAACTTATAGTGCACGTTTGAGTGCTTTATTTATCTACACATTCTCCATCAGACCTGAGTCGCAAGATAAACCTGTGAAGCCTGAAGTCTACTCTCTTATTTTCTCTATTAGAATTGATTCTGTTTTGCAGCCTCCGTTTGGTTCATAATCCACTTAATCAGATGCTACTAAAAGACAATCAGCCTGAGACGCATAAAAGTCGTGTTGAAACGAGGCAGAATCAAAAGAAACGGTTTTAAAAAATCTCAGAGTATTGATTATAACAGCAGATATTAAATTATTTGTGGTTTTAATTTGAGGATTCGGATCAGTTATGAACCTATAATCTGGATTGACGTTGGTCAGTTCATCATTACAGACGAATACGTTTCTAGAAATCAATGCGTTCACGTCTACATATTTGGTCGTGTCCTCATCTTCTGTGACATTAAGTTAAACATTTTTGTGTTTTCAAGAGTTGGTCAAAAATAAGGCACATCTAAAAGTCTGACTAACTTTTTTTACAACGAAAATAATTGTTATTTAAGCATTTAGATGCATTTTAAAACATCTGGATTTTCCTCCTGATGTATGTCTTCAAACTGATGATAATGTTAAATATTAAAGAATAAATAAGGTTAATTTGTTCACAAACTTTTCGAGATTTGAGGGAAATCGAGCCCATTTCTGTGCTTTCTTTGGCTCAGATCTAAGCTTTTAAAGTTGCAAGTAGCCTTTAGTTTTGGCACGACTCATAGAGACGCGTTAACGTTAAACACTGCAGCTGAAACGAGGCAGAAGGAGCTTTTAACGGTTGTCGTTGCGTTGATAAGCTTCAGAAGCTGCTGCTTCTCTTTCTGCATCCAGACAAACATCTGGAGAACATGGCAGCCACATGTGTGTCTCCTGTCAGGTGGCACCACACGTAAAACCTTCCTCATTGTTTTATTTATCATTTTTTTTTTTTTAATTGACATCCCTGATATTGACGACCAAACAAACCAAACTGAAGTTCATTCAGTTGCTGAAAGCGAAGCCGTCTGCGCTGACGTATTCCTCTCGCCACATCCGAGCCATTTGTTTCCTGTTTTTATAGTTTTCTTTCTTTCTACGGGACGCCGACGTGTTGGCACTTACTTGAGGTCTCTGGTGTTATTTACTCGTGGTAGAAGAGGTGCGTTTTTGTTTATTTTAGTGTAGAAGGTCACGCAGGTTACACGTATACCTCACATGTGGAGCTCCCAAGTATTATGGTTTGTGCTGCTGATTACTGTAAAGCCATGTGTGTGCTGAAACTTACTTCCTAGAATGTATTATTAGAGAATAAATATATCTATATATCAAAGCCAATTCTAATGTTTAAGAAAATTGTAGTAATTTAAATATTTGGTGGTTATTATGTTTTGTTTGATTGGTTTGAAGTTACTGTAAAAGCAGCTGCAAAATAAATATGATTAAAATGAGCAAATGAATGTTTGTTTTGATTTTAATTTTATAAGTTTGCACATTTATTACTAGCATATTATAATTTTGAATATAAGGAACTGAGGGGACAAACATACAAAAATGCAAACAGCAACAAAGCATTTGTCATTGTGTATGAGGGGTTATACTTCTGCTCTATGTTTGAGGGGCCTCTAACAAGGGGCCACTCTTCAATTTGACTCATCAAAAGTATAAAATTTTGTTAATAATAAACATGTTCGACAATTAAGTGCATCTTTAATAGAAATGTTGCAAGCCGAATTTATCAGTGCCTCTCACTAAAAAACGACAAATCGTTATTATTCGCATTAACTTCGCTAAAGAACGAGCCGTCGTGAAATTTGCGATTTTTTGAATGGGTTTTGGCGCGCCGCTCTGCCTGGCCCATTCAAGAATGGACGTCATGTGCACCGAGGTTAGATCCAGCTGTTGCACTTGCGCGCATCGTTACCTTTAAGATGCTCGCAGGATAAAGCCTTGTTTTAGCTAAACCCGACACCATTTTAGCTAACAGTTTGACGGACGCGGTCCGGATCTCTGGCCGGTGAGATTTTCCGTTTACCGGCAGCGGTGGATTTTTTTCTTTAAAGCGTAGCGGGGGGGGATTAACGACCGAGCTGGTTCTATAAATGTCGGATTTCATTATTTGTCGGCCTATTGAGAAGAGGCGGCGGCGGCGGGGGCGAGAGGGACGGCGCGGCACGAGACGAGCCGAGACGGGGTCCGCGAGGAGGGTGCATACACAAAATACTTTCCCTTTAAAGCAGCGGAGAGGGACAGAGGGGGAGAAGAAGAGATAAAAAAAGAAAAGGAAGAAAGACAGAGAGGGAGGGAGGGCGAGAGGGAGAGAGAGAGAGGGCGAGAGAGGGGAGCGAATTTGAAAAAAAGAGAAAGATGTCATCCTGTCGATTGAAACGCCGAGGCGGAGCCACGGACCGCGGCCGAGCAGGAGCGCTCTAGTTAGGGGACGAGCTCTACGCAACGCCGAGGCTTGGATCCCGACGCCGCGGCCTTTTTCTTTTCGGAGCTATCGCAAATAAACGAGTCCAGAACCGCTGCTATGATTGTGACCGCTCATCTTCTGTATCAAAATAATCTCTATTTTGCATGCAATTCACCAAATTTTATTACAGTAGACATAAGCAGATTATATTAAAAATGCACCATTAAAGAAAGCATGACAACAACCATTCTGTCGCATTTACCAAATTGCCAGTGCCTGTTTATTGCCAACAGATGATTAACTCATAACTCAGCGTAACCACTAATAAGTGTTGGTCGATTTTTAGCTAAACGTCGTCCGGCGTCACCACATTATTATTTTTTTATCTCCATGAATTAAGCCGAGCAGGTAGAGCTGCGATACAGGCCGCAGATTGTGTTTTCATAGCAGCACTCGGAGCTTTTTTTTCTGGGCTCCGTTGCCCTCCTCCCTCCCCGCTTTGGTCCCGGGCCGCTTCTGTTTGTCAGGATGGATACCTCCTGGAGTAATTTCCTATTTCAGGTGAGTGTTAATTGAGGCTTGCAGCTGCTTTGAGGATGGGGTTGTGTTGAGGTGGGGTGAGGTGGGGTGGAGGGGGGGAGAAAAAGCAGCAGGGGTGGGTGGGGGTGTTTGACATTTGTGTGTGGGGTAATGGAGGGAGGAGGAGGAGGGTGGGGGGGGTCACAGAGGGGTCAGGGTGAAGTTGGTAGTGGCAGGACAGGTGAGCACAGACTTGGGCCTTATCTGTTGCATGCATGTGTCCGTGAGTTTGAATATCTAAACCCACCATCGATTATTTATCATTTAACCCTTAAATTCAACTTTAATGTGTTTATTAATAATATGATCAGCGTCTGGGAAACGTCTAGGATGTGATAACGTGTCACTGAATGTCCATAGTAACCTGTTTAGAGCAAGTGGTCGAGGTAAATAATTTAAAAACAAAGCAGAAAGATCAGCTAATAATGATGGTCCCACCTCGATCAATAAATCGCCAAAAGGTGTTGTCTCTGCATGTCCCAAAGACATCCGGTGTAAATCTCACATCAGGGAAGTTGAAACAAGAAAACGATTGACGTGTTTCTTGTTAAATGAATCGATTAATCAATTAGCTCTAGCTAAAAGTAGTGTTAGTGTAGTCAAACTAAAGTGATAAATGGATGAATTAACTCGGTTTGTTTTCAGATAAATGACCTTTGAGTAAACGGTATCTAGTATTGACACAGATGTTGACTTCTGCAGACGCCGTCGACCCAGAGTCAACCTGAGACGCCTCTCCAGGCCGAGCTGTTGCCTGATCTGACCGGCTCGGCTCAGAGTCCTCCGGCGGAGCACATCGTGACGCCGCCGTCCACCGTCGACACCGCCGCCCTGAGCGAGGAGCCCCTACCTGGTGAGGAGGGGAGGGTTCTGTTTCACTGCAGGGTCTAATGTGTATATATATATAAAAAAAGACTCGTGTCTGTCAAAGAAGACATTCAGGTGTTGGCTGATGTTTTACAAGAATCAGTATTCTGTTATAAAAGATAGTTTTTATATTTTTATTTATTATGATTTTACAAATATCAAAAGTAAAAGCACAACATGCAATTTTTCAGTATTTTTATTTTATTTTTTTTAGCTTTGACACACTTTGTCCTCCATAAACTTTACCAAACTGTGCAGTGATGCGTGAGAAAATCAAACACAATTTAAAACTTGAAAGCCGTGTCTCTCTTCTGTCCCCGACAGTCAAACCGCTTCCCAAACCCAGTCGTCCGGCCCACATCTGCGCCACCTGCAACAAGGAGTTCAAGAACAGCTACAACCTGCGGCGGCACCAGTCGGTGCACACGGGCATCAAGATGAAGGACCGAGCGGCCCGGGAGAAGGAGGACGGAGGGAAAGGAGGACGGGTGGAGAAGCCCACGGTGCCTCTCTCCCTCCTCCAGCTCGCCCTGCCGCTGCAGCCCCAGCCGCCCCCTCCTCCCGCCGTCGCCCAGGATGCCCTTCCCCAGCCCGGTCAGCACGCCAACCAGGAGACCCAACCGGTCTCTGTTTCCATCGCCCCGGCAACTGTAACCCTGGCTGCACCTCCTCAGCCCATCCAGACAGCTGTTGTTGTTGTGGGGTCTATGGAGCAGGTGGGTTCAAGGATTAAAGGACAAATCAGTGTTGTTGTTTTCTACCAAACACATCAGCATGTGGTGAAAGGAAACACCAGCAGAAACATCAACAGGTCGCCCACTGTGATTTTCCTCAAAATGTTTTATGTGTTTATTTTCTGAAACCTTCTGACTTGAGGCCCATAAAACACAATCATTTCTCTCCTTTCTTCTCTGCCACACAGAATCCCAATCCCAATCCCATTCCCAACACCAACCAGGTGAGGAAGAACCACGCCTGTGAAGCTTGTGGAAAAGCCTTCAGAGACGTCTACCACCTCAACCGACACCGACTGTCCCACTCGGACGAGAAGCCGTACTCCTGTCCCATCTGCCAGCAGCGCTTCAAGAGGAAAGACAGAATGAGTTACCACGTGCGTTCACACCAAGGCGGCGTGGAGAAACCCTACGTCTGTCCGCACTGCGCCAAGGCCTTTTCTCGGTATAAGCTCCGTTAACATGTCTAGTAACGCTGTCTGCTTCTGTTTCGCATCCGTCTCCTGGACGTCTTTAACTCGTTCATCAGCTCGCATTGTTGAGTCGTTGTTGTTGTCCAGCACCTCCAAAAACATTCACGCTGCTTTCACTGACCACAGTACGATAGCAAAAAAAAACGCATTCTCAGACTGTATACTGGTGGTGTTTGCTCATTCCTGTTTTATGTCGGTGCTTTTATTTTCAGACCAGACCACCTCAACAGTCACGTCCGACAGGTGCACTCCACAGAGAGACCGTTCAAGTGCACGGTAACGTCCTCATCTGTTTGTTTACTCATGATTATCATGATGATGAACTAGATGCAGTTCTGGTGGAAAGTCGAGGCACCGTATTAGTGTAAGCTACGTATTCTCCTGACTGTCATTCATGGACACAATATTGCCCCTGTGTGTTTTTTACTCCTGTGATCTCATTTGGATTTAAATCAGGTCGCTTTGAAATTGTCTGAACACCCGTCTTCTTGTTTTTGTGTTTTTTTTTTCCTACAGACGTGCACGTCAGCGTTTGCCACGCGGGATCGCCTCCGTGCTCATCTGATCCGTCACGAGGAGAAGGTGCCGTGTCACATCTGCGGGAAGCTGCTGTCGGCCGCCTACATCACCGACCACATGAGGGTCCACAACCAGTCGCAGCACCACGCCTGCCACCTCTGCAACCGCAGTAAGACGCAGCTAAATCGTCAGATTCATGGTCAAATAGACGTTGCTGCAACACAAGCATGGTTTGTTTGTTTAAGGGGAAGTCTGGCGTTATTGCCTGTTTTTATTGTTGTCACCCGAGGCTGTGTGTTGTGTGTGCGTAGCTCAGCCCAGTAAATATGAGTCCTCTGTTCCTCCTAGCTCCACTGTTGTCAATAAAAACCACCTCCTGTTAGTTCAAAAGCTCACACAGAACCACACCTGAAAGTAGCCTGCAAAGAATACATGCATGTCCTATTAAAGTACAGTTAGATGAACTACAGAATCCAGCTGTCCAACAAAGGAATTTTGTAAAAGATTAACAGGTGTTCATTTTTTGTTTTTATTGTTGAGCGAATCTAGGTTTCAGTTTAGCTGTTTCTGCTCCCATCACTTCCTGAGTGTCTGCCTGTGTTTTTCCAGGCTTCACCACCCTCACATACCTGCGCGTCCACGCTCAGAAGCACCACGGCCAGGAGTGGAAGGAGAGCGGCGGGGCACGGGGGGGTTTCGGCGGGACCGGGGCCGGCGGGGTGCTGCTCTGCCAGCTGTGCGGGGTGCAGTGCAAGACGGCCACGCAGCTCCAGGGTCACATGGGCACCCACGCCAACCAGGGTGACCCTGGCCCCGACCCGACGAGCGCAGGGCCCGTTGGCACCACCAGCGTGGCCGTCACCGTGTCCAGCGCGAGCACAGTGGGACTGCTGGTAACTGACTGCTCCAGTATCGCCCCGCAGCCCCACAGCTAGCACGCTGCGAGGGTGAGGGGTGGGGAGCTGGGGGTGGGACGGGTGGGGTTTGGGGTTTGGGGATGGAGGCCGGGGGAGATGGGGGAGTCGAGGAAAAAGCAAAGAGGACGAGAGGACTGGAACGACGGTCCAGGTGCGTGAAGGTTTAAATCTGAATTATTATATTATTGTTTCATTTCAAACTGAAGTGGGAACAGCTGTGATTGTTCCCAAATATTAAAGAGTAATCCCTTTTATTTTTGTATAAGCTAAAAATAGGAGCAAACTGACATTAATAATCTTTCATTTTTCAAATTCTGTGCATGTTTTAAAACGTCATAACATATATTCTGGATGGAGATCTCTAATCCAGTTATAAAGATGTATAATTTTGTTTCCTTTAAGTCAGACTGAAACCAAACTTTTAAAATTATTCATGTAAAAATCTGATTTTTAAAGCATTAAAGCAACGGAGAAAGGCAACTGACACATTAACCAGATGTTGATTATTAAATACATTTAAATACATTTATTAATTCGTCAGTGTTCATCAATACAAGGAGTAGATGTGGGGGGAAAAAAAATAAACTTGAAAGGTCTGAGCAAATATTTCTGTTTGGTTTTTCAGATGATTTCTTCACAGACTGCCTCACAGATCAGGAGAATCCGCCGTTTGATGATTTCAGGAGGACAGAGACCTTTTTCGTTTTGTTCTGTGAAGCCCGACTGATCTGACAGACACACAACCCGACTGTACAGACGAGAGACAATAAGGGGAGCTTCTGTTTGTTAATTAAAGAGGATAATTAGTGTGTATTTTTACTCACATGGCTTAGCGGTTAGACATGATTTCATTGTTTTACTTTCCACCCGACTTGCACAGCCTCTCATGATTTTGTAAAAGCCGCCGGCTGTTTTTACACCATTTATATTCCATGAAATCAGTGTTTGTTTCTAATGAGGCCTCAGTAACATGACTTATCTGAATCCCTCCTAATTTATTGCATAACAGTCTCCAGTTTGCCTTCATCAGATCCTTCAGAGCAGAGAAACTTACAGGAATTGTGTTTCAGATGGGCCACTGTGTAGATAACACTTTATACAGCTGATAAAGGCAAACCCATAGTTGTTTGTGAATATTCCCCATGAACACTGAATGTGCATCTCTGCTTCATGATCTTTGTTCTTACTCTGGATGCTGATTTGTAACTCTTTAAACTTGCCATGTATTTGTAGCTACCTTGGTGACACATTTTCTGTGGCTGTGCAGATTGATTGTACTTGATGCATAGTGCATAGTTACTATTACTGTATTAAAAGGCAGTGAAATGCATGTGTGGATTTCATGGCTGCAGGTCGTCCACAGTTAATGCGGTAGCTGGCTGAGGGAAGCACCAGAGCTAGTTAACGTTAGCATTGTTTACAGCAGAAAAGCATCAACCCTCCCCCACCCGGCTTTGCCAGCTCCTCCTACTCCACCAGCTAGCCAGCTAGCTGTAGCTGTCGCAGTGAGAGCGACCTCAAGTCCAGCTGGGTTTAAGGTAACCCCGATCGGAAGGAGTCTACTGGATGAGCCGTCATTCAGAAAACGCAAGAAACTACCTTTGTGGGGCTCTTCCACCCTCAATGTTACGACGTGATGGCCAGCTAGCGGGCAGTCAGGGGCTAGCTGCAGCTAGCTGGTCGGCTACATCACAGAGCTAGCTAACAATCCGGCTAGCTCTAAGAGCCGGGCGACGAGCGACTAACTCGGCTTTTCCCCATTTTTCAAATCTGCTTCCGTGCCATGTCATCCACCATTTAACCGAGCCAGGTTTGTATTTTCGTTTTATTAAGCTGTTAACGAGGCGTTTCTCTTGGAAATTATGTAGGTCACAGCCACCGACCAATAATTCCTATGTGGGTCATAGACATCGCTGGTTAACCAATTAGCTGGAACAGCTGGTTAGCAAGGCAGCTAACTGGTTAGCACGGCAGCTAACTGGTTAGCACGACAGCTAGCGGCTTCCCCGGGGGTGGATTATTTTTTATTGTGCCTTTAAAGAAGAAAAAACAACAACGCGAATGTCGCTTGTGATATTTGCTATGCATCCCAAATGACTGCTGTTAGCATGTAGTGGAGCATTTTTATTTTTGTGATATTTTGAAGCAGATTCGTTAGCTAGCCGGAGACAGCTAAGTTAATCGAGTAGCTTCATTAACCAGGTGAGAGAAGCTTGCTACAAGGGTAAGTTAGCTCGATGATTAAAGTATTAGAGTAAGTGGTCGGTTAGTTAGCTGCTATGCTACATCCAGGCTGGTGTTTAGCTATATTTTAACCAGACTTTAGCTGTGTATATTGCATATATTGTCTGAACACTGGAGCCTCCCCCGGCTGCAGCTCTGCCTTTCTTCATGTTGGCATCGAGTTGGCTTGTTTACATCCCTGTATGCTCACACAGGAAGGAAGCTAAAGGGTCATGCTAAGCGAGGAGCCGCGTTTCCTCCGCACCTAGCCGGCAGCAGCTCGGTGCCACTCGGATATAGAGGACTGTTTCGGTGAGGGGACGATGGCATTTCACGGCGCAGGCCGGCAAACCGTCTGTGGAGATTTGTTTCCGGGCTCAGAGCTGGGCCACAAGTACTTCTGTGTCAACTCCTCCTGCGGAGCTCCCTCCACGGGCCTCAGTGCTACACCGTGTCTGACTGGACCCACTGCCCCGGCAGGGACCCCTCGTCACCCCACTGCTCTCGGAGGAAGCGCCGGCGGTGGAGCAGCGGTGCCCCAGCCCTACAGCAACCCGGCCAGCGAGGTGCCCAGCCCTGCAGAGATGGAGCCAGACCGACCCATCGGTTATGGCGCATTTGGTGTTGTCTGGTAAGAAAACAAGGGCCAAACCACTGTTATTGGGCATTTAAACTATCGATACCGCATGCCTTACATTCTTGATTGCTATAATGAGAAATAAATAGTATAATATTTAACTTTTAAATGGCATAATCGTAAGGGCTTTGGATTGATCACATGTTTATGTTTTTAGATGATTTTATCTTTAATCTCCATCTCAGATAATCCCTGCAAAACTGTAACACGACATAAATTAACTGTAAAAGCAGTCAGGAGGTGTAGAAGTAAATTGTTGCTGTGGTGTGATGGCAAACAAACCGTCACCCCAAAGCACGTCTTAAAACATGCATTCAATATTACCAGCACTGAATTGATTTTTGTATTGATTGTTGAGATCGTCCACACATCATCATTAAAGAAGAGGGAAGCTGCAGATGATTCCCCCCAAACGTTTAACTGGTTATCAAATTGAGACAATTTTGAATATGTAATGAGTAACTTGTGAATGTCATATCACCGCATTATATGTCTGATACTAATCATTCATGATCTAAAATAGTTTGAAAACACTTGTTATAGTTTAGTTTGATAAAACTGTTTGTGTTATTACTAAACATTAGATTCGTGTCTTATTATTATCCACATGAATGTTCCCTTAAGGCCAGCAGTATAACCTGAGAAGTCCTCAGTGTTATGAATTATTACCAAGCGTTTTCCAGTATATTATTACTTATTTATTGCTGTTTTATTATTGAAATTGTCGCTAAATATGCATCTCAACTTCTCCCACATCCTCACAGGTCAGTGACTGATCCACGTGATGGCCGAAAGGTGGCTTTGAAGAAGATGCCAAATGTCTTCCAGAACCTGGTCTCCTGCAAGAGGGTCTTCAGAGAGCTGAGGATGCTGTGTTTCTTCAAACACGACAACGTAAGGACCTGACGAAAGCGCTCAAATGTTCAAGTCATGAAAAGAGACTAAATGCATTTTTCTGTCGGTGCAGGTCTTGTCAGCTCTGGACATTTTGCAGCCTCCGCAGATCGACTGCTTTGAAGAGATGTATCCTTTCTCAGATCAGAAGTCGTACTTTTACTTCCCCACGTCTTCCGTCCTAGTTTCTTCTCATTAATCGTCCCTTATGTCCTCCTTTTAATGCACTTAATTTAGCTCCTGGTCTCCGGTCTAAATCCAGCTCATCACTGCAGATGTGCAGCTGGTCACTGGTGAATATTTAATGTGGCTTGTTGATTCTTTTCTTTTTACTTGTTGTTAAGCGCTCATGGTTGTTTTCTAAAAAACGAGACCTGTGCTGGGAGATGCTTCGTGTTCGTGTAGGCGGAGGTCAGTGTTTTTTTCCTTGACTGCCGCCCTGCAGCTACGTGATAACAGAGCTGATGCAGAGCGACCTCCACAAAGTGATCGTGTCTCCTCAGCCTCTCACCACCGACCACATCAAGGTCTTCCTCTATCAGATCCTCCGAGGTGAGCGGCCAGTTTTAGAAAGGAGTTGTACACGTTCTCCCTGCAAAGATTGGGTTTTATTCGGTGGGTTAATTCTGACCAGATTTAGATTTACTATTCTTACATCGTGAAGCACATTTCTACAGATGATGAACAAGAGGTTTTACTATCAGGATATTTATTTTCAGGTTTCAAGACGGGTCTGGAGCCTGAATTGTTTTTTGACTTACAACAAATATAATTCTTGTTTTATATGGATTGACAAAGCAAACTCTATTGATAAAGAGTTGCATGTAGTATGCTGGATGTTTTATTTATGTATTTATTATCCTTGGAATAATGGTGACTACAATTTGGCTTTTTATTAATGAAAAATTACACAAAAACCTATAAATGTCAAAGGGATGACAGATTTCTACAAAGTAATATCTCTTTATTAAATATTTAATGTAAAGTAACTGAATGGATAAGTAGTCAATTCTTTTTAAAGTGATTTAAAGATTTTTTATGGTCAGACTTACTAGTAGGATCAATACATGTTTTCTAGTGTCACATTTTTTGAGCTTCCTCTGAGACTGACCACGTTATGTTAATGATTTTTTGCTAAAAGGGCAGTAAAGCGGAGAGAAGTCCATCTAACTCAGGCTGCTGGAGTCACATACACACAGAGACTAAATAAATCAAGCAATGTTTGTATATAACCCCCCGAAAATTCATCAGCCTGTAAATCTGTTCTTCAGGTTTGAAGTATCTTCACTCTGCCGGCATCCTGCACAGAGACATCAAACCTGGAAACCTGCTAGTCAACAGCAACTGCCTGCTCAAGGTAACGGGCTCTTTATACGGCTGAGTGACTGTGTGTGAAGCATCAGGCGTGTTTCCGTCTCTTTTTTTATGTTCATTGTTGTGTTTTTACTTAAAAACAAGAGTCTCGTACTTTACATCCTCTAAAGTCGCGTCTCAGCCAGGTTTGAATAAAAATGTAAGAAAAGGGTGAACGTTTATGTCTGATGTGAAATCTTCCCTTTGTCTGTGGCTAGATTTGTGATTTCGGCTTGGCTCGCGTGGAGGAGCCCGACCCGTCGCGTCACATGACCCAGGAGGTGGTGACTCAGTACTACAGAGCGCCTGAGGTGCTGATGGGCTGCCGGCACTACGGCTCGGCCATTGACGTGTGGTCGGTGGGCTGTATCTTTGCGGAGCTGCTGGGACGACGCATCCTCTTCCAGGCTCAGAGCCCCATCCAGCAGGTGAGGCCAACACGACAGCCGGCTGGAAGGATTACACTGTAAATACACCACGGCAGTGAATAACGCTTCCATCTTTCTGCTCCTCTGTTCAGCTGGATCTGATCACAGATCTGCTGGGAACGCCTCCTCTGTCGGCCCTGGCCTCGGCCTGCGAAGGAGCCAGAGCCCACATCTTGAGGGGGCCGCACAAACCGGTATGTGACTCCTACATTCGACATCGGTGCTCTCTTACTCATGTCTGCAGAGTAGAAACTACACGACGGCCATGTTCGAATGTTAACCTGTGTTTTATTTAATTAAATTATCATTTTTTTCTTGCTCCCGCTTGATAAACAATCAGATTTATGTATATTTTTACCAACAGGGAACTTAACTTGAAGCGTATGCACATGTTTTGAAACATCAGATAATATAACTGCCAGATGAACACATCTACAGTAAGTGTTTGTTTTTATTCCTCAGCCGTCGCTGTCGGTGCTCTACATGCTGTCTGACGGAGCCACGCACGAGGCCGTTCACCTGCTCTGTCGGATGCTGGTCTTTGATCCGGTGAGTTCAGACGACAGAAACAGAAACACAGCAGATCAGATCAGATGTGTCTGAGCAGATATTTAATGTTTGCGCTGAAGTAGAAAGTCAGTATTTATGAGACGGTGGCAGCTGAATCAGACGTGCAGGTGGCTCACACCAACTACGTCTTATCCCATCTTCCGCTTGTCTCCAGGCTAAAAGGATTTCCGGCAGCGACGCCCTCTCCCACCCGTACCTGGACGAAGGCCGCCTGCGTTACCACACCTGCATGTGTCAGTGCTGCTACTCGGTTCCCAGCGGTCGAGTTTACACCCGAGACTTTGAGCCGGTGGCCGAGCGGCCGTTCAGCCACAGCTACGAGAACAGCCTGCTGTCTGTGTGGCAGGGGAAAGGTACGACGTGTTGACGGTCAAATAGAAGACTTTAATCTGGATAGTAGGGCGCTGCTTCGTTGGTTTTAGACTGTTTTATGTTGACTAGCATCGTTTGTTTAGTTCATTTTAATCTGCCGCGGTTTCTGAAGGCTTCTGTAACCTTAGAGTGAAATGCTAAATATTAAATATACGTATTATATTTCAGTTTTTCAACCTATCTCACCATTTAAGTATAAATTTCTTTTAAAAAGCACCTTTTTTCTTACGGTTTAGCTCCAGTTACCAACATTTATGTCAGGCTCATGTTTCGGGTTTGAATGTGTTTGTAGATGTGAACAATCTTTTCTTTTTGTGTTGACATTAGAGCTGATCCATCGCTTCATCACGGAGCACCAGCAGGGAAAACGGGTGCCGCTGTGCATCAACCCTCAGAGTGCTGCCTTCAAGACCTTCATCAGGTGAGGCTTCAGCCCTTTAGCTGTGACATTTTCCTCATAACAAGAAGGACATTTGTTTTACAGCTGTTAAATACTGAGTTTATTTTTATCTTTTCCACGTGAACTTGAATCCAGAAGAAGCCCTTTTCTTTCATCTGTGTTATGTCAACTGATCCTCTCCACCTCCTGCCTCCGTCTGTGTCCTCAGGTCCACTGCATGGCACTCCTCCAAGGTGTCAAGGAAGGAGGAGAGATGAGCGGTCCTCCTCTTCTTCGTCACGAGGAGCGTCGGCGGTTCGAGGAAGGATTTTATTGGCCGTGGCATCTTCAAAATAACGAAGAGTTTGGGTCCTCTCTCTTTTTTTTTCTTTTCTTTGTATGGAGTGAAACGACACACCCATCTGGGGGAAAAAACAGCCGACCCACCTCATGAAAATTCTCACATAGTTTCCCCACAAACCCACGAAGTTTCTGCTTTTAACGACCCAAACGTCTGATGCTCACGGCGTTTTTCGGTGCTGAATTTAAAAAAAAAAAAAGAAAAGAAAAATGCTGCTGAAGTGCTTGATGAGGAAAAAGAGCAAAGTAACTGAACTCGGTACTAGTTTGGATTTTCCATCTGTGTTTGTAGAGACTTTAAGGATTAATGATTTTAACTGTTTGGTAGAATTGATTCTTAGTTGATGTTTGAAGTCATTCCAGCCCCGTGCAATATGGTTTCATGTTAAAGCAGCGATAAACACTCGAAGCGTGCTCTCTTGCCAACAGGATTAACGGACGACATAACGGGTCAGACATTACGACGTCATCGCCCGCCAACCATTAAACCGCCAAACGCCGCCAAGATTTTCTCTTTTTATTTAAGAAAAAAAAGCGCATTTGAACACATCACTCACTGTGTTTCCGTCACACCGCGTGTTCGTGGCGATAATAATGCAATTTAACGGATGTAGCAGGTTTTAGCCGACGGTCCTCAGCCGTCTCTCCTCATACAGTTGTTGTTTATTTCCTCACAGTGAGTTGTTTATTCTTGATCAGATTAATCAGGAATTCATTCCCCACACGTGATCTTTACCGTCTGAGATCTGCAGGCTGTGTGACTGCAACTGTTTATTTGCGAAGGTAGTACAGGAAAATCGTGACTCAGTGTTTTTAGTCGTCTCGGCTCGCTTTCTGCTAATCCATAAATGCCACCTTTTTCTTTTACTCTCTCTAATCCAGACCTTTTCCTCCCGTCCCATCGTGTTATGATCTAAACGCCACCCGTGTGGATCTGCCTCAGATTTCCAAGTGTTTTTATCCCCCAATGACTTCTTATCTTTTAGACAGAGGACGTGGAAGCAGTGGCGATGTTGTTTTTTATTTTTATCTCTTAATTTATTGAGTGTTTGTTAAAGAGTGTGTCTCCACCCTTTGTGTTTAAAGACGGGACGCCTTTGAGCGGCGTCTGTGGCGGTCTTGGTTACCTCAAACCCTTAATACGTACATAGATACATAAAAAAATGGAGGCTGAGGACAACATGGTGGACCTGGGAATCACCTAAAACCCTCCCGTCACAACTTTAACGTCATTCCTCCGCGTTCATGACTTCTTTTACCTCGTGCTTGCTCTTTGTCTCTCACCCCGCCGGTCTGAATCAGTGTGAGGTTTGGAGAGAAGGATGTTCAGTGAAATGCTGCTGTTGTTTGTTTCTTTGTCGTCATTGTTGTTGTTATTTTTATTTTTATTTTTTAGTTCCTGTTCAGTTTAAGGCTCAGGTGTCCTGTTGTAGACTATGAACTGTATAAAGCCACATAAAGATACACCAGTATTGATCCTGGTTTGGATGATCAGGTTTGGATTATCGGTCTGGAATCAGAAAATAACGCTTTTACAAAAGGTGCTTTTCCACCAAAGGTTCCAGAAAGATAAAATCCAGAGAACTTGTTGAGTAACCCGTAAACGTTTGCATGAACCAAGTGTTCTTCCATTGGATCCTGGCTTCATAAAACCTCTAAAGGCTTGGACTTACATTATTATCCTCAGTAGGTCCTCAGTCTTGATAGAAAGTTCCTGCGATGAAGGATGGAGAAAAGTTCCTCCTTTGTACTGTGATATATTTTCCACCTTAGGGAAATGTTTTCATATTTGAACCATAATTGAGTTTTTCACCCTAAAATGTGGCTCAGACCCGGGTTCCTGCTTTGGTCGAGCCAGTTTCACAGTAGGTTTTAGATCCTGATGGAAAGTTCCTGCAGTAGAGATGGAGGCTTATCGTCCAGGAACCTTTGTAGGTCCTCCACCACACTGTGATTTGTTTTCCAGCCAAGGCCCTGAGAACTATCTCCCTCAAACTTTGTTCAGACCTTGGTTCCTACAGTGGACGCTCAGGCAGAGTTCCTCTAAAGGTTCTCGGTCCTTATGGAAAGTACCTATCTCCTTCAAACTCTGGTTCCTGTGTTGGAAACGCACCTGATGTAAGAAGTCAGAAGTTACATAGAAGAGAGTTAACATATTTCTGTCCTGTGACCTCGAGCCTGTGGACGAGATGTAATTTGTTTGATGAGTTTTAGCAGATGTAATGAAATGAAATGAGTGACCATACTGGTGGTTTTTACATGTTTAGTACCTCTAATCTCTGTAGATTAATAATCCTCAGTGCACGCAATTTGCAACTAACTCAAGATACGAGTTTACAAGCTAATGACTAGAGTCCATTATTACTGTTTTACTAGAGGAATAATGTTATATTTGATAAAAACCAAAGTGTTTTCTTGGATTGACTAACCCGGAAGTTTTGTTTATTTTAACACAGTTCTCTTGTTATTCGCCCAAAAGTGTGTTTATTTTAACACAAGGTTATTTGATAGGGTGACTTCTTCCTGTTGCCTGTGGACAGATGTTTAAGACGCTGATGTTTAATAAGTGGAACAAAGCGTACACATTTTCATAGACTGTATATAAAGATGGACGACCCATCCAGCTTCATCTGCTGATTGCAGGTTTCTGAAATATTCAAGTCGTCCATCTTCATATAGAGTCTGCTCACAGTGCACAATGAGTATTGATGAGTTGCTAAAGAGTTGCTAGAAATAAAACCAGTGACTGCATGAAGAAAAAAAAAAAAAAAAAAAGAATATTTAGCTTGTGCTTACTATAGAGGATTTGTGTAAAGTGTACAGATGTGTAGTTAATACAGTGAATTTAAAACATGTGAAACCATCAGTGTGGTCCTGGAGAACCCGTTTCCACGTTGGGCCCCCTTTTGACTGCAAGAACCTTTTTTAGGATCTCAGGAACTTTACATTGAGGGTCTGAACAGACGCTGAGTCTCTTAACAGGGCTGTGTTTTTTTATTTTAAATCCACGTTTGGTTTTTATTTTTGAGTGGGAGCTCGGACACACTGGGGGAACCTTCAGGTTCAGCTCCTGTGGCTGCTCTGTTCCTGGATCAATCACTGAAAAGTCGGGGAATCTGCGGCCAAGGTGAATTGTTTTGTACACGCCCTTAAGTCCCAGCAGGCGGGGGCCGCCGGGCCCCTGATCGCCCTCGCTGGTCCCTCTGTCTCCTGCTTTCTTAAAACGTTTTGGAACCCCTGAAACCTCAGCTCGTCTCCGACAGGAACACGGCGAGTCTCTGTGAGAAAACCCAGAGACGACTTGTAAATCTGCATGTGTATATTTATTACCCCGCGGAGAGCATTTGGGTTTGAATGCTGTGCAATGGTTGAGTTAGTCGACGATGACGTACACTTTGTGGTCTTTTTATTTAATTCATTTTAGAAAGTGATTTTATTAGAAGTTTTGTTTCTTATTTTGCTTTGTTTGTTGTGACCTAATTAGATTTTTTATTTTTTATTTTATTTGTTTTGTTTAAATGGAGTCCGGAGTTGTAAGAACGTTTTGATCATTGTTCCCTAAAAATACAAAAAAAAGTAGAGAACTTCATTTTGGTCACATGACGGAAAGATGGCTTCTCATTGGTTTAATTTGTGTCCTCAAACTTAGTTTCTCAGATTACTCTCTAAACCCATAAATTATTTCATCGTCAGTCATTTTTGATCGTTTGCTCTAGAACTAATTTAAAACGAGTCCTTCACGGTGGATGTAGGACTCTGACGCCACGTTTATGAATTCACGGCGCCCCTTACAGCTGTTACGGCTGTTTTGCACAGTTAGTTGCATCTTCATGATGTTGAAACTCCATACTTGATAGATCCACTAGGTAACTGAATATGTTCAGTTAAATATATTAAACCTTAATCACGATCATCATTTAATCAAGACTGTTACCTTCAGCCTCAAAGAATGGGGCCTTTCTCCAGGGACTCCCATATTCACAGGTTCACTTTATTGTTCATTTGATTAAAGTTCAGTTTAATTATTTTAATAACAATTTATTACCATAAATTACTTAGTCCTTTTTAGTCCTGCCGCAGTCGTGTGAAGTGTGGCAGTAATACCAGTGTTATTCAAGAACTACAGCAGCTTAATGCGAGTTTAACAAGTGCATCCGTTAAAGCAAGAATTAGCTGCATTTCTATTTCCTGTTGCATAAACCAGACAAGGTTTCTATAAAATGCCTTTAATGTGTCTTTTAATAGACAAAATTTGTTCAAATCTTCAATCTAGATTAACGGCAAATTTCCGCGTGGTAGAATTTGTGACAAAAATGTGTTCAATTAATTTAAATAGAGCGAATACACGAGTGATTTGAGTCACTGATCATTTGAGGCACAAATTCAGTAATTTATGG
The DNA here is from genome assembly GCA_005024645.1 of Planiliza haematocheilus. Taxonomy (NCBI): domain Eukaryota; kingdom Metazoa; phylum Chordata; class Actinopteri; order Mugiliformes; family Mugilidae; genus Planiliza; species Planiliza haematocheilus. The sequence continues at coordinate 4,138,136 of SRSE01001373.1, forward strand.
GACTTTTAATCCAAAGTATTTCCTCCGGATTCTCGTTTCTCTTCCTGTCGTTGTGTTCGTAGAGATCTTCCAGGTTAGGATCAGTTTTTAAACTAGGCGACCTGTGTTCGGTCTTTTCCCTCCCTGCACTCTGTACTGAGATCAGCCGTCGGGGGGGAGGGTGGAGGAGGGCGTTCAGGATCTCCGCAGAGCAAGGCAGACGGCTGCTCTTCATAGAGATTAGACTCGTTTTCTTCTACAAAAAGAAACTTGATGTGTTTATATTATAAATATGAAACTGATGTTTTAAACTGATGTTTTTGTCTTCGTTTTAGCAAAAAGTTATGTTTTTGTTTTTTTTGACTTGTGTTCCCAAACAATACTTGAATTTCTTAAAAAAAATGTTTAGAACTAAAGTAGTGAATGATGAATAAATAAATAAATGGACACTGGATAATATTCCTCCATCACGTTCAGTTTTATCTTTTCTCAACTTCAACAGAGTGACTTTGTTTTATACATTAACGTACTTTTATATCTCCAGAATCCAATCAAGTCTCCTCGATGCTATAATATAGTGTTTGTTTTTCCGTCTGCATTCAGAGGAGAAATTATTCTCTAATTTGCAGAATCTGTTTTCATGCAGAGGAGGTCGGGGTGGATGGAGGACAAACAAACATCTGACTGCATATGTTCTCCAATAGCAGCAGGGAGGATCCGTCACTGTTGACGTTGCTGCAAGTTTGGGTAACATTTCATTATAATGGCTCCGGTATTTAACAAAAACTTTCCTCTTAATTTCCCCCAAATTAGCCGTTACATTTCTGAGAAAGGGAAGGTTAGCCAGCACCTGAACACGTTCTTAAAGACAAAAGTAATCTGATCAACTAACTTTCACCAGTTTTTTTCAAAATCTCCACAATAACAAGCATCTATTTGTGTAAGGCTCTGTTTCTGTTAATAAACGGTTTTCCACTTAAATTGTATTTAATTGAACAACTTGTCCTTTAAAATAACAATATCTAACATCTAGCTTCTTTTCTTTATGGTTCTGTGATGTTTACATGAATGAAAGTCAATGGTTGAATAAAGCAAAAAGACAACAGTGAAGAAAAGTGTTGTAAATCCTGCTTTAATAATTTCAAGTCAACAAGTAGTCCAGCAGCATACAACATATTTATAATTTACAGATAAACGGGTTGAATTTTCCAGTTTGTTTAATACCAGTCTGAAGTTTAAGATATTATAACACTTTAATTTGCCATTTTACTGTTAATTATTCTGCTTCTTAAATCAGATTACATATATTTTTAAATTGACCCATTTACTTAAAAAGTAAAAAAACAACATTTTATGATTAGCATCAAAATATCAAAGACATCCTCTTATTTGCAGATTGATACCAGGTCATTTTTTATCAAATTATTAAAATAAAAATTCAACTCTGCATCTTGTTTAATGTACAATAAAAATTTGAAGGGCTATCCCGACACAGAGTAAATTGCTACACGTGATTTATCAACAGTATAAAAACTAAATAATATTCAAACAAACATTTTCCTACTGTGATATTTTTCTGCTGTATCATCCCAAAGTGGATTTTGGCCAGACAATTGAAATATCTCAAAGCATGCATGGAGATTCACAGAACTCCAATTTTGAGACAATGCACCTGATTGATGCAAATAATCAAATGATGCAAACCACACCGGGGGAATCTGTGCTGTGGATAATCCCTCCTCCTGTGACAGGTGGCTGCAGCAGGCTCCGCCCTTCTGATCCTCTCCTCTGAGCTCCTGCTAACCTGTCCTCTTTTAACACATGCACAGAGAGAGTCGAACAAGCACACACACCTGAATATTCACGCACGCACACCAGCAGCCATGTTGGCCCTTGTGGCTGCCGGCTCTGTCTTCTTCCCCGGACTCTTCCTGCTGTCCAAACAAACCCTGAAACGCCTGATGGCATGGAGCGAGGAGGACGCCGCCGTCGTCTCAACGCGGTAAGCATACTCACTTCAGAGGACAGGAGCCTGACATTCATTACACAGAGACCTCAACATGCCGTCATTCATTATGGGGACCTGTGTCATTATGAGGACTTGTGTCATTATGGGGACTTGTGTCATTATGGGGACTTGTGTCAGTATGGGGACTTGTGTCATTATGGGGACACTAACTCCAAACCTCAACCTCAAATTTAATTTAACATTTCCGCTTCTGCAAATCTTTTTGTCCTCCTGCAGTGACATAATTTGTGAAGTGAACAGATTTCCTGTCGAAAACTCAGCAAGACTCAGCTCAGGCATCTTTGCAGACGATTTGTGTCTTTTTTGTGTTTGTTTGCATCGTCCTAAAATATTCTGATGAAGCTCAGATGCGACAACTCTGATCACTGATCACGTTGTCTCTGTGCTCACAGTCTGGTGTCGTCAGTCCAAGCTGTCATGGCCTCGTCAGCCGGATGCATCATCATCTCGTCCTGCAGGGACGTCATGGAGGACAGGTGAGGACTCAGCATCTCTCTTGAGGAAAGGACATCTTGTTGTGGTCAGTCAGTTGCGTCTGTATTTTACTCCTCATCAAAAAATGTCATGCTGCTTTTCGTTTGGTGACGATATCAACAGTGAGCTGGAGATTCGGGAATCTAATATTTAAAATAAATGAAAAGTGCTTTGAGATTTAGGTTCTTGGCCAAAAACTGAATTAACTTTGGGATAATGCAACCAAAAAAATCACTTTTTTAGCTTTCTTTAACTTATTTTAAAGTGCTGGAGATGTAAATTTGGAAGTTTGGTGCTAAAGAAGGAAAGACAGAAGCTTTGAAGAAAAACTCTGAGGTGCTGCACATTATATATCAGCTCGTTAGTCAGTAGATGCTCATTTAATTTACATTTCTGCTGTGTGTTGGTTGAATTACATTCCTAAAGTTCTGTGTTAAAGGCAAATAAAACTCACTCAGTGCTATAAAACCTAACCACTACTAACAAAGATGTCTATATGATGAGCTACTTGATCAGCTACTCCTAAGAAAACTTAAATGATTATTTTCTCAGTGTGTTTTATCATAACCCATCTCTTAATAGCTTGTACTAAATTACTCAGTTTCCTGCAGTTTCCAGTTAAATATCAGCTCAGTTTATGAGGAAGGTTTTCCAGAAAATAAGGTGGAAAAACAATTAATGATTCAAATTTAATCTGCAGTTTTTACTTAAAGTTGCTTCAGATATTAATACCAGCTGAGTAATTTTGACCTAGTTTTTTTCGTCCGCTACAAACGGAAAAGCTTGCAAACATTTAGCAGTGTGCAATATAGTTTTCAGGAAATGGTTGGTATATGTGTAAAACACGTTTGCGTTGACAACCAAGCAGGTTGTGGAGAGTTTTTACTGAAGCGGACTTCACATTGAGTCTGTAATCTAATTACCAGTCTGCTGCTGAGCCTAATTCGTCTCCTGAGCTGAGCACCAGCAGCAGGACTATTTCAAACCTGTGCCACTAATCCTCACTGCAGAGGACGATGGGAAATGAAATGATGTGAGTGCTGGTTGGTCTCCTCATTTCACAGTCAAAGTGGAGCGAGAGTTTGAGTCCGAGCTGCAGCATTTGTTTATCAAATTACACAGGAAGAGGCAGCGAGCTGCGGAGAGCTTGTTGTTGTTTACTGTAGTTAACCCGCAGCAGAGAAACTAAACTGTAAAGAGTTTAACCACGCCAAGAGGAAGAAGGATTTAGGTCAGAGACATCAAACTTATTTTAGTTCAGGGGCCACATACAGCCCAATTTGATTTAAAGTAGGCCGGACCAGTAATATAATAGCTCTAAATAACGCCAACTCCAAATTTTCTTTGTTTTTGTGCAAACAAATACATTATAAAACGATTACATTTAAACTGTCCTTTTATAAAACGTTTTATGAACAACCTGAATTTTCTTAAGAAAAAATAAGTGGCTTTTTGGCACCTTGCTGCCACCTGCTGTTTAGTCCTGGGTGTTGCGTTATGTCTGCTAGTCTGACTAAAACAGTGGACAGATTTATGCTGCAGGGCCAGAGAAGACCCTCTGTCGTGGCTGTTTTGGTTTAAAATCACAAATACAACAATATAAAAATCCAGCAGGAGGAATGTTTACAAAAACCTCCAACATTCATCAGGTACAGAGTTGATGGAGACGAAATGTAGAGCTAAAAGACAAAAAAATGTAATCAACTCCAAATCCGTCTGAAGCTTTGTTTTAATGTTTCATATTTTAAACCTTCTATTGTCACAAAACAGTAACGTACAGTTGTAATGAATTGAGAAACCACCTATAGATACCAAAACCTTTTTTTGTACCGTGCTATAAACCTGTTGACGTGGAAGTCTGTGAGAATGGACTCACTTTTGGAGCCGGCCTCTAGTGGACATTAGATGAACTGCAGTTTATGGCTTCACTCATAGCCGGTTTATTCTTCTGCGTCAGTTAGACGCTGAAGCTCCGCCCTACACGGACCCTAACACCATACCCATAGACGTGCACCTCCGCAGAAATGTAACTACTCATCGTGGCGAAGCAGACCGAAAGAACAGTGATTGGTCTGCTTGGTAGTCGTGTTTCTGCCAGTATTTGTGGCAAAAACGAAATCTTCGCAATTTTTTAACTGAGTGTTTTGAATCAATAAAGACGGAACACATTGAAGACAGGTTAAGGTTTGAATGTACAAGCGTTTGCACGACTCGTCTTGAACGTTTCAGTCGCCGTTGTTGAAAGTGAAGCAGGAAGTGGAAACAAAAATTACCAACCCCAAACAAACTATTTAAAAGCCCCAACAAAATAACTATAACAGAAGCAACTAAACATCAGCCACACAAGCCCCGACTAGCGACTTGCAGAGCAAGCCAGACTGATGAGCGCGCAAGTATGACTGGCTCCCTCCGGCGTGCGCTGCATGCCAAGTTACGGCATCTATGTCCCCCAGTACTTTAAACGAGCCTTTGCCTGAAGGTTTCTGCTTGGCTTCATGGTGACAGCGCCCTCGAGTGGCCGTAGTACTGATGATATAAACACCTGAGCAAAGGCAGAGGTCAGGTGATATCATTTTGGAGCCACCAAGTTGACATACAATAGGAAATTCCAATCTGCTAGTTTTTATTTAACCGAAGCAGCTCCACGAACTAACTGCTGATAAATTTAATCCCTAACACACTTCGACCATGACTACCCTATGAACCTAACTTCCTGTTTCCAAGTTAACCATCTTGTTTTTGCGTCTGAACCAAACGGAAGATTAAAAAATCTCTTTCCTCCCTCTCCTCCCCAGACACTGGCTGACTGAGGCCTACATCCTGTTCGCCACGCCGTACTTCGCCTACGACATTTACGCCATGTTTCTCAGTTACCGGCACAAGCTGCAGGTTAAAGGTCACGAGGAGGCGGGTCCGAGTGCTTCTGTGGCTGGTTACCTGCGCAGAGAGGTCCTCATGGTGCTGCATCACATCTTCATGGTGGCCTTCTGCTTCCCCGCCTCACTGGTAACTACATGAACATTGAGTGTCCTTCTGGCACATTTTAACAAAGAGTGATGTTTCACTGACAGTTGATTGAAACATCTTTAAGGAACGTTAAGATTCATTTTCTAAAAAGTGAGACTAATAGAAGGAGCTGGCTACTTTCGTATGAACTAAATCATGTTTAGCAACTGGCTGATTTATAAATGAATACACATAAATAGGAAAGGATAGAATCAGTCTAAGATTGGTCTACAGTCCAGAATCAGGACTACAACCAAGTCTAAACTCAGTTCCAATGCCATATCAAAATTAAGTCAAGTTCTGGTCCAAACATAGTGCAAAGCCAAATTTAAGTTTGAAAACAACGATAAGACTACTTTAAAAGTACAGGACTCTGCCTGGTAAAACAGCGTCAGTTCATGATGTTATTGTCAAATTATGTGAATTAACATATTTCTCCATCCTGTGTGCGTTTGTCAGGTGTGGAGGCAGGGTAAAGGAGATTACTTTCAGGGCGTCTTGTTTCTGGCGGAGCTCAGCACTCCGTCCGTCTGTCTGGGGAAAGTCCTGATCCAGGTACCTTTTACATCAGACACGTTTGGACACACACAAATACTCAATAACTGATCACTACATATTGGCATCAGCTGATTCCTAGACCTCCCTTTATGTCCAGAAATTAGACCTGTTGATCTGGATTTAAAAGAATCCAGATTTATTCGACATATGTGAACATGTTTGTCCACACAGATAAATGTTAACTATTACAAAATGTTCTATTTCTGATCATGTAAAGGATTTTTAAGTAAAGTTCTTTTTTAATTTAAACATTTACAAAAAAATTGAGCTCACTTTTCACTTAATCTTTTTATAGATGTATATCTTCAGTAAGAACTAGATTAATCGTCTCCTTCTTTCATGTCTGATGTAATATTTAGGGTTTCAGACTAAATCAGACACAGCCTGAAATGTTATCATTAAAACTAGTTGATGTATTTATTCACGTACGTATTTTACTGTCACTCTGTCCTCAGTATAAGAAGCAGCACACTCTGCTGCACAAAGTGAACGGAGTCGTCATGCTGCTCACCTTCTTCAGCTGTCGAGTGTTACTCTTCCCGTACCTGTACTACGCCTACAGCAGGTACCTGTCTGTCCCCTGAGTCACTTTCAGAAAGATGTTTCCCTTCAACATTTCAAAGACACATCTACAACTTTTATAAATGAACAAAAAAGCCAAAAATAACAGAAAGCCAAATTGAAGACATTTTTTTTATTTTATTTTTATGTTTCTGACATTTTATAATCATTACAGATTAAAAGGCATACAAGTCAAACTTTAATCACTTAACCAATGAATAAATCAGCATTATTGATTGTGAGACCGTAGAAAAATAAAACGCTGCATCTAATGCAGGAAAACAGAAAATCTGTCTCCAAAGATTTATTAAATAACTTAAAGAGTAGCATTGAAGTCCATTTTCTTAACTGCATACTTTTAAAGCAAAATTGCGTATAAAACCAAAGAGTGTGAATAATTAATAACTGCTTTAAATAAATAATCTGTTTATAACAAATGAGAATTTTGGCAAAATCTCCACATGAACAGATTCAGACTGTTTACAGTAACTTTCATTAAGTTAATAAATAAATAAATTGATCCTTTTGAATTTTCAGTTTTGATGATGATTTAGCTGACTTACTGAATTTAAGTTCTACTATGAGGAGCAGTAAAGGTACTGTACGTCTATTATTTTGTCTTACTTCACACACCAATGACAAGAACTGACTTGTGATTTAAAGATGTTAATTACAAAATAGAGGAGCTAACAGTCTGATGCGATGTAGCGATGATGTTGACCACGATTACTCCTTTAGTTTAGCATATTAGCATGATAATAAATATAGCTAAAGATGACGGGAAAGCCAGTATTTTTGAGTGTAATAAAGAGGAAAAATTGGATTGTTGATCTGATGTACCTGATGAATATCAGTGTACAGTTTAATGCCTGAACCACAGCAGTGAACTGATGACGCCTGACAGCCATGCTGTTGACTTAGCTAGGAATATTTTGGCAATATCAGCTTCTAATTTCAGGGAATCATTCATTAAAACTTAAAAAACTGTGTTCTCCCTCTTGTGTTATAGGTATGCATCGATCCCAGTGTACGCCGTGCCCCTGGTGGCCCCGTGGCAGTGTAACCTGGGGACCGCTCTGCTCTGGCCCCTGCAGCTCTACTGGTTTACACTGATTTGCAGAGGGGCTCTCCGTCTAGTCACAAAACACTCCCCACCTGCTTTAAATCATGGCAACTGCCTGCCTCCAACAAATGGCTGTTCAGCAGATCAGATGGACAGACGCTGAGGAAGAAGGATTTAACCTGATGTGTTGACTTCAGGCAGGGGCAGATGTGGGAGATGTTAAGTGTTTCTCCTCATTTGGTGTAAAAAATCAAATCGAGAGACTATGAGGGGAGTTTTGAGGAAGGTGCTGCTGAAAACCTTGCGACAGCTGATCCAGCTTTAAAAGCTGAAAAGTTACAGAAAAGCAGAAGAGAGGAGCCGACTATGGGTCAATGTTTGAATCATGGAACAAAAAAATCAGAATGCAGGACTTTCTGAGATAAAAGAATAAAACAGTAATGGTGTGACGTAATCAGAGGTTTAAAACCCAGAAAAAGTAACTTCTGGCATTAATTTAATTTGTTTGGCTCACAACGAGCTGAATGGACACTGAATCCCAACAGTTTAATGTCAGAAGGATCAGTTACGTTCATATGTGGTTGATAAAAGATGATGAGAGGCGTTCCACAAGATCAATCTTAGGCCCATTTTAGGCCCACTGTTTACTCTTTGCATAAATGCTGCATGTTGTTGTCTCAGTTTATACAGTCCATCAGCTTCACTTGTTTTTGATGACTCATTTTATTAACGTCTTGCCTTGAATATGTAACACTGATTTTGTATTTTTCAGAATAAAAACTGATGGCTAAAAATCAAGATCCATTGTCTGATTGTTAAGTCCAGTGTGTGCGGTTTGTTTGTTTATGATCCCAAGTTTTTCAGTATTATTTTCTTATAGATACTTTAGATACATTGTTTTTATTTTGTTCAAATGTCTTTCTACTAAAATATAGTATTAATAATATAAATATATTTCAAACATCTGCGACACTTAAAATTCTTAAATTTAATATTTTCAACTGATTTTTAATTTAGATCTAAAGAAACACTCACATCCATCTAGATAAAACCTCTGAATCTATTTCACACACAGTTTTTGTTTTTATGTTTGATCTTTTGTGAAACATTTGCATATCTTTCATTTCGAACAACGTCTTTATGATTTGATTCTGTCTCTGCTGAGTCTCATTGTTCTCAACTGATGCTCAAAATGATTATTTATTTAGTTGTTGATTTGTTTTTGTTTGGGTCCCGGACCTTAAGGCCACTCCACCACCCCACCCCCAACTATCAGGGGGCGACAACTGATTTTTTTTTTTTTGTATTTGTTTATAATTTATACATAGATTTAAATTAATTTAAACAAAGTGACTAAATGAATGAATGAAACACCTTTTTACTGTATTTGTTTCATGGAGTCTGGAGTTTATTTTTAAAGACTTGGACCTTCATTTTATTTGAAAGGATGATAGTTTGAAGTACTAGTTGTTGTAAAATAAAAAAAAGAAGTTACCAAATTTGATAGTTACCAAATTTTAAATTTAATTTTAAATTTAATGAAAAACTTAACAGTAAAAATGAGTGGTATTTCTTCACTGTGGGATAAATAAAGGATTATCTTATCTAGTTATCTTCTAGCCTTTTTTCATACGTTTTCCAAGCATTTTCCAACTGAAACACATGGTCTTTTTTGTTTTGCATCTCTTTTTGGTAATTCTCTTTGTGGTCATCTTTGCATTTATGTTTCAATGGTTTGTCTCCTTGTATTTTGCATCTCGGTGGTTCATTTGTGTCTCTCTGCAGTCATTTTGAGTGTCCCAGTAGTTGTTTTAAATGGTAATTTTGTGTCTCTGCAGTTGTTTGTTATATCCTTCTCATAGCTCCATGTCTCTGTCTATAGTTTGTTTCTCTATTTGATAATCTTGAACTTCTTGCATGTATTTATAACATTATCAACGTATGCAGAACTGAAAGTTCCATCGGGGAGAAATAACATTTTCTTAAGGAGAAATCTTAAGTGCAGTATTCTGTTAGCCATTAAATTAATGTTCCTGCGAGCAGGTAGTGTACTCTTGTTCAGCTTTGTTTTATATGATGTTAGAGTCAGTAACTCCCTAGGCGAAAATGCAAATCAATAGGTAGTCAGAAAATGTTTCTCTGGTAATCTGATGTCCTCTTACGGGTTCAGAACATAATGATGCTAGCCATGAAAGGTTACAGATATATCAAGAAGTATTTGTTTCAATTCATGCAGAAGAGCTATAAATCTGTTTTAAGGCTGCTTGCCAATGCTCTTCTGTTATCTCCCTCAATCCGCCTGCTAAGAGGATTTCAAGTGTTCCCATAAAAGGAATAGGAAATGAGGAAATGAGATTACTTCTTATGCCGACTGGTGTGATGACTTGGAAGATATGATGGACAATTTTGCTTCACAAAGTTCAGTATTTTAAAAAGAGTGACCAATGTGTGTCATACTGAACTGTCTAATTGTTCAGATCCCCTCTACATCCATGGCTGTCTGTCAGTCAGTCAGTCAGTCAGTCATTTTCTATACCAGTTTAGTCCTATTAGGGGTCACAGGGGTCTGCTGGAGCCTATCCCAGCTGTCATCGGGCGAGAGGCAGGGGTACACCCTGGACAGGTTGCCAGTCCATCACAGGGCAGACAGACAACCATTCACACTCACATGCACACCTACGGCCAGTTTAGAATCACCAATTAACCTAATAAGCATGTCTTTGGATGGTGGGAGGAAGTCGGAGTACCCGGAGAGAACCCACGCAGACACAGGGAGAACATGCAGACTCCAGACAAAAATGGATTCGAACCGGTGACTTTCTTGCTGTGAGGCATCAGTGCTAACCACTTTCTCACTGTGCCGCCCCATCCATGGCTGAAGTATCCTTAACCAAAGTACCTACTACCTCAAACTGCTCCCTGAGCACCTGGTGTGACTGCCCAGTGTGTGCTCATTTTGTTTGGTTCAATGCAGAAGAATTCCTGGTATAGCAGTAGGAACTAACAGACAAGGCAAAAAAAAAGGAGAGAGGAAGGAGATGAATCAGACATACCTGAGTTTTAAAAACTCCAGTAGCAACATTGAGGAGGACAGACTGAGGAGTGAGAATATGGAAAAGGGTGATAACTAAGAGTAATCAGTTTTGGATGGCTCTGTACTAAAAGAAGAACAATGACTTATGTAAAGGTAAAAGAAGAGGCAGTTGTTTCCAGAACCATCTGGAGAAGATCTGGGACAAAGACACAGTTGGTTTGAATGAAGCTTGGACAACATTCTGACAGACTTCGTCGGACTTAGCGATGGGCTTTGTTACTCCTTTAAAAGTTATCCCTGCCTCCTTGCATCCATCTCTTTATCTTCTGTCATCCTTCACACATACTGTACATATAAACCCATTAACACTCACACACATATAATTATGATGAAGCTTACACTACAGAAATGGTACCAACCTTGGGCCAAGCCATTGAACAACTTCAAAGTTAACTTGAAGAGATTCACATTTCACCCAGTTCATTCGGAGATAACCTCACATTGTGACTGGACATCAGCCTTCCTCACCAGTCTCTTTTGTTATAGAAGCTCCTGGTGTCAAACCCCTGTTAACCTCAGAGCTGCAAGAAGTACAGTATATTTAGTGCACATTTGTAGATTAGCTTCTTATCTCCACGTCCGCAGCAGAAACACCTGATATCTCCAGCAGTCCTGTATCTTTTACTCCCATAAATGATTCAATCCTTGGAAAGGGGTGCTTCATATCTTTCTCTAACTTCTTCTCCATATTCAATATCTCGGTCTCAGTCTGACCATCCAGAAATATATCCATACCCCTGCCTCAAACATCAAAGAGCAGTAAAGACCCAAGAGGACTGGAACAAAGTGCATAAAGTAAAGGAAGCCGACATTCCCCAGATAAACAACTTTAACATCTTGAAGCTCAAATAAATGCACATCATCACCAGCTGATTACATCCCACAACTATTACATCCCTTTGTGGGATAATAACATCCCACAAAGAATAGAAATGGAAATGAAAGTGGCTAAGACACTGAATCAAAATGATTTTGAAAGAGCTAAGTTCTGGAACAGTCCTTCTGGCAGAACCTCACTTTGTAGTTGAACAACTTCAATTGGAAATTCAATTCAAGCTCAAACGTTTTCACTCACATACTCTAGAAATGATCAGCAAAGTTATCAGGTTATGACTAATTTAATGTCCTGTAATCCTACATTCGTTATATTTTGAACGAAATCAAACAGAGCAAGTAACACAGAGTTAACAAACCACAGACATGGGAAAAGTGGAGGTGAAGCACAGTTACAAAACCTTCTTGTCTAGAAAATAATCATTTATGGTAGAAACGAAATCTCCCCAAACTCTTTCAGACAACAGTGCTTATACAGTCAAACCATCTTCAGCTGATGTTTCAACCCCACCAGTGATAAAAGGTTATCATTCCCTTTGCTTGGATATGGAAGACATGGCGATTATCCCTACACCTTCAATTACTTGTCTAAATGTCATGACCCAATGATGCTGATACTTTGACCGCTTTCAGATCTGTGCTCCATGGTACTGACTGGTGGGAGATTAACCCGATAAACAGCAACCACTTAGAGCCAGTTTAAAACCGCTGTCAGATAACAGATTATGAGGATGAGTGAGCTGAACATGTCAGAAGTCCAGAAGAAAATATAGCCAGCTCCTATCCAGCTCTGTAAAAGATATGGAAGATGCTAGCAGTGCTCAAATTATTCTTTAAAAACAAACAAAAACATCAAACCTCTCAGCTCAAGTTCAAACTGTTGAGGATATAATGCACATTGGACATCAATTTGAAAAAGACCATGACCAGCAACTTGAATACAATGAGAGATTAGAGTTAGATGGAGTTAGTGTGTGTAATAGTGTTGGTGTTTTTTTATATTTCTTTCTTCAGTTAACCACGTTTGCCCCATCAATTTCAAATATCTCTTGGTCAAGAGTGACGGTAACAGGATTTAAACAGGACATAACATAAAGACACAACATAAAATCAGAGCTGCATAACATAGAAATGCTCAGGTGCAACATGCACACAGACAAACATGACTCAACTGATTTCAGCATGTTTTCAAACTAGGTTCAGGGATAGTAACCTTTGACGTTTAAGATCAGGCTCTAGGTTGTTCCATGGAGCAGAAGTAGAAAACCCAAAAGCTTTCTCTCACATTTCAGTTCAAACTTTAGGAACCACAAATTGCCATATACTCTCAGAAAGGAGACTGTATTTTCCACAAGTTTAACAGAGTAGATAAATAAGTAGGAATCATGCCAAGAATGGATTTGTGATTAAAGGCAAGCCAGTGACTATAGCAGTCAAAGCAAGTCAGTTCACTTTTAAATATAACAGGCAGTGATGAATAAGACATCCACAATGTGTAATGATTCTCACAGCCCCATAATACATGCAGTCCAACACATGAAGGCAGCAAGCAGAGGTATTCATGAACAACACATCACCATAATCAATAACAGGTAAAAAGGTAGACTCCACCAGTTTCCGTTTCACATAAAAAAAATATTTTGCAGGGGCTGGTGCAAAGCAATACATAACAAAATCATCAGCATCAATTAAACCAGAATTTAAAAGTGGAAACTCAATTTGGTGACCATTTCTGGTAAAACATTTCTCAGAAGCTGCCGATTTTACTACACTTGAAGTGATACAAACACAAGTAATGTTTTACCAGTATTAAACACAGGTTACAGTTGACAAAGCTGCTCTTGTACTCTGTCCAGTGCATACCGAAGATAAACAAAAGCCTTAGAAGGGGTTGGTGGAAAGCAATAAAGAACAATATCATCAGCATAAAAACGGAGAGTTGAGTCTGGATTAATATATAATGTAAATAGTGGGCCTAGAGCAGAATCTTGTGGTACCTTCTTGTGGACTTGAAATAATTCTGAGGTTGCACCCTCCAACTGGAATAGTCTAGGTTTTGTCTGTGAGATGGTCAGTAAACCACTCAACTGCATTTTAAATCAAGCCAGAAGCTATAAGATGTCCAGTTAGTGTGTTGTGTAATTATCAAATGCCTTAGAGAGGTCAATAAACAGAGAAAGACAGCACTGTTTATTGTCAAGGGCTTCAACTATATCATTCATGACTTTCATGGCAGCAGTAACAGTGCTATTGTTTTTGGGATTCAAACTCCTTTGCCAAAACATAGGCTAGCTCAGGAATAGGTCTGTAATTATTTATAAGAAGAGAGGAATAACAAATATCTTTCCAGTCTTGGGGATTTTATTTGTAGACAATGCAAGATTATAAATGTAACACAGAGGTTCAGTATTACTTTCTGATGCCCGTTTTAAAATGACAGGCTCTAAATTGTCTGTACCAGCTGGGTTTCAACAGTGACCTCTGTTGTGGTAAAAAGGGGTGAAGTTATAAAAAATGTTTTTAGTAGGAGATAACCTGGGTAGATTTATAGAGTTAAACAAAAAGCATGTTGACATGATTTAACATTTCATATTTGTCAGTTTCCCTGGGATCATAAATAAAGACAATGGGTGTAAGATTCAACAAATTATGGCAAGTTTATAACAAATGAATGGTTTTCCAGAACTTCTTAGGATCTTTAAGACTTTCTGTGGTCATGGACTTTTGCTTAGTTGTGACAGAAGCTTCACAAGAGTGGTCAGTCAACTACTAGGAGCAGATGGGCACTAATAACATGCCACCAACATAATATGATGCTTTCTAGATAGTTCTATATCAAAAGCAACATCTCTAGTTATTTACTTATTGAATCAGTAACCGTCAATGGAAATATCTTCATCACATCAGGTTTCAAATAAGACAACAATGTCAGCATATGTTGAGTATATCCAAATCTTTCTCATGTCCAATTTGCAGAGTAAACTCCTAATATTGATATAAATGATCCCAAGACCAGTTCTATATTTAAAATTTCCAGATGTAATAGCCCTTTTTCAAGAAACTCTGGCCAAACTGATAAAATTAAACCTTCTTTTGCCCTGGAGATGTAAAGCAAACCGCCCTTCTTGTTTACCTCCCTGCTATTACAAGTCACCTGTAAATTGTATTCATCCCTCCTGGCAATAGATACCCAAGTCCACTGAGAGGAGTCCAAAACAAAAAGGCAATGGGTCCATTTCAGTCACATCTAAAAAACATGTCAAACCAACATTCGAACAAGTGCAGGGAATTAAGAAAGCCAACTTCAGAGAATGACTGATATCTCCTCTCATCTCCAACAGCTCATTTGACCCATTCCTATTGATATATGGTGTAAAAAAGCCTTAGTTGGTATAGGAATTAGCTACATTCTCCATCATGAATATCTATGAGTGGAATTAAAAGGGTCAAAGACTGACCTCTAGCTATGGGCAGAAGGACCCTTGTATTTGGATAAAGGGATGGCAGCTTCTCCATTGGATGGGCTGTCCTTTCAGTGGATCTCTATCGCTGTACATGAGTTGGAAGCTCTCGCGTATGGTATGGTTCTGGGCCTCCACTTCGTCTCAAGTTAATTCTAAGTCCAAGTCCGGTACCCAACTTTGATAAAGCCTACGCTACAGTATATGTATACAGTATATACATTTCCGTAACAGTTCGTAATAATTTTATTATTGAAAGAAACTGCAAAGGAATGATTTTCAATTAGATGACTGATGAGAGAAGCAGTCTGGTATCCATGAGACTTTAAAACCTGCAACCCTGTCCTGCAGTACTAGTACGGCTGGACTGTTTTATAATTCAGGAAATACAGTAGTAAGAGCACAGGATATCAAGGCTGAAGGAGAGAATGGGGGGTAGGGAGGCATCAAGATCTTTGTATATTTATTCATGAAAGGGTTTAGTGATGTAACCAATAAGACATCTTTCCAGGCGATTCCTGTAATACTTTTTATCTAAGCTGTATACTGGAATGTGTTGATACAGACACTTTTGCTGGGTGGTCATTTTGCTAATACTGATTTGATCAGAATATGGGACCATATCTGCAAATCACAATTCATTTCATAGCCCATAATACATGCAATCCAACATATGAAGACAGCGAGCAGAGGTATTCATGTTCAACACATCACCATAACCAATAACAGGAAAAAAGATAGATTCGACCAGTTTCTCTTTCACAAAAACAGAAAAACAAACAAACAACAAAGAAATTAATTAAAACGCACATGTATTTAAAAGTGAAAACCAATGTAATTTGGCGACTATTTCGGTTAAAACATTTCTCAGACCCTGCTGATCTTTGCACTTGCAGTGGTATAAAACACAAGTGATGGATGCCAGTATTAAATACAGATTGCATTTAACAAAGCTGTTCTTGGACTCTGTTAGTTGCATATTTAAGATAAACAAAAGCCTTAGAAGGGTTGGTGCAAAGCAATAAATAACAGTATCATCAGCATAGAAAAGAAGAGTTGAGTCTGGATTAATATATAATTTAAATAGCAGTGGGCCCAGAACCAAACCTTGTGGGACCTCCTTGTGGACTTGGGTTATGGTTAGGGTTGCAATAACTCTGAGGTAGCACCCTCTAACTGAATAGCCTAGGTTCTGTCTGTGAGATAGTAAACCACCCAACTGCATTTTCAGAAAAGGCAGATGCTATGACAGTTAGCGTGTTGTGGTCAAACCTTATCAAAAGCCATAGAAAGGTCAATAAAGAGAGACAGCACTGTTTGTTGTCAAGGCTCCAACTATATCATTTATCAGTAAAGCTATCTACCAAGAATGGAGTTAACAGTCAATTTTTTTTGTCATAGATTGAACATTTGCCAAAACATAGAGCTTAGAAACATGTCTGTCCTTATTTAAAATTTTTTTTTTTTAAATCCTTCCAGTCCTTGGGGACTTTATTTGTAGACAATGTAAGATTAAAAATGTGACACAGAGGTTCAGCATTAATTTGATGCCAGTTTTAAAATGACAAGCTCTAAATTGTCTGGACCACCTGGGTTTCTCGGATTACGGTCGTTTAGAGCTCTAGTGACCTCTGTTGTGATAAACAGGGTGAAGTTAGTATCTCTGGTAGATAACCTGGGGATATTTACAGAGTTAAACTAAAAGCAAGAGGAAATAAAATTTTTGTTAACATGATTTAACAATTCAGATTTGTCAGATACCCGGAAACCCTCTTGTAGACTTGGGATAGATAGATAGATAGATAGATAGATAGATAGATAGATAGATAGATAGAGAGATAGATAGATAGATAGATAGATAGATAGATAGATACTTTATTGATCCAGAGGGTTAGGGTTAAGGTTGCAATAACTCCGAGGTAGTGCCCTCTAACTGAATAGCCTGGGTTCTGTGTAAGATAGTTAGTAAACCACTCAACTGCATTTTCAGGAAAGCCAAATGCTATAAAATGTCCAGTTAGCATGTTGTGGTCAAACCTTATCAAATGCCTTAGAGAGGTTGTTAGAAAGAGAGACAGCCCACTTTATTGTCAAGGGCTTCAACTATATAATTTATGATGTTCATGGCAGCAGTAACAGTGCTATTGTTTTTGTGGAAATCTATTGACCTCTGTTGTGGTTTAGCTGACATATTGGACATGTGCTTTTTTATATTTATTTAGTCCTTAGTTAACCAAATTGTCTCGGGTATAATGTGCACACAGACAAACAAGATTCAACCTATTTTAGCATATTTTTAAACTTGTTCAGGGATACTAAGTTTTGAAGGTTGTTCCATGCAGCAGAGCAGAAAATCTAAAAGCTGTCTTTCACCATTCATTTCACAGCCCCATAATACATGCTATCCAATATAAGCACAACACATCACCATACTCAGTAACAGGTAAAAGGACAGACTCCACAAGTTTCTGTTTCACATAAAAGAAATTAACTAAACTCCCAGGTATTTAAAAGTGGAAACCAACTTAATTTGGTGACTATTTCAAGGAAAACAATTGTAAGACCTTTCTGCACTCGCAGTGGTAAACAACAACTAACAAACATAAAAACACAAGTATTATTTTACCCGTATTAAATACAGGTTGCAGTTGACAAAGCTGCTCTTGAACTCTGTTGAATGCATACTGAAGATAAGCAAAAGCCTTAGTAGGGGTTGGTACAAAGCAATAAAAAGCAGTATCATCAGCATAGAAATGGAGAGTTGAGTCTGAATTAATATATAATGCAAATAGCAGTGGGCCCAGAACCAAGCCTTGTGGGGTTAGGGTTGCAATAACTACGAAGTTGCACCCTCCAACTGAATAGCCTGGGTTCTGTCTGTGAGATAGTAAACCACCCAACTGCATTTTCAAAACAAATCCAAAAGCTGTAATATATTCAATTAGTGAGTTGTGGTCAACCGCACCAAAGGCCTTAGAGAGTTCAATAAAAATTGTCAAGGGCTTCAACTATATAATTTATGGCGTCCATGGTGGCAGTAACAGTGCTATTGTTTTTTGCGGAAATCTGACTGTAATGCCGAGTCTGGAGTTAGCAGTCAGGTATTCTTTTTTTCACGCACCAGGGACTGAAGCTCATCTGCCAGAAATGTGACATCTGGGTTACCCTGGGATCATAAAGACAATGGATGCAAGATTCATCAAATTATGGCAAGCTGACAATGACTGAATGTTTTTTTCCAGAACTTCTTAGGATCTTTAAGACTTTCTGTGGTCATGGACAGATAAAATACTAGTTTTGCTTAGTTGTGACAGAAGCTTCACAAGAGTGGTCAGTGAACTACTAGCAGATGGGCACCAATAACCTCCCACCAACATAATATGATAATTTCTAGATATTTCTATATCAAAAGCAACATCTGTAATTATATCCAGATATTTATCACATCCAATTTGCAGAATAAACTCCTTACATTAATATGAATTACCCAGTTCTAGATTTAAAATCTTCAGAGAATGAATATGAGTCGATTGATATCTCCTCTGGTCTCCAACAGCTCATTTGACCCATTTTTATTGGTACATGGTGTAAAAAAGACTTTGTTGGAAAACTGTCAGTTCCTTTTCCATACCAGTTCTTAATCATTGTATTATCAAAAGAAGCTGAAAAGGAATGATTTTCAATTAGATGACCGAAGAAAGAACCAGTTTGCTATCCATGAGAATTGCAACCATACACTACATTACTAGTACGCCTGGACTGTCTTATAATTCAGGAGATACAGTAGTAATAGTAGTAGTGGAGAATAGCAAGGCTGAAGGAGATCAGTCAGAATATGGGACCATATCTGCAAATCACAATACATGTTATTCAGCATATAAAGACAGCAAGCAGGCATCATTTTAACCATAAAAACAGTTAATAGGTAGACTCCACCACACATTTTTCTTCCACATAAAAAATAAATTTAATTAAAACCTGCAGGTATTTAAAAGTGGAAACCAACTTAATTTGTCGACCATTTTGGGGAAAACATTTCTTAGACCCTGCTGAACTTGCAGTGGTAAAAAAAAACACTAGTATTACTTTGTATTAGATACAGGTTACAGTTGACAAAGCTGCTCTTGAACTCTGTTGACTGCATACTGAAGATAAGCAAAAGCCTTAGTAGGGGTTGGTGCAAAGCAATAAACAGCAGTATCGTCAACATAGAAATGCAGAATTGGGTCTGGATTAATATACAGTACAATGTAAATAACAGTGGACCTAGAACCAAACTTTGTGGGATCTCCTTGTGGACTAGGGCTAGGCTTGCAGTAACTCTGAGGTAGCACCATCTAACTGAATACCCTGTGTTCTGTCAGTGAGATAGTAAACCACCTGTGGTCATGGACAAATACATTTCCTTAGTTGGTACAGAAGCTTCATAAGAGTGGTCAGTGACCTACTAGGAGCAGATGGGTGGCAATAGCATGTCATCAACATGATCATGACTTCTAGATATTTCTATATACATAGTATCTAGATACATCAAGAGCAACATCTCTAGTTCCTTATCAGGCCAAGTTTCAGATAAGACAGCAATATCAGCATGTGTGGGGTATATCCAGATCTTTATCATGTCCAATTTGCAGAGTAAACTCCTTATATTAATATGAATTATCCCAAGACCAGTTATCGATTTAAAATCTTCAGGCGTAATATAATGTTAACCCCTTTCCAAGAAACTCTGGCCAAACTGATAAAATCAAACCTTCTGCTTCGTCTTGGAGATGTAAAGGAAACTCCCCTCCTTGTTGACTACTACAAGTCACCTGTAAATTGTATTCTTCCCTCCTGGCAATAGATACCCAAGTCCACTGAGAGGACAAGAAGATAATGGGTCAATTTCAGTCACATCTAAAAACAAATCAAACTAACATTCAAACAAGTGCAGGGAGAAAGACAACTTCAAAGAATGAATATGAGTCGACTGATATTTCCTCTTTTCACCAACAGCTCCTTTGACCCATTTCTATTGGTACACGGTGTAAAAAAAACCTTAGCTAGTATAGGAGTAAGTTACACCCTCAATCATGAGTATCGTATTTGGCTAAAGGGATGACAGCTTCTCCCATTGGATGGGATGTTCTTTCAGTGGATCTCTACCTGTAGCTGTACACAGGTTAGAAGCTCTAATCTATAGTATTGTTCTGGGCCTCCATTTCATCTAAAGTCAATTCTAAATCCAAGTTTGGTGCCCAACTTTGACAAAGTCTACACTACAGTATATACATGGGAAATAAAGCTGATTTACATTTCCATTGTTTTGTTCAAATGATGAAAATTATTTCTCATTGCATAAGTTCATAGAAATCTGTGAGTTCCTTTTCCAGATCTGTTCTTTATCATTGTATTTTCATTGTATTTTCTCCTCAGTTAGATAACTGAGGAGAGAACCAGTCTGGTATCCATGAGACTTTAAAACCTGCAACCATATCCTACAGTACTAGAACGTCTGGACTGTCTTCATAATTCAGGAGATACAGTATTAAGAGCACAGAATAGCAAGGCTGAAGGAAAGAATACGAGGGTTCATCAGTGACTTTGTGTATTTATTCATGAAGGAGTTTTGTGATGTAACCAGTAGGACATCTTTCCATCACCTTTATTCCAGGCGAATTCTGTAAATTTATCTAAGCTGTAAAATAAAACTTTCTTCATCTACTATACTGAAATGCATTAAATACAGACACTTTAACTAGGTGGTTATTGCGATAATATTGATTCGGTCAGAATACGGGACCATATCATCACGCTGATAGCCCCATAATACATGCTATCCAATATATGAAGACAGCAACCATAGGCAAAAGGTTAGACTGCACCAGTTTTTGTTTCACATAAAAAAAAAAATAATAATAATAATTGAATTAAAACCCTCAGGTATTTAAAAGTGGAAACCAACTTAATTTGGCAACCAGGTAAAACATTTCTCAGACCCTGGTGATCTTTCTGCACTCACAGTGGTAAAAAGTATTGTTTTACCAGTATTAAATATAGGTTGCTGTTGACAAAAGCTGTTTTTGGACTCCGTCAATTGCATACTGAAGATAAGCAAAAGCCTTAGTAGGGGTTTTGCAAAGCAATAAATAACAAAAAACAACAATACATCATAGAAACGGAGAATTGAGTCTGGTTTAATATATAATTTAAATAGCAGTGGGCCTAGAACCAAACCTTGTGGGACCTCCTTGTAGACTTGGGTTAGGATTAAGGTTACTGAATAGCTGAAAATCCTGGGTTCTGTCTGTGAGATTGTTGGTAAACCACGCATCTGCATTTTCAGAAAAAACAGAAGCTATGAGATGTCCAGTTAACATGGTCAAATCTTATCAAAGGCCTTTGATAAAGAGAGATCAAAAACAAAAAAGACAGAGACAGCACCATTTGCTGTCAAGAGCTTCAACTATCGCCCTGTAACTTACATCAGAAGCCAAATATTTTGTTTTTCTCCATTTCTCCTTACATTCATAATATTCAGTTTAGTAATTTAGCAGTCCTTGATCAAGAGGTTCAGCTCAGTTTGCATCTGTTTAATTTGTTCATGGTTGGAAAAGGCCACTGATGAGGCTAGACCATTAAATATTTTCAGGAAGAAGATGTATGGTGTATTATTTTGCAGCTTCACAGTTGTTCTGAGTCTTTGTGTTCATTCTCCGTCTATTTTCCACTGGTTTCTTTCTTTGTCTGTTTCTTTCTGATGGTCTTGAACCTCTTTGTAGTTGTTTGCATCTTTCTCAGGTTGTGTCTCTTTTGCAGCCATTTTGTGTCTTTGCTGTTGTTTTAAGTTACTGCATGTTTCCATTTGTCCAGTTTGTGTTACTGTTTGCTACATTTCTATCCTTCTGTTGTTGTGGTTGTTATCTCTCATGTCTTTGTGTTCAATCTTGCATCTTTTTCCACAGGCGTGTGATTTTGTATCTCTTTGTATTTGTCTCATCTTTGTTCATCTGTCATCTTTTCCTCTCTCGTCAGTTTGTCTCTTTCTGTTCTTGTTAACATTTTGTGGATCCATGTGATTGTTTTGAAAAATCATCTCTTTATGATTCTTTTGTTCGTTCCTGGCAAGCATTTTGAATCTTTCCCATTGTCATGTCTCCTTGTAGTTGTTTACATCTTTTTTCTAGCTGATTTAATTTCTCTGCAGTCAATTTGTCATTTTGTCTCGATTTCTGCATCTTTCAATTTCAATTTGGGTTTCTGATCATTGAACCTATTTTGAATCAACTGCAAATCATTCATCTCTTTGTTTTCTCTCATCTGAACTGATATGATTCACTGTTAAATCAAAGTAGCCACTCAGCTGTTAAACTGAGAACTGATTCATAATAAAATCCCATTTTAAGTCACGATTTAGCACGTGTTATACAGTAGAGCCATCAGATGCTTCTGAATAAAATCGTATTGATTTAGTGATTCTCAGGGTTTCTGAGCTGTTCTAATCAATGGACCTGAGTGATTTGAAATCCCATGAATCAAGCCAATGAATAAATGAAACAAAATCATGAAGTGCTGATAAAATGTATTCACCCACTGTTTAATGGTTTTAAAAATGGGATCATGGGCAATGTGCTTTAGCATTTAAGACACAAATAATCATATCTTATGAAAAATACATTTTCAGAATCATTCAGAATATTGATAGTTGTCATTTGTGTGTTCTCCATCAGGTACTTTCAAATAATGAGCTCTGATGGTTTGAAGCTGATGTTTGTAGTTGTTTGCATCTTTTTCAGGTTGAGCTGTGTCTCTTTGCAGGGATCTTGTGTCTTTGCTGTTGTTTTTTAAGTTATTTCATGTTTGCATTCATCCAGTTTGTATTACTGCATATGTTACATTTCTATCCTTCTGTTGTTGTTATCTCTCATCTCTTAATGTTCATTCTTGCATCTTTTCTCCACAGGTTTGTAGTTTTGTATCTCTTTGTAGTTGTCACGTCTTTGTTCTTCTTTCATCTTTCTCTCGTCAGTTCTTGTTGTTTGCATTTTGTCATCATGTCATTTTGTGGATCCATCTGATTGTTTTGAAGGATCATCTTTTTGTGGTTCTTTCATTCCTCTTTGCAGACATTTTGAATCTTTCCCATTGTTTTGCTCCATGTTATATCTCCTTGTAATTGTTTGCATCTTCTTTCTAGCCAATTCAATTTCTCTGCAGTCATTTTGACATCAATTTGGGTGGGTTTCTGATCATTGGGCTGATTTTGAATCAGTTGCAAATCATTCATCTCTTTGTTTTCTCTCATATGAACTGATATGATTCACTGTTAAATCAAAGTAGCCACTCAGCTGTTAAACTGAGGACTGATTCATAATAAAATCCTATTTTAAGTCACGATTTAGCACGTGTTATACAGTAGAGCCATCAGATGCTTTTGAATAAAATCATATTGAGTTTCCATTGGGTTTCTGAGGGGTTCTAATCAATGGACCTGAGTGATTTGAAATCCCATGAATCAAGCCAATGAATAAATAAAATAAAAACATGAAGTGCTGATAAAATGTATTCACCCACTGTTTATTTTCAGAATCATCATTAATATTGAATATTTAATAGTTGTCATTTATATGTTCTCCATCAGGTATTGTTAAATAATGAGCTCTGATGGTTTGAAGCTGATCTTTGCTGCAGCCTTCAGGTTATTAAACAGTGTTTGATTTTATTGATTTGTCCTGTTTTTGTTATTCTTACAAAACTAAATAATTTATCTCTCAAGGAACAGTTACACCTCTAAATGAATCCGAATAACATTTTTAATTCAATAGGGTCTTTATACCCTCAAAGCAGCAGATTTAAGACATATAATGCATTCATGTCATATTTTTAATTGTAAATTTGCTTGAAATTGATCTAGAACAATATTAGTCGTGGCACTTCCTCCATCTGTGGTCTCGTCTCGGAGGATGCTGAGTCTAAATCTAATTTTAGGACCTTCATTTAACCAACCGCTTCAAATTTTCTCGTGTTTCAAACTAACAAATCAAACAAACAAACAAAAAACTCAGAGACAGGACAAAAAACCTGTGAGGCTGCAGACAGAACTTGTGTTTCATCGCCACCTGGTAAAATAAAACTATAAAATGAATGAGTCTGTACTGTATATTCACTAAAGAAGATCCCGCAGAGATCAAACATTTACAGACAGAATCATTAATGACTCCATATTCCCGATTTGGGTCTGAGATCAGAGTTGCAAAAAAACAAACATTTGTCCGCACTACAGTTTCATGGTACCAGCCTCTGTCTACACCCTACCTTCACCATCACTGGACTGGATTTATGAGACGACAGATCAGCTTCCACCATCTCCCCATTGATGCACAAATATGTGATACGATACACATTTCATGTCATTACATCTCATGTCAAAACCATGATACAGCAAACAGAAACCCATCAGTCATTAGTTGATAAAGGTTGATAGCAATATCAGCTCTCATCTGATTGTCACGGACATTAAAGACAGAAAGCAGATACAGAATTATAACCAGATAAGTGTTTGTTTCACACTTTTATATTTTACAAGAAGCAAAAGGTGCAAGAGTCAACCTTATTTAAGTGTTTTCTAAAGTTCCTTTTTAAAGAGACAAGATTGTTGCTGTTTACTTCATGGACTGAACAATACGAAGATAGGATGTCAGAAACGACGCAGGGTTGTGTTTCTTTGAGTTGAATGGGGTGGATCTTGGAACAACAGTTGTTTTAAAGTAAAAATTTTCATCAGTGAAGGTCAAATATTGACTCTAAAAAAAATAATGCAAACCATTGTAGTGTTTTACTGAATATCAGGATATCTGAGCAGTTCCACTCAATGGAGCTGTGTGATTTTAAATCATAAGTCCATGAATAAATGGAACAAAAATATGGAGTACTGATAAAACAGTAGCAGAGAACCACATGGTCTGTTATTGCTTTTAAATTTTGGATTATGAGCCATATGCTTTAGCTTTTAACTGTTGAAGTGAAAACCTGACAACAAAATAGTGCAGATTAATTAAAAGACCGTTTAGATACTTTTAAAGCAAAGGACCTAATTCAACAAAGGACCAGTCGGTTGGTGCTAGTAATCTGCCCACCTGAGTGCAGGCACAAATGATTGCATCCTATGAAAATCAGAAAATCCTAGTTGTCTTTTGTGTGTTCTAGTTGACAAATGGAGAAAAATTAATCTGAAGCTTCTAATAAGAGCTGGAGGCACGAATAATGTCAACTATTGTCTTGAATATTGTCTTGCATGTGAGTATAATGGCAATGTGGTCATTAGTCAGTTTCAGAGAGAATCAAAATGAAAAGTCTGTTTTACTTTACATGAAGTATTTGTATTTTTTCCTAGTCTCTAACAGAAAATATTTAATTCTTTCAGTTAGAAACAGCAGTTAGTGTAAAAAATAAATAATAAATTGCACATCTTTAACTCTTCAATGTCCTCACTAAGAAAAAAAAGCAAAGCAATGGGCAGCAAAAAACAGCTCAAAATGAAAACAAAACAAAAAAAAGCCTCTAACGGTTGAGAAGTCTCATTATTATAATGGTTTGCATTTTTAAGCGTTTTTGAGTACACTTAGAAACACCAAAAGCATTTAGTAACAGCCAAAGGAAAGGACAGCTCTTCAAAGAAAAGACTTGTCCATGTGTGCAGACGCAGCAACACAAAGACCAGATTTCATCATTACACTGTTGATAGATCACTAAACTGATATATATTTTTTTTTTAATCAGTAAATGACTCATCAGCCGTCATATTCCTGTCTTTAGGTGTGGTCTGGACTAGATGCAGTAGCAGAGAACCACATTGTCTGTTGGCCACGACACGTTGAGTCAGTGTCTGAGTCAGAGTGTTAAGAAGCACTGGGTGGGGTCTTTACGGGATCACGTATGTGGACAAAAGAAAGCACAGTAGAATGTTTTTTCTATTTTTTTCCCCCACCTATTATTTTTAAAACAGAAAGTGATAGTAAAATGAAGATATCAGATATAGACGTATACATTTTCTTCTAGATACAGTACTTTGAAAACATACTGGAAAAGGGAAAAAAACATATTGATGTACATATTTTTCTTAGATAATGGAATACCACCAAGTGTGTTATTTTAATAAATTGTTAATTGACTATCCTAGATCACCACCCTTAGTGTTTATGGACATTTAAACCATTTGGTTGTGCACATTTTAAGACAGTAAACAAAGAAATCCTACCTGCTCCGTCGCATATTAATAGTGAAGGATCAGAAATACTTTCTTTCGTAGCAAATACTCAATTTTAATTATATTAGTTTTTTTTTTTTTTTTTTTTTTTTTCCTAAAAAGGGACCAATGAGCAGTTTGGTTGTTTATCGGTCCTTTACCATCTGTAGGTATAATATGCTGACAAAAACAGGCGTACCTCTGAAAATCTCACCAAAAACCATCCTCATGTCTGCAGTGATTTGTCTTTTCTTTCACCTGCGTATCAGCCAGGTTGAGTTAGGTTCAATATATTCAAAGTAATGCCTACTTTTTATATTTTAGTTTTATAAATCCAGCTGTGTTCAAGTTGGGTTTACATTTAGTTTGATTTGATGCGGTTTAGTTTTCATGTTTTAAGTTTTTCATGTTTTTTTTTGAGACCTCCTTGTAAATTAAAATATATACTGAAGAGTCACAGACAGGTTCATGTCTGCATCAGACGTATCTTTCTTTTCTTTAAATAATCTGAAACTCGTCCGTGTCTCTGAGTCCGACCTGCTTGTCATCACTTTAACTTCTCGGATCAACAACTCTGCAATAAACAGAACAACAAATAAGAAACTCCTCAAACAGCGAGCAGCAGTCTGTCAGGAAATAAAGAGTGTACTCACAGTTATATGATGAAGAGGAGGGATGGTGATCTCTTTCTTTTCTTCTTCATGGTCTTCTTCTTCTTATTCGGAACCTCTCCAACTGAATCTCTCCTCCTCATCTCCTTCTTTTATAGCTCTCTGGTTTCTTCGAGACGTTTCTCACAGGCACTGCAGTAAAGTGAAAATCAATGGTAGACCTTAGATCCGGTGGTGCATTTCAAAATAAAACACTTCCCTGACCCATGTAACTCTCAAACAACCACAAGGAAACAGTGCTTGTTTTATTTTGAAGACCAATTCGTGCCCGTTTCCGGTTATGCTCCAGATATCCTTGACAACTTAATACATTTCGTTGAGCTCAACCGACCAATCAGAGCAGAGGGCGAACATTTAGTTCACAGAAAGCTCTAGAAACAACTGGATGAAAATAAAGATAGAAACTGATCTAGTTTCATATTTATAATCAGGATTATGTGTCTTTATGATAAGAATCCAGTCTGAGACTCAGATTTAAACAGCAGGAACTTGGAAATGAATTTAAAACACGGTCATATTTCATATTTTATAGATAGTTTACATATATCTCTACTTCCTATATAACTCTGCATTAGACATATATTTATATATACCTACAGTATGTCTCATGCTTATTCCATTCCTTGTATATGTTGTATATATATATATATATTGTACATATTTATATACATGTTACATTTACCTTTTATTATAACAGTATCTATCTATCTGTCTGTCTGTCCCTCTATCTGTCTGTATGTCCGTCTACCTGTATGTCTGCCTGTCTGTCTGTCTCTCTGTCTGTCTGTCTGTCTGTCTGTCTGTATTTCTGTCTGTCCATCTATCTGCCTGTCTGTCTGTGTGTCCGTCTATCTGTATGTCTGTCTGTCTATGTGCCTGCCTGCCTGCCTGCCTGCCTGCCTGCCTGTCTGTCTGTCTGTCTGTCTGTCTGTCTGTCTGTCTGTCTGTCTGCCTGTCTGTCTGTCTGTCTGTCCGTCTGTCCGTCTGCCTGTCTGTCTGTCTGTCTGTCTGTCTGTCTGTCTGTCTGTCCGTCTATTGACTGTCTGTCTGTCTGTCTGACTGTCCGATTGACTGTCTGTCTGTCTGTCTGTCTGTCTGTTTGACTGTCTATCTGCCTGTCTGTCTGTCTGTCTGTCTATGTGCCTGCCTGCCTGTCTGTCTGTCTGTCTGTCTGTCTGTCTGTCTGTCTGTCTGTCTATGTGTCTGACTGTCTGTCGGTCTGTCGGTCTGTCGGTCTGTCGGTCTGTCTGTCTGTCGGTCTATCTGCCTGTCTGTCTGTCTGTCTGTCTGTCTGTGTTAAATCTAGGGTTTTGTCTCGTTATAGTTTTGTTTATGGCTGTTCGACACCACATTGTTAGTTTATTTTGCATCTTTTATTGCTCATTTTTCACATCACATCACATTTCACACTTTTGTGGTTGCTCTGCTTCAGTGTGAAGTCACTGATTCACGTTGTAGTCGTTGTTGTGTGTCTCTTTAAAATGCTGTGTTGATGTTTCACATGTGCTTGTTGTTCTTCTGTACCTCTACGGTCGTTTGTCTCCTTGTGATCACTGAGTCTTCTTGGAGTGCTATGAGTCTCCTTCTCATTTTGTGTCTTTGTTGTCATTTATTTGACTTTGCAGCAGGAAAGTTCACTCCATACAGAAAAGACTGATGGAGGCAAACTAACATAACTTGATTCCTGTTTGACTTGATTCACAATCACTCGTTCTTAATCAGCAGAGACAATTTAGTCTATTTTAAAACTCTTGGTGTGGTGGTGTATTACACATCTGCGCTTTACTGCCCTCCAGTGGTCATAGAAGCGACTACACCCCATTTACTGTTTGTCACATCTCATGTATTACTAATAATACAAATGTTCATATCATATACTGGAAATGCAAAAGATAAATATATTGACACAACCAGGACAAAATGAACCAAAAACCATACAAATTCCAGATTAATCTTTATTGCAATGTCCAGCAAAGCAAAGATAAACTGTATATTTACAGTCTGGTGATCTGTACAACTTGTAAACAACACATAATCTTTATTAGCGACAACAATATAAATAATACAGCTAGGTCATTTTGTTAGAACAGTGTTTTAAACCACATATGTCATGATGAGGCAGAGATAAATCTTATCACATGTAGAGTGAAAACCATCACAACTGAATGTTAAACAGTCCCACTGATCACAAAGTCCATATTTGCACCACTTCAGTCGACCTCCTCAATAGTTGGCCCCTGGGAGCCGCCTCGTGCCTGCTCTCCACAGCTTCCCCCAGGCATCCCTCCACAGCTTCCTGCAGGCATCCCTCCCTGGTACAACTTGCTGATGATGGGGTTGCACACTTTCTCCAGCTCTTTCTGCTTGTGTTCATACTCCTCTTTATCAGCCAGCTGGTTGTTCTCCAGCCAGGTGATGGTCTCGTCACACTTCTCAATCAGCTTCTTCTTGTCCTCTTCATTGATTTTACCCTTCAAGTTCTCATCCTGCACACTGCTTTTCATGTTGAAGGCGTAGGACTCCAGGGAGTTCTTGGCAGCGATTTTGTCTCTCTGAAGGTCGTCATCAGCTTTGTATTTTTCTGCGTCCTGCACCATCCTCTCAATTTCTTCTTTGCTCAGTCGGCCCTTGTCGTTGGTGATTGTGATCTTGTTCTCTTTGCCGGTGCTTTTGTCCACCGCAGACACGTTCAGAATGCCGTTGGCGTCAATGTCAAAGGTGACCTCGATCTGCGGGACCCCTCGTGGGGCAGGTGGGATTCCTGTCAGCTCAAACTTGCCCAGCAGGTTGTTGTCCTTGGTCATGGCTCTCTCCCCTTCAAAGACCTGGATCAGGACCCCAGGCTGGTTGTCAGAGTAGGTGGTGAAGGTCTGGGTTTGTTTAGTGGGGATGGTTGTGTTGCGTTTGATCAAGGACGTCATGACTCCTCCGGCCGTCTCGATACCCAGGGACAGAGGCGCCACGTCCAGCAGCAGCAGGTCCTGAACGTTGCCCGAGGTGTCACCTGTGAGGATGGCAGCCTGGACGGCTGCACCATAAGCCACCGCCTCATCTGGGTTGATGCTCTTGTTCAGCTCCCGGCCGTTGAAGAAGTCCTGCAGGAGTTTCTGGATTCTGGGGATTCGGGTGGAGCCTCCCACCAGCACGATGTCGTGGATCTGGCCCTTGTCCAATTTGGCGTCCCTCAAGGCTTTCTCCACCGGCTCCAGTGTTCCCCTGAACAGTTCGGAGCACAGCTCCTCAAAGCGAGCCCTGGTGATGGAGGTGTAGAAGTCGGTGCCCTCAAACAGAGAGTCGATCTCAATGCTGGCCTGGGAGCTGGAGGACAGGGTCCTCTTGGCCCTCTCACAAGCTGTGCGCAGCCTCCTCAAGGCTCTCTTGTTCTGGCTGATGTCCTTCTTGTGTTTCCTCTTGAACTCCTCCACAAAGTGGTTGACCATGCGGTTGTCAAAGTCCTCTCCACCCAGGTGAGTGTCTCCGGCTGTGGCCTTCACCTCAAAGATGCCGTCTTCAATGGTCAGGATGGACACATCGAAGGTGCCTCCGCCCAGGTCAAAGATCAGGACGTTTCGTTCCGCTGTCTTCCCTTTGTCCAGACCGTAAGCAATGGCGGCCGCCGTGGGCTCGTTGATGATCCTCAGGACGTTGAGTCCTGCAATGACACCTGCGTCTTTAGTGGCCTGTCGCTGGGAGTCGTTGAAGTACGCGGGGACTGTGATGACTGCGTTGGACACCTTCTGGCCCAGGTAGGCCTCAGCGATCTCCTTCATCTTCACCAGGACCATGGAGGAAATCTCCTCAGGGTTGAAGCATTTGTTCTCTCCCTTGTACTCAACCTGAATTTTGGGCTTCCCTCCATCTGAAACCACCTTGAAGGGCCAGTGCTTCATGTCAGCCTGCACCACTGAATCATCAAACTTTCTTCCAATCAGTCTCTTGGCATCAAACACAGTGTTGCTGGGGTTCAGGGCCACCTGGTTCTTGGCTGCATCTCCAATGAGCCTCTCAGTGTCAGTGAAGGCCACATAGCTGGGGGTGGTCCTGTTGCCTTGGTCGTTGGCGATGATTTCTACTTTTCCGTGCTGGAAAACCCCCACACAGGAGTAGGTGGTGCCCAGGTCGATGCCGATGGCTACGCCCTTAGCTGCAGACATTTTCACTGTATACGATTGCCTGAGAAACAGTTAAACTACACGTTAGAATCTAAACATAAGTACATTGTTCATTCATTATTAAGCACTTCATTCATGCTGCTGGTTATTTAGTTCTGTATTACTAAGCCAAACCATTCTTCTCATATGATGAAAAGGTTTGAAACAAAGCTCATTCAAACTTCTTCCTCTTTTTTTCCTCAACTACTTTCAAAATAAAATCCATCCATTAAAGTTTGAGTCTTTCAGAGTAAGGGTTCTACTTACAGTTGTGTGTTTGTATTGTGCCGTGAAGAGAATTAATCTCTTCCTTCTTCTTCTCGGGATCTTCTGCTGCGCTCTGATCTGTTTCTGTCTCTGCTCTCAGACCAGTCGCTTTATATCTGAGGAGAGGACTGTCTGGTTGCTTCTGGAAGATTCACGAGTAACAGGTTAGTCAAGTTAGAGTCAACATCAGTTACTACTTCTGGTTACTTATTTCAAAATAAAAACCCTGTCTCATTACTACACTGTGGGAGACCAACAGTGAAGGTTGTTGAGTTTTATTTTTAACGGAATCTCTTCCTTGTTCCGGTATTCTTCTGGTCAACATTGTTCATTTGACCCACGTTTCTCGAAATTCTGGCCAATCAGAGCAGCGAGCGCAGCTTTTGTTTCCGGTAGTTTCCAGAATAAAATGAATCGTCTCGGCTAAATCAGAACTTTCGAGAGAGAAAGTGGTGAAAGATACAGAAAACTTCGGATCTCTGACTGAATGAGTACCACAGGGTCATCGTATTGAGTATGTACCGATTCCAGTATTCAACTGAATTACAATAGAAAGAAAAAAAATCTCTTATTAGGGAATATTTATTTGAATGATGAATGAAAAAACAACAACATAATTATTGCAAAATGTGAAACACATAATATATTAGACTGTGCACATCAATGGGCAAATAGAGAACATTTAGATCACTTATAATGTAAATTTAAAGTATTTTGACTCATACACACATCCAACCCCACAGTCGCTCTCCTCTGATCCCAATATGCCAGTCTGCACCTGACCATCCCCACAGATGCTTCTGTTGTGAGAACTTTCTGAAGCGATGTTGCTGTTTAATAGATAAAATTCAAATATAGACGTTTATTAAAAATCTTGTAATCATAATACACGTAGAAGCAGGACTCTTTACACAATGAGGTCATGTGGTTATTATGTTGTCATATGTTGATCTTCATATCTGTGATATTCAAGATTCAAGATTTTTATTGTCATTGTATTTCTACAACGACATTTTGGTGGCACTTAAAAAAAACGGAAGACAAAACAGAACAAGACGAGACATGTTTCACTCTACAACAATACGATTTTAGGTCATTATTTGTTACTCTTATTCTGTAATTAATATCTTTAAATGCAACATGTTAAACCGTTTTTATTGTTTTTATACCTCAGTCTGTTTTTTTTGCGCTTGTGACTTTCCATCAATAACATTTGATAATATCTGATCATATTTATCGGTGCTGCAGTTCCATGTTGTATTCGTCATAAATGTGATGTAAACAAACCAGTGTAGACATAAAGGGCACAGAAAACAGCACGGAAATAAAAACTTCAACACTTTTTACTTTTCGCAAAGAGAAAGTTCCCGATCTGAGAGGAAAGATCTGAGGAGAAAGAGTGACATCTGCTGGTGACTCTGATAAGTGCTGCTCCCTTTGTGTCAAGGTACAATTACTTTCAACAGAAGTGTTTCCGACTCTGCTGCCTTTCTAACTTTAATTGGGAGTTCCTGGATGTTAAAGAGTCCTGACAAAGGAAAGACAGATTCATAACAACACTGAATAAAAGTGATGGTACGGATTTTTGCTGTTATATTCACAAAATAAGACAGAAAAGCACGCATTAGACGTTTTATTTTGAAACAACAAACCGGACGTAGTATCTGGTGTTGACTTCAACTTGTTGGCCGTGAATCTTCCAGAAGCAGCCAGACAGTCCTCTCCTCGGATATAAAGCGACTGGTCTGAGAGCAAAGACAGAAACAGATCAGAGCGCAGCAGAAGATCACGAGAAGAAGGAGAAGACGGAAATTAATTCTCTACGCAGCACAGACCAGTCAACACACAACTGTAAGTATATCCTTCACCTCTGATGGAACAAGTAGCTTACTCTGAAAGGCTCAAACTTTAATTTATAGAAATACTTTGATGTATTTTAATTTGAAAGAAGTTGCAGAAAAAGTTTGCATGAGCTTTGTTTTAAGCTATTTTCATCATATGAGAAGAACAGTTTGACTTAAACTGAACCATACTGAACTAAATAATCACCAACATAAATTAAGTGCTTAATAATGAATGAATAATGTGCTGATGTTTAGTTTCTAACGTGTAGTTTAACTGTTTCTCAGGCAATCGTATACAGTGAAAATGTCTACAGCTAAAGGCGTAGCCATCGGCATTGACCTGGGCACCACCTACTCCTGTGTGGGGGTTTTCCAGCACGGAAAAGTAGAAATCATCGCCAACGACCAAGGCAACAGGACCACCCCCAGCTATGTGGCCTTCACTGACACTGAGAGGCTCATTGGAGATGCAGCCAAGAACCAGGTGGCCCTGAACCCCAGCAACACTGTGTTTGACGCTAAGAGACTGATTGGAAGAAAGTTTGATGATTCAGTGGTGCAGGCTGACATGAAGCACTGGCCCTTCAAGGTGGTTTCAGATGGAGGGAAGCCCAAAATTCAGGTGGAGTACAAGGGAGAGAACAAAGCCTTCAACCCTGAGGAGATTTCCTCCATGGTCCTGGTGAAGATGAAGGAGATCGCTGAGGCCTACCTCGGCCAGAGTGTGTCCAACGCAGTCATCACAGTCCCAGCGTACTTCAACGACTCCCAGCGTCAGGCCACTAAAGACGCAGGTGTCATTGCAGGACTCAACGTCCTGAGGATCATCAACGAGCCCACGGCGGCTGCCATTGCTTACGGTCTGGACAAAGGGAAGACAGCGGAACGAAACGTCCTGATCTTTGACCTGGGCGGAGGCACCTTCGACGTGTCCATCCTGACCATTGAAGACGGCATCTTTGAGGTGAAGGCCACAGCTGGGGACACTCACCTGGGTGGAGAGGACTTTGACAACCGCATGGTCAACCACTTTGTGGAGGAGTTCAAGAGGAAACACAAGAAGGACATCAGCCAGAACAAGAGAGCCTTGAGGAGGCTGCGCACAGCTTGTGAGAGGGCCAAGAGGACCCTGTCCTCCAGCTCCCAGGCCAGCATTGAGATCGACTCTCTGTTTGAGGGCACCGACTTCTACACCTCCATCACCAGGGCTCGCTTTGAGGAGCTGTGCTCCGACCTGTTCAGGGGAACACTGGAGCCGGTGGAGAAAGCCCTGAGGGACGCCAAATTGGACAAGGGCCAGATTCACGACATTGTCCTGGTGGGAGGCTCCACCAGAATCCCCAGAATCCAGAAACTCCTGCAGGACTTCTTCAACGGTCGGGAGCTGAACAAGAGCATCAACCCAGATGAGGCGGTGGCTTATGGTGCAGCCGTCCAGGCTGCCATCCTCACAGGTGACACCTCGGGCAACGTTCAGGACCTGCTGCTGCTGGACGTGGCGCCTCTGTCCCTGGGTATCGAGACGGCCGGAGGAGTCATGACGTCCTTGATCAAACGCAACACAACCATCCCCACTAAACAAACCCAGACCTTCACCACCTACTCTGACAACCAGCCTGGGGTCCTGATCCAGGTCTTTGAAGGGGAGAGAGCCATGACAAAGGACAACAACCTGCTGGGCAAGTTTGAGCTGACAGGAATCCCACCTGCCCCACGAGGGGTCCCGCAGATCGAGGTCACCTTTGACATTGACGCCAACGGCATTCTGAACGTGTCTGCGGTGGACAAAAGCACCGGCAAAGAGAACAAGATCACAATCACCAACGACAAGGGCCGACTGAGCAAAGAAGAGATTGAGAGGATGGTGCAGGACGCAGAAAAATACAAAGCTGATGACGACCTTCAGAGGGACAAAATTGCTGCCAAGAACTCCCTGGAGTCCTACGCCTTCAACATAAAGAGCAGTGTGCAGGACGAGAACTTGAAGGGTAAAATCAGTGAAGAGGACAAGAAGAAGCTGATTGAGAAGTGTGACGAGACCATCACCTGGCTGGAGAACAACCAGCTGGCTGATAAAGAGGAGTATGAACACAAGCAGAAAGAGCTGGAGAAAGTGTGCAACCCCATCATCAGCAAGTTGTACCAGGGAGGGATGCCTGCAGGAAGCTGTGGAGGGATGCCTGGAGGAAGCTGTGGAGAGCAGGCACGAGGAGGCTCCCAGGGGCCAACTATTGAGGAGGTCGACTGAAGTGGTGCAAATATGGACTTTGTGATCAGTGGGACTGTTTAACATTCAGTTGTGATGGTTTTCACTCTACATGTGATAAGATTCATCTCTGCCTCATGATGACATATGTGGTTTAAAACACTTTGTAAATGATAGTTCTATTTTTATATTGTACATAGGATTGATCAACATTAAACTGTTTTTTAAAATTAATTTAATTGTCTTATAAGTTGTAAGACAACAAAAGTTGTCACATTTAAACATATTTATAACATTTTTTTGTCTTTGCAATTTTAAAAAAAAATGTTTACATTGTGAAGATGCAAGGAGTGAAGAAGTGTAATTTAATATCTCACCTGTGCCATGCTGGACAGTGCAATAAAGATAAAAAACAATCTGTTTTCTTTTTTCATTCTTGCTTTTCATTGGTAGTTTGTGTCTATTAGATAGTTACAGATGTAATGTACACTTTACAGACAGATCGTTAGATAATGAATACAACAACAAATACAGTCTTAACTAGAATAAATTAAAAACGTTATGTGATCGTTTCCTACAGTACAGTCACTGATTTGTGACAATAAAATTCCATCTGTGGGGTATTACATATTTAACACATCTTTCTTAATATAAGAGAAATTAATGTTTGATTCCTTTTTCATTTTTTAGTTAATTATCTTCAAAGACACAGTGTGAAGTTAAAATTCAAAGAGAGACATGCTTAATTTCCACAACTTTACGTCACAACAACCTGCACTCATTTATAACAGTTTGTCTCAATCCATCGACAAAAAAATAAAACAAAAACAAAACATCATTGTCTGGTTTTCAACTAATGAGAGACAAGAACATTTATTGAAAAAAATCTACAAAGCTGACATCTTAAATGTGAATTTAAATCAAAAGTAAATTTGTGCTTGAATGTGTACTACTAATAATAATAATCATGCAAATAGATGCCAGGAGTTGGTTGTGAGTTGTGCCCATACAGATTACAGATTTGGTAAAAGTAGATCTCAGTTTATGAGGATGTCTGGTGCAACACTGTATATTCTTATAACTAGGAGACTGAACTTGACCCCACTGACACTGAGCCACTTCTTGGATTGCATTAATCACTTTAAGACCATTTTGCCGCGTTGTTCAAAAATGAAGCCAAAATGTGGTAAAAACGGGAGTAGCCATCTTGTTCTGGTGGCAGTGAATGCTGCCTTCAAATGTAACTTGTGAGCTTGTGGTTACAAGGTGGGAAGTCTTGTACACAAAACCAAACTAATAAACTAATTAGACGAGGAAATAATTTTTGAATGCAACATGTTAAACCGTTTTTATAGCTTTCATACCTCAGTCTGTTCTTCTATGTTTGAAGAAGCTGTCATATGTGACTTTTTATCCATAACATTTGATAATGTCTGATCATACTCATTGGTGCTGCATTTCTATGTTGTGTTCGCCATCACTATGATGTGAAACCAACATGAACAATAAAGCTGTAGTGTTTTTTTTTTATGGTTAGGAGTATCAACATAAAAGTTTCAAGGGAAGACAAAACAGCAAACAAATAGACACCTCAGTAATTTCTGCTGTTTTCTAGAAACCAGAACAAACACACTCGGCATTGCCGCAGAGAGAAAGTTCACGATCTGAGAAGAAAGATCTGAAGAGAAAGAGTGACCTCTGCTGGTGACTCTGATAAGCGCAGCTCACTTTGTGTCAAGTTACATTCACGTTGAACAGAAGTGTTTCCGACTCCGCTGTCTTTTTAACTTTCATTTGGACTTCCTGTCTGTTAAAGAGTCCTGACAAAGAAAAGACACATTAATAACAACATTAAACAAACGTTATGGTACACAACTCTGCTGTTATCTTCACAAAATAAGAAAAAAAAAGACATATTTACCGTTTTATTTCGAAACAACTAGCCGGAAGTAGTATCTCGTGTTGACTCTAACTTGACCGTATTACTCGTGAATCTTCCAGAAGCAGCCAGACAGTCCTCTCCTCGGATATAAAGCGACTGGTCTGAGAGCAGAGACAGACACAGATCAGAGCGCAGCAGAAGATCCCGAGAAGAAGGAGAAGAAGAAGAAGAAGATCAATCCTCTTCACAGCACAGACCAGTCTACACACAACTGTAAGTATATCCTTCACCTCTGATGGAACAAGTAGCTTACTCTGAAAGGCTCAAACTTTAATTTATAGAAATACTTGGATGTATTTTAATGTGAAAGAAGTTTAAGAAAAGTTTGCATGAGCTTTGTTTTAAGCTATTTTCTTTATATGAGAAGAACAGTTTGACTTAAACTGAACCATACTGAACTAAATAATCACCAGCATGAATGAAGTGCTTAATAATGAATGAATAATGTGCTGATGTTTAGTTTCTAACGTGTAGTTTAACTGTTTCTCAGGCAATCGTATACAGTGAAAATGTCTGCAGCTAAAGGCGTAGCCATCGGCATCGACCTGGGCACCACCTACTCCTGTGTGGGGTTTTCCAGCACGGAAAAGTAGAAATCATCGCCAACGACCAAGGCAACAGGACCACCCCCAGCTATGTGGCCTTCACTGACACTGAGAGGCTCATTGGAGATGCAGCCAAGAACCAGGTGGCCCTGAACCCCAGCAACACTGTGTTTGATGCCAAGAGACTGATTGGAAGAAAGTTTGATGATTCAGTGGTGCAGGCTGACATGAAGCACTGGCCCTTCAAGGTGGTTTCAGATGGAGGGAAGCCCAAAATTCAGGTTGAGTACAAGGGAGAGAACAAAGCCTTCAACCCTGAGGAGATTTCCTCCATGGTCCTGGTGAAGATGAAGGAGATCGCTGAGGCCTACCTGGGCCAGAAGGTGTCCAACGCAGTCATCACAGTCCCCGCGTACTTCAATGACTCCCAGCGTCAGGCCACTAAAGACGCAGGCGTCATTGCAGGACTCAACGTCCTGAGGATCATCAACGAGCCCACGGCGGCCGCCATTGCTTACGGTCTGGACAAAGGGAAGACAGCGGAACGAAACGTCCTGATCTTTGACCTGGGCGGAGGCACCTTTGACGTGTCCATCCTGACCATTGAAGACGGCATCTTTGAGGTGAAGGCCACAGCTGGGGACACTCACCTGGGTGGAGAGGACTTTGACAACCGCATGGTCAACCACTTTGTGGAGGAGTTCAAGAGGAAACACAAGAAGGACATCAGCCAGAACAAGAGAGCCTTGAGGAGGCTGCGCACAGCTTGTGAGAGGGCCAAGAGGACCCTGTCCTCCAGCTCCCAGGCCAGCATTGAGATCGACTCTCTGTTTGAGGGCACCGACTTCTACACCTCCATCACCAGGGCTCGCTTTGAGGAGCTGTGCTCCGAACTGTTCAGGGGAACACTGGAGCCGGTGGAGAAAGCCCTGAGGGACGCCAAATTGGACAAGGGGCAGATCCACGATATTGTCCTGGTGGGAGGCTCCACCCGAATCCCCAGAATCCAGAAACTCCTGCAGGACTTCTTCAACGGTCGGGAGCTGAACAAGAGCATCAACCCAGATGAGGCGGTGGCTTACGGTGCAGCCGTCCAGGCTGCCATCCTCACAGGTGACACCTCGGGCAACGTTCAGGACCTGCTGCTGCTGGACGTGGCGCCTCTGTCCCTGGGTATCGAGACGGCCGGAGG
Source organism: Planiliza haematocheilus (assembly GCA_005024645.1). Classification (NCBI taxonomy): domain Eukaryota; kingdom Metazoa; phylum Chordata; class Actinopteri; order Mugiliformes; family Mugilidae; genus Planiliza; species Planiliza haematocheilus. Next base: position 4,177,240 of record SRSE01001373.1, read on the forward strand.
AGTCATGACGTCTTTGATCAAACGCAACACAACCATCCCTACTAAACAAACCCAGACCTTCACCACCTACTCTGACAACCAGCCTGGGGTCCTGATCCAGGTCTTTGAAGGGGAGAGAGCCATGACAAAGGACAACAACCTGCTGGGCAAGTTTGAGCTGACAGGAATCCCACCCGCCCCACGAGGGGTCCCGCAGATCGAGGTCACCTTCGACATCGATGCCAACGGCATTCTGAACGTGTCTGCGGTGGACAAAAGCACCGGCAAAGAGAACAAGATCACAATCACCAACGACAAGGGCCGACTGAGCAAAGAAGAGATTGAGAGGATGGTGCAGGACGCAGAAAAATACAAAGCTGATGACGACCTTCAAAGGGACAAAATCGCTGCCAAGAACTCCCTGGAGTCCTACGCCTTCAACATAAAGAGCAGTGTGCAGGACGAGAACTTGAAGGGTAAAATCAATGAAGAGGACAAGAAGAAGCTGATTGAGAAGTGTGACGAGACCATCACCTGGCTGGAGAACAACCAGCTGGCTGATAAAGAGGAGTATGAACACAAGCAGAAAGAGCTGGAGAAAGTGTGCAACCCCATCATCAGCAAGTTGTACCAGGGAGGGATGCCTGGAGGAAGCTGTGGAGAGCAGGCACGAGGCGGCTCCCAGGGGCCAACTATTGAGGAGGTCGACTGAAGTGGTGTAAATATGGACTTTGTGATCAGTGGGACTGTTTAACATTCAGTTGTGATGGTTTTCACTCTACATGTGATAAGATTCATCTCTGCCTCATGATGACATATGTGGTTTAAAACACTTTGTAAATGATAGTTCTATTTTTATATTGTACATAGGATTGATCAACATTTTTTTCTCATTCATTTAATTGCTTTATAAACTGTAAGATAACAAACTTCACATTTAAACATATAAAATGTTATAAAACATTTTGTGTCTTTTTTAAAAAAAACAACTAAAATGTTATGTTGTGAAGATGAAGGAGTAATGAAGTGTAATTTAATATTTCACCTGTGCCATGCTGGACAGTGCAATAGTCAGTTTTCTTTTGTCATTCTTTCAATTCATTGGTAGCTTGTGTCTATTAGTTACAGATGTAATGTACACTTTACATACAGATAATTAGACAATGAATACAACAACAAATACAATCTTAACAAGAATAAATAAATAAACAAAACAAAAACTCCATCCAAAAAAAAATGAATAAACTGAAAAGGTTAAGTGTAACTGGGGACTGATCTTTTTCTACAGTCATTGATTTGTGACAATAAAATACCATCTGTGGGTTGTTACATATTCAACACATCTTTCTTAATATGACAGAAATTAAGGTTTCATCCCTTTTTAATTTTTAGTTAATGTTTTCAAAGACACTGTTAAATTTCAAAGTGGGAAATACTGAAATTTTAGCTCAACTACAATATTTGTTAGCTTTAGTCACATTTAGTAAATTGTTTTTGCAGTCATTTATAATACAGTCGTGTGCAACTTGAGAGAGAAGAACATATTTTAATGCAGGATTCTGTATGCAGTTTTTCATATTTTCACATTTTCCCTAACAGGCTACAGATAGCATTATTTAAAAAACCTTGCTCAATGGGACGAACATTTAAAAAAAGGCACAAATCAAAAAATGTCGCCAGCATCTAAACCAGCTGCACACGTCAGTGTAGTTAGCTGTAAAATATTAGCAGAAGAGCTCTGAAGTGTATTACCCCTCAGGACACTTGAGTTGTGACCGAGCTCGAGTGCTGCAGTTTATGAGGATGTCTGGTGCAACACTGCATGTTCTTATAACTAGGAGACTGAACTTCACAACACTGACACTGAGCCACTTCTTGGATTGCATTAATCGCTTTAAGACCAGTATCATTTTGTCCCAGTGCTCAAAAGTGAAGCCAAAATGTGGCAAAAACGGGAGCAGCCATCTTGTTCTGGTGGCGTAGCGAATGCTGCCTTCAAGTGTTACTCGTGATCTTGTGGTTATAACGTGGGAAGTCTTGTACACAAAACCAATCAACAGATTAATTAAACGAGGAAATCATTAATCCTGGTGAAGTAAATCACTTGATGTTTTACAATATGTAACAGTTACATGCTGCTTTGACATCAATGCATCAACAATAGGCTATAAATTTCACATTTGATCACATTTCCCTCTGTTTTAATAATTAATAATTTTGGTCTACATATCTGTGCATTATTTTGAGGTCTGCGTTTTCTTTCAGACCTTTTCTTTTATTATTAGATCAGATGAACTGGCTTCAGCTCAGCATCAAAGCCTAATTGACATGTGTGCCGCTGGACAGGAGTGTTTGACTGAACTGGGACCCCTTCCGGACGGTGCGGAGTCCTGTCTCAGTTCCCAGCTCTGGGTTAGTTTGTTTGTTTTGTGCGGAGGGGTGGGGTGGAAGTCCGAGCGGAAGCCGTCGCTCTACTTTTTCTCCTGCACCATTTGTTTTTTCGTCTGTTTCTCGTCGCAGCTTATCGGCTCCAGCTGTTTTTAACGGCCGCTGTCAAGAACAAGACGCTGCACTCGCCGACCTCCCAACTATCGCGAGAAACGGCGCAATGCGAGAAGAACGGGTCCAGGCAAGACATAGCAATATTCATATTTAGCAACAACAACAACCTTTACGAAAATGATTGTTCCGTTATGTAGACTGAAAGAATGATGAAATGTGTGCCAGCTTCACCCCAAATCGTGGATGAACACACTGGACTGTGATATACAGGTAAATAAAATACAACACACTGTGCTGAAGAAATATTGATAGCTAGGTAGCTGGTTTATTAATAGCTAGCTAGCAGGCTAACGGTTAGCTTAGTTAGCAGAGAATCTTTAGCGATAGCTGCTGTCGGGTGATTCAATGTGTGGTCATCCCAGCGACAGGTTACAGTGGCCGTCACAGAAATCAGCTACATCTAACCAGCGGTGCCAAATAAAGGTGCTAATGAATGACAGATCCGTAGGCGAGTCGAGACTGGGTAGCTACTGTTAGCTGGCTAACGTTACACGTCTTTAAAGAAAGCTGAATGAGCAAGACTCACACATTGCTTGCTAGTTCATGGTAGCAAGCTAGCGAGTGAGGTGAGATGATCTAATATTTATGTCACTTAAAGCTGCTTCGAGATGCATCACCTGCAGTTAGCGGCGATTAATGTGTTGTACACCGTTAGAAGAAGCATGCGCATCCTTTATTGATGTCCAAGTACAAACATCACACTGCAGAAATAAGAATACCAGCTCAAGTTACTCAAGTCAGTATCAGAAATAGAGATATTTGCTGTGAACAAAATCGGCTGATGTAGTTAATTGTATTATCGTTAATATTAATGTATCAATAAGCAAAATCTTACTAATAATGAAATGTAAAAGACACCTGTGACAGTTATATCTGCGCATCTTTAATGTTATTGTTTGTTATTACTGATGCATTAAAGGCAGTAGTTGTGGGTTGTTGGTGGAGCTGTGTAGGTCTACAACTAATCGTTATTTTTAGTGTTGGATTTTTTCTTTGATTTAAAAAAATCTGTGAATTGTTAAAAGCGTCACTGCTGCTTTTGAAAACAATTTGACATTTCTTTGACTAAATAAGTGATTTGTAGATTCATTCGCTGTGAAAATAACCTATAAACCTTCGATAATATAGAAAAAAATCTGAATATTGAAATTAATAAAAGGAAAAGCCTACTGTTAAGAAGCTGAAACCGTGGAATTTGTGGCATCTCAGCATAAAAAATAACTTAATTCTTTGAGTGGTGCTGTTAGGTAGCCTAATTTAATACTTTGCCTCATGTTTTAGACGCTCTCTGTATCTTTTATATGCTCAGTGCTTAATTTGTAAATTAAATTAGAGGTGAGGAATGCTATAGAAAGATAGGCCCCGACTAAAGTACAAAAACATCACATTTGTATTTAGGCTAATTTCAATGTGATGCATCTATAGAAAGGAAAACATTAGAAATAGCAAGTATCCTAAAAATGAGATAAAGCCTTTAATAAGTGAAAGGGTTGTGGTAGACTTTAAAAACCTGTTTTGTGTGTGCTTTGGTCCCTTTCAGTTTAACTTCTATTTTGTGTTGAATCCACGTCTTATTTTTTTAATCTCAATCCTGTCTTTTACCTTCTTATAGCTCTCATAGTTTACGTTAGAGAGAGAAATTCTTTTAGGAGCATGTGAGGTTAAAGCTTGTGTCTGTGTTTTTTGCAGGATGTGGCCAAACTTCTCTGGATTTATGACAGATGGTGAGAAGAGGCAGACCCTGCGAATCCCACTCATCTCACCTCTTCAGTCCTGTCATATGCTGGCCGTCTGAAACCCCTATTCTCTTGCAAGAAAAGATAAAGTACTTAATTGCACAAAATAATGTAGCAAAAAGCTTATCCTTGGAGATATTTGACCTCTTTTAAACCCGGTGCATGGTCCTCTTAACTCTTTATTTTAGATGGGGTTGAGCACAGCACTTAAGTTCGCACTCATTTGTAAATTAGGAGACCAATGTGCCGTGTGTGCGACCACTCATTTACCCCAGCTGTGCAATCACTTCAAGTTTGTGTTGTATGTTTGAAGTGATTTGACAGATCATCAAGTCAGTCAGAGCTCCTGCTCTTTCAGGAGGATGAACGGCTCTCTTTTAACGCCGCCCAGCCCGCGGGCTGCAAACTCCTCTCCTTTACCTCCCTCACCCTCCCCGTCTCCATCCCCACCGTCTCCTTCTTTGCTGCCCTTGTCCCCCCGGCCTCCCCCTCTCCCACCTTTGGTGAGCCCGCCACCCCAGGCTCACCCGTCGTCACTGTCGGACACCCCCACGCCGTCCCCTTCGCCTTGCCTGAGCTGGACTGAGTTCTGTGAGCTCCACGCTCGCGTCGCCGCTGGGGACTTTGCACGCCACTTTCGGGCTTTTCTCCTGGAAAACCCTCACTACTCCACTGACTCAGCAGCGGCCTTCTGCCGGCGCTTCACTGACCGCTTTGTTCGACACTTCCAGAGTGAGCTGGAGGGGGCGCTACCGCCGAGCTGTACTTCTGGAGGGATGAAATGGTGAGCTGGGCTCCCCAGTCAGATGCTACTTCCCTGGAAGAGGAAGCAGTGTCTCCCCTGTCAGCAACTGGGGGAGCAGTCCTGCCGTGTCCTCCGACTAACGCAACACGGGCAGCATCCAAGCCTGCACCAACACGGCTGGTGTTGGAGACCCGGAGCGGGGACAGGTTTCAAGATTCCTATGCCCACGGGCAAGTCCTGCCTCCGTCTTCGTCGTCGTCTTGTTGCTCCTCAGTGGGAGGGAACAATGGCAGGCGTGAAGAAAGGGGGGCCATGATCGCCCCTGGAAATGGGGAGGCACCTGTTGAGGAAGAGGAGGACTGCTGGCTCGGGGTGCCGTCTGTTGGCGAAGACGTCGAGCCGGAAGAGCGGGAGGTAGAGTCCTCAGAGGTGGACAATGCAGACCCCTCCCACACTCCTCAGATTCCACCTTCGTCTCTCACTCCTCCGCCCGGCTCCAAAGGTAACAGTACGCCCAACTCCTCCAAAAACAAACTGAAGAAGCGCTTTTCACTGCGCAATGTCGGTCGCAGCGTTCGGGGGAGCGTCCGCGGCATCCTGCACTGGCGGAGCTCCTCTAGCGACTCTGCTCAGAGCCAGCTGCCCTCCAGCTACAGCTACACTATGGGTGTCCAGGATGCTAGCTTGATTTCAGCCTCTAAGAGGAACTCTGGTACTCAGCCTCCTACGCCCACCTCCTCCATGCCCGTTTCTCTGTCCATGCCCCTGTCCCTCCCTCACTCCTCCTCTTCCTCTCTGCCCCCATCATCTTCAAGCAGCGCCACCTCACTGTCTCTGTCGGAGGCTGCTCGGGATCGACGGCGAAGTAATGGTGAGGGAGGTGAGAAGGAGAAGTGGAGCCATCGCTTGGACAAACTCCGATTGTCCCGATCCCCTCCCCCCGTCCTCACCCCTAACACCTCTGGCTCTCAGTCTGCCTCCTCCATGCTGCCACCGAGCAGCGCTGCCGCCATGGGTCCTCCACGGAAGGTGGGCCGACTGGTACGGGAGGGTGGGGTGAGTGTCAGCTCATCCAATGATGAGTTAAGTGGGAGCCACAGCTTCTCTGGCTTCTCGTTCGGGCTACTGCATCACGGTACGGACAACAACAACGCTGCCTCAGCTTCATCCGCTGCAGCTCAGGCTGGCTCGGTGCAGCCTCTGGCCAGCGGAGGGAACGTTCCCTGGAGAGGAGGACGCTGGCATAAATGTCGTCTGGTCCTTAAAGAGAAGGACAGAGAAGGAGGAGAGCAGGGAGAAGAGTACTACTTGGAATTCTTCATTCCACCCAAAGTAAGAAACCCCACGGATCCATTCATGAAAATCACAGTATTGCATATTATATAAATCTGATGTCAATATGTCAAATGTTCAGTAAAATGATGAGACAGTTAATCACTTTATTTACAGAAACTTAACCAGCAACTATTCTGTTTACTAGTCAATAGTTTACTTACGTTATCACTCCATGTTATGTAGTGTTTTTTATTAGGTTATTAATTCATTAATTCATGTGCACAAACTTAAGATCATTTCTCTCTAGTGACCTTATTTCTTAAATATTCACTATCCTTCCTAAAACCTCGTAACAGCTGCTTCTTGAAGCTAAAAGGAAAACTGCTTTCTGTCTTCTCAGTCGTCAAAGCCTCGGCTGACCGTCCCTTGCTGTTCGATCGTGGATGTGAGAAGCACCACAGCACTGGAGGTCCCCGACAAGGAGAACACCTTTCTGCTGCAGGTAACCACCCGAGTCTTTGTCTCACATATTTGCATGTTTCCGCTTTAGTATTTCTTTCTGCTTCTCCATCTCTGCAAGTTTCAAATTGATTATTTTGGGTCAATAAAGATGGAACACATCGAGGAAAGGTTAACTGAGGACGTACAGAGACTTGTCCATTGTTGAAAGTGAAAAATGAACAGCGGCGACTAGCATTGTTGTTACAGAGCGGCCCAGACTGACGGGCACACAAGTAGAAATGTCCCGCACCAGCGTAGACTAGCATAGCTTACGGCGTCTAGTCCCGCATCCACACAGACTCTGAAATATTTTTCATGCCCTCTCAGCTGGAAGGCACGGCGCAGTACGTGATTGAAACACGAGACGCCGTTCAGATGAGGGCTTGGCTGAGCGACATCAGGAACGGGATCTGTCTCAGGTAAAGACAACAACCGAGCCGTTGCAGCCACCTCGTGTCGTCTAATAGGGTCTCTGACAGATGTGTGCGGTTTGTGTGCCTCCCCTCTCCCACAGTGAACAGGAAGATGCTGAGGGTGTGTGTATGGGGCCTTTAGACATCAGCGGGACACCTGACATTGGTGACCGTCTTTCACAAGGTGAGTGTGTCTCTTCCTGACGGCGTCCTGCTGTGGGTGAAAGATTGAAATGAGAAAACATTCAACACTAGTATCAGAAATCCACAATTTTAACGTGATATCCTTAACATAATATGTCTAATGTCTTATACGTGGACAGTGGTTCTTTATGCATAACCAGGCTTATAATTAATCACAACTGACACAGGAAAAAAGGGATTTTAAGCTGCCAGCCACAGCCCTTATTCCAGCAGATATGTTTTCCGTCCGTCTTGCACTTATAAATCATTCCTCTTTCCGTCTCGTGGAGCTCTTTAATAATTTAGTGGCAGTGATCTGCTGTATGTGGCCTGTAAGCATTCATGAGTGGTGATGTGAATTCTTTTTCACTCACTTCCTGTTATTCCTACTGGCAGATCACCCAAATAAATTGACGTGCGTATCAGTGGGTCTGGAGCTCATTATTCTCTAGAAATTCCCCCTAAAAATATTTGAGCCTTTCGACTGGTTCCAGCACGCAGCGCTCGCGGATGCCTGTGCTTGTCCGCTCGCTGAGGGAAGTGGATGAGGGAGGGAAATGCACTTCAGACCACAGCTGTTGTGGTCTGCGATCACGGCAACGTGCATTAACATTTCTGGAGAGGGGAACGCCAGAGTACGGCATAGATGCGATGCAAGAGTTTAAATGTAGCTTGAAGAGAAGATCTTCCAGCTGCTACTTCGATATCCTGAGTATTAATATACAATCCCTTCAGCTGAACTTGTGTCTTTCTGTTAATGTGAAGGACTTTTTTCTGTTCTCTTGTTTTTTCGGTCATGTCAGTGTGTTACGGAGGTATCGGAGGCTCCTCGCCCCTGATGGATCCTCTCCCTCCGGAGCTGCCACCCCGAGCGCCCCTCGACGAACCTGACGGCCGGATACTCGGAGGAGGCGGCGCTAGTCTGGGCACACCGTTTGCTGAGACGCCAGATGCCGCAGGTGATTATGATCCACAGTTTTATTTTTATTCATAACAATTAACCTGTTGAGTCAGAGCTTTTGGTCGATCTAATCAGCCGCATCGTGCGATGAGGCTGTTAAAGATGTACTCAGTTCCTTATCAGTTTTTATTTTTATTTATTTATTTATTTTTTTCCCCAACCATGCAGGGTCCTTCCTCTTCTCTGATGTGGCGGTGACTGAGACGGTCGAGCACCCGCTCAGTGAGTGTCAGTGGTTCCACGGCACCCTGTCGCGACTCAAAGCTGCTCAACTGGTTCTGGCTGGAGGCCCGGCGAGCCATGGCGTCTTTCTGGTTCGGCAAAGCGAGACGCGGCGCGGAGAATATGTCCTCACCTTCAACTTCCAGGGCAAGGCCAAGGTGAGTCCGAGTCCAGGAAGTCGAAAAATCCTATTTACTGGAATATTGCAGTTCTGTATAGTAAATATTACAATCATGACTGTGATTAACCAGCAGATTATTATCTCAATAAACTAAGTGGGTTATATAAAATGCCTTCCTCCTCTTTAGAGACTAATATGTTAATAGACCATTTACTCAAATGACTTCAGTCTTGCGCTTTAATTTCTACAATCAGTTTGTTTGCATGTTGCGTTCATCCACACAGCATCTCCGTCTGTCCCTGAACGAGGACGGTCAGTGTCGAGTGCAGCACCTTTGGTTCCAGTCCATCTTTGACATGCTGGAGCACTTCCGCGTGCATCCCATTCCCCTGGAGTCTGGCGGCGCCTCCGACGTCACGCTCATCAGCTTCGTGGGGGCCACCGCAGTTCGCCAGCCAGGTACGATCAAGCTGGTCCACCTGTTCTCTAGAATCACCACCGACGACCTGTCGTTAGACTTTCAGTTTGAGATGATGATGGCCGATTAATTACAAGACTGATTGATACTCACGCTTTTAAACTCTTTTATGTCTTGACTATTTTACTCCTGGCAGTTCTGACACTTGCTGGTAAGTTTCTACTGTTGATTCTAATGTTTAGTCTTTAGGTGTTTCAGCTGTGGGGACGGTGTGAGACGCAGCCACAGGGAAAGAGAATTTAACGGTCAGCAAACACTGAACGAATGACGCTTAAGTACCTGTGTCAGTTTAAGTCCTCAGCACCTATTCTTACTCTCATCACTCTTTGACCAATCACTGTTATTGTTGCCGCCGCCTGGTATCTCCGTAGCCTCCGTACTTTCATCCTGCTCGCGCTCCAGCTGCAGCAGAACATCTGTTGTAGCTTTAGGCTACCAAAACATAAAACAACTTGAGCATCTGCGTCGTGACATGTGACCGTTTTTTAGTTCGTAGCAGGGCCAAGTAAAACGTGAGGCGCACAAGAGTAAACAAGAGGCACGATGTTTGAATTACATCTGCAGTGCTACACGAATGGACAGACGGATACTAAAAAGTGTTGTTGAGAGGTAAGAGGAGGCTGAACTCCTGGGCCAGGTGTTGGACACCTGCAGTGACGCGAACAGTCACCTCAAAGGTCAGAAACCAATCCATCAAATGTCTGTCTGTGTGCGTTTTCATGGCAGCCATGTTTTTACATACATGCTACACGACCTGCCATTTCCAAAGGTCGTATTACTCACGTCTCTTCCCTGAAGCGTACATTTACTACCCCCTCTCTCTCATCTGTTCTTCTTCCTCTCCTCTCTACACATACCCACAATCAGATGTTTGCAACAAGCTCCCACTAAAAGTGTATCTTGGAAGCTCAAACTTTGCTCTCTAAAAATGACATTTAAATATAACAGGAGCAGAAACAAATCGTGTTGGTGTCAAACTCTTGCTTGGCTTCACACCCCGCAGCCTTTTTCATATGCGCCCATCTGTGTTCTGACCTCTTTGTTGTTGTCTGTATCCGTTGGCTCATCCCTTGCAGGCCGGGACAGGGCAGGCAGTCGGCCTACAGTCTGTGATGTCATCACCACGCGCCATCCTGACTCTCCATCAACCCCCATCTCTGACTGTGTGTAAGTGAGACCGGACTCGGCTGAGAGAAGGAGAGAGAGAGAGAGAGAGAGAGAGAGAGAGAGGGGAGTGTGTGGCAGGGAGTGAGTGAGGCCGTTTAGTTTTTTAGTCACCGACACGTCAGAGGAGGCCTTCCTGTTTGTCAGCTGTGCAGCTCTGAGTCCGTCATAAGTTTGTTTTAACGTTCAGGTTCAGAGCCACAGTTGTCTTGATTTAAGTGTATATATATATGTGTTTTAGTTTGAAGTTATTTTGTTGTTTCTTCTCCAAAGAATTTCAATCAAGTCGCCTCAATGCTGCAGCTTACGTTTTAATTTGACATCTTTAAAAAGCTGCTTTTAAAAATGAGGCTTTTTATTTTCTAAATTTATGGACATTCTTGCGTTTTTGTGAACATCTTTCGGTTTTTTAGACAAAACGATCAATTTGGAGACTCGCCACGGGGGTGAGTTTTTAGTTTTTAAAACTTTTTGATGAATTAGGTGAGACGGATAATAACCAGCAGATGAACTGATGACGAACATTCAGCCATGTTTAGGATCAGCTGACTCGCTGCTCTTTAAATGTGGATTTGACGATACTGTCCTACAGTTATATTTGTGTGTTGCCTGTGTGTGTGTGTCGTGTGTGTGTGTGTGTGTGTGTGTTCACCTTGAATTGGACTGCCTCCATGACTCCCATGGACTCCATGACCACAGACTTCCTCCGCCTAACCAACCACTCACTGTCACTTTCTCTTTTTCTCTCCAACTTCTCATCCTTCCTTTCTCCGACTACGCTGTCACTTCCACTTTTGGCCTTATTTTCCCCCCTCCCCTCCTCTGCCTCCCTTTATTTACACTTCTTTCTCATTTCCCTCCTCTCTTTCTCTTCTCCTTTTTCTCGCCTGTTGCTCCTCCTTGCAGACTTGACCAGCAGACCCCGTAGCCCACCTCAGCCTCCTCCCCTGCCGCCGGGACGGCCGCCGCCGCCGACTCCACCCCAGGAGAGAGGAAACGAGACGGAGCCGGGGGGAGGAGGTGGAGGAGGAGGAGGAGGAGGAGGAGGGGGAGGGGGGGGAGGAGGGGGAGGAGGGGGAGGAGGGGGAGGGGGAGGCGGTGGAGCAGCAGCAGCAGCAACAGCAGGAGCGGGAGGTGGAGGTGGAGGTGGAGGAGGAGGAGCAGGAGCAACAACTGTGGTGACAATGGCAGCCCCAGCAGGAGCAGGAGCAGGAGCGGGAGGAAGCGGAGGCAGCGGAGGTGGTAGTGGAGGAGGAGGAGTGGAGGACTGGGAGGACAGAGACAGGGACACTCCTCTCCGCCAACTAGAAGCTGTGGAGGGAGAAGAGAGGGACGGAGCGAGGGCTCCCCGAGCCATCGATAACCAGTACTCCTTCTTCTGATGAAGGGAAGGCCAGGAGGAGGAGAAGGAGGAGGAGGAGGAGGAGGTGTATGTGTGTGTTTTTGTGCGTATCTGACGGAGCGTGTGTGAGAGCGAAAGTGAGATTGAATGAGGCGGCGTACATCATAGCCATTTATAACCAGTATTTTTATTTTGTTAGCAAGGTGGAGGAAGAGGAGGATGAGGAGGAGGAGGTGTAAAAGTACTAACACTAAATGAGAGAGAGAGAGAAGACTAAGCAGCAACGGTGAGGCGGGTGAGCGCAGCTTTACAACACTAACTAGCGGTACATTTCTTTGACTCTTTAGCCAGATAAGCTTTGTTTTTGCCGGTACGCCTCACAGTAGGCTCTGTCCTCTATGTGAACAGTAGTGAGAGCTGTGAAGCCAGCAGATCCTATACCTCACAGCGGTCCTGCCAAGACAGCACACGCTAGCCAGAGGCCAAACATACTCTAAAGACATTTCAACTGTGGCAAAAAAAGACCCAAAGCATTACACTCTTGCTGAGATGATGAGCCATTAAAAAAGAAACAAGCTTTACTTGTCCACAGGAAACGTCTGCTTCACGCTGCGGCTCCTTCACAACAACCTGCACTCATTTATAACACAGTTTGTCTCAATGCATCTATAAAAAAAAATAAAAAAAACATCTTTGTCTGACGTGCAACTTATGAGAGATAAAAAAAATATATATATTTTAATGCAGACTTCTGCATGCAGTTTTTTATTTCACAATTTTCCTGATGACCTGCAGCTAGCATTATTTAAAAACCTCGCTCAATGAGACGAACATTTAAAATAAGACATGAAAGGGCAAAAAAAAACGAGTCGCCAGCATCTGAACCAGCTGCAAACGTGGATGTAGTTTGCTGTAAAACATTAGCAGAAGAGCTCTGTCCCCCTCAGGACGCTTGAGTTGTGACCGAGCCCGAGTGCTGCAGCCGGTTCCTGTGTGCATGCAGGGTTATAACTGCTTTAATCATAGCAAGTCAACCCCTAAATAACGTACATATATTTACCTCAGTAATTAATTTTAGATTGAAAAGAAGCTATAAAGCCGACATCTGAAATGTGAATTTAAATCAACAATAAATATGTGATTGAATGTGTACTACTACTACTAATAATAATAATAATAATCATACTAACACTAATTACATGGTTTACATGTATTTACTGCTACATTTTAGATGCCAGGAGTTGATTGTGAGTTGTGCTCACGCAGATAACACATTTCTATTGGTCAAAGTAGATCTCGGTTTATTACACTATATATATATATATATATATATATATTCTTATAACTAGGAGGCTGAACTTGACCCCATTCACACTGAGCCACTTCTTGCATTGCATTAATCACTTTGAGGCCGGTGCCATTTTGTCCCACTGCTCAAACGTGAAGCCAAAATGTGGCAAAAAGCCGGAGCAGCCATCTTGTTCTGGTGGCGTCGTGAATGCTCTTGTCGTTGCTAGGTAACTGTTGCCGTTTAGAAACCACCGATGCTAAGTGAGCCAGGGTAACGCAATAGAGGAATCTACATTTTCCTCAGACGCAAAATAAAACTCAACACAAACAATATCGCAATATATCACGACACGTGAACTCCAAGCGCATCGTTAAACCCGAAAAAGAAAACGCTAAAAGCAGCCGTTTCCCTTGTCTCAGGAATAAGAAACGGCATCAGCGGTTAATGAATGCATACAGTACTTTTCTGCTGGCTGCCTTAGCTGCCTCACCTCCATCCTCTGGACTGGAGAGGACCGGGCCGAGCTCAGTGTGCATGAAAACCATCAGCACGTGGACAATGGAGACGCATGCATGCGATAGCTAGCTTCTGCAACAAACAAAAACACACGGGCGTAAACGGGATCATTGTCAGACTGGTTTTAGGAAAGATGTTAAATAAAACCGTTAAAGTAGTTATAGTTGCCAACAGGATTTATTTGATTTAGAGTCTTTTAGGTTTATCTTTTTGTGTGAAGACTACCTGTTGATAATTATTCCAAAATGATCAGCTCACCATTACTCTGACCTCTTTGTAACGGAGCTTGTGGTTCAGTTAGAAGCTCTTAAAAAGTATACGTTTTTGACAGGTCCTGGGTTTTCCTCGTGTCTAAACAACATTATTAAGACTTCAGTTGCGTTGTGTAAATCCTTTGTGAAGACACGGTACGGTTGTTTTTTTCTTAACGCTCATAACTGATCACACAAAATTATTAATCATTATACAAAGCCACTGATTATTGCTAACAAATCTTTTATGAAGGGGGTCTCATTAAAAAGTGAAAGAGAATTTTTTCTTTCTTTGATTTTTACTGTTAATAGTATTTTTGCACATCTCAGCTGAGAAGACACACACAACTAACACTACAACACTTGCGTTTCTACCAAATCATTTTTTTTGAATTATACATTTCCAGAAAGGTTTGCACACTCTACACTTTTTTTTTTTTCCTTCTCTCACAGGTTACTATTAAATTGGAAGTTTATTTAATGGACTTTGGTGTGGCGGCGTCTCGACACTGTGTGTAATGATTTGGGTCTGTAGCAGGCAGGAAACATTTACCTCAGTCACACTTAGCAGCATCACTCAGTACGTATGTCTCTCTCTCTTTCTCTCTCTCTTTCTCTTTCAGAGAGAAAATTATTGATGAAACCAATAACAATAACGTCGATGGAAATAATATTAATAATAATGACGGTCAGAATAATAGTATTAAATTTATTTGTTTTTAAGACACCTTTTTATTTTGTATGCTTACTCCATGTAACACTTGTTGTTCCGACTCCATTTAGTGGTTCAGTTCATGTCTTTGTGCCTTTTTTATTTTAAAAGAAGGAAAAAAAAAAAATAATAATAATAATGCCTCGTTCTCAAGGCCACAAAATCCCTCGCTCTCTTTTCATGCTGTCCTCTCCTCCTCGGCCTCATCCCGCATTCAAGAAAATATAGCAGAAAATGTCAATGAAAAAAAAAAAAACAACAAAAAAAACAACAACTACTTTTTGTACTTGTGCCTTTCTGTGTCTGTCGTCTCGTCATCGGCCTCTGTCTCGGTTCATTGTTCAGTTTAGAGCTCTCCTGTTTTCTGCAGTCTTTTTCTTTGCTCATGTATTTGTCTATATGCACCTTTCCCCTCCAATCATCATGTTCTGTGTCTCAGTTTCAGAACTCTTTGTGCCTTTCTCTGTCTCTTTTCTCTCTTTGCTGGGACCGTGTGTTGAGGGCGGGCAGCGTCGTCTGTCCAGCCTGTGTGGTTAGTTTCAGGTACTACATTGAATTTAATGATAATGATATAATATAAATATAGTGAAACATAAAGGCTGGTGTGTGGTCATTTTCCCCCTTTTAAACTTGATTATTATTAGTGAATCATACAACACTGAGTGGTCATTTCATTGGAAGTCCTTTTCTTGGTATGTATTTGGGTTTAAGAATAGGATCGGTTCAGTTTTTCAGTTTTTATTTAGCAAAAATCCTCTGGTTTCAGCTTACATGGGCAAACACATTTCCTGCAGTTGACTCATGATCAAAAATAATAGCATGAGTAGCTGTTGGCCAGCATCACTTCTCCTTGGTACACAAGCACGCTGCTTTTTCAAAGCTTCTGACACATTCTCCTCCTTCTCCGTCACCCTCAGGAGGCATCTGACCTCCTCACATTCATCGGGTTCAACCTTTCAGCCAGACTCAAACTATTTCCACCCACAAGATTCATTCATGCAGCAGATGGTCACGAGTGTCCTGACAGAACATCGCAGACTCTGACTTTACTGCACGAACTGAGGGATGATAAGAAAACTATTTGATATAAGATGTAAAGGATGATCCCAGCTGAAGGTCTGTTTATCTACTCACTAGTTTTTCGGGAGCTTCAGTAACGTCTCAGTTTTTAATCTGTGACTTGTTGGGAAATGTGGTTATAGGCTCAGTTTAAGGGGTAATGTTTTTTTTAAAGATCTTCACCAGTTGACAAGCAATCAACAATAAACATCAGCTGTGATTAAAGGCAAACCAAAAAGACAATGCATAGCAAGTCTAGAAACAAAATTAAATAAATGGGTTTCTTTCTATTTAAAAATGTTAAATTTGCTGGGTGGAATAATGAAAAAATAAAATAAGTGGACTAAAATCGTAATTCTATAAAACACTCCTCAGTGACCAGATTTATGTCAAATAATTATTTCCAAAAAATAAATTGCCTGTACCACAGTCAAGTTTGTAATTTCGGGGTTCGTTATTGTCTTATTCTTTAAATATCTAATGCTTTGCATTTAAATCAAAATTAGCGGAGCTTGTTTGAATTTATACATTTTCCTCCAAAAGTAAATAAAACACTCAATACGGTCGATTTAATTTTAGAGAAAGGCAGATTTAGAGAATTAGCCCGGAAGATTAATGATTGACAGGACGTCTGACCAATCAGAAGACGGGTCAGGAATCACCCGGAGAAGTGTTGTCCAATCAGGCCTTACTGTGTTTAAGTAGGTGGGGGTTACCTGTAGGAGCGTTCGTTAAACTTGCTCGGAGGGACCCGGTTAGCGGTTACTCTTATCGAACTCTTCATATAGGACTATATTGACTATACTCCTGCCTAGTTAAATTTCAGAAAATTGCGAAATTATATCAAGCCTAAGCTCCTCGTGGAACATGTGACTTTATTTTGAATTTAAATTAAGTAATCTGTCCGCCTGCCAGAGTTGACCCCAATCTCATTCGCAGCAGATGCCGGGTTTCGTCAAATCAAACGCACCCGGTGCTGTGTTTTGTTGTTGTTTTTCAGCGGTGTATCGTGTTTGGCCTGTCAAACCGTGTGACTTTCCGCTGGGACGACGAGACCGGATTAACAGGGATGCACATGACTAAAAAGTAAGGCTTATATTTGGACTGTTTATCTCTCGTGTCGGTTTCTAACATTACGCCAGCTTCAGTTCTGGCGGGTCGTCTGTGTCTCGTTTGCTAAAATCCGTCGTCTACGCTAAAGCTAGCCGCGTTAGCTTACTTAGCTAGCTGCCGTTACTGTTCTGAACAACAACAATAACATACAGGAAAGCTGACCGGTTTTATCTTTAACAGGAATATTTAAGACGATGTTACTCAGTTTATTCATGATATATTCGTCTCATGTCAGCGGGTTTGTTCTTCACTTGCTAGCTGTTGCTGGGTTTCCAGTTTGAGGGTTTTTGTTCTCACTGAAGGAGCCGTTGGGTTCATTTTTCTCCTTTTGCAGGACCAGGAACACAATGAAACCACCGTCTCAGACTCAGACAACTCCTGCCAGCAGCTTAGTAAGTACTGACAGCTCTGTACTCATGAAGAAATATTGGTGTCAATGTTATGAGCAGCTGCTGGTTAGTTCATCTGAGCTTGGTGTTCCCATGCGTGTTTGAATTTCTTAGAAAATGATGTAAACATGCTGCCACTGACAACAACAGAAATGTGCTATTAATGGTCCTTAAAGCTGCAGTATGTGGAGACAACAGAGAGCCACTGCAAACAGGACTAGAGGCTTTCATCACTTTTGAATTCAACATCAGTCAGAAGTGGCAGACATGTTGTGTCCCTTCAGTTTAAATCATTTCTAAATTCTTCAGTCACGTGTATTATAGCGACCTTGGGATAAAAGTGAGTAAAGCCATAAACAACTGCCTGTGAAATGTACTGAAGGCGAATCTGAAAGCTCTAAGATGAATTTACTTTTACTTTCAGTTTCGGTGACTGTCAATAATTGACAAAAAATGAGAGTTGGTTATTTTTTAGTCTAAAATAATTCAAGACAGTTTTCTAATTAGAAAATTAAAAACAAGCCAACAAAAAAAACTAGGTCTACGTGAGTTAAACTACAGTAAACAGACGCTGTGTTTCTCGTAGAAGTTGCTCAGACTCTACATTACCACCTGATCAATAAATCTGACAACAGACCATCAGTAAATCTTTTCTCCATGACTCTTATAATGTTTAGTTCATGATGAAAGTGTTAAAGACAGGTGGTAATTCAACTCATATGATCATTTTGGAGGATGTAGTTTGTGGTGCTGTTAAACTAGATTGAACTAAAGTGTTTCTATTATTTAGACTAGCCCATTGACTAAAATGGGGTTGCCAAAATAATAGAAACAACACAGATCAGTTCTACTACAAACTATTAAAAGTGGCTGAATACCATAACATCACTAGTACCTAAACGAAGTGGTGGGTGACGAGGTAAAAGCATATTTGAAGTTTTTTCTATTATTATATCTTTGTCACAATTACAGCTGTAATTAACAGTTATTTACATCAATGACTAATGTAAGGAATATCTAATTAATTAATTATTATAATGGAAGAAGAGACTGAACCAGAAGTTTTTTTTCTCTTAAATAAGTTCTTGGTAGAACTTTAATTAACTGTTAAGGTGGCTTGCTCTCATACGTTATCCTTATTTGCAGGTATTTGAAGGCGTCTACAACAATCCCCGGATGCTTCATTTCCTCACCGCGGTCGTGGTGAGTCTTCTGCCTCACGTCCTGGAGAAACTGAATTTAATTGTTGCCTGATTTTGACCTGAACATTTTGTACAGACAGACTGAATTTGTCCTCTGCTGCTTACAGGGCTCCACCTGCGATGTGAGAGTGAAAAACGGCTCGGTGTACGAGGGAATCTTCAAGACGCTGAGCTCGCAGGTACGAAGCCTGCTTTTACAGCGGCCGATCCCGAAAGTCGTTTCTTCGTCGGTCATCGTGCTTCAGTCTTTCTTCCACGATTGTTGTGCAGGTGTTAACGTATTTATCTCCACGTTTAGTGTGAGCTGGCTCTGGATGCTGTTCATAAACGGAGTGATGGAGACGGAGGTGGAGGAGGCGATGGAGGAGGAGGAGGCCAGTCTTCTCCCCGGGTCGAGGATATTACCGACACCATGATCTTTAGCCCCGCTGACCTCGTCACCATGACCTGCCGGGATGTTGATTTAAACTTTGCTGTCAGAGGTAATCAAACTTTTAGTAAATTAGTCATTTCTACAATATTAGAAGTCTATTCTTTAAAACACACGACATCCCAATAAATTACATTTTTCTTGTGTTTGTGCAGACACGTTCACGGACACTGCCATCAGTTCTTCGCGGCTGAACGGAGAGCACCGGGAGAAGGTGCTGCAGCGATGGGACGGAGATGGAAACGGGGAGAACTTTGAGCTGGAGGCTGACACAGTGAGGAAACACTTGCACACAAACACTTTTGTTATGACAAGCAAGAAGTGATGTTGCCATTAAATATGTGAACGCCAGGCCTGTTAGGGAAGCAGTGAAGAAATGAAAGCTGTCAAGCAATAGCTTAGTTTTATATAAACATCTGCTGCGGCCTGATTGTTGGTAGAGTCCAGGTTGTTTTGTTGCTGCTTCTTGTCTTGTGTCCTTTTAGTTGAAATATCACACGTCAACTAGACAAGATCTATATTGACTTCTCTAGTATTTATTTGTTTTAGAATATATTGAAATGATAAAAGTAAAAGCTGAGTGGCTGTTATGTTTTCTTTGTCAGTCAAATGGCTGGGACGCCAACGACATGTTCAAGTTTAACGAGGAGACGTATGGCATCAAGTCCACGTATGACTCCAGCCTCTCCATGTACACGTGAGTGAGCTTTCTATCTATTAAAACTGCACTAACCTGAAGGTTGGATCAGACATGTGCATGTTAAAAATAATTTGTCGTATGTGTCTCCCAGCATGCCTTTAGAGAAGGGAAACTCAGAGGGTTACCGGCAGCGGGAAGCGCGAGCGGCTCGGTTAGCCAGTGAGATCGAGGGCAACCTGCAGTACCGGCGGCGAGTTTCCTTGGAAAATGACGAGGGCAGAAGCGAGGAGGAAAAATACAGCTCAGTGGTCCGAGAGAGGGAGGAGAGGGCGAGCCCTGGATTCACCTCCACCAGCAGGTAAACAAATGCACTGAGTTTGTGCGTCAGATAAATGAAATGTAACAAATGTTTCAAACTGAAAATAGCAGATAAATAAAATTATTCCCAACTAATAGATTTTCTGTGAAATTGACAACTTCTTCTGTGATTGAAAACGACACTAGATCCGATGTGCTTCCAGGAATTCCTCTCACTTCCTGTTTTCCTCGCTTTTGTTTTCCAGGGAAGGTAAATACATCCCTCTCCCTCAGAGAGCTCGAGAGATTGGCATGTCTGCCGGCAGCGTGAGACCCGGAGCCTCTGGTCGAGGCGCAGCGCCTCCTTCTTCCAGACATCTGCCTCCCAGCTCTTCTTCCCCCAAACCGCCGTCTGACAGGAGCAGCCCGCTGTCTGTCAGGACTGCCTACTCTCCCCACCAGTCGCAGAGCAGCCCGCCAGCAGCCGGCAGCCCTCCTTGCACCAATCACGTTCTCCCGCACTCTGTCTCACATCCACAGGCGCTGGCCGACACGTCACGCTCCTCTGTCAACGGAGGTATTTATCTAGTGTTGAAGCCGTTTTATTTTCTGAGCAGCACCTCACAGTGGACACATCAGCAGATACCTTATCTGAGCGGCTTCAGAATAAATTGTTTTAACAAAAATGACAAGAAGAGGGGAAAAAAATGTCTTGTTTCCCAATATAATTATTTTCTCAGATCATAGAAAAAAGGTTTGTTTTACCTGGCGACACAAGGAGAGAGTTGAATATTAGTCTGATCTCACAGAAACATCTCATAATACTGTTCCTGAACGTTTCCAGTAGATTTCAGGTGCAAAGAAGCAGAAGCAGAATCTATGTGCATGACTTTTACTCTCCTGTTAATGATTATCTGGACATTGTCTCTTTCAGTTGCATCCAGAACGTCCCCGAAGTCCCAGAGACTTCAGAGCAACAGGACTCTACGAACCCCGAACTCCCAGTCATCTCCTGCAGGTAACACAGACACGCAAACCGTTTCGTCTAAAAATGAGACTCCTCAGGTCGTTGCTACATTTTTAGTGACGTTAATCCAACTTGACCTACCTCTAAAACATCTCTCAAAGTTCAGGTTAGGTTACAGGTCATTACTCGCAGCTTTTAGCTTTTACTTCAAAGGGTTTTCCATCTCTTTCATCATCTCTTTAATCCTTCATCTCTGTCCATCCACTGGTCCACCCTCCAGTCTCCCGAGGTCTGAAACCAGACGCTCCTCCCCAGGATCCCCCCTCAGTCGGCCCCGCTTACCTGGACTCCTCAGCCGCCGCTGTAACCACGGCAACCAGTACCACCACCAAACCCTCTGGTCCCACCCCACTCTTCCCAGTCGATGGTGAGACACGTTTTTGATTCTTTTTGTAGATTTTTTTGTCTAGAAAAGGAAAAAGAAAAACGCTCATACTACACGTAAAGATCTGAAAGACCGGGCTTCAGCACTGAGATGTTCTCTCCACGTTTCTGTTTTACACAGTGAATGAAATCCTGAGCACAGCAGCTAAAGAGCGAACTGAAGGTCTGCCCAGTCCACAGGAGGGAAAAGGCAGCAAAGGTACAAGATAGAGTCTTTATGCAGCTGTGATACTAAAACTATCATAGTACCATGAAGCATCAAGCTGACATACTTTTTGTGGCACAAACGACATGAAAATAAGCCTCTTATAGTTTTCATCTCATCTGAACATTCAGATATTTTCATCCAAACATCTTAAATGAATAGGAGAGGCCAGCTCTTTACGGCCGTTTGTAGATCTTCCTAACTTCCTAGCTTCACAGCTAATAGTAGCTCTTTAAAATGATGAATGCAAACTACTGCCACCTGCTGGTATAAACAGTTATTTCCTCTCATGTGTGCCAGCTGCTAGCTCTTTGATGTGTGTTTGGTATGTCCGGGCCTTAAAATGCCTTTGTGGTGTATCTGATGTCGCCAAACTTCGCTCTCTCTTTCACAGTTTCATCAGTTCAGCAGAGGTCACAGCTGGAGGAGCTCCGCAAGTTCGGCAAAGAGTTCAGGGTAATGCTCAGAGTCAGACACGCAAGATATATATTATATATAAAATAATATAAATAAATCACTCTCTTCATAACTGGCAGTAAATATTTGACCTGAGTTTTCCTGCTCTCTGTCTGTCAGCTGCAGCCCAGCTCTTCTCCCACGGCAAGTCCGGCCTCTGCAGGTCCTCCTCAGGACACCCCCGCTCCAGCTGTGGAGTCATCCTCCTCTTCTTCCTCCCCTGCCCCTCCTAAACCCGTCACCTCCGCTGCCCAAGATCTGCAGCAAACTACAGAAACGGCCCCGCCCGCTTCCACACCCACTGCTCTGCCCGCTGCTCCGCCTGGCCTGTCGTCCGCAGGGCCAGAGGGACCGCAGCCTGCGCCGACCCAGCCGGCTGCAGCCAACACCGGAGAGGAGGCAGAGAACAGTGAACCAGCGGAGGCTGCGACTCCAGCTGTAGTGTGAGTAACTGCTACCGTCATGGCTCTGACACTGAATGTGTCTCCTTCATTAATTAAAGGATCTTACTTTCAGTATCAACAGTCATTAAATGTGAAGTTTGACACTTTTATATATCCATCAACAACAATCCAGACTACATGTTGAGACAATGTAGAACCATTCCTCTCATTAAATGTTGAATGATCCCATATTTAATCGACATATTATCTCATCTCAATAGAGGAGAGGTGAGCACAGACTATGATCACTGTTTTATGATCGTGACACTGGTGTTAAATAGTATTTAAACCGACAGATCTGCACCTGAAACACCCAGCGAAGCCTCTGCATGTGGTTTCGTTGCTTGTTTTCTTGAATTCATCTTTCTTTCGTTTTCTTTTCAGGCAAGTGAAAAACTCAACACTGAATCCGAACGCAAAGGAATTTCTTCCCATTAAAGTAAACACGGTCCTGGTCAGTGTGTTATTGAACCTCTGAGTTATTTAAGATTGACCACGTTGAACCAGTGACTTCATCTTTGGCATTAATTCACAGAAGCCTGCACCCACCCCCACCCCGCCTAGACCGACCCCACCCAGCCCCTCCATCGTCCTCCCTCCTCCAGGACAGCCAGGAGGTGGAGCCATCTACACCAGCCCACCTGGACACTACCTGTCCTACATGTCCCCCATCCCCATACAGGGACACTCCATCCAGGTTTGTGTTTGGACGTTCACTGTTTTCATCCCTCGGAGAAAATGTAATACGACTCTAAATGTCTCGCCGTCTTCTCCTCAGGCTCCTCAGATGTATCAGTACACCATGTCGACTGTCAACCAGGGCAAATTCCAACGACCCAAAGGTAAATGTGCGCTGATATTTGAACACATAGTTGAGTACAACAATGTCAGTTTAATTTAGTTTAAGTTTTAACCAGTATAAAGCTGTCGTTGAGAAATTTGATGGTGCCACCTTCTGGATTGTCAGTGATATGACAGGATATTTCCTCAGTGGACAGAACATAAGCGTGAATCATGTGCTCTTGTATTTCCAGGTCCGGTTGTGGGTGCTCGCCCTGACCACCACGTCTCCCAGGCCTCCACCATGATCTCAGCTGCAGCCTCGGCAGCAGGACCCCCGCTGGTGGCTTCTCCGTACCCTCAGTCCTACCTGCAGTACGGTCAGGTGATCCAGGCCATGCCCCCCCACTACCACGGACAGGTACAGCATTCTGTATAATATGTTATATCATTGGTAAAGCTTGTCCTGGTGAGACGTTTAGCTGAACAAATAAGAAGATAGTAAGTATAAAGTATCGTCTTTCTTCTGTGTCTCTTGGTTTTCCAGGCCGTTTACTCGATGCTGCAGGGTGGTGCAAGGATGCTGACGTCTGGGGCCCCTCCTCAGGCCATGGGTCATCCCGGGCCCCAATATCCCGGCCAAGGCGAGGCCCACAGGGGCCCCAACAGGCCATGTATGGTAAGTAAGAGGGGGATGATGACGTCCTGTTTGAAGTGAACCACGGTCCAGTGAAATATTTAGCCTCCAGAACAATACACATGCGATACAAAATGCAGTGTGCAGATCTGTTTGACTTTATTTATTTGAGATTTTCTCTCATTTTGTTGTGTCTCTCAGCTGCTCAGTCGTTCTCTCACCACTCGGGCTCCATCCATCACCCTCAGCCCTCCAGCACCCCCACAGGGAATCAGCCACCTCCCCAACATGCAGCACCCAGTCCAGGACACGCTCAGGTTAATAAACAAGTTAATTAACAGGTTTACATCAGGTGAAGCATGAATACATTTAACTGAATCGAGTGCAAATATTGGGATTGGTAGCTTATAAATTGCGATACAGTTTTGAGAGTTGCCTTTGTGAGAATTGTGTTGAAATGTCACAGGAGAAATGAACGTCTCCTGTGACATGATTTATATTCTGGATGTGTTTGATCTTGGTCTCTACCCCCTCAGGCGGGTCAGGGTGGCCCTCAGCCTCAGTCCTTGTTCCACTCTGGAGGTCTGTCAGCTCCCACGCCTCCTAACCTGCCGCCGGGCCACAGCTCTCCACAGGCCACCTACACCATGCAGGGATACAGCATCCCCACCCACCAGCTTCCCCACGGCTTCGCCTCAATCGGCCAGCTCACACAGGTGAACATCCAGAGGATCTGTTTACAATCTCTTTTACTTAATTTTGTTTAAATACACTTCTATGGATCCTTGACTCTTGTGTTTCCCTCTGCAGGCTCATGTACAAGGAGGTATGTCAGGACCTCACCACTCTGCCGGCCACGGTCCCCAGCCCGTCATGCTGCACTATGCCCCCCCTCAGCAAGGTGGTGGCGGCAACCCTCAGCACGGCCCGCCACCCCAACAGGGGGCGCCACAACACTTCTACATCGGACACCCTCAAGGTAAAACACTGGACACGGACTGGAACTGGTCCTTAGAGCCAAACAACCTTAATATTAATGAGATCATACTTTGCAAGTACAGTTCACTATTTCCAACTTAAAATCGCCAAAAAACCTTTTATAAACTTTGTACGTAAGATACGTTTTAAGTTTGGGTAGTCTGGACTGACTGGAACTCCTTATGTGTTCATCAAGTTAGAGTAATCTAACTGGGATCAAATATAAGAGGGATTCAAAACTGTTCAGATCGAAAAGGGGAGAAATTACAGTATTTGAGGGGAAACATGAATAATTTTAAGAAATCTTGCGAGACAGCAATGCACTTTGCCGATGTCGATGAAGTCTGAAGAGAAACAGACATGGGAGTCATCTGTATAGAAACGGACATAGAGCTTTTTGAAAGATCTAACCAATAGTAATGCATGAACAGAGAATGATAATGGGCCGAGAATGAAGCCCTGAGGAACTCCCAAGTTAACAGAGTAAAAGAGATTTCACAGTTGACACAGTTGTGGAGAACTGCTTTTAGTAATACTTCTCTGTGTGTTGTGTCTTCCAGCTCTCCAGGTTCAGGCTCATCCCACTCAGCAGCTGTCCTTCCACCCCTCTGCCAACTGAAACGTCCCTGTCCAAGCTAGATTCAGGAGCGACGAAGACCGCATTACCCCAACTCGTAACATTCCCACCTCCTGACATCAAATTAACACGTCCTTATTTTTACCCACATCTTTTAGAAAGGCAGACAGGAGACAGGAACTCGTGAGGAGTTTCTGTCTACTTTGAGGATTTTGTGGACTTTCATATGTAAGTACAGACTGTTTTAACGCGTGGAAATGAAGATGGACTGAAGACGTTAAAACTGGTGGAAAGATTTAGACTGACAACAGTGGAAACATTGTTTTTCTCCCCGTCCCGCCTCTGTCCTTTTAAAGACAAAACCAGTTCATTAATAAAAAATAAATAAAAAATATCTCTGGATTTCTATCTATTTCTTTCTCTTTAATGTTTTAGTATGGCACTAACTTTTAATACTGAAATGCTGGTGGGCATTTCAGTTCTAAACAAAGACTATAACTTGAAAAAACAACAAACAATTTGAGATTTTGTGGAAACCAGATTTCTTTCTTAAGGAGACAACATAAGATTCCACTGAAAGCAATTGATAAATATGTTGGATTTAGTGTAATTTGCAGTAAAACATGACAGGCTCTAATTTCTAAATGAGATACATTGTGCAAATATTTACAGTTCAATCACCCATCTAGCTAGATGCGTCTCCGTCTGGTTTGGATCGACTAGATGTGTCAGGGGAGGTAAAGTTTCAGTAACGTCAAAGACCATCACAACAAAAACCAGATTAATGTAGAAATTGTGTTACAATTGTTCGACCATTGTTACACAAGAAATGGCTCCAGTTGCCTCAAATGCAGATATTTGCTTAACAAGATATAGTTACTTGAAAGTTACTATTCAACAAGAAAAATATTTAATGAAAAAATTGTTAGCAATTTTTTTTTTAGTCACTGAAAACTCCAGCCATATTTCACTGTAATCATTTAACAAGTCGGCACTATTGGCGACTGCTGTTTGATGTGAAATCATTTCATTAATCTTCTTTAAATGTTTGTCTATAAATGAAATGACAAATGGTTAGAGTTAGCTACTCCTAAACAACAGTTTAACACAAAGACTGACTGTTGTTGGATGAGAAACGGTTCACTGAGAACAGCAACATGTTTCCAGTTCTCACACAAGAAATATTTTCAAATAGCTCAAATGACGACTGATATGCTGACAATGAATATTGGGGCGAGTAGATGTAGAGTAAATGACGAATCTCAACTTCTGTTAAAAGGTTTTGAATAAAGAAAAAAAAAAGCAGCTGCTGCTAAGAAGTTTTTTTTTCAAGGTTTAATTAATTTTTAGTTGCATAAGAAAATTTGTAGTTCACACATCTGGAATACAGAGACGGTAACCACAGCAACAACACAAATACACTGTTAAACAATTATTTACGACTAAAGACATTCTCAGGAGTTGCCAGTAAAATCAAAGTAAAGCTCAAATATCGCGTCACCCACACGTACATCTCTTATAATGTCAGAGATGGCAAGAAAGGGTTCGTCAAAATAAATAAAAATGATAACTGACAACTTTCAAAACTATTTAAATGGTAAATGGCCTTGCTTTTTCTGCCTATTTGTACTTAAAGCGCTTTACAGTCACAGACGCCGACCCATTCGCTCACACACATTCACACACCAGTACCACGCACTGGGAGCTACTGTGGCATGTGGCACATTACGGGGATCGAACCGTTAACCCTCTAGTTCC
Source organism: Planiliza haematocheilus (assembly GCA_005024645.1). Classification (NCBI taxonomy): domain Eukaryota; kingdom Metazoa; phylum Chordata; class Actinopteri; order Mugiliformes; family Mugilidae; genus Planiliza; species Planiliza haematocheilus. Next base: position 4,204,067 of record SRSE01001373.1, read on the forward strand.
TGGACAACCCGCTCTACCCACCGAGCCTGATGCTGCTGAAGAAAAACGGATTTTAATTTAGTGTTTCCAACCTTCGAGAATCTTAAAGAAACTGCTGTGTCTGTGGATGGTGGTCAGTTCAATAAAACATTAACTGTTAATTAATAATTAATAAAAGATTATAATATAAACATTTACAAGAGAAAGATGCAAATATTACAGAAAGATCTCGGGAAGTAAATAAGAAACTGGAGCCACTTTAAAACAGATGATAATGACCATTATTATTATTATTATCATTATTATTACTAGGCCATGCTAGGAGCAGGACAGCAGATGCTGATGTTGGTCGAACACTTTGTTCCAGATCAAAATATCTCAACAGCTGTTGGCATTTAAGACGTTCATGTTCCTCAGACGATAAATTATAACCTCAGTGATCCACTGTTCATCCCACGACGTGTTCAGGTGTCAAAACAGAATAAAAATGTACAAACTCAATTTTAACTTCAGGTTAGCTTCAATTAATTAAACCAAAAATCTAATTTGAAGCATGAACAGGAGGAGCAAACATATCAGCATGTGTGCATTAACTTCCTCTGTTTATATTGCAGTAACCTGAAAAGCTATGCAAGTGCAAACTAAGTGCACCTTTTATCAAGTTCAATTCATTTAGACGCTGCTGGAGCAGTGAAGAGATTAAGTTTTTAATTTATGTTTACATTTGTTGGGGCCATTTTAAATATTTTCCAATAACTGATTGTTGTTGTTTCGAGTCTGACCAAGTCATTTAATATTTGCAGGGGAGGTGGGCTGATTTTGATGTCACCTACTGTGGTCAGTACACACACACCCAGTCAGCTCCTTATTGAGCTGTTGTAATGTCAACTGAATTTTAGCCAAATGTTAAAAAAAGATGAATTCTCTTCAGGCAGCGTATCAGAAATGTGCAGACAACCATCTCTAATAACTGAAAACTTAAAAACACACTGCCCGGAGAGGCATGTTTCATTTCTCAGTTATTCCACTCTTTAGATAAACACCGTCAGAGTTCAGTCATCGTTGTGAGGCAAAGGTGGAGGAAGAAAAATGAAGGTGGCAGTTCATAAGCTCACTGTGGTCATGCTCACTCTCTCGCTCGACCCACCACGCACTGGGCTAGCTGTGAATGATCTGAAAGGCAGAGAGAGACAAAGTGAGCCGGCATGCGTTCCTCACAGGGATCCCTCGACGTCAGCAGGTACATTTACTTAGAGGTAGTTGGTTGACGTAGTTTCCCTCGTCGCCGCTGCTGTCACCACCAGAGGATTCTGAAGTTGGCTCTGGTGGATCAAAGGAAACTCAGATTATCAGGATCTGTGGTGATCACTGCATTAGATTCATGTGTTGAGATCGGAAAAGCGAGAGACACGTCACTGTTTCTAGCTTTATGGGGCCCCTAAGCAAGATCCTGTTTGGGGGCCCCTAGTTTGTCAAACTTTGATAAAGATATTCCTAACCCTTAGATGGTTAACTGAGACGCCACCATCTATTACACTTCATGAGCAAAACAGGCTACAGTTAAAATTAAACACCTTAAGTTGAGCCACTCAGGCAAGTTAAACTGATGGAAAAACTAATACAAGGAAAAACACAATCCTCTATACGTCAATAAAAAAAATGAGTGTTTACTTTAAATAAAAAAATAAAACAAACCAACATCTATTTTAAGTGCAAGCACCAAAACAACAATGACAGATACTTGCCCATCTCATTCACGGTAGATGAGGAATCTGATGGTCCTGGAGCTTCCTGGTCAGGAAGTTCAGAAGATCCATCCGGCTCAGCGTCTGGAGCTCCAAAATATTCTGGAATTGCTCCTGCAAAGACAAAGCTCCTTATCAGGCAAAATAGGCACATATTCCTATTTTATATTTGCAGAGATGTTGCAGTAACACAGAAAATCCAAAATTAAAATGAATCTGTTTTTATATTAAACACCGTGATGTGTCCCTTTAAAGCTTGTACCTAATTACAAAGTTGTCACTTTAAATAGTTTTCTGCATTCATTTACACATTGGATTAGTTAAGAAATAATTAAGCTAAATGATACACTGCCACACATTGCCTCATATTTATAAATCACTAAAAAAAACTGAATCGTCCTCTGGGGAGCATGAACACTGAAATTGTTGCAGCTCTGATGTTAATATAAACTATTAAGATCTTTACAATTTTTATTTTTAAGGTGAAGAATTAACTCTAAATCACAAATCTGGAAACTTTTCTGCAACATTTCCTCATCACAGTGCTTTTGGATAACACTTTGCATGCATTACTGAAACTTAAAACATTTGCTTGACTTTTATTTAGTGTTGGTTTCATTTAAGACAATCTAATTTTCAAAAAGCATTCTGCGGTCACTCAAATTTACTTACAGATTACAGATTTTTATTTTCTCATATTTCTCATATTATTCTCATATCATTTTCTCATATTTCTCATATTATTATTTTTTTAATTAATATTTATACCTTTGCATGTTATACATTTACAGCTAGTTATAGTTAACTGCTGTATAAAAGAGAAAGCAACACAACTTAATATTTCAAATATATAAACCATTGAATAAAGTGATATTAAACATTTCTGTGGTCCTGAGCATTTGTCACATTTATGTTACAATCTGCAATCTACAATTGATCTGTTTGTTTCCAAACTGTCTGATCTCTCGACCCTTTAACCTTAGGGTTAGGGTTAGCCCAAAGGCTGGGTAAGCTAGATTTCAAATGTTGCTTAAATTCAGGTTTTATCCAGAATGACAACTTGTGGAATGACCCATGACCTCATATGACCTCAAAACTAAAACTGGACCTCTAACCAAGCTCAACTCAAAATAAACTAAAACTAGGACAGAGAAAAACAAACAATGTGTGGGTATAACTCACTTGATTCGTTCGGGTTCACATTCTGATATTCGTGGTCAGTTTCTTCGTCTGAGGCAGCCACAGAGGATTTACTATTAGCTGTATGAATGTTAAGAAATCATTTACAGGTAAATTTGAATAGAAAAAAATATGACAAATATGAAACAAAGCAAAAAAAGCACAGGAAGAGCACAGGACAGTTCTTACCTGACTCTCTGACGTTCACGTAATCATCTGTGGAGCAGCAAATAAAGACAGCGTTCATACTTTCTAAACACAGGCGCCTACCATGACAACACAATGTCCATTTTACATGCTATTTTGAGAGACACTTATTTTTTTCATGTAACTGTAAATAAGATAACATGCACACACTCAAAGATTGGGGTCAGAATCTCTATACCTGAACAGGGCGTTGAAGGTCGGGCAGCCAGCACGATTCTATGGAAACCACAGAAAAAGTGAGGGATCGGGTCACAGTCTGATTAAACACAGTGGTGACACTTAGAAAGAGGAAACCTACATGTATCCGTTGTCTGGTTCGCTGTTGACAGACTCCTGTTCTCCTGGAAACAGAGAGCACACATTCACACATGCGAAGGAAAGCACTGAAAACACGTCCCACAATCCTCCAGGTGTAAAAACTGATGCAGCAGTTATCACTGGCTGACAGTGGCATGTGACCTCTTAGGTCATCAGGTCATATAAAGGCCCTTAATTACACTGAATTATTAATCAGAGTACCAAATCGACAATGTAGTAAATAGACTGATTTGATGACTTGAACCTTTTCCCTTCTCAGAAGGGTGGTGTCCCGAGGTGATCTAGTAATTTAGTAATTTATTTATAATAAATAATTATTTGATAATTATTATTTTTTATGATCCCAATATTTAATGCCCTTATTGCACAGGGCCACCAAATGGTACCCCGTGTGAGGCAGAGTACTGTTGGCAGTTAATCATAATTGTGCAATATTAATTTCAGCATAACTTTGGCCAAAGCCAAAAACATGCAATTCCACGTGTCTACCACAGGAGTAGATGTCCAGTTGTACTTGTAAACAGGTGCAGTATGGTCATAATTAAGGTATTCATAGATTGATCATTTATTAATAATTAGTTATTAATAACTACCATCTACTGCTATGGTTCGCCCAGGACGGCTCTTACCGACGATTGAATTCTCATAACTCGGGTTGCTCTCTGCAGGACAGACACAGTACATTGGTTAACAGTTTGAGTTGTTATGAACACATGAAATAAAAAATAATAACATAAACAAACACTTGTAAATCTCACCGGTTTCAGTCGGTGTGTTGGATACGTGTCTCCGCTGGCTTCCAGGATCAGGTGCATTTTGACTGTAAGACAGAAAACATCAGACAGTAAACAGCGGCCTATAGAAGTGTTATAAGGTGACACATAATTTTTCAGTCTGACGAATCATTATCAGTGAGAAGTGGGTGTGTTTTATAAAAGTTACTCACAAAGGCGATGGCAGGTTGGAGGGAGAGTGGATGGAGCTCAGGTCAGTAGTTGGATGTGCTGAAATTCAACACAGAGAAGATTACTATCATCATCGCCATCCTCAACACACCACCTTGTGTTGGACAAATAAAAATAATCCTTTGATGATCCTCTGAGGACACAGGACCGACTTGAATACACCACAAAGGCAACAGCCAACAACCAGCAGGTACAGTAGAGGAACTAAATCTTCACACCAGCTGGTGGCAGTAGTCTGCGTTCATCATTTAAAAGAGGAAACAAGAACAGTCACAGTTCACTGGGAGGCTAGGAGGCTAGGAGGAGCTACATCTGTCATACAGAGCTGGACTATTATTCTCTTCTGTCACTTCTGTTTCATTCCTGTGATTAAACACTTCAAGTCAGCTGAAAAGCTGAGCTCAGCTGAAAGGCGAAGCTCTCAATTTACCGGTCGATCTAGGTTCCAACCCGTAGCTATGGTCATGAACTTTGGGTATTGATAGAGAGAACGAAATCGCGAATACAAGCGGCTGAACTTAGTTTCCTACGCAGGGTGGGCGGGCTCAGCCTTAGAGACAGGGTAAGGAGCTCGGACACTCGGGAGGAGCTCAGAGTAGAACCACTGCTTCTCCATGTCGAGAGGAGTCATTTAAGGTGCCTTGGGCATCCGGTAAGAATACCACCTGGACACCTCCCAGGAAAGGTGTTTTGGGCATATTCCACCGGAAGGAGGCCCCAGAGACAACCCAGGACACGATGGAGGGATTATTTCTCTCGTCTGGCCTGGGAACATCTGGGATTCCTCCAGAGTAGCTGGTGGAAGCGGCTGGGGAAAGGTTCTGTCTGGAGCTCTACGCTGAGGCTGCTGCCCCTACAACCCAGACCCGAATAGAGAAGACCTATGGCTGAAAAGCTGCCAACAAGGGTCCGACCAGTGTCGACAGTACAGGACACTGTAAAAACTGGAGTTGGCTGACCATCAGCTTGGTGTGTCACAGCCTTTAGACCCTTTAATTACTTTAGACCCTTTAATTAAAAGTGCAGCATACTTACCTAATAAGTAACACTTGCCTAATGGAGACTGGTGGGAGGTAAGAGAAAACATTAAAGCAAAAATCTCTGTGTGTGTCGGTCAGATGTGGGAAACCTATGGTCTGGGTACGGTTTCAAAGGTCTTTCTGAAAGTTACAGTTTGACTCGTCAACCGCATGTGAATGCAGCACGAAGAGAAACGGCGCCTCACCCAGCGCGCCTTTGTTCCAGCAGTCCATGCAGACGGCGGCCAGGAGGAGGAGGGATAGGAAGACGGCGGCCGATACGAGCAACACCAACCAGGAGACATCCATGGTTCATCTGAGGAGAACAGAAGAAGAGCAGGAGGATGCGTTCTTATTATAATAACTCCCAACATCTTTAATCGTCATGATAAATAAACTGAATAACAGTATTCATTTCATCCTGCTGGATTCATTTATCTGGATTTTGCCATAGTAAAGTTCATTAAGTACTAATATTTTAAAGCTGTAGTAACAGTGATCTGTCTCCTCAGATGCTCTCTTTGGTGACTCGAGGCTGAACATGAAGCAGGAAGTGTCCATGAAACACATTCTGGCTGAATAAAGCCAGAATGTGCAGAACAGGAAACAGAGACTTGATGAAAACCAGCGACTGCTCTTCACTCTTTATTTCCCCCTCAGTCATCTCTTCAGCAGAAATGAAAGCTTCCATCAGTGAGGTCCTCACTTAAAAAAAACAAGTTGAATTTCTACAACACAGAAAATACTGAAATAAAACCTTAGTGAAAGTCGCCCGATCGACGTTCTGATTATCACGTTGACTAAATTCAAAACTAAACTAAACTATGAGAAAAAAACAGAGAGCTTTGTGGTCAGAGAGACGAACGGCTTCATGTAACACTTTCACAGTTGAAACCCCATCTTAATCATGTTTAACCTTGATCTGATCATTTGTAAATTCATTCTAGATCCAGTCTAATATCACTGAGAATCCAATGTAAATCTAATGTAAATCCAGTTCAGTAAGTTTAAAATCAGCCTAATTTCAGTTTATATCTAGTCTTAAAGGGGAATTACCGTATTTTTTACAACCTCAACCTTATTTCTGGCATAAGACACAATTGTTCACTCAACCATATAACTTTGGTGTCATTTGTAGTGGTTAGATCCGCTTATATCCATATAGTGGAAGTGAATGGGGCACCGAAACTCAGCTTCTAAATTACATATTATCTGCCACGAAACTCCTTAATTTCACCATTATTTTGTTATGATACGCTCGTGCTATTCCCTGTTGAGTCTGGAGTTGAGTCGGGCAGAAATGTAGGGGCCACGTTATATTTAAATAAATTCATAACCTCTTTGGTTAAACCGTAATTTCTGATCCAGAACGCAATTATTTTTCACTGTTTCTCAGCAAAAAAAAATAATCATTTCAGCTCAGTGGATGTTTTAAATTCTGATTGTCTTCAAAATGAAACTGCTGCTGGTTTGTTCTTCCCTGAAGCATTGCAGCCGGATGATAATCTGCAGAAGTGCGTCACACAGGAAGGAAAACCTGTTGGCACGTGGTACGATTGACTGGCACTGATCATTTTCTTTTCTCTGCAGACCTGAAATCGTTCAGTAATCACTGACCAAACACTCCTGATTCTCCTCAGCTTCAAAACATCTACTCCTTGGTCCTACTCCTTGTTTTATCAAATATCAGACGTGCCCGTCTCTACGCTCAGGACTGCACCGTCAAAAGTCGGCCATCTTGCAAGACATATCCCCGCTACGAAAGTCCCTGGAAGTTTTTTTTCTTAAGTGCAAAAAGCAAAACAGAAATACATTTTTAAAAAGATCACAGATCACACCCTGACTCTGATGAAACCTGATGAAGGTTTCTGTAAAACATATTAGATTAACAGTGACGTTAAACCTTTTATTTTTAGACATGAAGTCAGTTTTAAAGTTATGCACTGCCAAATACGTTATTAATACTATTGCACCATATTTTATCTTAATGTGTTTGGTCACCAACACCAAACAAATCTCAGTGGATAACTCGTATATAAAGTGGAAAACACTGAAGGAGTAGCTTCCAAATATCATTACGTGGAGTATTTGTATCTTTCAGAAGAAGCTTTAAAACACTTCCTGCTAGCTATGCTGCAGTTCTTCTGACATCAAGGTGACGACCGAACTGCAGGAAGTCACATCTTCCAGTCCTGAACAGAACCTTCATGAAACCGTCAACAGTTTTTTACTCTTCAGGTCTTTTGCAGATCAAACAGACCAGATTTAGCAGCAGGCGGATTTGGGCTCGATTTTGTCTCGTATATATATATATATGTATATATATATATATATATGTATATATATATATATAGTATATATATATATATATATATATATATATATATATGTATATATATATATATATATATATAAATTGTTCTAAATATAAAAAAACAAAACAAAACAAAAAAGCAGAAGATGACCATCAGGCTACATTTCAATCTAATGCTTAGATGGCGATTCAAAATTCTTGTGTATACACAGCTCTATTATCTATGCATCCATAAGAAATGTGTTTAAATTTAAATTTAAATTTAATATAGATATATTTGCTATGTGTAAAATCTTGATCAAAGCTCCTAAAAAAAAAAAACATTGGATTTTAGATGCTAAATGAGGATGCTTAAGATGCATTTAAAGACACCTCAGTGCTGCCTTAAAATAATATGACCACTTCTGATAGTGTGGGTTAAAGTACAAAAGAAACATCGGTAAAATATATTTTAAACATCACATTAACCTCTTTCATAGTTTAGTGTTAATCATGGAGGTAAAAGCAGTCAATACTGCAAATTGTAAAACAAAAACATTGTTCTAAATCTCATTTTTCAGCAGGAACCAGCCAAGAGGCCGAACTCCTGCTGCTTCAGGAAATGTTGAGGCCTGTTCGCTGTGGAGTGACTGAAATGCAAACAACATACAAATACAAAACCTTTTAATGGAATCAACTTCAGGTTTTGATCTCTTTGTTCAGACACCTGAGAAGGTAAAAATATTGAGGACTCACCTACAACTACACCAGAGACAGTCAGACGGAGGACGGGTGAAGTTTCAGGTCTCCTCCGCAGTATCTGCTCCACATGAGGCGCCTACAGTAACCAAACATCTGCCATGTCTGAACGCGTCCTCGTTCGGCCTCGTCTGATGAGCTGATCTGGAGTCTGGGCGTCTTTGTCACTGACTCTCCTCCTCTGTCATCAGCCAATCACCTCTTGAGTTTCACCTCCGTCCACTTGTTGGTCTTCTGTAGGGCTCCTCACTGCTAACCTCTGAGGAAGGTGGCGAGGGACCATCAGCTCTTTGTCAGAAAAAAAAATCTGGAAGGAGACAGAATGAGCCTTAAAAGTGAACCAGCTCTGAGTTGAAGATGAGTGACTCACTAACCAGGCAGCAGCAGCAGCATAAAGTTCAGGTCCGTGTGTGGTGAGCGGTGTGCGTGGGCTGATCAAACTGCCCTCTGTCGCTGCAAACTGCTGCTGGAAAGTGGAAAAGGGGGGCCTGCAGCTCAGAGGGTTTCACGCAAACACCTAGAGCCAATCAGAAGGTTTGAGAAGCTGCAGCGCAGTGAGAACGCGGCTGCAACCGTCTCAACATCCTCCCACCTACAAACAGGAAACCACACAAAGGGGAGGAAGCCGAGTCCTCCTCTCCCGTCCTAGCTCAGCCTCGTTTTTCCTCCTGCTGAACATTCACAGAGCAGAGGGAGGAGAAAGAGAAGAGAAACCCCACGGCCATTGAACGAGGGAGGACACCTGCTGAGGAAAAGCTGGAGGAAGAAAAATATATTTATCGATTTACCACCGAAAACTTTGAGTTTATCATTTAACTGGCCGTGTGTGACATCATAGCTAGTTTAGACAAATGTCAGTAGCTGCAGTTGTTTGACTTAATTCACAGCAGATAATCTATTCTGACTTGTCTCTGTAGAGAAAACACAGGTGTTATAGCAATCATCTTTACATGTGCTCCACCTGATGCTGAACCTGCGCGTTCCCTACTGAACGTTTTAAACTGAAATATTGAATTGAGATTAATTGCTTCAGTTTCATAGCTAATGAACCTTAAAAGAATATTTTTCTATTTTTTCTTAATCCTCTATCAACATGGCAGTAAACAAATAACCTTGCTTTATGCAAATGTGCATTATTATGGGATCCCCGCATTGGATTGATTTTGTTGCTATTCTTAGGGTTCCATGCAACTTAATTTTAGGATCCCTATTGACATTGTTGTGATTTTTATTCTTCTCTGCATTTTTATTTGCTTAGCTAAAGTGTCTACCCAGGACAAACAGCAGGGGTGAAAGGCATCAGACCTGGTAACTTGGTAGAAGTCCTAGCATTCTACTTTGCCAAGGTGTCAATACACATGCCTACACCTAGGTACTATATATGTCAATTTACATTTTGGCTCATATCTCAAACCGTGCCCTAGGAACAAATTCTTTCTACTTCTGATACCTTACATAGCCTATTGAAAAACTTGCACCTCCAAGGAAAAATCAGCTCCTCCTAGCCTGTTCATCCATTTCTCAGCAAACTTGGCATGTATCATTTATAGACAAAGATAATGAGATGTTTACAAAAGAACTTTAGGGTTTACAAAGTTAATGGCTAATTAATTTTTACTGTGTGGCACAGTATAAAGCTAATATTTTGTGAAGTATATACCCAAACTTCATGTTATTGATAATAATATGATACTGTACAACATTTCAGTATCTGAAAAACTGCAATGGCTGACTTCATGATATTTGGCATACACAATCTGTAGATGCCCATGAAGTTGTGTTACATTACGTCTACAGGGGGCGCTACAGGTGACACAGAAATATTTCTTTACATGAAATATGACTTTAAGGCCTATAACTTTTGAAGTATTCACTCAGTTTTTAGGAAACTTACCAACTGTCATTATAAAATGCTTGCGTACAATCATGCCAAGTTTCGTGAAATTCGGGCTGTAGGGGGTGCTACAACGACTTCATGTTTATATCTCACAAACGACCACAGTAAACTGCTTGAAATTTGACAGTAATAATCTGTGGAGGACTCCTTACAAGCCCACCAAGTTTCATGCACGACAGTCTATAGGTGACGCTATGGTGACGTGTAAATAGTGTAGCCCTATCTCCCCAGTTGGCAGACCCAGCTTTCCCCTCGTCACACTCGACCTCCTGTCAGGTCTTTTCCCACCTGCTTTAGCCTATGACTCCCTCTAGTGGCAGACTGAGGTAATGGCATCTGTAGAAGACCACGCCTGACTCTCATACACTTGTCAGCCAAAGGATTCCTCCGCAGAAGCTTTGCCTCCTGCCTCTGCATCCCACTCTGCACGTGATGTTGTGTGGTAGGAAACTGTGATCAAAGTCTTACAATGAATCAAATGATTGATTAATTGAGCTATCAATCAGCAGATCAAATAATATAAAATTGTATTCATTCATTCATTAATTTATTCAATCTTTTGTTGTCCTGTTTAAACACATTTCTGTCAATCCTTCCTTCTATGGATGGACTCTCGTTTTTCCCTCTGCAGGCTCATGTACAAGGGATGTGTAGATGTGTCTCCGTATAGTGTGGATCGACTATGTGTGGCAGGGGAGGTTAAGTTTTAGTAATGTCAAAGACCATCACAACAGATTAATGTAGAAGAAATAGGAATAGTGAACCGACTGAAAGGCCATTGTCACACCTCCAATGCAGATTGTTGCTTAATGAGATATAGTTACTTTGAAAGGTAGTGACTATTCAACAAGAAAAATATTAAAAGAGAAAATTGTTAGCAACAGTTATTTCGGTCACTGAAAACTCCAACCATTGTTTGCCAATATTTCACTGTAATCATTTAACAAGTCGGCACTATTGGCAACTGCTGTTTGATGAGAAATCATCTCAAAAATCTCATTTAAAATTCATTGCTGCCACGTTTGTTTAAAAATGAAATGACAAATGGTTGGATTTATTTTAAGCTACTCCTAAACAACAGTTTAACACAAAGACCGTTGTTGTTAGATGAGAAACAATTTACTGAGAACGGCAACATGTTTCCAGTTCTCACACAAGAAATATCTTCAAATAGCTCAAATGATGACTGATACTGTTCACCAGAAAAAAAAGCTGACTGCAGACAATGAATGTTGGCTGTTCAGTTGGTGTAAGTGGATGTAGAATAAATAATGAATCTCAATTTCTGTTAAAAGTTTTGAATAAAGAAAAAAAGCAGCTGCTGCTAAGAAGGTTTTTTTTTTTTCCAAGGTTTAATTAATTTCTAGTTGCATAAGAAAATTTGTAGTTCACACATCTGGAATACAGACCCAGAGGACCCAGAGACAGTAACCGCAGCAACAACACATAAATACACTGTTAAAAATGATTTGCGACTAAAGACATTCTCAGGAGTTGTCAGTAAAATCAAAGTAAAGCTCAAATATCGTGTCACCCACATGTATATCTCTCATAATGTCAGACACGGGAAGAAAGGGTTCATCAATAGGAAGAAAAAAATAAAAAATAAAAATGATAACTGATTGTTTTCAGTTTAAGAATGAAAAAACAGAAAAAAACTAAAAAAGAAGAACACAAACTTATTTAGAAACTGATCCGGTGCTTGAAAACAGGAATTCTGTTTTAAAGGATTTTCACTGAAGCTGCTGAGAAAAATGGATTTTAATTTAGTGTTTCCAACCTTCGAGAATCTTAAAGAAACTGCTGTGTCTGTGGATGGTGGTCAGTTCAATAAAACATTAACTGTTAATTAATAATTAATAAAAGATTATAATATAAACATTTACAGGAGAAAGATGCAAATATTACAGAAAGATCTCGGGAAGTAAATGAGAAACTGGAGCCACTTTAAAACAGATGATAATGACCATTATTATTATTATTATCATTATTATTACTAGGCCATGCTAGGAGCAGGACAGCAGATGCTGATGTTGGTCGAACACTTTGTTCCAGATCAAAATATCTCAACAGCTGTTGGCATTTAAGACGTTCATGTTCCTCAGACGATAAATTATAACCTCAGTGATTCACTGTTCATCCCACGACGTGTTCAGGTGTCAAAACAGAATAAAAATGTACAAACTCGATTTAAACTTCAGGCTAGCTTCAATTAATTAAACCGAAAATCTAATTTGAAGCATGAACAGGAGGAGCAAACATATCAGCATGTGTGCATTAACTTCCTCTGTTTATATTGCAGTAACCTGAAAAGCTATGCAAGTGCAAACTAAGTGCACCTTTTATCAAGTTCAATTCATTTAGACGCTGCTGGAGCAGTGAAGAGATGATCAGTGAAGTTTTTAATTTATGGTTACATTTGTTGGGGCCATTTTAAATATTTTCTACCAATAACTGATAAATTGTTGTTTCGAGTCAGACCAAGTTATTTAATATTTGCAGGGGAGGTGGGCTAATTTTGATGTCACCTACTGTGTGGTCAGTACACACACCCAGTCAGCTCCTTATTGAGCTGTTGTAATGTCAGATACAAACAGCTGCTCTCTTTGAGTAAATGACTGCTGTTAAAATACGCTGAATTCTCTTTGGGCAGCGTATCAGAAATGTGCAGACAACCATCTCTGATAACTGTAGAAAACTTAAAAACATTAAGATTCTCAGGCAGGTTCTGAACTGTCCGTCAGTGACCTGACAACCTTTCACTTCAGGAGAGGCGTGTTTAATTTCTCAGTTGTTCAGCTCTTTAAATAAACACCGTCAGAGTTCAGTCATCGTTGTGGCGTGAAGGTGGATGAAGAAAAATGAAGGTGGCGGTTCAAAAGCTCACTGTGGTCAGGCAGTCAAGAGGACGCTCGCACTCTCACTTGTCCCACCACGCACTGGGCTAGCTGTGAATGATCTGAAAGGCAGAGAAAGACAAAGTGAGCCGACATCCATTCCTCACAGGGATCCTTCAGCGTCTGCAGGTGCATTTACTTACAGGTAGTTGGTTGACGTAGTTTCCCTCGTCGTCGTCGCTGCTCTCAACTCCAGAGGATTCTGCGGTTGCTTCTGGTGGATCAAATGAAACTCAGATTAGATAAGATTCATGTGTTTAGATACTCCAAAGGGCCTCAGTCATTCTTATGCCTTCGCATTCCCGATGTCAAGTTAGCCACCCATTAGCTTGCTAAACTGGTAGCCTCTGTAGCTTTTTGTTGAAAGTTGCCTAGCTATAACGTTCCCATGACTTGCAGCTCAAGTCTGTTGTTAACTCATTATCTCCAGCAAAGATCTGCTAGCTTGTGGTAACGACATAGGAAGTCATGTACAAAAAAAAAAATGCTTGCGTTCACGTGGTAACATCAGCTGCAATTTGAGAGAACACTGCTGCTCAGCCACTGGCTAAAGAAAGAGGCTAGCGGTTAGCAACAGTAAGCTAATGCCGGAAACGCAAAGGCATAATTAAAACACGAGGCAGTTGAAATAATCGCCATTTTAAACTTAGCATCAGCGAACATATCAGAGCCTTGTGAACTTGAACCTTGCCAGTAATGTCCACGGACGAGGCACTGTTCACGTGGACACAATAAACACAACCCCATTTATAGGCGGCAGTAGATCATACAAATATGGCCGACGTGTCACCACTTCCTCCCACTGCTCAAAAGTGAAGCCCAAATATGGCAGAAACGTGAGCTTCCATCATGTTATCAAAAAAATTACCAGAGCGCCGTAGTGAGTTGTACATTGACACCTAGTCATTTTGTAGATAGAGGTGATCAGCCTAAGTGCTAGCTGTGTTGCTAACTAGCACGTTGACTACTTTTTCCTACTTTAGATTGGTTATGCTGTTCGCTTCATTGCTATAACACTAGCAGCATCAGGTATAATTTACTTCAGGGTCATTGTAGTTTTTATTAACTATTAAATTCTCTGGGAACTATTTTGTGTGGTGGATTAACACACATATGATGCTCTAGTGAGTGTTTGGGCATCAGAATCCTTTTGAGCTTCATGAATAAAACTTGAACCAAATAGAGTTTCAAGTTGAACTCAAAAACACTTGCACTGCAAAGAAAACAAAATCTTATGACTCTGTCTTAAGATGTATTGTCTTAAAACAAGTCCCTGTGTCTTGGAAATGGAACTCTTTAGGCAGTTGTGTCTTATATTAAGTGTAATGAGATATTTTGACTAGAAATGAGACAAATACACTTGGTAAGATTTTGTTTTTTTGCAGTGTGTATTTCAGGACAGTCAACCAGAGTAGAGCTTCCTATGCTGGCCAGAGTATGGGATACTCTGGCCAGCCATAAAAATTACTCTTCTACCTCAGTTTTCTACAATGTTGATCAGTTCATGTCCATTTCTTTATATCCTCGTTCATTTTAATGCCAGGTTGTGAGCCTACTGTAATACTGTTTTGTAGTATTTTGCGTTTGTAGTATTATAATGTTCACTCATTGAATATTTGTATATATCCCGTATGTGGTCTTGTTAACATGTTCATGTATTATTCCTACTCACAGGTGGATCAAAAATATGCATTACACATTTAATGAAACAGCATTTCTGTGGTCCTGAATATTTGTCACATTTTTGTTATAATCTACAATCAAAAGCAACGTGTTCATTCAACCCTGTTACCGTATCATGTTTATTAAAATAATCTGAAATGATTTTCTAAACTCATGAGTGTTTGACCTCTTCACCTTTAAGTAGTTTTTTTTTTAAATATATTTTTTCCAGATTCCTGAGTATTTGTGACAGGGAAGCAGTAAACATAGCCCACAACAAATACAACATCTAAAAAAAAAGTGTACCTTGCTTGAACTGGACGAATTAAATTATTTGATGGTTTATTACCTGGTATTCTTAAATACATGACAGAAAATTATTAAATAAAGGGTAAAGGGCAGATTTTTTTGATAACCACAAAATTAAAACTGGACCTCTAACCAAGCTCAACTCAAAATAAACTAAAACTAGGACAGAGAAAACAAACAATGCGTGGCTGTAACTCACTTGATTGGTTCGGGTTCACATTCTGATAATCCGCATCAGCTTCATCATCTGAGGGAAGCACAGAGGATTTACTATCATCTGTATGAATGAAGAATGACGTTAAGAAATCTTTTGAAAAAGAAAACATGAGATAAATATGAAACAAAACAAAAAGCACAAGATGGCTCTTACCTGACTTTCCGCAGTTCTCGTAATCATGTTGGGCATCTGTGGAGCAAAAAAAATAAAGACTAAATAAAGGCTTTCACACTTTCTAAACACAGGCGCCCACATGATGACACAACGTCCATTTTACACGCTATTTCGAGAGACGCTTGTTTTTTTTTTCATGCAACTGTAAATAAGATAACATGCACACATTCAAAGATTGTTATCAGAATCTCAGTTTCTATACCTGAATAGGGCGACGAAGCTCGACTCTGACGGTTCTGAGGGACCTCGTCGTCTGCCAGCACGATTCTGTGCAGAAAAAGTGAGAGATCGGATCAGAGTCTGATAAAACTAAGTGGTGACACTTTGGAAGAGAAAACCTACATGTATCCGTCTTCTGGGTCACTGTCGATGGACTCAGTTCCTGCAGTAAACAGAATGCACACATTCACACATGCATAGTTCAACTCAAACCGATATGAAGTTAATAATTAAAATAATATTAGCCAATTATCTTCAATGGCTTAAATCAAGTTAAGGCTGTAGGACCTTCTGGGCAGTATTTGTTATTGTTTTGGATTGATGCCACAATAAAAGCATAAAGTAAACATAACTGTGTGGTTACTTTTGATTAATCTCGTGCTAACTATGGAAGATCATGCGATTAATCGCGATTAATCATGATAATCTAAATCGGTCACTGAGAAAACTGTTGATTGATTAATAAACAAATTGTTGGATGTTTCACACTACGTCGTGTGGTGTTTTTGTCGAAGTGTTTACACCTTTAATCAAACGTTTGAGGCATTCTGAGAAATTTCTGATCCGCTGTTTATTACAAATGCAGCAAAGCGGGAGTCATTGTGATCAAGTCTGTTCAAGCCCGTCTGTTCTTAAATCTACACAGGTCCTTTATATATCCTTTATATGTTCAACTTGATTTTAATGAGTAAACAATAAAGTTCACTGACAGTTATTTGTTGAAAGGCATCATTATTCTGTTCATTTGAGTTCTGTAAATCTGCTGCTAAGAATAAAACCAGAGCAGTTATTTCTGTCTATTTATGGCAAGCAAACATGAAGGCAAAGGACGGCTCTTACCACCGATTGGATTCTCATAACTCGGGTTACTCTCTGCAGGACAGAAATTTAACATTGGTTAAAGGTAAGAGTTGCTATGAACTAAAAACAAATAAAATAAACGAACACGACTTGTAAATCTCACCGGTTTCAGTCGGTGTGTAGGATCGTTGTCTCCGCTGGCTTCCAGGATCAGGTGAATTTCGGCTGAAAGTGAACAACAGAAAACATCAGACAGTAAACATCGGTCTGTAGAAGTGTTTTAAGGAGACACATCATTTGTCAGTCTGACGAATGATTATCAGTGAAAAGTTACTCACTAAGGCGACAGCAGGTTGGAGGGAGAGTGGATGGAGCTCAGGTCAGTAGTTGGATGCGCTGAAATTCAACACAGAGAAGATTACTATCATCATCGCCATCCTCAACACACCATGCGCTGTGCTGGACAAATAACAATAATCTTCTAAAGATCACAGTCCATCCTCTGAGGACAGAGGACCGACTTGATTACACCACAAAGGCAACAGCCAATGACCAGCAGGTGACGGTAGAGGAACTAAATTTTCACACCAGCAGGTGGCAGTAGTCTGCGTTAATCATTTAAAAGAGGAAACGGGAACAGTCACAGTTCGCTGGGAGGCTACGAGGCTAGGAGGAGCTACATCCATCATACAGAGCTGGACTCTCCTGAATCATTCTGATCAATTCGTCAACAGTTAATTCTCTTCTGTCACGGTCTGCAGGCCAAAAAACGGCCCACCACAGGGTCCAATCTGGCCAGCAGGATGAATTACAAAGTGCAAAAATTACATCAAAGACGCAAACTGTAATTTTTCAATAAAACTGGCACCAGTTACTAATTGCAGGTTGCTTTGTTTTAGTAGCAACTATGGACATATAGTCACTCTCATTATTAGTACGTATATGGGTGATGGGTACATTTCACACTCTTCTACCATCAAAATTTTTAACAGAAAATCCACATCTACACATTATCTGTAACTACTCATGTCGTAGAGGGTCGCAGGGGCCTGAAGCGAGTCCCATCTGGCTCTCAGCTAGAGGTGGGGGCACGTCCTGGACGTCATCTGTCCATCAGAGAGAGAGAAATGGCCTTTCACGCCCAACGGGTAATTTGGAATCGCCAGGAAGCCCAACATGCATGGTCATGGGCGTGTAGGAGGACTTTTGGACACATGGAAAACCCCAGAACATCCTTGCTTTGAGGCCACAGTGCCACAAACCCACAGTTTAAGAGGATAATGAAAGAGTTGCACTCTATTTGAGAGTGTTGAAACAGATCTGGTAGTTCTGGTGTGACATGTTATATTATTAAGTAAGTGCAGCATTTAAGATTTAAAGACATGAAGACATCATGCAGCAGTATTGAATGTTTCATACTCACAGGAATGGATGACTACGAATTCGGTGGATCTGAATCAAACAAAGAAAAGGTGTCATTACATCAGGATCTAATCAGAGAGCCACTGACCCGTACAAACGTGCATGAGAACAGACTTACGGCATGTATTCCTCCGAGGCGTTCACTTGCCTAATGGAGACTGGTGGGAGGGAAGAGAAAACATTAAAGCAAAAATCTGTGTGTACGTGTCGGTCAGATGTGTGAAAGTTATGGTCTGGGTACGGTTTCAAAGGCCTTTCTGAAAGTTGCAGTTTGACTCGTCAACCGCATGTGAATGCAGCACGAAGAGAAGCGGCGCCTCACCCAGCGGGCCTTTGTTCCTGCAGTCCATGCAGACGGCGGCCAGGAGGATGAGGGACAGGAAGACGGCGGCCGATACGAGCAACACCAACCAGGAGACATCCATGGTTCATCTGAGGAGAACAGGGTTAGGGTCTTTAATTGCAGATAATAAATAAACTGAATAACAGTATTCATTTCATCGTGCTGGATTCGTTTATCTGGATTTTGCCACAGTAAAGTCCATTAAGTACTAATATTTTAAAGCTGTAGTCACAGTGATCTGTCTCCTCAGATGCTCTCTTTGGTGACTCGAGGCTGTACGTGAAGCAGGAAGTGTCCATGAAACACATTCTGGCTGAATAAAGCCAGAATGTGCAGAACAGGAAACAGAGACTCGATGAAAACCAGCGACTGCTCTTCACTCTTTATTTCCCCCTCAGTCATCTCTTCAGCAGAAAAGGAAGCTTCCATCAGTGAGGTCCTCACTTAAAAAAAAACAGGTTGAATTTCTACAACACTTTGTTCCGTTCTGATCATCACGTTCAGTAAGTTCAAAACTAAATGAGCTGGTTGAGAAAAAAACAGAGAGGTTTGTGGTCAGAGTGACGAACGGCTTCATGTTACACTTCTACACAGATATGAGGGATGTTTCACTTACATAACCTTTATTTGCGATAACCAGAACACCTGATAAAAGAGATAACTATGCTGTACTGACTTTATTATAACACTGTTCGTGACTTAGACACTTTAGATATTACAGCAGCATCATCAGAAGGAGTTTGATTCATCCTGCAGCAGGACAGTAAGCACAGTACGCAGTACACAGTAAGCATGTAGTTTGAGAGATAAAGAAATATCGACGAGCTGCTCCATCGTAAAAACCAGTTTAAAATAAGTTTTAATTCAGTCTGATCAATTTAAATTCATTCTCAATCCCATTTAAATTTAGTTTTAACATGGTCTAGTTAAATAGTATCAATCCAATTTGAATGCGGTCTAAAACAAGTTTAACTTAGCCTAACCTTTTTTATTCTAGATCCAGTTTAAAATCAGTCTGAATCCAATGTAAATCTAATTTAAATCCAGTACAGTAAAGGTTACAATAAGCCTAATATCTGTTCAAAGTTAGATAAAAACAAGTTTAATTCATCTAAATCCAGTTTAAATCCAGTCTAAAACGAGTTTAAACTTAGACCAGTTTAAATCTAGTCTAAAACATGTTTAAACTTAATTTGACCATTTTTACATCCATTCCAGATCCAGTTGAAAATTAGTCTGAATCCAATGTAAATCTAAAACAAGTTTAAACTTAGACTGGTTTTACACTGGATTTGTAGTAAGACTACTGTCAAGTCCATTATCCAGTCTTAAAGACGCTTGAGTCTAAAACTAGTTTAAATTTAGGCCAATTTAAATCTAGTCCAAAAAAAAAGTCGGATCGTTTTTAAATCCATTCTAGATCCAGTTTAAAATATCAGTCTGAATCCAGTGTAAATCTAATCTAAATCCAGTTCAATAAAGCTTAAAATCAGCCTCATTTCAGTTTAAATCTAGTCTTAAACATGTTTAAATTTTGTTGAATTTGAATTCAGTCTAATACAAATGTAAACTTAGTCTACATGACCTAAAAAAAGTTTCAACCAAGACATCATGATAGAAACTTTTTTTTTTTTACAACCTGGACCTTATATCTGGCATAAAATACGATCGTTTACTCACCCATATGACTTTGGTGTCACTTGGACGATATTTAGATCGGCGTATATCCATATAGTGGGAGTGAATGGGGCACCGTAACGTAGCTCTAAATAACTCGTTCATTTCACCAGTATTTTGTTATAATACGCTAGCGCTATTCAGAACAAACCGCTGAACATCCACAAATAGATAACTCAACAGGGAATAGCACTAACGTATTATAACAATATTGGTGACATCGCAGCAGATAATGTGTTATTTAGAGGCTACGTTACGGTGTCCCTTTCACTCCCACTATAAGGATATATGCCGATCTAAATATCGTCCAAGTGAAGTTATATGGGTGAGTAAACTAATTGTATTTTATGCCAGAAATAAGGTCCAGGTTGTACAAAATGTTAATTCCCCTTTAATTTCAGTTCAATATATTCATCAATATATTTCATCTCTACATTTCTGGAACATATTTTCTTACATGATTCACATCTGAATCGATTTTATATTTGATTTACAAGCTTAATCGTGAAACATGTTGAATTGGATGAAAATAATCTTTTAGTGACTTCTGTCATTTTGATGCTGTTTCAGTGGAACTTGTAGATAAGCTGTTTAACTGTTAGCACAGGTGAAAAGCTGCAGATTCAGCTGTTCTGACATCACCATCAACCTGACATTTGTGTGTTTCTTGCGGTTGTTGCTAAGGTTGTTACGACTTCTTGCAAACTTTGAGTCAGTTTCAGGCTTGCATGTGTCAGGATGCATTTATTAAGATGACATTTAGAGTAAAGAACCAGGAAATAAGTAGATATCTCCAGCCAGAGCATCAAGATGGCAAACACGTTTTTAGTTTACTTCGTCTTCGTCTTCTCTCGCTTATCCGGGTCGGGGTCGCGGACTGTAAAAGTAAAACCAGATTTCAACCCTCACATCCTCTACAAGACCTGGTAGCAACGTAGGGGCCACGTTAGGTTGAATTTAAATAAATTCATGACGTCTTTGGTTAAATCGTACTTTCTGATCCAGAACGCAATTGTTTTTAACTGTTTCTCAGCAAAAAAATAATCATTTCAGCTCAGTGGATGATTGTCTTCAAAATGAAACTGCTGCTGGTTTGTTCTTCCCTGAAGCATCGCAGCCGGATGATAATCTGCCTCCTGATTGCAGAGGTGCGTCACACAGGAAGGAAAACCTGTTGACACGTGGTACGATTGACGGGCACTGATCATTTTTTTTCCTCTGCAGACCTGAAATCGTTCAGTTATCGTTCACAAAACACTGGAAACTCATGAACGCACCACTCAAAAATGGAAACTAGCCACAAACACTCCTGATTCTCCTCAGCTTTAAAACATCTACTCCTTGGTCCTACTCCTTGTTTTATCAAATATCAGACGTGTCCGTCTCCACGCTCAGGACTGCACCTTCAAAAGTCGGCCATCTTGCAAGACATATCCCCGCTACGAAAGTCCCTGGAAGTTTTTTTTCTTAAGTGCAAAAGGCAAAACAGAAATACATTTTTAAAAAGATCACAGATGTGGAGAGGAAGTGCGACAGGAACAGGCTGATAACAGTGATTAATCGACATCAGTCAAGCAGACTTGTTTTCTCACCCTGACTCTGATGAAACCTGATGAAGGTTTCTGTAAAACATATTAGATTAACAGTGACGTTAAACCTTTCATTTTTAGACATGAAGTCAGTTTTAAAGTTATGCACTGCCAAATACGTTATTAATACTATTGCACCATATTTTATCCTGGTGTGTTTGGTCACCAACACCAAACAAATCTCAGTGGATAACTCGTATATAAAGTGGAAAACACTGAAGGAGTAGCTTAAAAATAACATTACGTGGAGTATTTGTATCTTTCAGAAGAAGCTTTAAAACACTTCCTGCTAGCTATGCTGCAGTTCTTCTGACATCAAGGTGACGACCGAACTGCAGGAAGTCACATCTTCCAGTCCTGAACAGAACCTTCATGAAACCGTCAACAGTTTTTTACTCTTCAGGTCTTTTGCAGATCAAACAGACCAGATTTAGCAGCAGGCGGATTTGGGCTCGATTTTGTCTCGTACGATAACCGTTTCCCCTTGCTTCATGCTAAGCTAACCAGCAGCTGGTTGTGGCTTCATGTTATGTAAAAAAAAAAAAAAAAAAAATGCAGAAGATGACCATTAGGGAGCATTTCCAACGACTTCTTAGGTGGCAATTAAAAATTCCTGTGTATACACAGCTCTATTATCTATGCATCTATTAGAAATGTGTTTAAATCTTTTTATTTATTTATTTATTTTTTACTAGGTGTAAAGTTTTAATCAAAGCTCTGAAAAAAAAGTCAAGTGCCACCTTAAAATAATATGACTGCTTCTGATAGAGTAGCTTAAAGTCCAAAAGAATCATGAGTAAAATATATTTTAAACATCAAATTAACCTCTTTCTGGTTTTAATCAGTCTGATCTTGTGAGTCAATGACAGATCTCCATCTATGAAACTTCCTGAAGAAACCAACTTCATTAAATGTTAACAAACCTTTTCCAGATGTTTTAATGGTTGAGATATTTTCAGTAGGTTCATCTGACACTTTTTAGTATAAAGACAATACTGACAATACTTAAATGTATAGTTTCTTTTCATCCTATAATGTGCCTTCATGATAGTCGAGGATTATTTCTGCTAAGTTACAGTTAATCATGGAGGTAAAAGTAGTCGATACTGCAAACTGTAAAATAAAAAACACTATTCTAAATCTCATTTTTCAGCAGGAACCAGCCAAGAGGCCGAACTCCTGCTGCTTCAGGAAATGTTGAGGCCTGCTCTCTGTGGAGCGACATAAAATAAAAACCATCTAATGGAATCGTCTACAGGTTTTGATCTCCTCTCTGTTCAGACACCTGAGAATGTAAAAAAGGTGAAGGACTCACCTACACCTGAGGACAAACAGCGATCGCAGAGACAGTCAGACGGAGGACGGGTGAAGTTTCAGGTCTCCTCCGCAGTATCTGCTCCACATGAGGCGCCTACAGTAACCAAACATCTGCCATGTCTGAACGCGTCCTCGTTCGGCCTCGTCTGATGAGCTGATCTGGAGTCTGGGCGTCTTTGTCACTGACTCTCCTCCTCTGTCATCAGCCAATCACCTCTTGAGTTTCACCTCCGTCCACTGGCTGGTCTTCTGTAGGGCTCCTCACTGCTAACCTCTGAGGAAGGTGGCGAGGGACCATCAGCTTTGTCAAAATCTTAGGGGAGACAGAATGAGCCTTAAAAGTGAACCAGCTCTGAGTTGAAGATGAGTGACTCACTAACCAGGCAGCAGCAGCAGCATAAAGTTCAGGCCCGTGTGTGGTGAGCGGCGTGTGTGGGCTGATCAAACTGCCCTCTGTCGCTGCAAACTGCTGCTGGAAAGTGGAAAAGGGGGGCCCGCAGCTCAGAGGGTTTCACACAAACACCTAGAGCCAATCGGGAGGTTTAGCTGCGACACCTCAGAGCGTCGCCGGCTGTTGAGAAGCTGCAGCGCAGTGAGAACGCGGCTGCAACCGTCTCAACATCCTCCCACCTACAAACAGGAAACCACACCGAGGGGAGGAAGCCGAGTCCTCCTCTCCTCTTCACTCCTCTCCCGTCCTCACTCAGCTTTATTTCTCCTCCTGCTGAACGCTCACAGAGCAGAGGGAGGAGAAAGAGAGGAGAAACCCCACGGCCATTGAACGAGGGAGGACACCTGCTGAGGAAAAGCTGGAGGAAGAAAAAGCTGAGATCATATGAACCCAGATGACTGACAAATGATTAACAGCACCTATAGGAAAACTAAGAGCAATGTTTAAATGAGTACCAGCTCATAAACTACAACTGTAGGACATAAGTAATTACATTATTACATTACATTATTTAAGGAGACTGAATATTAATCAGGCTGAAGACTCTCAGAAACTTCCTTGAGTTAATGCTGACGACGAAAAGAAAAACTGAGACGGCCAAGCTAGGAGTTTCCCTCCGTTTAGTCTTTATGCAAAGCTAATTTGTGGTTTGTGACGCTCACACTAATTTAGAAAATAATAAAGGAATAAAGCTGCTGTGTTAGTTAAATTTAAAATAAAACGAATTTTAAAAAAAGAAAAGCAAAAAAATGGAACCTGGACTGATTGACTGTCACATCTGTTCATTTGAGGCTTTTTAAAATAAATTCTAACGATACTATAATGATCTTGAGTTGAGCCACGTAAAAATGAAAAGTCCTGAAAAGTCTTGAATGCATTAAAGCTAATAAAAGTCTGAATCAGCTGGACTGGCCCCAATAGATTATCAACACTACCGATGCAAAGTCACAGATAAAACACCACTAGTGCAGAAAAGAAGTGACAATATAAAAATAATTCAGTCACTTTGTCGGTCACATCCTGGACTTTAACCATTTACCACCGAAACCTCTGAGTTCAGCGTTTAACTGGCCGAGTGTGACATCATAGCCAGTTCAGACAAATGTCGGTAGCTGCTGTTGTTTGACCTTATTCACAGCAGATCATCTATTCTGACTTGTCTCTGTAGAGAAAGCACAGGTGTTATAGCAATCATTTCCTTCACACGCTCCACTTAAGCCATGACGGTGAACCTGCGCGCTTTCTCTTCTGAAAGGGAAAGCATTTTAAAGTGAAATACATAGCCAACGATTATTCGCAACTACGATGTTTTTGTTTTTGTTTTTAATCCTCAACATAGGTGCGATCAAATATCCTTGCTTTATGCAAATGTGTATTATTACTACAACCCAACACAATGACAACTCCTGTCAATAATAGCCTATTCTACAGAATAACCTCAAAGGTTCGGTGGGCTCAAAAAAGTTTCTGCATCTATGTTCTGCTTCTGCAGGGGGGAGGAGGGAGGTGTGAACTTAAATGGCGAGTGGTATTTGGGGCTCGACATACTCTTGTGGTAATTCAACTCATTGACAGTAAATGCAAGCAACTTTCATTCATTGCTGTGTCAAGAGAAACCATCTGGAAGGATTATGAAAAAGATGATTTTTCTTTTTTAATCCGGTTCTACTCAAGGAAGTTTGTTTTTGTCATCCACATTTGTTCAAACTGAGCCGAACCTTTCAGGTCTAGGCACATTATGTGATCAAAGAATGAGGTCAGCTGAATATACTGAATATACTGAATGACCAGATTATTCCATCAATGGATATTCCAGGATTCATGGGACTCAAATTGTGAAAGAGTGGTTCAGGGAGGAGACATCATTTTCACACACGGATTGTCCACCACAAAGTCCAGACCTTAAAGAAGAACTACTGTTTTTCACAACATGGACCTTATTTCTGGGATAAAACACAATCGTTTCCTCACCCATTTAAGTTTGGTGTCATTTGGACAATACTTAGATCAGCGTATATCCATATAGTGGGAGTGACTGGGGCACCGAAACACATTGTTTACCTGTAATTTGCTAGTTTTTTGCAACATGGTTGAATATTTTTCCGATTATGAGGTTGTAGACGACTACTTTGTTTATGATGGATGTCCTTACCGTTTTGAGCCAGAGTATACGGATGAGGAGCTCATTGACAGGAGGATGCGGAGGGAGAAAGAGGAACAGCTGGCCAAGGAGCAACAAACCGCTGCACGTCGGCGAAGAGACAACAGGTAACTCCGGACTCAATGGGGAATAGCACTTGCGTGTCATAACACAATGTTGGTGAAATTAATGAGTTTTGCGGCAGATAATGCGTTATTTTGGGGCTGCGTTTTGGTGCCCCACTCATTCCCACTATATCAGTGGTTTTCAAAGTGGGGACCGCAGCCCCCTGGGGAGCCGCCAGGGGGCGCTGGGGGATAATTGGAGGGAAGATACGAAAAATTTGAAAAATTAAAAAAATATAACCTAAATATTTTAAGCCATTATTATATAACATTATGTTTTTTTTTTATTAATCATTGGTATAACATATATTTTTAAATAATTGTCATAAAACATAATTATAACATATCAAAATGTTATTTGACATGCTTTCCTTCTGATTGCCTGAGAGTCAAAACATCGTTCATGACCTCATAATCTGTGTAGACCTGGCATTTTGTGCCATTTATCAAGCTACTTTGTTCCTCAAGATAGCACGTAACTAGCGCAAAATGGACAGGTTTTGACAAGAAAGAGACTGAAGGGACAGACCAACAGCCTTGTCGTGGAGGACACTGCTGCAAAAAAAACAACTAAGAACTCCTGGCCAACTAAAATCAGAAAATATGAGGCAGCACTTATGCTAAACAAATGTAATAGTTATTAAATAGTGAATAAAAGTAAGAAAAAACATTCTAAAACCTTATGTTTCTTTACATATTCTGCAGTAGAAGCTAATGCTGTTTGGGGGGCCTTGACATGGAAAAATTCGGGCACCCCTGCACTATATGGATATATGCTAATGTAGATATCTGACGATCAAGTCATATGGGTGAGTAAACGGTCGTATGTTATGCCAGAAATAAGGTCAAGGTTGTGAAAAACAGTAGTTCCACTTTAACCCCACTGAGAATCTTTTGGGACACCTCAGAACATTATTGAAACAATGCCACAGTGAACACAAATTAGCATTCAGGGCAGCACGGTGGCACAGTGGTTAGCGCTGGTTTGCATGGGTTTCCTCCCGCCATCACCCCAAAAAAAATAAACAAAAACAAACACACTGAACAAACATCATGGACAATGTCCACCACCCCTCTACACGACACCATAGTCAGACAGAGAAGCTCTTTCAGGGACAGACTGCCGTCTCTGTCCTGCACCACGGACAGGTTGCGGAGGTCATTTGTCACTCTGTGAGGAAATAACTGGTCTTTGGTCATTACTGACACTACTTTATAGATTTTACACAACATTATATATTGATATTATATAACTAAATATCTTTATACTGGTTTCTATGTGATGAAGCCACTGGACACTGAATTTCCCATGGGATAAATAAAATATCTACCTAATCTATTCTAATCCAATCTATATATATATATAATAATAAAGATAATGTACGTACCTGATGTCACCAACACGTTCAGATTCATCCAAACACACACAAACATCACAAGTTAATTCTCATTTAATGTTCAACAAAAAAGCTTAGCTAAAATAATCTGAGATTAACATTCATTTAAAAGCGTTTTCTTTTTTTTTCCTTTTTAAAAATAACCTTCATTAACATGACATCTGAACGGACCTGCAGGAAATAAAAGCTCTGGATGTTAAAAAAAAATAAAGAGTTTTGCTTCAACCGTTTCAAACTGCAGAAAAATGAGGATTTGACCATGAACGTTCAGCCTTAAATACAAACGGTAAGAGGTCTGAAGATTTTCCTGCGGTTAGTGTCATTATTAAAACATACAGTATATACAAACATGTTCTGAAAAGGGATTAATAAAGCTTTTCCTGTTTATAAAAGGATGCAGAGCGCTTTTGGTCGCGGCCGTTCGGAAGGTTTTCGTCATTTCGTCCCGATCTTCAAAATTAAGAGCAGGTCCTGTCATGTTCTGCTCAGACAGTCTTTAGTGCTATTAGTCCGAAATCCTCGCGTTGAGCTCGCGGCGAAAACACATCTGAAGTCCCAACGCAAGGAAACTCCTCCAAACTGTTCCTTGTGAAGTTATAAAAAGATGCTGAGGGAAAAAACGTAAAAATGAAAGTCGTCCTAAAGCGTTTCTGCTCGAGTTCAAAAGTCTTCAGTCATAAAAGATTCAGAAACTCAACCACAGCTGCTGAGATGTACCTCCATCAGATCAGGACGCTGGACACGGGGACCCGGGTGGACCGGCCACTTTTGGGCACGACGATCGGCTCGTCGTCTGTAGACAGAGACACGTGATGATGAGTTGAGCAAAAAAAATCACTTGTCAAATATCATCTCCAGCTACTGTGATCTGCGACGAGCTGCGTCTCACCTGTGTGGGCAAAGTTCTCGGCCCGGTTGCGGTCCTTCTCGATGAAGAGCGCCGTGGCGAGGAAGAAGCCTCCGCCCACCACGGCAGCGAAGGAGCAGAGCAGCAGAGATAGCTGCAGAGAGCGAAACTCCCAGAGGTACGAGTCGGTCTTCCTCAAAGAGTCGGAGACCTGAGAAACACAGACAGACCGTCACGCCGACTCCAAGAACTTTTAATTGCTCATATTTCCTATAAGGCGCCAGAGTGTGGACGTACCACCCCTATCAGGTACGGACTCCCTGCGTCTCCCAGAAGATGAGAGATGACGATCTGCAGGGCCTCCGCTGTGGAGCGACGAGTGGGAACCACCACGTACTGAGAGACAAATAACACAGCTGCTTTTGAATTCACCCATAAACTTTAGTTTGTTTTGCTGCCAGCAGGTTTAAGCTACTGTAAAAGCGATGAAAGCTGGTCTCTCACCAGGAGAATATCTGCAACAATGGCCCAGTTCATAGAGAGGAACGTCTCCCCGAAGAAAATGAAGACCTGAAGAGACGAACAGAGAACACGTTAAAGAGCATCCAGCAGCCTGATGGGCGCTTTAGGCTTCTGGGACAATCTGCTGCCGTAGCGATGCCACGGTGACGCTTGGTAGCAGTTTCCCCTTTAGTATTTCCAGTTGATTCACCGTCGCCGCAATTTTCGAATTGACTTTTTTTTGCATAAACAATGGAACACGTCACGGAGTGGTTAACGGAGACACATGTTTATGACTCGGCGACAGTTTCAGTCGCCGATGTTGAAAGTGAAACAGGAAGTGGAAACAAAAATGAAAAAAAAGAAAAGAAAGCTGCCTAACGAATGCGCCGCCTAGGTCCGTAAAAGAGCCTGACTACTCTGCTCTTGGATGAGTAAATAAAAACTCCAATTGTAACATCTTATCTGAGACGAAAAGAGGAAAACCAGGCTCATGATCTGTTTAAAGAACCTAGCCACATTGAAAACCAGCTGTTTCATTATTTTCAGTCACATTTTTGCTGACTTTTCTTCCATTCTTCAAGTTATCTGCAGGAGGGAAGGCAGTGGAGGGTCACTGATTGTTCGGTCAGCTGATTTTTCAGCTTGAAAAATGTTTTACATTATAATCGAAGCTGAAACCGCGGCGACGACGAGAGCCGAACTCACGTATGTGGCGGCGGTGCTGAGCTCAGCGAAGACGATGGCCAGGTACAGGAAAGGAGCCGACAGCAGCAGCCCGGCGGCGCAGACCAGCGGGTCGGCCCTGGGGGTCTTCGTCCTGAGCGCGCGACTCACCTGCACGCCGCTGGCCACGCCCAGAATACCTGTGACGACGGTGATGACCCCGAAAATCAAACTGTCAGAAGAAGAAGGAAAAAAAAAAAAAAAGATAACCACGATGAGGAGGAGAAGAAGATTTCTCGACAGCGCCGAGTTCATTCTTGACGGGCGTTACCTGTCGGAGGAGGAGCAGTGTCCCTCCACACAGGGAGCCTTCGCTCCGCTGAACACAGCTGCTCTGAAGAGGAACGTTGGAGCCCAGAGAGCCAGAGAGCCC
Organism: Planiliza haematocheilus; assembly: GCA_005024645.1. Taxonomy (NCBI): domain Eukaryota; kingdom Metazoa; phylum Chordata; class Actinopteri; order Mugiliformes; family Mugilidae; genus Planiliza; species Planiliza haematocheilus. The sequence continues at coordinate 4,233,615 of SRSE01001373.1, forward strand.
GTCACGAACGCCACGGCCGTGAAGCCGAAGGTGGACAAGACGAAGCTGGGGCTGCAGAGGAGAACATGCAGGAAACCTTTACAGTATTCTGTGTGTATGTGCCTGTTATTAACCAACCCCCCCAGTTCAGCTGTGACCTACTTCCTGCTCAGAGCGTGCAGGTCTTTCAGCCAGCTGGTCCGGTGCAACTGATGCTCGGGCCGCTCCTCGATGGCTCCTCTTTTAGGCTCCTTGACCACAAACAGCAGCAGCAGCACGGCCACCAGCCCCAACGCAGGAGTCACCTGAAGGAGGAGGAGCAACGCCAACTCTAACCAAACGGGCTGCTGCAGACGTTTCAGATCAACTCAGACCAGGATAAATGAGGACTGACCCGCAGGGCGTAGTGCCAGTCCTTCGTCACGGTGCTGACTTGAGAGCCCACGATGTATCCGAGGCCGCTGCCCACGGGAATGGCGAAATAAAAGATGGACAGCATGTTGGTCCTCTCCCCTCCGACGTAGAGGTCTGCGATGATGGTGGGGGCGATGGTGGAGTAGCTGGCCTCCCCGACCCCCACCAGGCCTCGCGTCAGCAGCAGAGCCCAGAAATGCTGCAGCAAGAAAACGTTGCACAATTATTTCAAGCTTTTCAAGAGCTGCAGTCATCCTGGAGGGCAGCAACAAACCACCACTCGCCTCTCTGGGGGTGAAGGAGCTGGCGAGCGTCACCACGGCCCAGAACAAAATGCCGCCGCTCATGATGTACTTCCGGTTGTAGCGGTCGCCCAAGTATCCAAAGACAGGAGCCAGGAACATGTAGCTGCAGATAAAGACTGAGAGCAGAGAAACCGTGTGACGGTCGGGAAGGAGGAGACGTAAACAGAAACACACCAGAGGTACAGCCGATCGGTCGTCTTACCTGTTTGGAGTAAGCCAGACTTTCCGTCATCGATCCCAAAATAATGCTCGATGTCCGGGAGAACACCTGGCGGAGAAGAAAGAGCGGGATTCGTTTATTCCAGCGTTTGAGCAAAACAGACACTTCAACATGTACGATGCTAGGTGGACAACTGTAGAGAATAACAGCCGCAGCACAAGAAACAAGATCATAAGAAAACATTATAAGAAACTGGAAACAAATTCCTTCGCCTCTGTGCCTACACTACCCACAATGCACTTTATCGAGTCTTATGCTAGCAGAGGGTAACTGACGCAGAAACACGCACTGAGGTTGAAAATCCTTTCAGAATTAATCGAATAAAAAGGTCAAAAAGATTAGATTTTGTTGTTACAGAATAAATTTAAAATGTGAGCCACAAAACATAAAGCCCATAAAACTCCATCAAGTCTTCAAATGAAGGTTTCAATTTAGTTTAATTATGATACTAAAATGTCTCTGCAGCAAAAGCGCCCACAAACAGTGATGATTCATTTCCTTTCTTACAGGAAGTTTCTCTTTTATCGGCTCTTAGTCTGCTTCCGTCAAAGAATGATTAAACAAAAAAAAAAAAGAAAACAAGCCGTACCTGCCACGGTGAACCTGTCCATGTAGTTGAGCAGGTTGATGTAGCAGAGGATGAAGACGGTCAGCAGCGCCCGGACCCTGTACACCCCGCTGGGCGGCTCCTCCTGCGGCCGCTGAGCCCCCGCCCCGCCCTGATCCTCCGGACCCTCCGCCTCGCTGTCGGAGGAGAAGAACGGAGCGGAGTCCGACGTCGGCTCGCCCAGAGACATGGCTGCCGCTGAGGAGAGGGGATGAACGAGTAGTTCATTTAAACACCGACGGTGTTTTTGAAGCAGCAGAGGAGAGAACTGGAGCTGATTGGCTGCGATTAGCCATCAGATGTTTGGGTAATTCAAGGGTTTGCTGCTTTTCTCCTTCACACATTAGACCAGCGGTGTCAAATATATGGCCCGAGGGGCAGATCAGAGTCTAATATGGCCAAGGGGAAGGACTGGAAGTGTGCACAGAAGACATTAAGTGCAGCTTTTTAATAAAAGTAATCGCTATTCCTAATTTGTCTGCTCGGGGTTAAACAGCGGGTGGCAGCAATGCACCAAAATTACACTTTCAGGTGGTCCCTAAAATGTCATGCAAAAAGATGTACTTGTACATGCTTGGACTAAATCAAAGTGAATAATCTGAAGCTGTCATTATTTACGCTGTTAAGTCAACAGCAAGTTGTGTTGTAAAGGTTTGACACCTCCGTGTTAGACCATATGTTCAGGTGCTGCCACAGACACGGAAGTTGAATGTTTTCTGAATACTGGAAAGTCCTGTTTACCTTCTTCCCCTGAAATCTCTCTTTCGTCTCAGACCGAAAGTATTCACACTCGCCCCTCTGCACATTCATAAACGTATCTAACGTGCTGCTGAAGAGAACTCAGACAAAGGAGAAGCAGTGAAACTACAAACACGTGACGTCGGACACGAGGAGGAGGAAGAGGAGCTCATGACACAGACAATGAGCTGATGCGGTCGGTTTCTGCTTTATTCTGTGAAACTGCAGGACCGGCTCTGGTTCACTGAGAAGAAGCTTCGCTCAGCAGTACACGTTCATGGGTTCACACGGTCTCCGCTGACGTGTCCGTGGTTAGACGTGCAGCGACATGAACGTGAATTTACCGGCCTACCGTCACACTTCATTAACAAGTCCTTCCCCTTCCAGCTTCTTAAACGTTAAGACTGGCTGGTTTTCTCCGTTTTATGTGAAACTGAATGACTCAAAGTTTATGTTGATGATGAATATTTAGTATTAAAAATAGTAAATATTTCACCTTTATAATCGCAAATCACAAATTATTACATTAGTGTTACTTTTTCCTGTCAATGAGAACTGGTAAGGACAGCAGCGTACTGTAGCCACAACTCAGCTGTCCTGACCTTTGCTCCGTTAATAAACACAGCTCATTGATTAGACAGTGGATGATTTCACCCTGTGCAGGACCGCCGTCCTAAACTTACATCTGAACTCAGCCTCACGAGTAAATAATAAGCTGCTGCTGTTAAAAATACCAGCTGCATGCACAGGTTAACCCGCTGCAGTCTTCCAGTTTGACGTGCTTTGTTTTAAAACAAATGCATTGTTGCCTTTCTTAGGTTTTTTTTTTTTTTTGCACTTTGGTTAACCTTTGGTCATTTCGGCACTTTATATAATTTAAAAACGTGCACATAGAGAAACCAACCTTTATTTATAATTCTGGTGGTTTTTGTGCATGTTTACAATTTAAGGTCAATGCTTTAAAAAAAAATGCATGACGCACTTGTTGATAAAGTCGGCATTCAAATAATAATTCACAAAATAAGTTCCTCCAGCCTCCATTCAGAATTATGCAAATTTTATATTTTTGCTTTCTAACAAATATTAATGTGTGGTTAAATCAACCGGGGTTTAAGAAAATAATTTTTAAAAGACCTTCTAATAAATTCGGCAAATAAATAAATAAATAATGAATTAATAAGTTAATAACATTTAACTCTCTAGCAGGTATGGAGAGTAGCTCCAGACTCCATTGTGGATTATGTTAATTTTATGTACGATGGATTAAAAACAAATCAAGATACGTTGCTTTGAAGTGCTTAATCTTGGAAATGGTCTTTTGATTAATTCGGCAAACGAACAAAACGGTTTAGACAAGACAAACACATAGATTTGGATTCAAATTATAACTTTAGCACTTCCTCCAGGCGTTCAGTTTTATCAAAGCGAAACTAAATTCGTAGCATTTTGAATGGAATTAGGTGTGAAAGCGCCCTCAATCTGTCATGTACTTGGAATGGGTTCATTAAGCGTGTCATTATTTGATCCCGGGCCAACTCGCGTCAAGCTAGTCTCCGCCGTTAGCCTGCTTGTTGTTTACCTGTGAGGATGAGTCAGGCTGAAGCTTCTTTCTTCCCTCTGCCGCCGCTCCAAGGCTTCTCGTCGTCGCACACGCTTAGAAACTCTATACTGAACCCATGCTGAAGATTTGCGGACTAAAATATTCCCCCCCGAGATCACAGTCTGCCGGGGCAACGGTTAAAAACTGAATGTTTACAGCGGAACTATTAAAATTGACACTAACATGTCGCCGCCATGACAGCTCTGACCACACTTCCGCTGCGCCGCTCACATGACTTTATTATCAACGGGTCACGTGAGAAAAATTAATTACTAAAAAGGGAAGTATTTCTGTCGTACTGTCATAAACAGCACCAACTGTCAGTACAGTTAACAAGTATTTAAGTATTGTATCATATATTCGATCATTTAGGACATATTTTTTATCTTTTTTGGTTCTTTTATTGTATTTATTATTCTAATTATTATGTTACACGTGTTCCTGTTTATTAGCATGTTTTTTCCTAATCGTAAATAATACATTTCTTGAAGTATTTTTACTTCTACTACTCACATCTATTTGATATCATGTAGTTCCCGCTCTGCCTGTAGGGGGCAGAACAAACACCTCCATTTTTATTTATAGTTGGTAGGCAGGTTTAGGTTTAAAACTCATCTGGGAGTATTTTTAAACAATTGTTATTATCTTTTTCAATAAAACTCACATTCAATGAAATAATAAGTGAATCTTTATTACAGTAACAAAAACTGAACCGTGCTATTTACATTTGACAAAGGTAAACACTCAGACCCAGACTTCTATGATGTCTCCGTCCTCCATGTTGAGCTGAGCCGGCGTCTGGCTGGCCGCCACTTTGGAGCCGTCGAAGTGGAATCGGACCGTCCTCTGCTCGCCGGCAGACATCTTGCACAGATACTGTGAGAAGATAGAGCCCAGCGGAGCCTCCTGCAACAGACACACGGCGTCATTAGTTTTTTTTCTAAAGCAAACACTGCAGGCTGACGAGTCAAGGGACGAGGCCACCGACCCTGTTTATTGAGAACTCCTGAGACGAGTCTTTGTCTCTGCCTTGCAGCCTCACGGTGATGATGTTGCCGTCGTCGTCGTCGCACGCTTCGACGTTTTCCTCCGCCATGACGACACATTCTGCACGGAAGAAGGAAAGAAGTTTCTGACTTTTTTACACATGTGCTTCTGACATTAATTTTACTCTAAGGATGAAATGTAAACAATTTAGAGCAGGGTTAGGTTAATGGTGTGTGTAAAATGATCTTTCATCAAGCCATTCATTCTTTTATTAGCAGATGCAGACGTCAGCAAAAAGGGGATCTGTCAGCTGAAGCGAATTAATGTTAACTGAGCTCTGCCAAAGATGCATCACTCTGTAACATCACTCTATAACCAGTGTTTCTGTAGCATAGATTTCCTTTTTCCTAGCGGCCGACAACATGACGGATACACAAAAGTCAAATAAAATCAAATTGGTTTGCCCCCTTGAAGTATAGGACATAGGTCTAATAGAAGAAGTGAAGCTCTGAGTGGTTGAAAACGCTCCCTGCTGAATGTGCTGAGGTTGCGTAATGAAATCATTAAGAAATGATTTTTAGACTTAGACAGACTTTAATCATCCGCATGGGAAATGGCTTGGTCACAGCAGCTTAGTTGCACATAAAAAAAATTGGTCCCCAGCTGTTCGTCCATTCTCGGCTCTCTGACAGAAGACCTTGTGGTTTCAATGAGTAGAAGAGATTTTTCTGGTAAGGAATCAGTAAGTGGAAGTCAAAAAGACTCCTGCAGACAGCTTGTAGTGAGTTCAGGGACAGACACATCCATCCTGTGTTCTCATTTCAGAGTTTCAATCCTCTGGTTCCGAAACCGTCCGTTCAAGTAAAGAAACAAACTACTTGCACGTCCTGAGGCTCACCTATGATGTCGGCGATGCCGAGGCCGAGCTCGCTGACGGTCGAGTCCGTCGGCAGCTCGACTTCCTCCCTCATCAGCAGGAGGCGAGGAGGAGGAACGTTCAGGATGGAGGACAGTTGAGTAACCACGTCCCTGAGAAGCGTTGACTAAAAACAAACAAACAAACAAACAAACAGGAAGTGAATTTAGTTCATCTAGGACATCGCTAGGTGCATGTTGGAAACTTTCTCAGTTTGCAAAAAAACACCCTCTTCAGTTTATACGCTACTTCATTCAGAAAACAAGGATACAAGGAGAGTCAATGCTTCTTGATATTAAATAATGTCTGCCCAAATTGTAGCTAATTTTCTGCAGTTTCCATGCATCACTGTCACGACTGTATTAGGAGGTTGTCGGATAAACTGCAGGTAGAGCTAATTCTCCCGTTGGAGCCAACATACTACTGCAGCAGTAGAGGACGCAGGCGATTAAACTTAATCTGCAAGGTTTGGTCTGAGAAAAGGACACTCAGTCTGTAGTTTGAAGTAAAACCTGGCATGAGACACCGTACAGAAACACAGATGGCTCCCTCTACAGGTGTGCACGGGTGTTTTCAGAGTGATGACTCTCAGTACATACACACAGCACGGGGATCTTGTGCACGTCTGTTCGGCAGCGGATCTTGAGAGGAATCTCTCGGACAGATGAGCTGTACCCCGAAGGGCTCATAATGATGACATCGTCGTCGTCGTCGTCGTCGTTGTCGTCATCGTCGATGATACAGTCAGGTTCCACCTCGATCAGCGGAGGACACCAGGCGCCTCGGCGTCGCCTGGACCTCCCGACCTGAAGCTCGGGAGACAGGAGGGAGTTCACCGCCTGAAGCCTCTTGTCGATCTCACTGAGGGAGGAAACGCAGACACACACAGACGCACAGCTCTGATTCAGTTTGTTGTTTTGTATTGCTAGCTTCTTGACTGAATTTCCCAGTAAAATATTCTGTAACTGTTAAATTCTTCAAGAGGAGACGGTTGTTGTTTTTTTTGCTGGACTCTTTGGTGAGCCACGTTTTCTAGCTTATCTTTATTTACCCAGAATTCCTAGTGAATAAGTTTGATAGTGAAGTTAGACCGTGTCTGTCTGATGTCCGTTAGTTCACTCAGTCAATCGTTCAGCTATTCTGATTTGCAGTTCCTGCCAGATCAGCATTTTAAACAACATGATTAAGAACAAAATCACTTCAGACTCACTTGATCTTCTGTGTGACCTTTTTGGACTGTTTGTGGACTGGACTCTCTATTGGTGGAGGAGGAGAGGGGCAGTGGATAGTTTCTCTAAAAAGCAAAGTACAAACAGATTCATGTCAAAAAGTGTTGCTCAGTCTGAGCTGAGTTGTTGAGACATGAGCCCGTCTCCCGACTCACTGCCGTCTCTCTGTGCGGTCTGGTTGGTTCTGTATGAGTTCTATTTCGTCCTCGGAGTCGCTGAGGGTGATGCCCGAAGCCGCCCTTTCTCCTGATGAAAACGCTGACCAAAGAGAGTCGTCCGCGTCGTCGTCTGGAAAAGTCAGAAGAGGAGACGATTACAGACAGAAAAAATCATCTGCCAAAATCATCTCTGAGTTTCCGCTCGTCTTTACCCGTGTTGTCCTTCTTGGTGAAGAGAGCCGCTGATGGTTTTAGCTGCAGGCTGCTGTTAACCTGACAACAGAAACGTGACAGGTAAGACATCGCTGCAAGCAAGACAACACTAAACAACAAGCTAAAGTCAGAGACGTTTGCTTTGACTCACCTTGTTGGAGTAGACGGGGACAGGGACGATGGACGACTGGTCAAGGATGCGTCTTCGCTTAGGTGGAGGCTTCACAGCCCGTACCGAACTGTCAGACACCTGGAAACAGACACAGAGGTGGACACACCTTAGTTAACTTTATTTTTTTGGTCTCCCTCAATAGACGTCTCTTTGACTCACCATCTGACTGGACTAATACTAAATAGGTTAATCAAATGAAATCAACATTTTTGATTCCAATCATAATTTCTTCGTTGTTGTTGTTGTTGTTTGAAGCCTTTACTAAGTAGAGAGCACAAATCAAAAACACGCACAATCGTTAACATGTCCGTACAGATGGTGAAATGAAATAAATAAAAATGGACTGTTCAAAAAAAATTAAAGAAATAAAAGTAATATTACATGTTACAAAGGCAAGGTGTTGTTGAATAGGTTTCAAGCCAATACATCAGGTTAAAAAACATTATTACGTCGTTAAAGTGCAACTCCGACTCTGACCGGTATCAATATGAGATTATACTTTCACTTAGCTAACGGCTAACGGTCCAACACGGGACTCCTGCTTCATTAAAATTCAGATTAAAATAATCTAATTAAAGTGTCCGGTTCAGTTTAAATGTTAAATCTGAAAATGTAACTGTCAGCGTCGTTCCAGTAGAAACTAAAACTCAAGCTAATGTAATTTTTGACTGTAATTTCAGAGGCTTCGCGTTTAAACGTTTCACTTTGAGCAGGAAGCGATTTTAACAGAAAAACACTTCTTATCAATCGCAATGTCCACTGACCCTGTGTGTGTTAATCGATAAAAGCAGCAGCCGATCACACACTCACCTCTTCGGCCATGATTGTTTTTTGTGTTTTTTTTCTCCACCCGCGCGCCTTGATACGATATGGAACGATTCGAATCTTTTTAACGGCTCTTTTTTGGAGGGAACGGGAGCTGAATCAGGCTTGGCGAGAACCGTTCTTTTTAGCGCTGCGCCCAAGTTTGTCAGCAATTAACTTGTATTTGAGATTCATAAAGTTTAGAGGGGGTAAAAATCCAGGTCAGTTTCTGAACTGATTGAAGTGGAAACAAAAAGTTGAACGTGAAATGGAAAAGAACTGAGCCACAAGATTCGACTCCCTTTATATGACCTAAAATTCCATCAGGCCGCGTTCACGTACTGGGGGATATTTGTGAGTCAGTGGCGGATATTCCCCTGCTGGTGTTGCCTTCCCGGTCTACTGAACATTGAAACCAAATGAAAGAACAGCCTCCAGACAACTTTAGACCACACATATTTAAAGTTTGACTGCACTTAATTAACGGACAGATCTTACAAAAAAATTATATAATAACAGAAAGCTGCTTTAAATACTTAGGGATTTTAATGTCCGACTTGTAATTTCACGTTGCAGTATTTCTGCTTTTACTGAAGGATCTGGATTTGTCTTCAACCACTCACTACAATAGAAAACTTTATTTAGCAACATTACTAGCACATATATATTCATCGTATCAATTTGTTTAATTGGAAACACAAATTTGAAACTGACAAGATTTACAGTGGTATGCAAAAGTTTGGGCACCCCTTAGGAAAATCACTGCATCAGTTTGTCACTTGCTGAGCTTTTGAAGCAGCAACTTTATTTTAACAAATGTTATACCTTATGGAAACAGAAACATCTCAGTAGTGAAATCATTTTCATTGGTCCAACAGATAATTATAATTATGAATATTTAAACAAAAATAGGCATGTGCATAAATTTGGGTACCCCAAAGAAATAATTCCATTAATATTTAATAGACCCTCCTTTTGCTGCAAGAACAGCCTGTAGACGCCTCCTATAGCCACTGACAAGTCCCTGAAGTCTGGCAGGTGGTACTTTGGCCCATTCCTCCAAACAAAACGCCTCCAGTTCAGTCAGGTTTCTTGGCTTCCGTGCGTAAACAGCCTGCTTCAAATCAATCCATACATTTTCAATGATGTTGAGGTCTGGGGACTGGGATGACCATTCCAGAAGATTGTACTTGTGCTTCTGCATGAATTCCTTGGTGGATTTTGAACAGTGCTTGGGATCATTGTCCTGCTGAAAAATCCTACCCCAGCGTAGCTTCAACTTTGTGACAGATTCTTGAACATTCTTGTCAAGAATCTGCTGATACTGAGAGGAATTCATGTGGCCCTCAGCTTTAACAAGGTTTCCAGTCCCTGTGCTAGCCACACAGCCCCATAACATGATGGACCCTCCACCATATTTCACAGTAGGCAATAAGTTCTTCTCATGGAATTCAGTGTTTTTTTTCACCATGCATACCTCCTCTTGTTCTGACCAAATAACTCCATCTTAGTCTCATCTGACCACAGTATTTTTTTCCAAAATGCTTCTGGCTTGTCCAGATGTGCTTTTGCATACCTCATGCGACTCTTCTTGTGACGAACACTCAGGAAAGGCTTTTTGTGCATCAGCCTTCCAAAGAGCTTTTCCTGGTGCAAAGTGCGCTGGATTGTGAACGATGAACAAGTACACCATCAGTAGCCAGATGTTCTTGTAGTTCTCTGGAGGTGGTCTGTGGCTTGTCTGTGACCATTCTAACCATCCTTCGTCTGTGTCTTTCCAGTATTTTTTTTGGCCTACCACATCTTTCCTTCACAAGGACTGTTCTTCTGGCCTTCCATTTCTGACTGTGGAAATAGACATCCCAAACCGTCTTGATAATTTCTTGTACCCTTCTCCTAATTCATGATAATGAATTATCTTAGTTTCTTGGTCAGTGGAGAGTTGTTTCGATGCCCCCATGTTGCCAGGAGCATAGGACAAGCACAGCCAGCAATTGCCTCTGTAAATAGCCTTTTTCATGATTGGTTTTACCTGTCTTTGTAATTGAAGGTCTCACAAGCTAAACAAAGCAGTTTTGGGCTGCAACATGTCAGCTACAAATCCCTACAGGTCTTGAAATCAATGTGATTAAAAGGGTGCCCAAACTTTTGCACATACCATTTTTTACATTTTAATTTATTATAATAAAACTTTGTAATTTTGGTCTGGAAAACACTCAAATGTCTACATCTCTGTAGGAAATAAAATCTTGTTGCTGTGATCGTCTTTTATAAAGTTAGAGCAAATTATTATGAAATCTTAGAGGGGTGCCCAAACTTTTGCATACCACTGTATATTAAACTTACAGATAAGGTCTTTCCTAATTAAACTTACAGATAAGGTCTTTCCTAATTTTGTTGCGTCTTGTGCCACTCCACCATTAATGATATCTGGTATTAAAAACTCCAAAAAGACCAATTCAAGAGTAGATTCATTTTCTAATGAACAGTCAGTATTTATGTGTCGTGTCTGGAGAATAAAAACATGAAGCATGAAGGAGATATTTACACAAATCTGTTATTTTGACGTAAAAAATAAAAAAACTACACAGGCAGCAATAATTGAACACCTCCCACTGCAGCAGCTGGATGAAACGTTCAGCTGCAGTTCTCCAGCTGGACAATAGATGGCGCTCCAAGAGAACAGCTGAGGCATCAACTGAATTTCTCTCCATGAGACATTTGGTTCAGTTTTGTTAATTATATTTCCATCATCTATCGACAGCATCTGATGACATCCCGATAGACACATAAACATGGAAACGAGTCTCTTCTCAAATGTGCTTCGTTCACTGCCGTCATTCTGCAGATCCGGTTGTCGCTCACTTCTTCTTGTTCTCCTTGCAGGCGACCACGTATCGCTGGGCGACGTTGAGTGGAGGAGAGTAACCGTCGGCGTACGACGTGTCCTCGAACAGCACCGAGTAGTCGTCCTGAGGCTGAACACAGATAGCTGAGGTTAGCGCGTCCATCGACTGTCTTTAAAATGTTGGTTTATGGCAAAATTTTATTGACATTTTAGTAGTTTTGATTGATTCAAATGTTCCAGTATCAGTGTCATAAGATTTAAATACTCAGATTAAAGGAGAGTTTGGCAGTAGCAGGTCAATCCTCTTAATGCAGAGCTGACCTTGAACCAGATTTCCATCATCTTTTAATGTGCTGCTGTTAGAGGCTGATAAGGACGTGTCAAACATCTGAGCCTATATACTGATGATCCAAATCTGTATCATTCAGGTCATAGTGCGGAGAGTCGGCTGTTTGCCGCTGTGATTTAAACGCAGATCTTATGTGAGAGGCCAAATCATCATTTAACATTAACACAAGACATAAATTAAAGTTAAACCTTTACAGGAAAGTGTGGTGCTTTTTGTTTTGTTTGAGTTATTTCAGGAGACCTTCAGACTGCTTTATTTTGTTCATACTTTCTGTTACAAATTAAATTAATAAAACTGTATTTTTTTCTTTACTCTATAATCATATGACAAATCTATAAATATGAATCTTTTTTTTAATCAGCCATCACTGCAATGGACAGTCTACAGCTGACCTCTGAGACGACCCCTGACTCAGACACACGTGATGTAATGAAACGTCTCACCCTGTGTGGGGGAGTGTGGATCAGGGCCCGGTAGAAGCAGGTGGTCTGGGGGTAGAGGGCCAGCACCAGCTGGTCCTTACTGAACAAGGCCTCGGGGTCCGTCTCGGGGTTGGCCTTCCACTGAGGCAGAGGGATGATCCGCCGTCTGCTCAGGGTGTGTCTCCTGATAACACGCAAACCGACACACATAGACACACTGATCAGAGAGATGAAGAACGTCTAGAAAACGAGTTTGTTCTTTGAGGACAGAACGTTCTGCAGAGAGTGAACAAAACCGGATACGTCTTGTTCTCTGGGTCAGAGATTAAGATACAAATTAGTGAAACACATTTAGGATGTTTAACATTTCAAACATCTGTGACGTACTTCTTGTAATCTTGTCACACTTCCCCCTGCTTCCTGTCTTTATGCTAAGCTAACCAAAACCAAAACAATAAAAAAGGTGCTCAGTTGAAAAGATATTCCCGCATTAAAAAGAAACCAAAGACGCACAGAAAACTTCCAGATAACAAACATGAACTCACTCTTTGCCTTCTTCATCTATATCGTCCACTTCGTACCTACAGGGAGACAAAAGTCAGATCAGTTTGAGAACAACCGGCTGATTTCCTCCGAGTCCTGAAGGTCAGACTGAACCCTGACATTTAACATTTGTTTGAACGGTGCAGGGCTCTCACTTGTTGGTTGAGTGGTTGTAGCTGACCACCTCAGCCAGGATCCACTGCTCATCTCCCTCCAGAGCTTTCACTCTCGCTGCCACCTTGTCGCCTTGCTTGGCCACGTAGTCGCTGCTGGCTGGAGTCGCTCCGCACAGAGGAGGAGGGCTGAAAGTGGGTCAGACAGACAGCATTTATAGGGCGACTTAAACAAACTTGAAAAGATGTCCTTTGTCATGTGAGTTATTAATAGTAGCATTTATGAGCTTTTATTTTAGACTGCCGTATCTAATAATGTTGCAACATCACAAGCAGCAGTTACCTCTCTCCCGGCTTGCCGATCCACAGTGGGAGCGTCATGGCCGACTGCTGGAGGAGCGTCATCAGGACGCCTCGCCTCATCGTCTTCCTGGGAGGGTCGCTGTCACTGTAAACTCCCGCCATCTTAGCAGCTGCAAAACGGATAAATATATTTGTATGCATTCGAAATAAGAATTCCACCAACAGATCTTAAAAGCTGAATCACATTTCTCGGCACACATACCGATCCTTCGCTCCTCCAGCAGAGACTTGATTTCTGCAATTTTATCGAGAGCGTGACGCAGAATGCTGCGAGGGAGAAAAAGAAATGTAAAGTGATTTTCTTTAAAAGCTTGTTTAGAATATTGACTATAAAACACTGTAGTCTGGCCCGAAGCTCAATTTCATTTAGCTTCTCAGCTGCGCCAGTAGTTTGCAAAGCACTGGCCTTCAGCTGAGTCTGACTTCAGCATTTCCAAAACCACTTCCACTACCTCACAGAAGTGGTTAAGCCAGGATGCCACCATGGAGATAGAGTTTAAAGAAAGTGAATTAGCGACCTCTCACCTACACTCGGCCTCTGCGTCTGCTTTGGCCGTGGTATACAGTCCCCTCAGTTTAGTGCGGTAGTACGGAGAAGCTGAAGGAGACACAGGGACAAGTGAAGTAGCCATGATACAACTAATAAACAGATACTGTATAAATGTAAAAATCAAACATGGTGTTTGGTGTCAGGTCCGTTTGTGGATACTTACTTTTATTTTCTGTCTGCATCCTCTCGTGTGTCTTCTGGATGTTGAGCAGGTTGTGTTCACTGCGTGACCTCTCCTCCTAAAGAAGGGGACATGCTGATCATTTTTATTCATGAATTTACCGGAAATACTAAAACTTAACCGAAACCATAACAGAGGCTCTGTAATATATTTTACATAATCAATAAATACATTACTCACCTGTGTCTGTTTGATGAGCTGATGGAGCTCCGTGAGCAGCTCAGCAATCTTTGTATCAGCTGACATTTCCAAACCTTTGAGATTTTAGCATTTAAAAAGAGTCTTGTTACAGAGTTAATACATACAAAACCCCATTTAAAAATCTCTCACTGTAAGATACGGGTATACAGATTTTAATGACTGAAAACAGTGAGTTAGAGTACAAGTAATTCTGAATAATTGAATCATTGTATTAAACTTTTATACTGGATTAAAGCCGAGTTAATAAGTGGGTTCAGTCGGTTTAAACGTAAGCCTTATATGTCGATAATATATCTTAAAATACATACTATTCCTTATTTGATAGATTTCTGAATGGAGTTTGGTGGAAAATTCTCAAACTATTAAACCACGACCGGTATTCAAAGTAGAACAATTACGAGATTCTGAAATGATGCTGTGACAAATGAATAACGTACAAATTCACCTAAAAAAGTCAAACTAATGTAATGTTAACTAATGAGGCGCTAGCAGATCCGGTTAGCAACTGGTTTGTGTCGCTAACGTTAGCTAAGTAGCATCGCTGAATTAATAGATTCGTGTTCGTTCGGAAACTAAATTGACTATGTGTTCTCTTTCTGACAGTGCAAGCATCGCAATTAACATGCAGGTTTAATATTAAAAGGCCCATAACGAAACTCACCGTGCTACTTTTATTGTTTATTTACTGTCGACTTGCTAACTGCAGACTTCCCACCACAGAAGAAGTCGGTGCGGCAGCTTTGATGTGCACCACTGCCACAAGCTGGACGGGTGTGGTACTGCACCACAGGTCGCATACAAACTTTATTTTATGTGATTATATTTGCTATTGATTTCACCACTTTGAGGAGATTTTTTGTGGATGTTTCTCCCCCTTTCCAGTTATTTATTCTCCTTTATGAAATAGTTTTTTGTTCTATCTCAGCTGTTTATTTAAAGTCTAATGTCTGAAGTCAGTTTACAGCCTCACTGTTCAGCTCTGTTTGTGATGCTGTGGTATTTAGGTTTGCTTAATACAAGGTGTAACTTCTATGTCAAATGACAATGGCGCCTTGGAGTGTTTGCCGGACACTGAAGTAATATGCAACCAGACTCCATAAACAACAAACCCTCACAGATCAGATAAAGTCCCGCTGTTGTTTTGCCACTTCAGGATGAACAAGTGAAAGGATTTGTTGAGGGCACTTTGGCCCGTGCCACCTGTCATGCAAACTGTGCTATCATCACACACACCCGGACCAGGCGGCAGATAAACATCCTGGAAATGAATGATTAACTGTGGGGTGACCGCTGTGTCTCAGAACGAGGCCAGTGTACACAATCACATGTGTGTGACGAAGTAAACTTATTTACCTCAACAAAATTTTGCACCAAAAGCGACTCCCTCTACAGTGTCCAAAAGAATCAATTAATCGATTGCAGGAATAATATGCACAATACACAGCAACACCTAAATCAAAAGAGTATTTCCTCTAATGGAAGTAAGTTGCATGAAAAGAAAAAGCATGTGTGCGTCTGTTGATTAAATTTGTTTAATGTCAGTGTGCAATGTGTTTTTGCAATAAGACAAGCCAAATGAGAGTTTAATGTGTTTGCACACAGCAGGTTTGTTGAGTCTGTAACCAGGTTTGCAGCACAGTGTGTACTCTGGGTGTGTTACAGGTCAGCAGTGAGGACACTTTGTGACAGCTCAGACACGCCTGCAGTTATTTAATGTGTCTCATGACCAGACAAAGTAGAACCCAAACATCCTGAAATCAGAACAGCAGTGTTTTCATGCAGAGAAGCTGGCCGTAAAAAAAAACGCCTCCACCTCGCCTGCTCCTCTCTCTGCCTGGAGTTTGTGTCCATGGCAAGCAGTGACTCAGTGTCTTCCTCTCCCTGCAGACTGTTACGTGAAACTCGCAAATAGGTTTGCACTGAATTTTCCAGACTGCAGGAGGAGTTTCTGCAAGAGGGGTTTTCACAGCACTGAAAAAAAAAAAAGTCTTAGGTATAGAAAAGAAAGAAAATACTGTATAAACACTTCAGCTAAAATCGTAAACAGTTCTGTTTACAATCGTAAAAAAGTGTGGCAGTAAAGTTGCAAAGAGATTAGAAGTTTTACACTTTTAGTGATTTTATCTGCTTCGCATAGTGTGTGATTGCTTTTAGTTAAATCAGAGAACTTTATTCTAGCTGACGGAGAACTATAAATTATTCCTCTTTCAGCAAACCTCCCTTACAGTCAGATAAGTTCAGTCCAAAGTTTGCTTTGCATGGAAGCAGAATGAAGAGTTCAACTGCGATAAACTGACTTGTGATTAGATAGCAACATAAATCAACACACAGCTACACACCCAGTTATAGATATATTACAGTGAACTTGTTTGTGCTCACAATTAAATGCTCCAAAAACATTTCACAAATATTCTTCAATAATGTTCTTATAGCAAAGGCTTTTATGATTGAAATATGGATATAGTTTACAGTTTCATAAACGATTTGTACCAATGGTTGATTTTAATAGTCAAAATATGAATATATTAAGAGAAAATCATGACACAAAAAGTCAAACAAGTGGTGTAACAGTCTAACATTGTGAATTAAGTGTGGAAATGACTGACTAAAACTCAAAACAGTGGCATAAAGAGTCAAACATATAAGCTAAAAATACAGTTTTAAGTTAAAAAGTCAAACAAACGTGAAAGAAAAAGAAATCTGTTGTCATGAAGCCAAAGTGATGAAGACCTGCAAGTTAAAAATGCAAAAATATACAATAAAAGGTCAAATTCTTTACTTACATTATGTAAAACATTTTGCTACGAAGTAGAACTATAAAATAAGTCAGAGTGATGCAGTATTAACTGTACTTGGGTTCATTTAAGTTGAACCTAATAATGTACATACAATACAATAATCGGCCAAGTGTTATTTACAGCAATGATACATCATTACTTTATATATCCATTTGAAACTCTGCATCATGTCAGAGTGTACAAACCCTTATTTAGGGTCCCTCAGTGGACTGTTTTGTTTTTGTGGGACCTCCACACTCTGGGTCCTGGCTTTAAGGATAGACAGAGGAGATCTGGATAGAGACTCTGGATTAGGTCAGGGCCGTGTGAAGACAGCAGCTGCTGATAAACAAGGAAAACAGAGTCGCTATGACCTGCTGCAGAAATGAAGGTCACACGTGGAGAGTAAAATGTGGGACTGCAAACTGGAACCAGAGTCCAGTTAAACTGTAAAATGTTCCTTCTTGTCAAGTCATCGCTATGTATGAAAAATTACAACGTTCAATGTTAATAAGTTAAAATGATGAAGAAAAATGTCGAAATTACTGCTTCAGAACGCTGTGGTGGGATAGAAAACACCAATTGTGAAAGCATACTAAACTCAAGTATGAAACTGGGATAAAAAGTCAAATTCAGACTAAAATCTACATTAGGAAAAAATATATATTGATCGTATATGCTTTCAAAATCTGAAGTAATACATCAAACAGTCAAGAAAAAGTAAAAGTGACAAGATAAGGATTAAGTTATTTCGTACAAAGTTACATTTGTGCACTGACGTCTTAATGCCACAAATATTACGAGAGAAAAGTCTGTGATATACAAAGACAAAATTACGAATTTACATGTTAAAGAAAAACTTAAAAACGTCAAAATTGGCAAAAGTACACTTTTTTTTCCCAGAAAAATGTTTATGACATAATTTATGACATAATTTATGACATATACAGCCACAATGAAAGTCACAAGTCTCACAACTTATGAGTTAAAATTTCCTGAGATAGCAATTTCGTCATGATTTGGCCTCCACACCCCCCGGATCATTTTCTGTCTGATGCAACGTTTGAGCAGCGGAAAGATGATACCCGGCAGAGGGAGGAGAGAGACTGAAGGAGGGGCTGCTTGTTCCCTCTTATAAAAACACGCAGAAAACACCGGAGGAAAAACACAGAGACGCGGAGAGAAGAAGTGTGGAAACCGTAGAGAAAAAAAACTCCCCGAGAAGAAGCGTGGCAACGCCGAGAAAAGTCTGGAAACCCACCGAGTTTGAGATTTCCGACCGTTCAAATCGCTCCTGAAGCTCGCTGACAAACTTGGAGAAACTGGTGAAGAAACAAACAAAACAAACAAAATGAGTCACGTCGACGTTAAAAACATGAAACCTACCAGGTTTGAAGACGAGTACTTCGATGAATATGAATATTACAACCTAACCGATAAGTATGCCGGTGAGAAAAGTTTTTTGTTAGCCAATTGTTTTATCTAATTACAGCAGAACCCCGGCTGCTCCTGAGTGTTTGTTGGTCCATGTAATTAATTATTCGTTTATTTATGTATGTTTTTGTTGCAGAGGGTTCGGCCAGGAAAGGCAGGACAAAGAAGGAGGCCAGCGAGAACACCAACAGACCCAATCCTGGCGGACATGAGCGCAAGATTGTGGAAAAATTTCAGAACAGCGAGAAGAAAGCCAAAGAGTGAATACTGAGGTAATGAGGAATAATTATTTCACAGAAATCAGTATTAAATAGTTGTTTATGTCCGTGCAACTTATGCCGAATTAAACGCTAGCTCTTATATTAGTGATTAGTAAAGATACAAAAATATTTAGTGTGCTCTGTCCTTTAAGAAAACGTGTGAAAACCTTAAATGCACACATCTTTTAAGGGAAATCTGGCTCATGGAAATTTAGAATGTTGGGACAACGGCCAGGTCTGTTGTGAAATATGACACCTGCTCTCCTGATTCAACGGTTCCTTTAAGAATCGTTTGATTTAAGCTCTTTCTGCGCAGTCCTCAGCTGAGCGGCTGTGACTCAAAAAAGTATATTTCATACTGAAGTAAGAGTTATTTTTGGCAATGGCGCTTTAATCCTGCGCCGAATTTTAGAGTGTTCGTTTCCTTTGTGAATGAGTAATTTTATGTGATCTGTACTTCTGCCATTCTGTAGGTAATTTATGTGAGCAAATTCCTTAGTGAGGTTTTGAACGTAGCATCTGGAACTTTTGGAAAAGTAAGCCAAATGAGAGTTTAGTGTGTTTACACACAGACCTAGACGGTGCACCTGTGACTGAGTGCCCTTCCTCCAAGTGGATATGTCTGCCAACTTGCAAAAACAAATGTTAACCCTTTTGTTTCTTCGTAGCCTTGTACATTTGTGTGTATTGCTGATAAATCTGCCGATTTGTTTTTTTTTAACTGCTCTGTTATTTCACATGATTAGAAACAGAAAATTAACACATTTCTAAATTACATCTGATGCTTTCAAATGTTTTTTTTCATCCTTAAACTTTTCCATGTTTGGGCTCCACGTGGTGTTTATATGGATCAGTATTACAATTTGTATTTTGCTGTATTGGCCTGAAGCAAAGGTCTCCGTCTCAACGCTGAGATTAGAGGTTTGTTGTGGAGATGGATGAATGTGTACAGATGTTGTCATCCAGTTTGTGGTAGGTTTGGGCTAAATATACTTTTAATTACACACCAGGTCTAAACGTCGACCAGTAAAATGCTCCACATGTATTTGTGTTGAAAAATAGCCGTGCAACAAAGCATCCTGAAAACACGTCTGATATTCTTTTTCCACTCAAGGCAATTCGGACGGCTCATCCCGGAAAAACCGACCACGGCCTCCTTGGCGATAGAACGAGACGGGCAGACGGCAGGAGCGTCTTCGAGCTCCTGATGGGCGAGGTTTAACCTGGGCGTGACGAGGTGCTGCACATCCAGATGTTGCTGCAGCTGTAGCTCCTTCACTGATGTGGCTCCTCTGCCTGTAGGTTGCGTGAAGCACTCACCTGTGGTGGCGGTGCACCGGCTCCCTGCTCGGATGGTGCACCTGTGATTGTGATGGTGGGATGTGAGGGGATTTCTATGGATTTATTTGTTTTTTAATATTTTTACTATTAAACACTTGTTTAAACGCTTGAGATTTGTGTCTTTCTTCATGTTTTGCAGGTGTCTCACACTTAAAAACACATTTTCTTATAGTAGTAACCAGGAAACCTGCTTCTAGTAATCATTAGTTGATTCATGTAGTTATTTTATAAGACCCCAAATCTGCCTGTTATATGTTAATGCTTTTCGTTTTGGGTATTTTAAGACACCAAACCATAAGAGCTTCATGGAATAACAATATCTTCTCACATTTGATATTACAGCCCATGCAGTTATTCCTGTGCTGTTGTACACTTAACAAATACAAGCTAAGACTAGACAATTTGTTGTTATACATTTAAAACTCAGCCTGAACGACCAATAAAGTCTCACTTAACACACACTTACTTGTGGTATTGAGTGTGCGTCCACCAGCAGGTGGCAGCGACTGTCAAACATCCAGAGTCTGAACCCTGCAGACAGTCAATCAGAACATGTGAGTACGCTCCTCTCTGAAGCGTACAGCTGATTGATTTCGCCATGAACTGTCGGCTGTGAACTCCAAATGGGTTTTTAGGGATAAAAATGTTTTCATCAAGTCATTTTGCCATTTGAGAAATGAGGTTACGCGACTGTAGTTATGTAACAAACACTGCAAAACTTCAGTGAGTAAATGAGACGATGAAATGTGACTAAATGTTTCTGTGGTTCTTAATGATTAATTGTGATTGTTGTATATTTTGGATTTTTTCTTTCTTCACTTCAGGGGTAAAATAGTTTTTCCTTTCTTTAATTTCTTCAGTTGCGAGTCTTGATTTCTCTCCATCTCCGGATCATCCTACTAACTCTGAGTCAGCCTCCCTTGGGTCTTGAAAAGATGTTGAAAACTTTCTCTGAGATTCTGATCCACATTGAGATGATTCATGACTTCATGTCGTTCATGCCGTCAGTCTCCTAAAGGTGTTTTTACTGGATTCTGCTCAGCTGACTGAACTCGCTGTCATGTCAGTGAATATAGCTTGAGTCATGAAGCAAGTATGATCTTGTTGAAAGCAGCCATTAGAAGGTGGTGGTCAGCTGTGGTCATAAAGGGATATGCATGGCCAGCAACAGCACTCAGACTGTGGTATTGACTGGTATGAAGGATCCCAAAGTTTTCCAAGGAATAATTTCCCATGCAGCAGCAGTAGCAGCAATGCATGTTGAATTCATGCTGTTGATTCAGAAATACGGTTGGTACATCGTACATAAAATGATCTATCTATCATCACTTTAGTGTTTCCAGAGCTGTTCCTGACTGAATCAGTACAGTGGCATCTCAAACTGCTGCAGCCTCTCTTCAGCAGACAGCGGCTGAATTTAAATGAAACCCTGTGCGAGGCTCAAGTGTTTGGTTCATCAACCTGCTCGTTCTGTACGAGCACTGATATGAGACGGAGGAGGGATATTTCACCCTCTGTTTGTTTAACAGAGAACCGCTGGAGCCAGGAATCTCTCTGGTGCCAGAGCTTCAGCTGCAGTTTGTCTGTGTTCATGTTGCCTGACAGCCAGCAGATACACTTCTTTCATTATTATTTTATGTCTGATGTAATACAGCAGATTAAAACCCTTTACTCATCTTTCAGTACTCAGCTCCAGGCACACTGCCTCAGACTGGAGATACAACCCTTCATAAACAGTTCTCACTTTCTTTTTAAAAGCACTCAAACTTCACTCATTAAAGTCAACAACAATTCGCTGCTTACAAGCGGGTCTGGTCAATGTTTGATTCCTTCTTTTCCTTTCAACTGCTATGATCTTACACATGGATGTCTCTTTAATTGTGGTGTCCCCCAAGGAGCAAATCTAGGTGCTTTACATGTTGCTGCTCACTGTATGCAGACGATATGTTGTTATTTGTAGACTGTAAATCTAACACTTTTTAATGCTGAATTAAAGCAGAGCTCAGTGTTTTTTTCCTAAATAGTTGTCTCATGAATGTTTTTGATAGTTTTTAAAGCTTCATTTCACCGGGAGAGGGTAAGAAGATTCATTTGATAAGATTAAAAGATAATGCTGTTATTTTCTGGCAGATTTTTTTCACTTTGACTAATTTTTCAGTTGTGCTTGCTGGCTAAGAGTGAAGCTAGCCATATTGGTGTGTTTGTTTTATTGATTGCTGTTGTGCAAGTTTTACCATTTATTGTTCTTAATCAGTCTTATATATTAGATTTAATGGATTTCTGGACCCTTTGGTGAGGAGTCATGGAATTATGAAGGCCTGAGGGGCTTTGAGGATGCATTGATCCAATAATTTTTACTCAATTTATCCAGGGTATCTACCAGCTAATGAATCTGACATATCCCTCCCCATCCCCCATCACAGATTGAGTCCTTCTTTTTCCTTTCAACCTCTATGATCTTACCCATGGTTGTCTCTTTACTTGTGGTGTTCCCCAAGGAGAAATTCTAGGTCCTTTACATATTGCCACTCACTATATGCTAACGATTTGTCGCTATTTGTAGACTGTAAATCTAACACATTTTAATGCTAGATTAAAACAGAGCTCAGTAGTTGCGTCATGAATGTTTTTGACAGTTTCTGAAGCTTTATTTTGCTTTTTTTTGTTGGTTTTGCGATTCACTAATAGTAAAAAGTAAAAGACCTTTCAATTGCTGTATATACAAAGTATGTCTAACTTATTTCTAAACTGGACAATATGCTATTAGGATGGCTTATGTTAAGATTATGCTGTTATTTCTTGGCTGATTTTTTATTTTTTATTTTGTTTTTCACTTGACAACTTTGACTTATTTTTCAGTTGTACTTGCTGGCTAAGAGTGAAGCTAGCCATATTGGTGTATTTGTTTTATTTATTGCTGTTTTATCATTTATTGTTCGGTTGATGAGGTATTGGTGAGGTGTCATGGAATTATGAAGGCCTGAGGGCCTTTGAGATGCTACTGTTGTAAAGGATGTATTGATCCAATCATTTTTTACTTCAATTATCCAGGGTACCTCCCAGCTAATATATCAGACAGATCCCTCCTCCCCCTACCCCCATTTAAGGAGCTGATTACTCTCTACTGAAGGCTTACTCCTCAGCTTTCAGCTACATCTCAGTCCTTTCATAAATGGCTGTTTGACACTACAAATTGTACCTGAACTCTGAAATGTTTCATCTGGAGGAGGCGCTGGTTTCATCCTGACATCTTCAGTCTTCGATCTTCACGGCTGCCAATTCTCATCAAACTAGACCCTGAACTGTGACTCGGTTATTGAGACACGGTCGGCTCATGTGATGTGATCAGAGTTAATTAAACTGTCTATTTCTGTTTAATCCTGCCTTTCCGTTTGGCTCTATCACAGTGCTCTACTGACGATGCTCGACAAACAGGAAGCAGGCGGGTTCGAATCCCTCGTACACCTGCAGGATTTGGCTCCGCTGTGGAAACAAGGATCAGGAATATTTATAGAGGCGAACGGACGCGCTTACATAACTAGCTTCACCATAACATCCAGATCAGTGTTCCTGTATCACTACAATACACACACACACCGCCTCCCCCATCACCTCCCCCCTTCTGCAGAGGAGATACCAGTGCTTTTAGAAACTCCCCAGGTTGCCTAGCAACTAGTCCTCAGGATTGCCAAAAGAGACAGAGATCATTTGTCTGTTATGAGTGTGTAATCTTATATTGTGTAAGTGTGTGTGTGCGCTTTCATGTCCGTCCTTGTGAGGACCAATTTGAGTCCGGGAGCCTTTTGTGGAAAGTGAGGACGTTTGAGCCGGTCCGTCCTTTTGGGAGACGGCCTGTTTAAAAGGTTGAGGTGTAGGTGAGCCGTTGAGCTGCAGTGGGTGACGTTAGGTGTTCGTTAGGTAAATGAGGGCTCTCAGGAAGATAGAAGAGCAAACATTTGGGAAGTGAGGACATTTTTAGAAAAGTGAGGGCGAGTTTGGAGACAGACTCACGAGTTTAAAAACAAAACAAAACAAAAAAACACTTAAAACTGATTCTGTTTTTCAGCCCAGATTCAAGACAATATATATATATTTTTTCTTTTACTCTAATTTAGTTTATATGGTAGTTTTTATGTTGCTGCTTATTTTGAGTTGTATGTTTTGTTGGCTCTAAATGAAACATAATGACAGTCGAGGAGTGTCCACACAAAAAGAGACCGGCAGCAGTGAGGTGAGCACTAATGAAATTCGTAGCAGTGATAGGGGGGAAAAAAAGCTTTGGAAACGTAAAGGTGAGCAAGTAGAACTAATCCCAACTTTGAGGTGATGGCACATGGGAGCAACTGATAAAGCTGACATTCCTATTTAAACAAAGCCTTCTGATTTGCCTAATCACTGGGAACAACTTCCACAGGGCAGCCCGCAGGTCTCTGCAGAAGTTACTAGCACTGACAGGCTTGGAGCGTCGGGTGAATTCGGATGGAGGAGCGGCGGCGTTGATGGGTTTTTTCTTTCCAAACAGAGAGCAGGTATGCCAAGAAGAGCTAGCTCCATCCATGCACTAGCAACGTTTTTATGATCATCTCTTCTAGACATTAAAATAAATTCAAATACCAGCTCTGTACGAGGGGCTGTTGTGCCTCCCAGCCAATAGTAGCTCTTCCTTTTTCCTCTTTTGAATGATGAATACAAACTACCTGCTGGTATGAAGAGTTATTTCCTCTCAGGTGCAGAACACGTGCGCCAGCTGGACGTCGGCTAGTAGTCTTTGTGGTGTGTTCAAACGCAACGCTTTGCTTAAAGACAGCTGAAGCATAAGCCACTGAACTAGCATCCATCCAGAAGTTTCATCTGCTTTAATTTTTCCTCCACGTGTGCCGGTAGCAGGAGGAAGCACTTTACAGTCAGTCTGCAAAGGTCAGCCCAATCATAACAATCAATAAACTTCTGTCATGAAGAAGGAGGAAACCAAGGCGCAGCCCGGCTACACATTCAAACCATGTTCCTCACAGACGATCACGGAGATAATCGTGTTTTTCATACCAATAGGAGCACATGAAATAACACGGCTCAATGAAAACCGCCCGAAACAAACATCCTGCTGCTGCTCCAGGTGACACTATCTGATATGTGATACTGCTGTTTTATTAAAGTGAACACAAAGCGATGTATGTGTGTGTGTGTGTGTTAAAGGTCGACTCACAGATATTGTTCATCACGTTCAGAGCGGCGTAGAGGTCAACAGATATCGACCGCACATCTTCCCATTATATGACTTAAAGAGTAAGAGGCAGATTTGTCTCATCGCTCTACACTTACGAGGACATTTTGGCAGTCTACTCATTTTAAAAGGATTCGGTCTGAAGTTTCATATCGGGGGATGGGGGGATTTAAAAAACGAAACTTTCATGAACACACAAATCTCTTTCAGATCAATTTAAAAGCGAACCGATCGAATCAGCTCGGCTTTAATCCACAGCTCGCCGGCTCGTCGTTAAAAGCATATTAACCCTCAAAGACCTCGGTTTGTTATTTTACATTTCCACCCAAATGAACACCCCGAATTCTGCAAATGTGTCTCTGCGGTGCAAAAACATTCAGAAACCCGACCAGTCTCTGCCTCCATCAGCACGTCGGAGAGAAAAATCTGAAGCACTCATCAAAACTGTAAATCTCAGCATAAATAACAGCCTTAAAACAATGAGTCAGCGGCACTGATGTTGTTGAACCTGTTCTAACAAGTCTCAGCTGCGGCGCTGCCAAATCTGACGCAACACAAACAAAGAACAACGATGCTGCATCCATTTTAATCACACCCGGCCACTGATCATACATGAGGATGGATGAACCCTTCGTTTTAGGAAGTTTTGAGGCTCTGGATGTGTCCATCTTGGCAGCGCATGACTCCACCTAACTGCAGTCTAATTGAAAAAGCGGTGGAGCGTGAGCGGAGCTGAGTCTGGCGGGTGGACAGCTAGCAACCCGGGATGACACCCACCTGCTCAAGAAAGCGGCCCACCCGCTCCACATAATGAACACCTTTACAGCCTGGATATAATTTAGACGAGCGATTTCTAAAAACGTGTGAAACAAGTTTATTTCTGCTGTAGTATCTAACATGGACCTAGCTTCTTTTGGACTCTTTTCAGCTCCAGGTGTTTTTGTTCTCAGTACAGGAAGTGTCATCTGAACTGCAGACACTGAAGTGGCGACACATTCACTTTACAAAGCTGAAAAAGGCCATTTTTCAAAGGTAATATAAAGTCTGAGTAGCACTTAGGGAAATAAGCACTATGGCAGATGTCCATACTAAACATGACACGCCTGTTTAAATATTTAAGCCTTGAGAACTACTGTTAGCCACTAACATCTTCCACAGGACAGCCTGCAGTTCTTTGAAGAAGTTATTACATCCTGGTATCTCTGGTAGCAGTAAAAAAAAATAAAAAGTTTAGGAGTTTTCCACCCAAGAGACTAATTTACAGCTGTAATGTGAGTTTTGTTTTACTACAAGAAGATGAGCTTCAGATGAGGCTCTTCTGTGTTTTATGATGATGGTGATGATGATTACACCAATAAGGCTATGCTCCACTTATGCTATGTAAGATAATCCTTCCTCTTCACTGATTTCACACTGAAACACAAGCAGCCCCCCCCGACTTTCCGTACCGCACGGCAGCGGCACGCTTCCTGCAGATCGGGCCGAAATTTGAAATGTAAAAACCCAATTCATCAGTTGAGCTGTGAGGCGGAGACTTCATGAAAGCACAACGAAAGCCAAACGAAATGGAGAACAAGAGGAAAATATAAGGAAAAAGACAAAGTGCGACGGATAAGCTGCAGCTGGCAGCTCATGTCGTCTTACACACTAACTGAATCACCCGTGAAGATGGGCATCACGCGGCGCACATTTACATGTGGAGGTGGGAAACCATAAATTTTTCCATGAATACAGTACTGAGACGTGAAGGAAGGATTGGAAAAAGATTGAAGGCAGTGGGAATAAATCGAATCACTGCTCACTGGTGCTGTATACTTGATTAGCTGGGATTTGTTGCTCTATCTGTAAAAACTATTAAAATCATCAATCAGCATCTGACATTAACATCAGGGAAAAACGACCCTCTGCAAACAGAACATATGTGTGATATTTCTCTCATTTTACACAACGACCCGTTTTTCAGTCTGTTATATGCAGTGTCAATAATAAATTAACAAAGGTGAAGGGATGATTTAAAACAAAAACATGCGAACACAACAACCACACAAATACTATTAATACACAGCACAACAAGACAAAATGAGCTGAGTGAAGCTAAGCTAAGCTGAGCCTAAACCTAAGCCTTCACTGAGCTAGGTAAACTAAGATGCAACATAAAATAGGGTGAGTTAAACTAAGCTAGGACCAGAGCCGAAGAAAAAGGAGATGAGCAGAAACTAGACTGAACCAGCTAAGCTAAGCTAAGACCAGATGAAATGAAAAAACTAGATGAGCTAAAACCAAAGCAGAAAGCAAACTGAACTAAATTAAACAAAGCTAAGTTAACCAAACGTAAGCTAAACTAAACTATGCTAAGGCAACCTTCGAAGATCGAGGACTTAGCCAAAACGGAGAGCTGTACACAACAGAGCGCGTGCATATTGGCCCTGGAATACTGAGACTTTAAGATAAGATAAGACTTTATTCATCCCCAAGGGGAAATTAGGATGGAAACTAGCATGGAACACACCGACGTAAGAACAACAAAATAGTTTTTATAATACCCTTTGTTATTGCTAAATAATTTTACCTAAAGTACAACGATACAGTCGTTATATTTTAGGTAAAAATATTTAGCAATAGTCAACTTTAGGACAAAACCAAGGTTAGGATGTTTCCTAAAGTAGCCTACACTGCTGATGTTTGCTTTCAGTAACAGAGGCATTTATTGTGGCGTTTTATTCCACAGTTTAGATTTATCAATTTGCTATGTGGTAGATATATGACCGGGCATGACGTGCGCAGGGGAGGGGGAACGGAGGGCGCTATGAAATGCGTGTCCATGAGCAGTGATTGACGCTCTGTTAGATACACCCCTGGGCCTGTATACTTGCCTACTGCACCTTTAAGCTGCTATGCTGAGATACAATGAGATAAAGAGAAAAGCTGGGACCAGACCAGGACACACCAGGACAGACCATGCTAAGATAAGTTAAACTGTAAAACTGAGCTGAGTAAAGACAGGACAGGACAAAACAAGACAAGCAAGGCTATGCAAAGGGAAGACAAGGCAAAAAAACTAAGCATAGCTGCGTTACGCTAAATGAAGACAAGTGAAGCATAACAAGACAAGTCGCTAAGGATAACTGTTACTGCATTTTACTGTTTTTACTGTGTACAGTTTTACACAAAAACATGACTGTGCTGTCCCAGAGACCTGATGCCAGCAGGACCTGAACAACAAAAGATGAAAAACCAGATGTGCAAAGGAGAAAAGCCTCATAAATATCTGAAATCCTCCTGTGAATAAACTGACTTTAAATTGATGTCGACTCCTTTGAGCCCACCTTTGCTTCTGTGTTTGGCCTTCAGTAGCTTTAAGGCTGAAGGCTTAGTAATGAAACCGAGCCTTCCCTAATAAAACACAGGAATCTGATAATTACATGCCGTCCAGCTCACCCGAGCGGAAACAAAATATCTCTGAGGTACAATTGAGAGCCGACAAAGACCTGTGAAGCAACAGCGACGGAAAGTGAGAGCAACCACAGCTCGAGAGGAAGAGAAATAATGAGGCTCAGAGGGAGCGAGCAAACATCAAAGTGGACGAGGCTCGTTGTCTCTCTGTGACCTCGCCACCTGGTGAGGCAGCCGTAGACACTGGGGAGCGTTCACAGTCATCCTGACCACCTCTGCATCGCCACATGGCACTTCCCTGCAAACACCACTTACTCACACAAATACATGTCCAAAAACACACAAGCACACACCCACAGGCTGGAGCAGATACATTAAAGGTCTATTAGATAATCATCGCCTGTTTGATCAGCACAGAGCCGCAGGTTCGCCCAGAAAAAGGCACAGTGGAAGCTCCAAATCCAGGCTCTGTATCTGCCTGTGAAGTTCAGCAGCAGAAATATGGACGTAGCAAGCCGTGACCACAGGATCAAATGATGCCAAAGGATCACAGAACTGTCAAAAACAATGCAAGGACACACAACCCTGTGACAAACTTGGCAAACCAATGGAAAAGGGATTCAATATGACATCTGAAAGAGGTGCAAAATAAAAACATGAAGATATAAAGTGAAGCAGGGGCAAAGAGAGATTTAAACTCTGACAGATTCTCTTTTGGTCAAATATAAAGTCATAGCCAACACCTGTACCTGAAAAAACTAAACCCAAGCTGTACCACGGCCTGTTGACTGGAAAATATCACACACACTTTCACTCCCTTCATGTTACATTTTACGTAATGAACACACTGACTGACACCTCTTAGAAGCACTTAGCACCAAACATAACTCCAAACTCCACAATGACAACCAGTATTTATTTTTATTTTAACCAGCTGGTGTCTGCAAATATAAAATCCCATCAGACATTAATTCATCACAGATGCCAAGAAAGGCTTTCTGAGATTTATGAAACAATATCAGTTTCAGTTTCTGGATGGGAACATTTGTTTGTTGATTCCAACAAAACAATTTCAGCTCAGAACAGATTAAAATGTTTGAGAAATGCGGCAAGTAGTAACCCCAGGGTAGTTTGTCCAACGGCCACTTGACAAACAACACACGTGAGTTTAAGCTAAAACCAGACGAGATGTGAGATGAGATGAGCCAAAGTCAGACCAGACCAAGCCACCCAAGCTAAGCTAAACTAAGCTAAGATAACCTTAATCTAAAATAAGATCATCTAAACCAGACAAATGAGAGACAAGCCCAGAACAAGCTAAGATAAGATAAACAAATAAACAACACAATTTAAGATAACCTAAGCTTAGACAAGACAAAATGAGAGATGAGACAAGCTAATATATCAGACCAGGCCAACTTAAGTTAAACTAAGCTAAACTATTCTATCGAAATTAAGCTAAGACAAAACGGTAATATAATCAATTAAATGAGCCTGTCGTTGTTAATTTCATTCAGTTCAAGCCAGGTGAGATGAAAGACAAGACCTAAGCTAAGCTAAGCTAAGCTAAGCTAGGACAACACAAGACAAGCTACACTAAGAAAGCTTCATCATAATCACTGGTTTGATGAAGACAGACAGACAGAACCAATGAGACAGTCAAAAGCTTTTGTCAAGACTTTCGTCTCAATCAAAACACAATCCGTTGAAAGTTGTAGCAGGTGATGTTTCCAGTAACACAAGCATCTCTTGAACACATAGGTAGTATCTTAGTTTGAAAATCTAAACATCTTCAGGATTTAAAGTATGATTAAAAGCAAAAACGCTGGTGTGAATTAATCATGAAGATCGAACTTTATGAATAATGAATGACAGAGTTGAATTTTTTAGGTGTTTTGGGGCCACGGCTCTGTATGACTGATAGCGGGAGAACTCGCTGAGGGATCAGCTTTATTAGAGTGGACCCGTGAGAAGTGTTCAAAGAGTTACAGTAGCTGCAGACGTGAGCTGAGTCAGCAACATGAATGCAGTGTGTTTACTGTTACAGCATGAAGCAGAGCAAACAAGAAGAATTAAACCGAGAAAACTCGGGAGCATGGTCTGTAATGCACGAGCTATTAAACCAAATGGTTATAGTCTCATTTCCTAATAACACTTTGCATAATACATAGCGAGCACATCTCTCCGAGGCAAAGACTGGAGCAGGAGGCACAGTTCACATTTTCAATGACCTGACTCATTACCAATAATTAACATCACGCTGGGTGTTTGGTTGGCCATGGAAAGAAGATCCGGCGTGAGAAATGTAGATGAGCGTGAGATGTTTTAATATACAGCCTTAATTTTTCATCACATTTTAGATGGAAATCTGGTTTCCGTCAGAGGGCAAAAGAATGTGGCCGAGTTAATAAATCATTATCTTTTTCTTCAGAGGAATGTTGAAGTATTAGTATGTTCCACAAATCCTGTCCTGCTCATCATGTGCGACGTCCATTCTGCAAAACTGCACAAGATAAAACTGCAGCTGCAACCAAGCACCAAGGACCAGGGACAGTGATATCTGTTTGAAGAGACGAAGCCCATGAAGCAGTTGCAAAATGACAGCAAAGACATCCAAAACAAGAGCAGGAACTTACAAAATAACCTCAAAATTGACGCAAAGGTATGTAAGTGCCTTAAAATTACTACAAAAAGTCAGATATTGACTGTAAATGTATACAAAACCGCCAAGACAGACACAAAACTTCAAAACAACCGCAAAAAGATGCACAACATAAAAAAATCGAGTCAGACTAATTGCAAAGACATACAAAATGTCTTCAACGCAACTACAACAGACAAAAAAATAGAACGAAAACTTACAGATGACAACAAAAACGTCATACGGACACAAAATTACCAGAAAAACTCGCAAACAAAAAGACACAAAACAAGAAAAGAGACACAGAAAACATTTGCGGACTTGAAACAGACAAAACAGCAAAATAAAAGTGAAGCAATGTAAAGGACAGATGAGAAGACCCAGTCATGTCACTCTTCTGTTTGTAGGGGTTGGTAGGGGCCTGTTCAAACATCTGAACCCAGAGTCTCGTAATCTGTCCCTACCCACGCAGTTCCTGAACGCACCGCGTCTGTCAGATAAAAGCGTTGCTTCTGCTGATGTCAAATGTTTTTGCATCATCTCTTGAGTTATGCTGTTTTGTGTGTGTGTGTGTGTGTGCGTGTGTGTGTGTGTTCTTGTGATCTTTCAAGTTTACTGCACAGGATTCAGACATGACATGAAATAATAATGACTATACACACACACACACACACCGGATGTAAAGGAGACAGGCTGGAGGGAAACGTGGGTTATGTTCCTGTCAAAATGGCCTCTGAGAGGTGAACAGCCCTCTCAGCGCTTCGTGTCATGGTGGCGTTTAAATTCTAACAGCAGCTCACGGCTACATGTTACTCAGTGTGAATGTTTGCGTTAAATCCAGTTGTGTCTTGTGAAACTATGATTCAGTTGTATCAATCTGCAGTTGTTAAAAGAATAAATTCGCATTTAGACTACAAATAATTTCCATTTATATATCTGAATTCATCATCCCGACAGTCAACACCCCAGAGATATTCAGTTTAAAATCATTATTGGACGTTTAAAAAGCTCAAACCAAATTGGGAAGTTGCCTAATTATTTGGTTTCTACTTTGGAAGTAAAAACAAAATTAAGATGTTTTTCTCTCAGGCCTGATCTTCTAGGTCCTACTGAAGAAAAGATTTATTTTCTAACAAGATTCAGAGGCAGCAGACCCAATGTACACCAGTGCACCAGTAAAATATTAAAACGTGATGATGAGTCAAGTGATTCATC
This sequence comes from Planiliza haematocheilus, assembly GCA_005024645.1. Lineage (NCBI taxonomy): Eukaryota > Metazoa > Chordata > Actinopteri > Mugiliformes > Mugilidae > Planiliza > Planiliza haematocheilus. The sequence goes on from SRSE01001373.1 coordinate 4,265,809, forward strand.
CTCTAGGGAGCATGAACACAAGGCATGTCCTCTCATTTCCCAGCGGGGACAAATGTTTCCAAAGCGATGTCTAAAATCCATCAGACCAGACAACAAATCAACTCATCAATGTATTGATAACCTCTTAAGTCAGAGACGAGTTTAAAGCGTCATGGATTGGGTGTGCCCTGGGTTTTGCCTTTCAGGTAGTAAACAGTCCAATCTATACTAGTCGGCCACAACATTTTGAACACCAACAGGAGAAGTAAATAACACTGACCATCTTGTGAAAATTCAATCTTCTACTGGGAAACCTTTGGACCTGGCATTCATGTGGATGTTACTTACATGCGCCACCCACCTAGACCAGAGCGGGCACCCGCACCCCATAGCAGTGACAGCAGCGATAGCAGCAGCCATCGGCAGCAGGATGCAGCCTGACACACACACAAAAACACTTTAGGAACACCCTCCAGATTCAATAGCTCCCAAACTAAGCTAAAACTTTTCTCACTCATGCAGCAGCTGAGCAGTTTCCACTCAGATGACCGGGTGCCTTGCCCTGTGTAGCCAAATTCACTTCCTGTCAGAATACAATTGTGGTCACGCACCATTTAGATTCCATTATAAGGCGCGTTTAGTCAGTATAGAATAAAAATGAAATGCCTCTGCATGTAATGGGGTAGTCCTACAAGCAATCAGAGCCTTTTGGTTGTAATCATTTTCATTTTTTGTTACCATTTTCAGGTGACGTGTATGACCACAGTGCTATAATTCTCCAATTCATCACCGCATAAAAGACCATAAAACGATCTGATTGGTCCGTGAGACCTTTGCCAGACCATTATGAGTTCTTGACAGGCATTGTCCAGACCAGAAAGTGCACATTTTGTGGGCAGGGTCAGGCTGGGCTGGGTTGCAGGCTAATTGTAACCAGGGCGGGTGGATCAATAACACAAAGCTAAGCAGCATTAGTATATAGTCTGGTTTATGTTTTGAGAAAGAAAAAAAACAAAAACTGCAATTCCTCTACCCTCACACAGCCTCCTTTGACATCTCCATTTCATCACGGAAACCTCCCTGCAAACCCGCAGCCATAAAACAAAGTTAATTACAATAAAACACGAACAATTTAAGCGCAGCTATTTCAAGATTTCCCTATTTCCCCGGCTGATTTGCACTCTGCAATTCAGCTGCTGGATAACCAATAAAAAAAATAAAAAAAATAAAAATAAATGAAGGAAAAGTAATTGTTCCATCTGGACTTCACCAGAAAAGAACCAGCAGCTAGCGGCGGCGTTGGGGACGTTCATTTCTTTCCCCCGAACCTCCCCGCAGGGTTTCACATTATATTATACACTCGAGATCTGAAGTGGAGATGGAGGAGGAGGAAAAGAGGATGAAAAATGAAAAATAATCTCAGGGTTCCCTTGTCCATTTGGCATGCATGGGTAGAGAGAGAGAGAGAGAGAGAGAGAAAGCGCGAGTGGGTGGATGAGCTGCCGAGAAGAGAAGAAGTGGAGGAGGAAGGATGGAGGGAGATTTTATATATATATATATTTTTTTTTAACAAGGGGTTCCTTCACCCCAGGGACACCTATCTGTCTGACCACGGGAGAGAAGAGGAGGTGGAGGAGGAGGAGGAGTAGGAACGGAGGATGAGAAAGATGGAAATAAAGAAGCTGGGAAAGAGGAGGCCACATCATCTACACCCTTTCCTGGAAGGGAGGAGTAAATAAGCTTTGCATGGACATCTATGTGTTGGATGCACACATGTATCATTAGGCATCATTAACCACAAATTATACAGAGAGGAAGAGAAAGACAGATGCTGCTGTTGGCACATTATTTTCCTCCAGTCTGCCCCCTGCAATCTGCAGCCCTGGGAAAGAAAGAAAGAAAAGAAAGAGAGAGAGAGAGAAAGAGAGAAAGAGGGGGGTGTGGGGTGGGGGGAGCTAATCTAATACATGTGTAGTGTGATTAAAGGAAGAGCTTCATCACTGTTGACATTTCAGATGAATGTGAAGCTCAGCGAAAGGATATTAAACACATGGAAATCACACCGAAAAAGAGAGAGGGGAGAGAAAGAGTTAAAGTCCAGATCCATCATAAGGAGATCTCTCTCTCTCTCTCTCTCTCTCTCTCCCTCCTCCCCCCTACCTCTCTCAACCACTCGGCTGCTCGCTGCCTCTCTCACCACCTGTTAGTGCGGACCCCTCGTGCACTGACATCCACTTGTTTGTGTAGGAATCTCCTCCACTCACACAATCAAAGGTAAGAAAAGCCACTTTTCGTTTTCCGCCCTCGTTTCCGCTGCAGCTTTCGTTTTACTGATCTTCTTTTTTTTTTCTCAGCATAATTCACTCCTCAAGGGATTTTTTTTTGCCTTCAGTGTCTCTCTGTACTCTCTCGTCTTCTTCTTTTTTTTTTTTTTTAATTAATATAGTCACAAGATGGGTGGAAAGTACATTTTATCAAACAAAGTGAAATAGACTTTATGCTCTGTTTTCTTGTACTTTACTCTAAGCTCAGGTCCGAGGCATTTCAAGCTGTTAAACAGTTACACTTAAATTTTACAACACACAAATGGCTCCTCTCTTTCTACTTGCTTTTTGTGTGGGCTGCATTTCCTACTTTCACAGCGTTCAGATATTCTTACTGAGTTTAAATACGCTCATTTAAAGTTATTTTGCCTGTACTATAGTGTAATTTTAATGCGGTGCCATCACTGTTACACGGAAAAATAATTGTGATTTTAAATCAGTGCTTATTAAGTATTGAGTCAAAGTAGCTGTTGTAGTCTGATCATTAAAAAAAAAGGAATTGTGATGATTGATTTAAGAGAATGAAATTCAAATGTGCATCTATTTATTTGTGGTGGAATAGCAGAACACACTACTAGGTGATTAAAATAATCAATACCAGGTTACAGTACATATCAGAAACTGACCTGCTTTAACCAGTTGCCAGAATTACTGAAAGACTTTCCGGCTGTTCTTAAAAAAATATTTATCACTTGGCTGGGGTTGGCAAAGTTGACTCGGAAATTGTGACATACGACAAGAATGAGTTTTGACACTGAAAAAGATTTCGACTGACGGGGCCGACCATTGACTGTCGGCAGATAAAATCACATAGTGTGTGATGTGTAAAGACTCTCTAATCTCTTCAGATCCAGTTGCCGCCTGTCAGGGCTAATATTGACGATTGGCGAAGTCCGTTTTTCCTTGCGTGTAATGGATCATCAATGTTTTTTACAGATATCAAACCTACATGTGTTAAAAAGCCACAGAAGATGTGTACAGTTTTACAGTTTTTATATATAATGGATGTCAATGGGTACAATTTTTCTGGAGTTTGTGTGCAACACTGGCAGCAAAGTGGAGCGTTGGCACTCCATGCACTGCACATAGGTTTCTATATTTATTTGTTTTTGTGAGAACAAATGCAGGATGTGTATTTTCAGTCGCGTTTGGGATTGTTTTATGTTCGCGTCACTCAAACTCGCGCTGAAAAACTTGATGAAGCTAACAAAAATATTGGATTTTTGTTAATAATTTGTGTGTCATTACTAATATTTTTACTGATCAGAGGTAGTTCCTCTTCTTCTGGGCTGATTTAATGTCACATACCTGAGAGTTAGCGCCCCCTGCTGTTTATTTTCCATTAATAAAATAATAAAATGTGCATTGACACACCAGTAAAGGAACAAGGGCAGAATTCACTCCGCTGTGATTTTCGAAATGCGCCCCGTTTGAACATTAAGCCTCATCCTTGCTATTGTTCTGCCCAAATGACACATGTTGTCATTTCATTAGCAAGGGGCACTATGATGGGAGATTACAGGTTTAATGAGGAGTGTTGGATGGTAGGGATGAATAATAGAAGTGAAGACATCTGGCTGCTGGTGGCTGGAGAGAAAGAGACTCCAGACGGTGGAAAGAGGGGTGGTGAGGGGAGGGAGGTGGCAGGAGAGTGATGGATGGGCTAAGGAGGTATAATTAGGCTTGGCATGTGCTCAGAGGTTGAGGAGTCGCCCCGCTCAGAACCTTAGCTAATGGGTTAACTCAATTTGTAAACTAGAGGAAATTCCACTGAGAGACACAGCAATGCGGAATAAAACCAACAGGTAGGAAGATAAAGATAAAGAAAACACCTGATGCCTTGTTATGGATTAAACAACCCAGCAAAAGTCCATCAAATTCCATCTGTGCGGATTTGGATGTTGAAAGTTTTGTGATTACTAACCTCCACTTGCTTCCAATGCGTGGAAGCGACCGCGCGCCCCGACGAGGCTCCTCCACAGGTGTTTGTTCGCAGTTTGCATCAGCTCATTTGCGCACAGGCAAAGTTTGAGTTTATTGAACGAGGCTATGTTTGTATTATTCTGCCTCCTTCCTCACATCAGCCGCCAGCACCAGGTCTGTGTATTGATATGCATGCAGCTGTTGCCAGGTATGAATTATAATGCGCTGCTTTTTCCGTCTCTGGAGGGTTTTTAAATCCCAGAGAGGGGCAGGGAGAATTTTGGCAGGCGAATTGAATTATGTTATGTTTTGTTTTTTTCTTCTTTCTTCTTCTCTTCTTTCTGAAACACATGAGGGTGACGTGATCAAGGAGACGAAGAGCTGAGATTGAAACCTGGCGGTCAGTTCATTAGAGAGAGGCAGCTTTGAGAAATAATGAGAATTAATAATGATGCGTTAAAGAGGAGTAATGGTAATAATTAGAGCTAAAGACCTGTAGAGAAACCGAGTGATGGTAATGGTGAAGAAGACGAGGAATCATCATAATCATTAAACGGCCCAGTTGAAGCATTTTATACGTTTGTTTTCTACGGTGGCCCAGAGGGTTCAATTAAGAATAAAGATCACTGTGTTACCGAGCACAGAAACACTACACGGGAGTCCACTGGATGATGGGTTTAAACTTGCGAATCAAGAACATACCATTTCTGGGGAGCAGCATTAAAGAACACAATACCCATAAGGAACTGAAAAGGCGTCATTGTTCATCCATCCAACCTGACACTGAATTTAAATTAAACCGAGCTCCCAGCTCTCTCAAGAACTTGAAGCTGTGCAGCGCTAAATAAACCTCGGGATGGGATGCCCGTTTTGCTCACATGGTTGAGCGGGCGTCCCATTAACTGAGTCACAGCCTCAGTTTATGGGGCAGTGGCTCAGAGTCGGGTCCATTTGCATGCCATCCCCCCTCTCTCTCTCTCTTTCACCGTCTCTCTTGCCTTTTCTGACTTTTTTTATTGAAGAATCACACATTTTGTTTGCTAAGTACTAACGACAAATTGCAGTAATACCGGCGATTACATAAATAGTTCTTTAGTCCTAATGCATCCAATTTTCTGCAGCACTTTGCTCTTTTTACTCATGTTAATTCCTTTGTTAACAGTTCAGTTCAGTGCAGGAGCTCTAATCTGTCTCTAAAAGGAGGCGAAAGATTATTGCTGAGAAGGAAAAACACCACATTTGAACACAGCTGTTTTAATTCTGCCTTTGAAAATAAATATTAATGAAGAATTTTAAACCTTTGGACCTCAAACCGTTCCTTAAACCATTTACACCGGAAAAAAAATGAATGCTTGCGGCATTTTGTTGCTGCTGTAGTGATGATATCAAAGATGATTTAAACCGCTTGAATTCCGAGGATTTTTGCTTTCAGATGACGTGTAATCCTTTTGAAGTGTTGCAACAGATTTTCACACAGACTCATTTTGGACTGATGATTGAACCTGAAGGATTTTTCATGCTGATCCAAGCGCTAAAGGAACATTTAAATCGAGGTTTTTACCCAAACGGGACATTGATTTGTATCTTCACTGCAATTGATGGAAAAAACTGGCAAAGGCAAAATAAGAAAACTTGAATTTGAATAAACGCTCTAAAATATGAAGGAAAAGATCTTGTGCCAAAGTTGAAGTCCTGAATATGAGCTTTAAAGGGGAATTACCATTTTTGGACCTTATTTCTGGCACAAAATATGATCGTTTACTCATTCATATAACTTTGGTGTCATCTGAAGTCTTTGGAATATACTTATCCAGCACAGCGCCGTATATCTCCATATAACGGGAGTTAATGGGGCACCGAAACACAGCCTCTAGATAACTCATTATCTGCAACGAAACTTGTTCATTTCACCAATATTTTGTTATGATACGCTAATGCTATTCCCCATTGAGTCCGTAGTTACCTGTTGTCTATTTGCGGACATGGAGCAGTTTGTTGTTCTTTGGCCAACTGTTCCTAACGGGACGGTGAGTACGTCCATCATAAACAAAGTCGTCGTCCACAACCTCAGAATTGGAAAAAATATTCACCCATGTTGCAAAAAATAGCAAATAGCAAATTACAGGTAAACAAGCCGACCGTTGCGCTCAGAGATGACATCATCCAGGTCAGACGTTAGTAGGTCAATCTACAGACCCTGGATGATGATAACTCTGGACTCAACGGGGAATAGCACTAGCGTATCGTAACAAAATATTGGTGAAATGAAATGAACTTTTGTGGCAGATAATGCGTTATTTAGGCTGCGTTTGGGTGCCCCAGTCATTCTCACTATATGGATATACGTGGCGCTACACTGGATCTAAATATCTTCCGAACAACTCCAAATGACACCAAAGCTATATGGGTGAGTAAATTATTGTTATTTATGCCAGAAATAAGGTCCAGGTTGTAAAATTAAAACAAAAAACGGTATCTCCCCTTTAATGTTGAGATTGTTGTAAACTTTTACAAGAAACTGTTTCCTTATCCTGTATTTCTTTACACTGATGGAAACTGAGTTAAGCTGAATTCTGCATTTAGAGTTTCTGTTTGCTGTGGCTGTAGTGACAACCATCTCTGAATTAACGTGGTGATGTGTAAATCTTAAAACAGCTTAATTGTTAGGCAACTTCTGATGCTTGTGAACTACCTGGTCCATTGTGCCTCTTATGATCGTATGTAGATAAACAACACTAGATGCTATTTCACAAACAGAGCAATGCAATGGATTTGCCAAATAATAATAAATGAGTGTCACCTGTGAGGCTGTGATCTCCTCACCTGTCCCTCTCGCATCTGCCAGTCAGCCACCAGGTGAGTATTCAGAGTGACAGGCCTGTCGGGCGCGAACGTTAACGCAGAGACAAACACGAAGGCAGAGACATATCTGCAGACAAAAACAAACACAAAGGGGGAGACATGGGGGAGAGAGAAAGCATCTGCACTCACCAGGATGGGGGGTAAGGACAGCGGGAGTGAGTGGCAGGTGAGATAGGACGGTGAGGAGGATGCAGGCGGAGAGGCATTTCATGTGCCTTCATTAGCATACTCCACTGAGCTCTCCCTCAGCTTAACTCTCCACCGCAGAGTCTCACCAATAATCCCACTGTGACTGAACATCAGTCACTGGACGAGCAGCAGATTTCACTTTCATGTGGGAGAATGTTTCCACAGATAATACGCAGCCTCCCCTGAATTAAACATGACTGGAGTAGAGCAGCTGAGATGAACAAGAGAGGAAACGACGAGAATAAAGAGAGCGAGCCGTAAAGGACGGCGACTCTCAGGTGTGTCTTATCATTCATTATGTGTACTCTATATTTAAGTGAGATAAAATCAGTATTTAACGTATCATATTTTCTGCTAAATAATATTTATGGGTTAGGGTTAGACTCACTATCTCATAAATTTGACTTTACATCTTGTAATTAAATTAAAATAACTCAAACTTTAAGCATATTATTGATTCTACTTCATAGTCATAATGGTTGCAAATGATGCAATCTGCATTTCTACTGTGAACAGCTGATGTATATGGGTAAACATCCATATGTGTGTTTGCATATAAATTAGTCTTTACTTTTGTGTAATCATTATGATTTAATCCCAAAATCAAACGCTTAGCCACAGTATGCTGTGACTTGATGGCAGGTAAATGCTGTGATTAATCCAAATCGTTTGCGACGCCTCACAACCTTGGGAAAACCCAATGTTCAAGTGTTAACGCCGGCTGTAAATTGTGAGAACGACACTGTCGACGTCTAAAAGCCACAGGGGAAACGGCTACCAAGCTACCAACCAGGTGACTCTAAAACATTTTCCTCAAACAAATTACACAACTAAAACACAATATATGAACTTACCGTCCACCTTCACCAGCCCAAGCAAGTCACAACTTTCCCAAAAGGTTCCACTTTTGAGGTTTTGAATACCACAAGAGGGCATCGTTCATACGATCATTACGTAAACACGGTCAACGCAACCCCATTTGAAGGCAGCAGTATTATTAAAGATGTCCTAATGTCATATGTTTATGTGAAACTAGTTTTATATGTCATAAAGTCGCGCAATAATATATTATGAGAGCAGGACAAGAGGTGCGAATGTACCAGTTGAATAATTTTGTAATAAACAAAACTGTTTACCTGCTGATTACGACTGTTTTTAGTCTGAATATGAGACAGATATATTAGGTAGGTCACAGCGGTGCGGTCATTGCAGGCGCCTCGAAGCTGAACACGCTGTGAAGTTATTCTGATAATTGGGATAATTGGGGAACTCAGACTCAGCAGACTGTATCTTCTTGGATCACCGACTTAAAAACAAACAAAAAAAAAACCCTTGTTAAGTTCCTGAACAGAACACAGAAAGTTCTCCAACCAAGTCATTCGCTTCCAAACCGCTGTGATCTTCTACGTCAGGACCCATAAAATACAAGAGAGGAGTTTAAGAAGAGTCTAGCTTCCACTTTGATCATCCCCCTCACTCTGGCCACCGCTTGTTATTTTCAGAACAAAACTCAGCTTCAGCCTCGTTACCGACACCCAGTAGAGTTTTTGAAGGAGGAGACACAAAGATTATCTCTCCAATTAGGCCGTGTCCATGTCCAGATTTTATATCCATAAACATCTGATCTGATGTGTCCTACCCCTTTTTTGATCACTTAACATAGTGATCAAAAAAGGCCAGGCGTTTGATAATTGGCGCCGGCTGTTGGACACTTTGACATAACAAGGAGTCCCTCACTCAGGAGCAGCTTTACCACTATCTGATTTCGGAGTACAATACTGTGTGGTGTTCTTGTTCTGGCTCCTCTAGTGGAGCTACAGGTAGTCATGTCACCCATCTCTGCTTTACAGCCACAGAGTTTTAGCTCCGTGAGGATGAATATAAGTGGATTATTGTCAAACACAGCGTGAGGCATGAACCCTGAACCTGTTACTGGATTTCACTGTACCTGAAAGAGACAGTTCGGTGCTCCTTTCTCTGAGAAACAATACTTCCACTCTGCACGCTGCAAGCCATCCATCAGTTTTCTGTGCGTGTTTGTAAGCCCTGCGAATAAATAAAATAAATATAGTAAGAAGAACATGGTACACAGTTTTACCTTACAATGTCAAAGTAATGACAACATTTTAAGGTTGAGTTAAAGAGTCTGGTAACTGGAAATTGGTTCAATTATGTTTAAAATCACTAAAATTATTGTTCAGCGTTATTGTTGTGATAATAACTACAAAACAAAGGTGAGGTGAGTAGACTCAGGCAGTTAGCCTTAGCCAAAGCTAATTAAGCCATTCTTCATCAGTTTTATAGAAGTTGAAAGCTCAATAATGCTCTTATTAGGGTTTAATTTTGCTATACCATATCACTAGGATTAAATTATAACAAATAAGATACTAGATAACATGTGAAACTAGCCAAACTTAGCAGGGTAACATCAACTGCTTTGTGACAATAAGAAATAATCAGCATCATAGAAATATAATCGTAACACTGATCTGTGGTCAAACTGTGCGCTGTACAACACTGCTGTTTTGTGCGTTCTGCCTGCGTAATGGCAGTTGAGTACCACAACACACTTAAATGCAAGATTAGCATCTATGCTAGCAGTGAGAAAACTGTTCCTATGCTCTAATCCTTTGAATATGCTTTTGCCTTTTCTTACATTATGTTAGCTAGTTGCCATCTTGCTAAACTGTTAGCCTTGGTGTTCGCAGTTAGCAGCAGTGTTATCATAAGTTATGACTGATGTTTGATTTTCGTTCCAACTTAAATGGCAAACATTTTGTACACAAGTTTCATTCTAAGGCAGGAATAGTTAGACACAGGTAGTGCTACCTAATGGTTGTATTTAGCATATAAAATATTTATACTTTACTATTAGCATGCTAACAACTGCCCATTAGCCGTGAAATAAAGTAAAACTGAGGATGATGTGAAAGTCATTTTTTGCATATTTTGGTCATCCAAAAACAACTGGGCAAGTGAAAACACTGGATTCACAGTAGGATTAATCTCCTGGAGAATGTGAATTTATCATCTACTTCATCAAGACTTAATGCAGTACCTACATTGATATTGATCGGACAAACAACAAAAACAGTAGATGATATACTGTGGGAAATTCTATGTTTACTTCGTAGTAGAGTTTCCATTCAGATTTAATGCAAGGGCTATCCAAATTTTGAAGATATAGGCCAAAGAAAATGCATTCAATATCCATTTCCATAGTATTATTTTAATACAAGGAGCTACGACTTTGCAGAAGATGAAGCCACAATGGTGAAAACAAAAGATGTAGAGAAGATGATGGAAATACGGCATATTGGTTTACAGTTTCCTCTTTGCTTTTGGTGCTGATGTTGGAGCCACATGATTCATGTTTTGCCTTTATTAATATTCCAACTTTCTCTGCCAGGTGCAAAGCAACATCATTATTTTGAACATGTATACTTGTAGTGTGCAAAATGGAAAATGTGATGCATATATCCCAAACAATTTAAGGAGTAATCCGTAAGCACTGGGTAGTGTATTGGATGGCGTGCACCTGCTGTGGCAACGTTTTATTTTGATGTTGGTTGTATCGGAAGTGATCTGTGTAGATCTACGGTGCCTGTTGCACTGTGCTGTGTTTTGTGTTTTATTTCTCGTTTGTTCTTGTGAGACTGTGGTCCACTGAGGCGATGCTGTTGTTGATTGTCACAGTTGCGTATTTATTGCCGTTAGTCTGTTTTTATTGTCCCCGGAGTCAACATGCGGAGGCAGAATTCAGTTTATATGGAAACCTCTCAGGTCTCTGGAGACTTTACTGTTTGTGACTTTATTTAAATGATATCTCCCCACACTGTACTTTTATTTCATCTTAAGGCACATTTGCATCAGACACAATGAAACCAACAAATCTGTGAATGAAGAAAAGCTACAAAGCATTTATTCCTTCTTTAATATGTGAAAAATATGTTAATAATCTCACATATACTGAGATCATTTTCATTAACTCACAATAAGCAATGAATGCTGCTCTTTTAAGTCCTGCTCTGGTGATTTTATTTACTTTTTTACCTCTTCCAGTGAGATGACTAAGCTCCGGTCTGTATATTCAGCCTCGCAGCAGCTCCTCTTGTAAACTCTCCTGGATGCTATACTCGTCTGGCAGGTCATGTCTGAGGATGTGGGGTCGTTGACGTCACATTTGACCAATAAATTTAATTTGGAAAGGTCAACAGCAGGGCGATGTGAATGGTAGGGTAAACAGGTCCATCAGGCAGGACTCTGGGCTATTTATTCAGGGTTTGTTTAGCTGCCAGAAATACAGACTATAATGATTAGCATATGCCACAAAGTGTAAACATGGTTATACTGGTACATCATTAAAAAACAAGCTTGTGGCGCCTACAGCATAAATCGGTAAATAACGTGTGAAGTTCTCGATGGCTTCTCAGGGGGTGTGTTACATGACGACTCTGGATTTCAGATTAGAGGCAATGATGAGTGACGTTATGTTCTTTCTATGTTATCAAACTAAACTAAACTTGAAATGAAATAGTTCTGAAACAAAGCTGAAAAGCCTTAGTATCTAAACCAAACTAAGCTAAGCTAAACTAAATGAAACTAAACCTGAAATGAATTAGCTCTGAAACTAAACCGAACCAGCCTTAGTATCTACAGTAAACCAAACTAAGCTAAGCTGAACATTAAATGAAACAGTTCTGAAATTACAATGAACCTGCCTCAGTATCTAAACTAAACAGAAATGACATAGAACTGGGCCCAAAATAATCTAAATTATGAATTAATTTAATGGTAGCTAAAATGAAATTAAACAAAACTGAACCAAATCAAACTAAATTAAACAGAATTGAACTGATCAAAATAAGTAATAGTAAATAAAAGTGAAAGTAAAGCCAAGCTGATTAAAGTTAAACTCAGCTTAAGAAAGCGAAATTAAATTCAACTAAGCTAGACTTAACTAAAATTAAACAGACCATAGCAGACAAAACCCGGAAAGTGAAAGGGAATCAAACTAGTGCTACGACTACAACAGGCTGCTGCTCTGTAAGCTTTCATTGTGCATCCTCAGGTGTGTTGAGGTGTCAGAACTGTCTTGTTTTTGCAGCAGGTGAAACTCTTCCCTCAGAGTTTCTGTGATTCATTGTTCTGGCTGAAGGCCATCAAACCTGTTGACTTCACTCTACTGTTCGTGAAGCATACCAGAATATGGAAACCTTGTTAGGGATCTATCTTTGCACACTTGGGTGGGTCTGGTCCAGTATCCGGTTCCTGTATATTTTCTCTTATCTACACATCCTCACAGTTCTTTTAGCGCAGTACTTGTTAAACGGCCTTTACTTCTGCTCAGTCGCTTCTGTTTCTTCCTACATCATGCCGCAACACTTTCTTTCTGCTTTTTCCAACTCGGATCGATTCCCGCATACCAGGCTTGCCTCTTTTCATGTTTCAGGCACTCAGACAAACACACTCCTCATTAAACTCCTGCTGTCAGATACCTGCCGAGGCTGCCGAGTGTCAGACCTGATGTTGGAAAACATGGAAATAAGGAAGGCCGTGTGTCTCCGTTCACATCAGGAATCGAATGGAGGAGTCAGTGCGACAGTTTTCTTATAATGACTCCAGGCTGTTCCACTGAGAAGTGGAAATGTTAAAGTGACAGGTCGACGCAAACCCTCAGAACATGAGCTGTGATGTGTCCGTCAGCCAAGCTTCAAGCTTAAAGGTCCATAGTGGTGATTTTCATTTAGTCAACAAATCCTGTGCCTTTCATGCTTTGGGTGCTGCTAGGGATGCAAGTCTGTGCGGACTTACCATGACCTTTTTGGGTCAGGTTTGTGTTTAGTTGTATGTATCAGTTAGATTAGTCTTGATTTGATTGCTTGTCTTTATTGGTTGGCTTCGGACTTGATGGCTTGACTCAAGATGTTCTAGTTTGTCTTGGTCTTGGCACAAGACTTAACTGTGACCTGTTGATCTCATCAGTTTGTCATGTTTTGACATTGATATAGGTCTTGTCACTCCTGACTTGCTATTAGTTGACTGGTCTTATGCATGGTTTATGCTTCTTCATCACCTGGATGCTGTAGCTGCGTCAACAGCCCAAACCCTACGCACACCCTAACGCCGTCGCCTGAAGTGCATCTGTCCAGAAGAGCTGTGATTGGTTCACTTGGTAGCGGTTTGATATTTCCAGCTGCTTTTCCATCTCCAGCAATTTTTGGATTTGATTGTTTTAGATCAATAAAGATGGAACACATCGAAGAAAGGTTAACTGAGGAGGTTCGAAGGTACAAACATTTGCGTGACCCGTCTTTAGCGAAATATCGGTAAAAGTTTCAGTTGCCATTGTTGCAAGTGAAGCTGGAAATAGACACAAAAATGAACCCGACTGGCAAAAAAGACACAGCTCCGACTAGTGTTTGGGTGGTGTTTGCCAGACTGATGAGCACACAAGTATAAATGGCTCTTACCAGCGTAGCCTAACCTAGGTTACGCGTCTATGTCCCGCAGAGGCATAAACCACGCTTTAGTCTAGAGACACGGAGTGTATGTAGCTCTTGTTTATGCTCTTGGTTTATGCTTTTTGGACTAAAGTTGGTATTTGTTTGCTTTGTCTTTTTGGTCTTCACTTAAGACGTACAGGTGTGCAACATATATGACCTGTTGTAAGTAGATATGCCTTAATCCCAAAGTTTGCCTGATAAAGTTTAGTGCTTCACTTATTAGGTTCTGAGCTACTCTGGCATTACCTGAAATGTTGGAGTCGTATAAACGATGGCATAATGAAAACTCATAAGATCACCAATGTTTGATTTCCTTTTATAATTAAAGCTGGCTTACAGATCTCCAGACTAAAGTCTTTCTTTTGTCTCTTTCTGCTGACGAAGCTCATGAATCTGATTAAATCAAAAGCCTCTAAGTAGCTTTGTGCTGAGACTGCCTTCTTGGTGTCTGTTTTTCAGACTCTATGACGGTACGGAGAGGAAAGAAGCTCAGCATCTCCATCCAAGAACACATGGCCATTGACGTCTGCCCCGGCCCCATCAGACCCATCCGACAGATCTCCGCCTACTTCCCGCGCCTATCCCCCACCTCCCCCACCCCCTTGTCCCCAAACCCAACCCTGTCTCCGAACCCAGCCTCCTCCCCACTGGCCCTCAGCCCCGGGTCCGTGGCCTCAGGGATGGGCGGGGCTCACCTCCTGTCTCCTTTGCTCGCCCACGGCAGGACGGGCGGCGGCGGGTCGTTGTCTCTGACCAGCAGCATGGACACATCGGTGGAGATCAACAGCTCCGACAGTGACGACTGCAGTGAGCCTCGCTGTTGGCATGTGTCTGTGTGTATGTGTGTGTGTCACTGTGCATCTGTACACATCTGCATTCAGCCAGACTGCAGCTGCAGGTCATGAGGAGGCTTCTTCTTCTTCTTTTCGCACGACTCCGCTCTGTGTTTATTTTGACGCGTTTGATTAGCCGCTAGCTGAAGGCTGTCGACAAGTTGAGCGCGGATTATCTTCTCAACTTATTTGATTACTGTTGTTTACAGTTTAAATCTAATAATTATACTATCTATTTGGAGATTAGCTTAAGCTTTTAGCTAAATAGCATCAGAGGGAAAGGCTAAACAGTTGGCTTCAAGTGCTGTGCGGGTTTAAAGATAAATATTTAAAAAACAACAATGAATGCACATGAGCCAATGTGTTCACGTTCTTCAAAATGAATGCGCGTGAGGACAAATGAACTGAGGTCTTGTGTGTTTGATCAGATATGTCGGACAGGGATGGATAATCCAGCGCGTCTGTCGAGACTTCGGCTAGTTGCTCGAGTCTGCAGCTTTGGATTTAGATTTATTTGAAATGTCCACCAAATGAGCAACACTAAAATGGATGTTGTGTCACCTTTGGCCACTTTTCAAGTCCCGGGACTCGCTGGGAGTCCCGGAGAATGTTTGGTCTTGGCTAGCTTGAAGGTTTAGATTTTACCTTTTACAGATTAGCCAAATTTCATATTCATAAAATTATCTTCACTCCACGAAACGGGCTTGACACAAGTGATGAAGTGAACCCGTCTACAAAAGACAGCTCAGAACTTCCTCGAGAATTGCCCAATTTTTAACTTTTTCTGCCGGTAGGAACAAGAACTGCTCATAGATTATTCGTCGGCTTTTAAAGGCACATATTTGGTTGAATGGAGAACAAATCCACGCTGAAGATGAAGCGAGCGGCGGCACCGACCTGTAGCTGACATTAATGACGGTGCAGCTCTCCTGGCTGTTCCCAAGCAGGCCTATATCTGATTGGCACAAACATTTCCTCATCGACAGCCTTTGTAAATCTCTCCCTTAAGAACAAGTCTGTTGTAGAATTACTTGTCATCTTTTGTGATGAATCATGATGTTTACTCAAGGCTCAGGGTTTAGATAACGAGTTGTCTGCTTTTCATTTTCTTCACAAATGCGGAAAAGATTTTCGTTTTCAATGGACAACAAAATGTTCCCGTCAAATCAGACAGATGTACGTTCTTCCTTGAAGGAGTTGGCTGTAGATGTAAGGTTGTGGAGACGGTAGTAACTTTATGAATCTTTCTCAATCTTTATTTGACCAGTCCAAAAAAGGTTTCAAAAAAGGCAACTGGACTTGTAGATTCTTCAGTTCTGAGTCCAGTTGCCTTTTTTGAAACCTTTTTTGGATTACCATGACCTGGATGACTGAGAACCTTCACAGTCTTTATTTGACCAGCCACAACACAAATGACCATCTCTCCAGTGGTTTACTCCAGAGCAAACCAATGAATGATTCATGTCTTTGTGTTAGAAGAACATTAATAATGCAGCTCAAACAAACCTCTCCAAGCGCATCTGGCTTCCACCTCTGGTCTGCCGAAGCTCGGGCAGATCACAGACGCCTCAAGTGCCTGATGAAGTTGAAACATGATCTGTGCCTCGCAGACACCTAGAGTGTGTCTGGATTGCTTTCTGGCCACGGAGTCTTCCTCCAGAGGAAGAATGATGAGCTCTGTGAAAGGCGCTCCTTCATGCTCTCCATTGTCGCTCTGGCTGCAAAGTGAGAACAAATTGTGATAAATGACTCGGACTGAGCGCTGCTCTCTGAGCTGCTGACATGTTTTCAAGCTCCTCTGACTCAGATCCGCTCTGAAGCAAAGACTAATTAAGGGGGTTTTACCCTTTTTATTTCCTCATTAGCATGTATTTGTTTTGCAGTCACTGGCTGACAATTTTTTTGTGCTTTTCCAATAACGAAGCTTCGAGTCATCTGAGAGGGGAAAGTCTGAGGGAGGAGCAGAGCATCCACGTTTGACAGTCTTGTCTCCTGTAACTAAAACTCAAGAGTCTGGAACAGAAAAGACACTCTCAGTCACAAAGGAGGCTTTTTCATAAGGATTTTCTCTTTTGTGCACACATTATCTCTGCAGAGACTTCATCCACAGCCTCAGACCGCGCCGAGGCTGTGGCAGTGACGTCTGTTTGTGCAGTGTGGTTTTGCAGAGATGTTACGGCTGCCTCAGGCTGCGGTAAGCCAGTGTAGGTGGTGGGAGCAGAAACATAAGCAACAACCCTGCATTATACACAGACGAGAGCTGAGAGCTTCTTTTTTATTTCATGTTCAGGTGTTCAGGACTGCAATGGGAGAAACACTCGGGAGCTCAGGTGCCTCTTCAGCCCGTGCGTTAGAAAAACTAACATGCGGGCGGTTGAGTAAAAGTGTTTCGACTAAAAAATGTACGCAGAGCAGCAAAAGAAAAAAGTAGTGTTTCAGACGCCTGTACAAGCTGCAGTTATTTATAATATGTGCTGCTGAAGCTGATCAGTGCAGCTTTATCTTAACGTAAATACATTATAATTATTTTGTTAACTATATTTTGTGGGGCTAAAATTAACTGTTTTATTTTGCACTTGGTTAATTAAATGAAACGTAGAGGAATAGACCTTTAAATTAGCATGATATGGGATCACCCAGGTAATTTATAGTTGGATCTGGAGCTGCTGTAGCAGAAGGCAGCAGCTGCGTTGTTGATATCCATTTAATTTATTTCACTTGTGGAGAAGAAAAGCTGTCCTCTGTGGTAAACCGCACCGAGAACAGGACGCTGGTCCAATCACGGAGGGGTTAGGTCCAGACAGCAGCCCCCTCCCCCGCCCCACGCCCACCACCACCACCACCACAGCCACATTAGTTCAAAACGCCACCCCCAGACTGAAAGACACGAAACAACCAACAGCTGGTGTCTCTTTGTGATCCTACCGCATCACTTCAAGGATTTTTTTTAGCAGCTTCACGATCATTTTGTCACTTTGTTGTCGTCTTGTGCCTCAGAGGTGTGTGCCTTCGTTCGGCTTGCCTTGACTCTTCTTGCAGATGAGCGTCTCTTTGCAGATTGTTTCTGTCAGGGTGATGCAAGAAAGGCAGGACCCAAGCGCAAGACGCGCTGTCAGGAGACTCGGGACGCGCAACCGAAAGTCGATTCAATGATTACTCACAAAAGTAAAGAACAAAAGGTGCTGCAAAGGTGGCAGGCGAAAGGTGAAATCTGAACCAGATAAGAGCGGGGTAAAGCAAAACCCAGAGGTACACGCAATCAAGGAAAACAGGGCTAGAAAACAGGCAGGCTGCACAACTCGACAAAGATATGTATGCACACACACACACACACACACACACAAAAGAGCTGATGGGTCAATGAGACAAAAGACACAAGGGAAGACAGGTGTGTGTGATTACAGGGGCGGGAAAAGATAGAGACAGGAAGTAGACGCTTAAATGCAAAGATAAAACCAAACTGGATAATACGGACACACGGAGACACAGGAACTCGATGGAGAAACACATCAGACAAAGTGACCGAGGTCCAGGGCAAAGACAGGGCTCCAGGGTCCTAACCCTAACTTCATGCGTCCTCGATAAAACGGGCGGGGCAAGCAAACATCCACGTGTTTGGACCGAATGGGTGCTTTGAACTGGAACAGTACCTGAGCAGCGACCGAAGGGCGACTGACGTTTCACAAGAAGACAAGAATACGAGACAGGAATACTAATCATAGGGAGGAAATAAGACAAACAGGGAGGCAAGAAGACAAACACAGGGAGGAAAACTAACGGCAAGATTTAGCGATAAATTCAAAATAAATCAGGAAAAACAAGGAAAACCAGAAAAAAGTCCAAAAACATCATTATAAAGTCTAGAAAACGTGTGTTTAAAGGTCCTTTGTGTGTTTTGTCAGATCTTTGTTGGTTTGCATCTCTTCATTGTTGTCTTATGTCTTTTTTCAGATGTTTATTTTTCCATCTCCTGTGGTTGTTTGCGTCACTTTCTGGCCGTGTCGGATCTCGTTTTGTGTTTCTTTGCAGTCGTTTTCATTGAACATGAACTGTTCACGGCGTACCGCTTTAGTGCACGAGAATCAGGATACGTGAACGGCAGCAGTTTACAGCAGGTCTGAGTTTAGCAGAAGAACGCCACATGTGGTGTAAGCTGCGTCGTGTGTATTTAGAGCTGGATCTTAAAATAATGTTCTAATGCCATGAATCACATGTACAGTATGTGTGTTGCCTTACATAAGAGCTCTGGAAGAACACCAGCTTGTGTCGTGGTGTGTGTGTGTGGTGTGTGTTCCTTGTATGTTTGCTCTTTTCCATGCAGTATGTGTGCATGCTTATAACAGGCTTGCTGAATATGTTTGCTCTCGTTTTTTAAGAGGATTTCACGAGCGGACGCGTGACGTGCCGCGTTGAGATTCATGTGACAAGTGCAGCTCCACTAAATTGGATCTCCGTCCTCTGAATGCGCCTCCGATTTGTCTCTGTTCTGTCGCATGGTTTCAATTTATTCTGACGGACTTTGCCACTTCTCCCGTGCTCTCTCTGTGTGAAAATCGTGTTTATTTCGTTGTTGTTGTGATAATTGTTTCCATCCCCTCTGCTCTCGTGTGTGGTTTCCTCAGCTGCTCTGGGAACGCTGGAGTTCGAGTTGCGATACGAGCAGAGCTCCAGTGAGCTGCACTGCACCGTGCTGCGGGCCAAGGTAACGAACGGCACTTTGTTTCAGATTAGAATCAGAGTCTGACGGGAGATTATGTTGCTGAGTATTCATGTTGCTTAAATACTTCAGGTTTCATGATATCCCAAACCATGAGCAGTGATTTGAATTAATGAGAAACTCAACTCTCCTACTTTTAGATTTTTTTGGCCTAAAAATTTTTCAAACTAAGTGAAGAAGACATCCAAAACCTCAAACTTAATCATAAAATCAGCTTCTTGAACACAGATCAGCCACAACATTATAACCATGACAGGTGAAGTAAACAACATTGACAATCTTGTGACAATTCAATCTTCTGCTGGGAAACTTTTGGACCTGGCATTCATGTGGATGTTACTTAGACATGTAGCACCCACCTAGACCAGACCAGGCACCCCCACCCCATAGCAATGACACTCCTTGATGGCAGCAGGATGCAGCCTGACACAAACACACACACAAAACCAATTTAGCAACAACTCATGAGGAACAGCACAAGGCGTTGACGTGACTTCCAAATTTACTAGATCCTAAACTGATCAAGTATCTGTGGGACGATCCACAGAGGCCCTCAACCCATAGGACACCACAGAATACCCTCAGAAGGCCCATGTTCATTCTGCCGTTCTCAGTCAAAACCGTTTTGGAAGCACAACGGAGACCTACACAATATTAGGAAGGTGGTCATAATGTTATGCCTGATTGGTGTACATGAACAATATTTCCTTAACCTGACCGAAATAAACATCCACCATAACATCAATCTCTAGAACTTGACAGAACTTCATGGACAGCGCTGCGTTCATTCAGTAGAAGACGATCAAGATGTTTCCACATTTTAAATGCTGCTGCACCACATCATTTACTTTGTTTCAACTGGTTGTATTTCTACCTCTGTGGTTCCGTCTCTCGTGGAAAAACTCCAGCTGTTTACCCCACGTTGGGCCAAAAATGTGCAGAATGAACGGATGACACCAACCAGAGATGACTAGATCAGGTGTCAGGAGCTTTTGTTTTACTTCTATTGAACAGATTATCAAAGATTTACACCAACTCTCTCAGTCTGATTGAAAATTCCTTCTGATCAGTTTTAATCTGACTGAGGCGGTTACATTTTCATACTGATTATAAGAGGAATATTAGAGTCCATGCAAATAAAAACCGAGGAGTATGATGCCGCCTCCTTGGCTGCTTCCTTGTGGGCAGACAAACATCCCAAAACTGTGCGTGCATGCTGAAAAATGTTAGCGAAATCTGTCTTATATAAATAAAGCCTGCTATCTGTGGAGGATTTCCATCGTACATGTAAGCGCCTCTCGTTTAACGTGAACCCTCAGGATTTTTTGCCCTTCACGAAGGCTGCAGTGGAAAATATTCTTATTATTCCTGATAATATTTCAGTGAAAACCCAGACTGAACTACTCAGACTTTTGACATTTCAGCGTCATGCTCGGACTTTAATGTGGTCAGTACATTTCACTGAAACGCAGACCTTAATCTGCCCAATAGGAACAATAACACAGCAGATATGAATCTTATCTGTTACCTGTGTCAACTGGAGGCAGCTGTCAGCAGTTAGTCGGAGGGGTCGCCTCACTCACTGACCCGTTAACACCCAGTCCCAGAGCAGGTGTTATATTTTAGGAGGTGAGATTGAGAAGCAGCCGGTTCTCATGCTGCTGCAGAAAGTGTTTGGTGTGAAGAGCAGGTGTCGAGATTGGAAATGGAGCTGGAAACGGTGCTTCATCCAGGAAATATTCCATATGCACCAACTCTAAAGTCCAAGTGACACCTTTATTTCCTCAAAAGACTCATTGCTCTTGGCATTTTCTCTCAAGAGGATGAGCAGGTTCTCAGAGGATGGTGCAAGACATTAGCATGGCTAACACGCCAATTTGATGTCAGTGAACTAGCATCGACAACGGTAGGCGGTGACGTCACCTCTCGTGTCTGGGCAAACAAGTTGCTCCAGAACACACCACCAAGGCCACATTTGTTCTGTGCATGTATGAAAGACAGGAAAATCTAAAGAGCTGCCGTTAGCTGGGAGGCTAGGAAGAGCTAGCTAAACTGCTGAACTGAGATGTCCAATCTGATTCGTGCTGATTAGCGGTTCTCTAAGCCGAACAGCCAATCAGAGTTATCTCTGTCACCACCTCGGTCCCCCGCTAGTTCAATATGTTGAATTCAACAGCCGGCAACTTGGGGTATGACGAATGCCAACGATGCAGGACTGGAAAAACTAGGGCGACATACACTCACTGTAAAAAGGCTGACCCCCGGCTTGGTGCGTCACGGCCTACAGGGCAGTCCAATCATGTCTTCTCCACCTCCGAATAAGTTTAGCCGCAATACGTTGGTCACTGCTGAGCCGGCTGCAAGCGTTTCTCATGTGGGATGGCAGGAGCTGCAGGATCCTAGCCTGCGGAGGAAAGCTTTTCTTAATAACCCCAGATTGCTCACAAATCACCTCATCCCTCTCTCTAAATATCACTGGCTTTCATGCCTTTTAAAAGGCACACTCGTTTTTTATCTTTAGAAACATCTTCTTTCTCTCTGTACTGCACCAGAACTGTGACTTGCAGTGAGTGAATTCAAATATTAGCAGATTAAACAGTATTGTGTGTGTGTGTGCTGAATAGCATCAACCTTGATTGCTGCTCCCTTTAACAGCACAAAACCTCACAATTCAAACTGTGTGAACCACTTTAAGACACCAACGCCACAGAAACAGCAGTCCCTTAAATTGTGATGAGTGCGACACACAGTTGGAACTTACGGAGGCCTTCAAGCGTTCATGAACACTTGTCACTAAACTATTAGCAGTCATATCATTGTCAGTGGTAGCCAGTGGTGAACCCAAGGAAAGGCATACTTGTAATATTTTCCAAATTGGTGTAATCTGTCATGTAGTAGATAAAAGCAGGACTTAAGGGTATTCTTCATGCACTGTAAAGGCTCATTTAGAGTTTAGCTCACTCTGTAAAAATGCTAGTCGTGTCAGGTTGATTTTTGTTTCTACTTTCTGTTTCTTTTCATCCTTTGCATGATGTCTTCCATCTTTATTGATCCAAAACAATCAATTTGAAAATTGCGGCGATGGACAAGCGGCTGTAAATTCTAAAGCGGAAATTCGCTACTTTCAAATGGGCCAATCGCAGCTCTTGCGGTCTCCGTGTGAGTCTGCACTGTCTCCATAGCCACGCCGTCAAATCCACGTAGAAGCCTACACCGCCTGTAAGGCCTTCATAGGTTTATGGTAGCCATTGGAAAATATGCCATTAGGTAGCCATCCAGCCCCCTTCCTCATTGTTTTGCTTGGTATGCCTTACCCATGACAGTCCACGCTTGGTGGTAACTGACCAGTCCATGAGACAAAGAAAAAATATTTGTAGGGCCAATACTGGGCCAACTACTATAGAGATAATGAAGGACAAACTTTCATTCTACTGTTGAAGAATCATGGGTAACTCATGGGTAAGACTCACAGGTAACTCAGTCACAGTAACATGAAATGTCTCTTAAACTGAAACCTCGACTCTGTCTGTCCTGCAGATTGACGTTTGAAGGAGAATTGGGCTCCTATGTGACAGTTTCTTCAGAATAATGACACTAACTTTGCATCTTTGGTGAATTTATTCTTCTCCTCACGCTTGTGATGGACAAGCTTGTCTGTCCAAGAGGACATTTATATGAGCTTCCCAACCACTGTCTTCCTTACACAGCAAGAATAATGGATGAGGGCTTTTTAATACAGTGTAGATTGACTTCAGTGAAATGAAAAAAAAAAAAAACATGAAATTGAGAACATTGTCTCTCATCAAGGTTTTTGTATTCAGAGGATTTTTGTGGAATTTACATATAAATGACAGAAAGAACAACATCTTCCACTCCAGCTTCGGAAGAAAACCTAGATTTGTGTCTTTTAAAGTTGCCAGTATTCCTCCGCACTCAGATCACTATAACACAGATACAATCAGACTTATGTTTCTGCAGCTGATTTTATAACTGACGTTTAGATTTTTCCGAACACGAACAGGAGCAATATTAGAGGAAAGCGCGCTAACAGAAGCAAAAAGTGAGGTTGAAATTGCTTCATTATCTCCAGGATGGCAGATAATCTGAGCACCTGCTGTCGCAGGGCTTCGTCTCCTTCGTCTCCTCCTGCGTTTTCTTAATTTGAGTACCCCCTTGAATGTCAGTGATTTCCCTGCTGGTGTCAACTAGTTTCTGCAGCAAAGCAGCTTCAGACCTGAGCAGCTGGATTAACTCTGCATGGCCTGTCGTGAAGATCTGTTTCTTTCTGTGGGGTTGGAGGACAGCTGAGACTTGTAACAGTTTTAACAGCAACTAAGAAAGGACAAGCCTGCTAACTGCCGCTGGACTGAACCTGTGAGTAGTTGGGAAAAATAACTTAGACCGAAACCTGTTGAGTCACAGCGCAGCAACATAAAAATAACCACTAAGAGGAGAAAGAAATAACATTGGCCATTGTGACAATTCAATCTTCTGCTGGGAAACTTTTGGACCAGGTCCGGCAGCCCCAGCCCATAGAACTGACACTGACAGCAGCAGCCATCCCCAGCAGGATTCAGGATGCAGAACGCAGAACACTTTAGGAACAGCTAAAAAAAACATGACAAACATCACAAGGTGTTGACCTGGCCTCCAAATTCACTAGATCCCAAACTGATCAGGTATCTAGTGGATAATCCACAGAGGTCCCTCCCCTCAACCCACAGGACCCAAAGGCCCCCACTAACAAGATTCGGTTGCCAGGCATCTCATGAAACACGTGAAAAGATGACCAAAGACAGAATCCACATGAACACCATGTGGCTCCATCTTGGTTCTTCTACTGAATTCAGTGATGTCAGTAAAGTTATAAAATCTTTCCATCACATTTGATATGTTTGAGGCAGATTACATGTTCCACAGCAGCCAGACCACTTTGTCAGAACACTTCTATGCTGATTGATGCATTGGGGCATGTATGCACATACTGCATGTAATCAAATCATTTTATTCAGGTCCTGCATAGACAAACCTTTAATGCTCCTTTCAATTATTTTGCTGTCAGAAGGAATGAGTCAGTTCCAGGATTAATGACGACCCTCTCTCTAAAGCCTCCTCTCCTTGTACTTATGTTCTCCGTGTTTACCCAGACAAAATGTTATTGATCAACCAAGCGAGCACTGGTGGAGACCAAAATAGGAGCTAAAACAGCTAGCCAGCCCACATAAAAAAATAGGTTGATTCTGATGAAAAAAAGAGATCTAAATGTGTTTACCTCATTAAAATGAAACCGTGCAATGCAGAGAACAAGTAATTGGAACATACGTGACCGCGTCTTAGACCTTATTACAGGCACATCTAGAAGGTCAGTGTCTTCATCGTCCTCAGGCTCATTAAAAATGTTGTGGGGCGGGGGAGGGGTACAAAATATGCAGGGGGGGGGGGGGGGGGGGGGGTCTATCTTCCCGCCGTGGCTGCAAATGTCAAAGCTGTTGAAAGAAATTTAGCGGCAATTTCTCATGATGATCGGCTCCTGCTGACGAGGTCAAGAGACTCAATCAAGCGTTTCACGTGGACACGTGGGGGGAAAACTGTCGGGTTTAGATTTTATACACCTGATACATTGGAACGGTGGTAGACTCACACAGTTATTTTTTTGTTTTTATCTAGATAAAGGGGGAAAAAAAGTGAAACTAGTCAACTACAAAAGATTTAACAGCATAATAATTAAGAGAATTAATAGAATATAAAATATCTACCAGATTTAATTGATAATTATATAGTTAATAACGTTTAATAACATTTACACCATTAAATGTAAAGACATGAAAGTATAAGAAAATTGAAAGTTGCACTTAATTAGTTTTGGGTCTATGAAGCTCAGTCCAACAGAAAGAAAAGCAGAAAGTCCTCACGGGTCATGAGTTTCATATTACTTTAACCCTTTAAAGTCTCAAGTAAAACTTTTCATAATCCAAATAATAATAACAGTGAAAAGTGGTGATAACAACATTTGTGCTCAGAAAGGGGAAAGGGATCAGCAGTAAAACATCACAAGTCTCATCGGCTCTCCTGTTTTTTGTGTGTCTTCAGGGTCTCAAGCCGATGGACTTCAACGGTTTGGCCGACCCCTATGTCAAACTGCACCTGCTGCCCGGAGCCTGCAAGGTGAGACACGCACTGCCAATACAAAGACAGAGAATTCCTGGAGTTGCCTGCTGTTCTGTCCAGGTGATTTCAGGACTTTCCGAGCCGTTTAATGAAACCCTTCCTCTCAGCTGACTCTAAGGAAACTGTATCTGAATGGAGCTGTCTTCTGAAAAGTGAAGCAGGAACAGGATCTCGATTAATCACAATCACGCAAATTTTTTTTCCATTTTTGAGCTGCTGACATGTCTTGTCTGTACTCGGACCGCTAACAACGCTAGCAGTATCTGTGCTCTACTTTGCTTTAAGATGGCACCGTAGGGTTGAAGTACTTTTTGCACAATTTTCACAAAATTCCACTTTTATCAAGGCTTCTATCAGGTTTTTTTTTTTTTTAAATAAAATTTGCCTTCCATTAGTGCTAGCAATGTGCTTTCATCTCATTCCTCCATTTTGGTAGCTGTTAGCCGAGCTCTGATGTGTGCACCAGTGTAATCGGTGTACAAGGAAATCGTGCGCTGACAAAAGTTCCGCATTGTTTGTAATGCAAACTGCGATTAAGTGCGTTATTTTTTTTTTAACTTTATCTGAGTTGGTCAAACCGTCGTAAATAATTATGACTCCTTGCTTTACAGTAGCTGTAATGTCATAACATCACAATCTATAATTTACACAAGTTATAGAGAATTAGAAGATACATGGACAGATTTTCATTCAAATGAATTTAATTTACCTTTGAGTCAATAATTCTGCTTTAATCAACTCTGTTCTGTATTCTTACTGCACTAATCTGTTAACTTTACTCTGAGGCACTTCCTGTTAAATCCTTTTAGAGCTTCTCTTTGCCGTAATTGATTAAACTTCAGCTGACCTTGAAGTCAACTGCCTTTTTTTATTTTGTAAATTCTTCCAGCATCTTGCAGACGTAAATCAAATATCTGACTCTCTCCGTGTCCAGTTCTGCCACTCTGTATGAAATACCGAAAAGACATCAAAAGTGTTTTTTTTTTTTTTTAGGGGAAATTTAAGAGAGCAAGAGGCTTTTATGGAGCTCACAGACGTAGACTGGAGCACAAGCACGATGATTCCTGTTCTGAAAGTGAAGGGCAGTGAGAGTCAGTGTGATGTTCTCCTGCAGATGTGTTTTTATGAGCGGTGATGAATCAATGCTGAATAAAGGATTTAAACTCATCAATAAGCTGAGGTTAAAAACCTCCTGAGACTTGACTGTACATGCTGTCTGATTAGAAGACACATTGAGTACAGTATAAATTAGTTTTCATTATCTGGATGATTATATTGGTTTAAGTTTAATTGTAGCCACTGCATGTAGTAACAGTTTTGCACAAAAACAGAGGAGCAGCTTTAACTGATTAATAAATTATGAGCATCTCTTAGTTCACTTACAAGAAGTCAAATGAAACGTGTTTGGACTGATTCTCTATGAACATGTACAGTTTGTATTTTTAATTGTTCAGCTTTTACATTTTTATTTTTGCTGTTGAGTCATTGTTTGTTTGCTCTTTAATAGACGCCGGTTAATTAATTTTTTTTTTAATGAGTTCATTTTGATGCTGTTTGGAGAATGGATGTTTTCTAGACTTTAAAAGCAGGTTGTTATTTTTTTTCTTTGAGCTGTTGTGGAGTGGATTATTTTTTTTTTTTACTCCTCTCTTCACTTTTATTACTAAATTAAGAGTCTGCAGCCAGTCTCTGCATCTGCGTGATAAACGTGCATCACGTTAAGTTTAATCCTTTCCTTTCAGATTTAATTCGGGTTCAGAGAGAGCAGACAGAAAGATCTGCAGAGAGTGAAACTAAAATCAATAGCCATCAATATGTCTGACTGTGTGTGTGTCTGTGTGTCCTTCAGGCCAATAAACTGAAAACCAAGACGATTCGTAACTCTCTGAATCCAGTGTGGAATGAAACGCTCACTTACGTCGGGATCACGGAGGAAGACATGCACAGGAAGACGCTCAGGTGTGTGTGTGTGTGTGTGTGTAATTAATGCCCAGATCTCATTTCAGACTGATTACATTTACAGCCATTAATCAGGCGCGGGGACATGTTGACATTCAGACATGAACCTCAGTTGTCACCCTTCATTAATTCAGCCTTCAGAGCAGAAACCTGCTGAGTGGAATCTGAGAGCAGGACTCAGAGGTGACGTGATCTTCTTCTTCTCACTGTTCAGACGCTCGCTACAAACAGCCATCAGCCGGCACCCACCTGCAGCCATGATCAAAAATGTCCCGTGGAGGAACGGGCTCGTTTTTATTTTTATTTTCAATAAAGTCTAGTTGGGTTTATAACTCGTGGCTTTTCCTCTCTGTGATGATGAATGAGCTTCTAGTACTGGAGCGTCTCCATAATCAGAAGAAGTGTGAAAGAAGCGGAAAGAATTTAATTACGGAGGAGCAGACGTTTCATCTCAGCCGAATGTGGAGGAGAGCCAGCGTGGAACAAACCTCTGAAGGACAAGAAGAATGTAGAAGAAAGTGTTTGTTGGTCGACGGGACTCCTGGTCTCCTCCCTGTGTCCTGCTGGTCTACTGTAGTCTCCTACCGGTATACTTAAGTCTCCTATTAGTCTCCTTCCTGTCTCCTGTGTCCTACTGGTCTCCTTCCTGCCTCCTATTGGTAACCTTTAGTCTAATACTGGTCTACTTTAGTCTTCTTCTTGTCTTGTCTCCTCCTGGTCTCAGTTGACTCCTACTGGTCAACTTCAGTCTTCTACTCATCTCCTTCCTGGCTCCTATTGATCAGCTTTAGTCTCCTACTGGTTTACTTTAGTCTCCTAGTCTCCTTACTGTCTCCTGTCTTCTACTTATCTCCTCCCTGGCTCCTATTGTCCGTCTTGAGTCTCTTACTGGTCTAGCTTAGTCTCCTTCCTATCTCACACTAGTCTAATTTTGTTTCCTATTGGTCTGCTTTAGTCTTCTAACGGCCTACTATGGTCTCCTTCTGGTCTACTTTAGTGTCCTACTGGCAGTCCTACTGGTCTACTTTAGTCTCCTACTAGTCTTTGTGTCTCCATCTAGTCTCCTTCCTGGCAATATTGGTCAACTTTAGTCTCGTATTGGTCTACGTTAGTCTCATTTCTGTCTCCTGTCTCATTCCCATTCCCTACTGATCTCCTTTCTATTTTTTACCAGTTAAACATGTAGCCCAGATTCTGTCCTTACATTTGGACAATGTCCTCCATTTCCCCCCAAAGAAGTCTTGCAATAATGTCTCTAAGTGAATTTTCTGTAACTTTAAGCAAGAGTTTAACTCGGCTGTTGGGTTTTTAAGTCCTGGGGCTCTCAGTGATGGCTGCACAACAAATGTTGCAGTAAATATCCCTGCAGCTCCCTTCAGTGATTGTGCATGGGGTCACACATGGTAGAGAAAAGACTCCTGTTCCACATCACAGCCCCGCCGCTGTCTCGCAATATAAATGTCACAGCGAAGATAATCCGCGCAGCCGTTTTTGTCTCCTGTCAAAACATGTTGGACAAAGTTAATTAGAAGAACACACTGTAAACGTATGAGACAGGCTCACCTTGTGATGTGCTTCACTGCTCCCTCACACCCATCCTGCCAACATTCAGCTCTCAGGCTCCTCCGGGATTTGACTTTTCACTCGTCTTCAGCTTAAAACCAGCCACGAGAAAAATACATTTTGTGCTTTATCCCAGGGGACCGTGAATGTCTTTTTCTCCTAGTTTTGTGGGGACCAGGCAGGGACGTTACAAGGAAAGAGGTTTTCATAAAGTATGGATAGCACCTTCCAGAAAAGGTCCTCAGTTTCCTAACATGTCGTCACTGTCTATGTCTCCACTTTCCTCACTTACTGAAAAAACGATACGTCTGCGCATAAGGGGACCAGTCAGAGCAACAGATTATGTGATTTATGCTTCTTGAGAAATTGATTTAATCCCTTAAAGTTATTTTATTGTGTTACAACAGATGAATTAGAAGAATCTTAACATATTGCTTCTCCAACAGCAGCCTTTTCTTGTAACCTGAATCAGCTCAAAGGTGCTCAGATCAGTGTATGACTATATCGGATTACGAGTTCACAACGGCGTGAATCCAGACTGAAGGGGTAGAAAATGTCAAAAAGTTTTCTAAAAATGTCGTCACTTTCCACGTCTATTAAGTTGCCGTTTGGATCAGACGGTTCCATCCTGGGACACATTAGGTCCAAATATAAATTTCTTGCTTGCAGCTATGCAGGCTGCTGACCTTTCAACAGATTTAACTCAGCAGCTGCAAATCTGGCTGCAATTCACTTCATAAATAATAGAAAACAGAAGTCACACTCACAGTGTTTTTTTCTTTTCTGTGATTTTATTTGAGAGCAGACTGTTCATTCTGTCTCCCGGCCTTTCAGAGTCTTCACACTATTCACCGCCACATTTAAAATGCGGTTTGTATTTGTTTTAATCTGAAGCTCCCGGCCGCGCTCGTTCTGTTTTAATACGTCTGTCTCAGTTGAGGCTTCCCTGTTGGATCTGATGTGATTTATTGAAAAGCAGCTAGACTATTTTTTTCTTCGTTTGGACTCGCTGTGTGCGTAAATCTTTTGTTTTCTCGCTGTTCAATCCGTCAATTCACATCAGGGACAAGTGTTTGTTTTTTTGTTTTTTTTCTCACGCGGTATCAAAAAGAAAATCTACAAAGTCCTTTCATTGAAATGAGCCGGTGGAGAAGTGTCTCAGCCGTCTCCGAACCGGTGTCCTGAACAAAATCTGACATTTTGCTTTATAACTGGCAGCTCCCGCGGTTTCATCTTGATCACACCGATGACCTTTTTCAGGGCCGTTGAGAGCTCATCAGCGGCATCAGCAGCAGGGAGATGAGAAGGGTTTCCTCTACACCACCTGCTGCTGCTGACAGAGCCGTTACACGAGGAGCCTGAGTCAGTGTGGAAATCCCAGAGGAAGAGTCGTCCTCATTAGCTCCCGCCGCTGAATTTGTTACAGTCAAACATGGAGCTGCAGGGGGGTCGGCTGAGTCTTCAGCGAGAGAGTGATGTACAGACACAGAGATAAATCAGGAGAAAATGTTCCTCGGAAGAAAATTAAATATCACAATTTTCACTCAGCAGGACGAGGAGGAGGAGGAGAAGCCGGTTCTCATTGGTTTGCATTAACCTAATATTGCATTGCAGCACCTGGATGTTACTGGAAAACATAATTCAGTTATGGAATTGCAAAAGTCAAATATATGTCCTTACAATATTCAATGCAATGTTTATGATTTCTGAAAATGTAGTGATAGAAAACAATAGAAAATTTTCAAACGTTTTCTGTCTGAAAGAACACGTTTCGATTTTTAGCTTTTTTTACCTGAACTTATTTTTGAGAAGCAGATAAATAAAAAACAAAAAGATGTTTTTATATTCAGAATTCAATGAGATATACTTAATCAATGTCATCTGGTTCCCTTCCCCTAACCCTTCCCCCTCCCTAGGTTGACTGTGTGTGACGAGGACAAGTTGACTCATAATGAGTTAATTGGGGAGTCCCGGGTTCCTCTGAAACGTGTGAAACCCGGCCAGACGAAACATTTTCACACCTGCCTGGAGCATCCGCCGCCGGTAACACACACACACACACACAGTCTGAGATCAACTTGTTATGTTGGTAATCACGCCTCCTTCAATCACACACACACGTTTGTATGGCTATTTTTGTTAGAACATTCATTGACATAATGAATTCCTGAGCCCCTTGTTCTAACACTAACCATTTCAACTAAGTGCCTAATCATGACTCTAACCAACTTCTAACTTATACCCTAAAACCAAGTATTAAATCTCAGACAGACTTGTAAAAAAGGGCCGGCCCTAATGTCCTCACTCTGATGGTGTACACCTGTGGTCCTCAGAAAGACACTTTTACAAGAACACTAATACACACTCAATAAGTCGTCTTCAGTATTATTTGTTACAACAACTCTGGAACAACACAAAATAATTGTATTTCCTCCACACTTCCAAATCTCTTCACCTTCCTTTCCTCCAAACTTTAAGAGGACTGTCTTCTGTTTTCGTCAGCAGACATGATAGATAGATAAGATAGGTTTTTATTTGTCACATGCACAGTTATACATAGTACAATGCACAGTGAAATGTATTTGACAACAGGACAAATCCTCCTCACTTACTGTTTAATCTCTAATTATTCTTCCTTCAGCTGCCGTCTCCTACCGCCATGGGTGAAGCCCTTCGAGGAATTTCCTGCTACTTACGAGAGGTAAAAGTCTGTCTTTCCCTTGATCTTTCTGAACACTCATCAGTGTGATGTGTAGTAGCCTGGAGGCCAGTCCTAAGTTCCTCTGCTGAAATTTCCATCTGAAGTAATTCATTAATTATGGCGGGTGTCTGAGATGTGAACATATCGTCAGTGAATTAACGTGAAAAGACGATCAGTTAACAGCAACTAAGACGTACGCTACCTATTTCTTTGCTCTGATCGGTGGGTTACCAGACTTTAACCAGTGGGTCGGTGTGTTTTCTAAGCAGTGGGGGAGAGATGCATCCAGTCTTTGATGAGAGATTTCAAAATTTCTTGCCAGTTTATCAGACGATGAGTCTGGCCACGGCAGGCTAACGAGCCGCTGATGAAATGTCACCAAAATCAGCAGGTTTCCTCGTCATGAGAGCGAAATTGATTATTTATTATTTAGCTAATAAGGGAACTCAATCATGGAGTTATTTGAGACTGTGTGAGCTGCCAACGTTTGAGATGTTTCTCTGTGTTAATTTGAATGTATTTGGTTACACTGCCACACTAACGAGAACTGTCGTCATGGTAAATATGTCTCCACTGCCTCCACCCTTATGAATGAATGAATAAATTAAAGGAAACCACTCCTTCATCACACTCAGCCTGAAGTGAACATGACTCAGATTAAATTGACCAAGAGGTCAGATGAAATCATATTCTAATTAACCTCTTTTTTTGTTTAAACAAAGTCTATTTAGTTCCCTTTAACTCATGAAACACGTGACTCAATGGGCTGCTCTCTGAATTTCATTAATTAGAATCTAGAAACAAAGATGAAACACAATCTGCTTGTTGAAGAGTTGAGAGAGCAATACGAGAGCAGTTAAAGGATATTTGATGACAAGTGGCTCTTTTGATTCTCCTTCTGCCTCCTCAAATGCTCACAGAGGCTTCACATGACGAGCCTGTTTAAACTTTCACTCGAGACGCGTTTTATTCGATTTGCCTGCAAACCATGAGTGTAGAGCACTAGAAATCAGCGGGAATCAGGTCTGAGACAAGCGCTCAGACTTAAAAATTCATTAAAAGAAAATACGATTGAGAATTAACGTTAATCCTCAGATTGTTGCGAGTAAATCTACTGTGCGGGATTGTTTAAACAAAGCTAATTATACCCTAAACAACTGACTAATTGGAGCTTTAACCAAGTCTCACAAACAGTACTTACTAAAAGTTGGTCACAGCAACACAAATGTTTATTCTAAGTTAATTCATTTTCTTTTCTTTTTCTTTTTTTTAATGACTCAGGGCTTAATATTTATTTTGAAGAACAAGTAACAGGTTGCACAGAAGTTGCACCAGATGTTGCTGAATTCATCAGGACAAAATGTGTCAAAATTTAAATGAACCCCCGAAGCTCCACCTGAAACAAAATCATTAGCAGCTCCATGACTGTGATGAACGACTCTGGACTCTGTGGATCAGAGACAATTTGGAGAATTCAATAAGTCTAATCAGAATTGAAAATGAGAGACTCCAAGCTTTGGAAAATGGCACTAGGCTGTGATTAAATAACGTTTAGCCAGACAGCCCTGAAATGTTCCGACAAATCCTCCGACCTGAACAAGCATCAGATACCCCTCTGTCTTGAGCTATTCCTCATAGTATGTTGTTATTGTGGCTTGATTTACAATTCTGCAAAAATGTTTCCCGGGGCATCCGTCCACCCCGATCTCCTCCTCACTGCACCAGATTCGTGGCTCTATAGTCATAATTGTAATAACCGTAATGCCATTTGCGCCTAAGTAGAAACTCGTAATAAACCACTACCTGCAGGGACAGTCCTGTAACGTTCATGTCCTCACATGTGAGAGTAATGTCTCACTCTGTAAGCTGAGATCTCTTTCCTTCTTTTAAAACATGTGCAAGTGGCTTTAAATCCAGCATCATGTACAGTACAGCAGTCTCTTTCCTCGTTGCTTACTTAGGTGTGTGGGTGGTGGACTAAACTGTTGCTTCCTTCTTGCACATAACAAATCCTCTCATAGAAAAGCAGCTCCATCTTTAATGCAACAGCATCTTGACATCTAAAGGCTGATTTAAAATCTTCAGCAATACAAGCAGGCGCACATGTAAAAAAAGCCAGAACAACACCAAAGTGTTGGAGGCAATCTGACCGTCCAGTCTGACGCAGTGAAACAATGGGTTCATTAGTTCGTCTCACACAGTGTGGCCTGACTGAAGGCACCCGCACTCCCGTTACTGCTCAGCGTGAACCCAAGTCAGGCTTTAACCCTGGACTTCCCGCAGTGATCGGCAGTGCTGAGACTCTGGAGCAGCTTCAGGACAACAGGGACGACCATTAATTAGATTGCTCCCAGGGATGGAGGAAGATAACCGACTGAATGACTGTTATAATCCAGAGAAAGTCGCGGCAGTCAAGGTTGAGTCAAATCTGGTGATTTTATAATTTCTTCTTCTTGTCATTTAATCCCTTATTTCAGATGTTTCAATAGAAATTGTGTTCGTTCTTACTGTTACAGCTCCCCAATGCTTTCAATGAGAAAAATGAATACCATAAAACATCCATTAAGACAAATTCAACCTCCTGATGATGAACGTAAATGAACCATTAAAGACGGCAGAGCTGTTTCAGCTTTAACTGCAGGAGACAAATGGGCCTTTAATAAAAAAATAAATCATATCCCGTAACTCAGTATATAGGGCATATGCTTTTTGATGATGAAGTATATGTTCAAGGAGTTATTTTTTATTTTATTTATTTAAATATCTTTGCCGACTATTTCAAACAGTATTAAATCTATAAATTTTACATCTGCGCTTAAACCGAATCTTTGTTTATTGCACCATATCCGCCTCCTCCAGGTTAAAGTATATATTTAATTGTTCCAAAGTTGCAGTTTAAAGTGTCCTGAAACATCTGTCTGTTTTTGGGGTCAAATAGAAAGAAAATCAGAGACAGTAAGAGTTCCAACTGACGAGCAAAGTGTGAGGTGGGAACATGCTGACAAAATCGGTGTAGATTTCGGTTTCAGGCGTGTTGGAGAGAGGGCATCTGGATAAATGAGAGATAACTCATGTGAAGAGATGCGTGTAACAGCTAGAACAGAAAGATGGCGAGTTACCCAGAGATGTTAAAACCTCAGAGGAGTTGATGTCTGGAAAGTCATGTCCTTGAGCTTCATCCAGACTTTTAAAGATTCTGTAACTTCTAAAGAGACTTTCTGCCTGAATTTGAATTTTTACGTCAAAAAACCAACATGAATCTCTCAACATAAAACAGAATGGCAGATTGGCTCGATAAAAATACCATCCACCTCTGACGGTTTCATTTACATCACATGTCAGACATGAAAACTGTGATCACAGCTCCTTTCAGCACCCTAAGACCAAAGACCTACCTGGAGGACCTACCTGGAGGATCACTGCTCCTTTCAGCACCCTAAGACCAAAGACCAAAGACCTACCTGGAGGACCTAACTGGAGGATCACAGCTCCTTTCAGCACCCCAAGACCAAAGACCAAAGACCTACCTGGAGGACCTACCTGGAGGATCACAGCTCCTTTCAGCACCCTAAGACCAAAGACCAAAGACCTACCTGGAGGACCTACCTGGAGGATCACAGCTCCTTTCAGCACCCTAAGACCAAAGACCAAAGACCTACCTGGAGGACCTACCTGGAGGATCACAGCTCCTTTCAGCACCCTAAGACCAAAGACCAAAGACCTACCTGGAGGATCACAGCTCCTTTCAGCACCCTAAGACCAAAGACCAAAAGACCCATCTGGAGGATTTAAGGACATTAAAGAGTCCCACAGGAGGGCAATCTGAGGACAGTTTAGAAAGGATTCGATGAAAAGGAAAGAAGTCAGCTCTCTGGATCATCAGAGATGTCCGCTGGGTCAGAGTGGAGTAAATGTGACCGGAAATTTGCAGTTCAAGAGGAGTGGCGGTTGAAAAGGTCTCAGGTAGATTGGGCCATAAAATATGAATCTACTGCTGGAGGCTGTGATGGACCACCTGTCAGGTTTCATTCAGAGCAGCATTTCCTTTGATGACACCACCTCTGCAGATGAAGATGAACCCGGAGGTGATGAGGAGGAGGAGCTGTTCATCAATCAGGTCATTTAAATGCAAAACGAGACTCTGCTGCTGTAAACACGCAGATTAGCTGCTCGTGAAGCCGAAGGATCTCGCAGACTCTACTTGAAAACGTTGGAGACACGACTCCCAGAGGCTGATTGAGGCTCTAAAGATGTTTGTCTAGAATCTGAGCCTCTATAAATGAAACAGATATTTATGTTTGCTACTGCCAACACTTTAAAAGTGTTAGTATGAGGCTGAGGGGATTATTTATTGGTTAAATGAGAGAACAGCCTCAGTATCTGTGTCTATTTTCAGAGGCTCATTTTTAGTCTAGATGCTTCATGTCATCTCTCCTCTCCATGTGGGCAGATAATAGTGGCAGAGTGGAGTGAAACCTATTATCTGAATTAGTCCTCATTATACGCTCGCTAACTGGGATCATTTCCAGTGAATTAAACTGCCATGAGAAGAAACTACTTCTCATTTTTATGGACGCCTCCTGGACCTCTCAAAGAGGAGTCTCTGAACCGCAGGTTAGAAAGTGACACTGCAAGCCTCGGGACGAGGTTGCATATCCTGTTATCAGTCTGTCACTTCTAGTTAGTGAGATGCAGCTCGAAAAGTCTGCAGGGACAGAATAACGAGCTTATTTCTGACCACTTCTAACTTGTTTACAAACTGTCCCTTATTCTCTCATTAAACTTCAAATTAAATCCGACGGACAAGGTGTTGACCTGGCCCTAGATCCCAAACTGATCAAGTATGCATGGGGTGCGCTGGGACAAGCCTGATCCATAGAGGCCCCTCCCCTCACCCCATAGGACTCAAAGGCCTCCACCATAGACAGTATAAAGATGGATGGCACAATTCGGAATCAAAAGTGAAGCTAAATCAAGTAGAGCTCCCCCTGGTGTCTGGCTGCAGTATACGTCATAAGCTCCACCTCCTCCATGTTAGTAGATGGGACTTGGGCCAAACTAAAACATTAGCACACACATTGGATAAGTTTCGTTTTAGTTCATTTGATGCTATAGAAACAGGATGACCATCAATTGGCATGCCGACCGTGAGAGTTCAAAAAAATAATAAATAAAAATAAAATAACTCTCTTGGACCATGTGCACACCCTGCCTCCAAACTCAGAAGATGACGCTGCCCGTATCCTTGGGAAAATAATATCAGTTTGGCCTATGCAAGGAACTGGTGACACATTGTCCATATTTATATACAGTCTATGCCTCCCACTAACAACATCCTGTTGCCAGACACCACAGGACAGCCCCAGAAAGCCCACGTCCATCCTCTGAGGAGTCACAACCTGTTTTGGAGGCACAAGGGAGACCTACACAATATTAGGAAGGTGGTCATAATCTTATGCCTGGTCGGTGCATAACAGAAGAAGGTGTTGTTTCCCTGACATTATTGACAACAATGAATTCATTCAATAAAAGAAGGTGACCAAGACATTTGCATATTTTCAGTGTCTGTTCTGATTGAGGTGGTTGAGGGATTCATATTCTTACCATTCCTGGAATACTAGAGTCCACGTAAATGGTACTAGGCTACTAATTAAACATATTTAGCGTTGCTATCCATGCGTTTAATTAGAAAAGCAGAAGTTTTTGTTGGAAAAGCCTCTGAACGACAACAAAGAGAAAACACACTCTTTTATCTAATTACATCTAATTACATTTGCTGAGTTCATGCCATCCACGGAGAAACTGCTGTTTCACATCCGGCTGCTCACAGATCCAACTGCTCGCACACACAAACTCACACACAGTAACGACTGAAGGTGAGTCATTAAGTAAAGCTCCTGTTTGTCACTGTGACAAGGTCAATTGGCTGAAAACAGCCACAATAAAACACCTCCTGCCTCGGCCTTTGTCGAAACACCTGTACAACAGCTGAGGTGAGGGCAGGCAGCAGCTAATGAGCTCACACAGGATTCAAAAGAAACAACAAGGAGCTTAGCTCCGCGTGCATCACACATGCCACACAAATCCAGACTAATCTTTATAAGTCTGGCTTC
Source organism: Planiliza haematocheilus (assembly GCA_005024645.1). Lineage (NCBI taxonomy): Eukaryota > Metazoa > Chordata > Actinopteri > Mugiliformes > Mugilidae > Planiliza > Planiliza haematocheilus. Next base: position 4,303,646 of record SRSE01001373.1, read on the forward strand.
CTTCAAACGAGCGACGGGATGCAGACCAGGCGCTGCAGGTTTGACTGCGCGCTGTCATCGCGTGAGGAGATGTGGCCCGAGTCAGAAAGGTTTTCTTGAAAAGTGCAGTTAAAGCAGGACTGTGGGATGAATTCAAGTTAAATTGCTGCTGATTTGATTGGAGAACGAGGCAGTTGCTGTGTTTTCTCGGACTCTCATACCATACTATAATCTGAATAAAAAACATAACCTCCTCAGTCAGAACAGACTTGTCTAATCAGGTATTTTCAGTCACATACAGTACATCTTATCCAAACATGTTATTTAGCGTCCACGTAAACAGCTAAGTTGGAATCTCTGCTTTGAGTTACTGATCAGGTAGTAATATGTTGTAAACATAATAATTTAAATATTAATTCAGGCTGTGAAAAAAAGAAGACTAAATTTGATTTCACCGACGCTGACTGTGTAAACAGGAAACAAACATCAGCCTTTTTCCCATTTCTGCCAGTTTTCCACCTCCCGTAAAAACATCAAACGGCGGAAGAAAGATGTCTCACTCCACTGTCAGTCAGCCCTTCACTTGAAAGTGAACCGATGACATTTCGTCCGCCAGAAAGGCACCGAAGATTGAAGATCGTCTGACTCTGTAAACGTTGCCGAGCAGAAATCTTACTCAGCGCAGGGTTCATCTACAAAGTGCGTCTCCCACCAATTGGATGTGGGTGGAGAGAAATCCTGCCAAGCTGCACCGACTCCCGCTAAAAGCCATCGATCTGCTTATTATCTGACCTTTATTTTCTTTTTATAGACACTGCTTTTTTGTGCGTGACGAAGCTGGAGCTGAATAAAAACTTAAAATTCTAGGAAACACTTTGCGCAAACAGCTTGAAGTAACATTTTTAAGTTCATATCTGAACCGAAGCATCCGTTTTTGTTTTTTTTTGAGGATCAGTGAAAGGTCAGTGTGTGAAGGAGAATGAACAGGTGATGATCAGATTATCTGTAATGAAGACTGCTGGGTGAGGGAGTGAGGAAACCTCACCCAGGGAGAAAGGGGGAGAACGAGAGAGTGGGCGAGAGACAGATAGAGGATTAGACTATTGATCTTCTCACCTTCTCCTGCACCGCGATCACAGTGGTCAAATCGAATACCTCTGGTGAGATGGGTTTTAGTGAACAGCAGTGTAGGTGTTGTCTGTTTGACCTTCTGTTCTTGTGTTTGTCGTCACACAATCGGCTCCTTGTGGGAATTTTTAGTGGATGAAGTTCAATTTTTAATACTTCGAAAGTGGAAATAATGTGAACTCATAACGATTTAACTCCCACAAACTGCCTGGCCTAAAAACAGGCACACTAGAAGGAATGAGGATGGATGGACTCGTTTAAAGCAGCATTATCAGCATGAGTCTACTGACCACTGATGTCATGAGCATCTGGAAATCTGGGATGTTTTTAGGTTAAAGAGCCTGAAGAAAAATCATCAGAGCAGCTAAAACACCAGAGGAGGTGGAGTCCTGCAGAGTTTTAATGTTTGCTGCTTTTTTTTTGCCTTGAAAATAAAGACAAGCCACATTTAGTACGTTTAGCAACTAAATTATATACTGTAAATTATTTAGACACGAAATATGATAAGTCTTTTGGTGAAATCCCCATTCCATTGTGAAACACCTTCTCAATCTTCTCTTCCTGTATGCCTACTGTACAGTGGACAGGGTTCGTCCTCGTGATGCATAAACATGGTCAGTGCTTCATATTTGCGAGGTGTGTTAGCATGCTAAGCTAATATGTTGATCAGTTCTTGGTGCCAGAGGAAATACCAAGGAGATCAGAGTCTTTAGATAGACCAGCTAAAGTAATACAGTACAAAGTAATCTGGTTATAGCAGTGGCAGGCTGTGTATTTTCCATCTATCCACCACTGCTATAGATATACATCAAATCCAGCAGAAGCAGAGGCAGACCCAATAAAATGGCAAAAATACACATGAAAGATGTAAATAAAATAAATTTTACTCACAAAATGGAGTTCTCCTTGGAGCCTGTTAGTCAAGGCTAGTGCTCATAGTTGCTGACCTGAAAGTGGCGGGCACATCTTTTTCCCGGCTGGGTCGGGTTAGCTAGCTAGCTAGCTCCAGAGTTGGGCAGCCCTTCCTCACAATGCCCAGCTTCTCCTGGAAAGTCCACCGTGAAAATGGCTTTCCGGGAAGATCTGTAACCACATCGACAACCTCTTCTCCTTCCGTCATCGTGGGTTCAAGGTTCACAATTTGCTTATGGAACTTGCAATAGATGAACATGTGTCGCTAAGGATATGAACTAAAATGTGATTGGCTAATGGAACAATAAAGAGACCGACAAGCCATGAAATGAAAATAACACGCTATTGGGAATACTTTAATAAGAATAAAATGTAAGTGAGTGAGTTCAGGCCAGCAGAGAAGGCTTTACTGGTCCTGACGGCCTGCCACCGGATTATAGTAATCCAGCTAGTAAATGAATCATACCAAACTAATCAAATTGTACTGATCTGATTGGTGTATATTATTCCAACCAAATAAATGTAATATACATCTCACTCATCTGGTTTAATTAATCACACCAAACTAATCCAGCTAATCAGACGAAAGTAATATTAAACTAAACCAGTCTAATTTATTCAGATTAATATGACTAATCTGATTTATTCACTAATCAGGTTAATCTAATATAATCAAACTAAATTAATGGCAGTTAGTGAAACACAATTTTTCTGATCTACAGAAATGTATGTGGCTTGACTAATCCAGCTAAACCAATTTTTATAACCAAATTAATCTAATTTCTGATCAGATTAAAGTAATCTGACCAAAGTAATTTGACTAAAATGATTTGATTACATTCATTAGATTAACTAATCTGCAAGAATGAATCAGTCTAAACTAATCAGATTAAACTAATCTGACTAAACTAATTAAATGAAATTAAACTTACCTACTACAAGTGAAACTAAACCCAGGTAACAAAATTACTCTGATTAAACTAATCTGACCAAGGTAATCAAGTTTGACTAATCTGATTTACTTAATATGAGGAAACAATTCCAAATAAACTAATATATATATATAAAAAAAACAATAATCTGAATAATCTAATCAGATCAAACATCTGATGATCATATGATTCATTTAGATTAAACATCTGATTAGATTAGTCATCATCATCCTAATATAAACACATCATACCCATCCCGACCACACTAATGTGACTAAACTCCGTCTCTCGTCCACAGTGGGAGAACGAGCAGCTGCACAGCCTGGAGGAGAGAGGTCGTCTTCTTCTCTCCCTGCAGTTTTTGCCACCGCAAGGTTTGGAGGCTACAGACGGAGAGGCAGGAGGGGGAGGAGGAGGAGCAAGTGAAGGCCGCCGCAACGGGGGCCTATGTGTTGGCGTGAAGCGTTGCGCCCACCTGGCAGCCATGGACGTCAATGGGTTCTCCGACCCCTACGTTAAAATGTAAGAGCTCTTGTACACAGTCATAAAAACACGTCTCGTCATTCAGTGACTGAAGATAATTTGTCTTTCGGACAAAACTTTTCATTTTATTCGTAAGAGAATTAAATTGTCTTAATTCCAAGTCAATGTAATTTGAAGATAATCAAATGTTATGTTAATGTTAATTTAAATCCTTCATTTTCTTTGGATTACTAAATAACTTCTTATTAGTAGACATTAGGGAGTTTTCCCTGAGTAGGGAAAAGGCGCCAATTATTATTACATTGGCTCAGCATTTTGTCTGCTTACCGAAAGATAATAATAAGCTCATCAAGTAATCCTCAGCTGTTCAAAGGCAAACTTTATGACTGGGCCTGGAAGACATGTTTGTTAAAAATGGTCACAAAAACTCACTAAGGATGCCGACTAAATCCCACAACTCTCCATCCATGAGACAATCGAAGCTGGAGCTTTGCCATCGTCTCAACTGTGCTAATGATTCTGTTATTGTTAAAGAAAAAGGACCATCTGTTCCCCAGCAGGACGGAGAATCAGCGAAAAGGAGAAAACGGTTCAAGCGGGGATTTCAGGCTTCTCTTAGCTTTTGTCTCCTCGCACTCGAGGGATGTTCGCTCTGAAGAGGAGGACAGATTTTTTTTTTTCCCCTGTTGCACGTGGTCGGAATACAAACTGAGCCGCAGCCAGAACGACAAGGCGACTGACAGCTGAGGGGTCGAGCAAACGCACAGAGATCGAAACCCGTTTTCGAAATGAATGCAGAATATCAGAACGCTGTGTGCTGGCTCACTTTCAGCCAATACACTGCTCAATAGTGTCGCCCAGCTGTTCCTCTCTGGTCAGCCTTCATCATCTGTTTTTAATTCAACAAGAAAAAAAAATGAAACATGTCATTAGTCTGACTGCTTCTGGTTTTTGGATTTTTAGAAACATATTTATGGAAAATTTTCAAAAGATTCATTAAAAACGAAAACGGCATTTATGTTCTGACAAATCCAAGATCTGCTGAGGTTCTTTATACTTTTCAGAAATTTTTACCTTAACATTGTGACTCTCAGCTGATATACTTATCTAAACAGCACCGTACCGTAAGCTGTAACCCAAATTTCTCCGCAGACAAGATTGTTAACTGGAAAAACAAACGGTGACATTAGCACAAACAAATATTAAAATGGTTCCAGCTTCTCTAATATCAATATTTCTGACAGTAAACTGAACAGTTTTGTGCTTCTGACGCTGTATTGATCTGTGGATCAAAACAGAGCTAGCAGCTGATTTGATGGTGAAAATGATGAGTCTCTAATCCCAAGAGAATGAACTATGATTTCAAAGAATATACTGATTAATGACAGCACCCTGCCGATGATATCACTCTTTTAATCATCCTGCTTTTCTAGGGAGCATCGATTGTGCACATTTCCCGAAACGGAACCAGTTACATGATATGAAAGCTACAAACTGCTGCCTGACACTTTTTGATGCAGCCAATCATGGCCAACACGTCAACAGAAACTCATCGGCAATGCACATGACAACCACTTTTCTTTGTTTGAATGTCAGGGAGACACGTAATAATAGCCATTCCCTGATATTTTCAGAATTGTTCAGAAAAACCAGACTCTCGAACAAAAAACAAATACATTTCTTAAGGAATGAAACTGTGTTGCACTGAAGTAGTTAAAACGAAGAACAAATTCATCCCGATCGCATCGGTAAGTGGATCTGTAGCCTCAGCTGTTGGATCATAGACTGTATAAAACATGGACAACACATCTCCACTTCCTTTTGTTTGTCAAACTGATGCTAGAATTCCAGGGATACGAGCGACGCAGCCTTGTGAGTTTGGAGTCTGAGCAGTAACTGAAACAAAACTTCTCAAAAAGACTCGTGAACACGCTTCAGCAGTATATTAACTACCTAACATGAAGGGAACCACCACAACACTTATCACATTATGTGATGTTTACGTTACGTTACAGTGTTTTAGTTTGGCCCAAGTCCCATCCTCCAACATGGAGGGGGTGGAGCTTATGACTTACACTGCAGCCAACCACCAGGGGGAGCTCTGCTTGAGGAGCTGTCCTGTCATCCATCTTTATATACAGTCTATGTGCCGGACAGTAGCGCAACAGTGGCAGTCACTTCAGAGAAAATTAAGTTTGCTATTCCAGCTGACACTTATTAATTTCCCACACAGCTTCGCAGATGCTCGCACAGCATCCTCGCTCTGATAACAGAGAACCAGGGGGCCCGGAAAGAGATGCGTCCCCAGCTGTCTTTTGACTTCCTGTTATGCTGCAGTGGTTTGCAGACAATTGATGAGGAGTCAGTCCAGCTCCACCTCGTTCTTATTATGCCCTCATTTAAATCTGCTTATCTGAGGTCAGGTCACAGCGACAATAGGCTAAGCAAAGTATTCCAGACGTCCCTACGCCCTGGCAACGATTTCTTTATGAATGATTTAGATGCACACACATGCACAGCAAATTCTGGGTCTACCCCGCTTAGGAGACATCCTCACCAGCTGCACAACGCTGAGAGTCGCTGTCCCAACATTATACCTGACTCAGTGCTGCAGTGTTAAGTCTGACTCAGTGTTAATACTTGTTAATTAGAGTGTCATTAAAGCTAGCTTACATGGTTTCTTCTTCTGCAGAGCTTCAGGCTCTCAAACACTTTAATCCTTTAATTAATAACAATCCTCTTTGTTTTCTCTAATTAGTGATTCATTTTCTAATTATCCTCACAGACAGAAACGAAGCAAACGAGAAGGTTTTGCATAATGGAATCTCACCTCTGATCAAGTTCATTCAACACAGACACAGTTACATGTGCAGGCGTTAAAAAGAGCTTTTTCTATATTTTTTTGTGTGTGTTTAATTCGTCAGCAGCTCCACACAGCAGCTAAATCACTTGCGGTGCAACTTAATTGTTTTTTTTTGTTTTTTTCTGACAGATACCTGAAGCCCGACATATTGAAGAAATCCAAGCACAAAACAGCCGTGATGAGAAAGACCCTGAACCCCGAATTTAACGAGGTGAGACCCTCCAGCGGCTCCGCCCTCACAGAGCGGTCGAGCTCATCATCGCCGCTTCACCTCGATGCTCATTCAAATCTGGCCTCATCTGGCTCTCTGACTTTCACTGCTGCATCAGTTTCACCCCTGTCTGCAGGTTATTTCTCTCTCAGAGGAACCTGATAACAGATCAATTTACCTCAAAAATCCCTCATATTTGATACTATACAATGAATCTCATTCTGATTTGATAGTTGACTGAAAATAAAAGCTGGAGACGTTTGTCTTCCCTTGACATTCAGTTTAACTTATTAGCAACAAAGATTACTAACAACTTCAGTACGTTCATAGAGGTAAAACACTGTAAAATGTTCCCGGTACCCGGTGGACAATGGCTGCTATCATGTATGTCTAAGGTCAATGTGTAAATTAAAAGCAGGCTCAGCAGACATAACAACTAGATGTTTGCCATTTTGTCAGTTCAGCAGCTTTGATTGCGTACTACTTTGGTACTGACGAAACATCACAAAACTCAACCGATACACAGAAAAAAGAAAACTCTGCCCACGACCGGATAGTCCTGCAACCAATCAGAGCCATTTTTTTGCACAAACTCATCTCCTCAGATGACGTGGATGACCACATCACTTTCACTCTTCTGTCCATCACCACAGAAATCTCACTCAAATGATTATATTGGCCTGGCAGATATTTGCAGGAGCATCATCAGTTCTCAACAGACCAAATCCAGACCAACTTTCCCCAACAAACGTTCTGTTCTTGGGGAAGTTCAGGCTGGCTCCTGGGCCAGGTTTGCATCACTCTATGGAAGAAGGCTTGATGCTACTTGGAGTATTTTCATAGAAAGGACAGCAGTCACTAAGAGCTAGAAAAATATTGTGGTTAAATGTGTAGAAAAAACAGCTGCTATTTCTGTGTTTCTGCAGCCAGGAGGGGTTTTAACACCATAGCTGTATTCAGTCATCAGTCTGTTTCTCCTCTTCTAGGAGTTTTTCTATGAGATCTCCCTTTCGGAGCTGGCCAACAAGACGCTGGAGGTGACGGTGTGGGACTACGACCTGGGACGTTCCAACGACTTCATAGGTGAGCGACCCGATCTCTTTAATTCGAAGCCCAGAAAACCCTTCCCCCGATTCTGGTGTTTGATGGGTCGCTGGAGTGTTTCCGAAAGTTTTCAATTGTCTTCTGGTTCTGCTGTGAATAAATGTTGTAAATATTAATGAGTCTAACACTTGCTGCTCATTAGTGCTGGCAAAGCTGCTCAGTGAAATATTGCGTGTGCGTGCTTTGTCAAGATCATTACTGTGTATTTGCCATCTGCAGGGCTGAATTAATTCTCTATTCCTTCACAATAAAAAGTGCCTGTTAAATGTGGTCACAGACAGCTAACTGTCAGTGTCCACACACCACTGCAGAGAAGTGACTTTTATTACTAGTTTTCCTTTTAATCTTATATCATATTTGCTTATTTTGATCAGTCAATTTAGCAGCGTGACACAGAATTTATTTATTTATTATTTATTATAGAGAGACTGAAAGAATCCTAATTATATTTAGCAAATGTAATGTTTGCACTATGATGTTCTAAGTTTTGCTCCCAAGTATATTCGGAGGCCTCTAACTCTTCCTGCGTTTCTTGTTTCTGGTGTTCAGGAGGAGTCTGTCTGAGCTGCCACTCGCAGGGCGACGCCCTCCGTCACTGGATGGACTGCCTGAAGAACAAGGGCCGCAGGGTGGAGCGGTGGCACATCCTGACCAACGAGCTGCCACGAACCCTCAGCCACGACTAACCCCTGCGCAGCCACCAGCGAGCATGCAGATGGTCGCCGTCAGGGATCACACAGTTCACAGAGATCCTCAGCTTACTTTATGGAACAGACACAACCAACTTCACCACAGGAATCAGCTGACTGAGAGGAAAGTGTGTTATAATAAGATCCACCAGGGTGGAGTCGGAGCAGCATGGTGGTGTGCCTTCATTATTGATCAGTAAGTCATCTGAGCAAAGGACTGTTGGGTCCATCAGCACTGTTTTCATCATACCTGCACCAGACTCCATGTAAACATCGCATCTTTAGATTGACACATGTGAATTATGAGGGGTGGAACTCACCAAAGTTAAGTAGACATTTGCATGCTTTTCCTCTACAGCCTTTAGATACACTAGACTGCCAAAAGTATTCACTCATACATCCAAATAATTGAATGTAGGCGTTCCAATCATGTCCATGACCACAGATGTATAAAATCAAGCACCTAGGTATTCAGACTGCTTCTACAAACATTAGTGGTACTGTGACAGGATGCCACCTGTGCAACAAGACCAGTTCCGAAATGTCCTCACTACTAAATATTCCACAGTCAACTGTTGGTGGTGGTATTGTAACAAAGTGGAAGCAATTGGGAATGTCAGCAACTCAGCCACGAAATGGCAGGCTGCGTAAAATGACGAGGGGTTGTTTCTCAGGAGCTGGGGTTGGCCCCTTAGTTTAGTGAAAGGGAATCTGAATGCTTCAGTCCATGCTCCCAACTTTGTGGGAACAGTTTGCACCAGTGCACAAAGTCAGGTCCATAAAGATGGATGAGCGAGCTTGGTGTGGAAGAACTTGACTGGCCTGCACAGAGTCCTGACCTCAACTCGATCAAACACCTTTTGGATGAATTAGAGACACGTCAGTGTCTGACCTCACAAGTGCACTTCTGAAAGAATGGTCAAAATTCCCATGAACACACTCCATAACCTTTTGGAAAGCCTTCCCAGAAGAGTTGAAGCTGTTAGAGCTGTAAAGAATGGGCCAAAATCATATTAAACCATTGGATTAAGAATGGGATGTCACTTTCATGTGCGTGTAAAAGGCAAATGAGCGAATACTTTTGGCAATATAGTGTACGTTTCGTTAACCATTATCATCTTGGTTCCTTTTCTGCTGTCTCGGGCGGAAGAGTGTTGTTTACATAAACATGGTCATACCCAATCAGATGACTTGAAAATGTTTACATAGTGCCGTGACCATTGATTGGCTGATGGCTTATATATTCTTATCAGTTCAACTCAAGTTTCTTTCATTGGCTTGACTATAAATCACAGGAAATGCTGTTCTGCCAAAGCATGTTGAGCAACAGTTCAGAGTGTGTGCATGGACATGTCTTGTGTTTTAACTCTGACTCGGTACACCAGCTATCAATCATACATTGGTGCATTGCTTTTGCTGGCTAGTAAGGTATTAAGCCTTTCACCTGTAGCAGCTCTCTGTTAATTTGGCCTACATATGGGGTCTTTACTCAATAGGACAAATTTTGAAAATCAGTGACGCAAGGATGAACATGCCTACTTCAGCAACCTACTGGACATATAATGGACTTTTCTAGTCACTACCCTCCCTTAGTTAATGACAAGAAGGAGTGTTGAGGTAAGCGTATGAATTGACTAGGTGCATCTCCTGCACCATGAACATGTTGAGGAGGCTCCAAAGGCTGAACTAAGATCTAGATCATGTTTCAGGGAAACAGTTTTCTCCCCAACAAGCCCCTGATTCAGGAGTTCTGATGGTTCAGGAACTTCAAAGTTTCTGCTTGCAGTGTTGGACGTAGCTCATTGAGACAGTGACACTGCAGCAACACTAATGGGGCGCTCACACTGAAAGCGACAAAATCGCCTGTGGTCGCTCAGTTCGCTCAATTCGCGTCGCTTGTGTCAGTTTGTGCAGGCAATTTGGAAGCGACCGCGGGGCGGTGCTTCAAGCTGCGGCCCGGATGTGTCTGCCCGGGCATGACAGTAGTGACATGCATCCATACGGTCTATGGTGTCATCCTTGTTTTCACAAGGCCTACTAATTCGTGTAAATTGTATCATGACATTGATTAAATGAAAAACCACTCATAAGCACATCAGACTTGGCGCTTTCGGACAAGCGGGATTTTAGGGGGGGTTCCCTCTTTCACCATGGATCGCACTTTGGGAAACCTTCTTTGTGTTGCGTCGGCATATTTGCTTAACAAAAGAAGAAACCGGGGCCGTAGGTCCATCTGGGTCCATAAAATCCTCAGAGCCCGGAGTCACCACGAGGTTTCACCGGCTGGTTCAGGAGCTCCGTTTCGATAATGCCTGGTTTCAGCGTTATTTCAGGCTGGATAAAAGTCAGTTTGATGACCTCATCAACAAGATCGGCTCACGATTGGCTGTCGCAGCGGTCGCGCCGCTTCTCATTTGCATAAAGTTGAGATATTCTCAACTTTTCTCGTCGCTCAATTCGCTTAATTCGCTCCATTTGCTCATTTCGCGTCGCTCGCCACCCTCGTCGCCCCAAACGCCCCTGGTCGCCTGTGTACATTGAAAATGAATGGTCGCTCGTCGCTCAGATCGCCTCTGTCGCTTTCAGTGTGAGTGCACGGTAAGCATGGAAGGGATTCAAAGAGTGACAGTGAAGACAGTGAAGAAAGAGCGATAGCAGCAAAGCAATTTGAATTGCTTAGCATTACAAGCACAACCAACATTCCTAGTACTAACCTTTTGTTGGGAATTCCTGGTCCGGTTTAATGTTCCCGGGCAGAGTTGCTGCACCGGACAATTTCCAGGAATTTGAGAGGTTTGTGCTTTTAATAACAGACTGGCATCTTCTCAGGTTTTGTGGTCCCTGCTGTGGAAACACAAATCAGAATGTGTTGAGGATTTTTTACCCTGGAAATGTTCCTGAAAAAGATTTCTAAGGAAATTAAACTTTATTAAGTTCTACCCTTTGCCAATGTAGCTATTGATAAAACATATGCAGCAAACATGCAGTGAATCTCATTAATGAACTACAGTAACTCAGAGAAGCGCACAAAGCTGCCTGAACCATGCTAACAGCAGTGACTAAATTAGCTCGGTAGGTAGCATATTCGTTAGCTAGCTAGATCAGTTAGTCACATTTTAATCACTAAAAGGACGATGAGATCCTAGTGACTTGCCAGAAAAATAAAGCTCTTTGTTTATCAGAGCACACGGGTTATGATAACTTCTTCAGCTACTTCTGCTGAGTTCCACCCTCATAATGTCTGCGCTGAGATTTTATTCCATGTCATTCAGGTCTGACTTCTATCAGGGATGCCAGGCTAATCTTTTTCTAAATTTTCCAAAAATCTGGACAACCATTTTCTTCCCGGATAACCAATAATAAAACACTGAGTTCAGTCGTCATAGCTCCAAACTTGATGATAACCAAATGTGAATTCAGATGAAACTTTTTCAAATGAATATTGGATCATAGTTCTGTGATAAAGGATCTGTTTATATGCCTGTAATGTCACATAAAAAAACACCTGATGGATTTTTACTGTAACTGGTTTTGGGACTGATTACACTTCAAAGACTGGGAGCAAACCTCTAGGGCTTATGGAAAATGATATCCCATATAACAATATTAACAACATTATACTATAATAAACATTTCAAGCACATTACATATTACTGAGGCTCTGTTCCAAGGCTGGATCTCTTAATGTAGTTTGTTGCAGGTTTTTTTGTTTGTTAAAACAAGATGTAACGTTCGGGGGCGATGATCATCTGGTCCTTAAAGGTGCTAACAGTGTGTTTCAGTGAACAGGTGTAATGTCCAATACTGCAACTTTACAGAGAACTCAAACATTCTCCAGCGCCTACTCCTTTTAAGGACAATCTTTCCTTTGTTCACGGTTTACAATTAACAAAAGCAATTTTTTTGATTTCAGACAGAACTGAATGAAGAACTTGTTTTGTGGGTGCGTCGAAATACTACAATACCCATGAGCCTTGGCTGCTACGGAGAAAAGATTTGTGGTTGAAGTTGTTGCCAAAATGTGTTGCTGTAACTGCTACATAGAACCCAATTTGACACCAAATTTAAAAGTGGATTTTAATCTTCAACTTTCACCGCTTAGCATTTCATGTGGCATAATTTGAAGTCTTGTGATCGGATGTTCCTCACCGACATGCACCCCGCTTTTCCCTTAAAAAACTTAAGTGTACACAAATATTTCTGACCCTTTGCGCATGTCCAAAAAGTACTATTGTGATTGATGTTGTGGGGCATGTGAACATGCCATATAAGATCATTTTATTTTGCGTCCATATGAACACTTCGGTTAGAATCGCTGATCAGAGTGAAATGAATAAATGAAAAATACAAGACAAACCAAAATGAAGTCCTCTTAAAGTTTACCAACTGGCTAAAATTACTTCACAAATGATTGCATCATTTATATAGTTTGGTGCAGTTATTTTTAGACTACTATATTACCATACTTTTGAAGGGCACTGTAATTTCCACCAATTGTTTCATAATTTAACTAATTAACTTTGAACCCTTTGGGCCTCCGTACTAAACTGACGGAACTGCAGGAACCAGGAGACTGAAATCCCTTTGCAACTTTTTCTTTTTTCTTTTTGTGGACTTTAAAAGATCTGAAACCAGCAGCTTCATCCACCAAACGCGATCTGATTTCCAGCAGCCCTGACACACAGCTCATGTTTCTATTGCACTCTTCAGTAAGACTGTGAAAAAAAAACTAAGTGCATCCTGTTGACTGATGATTTGTCAGTACAAGTGGTTCTTCCTTGTTGTTGCATGATGCAATATGTTGATATACTTCTTTATATCTCTGTACTGCCTGTTTTCTAATGTTGAAGTGAGACACGATGAGGCGTTCAGGTAACATTCTTCTGTTTACAGTGTTCCTGCTCATCTTTTATGCACGACTGAATGTACGAATGTGGCTTTCTATACGATATCGTTGTTTACACTGATCTTGTGCATTACGGTCGTTCTTACATTTCTATCAGGTGTTTTATGTACAACGCAACAATAAATTTGGAATGCAACGCAGGCAGAGTGTGGACGTGTGTTCATTGGAGTCATACTGCCCCCTGCAGATGGAAAACCCAACAACAAGTGACAATGCTTGTGTTTTTATGGTTTCTATTTTTGAATATTTTTTTTTTTTTGGACAGTTAAATCAAGGTCTTATACGTGACCCGTATGTCTGGTCTATATCTCACACGGATGCACAGATATCCGACAGGACTTGAACGCAGCATGAGAGCCCTGAGCAGTAATGTGGTCTGAGGTGGAGGTGGAATATTTTTCTTGTGAAGCTGAAACTAAATGAATCATTTATTTACTGAGGTCTGCCAAACTTTCAACAGGTCAGACACAAAAATTTGAAAAGAACCTTGAAAAGGAGAAGCCTTTTAAAAGAACTTGAACTTTCCCTGCATTTATCAGACTATTATGATAAAAGAAAGAAAATAACCCTACAATAAAATCTTTTCAGACAGCTACAATATTTAAAATCTTCTTGAATGTTAATGCATCTATGATAAAAATCCAGTAGTATAAAATATAAAAATAACTGAAAATGAGGATTAGTGTTTTAATATATTAGGCTTAAAAAACAATCCATCCAAATATTTAAACTCAATGTCCGATGATCTAGTTTAAAATACCTTCAGCATTTCTGTTTGTTTGCATGAAATCAGTTTTTTTTCTAGTTTTGTGTATTAGTTTTTTTTTCAGCGTCTAGATATTTAAAGAAAACTTGTCCAGTCAGTTATTTTTGCTCGAGATGTTTACATGTCACAGAAGCAGAAAGTTCCAACTGCAGTCGTAAGTCGTAGTCTATAAAGTTTCTTCACGGCATTATTTACAGGCGCCGTCTTTAAATGAGAACAATTCCAAATATCTATTTTTTGAAGAGTAAAGTTTTAGATCGAGTTTCTTCAAACCACACCTGAATCCAGACCTGGATCCTTTAAAGCTTCAGTTTCACACGAGCTGCTTCCTGTTAACGTAAAACACCATCCCTGACTCTTTCACTGATGAGGACACATGACAAACGTTTGATCTGAAGAGAAATTAATCATCAAAGTTGGAGGTAGGTAGAATCCAATTTAAAATGCCTTCAGTTCGATTCAAGTAAGATTTAAAAAGAGATTTGAACAGATGTGATTTTATGATTCAGTCTAAGAGTCTGTGATTCTCTGATCCGACAACAGAAACCAATCAGTTCGATCAATCAAGAGACATTTATTATCAAAAAATACTGACGTTGCAGACGGAGCTGCTCACATTCACACCAAGACACCTCTTTCTGCTTAAAAGACTGAAAACAATGTGCCACTCTGAAGCTTCCCGTCCCTTTAAAACGTGTCCGGGGAAGGACGCCGATTAAGAGGAGGATAAAGGTTTTATTTTTAGAGCTGCAGCCGCTCGTGTGTTCTAGACCTTCAGATTCATTTAAGACAGAAATGTCCCAATTTAGCAGCTCAGGCTTTCTGTTTCACCTCAACACCATACTCTCCACGTTTGACAAAGGTATTTCACTGAGTTGCAGCTTCATCAGCTGTGAAGGTATCTGGGTTTAGAGAGGCAACTTTTAACTGTTGGTTTTTGTCGCTGACCTGCAGCTTTTAGCTTCTTATTGCAAATATTTCCTTAAATCCAACATCTGGATGATGCAGATGCACACGAACAATAAACAGCAGCCATGTTTACATGGACATGTTCTGACCGAGGTGATGTCCTCATACTTCGTTTCCATGTAAACACAGCCTCTGCAGCGTGTTTTCGTCTGCAGGTCATTTCCTGCTGATGTGAAAATCTTTGTGTGTAGAAACACTGACCTGATGATAAACTGACAGCTCAGTGAAATGCGTCTCTAAGGACTGCTGCTGACAGACAGATATCCTTCGACCTGAATCTGAAAGAGAAGAAATACTCTGGCCTGCATTTAACACTGAAAGCAAAGAACATGAGAGACGGCGAGATTCAGAGCAAGAAAAGCCTTCAGGCTGCAGCTGTGAGAACTTCAGAAGACAAACAACTAAATAAATAAATACGGACACACGGAGGAAGTCTGTAGCTGCCGATAAACACCATCAGGTTAAACATAAAGTGCACTGAGGACTCAGCAGGAGGAGAGAGACAAGTTGATGTATCTGATGTAATCGTGTGTTGCGTTTGAGCCAACTTGTTTTTTCTTAGTTTTCTGACTTGTTCTAGAGAAACATCATCTTCTCCTCCACGTTGTTTAAAGCTCCCACTGAGGAGTTTTAGTCCGATCTGATTCACACGAGTCTGTGTGTGAGAAGCACCTGCCACTCTCTCCTGAACTGACCAATCAGGCGTTAGCCACGAAGCACATGTCCTTCTTCAGGTGTATCTGTAAGCCGCTGGCGCTGGTGAAGGTCTTGGTGCATTGAGCGCAGCGGTACGGCTTCTCTCCTGAGTGAGTACGTTTGTGTTTCTTCATGGTGTCTCCGTCGCTGAAGGTGCGGCAGCAGAACGGGCAGCTGTACGGCCGCTCGCCCGTGTGGATGCGCAGGTGTCTCCTCAGGTTCCCTCTCTGGCTGAAGCTCTTGGAGCAGAAGGTGCACCGGTGCGGCCGCTCGCCCGTGTGCGTGCGCAGGTGACGCCGCAGGTCGGCCGACTGCGCGAAGGACTTGCAGCACCAGTCGCAGGCGTAGGTTTTCCTCTTCTGCTCCAGGTGGAGGCGGAGGCTGGCGGCCTGGCCGAACGCCTCGCCGCAGCGGGGGCAGCGGTGGACGAGCTCGGGGATGAAAGGGGCGACTGTGCCGACGTCTGCCGGTGACCTCTCCTGAGAGGACTTCCTGTTTCTTTGAACTTCCTGTCGCTCTGCGCGCACCAACACCGTCCTGTCAGTATCCACCCTGCTCCCTGACTCTTTCACTGAAACCGTGTGACCTTCTGTGTGACCTTCGGGATCACTCACCCTATACTCATCAGGTTCAGTCTTGATCAGTGCTGGAGCCGGGGCCCGGGGCCCCTCCCTGAGCATTGGAACCTCAACGTGGACTTTGGGGGCGCAGGAGGAGGAGGGAGGATTCAGGGAGGAGTGAGAGGGAAGAGGTGAAACTTTCCTAAACACCTCCTGTGGAAGGTCAGACTTCAAAACTGGCTCTGAGGGTTTCTTGTCCCCCGGTAGGTGAACGGGCCCCGTAAGGGCCTCCCTCTGGACTGACTGTAGCTGCACAGGCACCACCTGCTCATGTGATGGCTTTGCTGCATTAGCTGGAGGTAGTCCGGGCTGGCTGAGGGTGGAATCTGGCTCCTCTGAGCGGGACCTCTGCTCCTGATCTCCAGGCTGCTGCTCCGGAGCCACGACACCAAGACTGGACCTGGTGGACCCTGACAAAGAAGCACTGTTTGTAAAACTCTGTTTAGTTATCTGAAACACTACAATGCAAATATTTAAAGGGCCGCTCATTTTCATGTTCAGCACAGGTGTATTTACTATCAATTGGACACTGGATAGATTCTTGTTATACGTTTCTGTACCAATTTCATTTGAATAAGCCTCCTCTTTGGTTCACTTGTACAACACAGATGGAGTCAGTTTTTCATTAACTTGTGGGTAGTAAAATATGTAAATGTATGTCCCCTTTTAAGGGAAAGACCCACAGTGACCGACAGTTCCTCAAAGTTAGTTCCCCAGTAAATTTCAGTTCTACTGAGTGTTTCTTCATGGTCACGCCATCTCCGCCAAATTCCACGTGAAAGTCTGGCAATTTAAAGTTCTGTTGATTTATGTAAACATATAACTAATTCAAATTAAACACACTTAATCACTAAATGCCAGTACATTTTCAAGGTGAATACGGCGAGGTTTAATGACCACTGCCTCCGGTCACTGATGGCAAAGAGGAAGTAACGGGCTACATGATGAAAAGTCACGTCTCAAAAAATTCAGACCAAGAGGTTCCGTTTGACAGGTGCCGAACACCAAAGTATGTCGTTAACAATTTATATGAACTTTAAAATCCGTCATTCAGCCGATATTTAACGTTTCAACTTTGACTACGTTAAAACCCTGCGGATTTTTCAGCGCACTTTGGAACAGTGTTTTCTGGCGGAGCTAGCCGGCTAGCTCGGCCCTTACTCAGCCACTCGGTCCCGGCCTCCAGCAGCAGGATGTCCCGCAGCTGCCTCCGCAGGCTCTCGTTCTCCCGCTTGGTCCTAGCGGTCTCCTCCCGGTACTCGGTCACCGTGTCCTCCACCACGTCCAGAATCTCCTTCACCACCACCGTCAGCCGCTCCGTGAGGTACGCGTTCAGCAGCTGCAGTTTGGTCATTTTGATGTTGGAATCTGAAACAGCTGCAGCTGCATCCACACCGGAAACACGACAAGACAACAACAAATGAAACCGGAAGCGCGGATTTGATTAGAATCACTCCTTCAACATTAAAGTGCTCATCAAAAGAGAGAGAAAAAAATGCATGTCTTTATTTATTCCCACAACTTTGGTGAACATTACGACAACACCCATTCAGTATTTACCCGCGATGCTATTGTGATCATCACTATCTTCCTCGAAAGCCAATAAAATGACTGTTGGGGTTAGGTGTTTTTCCCAGCTCCTGTCCTTCCTCAGCCAGAGCCAGAAGCTGCCTTTTTCAGCCTCCTCTGAAAGGTCATTTATGACCTTTCTTAGCTTCCTTCCCGTCACTTCTGCGTCCCCCAAAAGGCGTGTGGTTGAGAGTCCCACGAAGCCTCGTCAGCCAACCTGCACAGGGTGGACAGTGGTCTTCCATCCTGGCATTCAGAGGCCAGATCTGAGTACTTGGCCTTCTTCCACTCGAAGGCGGCATTTCCTCCTCAATGAGTTGTGCCACTCTTGCTCCTGTGGACCACACCACAATGCAAAGAGATGTGATGGTGATCTCGATGGGGAACTGGAGCTGCCTGTTGAGATCAGCTCTCATCTCCCACTCACTGTTGGGGGGAAAAAAAGTCCTTGGTGTCTCTCTTGGCCTAACATCTTGGCCTGTATCTTAGTATCTTAGCTTAGTCCTACCCTTACCCTGACAAATTTAGTGTGGTTCACTGGTGGTGATGATTAATTCGTCTTTAGTATACACAACATAAACATTTGTACTTCATGTCTCTATTCACTTTTTACTATAATATGTTAAGCTATTATTTAAGTTGTTTTTAAGACTCATTCAGAATCAGATCTATAAACGTCTATAATCTATAATATACATAATATAATCCTTATATTGATAGCTTATTTTGAAAGTCCTCACCGGAAGTGGTGGTGTGCTGTCACCCCTGCCACAAGGAACACCTGTAAGTGAATTGAAACGCAGTTCATTATTGTGGCCACCAGAGGGCAGTGAAGGAGTCACTCGAGTACCGAGACAAACAAAGACTTCCTGTGAAAACCGTCAAAATAAAGCAATCAAAAGCACAATGAATTATGCATCATTATTTATACAGTCAGCGGCAACATCACAACAATGCAGCAAAATCTCCTTTTAAATAAAACAATCCAAAAAGGGAGCAGCGCGGCGCCCGTGCTCACTGCTTCAAAAGCAAAGTGTGTTCATATAACATCAGTTTGAAGAGCTGCCCTGATGCCTCTGAACAACACTTCTAATCAGTGTCACTGTCTAAATCAGACAGACGCTGCAGTCTTAGACTGTTACTGCTGCATTGTTGTGATAGTGCTCAGTCAGCAGAAACACAAGAGGATCTGCAATCTACACACATTTCATCAAGTCCACAGAGGAAATAGGTCGTTTTTTCTTCCACAATAAGAGTCCAAGAGTATCCCTGGAGTCACAAACGGAAATCAGTCATTCATTCAAAATATATTAAAATAAATAAACTCACACTAGACGCAGTCAAATCGAAATAGCTGCACATGCCCAAGTGTAATTGCGCTTGAAGTTACACATGATGGTAGAAAAATTCCAATTTTTGCACATGAAGGTAGGCTTATACACATGAGGCTGGGTTTAGCACATGAATAAATGCAATGTGTGACTCATAACTGTGTACGTGGTTGTGCCTGCCTTCACAGTAGACCTTATCAAACACTTAGTAAGATTTATTCAGACATGCAGTGATGTCTCACTGTTGTTTTGTGTTGGTTTTACACTAGGGTTAAACCTGGTTCTGGATTTGGTTTGAAACACATGTCAATCTGGTTTCAGACTTTGTTATGAACAATGCTGTGACAGTATTTCAAACTGCTTTTAGTTTTGGTTTTAAATTGGATTTGGATGTGGTTTTAAACCTTGTTCAGATTGGTTTAAAACTGGGTTTGAAACAGGTTTGAGTTTAAACTGGTTTCAGACTTTCGGTACATTTTTATTTGCTTTAGATATAGTTTAGACTGGTTTTGTATCGGATTCAACACTGGTTTTGAATTATTATTTAGTGTTTTTTTGGAGTGATACTAGTACTATTTTTAAACTGGTTTTAGACTTTTATTTTGGACACAGGTTTTTAAGGTCTTTTTTTACAGTGTCTTAAAGAACTTGTGATGCAGTCCGACTCAGTGTCTTCTGTCTCTTCATGTTATGTAGACTGATGCTAACTGACTATGTAGATGTCCGATCATCCACTATAAGTCTTAACACTAGATTTCCTCTGTAAGGAGGAGCCTTTACAGGTCAAATGACAGATAGGTCTTAGGGTAGGGATAGGGCAGTAATCCAGCATTGTGTCCTAACCATGTTAAATAAACCAGTATGTAATAATAATGTGCTGCTCTTCGTGTCCTTGCAGGGCCCAGATTCCAGCTCTCATGAAAAACCCAACACAGCTTTTATTTTGGAAGCTTTGTCAGTCTGCGCTTTTAACTTGAGTGAGCTTCACAGTGAGGGAAGACAGAGAAAATCAGCTATGGGACTGCAACACTCACACACGCAGCGCGCACACACGCGCACACACACAAACACACACGCTCTCTTAATGCACCCCTCCCTTCTCCTTACTTCTTGCAGTGGAGCAGACAAGAGCTGCTGCAGCGACACTCTGCATCACATCAAACGCGTCCGACTGAAAAGGAGCCACTTCACCGTTCACTCACAAGATTTCCGCGTTTTTAACCGAATCGAGCATCTTGTATCAGATTTTTTTCCGAATATTATTATTTTTCAGCCTCTCGTCACCGGATTGCTCCTCCTCAATCTCCTGCAGAGACAACATGCACCTCACCCTGCAGCTTCCTGTGGACTAGGACCAGGTGAGCTGATGGCCAAAATGCTTCAATTTCACACGCTGGGGGTTTCAAACATGTCTCAGTGGGTGTGTCGGATATTGTATTATTTTTATATTTGAAAACTACTAAATTTCAATCAAAATGATTACAGATTGTTTTCTCTTTGAGTCACTAAATTGATTTTAATCAACTGTTTGACACATGTCAGTCAAACCAAGAGTCCTTCAGTAACAGAGAGGAGTCAGACACACAAGGCTTCAGTGGATTGTAGAGCAACAACCAACATGGGACACAAACTCTGTGTGTGTCAGTCAGAAGGATGAAGATTTTCGTTTTGATGAGAACGACAAACCAAAAAGATATTTTGTCTCTCTGACCTGTCTTCTTTGGACTGGTTAACTTAAGGCCTTCAAGATCTCTGATGGTCCGCTGATGATCTGGACTAGTTAAATATTTTGTCCCTTTGGTGGATGCAGATCTGCCTCATATAAACTGCTGAGGAATACATGTTATGATGTGATATACTGTGGTAAAGGTTTGGGGAAAGATCAGTTTGAATCAGTATTTCATTGAGGTTAGAAGACATTTGTTTCAACGCCTATCATTTAAAGCAGGAAACAATCTGTCTTGAAGGTGGTTTTGTTGTCCCATCCATCCACCCTGATCTCCTCCCTAATAGGTGGTTTAGGTTTCTCTGTCTGCTTGGTAGTAACAAGTTTCCGCATTAGTATATCCAACTGTTTCTCCATCTCTGCAATTTTCAAATTGATAAAGATGGAACACATCAAGGAAAGGTTAACTGAGGAAATTCGGAGATATGAACATTTGTATGACTCATCTAGGCGAAAGTTTCACGTGAACGTGAAGCAGGAAGTAGAAACAAAAAAACAGATACAGCGCCAACTAGCGTTTTGGGTGGCGCACAAGTATAAATGGTTCGCACTGGCGTCAACTACATGCGTAGGCTACTCCTTCGATACCGTACCCTAAATACCCCTTCCTCTGACCTCTTGAGGTCACTGTTAGCTAAAAGCAAGCAGATGTTTGGGACAACCTCTAGAGGTCGCCCAATGATTAAAACGTAATAATGAGGTCATAACAGGCCGCTTGCTGTGAGGTCATTTTTTAATTAGGAAAGTCTCATTAGTTTCTAGCATGAGTGGATTAAACAGTGAAGGTAGCCAGCATATGTCAGCAGGTATAATTACTGAGTGTGAAGAAAAGGGTTTAGGCACAAAAAGCTACTTGTCACCATGATTACGTGTAATCAGATCAACTCCATGATGTTAAAATAAAAACTCTGGAGTTTAGACCACTCACTGTACTGGATGATGGATGAAGCCACCACGTGCTTCCTGAAGAGCGAATTTGAAGCTCAGCGTGGTGTCTCAGGTCGTCTCCGTCTTGGCTGCGCGTGACTCCAACGACTCCAAGTTTAATTAGAAAATGGTCAGAGGTGCAGCTGAGGTGGACGGGGGACAACAACGCAGACAGTTGGCAGCCTGCAAAGACACTAAGCTGTTAGTGAAAGCAGCCACACCCTTAATTATCCATAATTAATCCTTGATATAATTTAAACAGGCAGGTTATATAACAATTCTCCTCCATACAGTCCTGAATGGAGAAAGTACCTTTAGAAAACTGCCTTGTTCTGTAAATTTTAATACAGTGGTCCATGGAAATGATTAAAATAGTTGGTCCAGACCATCCTCCAGATGAAGATAGCTGTATGTTTGGAGTTGTTGTCTTTCCACAGGACAAATCTGAACTTGTGATCAGACATCTCCTACTGAGAATTAAAAATGTGTATTGACGGCTGATTGGCGCAGATTAAGAATTCTCAATGAAGAGGAAAAATGACCCTGATCAATTAATATTCATAGAAAAGTCCTGAAACAAGCCTATTTGTGTTGAAACCAGACTCAAATTTGATGAAAATCTGACTTTTGTATAAGCTAGTGATGTGTTATTTTCTGCTGAGAAAATAAAACCGAGTCAGAAGACACAAAGTCATTATCCAGTATTTAATAAGTGTCTGTGTCAGCGCAGCACATCAGCCGACTGTTGGTTGGACCACGTCATGAAACAAACATTATCAAAGCACGGAGTCATTACCCCGCTGCAGCAGAGCTAAAAGCAACAGAGAGCAATGCTTTAATGGCCTCCTCTTCCTGCTGAATGTCCTGCGTTAATCCTGCCACACTGAACACGCAAAGCAACTGTAAGTTAACCGATGTGGGAGTCGACTGTTTAGATGCCAGCTCCTTTAATGACCCTCCAGCTTCTCATTAGGGACCTTCAGGCTTCGGTCAGCAAAGAATGTCAATAAGAACAAAGTCCTCAAACTCCAACCAGAAAACCTGCAGTGAACTTTACACGTATACGTTTTCATATTTGTTTATAAAAGCTTTATAAGCCTGTGAGCAACTGGAAAAACTCTCTGCGCTACACGTTTGAAGAAACCAATAAAATGTTCAAATTAAATGCAGCTTCTACAATATTTAAAATATTTTGAGGTCTGCAACGTGAGGTCAAGACTAAACTGAAAGTATCCTTCAATCAGATTTTAAATTATATTCCTATAGCACTCATCTCATATATTCAATTCCGATTCAAAATGTATTATTATTACAGCATCAGGTCAGGACATCAGGTCTTTTGATGAAACGGACTTATTTAATAAACCTTATCTGTTGGCGTAACTGCAATATGTCTAACTTTTATCCTTTCAGAACACATTTTTTTCCATCTGGTGACAAAATAAAAGCACAAACCTTATTAAAAAAGGTTATTAGCAGTTCACTTACACCTTTCGTTTGCAATTTGTTTTGCACAATGAAAACTAAATGAAATTACTGTATTTTCCTGCTTCTGCTCTTGGTCAAACATTCGTAAATATAACTGTTACGCAGAAGAAAAAATGAAATTAGTTAGCTTAAAATAAATTTCTGCACATGAATTATTATATGTTGTATGTGATTAAAGTGAAATGAATAATTAATATTAGAGAGATATCCAGGCGTTTTTACGGAAAAATCCTTTAACTTTCTCTAACCAACTGTGCTGCTCTGCATCGAAAAAACACATGCAGCAAAACGCTGCACCTCTGGAAACACTCCCCCAGTCTGTGCTGCAGCATTTGGTCCTCAGAGGTAGAGGGGGGGCGGGGGGCGGGGGGCGGGGCGGAGGTAACAGTCATCCATCGAGTCCTGGCAGGTCATTACAATACTCGGAGTGTCAGAGCTGCAACTCTGAGCCTTCTCCAAATCTGCTCTTCAAGAAGCAACCGATGACCGATATGTGGCGTACATGGCACGGCACAAAACTGCACCAAACTGCGATGTTTTATTCACGTAGATGGGCAACATGAGGCAATAGATACAGACTAGCAGTAACATAGCTTTTTGGGGTCCTTTTTAAAATGAAAATAATATTACCTGCAGTTCTTCCTGCTGCTATTTTTAATCATGGTTAAATTAAATTAAGCGGCTGCCTACAAAACAAACTGAAACAAATCCTCAAACTGCTCTGTAAGTATTCCATGTTATGAGAAATGTAATTAGTCAGTGTTGACTGACAACTTCATGCTGTCCTCTCTGTAATTGATTGGATGGCGGTTCAGTCTGATCTCCTGCAGCAAGCCTTGGTCCACCTACACAAACGACTAGGAGGTTGAAATAAGCTGCTGAGTCAGTGGAATAAACCAACAACCTGCCCAACCCACACGCATGCAGCAGATCTGCTTCATAAATATTGTCTTCTTGCCGTTTTTGTTAAGTCAAGAAGATTCTTAACGCCTCCTGTTGGATAAGCTGTCATCTTTACACAGCTGTGCTGAAACTCGCGACCCTTAACATGGACCAAATGGAAATCATATAAACAGGATCTTGTCTTAAGATGAAGAATCTAATTTTACGCATGCAGGGTTGAGAATCCTTTGTCTGAAAATCCAGACTCAGCTGTAATATCTCTGATTACAGACATAGGAAACTCTCCCTCGCTGTCACGTGCAGCCTGATTTAGTTTCGACCGCAGGGACCTCAAAGAGACGTCTGTTTCTGACAGCAAAGCAGAAAAATGTAATCATGTTCTTTCATTACAGAACAGAGAGTTTAATATTCTCTGTGAAATCTCCTGACTCACTCTCGAGATGCTGCATTTAACAACACTGCAGTTATTAGATAACAACAAGCAATCTGGACACAAGTAGAAGAGCAGCTGAAGTTGTGCAGCAGCATGTTTTTTCAAAGAAACAACAACTCTACCAAAGCCAGATCTGAGCACAGTAATCGCTAACCACAGCCGCGTGGATGGGCAGATGAGAGGTTTTATATCTGAAGGTTCAGATTCTCGACGAACTAAAGGCTTTGAGAGCCTCCATTAGTCTCTGGAAGCTGAAGACCGATGTTTTGCAGGAGAGATATAAGCAATATCTTACCATAATGACATTGATGTGGAGAAAAACAGCTTCTTCCTCTGTCTCCAGCTAAAATGTGTGATTGGAGTTCCTCAGGGATCAAACTTGGATCCTCTTTTGTTTTTATTTTAACATTGGTTTGTACAAATTATTCACTGCTATGGAATTTCTGTAATGCGCAAAAATAAAGTTAAAGTGAAAAAGCATTTTTCATTAAAAGTTTGAGCAGTTAGTATAATTTATAAAATAAACATTTGGTAAACAATGTCCTGGGAAATATGTTTGTTTTAGCAATACTGAGACAAAATTTAAAAAGAAAATATGAAAGTTTCTTTTTGAATATTGTCTGAGGATCAAATTGTGAATTACACCCCCTTTCATACCATACTCTATCTACAAATCTATCAGTTCAATCATCAAAACCATCCCTTTATCAGCTAGCAGCCTTGTCACTGGTTCCATCTCGTTAATCTTTTTCAGAGTGAGCCCTTCCTTCAGATTTTATTCAAAACACTTAGCTTCGTCAGTACAGTCCCAGTGACGCCCAGCAGCCCAACAGCATGGAGGAGCCCCAGCAGCAGCCGGACCAGCCAATGAGAACACAGCAGGAGGGCGACGCCGTGACTTCTCAACCAACCAGCGCAGAGCAACAAACTTCAGCAACAGGTGCTCCTGAGGCCAAGCAAACAGAGGAGGGGAAAGCCAAGGAGCACCTGGCGGTGATCAGTGACAACACAGAGACCAGTAAATACAGCTCCAACAGCAACTTCTATTAGGGATGATAGACTGTCAGCTACATCTAGTTTAATTTTACAATATCATCTACTATAGCTGGAGTCCTGTTGTTGTGTTTAACAATTAAAAAACGGTTGCTTCAGATTCCCAGTCATCCAAATTTAAAAGGTCAGTCATATTTCAAACTATTAGCCTATTATAATTGAATGATTGACTGACGGCCATTGACATTAGATACTTCCTCAAACCCAACCTTGAGGAGACCAACAGCCATTTTCCAGCAAAGAAAATTAGATTTGTAGTTTTGTAGTTGATGATAAAAACCACCCAAATGTCACAGTTTGATAACCAGAAAGATCAACGTGAACCATGGAGGAGTAGAGAGAGCTGATATCAACCTATGTTGGATCACGTTGATGATCAAAACTGTTATCCTTTTGGCAGCTGTTTGCAAATGAGGCCGACTAAAATCCTACTGAAGACGTAAATGTTACTGGAACAAGAGGCACTAGTGTATTTACTGACCCAGATGTTATTTTTCAGCCCTCTCTGTTAACGCCTTGTCTTCCAGGTAATGGCATCGGTCCCATGATCGGTGACTCGTCTCCCACAGCGTCCTCTGTGTCGCCCAAGTTGCACGCTAAGCCTGGAGGTCACGTTAATGGTAGACCTCGCTTGGGCAGCCGGTCCGGCTCGTTGGCGGCGGGCTCACCAAGGCCCTCGCTCACTCGCCAGCCTAGTGCCATCACAGAGGCCGCTGTGGATGGATCCAAGCCAAGAGACTACCTGATCCTCGCCATCCTGTCGTGCTTCTGTCCGTTGTGGCCCATCAACATCGTAGCCCTCACCTTCTCTGTGATGGTATGACTTTAGACTATTACAAGACCATAAATATAGTCAACTAACCTGTGTACACAGATAAGCCGTAACATTAAAACCACTGACAGGATAAGTAAATAGCATTGATCATCTTGTGACAATTCAATGTTCTGCTGGGAAACTTTTGGACCTGGCATTCATCTGGATGTCACTTAGACATGTGCCACCCACCTAGACCAAAACTGGCAACCCCAACCCATAGCAATGATACTCCTTGATGGCAGCCTCCATCGCCAGCAGGATGCAGCCTGACACAGGGACACACACAAAAACTGTTTAGGAACAACTGAAAAAATACGACAGGCGACAAGTTGTCCACCTGACTGATGAATGTTAGTCCGATTTTCACCATCTTTTAGTTCTATTTTTGGACTCTACCAGCTCCTCATGGAAATATTTAATTCATCAGTTGTTACAAACAGAAAAAACAGCTTCCCGATGTTGCTGGAATCACTGATACTCAACCAGTCAGCAAGAGAGTTACTGTACACTCTTGTTAGTGATCAAGCTTGAAACTTTGAGCTCCAAAACTGGTGCTTTACTAGAACAATGATGTGAATCACCACAGTCTGATGAAAAATGTGTAGAATTTTGATGTCTTCAACCTCTCTTTCTGTTCAGTCCCGAAACAGTCTGCAGCAAGGCAACATTGATGGAGCTCGGCGCCTTGGCCGCAACGCCATGGTGCTATCTGTTGTCTCCATCTTAGGAGGGATCGCCATCATAGCTGCAGCCATAGCCCTCAACTGGGGATGTAAGTCTGGTTTGAACCATTTCAATCCTTTTGACTTTTTTGGTATTGCAAGAGGAAGTCATAGCTGATCTGAAAAGACAATTTTTTTTGATACACATGTAAAACCGCTGTAAATCTCTGTGGATTCTGTCTTTATCTCTCTCCAGTGATTTTAAAATCCTGATCAGAACCAGCCCACACAGCAAGACCGACTTCACGACAACAACTAAATCGACCTGACACGCTCCCTCGCATTCCCGAAGCACTCTTGTACTCAAGCGCCTGCACCGGACGAAAAAATACAATTCTGTTCCCGTTCTTTGCTGTTGTTTCTTGCTGCACGACGAGCATGGTCTGCCTGACGCTCTACCTCTGACACGACTGACGAACCCGATCCCGACACCGACGCCAGATCTGGAGACGGAGAAACAGACGGATCACTCTGTGGTAGCAGCTTATCTCCTCCTCAAACTGTTTTCTCCCATCGATGATGTTGTCATGGAGATGAACATCTGTCTCCATGGAAATGGGATTATTCTGGACTCTAAATGAGGTCCAGGTATGGAGCAAACTAGGGGACGTGCATTTCACGCTTTGATGCCAAATAATTAGAAACTTGGTCTCAGCTGAACTGAAACTGGGAAATGGTGCTGCTGTGAACATGAACTGAGTCTTTTTACTGTGAAGGGATGAAGGAGAAGGGCCGAGTGAACTGTGTAAAGACATACGTAGTGGAGGACTGTTTCATGCCATGAAGTCACGTCTGGGTTAGCTTCTTTTTCACCGATTTCTTTGACTCAGTGCAAACGTTCAGATGTTTTTTTCATTGGTTTCATTGGTCTTTGTGAAAAAAAATTAATCATGTTCTTGAGGTTTACTTTCCAAATATGACATCATT
This sequence comes from Planiliza haematocheilus, assembly GCA_005024645.1. Classification (NCBI taxonomy): domain Eukaryota; kingdom Metazoa; phylum Chordata; class Actinopteri; order Mugiliformes; family Mugilidae; genus Planiliza; species Planiliza haematocheilus. The sequence goes on from SRSE01001373.1 coordinate 4,331,800, forward strand.
CAGATACAGCAGCTGCTATAAAACCAACAAATCATCAATCTTTGCTGTTTGTTCACAGCATCCAGTCCTCTTTGTCCTTAGTTCGGATTTCAGTACGAGAACATTCTGAGATCTGAAATCAGATGAGATTGAAAAATAGCACCACGTATGTGTCGCAGAGAGAAAGATTGTGCTGAGCTGTGGTCCTCTGAGTCCCTCAGATTCAGCCATATCTAATTATTCTCTCTGACCGCAGCCCGTTCCACTTAATGGACATAAAGTGATGGGCAGTTTCATATTATTCTCAGCGAACTCCAGGACTTCAATTAATTTGGGTGGTTAAGGTTACACCGCACATCTCATCTTACAACGTGATTTCACATACTGTGGATCAATTTTTCCTCTGCAGCAGTTTAATTTGAAGCTCTTGTTTCTTCACAAGCCCCTAATGTTCAAGGCTGTTATTGGCCCTCTTCACATAAAGTAGATGGAGATGTTTCAGTAGCTGGGCTCCTGGTCTAGTATCAGCACTTAAAACAAGACTTTAGCTGAGTTTCAGCTGTATATAATACTAACTCTACCGTAGTGGAGACTAACTACCACAGTATACTCTTTCATGAAGGATTATGTAAAATAAATCCAACCATTTTCAAGTATTTGAACTATCCATCCATCACATCTGGTAGTTTGTCTAATTGTGCTCCTTTCCTGTCTTCAAGTCTCTAACTTGTCCCTGATCATTGACTCAACATTAAACATCTACGCCCTGTTCATTATCTCCAGCACAGCATCAACACATCCTTCACTACCGTCAGTACCATAAGGAAAAATGCGGACTGTCACGTTTTCAGAAGTTTGGCATCAACTCGATACCAGGGTATCTGTGCTTGTGACTTCCCCAGTTCAGATAATCATGGTTACCATGGTTATCTCTGCCGTTTTTATGCACACTGTTGACTTGTGCATAAAACACATGTAAATGTTAAAAATCTGAAAACAAAGTCAAGTTGTTGTTGCAGTGGTAAAGTTGTCTTAAAACTAAATTGGGCAAAGAATTGGTAAATAAATGAACATGAATCGTCTGACTTCAACGTCCACTGAAGCTTCGGCTCCAGCGGAGACAGGAAAAGTCTGTATGAAAGCAATGAGGAAACGTCAACTGTCCTCACATTACTTTCTATATTCTTTTTTGACCATGGATGTATTAATAAGAACTGGATACTGGACTCAAATATGGCTGCAGCTAGCTTAAAAATAAAACTGACTTTTTTTAGACTCTGGGGAAGTTTTACAAAAATGAAACCTCGATGGATCAAAACTTCAAAAAAGATGAAAAACAACAGTGTTTACAATTTAACACAGGTCACTTTTATAATGGGGTTATATGAAAAAAAAAATGCTTTTTGGGCTTTTTCATTCCAATACCGTGACTGGCCATTAGGTAGCGTTGGCAGAAAGGCACTGTACCAGCTCTATCAATACATCCATGGATTTGACTGCAGCTGTTTTAATGATCTCTCTGTGCCAAACCCCAGAGTGTGTACCAACCAGCACAGAACAGCTTCCCCTTTTAGCCTGTTTGATGAAATGTATGCACGCGAACACTTTTGTGGACGGATTGTTTTGGGAGAACTTAGAGGAAATAAGCTGTTGTTATGGAAGTTAATCAACCCTTCGTCTCCTCTAACCTGTGCATGTTTACAGTATTTATTACAGAATGCTTTTACATAAGACTGTAGCCTCATTTAGCAAGCAAGCTAACTGAGTAGCACTTTGTAAATAGACGGTATGAGAAAGCAAAGATACCCCCTTCTTCTTTTTGCGTTATCGTGGACTGACTCAACTTGGCACCAAACAAATGCACTTAAATGTTCGGCTCAAAAGTTCAAAGCAGCGACATGATTGAACCAATCAGTGTGCAAAGGTGAGGTCAGGTGAGGTCAGGCTCAGAGGTGAGGAAGGAGGAGAGGGTCTTATAGTGCTGTGTTCATGTCATACGGCACAAAACTTGTCATTCACACGTTGCTGGTGCATTTGCAGAATCACTACACTTTCACAGGTTTTCAGACACTTCTATGACGCCAAGTCGGTCATATCAAAGTGTCTCCCAGGGTTAAGATATTAAGAAATCTGACACACAGTATTACAAAATCTATATGCTATGGCATGAACGCAGCATAAGGTCATGTCCATCCCGTTCACACCTTCACTCCACCCACTCCTGTACTGTATGTAGCATGCCTGTTTACTAATCATATTATGCAAAGAGTAAAAAGTCCCAGCTCGATGTCGGTACAAATGCTAGCTTATCTGATTTTTTGCTATGGTAATGTACTTGCATACGGTTTTTATGGACTTTGCTTGCGCTACCTCTCAGAGTTGCCTACAGTGTTTAATCAATCACACCTCATGTCGTTTCACTATGATGATTTTAACTGACAGTTAAATCTCTTGTGTTTCTGTTTGTGATTTTGCTCTGTTGTGTTTCTTTTGGACATTTTCACGGCTAACGTTGTAATTTTTTGACAATATCGTGCAGGGTTTTGATTGTGAACACATTCCCACAAATCTATACAGTCATTCATCTGTGATTTAGCCACCACAAGGTGTGTAAATAGAACAACCGCTATAGTATACATCAAATGGAAAACTGCCCAATAAGAAACAATATGTATAACACTGAGAAATGAAAACTTCAGAGGAAGATTTTGCAGCAGACGCGTCTTATTATTAAATAGTTGGTGAAATAATCTTGGAGATTTGATTTTAGGAGTCAAAATTTGCAATGTAGGTAGCGATTCAATCACAACCTAAGAGCCAGTGGGATTTTAGGGAATTTTACCTGATTTTTATGTCCACAGTAAACTGACAGTGCCTTGTTCTCCAGTGAGGTTGAATGTAAAATGAGAAAGTGTATACTCTGCAAAGCTAAAGCTAACTCAAAGGAAACTAGTAAGCTGTGCAGTAAAATAAAAAATCTTGAGAAATAATAATTAATAATGTCTAGGCTTCAGATGATAAAGTTGTGGTAGGTTGTAGCACAGCGAAAAATTCAGTTTTCAATTTTGTCAGTGCTACTTATATATGGCTATATCATATGAACTGAAATGACTGTAAACCTAGGAAGACTAGCTTAGCACAAAGACCTAAAGTAGGAAATACTAAATACTACTACTCGTTAGCTAGCAACCAGCTAGCTAAAAAGCCACCTTGTTGCAAGACATAAAAAAACCATGTTAAATTACATGTCTACATGTTAGTTTAAGACACAAGTCCAGGTTATGTTAGCATATCTTAGCACACACTTGAATTAGAGGATATGTTTAGCTGTCTACTTGGTTAGCTAGAAAACTGCCTTCCAACAAGACTTAGCAAAGGAGAACGTGTAAAATTATTTTGTTAGCTTAGCAGTCAAATTTCAACAAGAATACTTTTAAAATTATCTGTATTTGATTATAATCCAAACCCAAAATCATTGCCAGCAGTATAACCTACTTTATGCTGTACATTTATTTGACCAATCTGTGTGTTAGCTTAAACTTAATTTATTACACCTGACTACTGAAAAATTCCAGCATGTATTTAGCCTAGCTTAGTAAACACTATAATTAAGGGATAAACGTTAGCTATCTTACAAAATAACAATCTAAAATTAATTTGTTAGCATAACATAGCACATTTCAGTAAGTCTCAGCATAGGCACAAATGTTTCCCACACATAAAACAATAAATAAAAAGCATGCTCAAATCTTACAAACCACTTAGATTTAACATATAATGAGATATGTTAACTTTGACATTTAAATATGTTTAAAAGTCCAAAAGCTTGAGGCTAGCTTGATCCAAGGCCATTCATTCAAGCTTTGCTGTATGAAATTAGATTTTATTTTTTCCAGGACATCTGCTCCTTCATGAATTGAACACTTCCCCTTCAGTAGATTGAATACTTTTAATTTTGTTTTAGCAATACTGAAAATCTTCCAAAGGACTTCTCATTTCGAACACAGTCTACTGTACATGCTGTATAGAGGCTGTATTTAGTGTAGGTTGGTTAGTTTGATGTTCACTTTAACTCTTTGCACCCCTCAGTTTCTCTGCTCTTGTTTATCTTTATTTTTAAATGCTCTTTAGACACCTGATTACCTGATCTTTGTATTTTTATATTGCTCTTCTCATTGTCTGGATCTCTTTTGTATTTATATGGTAATCTCCTGTTTGTAACACTCAGTATAACCTGCTTCCTGCCTGCTTTTTTTTAAAAACGGCAAGATCAGAGGACATTGTAAGCATGATAGACCGTCAGCTGACTTCATTACGTCCTCCTCGTATTATTGATTGCCCGCTCCTGACACCAGACTCTCTTTGTGCCTGTGCATGCCTTAAATTATGGAGCATACTGAACGAGTATGGGTGTACACAATACATTTATCAAAGACACCGTTGTTGAGTATTGGATCATGTTTGAAGGGAATAAATCACAGTTATATACAACCTCCTCCGTGTCTGCAGGCTTGTGAATGCACCTGAGAGTAACAGCACAGTAACACCCGTCAGGGTGACACATTTACTGGCAACAACACTGGAACCAATCCAGCAGGGATTAAACTGATGTTCACAAGCTCTTACACTACATGATGGATGCACTCACAGGGTTGTAAAATTTGTTACAGAAAGATAATTGAAAATATGACTTGTATCTATGACTTACTGCTGACTGTCAGGTTTTTAATATATTCCAGTAACATATTTTATAAACTTTGAAGTAGCTATTGGGTGGCACAGTTGCGTGGTGTTTAGCACTGATGCCTGACAGCAAGAAGGTTCTGGGTTCCACTACATCATGGCCAACTGGGCCTTTCTGTGTGGAGTCTGCATGTCCTCCATGTGTCTGCATGGGTTCTCTACGGGTACTCCGGCTTCCTCCCATCATCCAGAGACATGCTCATTAGGTTAATTGGAGTGTGAGTGTGAATGGTTGTCTGTCTGTCTGTTAGTCCCGCGATAGACTGCCAAGGTTTTCCCCCGCTTTTCACCCGATGGGATAGGCTCCCACCCCCCAAGAGTTATTTAGCTAAATAGTTCCCTCAAAGCAGAACCATAAATAAGCATAAAACTGGTCCTATTTGTGACTCCATATGTTCCATGCAAAATAACTCAATAATAATTTTATCCCAATTTTGTCAAAAATTTGAATACATGTTTTTTTTTCCACTCTTAATTTGCCATGGTTAATCAAACCATCATATTAAATTTCATCAGATTTAATCTCATGATTGTAACTTTTATTTCATAATTAAAAAAAAAAATCTTTTGGTGACAGTTCATCAATCCAATGTTTGCTTTCAGTAACTATAACCATATCTAGACAAAGTGTGTGGGTGTTTAGGAATAAAATATCAACTACTTAAAAAGTTGGTGTTTGTTCCTGTAATGCAAAATGAGTATTTTAAAAGTAGGGGTGTTTTTATTTACTTAACAGTTTTCAAGCTTCATCTCTCGCTTTTATTTTATTTTATTTCATTTTAATGTGACATTTTAAGACATTAACAGAGACAAGGTGGAGTGGGCGACGTAATGAGGCATCGGTCTTCATTACTTGCAACCTGTTTCTAGGGCGAGAGAACGGGTTGTCACGGCAACCGTCGCCAAGGGAGTGAGATACTGGGATGGAAAGAGAAAGAGAGAGGTCTATGTTAATAAAATATTTCTCTCTCTCTCTCTCTCTGTCTCTCCCTCTCTCAGTGAGCTTCATTTGAATTTTAGATCCTTATAAATTATTAAGAGGCTCTGCCGCTGAGGCTACAAGAGGACAGATCAAGGATGGAGAGGAGGAGGAAAGGGGGGGCGGGTTAGGACAGGAGAGGAAAGGAAGAGGAGGCGCAGGGAGGAGCTGCAAAACAGAGAAGGAAAGCAAAACGAGAAAGTGTTTGTGTTTTACGTGTGTGGCGCAATGTCAAGGCTTTATTGAGACAAACCGAGGCGTCTAACTGTGTCGGCAGGAGAGGGAGGAAACGAAAGGTGGAAAAGTAACCAGAGAGAAAAGACAGATGAACAGACACTGGAGGGGAGGGTAGTGTGTCATAATGCAGCTGAGAGAGGGGAGGAGGGGGAGGCTATACGAGAGGTGAGGAAGACAATAAGAGAGGGGAGGGCGGGGGGGATGAATGGAGCTGTGTCTGCTTGGAGATTTTTCATTTTAAGAATTAAATTTGCCAATAAAATATACTTGATTGGTTTATCCCCCACAGGGAAGTCTGATGCAGTGAGTCCAGAAACAGTTTACGCTGCGTGTGGCTGACAAATTCCAGCAGCACAGAGGTCAAGTATCATGTTAAAGACTGAAATACATTACATGAAGTAGCTGCTAACGCTTATCATGAGAGACAATAAGCACAGGAATACTGAACCACTGAACAGTGTGTGTGCTCACTTCCTGCTGTTACCAGAAATGAGTGTGAAGATTCCCCCGATCCACCAGGACGGCAGCTTCTCGTCATTGGGCACTCACACTCACACCTACGGCCAATTTAGAATCACAAATCTACCGAATGAGCGTGCCAGGACAGTGGGAGGAAGCCGGAGTACCTGGAGAGAAGTGACAAGAGTGGTTCAGGCAGCATGAGACATCATTTTCACACATGCGTTGACCACCACAGAGTCCAGACCTTAACCCTCATTGAGAATCTCTGGGATGTGCTGGAGCAGGCTTGGTGCAGTGGTCAGACTCTCCCATCTTCAATACAAGATCTTGAAAAATGAATGCAACACTGGATGGAAATAAATCTTGGGACATTGCAGAAGCTTAATGAAACAATTCTACAGAGAATGAGTGCTGTAATCAAAGCTAAATGTGCTCCTTTTTCTGGGACCTTTTTTTTCTCAGTCAGACAGTGTAGATCACTAATTACAGCTGGAAACAAAGCCCACATAGCAGTTTTGAATTCCTGCCTTCTGTGGAGCCGGACATTTCAAATCTCAAAAACTAACTGGGGTTAGCTGTTCTTTTTCGTGGCTCAGCAGGGTTTTCATGTCACCCTCGACCTTCACAGGCCGCCAGGACCTCAGCAGGACGCTGCTGCTGTCGGGCTTCCAGCTGGTGTTTGTGCGTGACTTTGTGTTGTGTTCGTTGACTTCAACTGAGAATAACTTTCAGAGAAAAGGGTCAAAAAGCTCCAGATCGTTGAACCTCGCGAAGAGGTATTCAGACTTCACTGCGTCCAGAGTTTGTGTCTGTCTCAGTCCTTTGATTGATAATTTGCAGATAAAATAGTTTGCTTTTTTCAAAACAAACAAGAGGTTAAGATTAAAGCTCCTGTTTGTTTCAGAAGATACAATTAAGTGCTTGTGGAGTGAGCACTTTTACTTTGATGCTAACTGACGGCGCTTCAGATTAGATTAAATAATTGGCATCAACTCAAACCTAATCCATGTTTTCAGTCTGATTAGAGTAGTTTGTTTTTAATAACACATTTTTTTCTTCGCCATTGACAATCTGCTTTACCGACAAATCCTGAACCCGACCCAACGCTGAGGTCAGAACCTCAGCAGGGAGGGAGACCGAGGGGCGAGTTGTGGAAGATAAGGATAAACACATATGAGAGGAGACAGCTGGAGAGAATTACAGTCAACCTTGAGGGATTTCATTAGTGTCCCCTGATTGAATTACCTGATCGATGGATTGAGTTAAAGAGGAGCCCCCTCTTCTCCTGATCTGAAACTACTTGGCAGCAGTCCGTCCTGATGTCCGGTCTGATAAGAGTCATGTCCGGATGATGGGATCGCACCGAGATCACTCATACTCGTCCTCAGCATCACTGTGTTCCCCTTGTTTCACACCTGTAGTTTGAAATGATAAACCATAAACCCATATATTGTGTTTTATTTCATCATCACTTTGGTTCCTGATGTTGGTTTAGTCAAATTTGATTAGTCTGATGGTTGTGTTTTCTTCAGTGGAAGTGATGAGCAGAGAGTAAATTAGCTGAAGGATAAATGGACACTTTAAATAACACCAACTTTAACTTCCACACAGCATTAATAGATCTAAGAGCGCCCCCTAGTGGACTGCTGCAGAGCTCTTCAGGTTCAAAGGTCCAGGCTGCTCACATCCTCCTGTAAGGAGGTTTTTTAGTTTGATTACCGTCTCCTCTTCTTCTCCTCTTTAATTTAATTATTTGTTTCTTCATCATATACACTGATCAGACATAACATTATGACCATTTTGCCAATATTGCGTAGGTCTCCCTTGTGCCTCCATAACAATTGCAAATCATCAGAGAACAGACGTGGGCCTATGAGGGTGTCCTGTAGTGTCTGGTGACAGAATAATGTTAGTGGGGGCCTTTGGGTCCTGTGGGTTGAGGGGAGGGGCCTCTGTGGATCATCCCACATACGTGACCAGTTTGAGATCTAGTGAATTTGGTCCTAAAGTGTTTTTTGTGTGTGTGTCTGTGTCAGGCTGCATCAAACTGGGAGTGGCTGCTGTCATCAAGGAGTGTCATTGCTATGGGGTGGGGGTGTCTGGTCTGGTCTAGGTGGGTACTACATGTTTAACAGTAACATCCACATGAATATATGCCAGGTCCAAAAGTTTTGCAGCAGAACACTGTATTGTCACAAGATGGTCAATGTTATTTACTTCTCCCGTCAGTGGTTTTAATGCTGTGGCTGATCGGTATATCTCACTATACGCAGTGCTTCTCTTAAGTGTATGATAAAGTTTTCCACAACTTGCTTGACAATATCCGTTCCCATTTTCTGACAAAGCTACAGTCTTTAATTTCTCCTCTGTGGGTTTGCATCGTGTCTTGAGATGACCTGAATTTCTAAAGATTCCTCTTAAAAACACTCAGGTAGCTTACCGACGTGTCGTGCACTGCGGTAAAGCCAGCCTCCAAGTCGGCGAACACGGTCAAGCCAGCCCCCACGTTGTTTTGCGCTTTGTCTTTATTAGAAGCGGTACGGTAAACGCGTGCAAAAACAGCCCTTCAAAATAAAAGGATCATTTATGCAAGCTGTCAATCAGTAAACGGTGAACTAATTTAAATCTAATGAAAAATATAAATAAATAGCAAATAATCATGAATTATTATTTGCAACAATGTAATAATGAATTACAATATAAAGGTAACTAAGAATATAAATATGGATATGTGTCAAATTAATATAGAACATTTAAATGAAATATAAATTTTAAAGAAAACTTCTTGTTTCCACGGACTAATTCCACTTTATCCTGATAGAAGACACCCTCAGGATGTCACCCAGGAAATCTCACGCCATTCTGGTTTGGAATTTCAAAATAAAAGCCCCTTAAAATACTACATGATATTGAAATAGAAATTAAAACAAAACTGCCTGTTTCCACAGACTCTTTCCACTTCCCCATGATAGTAGACACCCTCAGGATGTCACCCAGGAAATATCAGGCCATTCTGATTTAGAATTTCAAAATAAAGCACCCTTAAATTCTGTAATATTTTGCTACTGTCTACATGATATTGGAATACCAATAAAAACAAAACTATCTGTTTCCACGGACTCTTTCCACTTCCTTCTGATAGTAGACACCCTCAGGATGTCACCCAGAAAATATCAGGCCATTCTGATTTGGAATTTCAAAATAAAGGCCTCTTAAATTGTTGTATAGTTTACATATTTGCCAGACCATTTCAGATTGCAATAAAAAGGAAACTGTCTGTTTCCACAGACTCTTTCCACTTTCCCCTGATAGTAGACACCCTCAGGATGTCACCCAGGAAATATCAGGCCATTCTGATTTGGAATTTCAAAATAAAGGCCTCTTAAATTGTTGTATAGTTTACATATTTGCCAGACCATTTCAGAATGCAATAAAAAGGAAAATAACTGTTTCCACAGACTCTTTCCACTTTCCCCTGATAGTAGACACCCTCAGGGTGTCACCCAGGAAATATTAGGCCATTCTGATTTAGAATTTCAAAATAAAGGCCTCTTAAATTGTTGTATATTTTACATATTTGCCAGACCATTTCAGACTGCAATAAAAACAAAACTGCCTGTTTCCACAGACTAATTCCACTCCCCCCTAATAGTAGACACCCTCAGGATGTCACCCAGGAAATATCAGGCCATTCTGATTTGGAATTTCAAAATAAAGGCCTCTTAAATTGTTGTATAGTTTACATATTTGCCAGACCATTTCAGAATGCAATAAAAAGGAAAATAACTGTTTCCACAGACTCTTTCCACTTTCCCCTGATAGTAGACACCCTCGGGGTGTCACCCAGGAAATATTAGGCCATTCTGATTTAGAATTTCAAAATAAAGGCCTCTTAAATTGTTGTATATTTTACATATTTGCCAGACCATTTCAGACTGCAATAAAAACAAAACTGCCTGTTTCCACAGACTCTTTCCACTCCCCCCTAATAGTAGACACCCTCAGGATGTCACCCAGGAAATATCAGGCCATTCTGATTTGGAATTTCAAAATAAAGGCCTCTTAAATTGTTGTATAGTTTACATATTTGCCAGACCATTTCAGATTGCAATAAAAAGGAAACTGCCTGTTTCCACAGACTCTTTCCACTTCCCCCTGATAGTAGACACCCTCAGGATGTCACTCAGGAAATATCAGGCCATTCTGATTTAGAATTTCAAAATAAAGCACCCTTAAATTCTGTAATATTTTGCTACTGTCTACATGATTTTGGAATACCAATAAAAACAAAACTGCCCGTTTCCACGGACTCTTTCCACTACCCTCTGATAGTAGACACCCTCAGGATGTCACCCAGAAAATATCAGGCCATTCTGATTTGGAATTTCAAAATAAAGGCCTCTTAAATGGATGTATATTTTACATATTTGCCAGACCATTTCAGATTGCAATAAAAAGGAAAATAACTGTTTCCACAGACTCTTTCCACTTTCCCCTAATAGTAGACACCCTCAGGATGTCACCCAGGAAATATCAGGCCATTCTGATTTGGAATTTCAAAATAAAGGCCTCTTAAATTGTTGTATATTTTACATATTTGCCAGACCATTTCAGATTGTAATAAAAAGGAAACTGCCTGTTTCCACAGACTCTTTCCACTTCCCCCTGATAGTAGACACCCTCAGGATGTCACCCAGGAAATATCAAGCCATTCTGATTTGGAATTTCAAAATAAAGCACCCTTAAATTCTGTAATATTTTGCTACTGTCTACATGATTTTGGAATACCAATAAAAACAAAACTGCCTGTTTCCACAGACTCTTTCCACTTCCTCCTGATAGTAGACACCCTCAGGATGTCACACAGGAAATATCAGGCCATTCTGATTTAGAATTTCAAAATAAAGGCCTCTTAAATTGTTGTATATTTTACATATTTGCCAGACCATTTCAGATTGCAATAAAAAGGAAACTGCCTGTTTCCACAGACTCTTTCCACTTCCCTCTGACAGTAGACACCCTCAGGATGTCACCCCGGAAATATCAGGCCATTGTGATTTGGAATTTCAAAATAAAAAAGCCTTAAATTGTTGTATATTTTACATATTTGCCAGACCATTTCAGATTGCAATAAAAAGGAAACTGTCTGTTTCCACAGACTCTTTCCACTCCCCCCTGACAGTAGACACCCTCAGGATGTCACCCAGGAACTATCAGGCCATTCTGATTTGTAATTTCAAAATAAAGCACCCTTAAAGTCTGTAATACTTTGCTACTGTCTACATGATTTTGGAATACCAATAAAAACAAAACTGCCTGTTTCCACGGACTCTTTCCACTTCCCTCTGATAGTAGACACCCTCAGAATGTCATCTGGGAAATATCAGGCCATTCTGATTTGCAATTTCAAAATGAAGCCCCCTTAAATTGATTTATATTTAATATTATACCACCATGACAAGCACCTTCCTGTTTTTCAACAAGAAGTAACATTGTTTCATTAACAGTGAAGAACAGCTGCAAGAATGATTTGCAAAACAAAATTTTGAGTAATAAATAACCTACAGTAGTAATACTAATAATATTGAAAACTGATTCCAAACGTACAGCAAGTGACAAATTCAGACACACAGCAAAAAGTAGTTTGATTTCAATTCAGTTCAATTTTATTCACATAACAATACAACTCGTCTCAAGATGCTTTCCAAAACCCGGCCTGAAACCCCCAGAGCAGCCTGAAGGAGACGGTGGCAAGGAAAAACTCCCTTTTAACAGGAAGAAACCTTGAGCAGAACCCGGCTCATATGGAAGGACCCATCTGCCTAAGGCCAGCCGGGTACAGACAGAGAAAGAGAGAGAAGAAAACAGCAGGAAAAACAAGATAAACATTGTTGAACCATCTCTCACATCTCGCACTGAATCTAGAAAACAACAAAGAAAATGAACATGAACGTTATGTTAGTACTGGTGCCTATAAAATGAGATGTGTCACTATGCAAACTGTAAATATCAGGCTTTTATTATTTAGATTTTCTAATTAAAGTCCCCTTAAATTGTTTTTTAGTTTATATATTTGCTAAACAATTTCTGATTGCAATAAAAAAGAAAACTGCCTGTTTGCCACTAGCTGCCAAATCAAGACACACAACAAAAAGTATGACAGTTCAAAATCTCACAAAAGATATTTAAGGGCACAGGGGGCAATTCCAGGCATCTGCCCTGGCCTTTTCCAGATCCTTGATGTCCATTCCCAGGTACTGTTCGTGGAACCATCTCTCACAAAAATACCAAGGGGAAATCATAGATTATCATGAACGTTATGTTTGTAGTGGTATCTACTGTATAAAAGGGGATGCATAACTACGCAAATTGTTCTCTGTTTAATGACTGTTCAGACAAAAAGAAACATTTTTTCGCCACAAAACTCTGACATCCCAACATCCACAGAAGCTAAAAAAAAAGTACAATCTGACATCAGTCCTTTATCCCCATCGTGACAGAGTTTAAGAAGTAAAAAAAAAAATAGATTAACTTACCCAGTTAGTCAAAGGAGGCCCAGATTCAGGAGGCTTTGTCATTGAGCACATGGCACAATTACTGGTCAAATCAAACACTAAAATACACAAAACCAAATAGTTTGGCAAACCCAGCACATCCTTTGCCTTGCTTTGATAACACTTTTTTAAATAACATAATATTATTAAAAAATAAAGACTCAGACGATTTATGTTAACGTGTACTAACAAACCAAAATCTATAAATATAATTATCTAAATCCTTAAATTCTGTTAATATCCTGCTATGTTTATGCCCGTGCAGATCCTCCATGCCTTAGCATGCTGAAATGTCCTCTCCTGCCTGACTGTGCCATTTTTTTTTTTACTATTCCTTCTTCCATCCAGCCTTCCACATTCACCTGTACAGCTAACACACTTGCAAGTTTTTACAGTATGCATTGATTTCTGTATGTATTTAACTGCATACTTTTTCATCAGTATTGTTGTGAACTTGTGATCCTGGCCTTCTGTTTTAATGTTTTTTTAATTTCAGGAATACTTTATTGTTCTTTCTTTTTAAAATAATACTAGCAAAATAATAATAGCAAACTATCATTAATATATCAGTACACAGTAGAATTAGTCCGTGGAAACAAGCAGATTCCTCATGTAGAAAGTAGCAAAATATTAAAGAACTAAAGGGGCCTTTATTATGGAATTCCCGATATATGTAAAATAAAAAACTATTTAGGAGGACTTTATTTTAAAATTCCAAATCACAATGGCCTGATATGTTCTGGGTGACATCCTGAGAGTGTCTACTATCAGGGGGAATTGGAAAGAGTATGTGGAAACAAGCAGTTTGGTTTTTATTGGTATTTTAAAATCATGTAGACAGTAGCAAAATATTACAGTATTTAAGGGTGCTTTATTTTGAAATTCCAAATCAGAATGGCCTGATATTTCCTGGGTGACATTCTGAGGGTGTCTACTGTTAGGGGGAGTGGAATTAGTCTGTGGAAACAGACAGTTTCCTTTTTATTGCAATCTGAAATGGTCTGGCAAATATGTAAAATATACAACAATTTAAGAGGCCTTTATTTTGAAATTCCAAATCAGAATGGCCTGATATTTCCTGGGTGACATCCTGTGGGTGTCTACTATCAGGGGAAAGTGGAAAGAGTCTGTGGAAACAGACAGTTTTGTTTTTATTGGTATTCCAAAATCATGTAGACAGTAGCAAAATATTACAGAATTTAAGGGTGCTTTATTTTGAAATTCTAAATCAGAATGGCCTGATATTTCCTGGGTGACATCCTGAGGGTGTCTACTATTAGGGGGGAGTGGAATTAGTCTGTGGAAACAGACAGTTTCCTTTTTATTGCAATCTGAAATGGTCTGGCAAATATGTAAAATATACAACAATTTAAGAGGCCTTTATTTTGAAATTCCAAATCAGAATGGCCTGATATTTCCTGGGTGACATCCTGTGGGTGTCTACTATCAGGGGAAAGTGGAAAGAGTCTGTGGAAACAGACAGTTTTGTTTTTATTGGTATTCCAAAATCATGTAGACAGTAGCAAAATATTACAGAATTTAAGGGTGCTTTATTTTGAAATTCTAAATCAGAATGGCCTGATATTTCCTGGGTGACATCCTGAGGGTGTCTACTATTAGGGGGGAGTGGAATTAGTCTGTGGAAACAGACAGTTTCCTTTTTATTGCAATCTGAAATGGTCTGGCAAATACGTAAAATATACAACAATTTAAGAGGCCTTTATTTTGAAATTCCAAATCAGAATGGCCTGATATTTCCTGGGTGACATCCTGAGGGTGTCTACTATTAGGGGGGAGTGGAAAGAGTCTGTGGAAACAGTTATTTTCCTTTTTATTGCAATCTGAAATGGTCTGGCAAATATGTAAACTATACAACAATTTAAGAGGCCTTTATTTTGAAATTCCAAATCAGAATGGCCTGATATTTCCTGGGTGACATCCTGAGGGTGTCTACTATTAGGGGGGAGTGGAATTAGTCTGTGGAAACAGACAGTTTCCTTTTTATTGCAATCTGAAATGGTCTGGCAAATATGTAAAAATATACAACAATTTAAGGCTTTCTTATTTTGAAATTCCAAATCGGAATGGCTTGATATCTCCTGGGTGACATCCTGAGGGTGTCTACTATCAGGGGAAAGTGGAAAGAGTCTGTGGAAACAGGCAGTTTTGTTTTTATTGCAGTCTGAAATGGTCTGGCAAATATGTAAAATATACAACAATTTAAGAGGCCTTTATTTTGAAATTCTAAATCAGAATGGCCTGACATTTCCTGGGTGACATCCTGAGGGTGTCTACTATCAGAAGGAAGTGGAAAGAGTCCGTGGAAACAGACAGTTTTGTTTTTATTGGTATTCCAAAATCATGTAGACAGTAGCAAAATATTACAGAATTTAAGAGGCCTTTATTTTGAAATTCCAAATCAGAATGGCCTGATATTTCCTGGGTGACATCCTGAGGGTGTCTACTATTAGGGGGGAGTGGAAAGAGTCTGTGGAAACAGGCAGTTTTGTTTTTATTGCAGTCTGAAATGGTCTGGCAAATATGTAAACTATACAACAATTTAAGAGGCCTTTATTTTGAAATTCCAAATCAGAATGGCCTGATATTTCCTGGGTGACACCCTGAGGGTGTCTACTATTAGGGGGAAGTGGAAAGAGTCTGTGGAAACAGGCAGTTTTGTTTTTATTGGTATTCCAAAATCATGTAGACAGTAGCAAAATATTACAGAATTTAAGGGTGCTTTATTTTGAAATTCTAAATCAGAATGGCCTGATATTTCCTGGGTGACATCCTGAGGGTGTCTACTATCAGGGGGAAGTGGAAAGAGTCTGTGGAAACAGGCAGTTTTGTTTTAATTTCTATTTCAATATCATGTAGTATTTTAAGGGGCTTTTATTTTGAAATTCCAAACCAGAACGGCGTGAGATTTCCTGGGTGACATCCTGAGGGTGTCTTCTATCAGGATAAAGTGGAATTAGTCCGTGGAAACAAGAAGTTTTCTTTAAAATTTATATTTCATTTAAATGTTCTATATTAATTTGACACATATCCATATTTATATTCTTAGTTACCTTTATATTGTAATTCATTATTACATTGTTGCAAATAATAATTCATGATTATTTGCTATTTATTTATATTTTTCATTAGATTTAAATTAGTTCACCGTTTACTGATTGACAGCTTGCATAAATGATCCTTTTATTTTGAAGGGCTGTTTTTGCACGCGTTTACCGTACCGCTTCTAATAAAGACAAAGCGCAAAACAACGTGGGGGCTGGCTTGACCGTGTTCGCCGACTTGGAGGCTGGCTTTACCGCAGTTGACGTGCGATGGCGCTGATGGCAACTTTTCTCCCCGCAGAGAAAACATAATGCTGTGGGTGGATTGAAGGTTGCAACCCGTAGACTTAAATCCCATAAAATATATTCCTCTGCGTACTGCTGTAATTTTGCTCTGGTTTCGCCTTAGTTGGCACTTGTGCCTCCGTGTTGGTTTTCATTAGCATTGCTAATCATTTAACCGCCATTGTTTTTGTTGTCAATGCAGCGGTGATTGACAGGTGATGCCCGGTGGCCACGGGTTTCACGTGCCAGGCTGGGTCAAACCATCCTGGTATGAGGGACTTTTTTATTTTTATTTTTTGAGGATAATGATTTAATAGCCTTCTGAAAATACGTGTAATTATATGAACTTACACTTGGAATATTTGATGACTTATTTTTAAAATATACATTTTCTAAACCTCTCACTACGTACCCCGATGGAGTACCCTCAAGTACCCCCAAGGGTTCTCCCATTTTGAGAACCACTGCTCTACGCCTTACCATATTAATATATTAGTATATTGTATATCTTTTGTATATTTTATACCTACTTTTTATAAATTCTACCTCACTGTCCTTTCATTTATTTCCCGTAGACTGCAATTCCTCTGGTCTCTGTTGATTATGCTACTAGATACCACAGGATAAATAAAGTTTTATTTATCCTACCTTTTCAAATCTTCTTCTTTCTACTCTTTGTACTACCACACGTAATATTACTTCTGCTACATCCTCTCCTTCTTGTACTCCTACCAGCCGTTCGACATACTACCAATTCTCCTTCTACTACCCTTTCCTTGGATGAGATGCAATAGCTGACTGTAAATAGTGCAAGTATTTTAAACTTTATAAAGCTTTTAAAGTAGAACATTTCATAAAAAAGAAAAGAAAACACCTCAGTGAAGTGTCAAGTTTTTAATATTCCTTGAAAACAGTGATCAGTGACCCTGTTCTGAAAGTACCAGGATCAGCAGACACCACCAGCAGCAGCAGCAAGCAGCTCACACAGGTTTCAATGTAGAAACAGCGACACTTTTTAAAGCAAGGAGAGAAGCCATACTACCTCCACCACAGAAAGAGAAATGATTAATATGGATTATATGCTTGTATTCGTTTCATTTCTAGAATCTGTGGCTATAGTGCAAAGCAGAAACAGATATCTTTGGCTGTCAGTTGTCAGCAGTAAACAGAGTAACGTAATTGGTAGGCACAGTTCTTCTATTTTCACCATCTTTTCGCTGAGATGTCACATTTTAACTAATGCTCTGTCAAAAGTAAACCTCTGAGTCTCATTTCTTTTGTACAGTACCTGATTTAATAATCAATAACAGTAAGTACTGGGTCCCAATGGTCAGTCACTTAAAAATAAAAATTTACTTTCAATCTGGAGAAAATAAACCAAGGAGATGTGTCTGTGTTCCTGCTCCATCTGAAAGTGTGTCATCTAATAAACAAACGGCACTTTTTTTTTTTATGCAGAGAAAGTGAAATGCGTTTCAAGATTAGACGACCCACTTTTATATAAGAACGATGAAACAGTAACTTTTTATTTTATTTTCATGCCGAGTTAAGAAAATAGGATTTTGATTGCCCTTGATTCATTGTCCAGGACAGCAGAGAATCTAAAGATTCAGTAACTTCCTTTTAAAACAAATTGGACTAACTTCATTTAATTTTTCTGACCTGAGCATAAAATAGAAAGTATAAAAAAAAGCTGCTTCCTTCATTTATTTTAATTGTTCAGACTGTATAGTTGCCTGATTCCAGTAAACATTTCATTTGTGGACTTGAGAATCCACAGTGGCCATTTTTTTAATATATTTAATAAAAGAAAATGAGATTTATCTGAGGTTTACTTTTGGACATTTCCCCTCCCCTTCCTCACAGCGCCGGGCCCTGTCCCGCCCCGGGCAGCGCCCCCAGCAGGCCATTGGCTGTAGTGAAGAGGTTGATGGGAGACGAGCCGTCCGTGATGAGGGTGGACTTGAGTCCCAGAGCCTGGAGCAGCTTCACCTGCAGGAAACAAACGACTGTGAGTTAAAAGATCCTGCACAAAGTCAAGGAGCTTCAAAGGAGCCCTTCACGTCCACTCTAAACTTTGACTTGACCGAGTTGACGTCAGCGGGGGTACGGTACCTGCAGCTCCGGTCCGGCTCTGGCTATCTCCTTCAGCGTGTCGCTGCCCAGACTCTCCACCAGCTTCTTGAAGCGGTCGCTCTCGATCTGAGCCAGACGCTCCTGCTTCTCCACCTCCAGATGATCCATCTCCTTCTTGTAGTTGAGCTCCTGCTCGCGAGCCTTCGCCAGACGCTGCAGCTCCGCCTCCTGCACACACACAGAGACAAACCAGATGTAAACGAACCTCTGTTTAAATCACTTTCATGACTGACAGGCTGTAGAGATGAAAGGCTTCGAGTCATTACTTTACAACAGGGCTCTAAGTTTGGCATTAATATCAATTTTAATTCAAAATATACTGTATATTTTGAATTAAAAGACTTTGTTTAAAGGCTGCAGCATCTACACTGATCTGACAAATGGAAGTCTACTTTAAATACATATAACTCCTCTGCAAGCTTTCTATGAGCTTCAAACTACGACCCCAACATCCACAAGTCTAACTTTTTCACTTTGAATTAGAAAATGAGGTCAGTTGCAATGTTAGTTTGAACGCGGTTGCAGTTGTTGCAACAGCAGCACAGTCAAGTGGTTTCAGCATCTCAAACGGAGGCGTGCCATAGGAGAAATGCTGTTCACTAAGAGGTGACGCTCATCTGCAGCACTCCACAATCAGGACTCTAGTGGAATCATTTTGGAATTGTGTCCCATATAACAAGTGAGGGGCCCGTCGGGAAGCTTCACTTCACCATTTTTCTCTTTTGAAATCTCATTTCCACGGGGTATGACATAGAATACTCAATTCATCGATCAGGTAATTCAATCAGGGGACACTAATGAAATCCCTCAAGGTTGACTGTAATCAGTCAGTTATTTCTCTCCAGCATATTAATGACTTTATGACTTTTTAAGTCATTTACATTTGTTAGAATTATTAATTACAAACCCTATTGGCTTATATGTATATGTTCATGACTGGTTGTTTCCATTTAAAATAGTACTCCTCTTCTTCTCCTCACTATTACCATTTCATTCTAGTGCTCCTTCTCTACATCAGGATCTTTTATCCTCTTCTACAAACTAATTATTCTCCTCCTTATTCTCCTCTTGCTTCTACCAGTTCTTTCTTTTTCCACAACTAGTTTGTTTTTACAACTGTAAGAGCCACATATTCTTTAAGAGGGTTGTTTTCCTCCGAGCCACCGGGGGGCGTGGCTGAGTGTCGTGCGGCCGAAGGAGGCTACAGGTGTTTTAAGTTAGGCTTAATAGGCCTATGTCACGCAACAATTGAATATCGAAGAATGTCTCTGAGTGGGGAGACGGCACTTCCGGTTAGCTTTTTACAATGGCGGAGGCCGATAAATACCACTGGACCAAGGCTCTCCAGTAACTTGCCTGAAGTCACCTACGAGGACGTGGTTCGGATTGTAAATGAACACTCTCAAGTAGAAACATCCAAACTTAGGAAGGGGTACAAGTTCTTCTGGGAGAAATTTATTTTCAATTACAGAGGTGTTTGAATTCCGCTGACTCACCTTCGTTAACGTTAGCTAGCTTGAATGTCGAAGTCAAGTGCATTTATATAGCAGAGATAAGTGTAATGCAAGTGTCAGATAAAACATCCTTTTTAATTAATCGAATTCTGTTTTATATACAATCATTGGTGGGAATACATATTTAGTTTCTCAGTGGCTCCGAAACCTTGCCTGACGTGCCCCAAGATTGGTAGCATAGTTAGGTAGCAGCTGTACATGTAAATGTCGCTAGCATGTCAGAGAAGCTCCAGGTCACTACGTTAAGTTGTTTATGTTAGTTGAGTTAATACGTTAGTTGAGAATTATTATTCGGGGGAAAAGATGGCTGGTTGTCAATACCCGATACCCGGTACACAACCCGGTACACTACAAGAACAACTGCAGGTGGAGGCTGCCATTAATGTTATCGTTACAGTAGCGTTACTAGACCGGAAGTTCTATTTCCCTACTCTGCGTTCGGGAAGCAGGAAGTGAGACATAAGCCTATTATGTGTTATGTTTGCTGTAGTGCAGACCAACAGTTTTTTGACTGTGCTTGAGTTTATTATTTCAGTCATTTTGTTTTTCGCTATAGTCAAAGGCACCGTCATAGAAAATAAAAAGGACATTTAACGGAAAACGCACTATTGATTATTATCTTATTTTTAAACCGAGTACACGTCCCAACGCAGCCTCAATCCACCATCAGCCAGTAGCGCCTAAATACAGGACTAGCCACTACAACAACTATTGATATTTCTTCTACTATCACCACCACCTTCTACATCAAGAGCAGCTCCCTCTAGTACCAGCGTGTTTCATTGAGCTAACACTTGGTAGTTTTATGCTGAAAGGAACAGGAAGTGTGAGCGTACCGCCTCGATCCTCTGAGCCTCGGCCTTCAGTTTGGCCTCGTTGACCGCAGCCTCTCCCTGGATGCGAGCGGCCTCGGCCCGAGACTGAGCCTCAGCCTTGGCAGCTCCTGTGCTCTCCACCGCAGCGCTGAAACACAAGCGTCCGTCAGTCAGTTATTTCAACTCAGCAGCTGAATGGACAGGATGTCACGACACGAAAGCAGCCCTCGACGTTTAATCAAACACCAAGGTGCGTCATTCACCTGAGCGCCTCCAGCTCCAGCAGCTCCTTCCTGGCTCTCTCCGCCTGGGCCTGGTCCGTGATCTTCTGCCTCTCCAGCTTGCCCCGAGCCTCCTGCTCCAGACGCTCCGCCTCGTGTCTGCACAACAAACAAGACGTCATGAGGCCCAGCTCCCCGAAGCTTGCGTGCTTGTGCGCGTGTGTCGGACCGTGCAGTCGCCTCCTGGGAGTTGGTGGTGATCTCGATGGCCAGCTGGACGCTCTTCTGCAGGGCGTCTCGGGTCCTCTGGTCGACGGGCTCCACGGACTGGATGTCCACGCTGCTGATCACCAGTTTGTTCTGGCTGAAGCGAAGGCTGGGGCGGATCGCCATCTTCTCGTCGAAGCCGAACACCGCCGAGCAGATGATCCGGTTGGAGTTCTGCAGAAGAGAGGGATCTTTAGATGCAAGATTTCTCCTTTCTGCTCAGTCACTAAACTAGTTCGTCATTTGTACTGTTCACGCTGCTGCAATCAAAACTGTCTCAATTATTAAAAGGACCTCATCCAAAAGCCCAAGCCTCTCAGATGTTCAGTTTAAATACATTTTGAAAACGATGGGAACGAAATCAAACACACTAACCTTGTGGAAATCATCGAACTGAACCGAGGCTACGGCTCCTCTGATCTTCGAGGCGATGGCTTTGCAGGCGTCTCCCACAAAGTCAGGGACTGAGAACAGAGCTGTTGCAGAAGCGGCGTCTGCTGGCTGCTTGATATCAAAGTGCCTGAAGAGGGAAACACCAGGAAACATGACGGAGGAGACATGAAGGCCACTTTTAAACTTAAGCAGGATGAAGCATACCTATGTGCATTTAGTGACGCACATTTGATACAGAAACTCTGTGATGTTATGATTAGAGATGTATTATGATCATTAAAGGGGAATTACCGTTTTTTACAATTATTTCTGCTCTAAAATACGATCGTTTACTCACCCATAACACTTTGGTGTCATTTGGAGTCGTTCAGGCGATATTAAGATTTGCATATATCCATATAGTGGAAGTGAATGGGGCACCGAAACGCAGCCTCTAAATAACACATTATCTGCCTGTTTAACTCTGATCAGAGATGACGTCATCCAGGTCAGAGGTTAATAGGTCCTTACAACAAAATATTGATGAAATGAACGAGTTTCGTAGAAGGTAATGCGTTATTTAGAGGCTGCGGTTGGGTGCCCCATTCACTCCCACTATATGGATATATGCGGATCTAAATATCGTCCGAACGACTCCAAATGACACTGAAGTTATATGGGTGCGTTTATGCCAGAAATAATGTCCAGGTTACCAGTTGTAGGAGAGCTGCAGCTGCAGGCGGGCGTGGTCCGCCGTCTCTATGGTGATGATGTCGGTGAAGAAGTCGGGCCCCAGCAGGAGGCAGATGGCCTTGATGACGTTGGCCCTCTTCGGTTTGTCCCCGGACAGCGACAGCACGGTGAAATGCTCGTCGGGTCCCAGCATCACCATATCCGGCCCGAACACCACCCTGCGGACACAACGCGATCAGCTCCTCTATTATCCAGCCTCCACACCCTCACCCGCGCCGTCGGGAGACAAGACCCACCTGGCTTTCTTCTCTCTGTAGTCGTACACCTGTAAAGCGGCGTTGTGAGGGACCCTGTAGGAGACCACCCTGGTCTTCTCCCTCTCCGCGCCGTCTCTGGACCAGTTGCGGTCGGAGCGGTCGGACAGCGGGTCGAGGCGAGCGGCGAGCAAGGCCTCGACCTTTGGAGGAAGCTCCTTCTCCCACAGCTCCTCATCATGAGTCAGCATGTAAGTGTGACCGATCACCGCTCGCACCTGGGGGGCAGACGACACGCTGTTAGCTCATAGTTAGATGAAGCATGACCAGAAAACCACGCTGTGTCATATATCTCATATCCGGTTAACTCGTACCTTTCCCGTCTTGATGTCCCTGACGTAGATTCCCTCGTTCTCGTCCAGGGGGATGGCCTCTTGCCTCGACACCACCTCCACCGTGGCGGGGGGGACGTACTCGATGGGGCCCCGCAGCATCCAGCGGTCTCCGGGGCGACGGAGGGCGCCGCTCCTCCGGGTGCGCTTAGCCCTGCCCCCCATGACATCCTCCTCCTCCTCCTCCTCCTCTTCCTCGTCCACATGCTGGCAGAGAGAGCGGGGGAGAGACAGGAGGGGGGTGGAGAGAAGGGTTAATGTGGCGATGCACTGGAGCGGAGTCGAAGGAGGAGTCGAGGGAGGAGGAGGAGGAGAGGGAGGAGGAGAGGGAGGAGGAGAAGGAGGGAAGCACTGAGCAAAATAACCGAGAACGCGAAAAGATAAAACCGTGGAGTAATAAAAAGATGGAGAAATGAATGACGGGATGTGAGGAGGAGAGGAGGAGGAGGAGGAGGAGGGGTTTGATTCAGAAGAATAAAAGAGGAATGTGTAATGAGTTAGCAGGAAGGAACAACAAGGAGGTGAAGGACTCTGTTCTACCCGATCCACATTCCTCTAGGTGTGCCTCACCTTTCTACCACAGATAAGACACCTTCATACCAGACCCGCCTTCAGCTACAGGTGGTCTTTCTTTCAGACACACCTCTGCGAAAACACTATTTGGTTTTCTAATCTCCTTCTCCGCTCGATGACCGGTTACACAAGATCACCGTCTTGCAATGTACACCTCCTCCTCCTCCCTACGCCTGTACGTCGCACCACCTCCTCCTCCTCCCTTTACTCCACACAGAGAGAAGAGGAGCGGGTTTAAATTGTTTGAGCTGGGCGTCTCCTCTCCTGTCAGGTCAGCGTAGTTCAGCGGGACAAAGTGCACAAGGGCCGAATGAGGGGTGAAGAAATACAGGTGGTGCACAAAAGACCGCAAAGACGCAAATACACACAAATTGACAGCAGATGGAGAAATGACCCCAGTGATGAAAGAAAGAACAAAAGCAAAATGCACATAAAACACCCACAAAGATAAAAAAAATAACCTCAAAGATGAAAAAAGGCCCCAGAAACAAAAACAAACAACCGCAAGACAGATGAGAGCAACAAAACAACCTCAAAGACGCAAAAAAAATACCTAAAAGAAAAAGAAATACTTCCACAAAGACATAAAAAACAAAAAAATATGTCAAATAAATGAATAAATCTGGGCCAAACGCAGTAAAATATGAACGGCAGAGGGGCTCGTACTTCGTAACAGTATTCATGTCTTTAGCTGTTAATCAATTAATCCCATCACACGAGGCGACGCCTCTGCTTTCCACCACTTGGTGGCGGTAATGAGTCAGTCAGTCGTGTAACGGGCTCCAATGAGCAGAAGAAGACGCTCGGTCTGCAGCGAAAGCTACGGAGTATTTAAGTAAGTATTTAAAAAGAAAAAAAAAAGACAAAAACTAAATTTTAGATCAATTGTCAAATTAAAAAGTCAAAATTTTAAAATTCTAATTTTACTTATGAAATTTCTTATGAAACTTTTGTCATCTCTCCTTTTTTGCCGTAGTAAAATCTAATTATTTGTTATGCTTTGGTGACAATAAGCCTGACCTGAGCTTGATTTGTTCCATGTTAGCCTGTTCGGCGTCTTGTTGTACGTGCAGGTTCACGTACACGTGATTAATATCTGAATGAGCCCTCGGGCCCCTTTGCACGGGAAAATTGGGCCCTGAGGTCCAAAAGGTTGAGGACCCCTGCTCTGTAGGACGTCCGCTTTACTGATAGAGTGTTGGTCTCCCCTCACCTCCTCGGTGTCGTGGAAGGCCTCCACGGCTCGCAGCACCAGGCCCTCCTCCTCCGACAGCACGTACACGTCCTGGATGCCCTGTTCGAGGTGCTCCCCCGGCTGCAGGAAAAACGAGCGCTCACCCTGAAGGTAGGAGAGGGAAGGATCAGGGTTTTTTGACTGACAGTGTGTTTTTATGTTGAATAAACGACCTTCATCTCTACCGGGTCAAGATGGAAATCATACACGGGAGCCGGCGGCGTCTCACCTTCACCACCTTCTTCTTCCCCAGCTGAGGCTTGCCGTCGGACCCGACCGGGTCCAGGACCACGCAGTACTGCCTGCTGCTCAGGGTGGTCACGTCCACCACGCCCACCACCTCCTCCGCCACAGAGGGGATGTGGGCCTCCCTGTCGGCCATGGTGACCAGCCACTCCTCCCCGGTGCGCCGGTCCTGCCCGCCGGCGTCCTTGAAGGGACGCAGGGCGCGGACGTGCAGGGCTTTCTGGAGACGCAGCAGAGACACGTCAGACCGTCTACGGGCCGTTTGTGAACGCACCACAGTTTAAGAGTTTTTGTATTTAATTAAAGTCGTTTTAAGTTATTGGTTGAAGTGTGTCCTTCATAAAGATGCTGCTGAGGTGTTGATATAAGTTACTGATCTTTAAACAGATCATTCAAGGTTTTTTTTTGCAAACCTTTTCTCAGAGAACTCTTTTTTAGTTTTGGGTTCGTAAAACTATGTCACAGTTGTTCTTCTAAAGTCACCTGAACCACAAAGTGTTGCTAACACACGAAGACATTTCCTCTTCGCTCCTGCGGTGACAGGAAGTGGCGACTTGTCTGCTATGTCCGCTATGTGAAGGTTCTCAAACATCCAGGGTAGCTTCTTCAGTTCTAGGGGACTGATGGGAAGTTTGAGGTTTACAAAGGAACTTGCTTGTCACGTAAACGAGCAGAAACCGGTGCAACTAATTTCCGACAACAGCTGTGAATGTGGCTGAAACTTTAAACCTCAAACTTCCTACCAGTTCACTACAACTGAAGAAGCTACTCAAGTTTTTATTATTATTATTATTTAAAACCTTTTTTGGATGCTCATCTACCATCTTTCTTTACAACCCACAACACACAGAGTGGAAACAGAAGCAGACCGGGGGAGCGGAGTCACCTTGTCAGTGAGGATGAAGGCATTGACGATGTCGATGACCTCCTCGTGGGCACCCGGGAGGTACGCTCCCACTTTGCAGACCAGCCACTCCTCGCCTGCACATTTAGCCACGGGTGAAATAAAACGCGACAGGAGGGAGAAGAGAATTCACGTCTAAAAAAAACTCCTACAAAACGTTCTACGAGAACAAAGTCTGACTGAACAGGACGCGTCTGTGTCTGTTACCTGTGACCCTTTGGACACCTCCTCTGTCTTTGCCCTCCTTGCGAGCTCTCAGCCTGATGGCCTGGTTCTCTCGGATCACTGTGGCCTTGATGGTCTCCAGAACCGTTACCTCCTTCTTGGGGATGTAGGTCCCTGGAGCAAAACAAACAGACACAGATCAGGCATAACATCATGTCCTAATAGTGTGTAGGTCTCCCTTGTGCCTCCAAAACAGTTGTGACTCATCAGAGAATGGACATGGACCTTGTCATTGCTATGGGGTGGGGGTGCCCGGTCTGGTCTAGGCGGGTGCTACATGTAACATCCACACGAATACCAGATCTCAAGGTTTCCCAGCAGAACACTGATTTGTCACAAGATGGTCAATGTCATTCACTTCTCCTGTCAGTGGTCGTAATGTTGTGGCTTATATTTAATATTTCAACTGGACAACTCTGACTACGGAACATGTTTGATCTGTATAGAAATCGAGAGAGTTTTTAAAGAATCTCACCCGGTCCTTCAAACAGCCACTCGTCTCCGGCCACTCTCTTCTCTCCCCGCGCATCCTCGAAGTCCAGCAGAGCCTGCAGACGCAGCGCCGTGTCCGGATACACGATCTGCAGAGGCGTCGGGTCCTGAAGGGGGAAAAGAAAAACAAACACTCAACGTCAGAGTCATCGGAGAATGCTCCTCCTTATTTAATGGCTGGCTTTTATTCGTCTGGTCAAAGGTTAAACCTTCACAGACTCTGGATTTTGATTAGAGCAATCTAAAGCCTGGTCTCCATGCCAACCTTCTGGATCTCCTCTCCGGGGTACAGAGGGAACGGCTCCTGAGTCAGGCGGATCTCCAGGTCGGCGTGACACAGCTTGGCCTGACCCGACTGGTCAAACAAAACCTGGCCGTTGTCGTCACGGGCGACGGGGTTGGCGACGACGCAGTAGTGACGCGGCGGAACCATGGTCATACGAACCGGTAAAAAGAGCACTCTGTTTAAAAAACAAAACAAAAAAACAGCAGAAGAAGAGCCCGATGTTAAATTCTGAATTAGAGATGCAAGACAACGGCAGGAAATAGAGCCGGCAAAATGGAAGACAATCAAGTCAGCCCTACCGCTCATTGTCCTGGCGGATGTAGGTGAGCGGTCCGACCTCGACTCGGGCGATGTTGGTGTTTTGGTCCAGGACGTGGATGTAGTGATGAGGAGGGATCCGGATGATGGACGCATCCATCAGGCCCTCCCCCCCCTCAGGCCCACGGCTTCCTCCCTTCTTAGACATGACGGCAGAGAAACACTGCGCAGAAATGCAAACACACGTTGAGGGCTTTAGGTCACACTTTCATCATTAACGACTCCACTGAACGTGTCCTACAGCTCCTGGGAGAAATAATCTCCACAATCGATGATGGAAACAAACAGTTGCACATTCTGTACGGGTAATCAATCACTGTGACCTGGAGCCTGGTATGGACTCCATTGAACACCCCAACCCGTAGGGCTAAACTGCCTGTTGACACAGACACAGACAAAAGAAACAACTACAAATGGACAAAAAAAAACACCAAAGACATATGAATAATGCAGATAAAAAAATAAAGATGAATAAAAAAGACACAAAAAAGATCAAAAAGACGCAAAAAAGCAACCACCGACACACAAAGTGACAAAACAACAAGTACAGACGGAAAACAGATCTGAGTCATGAGAGAACAAATATAAATTGCACAAACAACCACGAGGAAGTACAAAACTTCCAAAAAAAGAGAAGAAATATGTACAACATAAAGGGGAACTACCTGAATATGATCCTTTACTCACCCATATAACTTTTGTGTAATTGGTCGTCCTTTGTGAAATATTTAGATCATGGTATATCCATGTAGTGGGAGTGAATGGGGCACCGAAATGCGCCCTCTAAATAATGCATGGATGAGGTCTTCTGACCTGGATGATGTCGTCTCTGAGTACCGTGCACACCCGGTAACTCAATGGGGAATAGCACTAGCATATCATAACAAAGTATTGGTGAAATGAACCAGTTTCATGGCAGATAATGTGTTATTTAGAGGCTGCGTTTCGGTGCCCCATTCACTCCCACTATATGGATATGCAAAGATCGAATTATCTCCCAAAGGACTACATGTTACACCAAAGTTATATGCAGGGCCGGCCGCTGGCATAAACGGTCTATGCGGTTGTTTAGGGCCACAACCACTAGAGGGGGGGCCACACGATCAGTGTGTGACTGGATTTTTGACCTTCTCTTATTTAATATAATATATCAGTTTAAACAGACGTATCAGTACAGGGGTGAAAAAAAAACTAGTAAAGTAAATAAGTAAGTTTGTGACCGCTCCGGCGCTCCCTCCTCCGTGCGTAACCATGGCAACAACGCAGCCGGCGCAGCGGTCAGTAACCGCGGCATTGTGGGTATCGTTATTTCGCAAATTAACAACACAAGAGATGGCTCCTAAAAGAAAATTCCCGAGTGGTGCCGAAGGACGAAAAAAAAGAAAAATTGAAACGGAAAGAAGATCACAAGATAAAGGTATGTTATAATGTGACTGGTCCATTTCATTTCACTCAGATTAAATAATCCGCCGTTTTTCTTGCTAGCATGCTGCGTGCTAACAAGAAAAACGGCACACAGCGTTGCAGTGAGTTATTCTAAAAAAATAGCATAATGAGAGCACTTTCATGTCGTATCCGACACATTGCAACACAGCAGGGGGTTATTTAATTTAATAATAAGCTAGCTGGTAAACTAGTCGGGCTCTCTGGCTGCATGTCACGTCAGAGAAATGTGAAAAGTGAGGACTCACTGATGTGGGATGGTGGTGAATAGATAAATAACTACTGTATAGTGTTTACAGTAGCTTCTAGCTGTTATTTTGTACAATAGTTAACACTTTTCACTATTTAACTATATTTTGAATATTTTGCTTATGGTTCATGTTTATTTAAGTTTTCATTTCTGTTTGTCAGAGTATTTTAGGTTTAATGGGTGTTCATTTGTCATTGCCTTTATTTATAGACCTTGTTATATGCAAGTTCATTGCTTTTATAGTGTAAATTTGTTGACTTTATTATTTATCATTTTGAATATTTTCCACTTATTAATCATTGCTATTTGTCAAAATATTTTAGTTTTTATTGGTGTTCATTTGTCATTGTTTTTACTTAAAAGCTTTGTTACATGCAAGTTATTTGCTTTTATAGTTTAAATATGTTGATTTTGTGATTTTGTTGATTTTGACTATTTCTTATTATTTGCAGTGCTTTCAAAATTTGATATATATTTTAATATAATGAGACATTGTTTTAAAATAAAGTAATATAGTTGTTGTTAATTCAAGTGCATGTGTGTTCATTCAGTTACGAGCAGTGGTGTTATTTGGTGGTTGCCCTGTGAGTGTTTTGGGGCCACACACAAAATCTTGCTTAGGGCCACCAAAATCCTAGGGCCGGCCCTGGTTATATGGGTGAGTAAATGATCATACTTTATGCCAGAAAAAGGTCCAGGTTGTAAAAAACAATGGCTAGTATTCATCAGTATGAATCTGTTGATGTTCGGTCAACACTGATAACAGATCCATGGACTTAATGACTCAGCTTATCAGACATTATCCGATTTCATTCATTTTTATCAGTTTAAAGTCAACTAAACGAGTTGAGCGCGTCCACTCAGCTGAACACTGAGATCTTTGTCAAAGGTCCAAGAAAGAAAAAACCTCTGAGGTATTCACAGAGATTCAGTTTAAGAGACACACCTGGGTACAAAGTCAACCCTGACGGGTTTATCTCGTTTGCCACACACTCAACGATTGTGTCTGATCAAATAGGACAAGGAAAATATTATAACGGCTATTTCTGATGCAAATGTGCAAAGAGGATATGTCATGACTGAGCTCTTCTCACTGGTGTCAACAAAATCTACACGTAAGCTCATCATGTGAGAAAGAAAAGGAAGTCCAAAAAAAACACAGAACAATATCAAACCAAAAGACCACGTAGCTGTGGGCCTGGAGCTAAAAATCCCCAAACATGAACTAAAATCATTTAACAGATGTCATTTTTATAATAGAAAAGATGCATCAGACATTTTTCTTGTGTACTGAAAAACATTTTATTGATCAGGATTTATTTTTTGTACTCGCTAGGTTAAGTGGCACTTTGCTTTCCCTCCTCCAGTGGAAAACTGAATGAAAAGACTTTTTATTTTATATTTTTAATACGGGCTTTATAGATTTTAATTTGGCATAAAAAAAGTGAATACATTTAAATTCCTCCACATCTACTAGCCCTAACAAGATTGAATTCTCCAGAAAACAGAATAAACAGGTAATGTGCACTTCCGGTGTTACTTTAAATGATCGCAGCGCTTCCTCGGTTCATTCACTTTAAGAGGTCGAGCAGAGTGAACAGCTGATTCATGCAATGACGGGAATACACTGCAAGGCCTGCTCCTGTCTAAAACCTGCTCTAAGACGTGAACAAATCTGATCAGACAGTAAACACCTTGACAACTCAATCTTGTTTGCTGTTGCTGCACACCTGCAACAACAGCAAACAAACAGCAAAGCCCGCACCACTTCCTTATAATCAACCTCAACACCAAACTACACGAGAAACACATTTAAAGTGCCAGGCCTTGGAAGAGACAAACAGTTGGTATCTTGCTATATCATATAAAACATTTTAGGATTTACATGCTTGATGAAAACTTTTTAAATCGT
This sequence comes from Planiliza haematocheilus, assembly GCA_005024645.1. Classification (NCBI taxonomy): domain Eukaryota; kingdom Metazoa; phylum Chordata; class Actinopteri; order Mugiliformes; family Mugilidae; genus Planiliza; species Planiliza haematocheilus. Next base: position 4,362,648 of record SRSE01001373.1, read on the forward strand.
AGGTGGATGAAACTTTCGAATCCACCTATAAACCATGTAAAGGTGGGGTTTCGTCTGAAATCTCACCTTTACATGGTGAAATGTGTTATTCAGGGAGTCAAATTTAGCCGATTTAATGTTCAGCTAATGTTTACTGAAAAAACACTTCAAGTTTTCTTCTACAGCGGCGTAATATTTTCTGAGAGCTACAGAAGTCGTAAAATGTGAGATTTTAGAGTGGAGTTCTGCAGAAGCCGGAATCCGGAACTAGCTCCAATCGCTTACCTGGGCTCTTTGCGGCTCTACGTGCGGACGGGCAGGGCAGCCGCTCAAGCGAATCCGGACAGAGTGATTCAAAGCTGCCGAAAACCAGCAAAACCCGAAGGATAGGAGAGGCAGAAAGCGAGGTGGAGGGGTGTCACTGCTCAGCTGTTTTTTCCTGGAAGGAGGAGGAGTCACGCGGTTTACCGACTGCTGGGATGCGTCAGAAGTGCCGTTAGTACCAGAGACGTAGAAAGTATTTCCATGGCACCGGTCAGGACGTCCCAAACACACAGTCATAATAATAGGCTACATGTAAAGTGCTTTATTTGTCATTTTACAATTGTACAACGAAATTACATGGTCGGATAGAGGGTTACTCCCGGCAACCTCGTTGGTCAAACAAAAGCATCAAAATGTCATTGTTTTTATCTTCTGATTTATAATCAGTTATTCCCTAAATTAGAGTAATTATACTCGACTTAGTTAAACGTTAAATGAAATAATAATTTATGAGTATGGCTTATTATTTTTTGACATTTTACCACCTCATTAAAATAAGCCTTAATTGTCGCACAAGAACAAACAACTAGATTAAGGGAGCTACTTCTGACAAATTTTCAGTCAACAAATAGAAGACAGACTACATACAGTCTTAAAATGTCAACAAATTATATAAAGGATGTCAATAGTAATATTATGTGAACAAAGTTATATATCAAAACTTGGATTGACAGTTTTCGTCCTGGATGGGAGCAGTCCTTTACGACGTCCTCCAGTGAAGGCACATGGCAGCCGATGTGTTTTTCTGCCGCCGACACTCAGCAGGACAAAATGAGCTTCTGCTTCAGTTTGTATTTGCAATGCACTCTCATAAAGTGTAGTTGCTGCCGGACCATCTGCAATGCTGCAGAGGTCTTCGGAGATCTGCACTTCCAGGAACTCGGAGTGAACTAATCATTGACTTTAGGAAACACCTTGCAGAGCCCCCATTCATGTGAAGAGGAGCAAAGTCTCCTAAAGTTAATAGTTCATTTCATTAGTAAATTTACTAAAACAAAGAATGAAGGCATTGCCTATATAGGGTATGGACTGTACGTACCTTTAGGAAAATCTGGATATCCTAAAACAAAATACCTGCCACTATGTATGTTCTGTTTGGTGTGGGAGAAGAGAAATCTTCATGTCTCAGTCTCTGTAAAGACCTTTTAATAAAAAATAAAACACACGACCAGGATAACATTATAGATATTTAATGGTTAAACAAACAATTCAGCTGAGAGGACAAAGAATGAACGAAACAAGAGGGAATATCAAAAGAACAGCACACACACAGATATCATCCAGCTCCAGTTTAACCCTTACATGATTTTTTTTTTTTTTAAAAACACCATTTTGATGTTTTTCTGTTAACATTATTGTTCTTCCAATGAGACCAGAGTAAAATAGAATATTTTATATGCCATATTGAATATGGAAAATTGTATGAAAGGTTTAAAATGATTGCTTTAAGAGAAGTTAACTAAAGTGACACAAAACAACATAGAATGCAGACCAGTGGAGTTCCTCAGGGAATGATCACAGGTCCTCTTTATATTCTTGAACATTTTTTTTTTCCAGAAATCTGACTTATTTCTTAAATTTTCCTTGAGTTCTTCATGATTAAATCTTCTTATTTTTAGGTTAAGAGCCACTGATGAGCTACGATTAATCTTTCCAACAGCTTGAATAAGAAACTAAATCTAAGTTTTATATCCAAGATTTATTTGCCTTCAGAGAATTTAGTGTATGCTTTTGTTAATATAGGTGGCCATTTTTTTTTTAAAGGCTGTAAAGCACTATAAATAAAGGTTCGCTTATTAGCATTTCAATGTAAATGCATGTTTTACAATATGAACTGCCTCCAGGCTGATTTTACAGGCTGGTTGGAGCTGCTCTCTGATGGACACCCTTGAAATACCCTTGAAATGAGTTTTCAAATTAATTTTTTTATATATATATAAAAGACTATAGTACATAATTACATTTTATATACCTGTTTTTGTTAAAAGTTATAATTCTTTCAGTCTTGGTTAAAACCTCCTGTGATTCCTTCACAATAAAAGTCCCCTTATTTCACTTTAAATGTCAACATTAAAAAATAAAATACCATAAATAGTACTGAAAACTGAATATTTGAAAGATGTCAACACTTCCTTAGTTTGTTGTTTTAAGTCTTTCATAGCGAGAACAGTGTTCGGGTAAGGAGGGATTTTCCTGAGAATCAGAAATCATTCACACAGCGGTCACATGATCACAGGACAACAGCAGACACACCAGGGTTAACAGTCTGTTTTACAAGTATAACATGTTCAGATAGAGCTATGGCATGCTATATATGAACACATGATCAATACGCTGCAGGCTGAAAACAACATTTCATAAACATCTGACAGTAACAACGAGATCAGGATTCTTTTAAAGGAGGGAAATCTGTACAGACTTTGGTTGAATATGTGCTCCTGTAGTGTACAATATACATATTTAGATAACTCTAATTTAAATACTAATTTGGCTACAATGAATATCAAAAAATAGTATGTATATAACTGACACGTCACACGCCGTCTTCCACTGTACACACACGTGATCCGAGCTGAACATGCTTCTCTTCCCTTTGTATAAACAACACGAGCGAGCAATTTTACAGGTTTGTGGTAGCTTCACAAAAACACACATGTAGAAAAGGTCAGTTTGAACGACACAGAGGCGAGTGGAAGGAAAAACTACACGTGATTAGGATTGATTGGTATAAAATAGATTTCTTTAAATATCACAAAGGTAACATTTGAAATGGAAAGACGCAGCGATGGAAGAGCCGGAGAGAAACGAGAATGTCCAGGTTTTGTTCCAGCAAAAAGAACACTGAGTTTAATAACAAGAAAAAAAAGCTTCTATGGTAAAAACTATAAGCCTGGATGAGGATAAAAACAGAAACAAGTTGATAGAATCCATTTTCATGTCCATCTGATGAATCCCCGTCTGTCTTTTAGCTCCAGTTTTGGTCTCCACCTTTAGAAACGATGAGCTGGAAGCAGGAAATGCTTTGCAAACCAAAACAATTAGCTAAAACAGGCTAAAAAGCTCCCGAGCGTGTTAAAGTGCAACAACAGCTGATGTTGGCTCCTGTAAGTCTGAAGTTTGTAATTGCAATAACTTAGCATGTTAGCATGACGCAGCTAGAAGAGCTAACATTAACCGATGTATCAGTGTTTCCAGTAAAATAGCGCTGCCTCGGTTCAGTGTGTGTACACCTCATCTGGAAGGTCCTGACTCCAGACAGATAATTAAAACTAACGAGCGGCGTCTCATGTCTCTGTGTCCATCTTTAAATACAGTCTATGCTCTGTCGCCAGGAACGTTTGTCTTAAAGCTGCTGGAACAGAAGCCGGACAGGAGGTGACGGCAGGACTTCAGCTCTGTAGTGTACAGTAAAAACTTTAAACTTCATGTTACCATATTAGTGTGTAACAGTAAAATGAGTTTCTCCTCACAGCGGGCCGGTCCATCATCTGAGTCTGTTTGGTTCGATAAGACACAAAAAAAACTGCTGCCGAGACAGAACCAGGATCAGCTCATTAGAAGTTTAGGAAGCACAGCGGACATTAAGTGCTGGTGTTCAGGCTGAGAAACAAGCCGACTGTTTGACTGTAGCTCCTTAAAACCGTGCAGCTGACGGGGAGGGGGGGGTCCATGTTTCACTTCCTGAGGTTGAAGGTGGACATTGTTTATTTTAGGGAAACGCCTTCAGTCCAACATGGCGTCCAGCTGGTCGGCCAGGTCGTCGAACATGTTGCCGATGTCGTCCAGAATGGTCCCCGCCGACCTCACCGTGCTCGCTCCCGTGCTGAGATAAAACAAACGTACATTACGATTAATACGGCAACGGAAGGGACACTCTTTTACTTAACTGGCTTCTGTCTCTGGGGAGTCAGGCCCTCACCCCTCAGAGCTGTCCTCCAGGTTCAGTTTCCTCTCGACGGCCTTCAGAGCTGCTTCCAGAGACGTGCTGGTCTGATCCAGTCTCTGCTGGACTACCTCCGTCCCGCATGTCGACTCGGGGGGGAGACCTGGACCCACCACACACACCTGAGGCCTCGCTGCCGCCAGAGAGGGGCTCTGAGGGGCCTGAGGGGCTGGGGCCAAAGCCGGGGCCGCGGCTGGAGCATGGGGCTCGTGGACGGGTGAGGACGGGGCAGCGAAGGCCACACTCTGGACCACGCTGACGGTCAGAGTAGGAGAGCAACGTCCCGCTGGAAAAGACACAAATAAGACGCACAAGAACAAGTAAAATACCTGAACTAAGAGCAACAAGCTTTCTGTCAGGTCAAAGGTCATATAACATTAAGTCTAATCTTACCCTGTGAAGCCAGCAGACTGTGTCGGACAGGTTTTGGGGCGATGGTAGGAGGTTTTGGGGACAGTGGAGGTTTAATGGGGGACCCTGTAGCCGGACTGGCTGGCCGCTCCAGACCAGCCTCGCTGATCGTCAGACTGAGCTCCTCCTGGCTCTGGGATGGAGGCCGGCTGTCAGACTCGGATGCAGCTCCCTCTCTGGAGGGGGAGCCCCCGCCCTGCTCCTTGTCTTTGGGTTTGTGTCGGCGCTTCACGGTGTCCGACTCCTTCAGGTTAAACTCTGGGACCTCCAGACTCTTGGCTGCTGGTTTCTCTGGAGGCTCCAGCACAGCCTCGGCTCTGGGTGGAGCCGGAGCTTTGGGCCTCTGCTTGATGGTCAGGTTGCCCTCCTCGGCGAACGGGATGCACTCGCTGGAGCTGTTCTGAGGAGACGAGGAGCCGTCCAGCCCTCGGCCTTTTGTCTCTTCTTCCTCGGAGTCGGACTTCACCCCTCGGTCCAGCTCCGAGCTCCTGCTGGTCTGTGTGGGAACGCACTCGCTCTGCACCCTCCTCCTCACCCCTGCAGCCTCTCTGGTCTCTGCAGAGCTGAGGGAGGGGGGCAGCTCCGGCTGGTCCACGTCAGGTTTTGGTCCTGTGGGGCTGGTCCCCTCTGTGCCTCCTTCCAGAGAAGCTGCGATGCTCCTCACGCTCCCTGGACTGTCGGTGACCACCCCGCCAGAGGACGAAGTGGTGCTGCTGTCACTCAGCTCCCCGCTGGTGGTACTGCTCACCGAGCTCAGTCTCTTCGGGGGAGGAGGAGGGGGACCTTTTTTCCGAGCACGCACGGCGAACGACTGACTGCGCCCCACGTTGCTGCCTTTCTCCGGGCTCGACTGTAACCGAGCCAGCTGGCCGCGGCCGGGCTTGCGGGTCAAAGTGGCGTACGACGGCACGTTTCCGGAACGGAGCACGGACTCGTCGTCGTCGTCGTCCGGCTCTCCGTCGGACAGAGCGTAGCGGGTCATGCTCTGCGTGCGTTTCTTGGGCGGTGTCAGCGTCATGGTGTGGTTCTCGGGCCGGTGAGCCGAGCCCAGGTCTGTGGAGCCACAGTGAGAATGAAGGTAGCTGAAACCCTTCAGTGCCGGAGAGCCGTGAGGGGAGGGGCCGCGGGATCCAGACAGCTTGGGCTTTGCTGGGATGGCCGGGTACTTGAAGACGGTGGCCGTTCCCAGAGGAACCTGTTTGGGCAGGGGCTGCTGCTGCAGAGGCCTTTGGTCCCAGCCCTCAGGGAGGTTCCTCTCCTTGGCAGGACTCCCTTCCAAGCTTTCCTGGGACCAGCTGTGTGGGGTGATGGAGGCAGTCGGGGGCTCCTGGGAGCGCCCGGAGCCTCTGGACCGGGTGTCGATGCTCTCCTGGCTCTGGGACATGCCCACTGCATTCTTGATGGCCAAACCTCCTCGCAGCCTCCATATTGACTGGACATGGCCGTCTGCAGCTCAGTGCTCAGCTCGCTGTCCTGGAAGGTCATCATCTTCGGGGTGTGAGGAGAAGAGCATTCACCTCCAGCCTCAGGAGGCTCGATGGTGACGAGGTGGAGGGCCCCAGGGCCCTTGCGTCGCAGCGTGCCTTGGCCTGATTCAGCCTGAAGGATCGCCCTCTGGATGTCACACAGCTTCTTCACAGCCAGCATCAGCTTCTTCTGGTGTCCTGCAGAGAAGATTCAGCTGTCAGATCAAAAGTTCAAACAAGTCACACTAAGCGCACTCCAACAACGTTCGCCCTCACCCAGCTTGATGATGCCGATCTCCTGCAGATCCTCCCACGTCAGATCTTTGACGATGCTGATGGAGTCGTAGCCGTTCTCGGAGAGCTTCTTGTGGTACTGCGGGAGGCCGATGGCGCTGAGCCACTCGCCGAGATCAGACTGTGGGAGCAGAACATGAGGAGTCAGATCCACAGTAGGTCAGCAGTTACACAGCAGCAGCACGTCAAAGTCTTACTGGGATGTACTCGGGCAGCCACTCCGGGATGTTGAGGTTGCTGATCTCAATGGAGATCTTCTTTCGGTGACCTGGTTTGGTGACTCCGATGGCCGTCAGATCCTGCAGACATCAAAGAGTCAGTCACAGCATCAACAGCACACTCAGCTGCAACTGTGCTACACAGATAATTACAGCCAGGACGGGAAGCCGAGGCTTCAAATGAACCACAAAACCCTAAACAAACAACGGGTTTCTGCAGGTAGAGATCCAGCAACAAATATGTGCTTCAGGTAAGTTTTGAGGTATCAGATGCTCAGATGTTTTTATAATCAGTCAGTCAGTTTACTGCAGCATAGCTTGCTCACCTCAGGAGTCATCCTGCTGATGGTCGGCACGTCATATCCAGCGCTCAGGAAGTTTGCGGTGTACTGCTCCAGCTGGAACTCACTCAGCCACTGATAGATGGCTTCTGCATCCTGAAACGACGAGCGCAGAGACGCAGGGAGGTTCATTTAAGGCCGGCCATAAAAACCTCCTCTGCTCAGGCTGACAATCAATACGAGGCGATGTGCAGATCCTTACCTTCCCCTCCAGCAGCTGCTGAGGACGGACAAACTGCTGGGAGAAGCTCTGCTCTGCAGGCCTCTGCACCGGCGGCGTCTGCCTGCGAGGAGTCCCACCTGGAGGACGGCAACACTTCAGCGTCATGTTAAACGGATACACGACTGGAGTTTGATTATTTTCTATACTGTGTAAAGTACCTGTTAGGAGGTGAATTAAGGACATTGAACAATACAAGCTAATAATGCACAACAAGAGCTGGTTTAAAGGTCAACACAGAATGAAGTACCTGCAGGATGGTCTGGGTGTTTGTCCGCTGAGTGTCCAGCATCGACAGCAGAGGGCGTCGGCTGCACACAAACATCAAAAGTACAGTCGGTCAAAAGTGTTTAACTGAAGAGAGACTGAATGAGCTGTGTGCATGTCAGCTACGAAGAAACAGACACAGTTTTGCATATTTCTGTGTCACCAGGAAGTTGAGAGAAACAAAGCCTGATGCCAGGATATACAGTAGGTCTGTAGCCTTTTCTGTTGTGAGATTTATAATTAAACCTGAAGTTAAATCTGATTTTAACTAAACTGATGGATCTTCGTGTAATTTAAAACATGTCCATTGATTTATCTGCTGCAGGTAGAGAGCCACACACGTACAAAACATAGAAACAACAACACAACTATCAGTGGATAACTGCGATACTCAAGAAAACTTTCTTTCTCAAGCAGATTCTGAACGGCCTTTTTGTTTTTTAGATGTACCGTCACTCCACCGCCCCTCATGACTCTTTAACAGCGGTCTGATTGTACCTTGTTGTCATGGTGACCGGCGTTGTGTTGGAGCCCGTTGGGGGCGTGGTTGCTCTCGGTGCTCTGTCCGCTGCCGGCGCTGCGTGTGCTCCCAACACTGCCGGTGCTCCCGACGCTGTTTCTGTCTCCAGCTGCAAGACAAAAACACAAGAATGAATTCCTGACGTCCCGCCGAGGGGACTCGCGTCAGCACGGAGGATCGGCGTCAGGCTCAGGGAAGAAGCAGATGCTCTTTGTCGGGGACGAGGCCAACAAGCCTGCAGGGGCTGAAGGGTGGCGATGGGAGGGTCGACGGGGAGTGACGGACAGGATGCAAGGAGCACAGCTGCGGGTGCACGTGTCCAACCATGAAAAATGTAGCTGGGAGCAGGCTTTAAGAGAGGAAGGCTGTAACTCTCTGAGAATTTCATTCTCTAAACACTAAACAATCCATGAAAAGAGATTCATCTTTGGGAGCGAACAGCTGGGAGACCTTTCAGACTGAAACAACCTGATGTTCTCTCTGGAAGCTTCAATGAGTCTGTAGAAAGTTCTCACGTCAAGTTCAGAGGACTCTTAGAGTGACCTGCTTTGGTTGATTCATTAAACATACTGAGGGTTTACACTCTTTCAGTTTAAAAAAAAAATAGTCTCCAACAACATAAACTTAAGGAAATGTGTTCTTCAAACATGCACATAGATTCTACTGAAGGCTTTATCAGCAACTTCACAAGATGCTGACTAAACTGTCTAAAGAATGAGAACAGGGACGGCCTACTGTCGCCCCCTGGTGGTAGCAGTGAGGAGGACTTTACAGCCAGACGCTCTGAAGCACATACAGTGAATCATACATGTTCAGACCCAACACACTAAGACGACCGTCCTTCAGCCTCACGTGTGCTTATTATCACGTGACGTTCTTCTAGTTTTATTTTATCATGTGACAGTCTTCTAGTTTTATTCATCTCCTGTCAGCAGACGCTTGCTCCATTTAGTCTTTAACCTCTCCAACCAACTTAGGAAGTTCATCTGTGCAATGAAACATGATGTGACGTGAGACAACGAGACAACATAAAGTGGTGTGAGGCAACATCAAGACATGGCGTCACACCACTTTATATAATGAAAAATGATGTGAGCTGACTGATGTAGACAGATGTGATGTTATTTCAGGTAATGTGAAATGGCATAATGTAAATGGAGTTGAGAAAATGCGTCTGGAAATAATGTGAAGATACTTGAGATAATGTGAAATGTACGGCTGGGCGATATGGCTGAAAAATGTATCACGATATATTTCATATCAGTCGATATCGATAATTATTGAATAATTAACCTATTCTACCCAGACTTCCCAACTGAGCTAAGCTTCATCTGTTATTTCTTTATATCACTTTGATGTTTTGTCGTGTGGCACTGCTGCAGTGCGCTGGACTTTTTCTTTGTCTGTCATTTTGACTGACAGGGTCTTGTCATAACCCATTTTTATCCGTCATTTTAATATTCAATCGCATTTACATTTCATTCATTTTGAATTAATTCAGTAGCGGTGGAAAAAAAGATTCGGTTCATACAACCGGCCATCAAAGACAACTCGAATAAATCTTGAGTCTATTTAACCGGCTCAGTTGAGTCCTACCACGTTTGATTGTTAATCAATAAACGGCTCCATTCAAACATCTTACAGCTCACTCGACAGAGAAACAAAACGTACTACCCGACTTGACCAGCAAACAATACGCAAAGAAACGAAACTTAACCGACTCATAACCGCTGATCGTGAATCCCTGTTTAACGAGTCAGTAGCCATTCACTCGGCCGGCAGATAAACGAAACTTAATCGACTCTTACACTACTAAGAGATCAATTAATAAGCTCATTCGCCACCAAGTTTGCAGTCAACATCGGTCTGACTCATGTCTGACTTAAAATTACCAAAATATTGCCAACCTGATGACGTGACCTTTCCTTTTTTTATCTACAATTTCCCCTCGCGCTGCCGCTCTTAATTGCTCATATTCTTCTTTCACTCCACGCCTTTATTGTTGTTGTTGTCGTTGTTGGCTTAGCTGAGCCGTGATAGGTCGAGAGGCTAAAGCCTTTACTCTGCCTACATCCCCCAGAATGACTTGCAGTTGTGGCTCGATGTTTTCTTCATATTTTTCTTTAACGGACTTCAAGTGAAATTATCGAACATTCTATCGAATGTATTTTCTATTGATATCGACCACGTGCCTATCGATATATCGTTATCGTTTTATCGCCCAGCCCTAGTGAAACGATATGACAATGTGAAGCATTTTGAAATAATGTGAAGCTACTTGAGATAATGTGAAGCCACATAATAATGTGAAGTGTCCGGAAATAATAAGAAGCTACTTGAGATAATGTAAAATAATATGATAATGTAAAGCTACTTCAGATAATGTGAAATTACATGATACTGTAAAATAACATGACAATAAATGGCGACTTGCTATCGTGCCAATTGAGCTGAGATAATGTGAAATTACATAATGTGAAGTAATTCATGATCATGCGACGGAACGAGAGATAATGTGAAGAGACTACATGTAACGTGATGTTATTTCAGGTAATGTTAAGCAACTTGAGAGGCCCTGAAATAATGTGAAGCCACTTGTGACAATGTGAAACGACATGATAATGAGAAGTGTCTTGAAATAATGTGAAGCTGGAGATTATATGAGGCGACTTGAGATAATGTGAAGAAACATGACAGCATGTGCAGCAATAGGACAGGATAATGTGGCTAGGATAGTGTGGCTGAGAAATGACGTGATAGTAAATCATAACACTGGTGGTCTTGGTGTGTGGGGTCCTGATGCAGAGCGTTGAGCGGGGCAGCGATGCAGCTTCAGAACAGCCAGGTAGGAGGAGCTGTTGTTCACGACTCTTACCATAACACGAGTCCCTGAGAACCCAGATGTCCTCGAAGGGACACCCAGACTGAGACAGGCGGCTCGAAGACAAACCTATCAGACACAAAGACTCTGATGGACCTGGTTCTGTCGGTGAAAGGGGAAGCCTGACTGAGGAGGTGAGTGGTGTTACAGGACACAGATTAGAGAGGAAAGGGTTTGTGTCTGTGATGACCGTTGAGCTGAGGCTCCTTCAGTGACCGTGGATAATCATCCTCTTCCTGTTTGATCAGAGCTCTATGAATCTGATTTGGTTTTAATCTGATACAAAACAGTACAACAATCATTATCAACAATGAGAGCTCCTTTGTTTTCAGGGATTACATACTGTGAGCTTATCAACGTCTCTTCTTCACAAACTTGTAAAAATACGTCCACACACATCAAGCCTGCTATTACTTCTAGCCCAATCACACCAGAGTCTGCGTCAGCAAAATATTTGGATATAGAATGTTTTTGATAACGTGATGATATCTAGTGATTTATTTTGGTTTGATTGTGATTAAAACCTTAAGGTTAAAGATTCAGCAAAGACTGACTTTGTCCACTGAATGTATCACTGAAATTAACACGTTTAAACACAATTGTTTTGTTTTTAGCGCTGGTGTGATCAGGCTCTTAAAGGTCCAAACTGAAATTGTTCATCAGTGCGCTTTGGTGTGTCCCGAGTGTGCGTATACCTGCGCTGGTAGTGAGGCCGTTGGCTAGCGGCAGCACCACGTGGGTGGGGGGGGCGTACAGAGTGTAGGAGTCGTCGGTCTGAGGGGCGGAGCTGAGGCTGGAGGAGAGGGGGGCTCTGGACAGCAGCTGCTGGCGCTGGGTGGGCAGAGAGGCGTGCCGGGAGAGGGTGCCCCCTAAAGGGCAAGACGGGGTAGCGGGAAGAGGGGGGAGGAGGAAAGGGAGGTTATCAAGCTGATGGTTAGAGGTGGAGGTCAGTCATTATGTGATATGGATGGAGAGATGAATGCAGCAGGAAGGAGAGAGGAGCATGGGATGTCTGCAAGCAGGCGGATTAGTTTTGAACTCAGGAAGAAAGGGGCTCTGTCCGTCAGTATGGCCGACTACAGGAAGTCGTAATGAGCCTCACCATCACGTACAGATGAGGAGAAAACTGAAGTCTGCTGAGACGCACTGGAGGATTCTCCTAACAGGCATTCAAAGGCTCATTTATCTCATATTACTTCTTTAAAACATTAAACTGCGGGACTCAGAAGACAAAGACGACTCTGAAGACCGAACAGAGACTTTCTACTTCCTTCCTCCACTACTGAGCAGAGAAGAGCACTGACCGTTCCTCCTGCTGATCACCTCCACGATGGACGGAGGGAAAAATCCCACTCTGTCCGTCCCTCTCTGGCTGTCATGGATGTGGCCCTTCCAGCGTCCGTCCACGTGCTGCTCCAGCACCTGTAAAGGCACAAGAGGGGTCAGTCGGTCATCCCAGGTGTGACCACCCGAGCCACGTTTGCAGCCAAAGCTTGAGTATGCAACGCGTCCGGGCTTTTCCACTGCTTATACAGGAAGAGAGCTTTCTTCACCTTTACTGTAAACATCCATTATCTTGCAAAATATCTACAAGCCTCAGCATGAAGCAAAGCCTCCATCACTTTCATCACATTCATCACCCCGCAGCATGACTCAACCCTCCGACTGACTAACAGGAAGTCAGAGTGTCTGTGGTTAGTTCACTGTCTGTCTGGACAGCGGAGAGCTGCATTTGAAGACGGACTCACCTCTGACTGAACTCTGCTGCAAAGCACAAAGCATCGCATCATCGGGGGGAATATATATATAGGACTAAGGGAGGTAAGGCGTATGGGTGTATGTGTGTGTGCTGGACTTGTTTCCACCTGCCTCTGTACACTAATGGATGTTCAGTTCACTTGTTCCCACATTAAAAGGTTTGTCAGAGATTCATGTGACGTCTCAGATCGGGTTTCGTCAATCACTCCCCCGACACATAACAGCTACAATCACGCAACAGCCGCATCAAGTTCTACGGTACAAACTTTATCTCCGAGGCTCTCACCGTGATGACGTCTCCGGCTCGGATGTTGAGCGCAGTGGGATCGTGGAGGTTCCAGTAGTCCTTTAGAGCTCTGACCTGCAAAACACCTGTGGCATCTGTCAAGATAACAGAAAAAAGGAAAAATTAAACATGGCTATCTCAGGTATCCCTTGTTAATGTGACGTGGCACTTCAATAATTTAATAATTAGGGGGGTTTGTCATGTCCCAGTTCAGAATAAGGATTATTCTTTAAATTCACAAAGATCCAGAGATGAAATTAAGGACCTGATGAGAAAAGAAGAAGGCAGTTCTGGATGTAGGCAAACACGGATTTTATTTTTGTCTGACGAAAACAGAAGCTGAAATACACTCATATTTCCAGCGACATTCCTGACTCATTCCTCCCAGATTCTGTTCCCACAGAGAGCTGACTGCTACACAGCCTCTAACACGACACATCGGTAATTAATCCGAAGCGCGTGCCGGCTGACTGTTATTCATCTCCGTCTCTGTGCAAGTAAACAAGATGGGAAAGTCTCCGTCCATGTTTAAATCACTTCTTCAACACAACCGCTCATTATTCCCTCAGTCCGTTCCCACAGGAACTTCAAACGGCTGCAGGATTACAGAGCGCGCACACTACCAGCTCACTCACACACTGTATATACAGCGCTGCTAAATTTGAGGCTCAATCTGCTCTTTGAAGCTTTGAGAACTGACAGATAAGAGTTTAACGTTAGATAACCCAAATTTTAAACACAGCTGCAGTTTGAATTACAGCTTAAAGAGTCAATGTATCGGCTCAGAGCCCAGCTCAGAAACTCATATGGGGTCATATTTTCAATAAACTTTCCACAATATTTCCTTAAAATGAACTGAAATAAAAAAAAAATACAAATACATGTTCCAAAGCATTTGTTCTGACCTCGCAGCAGCTGCTTGATGTCCTTGCTGGCGTGGGACGTGGTGAACTGGTTGACGATGTCCAGCGCTGTCTGGTTGTAGGTGTTTCGGATGTTCACGTCCACTCCAGCCTGGATGGACAACAGCACACAACACTTCCTGTCTTCAGACTCAAGTTTAGTTCATGGTTTTCATTTAAAAGCAATTAGTCTCAAAATATGCCTATTCCCCGCGGAGTCTTGTTAAAGACTGAGCTGATGTTACATCACCCCACTGAAATGTTGCTGCAGGGGAAATAGACATGAAGTGCGAACCTCTCTTCTGGGGTTTCATGGCGTTTTATCTAATCTGAATCCTTTTGAATCTCTGATTGAATCTCATTAGTTTTAACTTTCATCATTATCTAAAAGTCTCAAATTACACTCCCATATAATGGAATTAAAATAAAGTAATACACTATTGCAGATAATGCAGGAATGACGTTAGCCTAAACCAGACAAAGTTAGCTGCTAACTTAGACTTGAAATATTAATATCACCTGCTTTTTAGCCCCAACACGATAGCTAAGATGAGCTACTACACAAGCTTCAAAGGGATGCTAGTTCCTAGTTAGTTAGCTGCTATATTAGCCTAAATGATACGTCAATCGCTAAGTTGTCAAATAAGATATTAGCGACTATATTAATATGATAGCGGCTACATTAGCCTAAACAAGAATGGTAACGTTGGCTGTTACATTAGCTGAAACAAGATAGCTAATATTAGCTATTAAATTAAGGTAAAAGGGAAAACGTTAGCTGCTGTATTAGCCTGAACGATATGATGTCAATTGCTAAGTTGCCTAATAAGATGATAGCGGCTACATTACCCTAAACAAGAATGGTAATGTTGGCTGTTCTGTTAGCTGAAACAAGATAGCTAATATTAGCTGATATCATATTAGCCCACGGAATATAATGTTAGCTGTTACATAAATGTCCTTTGCTACCTGTTTGCATAACAGGACTATGTGTACATTTTGCTTATACTATTGTACTTTATTCTACTAGATTGAGGAGAGTGTTACTGCTACTGTGACCAAGCAATTTCCCTTGTGGGTGAAAAAAGTTTATCCAAGTCTAAGTCGAAGTCTATGTTAGCCACTAAGTTAGCACAAAAAGAATAATTTTTCTACTACTATAGTTCAAAGTTTATTAGTCTCCAGGGGTCCCCTACTAGCCTGGGGCCCCAAACTGTTGAGGGCCCAGCCTCCCACTTGTTGACTCCTAATCAAATAAAATCAGCTGTGTCATCGACCTAAACAAAATAATCACGGTTTCTACGTTATCCTAAAAAAAATAATCATGTCAGGCTACATTACATTTGCTAAGATAATACTGGCTGCTATGCATGCCCAAACAAGATAATATTAGCTGCCAAGTTAGCCTAAAAACCACAGAACAACAATATTGGCATATTAGCTTATTAGCAAACATCAGGCGTCCACTTTGCTCTCTCTATATTCTATGAGGAACTCACGTCAAGCAGCAGTCGGACAACTTCAGTCTTCCCGTACAGCGACGCTTCGTGCAGAGCTGTTCCAGACTTGGTGGTCTTGTTGATGTCTATGCCAGCTTTCAGCAGCAGCCTGAAACGAGCACGAGATAAACATGATCCACATCCTGGAACTGAGCAGAGAGTCTTCCCAGAAAGGTTTCAATTTATTTTTTTCCTGTTTTAGATTCACCCCACCTCGGCTGTTGTTCGACAGCGGTAATCTCTCAAATGCTCAGATTTTTCTTGCCAAACCCTCACCGTTAAGTGTTTTAATTGCTTTATGTGCTACAGTATTTTGCAGACAGCCTGTGTGGTGACTGTCAGGGTGAGTTTCTGTCTGCAGAGATGTTGAGATGTTGAAATCTGAGGGCAGGGCTCCCGTGGTTTGCGGCCTCTAACCGCTGAGCCGGCACGTTTTCATGGAGATGTGGAGCATGAACTCTGGAGCTGGTGGTGTTTTTTTTTATTCTTCATGCCTCACATTCCCAACAGAGGAGAACTTGATGCCTACAATCCACTATTTGAGCATTTCACCTCAGTTGTGTGTGTTGAAGTCTGGAGAACAAGTGTCAGTAAAAGATTCAAACGTTTGCTCTCTCAGTTCAGAGTTGCAGGTGTTTGTTATCTCACCGTATGATGTCTTTATGTCCGTTGCGGGCGGCGAGGTGCAGCGGAGTGGTGAAGGCCGAGTCCGTCGGTTCCTTCCTCTCCCCTTCCAACAACGCCACGACCATGTTACTGCTCAGCAAGAGCTGGGCCACCTGTGAGGAGGAGAAAAGCCCCCCCCAAAAGTTACAGTAATAACACTGAATCACATTTCGGCAATAAACATGCTGCAGAAGTTGAAACGCCAAGTTTGCTGCCACGTTCTGTTGCTGAACAGCTCCTCCTGTTTTTCTTTACTAAATTTAACGTGTCTTTGGATGGTGTACTTAGAGGAACGGCAGGCGGTTTTAATAAAGAAAACTACCTCTGGCTTCACGCGCAAAGAAAAGAGCCAGCAAACATTTTCTACACATGATGAACGCTTCAGTTTTGGCCGAGGAGCTTAACGGAAACACAGCAGCTGCCGCCGACACACCCCGACATCACTGAGCGGCAGCTGAGGCCCAAACACACACACACACATCTGTGCTTCTATCGCTGTGAGGACACCAAAGCTAAAGCGTTTTGTTTAAATAAAGAACAAATCTAATGAAATGTAAAAGTAAAAGCAAGGATGCAGAAAAACACAGAAAATACATGCACGGATGGAGCTGTGACTGCCGGCTGTTAATTACCGGCAGGAAAAAAATAACAGTTAAATTAAAGAAAAAACAAAAGTTAAAAACCTGCACAGAATGCACTAAAGATAAAAAAACAACTGAGTCCATCCACCGCCCTCACAAACACACAAACACTCGCTGCGACTCTAAAGATACCTCTGTGCAGTGTGAACCAGCTGTGAGGGGGGATCAGGCTTCACTTTCATGTCTCATTTCACAAACTCACACAAGTCAAAACAAAAGACAACTCAGAGAGGAGGAGGAGGAGGAGCGCCAAGAGTTACGGATGACAGCGAAGGCAGCACTGAACTAGAGGGTGCGCTCGACTTCATTTTCATTCGTTTGTATTAATTTCTAATTTTTTCTTCATATTTTTCAAATCAGTTTTTTTCATATTTATATATTTTAATATTGTTTTTTTAATTTAATGATACCCTTTTTCTATTCATTTATTTTAACTCATTTTTAAATTAATAAAAAAAATATTTAAAAATATAAGTGTCTTCATGTCATATTTATTAAGACATTAATAAATAATAATAGCATTAAAATAAAAGCCTCCATTAAACGCTCTAAGTTTTTTGTGTAAAATATAAAAGCATGCTCACCTTGACTCGTCCAAATTCACACGCCAGGTCAAGAGGAGTCTTCTTGGCCTTGTTGACCAGACAGGGGTTGGACTGATGCTGCAGCAGCATCTCAGACTGAAACACACAAAAAATTAGACATTTAACCAGCTGCAGCACCAACAGGAATTTATCAAAATGATTCTTGCATCTTTAGTTGCGATTGACTTTTACATTTCTAGCTTTAAGACACCACGAAGAAGAGATGTCGTATTAATGAGAGACTGCTTAATGAAGTCTTTAAGAAAGGAATCAACATTGTGGGTAAATGAGCTTCCTTCATCTGCTAACTCTGCAGCCGAAGACTGAAATGATCAGAGCTGAACGAGGACACCTCCCTGACCTATCCTGTAAACGGGGCTTTAATCAGACGCTCAGATCAGCGGGGGGGGGGGGGGGGGGTCACAGACACAGACAGGACCGTTTAGGTTCACCTACATTCATCCCAGCCTGACCTAAAAAATATCGGAGGGGCGAGCAGGAGTCAAATCTGACAGCGGGATTAATAAAGCAAAAAAAAAAGAATAATAAATAAATAAAGAGCAGCGTTCATTTCATCAAAACAGCCCCGCCTGCTTCTGTTCACATCTGTGCTGCCGAGGCACCAAACACACAAACAGGGTCACTGGTAATCAGCCCAAATCCTGCTCGTTAGCACCGTGTGAATCAACACCAATCACAAATCCTGCCCGGCGTCTTATCTCCTTCATCTTCATTTTCTTTGTCCTTCATTTTTTGTAAGGACAAAGAAAATGTTGAAGCTACTAAAATTAAACACCAGTTAAAAAACTAAAGTTTAAAATAGTGCGACTGATGAAATAAGCTAAAAACTGGCTGCTGCCATCAAGGAGTGTCTTTGCTATGGTCTGGTCTAGGTGGGTGGTACATGTCTAAGTAACATCCCCATGAATGTCCGGTCCCAGCAGAACATTGTACTGTGACAATATGGTCAAAGGTCAGAGGTCATGTTGTGGCTGACTGGTGTGAGCCCAAAAACCTCCCAGTCTTGATGAGAAACTGTCGACTCACCACTTCGTAGTGTCCGTACTGAGCCGCCAGGTGCAGAGGGATGTGTCCGTCCAGTGAGACGCCGTTGACAGACGCTCCGGAGCGAAGCAGCATCAGGACAGATTCAGATTTACCCTGCCAGGCTGCGTAATGCAGCGGACGCATTCCTGCAACACGCATCGTCGACACATCATCAAATAAAGCCACAAATAAAAATAAAAAAACGTATCCTGAATGTGTAAAAATGAAATGGTGACTAATTAAACATTAATAAATGCTGAAAGTAGTTGATATAACAGATGAGAGTGAGGAATTAACAGGGGAGACAGTTAAAACCATCAGCTGTCTGTGTGTGTGGCTTTCTAACCGTTGCTGTCCTTGACGTCCACGGTGGCCTGAGCCTCCAGCAGCGCCGACAGCAGCTCTGCGGTTCCTGTGAGGGCGGCGTGGTGCAGCGCCGAGAACCTGATGGAGGTCAGAGGTCAGATAGAGAAAGAGAGAGAGAGAGAGCGTGAGTGTGCTGTCCTCAGCTAACCTCAGGCAGCACAAGATTACGACATACTGAGATTTCCACCACTCTACTGGAAATGTCAGAGAAAGAAACATACCGGTAACTAAACTAAGACTATGGACTGAGTGACCTGCAGGACAAGTGAGAGAAACACCTGCTGCTGTTAGCTAAAGCTAATGCCAGGTGAGCCGGACTGAGACAGAGAGAGAAAGACAACACGGCCTGTAACCATGAGAATTGTTCACAAAGATGGACGCAGCTAGAGCCTCAAAACGCTCAGAAGATATAACATTTAAAAACTTGTAACAAAGTGATGCTGCGCTGTTCAGAAGATGAATTATTTTTAGACGAGAGGAGACGACGTTGCATAATAACGGTTGATAATTAGCTCACGCTGATCCGCCATGTTGGAGTAAACAAAATCCATTAAACATGAACTTCCCGTTGTGTCTAATGTTGCGTGTCTGACGCAGACTACTCTGACGACGTTTGTGGGCATGAACAGTCCCCCACAAAGGCGTCGCTTTAAGAGCCTGACAAAGAAACATATGTCTCATATTGCATGAAAAGAGCTACAGATCCCCGCTGTCGACTGCAAGCTGATAAAACACGCCACATCACTGAGTAGTGCTGCCGAGGGCTTCGTTTACTACACATAAAGGAACCGAGTGTGAGAGGAAAACCAGCGACTGCCGTTTAATTTTTAATTTCCTTCAGATTAATATGTTCCGTCCATTTGAAATTGATCGCTGTTGAATCAGAGCCGGTGTGTCTGGACACGCCGCTGTGTGAATGAACCAGAGGGAGGAGGAAGATGATTGTGTTACACGGTGAGTCACATGGAGGCCTGCACATACAGGTAACCTGCAGCACCTGGGAACACGGCAGAACATCAGACACACCTCCCTCAATGAAACATCTGCTTCCAGACGAAAAGGTGTTGACCTGGCCTCTAAATTCACTAGATCCCAAACTGATCACGCCTCAGTGGGACGCACTGGAACAAGCCTGATCCACAGAGGCCCCTCCCCGCCACCCACAGGACCCAAAGGCCCCACCACGAACAACATCCTGTTGCCAGTCACTACAGGAAACCCTCAGAAGGCCCATTTCCATTCCCTGTTGAGTCACAACTGTTTTAGAGACACAAGCGAGACCTACACAATATTAGCAAGGTGGTCATAATGTTATGCCTGATCGGTGTATGTAAGTGCCGTTTTAGCGTCCATAGAGAAGTTCAGTCGGCCACAAACACACACAGTAGTTTTACAAGATAAACAACTTTCTATTCTCTTCTGGGAATGTTTGTTGCAGTGATTTAAACATCGGTGTACCACAAGGCTATATATGAGAACCTCTGGGTTTTTTTTAGTAGTAGATGCTCCCACTTGGCAGTGTACTATGGGAAAATAAATTAAACCATTGCTACGAGCAGTGTTCTGATCGTGTTCTGTCAAACAAGTAGTTTTCAAAGAAAAATAAGCGGCTTGTGAAGCCAGACGATCAAAAAGCTCTAAAAGCCCAGAATTCAAAACTACAGCTTAAAAAGCTCCTCACATGTCCAACCCCTACCCCTGCAGCGGATGATTCCTGCTTCTCAGAGATATTTTGCTACTTTGACAACCAAGGATTTTTTTTTTTTTTACTATTTTCCAAGCCTTTATAGACCAAACAAACCATTTAGTGCCCTTTAATAGACAATTTATTTTATTTTATTCTCCTTTGCTATTAGAACCACATGATGAACTCCGAAGCCCTCTCTTCTAACCATCCTCCCCCTCATGTGAAGCAGTCAGAAGGAGAAGAAAAATAAGCTACGGGCTACATGTTGTCTGTAAATAAAGCAGGCAGGGACATTACAGGAGAATAGAAAGGAATGAATAAAGACAGAGAGGGGAGAGGAAAGGGCTGGTTTTAGAGCCGCTCTGTCTTCCTTTCTTTCTGTTGCATAATGTGTGCGATGGCATTCATGTGGCCACGGTAAGAGACAGCGCTGCCGGCAAGTAAAACAGTAATGGACGGATCACTGAGAGAGGTTACAAAGAGGAAAAACCCGCATGTCACCACCGAGACTTTCCCATCAGGAGTCAGGAGCGTAGGTTTAAGGTTTTAAACCAGTAATTAAAACACAGCAGAGTCCTTGAAAGCTGTTAATACAACTCAGTTTGTTTTTTCATTTCATAAAACATGTTAAAGTCAATTCCAAGCTCTGAATTGTGATTATTAAATGATCAATTTATCAAAAAAGAGTTTAGATAAGTTTAGATAATTGAATCATTGTGTTTTTAGGCAGAAATATCTTTTTTTAGCTTTTAATGTGAAGATCTGATGCTGCTTTATTTCTCGTGACAGTAAACCAGTCATCGTCGGATTATGGAGTTATAGTAGTCTCTAATAAAAAACATATTTTTGACTGGAGAGTGTTGAATAACTGACTCTCTGGAGCTAAATCCTCATGTATTCCTGTCAAATGTGAGCCGAAGCAAGATTATAAATCCAGAAAGCACCTATTTGCTTTCTAAGAAAGTCACCATCATCCTTCCGTTGATCGGTTGATTGAGGCCGCAGACTGAAAGAATCTGTCAGGCCTTCAGTCCTCTGAGCTGCCCACCTGACAGATCCAGGTCTTTCCTCTACCTCCCGCCCTCCTCACCTCTCATTACCGCTCATTATCCAGGAGGAAGAGAGGGGGGAGGCACAAACAGAGAGAGAGAGAGCGGTGACCCTCTCCGCGGAGACCCTGACCTCCCCCCTCCCTCGCCCTCCTCCCCCTTCGCTGGTGTCATCCCTGCAGACTGGAATGCAGTGTGGCGTATCAAATACAACAGCCCCCTCCCAGAAAAGGAAACACACACTGATGCTCAGACAGAGAGGGAGAGTTACACATGACATTCCTGCTGATAGTGTCACATTCCTGCAGAGGCCCGGCCAATCACAGCGCTCTAAATCTCCCTCTGACTGCAGACTGTCTGCAGGAGTTGAATGAGGAGGAGACCCTGATGACCGGCAGCAATAAATGATTAGATACCATTATCTCGTTCTCGGAAAAACAAAACAAAAATTCTATTTCCATCTGAAATCCCAGAAACATGACTAATATACTGAGTTTAAAGTTGCGTCGGCTGCAGCGTACTGAAAAAAAACATAACACTAGTTTAATCCTCAGCTTTCAGTGCTGCAGAAGTCCCTGAAACTTCAGAAAGTACAACCCCCAGGTAGAGGAAATGAGTTCCTCCAAAGCTTCTTAGTCCCCAGGGAGAGTTCCTGTGGTTGAAATGCCAATATGAGTAACTGTGGGACATCCTAGGAACAAAAAATAAAAATAAAATAGATGTTGCTTAACTGGGAGCTTTGGTTTGTGGCTAGACATCTCTAAAAGAAAAGATAGAAAAAGGGGACAATTATTAAGCATCTTGCAGAACAAAATAGATGTTATCCAAAAAAGAAACATTGTTTGGACGGAAAATCTGAGTCATTATTGTCCAACTAGAGGACACGCTTTGGTGAAATAATGTAGTCACCAAGAATAGCTGTTTTTTTTAATGGGCCATCATCGTGTTTTCTAGGTCCTGCTCATATCATACTGTTCTGTGACAATCCAAACTGTTGCTGTACATGGGTTCAAAGCAAGTCAAAAAAGGTTGCTAAAGGTGTTCCACAGGGATCAATTTTAGGTCCTCTACACTTAACTTTGTACCCCACGCTGTAATGTCTACTGAAATGTCTATATATTTTTATTGCTTACATTGCAAAGACATGGTTTACTCCATCATCTGCAGGAGGTCTTTAGCGTGCCAAGCGGTACAGGTGTGCAGGGGATTCATGTTATGAGTTTTGGCTCCACAGGTTTCTTAAAAAAAAAAAATGCATTGTCCTACGCCTCTTCTGCAGATGCAGTCGGCATGAAATAAATAAAACATGGATTCCTGCTCCAGAGAACAGCTGCACGCTCACCCTAACCCTAAAACCACTGGATATCGTTTACTGCAGCTGTATTTAATGAGACTGTATGAATAAATAAAGCTCCCTAACAAGGACTCATATTCATGCTAAATACAAAACCTGGTTTCCAACCAAGTTAAGATAAAATGTCTAACAAGAAATTTAAATGAACCCATAATCAGTGTCCCTTTGGTGAGGAAGACAATAGATTTTTAGTGTTTTAAAACTGATGAGGTCATGTGGTTGTTGATTAATAACAAATCAGATTTTGTGACACTTTATTTTTTAATCAACAGCGGACTCGGCTTATCAGTCAGACGGCCTCTGAATGACCTGATAGAGACCGGACGTTCACCAGCTAACACCCACCCAGTCTTGGCTCAGTGCAAATGATCCAGTAAACACACCTCTTCCTTCAGATGCGTGCGTTCATGTTCACAGCTTTGGTTTCAATTTTGCAGCCTCCTTTTACGAGAAAAAGTGTGGGTTGCGTTTTTGGTATTTTCCTCAGAACATTTACAACCAGGCTTTTATTTTTTTATGAGAACAGGTTGAGGCAGGCTGACACATGCAGAACAATTTTCAGTAAGAATTAGTGAAGACCACACAGATGTCTCCACACATGGATCCAGTTGTGGATCCAAAACTAATTAAATTGATCTGTCAGAAGCTGCCTGAGCATGTGGATGCAATTGCTCAAGGAAATACTGCAGTAGTGGACAGACTTTTTAATTCTGATTTAGGCTGCAGCGGGAGGAGATAAGGGAAAAAGACGTACGTCAAAAACCACTTAAATGAATTTCTGATGTTTCATATAATTCACACTAAAATTATCTAAAGGTGATTTGTTTTTTTCACTGCTGCAAGAAAATCTGCAGCAGAATTAAAGCCTGACTACATCAAGCAGCAACCTTGAGCCGAAAAGTTTGAACTGCAGTTCCTGTAATGACCACTTGAGGCTAGCTTCGGTCACTTCGCACTTCTTGGTGCGAGACGTTAAAACCTCTCTTCGGTAAATAATAGGAAGGGGTCGACCATCTTTACATGCAACAGTCTCCGCTCACGACTTTTATTTGAATATTAGCAACTGTGTAAAATAACTGCAGCGGAAGAGGACGTAAAATAGAGTCAAAGTCGAAGCTCGAACGGAGGAAAATAAAGTAAATAAACAGAACGACTAAAGTTTCCTCATCGTTTCATGTAGCAGATTTCATTTCACTTTGTTGCTGCAATATTTATTCAATTTTTCTGCGGTTCTACTCGAGCCTAAGAGACTAAACAGAGAACATGAACGGCAAATTTGACCAGGGAATCATCAGTCAGGAAATGTTTCACTTCAACCAGCTATAGGAGCCCATCTTTGGGCATTCAATGAAATATCACCTGGGAAAAGCTGAAAGTGAAAGTCACTTTGTGCCGTGGAGGACTTTCCTATCTCATACCTGACTCTAAAGCAACAACACAGCTTAACCCCCAGCAGCAGGGCCGGTTTCTCCTCCCTCCTCAGCTGTGCGACGGCAGCTCGGGTCTCTCCGCCCAGACAAAAGGCCAGATCTCCCGCCACCGCGGCGATTCACAGGGACCCATTCCAGCTCGTCTCTCCATAGAAACACGACCCGACACGGAGCCAACGGGTCGCCAGAGACGTCAGGCTCAAACACTAATTTGTCTCCCAGAGGCCTCCTTTTATACTGTGTGTGTTTGTTTCTCACACACTGGTATGCATGTCAATAAAGACAAATAATCTGAGTGATGGACGGCCGACTTGCTCAAACACCAGCGCACCCTTAAAGCCTCTGATTTGTGTGTCGAGCGTCAACTCATGTTCACTTTCTCTCCAATCAAACCGACAGCAGGGTGTGAGGACACACCTGAGGAGAGGAGGGCAGGTCATCGACGACGGCGGACCTCACCGGGAGCGACAGGATCGGTGCCGAAAACTTGGCATAATCGAAAACCGCGTGAGCCAAGAGGAAAGTATGTCAGCTTTTGTTCAGGCAGAGTTCTGGCGAGGAGACACGAATTCCTTTCTGTTTCATTAAACATAACCTCCGGCTCCGTTCTGCTCCTCCTGCAGATCTATTCCGAATGTAACCGTTTCATTTGTTCAAAGTTTCTGTTGGCAAAAGTCGCAGGGAGTCCTCCGGAGGGTTCGACGATCGCGTGAATGAAACAGGCGAAAAATAGCCAGCAGAAAGTTTGCAGAACAAAGTTGCTGTGCGTTTAAAGACGTGTCACGTGTTTCGAATCTTTGTTAAGATGCTCTTAGCCTGTGCGTTAGCAGTCAGAGGAAAAAAGATAATGCAGAAGTTGCTTGAAAATCTGCAGAATTTTAAGTAATAAGTGTCGTTAGTTCATGTCAGAAGGTCATTTGGCATACTTCTTTATCAAAATGTGAACAAATACATGCTAAATTACCAGGGTTTCTGTATCCATAGCCACAATATACTTCCTAATAAAAGTTTATAGCAACCATTATTGTTTAATATGATGTTTTTTCTGACTCAAACAAACATAAAAAAGGAAAACAATTAAATCTGAGTCATTCTTTGAGGCCTCCAACATGTCTCCTCTTGTGATCTGAGCACTGAGCATCTAAGAGAAGACGCAAACAAACGCAAATGAACGAGCGGTTTATTTTGCAGTCAAATCCATACATTTCTTTCAGCGGGTCGTAATCTGACGTCCCAACAGAAATAAAAGCTTAGCTGCATTTTCAGCTGCGTCACAGAAACCTCCACGGCGCCTGGGAACCGGCAGAGTTCAGGCGTGAGAACAGAGTTCCTGTTATAGCTGCTCTGACTGCGTGTCAACATCAACAAGCCGCTGGTGTGACGGGCTGACACCCGAGGATTGTGGGAAGTCGTGTGTTGTGTTTAGATGCAGCGGCGCGATTGCAGCGGAGGCGGGGGCGGAGCTTCGTCATCATCCCTGATGAATAATAAGGGACCTTTTCCTGACTGCGTCCCCGCGGAGGCCATTATCCAGCAGCGTACACACACAGACATACACACCGTTGCAGCTGTTGCACGCTACTGCACGCTACTGCAACAGTGTCGCCATGATCAACACTAATCTGTGTCTTGAACTGATGTCTGCAGCATGTGCATGAAAATAAACTGAAATGAACTTGTCTCTGTGTGACTGATGAGAATCTCAGCATCATTAACTTAATTTATAGATCTGCTCGTCCTCCATGAATCTGTTACTTTAACCTCCCTGCTCTGGGCTGTCAGCGCAGCATTAAGTCATCCAGGCTCTGTGTAAACACTCCTCTCAGACCGGTCAGAGTCCGCCTCTCCGCTGCCTGACCTCTGACCCCCGCCCCGGCTCCTCCTCCGCCCATCCAGGGGGGCCGACAAAGGAGCGGGGCACTTGACAGGGCCTCGGGGACTGTTGTGGTGGTCTGCAGACCCTCCACTCGTCTCCTTTGTTGTGACCACAGTGGTGGCTTGAAGCTGAAAAGGGTCCCACTGCTGTTTTATGAACTGGGGAGACACTCTCTGAGACGTCTGTTTAAATAACGACCAGAGCTGATCACATGGGTCAGATTTAAGCTCCTGAGCTTCCTGCTTCCAGCTTTAAATGATCCCATTAGACGTGTGTGTTTACTGTCCTCCCAAAACATTCATCACAACAGAATCAAATCTACGGGAAATATAACAGAAGACGAAGGAGGAGGGGAAGAGGAGAGGAAGAAAAAAGAAGAGTAGGAAGAGGGAGGAAAAGAAGGAGGAGGTGACACTGAAGAGAAAAGAGAACGATGAGGGGGAAGAGGGAGACCCAGGAGACGGAGGAGGAAGAGGAAGAGAAGAGAAAGAAAAAGAAGGTTGAGAATAAGGAAGGGGAGAATGAGTGAAGGAGAAAGGGAAGAGGAGGAAATGAGAGGAGAAGAAGGAAGAGGAGAAAGGGGAGAAGAACAAGAAGATGGAGGAGAAGTAGGAGAAAGACACAGAAGGGGAGGAGAGGAGGAGAAGACACCGAGGGAGAAGGGGGGAGTGAAGGATAACAAAGAGGAGGATAAGGTGAATAAGGAGGAGGTTGAGAATAAGAGTGGGAGAAAGAGAAGAAGGAAGAGGAGAAATGGGAGAAGAACAAGATGATGGAGGAGAAGGAGGAGAATATACTGAGAGAAGGATGAGGGCGAAGAGGAAGAACAAGAAGATGGAGGAGAAGAAGAAGAAAGAGGGCGAGGACATGGGGGAGGAAGAGAATGAGGAGTAGAAGAAGCAGGGGGGAGGTTATGGAAGGAGGAGGAGAAAAAGAAGGAGACAGAGGAAGAAGTAGGAGAAGAATTAGGAGGAGAAGGAGAGATTACCAGAGGTTTACATCACCCTCTGAGTCTGACTGAAGCTTTTTGAAGCTGATGGAGAACTTCTGATTCTACTAACACTGCTGGAGCTCCTCAGCTGAGATTTCTCTCCTCCTGACATCAACACTTCTCCTCCTCTGCTGAAGGAGCGCAGTGAATGCAGGGCTTTTATCAGCTCTGGGACTTCCTGTCGTCTTTCTGTCTCAGAGTCTCGTCTCTGATTGAACTCCTCGTCTGTGGACCCTGAAACGACCCGCCACTTCATCTGTTCAGCTTCCAGGAATTAAACAGTGACACGTGGAAACGAGCCATCTCTATTTTTGTTTTCTTTTTGATAACAGACTCAGCTGCGCGCGGGAAATGAAGACACCTCCGAGTCTCCTTTTGGAGACGGCCGAGAAGCTAAAAAAAACTCAACAGAGAGAAATATTGATGAGGCCCAGACTTCCATCGCCTCGTCTCTCTCGCTCTTTGAGGAGCAGCTTTAAGCGGCAAGCGTTTAAGTGCGCGATAAGATATGGGAGCGTGAACAGGCTGCGGCGGCGTCCGAACCTAAACGCCGGGCTTTAAATGATGTTTTGACAGCGGCCTCTGAATGTGCTGAGTCGACGCGGGAGCAGCGGGAGTTACTGCGGAGTGGAAACATTTTTATAGAAGCACGGGGAGCGGGCTAATGACTGGGAAGCAGAGTACAATCCTGTCTTTTATAGCTGTGACTTCACCACTTACCCATCTGAGTCCTGGTAGTTCACGTTCAGCCTCTTGGTGGATCCCAGCAGCTCTGAAACACAGAGAAACGCACACACCGTCAACATCTGGACTCAGATCAGAAAACACCTGCGCCTCCCGCCGTACGCGTCGACGCCCTCGTCTCTCGTAAACCTCCGAATGGCGACGATAAATCGCTGGAATTAAAAGTGTCGAAAACAGGAAGTGACAACATGCAAGGTGGGATTTGCAACCTGAACATTTAAAGGCACTGCAGGACTCGCAGTCAGTTAATAAGCTGCACCCGTCAGTCTCAGGGAGGTTTACTCTGTTTACTCAGAGGTCACCTGATCATAAATCCTCCTGAGGAGCTTCATTAGGCCGTGACCTGTGTCAGAGGACGCTCTTCTGCCCTTTGATCCGAGACTCTTCTCTGCTTCCTCGAGGCCTCCGTCCTCCTTTTTTCTCTGGAATGCCGTGGCATTCATAGTTTCAGCGTGAGCCGTCCCCCTTCCCCTCCCCAGCCCTCCCCCCGACAGTCCGCCCTCTGTTCGGTACAGTGGACGTGCGGCCTGCGTCCAATCAGCGTGTCATTGTAATGCCGCGGCCGCTGAAGTCAGAAGGCTGCCCCCGGTGTCTCGCGGCGAAGGTCGAGGGGCTGCCTCTGACTCATCAGGCCGTCGGGAGTCACAGGACGAGAACCAGTTTCACGATTACGCAGCCAGCGTCGCTTGGTTCGGCGCTGACGCAGGAAGCTCTCGGGTCAGAACAAACTCTCGATTCAGAGCGAATCAGTAAGAAAGCAGGGCCTGTGTTTGCTTCCATTCTGGGGAAATGCCCTCTGTTTTATTTTATTCATTCAGTTCAAATTAACTTGTAGCTCGTAGCGGTACCATCATCGAACAGATCTTCAGAGATCATTAACAGATGTCTGTTTCTGTTGTTAACGTTACAAGAGGAATCAGATGTTTAATTTTAAATTCAGCGACTGTGTTTAATGAGATGAGTTACAGATGTTTGTGATGGGTGCCAGTGCCAGTGCTCCTGCTCGCTGAGTGTTCACCAGAGTCGTGATGATGCTAAGCTGCCCGCGAGGCGACTGCTACGACCCACTTCAATGATCTTTTAGTCAACGTAGCGACTGGAGCCGAGCCCGAAGCCGCTCCGGCGTTCGCCATCAGGCCTCACGGGAGGTCAAGGGTCAACCAGCTTCGCGAAAGAGTCCCCGGACGGAAGATCCAGGCGACGCGCCTCCGATCGTCCTTTAAACGCGGCCCGCTCCGGGGAGCGCCGTTAACGTCTCCTTCCCCTCCACACGCACGCCCGCCCACCGCGAGAGCGTTTGAAGTGTTGACGATCTCGGGGAAGTGCAGCGGGCTACCCCCTCTGGGATCGCAGGCGCGGCTTTGATAATGACCTGGATTTTATAATTGATGAGAATAAATCAGCGCGCGGGAAAGAGAGGGTGGAATGAAAACACAGGCGGCGAGCACGTCTCACGTCCTCCAGGTACAGCTTTATTATTGTCCCATCAATGAATGTAAGACGATCAGATAAGTGGTTTTTGATGCGGTTTTTGCTGATCCAGAGTCTGATCAGATAAACTGATCTGAGCGTTGATCTGATCTACGTCTGACACTTCATCAAAACACTGAAGGTTTTTGTTCTTTAATCCTGATCTGATTAAATGACTCACCCCGAGAAAAGACGTCTCACGCTGTTGGAGAGAAGCACTCAGAGTGATGCTTCTTTGCCTCATTAACAATCTTTGGCGGGGACTCCACACTGTTTGTTTTGATTATTTCTATGAGGCATTCAAAGCATCTTTGGGGCTTATTTCTCTTCCAGGATGAGTTCAGATGTCTTATCTCCATTTCAGGCTGCGAACAGACTAATTTACAACATGACAGTTTATTTCCAGGCGTCCATGTGAACAGTGTTTGTGTTGGTTATCAATAACTTTGTTGCGTTAATTCTGCTGACGTCTTACTTAAAGCCTCTGAACTTCTCCCCTGAAAACAGATGCACTTTTCCTCTCTAGATGAACGAGGCCGATCCCATTTCCACGTCGACCCCCAGCTAAACACAGCAGCCGCTGGTCAAACTAAAGCTCTCCTCATCTGCTGCACATTTGTTCAAAGTTATTTTTAAGGCTGTTTATGGAGCGAGGTTGAGAGGCCCGGAGCCGAGCTGCAGCCTCCTCCAGCTCCGCCGTCCGCGAGGGACTTTTTTATAATTTCAACCGAAAGTTTGACGAGCCGTGGATCCACTGCCACAAGAATGCGCCGAGGAGGAGGAGGCTGAGGAGGAGGAGGAGTGGCAGGCTTTATGCAGGAGTCTGCAAATTTGAGAGGTCTCGTTTAGGATCCGGCTCATGCACCAGATTCTCAGGCTGAAAGTGAATCTGTTGTTAGAAAAAAAAAAAAAATCTAAAATTAGACAACCGCTGCGCGTATCAAAACTATGATTATACGTCTGCAGGCAACGCCTCGCACTTCTTCTTTGTTTCTCCACATTTTAGACAAAGCAATAAAGACGTTTTCTCCGCTCTAACTGTACAGCAGCCACTCCGCACTAAATCTTTCCTTCACGAACGCTGGCCGTCCTCCAAGCACACCACAACAGACTCCGGTCAGAGAGTGAAACGCTGCAGCTCCTTCCACTTTAGATTTATGGTGCAGATTACATCTTTTAGTCTAAATATAAAAAGGGCTTCCAGTATTACAGACAACCATGAAAGGGTCTCCATCTGGTTAATAAAGTCAAGTCCGCAAAGCCTCAGAATATGAAGGTTTGACTAGTAAGTGGACGCACTTGCTTTTTGTTTAAAAGTCAGAAGAAAATGACCTCTGATAATCAACACGGTCGGTGCAAGAGATAAGATGGAAATTTTCCTTAAATGGAAATGACTCGTGAAACTGTTTTTATTGGATTTAAACGAAAAAACGTACAATTAAATTATAGAAATGGTTTAATAACAATACTCAAGAATGTTCAATCACTTGTCAATGCTACTACGCCACCACTTTCTGCAGATGTTTCATTTGCTCAACAAGATATATGATAATTCAAGTCAAACTGATATCTAAACTTTGAAGAAGCGATGACAGTTGATTGATATATGGTGCAAACACAGAGTTCGCCCAACACTAACCTCAAGGAAAACTCTGGGCCCGACTTTGGTGGCCAGAAGGTCATTGACGGTATTTTCTTTTCAAACTGATATCTAGCTCCATCCATAGACTAGCTATAGACGAATCTGACGAGCGTTCTGTGTAGGCTGCCATCTTGTGGCATGTGGAACATGTTTTCCCACTCGACATCATAAAACCAATAGGAGGCACTGGCGCAACGCTACCCAGCAACAGCTCAGTTATGGCGCCCGCTTACTTCCGGTAGTTTGGCCGGATTCGTCTATATTCTTATGTCCTGCTTGCTTCAATCGACAGTTGGGTGGGAAACATACAAGAGGGTTACCGAGGCAACCAGAGCTTACAACGTCCACTGAAGCTGTTATACCTAGGACTAGGAACTAGGACAAACAAGAAGTGCCTATGCAGGTATTGAAGAGGATCTAATGAAAAAATAACACATGTGATGAAGAGAGTGTGATGAAAGTGCAAGAAAGGTATTTTCCAACTGAAGCCTGTTTGAATGGAGCATATTTGCACCCTTAACCTTCTCCATTCAGATAAATCTGAATAAGTCTGGCCGGTTCAGATCTCAGATGTGCTACCCAGACAATGTTCTGATCTTAAACTCGACATTGTTCAAAAAACAAAAGCTTCCAGTTCATGAACTCCCGTTTTTTACGATCTGGCCTTCGCGTCAGACTGCACTGTTCGATAGTGTCACTCAGAGATAGTGGTTGCTGTTTGATGCAGCAGGTCTGTTTGAAGATACAAATGTCTCTGAGGGAAACATGGGCACCAATCAGAGTCCCCCCCCCCTTCCTTCCCCAGGCTTTTAGAGAGCCTGGCAGAGGAACACAGGAAGCTCTGCGAGCGTTTGTCCAAACCAGGAGTGGGACATGTATGTCTCTTATCTGTTGACTGAATGAGGACGGTGACGGAGCTGCAGAGATGAAGATTAGCGTCTCTTGCGTCTTATCTAAAGGGACGATGTACATTCAGCCTGTCAACGAGCTCAGACTCAGAGCCAAAATGGACCAGAGTCACACCAGCTGCTTTATCAATTCACTTCCTGCAGCTCTGCACAGGACAAATACAAAGAGTAGGTGCTGGATATCAAACAGGAACAGTCTGCTGGATTCAATGGAAGTAGAACATTTCATGTGTGTGGTCTAAGTTTATCATGCGTTATGTCTCTGACCGTAATAGACAGTGATCGTCCATTTATTGAATGATTTTGTCCATTGGTTCACACAGCAGAACTTACTATTTTTTAACTGGAAAAGACAAAAGACAGCCGAAAGAGAAGCATTTTATATGTCAATTTAGAAATGTCTGAATACTAAAGACTTGGGATTGGACTGTCTTGAGTCTTTAAGACAAAAACACCTGAAGAAAAGGAACTTCTGCTTTTTAGAAGTTCCTCTAAAGAAATTAGACGCAACTTGGGCTTTCCCTCCAAAGACTTTAGACTTGATATGTGACTTCAACAAGCCTTGAGATGATTTAATACTGGACTTTCTGCTTCGGAGATGAAATGTGAGTTGGCCGCTAAAGACTTGAGATTTAACTTGGACTTGGTGTTTAAAGACTTGGGATGTGACTTGGGTCTCCGAAGAGATTTGATTTGTTCTGATAACACTGGGAGCTGAAATGAATTTGAATAAAACACCTGTCCGGCCTGTATCGTAGACTTTTGTAGAGTGTGCGGAAGGACCTTTTAAAGTGCACAAAAAAAGTGTGTGTTGGTTGGTAACCTGACCGTGACTCGGTGTCAGAGGAAGAGGAGGGGGTTGTGTGTTGTGTTGACGGAGACTCTTGAGGCATGGAGCAGCTCTCAGAAACAAAGCCAGGACTCTGAGCTGGGCCCCTTCTACACTTCCTTTCCCAACGCTATTGTTCCACAGAGTGGGAGGCGGCAGCATTGTGTCAACTCAGAGTCCTCGCTAAGGAAACAACAAATCCACCGAGCGATAGACCGAGAGTATCCTCCCTCTTTTCTCTCTGAGGATCTCTCAAAGCTACAGCCACATATTTATGTCATCATTGCAAGTGTCTCATTTCCAGGAAAAAGATCACACAGTTTATGTTACACAGATCTCTGTCGGTCAGATTAGAAATCTAAATCTGTTCATCTGTTGGCCCTTCTTCAGTCAGGGACAAGGTGTTTGGTAACTGAAAAAAACACCAGAAGAAGAAGTACTTACGTTACTAACTATTTAGTGTGATCGTGCCCTCCAAAGGCTTAAGACTTGATCCAACTTGGACTAGACGTCACTTGTTAAAACAGTGGTCTTGAGATTTGAACCCACTAAAGATGTGGATGGACTGGCCCTCCAAAGACTTAACAACTGAACTGTGACTTTGACTAGCCTTCTCAAGAGCTGAGACTGGGCCTTCATTCAAGGGACTTAAAAACATGACTCGGATTTGCCCTCTGAAGACTTTGCCGCAGACATTTCCTCAGAGAGTGCAAGTCACATCTCAAGGTAAATCTTGAAATCTCAACTGACTAGCCCTCCAAAGACCTGAAACGTAACATGGACTAGACCTAATCAGATATGCAACTTGGACTAGATTTCTAAAGACTTAAGAATGGACGTCTCTCCTCAAGACTTTGGCGCAAAGACCTGGCAACTGAATTGTGACTTTGAGAGTTAAGAGTCAGAGTTAAGAATCATCTTTCATTCAGAGAATTTAAAATAGAACTTGGCTTTGCCCTCTTAAGACTTAACCAGAGTTGTGACTTGGACTCGCTACTCTCAACTTCATTGGGACAAAGCTTCTGAAGACTTTGGTTTGGATTTGAGAACCTCTATAACGACGCAACTTAGACTTTCCCTCCAACGATTTGAGACTTAAACTGAGATGTGACTTGGATCAGCCTTTGAAAACTTGAGACTTACCTTGAGAAGGTACTAGGACTCTCTAAAGAGACATGACTTGGACTAGCTCTTCAAAGATCCGAGACATAACTTTCCTTGTAA
The DNA here is from genome assembly GCA_005024645.1 of Planiliza haematocheilus. Classification (NCBI taxonomy): domain Eukaryota; kingdom Metazoa; phylum Chordata; class Actinopteri; order Mugiliformes; family Mugilidae; genus Planiliza; species Planiliza haematocheilus. The sequence goes on from SRSE01001373.1 coordinate 4,396,465, forward strand.
GGACTTGAAATGTGTCTCAGATTTGTCCTCTAAAACCCTTGACGTGACCTAAGACTGTCCCTCTAAGTATTTGAGACTGGATATGATTCTTTCCAAACAAATAAGTAGTTTGCTACTGGTTATAAACTGTTCCAAAGTTTACCGTCAATATACTTCGACTCAAATCACAACAAATCCTCCCTTAAAGAAACAAAACCATCATCATCACTCTTAAGTTTAACAGCGTACACTCAATCCGTCCAGAGAAGCTAATTTCATGGTTACATGGTTTCCTTTATTTGTGCTCCTCACCGGCTGCTGAACCTGCCTGCTGCTGTTAGAGCCATCATTATCAGCAGACGAGAACAGGCTGATAACACGGACGTCACGCTCACAACAGAGCCAATAAGCCCGTCCTCATTCCTGCATCGCCATCCGAACACACCTCCGACATGACCCTCCGCAGGCTCGCCGGAATGTAAACAACATTTCACACTGCGTATCGCCGGGGCAAATCTGACATCCATTAAAAGGCACGCTGAGCTTAACACCGCGATGAAGAGCGTGAAGTGGAGGATGAAGCCGAGGCCTGCAACGTCCTGTCAGTGTGGAGGTTTTGGGAATGTCGTGAGGGAACGCTGGGATGGAAATACTGAAAACACTCGCAGCTCAAAGAGCCAACCAAGCATCACACTCATTTCCAACAAGCCTGGGCAGCCACAAGAAGGTGTGCAAAAGACCCATGGTGAAATAGTCTACTCTGGCATTGCAATTTGGTTTAATTATTTACCCCAAAGAAGTATTTCCTGCCTTTTACGTCTCTAAATTTTGCCAACAATGACCTGCATTATAAGCTGCACCAGGAAACACCTGAGCGAGAAGCAGAAAACATTACAATTTGTCAGAAGAACTCGTCCAGCAGCTCGAACATGACACTCGGCAGCAGAATAAGGATTTATGTTCCTTGTAATGGTGCTCGATAAAGCTCAGCGAGTCAGCGCCAAACACATTTGCCGGGCTTTACATCCACTGGAGACACAGCTCTGGTTTTCCTCTTAAGACGGGAAAACGAGCTTCAGCCGAGAGCTGATCAATCAAATTTTGACGGGTTTCGCAGCTCAGAGTGTCGTGGAGAAGCCAGGCCATCCATCATGCGTGCTGTGTTTTTCGGCACACACTGCATGCGTTAAAGGTTCAAGCTGCTTTGAATGTTCATTTGGAAGCACTTAAAATCTGATATAGCCTAGGCCTAGGTGTCAGGGTGAAGAAAACAAACCTAAATAATGGATTTAAGAAGTGGAAATTTAAAGATTTAAATATCTTTAGAACAAAACCGAACACTCTTTCCACCACAAGTAAGATTTTCAAAAGATTCATCTTGAAAAAAAGTCAAATCAATTCCACAGATACGTTTGAAATATTAAAAACGTGTCACTTACAGAATATTTCCAGTTTAGTCCAACTTACTTTAGTACCTTTGAACGTTTCATCTCTCAGTGATGACAAAACTCTACTCAGCTCTTTAAAACAGCTGACTGGAAACACGGCAACGTCACTGAAAAGGAGTCTGACGTCAGATAACGCCATCGCATAGGTTCACTACGTTTAACTGTTGAGCGACCTCAACCAGTCGTTTCTGAGAAGAACCTCAAAATCATCACTGTTTATGTCTTCTACCAATGTTGTCTGGGGTAAAAGAGGAAGTCTGGTGGCGTCGTTGGGAGAGACACAAAATAAGGGTATGAATGACTCTTTGCTGAAACAGGTGTACACTCTATTCTGTTACCTGCAGCCCAGTAAAAAACACTATGTCACTTGTAAAATGCCGTTTAATAATTTAGATTTTCTAAATGCAGCAGGAAGAACCGAAGACTGGGAGCAGCTCTAGTTTACACGTCAACATAGAAAATGACTGTAACTCTGCTGTGAACTGTGTTTTATCCTCTGCCTGCTCCCTGCAGTAAACAGGCCCGTCACTCATGCTAACTAACGGACACATATGAGGCAACGTGAATGATACGTGGCCTGGGCTGACGGAGCCGAGCAGGTGCAGGGCAGAGCTGCAGAGCGAGGTCTCCTGAGGATAATCAGCTCCACGCCAACAACTGGAGCTGCAGACCGGGAACAACGGCGCTCGGCAAACACGTGACTGAACTTTCGGGGTAAAGACAGAGCCGAGACCTCTTGGGTACACGGTAATCTCATAAAGTCCATCAACTTTCGTTCTTTTAAACAAGCCAAACATCTGGAGGTCACAAACAAAGCGTCGCCGTCAGAGAGAGAAAGTCAACAATGATCAGGAGAACGTCCCTGAGCGCATCCTGTTCCAAGTGCGAACGAGGAGAATGAACGGGAAACATCTGCGCGAAGGTCAAACTGGTTAACAGGAGGAGAATGGAAATAACAGAATTCAGTAAAGAGCCTCAAATGTCAGATTCAGAAACTGATTGAATAATTCTGGTAGACTAGTACAGTGTACACCAGCGACTGATTCAAAGAGTAGGTGCAACTATGGGGCGTCAGAAAATGTTAGAAACTACGCACTCTGTCGCTGCTGCGGTTTTTGAATGATGAGGCTTTCACACAGCATGTAATAAGATTAGTAATACGACAATGACGTTCAAAACCAATAGGGAGTCCATCTCCACAGAACTCCATGTTAAAAATGTCCAATTTTACAGCACAAATAAGCATGTTTCCCCATTTGTCCAGAGACACCAGGCTGAGCTTCAAAACTGCCCTTCAGGAAACATAAGGTGGCTTTGTCGTCTTTAAGTGAAGCCATTGCTCAAACAATATTTAATGTGAAGGTGTCCTCCTCCATTTTTTTCTTTGTATATAGAGCTGAGACAATCAGAAAAATAACTGTTTCATTTCATTAGATTTATGAATATTCTTGTGTCTCTACTCAGCGGTAAAAGTGTGTTTTGGTTACTATTTGCCAAGAGGCCAGAGTCAACAGGTCCTAATGAGGAGGCCGAGGTGGTTTTCAAGTGTTGATCCAGCTGGAGGCAGCTGGCGGTCGCCTCGTTCACACTCTGCTGTGGAAATGCATTCAGGGAGGCTTCAGGCCCGAATCACCGGGGGGGGGACAACGGTGCCTGAAAGTAATGGCAGCTAATGGTGACTAATGGAGGGCTGACGGTGTAGCTGCAGGAGTTTCCACATTACAGCAGGAGCTTGTTAATGCACATTCAGACTCTGGCTGGAACTTAAATGATCAGAGTGGAGGAGATCTGGGCTGATGAACGGGTCAGACAGTGCTCAGTCACACTCTATCATCAACATTTTCAAGTTACTTTCATTTAGACTAGTCTGATATGTCCTGAATGTGGGTCATGGTCATCAAATGTCTACGACTCCACTACACACAACAACTCCACTGTGGTCCTTGATGCGACAGCGTCTTACTACAAAGGCTTGTCCCTTTAAAGCTGCTCTAAAAGTTCAGCTTTTCACCAAAGCAATCCATCTCCCACGAAGCCTTTCAAGTCTTGTTTTGAAGTGGTTCAGGGTGGAGTGTGATGTGTGTGTTTTGTGTTCCTCTTCCTTTCCGAACCTAAAACAAGAAATGGCTGAGGACTCCACACATATTGTTCGGCGGGATGTGAGCTCAGCTCCACGCCCGTTCCTCTGCTCGTTACAGGCTTTTCCCTCACAGAGTGACCTCCATCACTCTGGGCAGTCGTAGCACCGGGCCTCCTCCATCTCTTCCTCCTCCGCCTCTCGAGAGGCCGCTTTGGTGATCAGAGTCAGCCGAGCCTCCACTTACGGTAACAGAGATAAGACGATAATGACTGCATGGACCTTATGCAACCACCTCAATCAGAACACACCGTGTTGGTGATGATCTGTTCAATATGAAGAAATCAGATGGCATGAATCCATTCTTTCTACATATGAGTGTCCCACAAGGAGTAAACCTTCCAGGAGTTTCCAGGTGGGACAGAAACATGGAGGCGGCAAGACAACTACTTGATGAAACACGTGTTGGAAAAGATAAACAAAGCCAAAAGTGGACAGCAACACTGAAAATGTGGCTCCATCTCGGTCGTTCTTCTTCTATTGAATAGCCTCCATGTAAACGGTTAAAGGGGAATTACTGTTTTGTTTTTTTACAACCTGGACCTCATTTCTCCCATAAAATACAATCGTTTACTCACCCATATAACTCTGGTGTCATTTGGAGTCGTTCAGACAATATTTAGATCCAGTGGAGTGCCGTGTATATCCATATAGTGGGAGTGAATGGGGCACCGAAACACAGTCTCTAAATAACGCATTATCTGCTCCGAAACTTGTTCATTTCACCAATATTTTGTTGTGAGTTACCTGTTATCATCATCCGGGGTCTGTAGATTAATTACTTTTCATTTAAATTACAGGTAAACAAAGCGACCGTCGGGGGAGCGAGCGGCGCTCAGAGATGACATCATCCAGGTCAGAGGTTAACAGGTCAATCTACAGATCCTGGATGATGCTAACAGGTAACTTTGGATTTAACAGGGAATAGCACTAGATTATTATAACAAAATATTGGTGAAATGAACAAGTTTCGCGGCAGATAATGTTTTATTTAGAGGTTTCGGTGCCCCATTCACTCCCACTATATGAATATACACAGCGCTCTGTTGGATCTAAATATCTTACAAAAAACTCCAAATGACACCAAAGTTATATGCGTGAGTAAACGATCGTAGCTTATGCCAGAAATAAGGTCCAGGTTGTTTAAAAAAGTTAGAATCTCTGATCAGAATGACCGTATTTAAAAGGTCTGAAGACAAACTTTGCCACACAAAGAAACACATTTCTCCTCTAGAGGTCAGAGCGGACTGATTCATTCATATCAAATGGATAATTTAAGATGATCATCTGAACAGCTTTGAAATTCAGTATTTCTGATCAAGGAGCTGGAGGAAAATAAGCCGAGACAAAGCCATCGGACTACGACTTAATTTATGAAGCAGTTGGCCGTCTGATGCTCAGTAGAGTCGAATCACTTTGCAAATATATAGATTTATTAAAGATATATTTTCTACTTACATCAGACCTTAAACTTGGATTCAGACATCAGCTTGTAGTTTGAGTTTAATTTAGCAAAGAGAGAATCTGTAACAAGTCAGTAATGCTTTTATCAAGCAGCTGGGGATTTAAAAAGTGTAAAAGAAAAAGCTCTTCATGCACTTGTCTAGTTTTCCATCTCTGAGAAAAGAGCAGCGAGAGTCTCTACGCGTAGAACTGGAGAAAATAAATTTCCCTGGAGTCAGATTCCAGCCTTCAGAGAGGGGATCGAAGGTATCACCAAGGGGTTCGCATACCAACGCCATGACATCAGCGCCTCCATTCTTCTTCCCTCCTGCATTCAAACACACTCCGCAGACTCGGACAATAGCTGGCGCAGATTCAGCCGAGGAAAGCAGGAAAAAGGACTCAAACTCCGAGCTGCACAGCTGTGAGTGTCGTCATGCTGAGCCGAAAGGCCTCAAACTTCGCCGATCTCTCGAGCGCCGGAGCAGATCTCACACGCGCGCAAGTTTCTGGGAGAAAATAAAGCCCTTTTTCAAACTTCTCGCCACAGTGCTGACCTAAATGAGAGCGCTGTGAATTCCTGTCATGCTCAGCGGTGGGAAATATTCATCAGACAAAGTCAGACAAAAATCCGAACTCATAAGTCAGAAAGAGGACAAAGTCTCTAACAGGAGAGAATCAAAGGCTTTTACAAAGCAGCAGTAGTCTCTTTAGAGGAAAACAAACTCTGGGAATTTTAGTTTGAGTTCTTGGCTGTTAAATCTCCTCTCCTCTCCTACATCAATCAAAATTTGTTTCGCTCTATGCTAAATTCAGCTTTTCCTCTCGTTAAGCGTGTTTAATTAAAGTAGACAGCTAGCAACCTGTCACAAAACCTGCATGTCACTCAAACAGGGCGGCAACGACTCATAGACGTCATCGAGGGCTTAAATATGTCGACACGTCGCAGTGGAGCGCACGTCCTAAAAATTGAAGCGACTCCCAGCTGTAGCCGAGCCGCTGAATATTTGGACCATTACGTTGGACTTAGTGTGATGGCTGGTTGGTGGCCAGAGCCTGGGAGTTGTCGTTGTGTCCTTATCAGATGCTTTGAGAGAAAATTACTCAACAGCGACTGACGAGGAGGTGCTAACTGTGATGCTAATCACTAGCATGTCAGCTCTGCTTTCCAGCAAGTTGTAAACAGTTTCTGTACATGCAGACGTATAAAACGCTCTCAGTTGGCGGAAGCAACCATTAGCCGAGGTTATCGTCAAAGCCTGGAGGGTTTTATTTGTGGAGTTTCCATATTCTCCCTGTGCCTGCTGCGTTTCTTCTCACTATTAATGGTGGCCCTCTACTATTCAAATCATATGCTACGTATATTGATATATTCATTTAAGTGCTACAATCAACTACTGCACCAGTTTACGAAATAACTGAAACATTTGTCGTCACAGTTGTCATGAATGAATAAATAAACTATACAGACCTAAAACAGCTTCAAAGTTAGACATTTAAATAAATCTACCGTTTCTGACTCATTTTCGGAAGCCACCCTCAAGTGGTCATAAGAAGAACTGCAGTTTTTATCGTTTTTTTTTTATCGCCGCTTAGTTTCTATCCCGTCTTTTAAATCTCACAAAAATTCCAAACAGGAAAAAATAAACCAATGCAAGTCTCAATTGTCCACTGAACCTCCACCGGCGCTATTAGAGAACTGTGGTCTCAGTTGAGATAACAAAAGGTTGATAGAGCACACAAATTAACAACAAATCAACAAATCTATTTTAATCCGAACTGTGAGCTTTTTATAAACCCAACCAAACAGCGACTGAAAACAAAAAACAATAGCACCAATAACGAAAGAATGAAAACGCTCCAACAAAGGTCAGACATCCGTCTCCTTTGTCGTCTGCCGGCGCATTTCTGCAAACATGTTGTTTCTGAAAACAATCGCATGGTTTATATGTTGTTCAGGGAGTTGTTCGCACTCGACCTATTCTGCCATTTATGTTTGAGGACATGGAGTTTCTGAACCAGAACCAGGCTCTTCTCGGCGAAGACAAACATCGTTCAGTTCCGGCCTCGCTGTTGCCGGACCACGTGCAGAATAAACCTGCAGCGACATCAAAGACACACCACTACCTGTGTTCCCTTGGTTTGAGCTGGCGGCACGTGGAACGCATGAAAAGACGCATGCAGTGTTATTTTACGCAGCGCGTGCGTGACCTCAGACTTGCTCGGTCATGTGACTCCTGATGGAAAGCAAAGACTCCGGCTCGAAGCTCACAAAGGAGAGGAGGAAGAAGAGAGCCCGGTGCAGAACATGGTTACATAACTGCAAATCAAGCAAACCTCCAGCAGCCATTACTCTGCTGCACACAGCCCTACACACTACACACTACACACTACACACACACACGGGACATGGCCTCAAACTAGATTCATTATGGTCTAGTTTTCATTTGAAAGTGAAGACGGCTTCCTGCTCTGCTGCTGCGAGCGCGCTCACGGGCAGTTATTTCAGATTATGATGTGAGGAATAAGGAGGCAGAGAACTGGAGAGCCTCAGTTCACAGGACGGCCCACGGGCTGATTCACAAAATCTACCTGGATTAATTGGTTTAACTCAAAAATAAATCTACTCCGACTCTTCTCAGACATCAGAGTCTCTGCTCTGATGTCTGGATATAAGAGCACATGCTTTATTTCTCTCTGATCGATCGTTCTGATCAGACTGATTGTTTAAAATGATCCGATCAGATATTAGAGTTTACAAGAAGGGTGGTGAGAGGAGGAGGAAGGAGGAGAAGAAGAAAGGAAGGAGAGGAGAAGGGGAGAAAGAGATGGAGGAGGGAGAGAGAGGAGGAAGAGGAAGGATAAGAAGAAAAGGAAGGAAGAGGAGGAGAAGAAAGTGGAGGTGTAAGAGGAGGAGGAGGATAAGTTTTTCTCCAACTTTATTGACAACATTGAACTGTTGAGAGAAAGAGGAGAAGAAGGAAGAGGAAGGAGGGGAGAAAGAGATGGAGGAGGAGAAGGAGGAACGAGAAGAAGAAAAGGAAGGAGGAGGAAGAGAAGAAGGTGGAGGAGGAGGAGAACAAGAAGAAAATGACAAATGAGGAGGAGAAGAAAGAAGAAGAAGGAGGAGAAGAGGGAGGAAAGGGAGAAGACGTTTTTCCTCAAACTTTATTGACAACACTGAACTGATTGAGTAGAGACGACCGAGATGGAGCCATGTTTTCAACACCTACACTGGCGCTGGTGAGCTGAACGAAGCCGAGTCCACATTCCTGAGCATCAACAGCTCCGAGGAAGGACAGCTTTCAGTTTCAGAGCTGAGGTTAAAGCCTCCCTTCTCCTTTCCGTTACGTCAGTCAGGTCCTGAGGGGCCCCGCGGCCCCCAACACACACCGGAGCTTTGTTTCCCCCGGCGGAGGTATGACTACTTTAGAGGCAGCGGGAGATGTGTGCGTTCAGCAGACCAATTAAGCATTTAGCACACCAACAGCAGAGATGACAGACAAACACCAGCAGCTCAGACACACAGCCAGAGAGGTTTTAACACCCGGCTTCGAATGTGCTCAGGAGGAGAGAGGAAACTCCCCTCATTATCTCCTCAGTTTGTAGCTTTCTGATGGGAGGGCGGAAGCTGAACATCTTCAGGAAGAAGAGGGCGCCTGGCTGAACAAACAGCTCTCTGTATTTGCTTGACCTTTCCTCAGACTCCACAGAAAGTAAAGGAAAACAACGCGTTCCTGGCTTTTCTTGAATAGAGCGCTGAAGCTGTTCCACTTTCATGCGTGACTCACGTATTCCTTATCTGTCGGCAGGAAGAACAGCAAAGACGCTGCAGTGACGCAGTACGGGGGGGAGACATTTTAATCTGGGTTTAAATATAAATTGGGGCGTGGTGGTTAGCGCCGATGCCTCAGAGGCTGCAGCCCCCCATGACCCTACACAGGACAAGCAGTTACAAAAGATGAATGAATGAATATGAATATTAACTGGCTTAAAATCGACTACTCTGACTTTCTGCATGAAGACGACCCGTGGTCGTGGACGTGAGCAACATGTCACCACACTCTTGGACAGATATTAACCTACGCAACCTTCTACAGTCAATATCTGCACCCTGTTTTACCCATAAAGCAGCTGGCAACCTCAGACAGCTGCCTGGTAGATGCGTGATCCCAGCAGCAGCAACAAAACACCTTGATCTCACTCTACATAAAAATAAAGTCACTCTGCAACAGTAATTAACACAAAGCGAGCGAGAGGAAGGTGTCACCTTCCCCCGCTGCCTTGCGAGCAAGAAAGAGAAATACTTCCCAGGGTCACCGCAGTCACGTCAGCTGTCGCCGTTCCCTCGTAGGTCAAACTCGCCTCAATAGAAGTCGGTGACGATAATACGCGACCAGATTACAGCAGTGATGGGAAAAAACGAACGTTAAGATAAGTCATGTGATTGCACAGGGAAACAGAACAGAGACTGCGGAGAAACTGCTTGTTAAAACTACCGATCCACACTCCAGTCCTGTAGGTGGCAGTAGTACGCATGCAAGCTGGTCAGAGGTTTAGAAAAAATAAATAAATGAAACAAAGCACCAGTCTACGACCAGTGTGGACGAGAAAACGTTCTTTAGACTGAACTGGAGGCGCATTATTAACAGTACACTGTTTACAGTAGTATGCTAGCTAACGTTTTTAAAAATCAATAGAGAATTTTTTTAAATCCGATTTCCAAATTTCCTCTTCTTGTTGACACAGTCTTCTACAAATCCAGTCGGGACCTCGCTCACTAACAATTCTTGTAACATGATGTGTTCACAGATCGCTCAAGCTAATTGGCCCGGTGTAGCTTTTCGTACACAAAATAAAAACTAATTGAATGTTGCTTAGACACGTAGCACCCACCTAGACAAGACCAGGCTCCTCCACCCCATAGCAATGACACTCCTTGATGGCAGCCATCTTCAGCTGTATGTAGGTTTATGAACAACTAAAAAAAACATGAGGAACAGCACAAGGTGTTGACCTGGCCTTCACATTCACTAGATCCCAAACTGATTAACTGAGGACCCTAGGACCCAAATAACACCCTCAGAACAGTCCCGACTGTTTTGGAGGCACAAAGGAGACCTACACAATATCAGGAAGGTGGTCATAATGTTGTGCCTGATCCGCGTATATGTGTCATAACTAATCTGAGAGTCCTGATAAATACCAAATAAATGCAGTGCGAGGCGTTCCCAGTGAGCCAGTGCTTTAAAGGAGAACTTGAAAGCAGCAGCAGAGGCAGGATTTAGAGCCAGATGATTGGCTGGGCCCAGTTTGAACCCAAACTCATGAATAAAACATAAATCAGATTTAGTCCGTGGGCGTTAGACGCTCGCTGTTTTGTTTCGGCCTCTCGCAGACAGTTGACGGCTTTACGAGCCCCCCCCCCCACCGATAATGAGACAGCGATGAGACTCAACACCAGACACGACTCCGACACCGCCTCCCGCGGGCACGCTCTGCCGGAGCAGGCCGATGGAGACGTTACGGGCCGGGGAGGCTTTCATGTTTCCTTTGTCTGCGGTTTAAAGGGACTCCACCAGACTCCATGGACTTTTTAGGAGATTTTATATTCAGAAAGAAGTTCATGTAGATTTAATGAGGCAACCGAGGGAAAGTGATGATTTATTAAGTGTTCTAGTTTAAGATGTTTAAATGTTGATGACCTGCAGATTGTGTTATTGACACATCTGAACAGTTACGATGGATATAAACACAGCACAAAACAATAAACGCAGAATAAACTGAAGACTATAAATCATGATGAAGCTGTTAACACTGGATTAAATTCTGCTTTGAAGCCTCTTTCAGCTCCTTTTGCTGCAGATTTCATCATTTATCATATTAAAACCTTTCCTTAAAGAAACTCTGACATTGTTTAATGACTGAAACACTCACTACGGCACCATTTAATCTCTTTTTAATGCTCAACAGTCACCCATGTAAACATTAAAAATGAATCTATTATCTATCGGCTGGCAACACAGCATGCAAATTAAACACTGAAAACGCTTTGTGGTTAAATCCAGTGTTTAAAGACTTTTAAAGACGTACTTTTATTGACTACGAAACAACAGCAGCGTCTAATTGCACATGTGTAGCTCAGAAGTTGTTTATATTTCTGGTTCATCTTGTAAATAGATGGTAGACCACTCAGCAGGAAGAGGCTCGCTGGAGTTTAGCCGCTGTAAAGAAACCTTTTTGGGATTTCCGATAAGTCTGCAACCGTAGATCTTTAACTGGAATTTCTCAGAGTAAACTGAGGTTAATTCGGAGCAAACAGAGCGGCGCTGCGGCAGCGTGCTGACTGTAAACAGCAGAGAAATGACAATGAGATTCCACGGCATCCGATAAACAGAGCTGACCCTCCCCGGCGCTATAATTCCCTTTAATCCTGACCGGGGCACCATCTGGGAGCCCCTTGCGATCTGATGATTTTTGGGCGTGGGGCGACGCGCCGAAGCGCCAGATGTCAGCAGGACAGACCCGCAGAGAAGTGTCCCAAAATGATGAACGTCGTAATGTTTAATGTTGTTGAAAAGTTTCTATTGCTTTGAACAGTCTGTTGTGGTTTAGTTTAAAGTAAAGGTGACGGACTGGGCGTGTTGAGCTGCTGAACAATGCTGGATAAAGTGACAGGAAGTCCCTCGGGGAGGAGGACAGGCCGTCAGCTGGCCGAGGAGACACGTCGGCCGACATTCATATATTAATGTCCATTAATGCCTCGCTGACAGCGCAGACAATTCAGACCAGCAGGTGCCTGTGAAACACTCATTAAAGGGAAACTACTGTTTTTTTACAACCTGGACCTTATTTCTGGCATAAACTACAATCATGTACTCACCCATGTAACTTGTGTGTCGTTTGTAGTCAGTCAGGAGATATTCAGATCTGTGTATATATCCATATAATGGGAGTGAATGGGGCACCGAAACGCAGCCTCTAAATAACACATTATCTGCTGCGAAACTCGTTCATTTCACCAATATTTTGTTGTCGTTTGATACTGCTATGGTTCGTCCACAACCTCAGATTCGGAAAATATTTAGCCATGTTGCAAAAAACTAGCAAATTACTTGTAAACAAGCCAACCGACGCAGGTGTGCGCGGCGCTCGGAGATGACATCATACAGGTTAGAAGACATCATGTAGGGTCTGTAGGTCAGTCTACAGACCCTACATGATGATAAAAGGTAACTCCAGACTCAACGGGGAATAGCACTAGCATACGATAACAAAATATGGTGAAATGAACGAGATTTGCAGCAGATAATGTGTTATTTAGAGGCTACGTTTCGGTGCCCCATTCACTCCAACTATATGGGATATATTATTGATTTGAATACTTCTACTTCTTACTACTACTGCCGCTATTATCCCAGTAACCAGGATTCAACTCACATGTTTTAAACTAAAACAACACTGATAGACTCTGACTTCAGTTTATCTCTGACTCTGCTAAACCGATCACACAGACCCCACAAACCAAGCTGACCCCAGACTCCTTCATTCATCCTGGACGCCGGGAGCGTGGACGGCCCTGTGACAGGTGAGAGGTTATCTGCCTGATAAAGACTGACCTCTCTTCGGCCCCCGGAGGCCCTCTGAGCGAGGGCCCCTTCTTCTCGGTCACTCGAGCAGCAGACAAAGACGACTGTCAGGCAGAGAGGCGACGAAGAGGCCGCAGCATTAGTCACAGGGAGACGAGGAGCTGGAGGAGCGCGGTCGGAGGATGTTTCACTTCTATCAGGTGACCGGAGCCCTGACACATGAGCCTGGTCTTTATTTGTTAACCCGCTAGAAAATACATCTGTTAAAAGCTTCTTTTCTCTGTGTCCATTTAAATATATATTCCTGCAGTCCTTTTTACCCTTCATGTTGTTATGCTAGCTGTTTTTTTGTGCGTATCTCCAGACCTCTATACTACAGTCAGCGTTGTTTGATATCTGCAGCGGTCCCGAGTTCACACTTCCAGCAACAACTTCCAAGTCAGAAATCAAAAAGAGTTCGCACCAGAGGTTTTAAATATTCATTTAAAACCCCGGGAGCTGCCGCCATGAGCCGCCGTTGAGAGAGCCATTAACACAAGAGTTTCAGTAGGTGTGACAGCAGCAGGAGACAAAACTCAGCAGAAATCCTGCCTAAGAGTCAACGCCTCCTCCGAGGTGTCGGCCCCGCAGCGAAATGAAACGTCTGCAAGCTTGCTGAAACACAGGGGACGGGAATCCACTGATCTGAAGGGATGAAGCTGGAAGAGAAAAGTGGGACTTGACTAAAGCCTCCAGTAGAGAATAACTGAGGTGATTTCTGTTTGTTTTTTACTCTGAAACTGCAAAATAGAGCAAATAAAAACTTTTATTTTTTTGTGCAGCAACGACTGAAACTGTCAGTCAAGTGAAATAAATAACAGCGACTTTTTAGGAAAAGAGATGAACTGATTAAGCAAATTAAAGCCCCCATTAAACAACTATGCTATGCTATGCGTGGACTCAAGGAGGCCATTCCCTTCTTGAAAAAGCTCGTTCTGCTCTGATTGGTCAGCTCCAACGTCCGGAAGACTTAAGAAAAAAATGACACGCCTCTGAGTGCAGGATGAGTCATCAAAATTTTAAAGAGCCCCATTAAAGTTCGTGCGCAGAGAAAGAGAGCAGCAGGGTCGACCAAGGACCATCAATGTGAATGAAACTCAGGGGGTTAAGCAGCAGAAAATAAAAACTTTGGAGACGTGAAGGGGACAAACACAAAGCTCAGACCAGTGATAGAGTTGACTGACATATGATGCAAACACAGAAGATTTATTGTAAAGAAACACCATCCTCAACTTTGGTCCCTACAGCTAAAATCACCATGCCGTGGCTTGTCCTACTCAGAAACTTTCGGGAGGGATATATTTGAGAAGGTTGCCTAGGCAACCACAGCCTGCAACGTCCACTAGAGACCGAATGTCATCTACAAAGAGGTGGACGATGAAAGAATCGCTTCCTATGTGGACGGAGGTTCGGATCAAAGCTAGAGCAGCTGCAACAACGAAGAAGACAACAAAGCAAACGTTCAACGGACCAATCAGCTCAAAGTTCAGCCAGAAAAGCTAAAAAACCTAAACATGTCACATGTCAAAGCTGCAGGTGAAGAGGAAGAGCATCAGCTGTACTTACTGTTCCTGTTGGTCTTGAGTTTGGAGAGCAACTTCTGAGTGGAGAGCAGGTCTCCGCTCTTCACCGCCTGCAGCAGGTCCTGCTCCTTCCCCATCCTCCTCCTCCTCCTCCTCCTCCTCCTCCTCGACTTCCAACCAGATTCACCGAAATCTCTGCCGCCTCCTCAGGGTCTCATGCTGAGCGGCGGAGACGTGGGCCTGCCTCAGGTGAGACTCTCCACGTTCTCCCTCCGACAGCCGGGAAACGGACACGATTCCCTACGAGCCCCGAGGGATGGAAACGCAGCGAAGACTTTTCTCCACTACGCGGTGGATGGAGGGAGGGGGGGAGGCGAGGCGTTTACAGGGTCAGCTGGAGGTTTGCAGAGCTGCCGCTGACAAGGAGGAGGCGATGCGGTTGAGACCGAAAAGCCTGGGAGGAAAAAGAGACGAGAAAAACAGATCAGTTCGTCTGTCGGAGAGGTCCGGCTCTGATGCCTGCACGAGGAGGAAGCACTTTCAGGTTCCTCATCGAGTCGGACAGTCGGTCAAAACGCAGAGCTGTGGTGAACAACCTGCTTCAGGAGGAGACGACTTGAGGAAACCTGATCTTTAACATTAACAGAACTTCTGCCTGATCGTTTCTGGAGGACTTGTTTTGAAGCTGCTTGTCTCGTTCCTCTGAAGAAGAAAGAAGAAGCTCCGAACGTGTGCAGGTTGAACTTTGTTGACCTCACCAGATCTGATTGAAAGAAGAAGCTGTAAATCCTTCTTGCGCACACAAACGTCACTGCGGCTTTCCGGTCTTTCTCATGTCGCATTTCAAGCCTGAAGGCAAACACCACAGACACACAGACACCTGTCGCAGGTGAGATCAGAGCTGTGAAACCACAGAGTGAAGGAGCAGCCGTCGGATGGTTTAATTACAAACCTGCAAACAGGTTGCGGGCTCTGCTGTGTAAACACTGACATCCGAGCCCGCTCGGGCCTCCTCTTCCACCAGACTCCGCTCAGTTATTTCACATCTGAAGCGGGGCCGAGCTGTGGAGTCACCTGACGTCAGGCCCTTGCTCTGCTGCTTCCCTCGGGCCTCTTCGATGGGACTCTGTGCCACGAAAACTGGCTTCACTTCTTCTGCAGGACAGGGCTACTTAAACTCTTCCAGCCCAGTGGCCAATCACGGACTTTCAGATACACGGGTGAAGAGCTTCATCTCTGCTCCACTGACATTGCTGCTGACAGCCCCGATCTCTGCGTGAAAACACCATAGCTGCTCTAAAACTCGGGTGTGTGAGTGTGTGTGTGTTTGTGTGTGTGCAGATAGAAACGGCGGTGTGGCTCCACGGCATGCACCGAGTCCTGCTCTGTTTTCCTGGCTGCTTCATTACATAACTAACAGGGCTGTCATTCCCATTTACACCCATCATGTCCCCCTTTCTTCCCCCTCCCTCGGGCCTTTTCTACTCTCCCTGCTTTCATGACAAGACGAACAATGCTCATAAATTTCCCTGTGACACTGCAGGGACTCCCAGTCTCGGCGAAGAGCTTCACAGTGGACATGAATAAATCACTTTACTGCTCACAAACTGGAATCACTTGACATCAATACTCTGAAGTTAACTCGGCCTGCTGCAGCACGAAATGTCCCATCATGTTTGCACACAAATTTATACATTGTGGGGTTTTTTTTATTTCTATTATAACTGTGCAGATAGCAATAGATAAAATTCCTGATCAGATTCAGTAAATGCACTTTTTAAGGCAAACCCTGCTGATGCTAATTTTATATAACCAAGCTCAGCAACTTTTTTAAAACACATAATAAAGATGTTATTCGACTTTTTTATGAATCAATAACAGTTACACTCCAATACTCCAATAATTTGTATTAACCTAGCTACATTATTTTCAAGTTATCCACGTTAAATTTACAACTTGTGCCTATTAAATTGTCTCCTCGACGGTTTCAAAACACGCCGAATTAAAGATTTGCTTTTTAAGATTCATAAAAAATACATCTTGTTACGTTTTAAACCCAATTCACACACTAGCTGCTATAAATTAAACAAATGTGAAAGGAGCTCGGCGCGAAGCAGAGAAACGGGCATGTAAACACACCGCAGAGGTCCGCCGTCAACTCCACCACCGCCGACCTTTGTACCCAAGTTACTTCATGTGCTCGTAAGGTTCCTGAATTTACACCTGTTATTAAAAAAAGAAAATACCCATTTCATACGGGACTCACCTTTATTTTTAAAGTATGTCAGGAACTTTTCAACCACTGTTTTTTTAACGGAGCGGGGCGGCAGTTTGAAGGAAGAAAACCTGGTAAAGTAACGTTATTCCTTGTGAGGATATTCCAGAAAAGTCCCGTTTCCGTTCGTTTTTCCGAACTTCCAAAAGTGGTAAATCACAGTATCATCCCCACGAAGACTTAACGCGAGTATTTTATATATATTCAAGACTTTGGTACTTTATACGACCCTAAGTTTGCTGACGTTCCTTCTGCTTTTCCTTCCTCTCCCTGAATGCCACATTCTCTCCGCTGGATTCTCCCAAATTTCCGCACGGTGTCAAGTTACAGTGAACGCACCACAGAACTTCCGAAAGAGAGTTTCAAAATAAAGCGGAAAAAGGAAACGCGATAACGATGTCAATAAAATGTAAATTTCAGCCTCTTGTTAAATCGTGATATATTCAGTTTATGTCACATTAGTTAATGATGTATTCCTGTGCACTTCCTGTGCTTGTTTGAACCCAACTTAAATATCAAACTGTATATTTTAATTTTACAATATAATGTTGAAAACACTTAACTCCATAAATGAATGAATTACCTTTATTTATTTGCCCATAAATACAATATATGAATATAAATAATGTAAAAATATTTTACGCTTTAAAAAAAGAGAGAGACTTGCAACAGTGTGAGTCACGCTTTTATTTTTACACACATTTCCTGTTGTGTTCAGGCCCTGCTCTGTAACTTTGGTAAGATTTCTGGAGACCCTCCCACTGCATATAAACCTTCACTTGAATCACTAAAACCTAAAAACAAAATACAAAATACAATCATCTGTGTAAAAATATAACAAATAATTTACATTTATTATTTCAGTAACAAAACATTTCCAGTACAAAATGTGGATCAGCATTGAAAAACAAGAAAGAATAAACAGTATGTGTGTGTAAAAGTGGAATGGATTTTCTTTTTTTCTGAGCAGATTTCAAGCAAAAATAAGAAACTTTTAGGTTAACTCGAGTCCTCGATTTTTCTGCCTGAGCTCGTACTAAAAGGATCACAGGCAGGTGAGCTGAACGTTTCCTCCATCAGCTTCTTGTCCTCCTCTGGTACAGCTTGATGATCCTCTGGCGGTGTAGCTTCTCCCACAGCCGGGCCTCCAGTTGTAGGTCGTGGTTGGCGTAGAACATCAGAGGCCTCCTCACAGAGTCGTAGTAATGGTCAGAGAACGCAGCGTAGTTCCTGGTGATGAAGCCGTAAGCGGAAACCTGCAGGAACAGAACGTCTCTTCGTGATCAGCAGTAGCTTAGGTTGAAACCAAAGCATGACCCATTCTGTATTTGGGTAAATTCATCAAAGGGTCACCCTTAAAAGCAGCCGAATAAGCGGTTACATTCTCCTGTTTGCTGTGTTTCAATAAACTTTCACAGAACTATCCGTGAAATACTGTGAAACTGAAGAAAACCAAAAATATCAAGATTCTTAAGCTAGTTCTGCAGTGAGAAGAATTGTCTTTTCTTTCGTGATTTCTGAGCAGATTTATGGATGTGTCAAAATATACGCTAGATTTAATGAAAAATTCTTAATTGGTGTTTACAGACTTGAGTCATTACCCTCAGAACGAGAGTGGAAGACCAACAACCCGACCCCAGAACCCCTTAGTGCGTGTGTGTGTGTGAGAGAGACCTGGTCACAGGTGTGTATGGCAGTGAGCAGCATCAGAGCTCCGGTGCTCGGCATGTACAGGTCACGACTCCTGATGTTGGTCAGCCGATAAGATAACAGGAAACTGAAAAAACAAACACGGAAAAAGATGTTAATCTGAGCAGTCATCACGCAGTCCATCAGTCCGCAGCCTTGTGTGTTTCTCACCTGCGTGTCAGGTAGGAGATAAAGGCTGGGTGGAGCATCTTGAAGTTTTCAGATGGTTTGTGGCCAAAATACCTCCAGGGTCTGTGGGACGACACACAGCGTCCAGATGAGCAACAACAACAACGACCATCACTCAGAATGTAATTGGTGATACGGAGAAATCATAGTCAAAGGCTGCAGCAGAGCTCAGCAGAATCTCTGTCTTTTAATGGTCACTTGTGCAGCTTTGTGTTTGTTTTGCACATATTTGTGCTTGTGCATGTGTTAATTCTATGTCTTTGTGCTTGCTTTGTTTGTTATTGTGTTATTTTGTGCATTTCTGTGTATTTGTATTTTGCATTTCATCAGTTATCTATGTGTATTATTGCTTGTTTCATGCAAATTTGTGTTTATCTGTCATTTTTTTGCGTGTATTTGTGTATTCCTGTATTTCTGTAGTTGTTGTTTGTGTATTTATGTTTGTAGTGTCCGTTTCATTGGTTATTTGTGTTTTTCTGAAAGTTGTTGTGCTTCTCTGCGTGTATTTGTGTTTACGTCATTTGTGTGTGTTACATAAAGTATACTGTGTGGACTCAGGTGCAGGTTTGGTCGTCGATTCCTCGTCTTTTGTGGTTTCTGTGTCAAACTGTCTCTTAAACAATTTCACCAGAACCATAGAGTTGAATGGATTTTTAGTTTCCATTAAAAATAATCACACTGAAGGACATGAAAGGACAGAGAAAGTACACAGCAACCAGCAGAAAATGTATTTTTTGAAGAAGCTGAACATTTGAGGAAACGCTGCCACCTTCAGGCCAAGCAGGGAAACACAGGCAGCACTGCTACATAAATACAAACACCGTTTACAAGGCTCTCTATTAAACTGACTAACACATCACATTGTGGTTGTTTATGAGAGTAACAGAGAAACACCACAGTGTAATAAATAGTGAAAAACATTATCTTAGAAAATGTAATTATCGGGCAATTCATTTTTAGATATTCTGTAAAAAGCTGCAGCGGACTTGACGATGGATTAATCTGATCGGTTAACTGATTGATTTGTCCAAGAAGTGGGCTTTTCTGCTTCTTTAGAGACTAATGCTAAAAAAGTGTGATTTAAAAGTGTAAAAGGATTTCTCAACATTTTTTGAATTTGTACAAAATCAATCAGATAATGACAACAAATCATCAGATCAATCCAGGTTAAAAAAAATAACCTGCTCTTTATAGGACAGTTATTTTTTTTAAAAGCAGTTTAGAGAAACTCAACTCAGATGAACTCACTTGTCTCCTATGTCTTTTCCTGAGCGGACAGTCTGACCCTGAACAGCGGCGGCAAGCATTACATAATCTCTGATGTCTGTAGGGATGAAGATGTATTTGATGTCCTGCACACACACACACACACACACACACAAACATCAGCTGTGATACAATAAGAATCAACCTCTGTTTGTCTCTTAGTGTCTCTCACTGGACTCTGAGGGATTCTGGTGAAGCCGTCTCTGCGGTACCAGACGAGCGCGTTCTTCATTGTGTTGGTGGAGAAACCGTAGAAGGAAATCTTCTTCCCCACATCTTCCTCAAAGCCACTGATCATCGCCCCGTTCATCCTGATCACACAGGGAACATGTTACGTTAGAATATCATTCTCACAGTTCAAGGTGATTCAGCTGCAGTTCAACTGGCAGCATGAGGCAGTAACGTCTGATGTTACCTGAACACAAAGTCATGGCTGTCGATGTTCTTCCCCTGCCGGGACCCTCTGAGGATTCCTCCGTTTCCCACCACAGCACAGCGAACGCACCTGCCAGGTAAGCCGCGCTCAAACAGACGAGGGCTGCTTAGCTGAGAGACGGCCGAGCCGACAACTGCAAACGGAGATGTGCAGAGAATCAGTTACGTATTTGTCAGCGATGTTCTTTACTTCCAGGCTAAATACGTTAAAGACAGAAAAGCTCTGTACCGTTGACGGGAAGCCCCTTCCAGCCGTACGGTGGCCGCTGATTCTTTTGCAGCTCCCAGGCCGGTTTGGAGAAGCTTCTGGTCGACAGAAGGACTGGCACCGAGAAGCTGAAGGTTTTGTTGATCAGAGGGTTGCTCCTCACAGCCTTCCTCAGAGAACACGTTGCTTCCACCTGTAGACACACACTAAACTCTTAATAGATTTGACAGACAGAGAGACAGTGTTGGACTTTATCCTGAAACTTGGATTAATAAAACCAGAACGATCTGAACTGATTCTAAGCGCATACACACTTCAAACACTAGAAGAAAAAATAATATCAGGTTCATGGGAGAATTACTGAACACATCTAAGAGAGAAAAGGAATCATCTGTATGAGAAGACACAAAACAACCACAGAGAGATAAAATACAAACACAATGAGATGGACTACAACTACAACGAGATAACAACCACAGAGACACAAAACAACCACACAGCGATACAAAAAAAACAACAACCACAGAGACACAAAAGAAACACAGACACAAAAGAAACACAAAGTGATCAAAAACAACAACCACAGAGACACAAAAAACACAGGGATAACAAAACAACAACCAAAGAGATAAAAAACTAAAATCACAGAGACACAAACAGCCACAGAGACACAAAAGAAACACAGTGATAAAATTAAAACACAAAGAGATGAACTACAACTACAAAGAGATAACAACCACAGAGACACAAAACAACCACAAAGTGAAAACTACAACCACAGAGACACAAAACAACCACAAAGTGAAAACTACAACCACAGAGACACAAAACAACCACTGACACAAAAGAAAAACAAAGTGATAAAAAAAAAAAAACAACAACTACAGAGACAAAACAGCCACAAAGAGAGTAAAAATGACCCCAAAGAGACACTTTGTATCAGATACAGCTTCACTCTGGCTGTATCTACTGCACTACTAGACTGATTAACTGAACTCATTCTTTAACCGTCATTAAAGTTCATCTGATCTCAACACAACTGCAGGGACAAAGAGACCATGGACAGATAGAGAGATTAAAAACAACACGTGACATCAGTTTCGTTTGAACTCTTGTGCCAGTGCACAAGGAGACACACAAAGTTAGACTGAGTGATGAGGAAAGAGCTGGCAGCTCGGTTTGTACGCTGAGGCTCTACAGCAACTTTATTTAATAGTATTTATATTCATGTAATATTTACTGTTTTCTGTGTGTGTGTGTGTGTGTGTGTGTGTGTGTGTGTGTGTGTGTGTGTGTGTGTGTCCTTGTCCAGTTGAATAAAACATCGCTCTGTGTGGCAGCTGTTAAAACTCACCAACTCTTCTTGCTCGGTAACAAAGCGGTTGTTCCAGTTCAGCAGAGAGTCTGTCTCAGTGCTGCCCTCTACTGGCTGCAGACTGACCCCACAAAACAAAACAACAGGTGTGTTAAAACGCCTCACACCTTTAAAGGTGTATATAAGAATACAGTACATGTACCAGATATATGTATGTATGGGCTCCTGTAATACAGAGTAATATTACAAGGAAATGTTGCTGCATGCTGAAGTGGAAGCAGCTCAATCAGTTCACACAATCTCTGATGTGCATCTTTGTGAACAAAGATTCATAACGCAGCAGGATAATGAGCCCAAACACACACGCCAGAGATGTACTTTGAAACCATATAACAGCAAGAAGTGCTGACTGTTGTGGACTTCCATCTACAGTCAGCTGACCTCAACCTCATTTACGAGGAAGAGAAACTTTCCTGAAGCAACATGACTGAAACAAACGGCTCCTACCTGCGACTCCAGTCGCTGAATGTCCCGTATAAGACGGTGGAGACAATGAAAGTCCCCAGCAGCAGGAGGAAAGCCCACTTCGCGGAGGGCACTCGCATGGTGGTGTGAGGAGCTCTCTTCCTGTCAGGTGCGTTCAGGTACGGCTCAAGTCCCCGACATGCGAAGGGGGGAAAGGCGCACCTGCCTCCCCCGTCTCTCCTGTCTTTCCTGTTCACGGGGAAGAGGAAACACACGACGCCGGGGGAGGGAAAACTGTGCGAACCAGGCGGTGTGGTGATGGAGGAAGCGGCAGCAGGTTCTTCTGTTCCGAGGACCAAAACACCTGAACCGGTGACACCTGCGAGGGCGGGGCTACGGCCAAAATTACGAATAAAGTAATAAACCCTTCAAACAAAAAGTCACACAGTAGACTATTAGTAGGCTACTGTGTTTTCCCAGACTGACCAGACCCGAGCATCCAGTTTCAGACAAAAACTGCGAGTATGCATAATACTCAAATAAATTAAATCTTTCCACTGAGCTGCTGTGCAGAGTCTTTTTGGCCAGCAGGTGGCGCCACCGGTCCGTCAAATTACGCTTTGTGAATGGTCATCTACACGGAAGTCTAGACGCTGTGATTTATTATTTATTTTCTACAAAGACAGTTATCGTTAATGTTCATACAAACAGGTATGGTGGGCTATTAAATAAATACAGAGAATAAAGAGAATAAATGATGTGTTTTCATAGTTTTCTTATTATTTGAGTCACAGATACTTTGGATGTACTGTTCCATTTCCCTTTAGTTGGTTTGGAGTGACTAAATTTAGCTTTGTGTATGTGACATTTCCCTATTATTATTATTAAGTTATTTGTTCTTGAACATTCCTCATTTAAAATTATGCATATAAAATCAACACAAAACAATACACTGAAAACAAAACACAATATCCAAAGAACAATTAGTGTTTCATCATCACATTCCTCATCACAAGTTGGAGAATCTGTAATAGTTGGACTTTCCTTCTTCCCTCTCCCAAAGCCAGTATATAATGAAATGGTTTGAATTTCTGCTTGGATCCCTTGCCAAAATGGAATCACTATCGGGCAATCCCAAAAGAAACGAGTGTGGTCCCCAATCAACAAGTGGGTAGTGATGTTCTGTTACCTGTTTAAAATAGTTTTTTACAGTGGTAGGTGAGCTTGTTTTCAATAGGTATATTGTAAATTGTGGAATCTTTAAGAGGAAATAGCTCACATTTCTTCAGATTTAAGCAAAGTCCAGAAGCTGCAAAGAATAAATCTACTGTACAGAATAGCAATGGGAACTTGTGTGACATTTTTTAAGAACAGCGTGGTATACCTACCGCGGTATATCAACCAGCTGACTATACCTATAATTTCTCTATCTGCAATAAAGACGCCTTTTAATTAACTATTTTTTATTTGAGTGGAAAATAGCTGAGTGCTTAGAATGTGTAGACACTGTGATGCGCTTTGAAAGCAGACAAAAACGCGTGCACAGACATATTATGATACACTGTCGGGTTCTGTGCAGTCAGAAACAAGAAGTGTTGTTCCTACCCTTTCCGTAATCTGAAATGTATTTGTTTAATTTCGTTGGGTTTTGACCTTTTAATGGCGGAAATTTGCCAAACTATGAACACCTGTGTTGTCTCCTGCTGCCACCAGAGGGCGACAAGTGACAACAAGTTCTAATCGCCCTAAAAGGCCCTAAATTAAATCTCCTGCGCATTGTTCTGCAGTGTGAATTTGTCATTCATGTTCTCAGGTTCATCTTTGAAGGAACAACAGATTGTCAATAAAGAAACACTGTACAGAGGTCACTGGGGAAACAGCTAACGCCTACTGTTGGTGTTCTTGGTGACAAATAGCATAGTGTTGGCCATTCTGTGTCTCTTGTGACAATTTTGCATATGTTTGTGACCAATTAAATTTGATCATTTTGTATTCATTTGTGGTGGAAATTGTGTGTCTTTCATTAATGTTCTGCTGGTAAAGAGCAGGGCCCTCCTTGTCTGTACATGCAGGCTGCTTTAGAAATCACTACATCATCCAAATAGTGAGAATAAATATTTGTAGACATACTGAGGCTTCAGAATAACTTCAGACTTCATTTGTAAGGCAAGCAAGACAAGAGGAAGGCTCTGAAATTTCTTACAGCAACATTTAAAAGAAAGGCAGAGGATTGTACAGCACAACAGTTAATCAACTGCTAATCAGTGAATTCACTCATGTGTTGAAGTTCATCCTTTTACATCGATGTTTGTTGCTTCAGACAATGACCTATGCTCTAATGCAGAGGTCTCCAACAGGGAGTCCGCAGGGGGGTCCCTTGCTCAAATGTACTTCTACACCTTATGGTAGCACTCTGGTTATATAAGCAATCATAAAACGTTTATGAATACCTTATTAACCTGGAGCTGTAAATACATATTACATATTAGAGGGGGCCATCTTCCTGTTGTACTCCTGGATCTTTGTTGTTTCTGGGCAGGGTCTCTGATGCTCACTAGTCCTCCTTCCTGCAATTTAGTGTACAACCTCACGGTGCAGGATTTGTAGGTGAAACCAGTCGAGCACTTTGAGGGGTTACCTTGTCAAAATATCAGTGTCTTTTATCTCCTCCTTAGGTCAGCTCAGACCAATCTGGCATAACATTACAACCATATCTAATATCCTAATATTGTGTAGGTCTCCCTTGCGCCTCCAAAACAGTTGTGACTCATCAAAGAATGGACCTTCTGATGGTGTCCTGCAGTTTCTGGCAAGAGAATGTTGTTAGTAGGGGCCTTTGGGTCCTATGGTTTGAGGGGAGGGGCCTCTGTGGATCATCTCGAAGATACTTGATCAGTTTGGGATCTAGTGAATTTGGAGGCCAGGTCATTTTTTTTTTAGTTGTTCCTAAACCATCTTTGTATGTGTGTGTCTGTGTGAGGCTGCATCCTACTGCAGATGGCTGTTGCCATCAAGGAGTGTCACTGCTATGGGGTGGAGGTGTCTGGTCTGGTCTATGTGGGTGATATGTGCAGCTATTGGTGGCACTCTGGTTATATAAGCACTCATAAAAAGTTTATGAATACCTTGTTAACCTGGAGCTGTAAATACATATCACAAGAGTCTTATCAGTACTAGTTGGCTACAAGGAAATAATAATTTAAAAAAAAACAACCATGTCTAAGTATGGGTATGAGTCATAAAAATATAAATGACTTGAACCTTTCTCCTCTGTTACATTCACCTTCCATATTTTTTCTAGTTCCTCTTTCAGTTCTTGGTATTTCTCAGATATCTCGTGTTCCATCTTTCTGATGTTGCTATCACTCTGGTTTCTGCTGAATAAGATTTTTGCTAAGCATTTCATTAGAGGGGGCCATCTTCCTGTTGTACTCCTGGATCTTGTTGCTGTTTGTTGTTTCTGAACAGGAGCTCTGATGCCAGGTCAATACCTTCTGCTGTTTTTCATGTTTTTTTCAGTTGTTCCCAAACCGTTTTTGTGTGTGTGCCTGTGTCAGGCTGCATCCTACTGCGGATGGCTGCTGCCATCAAGGAGTGTCACTACTATGGGGTGGGGGTGCCTGGTCTGGTCTATGTAGGTGATACTCATCTAAATAACATCCACACAAAAAGTTCAAATGTTTCCCAGCAGAACATTGAATCGTATCCGATGACAGCAAGGCATATGTGCTGATAGTCTGGATCTTGTTTTACATTAATAACAAGAACAAACAAGAACATTTAAGCCAAGGAGAAAAAGCTATTTAAAGGGACCAGAGGCCTCTGTATGAATATAAAGGTACAAGTCATCCAAGATTGAATATCAACTTGTAAGTGAAGTGGCAGAGGGGAGTGTTCTTCTGACAGATAGGATAGCATATCCTTAGCACAATGGTGAAAAGAAATATTAATATTTAAAATTCTGTCAGTAAGGGGGAACATATAAACTGAAAACAGTAAGGTGCCAATGATAGACCCCGGGGAGACACAACATTAAAGTAAGGTAAAGTAACGTAACATGAAAACACGTCCCAATTTAGTTTTTGGCAGTGCCTGAAGTGGTCTAGTAATATAATAATACACACAGAGAGTTTATCACCATGTTTATCACGCAGTTCTGATGAACTCCCTAAAAGTCTTATCAATATTGCCAGTGCTCAAATATGACCTAGACAGAAAGACAAATACTGCATCACCGTTAAGCATAATTTTTTAGCCCCACTGAAGATCAAAGCAATTCATCACACCCTCTGAATCAACTGTGGAAGGAGTAAAATTTTTATTTCAGTAGTAAAACTTGTGTGGCGAGGTGGTTAGCACTGATGTTTCACAGTGAGAAGGTAGACTGGGCTTTTCTGGGTGGAGTTTGCATGTTCTCTCTGTGTCTGCGTGGGTTCTCTCTGGGCACTCTGGCTTCCTCCCACCATCCAAAGACATGCTCATTACATTAACTGTTGATTCTAAATTGGCCATAGGTATGAGTGAGAGTGTGAATGGTTGTCTGTCTCTCTGTGTGTTAGCCCTGTGATAGACTGGAGACCTGTCCAGGGTGTACCACGCCTCTCACCCGATGATAGCTGGGATAGGCTCCAACAGACCGTATGACTCTTCACAGGAATAAGAGGTTACAGAAGATGAATGAATGAATCACCAACTCTTCTTGCTCTGCCTCTCACATAAATATGGATTTGAACACACAAATGCGGCCTAAAAGTCAGTCAGTCATTTTCTATACCCGTTTAGTCCTGTTAGGGGTCACGGGGGTCTGCTGGAGCCTATCCCAGCTGTCATCGGGCGAGAGGCAGGGGTACACCCTGGACAGTCCATCGCAGGGCCAACATTCACACTCACATTCACACCTACGGGCAATTTAGAATCACCAATTAACCATCATCTTTGGATGGTGGGAGGAAGCCGGAGTACCCGGAGAGAACCCACGCAGACACAGGGAGAACAAACAAACTCCACAAAGAAAGGCCAGTCGGCCCATGGATTCAAACCGGTGACTTTCTTGCTGTGAGGCATCAGTGCTAACCACCTCGCCACTGTGCCGCCCGGTCTAAAAGTGACAAAGCTATAATTTGCCGTCATCCTTCTTGAGTGCATTATGGGTTGTTGCTTTTGTGAAAAACAAACAAACAAACAGACTAAAAACTGATGAACCTACAGAATGATTAACCCTCTTTAAGTGCTCTTGATGGATTTCCAGTGGTGGACAAATGCTGACAAGAAGCTACATATTTGACGCCAGAATATCCCAGGCAGACGTTGACATCAAGTTCAGCTGTGTAGTTTTGGATCATGAGGATCATTCGGACCTGCTGAAATGTCTACGTAAAACTGAGAACAATAAGGGGCCCAGGGCAGAACCCTGAGGAACACCGTAGGTTATTGATGACTTTGCAGATGAGGTATTCTTATGGAGTAAAGATTTGAAATTGAAAGCTCAAATTTTGATCTTGAACTTTGAAAATACTTTGAAAATTGCACTTAAACTAATAGTAAGCCTTGGAAGGTTCATTTCAGCTTAAAGATAATTTTGATTCAGTTCAGGAGTTACAGGAATACATTTTTTTTATTTCATTTTTCATACATTCATTCATTCATCTCCTGTACCCAGTTATTCCTGTTAAGGGTCGTGGGGTCTGCTGGAGCCTATCCCAGCTGTCATCAGGCGAGAGGAGGGGGAACACCCTGGACAGGTTGCCAGTCTATCGCAGGGCTAACACAGAGAGACAGACAACCATCTCCGGGAAGAAGCCGGAGTACCCGGAGAGAACCTACGCTGAAAGGCTGGATTCGATTCCATGGATTCAAACCCGGGACCTTCTCGTTGTCAGGCATCAGTGCTAACTACCTTGCCACTGTGCCACCCTTTATTTCATTTTTCAAGTACATAATTGATTCAGGTGCAGATTTTGTGTTTTGAGATTCACATCTTTGAATACAGTTTTGAATGTTATTTTTTCCATTTCATGCTTTTGGCCCAGCTTTGGCTCCATACCCCAAGGCCAAAAGAATGAAACTGAAAGAAATATGTAAGAATTATTCATTCATTGATTCATATTCTGTACCCACTTATTCCTGTTAAGGGTCTGCTGGAGCCTATCCTATCACAGGGAAAGAATTACAGAATATGAAAAAAATAATCGTTCTTATTACACTTTCTGAAAACAACAGATTGTAACATAAAATATATGAATGGATAATTTTTCGGATGAAGGTCGCTCAGAGTGTGAAATTAATGGAAAACTACATGGTCTGTGTTCAAGTGATTGACAACCACTTCATGAAGCTGGGCCGAAAGCATGTGCACAAAATGACTTTAAATTTTTTTGCTAAGATAAATTGTGGTTTTATGAGATAAAAAGTGAATAAATTAAATAACTAGCTAACTAAAACAATACCTCAATGCTAACTCCATGGGGAAACAAAGTCTGCAATCAGTAGGTTGAAGTTTGAATCCATAATGGTTAACACAACAAAACACAAATGCGAGTGGGTCTAGCAAAAGTAGGGTAATGCGACTCCACTCTCAGACAGAACTACATAGACACTGGCTTCAAATTTGCAACATGGCACCGCCTGTATACCTGTAATTCTAGCCTCACTTTTCACAATAGGAGGATGTGGGCACGTCTCATCCGTTGTTTCAACAGCTTCTGGTCTATAGATGCAGAAACACACTTGTAAATGCACTGGAAATCAGTTCTGCCATAGCATCTGCTCTAGAGAGTCATTATTGAGTTCCTGTCTGACACACAACAGATGAGGACTCAACAATGACTCCCAGACACTGACTCCCAGACACAGTCCAAGTAGTCACAATTGAAAGACAACAAATCTTTCCTGTGGATGTGATCTAGTGCATAGTAGTCGTGCTGCAGCTTACTCAATTTTTACAAGGTGTTGATTTCATTAGATCTTTGTTTATAGATTTCAAATGTAATTTCCAAAAGGCCCAGTGACAGGAAACGGGCATGGATAAAACATTTCGACATGATGACATGTTTCACTCAAACAGATTTTTTAACATTTAGCAATGTTACACCTGTCATTCAGAATTCCTACTTGCTAGACTTTAAAGGCATCAAGATGCTTGCTCATCTGGTAGATGGAGACACCAACTCCAGATGAAGCTCCTACACTGATTGTGAACATTTTGGCAAGTGAAACTTTGTTTATGCTGAATGCCCACAACCTTTAGAGATCTGGTTCAGTACAGACCCAAACAAGTCAGAAATGTTTTAGGACTACTTTCTGTACCTATTCAGTTTGTTTGGGCCCCTGATTTTCTGCTTGCTGCAGCACTTGTTTTCTCATTTGTGAGAAGCTGGCTCTTTCTCAAACTGGTTACGTGACATTTTTAAGGGGAGGGACCTACAGACACTTTATAATATAAAGATGAATGAAAAACTCTTCCACTACAAGACATCAACACTGTCAAGACCTCAAAGACCAATTGCTTTTACAAGACATTACAATGGCCAGCAAACTTGCAAATGCTGGTAAGTATAATTTATATTCAATAATCTCAGTCAGGCTGTAAATATACATTTAGAGAAACAACTTCTGACTGCTACTGTTTAATGTCTCATTAATATGTGCTGCTTAAAAGAAAGAAAAGCAAAAAATTCTTTCAGTTTTCACATTTAACCTAACATTATACATATTACTGACTGATCAGTCACCTGATTCAACTACTTGTGTTTATTCTTTATAATTTCTAATTTTCCTATTTGTATACTACTTATTTGTTATATCACACTTGATTTGTCTTGTAGACATCTATTTATTTCATTTTGATGATTTAGTTGATTGCGTATTACAGAATGAATCATATTTACATTTCACTATTACACGTGCAATCAGTATTCAGTGCAGGTCATTCCTAACTCTAATACAGACCAATGCAAGTTTCTGCCATGTAACTGCTGCACTTTATTGATAACTGAATGATTATTTTGATGAATGTCATTTATTTAATCAACTGCTGTTCATCACTGTAAAGTACAAGATAACTATTTGATTAAGTAATTTAATTAATTTGTGTGGACACATGCATGTTGTGGCAAAATCAGAATATATATATATATTTTTTTTTTAATCAGTGCTGTTAATATGATTTTCCAATGTCTTTATACATTCATCTACATCTACATGTCTGAACTGATTCTTTTATTTTTTTCCAATTATTTTTATTAGGGTTTTTTTTTCTCCCATTCACATACAGCAGTACAATGACAACTGGGGTGTTATTTTGCTGTGTATGATTAAGTTAGACCATATGTAAATTTTATCCCTTCCCACCCACAATAAAAAAAAAAAATAATAAAAATAAAAAAAACAACAACAAAAAGAAACAGAACAGACAGAAATTGCAAATAAAATAGGACAAATTAAGAAATAAGTAAATGGGAGGCAAATGGCAGGCATCAAGGCATTTTCTGGGTGAATAGTAGTTCTGTCTAAGTATTCTAAAAGTAGTCTGAACTGATTCTGACTGATTGAGACCTTCAAATGTTCAAGCCACAAAGAGGACAGCATCATCAGCGTAAAGAAAGATTTGCATGAACAAGCGTTTTTAAATCAGTGAAGTGTGACAAATTAAACAAATCCAAATTAAACACCTGTCTGTAGGAGACAAGACGCAGCGTCAGGACAGTTCTTAGTCTTTACATCGTATTTATTATTAATATTGGTTTAGGGGGGGGGGGGGGGGGGGGGGGGGAATCAAAAAAATCAGTGATTAATTAAAAAGATTAAGGACTCAGATTATCTAGAGTGAATTGGAGGATTTATCAGGATGAGCAGGAGTCAGTGAGCCAGGGGTTCTTTGGAGGACTTTTAGACAATACCACTGATTAAACCCACAGTCAGTGATGGTTGAATGTTTTCCGTTGACTAGTATTTACATACAGCAACTATGCTGCAAACTCTCTGCTCACATCTGTTGAGAGATTAAAACAGAACTTTGGTTTGACATGAGCAAGAGACAGTGCTGAGACACTTAATGTGATCATGTCTGTGTGAATTTCTCCTGCAGAGAAGCTGAGGATTGTGGTTGTGGGAAAGGCCAGAAATGGGAAGACTGTACTGATCAACACCATCCTGGGGAAGGAGAGTACAGCAGAGTACAGTGGTTCAGAGTGCAAAGTGATCAAGGGAGAATTTGAGAAGGAGCCAGTGGTTTTCATCGATACTCCTGGTCTGCTCTGCACCGACCTAAATAATGAAAAGTTACAAGAGGAGCTCATGAAATGCATCCTACATGCTGCTCCTGGTCCTCATGTGTTCCTGTATGTGAACACAGAGCAATTTACGTCAGAGGAAGAGCGTGCTGTGAAAATCCTTGAGGGGATTTTTAAAAATTCAGAGTCTTATTTCTTGGGTGTTCTCATGAGAAATGAAGTCATATCTGCTGAAAATCATCATGAAATACAGAAGAGCTTCGTGGGAAAATTCAGTGAATACGTTATTGTCAACAAAGACAAGCCCGACGTGTCCGAGTTAATGAAGAAGATCAAGGGGATGGCTGAGAAACAGGGATATTACAACAATGAACTGTGTAAAGAGGCTGAGAAATTGACGAATTCAGGAGGAACTGTCGAAGACATCGTTGAGAAGATTATTTGTGGTTCAACAAACGGGGTCTTTTTTGGTTTGTTAAAGAAAGGTATTGAATACTTGGCAAAAGTGGGGGACAAGGCAATTGGATGTTTGTCCTAGCCGAGTAAGATTTCATACAACTTGGATGTAATTGTACTACTTGAATTACATTTACCCAAGTACTACGGTTTACTTCTACGCAAGTTTCTATTTGTGCTTTTTCACTGCACTACTACTCAGTTTTTGATCTACCACTGCTGCAGTTTGGGGAAAATAAGTTTATGGTACTAATGTTCAACCCAGAATGTTTTTAGTCTCTTTAGTTTGCTTCATTACTTTGGTAACAACACAATTTCCGTGCTCCGCTTAAACGAAAAACTTCTTGTGCAACAAAATCACATCATTAAATGTAATCATTAGATGTCTCAAACCAAACAGTTTTGTCTTTGTTTTCCTGCTGTTGTATCATCACTTGGTTGTGTCACCTGTCATTCTCAAATGGTGATATATTGACAACTTCCAAACATTCTTATCCTACTGTCACAGTTAAATACAGGTCAACCCAAACGTAGTCTCGCAATTAAAGATAAGAAAAGATAAGATAATCCTTTATCTATTTCACAGTGAGGACATTTCCAGTATTGCAGCAGCACACCGTTCAAAGGACAGTCCATGCAAAAGATAGAAAAGTGAACATTGAATAAATACATTCATGCATTCATTTCTTCTTTACCCGCTTATTCCTGTTAAGGGTCGTGAGGGTCTGCTGGAGCCTATCCCAGCTGTCATCGGGCGAGAGGCGGCGTACACCCTAGACAGGTCGCCAGTCTATCACAGGGCTAACACACAGAGACAGAAAAACCATTCACGCTCTCATTCACAGCTACAGCCAATTTAGAATCACCAGTTAATTCTAACAGACTAAAAGTTTTCTGCTGGACAGACCACAACAGGTGTCTTTTAATGGGGTTAAATCAACAAAGCTTATTTTAAATACTGGACTCCCCCAAGGTTGTGTTTTATCTCCAATCCTCTTCTCTGTGTACACCAACAACATCACATGGTAAGTGAAGGTATGGCACTTTTTAAATATGCAGATGACATTGCTCTAGTTGCACACGTGCCCAATTTTGATGCCCTAACTTGCTACCAGCAGGTAGTACATAACCTATCCCAAACTTTTGTTGGGCTCTCCTTGGAGCTCAACATCTCAAAAACAAAGGAACTATGCTGTGGGGGCAGAGACAAGGCATCACCTCTGTTTCAGCCAATTAGCATCCAGGGTCAGCCAGTGGAACAAATGCAGGTATTCAGGTACCTGGGAACAGAAATAGACGCTTCCCTGTCCTTTTCACAACACACAGACACAACATACAAAAAAGCACAACAACATCTCCCCCTGCTCAGGAAACGGTTTACCGTTCTCTCATCGAATCAGTTCTCACTTTCAATATCTCTTCCTGGTACAACCAACTCACCATCAAACACAAAACAAGACTGTCACGCATAGTGAATCATGCTGCCAAAATAACTGGCTCCCCCCATCTCCCCCTATCTGAGCTGTACAGCCGCTCTGTGATCAGGAAAGCCAACCTGATCACAGAGGATCCCTCCCACCCCCTCCATCACTCCTTCCAGCTACTACCATCAGGCAGGCGTTTTATTGTGCCACTGGCCCGTAAAAACATCTAGAAAGAAATCCTTCATCCCCTCTGCAATAGCCATACTGAACAGCACAAAATGAACACCACAGTCAGCTGATAGCTCAACACCCCATGTCCTGTTTGTATATGTCTGTGAGAATGTTTTTCTTGTGACTGGAGCCTTGTCAAAGACAATTTTCTGTAACCTTGTGTGTTGGGATCACACTCTGCTCAGTGTCCTGCAACTTGAACAAAAGAAGTGCAGCCCACCCCAATTCTCAGACCTCTTGCTAATGATTAATTCTGAAGAAGATTGACACCAAGCAAAAAACTGTTGTATGAGAAAACATATTGGCACTACAAAGCAATGAATTCAGTTGCAGTTCTATGGTGCATATCAGGGCGGCTGTGGCTCAGTAGGTAGAGCGGATTGTCCACAAGCCAGAGGGTTAGCGGAATGTGCCACGTCGAAGTGTCCTTGAGCAATGTGAGCGAATGGGTAGATGTTCAATATAGACAACTAAAATGCTGTCTAAAAGAGAAAATTAACATAATAAACAACACTTACAAAACCCACTTTGCAAATAAAATTACTATCCACCCAGAAGAAAACTATTTCAAAAATATACAAACACCTAATACCATATAAGACTGGGAAAGGGACCTTGGAACCATCAACGATATCACAACCTGGTTACGCATTTGCAATAACACCCTCTCAATGTCACAAAATGGTAGAAAATAACATCTGTTTACACTGTACAACAAACACTATAGATGATTACTTTCATGCTATCTGGTTCTGCGCACCACTTCAGAAAATATAGGTCGCAGTATTCCAGCCTCCCCAACTATATGTCTGCTAGGAGACCTTTCTGTAGTTGAACTGCCACTGAAATATGAACAACCAATATTGATCGCTGTTACGACCGGCTCATTGGCCGCAACAAAACAGGAGTTGTACACTCAACTGAAGTTGGAGAAAACACCATTTATTAACATAAAGTGTAAAGATGGGATGTGATAATCAGTGTCAGCGGTGTAGGTGAATGTATGGATGTGTTGGTTAATGTGTGGTGCATGTTGTCAGTGCGAAATGAAGAAAAGCAAACAAAACACTGGCACGCTGGTCTGGTGCCACCGGCGAATGCAGAGCATGTCGAGAGAGAGACTAGAGAGCTGGGGAGGCGGGGTTAAATAGGGCCGGACAGGAAGTGCTGGCCAGGTGTTCCTCGTCAGCCCGGTATACAGCGTCCAACCTGCAACAAGTAGACACACCCCAAGTATACTGCACAGCAATACCCAATGAACCCAGGCCTGGGGCCGTCACATCGCTCTAACAGATATATATATATTTTTTTTCTGTTTAATAGATAAAGGTTCTGTCAGTTATGTTTCACTTCTTTTGGATAAAAAAGAAAAAAACTATCCATCTACACTGCTGTAATTCTTATAATGGAATATGTTATGTATCTTATTATAATTAAGCATAACATAATGTAACAGATAGCATTGAATTCTTGTTACCCTCTCCACTCTCTGTTTACTAGTACCACAATTTCTTTCTTTCTATTTTATTTTCTATCTTCACCCACTTGTTGCACAAACCGTCAACACTGTGCTGGTGTATGATCGCCAAACGCTGCTGGATCTAAGAATCTCTGCCAAAAATCTTGTCAACTTTGATCATTTTGGACGAAAAACTCTGCCTCCTTTTCTACTGGACATCCCGACATACCTCTGCCGCACTCCAGCACCTCTAAACGTAGTGGCTGTCTGGTGAGCCTGAGGGCAGGGTTGATACATCCTAATCGAGGTGGATATGGAGCATGGCCTCGCCCTTGTATCTCTTGTCGCTGCCTGGTTGGTAGCGGTGGCGGGCTCGGATGGGATGTTCCAGCCCGGCGGACCCTTCTTGTTTTTGCTGGCGGCCTCTGTCAGCTGTTTGCCGTGACCCGCCAGTTCTTGTCAGGTTTGGCCTGGTAAACGCTAGGTCGCTTGCGTATAAATCATTTATCCATAAGAATTTCTTCTTATCACAGGAACTGGATTTCCTTTTTTTCTCCGAGACCTGGCTGAGTGTTGGTGAGTCCAGTGTCTTCACAGAACTTATACCCAATGAGTGCTGCTTTTTGTGCTGCTTCTCCTCAGATGTCTGGCCAAAGAGGAGGAACTGCGACTGGTTTTAAGAGTGACTTTAAATGTAAACAGTTATCGCTGTCATCCTCCTTCACCAGCTTTGAACTCAATTAGTTTGAGCTGGGAAATTCTCACATGTCGAGACCTTGAACTGCTCCAAAATTATCCCAGCATGTCCCCCTTGCAAATATCCAGAAAGATCTTTGAGAGTTTGCTCCTACCAGCAGTTGACGTAGTTAAAGGCTTGCAGCCTTTGTCACCGCCTGTAGCCTACCTGCAGTTCCTGGCAAGAAATCATCCACTTACCTTCATCGCTTTCAGACAAACACCTCCTTAAGCACTTCTGCCTCTCACACGGTGCTGTGTGCTGTGGTCTACCGGCCTCCCAAATATAACAGAGACTATATAATAGATTTTTCTACGTTCTTGGCTGACATTATGCCAAAATATGATCGGGTCCTTATTGTTGAAAATTGTAATATTCATGTGTGTTGCCCTGAACACCATTTGGCGCGAGACTTTTTAAACATCATTGACTCTTTTAATCTCGTACAGTCTGTGCTTAGGCCTACACATGAACGTGGTCACACACTTGATCTTGTTTCATCTTATGGTTTGACCTGGAGGTCTGTGATGCTTTTTTTTCTGATCATATGCCTGTACTTTTTGAAGCTGCTGTTTGCTGTCCCACAGTTAAACCTTGCGCTGCTGCTTTCCGGTGTTGGAGTTATTAACCCTTCCACTGCTGCTCATTTCTTCTTCAGTTTTCAGTCAGAATTGCATCATTCCTGAGTCTGTGTGTGAGGATACAGAGGCTCTCAACTCACCGTTTCTCTAAACCAGTCCAGACTGTTCTGGAAGCGTACAGCTCGTCGAGAGTCTTAAGCTTGCAGCCAATCACCGATTGATGCTTGGCTCCACGGAGGTTTCCCTGCGCACCGCACTAGGCCACCACGCCCTTGCTGTATATTGCTTATAATATCCCTATGCCTAAGGGCTTCCTGTGCTTGCTGTGCTTACTGATGCCTACCTCCAGCTGCTGCCATGCTGTAGTGTACTCTGCTGTGGTAAAGCAGAGTTGTATGTCTAAAAAGTAGGCGTTGACTAAGCTTTTTATACTACCTGGAACTCTAAAGAAGTCAAATGCTTCCCATAACAGACTATGTGGTACTGATCCAAAAGTTTTACCCAGGTCTAAGAATACAACATGCAGGTCTCTCTTCAGTTTTGTAATTGAATTTTATAAGTTGAATTTATTTCACTGAAATTGGTTACACATGTCTCACTTTGTAGCTGTAGTGTGTCTTTGTGGATGCTTTCTATCTCATTGTATGTATCATTATGGTTTTGTGTGACTTAGTTATTTGAGTGAGTTATTTTTGTCACTTTGTAGTTTATCATAGTTGGCTTACTGTAGATGTTTTGTGTTATTTTGTAGTTGGTTTCCTTGTGTAAGGTCCTTTTCGCTATATTTGTTAGGTGTCTCTTTGTAATTATTTTTGTCTATCTTCTTGTCGTTTTGCACATATGTGGTGTATATATTATAAGACTGCATTTTATTGTGGTGATTCCTTCATGTATTCATTTTTATGAGGTAAATAAAGCTAAAGTGGCAAAATCTGATTAGTGAGAGAAAATGTACTCTGTTGTATGCACTTCTGCTCAACCTCCTTATTTGTTGCTTTGAGGCAGACTTCTGACTGGTCAGGTGATGTGTTGTATGGGATGGACCTACTGGCAGGTTATAATGTAGTGATGAGATGATAAAAAAAATAGTCAGAAGAACAGACGGACAGTAACAAGACCTCACGGGAGAGCTGCCTTCGACAAACAAAGATGTCAAGTGAAGAGCAAACAGAACTTTGTGAGTATTTCTTTGTGGTACTACAGTGATAGTTGAAGTAGTATTTGGGTTCGTTTTATAGGACAATAATTATTTCTTGAGGGATAAACCAGCATCAGTTTGGATTAAACTTGATTTGATATTGAAAGAAATCATGATGCCGTTTTCATGAATTACACACTGAGATCTGGTGATTTATGTTGCTTTGAGTATATGCAGTGGACAGTCTCATTATCACCAACTAGCATTTTTTAGAGAACATTTCAATGGTAGTGACTGCACTGCAACTGGAAATCCTCAGCTAAGGAAACTGTTCACATATAAATATTTTGTATGATTTTTCCCATTTGATTCATTATGACATTAAGTCATTATAAACATCTAAAAAGTAGTTAAACAGGATTACAGATGAAGAGATGGAAGAGACAGAGGTGAAAGTCAGTTGTAACGTTGATCATTTATGACTTGTTGCAGTGGTGCCTGCTGCTGAAGACGTTATGCTGGGGTCTGAGTGTTTGTGCCACTAACAGACATTTTATTGACCAAATCAATTGTCAAACATCAAACTGATTAGTAATTTGAGATCAGTGAATGCATGTTGGTCAGCAGTTTGAAACAGGCTCCATTGAGGCAGATTTGTGTGTTTAAAGTAATCTGTAGTCAGTGCTGAAGACTGGAGATGTACATGGAGACATGGAGATCACAGCTGGGACATTTCTCATATTCTAAACCTTTCCAACAGTTACGATGAATCCACATCAGAAAAAGCTGAGGATCGTCCTGGTTGGGAAGGTGGGAACTGGGAAGACCTCTACAGGAAACATCATCCTGAGTGAAACACGGCCGTTCCCAAAACCTACGTCCTTTTTTGGACTCAACACAAAGAAGTGTCAAATGGGATCAGAGGCTATTGGTGATACAGAGGTGATTGTTGTTGATACTCCAGGTCTGTGCAGCACTTATCTGTCTGAGGAAGAGACGGTGACTCAGCTCAAGGAGTCCATCACACGGGCTGATCCTGGTCCTCATGTGTTCCTGCTTGTGATGAGATATGGGACAGTCTTCACAAAAGAGGAAGAAAAAACGCTGGAGATTCTTCAGCGCACTTTTGGCAAAAATGTGATGGACTACACTCTGATTTTGTTCACCCATACAGAGGATGTGGACAAAATGTCCTTAGACGAATACATAGACAAAAATACAGGCCTCAAAGACTTAATCATTCAGTGCCACTGGAAATACCACGTTTTCAACATTAAAGGAACGAATGACACTCAAGTCCCTGAGCTGCTGGACAAGATCAATGACATGGTGACAAACTCAAAAGGAAGCTTTTACTCTGCTGAGATGCTCGAAGAGGCCAAACGTCCAGTGAAACAGCAAAAAGAAGAAGAAAAAGAAATCAAAGAAACAGAGGAACCAAAAAGCTGGGAAAAGACTCTGAGAATGAGTGGTTTAATTGGAGCAGCTGCTGGATGTGTGATGGGGTACTTTGTTTCTGGCAATGAGCTGACTCCTAACATAGGAGGTATGGTGGGAGCTATGGTGGGAGCTGTCGTGGGTGCGATACTGGCAATCATCCTAGTATGTTTAGCAGTAATTGTCACAAACCGAATCAAGCGATGCTGCAAATAATAACTAAAACATTCACACAGTGGATGAGTGTTTAGTTCAGTACAGTGGAAGAAGAAGGTGGTGGAGGAGAGGAATGAATTATAAATAAATGTTTCAAACCTTGTGTTATTGCTAGAAGTGACTTCTCTTACATTACTGTCTGTTGTGTCTGGGTTCTGATATTTTTAGACCAAATGATGAATCAGTTAAATTAAAATAGAAATAATTAAATTGTTAAAACTCATTGAGTTTACATTCTTTCACACTGTGTCTCGGGTAAACAGCAAACAGCGGGATAAAGAGCCTGGTGAGATTACAGGAATCAGTCAGCTCTGATGTTGAGCCAGTGAGCCTGGCAATGAATATGGTTTATCAGTTTAGTTTATGGTCTCTGTTATCTTAAAATCATGTCCTTCCAAAGAGCCAAAAAACAGCCAACCTGTGAGCCACCATGTCCTTGGCAGAGTTCAATAATTAAGCAGGAAATTCAACAAAGAAAAACCGTTGTCCATCCCACCTTCCCCTTCAGGTTTGCCTTAGATCCATGTAAACAGACTGTATATAGATAGACAGATAGATAGACAGAGATGTAGATTATAGATCTGATTTATTATATTTTGCTGCATTTGGACTCTGTCAGATCAAACAATCCGATGACAGTCTGTGTTGTACACTAATCTTGTTTTGACTGTGGTCATTCTGTCGGGGGATTTTAGGGTTTTCAGACTGTAACATGTATCTGTTTGTTAATCATAATCCCTTCATAACCTGATCTGTATTTCTCCTGGATTATTCACATGAGATTATTATTGACAGATCCTTTGGTGCTTATTTCTTGATGTCAGATGTTTGAAACTTTCGTGCAGATTTTGCAAACCTGAGATGACTTGTTTTTTGTTTGCTGAGTTGATTTGTACTAGGGAGGACAGCATTGAAGACGTTCCAGCTGTGGGAGCATGGCTGAACGAATTCCTGTTTCGACCTTAAGCACTACCTGGGTTATGTGTGACTAACGAAAATAGAGAGTTGTCTTCCCTTTGTAGACTAACTGCATCCATGTAACTAAGGACCTCCCTAAGCGTAATAAAAAGAGAGGAGCGAACGAGAGCAACCCAGAATGTTCGGAGATTGTACCTGAGTGCATCTCTGTTCGTTCTCCTCATCCATGAGTATGACAAAACTGCTGACTCTGTGTCTTCTCTCTGAGTTAATAGATTGTTGAGGTGACTGCAGCGGGTCCTAAACCTGACACTGATGAATGGGGACAAAGGCAAGAAAGGAGGATATGGACGACGTAGTAACTTTGAAAGGGAATGCGGGAGGGAGGGAGGGAGGCTGAAACTAGTGAAACTCCAAAACAAGATGGAGGCTGCAGAGAGATCGAAACTTTGGATTTAATCATACAGCGATGAGTGAAGTTATGACCACAAGAATGGCAGCGCTCCAGGCTGAATTGAAAAAAGACCTCTCAGGCTTCCACACGCGCTTTAGAGAAGATATTTCAAAACAAATGGACAAATCTGTATCATAACTAAACCTGAAAATACAAGATGTTACGGGTCAAAATGAAGGGGCAGTGAAATCCTATATTTAAAGTAACAGGTAGCAGATTAGTTATAAATTTGACCACTGTGTCAACCATAGTATCATACCACAAGTGAGAGGTACACAGGTGGTGCACTGCAGATGTGTAGGTTTATTCTCTGTAAAATTGAACTGAAGGAAACTTCACACAGAAAGAAATTTAAAATATGATAAAACAGTCACAGTGAGTAAAAGAAAGAAAGAAAGAAAGCATTACAACATTCCCTCACTGATAAAAAAAAACAAAAAAACATATAAGAACCAGTAATCGAGTTTCACCACTAGTACACCAGCAGGTGGCACAGTTGGTCAAAATAAGTGCTTCAGGGTTCTCTTGACTGAGTGGTTCTTAGGTGGTTCTTCACCAACTTCAGGGTGGAGAAGAATGAAGGTGTGAGGAGGAACTTGAAGCCCAAACCAATGATATGATATGCATTGATGAGCAGACTGTCTTGTGAAAGAAGTATATAACAGCATATTAGACAGTTTTTACAAGTGGAACAACTTCTGCTCACCATCTCCACACTTTCATCAGTGTCCTCCAGGCCTTCGCCTGTTTCATAACTGGAGGCAGCTATCCTGGTGTAACAGGTGCGGGCGGAAGGAGGTGGACGGGGGCACAGCTTGGCGTGTGTATGTCTGCAGAGCTGTGATCTGATGTAGATACCCTAATAAGCTGCATGACGAATTGTTTATTTAAAAATCAAGTGCGACCTGAACAGACCGTTGGCAATCACAGAGCGGGTTAGTTCGATGGCCAGGCTGCCATGGCTAGTCCGCCACTGCTTTCTACTGTGTGTTACTACTGTTTATACTTTGTAGGATAAATGTAATGATAAGGAGGTAAAATGCCCCCTTTATTGTTTGGGGTCATAAACTGATTAAAGAGCTAAGGATCACATAGGCACTAAATTTGACTCTTTTGAACAATTTTGAACTCTGTGATCCAGAAATAACCATTGAGGAACCAGATTTCTTCCAGTTGAGTAACATTTTATACAAATTTGACATAATTGTCAAATATAGTAGTGAAATGTAATGAAGTACATTCAATCAAGTACTCCAGTACACTTCTGCTCAGGAAGTGACACTTGATGCACTACACAAATATGACAGCTGCATTCTTGCTATGACAAAAAGGAGGTGGTGACCTAACGATTCACTTAAAAGGTGTAAACCCTACACATAATGGTGCCCCATGTGAGGCCACATATATCTGATTTGTTTTCCCTAATTTCCCCACGGGGATGAATAAAGGCTTATCTTATCTTATCAAAATCAACAGATTCAGTTGGTAGTCAGAATTTAATATTTATTTAATAAAAAATGAATAGAAAAGTAAACTAGTCCAGGCCTCTTCAACAACTCCCTTTATTCACATCTTTTCAGGTGTGGCCAATCAGGCTAATTAAGTGCATGCAGCACCCAAAGACAACCAGACATGCACCAATGCTCTCTTCTTGGCTTTTTCTAGTATATACTTTGGTATATACAGTCAATGGCTGTCCGACTCTTCTGGCTTCTACTGAGCATACGCCGTACTCCTCGATAGTATAGGGGACAGTATCTCCGCCTGTCACGCGGGGGGTTCGATTCCCCAACGGGGAGGTTTGACTTTTTATCCAGTCGCTCATCACAAAAAAATCCAGGATCCTATGTACGACCTTTACTGTAAAGAGTCAACAATCTGTCACATTAAATTATTTCTGAATACTTTGCAACTTGTTAATGTGACTCAGAGAGAAACACGCAGAAACCTTAATGTAAA
Source organism: Planiliza haematocheilus (assembly GCA_005024645.1). Taxonomy (NCBI): domain Eukaryota; kingdom Metazoa; phylum Chordata; class Actinopteri; order Mugiliformes; family Mugilidae; genus Planiliza; species Planiliza haematocheilus. Next base: position 4,438,704 of record SRSE01001373.1, read on the forward strand.
TAAATATTTAAACCTGAATCATTCTGTAAAACTTAAACTTGACACTGACATCATGATTAATACAGATGAGTGCTTTATGTTCACGGTTTAATTTATATGATACGTTAAAGCCAATCCACACTCTCACAGAGGTTAATGCTATTTTTTTTTAATATTTACAAGTGGTTACAGAAGATGAATGAATGAATAAATCTTTTATTGGCTTATCTTTGTCTGATGTCAGGAAAATCCGCTTATGTTTTGAATAATTTTCATGCAGAACTGTAGACAACTCTGAGCGCGGTAAATACTGTTAACCAGCGTTTGAAATCATATTTCAGTTAAATAAGCCAGGAAGAAAAAGATCAGAGAAATAAATATCATGTGTTGCATAGGAAGAAAATCATGTGACTTTCACCTGTAATTCCAGGTAAGTTATATTTCTGAAAAGCAATTAAATATCCAAAGACAGTTATACTATATAAACCAACACGAGTCACAAATGTTTGGCTTTTTAGTGTCAAGAGTCAAAGCTCTTTATACTTTACGAACAGCAGAGGGCGCCACTGGGTCTGCTTTTGTATGTAGTTTTTCTACAGCTGCATTTCATTCTTTGCCAATAAACCACGGGAAGATGTGGATAACTTGTGAGGAATTAAAAGTAGTGCAGTAACAGAGTCTACCAGTTTAATTTCCTCCATCATCACAGGAGGCTGCTTCTTTGTCAGTGGAGACACAGCTACAGTTCATAAGTATCAACTATAATTTAATCAGTTTAAAAGTGACACCTTACTATTGAAGATTATTTAGAAAGGTCAGAGATTCAGGGAATCAAGAAATCAGGAAGACTGGCTGCTCCCCATGTCTTTCAGCCCCTTTCTTTTATGTCCTCCTCCCTTCCAAGTGAATGGTGGTTAAAGAGAGTTTCTCAGTCTATTAGTCCTGCACCTTGGGAGGAGCAGCCTCTCGCTGAAAGGTGCTTCTCTGGCTACTGATGGTCGTGTACAGAGAGTGGCTGGCACTGTCCTTCTCTCTGCTACAGTCGCCATAGGGTCCACCCTTGTCACCAACCACCGAGCCAGCCCGCCTGATCAGCTTCTCCAACTTGGAGAGGTCTGCTTTTGAGGTGCTCCCACCCCAGCACACCACAGCGCAGGACAGAACGGTAGAGGTAGAAGTTTCAAGTAACAGGTAGAAGGTCCCCGGAGCTTCTTGCAGATGTTAAAGGATCTTGACCTCCTCAGGAAGTACATCCTGCTCTGCTCTGGGTCTTCTTGTACAGCTGTCCCGTGTTGCTCGTCCAGTCTAGCTTGCAGTCTAGCCACAGATATTTATAGGTCTGCACGACTTCCATTTATTATATATGATTCATTTGAATAAAGTAAAAGTCACTTTCGCTACACTTTCTAACAAATTATATAACTGTAAATTTGAAAACCATCATGAAATCACTCTAATTAAAAACAAAATGAGAAAAGAAACGTTAGTAAACTCTTCAGCAATGGTGACATCCATTTGCACATTACTTTTAAAAACGAGAGGAAAGAAAACACATTATCAACTCAAATGTGCTTCCTGATAGCACAGTCAGGAGGGAAACTCGCTTCAGTGTTGGTGATGCGGATCACACGGTGTGGCGTTTCTGTTGATTCATGCGCCTTAACTCAGAGTTACGCAGTGGTGGCAAGAGATCCGGCTCGACATCCTTCATCCAGGGCCCATCATTCAATATGTCAGTGATGCATAACAAACGCCAACCTTCAGAGGCACCTGGTGTGTGTGGGTGTGTATTACAGTACACACTGATGCATTTCTGTTCATATTTGCACTGAGAGAGTGTATTTGAGCACGATTGTTCTTGTTTGCTCACATCTGTTTCAGTACAACGTCCTTCTGACAGTTGAGTCTTTTCTTTGTTCACTTCTTCTGGCACAACTTGAAGCCAGATGATAAGATCTTGTTTCTATGTTTATGAATACTTAGACAAAACAAACTTTTTCTGAGTCCTAACCTTAAGCCAGTGTCTAAACTGGGATTAGACTCTAACTATCACATGAAACATTTCTCAGCACCAGTTAGGATGAAGCAAAGTTTGAATCAAAATCTTAGCTCAACCCATGTCAGTATTCTCACTCAAATCCTGATGAAAATGAGTCTTGAAAAGATAACTAACTGTATAATCAATGAAAAAGTCTTTGTTAACTACGTATAAATGTATAAATGTTGTAAGTGCAGTGTTCAGCTTCTTCAGTATGAGGATCTGAACGGGTCTGATAACACAATAACTCCTAGACTGACAATCAGTTGGGATATTCTACTAAAGCACTCAAATAAACAAAGATCTGACACTGTGACAGGGTTAGGAGAAGTATTTTGCAATATTCCAATGTGAAGCATCTGTCATTGGAGGGTAACGTGTCTCAAAGTCTACAGTATGGGAGGCTGGGATTAAGAATGCGTGGCCTCCATTACCTCTGTTGCTTCTGCTCTCAAACTGTTTTGTTCATATGTTCTACACTCGGCACTCTTGATCTATTTAGGGTTAGGGCTAGGTAAGGGCTAGGTTAGGGCTAGGTAAGGGCTAGGGCTTGATAAGGAGCTTTGTCTTTACAGCAGCAATTCTAAAATATTTTGGAGCTCCAGACGCTGAGCCGGATGGATCTTCTGAACTTCCTGACCAGGAAGCTCCAGGACCATCACATTCCTCATCAACCATGCATGAGATGGACAAGTATCTGTCATATGAGGACATCACTGTTGTTTTGTTTTCATTCTTGTACTTAAAATAGATGTTGGTTTGTTGAATTTTTTTTTTTGTTTAAAGTAAATACTCAAAATCATTTTTTTTATTGACATATAGAGGATTGTTGTTTGCCTTGTATTATAGTTTTTCCATCAGTTTAACTTGCACTAAGGTGTTTAATTTTAACTGTAGCCTGTTTTGCCACAGTGTAATAGATGGTGGCGTCTCAGTGGACCATCTAATGAATCTCTTCATCAAAGTTTGACAACCTAGGGGCCCCCAAACAGCATCTTGCTTAGGGCCCCCACAAAGCTTGAAACAGCCCTGTGTCCACTGATCGATCTATCTATCTATCTATCTATCTATCTATCTATCTATCTATCTATCTATCTATCTATCTATCTATCTATCTATCTCTGTGTTCCCCCTTGTGGCATTGAGTCACAGTTCTTTTGTGGAAATCGTGGTTAGATCTTTATCTGTAACTACAAGTCAATATTGTCCTTCAGTGCGTGATGTACATGTTTACTTTCAGTAATGTATTTTATTATGTTCGTGACTGTCTCGGGTTTCTCAGGTTACACTCCTGGTTGAAGCCTTTTGTCGTGCCGACGTACAGTTTAATCTGCTCGGTAAGGAGCTTCGGCGCCTCAGGTTTCTTAGTGGATTTGTTTAAATTTATTGAATCATATAGATAACGTGTGTAGCAGTGAGTTTGGTGATACTATGGATGTTTATTTCATTTCCATATATTAAGAGCATCTAGTTTTATTGTGTAAAAAACATGAGGGATGTTATACTTTTGTTATGTCTTTTTGTAATATTTTTTGTTTATTCTTTTAAGTCTCACAGACTTGAATGGAGAAAACCTTAAGAAATAAAACTGAGGAAGAAAAGAGAACAAAAGATAAGACATCAATCCTCAACAAAGTTTCCCTTCTTCATGCTGTTATCTGTCTAGTCTACAAAGATGAAGTCGTACTGCGAGGGCAGAATAATCTGACTTCACTGCCTTCCACCAACCTTCTTCTGATAATGATGCTAAGATCATCTCACATGTTTTTTAACATCCACAGTGAGCTTCTTCATTTCGTACGTGCATTCTCACATGATTCGTCGATGTAACACTTGGTCCAACTCCTCCTGGAAGTCATTAGATGGAACATATCACAGTATGCGTATGCATTCATTCTAAACATCATTAAAACGTCATAAAATATTCTTGTGCTGCTTCGTCGCAATTTTCGCCAAGCGACCTGCGCGACACCTCACTCTGGTTTACATCATCATTTTTTAAATCCATACCTCCAAATAATGGAAGACGATTTATGTTTTTGCACCAAATTAGATTTTGCACTAATGACGCGGGAATAACTGTCGCTCCGCCCCACTCCGATTATTTGCTCTATCCCGTCCCTATCACGTTGCCAACAATGAAACTGACTCCCGTACTGCGCGACTCCCGCGGGAATACCGTGACGGGCGGGAGTCCCGAAAAATTGTCACCGTCTCTTCTGCACCGCCACCGGCTGCATTATCTTCCACGTTTACTTTACTTTCTTTCTTTTTATATTCCCCGTGGTGGTTGTAGTGTGTGTGCGTCTCAGTCTCCATCTCCCTCTCTCCCGCCCTCATATGTTTGTCATTGGTCTATATAGTTTATATCGTTGCTTTTTCGATATTAATATCTTTAATGTTCATATCGAGATATAGATACAATAACGATATATCGTTCAGCCCTAATTTGAATCTTAATTGTTAGTAAATATAGGTAGACTATTACTGAAACATTCTTGAATGTCCTCATATTTGAACTTTTATATCTTTGAATGTTTAATGTAATGCTGTACAACTGAAACTGAAGATTTGAGATTTGATGAAACTGAAGATATATTTGATTGATGGAATATGTAGCAATTTTGACATTTGAGCATTTAATGATGCACCTGAGAATAGAGCATAAACAGATATGACCTTGTTTGTAGGTCAGGTTTCTTGAGAGGACGGGAAAATTTGAGAACCAGGACGTGATCCCGATTGCATCAGATGGCGAGCGACCTGTGGAGAAAAGACACCGACAAGGAGATACACATGTACACACACACATATATTTGCATTACACTCCCATGAATGTTTAATATCAGGTGCACCTATAACAATTTTCCATTTTAAAGTGCCCTAACGGACACTCTTATTTCATCTTTACATGTGCACACTTTTTGTTTCTGGTCATTTGGATCATTATTTATTTTTATTTTTTGTATAAATTGAACATTTTTCTCAATTGTAACTGTTGTAACTGTAAAAATACAAGTGTTGCTACTCATTGTTTTTTTTGTCCTGCCTGATTCTTTATTGTTTGCTCAACCTATTGGCTCCTAATGAATTTGGTGGCTGGGTTCTCATTATTACACTGTAATTCAATATTATAAGTTGAATTTAATATATCACTAAAATTGGTGACATGTGTCTCACTTTGTAGCAGTTTTGTGCATCTATTTATTGTGGTGATTTCTTCATGTATTCATTTTTATAAGGTTAATAAAACCAAAGTGATAAAATCTGATTAGAGAGACCTGAGGAAATGTACTCTGTTGTATGCACTTCTGCTCAACCTCCTTATTTGATGCTTTGAGGCAGACTTCTGACTGGTCAGGTGATGTGTTGTATGGGATGGACCTACTGGCAGGTTATAATGTAGTGATGAGATAAAAAATAGTCAGAAGAACACACGGACAGTAACAAGACCTCTTGGGAGAGCTGCCTTCGACAAACAAAGATGTCAAGTGAAGAGCAAACAGAACTTTGTGAGTATATTTTTGTAGTACTACAGTGATAGTTGTTTTAGTGATAGTAGTATTTTTTAAGACGTAAACCAGCATCAGTTTGACTGAATTTGACTTATATTGAAAGAAATCATGAGATGAACATTTTTTTGTTTTTTGTTGCTTTGACAGCCGCAGTGGACAGTCTCATTATCACCAAATAGCATTTTAGAGAGCATTTAATTGATGGTGACTGTACTGCAACTGGAAATCCTTAACTAATTAAACTATTAAGTTCATCTATAAATGTTTTTGTATGATTTTTCACATTTGAAAAAAAGAGTTGAAAAAGTAGTTAATCAGGATTACAAATGAAGAGATGGAAGAGACAGAGGTGAAAGTCAATTGTAACGTTGATCATTTATGACTTGTTGCAGTGGTGCCTGCTGCTGAAGATGTTATGCTGGGGTCTGAGTGTTTGTGTCATTAACTGACATTTTATTGACCAAATCAATTATCAAACATCAAACTGATTAGTAATTTGAGATCAGTGAATGCATGTTGGTCAGCAGTTTGAAACAGGCTCCATTGAGGCAGATTTGTGTGTTTAAAGTAATCTGTAGTCAGTGTTGAAGACTGGAGATGTACATGGAGACATGGAGATCACAGCTGGGACATTTCTCATATTCTAAACCTTTCCAACAGATACGATGAATCCACCCCAGAAAGAGCTGAGGATCGTCCTGGTTGGGAAGGTGGGAACTGGGAAGACCTCTTCAGGAAACATCATCCTGAGTGAAACACGGCCGTTCCCAAAACCTACGTCCTCTTTTGGACTCAACACAAAGAAGTGTCAAATGGGATCAGAGACTATTGGTGATACAAAGGTGACTGTTGTTGATACTCCAGGTCTGTGCAGCGCTAGAAAAGGGTCTCTGTCTGAGGAAGAGACGGTGACTCAGCTCAAGGAGTCCATCATACGGGCTTATCCTGGTCCTCATGTGTTCCTGCTTGTGATGAGATATGGGACAGTCTTCACAAAAGAGGAAGAAAAAACACTGGAGATTCTTCAGCGCACTTTTGGCAAAAATGTGATGGCCTACACTCTGATTTTGTTCACCCATACAGAGGATGTGGACAAAACGTCCTTCGATAAATACATAGATAAAAATCCAGACCTCAAAGACTTAATCATTCAGTGCCACTGGAAATACCACGTTTTAAACATTAAAGGAACGAATGACACTCAAGTCCCTGAGCTGCTGGACAAGATCAATGACATGGTGACAAACTCAAAAGGAAGCTTTTACTCTATTAAAATGCTCGAAGAGGCTGAAAATACAGTGAAACAGCAACAAGAGAAAGAAATCAAAGAAACAGAGGAACCAAAAAGCTGGGTAGAGTCTCTGAAAATGACTGGTTTGATTGGAGCAGCTGCTGGAGGTGTGATGGGGTACTTTGTTTCTGAGGGTCCGCTGACGTCTAAGATAGGAGCTATGGTGGGAGCTGTCATGGGTGCGATACTTTCAATGATACTAGTATGTTTAGCAATAATTGTCACAAGCCGAATGAAACGATGCTACAAATAAAAACAAAAAACAAAGGTCGTCTTCAGTCTGAGATCAGACCAAGTGTAAAATATTAAAGGCCGTTCACACTGTGGATGAGTTAGTTTAGTACAGTGGAAGAAGATGGTGGTGGAGGAGAGGAACGAATTATAAATAAATGTTTCAAACCTTTTCTTATTGCTAGAAGTGACTTCTATTACGTTACTGTCTGGTGTGTCTGGGTTCTGATATTTTTTAGACCAAATGATGAATCAGTTAATTAAAAACATAAATAATTAAACTGTTAAAACTCATAGAGTTTACATTCCATGTAAACAGACTGCAGATAGATAGAGAGACCTGTTTTATTATATTTGCTGCATTTGGACTCTGTCAGATCAAACGATCCAATGACAGTCTGTGTTGTACATGAATGTATTTGTTTGTTTGAAATAATCCCTTCATTTCCTGATTTGTATTTCCCCTGGATTATTCACATAAGATTACCATTAGCAGACTATTTTTTCTGTTTATTTTTTAGTTACCTGATGTTTGAAAATGTGAGGACTTCCTGTTCTCATTTTGATTTACCTGTGAACTCATTAATCACATTATCATTGTAGGTACTGGTTTGGACTCTGGGAACTTGTTATGGGTCGTTTTTGTTTTTGCACTGCAATATTAGCAGTTTCTGAGATTCAAAGAGCAAACAATGCATTTTCTGCTGAGGACAGTAATTCATGTCTCATTCACAAACGTGACTGAAAATGTGAGGACTTCCTCTTTTATTTGGTCTTATTTACATTTGAATGTGTTTTTCACATTTAAAGACCCTTAATTAAGTGTAAACACATGCTCATCATTGTAAAATAACACTTTTATTGTCACCATAAATTGTCTAAAAAGCCTGCATGAAACATCAAGAAAGTGTCAAATGTTAACTTGAAGGATTTGATTTCATGTTTAAATAAAGTCATCCTGAAAACTCATCAGTGACTGTCTTTGTAGAATTAATACACTAAATTCCAAGTTGAATTAACTTAAAATCTTGTAATATCAGTCGCTTTATTTCATTTACTTTAATTGGTAGAGAATCATTTCTCTAAGTCAAATGGTTGCTAACGGTGGCTGTCTAGCCTCCGTGTTAGCTAGCAAATGTTTGCTTTAATGCAGGAATGCACCGAAACATTTGGGCTGAGAAACCGAAAATGCACCTTTAGGCAATTTTGGGCCGAAAATTGCTGCGGTTGTGGCTTGCATCATCACAACATGATGTTTTGGCAAAAATTATGGACACATTATGTTCTCATCTGTTAATGAAACTACTGGATAAACACAAACTGACTTGGCCACAGGTACCTGCTTGTTCTTCTATAGAAATAGAAATATGAAAAACACACACACACCTGGAATAGGTGGTTCTAGTGGTCAAAGGAGAGCAGCAATAAAAGACAGCAGGTCGACTCAGTCTGGTCGTTTAAAGGAGTAAAGCTTTAGGGACAGAGGAGAGATCTTTATGTTCTCACAATGACCAAATGTGGATATTCCTTCTGATTCTGTTTCATGTTCTTTAAGTATTTAATATTCCTTCTGCTTGGCCTTAAAGCTACGTGAAAGGTGACAAACACAAACGCGCCTGCCTGCAGAATTCAGTCAGTCAGTTATCAGTTTTCCTCATCAGTTTAATTCCTGGTATCTTCAGATATCATCTCTGGGTAAAGAACAAAGGGACCTGAGTCAGTGGGAGACGTATTGCAGCAGGTATGAATGGCAGTGTAGACGGGCTCTCTTCAGAGTGGAAAAAAGTCAAAAGCTTGATGTGCGCCACGATCTCAGAAAGTTGTTAGTAACCATGTGAGCCTGTCGGAGCAAGTGCAGATATTACCGCAGAGACATTACTCCCCCTCAGGTTTGCATGACTGAACAATGAGAGAACAACGAGACAGATTTAAAAGACGTTCTACGAAACTACGCTCTTCTTTTATTATTATGAAAAATAAGGTAAGGGAGGAATAGTTTTGTAATAAAAGCAAGTTTGGAAGCTGTTTTATGAAATAACAAGCAACAGTAGCATGTATAAACTTTGAAGACCTGTATTTTTTTGATATGAAGCTATTAGGCAACTTTTTTCCACATTTGTTCCAAAACAAACTGCATGTGGCAACAGGCTGAGCAGAGAGGTTCAGACATCTCGTCTCTCCTTACAAGCCCACCAAGTGCCAAGCAGTACAGTCCAAGGGGGGGAGGCGGAGAACTCTGCGCCTCGCTCGGGGGGGACTTTGCCGAGGCATGGACCCCTTTATGATCGCTTGTGATCAGTCGTAGTTGCTTTTGTCACTTTGTAGTTTATCATAGCTGCCTTACTTTAGATGTGTTGTGTTATTTTGTAGTTGGTTTGCATGTGTAAATTTTTGTCTTGCTGTATTCGTTAAGTGGCTCTGTAATTATTTTTGTCTTTTTGTACTTTTGCATATATGTGGTATAAATATTATAAGTTCAACCTCCTTATTGGATGCTTTGAGGCAGACTTCTGACTGGTCAGGTGATGTGTTGTGCGGGGTGGACCTACTGGCAGGTTATAATGTAGTGATGAGATAAAAAGTAGTCAGAAGAACAGACGGACAGTAACAAGAGCTCACGGGAGAGCTGCCTTCGACAAACAAGGATGTCAATTGAAGAGCAAACAGAACTTTGTGAGTATTTCTTTGTAGTACTACAGTGATAGTTGAGGTACTGTTTGGGTTTGTTTTATGGGACAATAGTTATTTCTTGAGACATAAACCAGCATCAGTTTGACTGAATTTGATTTGATTTTGAAAGAAATCATGAGATGAAAATCACTGAGATTTGGTGTTTTATGTTGCTTTGAGTATATGCAGTCTCATTATCACCAAATAATACATACACAAAAATACAGGCCTCAGAGACTTACTCTTTCAGTGCCACTGGAAATATCACATTTTCAACATTAAAGAAAAGAATGACACTCAAGTCCCTGAGCTGCTGAACAAGATCAATGACATGGTGACAAACTCAAAAGGAAGCTTTTACTCTGCTGAGATGCTCGAAGAGGCTGAAAATACAACGAAACAGCAAAAAGAGAAAGAAATCATAGAAACAGAGGAACCAAAAAGCTGGGTAGAGTTTCTGAAAATGAGTGGTTTAATTGGAGCAGCTGTTGGATTTGTGATGGGGTGCTTTGTTTCTGGGGGTCCAGCTAGGATAGGAGCTATGGTGGGACCTATGGTGGGAGCTGTCATGGTTGCGATACTGGCAATGATACTAGTATGTTTAGCAATAATTGTCACAAACCGAATCAAGCGATGCTGCAGATAAAAAAGAAAGGTCGTCTTCAGTCTGAGATCAGACCAAGTGTAAAATATTAAAGGCCGTTCACACAGTGGATGAGTGTTTAGTTTAGTACAGTGGAAGAAGATGTTGGTGGAGGAGAGGAACAAATTATAAATAAATGTTTTAAACCTTTTCTTACTGCGAGAAGTGACTTCTATTACGTTACTGTCTGGTGTGTCTGGGTTCTGATTAATGATTAATCAGTTAGTTAAAAATAGGAATAATTAAATCATTAAAACTCATAGAGTTTACATTCTTTCACACTGCGTCCCTTGTAAACAGCAAACATATCTGATGTTGAGCCAGTGGGCCTGGCAATGAATGTGGTTCATCAGTTTGGTTTATTGTCTCTGTTGTCTTAAAATCATGATACCATGTCCTTCCAAACAGCCACACCTTTGAGCTACCATGTCCTTGGCAGAGTTCAGTAATTAAGCAGGAATTTCAACAAAGAAAAACCGTTGTCCATCCAACCTTCCACTTCCGGTTCACCTCAGATCCATGTAAACATAATAGATAGATGTTTATTTCTTAGGTACCTGATGTCAGATGTTTGAAAATGTGAAGACTTCCTGTTTTCTTCGGTCTTATTTATGTTTGCATGTGTTGTCTGTGAAGGTTCTCAGTCAATGCCAATGAATACGTTTTTCACATTTAAAGTGTAAACTTTAAACTAAGTGTAAACACATGCTCATCATTGTAAAATAGCACTTTTATTGTCAACAAAAATTGTTGTTGTATAAAGCATGCATAAAACATCAAGAAAGTGTCAAATGTTAACTTGAGGGATTTGATTGAATATTTAAATAAAGTCATGCTGAAAACTCATCCGTGACTGTCTTTGTAGAATTAATACACTAAATCCAAGTTGATTTAACTTGAAATCTTGTAATATCAGTCGCTTTGCCCATTTATTTCATTTACCAATGTAAGTCAAATGGTCAACGTTGGCTGCATAGCCTCCATGTTAGTTCGGTTTTCAAATGTTTGCATTAATGGACACATGACAGTATGAATAACTCCCAAGTAAAGATGTTAAACTATTTCGTATTATTAATGCAACTTTCTCATCCGTTAATGAAACTGCTGGATAAACTGACTTGTAACTTCTACTGATGATCTGCAGGAGGCGCTAAAACCACAGAGGCTTTTTATGAACCAGTTGCTGCCACACCTCTGCAGATACAGTCAGTCCAGGCGACTGAATGCTGCAGGCAAGCACGTTTGTGTTTGTCACCTTTCATGTAGCTTTAAGACCAAGCAGAAGGAATATTAAATACTTGAACATGAAACAGAATCAGACAGAATATCCACATTTGGTCATTGTGAGAACATAAAGACCTCTTCTCTGTCCCTAAAGCTTTACTCCTTTAAACGACCAGACTGAGTCGACCTGCTGTCTTTTATTGCTGCTCTCTATTGACCACTAGAACCACCTATTCCAGGTGTGTGTGTTTTTTTCACATTTCTATTTCTATCGAAGAACAAGCAGGTACCTGTCGACAGTCAGTTATCAGTTGTTCTCATCGGTTTAATTCCTGGTATCTTTGGATATCGTCTCTGGATAAAGAACAAAGGGACCTCAGTCAGATGTTTTGCACAGGTCTGAATAGCAGTGTAGACTGGCTATTCAGACCTGTGTGGAAAAAAGTCAAAAGCTTGATGTCTGCCATGATCTCAGATGAGCCTGTCGGAGCAAGTGCAGATATTACCGCAGAGATGTTACTCCCTCTCAGGATTGCGTGACAGAACAATGAAAAAACAACAAGACAGATGTTCTACGAAACTACACTCTTGTTTTATTATTATGAAAAATAAGGTACGGGAGGAATATTTTTGTAATAAAAGCAAGTTTGGAAGTTGTTTTATGAACAGTAGCATGTATAAACTTTGAAGACCTGTATTTGTATGATATGAAGCTATTAGGAAACTTTTTCCACATTTGTTCCAAAACAAACTGCATGTGGCAACAGGCTGAGCAGGGAGTTTCAGACATCCCTCTCTCTAGCAACGCTTTCCAGTTCATCTTGAGGTCTTCCAGGCCAGTCCAGGTATTTAATCTCTTCCCCAGGGTCTCCTCCCAGCTACAAGTGAATCTCCGAAAGCAGGTGCCCAAGCACAGTAGTATCCTCAACAGATGATTGGAAATTAATAAAGTAGAATTAGAATCAATCATAATAATTTAATTGACTGATGGCACTTCACTCCAATAGTTTCAGTCGTCAATCTTTGATAGATTATTGACTGCTGACGTAAGTAATCATGTTTCTGTTTCTGGAAGATGAGGTGTACCCCAAGGTTCAAACTTGGGCCCCATTAAATTTTCATTCATTGGCTAATACAGTTTTAAATTCTGTCTCCAGGAAGTTAAAAAAACACATTTACACATTGACACCTGGAACCTTGGACAAGGCTTGTTAGAGCACCGTTCATTAGGAACAGGACATCCCCCGCACCGGTTTCTGGTTATTTACACAACAAGCCAGTTTCAGTAGGAGTTTCCTATTTAAACCTCAATGAGGGGTGAAACATCTTCTCAAAAAAACTCTACAATTCCAGTTATCCTTTAAACCTTTTTTGGACATTCATTGACCCTGAACCATTTTTACAACTGTTCCAGATTACTGTGTCTGGAAATTTGCATGTTGTTTAAACCCCCGAGTTTCCGTTTGCAGTTGCATTTTGAGTTCTGCTCTGTGAGAAGCTGTGAGAAACTGACTTCTCATAGATTTGTCACCCAACCAGTTTTCTCAAACTGGTTGAGTGACACGTCCAAGAGGAGGGACCACAGTGGCTTTGCCATATAAATAAGACTTAACCCACTGTTCAGTTACCCAACATCAAGACAACTGTCGAGACCAACTGCTTTTACAAGACATAGCAATGGGTAAGGATATTTTATATTCATTAATCTACATCAGGTTGTAAATAAACCAGCTGTTTTTATCTGAGTACTAGTGTTTTAATGTCTCATTAATATCTGTGCTGCCTAAATAGAAAGAAGAGCAAAGAGTTTTTTACATTCAAGTATTCAGTACATAGTGCAGCTGACATGGTCTTACAATAAAGATTTTTTATAGGCACAATAGAAAAATGTGAAAGTCAAGCCCCGATTAGACCCAATAGAAGTCATAGATTTTGATATGGAGAGGGTAAATCTGTGCTTAGTATAGGAAATAATTCTGTGAGTCTTGACACTGGTGACTTTCTGCACTGGATGAGGGGCAGAGTATGATAAACTAGACCTGGAGCTTGGATGTGAAGGCTGGAGGTGAACTGGAGGATTTTAGTGTGTTTTGTTTGGCACATAGTACATACTGTAGGATGAGGAACTGGTCAAGGAGGACTCAAGACAGAGTTTTTTGAACAGACGAAAAACACTAAATACACTTGGAACAGGCTGGTAGTACAAAGACAAACTAGCCAGGTGGGAACGGAACACAGAGGGGAATAAATAAGAGGGGAACTTTGAGGCACAGGTGAGACACATCAGGGCGGGGCTCACAATCAGGGGCAGCAACTGCAAAGACTAAGCAAAGACATCTGGGATGAATGAGAGTTGAGATACTTTCAAAATAAAACAGAAAATGCCCGAATAGCTAAGATACAGTTAAGCACAACCATGAGATGGCGATGCAGCAAACTTATTGAGAATGCTAAGAGATTGAACAGAAATCTGGTTTGAAATGATCAAGAGACAGCGCTGCCATACTTAATATTAACTATGTCTGTGTGACCTTCCCCTGCAGAGGAGCTGAGGATTGTGGTCGTGGGAAAGGCCGGAAATGAGAACACTGCACTCATCAACACCATCCTGGGGAAGGAGAGTACAGCAGAGTACTATGGTTCAGAGTGCAAAGTGATCAAGGGAGTGTTTGCGAAGGAGCCAGTGGCTTTCATTGATACTCCTGGTCTGCTCCGCACCGACCTATCTGATGAAAAGTTAGAAGAGGAGCTCATGAAATGCATCCTACATGCTGCTCCTGGTCCTCATGTGTTCCTGTATGTGAAGGAGAAAGAGCCTTTTACGACAGAGGAAGTGCGTGCTGTGAAAATCCTTGAGGGGATTTTTAAAAATTCAATGGCGTTCTTCTTGGGAGTTATCATGAGTGATGAAGTCATATCTGAGAAAGACTGCGCTATAATACAGAAGAGCTTCATGGGAAAATTCAGCGGATACATTGTTTTCAACACAGAGGAGCCCAACGTGTCTGAGCTAATGAAGAAGATCAAGGAGATGGCTGAGAAACGTGGACATTACACCAATGAACTGAGCAAGAAGGCAAAGAAAATCAACAAGAATCAAGGAAAAACAGCCAAAACCATTGGTCAAAAAATACAGTGTGGTCTTGTGGAGTTTTATCATTCCCTGAAAATGTTTCTAAATAGGGAGGCAAAGTAAAATGACAAGTACAGAGGGATAAAATTAACAATTCAGCAAGCAAAAAGCTAAGAAGTGAGGAAATAAAGCAACGATGTGATAAATTAGACCGAACTGACTCTGTGATCCAAAGTCTCCACACTAGCAGCTACTTTTTGACAAATATGTGTTTATAAAGATAACAGTTCACATTTTACCATCTACAACTTCAATATGATAAAGGATCTTTACATGTTCAGATTTTTTTTATTATTTTTTAATATTGACGGAAGAATAAAGAGACAGAGATTGTGAAATTTCTCCATGTTTGTTGTTTTTTCTTTATTGTCGCTGTCATTCAAATGAAAAATCAATATGTGTGTGACGTGAAAATGTGTAGCAGACATCAGACATAGATGTCTGTATATACTGAGTGAAACACATCCATTCTCAAAATCTACGTCCACAAAGAACAGTCGAACAGAATCTGAGCCAGATTTGGATTTGATTAGAATCCAAATCAAGATGATCACCAGCAAAACACTTAAATATTTTATACTGTTTTTATTTGATTTATTATTATGAAAAAGTCATTACTGAATACATTTTAGATAAGAAATCCAGTAAATAAATCCCCAAAACACACATAAGTGATTAAATAACAACTATCAAAGAACATGTGATTCAAAGTTTAAAAATTAACTTCAGAAAAAAAGTATTTTCAAAATATGGTGAATACGCTAATATGAGCTAGAGAATTATTAATATTAATATATAATATTTTAAATATTACTTGAATAGATAAGAAAGTAAAACATTTTATATCACTGTAAACCCTGATCAAAATAAAATAACAGTTGAAGAGAGAACTCTGATTTTGAGAATATAATTTATTTTCTAAATGTGTGGGCTTTATTCTTGAAATCTCTGGGATTCTTTTATTTTTTTACCCTATATACACTATATTGGCAAAAGTATTTACTCACCCATCCAAATAACTGAATTCAGGTGTTCCAATCACTTTCATGGCCACAGGTGTGTAAAATCAAGCACCTAGACGTGCAGACTGCTTCTACAAACATTTGTGAAAGAATGCGTTGCTCTTGGGAGCTCAGTGAATTCCAGTGTGGTATGGTGATAGGATGCCACCTGTGCAACAAGTCCAGTCATGAAATTTCCTCATTACTACATATTCCACAGTCAACTGTCAGTGGTATTATAACAAAGTGGGAGCGTTTGGGAATGACATCCACTCAGACATGAAGTGGCAGAGCACGTAAAATGACAGAGAGGGGTCAGCAGATGCTGAGGGGCATAGTGCACAGAGGTCACCAACTTCATGTGGCCTTCAGATTAGCTCAAGAACAGTGTGTAGAGAGCTTCATGGAATGGGTTTCCATGGGCGAGCAGATGCATCTAAGCGGTACATCATCAAATGCAATGCAAAGCATGGGATGCAGTGGTGTAAAGGACGTCACCACTCTGGAGCAGTGGATACGTGTTCTCTGGCGTCATGAATCACGCTTCTCCATCTGGCAATCTGATGAACTATCTGGGTTTGGTGGTTGCCAGGAGAACGGTTCTTGTCTGACTGCTTTGTAACAAGTGTGAAGTTTGGCGGAGGGGTGATTATGTGTGGGGCTGTTTTTCAGGAGCTGGGAATCTGAACACTTCAGCATACCAAGAGATGTTGGACAAGTCCACGCTCCCACCTTTGTGGGAACAGTTTGGGGATGGCCCCTTCCTGTTCCAACATGACTGAGCACTAGTGCACAAAGCAAGGTCCATAAAGACATGGATGGATGAGCGACTTCAACCTGCGGGATGAATTAGGGTGCGGATGAATTAGGGTGAAAACGTCAGTGTCTGACCTCACAAATGCGCTAACTGCATTAGTGTCAGTTCACTGCTGTTTAGTTTGTCTCCAAAGAGGAGGAGAACCAGGGGCACACAGTTCATGGTGAGGATGAAAGTCCTCTTTCAGAGATGTTAGCTTAGCTTAGCTTAGCTTAAACGCTGAAAAATGCAGCTAATCTAGCTGTGCTCTTTAGCCCATCATTAAAGTTAATATTCTTCACAAATGAGTCAGGAAGTGATGTCACAGCTGTCAGTATCACATGACCAGAAATATAGAGTCTTTAAGAGACTCTGCACTATCTAACTTCAGGTTGGGGTGAGTCAGTGTTGTCATGGTAACTGATGTTTATGGATGGACGCTGTCTTGGCTTAGAGTGAGTAGAGTTTCAGCTGCTCTTCCATTTCTCCTTCTGTCACCTCCCCCAGCGCCTCCTGGTTCTCCCTCAGGAGCAGGAAGATGGCCGCCAGCTGCTCCTGTTGCACCCTAAGTCACAATAACAGAAAATCTAATGAAACTTCACTGAAATCACATCTGATTAACAACGAAGCAGAACGTCAGAGGCAAACAATCTGAACTTCACATGTTTAGACTCTTCAACAACAAAGTCCCAGATTCAAAACAAGCCCAAACCAAACCAATATCAAACCGGTTTTCTGAGAAACTATGAATAAGAAGGTAAAAAAAAAAAAAAAAAATTCAAAATGAATCTAAAACCAGTCTAAAATAAGTCCAACACTAAGACCAAAATGTGTCTGACTCTCAACATAGAGTCCTGGAATGGGTCAAAATAAAGTCTGAAACAAAGTTTGAAATAGCTTTGAAAAAAGTCCAAAAATAAAGTCTAATATTAGTCTAAATAGTCTAAAATAAAGTGTTGATCTAGTCTTGTCTTCGATAATTCTCCATAACTATATCTTAAATAGAGTATGAATCCAGGTGCAAAATTAAGTCCAGATATGAGTCCAGAAGTTATCCAAAGCCAAGTCTAAACACAGGATCCTGATGGGTTTACATAGAGAGGTTCCAAGATGATGTCCACCACAAAATAAGTCTAAAACAAAACAGAAAACTAACTTTGATAGCCATCTAAACTGAGTCCAAAACCAAGTCTATAAAATGTCTACAGTACATTCTGCTTCAGCATTTGAAATCAGTTGAAATCAGTTGAGTTTATCAATAAATCTGAATCTAATCCACAATCAGATGTAGTTTGAGATCAAACTCAGAGTCCTGTTCTGAACATCATGGAGTCTGTCTGATAACATGAACACTCTGAGACTGGTTAGAAAGTTAAAGTTCAAACTCCTGACAAGAAATGTTTGAAAGACACATTTAATAAAACAAAAAAAAATCTTTTTCATTTTGTCTCTCTCTTTTATTGAGAATACCTGTTCTGCTTTTCACAATAAAAACAGATTTGTATGGATTCTTCTTGTTCTATTGTTTCTATCAGAAAAAGTGATGATGCAGAACAAAAGTGACTGAATGTAAAATTCATCTTTTGATTTTAATTAAATGCTACTACAAGAGCCATTCAGAGAGCCATACAGACAGTGTTTAAAGATTAACTACAAATATGGTGTAAATGGATACTGTGATCTTGACTCCTACCTGATGTGAACACAATGACTTCACCTCCACATTAAAAGACATTAAAAAAACATTATTTTTTATTTCATTGTTTTCATTTACAAACTTCTTTTTCACAAATCTTCAAACGATCAAACTGGAGTCCGTTGCTGTTCTCTTAAATGGCCACTTGATGGTGCTGTTGCCTGCAAAAATGTCCACATTGAACGTAAACTCGAGCTGATGCCTTTTAATAAAGAATAAACACACAAACAAAGGAAATCAACACTCACATCACACATTTATTTTATGTTTAATATTTAAGCAAACTGAAGCCTGCGGGGCGTTTCGCTCAGCAGTGGGTAGTAGTCTGCCGTTAGTTTACTGCTTTAAGTATGTGAACTTAGTTTAACATAATCAGAGTAACTTGACACTGTTTCTGCTCTCTCTGTGCTAAAATAAAATGTCTGACTCCTCAAGGCACTTCGGTGTGAAGACGTCTTCCGTTCTGCAGTCGGCCAGGACTCAGATCTGTGGTCAGTGTCAGAGGAAACACGGCAGATCTTCGTCTCGTCAGAGCTCCATCCTCCTCATCCTCACAGATCAGCTGAAAGACGGCAAGAGACGGTGAGGGGGCGTCACTCATTCATCTGCTCTAACACACAACTGAAATTTACACCTGACTCTAAAACAGATTAACTTTATTACGTGCTTGTCTTCCTCACACACAAGCAGATTATTATTGTTGATTGACTCACTCTATAAATCAATCAATCATAAAACAGAAAAGCTGTTTTAAACTACATTTATGTTCTTCTCTATGCATGTGTCTCTCCACACTCTTGGCCTGATTTGATTTGATTAGATTTGATTTTCACGTCACACACACTCACCTCTACGTCTGACTTTAACACTTTAATAGGTCCTATAATAACATATAATTAAATAAGTGTTTGTGACTGGATGTGTAAATAAGGTCACGATGCTGTGAATAGAATATGAACAGAGGGGGAGCCTGCAGGTTCAGTAATCACATTTTAAACCTTGTGAGTCACCAGAAGCTCCTCGGTTCACAGCTGAGAGAACAAACAAAGGCTCAGGTGTGAGTGTTAGCACTCACCAGGTGTTAGTAGGCAGCATGCAGGGTTAGCAGGTGAGCAGGACGGGTGGACAGAAGCTGACGGATGTGCCGAGGCCGGATGCAGAGACATAAACGAAGCGGCGGCTGTGAAGCAGCTGCTGTTTTTATTTCACTTTTCTGAACTTCTCATGGGAACATCACCAGAAAATATAAATGAAATCTACAAGCGTCGATATTTCATGCATTTATTCACTGCTCACTCAACAACAGCGCCTCTTTTCTAATTCTAATGTCACACATTTGCAAATATATACACACCAGAGCTGCATTTCTTAACCTCAATCTCTGTTTACCAAAAAAGTGAAATATAAATAAAGTTTGAACACTCTCAGCTGTTGTCTGTTTGTAGTGACTGATTTTGACCAGGAGGGGGCGTTCACGTGCAAGAAGTAGAAGTCTGGGTTTTAATCTGCTGCTTGAAATAATCCCCAATGTGCTGAAGCAAAAATATTTAAGTGTTGCAACAACCTGATAGGAGGCTGCTAATCACAGCTGTCTACACCCGCTCCATGTAATATCTGTCAGCCACCGTGAATCTATTACGTTTAATATGTTCCTGTGCAGCGTGAAGATAGTGTCCTTAATTTCCTCTTAAAGCCTATCAAAGCTTCCTGTAGCTTCCTTGGCATGGATCCCTTATCCCCTCAGAGCACACCTGACCCACATTCTCACCAGATTCCCCTTTCTTTCCACGAAGCGCGTGAACTGGTTTGTAGCGGGAGGGCGTTTAAGAGATAGCACCGCGAGGGCTTGCTGGCTGACTTCCTGTTAACAGGAGGTGAGTAATAAGAGGATAACCAGCTGCCATCTGGATCAGTGTAACAGCTGGCTGTGAACACACACTCACAGCGCCTATTCATTGACACTGAACGGACAGAAGACGGGGGGGATTCACGAGGCCAGCGAGGGAGGAGTGGATGAGCAGGGATAGACTGATCAGTGATCAATATTTATCAGCAGATGTTCAGCCTCTGACGTTGGATGTTAGAGTTTTATGTTCTACAATGTAGAATCAAACTGAAGACATCAACACCAATCTAAAGCTTCCTCATGAGGAGCTCCTTCAGTCCACCAAAGCTTTAGAGGACTGAAGGAGCTCCTTATCGTGGAGCTCAGGTCGTCTGATGTTGCTCTCCATCTCCCAGAGTCTGGAAGTCCTGCTGAAGAACTAATGATGGGACAGTGCATCTGTTCAGGATGCTGGTGCTGCCTCTGGTCTAATGTCATCATCGTTTCTTTTTTCTAATAGTTTCCTTCGTTTTCTGGGCTTGTCCTCATCAGAGACACTTTCATGACAGAAAAGGTTTCTTGAAATGTTCTGGACTGACTGATCGTCATGTCTTCAAGTCATGATGGATGGTTGTTTCTCTTTCTGTCATATCATGGATTAACACAACAGTAGCTGAATAGTGTTGTTGGTGTACCAACACTACCTTGACGTACCTGATGGTCCATTAAGAAGGAAGAAACTCCACCAGCGAGGTAAAAATGAAACTGATTTTAATTGAACAATTTTGATGTCTTCAGTTTTGGTCTAAAAGAATAAAGAGAAGTGTGTTTCAGTGCATCCAAACGTCTGAAACGTGAATTATTAATGACGTCTCTGCAGAATGTTTCGATCAGCATCAGTCTGTCCTTGCTGCAGGTGTTTGGGTCGGTTTGGGGCTGCAGGACTGGGGGTGGGGTGGTTGGCGAGGGGATGGGTGGGGTGGGAGGGGTAGATTACGTTCAGTAGGAGCATCACCTTACCATCTGCCTCCTAACACACTGCTGAGGTTGATTACAGAGAGGTAAAATCAGATGTGAGCTCTATCCTGAAAAGATAAAGGTGCTGGGTGTCAGTCAGACACGCCCACTCACTCACACAGTCCGAAAAGACATTTAGGATAAAAAAATATCACTTTAATAAGCTCACCAACAATAATGTATCTATCATTAGTATAAGGGAGAACACAGGAGAATCATTTTATAATTTTGTTGATGCAAACGTGACTGAAAACGCTTCAAGTGCTGAAGACTTTCTTCTGACTGGCCCACTCTGGTTCGGGATGTTTCAGTGTACATTTATGAGTGACTGTGAGTGTTTCATTCTGGTTGTTTTGGTTCTCTTTGTGATTCTTAGCGTTTGGTTTGTATCCTGTGATGGTTCATGACCTCCTTGCTGTCACGTTATGCGTCTTTGTGGTTGTATTGTGTGTCTTTGCATCGTTGACTTGTAACTTTTTGTGGTCAGAGTTGATTCTTTGCGGCTGCTTTGCATTCTGTGTTCATTTGGTATCTCTTTGTAGTCATGTTACGTATCTTTGTGGTTGTTTTGTGGCTCTTTGCAGTCGCGTTACATTTCTTTGTGATTGCTTTACATCTTTTTGCGGTTGGCAGTGATTCCTTTTAGTAATTTTGTGTCTCTTTGCAGTTGTTTCTCGTCTCTTTGCAGTCCCTTTGTGTGCCTTTGGGGTAGCTTTCTGTCTCTTTAAGTTCTTTTTGCAGAATCTAGGCAGAGGTACTTAAGTACTGTTGTCAGGATGAACACACTCTTTAGTGTTTCAGACAAAGTTTTGTTAAGCTGTTGATACCCAGCCTCAGAGGAGGACATGGTTTGGGAAGGTAACATCATGTTGTGCATGCAACTAAAGACAACATTCACATGAGCAGAAGACAGAATCAATAGAATCTTAGTTAGGGGAGATGGACTGAGAAACTTGGATGGGGCTCAGAATCAAACTGGATCGCTCTGCTGGAGAAACTTGGATCCATCTGAGAAATGAAGTGAAACAAATTGGCTATGAGCAAGAAGCCTTTCCCTTCCCTGCTTCTTCTTAAAACTCAATAAAACTGCACTGCCAAACCACAGAAGCATTTTTAGAGCTGAAAATAAAACAAGGCTCCAATCAGAGAGCTGTAGATGTTCACTCCCCGTGCTGAAAAAGAAACCAGTATAGTAAACTCAAACATGTTCTCCTCCTCTGGCTGCTTCTATGCAGCACATGTAACAAGGTTATATAACGTCTTGCTGTATTCACTCATTTCAGCCTCAGGACGTGTTGAAATGGAGGGGACTGAACCTGCTCTCTGTGTAAATAACCAGTCAGGCTTTAAATCCAGAGGAACTGGTTACAGCATTGACCCGTGGTCATCACTGAAGCAGTGTGCTTCACATAAAACGGTCCTTTTATGATCCTAAACGGCCACAAAGCATCAAGCTGTTCTGCTCATGCAGCTCGCACGCATGATGAAATAAACACATAAAGGAAACAGCGGATAGCTAGACAGTGTGTTGTTAGCATGCTGAGATGTCATTTCCCCTGGGAAGGCTTTGAACTGACCTCTGCTCCTCCTCGATCTCCTCCTTTGTCATCAGGGTCTCAAACTTGCTCTGTTTCTTTCCCGGGGTGAACGTGATTTTATCTTCAGCAGCAGCCACATCTGAAACAGCAGCAGAGCGCAAAAGATTTTAGCATAAAAATGTTAATGAAATACCAGCTTTCATTTACTTGATACTATATTCAATGAACTATCAAGAGGCAATGCAAAGTAAAGGCAGGTTTTACACAATAGCTCACGGACAGTAAAGCATTATTTGCCATCACTTTTTTATGCTAAGCGTACAGTTAATACTACATAACTTGAGATGAACCTGTTCTAATTGCATAAAGTGTTAACACTGTTTGCTAAAAGTGCTAGAATATCATCACCTACTTTGGCGTAGGTTGCATATGTTAGCATACAGCTTATTTGTATTTAAATAAATCTGTTTGCTGTATGCTTGCTGTTTGCTAAAAGTGTTGCCCTGTAGTGTAATTCAGTGTACGCTGCACACATATGTAAATGTAAATGCAAATGTGCTTTATTTACATAGCACCTTATATTGACCCACAGGTGAATCAAGGTGCTTTAAAATGATTAAACAACGATTAAAACACCACACCAGAAAACAAGTACATTAGTAAAACAAAGCTAAATAATAATAATAATAATAACAATAGTAAAAACAATAAATGAGAGGATAAAAGTAAATAAAATAAATAAATATAAATATAAAAGCATCACCACACTACCGGGTACTAAAAGTCATATGGAGTTCAAAATTAAGCGATTTAACTTTAGAGACTCAGTTTTAACTTTACAATATTTAGATGAATAGTGAAATACTGTGTACCTCTTTCCACAAAGTAACTAAGATTTAAAAGTAATTGGACAAATAAACCCAATTCTTGGACCATCAGTCACGTTCACTTGTCCACATACTTATGGAAAGATACTAAAACGAAGGAGCCCCAGATTAGAACCTTGGGAAACTCCACAAAGACCAGACCCTCAGTAAGGCTAATGGATTTTCAGGTACACTCTATGACTGCACATGTTATCTTATGTCACTGGTATTTCATTTGAATTTGGCTAAAAATATTAGCATGTAAATAAATATTATTTAAACAAAACTTTGAGATTTTTAATATACTGTAACACTTCCTAAAACATAATTTTCTATCGGTATGTGAATGTGTATACATCTGCTTGATGCTAAAGGGAATTATCTTTACGTAATCGGAGGATTTCAGTGTTTACGCCACATTTTCTGTTGATGTATAGCTTGACAAATTCTCACAAACAACTGGTGTATTTGTCCTGTGCACCTGTAGAAGACATGCGCCTGCTGCTCCACCCACATTGTGACAGGTTGGAAGACATAAGGCAAACAGTCAGTGTACAAGTACTTGGCCCTCTCTTCAAGATTAAGAATGATCCTTCTAAAGCAGATGGCTGCTCCACGTCTATACACGCAAACTGACACTGTGAAACATTATCAGACTGTAAAGACTGGTTCCACATGCGTATACATACATGAACCTGCACTGTTTGACATAAGAGCTGCAGGTTTCATTGATGTTATTTGTCATCAGAGGGAAATGTTTTTCTGAGCAGCGATTAACCTCATAGTTGCCCTCTGGAGATTGATTATAAATCTTCTAATCCTATGCGGATTGATTAAATATAACCAGTGTCAGTGTCGCACACAGCTGTTACAAGAAGCCATTTTCAATCCAAAGGTTACATTCAGTGTAAACACAGCAAGTCTAATGCACAAATCCAAGCTAGAAGTATTTGAACAACCCACAGACGGTGAGCTTCAGCATATTCAGAATATTCAAAATAAAATCATGAATATCACACGAATATAGAAATACTATGTGAAGACTTGGTCCTTTAACACGTAATACCTAAGGTTCAATTGGACAGACAGACGTGTGTTGATTCTTGGACCTTCGACCTGTTCACTTGTCCACATATTCATGGAAAGACATGTAACAGAGGAGGCCCCAGAATAGAACCATGGGGAACACCACAAAGACCAAAACCTCAGTGAGACTATTGGACAGCAGCAAACAAATACGGGCAATCACAAAGGGCACAATAAAACTGTAGACAGTAAGTCCAAACTGGCTGTCTTACCATTATTGAGGACGACCTCTGGTGCAGGTTCTGGTTCTGGATTTGAGGACGCCTCTGCAACAGGTTCAATGGATCCAGGCATCAGCTCTTTTTCAGTTTTTTCAGTTTCAATTATGGGTGCCTGGACTGCTTCAGATACAGGTTCAGACTCAACCACAGGTTCTGGATCAGGCACCGCAACAGGTTCTGGTACAGAAACTGGTTCTGAAACAACTGGTTCTGGGACTGCAACAGTTTCTGACACAGGTTCTGGTACAGGTTCAGGTTCTGGGATAGGTTCTGGTACTGCAGCTACTTCTTGTACTTCAACGGCTTCTGGAACTGGTTCTGGGGCTGCTGTTGTTTCTGGGGCAGGTTCTGGTGCTGATACTGGCTCTGGAGCTAGTTCTGGTATTGTGACTGGTTCTGGAGCAGCTTCTGGTGCTGCAGGTGGTTCTGGCACAAGTTCTGGTACTGTGACTGGTTCTGGGGCTGGTTCTGGGGCAGATTCTGGTGCTGACACTGGCTCTGGGACTAGTTCTGGTACTGTGACTTGTTCAGGAACAGGCTCTGGTGCCGCAGGTGTTTCTGGGGCAGGTTCTGGTGCCAATACTGGCTCTGGGACTAGTTCTGGTACTGTGACAGATTCTGGAACAGGTTCTGGTGCTGCAGGTGGTTCTGTCACGGACTCTGAAACCTTTACTAGTTCTGGGACAGGTTCTGGAGCAGCTACTGGTTCCGGTGCAGACACTGGCTCTGCGACCAGTTCTGGTGCTGTGGCTGGTTCTGAAACATGTTCTGGTGCAGCAGGTGGTTCTGCAAGAGTCTCTGGAACTTTCACAGGTTCTAGGACAGGTTCTGGTTCTTTAACTGGTTCTGGGACAGGTTCTGGTACTTTAACTGGTTCTGGGACAGGTTCTGGTACTTTAACTGGTTCTGGGACAGGCGCTGGTTCTGGGACAGCCTGGAAAGAGAGATAACATGTTTGAGAGGCATGTGAGAGGCAGAATTTGAACCAGTGACAGTTGAACTGAGCGGCTTCGTCGTGTCAACTTGTTGTTGATAAAATGCTTTGACTAGGTGTCAGCGTGACAGAGAGAATGAGCTCTGTCCTGAAATAGAAGACAAGAAGTGTTTTTAACAGACCTCGGTTTAAGGAAACATGATGAAATCACCTTGTGATTCCAATGAGAAATGTATTATTCACAAAAAACAAGCTAGTGTGTTTCCATGATGTTGCAAATTATTCTGGTTTGAGTAACAGATCTGTGAGTTGTAAGACTTGTAAGTATATTGTAAATCAAACTGAAATCTGGTTTACTTGTGGACAAGAAGGTTGGGAATCAGAGGTTTATTAAGAATTAAATCCAAGAGTAAAGGAGTAAATATGAACATATCTGATCTAAACAATTCTGTATTGAATAGACCATCTTCTGAGTAGACCACTGGTAGCATGTGAGTGATATCTGTCACTTGCAGCACCTGGCTGAGGATCATCCACCGCCTGCAGTCGACACCAGGACAAATAAAATCCTCTTCAGTGTCCTCTCCCCAACACCTGACAGCATGACAACACGCTCATACATACAGTGTATACATCTGCCCTTTCAGTAACAACCTCCCTGCTCCTCCCCACAGACGCACCTGTCTGTGTCTTTGAGAACTGCTGACAGAATTGCGCAGATCGATATCTGAGCCGCCGATCTGGTTACTGCCCGAGCCAAACATGGCACCACTCACAGCAGCATCAACACAACAAAAGTGCTATGTTCTGCTAACTGAGATTTCATTTTTAGCCTTTTAGTATCTAGGTCCACTTGGAATCGCCTTTCCTGAGCTTACATAATTAGCCGCTACTCGCTATTTAGAGCGTAGCTGTGGCTTTCGTAAGAAGTTCGTTTTGGGTGTCACATCACTTTAGCCTCTAAGTCATGTTTGTTTGTTTGTTAACTTAGTGACTATCTTGATTTTAGTGTTTCGTAAAATGATCTTTAATGATCCTGAGAAACAGGAAGCAGCTATTTCAGAAAACAGACTCATAATGAATGTCCCCTCTGGTCAAAACCAGCCTTGAGCCTGATGGACACCACAGTTCTGCTGCCGGTGACTCAGCACAGTGACAACTGGTGGCATCATCAGAGGTCAGACAATGACATGCATCAAGCCCGATTCTATTAAACCAGTCTGCTGCGCGTCCTGCCGGCCTCTAAATCCCACAGCAACCCTCGGACACACCCTCAGACTGGAATGGTATCCCTTCAGTTGGAAAGCTAGGTCGCTTCCTCTGCCTCCGAATTCCTGAGCTATGAAACGCCAAATATTCTCCACACCAAAGAGCAGGCTTGTTTAAACAAAGTGCTCAGCGGCACGCTGCTAAATGCAGGGTCATGAAATCATTCATGAGTCAGCAGGACAATAAACTGAATTCTTAGCTGAAACTTAGGTCCGGTTCCTACTGCTGGCCAAAATTGGACAAATAGTTTATTGGGTGAGTGATGAGATCATCGTGTGCAGTGTTCAAGCAACAATCCTTTCCCTGATTTAGGGAATGAATCAGCCAAGCAGCACGGCAGGAAATGTAATGACAGGAAGTGTATGAGTGTAATGAGTGAAGTGAGAGTTTATTTTTGCAAATGCTGGGAATGAAAATGAGACCTTAACAGAGAAAAAACCCATAAGTTATAAGATGTTGATCAAAATTATGACCTATGAAGACAAGCTCAGGATTAGTAAATATTGAATTGAATGTGAAACCAAGTCAAGATAATGAGAGCAACATGTACTAGATCATGATACTGTGTTAGACAATTCAAGCTAATGCTAACAGGTTCCACTGTATCTTGTAAATGGACGGTAAGCACAATACTAAACCACAATATTAAAGTAAAATACCAGAAACCAATAAATAAAGAAGACCAAGAAGAAGACAGTGAGGTTGTGGTTTTGGAAAACGAGCTCTGGCACTCTGGATTAGTCTGAGTTATTGCAGCCTTCGCAAACCTCTGAGAGCTTTTCCGGGTAAATATATCCTAATCTGTAACATTACACTGAGCGCTTCACTCATAAAAGCCATTTTAGTTGCTTAACAGGCACAGAGGAAGGCAATCAGATCTGCCGGCATGTTGGGAATTTAGTGACCTACCTGAGCAAACACTTAGGAGGAAGTGGGGAGGCGGCCATCTTCACCTCTTTATTTATCACAGGGACCATGAAAATGAATCGGTGGGTGGTTTGCACGGTAAGGAACTAAAATCTGTAGCTTAGTTGTTTTTTGTTGCGCAAACAGTTGTGTGAGGAGTTTCAGGAGGCTTATGATGGGAGTAAAGGAGATTGGGTTGGATGGATGGGTCAACAAAACATTGGAGTTTGATATTATTGGTGGTTACCCATTTCAAACTGAAATAATTTTCTATTTTTCTGTCTTCACCACAAGATTTGCCAAGAATTAAATGCCAGAGATATTTAGCTGCGGTAAATGGAAGCATGTCAGAACATCTGGGATGAAATGAACTGTAATTGTGGTTCAAGATTTTCGATCTTGGTTCTCTGTCTAAACACAGGCTCTTTGTTCAGCCTGCTTTCTGCCTTATCTCCACTTCACCCCCATTTATATACCTTCCACTTTTTTCTCTGCAGGGAATCATCTATCTTTTCTCTCGTCTCATTACTTTATCTCAAATTATGTTATGGAACAAGCTAACAGCAGCAAATCCGTGCTATTTTAAGTTGTAAACGTTCCTTCTTATGCACAGGATTTCAAGCATTATGCCCTCAGCTGTGCAATAAAAGCAGGATAGGGCGTGGCAGTGGTGGTGATGGTGCCAACCTTCTCTGAAATCACCACATAGGAGGAATTAGCTCTAATATGAAGCCATTGTTTTGTCCTGCATTTGATGCCCGGCCAACAGCTCCATAAAGCAGAGGAGCCAGAGCAGAGCAGAGCAGGCTTCAGAGGGAGGAGGAGAGGCAGGAACAGGGCCAGGCCAGGGGGAAATACCAGCAGAGGTATGTCAGACAACGGGCGAGAAAACTGCTCAGTGCTTCCATGACTCTATGCCGACAGCTGAATGGACACAAAAAACAAAAACACCTTGACGGACATGGTCAAAAACAGACTTCCTAGGGGGCAAACAATCAATAATTCTGATTCTGTTCAGGGCTTTTTGTTGAAAACTGGAAATCATGATGAATTTAAAAATATGATGAAATTGGAAAAATTAAGACGAACCACAGCAAACAAACTAATTCTGGACAACAAATAAACAGTTTTTTGGGGAAAATGGTGAGATGTTGGGTGGAGTATAGAAATGCAAAAATAGGAGTATGACACTGTTTTATTATTATTATTATTATTTCTTAGCTAAAATCAAATGTATGGCCCGTTATTCCAAATGCCAAAACCAAGTTCACTGGGACACATACATTTAGGACTACTGTAAAAACAATTTAACTATAAAACAACATCTATCAGTTGTGTTTTTATGTTTTGTTTCTGACTTCTCTGCGATTGTAACTGTCTGTTATTCTGACAGGTATAACATGGTAAACATGACTCTAACTCACTCTTCCTCTGCTCTGAACTCAGACCAGCTCCTTCTAACCAGCCCTCGTGCGAGAACACTCACATCTCCATAAATGGAGCGCTGCTGCATCGCCACCAGCAACGACGTTAGTAATTTTCAAAGAATGAGGAGGGAGAGGAAACATTACTGGAACATGTATTCGCCTTTTTGCATAGAGATCTACAAGCACAGCAAATTTTGCTTTAACATATTTGCATGTATTATAATCTTTTTACTTTAATGCAATAGACATCATCTGCTTCCTCATAATCCTCACTTAGAATTCCTCACATTTTATTGTATTGAGTACAAAAGGCTTCTTTAACTTTTTTTGGCTAATTTAGGCGTGCTAAGCTAATAAATGTCACAGAGTCAGATCTTCTAATACCATACATATAAGCAACAGCTTCCATGTGCTGAGAATGCAGAAACATGACACTACACGCTACAGGCATGTTATGCTAATGGACTAAGCCTAAAGGTAATAAGAACTAGGTCAAGATATGTGCTAACAAACTAAAGATAAAGGTAACAGACCCCAAGTCATATCACCTTGCTAATGACAGACACAAGAAAATTACACTGTGTCAAGAGACAGAAAAGCGAGATCTAATAAACTGAACCTTAAGCTGTGACACTGAGCAAACAAAAGCAGGTTACAGTTAATAGATTGAGGCTAAAGCTAACATGCTCCAGGTTGAAAAAAACGGAAAAGGATAAAGCAGGTTGCTGGTCGTGATAATCTGCTAGTGGACTCATAACCTTGTGACTGAAAATTTCCCAACATGTGTTCACGACTTCCACTTCTCAACCACGGACTGTAAAAAAAGTAGAGGCCATGACAACTCCTTAAAAGTGAAGCCAAAGCATGTGGAGATTCCCCTGGCGGCTGCAATAAAGGCCTGAAATCCCATCCCCTCCACGAGAGTGGATGGGACATGGGCCAAACCACAGACAAAAATAAAAAGACAAAAAAAAAACACATCCCAACTTCCTCCCATTGGCCAAACTGTCTCTAGAATCCCGGGGATACAGGCAGCGGCCATCTTGTGAGCTTGGTGTTGGTTAACATTACCTAACACTGGTTAACACATATATATATATTTTTCTACTATGGGACTGTTTAATGGAGCGGTTGTGGTGACAGGCTAATGCTAAAGCTAACAGGTCCCATGTCACATGCAGATACATATATTATTATTTAACAACAGTGTGTTGAGGGCTTGATACTCTGTAAAACTGCGATTATCACCTCTAAGTGTCTTAAATAAAACACCTAGAAATACAAAATATTTCATTCATATTTTGACTTTTTTGTTCAGACTCCCACACATTGAAGCCTCGACAACAAGACCCACTGTGTCTCAGTCGCTCTGGGCCACGAACACAGAGACATCCTTTATGTGGACGTTTACACAAAGACAACTGTAAGATATACCATGATGCAGTGCGGCAGCTGCAAGTCAGACAGCAGAGGAGTCAACAGTGAAGCTCTCAGTGTGCTGGATAACGTTATCAGAGGAGGGGTAGGCGTGGCTGAGGAGTGTGTGTGTGGCTCGTCGACACCGAGACAAGATCTGTGTTCATGGTGTGTTTACAGCACACAAATAAATGCCTGCTTTATGTTTAGATCAGGAGTCGTCATTAGAGCGTTTGAGCCACTAATTTAACCAGTTTGTTTATTAAATAAAAGCTAATAGTAACAATATTACTGCGTTATTATCATACAGCATACATACAGCTTCAGATGATGTTGTACACTAAACCTGACACCATCATATTACAATAAAATCAAAAAAAACTGGAGAAGATGCGCAACACTGACACCTATAGGACAAGCTCAGAATTACAACACAACGTTTATGTTAATTAAAACCCGTGAAAGCACAAAGTTCGTTTTGGACATGTCATTCTGGATCTCACATGTAAAGGAGGTCAAGTAGCCACGTCCACCTCCACCTCCACCTCTCCCTATAGCACCAGAGTCAATTTCAGACATGTGACACCGT
This sequence comes from Planiliza haematocheilus, assembly GCA_005024645.1. Taxonomy (NCBI): domain Eukaryota; kingdom Metazoa; phylum Chordata; class Actinopteri; order Mugiliformes; family Mugilidae; genus Planiliza; species Planiliza haematocheilus. The sequence goes on from SRSE01001373.1 coordinate 4,470,015, forward strand.
GAACATAGGTGTAATTATAGGATTCATGTTTGGCTCCAAATATAGGCAGCGAGCCCGTTGCACATTACAGCAACGGTGTGCACATTCTTTAGGCCTTTTTAAAGGTCTCCGTTGAAAGTGGAAAAAGGCCTGATAGATGGAGCTGAATGGCTAACTCCGTCCGGCCTCGTGTGGACGATTAGCAATTTCAATAAAGGCCAATCGCCGTGTACACATGCGCATGCGCATACAGCCACATGGACAAGTGAAAGTGATCACCGCCTAGTGGCTAAAAGCAAAACTACACAACAGTTTCTGATACATAAAACTTTGAGTCATCCGACAATAGACTGTGCAAAATCGAAATCGACTGATAGGAAAACTAGTGATGGTGATAAAAGATTAGCTTCAAACGCAAATTAATGAACGTGATTATGCTTCAATCAGGGTAGTCCTGATAAATACAATTAAGGACAAGATGTCAGGACAAGATGCTCTAAGCTGGAAACATAGTGACCCAGCAGCTCTAATAACCAATCAGACTGGATCAGCAGCGGTCAGTCACATCTCTGATCAATGTCTCGCATTAATGACCAGTTATGCCAGTTATTTGTCTATTAGCTGGGATCAACAGCTCAAAACTGAGCAAAACAAGAAACTGTTCATGTGTTTTTGTGTTTATTTCTTCCCTCCCAATCAATTAACAGACTAATTATTTTCCGTAAATCTGCCAACACCTACAATAAACGTTTTTAAACTGATTATTACTTCAATTGATGAGAATTACATTATTATTAATGCATAGCCTAGTTGTATGTCCGTTTCTTGGGTACCTTAAGTAGCTATATAATTTGGAGTAAAAAAATAAATGAAAACAGCTTTATTGGTTGTTATTTATTTTCTATTTATATAATTTCTAAATCAGATGAAACACAGAATTTGAGCTTACCTGAACTTTTGAGACCGGGACGTCCTGGATCTTCTCCGCGGCTCCGATGTCCTCTATTACAGCCGGGGCCGGAGGCTCTAGTCGCGGAGCGGCTGCCCGCTCGGCCCGGACCGGCTCCTCGAAGGCTTTGGTCTGAGGGATGTCGTCCTCATGGCTGACTTTGGGCTTCTTGTTCCCGGCTGAGGAGGAGGAGGCGTCGGGCTTCTTGCTGAGGAGCGATGAAGCGAAATAAATGGCCACGACGGTGAAGAGGATGGCGGGGATGATGACGGCCGGGTCCAGATCCATGATCAGAGTTTGTGGAAGTTAAAATGCTCAGGAGGAGGAGGACGGTGTGTGTCGGTCAGGCTGCGGTCGCACACACACACTGAGCCGCATCCAGCATCCACACACACGCTATAATCTGACCTCAACAGCTGACAGCGCACACGTCTTTTCAAAATAAAAGACCGTGCAAGTAAAATACACAGGAATTCAAGTGCTGCTTTCACAATAAAAGACACCAAGAACATGATGGTTTCTAAGTGATGCCAAAGTATTTATATTATATTCACATTAACTTATTTTATATGGGACGACTAACTGAACGCAATGAAGTAAAATAAATAAATAAATAAATGTCAAATAATTCACTAGAATAAAATGAAATATCTAAAAGTGGGAATTTCAGCAAACCACTTATCAAATCATGACTTATTAAATTTGATTTTTGATTTAAGAGTTTATTCTTAAACTTATTGAAAACAAACTTTAGTTACCAACTGCCTTTAAAGTATCTAGTAATTTTGATTTAATGTATTAAAATGACTAATATACATTATTTAAAACATATTTTCTGTCAGTGAGAATATTTATGTGACAGAAGAAAGAAGTAAGTGACAGATTTTTTTCTAACAAAAAAACAAAACAGACCAAATCAGAAAAATTATTAACTCAAATGTAAGTGAAAAAAAAAAAAAAAAACGGTCTGAATGAAAGTGTCAGAATCCGGCGACATGTTCTTTTTAGTCATAGAAAAGATTTTTATTGAGCAACAGAATGAAACTGATCACATCAGTGTCTGTCTGGGCGCCCCGTCTCCTTCCTCATCCTCCCCTCGTCAACATTTAACCGACCGGTTCACCTGACGAAGGATGGGGGGGAAACGCCTGAAGGCACCGTGTGACCGGCCTCACAGACCAACATAGTGCCTTTAGTTCATTTTTAGGACAGATAAAAACACGACGCCCCCCTTACAGTCAGTCACAACGCACCTCGCAGCCGATGACAAACTTTACATTATAGGCACTTTAGTCTAAAGCCACAGATTAACATGAGCTGCAACGACAGTGATTTATGCACTCAGGTTCAAGAATCTCTCAAACTAACTGAATATTTGGGGATTTTTAACATTTGAAGACGTCATCAGGACATTTCATAAAATATTGAACCAGTAAGAAAAGGGGCGGCAGCAGATGATTCATGTTTCACCTCCCGGTCAGAAGAGCTCACTCCTCATTTATTCAACACTATTAAATATGTGAATAAGGTTTGGTTGGGTCCATTTTTAACCCTTTATTTGCGTCATTTGGTGCAGTTTGTTCCTGCCTCTTGAATCAACAGAAGATGGGGATGTTTAAACCGTTTACCAGCACTGATCCGTTTAATAAATGGAGGAGTTCAGGTGCCGCGTGTATTAAAAAGCAGAAAAGTGACATCTTCAAATGTTTTTATCCTAAAACAGACAGACAAGAACAAGAAAACAATAACGGACAAATAATAACATGATAAGGATCAATTAACCAGTTGCTGCATTTTGCCGCCGTGTTTTACAGACTGATCTTTCAGCTTTAATTAGCAGATTTATGAATAATGAAAAGGTCAGCTGCAGCTTTAAACAACACGTCTCCTCCTCTGGCATCGACTGAAGCTTTGGCTCGTATTCGACACGACGCAGAACCTGATCAAACACTAATAAACCGCGCGAAATCCGCTGGAGACCGCCGAAGACGCTCTAGTCAATTAAACGCACTCTGTTTGTCTCTGCAGCGTATGGCACAAAGCAGGGCAGAACGCCGGAGGCTGCTGAATCCACCTGAGAACGCAAACTGAAAGCTGAGCAGCTGCTTCAACATCAACACGACCAGAGTCTGTACTTAATACAAACACCGGCCGCAGGCAGGAAGTCTGAAGCTTTAAAATGCTTTTAGGTTTTTGTTAAGGCTGGCTGACTAAAGAGACGATTACTGTAGCAGAGATGTCTTTGCTTTTTTTAAGGTGGAGTTTCTCTAGCGGGCAGCGATCTGAGGACAGGTGGACAATCTGGATTCGGGTTCTTTAGACGTGCAATTCGAGTGCGTTGGGTTACTGTGGAGGGAGAAGAAGCTTCAGACTATCTGTGACCGACACCATGAGGATGAAGCAGAAACGTGTGGAGGGCTTTAACAAATGTGCAAACTAAATTTGGGACTTTGGAATTCCTTCTTTTCCAAGTAGGGATCTGAATTCAAAGCTTTATCAGACCCTGATCTGGATTAACGTACAGCGCTGTGACGTCACTGCTGTGAAATGAGGCCTAATGGTTTTAATGCTGCGTTCAATTCAACTCAGAGGTTGGAAATTTCCAAGCCAGTGAGTCAGAGCTCTGAGTCTGCAGCGTCACACAACTGGATGAGCAGAGCTGAACTAAATATTTGAATACTGACTTGTGGAACGGCATTAGTGGTTACTGCTCCACAAGTCAGACATCCCAAGCCGTCCATAGAAACTCTACGTGTCTTGAACGCAGCATTCATACAGTTAACGTCTAATTGAACAGAAATGCTGGTAATCCTGTCTAAAAAGTGACCGTTCATGTTAAAATACAGAAATCAAACGCCGTTTTAACTTTACCTTCAAAATAAAATATCCCCACCCCTCTATTTTTGACAGCAGCCCAGAGTTTTAAAGATCAGCCCACAAGAGTCACCCCCATCCCAAAACCACCTCCTGTCCTTGTCTGGCAGAAGCTACAGAGACAAACAGATATTGATTGTTGTTGGAAAGCACAGTGGTGGCTGGTCTCCAGCAGCCGCCCCCCCTCTCCCCGGACGACCCTCCTCCTTATCTTCACCTTGCCTCTCAACAGTAGCCATCTTATCTCTAAAGACAGCCACACGGCCTCTGTTCAGACATTTACCTAAACTAGACTAGAAGCAGCTGGAGACGCGGGTCTTGTCCCAGAGCAGAGGAGCCACCGCTGGAGGCCGGCTGCCAGCTGGAGGTCACCGGGACGAGCTCCTCTCCTTGCTGACGCAGTCGTCCTGGCCGCTGGTGTCCCCGTTGGCCGTCATTCCGCAGGTCCGCCTCTTCTTCCTGCGGTGGGACATGGCGTCGCCTTCGGAGCCCGACTCCGCCTGCAGGGAAAGCGGTGGGACGTAAATGTGTGTTCGGACCTGTTTCTAACTGTTCAGTGTGTATTTTAGCACGTACATCGGAGTCGGAGTCTGACGAGCTGGAAGACGATGATGACGAAGAGTCACTGGAGCTGTCCGATGCGATGCCAGTGGACTCCTGCAGGTCTACTTTGTCTGCCAGCGCTGCCAGGTCCGGCCGCTCCTGCTTCAAAATGCTGAAACGGCAAAAAAAATCAGAAATGTTAAAACATTTGAGAGCAGTTTTAAAAACCATAACACAAGAAACGTAAACTGATAAAACTGAAGGAGGACGTGGAGGTCGTTTCTCACCGGTACCACTTCCTGGACAGTTTGGGTCGTCCTCGGACAGTCTTGTGCCACACGATGGGGAAGTTGGTTGTGCTGGCAAAGTTTTGAGTGACGGCGATTGTCGTGTCCAGGTTGAGAACGACGTGCCACCATCCGCCTGCAGACACACAGCTGGTCAACATTAACATCGACAGACACAACCGACGCCGCTGGCCGATCAGAAAAGAAATTTTCGAATCGGATTAAGAGGAGAGGGCCGGTGTAAAACTTTGACAGTCTGTTCAATAGGAAATCTGATCTGATGACTTTTCTCTGGCCCAATTAAATCCATTCTCTGGGGAAAACTTCAGGAGATGGGATGAGTTTCCAGGGGGGACGGACACATGGAGGTAGCAAGAACAAGATGTTCAAACAGGTCTTTGAAAAGATGAAAGAAGCAGGAATCAACTACGAAAATGTGGAAACATCTTGGTCGCCTTCTACTGAACGAATTCAATCTTCACCTTTCTCTTCCTGCTTCTTCTTCTTCTTCTTCTTCTTCTTCTATCATGATTGATGTTTTGGGGATTGTAAACACCCCATCAGATCATTTTATTTAATGCTCATGTAATCAGTTAAGTTGATTTATCTCTGATCAGAATAATTAACTGATATTGAGGACTGTAACAAGCAATAACAGGCCGTGAGCGTCTCTTGTGAAGTTGTCAGGTTGTCGTTTGCAGTCAAGCAGGTGAGGTAGAAGTCCTGGAGCTGTGCCAAAGGAGCAGCTGAGAGTTTAATCCATCCTCGTCACCATCAGCTGCGTTGGCATTAGGTTAATCTGGGCCACTTCCTGTTTCACTACACACAGTGCTGTGGAAACTGTCAGGTCACTGCTGGGTCACTCAGCATTGTCACAGATGAAAGGGAAGCAGTTTGGCTCAGTCTGTTCTCTCAGGATGTTGTCTGAGTTTGCAGCAAGTATCAACAGATGTCCAGTATTAATGGTCTATAACTGGAGCTACAACGACCCGATTGTTGTGACTAAAACATAAAAACCTGTGCTGTAAAGACTGGATCATGTTATCCAAAAACAAACAGATGAAGTTTAAATGAATGAAAGTGATGCTTCTGCACTGACCAGGCACAAAAACGGTCTCTCCAGGTCTCTGCAGGATCTCAAGCGGTCTGAACTCTGGAGGCCAGTTCGGCTGCTGAGTCCGGGGATAAACCACGTTGAACCAGGTGATGGCCTCATCCTGCTGGTTGCCTCCGTCCTCTCTGGTCACTTTGATGAGCTCTCGCGGTGTGTTGGTGGGAAACAAACACCACCTCTTGTGTCCCTGGACCAGGGCGTTCCAGGCGCTGGTGCCCAGCGGGTCGATGTGGATGCCGGTGCCGGAGCGGGCCGGACCCATCACGAACCATCTGAGGGAGAGAGGAAGTGAAGTTCGTGTGTGATTTTGAAAATATTTCCTTAAAAATGAATGGAATCAGTGTGAGCTTATATTCTGAATTTAAAAAGCAAATTAAATTAAAGAGCAAATGAAGTTTGTGACTAATTTTCCCGTCAAATAAAGAGCTGTGGTCTTTAGCAGTACAGGAGAGGACAGGTAACTCTGCCTCATTCAAAAGGAAGAGTCTCCACCTGCTGGCAAACACGGGTACTACACCACTGATATTTCACGTTTCATAACTGTGATTTTTGACCAAAAAATAATCCATTAACTCTTAATTAATATACCTATATTAACAATTAACACGCAGTGTGAGCTGTAGCCTCACTGGTCATATAACGTCTTTTTTGTTTTATTTAACAAAAAAGCTGAAAAGACAAAGATGCACTAAAGACTTGAGCTTCCTTTGTTTCCTGTGTTTTTCTGATGCTTCAGTTTGAAGCTGTCACCTCGGGAAGCTGTTCCCCTTTTCGCCCAGATGATAAACGACTGCGAAAACTAAAACGAGGAAGTCCACACCTGTAAGGCGGCCTGCGTTTCTCTCCAGCAAACTGGAACAGGTCGTCCCTGAAGAACACGGGCACCTGGTAGTCCTCCAGCAGCTTCCGCCGTTTAGCGTGTTCGCCGTAGCTGCTGTCGAAGATGTAGAGGGGGCTGTCGTCCCTGGTGGACTCCAGGTACTCTACGTAGTACTTCATCTTCATCTTCACGGAGTAGCCGTCGTTGTCCTCCCCGCACTTGAACTTCTGGTTGCGGTACTTGCGTTTGAGACGCTCCAGGGTCCATTTCTCTCGGGCGGGCCAGCTGTCCTGGCAGCTGAGGAGGACGACGGGCTTGTAGGGCCGCTCGAAGCGCTGGATGAACTCGTCAGGACTGAGATGGAGGGTGTCCACGCGCTCAACGTTGTCCTGTAGCACAATAAATATACCGTGTAAACAGTGTTATGCTCTGAAGCCTTTCCCTGTGTACGTCTAAGTGACAGGAAGTTGCGGTTTCTTTGTATTTTTGCAGTGTTAAAAGAAAACTAAGCTAAAATAGCAACTCAAAGTGGAGTGTGCGTCAATGAACACAAATCCAGGTTTTAGAGCTGGTTGAACAGCTCATTTGTAACCCGGTTCACCACGACAGACTGTGGCAGAACTGGTTGGAGCTGTGTAAACTGCAGCAGTATGTGTTGACGACGCGAGCTTAAGTGTGTTATATGAAGGACAAACACGGCCCCTCATTAGAGGCCCTGAGAGCGCTCTGCTGCTGCTGACCCTACCCATCAGATCCACATCGGTCTACTTCTAAGATTTTAATATTTATATGTTTTCATCGTACAGGGAAACTTGCTTCTACACTGTGCACGTGACAATAACCTGAATGAGCGCATTTAAGACGAAGCTACGATCAGACACGTTCAGGGGTTTGAATATGTGATCTTTCAGTGTTAAAACATTTATTTAAAGGAAGTGACTTGCAACTTCACAGACAGAACCAAACAGAAGCAACTTTTGAGCTCGACCAGGTCTTCATCAGGTGAATAAACACTACAAAGATTTATAGGCTCCATGCTTAAGTCACTACATAAACTTTAAGTTAACTGATACTCTCTGAGCACATCTATTAGATAATAAGTACATGATTAAACGTTAACTGTCACCATACAGCAACACGAACACAATATTATAATACAATGTAAGTGAATACGTTTTGAGCATTTGTGTTCATAACTGAGCCACATGTTTGAGCACTTCTTTCAGTCCTGCCTTTTCTATATTCATGTTTGTTGTACAAAAATAAATAAATACGTGCAAGTTAAAAGCTGGTCTGAATTTAAACTCTTGTCCCAGGAATGTGCTCTTGACACCGACTCCTACATTGTCTACGTGACGAGCTGCACTCCTGCGCCCAGCGGCGGCTAGCCACAGTTAGCTTAGCCCCCACTGCTACATTGACAGTTACCTTCACGGTGCGGTGTGACAGGTCGAAAGTCTCATGATAGCCGTGTTTTATCCAGTCTAACGAATCCTTCAGCTCGGGCCTGGCGCTCTTTTTCGCCTCTTTAATCCTCTTCTTACTCTTATGGTTCATTCCTTCTCCTGGCTTTTAAAGAGAAGACGTGCGCTATTGCTGCTCAGCTAGCTATGGAGCTAACCCGGGGTTACTACAGAAACACATTCACTAGCCTGCACTGATACCCGGCTAGCTGCGCTGTACTTTCACTCTCACCTTAATTATTTGACAACAAAGCCCCACGTCGGTTAATGTGTTAAAAGAAAACACGAAATGTGTACAAACACACGTGGCAGCACTTTTAAAACCTGCCTGATCTACACAGTTTGATAGACACCTAGCAGAATGGCTAAAGCAGCTAGCTAGCAGTAGGCGACACAATGCTTTTGCAACTGATTGACATAACGTGTGCCCGCCCCTAAAGGAGGCTAGAACTCTCATTGGCTGCCGGCTCCACAGAGCAAAAGCGCTGATTGGTTGGATACTAGAACGAGCCTTCCCGCCCGTAGATTTCATTGGCTCTTTAAGAGTACTTCTTGTGATCTTGTGTTTTGGTCAACACGGAAGTAGATCCCATCGTGGTTGCTGGTGATAAAATAACCACATGGATTTCAATTACATATACTGCTTAAAGCCCAAAGCCAAACAGTAATATTAACACCAGGTGATGTAAGTGCGTAATTTAAGAGTAAGTTAGCTCGCACAATGGACCACAGTGAAGCAGAAACTGCTAGCATAGCGTACAAAGTTTTCACGTTTGAAGACAACAAGAAAAACATACAGGAGTCACTTTGTGTTTCCATACCGGAGGTCTGTTTAAAGTCATACGTTATAATGGATGTATATAATACAGCTGAGGTTTAAATAAAACTGGTTTATGTTGCTGTGTTGTGGTGTCACATGATCAGGGTGCTAAGCTACACGAAAACGCATGAGTTTAAGTTAATTATGTGTATAACAATGATTTGTACACGTTGATTTACACAGGATCTTAACTTGCTAAAATTCTTTATTATATTTTGCATTCTTTCAGGTTCTCGATCCTCAGTATGGCATGTATGTGTGGCCTTGTGCGGTGGTGCTGGCCCAGTACCTGTGGACACACAGAGAGGAGCTGAGAGGCAGGGCGGTGCTGGAGGTGAGCTGGAGCACATTCCATTTATTGCATTCTGCAAAAACCTGTTTACACATGAAGCTCTCAGGAGAAATATTACTGAAATATGAGTGATCTAAGAGCAGATTTTACTCTAGCCTAACACTACAAACCTGTCCACATGGACTTGAACGTGCGCGTGTTTGTCGCCAGCTCGGTGCAGGTGTGAGTCTGCCAGGTGTGGTGGCAGCGAAGTGCGGCGCTCGGGTGATCCTGTCAGACAGCTCAAACAAGCCGCTGTGTCTGGAGAACTGCAGACGCAGCTGTGAAGCCAACGGCCTCCGAGATGTTCTGGTGTTGGGTCTCAGCTGGGGGGAGATCTCACCGGACCTCGTCCTGCTTCCCGAGCTGGATGTCATCCTGGGCTCAGACGTATTTTACAACCCCGAAGGTGGGTCTGTGTGCAGCAGTACATTTTACATTCTGATACTATTAGACATAATTATCTTTTAAAGCGAAAATAAATCCTGTTAAGGCGTCAAAGCTGAAGATTTAATACATTTATTTTTCTTTTAATTTGTGGACACTGTTTAGGCAATGGAGTTGATTTCAGGTTTTCTACAAGTCTGAATTAGATGCATTAACTTGGATTGAAAGTCTTTGATGGATGGCTTGTTTTTAATTTACAAGAAGAAGACTTCTTTCACTGAGTGACTTTGTTCAACACCCTCTCTAATATAGGGTATGATGGTAAGACTAAAGAGTTGTTACCCATTTCAGATTTTGAAGACGTCATTGTGACAGCTGCTTTTCTCCTGAGAAAAAACCCCAGAGCTCAGTTCTGGACGACATACCAAGTGAGAAGGTACAGCTGCTCTTTGTTTTTAAGAGGAGGAGGTATTCAGGGCATTTACTCAACTAAAAGTACTAATACATCACTGTCAAAGTACCGCAGTTTACTTCAATATTTGAAAAATTGATATTTGATTCTGTAAAAGGTTATCAATTTATTTTCTATTGGCTGTTTCTGTTCTGCTTGAATGTAAACTGATCAGCCACAACATTAAAACCACTGGCAGGTGAATTAACTTTGACCATCTAGTGACAATATAAAACACAAGGTGTTGGCCTGGCCTCCAAAGTCATAAACTGATCAGGTATCTGTGGGATGCACTGGAACAAGCCTGATCCACAGAGGCCCCGTTCACAAGATGTTCACTCTCGCAAGCCGCTGACCCAGCTTTAACAGCTTCTCCGTGTGTTTCAGCGCCGACTGGTCAATCGAAGCACTGCTAAACAGATGGAGGCTGAACTGTGTCGACGTTCAGCTGGACCAGTTTGATGCCGATAAGTGTGAACTGGCTGGATCGACTCTGCCGGGCAGTCACAGCGTCCAGATGATGATTATCACTGTGAGGACGGAGGGCTGACCAGGCAGCGCCACGTTAACCTCTTCACAAGTTTAATGTGAGGATTAGATCAAGTGTTATTTTCAACGGACTCATAAAAACTGATCAATTTTGATGACTGATGACAAGATGGAGGACGAACGGAGCGTCACAGCAGACATTTGGACTCATCATTAAATTTCAGACTCAAATAGGAAGGAGTGAGTACCTTTTGAGCAGCAGAGGGCAGCCGAGCTTCATCCTGCACTTCACTGTGAATAGAGACACTTGAACTCTGCCATAAGACGACAGGAAACCACCGGGTTCACTTTCACAATTTAGTCCTTCAACCAACCAGAGTGACTTTTTCCTGCTGAATGAATGACTGAATATTTGTGTCACTGTAAAAGGGCGAGTGCAGCTTTTTGGGGTCAAGAAGGATATCATTAAAAACAAGCAGGTTTGCAAAATCTGCAGTGATTCTCCAAAAATATCAGGAGATATATTCATGTTACTGGTGACAAATCTTTTAATATTGTCCTGAAGCAATAAGTGATTATGTGACATTAATAATAAAGAAACAAAATGAAAATGAAACAAGAATGACCCATAACAATGTCCCAGAGCCACAACCAGCACCTACAAACAATGAAAATGTGATTAATGAGTTCACAGGTAAATAAAAATGAGAACAGAAAGTCCTCACATTTTCAAACATCTGACATCAGGTAACTAAGAAATAAATAAAAGTAGTTCATAATGATTATAAATGTTAATAATATTGTTAGTAAGGTTATAAAGTATATAATATAAATCAGGCAATGAATGGATTATTACAAACCAGCAGATACACGTTACAGCCTGAAAACCCTAAAAGATAATAGATGAGATACGTTTACAAGGGAGGCAATGTAAACTGTAGGAGTTCATGAACTGATTCATCAATAAGAAAAGTTTTATTTTCTTTAGACATTTATATATAATAAATGTCTCCTCCACCACCATCTTCTTCCACTGTACTAAACTAAACACTCATCCACTGTGTGAATGTTGTAGTTATTATTTCCAGCATCCCTTGATTCGGTTTGTGACAGTTATTGCAAAACATACTAGTATCATTGCCAGTATCGCACCAGTGACAGCTCCCACCATAGCTCCTATGTTAGGAGTCAGCTCACCCCCACAAACAAAGTACCCCATCACACATCCAAGAGCTGCTCCAATTAAACCACTCATTGTCAGAGTCTCTACCCAGCTTTTTGGTTCCTCTGTTTCTATGATTTCTTTCTCTTGTTGCTGTTTCACTGTATTTTCAGCCTCTTCGAGCATTTTAATAGAGTAAAAGCTTCCTTTTGAGTTTGTCACCATGTCATTGATCTTGTCCAGCAGCTTAGTGACTTGATTGTTGTTCGTTCCTTTAATGTTGAAAACGTGGTATTTCCAGTGGCACTGAATGATTAAGTCTCTGAGGCCTGCATATTTGTGTATGTATTCATCTAAGGACGTTTTGTCCACATCCTTTTTATGGGTGAACAAAATCAGAGTGTAGGCCATCATATTTTTGCCAAAAGTGCGCTGAAGAATCTCCAGTGTTTTTTCTTCCTCTTTTGTGAAGACCTTCCCATATCTCATCACAAGCAGGAACACATGAGGACCAGGATCAGCCCGTATGATGGACTCCTTGAGCTGAGTCACCGTCTCTTCCTCAGACAGAGACCCTTTTCCAGCGCTGCACAGACCTGGAGTATCAACAACAATCACCTCTCTATCACGAATAGCCTCTGATCCCATTTGACACTTCTTTGTGTTGAGTCCAAAAGAGGACGTAGGTTTTGGGAACGGCTTTATTCTGCTCAGGATGATGTTTCCTGAAGAGGTCTTCCCAGTTCCCACCTTCCCAACCAGGACGATCCTCAGCTTTTTCTGGGGTGGATTCATCGTATCTGTTGGAAAGGTTTAGAATATGAGAAATGTCCCAGCTGTGATCTCCATGTCTCCATGTACATCTCCAGTCTTCAGCACTGACTACAGATTACTTTAAACACACAAATCAGCCTCAGTGGAGCCTGTTTCAAACTGCTGACCAACATGCATTCACTGATCTAAAATTACTAATCAGTTTGATGTTTGATAATTGATTTGGTCAATAAAATGTCTGTTAGTGGCACAAACACTCAGCATGACGTCTTCAGCAGCAGACACCACTACAACAAGTCATAAATGATCAACGTTACAACTGACTTTCACCTCTGTCTCTTCCATCTCTTCACCTGTAAACCTGATTAATTACTTTTAGGTGTTAATAATGACTTAATGTCATAATGAATCAAATGGGAAAAAGTCACCAAACGCCAAACTGGTGTAGGTTTTTGGATAGTTGAGGTATCCAAACACTACCTCAACTATCACTGTAACACTTCAAAGATATACTCACCAAGCTCTAATTCTGACATCTCTTGACGTCCAAGGCGGCAGCAGTTCTGTGAGGTCTTGTTACAGTCCGTGCCTATTTGCCTATCTGCCTATTTCCATCTTATCACTACATTATAACCTACCAGTAGGTCCATCCCACATCACCTGACCAGTCAGAAGTCTGTCTCAAAGCAACAAATTAGGAGGGTGAGCAGTAGTGCATTTAGCAGAGTACATTTCATAGGCAGCCAGGCGCTCAAAAACAAAAAAAACCTCATGATATGATGTAACTCGAGCACTCAGGAGTGAATCACCACTTTGCATCCTGGATATTGGACCACCAGACCAATAGACCACAGTATATGACGCAAACACGGGGCTGTGTCTGATGTGGTCATTTGCTGAGGAGAACCTCAGGGAACTGTCCTGGGCCACTTCCTCTTCTCCCTCTAGACTCCTGAATTCAAACACCTTTCAACCAGCTATCATCTGTAGAAATCCAGGGAAGATGGAGAAGATGGAGGACTCATCCAAGTTTTTGTAGTCTGGTGCCAGGAAAACAGCCTCGAGCTGAATGCGGGTAAAACCAAGGAGCTGATGGTGGAATTCTGCCGGCACAAATACGCACCACATACACCAGTGAACATCCAGCATCATTTTAACCAATGCAAGTGGCGAGACATTGTCCATATACATATACAGTCTATGGTCTGACTATGTGCGCAAGATGGTAGTTTGAAGAGAAGATGCCACAGTCACAGCTGGAGGCTGACGCTGTGTCTAAAGAGAGTATTTTCTAGTTGGTTCTGGTTTCTACTGGAAGATGACAAAAAAGCTGGTTGATGTTATTCATATGTTTTGTGTTTGAATTTTAAACTCTTCTAAACTTTCAGCTGCAGTCATGTCAGGGTACTGGTGCATGAAAACTACTGTAGGTACATGTGCATTATTCGGATTTATTGTATTCTTCAACAACGGCAGAATGATGGAGTCACGAGCACCTGAACATGAACTATTCAAATAATGATCTTTATTAAGGATTAATAGTTTATTTGCTGGCCTGTATCCTGTTTCCTGCATCAGTGGACCTTAGAGGCCTGTATAGAAAGCTGGTTTTAATGAGAGGTTAATCTGTTCCATCAGATACCTGAAGTTGCTGCAGTGGCTTCCTATAGTTAAAATGAGTTGGATTCCTCTTGGATCTTTGTAACAATCCAGCAGAGTGATTTCAGAGATTCTAGAGATTAAGTATTATGGTACTTTATCACTATTTGTGGAGGACAGATAACATAACTGAGTGATGATACAACAGCAGGAAAAACAAAGACAACACTGTTTGGTTTGAAACAGCTTTTATTTGATGATGTTATTTTGTTGCACAAGCAGTTTTTTCTTTAAATTGAGCACGAATATTGTGCTATTACCAAAACAATGAAGCAAACTAAAGACACCCAATAAACATTATGTGTTAACATTAGTCCCATAGACTGTTATATTAGTAGATTGCAACAGCGGTAGATTAAAAACAGAGCAGCAGTGCAGCGAAAAAGTACAAATGGAAACTAAGCTGTACTGTACTAAAACTACAGTTACGTCCAAGTTGTATCAAATCTTACTCAGCTAGGACCAACGTTGAATCGCCTTGTCCAACAATGTTGCCAGCTCTCCAATAACTTTCATTAACGGACCAGAAAAGGCCTCGCCTGTGAAACCAGAAATAAAGCAGTTAAAGAATTCTTCGACAGGTTTTCCTGATTTGCTCAATTCCTCAGCCTTTTCACACAGCTCATTACTGTAATATCCCTGTTTCTCAGCCATCTCCTTGATCTTCTTCATTAGCTCGGACACGTTGGGGTCCTCTGTGTTGACAGTAACGTATCCACTGAATCCCTCGAACATATCCCGTATTATATCATGATCCTCGTCAGATATGTCTTCATCACTCATGACAACGCCCAAGAAGAACGGCTTTGATTTTTCAAAAGTCCCCTCAAGGTTTTTCAGAGCCTTCTCTTCCTCTGATGTAAAAGGCTTCGCCTCCTTCACATACAGGAACACATGAGGACCAGGAGCAGCATGAAGGATGCATTTCATGAGCTCCTCTTTTAACTTTTTATCAGTTAGGCCGGTGCGGAGCAGACCAGGAGTATTGATGAAAGCCACTGGCTTGTCCTCAAACTCTCCCTTGATCACACTGAACTCTGAACCATCGTACTTTGTTGTACTCTTCTCCCCTGGGATGGTGTTGATGAGTGCATCCGTCTCATTTCCGGCCTTTCCCAGGACCACAATCCTCAGCTCCTCTGCAGGAGAAATTCACACAGACGTGGTTAATATTAAAGTGTCTCAGCACTGTCTCTAGATCATGTCAAACCAAAGTTCTGTTTCAATGTCTCAACAGATGTGAGTAGAGAGTCTCCAAAGAACCCCTGGCTCATTGACTCCTGTTCATCCTGATAAATCCTCCAATTCTCTCTAGATATACTGAGTCCTTAATCTTTTTAATGAATCATGAATCTGATATATTTTTCTTTTCCTCTGGCGACTGATTCTCTATTAATATGATGTGAAGACTAAGAACTCTCCTGTACTGACTCTGTGTCTTGTCTCCTACAAACTACAGTTTAATTTGGAGGAACACTTGATCAACAGCATTGTCATTTGATGTGTACTAAACATTCCTACATTCGTGGTCGTAGACTTGGCTGTAGATTTAAATTCTAGTTTTTGTTGTACTTCACTGATCTAAACACACTTACTCATGCAGATATTTCTTTACAGTGATGCTGCTGCTCTCTTTGTGTTTTAAAGATTTCAAGGTCAGAATCAGTTCAGATGTGTAGATGTAGATAGATGTATAATGGCATTGAAAGTCATATTAAGAGCACTGATTAAAAAATATTCTAATTATGCTGCAGCATGCATGTGTCCTGACTTAAACACAAAATAAATGATTTAATCAAATAGTAGATCCACACATTTGAAACCATTTTGATTTTCTGAGTAAAATGAGCAAAAATAATTCATATAAACATCATGAGTTCAGTGGAATCAGTCTAGACCTGTCACATCTTTATTATCTTCTACTTTACAGTAATGAACAGCAGTTGATTAAATAAATGACATTCATCAAAATAATCATTCAGTCATTTAAATAATAATAATAAAAAAATGTTGCTTTTTTGGGGCAGATATTGTTATGCGATTAAAATGTTATTAATGAAGAGTAATTATTACAAAGCTTCTAATTAATTAGATACATTTATAAACTCAAGTAGTTAAGTCAGGTGACTGATCAGTCAGTAATATTTATAATGTTAGGTAACATTTGCTTTTCTTTCTTTTAAGCTGCACAAATATTAATGAGACATTAAACAGTGGTAGTCAGAAGGAAACAAGTTGTTGCTCTGCTGGTTTATTCGCAAGATTACTGAATATAAATTATACTCACCATCTGCAGATTTGCCAGCCATCGTTGCGTCTTGTAAAAGCAGTTGATCTTTGAGGTCTTGATCGGTGTTGGCGTCTTTTAGTGGAAGAGCTTATCGTGTCACCTTTATATGACAATGTCACTGTGGTTTCCTCCTCCTTCAGCATGTCACCAAACCAGTTTGAGAAAGAGCCAGATTCTCACAGATTTTCTACGTGCTGCTGCAAGTAGAAAATCAGTGGCTCCAACTAAATGCAAATATACAAACTGTGCCAAAACGACTCCGACCTCCGGAGGCCTGGACTGAACCAGATCTCTGAAGGTTGCTGTGATATCAGGCATCAAGGCTGAACCAACCGATTATTTCAGTAAGTTGGAGTTGAAGCCCTCACAGATCAGATCAGGCTCCATCACCAGTGGCTGGTTTACGGTCTATTGGTCCTTGGACCACTTTCTACAGCCACTCACCATTTAAGCTGTATAACTGGAGTTAAACACTAATATTGTGTAGGTCTCCCTAGTGCTTCCAAAACACTTGTGACTCATCAGAGAATGGGCATGGTCCTTCTGAGTCCTGTGTTGTGTGTTGCAGTAACAATGAATCTGCTGAATTTTGTCATAAAAACTCTCCTGTATTGGTTATGTTAGCCATTAAGGAGAGGAAAGATCCTGCAACTCAGCCTCAACTAACTTTTGCTTGCCTGACCAGTTGAGGAGCTTCATTTGGAGACGGTGTCTTCATCAGTGGGGGAGATGGTCTTGGACCATTTTACAAGGTGACTGTTGGGAGGTCCAATGTGTAGGACTTGGCTGCAGACTGTAACCAACTGAATACACTTCAGAAACCTCATAGAAGGGGTTAGATCAGGGGTGCCCCCACTTTTTTTGGCTTGCAAGCTACTTTTGTTAAAGTGATATGTATATATACTTGTATGTGTGTGCGTGTGTTGTTGAAGTTGTACATGGCTATGTGCCGCTGAGCTGAGGGCATGTTACAAATATAAAGTTAAAAAAAAAAAAAAGAGAGATTAACGTTCCTGCTGTTTGTCTTGGCTGTGCAACAGATGAATGATTCAACTGACAAAAACATTTGTGTGGCGCACAATCTACCGCACTACCTTCGCGATCGACCGGTTGCTTGAAAACATGAGGGGGAAGTGGCATCTCTGCTGCCGCAGGGTAGATCTTATATGGATCTGTTCCTGTCAGTCTTTAAGTAACATGATCATGGCACACTTTAAGAATTGCACAATTTCTCAGCATGCCTTTGTCCTGACTGTAATGACGTTGCCTTTTTCCAGAGAAGCTCATTGAAAATGTCAAAATGAAAATGACAGGAAGCCAACTGATGAGAACAGGAGAGACTGGCTCTTAATGAATAGGTAAACACATTCCTGTTTGTCTCCTTTCATGCAGTTTTAAGGTCAAGCAGAAGGAATATTAAATACTGAATGAACATGAAACAGAATCAAAAAGAAAATCCACATTTGGTTATTGTGAGAACATGAAGGTCTCTCCTCTGTCCTTGATTCAGCTTTACTCCTTTAAACTACCAGACTGAGGCCTCGTCCACACGTACGAAAACGATCTTTTCCTATCCGTTTTCGCTGGCACGGTTTCAAAAATATCCGCATCCAGACTGATACATCTTTACACGACTGAAAACGTTACTTCATATCCCAGGTCTATAGGTGGCGCTGTTTCAGTTTCAGAAATTCACCAAAAACGGAGAGGAAGAGGTGGCACATGCGCATGAAGCTTGTGCGCTGTTTACAAATCGGCTTTAGAAGAAACCAAACTCAAGGAAAAATTAGATTTTGCTCTAGTAACCATAATAGGCTCAATATCTTCTCCAGTAGTAACACAAGCATGTAGTCCACCATTGTTGTTGATGTTGTTATGAGACGTTTCGCAAGATATAAGAGGTGGAAGGCTGCTCGAGGGGTGTGGCCATGGTGGCGATGACATCATCGTTTTCCAAAATCTCCGGTTTCCTCTGTCCAGACGGATCCACAAGAAGTGCGTTTTCAAATTTATCCACCCTGGGACCCGGTTTCAAAAAAGTGCGTTTTAGGGCTATGCGTTTACGGGATTCGTCTGGACGATAGGCCAAAACGATTAAAAACATCTGCGTTTACGCAAAAATGCGTTTTCGTGTGGATAGGGCCTTAGAGTAATACAGGTTGTGTGTGTGTCAGAAGAGGCAAGGGGGAAGGGGGTGATCAAAGGATAGACTGATCCCAGGCCACACAACACAAAGTGCTTCAAATAAATTGTGTTTCATTCCTATAATTAACATAGATAGACCCATATATCTACATGTAATTAACTGGGTTATGTGAAAAATGAGTAAATAAATAAATCTCTGTAGTCATCTATGTGACTCATGTAAGTCCGGATGTTGACGGACGAACGGACGGTGTTGGCAAAAGGTAATGATGTCTTCATCTTCACCATGGATCAAAGTAAAAGACCAAAGAAGCCATCAGGTGCCCAGTTCAGAAAAAGAAGAAAAGAAGAATGGGAGAAAAGATAAATGATTGACGTGAGTGACATGGTAATAGGATGATGCAAAACAAAACCCAGGAATCTTTTTTCAAGCATGGTTATTAGAATCTGTGATGAATGATTTGTCTGCTTGTATGTCTTATGTTAATACCAATTTTTGTATTTATTAAAAAAAAAAGAAAAAAAAAAATTTTCGATTACACCAGCAGCAAACCAAATATACCATCCTCTTCTCTCTGCTGTCGTCCTTACTGAAGCTTTCAGCCTGCGACACCCACCGGCATCGTTGTGACGCATATCATGAGCAACAACAACAACAACAAAAACACGCTTTATTTTGCTTTTATATGATCACCATAATCTTTACATTTAGAATTACATTTTAAAAACTAACAAACTAAAACGCCAGGGGGCGCCAGGGGGCCTCAGACAATTGGAGAGAAGATAAGGAAAAAATAAATAAAAATAAAAAATATATAATAGAATTATTTTTTAAATTATCATAAAATATAAGTATTAATGATAATGAGGAGGAGGTATTCAGAGAACTTACTCAATGAAAAGTACTTATACATCACTGTCAAAGTACCACAGTTTACGGCAAGTAAAAAGTTTCCTGTAACTACTGCATTAATGTTTCTGCACACTTGACTTATTTTTATATTAGGAACAGATCTGTGGATGATTTTTACCATTAAAAAAAATCAGAAACCTAGATAGTTTACAAAGTTTGAGAAGCTGAGCCAAAGAAATATTTGATTTTGTAAAAAGTTATCAATTTATTTTCTATTGGCTGTTTCAGTTCTGCTTAAATGTAAACCGATCAGCCACAACATTAAAACCAGTGGCAGGTGAAGTAACATTGACCATCTAGTGACAATATAAAACATGAAAATCAGGACAAGGTGTCAGCCTGGCCTCCAAATTCCCTAGATCAGAAACTGATCAGTCTGTGGGATCCACTGGAACAAGCCTGATCCACAGAGGCCCCATGAGTGTCAACTGGCTGGGTTGTCTCTGCCGGGCAGTCACAGCGTCCAGATGATGATTATCACTGTGAGGATGGAGGGCTGTCCAGGCAGCGCCACGTTAACCTCTTCACAAGTTTAATATGAGGATTAGATCAAGTGGTATTTTCAACGGACTCATAAAAACTGATCAATTTTGATGACTGATGACAAGATGGAGGACGAACGGAGCAGCACAGCAGACATTTGGACTCATCATTAAATTTCAGACTCAAATAGGAAGGAGTGAGTACCTTGTGAGCAGCAGAGGGCAGTCGAGCTTCATCCTGCACTTCACTGTGAATAGAGACAAGTTGAACTCTGCCATAAGACGACAGGAAACCACCGGGTTCACTTTCACAATTTAGTCCTTCAACCAACCAGAGTGACTTTTTCCTGCTGAATGAATGAGTGAATATTTGTGTCTCTGTAAAAGGGCGAGTGCAGCTTTTTGAGGTCAAGAAGGATATCATTAAAAACAAGCAGGTTTGCAAATGTGCACTAAAGTTAAGAGTCAGTGATTCTCCACAAACATCATGAGATTTATTCATTTAATTGATGACAAATCTTTAATATTGTCCTGAAACAATGTCCCAGATCCCAAACCAGCACCTACAGACAATAATTTGATTAATGAGTTCACAGGTAAATAATAATGAGAACATAAAATCATTTTCAAACATCTTACATCAGACAACTAAGAAATTAACAAACAAAAATAGTAGTTTGTAGTGATAATAAGTGTTAATAATATTGTTAATAAGGTTTTAAAGAAATAATTTCATGTGAATAATCCAGGAGAAATACAAATCAGGTTATGAAGATCATTTACAAACAAGCAGATACACGTTACAGCCTGAAAACCCTAAAAGATATGATGAGAGATGAGATACGTTTACAAGGGAGGCAGTGTGAAAGAATGTAAACTGTATGAGTTCATGAACATCATTTGGTCTAAAAAATATCAGAACCCAGACACACCAGACAGGAATGTAATAGAAGTCACTTCTCCCAATAAGAAAAGGTTTTAAAACATTTATATATAATAAATGTCTCCTCCACCAACATCTTCTTCCACTGTACTAAACTAAACGCTCATCCACTGTGTGAATGTTTTAGTTATTATTTGCAGCATCGCTTGATTCGGTTTGTGACAATTATTGCTAAACATACTAGTATCATCTCAGCAGAGTTTGTCCCCATGTCATTGATCTTGCCCAGCTGTTGCTGCATCACTGGACTTTCTGCCTCTTTGAGCATCTCAGCAGAGTAAAAGCTTCCTTTTGAGTTTGTCACCATGTCATTGATCTTGTCCAGCAGCTCAGGGACTTGAGTGTCATTCGTTCCTTTAATGTTGAAAACGTGGTATTTCCAGTGGCACTGAATGATTAAGTCTCTGAGGCCTGTATATTTGTCTATGTATTCATCTAAGGACGTTTTGTCCACGTCCTTTTTATGGGTGAACAAAATCAGAGTGTAGGCCATCACATTTTTGCCAAAAGTGCGCTGAAGAATCTCCAGCGTTTTTTCTTCCTCTGTTTTGAAGACTTCCTCATATCTCATCACAAGCAGGAACACATGAGGACCAGGATCAGCCCGTATGATGGACTCCTTGAGCTGAGTCACCGTCTCTTCCTCAGACAGAGACCCTTTTCCAGCGCTGCACAGACCTGGAGTATCAACAACAATCAGCTCTGTATCACCAATAGTCTCTGATCCCATTTGACATTTCTTTGTGTTGAGTCCAAGAGAGCCCTTAGGTTTTGGGAATGGCTTTGTTCTGCTCAGGATGATGTTTCCTGTAGAGGTCTTCCCAGTTCCCACCTTCCCAACCAGGACGATCCTCAGCTCTTTCTGGTGTGGATTCATCATAACTGTTGGAAAGGTTTAGAATATGAGAAATGTCCCAGCTGTGATCTCCATGTCTCCATGTACATCTCCAGTCTTCAACACTGACTACAGATTACTTTAAACACACAAATCAGCCTCAGTGGAGCCTGTTTCAAACTGCTGACCAACATGCATTCACTGATCTCAAATTAATCAGTTTGATGTTTGATAATTGATTTGGTCAATAAAATGTCTGTTAGTGGCACAAACACTCAGCATAACGTTTTCAGCAGCAGACACCACTACAACAAGTCATAAATGATCAACGTTACAATTGACTTTCACCTCTGTCTCTTCCATCTCTTCATCTGTAATCCTGTTTAACTACTTTTTAGGTGTTAATAATGACTTAATGTCATAATGAATCAAATGGGAAAAAGTCCCCACCATTTAAATGTTCTCTAAAAATGCTGCTTGGTGATAATCAGACTGTCCATATACTCAAAGCAACATAAATCACCAGATCTCAGTGTGCAATATATGAAAACTACATCATGATTTCTTTAATATCAAATAAAATCAATCCAAACTGGTGTAGGTTTATGTCTCAAGAAATAATTATTGTCATAATTATTTCTTTATCCAAGCACTACCTCAACTATCACTGTAGCACTTCAAAGATATACTCACCAAGCTCTAATTCTGACATCTCTTGACGTCCAAGGCAGCAGCAGTTCTGTGAGGTCTTGTTACAGTCCGTGTCTTCTTCTGCCTATTTCCATCTCATCACCACATTATAACCTGCCAGTAGGTCCATCCCATACAACACATCACCTGACCAGTCAGAAGTCTGTCTCAAAGCAACAAATTAGGAGGGTGAGCAGAAGTGCATCCAGCAGAGTACATTTCATAGGCAGCCAGAAAAAAACAAAACAAAAAAAAACACATAATATGATGTAACTTGCGTGTTGAGGTGGGTGCCATCCTGCTTCCTGATTCAAGCTTTCTGCTTGCTGATCATAAGATCTCACTCACAGGCGTAGTGGTGCCATGTGGCATCTGTCAAATAGCAGATCTCTATGGTCGACTACTGTGTATTTAAAATGACACATGTGAAACACTGTCAGATAAACCACAAATGAACTAATTTATTCTTCTGTTAAAAAAGATGTAATAGTACATGTTTAGGTAGTAAGTGAAGTTAATACAAGTGTAATGTGGACACCATCAAGGTGAATTGGTTTAGTCCTGACTCTGCACTTTATTTACCATGATTCACTACCTCTGTGACTGAATATGCATTCAACAGTAAAGACACTGTTCCACTATTAGCCCAGCATCGGAGTAGCTACCTCCTGGAAAAAGCTGTCTCTCATCTTGAGAGCGCTGAGAGCACTATGAGAATCATAGCCTTTCATTTGTCCAGTGCTTTCAACACCATCCAGCCTGTCCAACTGAGGGACGACAACAAACCCTCCAACTTATACATAAGTCGTATGTACGTGCTCTCAAATACGACCCAAGTGAGCGTTTCTTGCAACAGTGCCCCTACCGGTAACAGGAGAGTATTGCGGATTGCCGGGATCAATCCGCGACATCGGTATGTCATAGTTGGACTGGAATTAAGTACAGCCAATGTGTTTAATTGACATTTGTTAAGTAATACTTAATGTCTGTCTTGCAGTGGGACAAAGTGGAAAAAATCCTCGGAGCCAAAAGACAACTTTCAAAGCTAACATCCTGAAATGGCCAATAAATAGTTTGAGACTGTTATTGTGTCATATTGATTTTGTTATTGTTGCTGTGTTGTATGGCAATTATGGAGACTGATGGGAGATTGTGCCACATTGTGGAAATCAAAAACGTTAAAGTATAGACATGTTTCTTTTTTAATAATTAATTGTTTTATTTAATTTTAATTTTTTTAAAAAATCATTTATTATATATTCTTTGATATAACTGCTTTATGATCTGGTTTGCTTTGAGGCAGGTTACATGTTAATGTCTGGTTTAAAATAAAACCTCAACCAGCATAAAAGACAAGCCCATGTCTTTGAGAAGTACATTCTTACCCATTAGCTGTATTTATGTGCTTATATTGCTTGTTAATCACTCAGAATGGATTTAGTTTTGATTAGGATTTATTGTTAAAGACATAAGCCGTGAATCTGTAGTTCCACTATAGGTGAGGATAGAAGTCACAATATTCTGAAATCAATCAAATCTGTTGCATATCCTCTTTAGTGTTTTGTTGAGATGCTGTTTTTTTCATTGAAACGCACAGATGTCAGAAATTACCTATTGGACATCATAACAACAGTATGTGTAACTGACAAATAGCTGTTGTGTTGTTAGTTTTCACATGGGTTCAAGATGTCTGGTGGAGCAGATACAATATAAATTATTAATTCAGTTGTAAATCTGTCAAATATGATTACCTTACATGATTTTTCTCATTGTTAATTTTTAAAAAATAAATAAAATCCTTAGTTCATGGGCTGAGTCCGCCAAAGGCTCTTTGAATCCAAGCCTGTGCACAGCTGTGTCCATGAAATGTGAAAATCCATACTTTGTTGTAGGACTATAATAAAGATATCATTGGAAAGGTCTCAACATGGGGAATAGCATTTGTCAGTTGGGGGATTGTAAATGGCTCCTTTTTTTGAACTATTGACCTTTGAACCCTGACTTCTGAGAAGTACTGAAGGGCAACAATTCTGCATCAAAAGGGGCTACAGACATAAGGACAAAATGTTCTAGAAAGCTTATGAACTCAGCGTGTGACTATGTGACTATATCTGGTGGATATAGAGAGAAAGTGAGAGCACTGTCCAAAATGGTAAACATATCTTCCCACCAACTTGACAATTATATACTTAAATTCACAGAAATGTGTTTCCCACACCCTTAAACCAGCGGCTATGTATTCATTTTATTATTTATAACCTCCTGGGAAATCACAAATCGTTGTAGAAACTACAAATCCCTTGAGCTGTGATATGTAGCTTGATACAAGTTGTTTGGTTTTCAAACAAATATGTTAAAATAGCTTTGTAAAAAGATATATATACACTGATTACATTGAATATCTAGTATTGCTGAACTAGCGATGCCATTACTTTAAGTTGATATATGTTAAGAAAAAGTAAAGATGGTGGGAAGGCTGAGGTTAAACAGGAACTCGTTTCTAGTTCCTCCTGAAACTTGGTTTAATAAGCAAGTTTCAGAAGGAACCCCTCCTGAAACTTGCTTTTAAGCAAGTCTCAGGAATTACTGTTTAACCTCAGACTTCCCACCAGACCCCCAGAACTGAAGTGGCTGAGTGGTGAAAACGTCTTTTCAAAACTCTTTATCTGCTGAACACATGAAATATTTACTACAGCTGAACTTATGGCAGTGATTATTATTGCTTTAAGTTAAGAAATGATACACAACACTGCATTTCAGTCGTTTATTTGACAACGTTATGAAGCTTTGCCTGGTTGAGTGGCAGAAACCGAACGCATCCAATCCACGGTGCGTCCAACTACGTCACTAGGCTTTCTCATAAGTTTTCTTTTAATAATATTTCAAAATGCACGTGAATACCAGGTCTAACGAATGCATTGAGTAATACGGCATTAATAGCATTCACTTTGAAGATGTGGGTAGTATTTTCACACTAATCTGCTCATTTTCTACCCCGGGGTGACGATGGAGGCTGACCGGCCAATCACCTCAAGAGGCCGGCTGATCACCTTTTCAGACGACCCCCTGACGGTCGGCTGGTTCCACAGGCGCTTCACTTCTCCAAAAACGTCAGAGCAAATTTCCCAACACTGTCACTGTCAGGAAATCCAAAAAACAAAGGCAAAACTCAAAACTATGACTTGGCATGAAAAACTCTATGGCATGGTAACAGGCAAGGACAGGCAAAAAAAAACAAGACATACAGACACTGTGACATGAAGTAACTAGAACATGAAGTATGACGCGACAAGGAACAAAGGGAAGGCAGGGCTATATATACACACACGAGGAACAGAGGGATGACGACACAGGTGAAACAAATCAACAAACGAGACCAGGTGACATCAATTAACTAATCAAAAGGAACACACAGACATGACAAAGAGGAAATCAAGGAACTTAACAAAATAAAACAGGAAACTGAAAAACTAAACCATGGCTGTGTCCGAAACCACTCCCTAACCACTATATAGTGACCACGCCATTTTGTAGTGGTGTCCGAATGTTTAGTGTCCACTATATAGTGCACTACATGTATCCCACAATTCACCGCAAAATGTAGTGAACATCCGATGGTCACTAACTGGAGCAAGATATCCCATCATGCATTGCCAGAGGTTCTCTTGGCGCGGAAAGTAAATTAAATACGGCAGGCGGACGGGAGACTGTGTCCAAATGTCAGTAGTCTATGGTTTATTTTATTACATTTTTCGAAACAAAAGACTGCAGTAGTAAATGGACAAGTATGTGAGACGACGTTAATGTGGTACGTTTTAATTAAGCAACAGCGATGACGTAATTACCGGCGCCAAGAGAAGTGTCTGAAAGTGTTCGAATTTTTTTTCTGTTAAGCTCACTATGTAGTGCACTACATTTACTTCCCTATGTAGGGAGTAGGGAGTAGGGAATGAGTGAGTGATTTCGGACACAGCCCATGACTAAGAAAAACTGAGAACTTAAGATACAACAAAAACACAAGAAACTAAACCATGACAGAACTAAACAGATTGTAAAAAAAGCCAATGCAGAGTTAAATAAGCCTGAAGAAGACAGGAAGACATTTTCAATCATGAACTCCTGCCCTCAGCTCGACACAGCTCAGCTCAATATTTTGGCATCTTTCGGCTCAGTTTTGGTTTGAGCTGTTTTGTTCAGCATAGTTCAGACGCAGCTGCAACTGTTTCCAGCTAAAAAGACCCGAAAACATTTTGGACTGAAGCTGAAACTAGTAAAAGTATACAACCACACATATTATGTTGTGGTTTTAACCAAGGAAACCACCGGAGAAAATTAAAAAATATTTAAAAACTGACAAAGTAAAATAATGTTGATCCAGGAGAAATACAAATCAATCAACGAAGGGATTATCTGACCACAGACAAGACACAATTAATGTACAAACTGATCAGATCATTTGATCAAACAAAACAATACAATAAAATAACTGAATCTACATAGTTCTTGGTTAAAACTCACTATATGATGCATCATTTCACTCGATTTCTGATGCACATCACTAGCCATACTATTATAATGGCCAGTATCCCACCCAGTACAGCTCCTAGCAAAGCTGCTACCTTAGACGTCAGCTCACCCTCAGAAATAATTAGCCCTATCACAGATCCAACAGCTGATCCAGCTATAGCAGATCTTTTAAGAGTTTTTCTGTCTTCTTCCTTTCTTTGCTGTTTCACTGCTTCTCTCGCTTCTTTGAGCATCCGAGTGCGGTAGAAACCTCTTCCTGGGATCCTGTTCAGCAGTGGAGGGTCTTTAGGGTCACAGTTATCACCGATGTTAAGAAGGTGATATTGCAAATTGTTGTCATCGATTAATTGTTTGAGATCTATGTTTATATCCAAATTAATAAAATCTCTGATGCTGTTTTCATCCACGTCCTCTGTATGGGTGAACAAGATCATAGTGTAGTCCAGAAATCTTTTGCCAAAAGTGTGCTGAAGAATCTCCAGTGTTTCTTCTTCTTCTTCTGTAAAGACTTTCCCATATCTCATCACAAGCAGGAACACATGAGGACCAGGCTTGGACATTTTGACTGACTTCTTCAGCTCTTTCACCGTCTTCATTTTACATCGTCTCATGCTGCACAGACCTGGAGTATCAACAACAGTCACCTCTGTATCACCAATAGTCTCTGATTCCATGCGACACTTCTTTGTGTTGAGTCCAAAAGAGGATGTAGGTTTTGGGAATGGCCGCGTTCCGCTCAGGATGATGTTTCCTGAAGAGGTCTTCCCAGTTCCCACCTTCCCAACCAGGACGATCCTCAGCTCTTTCTGGGGTGGATTCATCGCAACTGTTGGAAAGGTTTAGAATATGAGAAATGTTCAGTTGTGACAAATTATAACCTTTATTTAACCAAATAAAAAAAAACATTGAGATCAAGACCTCTTTCACAAGGGTGACCTGGGCATGATAGGCAGCAGTACACGTCATGGTGATCAGGACATTTTAAATTTAAGATGCAAGAAATGAAGTGCAGAGACCGTAGGTACAGTAAAAGTTTAAGAACATAGGCACTGTTCGAACGATTTCCATTGACGTTTTTTTTAAATAAAGCGGGATGCTTCCATCAAAACAAGTTCTGACATTTTCAGTTCACATTGGAGGGCATCCCAAGCAGAGGGGGCGGAGAAACTGAATGCTTTTTTACTCGTTTCAGTTTGTACATTAGGAGCAGAAAAATGCAGAATGTCATTCGATCTTAGGGCATAACGGCTTCTAGTTCTCTGAAGAAAAGTGCATAAATATATGGGAACCAAGCCAAGAAGAGCCTTATAAACTAGAGTCATTCAGTGTGTATATTGCCTTATATCCAAGGAAGGCATGCCTGCTTTTGCATACAATTCACAGTGGTGGGTGAGGCAACCAGTGATAAACCTCAGAACATAGTGATAGACGGGAGTCAAGGACTGAAGGCAGCTGGCTGAAGCTGACATATAAACAACATCTCCATAATTAAGCACAGGCAAGAAAGTAGCTGACATCAGAAACTTCCAAGCTCTAAGGGAAAAACATGATTTGTTTTTGTAATAGAAACCAAGCTTCACCCTTAATTTGGAGATCAAATTTTTAACATGCAACTTGAATGAAAGCTCCTCATCAATAATGAATCCCAGGTACTTCTAGCTGGTAACCAGCTCTAGAGTTTCATCCCGGACGGTTCTGATTTTGGGGATATTCTCCATGGGAACAGATGAATTTAAAAAAATTATTTGTTTGGATGTATCAGCACTTAAAAGCAGCTTCAATTTCTCCAAACAAAGCTGCACTTCATTAAAGGCGGACTGCAAAAATTCAAATGCCTGAGCAATCGAATATAAGCAGCAGTAAATTACAGTGTCATCCGCATAAAGATGAGGCATTTGATATGTTTGCACAGAGATCATTTATGTAAATTGTGAACAGAATGGGTCTTAAGACTGAGCCTTGAGGTACACCTTTTGTGACCTCGAGAAAAGTGGAGCTAACTCCAGCCATCTGAACACATTGTGTTGTATTTGCCAAATAATTAGCAAACCAACAGGTAGCTTGTTTGGAGATGCCATTCTTGAAGAGAGTTTCTAACAGAATATTGTGATCCACAGTATCAAATGCCTTATGGCGCATTTCCACTAGCACGGTTCGGCTCGGTACGGCACGGCTCGGCGCGCTATTGCGTGTTTCCACTAGCACGCAGTACCTGGAACCGGGTACATTTTTGGTATCACCTCAGCCCTGGTTCCAAGCGAGCCGAAGCGTTACTAAAACGTGACGTCAGCCGACTGCCTTCCACTGATTGGCCGATGAGTGTCGTCACTGGAAGCGTCATAACCGCGCGACGACCGCCTAGAATGTAAATAAAAACAAGACGCGAGACAAGACACCACTTTTTACTGCTTTTTGACTTGGAACGAGATGGCTTCTCAGAAAAAATCCGCTCCTTGGTCGGTGGAGGAGGTCCAGACGTTCCTGACTCTGGTTGCCGAAGAACGGATTCAGAGGGAGGTCTTCCGGATTTGTACGTTGCTCGGCGCCGTGTAAATGACGTCACAGCGGTTTCGCGCAGCCGTGTTATGACGACCCCGCCCACGTCGAGGAGGCACCAGTTGTAAAAGACAGGTCATTGAACAGAGCCACACATTGTTAAGGACTTTTAGGGCGGCAGTAGCAGTGCTGTCACAATCAACAACAATCAACAGGGCTTTCAACAGAATTCTGATTCAGTGTTCTTGATTAAGGAAGTACATCTGCTGTGGAATTGCCGAAAATTGAGCCGTTCAGCCTCCAGTTTTGTTTTTCATGCTCTGGCCCAGGCAAGATCTCTTTCTTTGAGGAGGTTTTCAATTTCAGGAGAAAACCATCGATTGTTTCGCCCCTTTATCCTAAACTTACGTAAGGGAGCATGTTTATTGATTAACTTCAAAAATTCAGAATGAAAGAAATTCCAGGCCAGCTCAACATCATCAAGGAGGGAGATTTGCTCCAACTCAAAGCTGGCTGAGTGCATGTGTGGAATATGATAAAGAGCATGATAAGAGGTTAAAGGAGGGATGGTTAGCCTAGCATGCAAGACACCCTGAGTCTATGTGTTGCATAACCTAAACGAATATCAGCTTAACAATGTGTAGTAGCAGGTAGAGGTAAATGCTGAATCAAGTTTCACACCTCGGCCCATAATCCAAAACATTCTGAGAATCCTCTCAAAGAGCATGTAACTTATCCTAAAAATCCCCAGCAAGGAGTCTTAGCTTAGGAGTGATTCCAGAACATTCTCAGAGAGAGTAAGGAATAGACAGAAAGTCTTATCCTAGTGAGGAGGTGTGGTTGACCCCGCTGCTAGGTGTGACTCATCATTTCAAGAGCTGTGATTGGTTGATCCTAAAAGCTAAAGATAAAAAATACACTTTGGGTGATAATGGGCCTTGAGTAGACAGTTAAATCAATAGACTTAATCATGATAATCTAATCTCTATAAAGACTGGGGAATTGTAAATAATATTTTATATACAAAGAAAACCTCTGTTAAATAAATAGTAAGCTATACTTTAAAATTATCCTACTATCCTGGGATTAAACTCCAGCCCCCTTGCACAGTAGTCTCATGCTGAGGGTTCCATTTATTTGCGGGTAATTTTTCATCCATTTGGCATTAAGAACGGTAAAATGGCTCAGCTTTCATCAATTTCTGTGACTGCTAATTATGGTTCAATTGGTCAATGAGAATAAAAGTGTTTGTGTGATTCTTTAGGAACAGCTCGTATCCTTACTAGGATCTACTCTTAACTTTGAGAGGAAATTCTTAGACAACATCATGGGTCTAATATTTTCTTATAATTTAGCCACTAGTAGCAACTTGTTGAGCTGAGAATCCGTAGGAATGCAGCCCCTGGAGGATTGGGGGTGCTTTCCTTTGTCTCCAGGAAAAAAGAAGCCATGTGGTCATAACATGTGTGTGTGTGGTGAGCCTCCATTGCTCACCACCACGTAAATAGTCACAGAAAACCTCATAATAAACCAAAGAAGAAGAAACAAATGCAAATACTTCACCCCAAATTCCCTGAATCTAAAAGGAGAGGTTAAAAAGAGAAGGCACTGGTGCAGGGTTATAGTTTAGGAAAATACCTCAACCTTCACTGTAGTACTACAACGATATACTCACTCAGCTCTGATTGCTCTTCTCTTGACATCTTTGTTTCTCAAAGGCAGCTCTTCTGTGAGGTCTTGTTACTGTCCATGTGTTCTATGACTACATTATAGCAACATATGCTGCCTGTAGGTCCATCCCATTCAACGCATCACATGACCAGTCACAAGTCTGCCTCAAAGCGACAAATTGGGGGGTTGAGCAGAAGTGCATTCCACAATAAACTTCACCTGTGAGATTCACTGTTCTTCTCAGATTCACGCCCCCAAGGCAAGGCCTATATTAGCGAGACTATAGTCAGAATACAAAATCCACCAACCAGCACCTACAAAGCCCAACCGTTAACATCTAATTAAACTACCAAACAATAGGAACACGAATTTTATATTGTTTTGTATTGATATAATTGACTATAATTGAAGTAATGTTACACAAGTGCAGGTCATACACACACTGGTTATTCTATATTTTTCTATCTTTATCTAAGAAACTGATATCAATGAGACAGTAATAGTAAGAAGAAAACAAGATGTTGCTCTGCTGGTTTAACTACAACGCGAGAAGATTACTGACTATAAACAATCCTTACCTGTGTCTGCTGACCATTGTTATGACTTGTAAAAAGAAGTTGGTCTATGAGGTTGTGACATTGTTGACAGCATGTAACTGATCAGTTTGAAACCAAAATGCAGCTGTGAGCAGAAAAATCAGGGGCCCAAACAACGTTCAGACATAAACCTTTCAAACCTAATATAAACGTAACATAAACCCCCACAACAATGTGCTCCTGCAGCCTGCGTACAAGCCTACAGGATTCGTGTGGACGATCGGCCAAAACGATGCAAAACATCTGCGTTTACATCAAAAAGCGTTAGGGTGGACGGCCCCTCAGTCCCTCACACCTCTGTATCATCAGACCATACAACCACTTCACACCAGGATGCAGCCACTCATCCCCCACCTCTGTCCTTCACAGGTGAGAAAGTAACTCAGGAAAATAAAAGCAAGAAAAGGAGTTGGACCAGATGGAATCAGTTCCAGGCTTCTTAAGTCCTGTGCAAGCTGCCCTCCCCTCACCAGTGGACATTCAGGGAATGGACATTGAGCAAGTGGATTCTTTTAAGTACCTGGGTGTTCACCTCAAGACCAAGCTGGACTGGACTCGCCTAGTCTACAGAAAGGGACAGAGCAGGCTCTGCCTTCTGAGGCGACTGAGGTCTTTTGGAGTGAAATGCGGAACTCCTGAAGACCATCTATGACTCTGTAGTAGCATCAACCATCCTGTATGGAGTGGTATGCTGTAATAGTGGTATCACAGAGAGGGTTTCTGACAGTCCAGCAGAGCAATTTTACGACTTTGTGATTAATGCCACGCAATCAGCGTTTATTCATTCATTTGTCAATACATCACCATATATGGAGGACAGATAACACAATAGCAGGAAAAACAAAGAAACATTTGACTTTTTCCATATTTAGCCAAGATAAATCTTTGGCTCTCTCACCTTTGAGCTGAACCACACACACATAAATCACATTATTTAGGCTTTAGTTACCAAACTAATGAAGCAAACAAATAACAAATAAAGTATGAAAATAAATTAATATTTTTAATGTAGCTGATCATAAACGTTGAGCTTGTTTTCAACTTATTTACAGTTTTCCTTTTTGTTGCATTATTATTCTCAACACTACAGTTACGTCAAATTTGTATAAAATGTTACTCAACTGGAAGAAATCTGGTACCTCATAAAACGGTCATCTCTTGATCACAGAGTTCAAAATAGTTCAAAAAAGTCAATTACTATTAATTTACTACCTCTGTGATCCTTAGCCATTTAAATTTTTCAAAATATCAATTCATAAGTACTTACATTCAAGGGCCCTGTCTACCATCTTATCAAGACATTTATCCCACAGTGTATAAACACTCTCTCCCAGGAGTTCAGAAAGTTTTTCTTTTGATTCGGCTCCAATTATTTGTTCTATATCTGTTGCTGGATCCATCTTTTCGTACCGTTCACTGGTGTAATGTCCCTGGTTCTGAGCTATCTCCTTGATCCTGTTCATCAACTCAGACACGTTGGGACCTTTTTTGTTGAAGACAACGAATCCGCTGAAATCTTTCATGAAGCTCTTCTTTAATATACGTTCATCTTTCTCGGTTACGGCTCCGTTACTCATGACAACCCCCAAGAAATGAGATTTTGAACGTTTGAATATGGACTTATTAAGGGATTTTGCTGCATTAGTTTCTGCTTCAGTGAAAGGCTCAGTATCTTTCACATACAGGAACACATGAGGACCAGGAGCAGCACATGCGATGCCCTTGATTACCTCTAACTTGTTCTCTTTGAGGTCAGTGCGGAGAAGACCAGGAGTATCAATGAAGACCACTGGCGCCTCCTCAAATACTCCCTTGGTCACCTTGCACTCTGAACCATAGTACTCTGATGTACTCTCCTTCCCCAGGATGGTGTTGATGAGTGCAGTCTTCCCGTCTCCGGCCTTTCCCAGGACCATAATCCTCAGCTCGTCTGCAGGAGAAGTTCACACAGACATGATTAATATTAAGTATGGCAGCGCTGTCTCTAGATCATTTCAAACCAAAGTTCTGTTTTAATTTCTCAACACATGTGAGCAGAGAGTTTGCTGCATAGTTGCTGTATGTAAATGCTAGTGGATGGAAAACATTCGACCACCACCGACTGTGAGTTTAAGCAGTGTAATTGTCTAAGGCCCTGTCCACACGGAGACGCTTTGTCTCCGTGTGGCTGCAGATTTTAATTCTAGTTTTTGTTGTACTTCACAACTCCATTTAAACACACTTGTTCATGCAAATCTTTCTTTACGCTGATGATGCTGTTCTCTTTGTTTTTTAAACATTTAAATGTCAGAATCCATTCAGATTTGTATTAGATCAGGGGTGCTCATTACGTCGATCGCGATCGACTGGTAGATCTTGAAGGTAGTGCCGGTCGATCGCGTGCCAGTGAAATTTTTTTTTTAGATGTTAGTCTAAAACATTCTAAACAGTCTAAAACACATCTGTTGCAACTAAAAAACAAACACCAAGACAAGCGTTAATCTTTTATTTTTACTTTATATTTGCAACATGCCCTCAATTCAGCGGCACATGTCCACAGCAACGCCCAACTTCAACGGCAACTCAAGACTACCGTTCTTAAAGACACGGCGCTATTTTTCTAAAGGTGCAGTGTACCAATTTTTGGATGGATAAATGGATAGATAGATCCTCTTATACTATTGTAAAAGTAGTTTGCAAGCCAAAAAAGTGTGGGCACCCCTGGTCTAAAACATTTATCCGTTGCAACTCCAAAACAAACAGGAAGACAAACATTCATCTTTAACGTTGTAACAACAATTAATATGAATATTAATATGGCTGCATATGACTATATATATATACAGGTAGATCACTTTGACTTGGTCATTGCAAAAGTAGCTCACAAGCCCAAAAAGTGTGGGCACCCCTGATGTAGATGGTTGTATAATGACTTTGGAAGGTCATATTAAGAGCACTGATTTTGTGCTCTGAAGTAGTTAAACACAAAATAAATTACTTAATCAAATTGATCCACACATTTGAAAGCATTTTGTTAAATTGTTACATTATTAAATGAGCAAATAATAATTCATATAAACATCAGGAGTTCAGTAGAATCAATCTAGTCCTGTCACATCTTTACTATCTAAATGAACAGCATTTGATTAAACAAATGGCACTCATCAAAAAAATTATTCAGTTTCTTTCTTTTAAGCAGCACAAATATTAGTGAGACACTGAACAGTGAAGTCAGAAGGAAACAAGTTTTTGCTCTGCTCATTCATTTACAGCCTGACGGACATTACTGAAATATAAATTATACTCACTAGTATTTGCAAGTTTGCTGGCCATCGTTGCGTCTTGTAAAAGAAGTTATCCGTTCTGAGGTGGGAGAGCTTGTCGTGTCACCTTTATATGACACTGTCACAGTGGTTTCCTGACCTTTTAAACATCCCACCTAACTGGTTTGAGAAAGAACCAGTTTCACACAGAGTGCTAGTGCAAGTAGAAAATCAGTGGCCCAAACTACATGCAAATATACAAACTGTCCCAAAATGTCTCAAAACCTCCGGAGGCCTGGACTGAACCAGATCTCTGAAGGTTGCTGCAATATCAGGCATCAAGGTTGGAGCAACCGATTATTTCAGTAAGTTGGAGTCGTAGCCCTCACAGATCAGATCAGGCTCCATCACCAGTGGCTGGTTTCAGTCAGTCACTGACCGGAGTTAAACCCAAGTAAGTTGGTCTTTACTTTTTAAATAAATTCTACTTAATATAGCTGCAGTCAAAATTATTCATTTGAATTACATTTACTGGCAAAATGTACAAACGGCTGTTTGTACTTCACAAATCAAACAAGAACAATTTAAATAGCTCAACACAACTAATATTATAATAATGTAAGTAGTTTCTCAATATTCAACATAAAGTATCACAGTCAGAATTATTCGACCCCTTCGTGACAAGCATCTTTAATACTTTATAGAGCACTCTTTTGCTCTTATGACCTTCTGCAAACGTGAGAAACGTGAGACACCAGCTTCTGGCAGAGTTTTGAACTGTGCCGTTTTTAGACAGACTGAGTCAGATGTGTTTGTCTTTAGACTAGCTGTGGGTGGCAACAGATTAAGAGCATTTGTGCTCGCGGTCAAGCAGGGACTCACCGGTTTCAGTTAAGCAAGTGCTTGCTAATGGTCGAGTCGGATACTGCGTTTTGTTTCTCTGCTGAGTGAGAGTAAGATCTGTGAATGGTGCCGTTTAGTGATTATACATCAATCAACTGTGATAGGACTCAACTGAGCCAGTTTAGTAGACGTCTAGATCTGTGATTGTTGAGTCGTCTTTGATGGCCAGTTATGTGAGCTGGATCCCGATTTTTTTTTTTCCACTGGTAGTAATTATTATATATCTGGACTGGAATGTGATGCTACGTGGAACATACCCAGCCTGTTGGCATCTCGACCCCATCTTTAATAAACCCCTTCTACATCTGTTTTGTTGTTTCCTCGTCCTTCAGTTACGCAAACATTCACATTCAGTTTCAGATAAACTTTATTTCTCAGCAGGAGACAATTAAGGGCACACAAACAAAAGCATGAGGGGGAGGAACATCTCTGCTGCCGCAGGGTAGATTCTAATGTATATCTGGAGCAGCTCTAACAGGCTGTACTGGAAACACGATACTAATATTTCAGCTTTGCGCATTTTTTTTGCATTCATCAAATGCCTTCTGCTGACTGACACTGCCAGAAAATTTTGTTTGTCTCCTTTCATGCAGCCTTAAGGTCAAGCAGAATGAATGTTAAATACTCAGTGAACGTGAAACAGAATCAGAAAGAAAATCTACATTTCCTTATCAGACTAAGTGATCCAGTGTTAATCTTGAGATGCCTTGAAGTGTCGGACTGGGCTGTATGCTTTCCTTTGCTTGCCAAACATTTTCCTCAAACTTGGCGTCAATGAGTCTTTGTGTTTGAAAAACGAAACATAAATGATTAGAGCAGATACAACCATAACAGGAGAGGGGTCTGTGGAGATTTTACCAGCCCACTTCCTGACCCTGGACCAGTACAGGTCCTGGATGGCAGGAAGTTCAGTACCAGTAATCTTCTCTGCAGACCTGACTGTTCTCTGCAGTTCTGTCACTGTCGTGTCTGGTGGTAGATCCACATCAGATCGTGATGGACGTGGTCAGGACAGACTGGACGATCAGGAATGATCAGCAGCTCCTGAGGTAGGTGGTACTATCTGAGCTGATGCAGGTACAGGTATACAGTACAACCTCTGCTTGGCCTTCTTCCGTACAGTGTCTATGTAGGGGGTCCACTTCAGTTCCACGTCCCCATGCAGACCCATACACGTCCTGGATGAGTCCAGGGATTGCGGTGTCCTCTGTGAACTTCAGGAGTTTTACAGAAGGGTCCCCTTTAGGTGCAGTCATTTGGGAGAAGAGCATTGGAGAGAGAACACAGCCCTGGGGGGCGCCAGTGCTGCCCTGGCGGTCAGGAAGCTGGTGATCCACTGACAGGTGGACGGGAGAAAAGTGAGCTAGGACCAGTGGTGGACAGTAACAAAGTAAATTTACTTGAGTACTGTACTTAAGTACAGTTTTTGAGTATCTGTACTTTACTTGAGTATTATTTTTGGGGGGATACTTTTACTTTCACTCCAATACATTTGAAGGACAAAATATTATGATTCCCTCGTGACTCGCTACTTTTGAGCTTACGTCACCTGATTATTATTTTTTTTTCAAAATTCTGAGAAAATAAATTGTTTCTGCTGATTCGCTACGTCGAGAGGCTGTGGATTGTATAATGACAATAAAGCTACTTTTCTTTCCTGTATTTCCTGAGATACTTTTTAATTACTTTTACTTAAGTATTTTTTAAGCAAATACTTTAGTATTTTACTTAAGTAAATTTTTGACTGAGCTACTTTTACTTGTATTGGAGTATTATTTGACAGGAGTATCTGTACTTTTACTCAAGTAGAGAAGGTGTGTACTCTGTCCACCTCTGGCTGGGACAATTTATGGTGGAGGGGCTCCGGGACAATGTTTTTGCCGCTAAATGTGGGGAAATTGCGTGCTCAACACGGCGCCCCATAGAAATACAACGAAGCTCTGCCCTCTGGTGGCCACATGAAACATTCACACATTCACTTGGTCTCTGCTAAAAGATGTTCACATCGGAAGACTCAGACCTATAAGTCCCGTAATCCCTTCGGAGAACGTAAATAGCAAACATACAGTTATCATGTTGTCAGTTGTTCTTGGTCAGAAGTCTTCAACAGGGGGTTCGCGTCCCCCAGGGGATCCGCGGAGCCACTGCAGAGTGGTCGTGAAAGTTTTGGTTGATTAGACACTTTTTTTATATTACCCCCGCAGTTTTCATTTACCAATACCAAATCATTTTATTTCTTTAAGGACAGAGCTGTCACCCCTATGCTTAACATTTTCTAAGGAATCTAAACAGTGTGGTATCTGAGTATTGGGCCATTGTGATGCCACAGAACTCAGAGCCCGCCTCCACCCAAGACCAACTTATCCACCCATATAAGTTATCATCATATAACATGATACTGATCAATTTTGTTTTGATTGGTTTTCTACCGTGCACCTCTTTCTCTGCCAAGGTTGAAACTACTGACCTTTTTATTCAAAAGTCCATACATCAGTTTATTTTCGTCAGATATCTGCAGTAGTAAAAATGGAAAACACTTATACTTATAATGATGTCATTTATTCTATGGACACATTGGATTCCAGTAGGCTATATAAGATACAGGCAACGCAAAAATGTAAGCAGACTGGCTACACACTCCTTACATGCCTTTATTTTTGCATTTACATCAAAAGATCATAAAGAGTTTGTCATTTATTTTAAGTTTTAATGTGTCTTGTGTTGTAGTATGTTGCCGTTTGAAATGAAATAAAATCAGTGATGTCAAATGTCCAAGAAAAAGCGTACTGACGAGTTGAACTCATGGACTGTCTACGGTTGAACTCCAGAAGATGGCGACAGATGGAAATGAGCTACATAACGCCGCTCTGAAACTTTACCAACGAGGAAGAACGTATCTACCCACAATCCCTTGCTTCTTCCGGTTCCAGCCATTCGACTCCTAAGATGGCGGACCGGCGGAGAAGGAGGAGGCGCGCGTCCCAGGACAGCGAGGACGACGACGAGTCTGGTTCGGGTTCCGACAGCGGGAGGTCGGGTTCCCCCGCCACCAAGAGCCGAGGGCGAGAACCCGACCCGGTGGAGGTGACAGCGAGCCGGGTGGAGGTGAAGAGCGTCGTGGAGTCCGAATGTGTGAGTAGCTAGCCGTCTGGTAGCTAACGTTAGCTCGCCGAGCTCACCGCTTCGTCTCCCGGCCGGGACCCGTGCCACACATCGCTGCCTTCCATTAAAACTTTTGCCGATAGTAAAACTGAGTGTTTACGTTCAATTTAGACGTAGAGACATTTTATTATTGGTGTAAAACGCTTAATATTCCGCGTTAGCTTGGAGGAAGCTTGAGTTTCGATTAACAAGTTATCAGTTTAACCGTCAGTAAGATTAGTTCTGTCTGACGTAGAGAAAAATAATTACATTTACCAAGATATATAATATATTTTAAGGTTTCACGGTCGGAGTAATTCACTTTACTGTTTTTTGTCTCTCCGCTGGGAGACCGAGACGAAAAGGCGCCAGCTGGAACACGTCTACACGGTCAGCAAATGTGGCAGCACTCTGTCTCTGGTTCTCGGAAGTGACTCTGTGTTGATGGAGGGTAAATCCTGAATTAGAAACCGTTTCCTCCAGTTCGTTTAGTCAGTCTGACAGTTAGTAAAAGGCAGGAGTATCCACTAAGCAGCTGTCCATGAGCTCCAGACGGGCAGTGGGCCCTAAAGCGCCGGGTTTCCTCCTCATCATGTACACAATCCCATAAACCGTTTGTTCTGATAGAAACCTCCGATTTGTAACGTTAAGATTTCAGATCCTCCAATCAGGCATAACTTTATGACCACCAACAGGAGAAATGAATAACATTGACCATCGTGTGACAATTCAGTGTTCTGCTGGGAAACTTTTGGACATTGCATTCATTCTTGTGACTGTTGCTTAGACATCCCACCTAGACCAGACCAGGGACCCCCCACCCCATAGCAATGACACTCCTTGATGGCAGCAGCCGGACACAGACACACACATTAATATGGTTTTGGAACAATTAAAAATAAAATAAAACATGGGATGATCCACAGAGGGCCGTCTCCTCAACCCATAGGACCCAAATGCCCCCACTAACATGTTCCCAGACGCCACAGGACACCCTCAGAAGAGCAGTGTCCATTCTCTGATGAGTCAGAGCTGTTTTGGAGGCACAAGGGAGACCTACACGGTATTAAGCAGATGGTCATAATGTTATGCCTAATCTGTGCATACCGCAGCTGTTCTGGTTGTTAATTTGAAGCCTGGATTTGTATACTGCTGCCTTTCCATCACCGTGTACAAGTACATACACTTGATGGCTGCTGAGTGAATAAAATGTCCTGAAAACGGTCTGAGCGTTCACTCGGCTCTGATGTTACACCTGAGTCTTCAGAATGACGTCTGATTCACTCGTCTCCAGCTGATGCTGTGCGATTCGTATTTCAGTGTAACTTCCGGTTATTTGGTGACTGTTGGGTTACAAACGTCACCTCTGTGATTTCTGTTTTCTACCGTACATGGATCTACGTCGGCTTCTCTCAAAACGCCCTGAATGCTTCCGGCACGCTGGAGCTCGGTCCACATATGAATCGATTCTTTGTTGCCCGTCACTTTGTAGCTGACAGTTGGTCTCTAGTAGACGTCCCAGGCGCTTGTTGCCTAGGTAACGCTCTTGTATGTGTGCGGGTTTTGTCATCGCTCTCTGTCTGTAAGAAAACCCAGTCGGCAGCGCTGCGGCTCCGTCTGTGTTCACCCAGCGCTCCTACCGCGCTATCAACACACTGGATGTGCTGGTAGGAGCCAGGACTGGGCGTCACTGCTGATGTCCTGAAGTTATCCTGATTTAAAGGGCCCCAAATGAAATCGGCATCAATTGGTTTTGAGATAAATGAAGTGATTTTAGTTAAACCTGTTGTCATTGGTTCCAGAGGTTCGTGGCAGGCCTGGCGGCGCTCTCAGGGTTGTAGCTTCTGTCATGTTTTGGATCTCCCTCACAAGCGAACTAATCTCGTTCCACGGGAATACGACATTTGTTGCGTCAAAGCAGTGTCAAATCAAGATCGATTTGAATTGGAAAATCGATTGTTTTTAATCCCAGTTCTTGTAGGAACCAAAGTTGTGGACAGGGTTAGAGGGGAACTCTTTGTTTGTGATATGTCAGCTGTATCCGTCATTGACGTTGAGATTAGTTCTGCCTTGCACCACCCACTTCACTTCCCCACGGTTTTTGCTTTTTATGTCTACAACTCTCTGAACTTCATTAACATACATGACCTCTGGTCGACACTGCTAGTCTCTTCCTCTTATCGTCCCTGTTTTGATGGCTGCTTTTGTTTTTCTGTCTTGTCTTTGCAGGAGAGTGAAGATGAGGTCGGAGAAGGTAAGACGTTGTTTAATTCATTACTGGCAGACACGTTAATGCTCACACCCAGCCTGATAACTACGGCCATTTTAAACCATGATCTCAAACGTGTGTTGTGTTCATGGCTATAAGTGGTTCCAGGCCGTCTGTTGCCTGAGTTTTTCTGACTCTCTGTGTGTTTCGTTCAGCTGTCCTGTCTGACTATGACAGTGCAGATCCAGAAGAAAACGGCTCCCACTCAGAGGTAAATACAAATTTTATGGAGCCATTTTACAGAAATTTTTTTGTCTTCGTGTCAATTAAGTCTCAACGTGACAGTTTTTCCAGGTTTAGTCTAATCGTCTGGATGAACAGAGCGAAAGGTCTGAATAGAGTGAGTGAGCTTTCTGAAAACAATCTGTTCCCTCAGGGAGTGGAGGAGGAAGAGGAGGCGGAGCGGTACAGCGACGAAGAAGCTCCAGCAGCAGCAGCAGCCGCCAGTGAGGCTAAACCCCCTGCCGCTGACGTCCCGCCGCAGGGAGAGGAGGAGGTGGCAGCAGCGGAGGCCGAAGAGGAAGAGGCTGAGGTCGAGGGAGAAGGACGAAGTAAAGAGGAGAGCAAAGCAGAGGAGAAAGCAAACCTAGCAGGAGAGAGGCAGAGCGGTGACGGACAGGTGAGACAGCTGGGACAGTAAAATAGGCCCTAACAAATGCACATGTCCCTCTGTGATAATCTGATCACCGTCCTTGTTGAACTCTGATGAAAACTTTCGTGTCTCTTCACTCAGGAGTCAACAGATGATCCTGAGACGAAGGCCGGAGGAAAACCCGGCCAGCAGCTCGACGATGACGAGGACCGAAAGAACCCGGCCTACATCCCCAGGAAGGGTTTGTTCTTCGAGCACGACGTCAGAGGACACACTCAGGAGGAGGAGAGGTACCCACAGGACATTATGACCGTCAACACATGTCTGAGGATGTATTTGAAGGACAGATGTTGAACAGTAAAGATATCTTTAGCTGTCTGGGCTTTTGTTTTTAGGTTTTGTGGAAGTAGCTGTTATTTGTACGGCTCTGAAACACAGACATGTTACAAAATAAACTATTATTAATTAACTGCTCTTCGCAGCCTCAATGTGTGGATGCTTTTCATAGCAGGGCACCTTCTAACAGTATCGCGTCTTCTCTTTCAGACCCAAAGGACGAAACAGGAAGTTGTGGAAGGACGAGGGCCGCTGGGAGCACGACAGGTTCAGGGAGGAGGAGCAGGCGCCGAAGAGCCGCGAGGAGCTCATCGCCATCTACGGCTACGACATTCGAAACGGCGGCGGCCCCGGAGACAGAGGGTACAGACAACGCAGGTCCAGGTCGGTAACAACGAGCAGAAAAGAAACGCACCAGCCGTTTATTTGTCAAAAGCTAACGTAATTAGCAAACAGCTACACAGTTCGTACACAAGATGGCAGCAGAGGTTGCTAAGGAACCTGCTGTAACTCTGCAGGCTGCCTCCTTGTGATCCTCCACAGTAAGATGGCTGTTGGACAGATACATAAACTGTCTGGATATTATGTCTGTGCTGTACTGCAGCCATTCACATGTATATTGTGATTATTCTGAAATCATTCAGAATAACGACGTGGAGATCGATGGAAATTAACTGCAGGTTGTTGTTATTGTTTTTTCAACCGTTTAATCTTTACATCTGCGCCTCCTTGCAGACAAAGTTCGTCTCCCGGCAGAGACAAGCGGTGGAGAGACGGAGGGGGAGATCGACCGGCTCGATCCTGGCAGAGCAGCGGCGGAGGAGGAGGAGGTCTGAATCGAGGGGGAGCTCCTCCGCATTCATCCATTCACCCCTCTTCATCCCCTTCTTCTATCCCTCTCTCGTCTGCTCAGCGTAGCAACAACCCTTCCAGACCGCCTCCCTCTCGTAGCAGAACATCCCACCAGAATCAAATGCACCCACCTCAGTCTCAGTACAGGAATAACGAGTCCAACGCACCCCAAATGCATCCCAGGGAACGACAGGGCCCTAAGGCTCAGTCGGAGCCTGCAGGAGACCGGGGTGTGGTCAGTAAGGGAGGGCGAGGGGGCGGAGGGGGCAGAGGGGCTTCCTCTGTTGTCATTGAAAACAGTACAGTCAGCCAAGGAAGCGCTGCAGAACAGGACCTGAGCTTTGGCACTGTGACGACAGCAGCACCGACACAACCCAGCGGTTACCAGTCTGCTTCGCCGAGGAGACAGCAGCAGGAACAAGGATCAAACGCAGACAGATCAGTGTCTGGATTGGCTGCTTCCTCCTCCTCCACCTCTGACCCCTCTCTGCAGTCGTCGGTAGCAGCAGCGACCAACCGGGAAGCCTCCCCTCCCGCCGAGCGGCCGGTGGAGAGGAAATCTTACTCGCTGGCTCGCAGGACTCGTTCTCGGCCTGCAGATCTGGGCAGCAAGCAGGCTTCCATGGAGGAGTCTGGGGCCGGAGGGAACACCTCCTCCCCCAGCAGCGTGGGAGGAAAGAGCTGGGCGGCGGCGGCGGCAGCAGGCGACGGGCCGAGCCAGACGGGAGGAGGGGGAATAGGAGAGCTGGACCAAGATGTGGCCCGACTCAGTCTGGCCAGACAGAGCTGGAGTCAGAGCCCTCAGCCGTACATCCGTTCTGAGATAAGAGGTGAGTCTCAGAGATCAAGGGATCTTGAGGTTTTTGTCTCGATATTATCTGTTTACTTTGACTGGATCTCTACAGCGCAGGTAGAGAGTACATTTGACTCATACAGACACAGCAGACACAGTGGAAATGCAGCCGGCTGGAATAAACTGGAACAATCTTTTCAGACTGCTAAGGTCATGAGTCTGTTTGTCTGTTTTGTCACCTTGGAGTAAATAAAGAGTGAATTAGCTATTGAAGTGGAAAAATACAGTTACTGTAACTCCAGAAGCGAGATCTTATGTTGTTTCAGCGAAACCAGAGAAAACTTGTGATATGAAATCCAGAATAATTTGATCTCAGTCTTGCATGAGTCACAATGAGAGGATTAGTTAAAGCTGAGCTCTGTGGAGTGAACCGTCAGTAAAACCAGACGGACTGATTAACTTTTGTGCCCACAGGCCTTCCAAACCCCATGCACATCCCAAGCGGCCCGCCTCAGTTCTCCGGCATCGAGGAA
Organism: Planiliza haematocheilus; assembly: GCA_005024645.1. Lineage (NCBI taxonomy): Eukaryota > Metazoa > Chordata > Actinopteri > Mugiliformes > Mugilidae > Planiliza > Planiliza haematocheilus. The sequence continues at coordinate 4,514,366 of SRSE01001373.1, forward strand.
ATGGGCGTTGGCTCCAACCGGGCCAAGCGCTACTCCTCCCAACGCCAGAGAGCTGTGCCTGAGCCAGCACCACCCATTCATCTGGGAGTGATGGAGGGACACTACTACGATCCCAGTCCCAGTAAGACTTTAACAAAACCACCTTTCACTATGAAGAAGAAAAAAGTGAAGAGAAAGACTGTCGCACAGTAGCTTCACTCAGTGCTGCAGTTCCTCCTCCTGACCAGTAGAGTTCAGTAATGATCCAGGATTTCTGTGTTGCATAAATCTTTTAAACACTTGACTGTCCTCTACTGGATGCTTATTTATTTTTTTATTTTTTTGCCCTGGGTTAAGTTAATTTACTCAACTAATTAACTGATGTGTCAGCAGGTGTACGTAAAGTATTAAGCAAGAGAACACAGCTTTATTTTCCTCTGAAACATTGTGTATTTGAAGTCCTCGCTCCTGGTCACGATCACTTTCTAACCTAATTTCTTTCACACAGTGTCGTACCAGGGACCAATCTATGCTCATGGGGAAAACCCCGCCCCCATACCGCCCCAAGGCATGCTGGTCCAGCCTGAGATGCACATCCCTCACCCCGGTCAGTGAAGTTTGGCTAACTCTTGGTTTTAAAGCTCAGCTTATGCTGTTTCTGAATTAGACGCTCATCTTTCTCTCTCTCTCCCTCTCTCTCTCCAGGTCTCCATCCCCACCAGTCGGGTGGCCCCATCGCTAACCCCACCCTCTACGGAGGCCCACCTGTTTCTCTATCGCCGGGGCAACCACAGCAGCTGCTGCCGCCTTTCTACCCTCCACCTGGAGTCATGACCTTCCCCTACCCTACCATGTACCCAAACCCACAGGTATTATGTCTACGTGTACTATGTGTACAGTGAACCGTGTACTGACCTGATGAGATCTGAAGTCTTTTTGCCGTGTATGTGACTCTAACTGTATCACCGTCAGACCCAGGTGACCTACGGAGGTGTGACATACTACGACACGATGCAGCAGCAGGCTCAGCCCAAGCCCTCACCCCCCCGCCGCACGTCCCAACCCGTCACTGTCAAGCCCCCCCCTCCGGAGGTGCCCTACGCCTCAGAGTGACCCTGCCCCTCACCCCTCCCCGCCACCCAGTCTCAGCCTCACTCTGATTTGGAAACTACAGGTGAGCTCGCTGCTTCTTTACTGGTTTACGGTCATGTTAGCACATCGTCTCAGAATAACAGACTGTCCTGTGTCTCTGTCTGTCCTCTGGTGGATGATGATATCTGAGCAGTTAAGCTTTCTTCCTTTGATACAGCTCTGTTTTTCCTCTTTGCTCATATTTATACAAACCTTTGTCTGTCTGACTGTAGGAGCGGGGTGGGAGGGTCGGTGAGGAGCTGCGGTCCCCAACAGCAACCGCCCATGCAAGCAAGGGAGGGCGGGACGTACGGATGGAAGTGGAAACAGACTCTGCAGGTGATCCACGGCATCGCTGGTGGATTATGACTTCATTTTTTTCCCTTTTTGTTTTCAGCCCTGTAGCAGTCAGGCGGGTTGTCTGTGTTGTCGTAGTCAGGCTGTTCTGTAACCCTGCAGTCATCGGTTTGACCCTGCCAACGTGTCTTTGAGCAACAAAACTGAACTTGAACATATATATATAAAAAAACGTCAACCAGTGGGACTGACCACTTTGATGCATTCAAAGTCACGAGGAGGCGGACGGATGGAGCAGAACCCAGAGCCGTCGGTGCTCTTAGAGTCCGGTTAAAGTGTTTTTGTTTTCCCCCTTTTCACGGTGAAGTTTTCTGTCGAAGCGGTCGGACTGAATCCTGGACTCACCAGTTAGCAGGCCACATGAACGGTTTTCACTGTACGTCAGCTGTTACTTTCGTTTAAACTCGACGTCGACGTGTCATTTTTCCATCCATCGTGCTCGCCATCACAGACAAGTTTACAAGAAATAAGCTGAAACTAATTAAAACAGTTTATGTGATTTGAGGTTTGACCGTTGCATCGTTCTTTTATTTTCTCTTTCCTTTACTACAAACACAAACCGCTCAGTGTTCATTAGTGACTGGCTTTAAATGGGACTTTACACCGCTGCATGTCCAGGACTCGTCTTTAGTCTGATTCAATTTAATCCATATATAAAGATTTATTAGATTAGGTTTATAACTCTTTATAATGTAGATACAAGTCATGTTGACACTGAGTGGAAGCTGATGTAGATATTGAAGGTGTAATAATATAAAAACCTAATTCACATGAATAAAAACATCCAATTTCTCGAAGACACTCAAGTGATTAAAAGATCAAACTAAACCGCTCGGAGAAGTGTTTGAGTTCAGGGTTTTTCAACATATATCTACTTACACTGCACATTTGTGACGGGCATTTGTGATTAAGCTCCAATATTAATCAAGAAAATAAAAAAATGACAGCGTTATATACTGTAATTACGTACTGTCAAAAGCAGCTGTCGTTTTACTTTCCGAAGTAAAATAGTTGTGCGCGCTGTAGTGATTCCTCGCAAAGTTGAAACTTTATCCAAGAAGTTACAGCCTGCACTTTACATTCTTTTCTACGCCCATGACACTCGGAGCAACGTGTGAAACGAACGGCGTGTCCCTTTAAAGGTCCGTTACCAGCCCGCCCGGACGTACGTTTGTTTCTCCGGACGCGGCTTTTCTTCCCGATGAAGCAAATTTATCGACACACCAAGTTGCACAGAAACGCGTTGCCTGTTTGAGAGAAGCGTTCAATGTCGCTGTACATAGAAATCTAAATGTGTATATAGAAGCTTGAACAGATAAAATAGAGCAGTAAACATATTCTAATAAAACTACTAGCGCTGCAGAACAGATTCTGATTAAACGCATCGGCAGGGACCTCGAATGTTAACGGTGGATGGATATAATTTAGAGAGACGTAGCGACGACAACGACGAAGGAGCTGTGTGGCTTTAGCTTCGATTTGTTTTGTATGTTTTTTTTTTTTCTTCTTTCTGAGATGTCATTTTGTCTAATTTTAATACAAGTTTTTTTTTTTTTTTATTAGTAGTAGTAAAGGCAGGAATGTTTTCTTCTGACGTGTTAAACTCCCCGAGTGGCACACAGGAGGCGGAAACGTTATCGTTTGTTTGTTCTGCAGAAATCTCGACAAAAATACTGTTTTGAATTGAAGGTTTCCAGAAATGTCTGTTCACAGTTTGTTTCTTCTTTCTGTTTTATGTTGAAGAATGGAGCACTCGTGGTTTGAATTAAAGTGTTTCTCCTTCTGTCATTAAAGTCACCGAGTGATTTGTCATGAGCCGCTGTGACTGAACACGCGATCAGAAAAAGTTCGGAATCAAACTCGCCGACAGCCTCTCGGTCCGCTCTGAGCCACGTTTCCTTAACGGCACAGTTTCTACAACACAAGATCAGACAGGACTAAATCCATCCCAGAAGACGCACACATCAGGCCTACAAAAGCTCATAAAGAATATAATCCTAAATTACAGGTGAGCCCAGGGAATATATTTAACCATCATGTTACAAAAATAAGTATTTTTCTCTCAAATTTTCTTTAGCTTAAAACATATACTACAAAAACAGAAGCTACAAAAAATCGTTTACAGCTGGAGTTAAATATTCCCCAAGTTACCAGAGCAAGATGTCTGCTCCCATGTCTCCCATATTTTGGCTTCACTTTCACAGTTGTGACTCGTCGGCCATCTTTATTTACGGCCTGCGCTTCGTTTTGTTCTGCTGGTGTCTGAATCAACATTCAGACGCCTTCTGTCAGTTTCCCTCCGATATTAAAAACGATATTCTGAGTCACGGCACCATCGAACCCTGAGCAGCTGCTTCGTTTGACTTCATTTGTCAGCTTTCCTGTTCCTTTCCAGGAAATGGGCCTGCTCCCGACGGACCGATCCATCCAAGCCTTAATAAAGGGTGTAGCCTGGTCCAACACGTTCATTCATTTCACTTTGCTCAAGTTCTGAATCGTCTTGAAATGTTCCTATTGGTTTCGTCTTCCTCTTTAAAACGCTGGTCAAAAACAAAAAGTAATAATCACCTCCTGACTTGAAAGTGAGCCGACTGTTCACTCTTGACAGGAGCTGCTGTTCGCTTGTTTCCGTTTTGTTTCCGTTTGTATGTGGAGGACGTCGTTGTCCACCCGCAGAAGATCAATAAATAACATACTAGTAAAACTGTGTGATGGCTGCCGTGTTTTCTAAAGTCACTCTTGAGTTCTCCGTTAAAATGTAGAAACAAACACATGTAAACAGGACCACTGTCAGTGCAGTAGATGACTGTGATTGTGTGAAACGTTAAGGTCGTTTGAAATGAAATGAGGTGATATACACTGTAAAACATGACTGGTGGAATCAATTCAGTAGTGTAAAAATATTTTTCTCTCCGTGTTTTGTTCCCTTTTCACTCATTCACCCTTTAAACTATTTATTCATCTCCTACACGTCTGGAGACACACCTGCTGTTTCTTTGGCCGTTAACATGAATATTAATAACCTGCAGGGGGCGGGGTCTCTTATATAAAAAGTGATTGACAGGGTGTGAGAGCCAATCAGGCCGTGCAGTCTCTCCTCATGAATATGCAGCAACGGCCCAACACAAAGGCGGTTCAGCTGTTAAAGGAGCGCGTCCCACTCGTTTCTCTTCCTTTCACCCTTCAACTGTTTCAACACACAAAACTTTATTCATCACAGACGTTGAGTTCTTCACACGGGACGGAAAGTCTGAAAGGAAGAATGGGGAAAAAGTGAGAGAAGCTGGGTAGAGGGGGAAAACAAGGTTTATTCTGTCCATCTTTTCTTGTCGTGGTGGTCACGTGCCGTGATGTAACCACGGTGACCGGATTGACAGTTGAGCGGGGATGATGTCATCCATTCTTTCTGTCACTTTGTCGATTTCTTTGTCATCGTTTTTAAAAGTCCTTCTGTTTTCTTCACATTGACTTTTGCTTTTTTAAGTTCGTCTTTTTGAGTTTCCCATCTCTTTTCTGTCTTCCATCACTTTTTTGTTTTTGTCCTAGTTGTGGCTGCTGTTGTTTCTCGTCTTCTTCGTTTTCTGAACAGTTTCCTGATCAGCTGGAAGTCATTTTGTTATTAGTTTAGTTTGGCATAAAGAGTGGGAAACATCTGGCCTTTTAAATTTTTAGTTTTCATATCCATCCCCTGAAAGTGAAAATTCAACCAGTTAATGATACGTCAAAAAACAAACATTTTAATTGGATAATGAATCCAAAATGAAAAGCCGGACAGCCGACAGGAGAACTCGGATAATTTGTGTCATGAACGAGGAAACATAACTCACTACAAAGCAGCCGGTATTAATGAACACAAACTCTCTGCAGTGACTTCTGCTCTCGATTAGCGCTCAGCGGGGAAACCGAATAACCTCCGAGCTCTCGGAGCGTCATTAACCGAGTTTTAATCACGGCATGAATAAACTGTTTAAATGGGGCTCAGTCCAGATTTTATTTCAGCTTTATTCACGTTCAGCTCTGAGTGTGTGCAGAAGCTGTGACGTGACGGTTGTGTTGGACACATGAGGTCTGGAGCATGGACCCAGGATTGTGACTGAACCGCCGTCTTGTTGCTCTTAAAACCAACAGCATTTTAAAAACTTAGATGCTCATCTCAATTTGTGCTGACAAACATATTGTCTACAATTAAATCAAGGGGAATATTTTTACAACTTGGACCTTATTTCTGGCATAAAATACGATCTACAATACATTTACTCACCCTTATAACTTTGGTGTTGTTTGGAGTCGTTTGGGAGAGATCCGTGTATATCCATATAGTGAGTGATTGGGGCACCCAAACGTAGCCTCTAAATAACGCATTATCTGTCACGAAACTCGTTCATTTCACCAATATTTTGTTATGATATGCTCATGCCATTCCCGTTGAGTCGTCCTCCACAACCTCAGAATCGGAAAAATATTCAGCCATGTTGAAAAAAACTAGCTGTAGCAATTTACAGGTCAGAGGTTATAGGTCAATCTACGGACCCCAAATGATAACAGGAAACTCTGGACTCAACGGGGAATAGCACTAGTGTGCAATAACAAAATCTTGGTGAAATGAACGAGTTTCGTGGCAGATAATGCGTTATTTAGACGCTGTGTTTCGGTGCCCCATTCACTCCCACTATACGGATATACGAGGATCTAAATTCCCCTTTAAATTCTTATTTTTTCCCTGTTTCTTTACCTTAGTTTCTTTTCAAGTTTCCATTTTTTTTATGAAGTTTTGTCTTTTGTCCATCATTTGTTTTATTGTGTAGTCAGTCCCTGGTTGTGGTTGTTTCTTCTTCTTCGTCATCGTCGTCTTCTTCTTCTTCTTCCAGGAAGTGACCAGTTTGCTGATCAGCCCAATAAAGGATGGGGGACAGTAAAAAAAAAAAGATGTGTAACAGAAGAAACAATGTATGAAGCAATATCTAGATTTCTTTTCCTCACAAACGTCAACTAAAGCTCTTCTACTAACCCTGTGTTCTTCTTCTGTAGTGGTTTAACTGTAGATTCAGCTGCTTCACCTGCTTTTAAACCTGTCAACAAATAGACTCTAAGTCAGTCCTCAGTGGCAGTTAATCAGTGCAAAGGCCCCTGGCATGCAAAGTTTTAGTTTTTCTGAATTTAACATCACCACCTGGTAATTGTAAGAGGTGAGTTTTTTTTATTATTATTATTTTAGAGGATGATCTCTTCTCTGTCTCAGGTGATGGAGCTGGTATCAGTTTACAGAGACACACTTCTCCTCCAGGAGGAGGAGGAGGAGGCTTGGTGTGTCCAGTTACAGTTTGCGGCTCAGCTGATTGTTGCGGTTATGAAACTGTGACAAGACATGATCGGGTTACAACACACAGATCAATGGAGGCTTGTGTGACCCCAGTGGGAATCAATAGTGAGCAGATGTTGGGCCTGAAATGGCTCTGAACTCTGAACCTTGAAAATGTCTGACAGCTGCAAACTGACAAGACTTCAGGTCATTTATTACATTTCATTTAGCCTACTAGTGTCATTTAAACATGTGTACATAATGCAGCTAGTGTGTGTATGTGTATGTTCTGATACTACTGAAGAGTGAACGCAGTAATGAGCGAAATCTCGCGGTGTTTCACAGTAACTGCTGATGAATGTTCCTGCTCTCTGTCGTCAGGGATATTTCCATTTCCATCAATTTTACACCACTGGAAGTAAATGTGCCTGCGCGCGCCCGTTCTGCCCGTGTGTCGGGAGCGCGCAAACTGCAGCAGATCATAGCGGGGAGGGCGGGGGTTTGGGGGGGAGCGTCAGTGTTCCCAGTCACTTCTCATCCCACTAATTTAGCAGAAGGGGAGGAGAGAGAGAGGTAGAGAGAGCCTGGCGGTATGTTGGGGAACCGGGGGGAACCGAGAGGCAGTGGACTGTCGGAGCTTCTGCTGCATCTGACCTGAAAAACGTAAAACCGCTGCTGCGGCTGCTGCTGCTGCTGCCGAGAAAACCTACAGCACCCAAACGCACCGGGCCGGGCGGGTGTTCCCTCCTTCCAGGTGTGTGAGCAGGAAAAACCGTCGATCATTGATCCAGCGGAGATCTACGGAGAGGCAGCTGCAGCTGATTAACGCGCGCACAGAGGAACAGCCGGGGAGACGCAGAGACGCAGAGACGCAGGGCGGAGAGGAACGGCTCGACTTGGTGTAGCCTATATATTCACGTTTTTTCTGCCCTCGGTGCCGGAGCTTGGTATTTACGCGGTGGCTGCAGCCAGAGAGCAGAAGGGGAGGAGGACGCGCTGAGTCCGTGGAGGAGCGGCCGAGAGACGCCGCCACACGGGACAGGTCTGAAGGAGATTTTTTGTAGTGTCGGTGTCGCGGAAAGATTAGAGAGCAAGAGGAGAGAGAGAGAGAGAGGGAGAGAGGGGTGACAGGGAGGACTATCTACCACCGCCCACCTCCACCAATGGGTTAGGACCGAGCTGTTTTTCCAGAGCAGCCTGCAGAACCTCGGACGGTCCGCTCACACCTGCGCGCACCTGCTCACCCCGACCTGCAGGGGTGTATGATGTAGGAGCCAGCTGCCCCTCATCACCACCACTACCACCACCACCACCACCACCTCTGCATCCCTTAAAACCCTCGCCTCCCCCCCCACCAGTGTCTCTCTGCCTCCCCCTAAACCCAGAGTCCCACCATGCCGGCGGGGATGAAGCCGCTGGAGAAGTTCCTAAAGAAGCAGACCACGGCGCTGACCCGGGCAGGGGGCTTCGTCGGCGGGGTGGCGGACAAGGCCAGCGGCGGGACCGGTGCGTCCCGCCGGAGAGCCAGTCTGTCCCGGGTCGTCCCTTTCTTCAGGGAGACGTCGCCGGAGAGCGGCCAGGCTCGGGAGGTGTTCAGGTGAGACGTGTGGAAGTCCTGAATCCGAACTAAGCAGGGCTGGAGCAGAAAGCGTGGAGGCCGTGGGCTGAGGAGGATCCCTGGTTACATTTTCTTGGGTTTAGATTAAAGATGCATTCATGGTCAGATTGTTCTTTCAGTTACTATCAATCAGACCACAACGTGAGTTTATGTACAGCTTGTTTAACTGAATGTTCCCATTGTGTAATAGGCGGTTTAGGCTTGTGCATCAATTTGATGTCGTAGTTATGGTGAGACCCCAATGCCGTAGCCTCACGTGCACCTCCCCAGAAATGTAACTATGTGTAGACTGCAATAGCTATGATAGCTATGGAAGTTTCAGTCGTCATTGCTGAAAGTTAAGCAGGAAGTAGAAACAAAAATTAACCCGACTGGGCTGAAAAAAAGAAACGGAACTGACTTGTGTGCGGGTGGCATTTTTACAGAGTGAGCCAGACTGACTTGCACAGAAATATAAGTGGCTCGCGTAGGCAACGTTTCTTGTTGGCGCTGCAGAGTTAAGAATCATTTAGGGTAGCCTTAAGTGCGCTAACACTATCTGTGTGTTGTATTGATGAGACATGTCACTGTGATCATCCTGACCTCCAGGAGTGTGATTCATTTAGGGACTTTAGTTTCACATTTCCTGCAAAGTACTTACTTAAAATGTATTTTAGAGTTTTTTAATATGTGTATCCATGAACCTTTCAATTCTCCTAGAGGACAGGTTTGCCTCCTTGTTTGGCTTACTGTGTATGTTTAACGTCCACCTCCTGATCTTTGACCTTTGGCCCCCTGCAGCCCCGACAGCGAGGACCCCCCGTCGTGGCCCTCGGCCACAGGGACCGGTCTGGTCACGGCGCCCAGCAGCGCCAACGGCCCCTGCTCCGGTTCCGGTTCTGGAGGAGGAGACGTCCGCAGTCCGTCCCTGTCCAGTGATGAGCAGAGCTCTGAGGCCAGCCTGATAACTGAGACCGCAGGAGGAGGAGGAGGAGGAGGCGGCGGCGGAGGCGGTGGAGGAGGAGGAGGGACGCCCCTTCATCCCGACACACCGGATAACTTGACGCTTGCCGTGCTGGACAGCGTGGCGGGAAAACGCTTGGGACACTGCACAGGTAAGATGAAACTCTTGAAAAGCAAGTGAAGATCTTCTTCTAAGACTCCTCAAGAGTTTGCTCAGTTTGTCTGTTGAGGAAACCACATTTCCAGGAGTGTGTCACTGTGATTGGTTGAGTTCATGAATATGTAACTGGATGGATGGACTGATTGACTGACTGAGAACAGAAAACGACATTGAGACAAAATCATGGTGACAGAGTCCGGTTTTAAGGTTTTGGACACATCAAACTGACATAGAAGAACCAGCCTCGTGTTTTTGGCGTCAGGATCACAAAGTTGCACTTGAACACACCACACAGAGTACAGCCGCTGGCAGCTGGTACATAACATTGTGTACCTGCGTGAAAGGAAATAACTCTTCATACCAGTAGAAGGGGCCGTTGTCCTCAATCTAAAGTGGAAATGAGAAGTGCTACATCAGAGCTGGTACCTCCTGAAGGTTTATTCTTTCTACATGATACATGGCTCTGGGAGATTTTTGAAGTTTTATTGCGTTTACTGGTCCTCTGAGCTGTAAAGGGAGTCGTAGCAAGTCGAGGGACAGAGCACAAAAACTAGAGTCACCAACAGCCCGACACAGGCCAACAGCTGACGGGCATCACAGCTTCTAGCTTGTATTTTAATGTGTAAATATACATTTAAATCGAAATCCCATAGATGCATACGTATAAATTACATCTATATCCGGATGTGTGTTATCAGAAGACACAGTACAACACACTGTACTGCTCACAGACTTCTGGACGTCTCTCATAGAGTCTAACAGACGAACAAATGAGGAATCAGTTGAGAAAATATTGTAGATTGTTCGTCGTAAACCGATGTTTATTTACTTGTTCATGTCACGTTCGAAACGTCGCGACGATTGAGGGACGAGCGGCTGCTGCAAGATTCGGTTTCAGATTGGGGGTTCGGAGCAGACGCGCTTCACATTCGGCCTGTTTCCTGCTGGAGGATTTTCATTTTACAGTTCATATCACACAGGCTGCAGCCTCAGCTGTGTGAGTGTGTGCTCGTATGTGTGCGGTTACATAATCTCTGCTGTCCTCTTTCAGAAACGCAGCCTGCTTATTACAGCTGAAGTGGGTGTGCATGCATGCGAATGTACTCCTGCAGGAATGTTTGCCTTTGTGTGTGTGTCTGTTTTTGTGTGCAGCACAGAGCTGATTGCTGCCTGATTGCTGGAAAAACGTAGAAAATTGCACCAAAAAAAATCAAAACAAAATGTTGAAATGATTGCGTTGTGAATTCTGCCTACATTATATGGATAGATTTTTGTGTTCTTGAAGAATACCTGCACAGAAATGAAAAAAATAAGAATAAAACCTATTTTAGAAAAACAGAGCAAATCTCACAAATTTAGATAATTAAAGTTCTAAATGAAATTTGAGATGTTAAATATATTTTTCCCACTAAATCAAAATAGAATATTTAGTTTCAACACTCGATCGATGAAAATGATTCTAGTTTGTCCTGCACAGGGACGAAGAAACGAGAGGGAAAGAAAGACCAGCACTTGATTTTCCGCACTTGTCACAGTCGTGAATAATCTGCAGCGTCCTGCTGCTTCAACAAATTCTCACAAAGACACGTCTTCATCAGAGGATTGTGTGTTTGTGGCTCTGGCTGTTATGTAACGCGTCTCTGTTAATAAGCAGTGAACAGTTTGTCTCTGAGAAGCTGCAGAGCCGTGAAGTGATGAGTTTTATTCTCGTCTGAGGCTGAATCATTTGTTCCCAGTAATTAACTCGAGATCAGTCTTTGCTTAATGACATATTGTTTGCACACACACACAGACTTTCTGTTGATCGTTTGAAATATCTCATTTTATGAAAGGTCTTTAATTTATGTATGTAAATCTTTTCAGCATTCAAATTAAATACATTCCAAATGCATTCAGTTAAAACTGTTGAGACAAAAATAATATTTTAAAATTTGAAGGTAAATTCCATAAGAAAATATATTTAAAAAAAATTTATAATTTTTTTTATAAACTACTAGAATAAGAAAAACATTTAAAAAATGTAAACCCAAGGTAAAATATTACATGTTAAGAAGTCGTTTAAAACTAAACTTTAATACCTTACAATATTTATAAAAATGCAAATTATGACTTTCAAAATAATATTTTCTTCAACTTCAGTGTGTTCTTGGGGCCGCGGAGACTTTTAGTCCGTCTCCATTGTTTGAACAAACCTCCTCTTCAAGCTGATCAGACGCCAGAATCCCACAAAGTCAGAGGAGACGGAGGATAGAGTGTTATGGTGAGGAAAAATAAACAAACCCCAAACTGTTGGAGTGCAGCCACGAACACAAAGCTGACGGTGAAGTGACCTGTTGAAGCCTCTGATTCGCTTCAGTTCATGTGGCTGCAAATGAAGCGGCCGCTGTCGTCATCGTGCTGCACTGCAAACTGTCCAGCTCTTCACGGCGTGAATCAGAGCTGATAAATTATGGATTAAGTTAACAGCTCAACCTGCCGTCCCGTTAGAGGCTGCGTTTGCTGCTTCACGCTCCAAACAGAAGAGGAGCGTTGTTATGATATACGTCTCTCTGATGGGACGCACTCCAACCAATAGATTTTGCGTTTCTGCTGCTTTGACGAATTATGGTTCATCTCTGGAAATGAAGCACCAACTGACAGTGTGGGCAGTCGGTATGGTGACAGTCAAATAACTCACCAAAACAAACTCTTGTTATTTTAGTCAGACAATAATTCTCAGAGAACACCTTGTCACCTGGCTGAGAGGTGTGCTGCTCTTAATCTAATAGCTCACTGTAGCTGCTCCTTCTTCCATCACTCCCTTGAATCTTTTAAACCGATCAGAACATGATTAAATTAACACCATTTTAAACTAGTTTCACAATAAGTCGCTTATTTTGTTCCAGTTAAAGTCTCTTAACGTGAATCTGCAGCAGCTGTTTCTCAAGTTTTATCTTCTCTGTCTGTGTGACTTGTTTCCTTCTGTCCTCGGCTGTAGACGGTGTTTATTTATACGCCGGTCCATTTAAGGCGCATGTAAATAAACACCGCTGGGAACTGGTTCCCACTGGACAGATGTTAGTCCTTAATCATTTATAAAGGTTTGAGACTGATGATAAAAAGTTGCATGTGAAGCGACACCGTCCACCAGCGGACGGTTCAGCCTTAGTGGACGTTCCGTGCTCTGGTTTCCTAGGTAACCCTCTTGAGTATTTCTCACCTGAAATGTTTCCCAATGAAAAAAGCACAAGATAATTATACATCGATCAGGCATAACAGTATGACCATGTGCCTGATATTGTGTAGGTCTCCCTTGTGCCTCCAAAACAGTTGTGACTCATCACAGAATGGACATGGGCCTTCTGAGGGTGTCCTGTGGCATCGGGAAACAAAATGTTATTTTGATCAACCCACAGATACTTGATCAGTTTGGGATCTAGTGAATTTGGAGGCCAGGTCAACACCTTGACATGCTCATGTTTTTTGAGTTGTTCCTAAGGTGTTTTTGTGTGTGTGTCTGTGTAAGGCTGCATCCTGCCATCAAGGAGTGTCATTGCTATGGGGTGAGGGTGTCTGGTCTGGTCTAGGTGGGTGCTACATGTCTAAGTAACATCCACACCAATGCCAGGTCCTAGGTTTCTCAGCAGAACATTGTATTGTCACAAAATGGTCAATATTATTTACTTCTCCTGTCAGTGGTTTTAATTTTGTGGCTGATCGATGCATGTGTACCGATCAAGAATATAGATTTCATTCTTGCGAGGCATTACTTTATACTGTGTTTTAATTACAACATCACAAAATAGTGGACTTTAAAAAAATCTGAACTTGTGCGACGCCTAATCTGTAGACAGAGCCAGCAGATGCATAGAGCATTTATAAAATGCACAACTCTCCAGCACAATAAAAGTAAAGCAGAATTGGGACATTTAAAGGACTTGGTTCCTTTTCCTGCAATTGGTGTCTGAAGTGCAGTTTGTGGTAGTTTATGGAGCAGTAATAGGAAGAGATTTGAACTGAAAAGCTGAATGAAAGCAACCAGTCTGCAGCTGCTTCAGAAAATCTGCTCAGAAACTAATCAGTTTGGTTTCAGCCACGACTCTGCAGACTGATCCACAGCCACGCTCACACTAACAGCCATCTTGGATTCCAAAAAGACTCCAAAGGAGAGTCCCACATCTGAACCCATGTGAAAATGTTTGGTGTATACGGCTTTGACAGGATAATAACGGTGTGGCGTTGATCACAGATCACACAGAATAGACTGTATGAGTCCGTTGATCGACTCGTGACCTACATCAAGATAGCGTTTCGGAATCGCTGGGTTTGTTGCGGTGAGCTTCCGATCAGCTTCAGTCATGTTTCACTACGATGGATTCTCACCGGTCTGGTTTTACCTGCTTCAGTTGGGAGCCTCTCACACACCAACACCTACATAAACACTTTAACGCCACACTGTTTGATAGAAGTTTTGCCAGAACGATTTTTCAACGTCAGCGTTCGCGTGAAAATATTTAAATCTGAATATGAATCTGACACATATGGATGGAAACTGTCACCCGACTGGTTTCTTGCATCAGCGAAATGGTGAGGTAGTAGTCGAAAGGTTTCTGTACTAACAGACTTAAAAACAGCTTCTACCCTCGAGCTGTTAATTCCCTCACACCTGTAGGGGCTGTAGTGCACTAGCCCCCATCCCTTTCTTCTTCTTGTTCATGTTCTTCAAACCCTAAACGCTGCATTTGTCCACATTAGTAAACATGTTATAGTACTTTCAATGTGATGCTTCCCTGGAAACACCGTGATTGCGACATGAGCAGTGGTGTAGAGAAAATCTGCCATGTTTGAACACCCAACAGTGGCCATAATTTGTCGGAGCAATGTGGCTCGGTGACTTTTGTTCTTAAGCTTAGAGGCTGCCCCCAAAAAGGACGGTGTCCCTTACGGCTAACCACCATTACAGTGTTGTATCCAGACTACTGCCACCTGCTGGTATGAAGAGTTATTGGCTATGAGCCGCCTTAGCCGTCAGTGCGATCAAATGCAAGTTCTGTAGCCAAGACACAGGAGACACAAGTGACAGTTGGTCTTGGTTCACTCCCTTAACCTCCATACGCTGGTAGCAGCAGAGGACCTAAGAGGCCTAGAGGTGGAGAAGAGGCAGAAACAGCAGAGGGGAAGGTTAAACCTGCACAGCTGCATTTTTCAAATATTGGAGCGACACAGATTGAGGACATGAGCCGACCTCTGACCTCATGTATGGTTCACGTCATAAATAATATTGATTAACCAGTATGACAGCCTCAAACTGATATCAGACGGACAGACCAGAAAAAGAGTGTCTTAAGTGTCTTAAGTGTCCTTGTAGAGCTATCCTTCTGAGGACCAGTTATGAGTTTTACACCACTGGCGTGAGGACATTTTTACCAGGTCCTCACTTCTTAACAAGGCTGTTTGAGGGTTAAGACTTGGTTTTAGGGTAAAGGTTCTTGGTAGGATAAGGTCGAGGGTTAGAGTTAGGCACTTTGTTAAGATGGTTTAGGGACTGGGGAAGTCATTATGCTAAGAAATGTCCTTAGAAAGATCAGTGCGCACACACACACATGTTTGTTTGGCTATCTGTGTGAGGACTGGCACAAATGTCCTCACTCTAAAACTGGTCCTCAAAGATAGCTCTACAAGAACAGACCCATGTTTGTTTGTATGACTGTGTGTGTAGTTGTGCATATTCATGTGTGTTGTACTGCACGTGCATACCGAGGTAGTACATTTTATCTGGATGCCTGTAGATCATGATTCACACACACACACAGTAACAATTGATTGATAGGTTATTGTGTGCGTGTCCTGTGCACACGCCTTTCGTTAATGACATCACGTCCTGTGCTGTCTCCGTAAAAACATTATCCTTGGCTCTAACAGTTACGTCTTTCCTCACAGTTTCACTCCCACACCTGAAATACAAACATAACAATCTCTAACGTAAGCCTCGACTGCAGCTCCCCTTTTAAACGCAGCAACAACGAGCAAGCGGCTGCTACGATCGAATGTGTGCGTGCGTGAGGACAGCTGCCTTACAGGTAAAACAGAAAGACGATAAGTTTCCTGACAGTTTCATAAAAGAGGAACAACCCTGCGAAAGCTTCTTACATAATGGACATAAAAAAAAAAAAAAAACACATGCGTAACGCACACAAACACGCACACACCCTGCCAGCGTGTTGTGGCAGGCAGGGTTCAGGTGAGGCCTCTTTACGCTGTGAAGCACCAGGTACAAAACATTTAGAGTCAGTCATGCGTGACCTGTCGCTTCATTTTGTTTGCGTGTTTGCGTTTAAGACTTTCAGGTTTCATTTTAAGTCTGGCTCAGGCCTATTTTAGTTTAAGGCCGGTCCACACAAAGATTCAAGAACAAACCTCTGCATGTGTGCGTGTGCTGTTGTTCTTTGGACTGTGAGTCATTCTGTGAAAAACAAACAGCCCGTACGTGTGTGTTGTGGTCGCGTCTCTTTCTGAAGTCGTAAGCTCGGATTTTAGCCGTTTTATTGTCGAGCGGAGAATAACGCCGACACAAAGCTGCAGCACGGACTTCAAACATGTGAACAGTTTTCAGCTACTGTGATTTTAAGCCACGGCTGCACCAAACCGGGCCGAGTGTGGCGCCTCCTAGGACGAGCTTCAAACCACCGCGCGGAGCTGTCCTCTCCTGAGTCACGCCGGTCAGAGGGCCTACAGTTTATTGCTTCCAGACGATCGTGTTGTAAAAATAGTTTTCTATTTGAATCGTCAAATGATGCAGACGCTTCTGTGTGACCTTTGCCTTTTTGTTTACTTTAAACTCTTCCCCTTTTCTTCTCGTGCTCTGGTTCCCTAAGCTGAACGGCCAATCAGAGCGGTCTCTCTGAGCGACCTGTTCTGCTGCAGATTGGACTGAAAAGTTGCAGAACACGGCCGAACATCATTTCGTTGCCTTAGTTTACTGAGTAGCTTATTTCCATGGTCTACACAGATGGTTGCAAATATAAAAGACTATATTCTAATATGTAAGACTGGACAAACTGTTTCTGGGTCATCAGCATAAACCAGCTGAAGAGTTTGAATCCATAACGCTGCAGAAGAAGAAATGGAAACGGAGCGAGTCTGCTCCCTGTGCGGGGGCATGATTTTTTTTATTTATCATTTCTCTTTTGAAAATGAAGTGAAAAGCTGCCCACTCGTTTACATCTCTGTGGATGCTTCTACCTTTACCTCCCTCCTCCTCGTCCTCCCCCTCTCCCTCCCCCTCCTCCTCATCTTCCTCGACCTCTCGGCGTTGCAGGTTTCCCTCGATCGGCTTCCTGTTTTGCGAAGATGGGGATTTGTGTATGAACATGCGTGTACTATGTGTGTGTGTGTGTGTGTGTGTGTGCGCAGATACATAAGAGGCTCTTTAGCACCTGTTCACATAGCAACCAGCTCTCAACAAGACATTTAGAGAAGAGGAGTGGGAGGCAAAGGGAGAGAGAGGGAGGGAGAGAGAGAAAGAGAGAGAGGTGGGAGGAAGGAAGGAAAAAACACAAAGACTGAAATTAGAGGCTTCAGTCTGAGCTGCAAAACACGCAGGAAAAACCTCCAACGTCTCCAGAAAAATACAAAGTCAGGCCAATTTTTTTTCCCCGCAGACCTTTTTTTTTGATAGTAGGAATTTATTAGAGCTGAAATAAACTTTTTAGTGTCGGTGCTGTGTTTCCTATATACTAACGTGCATCGGCAAATCGGTGCAGGATACCGAGAGACGGCCAAAAATCTGAATTAAGTCTAGAAAATGGCACCAGTTCTGAAAGGTAAGGAGGGCCGATGCTTCGATTCAAGACTGATCACTGTGGAAGAAATGCAGGAGTTACAGCAGGCGAGTAGGTGACGGTGCGTGTACTGTGTAATAATATCATAACTTTATGAACCAATCACTCTTGATGCCAATACCAAAACAATCAATCAGATTACTGTGCTGACAGACTGAACACTAATAAATATGCGTGATTTACTGCGCACACTGAATACTTAATATGGAGACTGTATAGCAAACAAAATAACTTGAGGTGAAATGGTAGTTATGTGATTGTGACCCTAGTTCTGTGCGTCAACCATGTAAACACTTGATCTGATCATTTCTCTTGATCCGGTTGAGTTAAATCCATTCTTTCTGAACACGATGGCTGTGTCCGAAACCACTCCCTAACCACTATATAGTGACCACGCCACTTTGTAGTGGTGTCCGAATGTTTAGTGTCCACTATATAGTGCACTACATGTATCCCACAATTCACCGCGAAATGTAGTGAACATTCGATGGTCACTAACCGGAGCAAGATATCCCATCATGCATTGCCAGAGGTTCTCTTGGCGCGGAAAGTAAATTAAATACGGCAGACGGACGGGAGACTATGTACAAATGTCAGTATTCTATAGTTTATTTTATTACACATTTCAAAACAAGGCAATTTAAATGGCTTCCTACATTCATTGAAAAAAAAAGTGTAAAACGAACAGCATATAATTAAACATTCCAGTTGATTAACTTTCTGTAACTAAAGAGTCAAGAGAATAAAATCTGAAAATATGCTTAAATAGAAAACAAAACAGGAAAATAGAAAGTACAGGACAGTAATCAAAGGACTCTAATTTAATAAAAACCCACTAGTAAATGGACAAGTATTATGTGAGACGACGTTAATGTGGTACGTGTTAATTAAGCGACAGCGATGACGTAATTACCGGCGCCAAAAGAAGTGTCCGAAAGTGTCCGGATTTTTTTTCTGTTGAGCTCACTATATAGTGCACTACATTTATTTCCCTATGCAGGGAGTAGGGAATGAATGAGTGATTTCGGACAGAGCCGATGAGTTTCCAGGAGAGAGACAGAAACGTGGAGGTTGCAAAGAAATCAGTTGTTAAAGCAAGTATTTGAAAAGATGACCACTGATGTGGGCA
The DNA here is from genome assembly GCA_005024645.1 of Planiliza haematocheilus. Lineage (NCBI taxonomy): Eukaryota > Metazoa > Chordata > Actinopteri > Mugiliformes > Mugilidae > Planiliza > Planiliza haematocheilus. The sequence continues at coordinate 4,532,801 of SRSE01001373.1, forward strand.
GCAATGTTAAAGATGAGTCTCGATCTCGTCCATCTTCTCTTGAATGAATTCAGTATTGTCAGTAAAGTTGGAGAGAAAAGTTTGTTCTTGCAGATTTGATGCTCTACACTTGGCCTCGTCAATAAAGTTCTGTTGTGATTGATATTGTACATACAAACGTCTTACCAGATCATTTTATTTAGTCTCCATGTAAACAGTTTGAATCTCTGGCCAGAATAATTGATCAGGTTGTTGCAGGTAAACGCGACGTTTTGCAGACGTTGCATAAGTTGATGCAGGTGTCAGTTCCAACAGAAGTTTTTCTTTGATTTTCTTGGCAGTGTGTTGCAGCTATCGACATTTGTGTCGTTTATTTCTCTCCTTCAGTGTTTTTTTTTCCTCTCGGTGGTTGTAGGCGTTCTCTCCATCCCATTTGGATTCAGCTGGTTTCTCTCCTCCCACGTTGACACTCCATCACTCTGTTCTCACCATCTTTTCTCTCTGCTCTGCTCTCGCTCTCTTTTTACTGCAAATTCATTAGGATGTGAACTTTCCTGTCTTTCTCATGATGTTCAGGTATCACTTGAATCATCCTGCACACTCTGTAATTCAGCCTCCAGTTTGAAAAAAAAAAGCGTTGCAGCTGATCATTTTGACATTTGGGGGCATGTATCTTTCTGTTACTGCATATGACACTCTTTACAGTTTGTGTGCACAGAATATAGACTGTACAAATATGGACAATGTGTCACCACTTCCTTGCATTGGCTAAACTAATGCTATATTTCCGTGGATACGGGCAGCACCAACTTGCAAGGGGAAGCTTTACGGTGTGGTTGGCATGGCAGCAGGTAGTCGCCCTTATGTCACATCCTGTCTCTATAGCTGAAAGAGAACTTATCCAAAAAATTGAAACTTGAACATGCATCAGAATTATATTAACTACCTAAAATGACTGAAACCATCCTTGAAAAAATATTATTTGACGTGTATTTTAGTGTTTTAGTTTGACCCAAGTCCTATCCACTAACATAGAGGGGGTTGAGCTTATGAGCTTATGATACTGCAGCCAGTCACCAGGGGGCGCTCTACCTGCTTAGTTCTATCATCTATCTTTATACAGTCTAAGGCACAGACCCATAAACGGACTAAGATGATTTAATATGTTAATTTGCATTAGTGGAAGATCAGTTTTGGTGTAGAGTAGAGATGTAACGATGTGAAAATATCATATCACGGTTATTGTGACCAAAATTATCACGGTTATCAATATTATCACAGTATTGTTAGATGTGTTGAGAATATTCAAAAAGTACTGAACACACACTGAAACCTTTTAACCAAGTTTTATTTTAAAAAAGAATACTTTTCTTTACATTCCCCACTGAACATTAGACGTCTGATGGACGTGCAGATCATGTCTATATTGCGTCTATCCATGACCAATTGTGGACATCTAGGTCCGCTATTTCGACGTCTAATGGTGACCCCACTTAGACATCAATGTGTAGTTCAACATTTGAACGTCAGACTAGATCACGCTCTCTGGAGCAGGTGGCTTCAGCCATGTTTTCACAGGACAGTGCAAACTGCACATGCGCGCCCACTTCTGAGAGAATGCCGTTCAGGTGCTGCTGCTTCTCCAGGAAATTAGTTTTCTGTGATCAGTAGCGGTAATCAATCACGGTTTTAACGATAATCAAAATTTGAAGCGGCAGTACTAACCGTCGGGAATTTTTCTGCGGTTTATCGTCATACTGGTAATTGTTACATCCTTAGTGTAGTGACTCCTCATACCTACAGAAGTTGCCCGAGAATTTAAATATAAGGAGATTATCTAACCTCTTTGTTGCTGACAGTTGGAATCTTGTGGTCGCTCCAGGCTCTGGTTGCCTTGCTAACCTTCTTGTCTATTTTCCACCCCAAATGTTGCTAGCATATGGACGCCGCTAGCCCTTATTGCCGTCACTTCTGTCTCTTTGAAAAGAAAATACTGTGGCTGATTTTACCTTGAAGTAGACATTTGAAGTTCTGTTTGTGTCATATGTCAGCCAACTGTTAGTTGCTTCAAATGCTCGTCCCCTCAATAATGTTCTGCATGATGTTTCATGTAGCTGCCTGGAGGGGGCGCTGGCAGCAGAAATGGAAACGTGAGTCGCATTTAAGTCACACACACACGAGTTTAGACCTGACTCAGACTCATGAAGTGTTTTTACTTTAATGTTTACTACTGTTTGCTATTAGTTTTGAATTCCTTACGTATTGCTAGACAAGCACTCTGAGCAGACCTGATGACACACAGCAGATGACAAAACATGCATTACGACTACTTCAGACGTCTGAACAAAGGCTTGAGACCTCACTTGGACTTGCAAACAAACACATGTGAGCATCTCTGGGCTGGCAGAACATCACGCTATTGATGTTTTTGTTACTCACTCCAGCCAGTTTCAGAGGGATTTCTTACACTTCTTACTGCACAACATTTAACCGACGGCTTTAGTCACTGACCAGAATTTATAAAATGAAATGTAAAGCCATAAACACAAGTCTGATCTAATTAGTCAGTTAACTGATTTATTAGTTTTATTAAAACAGTTGACAGCTTTTCTTTGATTTTATATTTGATTTTATCTGAATACAATATTTCCAGAGTAATATTTTCAGGTCAATTGCCCAATGTTCAAACTTCCTGCAGCGCCTCAGTAAAACTAAAGTATTGATCTTTGCTGATTTCTCTCCTGTGATCCTTCTTCCTCTCTCACATTTCCCTCTTCATCCTCTCACTATCGGCAACGTGGTGTCTCTATGGTAACCGCCTGCAGAGAGGCGGATCCCGACAGGACACACCCACTGCAGCATGCGTCTCAAACACACACAGACACACACACACACACACTGAGCAGCAGTATGTTTTAGTAAATGTGACCACAGGTCTGTTTCAGCATCTTAAATTACAGCTGTTAGCTCAGCAGCTGCTCATTGTGGCGTCCCTTCTCGGCCGATGCTTCAGCTCAGCTTTATCTCTCTCTCCTGAATGCAATCAGTTCCACTTTTCTCAGATAAATACATTAAGACAAAGCTCAATTCATTTTGTTGTAATGTCTCACATTAGTTATTTACAGTGCCTGTGAATGCTGGTGGTTCCAGCACAGACTGAATGAACCTGTTATTTACACGTACTCTTTGACTTTTCGGTTCGTCTGCTTCATCTGCAAACTGTGTCGTCTCAATACATAGTCAGGCATATTTTTAGGATATATGCTAACGGTTAGCTAGCTAGGCTAAACATGCACAGAGATTAGACTCACAGCCGTGTTGTTAGAAAGCCTTTAAGACGTCAGACACAGTAGCAGAGACCTCAGTATGTACAATGCACTCACAGTGTGTGTGTATAATGCTTGCAGCCATGTATTCAAATGTGCGGAGTGACTCTGATTGTTCATTTCCATATATTTGTGTTGGACCCTAAATGCAGTGTTCTGTTTGAGAGATAGTGGTGGTGTGTTCAGGGACAGTCTGTGCAGCTCATCTCTCTCTGTGTTTTGTTTGCAGAAACGCTGCTGGATGACTTCATGTTGACACATCCCATCTTCCTGACGGTCGACAGGCTCCAGCAAGTCCTGCTGCAGCAGTATCCTTCAGTGTCTCAGCCATAATTACTCAGATAACACGTGATCACAGCCTGAGTGTGGCGCGTGCATGGCTGCATAATGTGCGTCCAGATTTGCGCATAGACTGTGACTGCGTTTAGTTTGGCGTAATTGTGCGTTCAGTTTGGTAAACCTCAGATTTACCTCCTAGGGTAACTGCTCGGTTGGTTTCTTCCAGTAGAGCTGAGGGTTTGAGTTTCTAGCTGCAGGCCAACTCTGTCTGTCCATCCACCCATCTATCTGTCTGTCTGTCTTCCTCTTTCTTTCTGTTTTTGTTTCTGGGGAGAGGAAAGGGAAGCTCCCTCCCAGATTAAAAGTCAGAACGCGATGAGCAGATTTCTCCACGCTATCATAGTTTCATCCCTTCAGACTGTGATGACGGTTTATCGTTGTTTTAGCGCCACACTCAGGAGAAACTTTACGTTGTAGCTGCACTCAAATAAATAATCAGGCTGTTGTTTTTGTGTCCTGTCACCACAGACTTTATGTTATAACTTTGCTGCCTGTTGAGTCTTTTGAGGATCTTATGGACTGGAAACTGCTGTAGTTGCTAAAATTTAAATTTGAACTTCTAAGGACTCTTTTGAACGTTATTAAAGAGGAACCTTGGATTTTTTTTTTTTTTATATATAATAAAAATTCCCTCCTGGTAGCTCCTCAGTTCCACTTTTCTATATTTTATAGACAGACCATCAAATAATTATTGACCTAAATTGCTTTATAATAAAAAAAACATGTTCTAAAATGCAGTTACACCATGAGTGAATATCAGATGAAAAACAGGAACTGGAAAGTTCAATGCAGTTTCTAGTCCGAATAATGTAAATAAATCGGTTTTCTTTTGGCTGCAGGGGCAGAGAGATAGTCGTCCATTTTAATACTCACCCAGAGGGAGAGCGAGAGCGAGAGCAGAGAGTGGGTTGTCGGAGGAAGAAGAATAAGAAGACGAGTGGGAGGGACAGATGGACAAAAATCCTCATCTTCCTTTGGTGCTTTCTGAAATTGTTCTGTCCATGAGACGTTCAGGGACTCTGCGTGGTCCTTTGTGGATAAACTTAATTAGAGACAGCAGAGAAAAAAGGCACTCCAACAACGTTTAGAAGCCGGCCAAGAGTCTTCATGTTTTCAGTTTGTTTTTTTCACATGAAGAAGAGGAAGATGGAAGAGTAAGCTAAATAGCTGTCGTACTATTCCTTATATCTCTTTGTATCCACTTTGCGTTGTAGGAAGTGTAATTTCAAATCTCAGAGGATAACTTCCCCATAGATAGGACAGAAAACCAAAAAAGAAATTCATTAGCTGATCACAGAGGAAGAAAAACTAAAAAACAAGATCTGTGGTTGTGTGTGTGCAGTGATATGTGGGTCATCATGGCGCCGTCTTAGAGCTGCTGCTCTGTGATGCTGAAACTGCTGATTATTCTCTCTCTGGTTTTACTACAGACACAGGTCACTGTGCTGCTGCCTTTTTGCTTGTTTGCTAGTTTGCTGGTCGGTCACCTCACTGCAGAAAGTTGAGCACAAATGTGTCCAGAGTTGGTGCAGACGTCCTGATTTCTGGGTGCAAACCTTTGCGGCAACAAGAGAAACACGTTTCCTTCTTAACTCGAGTCTTTCCAGATTCACTCTTGAGGGAGACGTCGGAGGCAGGGAGGTGGAGAGGAGAGATCGAGGAGAGACAGAGGGAGAGCCGGAGGGAACGATGGACGGAGCGGAGAGGAAGCAGGCGGTGCTGAACGTGGCGTTCCGATACCTGGACACCTACAGAGAGCTGCTGCAGGAGGAGGGAGAGCGCAGCAACAGCTTCCCCAAGGTTGAACAACGCATCACACAATATACACTGTTCGCTGTTTATGCTGCAGTCACAAAGAAACTGAAACAGTCGGGCCATTACATGCAGCAGACAGAGATAATGATCTATAAACTGCTTCAGCCTGGGAAGCCACAAAGTGAAAGAAAAACGGCGGCATTCCCCTTAACTGACACTTACTGAAATATGCTGTACACCTGATATCTGATCACTGCATCATGGCCTCCAGTTGGTACAGAGAAGCTGGAGGACAAGAGGACTGTGCATTAAAATAACCAGCTTTAAGGCTTCAGGGTTTTTTATTGTCATTCTGAAACGTGCAAGGTACATGAAAGCAGTCTCGGTAAACTAAATAATCTCAAGTAAGGATTAAAATACGCACATAAGGATTTTGTACAGAGAGCTCAGCTGGACAGTAGATTAGGACCTTACTGTTACACACTCTCTCACTCGCTAGCTTGAGAAGCCGCTGCACATATGTGTCCCGCCATTTTGATTGAAACATTGTTAAAACTAATGTTTTACCTGTCAAATATTTTTTAAACTTTAATATTACTATTAATTTTAGCATCCTATTTTTTTGCATCACATATAGTTGTGTTTCTAAGTCACAGCCACTGCAACAAACACAAAAGTTATAGCTAGCTATAGCTAGCTATTAAAATATTAATTATTTTTTTCTTTCTGAGTAGTTAGCTTAGCATCAACATTCATGTTAGCTTTACGACATATGATTAGCTAGCTATGACGATAACTTTAGTTTAATCAGAATCACAGAACAGAGACTTTCTGTTTTAACTTGGAACATGTTGTAATTAATGACGTGTGCATGTCTATAGACTCAATTAGACATAAAACATTATTTAAAGGTGGCTAGCTCATATGCTAACCTTGTACATTAGCTTCTTTTTGATGGAATTCCCTATACAACAGCTTTATTGCAAACAGATTCACACTGATGTAAAGTAATACACCTAAGATAAACTATTGAGCTGGTAGCTGGTAGTGGTTAGCTAGTAGCTGTTAGCTTTGTTTTGATACAGATGTTGCCGATACAATAAATCTCAAAGAAGACTTGTGGGAGATGTCAAAAGATCTCGATTAAGCGTGTAGTTGTCATTTTAGCTCCTATAAAGGGAGCTGTGTAATGTTAATATTTGATTTTATCTGAATACATATTTGTAGCTCTTATCAGCAAGTTGCTGATAAAATTCCTCGTAAACATGGACTCACACCTTTTATGACTCATCCAGACATCACATGGCTCACTGGTAGATGTTTGTGAACTTACTTAATTACTTGGCCCTGTTGTGTGCAGGAGCTGTACATGTGTGCGGTTCAGGAGCTGACTCGGTATCCAGAGCTGGTGGAGGACGTCATCAAACTACAGAGATGGACGGAGATCTTACACTGCCCGTAAGACACAGTAGTAGACTATAATTCACAACCAATCAATACACACTCAACACTGCTCACCCTGATGGCTTTTCATCCTGTCAACCTCTTTGTATGTGATGATTTTAATTAGATAGAATTGATTGCTGTTGATTTGACTCTGGGTCTGTAGGCATAGCCACAAAACCTCAAGCCCCGTTCAAGAAAAGACTTGTAAAAGTGGTGAAAGCTGATGATGATGAAAAATTATAATAAGTTAAAAATGCAGACGGGACAGAAGCATAAGAGAGAAAGAAAAACGCAGAGGTAGAAGTAAACCCATAAAGGAGACAGGCAGCCAGTTAATGTCATAACTTTGTGTGTCTGTTCGTTCATCAGCTCTGATGAAGAGAAGGAGAGCAGGAAGAAGCAAGTTCGTCCTCTGTTCAGACACTTCAGACGCATCGACGCCTGTCTGCAACCCAGAGAGGCCTTCAGAGGCTCCGACGAGAGTACGACACTCATAAATACCTGCAAGCAGAAATACACACCTGCATAAATATTAGAGCTGCACGACACTGTGTAATCTGTAAACACACACACTCATCTGAAATGCAAACACACCTGCAGTCTGAAGTTGGGGAATACAAATCACAAAGTGACACGCCCAAAACACATGCAGCTTTCATCTTTCAGGCAGTGTTGGCCTAGCTTAGCACAAACACAGGAAACACAGGGGACCTACTAACCTTGCTTCATAGCATCTACAACACCATTTCATCCTCATGTCTTAGTTTTTTACTAATACGCTAGGCACCAATCCATCCTGTTGTCAGCTGTGTTTATTTTAGTTAAAGTTTAACTATTAAACCAAAAAGCTAGTTGACTAAGCTAATGGGAGTATTAGCTAAGAAAACAGATTAACTGCTGGATGCAAATTATAACCTAAGAAAATTTTAACCTAAGGGGCGCTAACTCCAAGCTAAGGGGACATAGAAGTTACTTTAAAGTTTACAGGGCCAAGTTAACTCTATACTAAGGGGACCTAGAAGCTAACTTTATGCTTCCAAGGTAATGGGACAGACACGTTAAGGCTAAAGTAATCTGACAAAGAAGAAAGAGAAACTAACCTTATGCTAGCTCTAAGATAATGAATAGAAGCTCAATTCGAAAAAATACTAATAATACGACCTAGAAGCCAACTCTGAGCCACTAGGACCAAGCACACCAAGTTATCTGCTCACACTGTATCAACAGGATGGGAACACATTATTCCAAGTGGTCTCTCTAAGGCCTTTTAAGCTAGTACAGTCTTACCCTTACCCCTTTGACTAAAATCAGACGGAAATACTGAACACAGTAATGTTCATTACATTTTAACAGATTTAATACCAGTGACTTGTTGACTCTAGAGCTGTAAATATGTCAAACAGTAGGATATTAACTTAGCTAAAGGTGGCTTCAAGCGCCCATTAGCTCTTAAACCGCTCAAGCTCTTGAGTCAATAAATCCCAGCTGACAGGATAGATTGATGATTAACATTCGCCAAAAACAACAACTAGACAGACTGATGGAGCTATGACGGAAATTTTACTACTTCATGCTAAGCTAGGCTAAACATGCCGCAGTACCGCAAATAATGACCAGATGGTGCCAGAATACCCCACTGGTCCACTCGTGCATGCATGTTTTTAAGGCCTTTCATAAGCGAATAGTCTTTTGTACAGAACCTTTTGACAATTCTTTGTAGGGTGAAGACATTGAAATGTCTTCATCATCAATTTGTGCCTGTTTGTGTTTCCAGTCTTCTGCAGGGTCTACACTCCGGATCATTCCTACGTCACCATCAGAAGTCGTCTGTCCTGTCGGGTCGGAGAGATTCTGGCTCTGGTTAGAGAGAAACTCCAGTACAGTGAGGACCAGCCAGTTCTTCCTGGAAACCTCATCCTGGTGGCCGTCACATCAGCCGGAGGTCAGGAGGCGATCACAGTCACAATTTCTTTTGTTTTGTCACAGTGAGAGTATTTGAAATGACATTAATGGATGTGCGTTTTGTGTTCAGAAAAAGCAGTGTTTCGTCCCAGCGATGAGGCTGTGTTTACCACTCTGGGAGTCAACACTCACTTGTTCGCCTGTGAACCCTCTGAGCTAGAATCCCTGGTGAGGCTCCCTTTGATTGATTGCCTGCTGCTGATTATAGTCAAGATGAAAGCATCAACTAAAGCCTGTATCAGCACTTATGTAAAAAATCCAGTGAAGTTTTGAGTCATTTTTAGACTTTTACTATCAGAGGAACTAGAATATCATACAGTAAAATATGATTAAATAGTTTTGGATGTTGGAGAAATGAATGATTGAATAATATCATGTTGGAACAAGAGTTGTTTTTGCCTTGTCTTATATTTCAGCCAACTCTACAGATGTACAGTGTGTCCTTGTCCTTTAATTGAATCAGAAAAATCCAGTAACTTATTTTTATACATTTAAGGCTCCTAGTGTCTTCTAACTATAGTTTTGTGACATTTACGTGAGAAGAATGGAAGAATTAAACAGAATATAATACATTAAAAAAAGGAAACTCTTCAGTTCCCGTAAAGTTTCCAGTTTCCGAAGTAAAACCAAAACACGAGGGCTGACCTGCACGTATAGTTTTATTATGATTTGATGATTTCTTTTTGTGCTTCCTCAGCTTCCCCTGCCAGAGGAGATCCACTGGACCCCAGGTGACAGTAAGCTCCACGACATGTCGGCAGAGGAGGTAGCCAATCAGCTGGTGGTGTTTGACTGGGAGCTCTTCAGCTGCGTGCACGAGGTCGGTGAAGCTGTTTGTTAAATGTGGTTAAAAACACAAGTTTGTGTAGAATTTAGTCAGGCAAATATCAAACAACACAGTCATTCCTTTTATTTAAACTACTGACTTTTGATGGTGTCAGCGTTTACAGCTGTGCTTGTCATCGTCATGTCCTGCAGGTGGAGTTTGTGTGTTACGTATTTCACGGAGAGCAGGCCCGCTGGCGCCCCCTCAACCTGGAGCTGGTACTGCAGCGCTGCAGCGAGGTGCAGCACTGGGTCGCCACGGAGATCCTGCAGTGTCAGTCACTGCCGAAGAGGATCCAGCTGCTCCGCAAGTTTATTAAAATCGCAGCACTGTAAGTCCAGACACATCTAAATCTGATAAATCAGATCAGTACAATGATGGAAATTTATCTGAGAATTCACACAAAGAGGTGAATGTCCCCTGAGATCATGATGGTTGTTAATTAAAGCTCAAAGTAATGATGGAACTTCTTTTATGTGAATGAAGCTGTAAAAGTCACCTTTAAAGTCTTCACAGCGACGTTTCACTCTGTGTTTCAGCTGTAAGCAGCAGCAGGACCTGCTGTCATTCCTTGCTGTGGTTCTGGGTCTGGATAACCCAGCCGTCAACAGACTGCGACTCACCTGGGAGGTAAAACATTCAACGCGTTTAGATCAAATAGAATAAAACGTGTCTCATCCTGTGTCGACCAGAGCTGTAGGCAACAAATACTAAACAATGCTTAAGACAAAGAATACAATGAAACATCGGAAATATACACTGCCTGACCAAAACAAAGGTCACAATAATATTTCGTCGGACTGCCTTTAGCTTTGATTACAGCACGCAGTCGCTGTGTCATTGTTTCAATAAACTGCAATGTCACAAGATTTATTTCCATCCAATGTTACGTTAATTTTTCACCAAGATCTTTTATTGATGTTGGGAGAGTCTGAACACTAAAGCCTTCTACAGCACATCTCAAAAACTCTCAAAGGGGTTAAGGTCTGGACTATGATGTCTCATGCTCCCTGAACCACTCTTTCACAATCTGCTCATTCAGTATATTCAGGTAGTCAGCTGACCTCATTCTTTGGACACATAATGTTGCTGAACCTGAGCAACTGCAGCAACCCCACATCATAGCACTGCACCTCCAGTCTTGTACAGTAGACACTAGGCATGATGGGTGCACTTCATCTGCCTCTCTTCTTACCCTGATGCACCCATCGCTCTGGAACAGGGGAAATCATAGTCCAATCTTTATGCTCTCTAGCAAATTGAAGCCTTTTTTCCCGGTTAGCCTCATTGATTAGTGTTTTTCTTAAGGCTACACAGCTGTTCAGTCCCAGCCTTTCAGTTTCCTTCACATTGAACGTGTGGAAATACTTTCATTATTAAACATAGCCCTGAGTTCTACTGTTGTTTTTCTTCGATTTGATTTCACCAAATGTTTAAGTGATCGCCGACTACGATCAATCAAGATTTTTTTCCGACCACATTTCTTCCTCCACTATTTTTCCAGTTTTTGGTAATACATTGAACAGTTCTTAACCCAATTTTAGAAGTTTCTTCAATCTCCTTAGATGTTTTCTCTGCTTGATGCATGCCAATGATTTGACTCTTCTCAAACATCTTTTCCTCAACCACAGGACGTGTCTTTCGACATGGTTGTTTGAGAAATGAGAAGCTACTCATTGCATCAGTTGGGATTAAATAACTTGTTTTCTGCTGAAAGATAATCACCCATGTAGTAATCATCCAATAGGAGGCTTGTTCCTATTTGCTTAGTTAAATCCAGGTGGCAACTTTATTTTTTTTTGGCCAGGCAGTGTATAACACACAAACCATGTCTCCTCAGATCATTTGAATAATACATGAAATAAATTATGTGTGTTCAGGGTCTGCCGGGGAAGTTCAGGAAGCAGTTCCAGCAGTTTGAAAGCATTGCGGTGAGTAAAACTCGCTTTTATTTTAGTTTTGAAACGGTGGCAGTCACAACCGATCAGGTTTATGATGATGAAGGTGTTCTCAATCTCATAGGACCCGTCCAGGAACCATAAATCCTACAGGGATCTGATCACAAGCCTGAGACCTCCATTGATCCCCTTCACACCTCTGCTGCTCAAAGGTGAGGTTTACCTGTTTAGTTTAGATGTCTACCAGCATATTAGTCAGTATTAGTGGGCGTTACAGCTACATGACAGTTTGTTCATTTCTTATTGACCTCAGATTATGATCATAAACCCCACAAGGGCTGGTTTTATAGATTTTCAAGGCTGTTTTTTCTTTTTCTCCTGAATAACTTCTTACCGTCCAGTTAGCGATGGTGCTAAAAGTTAGCCTATAGTCTAGTTGTTTTCTGCTTGAGATGCACATTAATGAGGCTCGTGCTTCATCTCTTCATTAATGGATCGTTTATAAATCCTCTGAGACTCTGTTAACCTTCAGCTGTGGAACAGATGTGAGGCTGCTGCAGATGCGTTAGCTCCACCCTGCTAATTAGCACTTCTGGCTAATCAGCTCCCTGATAATGTTAACCTGACACTCACACACTCTTCAAAGACCCTCCTCCTAATCACTGGTGTTGATTTCTTCTTCTTTTATCTCGTCTTCAGCTGCGCTCATTAAACCCAGAAGGCTCGTCCTTCTCTCTCCCCAATCCTAAAACTGGCCCTTGCAAATAAAGGCAACGTCAGAGCTTGAGAGGTGTACAGGATATAAGTGTTTTGTTAAGGAACGAGTAAAAGCAGAGGAAAGACGTGAGTGTGTGTGCAGCTTTAAGCGCTCTGTGTCCATAGTAACGTAGCCAGAGAGAGGAGGATGGATGGAAGTGAAACTCAAGACTAAAAAGGATTAGTGTTTTCATAGTGTTTCCTGTAGCGCCCCCCTGAGGTGAACACAGGTGTTTGTTACCTGTTAAACACTCTGAGCTGCAAGCTCTGCAAGAGAAGCTCTCCATCTCAGAGGGAGTTGTAGTTCTTACTCCCTTTTATATTTGTAGTTTGGCTTCATCATTGAACTCATGTCTCGTGTTTTTCTGACAGACTTGACGTTTCTTCACGAGAGCTGCAAGACGTTTCACGGTGAACTCGTCAACTTTGAGAAGATGGTGAGTTCAAGTTCAGCTCATGACAACTGTCTGAAAGAATACGCAGTAAATGCAAATGTGGCGGATGTTACAACTTTAACAGAAACTGTTCCACTTGTGTGCTTAATATCTCTCTTTAACCAAAGCTGACGGTGTTGTGTACTGTTAAACCGTGTTTCATGATATTTCGAAAGAGGGGAAATATTAAAATTGTTATTTACGGAAATGTTCAAACTAAACGACCCAAAATCAATTCATAAGAATTACAGAGAGACGCGTAACAGCTGAAAAGAGACACAAAATGGCGGAAACGACTCAATAAACAACGACATAGACACAAACTAACTACAACAAAAAGAGAGACAAGACTATTATAGAGACACAAAACGGCTGCAAAGACGCACAAAGTAACCAAAACAAAATAGAAAACCGACGCATAAATAAAACTTCGTAAAATGGGTGCAATATCAGATTATAGAGCGGATTTCTGGCGTCCTCTAACTGTGTCCATCACTTCTTCTGTGTTTCCTCCTGCAGCACAAAGTCGCAGAGATGGTGAGGATCATTAGACGATACAGGAGCAGTCAGCTAGGTAACACACACACACACACACACACACACACACACACACACACACAGAGAGCCTGTTGTGGATTTGACTGGGCTCTGAATGATCTTTTTTTTTCTGCTTTCTGGTAGCCATGGATACGGAGACATCCCCCTCCCACCTACAGACGAAGGCCTACGTCCGCCAGTTACAGGTGATCGACAACCAAAACTTACTGTTCGACATGTCCTGCAAACTGGAGCCCAAAGACACATAGAGGGATGGACGATAGGCGGGAGGAGGAGGAGGAGGACCAGCGCTTCTTCAAACCTCCTCATCCTCCTCTTCCTCCACATCTGCCCGAAAAAAGAGGAAAAGCAACCTTTTAGTTCAGTTACGGTTCATCAGACCGGACCAAAACGTCAACGTTTAAACCCAGATAGATGATTTCTTCACGATGCAACCTGTCTGAGGTTAAACCTAAAGACTCCACGTTATCTTTAAAACCTAAATACCAACGACCTTTGGTCATTTCTCTGCTGCTACAGTCGTCGTGTTTAAGGTCTGCAGCGCGGATCAGCATTTAAATGGAAAACAAGCGACGACTTACATCTTTCATCAGTCTGAAGCTTCAGGTTCCTAACACACAGCCAGAGCATAGAGAATATATCACCTTTTAATTTCTTGATCCCACAGTTACAGCAGCTGAGGACGAGGCAGGAAACAGGAACTACTTTAAACTACTCCTAAAACAATAATATTAATGTTAATCACTCACTCTACGATCATTTCTAAAGGCCAACAATAAATACCTCATTATTAAAATAAATAAATGTGTATAAATAACTAAATATTTTTGCAGTAACTACTATTTAGAATGAAAAAATGTTCTGTTAAAGGCCTGCGTCTGTTTATATATGTACAAAATAAAATAAAAGCAGAATTTATTTCTCTTATTCCTCTACATTTAAAGTCAGACCTGCAGAGCTGAGCTTGAGACATCAGCAGGAAATGTCTGTTGTCACGGTGACAGCATAAACACATACAGTTGTCTGTTGTCAGGACAGTCAGTCGCTGTGTGTTAGGAACTGATGACGAGTCAAAAGCAGCTCAGCGGCCGACCTCAGACTAAACCAGGCCAGATCCTCGTCACACAGCCGGACCTCCAGCCTCTTCCTCTGCTTCCTCGCTTTCTGCACTTTTTTTCTTTTCCCGCCTCCTGCGGCGGCCGGCCAATCAGTGCTCCAGACAATCGTGACACCTCTGCGACACCTGCTGACAGTCAAGCCACACTCCTGGTGACGGTCATTCAGCTTCCTTCAGGTTTACCCGGCAGATCTGTAGTGGCGAGACGATGTCCTCAGACCTCAGACCTCGTTTTCCACGACTAAGCAAGTCTCTGTCAGTGCTGGAGGCACGATCAGGATTCAGTCCACACATATCTCCAGCAGCAAATCAATTATGCGATCAGTCAATGACAACATAAAAAAGTATTGGCACATTTTAATAACATCTTCTCAGATGTAGGAATTTGCTGCCTTCACTGGTCACAGCTGGTTTCTGTCAAGAACGATGAGTTTACACTAATAATAATAATAATATTAGTTGCTGCTCTGACTGTAGTCATGCAGTATTATTACAGCAGTGTTATTCCTGCAGCAGCCTGCAGGGGGCAGGATTAGCTGAAAGGAAAAGCCTTCGACTGCCAGTAAAAACAATAAGCAGCTGTTATAGACAGCCAGACAATAAACCAGCAACAGCTCGCAGACTGACAGGTCGAATACTAACCTGAAAGAGTTCCTGCAGACGACGACATGTTTCATCTTTTAAAGACTTGAGGATGCAAAAGGGATTCTTTACAGACAACTCATCATTTCCAGCTTTCAAACTGAAACTACCAGCTGGCTTGGAACCAGAGAGCTGCTGAACTGGTTTACAGAAACATCTCAGTTGAGGAGAGAAGGAGTCACCCAGCTACAGTGAGTGGCTGAAGACATACAAGGACAGACAGTCACACTCAAGTCACGAACAACTGCTGCAGCCTCCGGATGGTTTGAACTCTAAATCTCTGCAGCAACAGAAACAAAATAAATCAGTTTTCCTGCAGTTGGAACCAGAATTTTAAAACTCGCAGATGAGTTTTCATCTATTTTTCCTTGAGAGAACACTTTTACATGAATTAAAGGACACAGATGACCTCATGGACTTGATCGTGTCTTTGACCTCTGACCTGTCCAGCTTTCCTCTGGGGTTTAATGTGAATGTGACGATGCATTCACTGACTCCTAAATATGAGGAGCTCTTGGACAATGTTAAGACATTTTCATGGACATGGATTGGACGGTCAATATGCTGATGAGAGTAGAAGCTGGGTTTTCTACCAAACGATCTCTCAGTCTAAGGACGCTCTTGTTTCCTGAACATTGAACGTCTCGCGTTGTTTAAGGATCCAACAGGAGGGTCGGAAAACTCACGCTCACTTCAAAGGACCTGGCGGCTCTTTTTTTGTTTTACCCTGTTTATTAAAAATGATCTGTTCTCTTACGTTGGAGTAAAAATAATGTATTAAAATGCCTGTATGGTCCTTTTAAGTAAGTTATTGATGTCTGATGACATCACAGCCAGCCA
The DNA here is from genome assembly GCA_005024645.1 of Planiliza haematocheilus. NCBI lineage: Eukaryota > Metazoa > Chordata > Actinopteri > Mugiliformes > Mugilidae > Planiliza > Planiliza haematocheilus. The sequence continues at coordinate 4,548,679 of SRSE01001373.1, forward strand.
GCTGTTTATTGGATGACATCACACGCGACCCAACCTTCTTTTTTCTCAGCGTTTGGATCTATCTGCTGTCACACCCGAAGGGCCAATCAGCTTTAAGGGAGGGCCCGCCACCCCCACACAGCTGCCCTCCTATTGGTCGGCTTGCGGGTCGAGGTCCGAGGCAATAACGGGAGGAAGGGAAGCTGATTGGTCGACTTCTCGCATCAACGAAGCACTTTTTGCCAAACCTCAGGGCTCAGAGACACTGAGAGGTTTTGTTTACTATTTCTTCTTTCGGTAGAGTTCAGTTCAGTTGTGTTTGGATCGATTGGTTCTGTGTTTGTACAGCTGATCCGTCATATTTACTGTAACTATAGAAATCTACAGAGTTGTTGTTTTTCTGCTATGACCTCCACCAGGTCTGAGGCCGGCCTCTCGACACCCAAAAAAACGCTCAGTCCAAAGTCATTTTGTTCCCCCCATTTTTGACCCCTGCAGGCTTCCGTAGATGAAAACTTACTTCTAAATAATTGAAAGGTTTATTTTAGTTATAGGAAACAAGCCTGAAAAATGTTTAAATGTCTCAAAACTAAGATATGTTTTTTGAGTTCACTGAAGAGTTTCACCCCAACATGTAACATAATTTTCTTCTGATCTTTTTTTTAATTAACTTAAAAAAGACTTCTGTTTACAAAATGTTACCCTGTCCTGAAAATACACAGACATAAGCTATGTTTTTAAAGTGTAAGTTTCTGATATTAGTCATAATATCTGGAGATAATGTTGATGTTTTACGAAAGCCGAATCCTCCGGTCAGGTTTTTTTGCTTAGTGTATTTGGATTGAAGCTCTTCAGTCTGTGAGGAGTCTCTGAAAAGCTGTACATGGCCTGAAACACGTCGTCCGGTCTCAGCTCTGGTGGTTAGTGAGGCTTTGTCATCTCCATCTGTACCATAACATCCTGTTTGTTAAAGCCCGTCCAGAAACAGCGTCTCACACTCTTCAACAGATCTAGCTCACTTCTCTGGATTCAGTCTAGTGACTCCACGTTAAAGACAAATTCGCAATGATTCGTGTTTTTGAACAAGATGGCGTGTGAGTTGTTTTGATTCTGGACGGGACAAAACCTTCAACACCTTCATCTTCTCCGATTTGACAAAACCTTTGAAAGTAAAATTCTGATTCAGATGAATTCATAAATTTGGACTTCATGAGTTGAGTTCAAATACTCCTCAGTCACTCTCTTCATTGTTGAGTTCAGACTATCACCAAGAATATAAGTTTGATTAAAGCTATTAACAACAAGTTAATACATACATGAATTCAAGATCACAAAGAGTTCAGACCAAGTTTGAAACCCTCAAGAAGTTTGAATATCTAGGAACGGAAATCGAAAGTTTCCACATCCCAGAAAAATCCAATCAAACTCCCCCAAAACAGATTTCAAATCCCATCTGTTGAGTTCAATTAAATTCAGAACTCTTAACTAAACCAGGCAGAAACTGTCAAAAACACCAAATCAACCAAATCACACAACGGTTGACACAATCAGACGGTAAAATAAGCTCACACTGAGACTTAAGGATTGGTAGTAAAAGGTTTTGTCAAGGCGGAGACGGCGGCGGCGGTCTGCTCGGGTGTAAAGTGTAAACCCAGTGAAGATTACTCGTAGATCATCTCTAGTCTGCCGGTGGCTCTCTCAGGACCACTTCCTGGGTGTTGGGCGCTGTGTTATGGGTCTGGCTGTAGTTCTGGTCAGAAGCAGAGCTCGCTCATCTTTACTTAAACAGTTTCAGTCCCCGCTGACGTTTCTAACCTCAGGCCTGAAGCAGACCTTCAGCTTTGCGGCTCAGTCTCAGCTTTTGCCTGACGTTCTGCTGGATCCATAACTCTGGGAGACGGACGGCCTCTTGGGTCAAGGCCGTCCGCCGCATCGCCTGTCTGAAAACACTGAAAAGTCGTGTACATACTGCAACCCTGTAAATAGGCAAATACTAACGGAGACTCTATTTTATGTATGAGCGGGAGAGAGCGGCGCTAACTCAAGGAGAAACATTTGATTTGGTGTTTTTATTTGTGAAAGTGACAGAACGACAAAGAGAGGATGAGTTTATGAATTGTACAGTTAAATCTCTTAAGTTTATTGGTTCTGTTGTTTTCTATCTGAAGCTTGGGGTTCTTTATGTTCAGTTTTTTTTCTTTTGTACAGAAGTGGTTGTTTACATCGATAAAAATCCTTATTTCTGTGAGCATCAGACAGATGATGTGATTGGAGCAGAGGTCTGACAGGGGGCGGGGCCTGTAGGATTGGTGTCATATTAGAGAATATTCCAGACAGAGATATTTGAAACTTGTAATATAGTGTGGAGAATCAGTCACAAAAAATATATATAGAATATGAGATTACAAAATGAGTCAGTATAATAAATAATATTTAAAAAAAAACAGATAAAATGATTTCATTAAAAAAAGTTAAATTATATAAATAAGAAAAAAGTCTGAATTTCTCAAAAGAGTAACGTGTGATTTAGTTTTCCTTCAATTCAATAATTGGCTGTAAATTTAAATAAAGTATTTATTACAATTTTTTAATTATTAAATGGAAATTCTAGTTTTCATTCTGGAGATCCTAATTTAAAGAATCTTCATAAAAATATCTTTGTTTTCTTTAATTCTACACAAACGTGTAACTTTAATTGATTACTTTATCTGCTTTTGGGGACATTATTTTGAAATTATTTAATTTAGGAAAACATCTGATTTGAATTAAAAATATTCTCTACGATAAGTTTAAAGCGGAGACATTTGTAAGTTTTGAAGGCTTAAGTTGTTAGAAAGTTATCGACTACACTGAATCTGAATTTCTTGGCCCCGCCTCCTGCAAATTCCTGCTCCCTCTGCTGTCACACTACACCACACTGAAATAAAACCTCTGGACAACAACATGGCTTCCTCGCTTCCTTCCAGTTTATCTGCAACACAAAGGGGGGTTAAAAATGTTGACAGCTCATCCTGAACTCGGGGGCATATACTGATATCGTGTCAAGTAAAACTCTGCCCATCCCTATTCTCCGTGTACAGCTGGCTGCTACCTCTCAGCTGATCCATGGTGGTGGGCGGAGCCTACACAGGCCAATAATGTTGGCCAATCTGCCAGACAGTCTAAGAAGGCCTAATGACACCTCGATCAGCACATGTTGGAGCTTCCATCTGAAGCTGTTTGTAGGAACTTCTTCACAGCTCAGTTTTAACAGCAACATGATTTAACTAGTGACCGTCTTTGAATTTAACTCTTGGTTCCTGTTTAAAACAAGAATTCAAGTCTACATGCTTGTGTGCAGAGGAATATTGTTGATGTGTCTAGCCATACTTGTATAAACTGGACTCAAAGTTGGCACTGTTGGCACAAGCTTTAGCTGTTGTTAGCCTAGCCCTGGTTGCTGAGTTGAAAACCAAAATATCGATCTAGCCATTTGGTTAGCACACTGACTCTGTATAAACAAAAAACATTGTACAGTCTAAGGGTTAAGCTGTGTGTCGTCCTTGTTTTTTACTTGTTGAGTCTAGCCTTTCATTAAAACACTAACAAACTGAACTGTAGCCAGGTATACACAATGTATTCACCATAAATTGAATAACAATCAGTTTGCCTCACATGGTGTAGCACAAGTGGTTTCCTGATAGGACAGTCATGGCTGGCACCAATGTTATGGTATTTTGTTCACTATCTTCGTGTAGTCATAAACTGTTTACAACTATTACATCTACTGTTTAAGTCCATATGCTGGTCTAAAACCACAGAGGCAGTGTCCTATATCTGCCAGAAGGTGGCAGTAGATAACACATTTAACAACTTGGTCCTGCTCTGGTTGACAACAAGTCAGCATTGGCAATGTTTTTATGTTTTGTCAATTCTCTCAGTATGACTTCATGCAAATCCAATTGAATATGATATAAATATTTTATGTCTTACCGTCTGTACATTCCTCAGTCTGTGGAGTGTCTAATTACATATTGGTAAATATGAACTTTGTAAAGAAATAAATAATTAATGCAGTCCTAACCAGATGGCTAGATCGACATTCCAGTTTTGAACCAGTGCGACTTGCTGCCATGGCTAGACTACAGGGCTTGTGCTTATTGCATATTAACTTTGAGTCCACAGCAAGATATGCCCGGGTAAAGCATGCCCAGGCACATCATCCAAATGCCTGTTGCACACAAGCATATCTGAGACTGTGGGCTCACAAACATCACACACTGATAAACCACGGGCATAGTACTGGCATGGGAGGATGGTGGGGGGAAGGGTGGCTGTATGCCCCACCACAGTCAATATGCATGGTGCAGTGTATTGCAGGCAGTGTCTTATGTGCCACCTAATACACCACTTTTCAGTCTCAGCGCTATTATCATTTTGCTGCTGTGATGGACAGGAAAACCACGGGTCATGACAATGAGGCCTGTTGTCTCCTTTGAGATGAACTGATTTTTTTCATGTCTTAAATGACTGTCATGACTCTGACAACGGTAACATGAGGAGAATGCAATTAAAGGAACGCTCAATGTTGTTCACTTGGCTCGTTCTGCAGGTCCATGTTTTACAGTGCAAGAGGGTGGCACACTGCAGAGTGTGCGTGATTGGGGGTGTGGGTTTTAATTTCATCTGATAGGATAGGATAGGGTCCCCCCCACAGGACTGTTAACTGAGGGACACACGTCCTCACCCCTGGGAGTAGTATGGTTTCCATCCCTGAATAGGAAAAGGTTTATATTTAGGGTCAAATATGGGGGAAGGGTGAAGGTTGGAGCTTCAGATTAAAGTGTTTGGAACAGAGAGTTGCTGCTTTTGGTCTGGTCTCACTTCTTATATAACAGGTGGAAGATGAGGTGGTCACATGACATTATATAATACATCACACCTGTTCCACTTAGAGAGGGAGGGGGTGGAATCAGTCAGGTCCTTCAGGGAGTCATCAAAAGTTATGAAAACTTAAAACTGCAGGAAATTTTATTGGTGAAGTTAAATATCTTTAGAATCCAGGATAGCTCATAAAATCTGCTATTTAAAGTGTCTGATTAATGTTTTAAGCTATAAATGCTTGTTACAACCTCAAAAGATATATGATTATTGGCAATAATGATTAAAATAACATGGTTTTATCAGATTAAAACAAAAAATTGTGGACTGAAATGTATCAGCTGGTCTGAGCTATAATGTCCTCCTCTGAACTGCCACACACTCACTACAAGTCCCAGAATACACCGCTGTTGGAACCAGCCAATCAGATCGCTTCTGACGGACTAACGTTATAGGTTACACTACCTGGATTAATTCATTCATCTGCATTTGTATTTAGGATTAAATCTGTAACTGAACTGCTCTCGATGGAGTCCTCTCTATGGCAACAGACAGCAAAGTCTCATGGGAAATGTAGTATTTAGCTGTTCCTCAAAAGCTGCACTCAATTTGTTTTTTAAAAAAGGGCAGTTTTTAAAAAGTTTAGAGAGATTTTTTAAATGAGGATATTTTCACAAAACAAGGGCATTTAACAAAAATATAATAATTAAAACTGCTTAAAATTTGAGATATTTTTGTAAAGTGATGCGTTGTGACATTTTCATAGAACTTTTAGAGAGTTCAGTATGTTTTTGGTGAAGGAACCGGCTGACCCTGATCACAGACACAGAACTGTTAACGACATACACAGATTTGACCTCCCAAAATGCACACACACGGTTTTGGACTCCCACCCTCCCCCTCTTCCTCCCCCCTTTTCCTCCCCCACAGTGAGACCCTTTAAATAGAGCTCCCCTTCAGATCTTCGGCCTTGGTGATCGCATCCCCGCCGCCGGCAGATCTTCTTCACAAGTTCTCCTCTAATCCCAAAACCAAGGTAGATATATATATATATAACTCTCACACATAACTAACTGACCAGTGACTTTAACATGTATTACGTGTGTGTTGTATACTGTGATGGGTTACTGCAGACGTTTGATTTGTACATGTGTTGTCCCACAGCACATGTGCTCAGTCAGACATAGATAGTGAACATGTTCAGTTAAGTAAAAAAAAAAATATCTATTTATTTACTAAAACTCAGTTTTTACCATTTTTCTGAACCTGATTCAAAACGAAATTCTTCTGGAATATATAAAAAGTTTAGCCACTGGAAACAGTTGAGTTGAAGTCACAGGTGCAGGACTGAATATAATTTAAAATATCTGTCTTCTGACGTGCAGCTGTTCCAGTGTCCTTCGGTTTATGAATGAATGAGCTTGTCAGAAATACGAGTTGCAGAAACAGAACTGTTTCTGCTTCTTGTCTGATTCTGTTCAACTTTTTTTATTAGAACTGATCAACTGATCAATCTGCTGAACAGGAGAAGGATAAATAGAAACTAGTCAATTGATTGAAAAGTCACATTTATTGTATTCTTGATGAAGTTTTTAAAATGTTGATGACTCATCCTGTACTCAGGGGTGTGTATTAAGTTAGTATCCAATGAAACACTTTTATGCTCCTTCCTCCTCGTGTCTTTCTCAGCTCAGACATATGTGGGCGGAGCCTGTTCAGGCAATTACAGCTGACCAATCAGAGCTAATAGCACTGTGCTAGTGTTTATAGGAAAGTCACAGTTCAGTTTTCTTTAACATTTAAATCTGTGCATGTTTCAAATGGATACATCAGCAGAATATAAACTTGACACTTAAACATGAAGTTGTGTGGGCAGTGTCAGGAGGTCTCCTTACAGTCCTCAGTCTAAATTCCTGCCAGACACACCTGCTTTCAGCTGCTATCGGCTTCACTCCAGCAGATTCCAGCAGGCAGTAAAATTAGCAGCAGGCTGTTTGAAGCTTTGTCCAAACTTATGAGCAGGTGTCGGGTTCGTTTCCTTGCCGACAGAGGAACAAAACTCAGACAGTTCTGATTTCACATTCACATACTCAATGTATTCCATATCAGCTCACAATACCAGATAACTGAGAAGTGAAGTGACGACAACATGAGACGGTAGCAGGAAAAAAGAAGCCCGACAAATGTTAAATGTTTCAGCTCACATTAAATCTGTTTCCAACTAGCTTTCTGACCAATTGGCTAATTCTTTCTTCTTTAAAGGGATGATTTGGTTCAAGAAACAGCAGTGAGCAGACTGACGTTCAGAAGTTTATTTTGTGTGGATTTAAAAAGCAGAAAACTTGTATATGACATTGTTTGAAAAAAAAAAGAGAGAAAAAAAAGTAAAATGTTTTAAAAGTGAAATCACGGATGCCATCAGGTGGCAGTCCAGCTTCATAACAATACCGGAACATGAATCATAGGACAAGAAACCATTTCTGAGACGGATCGTTGCACGTGTGGATAATTTAGTGTTCACGGTGTAAATTAGACAATAGAAATATTGCTGATTAAATAATCTGTTTTTATTTACCTGTAATTGAGTGAGAGTTTGTAATGTGGGCTGATTGAGAGATGTGTGTTTGCACTATGACCACAAACTATTTCCTGCGTTTCTGCAGCCTACTCAGCAGACATGGAGCGTACCTTCATCGCTGTGAAGCCCGATGGCGTCCAGAGAGGACTGTGTGGCGAGATCATCAAGCGTTTCGAGCAGAGAGGCTTCAGGCTGGTTGCTGCCAAATTCTTGCAGGTAACCACGGCAACAGATGACACAGCGCCCTCAATGCAGAAACACTGACCTCTACAGGCAGATACATGAACTACGACTATTTGATTAAAGGCCAATTTAAAAAAAAAAAAATCGATGTTTGTCATTTACAGAAAACTAAACCGTGTGAAGAAAATCAGTGAATCAAGATTTAGTTTACGTTACAGCTAACAGCTGTCATCTCGTCGATATAGGCTATGGCTTTAGCTGTGTAGTTTGCTTCTTTATGTGACTGTAGCTTTGTAGTTAGCTCCTGTGATGCTAGCTGTTTAGTTAGCAATGGATTACACGTTTCTAAAGCAGAATATTTCTATATATACAATTAACCTTTGTTTCACTGCATTTCATTTCATACCTATGGCAGTGCGCTTCTGTAGTGTAAGCTGTACAGCAAATTTAAAGTTTCAAAATATGCGTAGCTTCCAATTTGGAGCACTGACACATTTTTTTACATGAAAATAAACAGCGGGTTGCACTGCAGCCTAAAAATATAAGTAATTGAGTATATTTTTTTAATACCCAAATGATGGCTCATTGTCCTGTTGACTGACTGATCTGTATGTACTTGTGTTCAGGCCTCTGAGGACCACTTGAAGAAGCACTACCTGGACCTGAAGGACATGCCTTTCTACGCTGGACTCTGCAAATACATGTCCTCTGGACCCATCCTCGCCATGGTAACACACATACACACGTAAACATACACAGGCTCTCAGCTCATCACTCACACCACTGTCAGACATATCTTTTTATCTCTTTTTCCATGCATGTGTCTTCTCTCTCTCTTCACACCCTCTTGTTTCCAAGGCCTCGCTGCTTCTTTTGTTTCACAAGCGTGACAAAAGAGACGACTCACATTAAAGCCTTTTCTGACAGAGGAGATTAACACCTCCATCAATCAGACATTATTTGAACAGCTGGCTACAGTGAAGACAGGAGCTGCTTGAAGAAGAATTCGGCTAATGTCCGATTACATAATGAAAACAAATAGAGGTCAAACATTTAACTGTACGCAGCGCTGTGTAAAATGTTTTGAAGTGAGAACACTTCCAAAAATAGTGTCTAAATAGTTTTTATCAAACAATTAACTTAAATGCAATGCGTTGTTATTCAGTGAATCCAGTTTTGTATTAGTTTCTGATTGGGGTAGTTCTTTTATAACTGGTCACAAACATATTTTAAACAGTTTCTTCCAACTTATTTTTAGCTGGATTTAGACTGTTTTTGTACTATTTTATAATTTGATCACGAGGTTGTTGCTCTCGATTCCTCTTGCAGTGATAAAACCTTTCCAATGTCCTGTACGTCCTCTTGACCACACAGGTGACATGTGTGTTAATGTGTGTTTCAGGTGTGGGAGGGTCAGAACATTGTGAAGCTGGCCAGGATGATGCTGGGTGAGACCAACCCCGCTGACTCCAAGCCCGGCAGCATCCGTGGAGACCTGTGCATCAACATCGGCAGGTGAGTGAACCATAACGCAGCAGGTTGAAACTGTCTGTTCAACATGAGGAAGTTAGATTAAATATTTTACAACAAAAAGTCCTGGATGCATCATATATCAACACTGAGAGTAGTTTTGACTTACCAGAAGACAACAACTACAAGATTCAGTTCAGAAATAGCATCAACCTTAAATCTAACCTAAAATCAAAAATGTCAAATAGGTTTATTCAAAAATGTAATGCTCTGTTTTCTCAGGAACATCATCCACGGCAGCGACACCCTGGAGAATGCCAAGACTGAGGTCAGCCTGTGGTTCAAGGATGAGGAATTTGTGAACTACACCCCTGCCGCCCAGGCCTGGCTGTACGAGTAAACTACAACCTTCCACCCTGCAGTCAATCTTCCGACTTGGTCCTTCACCATTAACTCCAACAACATGTAGCACTTATCAAATAAAGTCTCGTGTTAACAACTCTGTTTCTGTCACTCTGTTATTGCAGCAAGCTAACCTGTCTATTGTCTAACCATATGTGGATCTGCCCGCCATTGAGAATAGTCCTCAAGCACACATTTGATGAAAGTCCTAACATGCTATCATTAACAACAGGTAAACGTTAGAAGGACTGATATCAACCTGACATACAGCCTTATTTTATATGTGGAGCCAAATTAAAAATCAGATCACTGAAGAGATGAACACTAATATTAGCATGCTAACCTGATAAGGTTTAGCATGTATAACATCTGCAGTTTTTACTGTGTTAGCTAACATTGGATTATTAGCACAATGAATTCAGTTCACACTCATTTAAATACAGTTAGCCTCCTGATTGCAAATTCATTAAATATTGAATAAATTAACTTAATGGAATTAATCATTAGGTGGATAATCAGCAAAATGCTGAGTTGACGATGATGGTGGTAAACAAACCTGTTGAGATATTTTTAAGAAGTTACTGACCCTTAGCAAAAAGTAGTATACTCGAAGTTCATTTTATTTAAGTATACTTGAGTATAAGTACTACAGACCATGTACTTATAGTGTACTAGAAAGTATACTAATTTAATTCTTCCGGCTAAATTGGAACATTTTAAGTATATAAAAGTATACTTTATAACTAGTACACTAGTAGTATATAGATGAGTGTACTTGTAGTGTACTAGAAAGTATACTAATTTAATACTTCATCGGGCTAAATTGGAACGTTTAAAGTATACTTTAATTATACTTAAAGTATACATGTAAGTGTTATATAGTATATACTTAGTCTTAGACTTTATACTTTTCAGTATAAGCTAAGTATACTTCACTATAATATACTTAAGTACATGAAATATAGTATATAAATAATAAACTTCAAGTATAATACCTCAATTTTAGTATAAAATAAGTATACTTGTAGTACACTTGAATAAACTTCTTTTTGCTAAGGGGATCTTTGGTTTGAACTAAAAAGGACAATAACTTGAACCTGAAATCAACAAATAACAATTTATCCTCTAAATAGTCAGTCCTCTGCTGTCTTAGTAAGTCTAAGTATCTAAGTAATCAGTAATGGAAACAATATCTAGTAGCAGCTAAGCTAATTAGCAAATGTTACAAACATGGTTGAAATTGTGTCCACCAAACATTAGCATGTTAGCATTAGCCTTCTGATCTAATTAAATGTGAACACAACTAACATTAGTCAATTAGTCAGTTGACTGAAATGAAAGATTCAGAATTTGAATCATTCAAATTGTTTGTCAAGAAGAAAAACATTGTTCTTAGCTAGTTTAAGGCTTTCTAATGTTCATATTTTGTTTCCTGTGTTACCTGTACATTTTGTCATTACAGTTGAAATGATTGACGGAAATGAATTGCTAATAAGTATTAATTTCATCTGTGTATACCGATCAATCGGGTTGCTAATGACAACATGTTGGCATAAAACAGATTCAAAAAGTCTCAGCGAACATGTGATTTCAGAGTCTTCTCCCCCTCGCTCGATATAAATCTGATGTAGAATCTGATTACGTAAATCAAGACTTAAAACATCAAAGTGAGCGAGGATCCCAGTTCTGCGTCTTGGGAGAGGCTGCTTTTAGAAGGCGGTAAATCGACACGTTCGTGGCTGAACATCAGTAACGCAACACTGGATGCTGACGATGGAAAAAGAGACCGGGACTCACCCATCAGCTGAATCCTACCCTCCGCAGCATCTGAGCCAACACCAGGTGAGCCCGCTGACCTCGGATCTGCTGGGTGGAGTCCAGAGGTCCAGGGGGTAAACCCATCAGACTCAGATCCCGACTCTTCTGTCCTTTTACAGGCCTGAGGAGCAGAGACAGAAACAGACTGGACACACTGCCAGCTGACTCTCAACTATGCGCCGATGAGGTTAACACTTACCTTTTTAATTACTCGGCTGCTCTCAGGCATTTTTTGAGACTTGCAAAGGCACAAGATCGATCAGTCCACCACTCCCAGCACTAACAGAAATCTGTCCTGGATTCAGCTCTAAACATTTTGTGATTTCTTATCAAGAGACGTTAACCTTGTGACTCCTGAAAAATCTTTAAATTAGTCTCATAAAGGTGCCAGATTCAGTACCCCATCCCTTACGTCTGAAGATATCAAAGTCCAAGATTAACTTAAAGGCGAACTACTGATTTTTACAACCTGGACCTTATTTCTTGCATAATATACGATCGTACGCACCCATATAACTTTTTGTGACTGGGGTACCGAAACACAGCCTCTAAATAAAGCAATAACTGCACCAGTCACTCTCACTATATGGATATATGCGGATCTAAATATCGTCCAGACTACTCTAAACGACACCAAAGTTATATGGGTGAGTATGCAAGAAATAAGGTACAAAACAGTAATTCCCCTTTAAGTTTAAGGGAAAACAAACAGAAAAACAAATCTCTATCTAAATAAATTTTTAGAAATTAAACACATAAATAAGGACACGTTCAGTCGTAACAAAGTACCACAGAAATAATACACTGTATTATAGTCTATTGCATAAAAATGTAAATGAGTCTTTTTATTTTCCATCTAAATTATTTCTTCACAATCATGCTGCCAACAAATTGCACATGTATTAAAAAAGGCTTCACGAAAGTACACAACATTTCCTCTGTCAGACATTTACAGATTATATATATATATATATATATATATATATATATTAGACATTTGTTTTGATGGGTAAATGCCATGTGGACACAGTGGACATCTACAGCACTGACAGAAAGGTCTTCAGTGTGGGACACAAACATTAAAAAAAAAATTAAAAAATTTTATCCATGAAAAATTTCTGGGGTTTTTTTTTGGAACTAAAGAGTCTTAACTGAAATGAAATGAAGAAAATACAGAGTAAAAATTATTTTCCTCATCTGAAATGAACCAGAGAAGAACCGTGGCCGATGTGTCAGTTCCTGAAAATGATTCTGGAGAACATTTACGATCATAGTCATACTACATACATACAAAGTCTGAGTCAGGCTGGGTTTTAATTATATTCCGTCCAGTTAGATCTGAAATCGTCCAGTGGATGGATCGTTTAATTGTAAAGACATGCAGGCCAGGACTGATCATGAAACTAGATCCGAATGTCCAAGACTTCATATCTCAAGACCTCCTTTTTAGTCTCAAACTGTAGAAGTGTCTACAAACCCATGAATACCTCCTTCCCACTGCAGACAGACAGAAATATTAACGTCACAAACTCACAAATAACACAGATCAATTATTTCGCAGCTTTCGCCTTCACACTTCAGTCTTTTTCTCAGTATACAAAATCTGTCACAAATACAAAGACAACTTCTTCACCGGGGGTCACGGACAGTTTGTCAAAATGGTTCCATAAAAACTTTATCAAACTGGATGTTCATAACATCTACAGATAGCACCAGAGTACGAAGACGGTTCACATACAAAAAGACGACCAACATGAACGGACGACGTACCGACAGCAGTAACGAGAGCAAAAGTTTAGAAAACAGCTACGGGTTTAGAGTGCGAGACGCTCGCACATTTTCAAAGCACGTCCTCGAGTTTTTCGTGTTGCACACCATACCACTCGATTTGTGTGTCGTTTTCGTCACGTCTTCACCTCCAGAGAACACGAGACCAGATTAATGTAGGAGCCCTTTTCTCTCAGGAAGAAAAAAAAAACTATATGAAAACACAAGTGACACTTAAAACTCTGAAATTTCAAGACTAGTCAAAAATTCGATAAGATAGAAAGTCAAACATTATTAGAGCAATAATGCTAAATGTTTTGGTTTAACTTGAGTAATAATGAGTCAAACATTTGCACTATTGAGTTAAAATGACGGTAACTATATAACTATAAAAACAATCTAAAAAGAAGTTTATACATATTTTTGCATTTTGGAAATGTCAAACAAGAAAGTCTGAATTTTGAGTTTTAACGTTTAATTTGTGATATAATAGCTGAAACTTCATAAAACTTACAATAATTACTTATACCATAAATTTTTTTATCATGATACAGCAAAACTATGTCAGTTATTTTCTGTCACAATTATGATAAACATTTGAATATTTTTATTTCCTCTACATCTTCATTATATTTTATTTTGTCTGCAGACGCTGGTTCCCATACGTAAGAATATTACATGATCATAATTGGCCTCTGGATTTAGTTACTTTATGTAAAAATAGCATTTTTGATTATTGTTAGCTTTTCTTATTTTTCCTAACGGCAGCGTGTTTGACAGGTGAGGAGGTTGGACGTGACTTCACAGACACGGTTATCACTTCATGTGTCCACTCGTCCATCCATCATACAGTCTGACTCACTTTAATACATGAAAACCTGTTTGTATAATAATACTGTTGTTTTTGCTACATATACTTTAGTTACACATCTGTTTAGTTAAATTATACTTTCTTTTTTATAATGTTATGAGCTTCATTAGACCTTTTACATCACTTCTGAAATAATCTGTTTCATCAAATTCACCTAAAGAGTCTTTTAATTCTTATTTTATAGTTTTTCGTTGAGGTATCAACGGTGTGAGAGGAGTTGAACTGTTAGAGCATCAAAGAAATGTTCAGTTCAAAGAGTAAATTCAGATTAAAGGATTATTCTGGACTATTTCAGCCTGCTGCGTTTCCGTCAATGTGTCTCTATCGGTCACGGTAACATCTTGCTGGTTTGTTTCCACGTCTGACTTTCTAGAAACACAGCAGTTCAAGCTGGATTTTCCAGTGAACCGTCATGTGATTTAATTCAAATGAAGTGTAGAGACTGGTGGCGCTACAACTGATAAATCTGCACCTCTAACGGCCACTTGAGTTCCTCTAATCCACCTCAGTCAGAAAAGACTGATCCGTGTGGGGAATACATCAGAAGCTGGAGTAAAACAAAAGATGAAGATTGAATCCATGATCGCAGCAACACTGAAATTCTTCTTCTTTTTCTTCAGTGTGACGCCAACGGCACAAACCGATCTCTAATACAAAATGTTTGCTGCTACGTTTCCTTTCGGCCTGAAACCCAACTTTTAAATTGACTCAAGGAGCAGCTTTTTGTCCCGATATACTCTAAATCTGTCCCACAGAGGTGCATGACCCATCGAGACACAACGTACACATTAATGGAAACACAACAGGTAAAATAAACTAGAACGATTCTCTACAGATTGAGACTAAGCTCCTACTTCTGTACTATTGTTTTTGTCTTATTGCAGTCCCAGTCAGAGTCTCTGTCTCTTTGTCTGCGTTTGAACTTTCAACCAAACTTGTCGATTGTCTAAACTTAACTTCAGCATCACACTCTTTTTTTTTTTTTTGTCTGAACCCTTCACCGAGGTTCAGGAAGCAGAAACACCAAGCTGCTGCCGTTTGCTGGTTTTTCACTCCGTGGCGACGACGCTTGATCAGTCCAGCATATACACACACACATATTAACACACAGTGTTTTTAAATGAATCTCAACGAGACATTACACAGCATCAAGTCTGACCCTTGAACATTTACACGTACTACAAACAACCACTGAGATCTTGGCTTCGAGGAAAATCATCATTTTTTCGTCTGATTCCTCTTTAGCAGAGTTTGTGAACTGTTTTGTTCTTTGAAAAGAGAGAGAGAGAGAGAGAGAGAGAGAGAGAGAGAGAGAGAGAGAGGCGGGAGGACAGAGGAGGGAAGCTGCTGAATGATCTGAATTCATCAGTATTATTTCAAGAGGGACAGGTGAAGACAGAGAGGTGGGAGGACGAGGCCTACTTCTGGTTTGAATCTCCAGATGACCCGTTGGTTTCAGTTTCAGTCCTTTGACATGATACCTCCGTCCTTCCAGTGATTTCCATTTTGATCTGTGGACCTGCCGAACAAAGAGGGAGACAGAATTACAGCTCACCAGACGACCATGGATTGTCCATGGAGGCACAAAGGAGACCTACACAGTGTTTGGTCATAATGTTATTTACCTGCCGTGCCCTCGACGCGAGGACTGACCTCTGACTCAACAGAGGACGGCTGGGCTGCTGAGGCCGGAGGAGGGGGTGATGGGTAATCGGGCGGAGTCTCGTTCTCGTCTCCTGACAGGCTCCTGGGGACGCCCGTCACCACGGCGCCGGAAAGACTGACGGGCCGCTTAGCGATGGGCAACTTCCTCTCTAAGAGTCGAGAGTAAAACAAAGACGACGTAAACAGAGCTGAAGCTGAAGGAGGAGACGCTCACATGTGATCCATAAATGAAATGTGGTTTTAACACTTGATGCAGATTACTGATCGCTTTCATTCATCAGCTTTAAAGAGACGGAGACTAACTTTTCTTCTGTCCCTTATACTGCTGGGATTTCTTCCTCTGTTTGGACGCTGCCGACTGTAGCTCTCTGGAACCTGCAACAAAAAGGCATCTCAGCAAACACGCGAGGGTCCCAAAAACCAGAAGAGGAAACGCAGCTCAGGTGGGCGTTACCTGCATTAAGAGCCGGAGGCTGCAGCTGGTAACCGGTCAGCTGACACCAGCCCACCGGATACAGGTCAGGTGACTCACAGTCCACCCACTGGTCGTACTCGTCCTCCCAGCCGTCAAAGTGAATCCGCAGCAACCGGTGGACGATGCGGGTCACCGTGGCGACGCAGACGAGGCGGGGCTCCATGAGGTCGACGGCCTCCAGCTTCATGCCGGGACGGAAGCCGTGGTTCGGGACGTCCTGTCGGAGGAGGGATTTATTGACGCTGTTTCACTACATTTAAATGTTTAGATTTCAACCATTTATTAGCAGATGTAACATTAATTTGTAATTTGCACATCTGTTGCTAAGAACACCGATCAGGCATAACATTATGACCTAATATTGTGTAGGACATGGACCTTCTGAGGGTGTCCTGTGGTGTCTCTGTGGATCATCCCACAGATACTTGATCAGTTTGGGATCTAGTGAATTTGGAGACCAGGTCAACACCTTGTTTTTCTGAGTGCGTCTGTGTCAGGCCTCATCCTGCTGGGGCCATCAAGGGTTGTCATTGCTATAACACTGAATTGTCACAAAACAGGCAATGTGGTTTTAATGTTGTGGCTGATCGACTTCCTGATGTTTGTTCTGACCTTGTTGAAGAGATTGACTGGAGCGGCCACAGACTTGCTCTCTTTCAGATACTCGAACCATCGAAAAGGAAGACAGGTGTAACCTGACAAACAGAGGAGATCGTTTTAAATAATCAAACATGCATCAAACACAGACAGGTAGTTAGCATCATCCTAGTCATCGTGTAAAAACACACACAGAAGCTTCTTATATAAACAGCTTCATGTAACACGTGTGCACAGTGGCTGATGACAGCAGCTTTGTCTGTGTCTATCTGTGTCTACCTCTGGGCGGCGTCAGCTCAATGTTATTGATATCACAGAAGCCCGCAGGGAAGATGGAAGGAGACGTGGAGTGATAGCAGAACCAGTCCGAGCCGTCGGCCGCCTCCGAGCCGTCGATGCCGATCATCAGATATCCGTCAGCCAGAACCTGGAGGAGGAGGGCGACAGGTTACATCGGCCGGTGGCGTGGAGCTGCTGATGCCGGCTGCAGCTCGGCCTCACCTTCCTCACTGTGGCCACGCAGATGGCAGACAGGTTCAGAGGGTCGATGGCTTCCAGCTTCATCCCGTCTTCGAACCAGCGGCCGCTCTGATCCACCTCCTTCACCTGCGGAGGAAACGTCCGACAACACTTTAACTCTACATCTCTCTATGCGCCGGAGTCATCAGGCCACAAACTACAGTTCAAGCGCAAACTGCAGAGAAAAGAGGAGTCAGTGGAGCTGGTGTTGTACTGCCCTCCTGTGGGGAGAACACGGGCCGACCCCGTCTGATTTATTTTCACTCTCTCGGAAAAAATTATTTTCCTAATGTTTCAAAATAGTTTGTTTGATTATCAGATGAGGTTTTTACATTTTATTTCAACCAGATTCAACTAATAAAGGTTGTTAGCTCTACATTTTAGAGATTTTAAAAATGCAGAAAAGTCTAAAACATGAGTGACACACACCTTGGCAAACAGCTGTCCCGGTGCGTCCATTAGACCGTCCAGCTTCTTGGACACATCTAGAAACAAACGCACTCATTAAAGGTCATCATCATCTCACTCACTGTCCCGCTTGTTTACAAACTGCTGCCTTAATTTCTCCATTTTCTAAATGGAGTCTGGTGACATTCAATCAGACGACCCACCGGATCGTTTGAACCGGTGCCCGATGGATCGAGACCAGCCGATGCTGTGGATCAGAGGACTGTACATGTGACACCAGAAGTCGTCCGTCCCGTCGTCACACTCCTCGTACACGAGCCGCAGGCGGCCGCCGATCACCTGCAGAGACGAAAACGTCAGGAGGAGGAGATTTACACCTGGACCGCCGACGGACACGAACAGCCGCACCGGCGCACACCTGTTCGACCAGAGCCACCCGGGTCCGACACAGGTGATACTTATCTACCACCTCCACTCTCATCTGCTTCTTAAAGGGAAACTGCATGCTCTCCTGCACCTGGAGGAGGAAGAGGACAAGGAAGAGGTGAGGAGGGATACATTTTAAAGGTAAGTTTGGGTCAAGTTTAAAAGTTTATGAAAAAGGATCATATCAGAGAAGTTCTTCACAAGCATAATTACAGTCACGTGAGTCACCTTAGAGGAGAAATCTTGGGGCAACGTTTTTGAGCCAGTCAGTCTGTTGATCAGGAAGGTTTTCCAGTTGGTGAACCTGTGCAGGATGGCTGACCACACACACAGACACACACACACACACACACAGGGTTTTTAGTTTGTACTTGAACTAAACGTTCACAAATTCAAATCAAAATATTTTTTAAAAAAGGAACCAAATACAGATCAAATGCCAATATGTAAGTAGGCGGTAACCTCACATGACAGGGTATGAACACGTCAAAGAACTACTGAGGTCTGAGCAGTTAAATACATCACTAAAACTACAGTCAACGACCAGCTCGCACATAACGCTTTACACCAACAGGTGGCAGTGGTCTGGATTTGTCATGAAAAAAGGGAAACTAGGAAGAGCTAGCTTGAAGGCTAGGAAGAGCTACCAACCAGCGCACAAAGCTAGCATCTTGTGAATCATGACGATCAGTTTGTCTGCCATTTATTTATTAAAGATATGGGAGAAAACATTCAGGTTAAATGACGATGACTTTCGGTTCTCTGAGCTGAACTACCAATCTCATCCACTCGTTGCGCCACAGATTCAACATCGGCTAAAAAAGAAAAGCTCCGACATCATGCTAGCATTGTTGATTACAGTCAACTAGCATAACGTCAGCTTGCTCGCAGAGAGTGCCAGTAAGATCCTGCATCAGTCTCGTTTAACTCTGTCCGACATCATTCCAGGTGTGCAGACAGGGAGCGTCCCTTACTCTGAGGGGGGACCAGAGGTTTCCCACCAGCTGCACACCAGCCGACCGGGTGGATGTCCGGCACACACAGGTTCAACCAGAAATCTCTGGTGGAGTCGCTGTCGAAACCCTCGTACCGCAGCAAGGCCTTAAAACCTGCACACACACACACACACATCAGTGTTTTTTTAACTCTGATGTTACTCTGAACAGTCTGGAGGTACGGAAATTCAGCTTCTACCAGCCAGTTTGATGATGCCGGCGATCCAGTAGACCTTCATGGGCAGACCGCTGTCCGTGTTCGGGACCTCGACTCGAACACCTTCGCTGATGTTGCTCCACGACTTCCCCATCAGGACCTCAAAAACAAGACGGGAAAAAAACACACCATCAAC
Organism: Planiliza haematocheilus; assembly: GCA_005024645.1. Lineage (NCBI taxonomy): Eukaryota > Metazoa > Chordata > Actinopteri > Mugiliformes > Mugilidae > Planiliza > Planiliza haematocheilus. The sequence continues at coordinate 4,568,045 of SRSE01001373.1, forward strand.
TGCAAACACACACCGTTTCACATCTTGAATCAACTGTATTTATTTATTCTACTATGACATAAACTCCTCCTTGAGTTGAGTAACTTTTTAAGAAGAACCAGAAGAACAATCCCGACATTGATCAGGTCTAGATACATTTTTGAACAAACTTTTACATACTGCAGCTTTTTACTTTTCTCTGTACTGTTTTGAGTTCAGATCATGACACTTAATTCAATCACTCTCCTGTTGGATCTTTGACAAGTTGACTAAAATCTGCAAACACTGAAGCCTGTATCGTCACAATTTTAAGATGCATTTGGTTTATTCTGCAAAACGGCAGAAACAGGAGCCAGAACATCACCTCCGTGTCTGTGTCTGTGTGTTGCACTCACGTGTTTGAAGCAGCTGACTGGCGCTCCCATCACTTCTCCGTCTCCAAGGTAACGACCCCAGTCAAACACCTCCACAGTTACTGCAGCGCACAAACGAGAGTTGACGCTGTGAGTCCTAGAGTTTCTAAGATCATCTGATAAGAGACGCTTCTGGAAAGAGGCGTTAAGTTTTACAGATGTCATTTCAGGTTCTACGATTCTTGTTGATAAGGAAGTGACCCTGAACTCAGGTGAAGCGCAATCTGAAAACGTGTATAAAAACATGATACACCAGCGTATTGTCTGTAAAAGCAATACGGGAAGACTTTTACCGTGAAGCAGCAGTTTTAGTTCTTTTGGTTGTTTTTTTGAATGGAGTCTGGTGTATTAGACTCACCGCTCTTTTTGACTCCGCTCTGCTGGCTGGCTTGATGCTGAGCGTAAGCGGCCAGTTTGGTCATCAGAGGCTGCTTCTGAAGAACCTTGGCTTTCTTGGTGGGAGGCTTCCCCTTTAAAATACAGACATGAAAACAGATCCACCAGGTTCATGACCCCTTCATTTGTGCTTGGAGGATGAAGGAGGTATCAGAGGTACAGAGTCACATTTTATGGGTTAATCTAATTGCATCTGTTCGCCATTCAAAGCAGAACGAAGAGGTTGCAGTCGTGTAGTTGTGGCCCTGTGTGCGTTTACCTGCAGCCTGGCAAGGATGCTGGCCTTCTTGGAGTTTGAGGAGTAACTTCTGGAGCAGGAGACGCTGCAGAAACGTTTGGTTTTACTGTAGAAAGCATCTCTGACCCCGACCATCCCACACATTTCACAGGTGGCTGAGGAATGAAGAGAGAGTCTCCTCAGGGTCAGAATGAAATGAGACAACACACGTCTACGTACAGAAAGACGCTCAGGGAGGAGGGGACATTAAAGGATGTGTCTCACTGACCCATGCCTGCCTTGCCGTCGGGGTAAGTGTACACCTGTCCGTTGGTCTTGATGAGCGTCAAGGAGGAGGAGGAAGGGGTGAGTTGCGTCACCCCTCCTAACTCGTCGTCCTCGCTGTCCTCAGGGCTGGAGGCCCCACTCCCCCCGCTGGACTCAGTGCTGCAGCTGCTCCGGTCCTCCTCCAGACCGTCCAGCATCCCAAAGGAGTCCCGCCGCTTCCGTGACGGACGCTCCACCTGAGGGACGAGAGACACCCGAAAGTGTTTAGACATTCAAATTTCAACAAACATTCATAAAATTATTTTTTTTTTTTATTATTAAATTGGAAACGTGATTTGTATTTTCACAAGTGCCTCAATATTTTCAAATAATGTCAGGGTGTAGATGACAGAAGAATCAACTCTCTGGAGGTGAAGCGTATTCCCACATCATGTTCTCACAATGAGCTGATCATCAGTGGACCCAAACACACTCTCCCTCTCCAACCTCCATCCTGACAGCTGTTTATTCAGTGTTTTCCATCAGTGACCAGCAGCACTGCAGTGCGGTGCAGACAGAGAGAGTCTGACTGACAACACGGAGAGAGAGAGAGAGGGGGAGACTCTGAGCTTGCGTCTGTGTCACTGGGCACCAAATGACCTCCAGGATTCCGGTCATTTCAGGTTACCTTGACTAATGACACTCAGGCTTAGTCCGCGTAAAACAACCCGCTCCTGTGTTTAACTTAGCTATAGCCAACAATAAATTCGGCATACACTAAAATCATCATGCACCACAGTTTATTGTTGAAATCGATTTGTCTTCGCATTGATTAACCGTAATACTCTGCACTGTGAGTGTAGCGGGAAAACACCAATACGACAACCAAATCCTATTTTCACTTAATTAAAGCCTATCTGTTGGAGTGCATTAAAGCCGAACAAAAGGTCACCTCATCCGATTTAGTAAAATATTCAAAATGTTGTCTAGTAAGGCGTGTGTCTTTGGAGCGAGGAAAGAAACCTAATATCGCAAGATTTTGAGCGGAGTTTCGGAAAAAGACAGAACAACAGGCGAAGCGAATATAAAGATTAAACTTTACCCAGTGTAAGCACTACATGATTCACTGTGTATATGCCGAATGAAAATGTATATTACACTCTTACATAAGCTCTTGAAATGCCTTTTCAATTTGTACACGTGTTTGTCGAAGAACGAGGAAACCTTAAAATGACAGATTTCTCTACGGGGTTTTGACTTAACTCCCTGTGTTCGCTTTGAAGCAGCCGCTGCAACAACCACAACAAAGCAGGGGAACGCTGGTTCCAGCAGGACAGACAAGCCCCAGAACTCACCAGGTCTCTGGGGTTTTCCATCAGGCCTGGTGACGGAGGAGGACACACTGTCTGACACCTAAACCCGCAGAAATAATCGTTAAAACCCGACGGCAGACATGTCAACACAGTTAGTGTAGTTCCAATGCGCATGCGCCGGAGCTGCAGACGCTGAACACTCATTGGCTGCTGGTTCTGCTTCGTGTGCTGCGTTCAGATAAGATAGTAAGAGCTACAATGACGCCTGCTGGTCAAATATGGAACTACAAGCACAAATCACATGTCGATTAAAAGTGTTTGCAAAAGTACTGAAAACTTCAGGGGATTTTACATTTTAAGTTCTGACAGCAGACAAGGAGAACCTAATTAAACAAATAAATAGAAATATATATTTTTTATTTGTTTATTCAAGAAAATGAATCATTTGTACATACTTGTGTGGTGCCACAGTAAGTGACCCTTTGTTTTCAGTATCTGTGTAATCCACTTCTGCAGAAATAACAGCAACTAAACATTTTAGCCCATTCCTCCGTACAGAACCGATTCACTTCTGAGATGTTTAGAGTTTTTTTTTTCATTTTATTTTATAGCTAAAAGTATTTTTATTTATTGTTTTACTACTGGCTGCAGGTACAACAATACATGTCACTGTGCATTGTACTATGTAACTGTGCGTTTGACAAATAAAACCTATCCATCTACCTATCTATCTAAAATCTGTCCCAAATAAAGTCTAAACCAGCCCAACCAGGAGCTCGAGTTGAAAACGCGAGAGATCGAACTGATGCATCTCCGCGTAAGGGCCATGGAGCTGGAGAGATCTCCACGTCAGACTTCCTCCCCTGTGACTATGCGTCTCCCCACCTCCCCTTCTGATCAATTTGACGTGAGCAAGCATATGGCCTTGGTCCCACCGTTTAGAGAAGGTGAAGTTGATTCATATTTCAATGCCTTTTAACAAAATACAGCACTGTTCGTAACAGTCGAGAATGAGGAGTAACAGTTCCAGCAAAAAATGTTTCAGCATTCACATGAGCGCCTGTGAGACAACTTCATACACATTTTGAGTTATGTTAAACACCGAATTAATCTGTGTATAAAACAGAGATGAAAAAAATCTGTCGTTTGGCTTTCCCTTTGATCTGTGATTGTCAGTATTTTCATTAGGACATCATTGTAAAAGATGTCTGTGGTTTTAAAAAGTTTCTGAATCTACAAGGGGGAACATCACTCCCCCTGAAGCACAAAGCACAATTACTGCTGACCTTTAGGGTTCTGTCCTTACAAGCTTGTTATTTCCAGATTCTGACTGATGGTTTGGCCCTCCGGTTACGGGACTCTGCGAACATGCAGAGCGAGTGAAAACCTGTTGTGTTTTGGATTTAATGTTATATGAGCTTGACACTAAAACATTCTGCAAGGTAGGGCAGCCATCCTGCTGAAACCTGTTGTAAATATTGCCATTTAAAGGTCAACAGACATTTGCGCTCCATCAAGTACTGACACACCTGTGAAAGAAAACACCCAAAGGGCACACGTACAGTGGCGAGTTTAGAGAGCAGCTGGAGGATGTCACTAAGATGTACTGTTGAAGAAGAAGAATACAGGAAAAGCTGAAACGTTAAAGGAGCTGTAATTTTCACTGCTGGTGCAGATCATGTGAAGAAGCGAATGTAAGTGAGAGATGGCTCCATGGCAGGTTCTTCGTGCAAGGCGAGCGTCTCAGGCTGCCCTGGGTTACCGTTTTCATCAAGGAGCTGGAGTCATGGTGCACTACAGCACTGCTCCTGCAGCCCCTGCAGGTCCGGACAGTGGCAGGAGCTTCTGTTTGTCTGGAGCGAAACATTCACTGCAGCTGCTAAACAGGAGGCTGGCTGCATACCGGCAACAGGTACGTCGTGCTTGATGCAAAAACACAATAACTGTGTCCAGAAGGTTGCTGCAACCATGAGGTGGAAAAAACAAAACAAAACAAAACAAAAAACAGATTACTTATGAGAGTTCTGCATGATATAAAAGTGAGATTTATAAGTTAAGAGTAAGAGAACAGAAGAGCAGCTTATTTCTTGGTGGAGTTGGTAGAAAAATACTGTGCATGTTTTCTTTTTTTTTTCTTGCCTTCGTGTGTTTTAATTTTTATTCTTTGATGCAAGAGATCACAAATTCTTCAACCTGATGCAGAGGGAAAAATATATATTTAATGATTCCAAAATAAAACAGAGATTTGTAAGTGAAGAATAATGTCTAGTTAAAGGAAAAAAGCATATAAACATTTCTCAGGAGTTGTCCACGGAGCAGAGGAAAACGGGGAAGTTTAAGCAACATTTACTTTTTTATTCCAAACTAATCTGGTGGATACAGGTCCAGATTTTGGAGGCAGACAACCAAAGGCTGGAGCAGCAGATCCAAGCGGAGCTGGACAGGAACTGTCCCAGACAGCTTAGAGAGCTGGACAGACATCTGAGGACGGTGTCCCTGCTGCAGGACCAGGTGAGAAGCAGCATATATGAAACCTCTAAAGTAGCCAATCGATGCAGGAACTTGGAGATTAGTATTCACATTCCCACATTTTGGGTTTGAAATTAATTACCTGCAGATTTTTTATAGCTTGGCCATTTTTATAATCAGTTTCTCTCTTGTTTTTATGTATTTTACTTTGTTACAGATCAGTGAATGTCTCTCAGCCCAGGCTCAGGTGAAGCTGCAGCTGCTCGAAGAAGAACTCACCATCTACGAACTCAACATCAGGTAAATTTCCACACCTACAGCCGAACTCACACATGCAGACGTGAGTACATTTATCCCTTGAGCCTCTGCTGTGTGTGAGCAGGTGTGAAAAGGAGCGTGAGCGGAGCAGTGATCTGGAGGCGGGGCTCAGCAGCTTCAGGTTGATCGAGGAGGAGCTAAATGTCCACACTCTGCCGGAGCTCCAGAGTCTCTTGAATGAGCTAACACAACAGCAGGTGGAGCTGCAGATACGACACCAAGAGGTAAAAGAATGACATCCATCAGGATTGTTTCAATGAACACACATAAGTGATGTTTCTCGTCTACTTGTCCAGGAAATGCAGATACTCCTGGTTCAGGTGTCAGGGGGTGTCGCTGTAGAAATGCAGACTGCTGAGTCATCAGATCTGGTTCAACAGTTGGATCACCTGCGACTGACGAGTGTGACGCCGACTGACATGAACCACAACAAGTCCTGGTTCAACACTCGGGTACAAACATTTGCTGCATGCTCTTATTTTGAAATAAAGAAAACGTGGGAAGAGTGGATTTCATTCGAAACAGCATTTAATCAGATGTGCTGTGTTCAGGTGATGGCCTTTGGCCCTCCAGTAGAATCAGAGGTCGACCGGGCCGAGCTTGAGGAGCTGAGGAGAACAGCCATCAGTCTGACAGAGGAGCTGAAACAACTGCAGACTCTGGTGGGAATACACTATTGTTCCTGCAACTGCACTGAACCAAAGCAAATACAGTATTTAACTTTCTTTTATGTACTAATGTTTGAAAACACGACAAGGACTTACAACGGTACATTTGTCTTCTGGTTGGCACAGATAGTGGAATTGGAGCTCTCTGGCCAGGAGAAGACTGAGACGTTTGTCCTGCAGCTTGTGTTTCTGCAGCAAACAGCAGACGGTCTGTGCAGAGACCTGGACTCAGTGTTGCAGGCTGCAGACCAGCAGGCTGAAGATCATCAGGCCCTGTTGGACCTCAAGAGCCATCTGGAGGCAGAGATACAGGGCTACAGGAGGCTGCTGGATGGATTGAGCCACCAGCGGTATGAGACAATGAAATCCCATAGGGTTTTTGCATTTTTAACCTTTTACTACAACTCAGTTAAACTTTACATCTCACCAGTTTGTCTGCTGAGTGTAAATACATCGTGTTTCAAAGGCATCTAGCAATTTCAAAAAATATTAAATAAAAAATAAACAGCAACAAAGTATTACTAGATTACTATTTTGTTATGTGCTGACAATCACATATTCTTCTTGTCTTTGTCTGCCCTAACAGAGTTTCAGATCTTGCATCTACATCTGCCTCCATTGCAGCCTGTCCTTATGTCTTCAGAACAAACGTAACATCAAACAAAGCATTCAGACTTCAGAGTGGAAATGTCAGGACAATGAAGGTTCAGAAAATCTCTAGAGGTCACATCAACATGGCTGGACCATCACAGTTCTCACAAACAGTGACAGCAGTCCAGCCAATCAGTGTGCATAGCAATCATCCAAAAACCTTACCAATATCATCCACCAACACTTTAGGTAGCGTCCATGCTAGTGAAATGCAGAACTCTTTGATTGTTAGAGATGAAATCAGCCAAGGGTTAGAAGAAGGACCTGCTGTCAAGACTTCTACAACAAAAATCCTCATCACTCAGTTTCCCGACAGCAAACCAGAGACTTCCAAACAAGTTGATTTATTGGATGATGAAACAGGGACAAACATTCAAGTTGACATTACCGAAATCGTTCCCCACGCAGAACCAGAAGTAATGCAAGAGCCTCATTATGTAGAATATGACCTTGCATCTAAACCCATCAAGCCTTGTGCTGTAGATAAAGCGGACACAGAAACTGTGAATTTAGTTCAGAGGGACCACACTGAAGACTCTGCCTATGCTAAGACCGAAACTCCTGCACAGACTATGTGTTGTGAGTTGGAGACCCCATCAGAGGTGTCTGAATCTGATGATCATAGGTCAGAAATTGTTCAGGGAGAAGTCTCTGATGGGATGAATCTGATGGATGCCTGGAATATAGAAAGGCAAGAACACAAGGAAGGAGTGGAAGCAGAACCTGTCCCAAAATTGAACGAGAGTTCAGGATTGTCTGATGTATTCAACAGTGGAGACAATCTCGTAGAAAACACAGATACAGGGTCTAGCCTTGCATCTGCTAGATCTGGTTGCCCAAACAATTCAGAAAACCATGATGGCAGAACTACAGTTACAGAGATTTTAAAGGCACAAGAGGACAGAGTGGAGGTGGCCCATGAGACCTGTAAGGTAAAGGTGCAGTCCACCATGCTGGATGATCTAGCACATCAGGAGACACTGGATGGATCAACAGATTCTGGCGTGGCTTTGAGTTCCTACAGCCTTGAGAACTTTGTAAGTCAAAAAGAAGCTCATGAATCAGTAAGTCCAACAAGGCCGGACACACAGTTGAATCCAGAAATGTCTCAGATTCCAGTTCAGAGTCCTAATGACACAGAAATGGATCAAGACTCAAATGGTTCAGAACCACATTTGAATCCAGTTGAGGCTGCAACACTGATGGATTACAAGGACATGGAAAAACAAGGAAAAGGGAGAGAAGAAGAAGCAGAGGGTCCTTTAGTTATCCCAAGATTAGATGCAAGTTCACCATTGTCTGAAGTGTCCAATCCTGAGCCAAACGCACCAAGCGAAGATATGTGGTCTAACATTGCAAATGCTTCATCTGGTGGCACAGACAGCACTGATGTTCTCAAGACAGAAGAGACCAAATCGAGGGCAGTTGGCGGTTTCCATGCCAACATGGTGAAGGTTGACCCTACTGACTTGGAGAATGGGTATGCTGGTCTACCAATTCAAGAGCCAACAAATATGTCTTCAGGTCTAGATTCTGGGTTGGCCTTGAGTCCCACTCCCCTGGAAGGATTTCTGAGTCCAAAAGAAGCTCAGAGCCCATCTGAGAGTCCAGATGACCCAGAAATGTATGTGCATCCAACTGAAGCCGAGGCGACGGTGACTGACAAGGACACAGAAAGACAAGAACACAAGGAAGGAGTGGGAGCAGAACTTGTCCCAAAATTAAATGAGAGTTCAGGATTGTCTGATGTATCCAACAGTGGAGACAATCTCCTAGAAAACACAGATACAGAGTTCAACCGTACATCTGATATATTTGGTTGCCCAAACAGTTTAGGAAACTATGATGGCAGAACTACAGGTACAGATGTTTTAAAGGCTGAAGAGGATGGAGGGGAGGTAGTCCATGAGACCAGTAAGGCCAAAGTGCTCTCCACTGAGCTGGGCGATCTAGTAGGTCAAGAGGCATTGAATGGATCAACACATTATGATGTAGCCTTGAGTTCCTACACCAATGAAGACATCGTAAATCAAAAAGAAGCTGATGTATTGGCAAGTCAAACAAGGCTGGACACACAGGTCAATCCAGAAATGTGTGATAATGGGTTGGATGGAATATCTTCAAGTCTAACAGATTCTGGCTTGGCTTTGAGTTCCTCTGGCCCTGAAGAATATCTGAGTCCAAAAGAAGCTCAGAGCCCATCTGGCTCAGAGAGAAATATGGCACCAATGCCGAGGGAGGTGACACGGACACAGAAGACAGAACACAGGAGGTGGGAGCAGATTGTCCAAAATAATGGGTCAGGTTTCTGATGATCCAACGTAGAGACCTTCCTGAAACACAGATACAGGTTCAACAGTACCATCTGATAATCTTTGGTTGCCCAAACAGTTTAGGAAATAGATGGCAGAACTACAGGTACAGAGGTTTTAAGGCTGAAGGGGATGGAGGGGAGGTAGTCCATGAGACCAGTAAGGCCAAAGTGCTCTCCACTGAGCTGGGCGATCTAGTAGGTCAAGAGGCATTGAATGGATCAACACATTATGATGTAGCCTTGAGTTCCTACACCAATGAAGACATCGTAAATCAAAAAGAAGCTGATGTATTGGCAAGTCAAACAAGGCTGGACACACAGGTCAATCCAGAAATGTGTGTTAATGGGTTGGGTGGAATGTCTTCAAGTCTAACAGATTCTGGCTTGGCTTTGAGTTCCTCTGGCCCTGAAGAATATCTGAGTCCACAAGAAGCTCAGAGCCCATCTGATGACCCAGAAATGTATCTTCACTCAGACACATATTTGCATTCAGCTGAAGCTGAGACCACACTGGCTGACAAGGACACAGAAAGACAAGAACATGAGGAAGAAGAAGAAATATCAGAAGGTACTTTGACTGTCCCAATATTAGATCCACGTTCACTATTGTCCAGTGTGTCACACCTTGAACTAAACAAACCAATGGAAGACACAGATGCAGGGTCTGGCACTCAAACTGTTTTATCTGGTTGCACAAACAGCACTGATGACCCAGAAATGTGTCTCAGGCCAAATGATTCGGATACTCGTTTGAGTCCTGTTGAGCTTAAGATGTGCCCAAGTTCAAATTGTGAAGAAGATGAAGAAGCATCCTTGAGTCTAACTAAGGCAAACACACATGTGAAACCAGTTCAGAAATATTTTCTGTCAGTAAGAGAGACAGGGCAGTGGTCATCATTTAGTGGAGATCAAGCATCGCCAGATGAGGGCAGGGACACAAAACAAATACTTTCAGAAAGTCAAGGATGTGGTTTGGGTTTTAGACCACTTGAAGGTAGTGAAATAAGAGGAGTTACTCTGAATGATACAAACATTAGTTCTAGACCAACCAGTGAAAGTACCAGCGTTCAGATAAGCAACAGATATGTAAGCTTAGGTTTTGGACGTCCAGGTGGTCGGAGTATCATAGCAGACAAAGAGGAACAACTCGGCTTTGGAGGCTTGTACTGGAAAAGACAGAGGGACAAAGATAGAAGTGGCATTGCAGATGAAAACAAGCAACAAAGGCTTGATATTGAAAACAATGTGAGTAAACAGACCAACAGTTATAGGCCAGTTGTCTATAAGCCATGTAGCAGTGAAAGAGAGTTTAACAAATCTGCGAGCGTGGCATCCTCTGACAGAGGAACTATCGTTAGAAGCGAGGCTAGTAAGTCAGGAGGTGATAATCATAGCGGCAATGGTATAATTAGTGGTAATCCACACAATGCTACAACAGATGTACAGGGAAGATTCAGGCGTGGCAGTGCAGAGTGGATGATTTATGGGGGAAGTCTGGGACGTACAAGTGCCAACATTACCAACCCAAGAAGTGAAGAGTACCTGCCAGCAGACACACTCCCTGCATCAAGCCTCCCAGCTACAGGAAGGTTTGGCAGTAGAGGAAGTGGGGAGTGGATAGTTTACGGTGGTAGTCTTAGACGTAAGAGCAGCCTGGATGGTGGCACCAGTCTGTCCAGCAAGGGGAATGACGAAAGCCAACCTGAAGGAGGGAGATTGAGCAGGAGAGGGAGTGGAGAGTGGATGGTTTATGGAGGCAGTCTCGGAAGTAAGAGTAACCAAACTAGCAGTGACAGTTTACCCAGTGCAGTGAGCAAAGAATACCAGGCAACATCTGTGAACCTAGCAACAGTCACACCTGGAGCAGGAAGATTTGGCAGTGGAGGGAGTGGGGAGTGGAAAGTTTACGGCTGGAGTAGTGGACGTTTAAGTAGTGCTGGTAGTGGTGGCAAACTTAGCTCTGGTAGTGTCGTTAGGCGTAGTAGCAGCGTTGGAAGTGGTGGCAGGTTAAGCGGTTCAGGTAGCGGCGGGAGGCTGAGCAGTTCACCCGCGAGCCACAGGATTAGCAGTTCTAGGAGACTCTCTAGCACTGGCAGTGGTGAATGGAGACCAGTTTACAGCTCAGCTAGTGGAAGCAAGATCAGTGTGGAGAGTACAGCGCGACCAGGTGGAGGGAGGACAGCTAGCAGCCAACAAACTCCGAGCCCTGGGGGGAGGATAGGTTTCAGCAGCACCGGGAGCGGTTCTAGACATGGCAGCACAAGCAGCAATGAGAGAATCAGCAGAAGTGGAGGAAGGATCAGCAGCTCGTCAGGGTCAGGTCGGACCAATAGCATGGGTGGGAGGGTCATCAGCAGCAGCGACCGGCCAATTGGTAGCACCGGGAGCGGAGCGGGGAGCAACAAGGAGAGAATCAGCGTTTGCAAGATGGCAGCGCTGACAATCTCGGCAGCGGGGAGGGAGAGAAGTAAGGAGCACCGAAAACAACCTCAGAGATCCCAACACCAACAAGCTGCTGGTAAGAACATAGTTTACATTCACAACAATAAAATCACATAAAAGATTAATGCACAGGGACATACACAAAGGCCCAAACATCTATATTGTGAAATTAATCAGCTGTGTTTCAGTTGATACAGAGAAAAGATACGTCTGCATGAAACAGGATAATCCTTCAACCAATCAGAGTCATTTTGTCATAAACAAATTTAAATCCATGCCGCTTAAATGACTGTCCATTAAGCCCTTGTCATTTCGTTTGGCGGATCTTTAACGGAGAATAATGAGTTCTGTATGTAGCGACGAGAGACAAATAAATATTTTGATGTATTTTGCATGATTTCCAGAGCATATGTAATGACATACATATAAACTAATGATTTTTCTCTTCTCTTGCAGTTTCCACACCTCTCGTCCAGCGCTGGTTGAGCACAAGTGTTGGGGTCATGAGTGCCGACCCTCAAGGCACTGATGACATCATGCGCCTCTGATTGGCTAACTGAGCCTCATCGTGCTTTAAAGGCTGCATTCCACTTTAAATAGCACTATGTTATAGTAAAAAAATAAAAAAAAAGATCTGAAAAGCATTGCATTCTTGGATGTATTTTATGTCCCCATGTTGACATTTAAATATTACATTTCAAAGCTGGTTTAACGAGCTGGTGTTCTTCAACATTCAGCACATATCAGATTAATTTCTTCATTTTAACCTGAAATTAAAGTCCACAAATTACCCAAGTCCAGTTTTCTTCTTGTGATAAACAAGCAGGTGTAAAGATAAGTTTACACCTGCTTGTTCTGTGCATTCTTACATGTGTTTTTTTGAATCAAATCAGGACTGAACCAAACACATTGAATTATTTGACAATGAAGCTGGTCTTTTTTTTTCTTTTTTCTTTTTTTTGGCCAGAAATCCCCCAAATAGTAACACATTAAAATATCAATAATGGGTAAACTAGTGGGGGAAAAAAGATGGTTATGATTTGTGATAATTTCTTTTAACAAGCTGTGGCTTGTTCATGTTAAACAAATGACATTTAACTTCAGATGCTGTCTCACCTGTGCAGGTGGGTGTCAGTTTCAGTCTGACCACTAGAGGGTGGCAGAGTCACAGGTCCCATAGCAACTTATAGCAATGACACTCCTTGATGGTGCAGCCATCCCCAGCACGATGCAGCCTGACACAGACACTCACGCAAAAAATGGTTTAGGGACAACTAAAAAAAACAAAAAAACATGAAAAACAGCACACGATGGTGACCTGGCCTCCAAATTCTCCAAAAAACTCCCAAACTGATCAAGTATCTGTGGAATGATCCACAGAGACCCCTCCCCTCAACCCATAGGATCCAAAGGCCCCCCACTAACAAGATTTTGTTGCCAGACACTACATGACACCCTCAGAAGGCCTATGTCCAATCTCTGATGAGTCAGAACTGTTTTGGAGACACAGGGGGACCTACACAATATCAGTCATAATGTTATGCCTGATCCCTGAACGTACATTTAGAAAATAGATGTTCATTCATTCGTCTTCTGTAACTTCTTGTTCCTGTGAAGGGTCGCAGGGTAAACGCAGTGTGAAACAAACACTGGTCAGTGATTTATAGCCGCTCCTCTCTTGGATATGTGGATGTGAGCGTCTCATACTACACGGCTAGAAGTTTGTGGACAGCCGAACGCCGTATGAACAGATTCAAGCTGGGGAGCAGCTGCAGGGATCAATTCTCTGAATCACAGTCAGTGTTTCATTTCATATCCAGACACACAAAACTGGGGCTTCATTTCTTCATGAGCTGACTTGACTGCTAAAATGTTTCTTAATCTTCTCAAGTCGGTCATAAGTATCTTTACCCTCACACATCAGTTTCATTTACCACACTTTTGAGTCATTAAGGACAAAAATGTCCACATCCAAAAGCTGTTATAAAAACTTATTAATATTTTTCTGCTTTTTTCTGCATAAATCTCTTAAACCACTTCTTCATAACGACTCATAAGGGTAGTAATTATTCTTCACAGTGTTATGTCAACCTATTAGAATTTTTTATTTATTTATTTTATTTTATTTTTTAATTTCAAAATGTGTGTAGAGAGTGGCTTTGTTTGTGTTGCATGCCCTAATGATGCCTGAGAGTTTAAATACGATTCCTGGAACATTTTCGTAGAGCTAACAATAACAAATACATTCTTTGATGCGTGGAGTGTTATCAGTGAAGTGTTGCAGATCTATAATTAACTTAGAGAGAAAGAATCTTGCAGCCGTAAACCTCACAGAGCTGCATGTTTGTCTGACAGATCTTAGGGTCATATTTCTCCTCCCCCTACTGAGAGCTCCACTAAATGACGGTTTTTACGTGACAGCTAGGTGTGGTGTGTTTGACAGGTGTTTGGCAGATTTTCATCAGCAAAAATTGTGGAAAAAAACACTGAAACTGGTCGGTCCTGTCCGCTTTCTGCTTTCACTGGTTTTCACTGGAACTGCGAAACATTTCGAGTCAGTAAAACGTAAAAAACAAAGTTCACCTGCTGCCTTAAAAATGCAAGTTACCTCAACCCGAAGAAATCTCTGTTTCAGCTCAAAAACATTTGAAAAAAAAATTGATCCACCATAAGCAGCCACTTTGGAATTCATTCCTGGTAGAGAAACAGCTTCTATAAAATCCACCCATTATGCTTGTGGTACCGATATTTTTGCTGACATTGTGACATAATGGTTTAATACTGTTTGTACAGTTCTGTTTCAAAGGTATTGCAATTTTATAGTAATAGTTCTGTCTAATTAAAAAACTAGAAAATGGTGGATCTATATTTCCCAGTATTCAAATCACATCACCCTTCCTCCTCCCACATCAGTTTTTCCAACTCAAAACTTAAAGGGGAACAACTGTTTTTTACAACCTGGACCTTATTTCTGGCATAAAATACGATCGGTTACTCACCCATATAACTTTGGTGTAATCTGGAGTCGTTCAGACAACATTTATTATATTATAATCATAACAAAATATTTATGAAATCAACAAGATAACGTGTTATTTAGATGCTGCGTTTCGGTGCCCCAGTCACTCCCATTATATGGAGGATGAACGACTCCTAATGACAACAAAGTTACATGGTTGAGTAAATGATGGTATTTTATGCAAGTCAAGACAATCGATTACTTTAAGTTTATTAAATGTACTAAAGTGAGTTCAATATCAAAAACTTGTCATGAGTATTGCAGAGAAGAAAAATGTTCACATAACTCAATGAGGCTGTAATGTTTTACAGTGTAGTAAGGAGGAATGGGTTCAGGTACGATGCCCTGATTTAATACATGTGTCTCAAAAACTGAATGGTGGAAAGATGCCAAAAATGGAGAACATTTTTGCATGAGAACTACTGGAAAATACTCACACTTATGCAACACGGATGAAAACGGAGTATTTATACAGTTAAGTAAATGACAGGCAGCTGTGGTGCACTTTGGTGTTTAAACAAGAGAATGACAAACACAAAAAATGACTCCAGAGTATTTGAAGAAGGCTGTCCACATATTCTTGACCACACAGCACAGCCTGATATTAAACCTTCATATGGTTTACAACCAGTCGGGTCTGAATTATGTTTTACTTTAGCAGACGGGGACAAAAGCAACGTGATTGGTGGAAAGCGTTTGGTGCGTTTTTGCATTTTCTCACGGACTACTCCTCCGACTTGGATGAAAATAACTTCATCAGTGCATCACATGACTGTCCATCACTGTCCTACACGTCATGTTCTACTATTAAATAATTTAACACAATCATAGCATGAACCGTGAAGGAATAAAAGTGAACTTAAAAGAACTTAAATATAATGCACAGATCAAAATGCAGGTCACAGAGCCATTATGCAACTAACTAGTTAACAGTCGGAGGAGGGTGTGTGCGCTCAAACTTGTATCAACCTGACAGTGCGTTATGGCAGGTATGTCCCAGAAGCCTGTTAGAACAGAGTCTTCTCTTTGTGAGATACGGAGGACGTTATTCTCATACCTATATTTAATCTCCTCTGATTCCTGTCAAGGCCTGTCCTTCTGTTTGATCTCTATATTTTCTCACAGTTCATCATTTCTCCATTTAGTTTACGACTCACCTGACCACCAGGATATCTGGTTCAAATCACTTTATCCGAAATTCATCCGCGCGTGAAAGTGTTTTCAGGATCAGTAAAGAAAACAAAGATTTGTGGAAAACAAATCCAAGTGAATCACATAAGTCTTTAGTTTGTCACCGCAGTGCATTAAAGTAGGATAAATGGGATTCAGCAGTGATTAAGAGAAAAGAAAAACATCCACTTGAAAGTGAAAACAAATCTCCACAAAGTTATTAACAGAAGAGAACTGAGATCTGCACAGCCAGGACATTGTGGGGTTTCCTTTCAATAGGAGTCCCGGTGTGTCCACATACTTAAGGTCTCACAGTGAGCCTCTATGTTACACCTCCAGCTGTTTTAAATCACAATGTAATTGAGCAAATTTGATCAAAAATATGCAGATTTCACTAAAATATGATGTTAAAACTGAATGGAGTTTGGTGGAACGATGCCAGTTTCAGACCACGTATTGCACCTTTTTCTGTTTTACACAAAAAGGACAAGAAACACATTTGTGTTTTAATAAATACGACTAAAAACAGACAGAGAAAGCCATAGAGGGAGTCGCTGCAGGCAAAAAGCACCGTGACATTCCCTTATTTGGTAAAAACCCTGAGCTACACGAGGCAAAACACTCGAGGACAGGAACAAAAGTCTGCAGAGACGAGCGAGATGTTCTGGAGCAGAGAACGAGGTGCCACAAGTTTACTTAAGTTTCCCATTTAGGGTGATTAAAATCATCTTCTCTTGTTAAATCTAAACTATAATCACACATGGAATGAGGTTTGCTTGAATGAGCTCTTAAAATCTTTGAGTTCAGATTGTAAAAGCTCTTAAACATTTTCCTATCCCGCTGTAAGCTGTC
Source organism: Planiliza haematocheilus (assembly GCA_005024645.1). Classification (NCBI taxonomy): domain Eukaryota; kingdom Metazoa; phylum Chordata; class Actinopteri; order Mugiliformes; family Mugilidae; genus Planiliza; species Planiliza haematocheilus. The sequence goes on from SRSE01001373.1 coordinate 4,584,533, forward strand.
ACATCACGTTTTTGTGCAACTATTTGACTGCCATTTGTTTTGGGCAACTTCCCGCGTTCAATGCTTTACTAATGACCAAAAAAAATCCAAATTCATCTTGTTTTGATGTCACAGAAGAAACAGCAGCAAAGTCCCCTATTTAAAAAGCTTGAAGCATCAAGTGTTTTAAATCATTTCAGTATAAACTCCTTCTCATCAGTTGCAGAGGACAAAGTGTAGATCGTATCCATGTGTTTTCTTTCCACGCTGGAAATAAGTCTGCATTTAATTAAAAAGCTGTAAGTAGACTCTGATGCATTGTTTCGATATAATTAACAGCAGACTGGTGTGAACAGTTCAGAAGTTCACTGAGAATCATCAGGATTTTAAGATTTATGCAATTAAATGACAGTTCTCAGTATATATAACATTACACAGCAAATTAAAAGTGACGACAGATAATTCAGCTCATGTTGTGTCCGTGTCAACATTTTATTTTCTGTTGCTTGCTGATATTAATTATGTTAAATCAGACAAGAAGAGAGCCTTCGACGTGTGTGTGAGATTTCTTTAAAGTTGGTCAGAGAAGGAGCGACTGATGAAACATTTGACTGAGAGACCAATAAAAAGACAGAGAAGTGACAGCTGAGAGGGGAGTGAAAGACGAACGACAGAAAGGGAAGATTTACGAGGACGGCTGAAAGCCAAGGCAATTAAAAGAAACTTCCGAAGAATTCAGGCGCCGTTGTACCCTGAGGAAGAAATAGGCGAGTAGGATGGTGGGGAGGGGGTTGGGGTCTTCATGTTATGTAACAGGTGTTGAATCCGTCGGTTCTTATAAAAACACACACACACAAAATGAAGTAATATGTTAGAATTAAATTGACAATAATTGAGAAAACTGAATTAAAGTTTAATTGAAAAACTTCTCTGTACATCGATCAGACACTGACAGCTGAAGAGAATCTCACCAATCACCGTCATGGTGATAATCTTTGTGAATTAACCAGAATCAGAACAAACCTCCAGAAACACTTTGAGCAGAAAATCTGCTGAAGTTTAATGAAACAACATCCTGATAAAACAATTTGCAAACAGTAGAATTATAAAGTTCAGCCAGAGACACACAAAGACCTGTGTCTAAGCCCCGCCCCCAGTATCAGGTGAGAGTGGGTCCTCTCTGGTTGTGTGTGTTATGTAAAGCTAATGCTGCAGGCGGAGGTTCCAGGTGTCGTGTGAAGGGGGCGAGCTGCGAGAGCTTGGCGCTGATTGGACGCGGCCGTTTAGCTTCAGGCTCACAGAGTGTTTGGTTCAGAGTATAAAGCTGCTGCTGATCCAGAGTTAAAGGGACACTGACTCAGATCTGTCACTGCCTTTACATCTCATCCTGAGCTGACTTTTTACACTTTATCCATGATAATCATCGTGTTTTAGCCTTTAATTATCTTTAATAACTTCCCGTGTTGAAGGCACTTTGAAAAGCTCCATGTAAATAAACTGTTTTCATTATTTTAACCTGATAAGCCCAAGGTCTCTTTCATAGACTCTTGAAGATGAAATGTCGACAATAAACAAGAGTATATATCTCAGCAGGGTTAATGTATATTTTTTGTCTCATAGTTAGTTTACTACAGAGAGATAGACTATATGTTACTGGGTCAGAGTAAGAACCTGTAAATGATGCTAATAGAGAGAAGCAGACAGGCTTTTGTAGAGGCCTTTTAAAGTAAGCTCTCGATATTGGCGCCTTTGGGGACCCAGTATTATTTATTGGACATCAGAGTTGTATACCTTATAACATTGTCATTTCTTTGGGTCCACCTGATGAATGCAGTCCCCTCTTTTTCTGTTCTCCGTCCTTGGTCTCCGCCAGCACCTTGTCTGTATTTGTAGACGCCTTATGGTTTTAGGAATGCAGAGGACCATTTTTATATGACTGCAACCTTTCTGTTGGACTTCCACCTGTCTAAGTTTGACTATTATGAGATGCCACAGGGTTGTACTTGTAGGACTAATACGCATTTTAGGCTTCTGTGTGAATTTGACACCGTAGCTTCGGCGGCAGTCTAGACCCTACGCAGACCTTAACATCATAGCCTTTTTGATCATTAAAGATGGAATACACCGGGCAAGGATAACCGAGGAGGATCGGAAATTTTTGAAAGTGAAGCAGGAAATAGACACAAAAATGAACCGGGCTAGCAAAAAAGACCCAGCGTCAACTAGTGTTTGGATGGCGTTGTTGCAGAATGAACCAGACCGACGAGCACACAAGTGTAAATGGCTCAAACCAGCGTCGGCTACGTGCGTAGTTTTACGGTGTCTGGTCCTGCAGAGGTATAAACTCCCGTTAACTGCACCTCCTTGTACATGCTGTGACCTGCAGTAGCTTTTATGAGACGTTATTGAAAAGTATTATGCGAAGTGGGCGTCACAGTGGGGTGATCTTTCTGTGTGGAATTTGCGTGTTCTCCTGGTACTCCGGCTTCCTCCAACCGTCCAAAGACCTGCTGGTTAGGTTCACTGGTGATTCTAAATTGGGCATAGGTGTGAGTGTGAATGGTTGTCTGTCTCTCTGTGTTAGCCCTGCGATGGACTGATGAGCTGTCCAGGGTGTACCCCGCCTTTCGCTCAATGACAGCTGGGATAGACTCCAGCCCAGGACAAACGTAGATGCCATAACCTACGTACGTAGCCATTTATACTGTACTGTGCTCGTCAGTCTAGCTTGCTCTGTAAAACTGGCACCCAAACACTAGTCGGCATCGTGTCTTTCTTTGACAGTCGGGTTGTTTGTACTTCCTGCTCCACTTTCAACAATGGTGACTGAAAATTTTGGCAAGAAAGACGAGTCATACAAACGTTTGTATCTCTGAACCTCCTCAGTTAACCTTTCCTCAATGTGTTCCATTTTTATTGATCTTTCCACGTTCAGCTGTCCTGTTGGTCTGCCTGACATAAATGTGACAGCCTGGTCCACGACTGTCAACTCATCAGAACAACAGGATCACAGATTCTAGTCGGTTAATGAAAGAGGTCACACAGTTTCTCCAGGAATCCTGCGCTTGTCATGACAGGCTTTCACACAGCGTTTGGTTCAGTTCAGAATGAATTAGCATCCACTCTTCCTGAGGCGCTTATCGTTTTGACAGTGTCTGATAGGGTGGAGTGGGATGACTTTTCTTTACTCTATAGAAATTTGCATTCAGAGAATATTTTTCTGTCTTTTCTGTGATGCTATCAGTCTTAGAATCATTCAGCACAGGTAATCTTTATGAGAGCAACTTTCGTAAGATTCTGGCACAAGTTTATCAGATTACCCTACCAACTCTTAATTTGGGTGACATCTGGAATAACAAGCCTCCAATGTTACGTCTATAGTCTTTAGAAGAAGAAGCCCAAGGCAATGTGTGCAATGGCGCTTCCAAATATATTGTTCTACTGCTATTAGATAATAATATCAGACATTTATTGGCTCCAATATAAAACCCTCAAATCTCCACCAGCCCTTTCTCTTCCTCCAGTTTCACAGTATCCTGAAAATGTAATTGTTGCTACCTGTTTTAAAATACGGGCTCAATTCAGATGTCATTTTAGATTTCAGTAATTTTCTATTGAAGCTGTGGTAACGGCGTCTTTCCTCCATCCTTAATAGTGACTTCTCCACTTGGGCAACATAAAGATCGCAGCATTATTTGTTGCTCCTTCCTGGTTTCCCGCTCTCCCTGACAACCATGATTCTTATGTATTCGTGGAACACGTCTCTGCCATGAATGGTGCATAGTTTGCATATTTACTCTAACACTCACGGCCTTCTGCCAGACTCCGCTGACATTACTAAATCTAAGTGTATGACAGATCTAGGTTTAAGTTAAAATTTTTCACAGGGACATAAATCCTCTATGTCAAACGCTGCTTCACCCACTACACTAATGCTCAGCTTGCTGAAATATTTGAAGGGACATCCCAAGCCTGTACCCACTGGCAACAAAGTCCAGGAAGATATATTAAATATATATATATATATATACACTCTGGCTTTGTCCTTAAAAAAGTACTAGTCTGGGGTTTGAAACTCTACCTAAGGTATCCAATGTTAATGTTGCCCCTGAGGCTATCACAACCTTGTGTGGAATTTTGCCCTTCTTGCCTAGTCTATCTTGCTCTAAAAAGGTATATGACTGCTTGTCCCCACAAGCACCTACTCACATGCTATGGATCACACATGTGCTAAATTTGAACTAGCAAAAATAAGGTTTTCTGTATCTGGTTCCCAACATAAATTTGCTGAAATATGGAACCCTTTTCTACTGGATGTCAAGAGCGTTACTGTGACTGTATTAGACTGAGGTATTATTAATGTGGTAATACTTCCTGGAGAGCCATGTACTGCAGGGTGGGACTCACCATTACATGTCTAAATGTGAAGAAAGCAGTACAATGTTATTATAATTAGTCATATGTTTTATGTTGTGTCATTCTGTCATTCTGCAATATGCTCACTCATTATATAATTATATTGTATATTGTCATGTTGTCATTTTTAAGTTGGACAAAAGAAACATCTGTGACAGGCAGTGGCAACGAATGGCAAGCATCCATTGGTTAGCAACTCTAGACTAAAGTTTAGAAAAGCATATTTTGATCCATAGGGTCACTGGTATGAATCCCCTCAGCATCCACAGCTTAAACGGCCTTGATCAAGGCAAACAACACCCCAAACTGCTCCCTGTCTTTGGCTTCAGTGTATCATATCAGTCATCTTTGGTTTAGTTCTCGTCAAGAGGTCAAACACTGAGAGAAACCTGGTGAGACAGGCGATCAAGAGGTCGACAATGGAGTTTTTTTTGTGATGAATGACACTTCCAAGACACCAACTTTACAAAACAAAAACATGTCCAGTCTCCCAGAAGCATAGGGAAAATGTGCAACAAACAGCACACCACATCAGCGAATGAACACTGTAGGCACAGTGAAGCATGGTCACGGCATCATGCTTTGGGGCTGCTTTTCTTCTTGGATCATTAGTGAAAGTGGATGAAACAATGAATTTGACAAATCTGGGCCAGATGTTTGCAAAGAAGAGTGGGAAAATATTCTAAAATCAAGACATCTCATATCCTCTGTAGCTGAGTGACACATTGTGGAAAAAATTGTGACCCAGTTATTCATTGTGTCTGCTTGACTATTTTATCTCAGACCAGCAACAGATTCTTCAGTTTCAGATTTCTGAATCCACACTTGTCTAGTTCATTTTCAAAAGCAGTTTTTATAATATTCTTTTTTTATTTTTGTTTACTGAGTATATTTTAGTCTCTTTGTGCACTTCATTTGTAAGATGTAATAGTGTGTGTTTTGGCTGCTAGGTAAAACATCAGAGACACTGATGTCAAGTGAACATACTTGTTAGTTTCCCCTGCAGCCTGCGATTAGCAGTTGGAGATGATAGGAACACGCCTGCAGCGGCAAAGTACAGGGATACACCCAGAAGTTCTTTGTAGTCAAATCATTAAAGCTGCATTTCTTCGTGGTACATGTTGCGACACATAAGTAATTTTAATGTTTTTATATCCAATCAGTGACAGATAAAACAGATCCATTATACACAAGCAAAACATGAAGAACAGTGTCACATATATTCATGAACTAATCGATCTCACAGACTTGTCGTTAAGAATTTAAGCTCCAGCTTCAATTTTGGGAAATTTTACGCGACATAATCAATGTGGAGAATCTCTCTCAAGATATGCAAATTTTTAAGGAATCTTGAGGAACTTTGGTCGCTCTGGGGTTTACCCTACCTCTGTATGGTGTCACTGACCTGAAGTCAATGTAATCAGACGCTCCTGAGCCTCTTATTGTCAGCTTTGTTTGCTCAAGATTAAACAGCTCATCGTAGTCAAGCCAGACGTTTACTCTTTAAACCAGCATGGCCTCTGCTTAACGCAGTCTGCAGTCAAAAGTATCCAACAGAGTCGGGGGAGGGGTGTTCATGCCTGCACCGAAAAACGTGGTTATATCTAAATGTTCTCCGTGTCTGAACTAGCCCTGCAGTGATTCCATTACTCTTAGTGCACAGATATATGATGTGAGGTGAAAGTTGGCAAGAATGTCCGGTAATTCACTGCACAGCTTATCGGCATTTCTCAGACACACCCAAAAACCATTATGTTTTCTGATGTTTATGAGTTGAATAGGGACAGATGTCTCCTCCCAGACTTGGCATAAGCGCGCCATCTTTCCCTCCTCCTCCTCACTATCTCCTCTAACTGTATAAAAGTGAGCGACTCTCTGTGCTCTAGACCTTCTCCTTTGCGACTGAAGCAGAAAGACAGCATCCCCATCATCACCACAAGGAAAGAATGACCAGAATGAGCAGGTCCGGCGGTGGAGCCTACGGCAGCAGTAGGTCCATGTCTGGAGCCATCGGAGGCTCTGTCAGGATGTCCTCCGCTGGCTCCTCCATGTCCATGTATGGTGGCAGCAGTGGTGGAGGTGGTGGATCTGGCTATAGCTTCAGCTACGGCGGTGGAGCAGGTGGATCAGGCGGTGCTGCGTATGGATTTGGTGGTGGCAGTGGCGGCGACAACATAAGCGTCTCAGCCAACGAGAAGGCCACCATGCAGAACCTGAATGACCGCTTGGCCACCTACCTGGAAAAGGTGCACAAGTTGGAGACAGCCAACGCTGACCTGGAGCTGAAGATCAAGCAGTTCCTGGAGAGCAAGATATCGCCATCTGCCAAAGACTACAGTGCCTACTTTGCCACCATCGCAGAGCTCCAGGGAAAGGTAGGCTCAACTTTGTTTAGTCACGTGACCACCAACAGGTACATGTGTACACTCTCAGCATCACCTCATTTATTATTTTCTTGTTTCTGTCTGCAAGATCAGCTCTTAGTTTTGAGTTTGTTCACATGGATGTCCATTTTTATCTTCCAGATCCAGGATGCAACCAAAGTCAACGCAGGCATCTACCTCTCCATCGACAACGCCAAGCTGGCCTCCGAAGACTTCAGGCTCAAGTGAGTGAATTACTTCTTTAGCGATAAAAAGTTCAGGCATCTCTTATAACACATTAAATAAGAGCTAAAAGCTATCCAAGTCATTTTATATTTATCTACCTATAAAAACATTCTTCATTAGCTCCACAACTGTCATCAGCAAATGTAACAATTAATGCTTTATGTTCTGCTCCAGGTATGAGAGCGAGCTGTCCATGCGTCAGTCAGTGGAGGCCGACATCGCCGGGCTCAGGAGACTCCTGGACGAGCTCACTCTAGCCAGGGCCGACCTGGAAATGCAGATTGAGGGTCTGAAGGAGGAGCTGATCTTCCTCAAGAAGAACCACGAGGAAGTCAGTGATCTGTCACTGAAGGGGTCTGGTTTGGGGTTAAATAAGATCTTGGCCTTTTGAATTACACTGGTGTTTTGTCTCTTTGTCGTATCTGAAGGAGCTGCTGGGCATGCGGTCTCAAATGAGCGGCCAGGTTAACGTGGCGATGGACGCCGCTCCACAAGAAGACCTCACCAAGATCTTGGAGGAGATCAGAGAGCACTACGAATCCATCACCGCCAAGAACAACAGGGAACTGGAGGCCTGGTTCCAGGCCCAGGTGAGAACAGGATTTTTATTTTCACGTCGGTTTGGCCCAGACTGACTGTTAATTTGGTCGTTTTTGTGCTCACAACGTGAACAAGGAAAAGAAGTCAATGTAATTACATAAATAAATAAAAATACTGCTGTTGTCTTACTAATCTTCTAATGTATATAGAGTATATTCTGTGTAGTGTGGATGAATAATGAATAGGTCTACATGTTGTGACCATGCTGTTGTTGCTCCTCCACAGTTAGAATCACTAAACAAAGAAGTCGCCGCAAACACAGAAGTCCTCCAAACATCCAAATCAGAGATCACAGAGCTCAAACGAACACTTCAGGCCCTCCAGATAGAGCTGCAGTCTCAGCAAAGCATGGTAAACGTCACAGAGCAGAAAATGTTGTTTTATCCACTGCTTTTCTGATGCGACAAACACATTTCTGAGCCACCTCTCCATCTCCTGCAGAAAGCGGGGTTGGAAGGCACACTGAGTGAGACGCAGAACCGGTACGGCATGCAGCTATCACGTTATCAGAGCCAGGTGGCCTCGATGGAAGAGCAGCTGGTGCAGCTGAGGAATGACCTCGAGCGTCAAGGGCATGAGTACCAGATGCTGCTGGACATCAAGACCAGACTAGAGATGGAGATCGCAGAGTACAGGAGACTTCTGGATGGAGAGGCCTCCAGCAGGTGAGAGATCTGTACCTCTAAAAACATGTTTCTGTAAAAAAAAATCCCAAATGTTTAGACTGGAATCTGACAGCAAGAGAAAAAACATTATCCAAAGCTTCACATCTTGTCACATTTCATGTTTTAATGTGGCCATTGTATCGACAATAACATACCAGAACTGACAAGAACAACAGTGTGTCATCTGCATAAAGGTTATGGCAAGACTACTACTGCACTACTGCAACACCAGCTCTCTCTCCAAAGACGATGATAATATTATTTGTATTCAGCCATCAAATCTGTATTAAATCTAACTGTTCTGTTTGTCTGCTCCCACAGCATTTCAGTCTCTTCTGCATCCTCCACTTCCAGCAGTTCCACCGTCACCAAAAAACAAATAGTCATCATAGAGGAGGTGGTGGATGGAAAGGTGGTGAGCTCCTCCAGAGAGAGTAAGGAACTGTGAGCTCCAGGAGAGGGCATCCTCACAGAAACAAGAAACGCAATAAAAGTCTGCTGAGGTCCTTTAAAATAAAACGTCTATTGTGTCTTCTTTCAGTCAGAATTCAAATGTCTGACACTGCAGTTTCTCTGATGACCATCAGGTGGTGCACGAAGAAGAAATGTGTGGATGAGGCCTCGGAATAAGGCTTCCAGAAATAAAAATTCATAAATAAAAATAAAAACTACTTAGATAATATCTTTATGAACATTTAAATCATTCAGTGAATGCTCAATCACCCCTTCATTTAAAAATTATAATAATAGGCTAGTCAGTATTTTCTAATTGGATGCAGTATGTGAAAAAATACGTAATATTTGAGTTACATAAAAGCTTTTTATTTGTTTTATCTTCCTAAAAACCTATGTCCTTGACATAGTGGTCAAGAACCCCCCATCTCCATCACGCGAAAAAAAATGATCATCTCGTCCCGGGCCCAGGCAAGACTGTCAGCTGGCCTGATTGTCAGTGCAAAGAGGGAGTGAGATGCATCCAGGGGTGATAACAAAGAGATTGTACAAGAGCAGGAAGAACCAGTTGAGCAAATGGGCTCACGGTGAAGCTAAGTGAAAAAACAACAACTGCGAAACAAAAGAATTAATCACAATGTGATGTAAAGTGGCCACTTAAGAGGCAGCATGCAAGTCCAAATAAAATACAGCAAAAGATTAATGGGAACTCTCCAGACATAAAAACTGAAAAAAGTCAGATCCAGTAAAGTTACACCAGCACATGTAAAGTCTGATAGTGTTTCTGCGTGGGACCTCTTCACCATGTCATTTATTAACTTGCCAACATTCAGCTGTACAAAGACAACAAATAAAGACAAAAATGTTCTCATTGTACAAAAATATCCCAGGTTCACAAAATCCTGTTTAGAGGAAAATGTCTTTAGGTCAAGAAAACTGTGTCCTTGTTTTTTCAAAAAAAGAAAAAAATTGTCAAAAATGGGGACATTATTAGAAAGACACACATGCAAAAGCATTACTGGAAATATTTCTACGGCATTTTAGACCTTGCAGCATCTTTGCATTTCTTTGAGATCAGCAGTGTCGCCCCAGGGTGTAAGTCTTTTGTATTTGCCCATGTTTAACACATCCTGCAAGTTCACTCTGCTCAAATAAATTTCAGACAAGTGCAGTACTCATACAGCAGAAGACGGATAGAGTTAACCCTTGTGTACCATTCAAAAACACTACCTTTTCATCCTTTTCATACTTTTAACCGCTAAAAAAACATATCATATGGGGACAGGTGAGTTGCATTGGGTTCAGGGATGGGCACAAATCTGTTAATCAACCTCAGAACTGATCAAAACTGCAATATAAAAAATGTATCAGGATCTTAACCCTTTAAGTGCCAATTGAAAAGATGCAGTCCCTGATTTTGGGAAGGGAAAAGCACAAAATGACATATTTGCAATATTAAAAATGATCAGAGACAGGAGAGTTTTTTACCTGTTAACACGGTCTTGGATATTTTAAAGATTAGTAACATCACTGACTTGACACATACAGTATTTATTTTGTGCAGCAACCGGTTTTTCAATAAAACTCCCTTTCGTAGTGTTCGCCTATAACTGACCTATTGAAAATGTTTAAAAATGTAAAATTAAGGTTCCTCAGCAAAAATCATTCCATTTGCTGCAATACGGTGAAAGTTACAAACTAAAAGCAAAAAGTGACTCCATGTGGCGCTTTTTTTAATTCCTAACAGTACACAAGGTTTAATCTTCCACGCATAAAAAAGTAACCATGGCGACACCCAGCGAAGATTTGCATGTGGCGTTTGTGCTGATCCCCCAGCTCGTACAAAGAGGTCAGGTTTATCGCGAGCAAAAGCATCCAACCAGAGCAAGAAGCAGCAGAAATACCGGTCCTGCTCAGTTTTCATCCTGCAGTCACAAGATACTGCTCATGAACAAACAGATTATTAACATTTACTCACCTTTAAGCCCTCAGTCTTCACAACACACACATTTAGGCCCTATCCACACGAAAAAGCATTTTTTCGTAAACGCACATGTTTTTAATCGTTTTGGCCTATTGTCCACACGAATCCCGAAAACGCACTTTTTTGAAACCGGGTCCCAGGGTGGATAAATTCGAAAACGCATTTCTCGCGAATCGGTGTGGACGGTTGAATCCGCACGCGGATTTTTTGAAACCGTAGAGCGAAAACGGATAGGAAAAAGATCGTTTTCGTACGTGTGGACGGGGCCCTAGTCCTAATCAGGCTTAGAGCGACAACACACAGCACGCAACTCAAAGTAGATAAGGAGTCTGTAGTATTAATCAATTGCTGTGGAGGCAGCATTTTTGCATGATTACACTCAGTTGTGTTTTTACTGAGATAACATTTCAAGCACAAGGTTTTACTTGTTTAAATTTGAGACTTAATTTTGCTAAATTAAGTGTATAAAAACTGCCTTTATCTGTCACAGTGTTAATGGATGAGATCAGCCAGTCGTTCACCTTAAAAAGAACCTGCTTTTAATCATACAGATGTCAGATAATGTGAGTGAAAGGAAAACTGAAGTGTCATACAGGAATTTTATTGCTGTACTGAACAGTTTTTTTCTGACACACACACACACTCAATTACTGTCCAAAAACTTTACTCATTTCTAAATTTAAATCCCTGTGTCTCCAAACAAAGGAGGGTCCCAACGTGAAATCAGATTGAGATTAGACAAAAGTAGATTTCACTGTAGAGGAAGATATATTGATGGAGTCACCAGAGAAACATTCAAGATAAGATGTGATGCTGGATATGATATCATGGTATAGCATATGTGTACTTCAAATTCCTGCTCTGTTTGTCATTCTCCTGCCCCCAGGCGAGCAGGCGGACTACACCTGGACCCCTCCCCTGTTGCCTAGAGGCATAAAAGCAGCTCGATACAGCCTATCCTGCATTCTCTCCTCATCTCCATCCAGAGCAGGCAAAGATCTCCATCATGTCCTCCTACTCTCGCACCGTGAGCTACTCCAGCGGGTCCCGTCTGGGTTCTGGCAGGTCCCCCAGCGTGTACGGTGGTGCCGGAGGAGCCGGGGTCAGAATCTCCAGCATGAGCAGCCCAAGTACCTTCTCCTCCAGTGTCCGTGTAGGTTCATCTGCCTCTGCTTCAGGCTCAGGAGGATTCAACCTGTCCGATGCCATCGACATCTCTGACAACAACAAGGTGGCCATGCAGAACCTGAACGACCGCCTGTCCTCCTACCTGGAGAAGGTGCGCAAGCTGGAGACAGCCAACACCGACCTGGAGCTGAGGATCAGACAGTTTCTGGAGAAGAAGACCAAACCCGAGGCGCACGACAGCACTGCACACAAGGCCATGATCCTCACCCTGCAAGACCAGGTTAGACCAGGATTTGGTTCTAAGGATATATTTGCTTGTGGCATTGGTACAGATAAGAACAGAACCACAAACGAAATGTGAGGTAATGTCAAAGTACTAAGAATGATGCCTCCATTGTCTTACACAATGTTTGCTGGCAACTTGAAACTGAATCCTTGTTTTCCCAACATGAAAAGCCCCTGTGGCATGAGCCGTTGTTTCCTGGAGGAGGGACACAGGTGCAGCCACACCCAAAACGCAGCAAGGCTACAGCTCTCTGGTTTTATGTGAAGAGTGAAACAACGACAGGGCATGCATGTTGCATGTTTTCATCATTTATTCAGCCAGTTCTACAACTCAAAATCCAAGTACAACTGTTGCAGCTGGTTCCAAAATAAAGTTTCCTTCACATGTTTTTATCTAAAATAGGATAAAACTGCAGCCACGCCCAGTGTCTAAAGCTTCATTTTTAGGATTATAAAATATGTTTCTACAAATGTTTGCCTTTGAATTCTCATCCAGCAAAACTTATTGATCTGTACTCTACTTTCAGCTCTTGCTTACCACCCGCTCAAATGGATCTCTGTACTTGGCAATTGATAACGCCAAGCTGGCTTCAGATGACTTCAGGGTCAAGTGAGTACATTTTTTAAACGCTCCTTTTATACCACTAAAGACGGTCTCTCTGCAACTTAACTCTTTTGGTTGATGGAATCGTTGCTGGCTGGTGTGCAGGTACGAGAACGAGCTGGCCATGCGTCAAACCGTGGAGGCCGACATCACCGGGCTGAAGAGGGTCCTTGATGAGCTGACGCTGGGAAGATCTGACCTGGAGATGCAGATTGAAGCCCTGAAGGAGGAGCTGATCCACCTCAGGAGGAACCATGAGGAGGTGAGCGTGAAGCTACGGCTAAAAGAAGGATGGCATTAATCATAGTTGATGTATGATAACAGAAACCACATGACGTTCTGATGTCAATCTTGATGTGTCCTCCAACAGGACCTTCTGGCTATGAGGTCCCAGATGAGCGGTCAGGTGAATGTGGAGGTGGATGCCGCTCCTCAGCAGGACCTGTCTGTCATCATGGCCGGAATCAGAGAACACTACGAGACCGTCGCCACCAAGAACCGCAAAGACCTGGAGGCATGGTTCCAGGCTAAGGTGAGTCCTTGATACAAAATACAACTAGAGAGTGTAGTACCTACCTTTAATGACTACAACTAACAAAAATATCCAAGGAATTTCATTAACTCAGTGAGTTAAATGTACAAATAAGTAAAATTTAAGGAAACATAAGTCAGGAACAGTAGAGTGTCATCTGCATATGTGTTGGTTTATGAGCAGACAGATTTTCTGACTTCTTCCTGTTTTTCTAGTCTGAAGATCTCAACAAGGAGGTTGCTGTGAGCACAGAAATTCTTCAAACATCACGTTCTGAGATCACAGAGGTCAAACGGTCAATGCAGAGTCTGGAGATTGAGCTCCAATCACAGCTCAGCATGGTGAGTTTGTACAACTTCCTTGACAGTTTTCTTCAGTGACGGATTCTCTTAATATACTAATGCAATCTCTTGAACACCTCAGAAAGCGTCTTTGGAAGGAACCCTTGCCGACACCCAGGGCAGGTTCGCCAGCATGCTGTCAGGTTACCAAAGGCAGGTGACTGCTACGGAGGAGCAGCTGGCTCAGCTGAGGGGCGACCTCGAGCGTCAAGGACAAGACTACCGGGTGCTGCTGGACACCAAGACCAGGCTGGAGATGGAGATCGCCGAGTACAGGAGGCTGCTGGATGGAGAGGCTTCCAGCAGGTGAGCGATCTGTACCTCTAAAAACATGTTTCTGTAAGAAAAAGTCCCAAATGTTTAGACAGGAATCTGACAGCAAGAGAAAAAGGTTAGAGATTGCCGAGTACAGGAGGCTGCTGGATGGAGAGCAGACAAGGTGAGCTGACTAGTCCAAACTAGGATAATACCGTGATCAATCAAAAATTAAGAATCAGCTACTAAGCATGGTATACCTGTCATCTGTATATTCAAACGTATCTATTTCTTATTACTGATGAATAATTGTGGATTATCTTTTCACAGCAGCAGCACATCTACCACCACTACAACCCATAAAGTGGTGATTGTCACCCAGGAGATCAGCGAAGACGGAACAGTCATCTCAGTAAAGTAGATGACGTCAAACAACAAACCGTCAACACGTCGCCAACCGTTCTCAGAATCAACCAAATAAAACATTTCTGAAGAACTGCCCATCATGTGTGTTTGATGTTTCATTGTCATTTTATAAACTGGTATTTTAACCATGAACTAAAATAAGAACTTATCTGAGATCAGATTGATCACTGTGTAGCCATGACTGCGGAAGGAAGCTGTAATTAATATAAGTGGACAAAAGAGAAAAAGTTGTAGAAATTCAATGTTTTATTATGAAACATAAACCATTTAAACATTAGTACCTAAACCCACAGAGTCTGACTGAATTTCTGCTGCTGCTTCTGAGCAGACTGGCAGGATGGGTCCATTGTGACGACCTGGGGGCCCCACATAAAACATATTTTAATTTAACAAACTGTCTCTATCTACATGAGACATTTAGGGAATGAGCAGCATGCAAAACCATGGACCAAGTATGAGATTTTATTTGCTCTCAGTTGTCAACAGGTCCCAACTCAGATCTGAGGGGTCTCAAGAAAAGTTTTGAAGCATAAATCTACATATTTTTCCATATTTTCTTACTTATCCAAGATCTAAAACTAACTACAATAATGAGTAGGTTTGCTTTGTTGGTTCTCTTATTGCAATACTGTTAATATGTTGTGTGAATAAAAGAAGAAGGGGCTGTGAAACTGGATTTGGGGAAATGTTCAGCTGAAGCTGTTGAGATTTCAAAATTCAACAGAAAACAGTTAACTCATCTCACTGTGACTAACCTGGAGCTGCAGTTTCAGCTAAGTGGAAAAACAACAACTGCGAAGCAAAAGAATTAATCACAATGTGATATTAAGTGGTCACTTAAGAGGCCGTATGCAAGCGGCGTCCCCCCAGGGTATAAGATTTTTGTCTTTGTCCATGTATAACACAAGACACATCCAGCAAGTTCACTCCGCTCAAATACATTTCAGATGAGTGCAGAACTCATACAGATAAGAGTTTTCTGTTCATAAAGCAGAAGACGTTAACCCTTGTGTACCATTCAAAAACACTACCGTTTCATACTTTTAACTGCTGTAAAAATATATCAGATGGGGACCGATGAGTTGCATTGGGTTCAGACATGGGGATCTGTCGGGACATTTTTAAAAGGAAGTGAATATTTTTCTCAACTTTTTTTTTTTCATAAATCTGTTAATCAACCTCAGAACTGATCAAAACTGCAAAATATATTTAAAAAATAATAATCAGGATTTTAACCCTTTAAGTGCCAATTGAAAATATGCAGTCCCTGATTTTGGGAGGGGAAAAGCACAAAATTACATATTTTCTATATAAAAAATGATTGGAGAAAAGAGAGGTTTTTTTACCTGTTATCACGGTCTTGGATATGTCATAAGTTTAGTAACATCACTGACTTTGAAACATATTCAGTTTTTATGCAGCAACCATTTTTTCAATAAAACTCCCGTTCATAGTGTTCACGTATAATTGATCTACTGAAAATGTTGAGATAGTATTTTAAAAATGTATTTAAAATGAAGGTTCCTCAGCAAAAATCATTCCATTTGCTGCAATATGGTGAAAGTTACAGTCAAACTAAGAGCAAAAAGTGACTCCAAGTGGCTACTTTAATTTTTTTTAATATCTTTTTATTTCTCAAAAGTAAGTCATTCAGATAACATAGAGTGACCCATTTTTATCCAAACAGTATACAAAGGTTAATCTTCCACTGTTATGGCCTGTGGGCCGATTTCTTTAAGATGTGTGTGTGTGTGTGTGGGTGGGTGTGTGTGTGTGTGTGTGTGTGTGTGTGTGTGTGTGTGTGTGTGTTGCTGCGGTGCTGTTCTCTCTCTCTCTCTCTCTCTCTCCAGGTGTGTGCTTGCCACTCAGCTTCCAATCTACTAATCAGTGGCCTGAGTTTAAAAGGAGGAGAGAACAGCACTCTGGTCGTTTGGAACACACCTTGAATGGAGCACAGTGCGGCACGGCTGTGGTGGTGAGGTTGCTCCTGTCTTGGCTGCTCATTTCTTTTGATTATTCCCCAGTAGAAATCCGTGTGTGGTGCTGCTAAACTTTAAGCACTGTATTTTGGTTTGATAGGTTTTTCCTGGTTCCTGTGTAGGGCCTGCGTTTTCTGTTTAATCATGCAGTTCCCTTTGCAGGCCAGCTGCTTTGGTTTGCCCTGATTTTGTTTTTTTGTTTTTTTTCTAATAAACGCCTTATTTGTTTGTCCACAAGTCAGTCTCTTCGTCTCTTCTTTCCGTGATCAGTCCTGGGAACATTAACTTTTGTTACTCCCCTCATCCCCTATAGCACGGGGACGTAACATCCACGCATAAAAAAAGTAATCATGGCGACACCCAGTGAAGATTTTCATGTGGTGTTTGTGCTGATCCCCCAGCTCGTAAAAAAAGGTCAGGTTTATTGCGAGCAAAAGCATCCAACCAGGGCAAGAAGTAGTAGAAATACCAGTCCTGCTCAGTTTTAATCCTGCAGTCACAAGATACTGCTCATGAACAAACAGATTATTAACCTTTACTCACCTTTAAGCCCTCAGTCTTCACAACACACACATCTAGTCCTAATCAGGCATGTTTAGAGCGACCACACGCTGCGCTGGAATCAATTTGCCATGACTGGTTTATATAAACTAAGACAACTCAAAGTAGATAAAGAGTCTGTAGTATTAATCAATTGCTGTGGAGGCGGCATGTTTGCATGATCACACTCAGTTGTGTTTTTACTGAGAACATTTCAAGCACAAGGTTTTACTTGTTTAATTTGAGACTTACTTTTGCTAAATTAAGTGTATAAAAACTGCCTTAATCTGTCACAGTGTTGATGGACAGGATCAGCCAGTCGCTCACCTTGAAAAGAACCTGCTTTTAAACATGCAGATGTCAGATAACCTGAGTGAAAGGAAAACTGAAGTGTCATGCAGGAATTTAGGCTATTTTATTGCCACACTGAACAGGTTTTTCTGACACACACACACACACACATCTTCAATTACTGTTCAAAAACTTTACTCACTACATTTGCCATTTTATTTATGTAATGTAGGATATTATTTGTAGGATATTATTTCACATGTGTGTGGTTATACCTACTTATTTGTACTGCACTTTAATTATGTAAGAGGGATGGGGGAGGGGGGTTGTTCAAGTAAGTTCTTAGTGTTTAAAAAGAAGAAAAAAAAAACTGTATATTTGTATGCACTGTATTGTATTTTTTTTGTAAGAAATTGTATGCTGGCATGCACTGGCAGTGCACATGTCTTTGTCTTACAATTGGTAAATAAAAGTTATAAAAAAAAGAAACTTTACTCACTTCTAAATTTCATTTTTTTCACCATGTATATTCTTTTGGTTTCATTTAAAAAAAAAAAACGTGCCAGCCTTAGTTTAGTTTAGTTACAGTTTCAGTTGAGGAGCAGAGTGACGGGTGCAGAGCATGTCATTGTTTGGTTGCACAATACCAGAGCAGAGAGGACCCACACAACAGACATGCTGAGACATGGCAACAAGAATCCCCGTGTCTCCAAACAGAGGAGGGTCCCAACATGAAATCAGATTGAGATAAGACAAAAAGGACATTTCACTGTAGAGGAAGATATATTGATGGAGTCACCAGAGAAACATTCAAGATAAGATGTGATGCTGGATATGATATAGCATATGTGTACTTCAAATTCCTGCTCTGTTTGTCATTCTCCTGCCCCCAGGCGAGCAGGCGGAC
Source organism: Planiliza haematocheilus (assembly GCA_005024645.1). Lineage (NCBI taxonomy): Eukaryota > Metazoa > Chordata > Actinopteri > Mugiliformes > Mugilidae > Planiliza > Planiliza haematocheilus. Next base: position 4,602,527 of record SRSE01001373.1, read on the forward strand.
TACACCTGAACCCCTCCCCTGTTTCCAAGAGGCATAAAAGCAGCTCAATGCAGCCTACCCTGCATTCTCTCCTCGTCTCCATCCAGAGCAGGCAAAGATCTCCATCATGTCCTCCTACTCTCGCACCATGAGCTACTCTAGCGGAGCCCGTCTGGGTTCCGGCAGGTCCCCCAGCGTGTACGGTGGTGCCGGAGGAGCCGGGGTCAGAATCTCCAGCATGAGCAGCGCAAGCACCTTCTCCTCCAGTGCCCGTGTAGGTTCATCTGCCTCTGCTTCAAGCTCAGGAGGCTTCAACCTGGCCGACGCCATCGACATCTCTGACAACAAGAAGATGGCCATGCAGAACCTGAACGACCGCCTGTCCTCCTACCTGGAGAAGGTGCGCAAGCTGGAGGCAGCCAACACCGACCTGGAGCTGAAGATCAGGCAGTTCCTGGAAAAAAAGACCCATCCCGAGGGCCACGACTGCACTGCACACAAGGCCATGATCGTCACCCTGCAAGACCAGGTGAGACCAGGCTTTGGTTGTAAGGATATATTTGCTTGTGGCATTGGTACAGATACAAGCAGAAGCACATAACAATGTGAGGTAATGTCAAAGTACTAAGAAAGATGCCTCCATTGTCTTGACACAATGTTTGCAACTTGAAACTGAATCCTTGTTTTCCCGACATGAAAAGCCCCTGTGGCATGAGCCGTTGTTTCCTGTAGGTGGGATACAGGTGCAGCCACACCCAAAACACAGCAAGGCTACAGCTCTCTGGTTTTATGTGCAGAGTGAACAACGACAGGGAATTTGACTTTAATTTGCATGTTTTCATCTTTTATTCAGCCAGTTCTACAATTCAAAATCAAAGTACAAATGTGGCAGCTGGTTCCAAAATAAAGTTTCCTTAAAATGTTTGATTTAGAATAGGCTAAAACTGCAGCCACACCCAGTGTCTGAAGCTAGTTTCATTTTCAGGATTATAAATAATCTTTCTACAAATGTTTGCCCTTGAATTCTCATCCAGCAACATTTAGATTTAAAACGTATTGGTCTGTACTTTCAGCTCTTCATCGCCACCCGCTCAAATGGATCTCTGTACCTGTCAATTGATAATGCTAAGCTGGCTTCAGATGACTTCAGGGTCAAGTGAGTACATTTTTTGAATACTCCTTTTATAATTATTTTGTCAAAATGAGCTCTTCACTCAGCAGTAACAGTTTCTGACACAGGTACAAACCTTTTTAAGGAGTAACTGTACACTGTAGAGTGATCCAACATCTTCATCTTAATATTATATTTTCCTGTTGGTTTAAAACATTTTATTTACAGTTTAATATTTTTTATAATATTTAACTGCTGTGTTGCTGAGCATTCAGTCAGTCCCTAAAGGCCTAGCACTTTAAATTATCTGTTCACATATGCTACGCTAAGCCGAGCTAAGCAGCAGCTTGACTTGAAAAATCCAATGAGTTTAAAAAGTATTCGATGATTCTGAATTCATTCCTAAATTTAACACCTCAGGGAAAATATTCTGAAAGACAGCTGCAACTGTTGGAAGGGACCATCCACACCAACCCTTTTATTAAGAATCACAGTTATAATCCCTATGACCACTAAAGACGGTCTCTCTGCAACTGTTTTGGTTGATGCAATCGTTGTTGCTGGCTGGTGTGCAGGTACGAGAACGAGCTGGCCATGCGTCAAAGCGTGGAGGCCGACATCGCTGGGCTGAAGAGGGTCCTTGATGAGCTGACGCTGGGAAGATCTGACCTGGAGATGCAGATTGAAGCTCTGAAGGAGGAGCTGATCTACCTCAAGAGGAACCATGAGGAGGTGAGTGTGAAATAATGGCATTAATCATAGTTGATGTACAATAACAGAAACCACATGACGTTCTGATGTCAATCTTGATGTATCCTCCAACAGGACCTTCTGGCTCTGAGGTCCCAGATGAGCGGTCAGGTGAACGTGGAGGTGGATGCCGCTCCTCAGCAGGACCTGTCCGTTGTTATGGCTGGAATCAGAGAACACTACGAGACCGTCGCCAACAAGAACCGCAAAGACCTGGAGGGATGGTTCCAGGCTAAGGTGAGTCCTTGATACAAAATACAAGAGAATGTAGTACCTATTTTTCATGACTACAAATAACAAAAATATCTAGGGAAGTTCATTAACTCAGTGAGTTAAATGTACAAATAAGTAACATTTGATGAAACATAAGTCAGGATGTCATCTGCATATGTGTTGGTTTATGAGCAGACAGATTTTCTGACTTCATCCTGTTTTTCTAGTCTGAAGATCTCAACAAGGAGGTTGCTGTGAGCACAGAAATTCTTCAAACATCACGCTCTGAGATCACAGAGGTCAAACGCTCAATGCAGAGTCTGGAGATTGAGCTCCAATCACAGCTCAGCATGGTAAGTTTCTACAACTTCCTGGACAGTTTTCTTCAGTGACAGATTCTCTTAATATACTAATGCAATTTCTTGACCATCTCAGAAAGCGTCTTTGGAAGGAACCCTTGCCGAAACCCAGGGCAGGTTCGCCAGCATGCTGTCAGGTTACCAAAGGCAGGTGACTGCTCTGGAGGAGCAGCTGGCTCACCTGAGGGCCGACCTCGAGCGTCAAGGACAAGACTACCGGGTGCTGCTGGACACCAAGACCAGGCTGGAGATCGAGATTGCCGAGTACAGGAGGCTGTTGGATGGAGAGCTGACAAGGTGAGCTGACTAGCCCAAGCTAGGATAATACTGTGATCAGTGTATCCATTTCCTATTACTGATGAATAATTGTGGATTATCTTTTCACAGCAGCAGCACATCTACCACCACTACAACCCGTAAAGTGGTGATTGTCACCCAGGAGATCAGCGAAGACGGAACAGTCATCTCAGAAAAGTAGATGACGTCAATCAACAAACACCCGGCAACACGTCGCCAACCGTTCTCAGAATTAAACAAATAAAACATTTCTGGAGAACTGACAACACGTGTGTTTGATGTTTCATTGTCATTTTATAAACTGGTATTTTAACCATGAACTAAAATAAAAACTTATCAGAGATCAGATTGATCACTGTGTAGGCATGACTGCAGAAGGAAGCTGTAAATTAATTTAGGGGACAAAAGAGAAAAAGTAGAAGACATTCAATCTTTTATTATGAAACGTAAACCATTTAAACATCAGTACCTAAACCCACAGAGTCTGACTGAATCTCTGCTGCTGATTCTGAGCAGACTGGCAGGACAGGTCCATTGTGACGACCTGGGGGCCCCACATAAAACATATTTAAATTTAACAAACTGTCTCTATCCACATGAGACATTTAGGGAATAAGCAGCATGCAAAACCATGGACCAAGTATGAGATTTTATTTGCTCTCAGTTGTCAACAGGTCCCAACTCAGATCTGAGGGGTCTCAAGAAAAACTTTGCAGCGTAAATCTACATATTATTACATATTTTCTTACTTATCTAAAACTAACTTCAATAATGAGTAGGTTTGCTCTGTTGGTTCTCTCATTTCAATACTGTGAATATGTTTGCGTGAATAAAAGAAGAAGGGGCTGTGAAACTGGATTCGGGGCGATGTTCATTCAGCTGAAGCTGTTGAGACTTCAACAGAAAACAGTTAACTCATCTTACTGCCCAGACCAAACGACCGCCATTAACCACCCCCTATCCCCAACCCCCCACAACATCTCCACCCCCGAGAACATCTCTGGCCTGTCACCAGCAACACACCTCCTCCCACTACACTCTGCTGGGGTGATCCATTCACCCCAACCCCCACCCAACACAACAGGGTTTTCTTCACATCATCCCTCCAACTTCTCCATAACCACAGACCAGGTGAGGAGGGAGCTGAGGAGGATCAAACCAAGGAAGGCTACTGGCCCTGATGGCATTAGCTCCAGACTCCTCAAGGACTGTGCAGATCAACTCTGTGGGATTTTTCTGCACATCTTCAACATGAGCATCAGTCTGGAGAGAGTTCCGCTCCTGTGGAAAACATCCTGCGTGGTTCCAGTTCCCAAGACTGCACGTCCCAGTGAGCCGAACCACTTCAGGCCAGTAGTCTTGACTTCTCATCTGATGAAGACCATGGAGAGGATCATCTTGGTACACCTCTGTCATCTGGTGAACGACAACATGGACCCGCTGCAGTTCGCCTATCGTCCAGGCATAGGAGTGGAAGACGCTGTCATCTACCTGCTGCACAGATGCTTTTCCCACCTAGACGACACCGGTAGCACTGTGAGAGTCATGTTCTTTGACTTCTCCAGTGCTTTCAACACCATCCAACCATCACTGCTCAGGGGGAAGCTGGAAGGAGCTGGAGTCCACAGTGGACCTGGCTGCATGGACCATCGACTACCTCTCCAACAGGCCGCAGTATGTGAGCTTCGCGACTGTGAGTCTGACGTGGTAGTCTGAAGCACGGGGGCGCCGCAGGGTACTGTGCTCTCTCCTTTCCTCTTCACCCTGTATACATCTTGTAACCCGCTCGTTACCACGGAATGTCTGGACTAGTGACTAGGTTCGTAGAGGAGGGTTTAAAAGGAGTGACAGACACAACGAATAAATGGAGCCACGAAGTATTTTGGATGTAAATTGTCTGTATTAAATTGTAGGAAAATAAAAAATAAAATAAAATTCAATTCAACAGTTTCACAGTATCTTCAAACCCAAAACCAAAATAAAGTGTTCAATAGGAACCTCAGATGTTCCTTTAATTGTCCTTTGAGAGGTCCTTTAATATATGGTTCGTCAGCGCGCTTAAGTCAGTGTGTGTAAGTCAGGGGGAAAAGTCAAAAGAGTCAGGGGTGTGTGTGGTGGTCCTACCACTCCACACACTCAAGGTGAAGGTGAAGAAGGATGGATGTCCTCCTCGGGCTCAGGTGCTGGTTCTTTGTTCCACTAGCTCGCCATCTCCCTCAACAGGAGAATCCAAATCCACGTCAAAGGCTCTGAGGGTCTCAAAAACCTAGCCTGTATAAAACAGGGCTTTACTTAACACAAAATCATACTTCTCTTATGGCCATATAATATAAATCTCAACACACTACTGGAACACAATAGTGATTAAACTAATTATCTTTTTAAATGTACAGTTCTCTTTTTTTATCTCAAGGTGAGTATTTTCACACATTTTAATCATTTTTAAACAACATGAGTTATTTTAGCTTTTAACCATGAATTATGATCATTTTAACTCAGTTTCCACATGAAATATCGTTCATTTCAATTGTTTGTTTAACCATTTCACACATGTTCATTGAATTATGAACTGAAAATTAGCTAAATGCTCCTTTAACACACATCATAATATCAATTCCGGCTTCAGAGTTTCTGCCTCTGTGATGAATGAACATGCTAAACAGTTTAAACCGATACACACCCTAAACAGTGCATCTTGTAATTAATACACACATACAGGAAAATAAATAGCACACCTCATGTTTTTATCAGATCACCGGAACAAAATATGCAGCTTTAAGTCTTAAACACAGAGCAAACAGTAGCGGCAGGTCACGTTCATGAGTAAACAAGCGTTCTGCCGCCTCCCAGGCTAAACCACGATGTGGCTACTATATTAGCATGTACTAGCGCTAATTGGCTCGAGCAACTCACCAGGTCTCGGACGAAAATAACAAACCACAGGTCCTCGACCACCCCTCTGCTGCAGGTAGGCACACTCTCCCGGGTTATGCTGTGTTGATAAGCGAGTTAACAACTGCTATTTCCGTGACTTTATATCAACTTTCTCTTCTGTGTTTCATCTGCTCGCACCGCTGCTCTGACTCTGTAGCGCTAACTCCGCACCGCACTACTCTGCCTATCACTCCGCACTGTTACTCTCGCGAGCATCGGTGGGACTACTTTCTCTCATAAATCGTGCATTTAACACAACAATAAGAACTGAGTGTGCACCAAATTAATATGATCAACATAATAATAAATTAAAGAGGGTTAATTAAATAAAATAATGTTTAAAGGGAAACAACGCTAGTAACCGTTTTTCTACTGGGTTACACCCTCCCCTTTTATTCCCATGCACGTCCCGCTGCATGTTATTACTCTGGGATAGGAGTGATCATCTCAAAAGCTTGACTCTGGAACCATTTATTATCATTATTCAGGGAATCAATAAAAGCTTCACTTAACCCTTGGAATAGTGATTTCACAACTGTGACTAATGGGTTGCCTAACTGAGGATACTCAAGTCTTTTTGATGGCTGGCGAAGTCTCTCAGATCTCCGTATGGACTGAGACAGGTCTGAGTCGTTGCTTTGAGCCACTGTCACTGGTTCCTCATTAGTCACTGGTTCCTCATTAATCTGTTCCCTCATCTCTGTTTCAGCCATGTTTTGACTTTCTGTCTGCATGGAGCTCATTCCAGGTAGGTTGGACCCATCTGCCAAGGTGTTTTCTGGCGTGGATGGAGGCTGGTTAAAGAGGCTGTCTCCTGCCTCATGGTCAGTTTCCTCACTACCAGGCGGCTCGTCTGCTGTGATTCCATGTTCAAGGTTTGACTCATTTGTTTCACTTTCATTTTCCTTTTCAGGTGGTTCCGAGATGGGCTCCCCATCACTTGGCGTCTCCATGGAAGGATTTCCAGGTAAGTGTGGGGCTCCAATGGACATTCCCGGTAAGGGTATTTCATTTGCAGGTAAGTGGTTGTCAGATTTCCCTCCAGGTTTCCCAAGTTCCTCCTTTTGTTTTCCTGGGTTCAGTATTGGTGTGTCATATATTTTGATGAAATGTGTCTCTTTTACCTCTTGTGACGGCTCAAACTGATAACAGACTTCATCATCATCATCCTCTTGAATCAAGTCGTTAGCCTCAGCTTGAGTGACACTTTGTCGAGTTCGTGGTCTTTGAGATTTACTGATACGCTCAGGCTCCTCCTCTTCCGCCTGCGGAAGGAAACCACAAGGGAGCAAAAGGTCTCTGTGGAGCGTTCTCAGGGGACCATCTTCTTTCTCTGGTTTCAATGTATACACAGGCAAGTCTCCCATCCTCTTGGTGACTACATACACTGTTGGCTCCCAACGGTCTGCCAGTTTGTGTTTACTCCTGAGACGAAGATTTCGGACTAAGACCCTGTCTCCAACATCCAATGTGGACTCACGGATAACCTTGTCAAACCTTTTCTTGTTTCTCTCAGCCACTTGACGAGAGTTCTTGGTAGCTAGCTCGTAGCTTTCCTTAAGATGACTTTTCAAGGTTTTGACATAGTGTGAATGCGAGAGGGTCGGTTTGTTGGTAACTGGTAGTCCAAAAGCAATATCTACAGGCAGCTGTGGCTGTCTTCCAAACATTAGCTCGTACGGGGAAAAGCCTGTAACATCATTTTTTGTGCAGTTATAAGCGTGTGTGAGGGGCTTCACAAAGTCACGCCAGTGTGTTTTTTCTCTGTCTTTCAATGTACCCAACATACTAAGTAGAGTTCGGTTATAGCGCTCTACTGGGTTCCCTCTAGGGTGATACGGGCTGGTTCTCACCTTTCGTATGCCTAGAAGGGAGCACAGTTCTCGGATGGTATGCGACTCGAAATCTCTCCCTTGATCACTGTGGAGCCTCTCGGGGAACCCATAGTGCACAAGGAAATGTTCCCAAAGGCACCGCGCCACAGTGCTAGCCTTTTGATCTCGGGTGGGAATGGCCACAGCGTACTTTGTAAAGTGATCTGTTATCACTAGAATGTCTTTTGTGTTCTTGCTATCAGGCTCTAATGAGAGGAAGTCCATGCATACGAGCTCTAACGGCCTGGTGGTCTGGATGTTTACAAGCGGGGCCGCCTTATCAGGTGGAGCTTTTCTGCGGACACATCTCTCACACATCTTTACCTTTCTTTCGACGTCTGAGGCCATTCTCGGCCAGTAGAAACGAGACCTTACAAGTTCGACCGTTCGCTCCATCCCTAAATGGCCCATATTGTCGTGAAGGTTTTGCAACACAGTGGGCCTGAGGACCTCAGGGAGAACGAACTGCATGCTGGTTTCGGATCCAGAAAACCGCTTCCGGTAAAGGAGGTCATCTTTAAGCTCGAGATGCTTCCATTCCTTCAAGATCAAATGGAGGTCAGGGGAATCGGCTTTGAAGCCTGCAGGTGAGTTACCTCCTGATTCTAATAGGCTGATGACTTTGCCAATGATAGAATCGTCTCTTTGTGCCTGCATGAGATCAGAATGACTGTACTTTGGAATTGTTAGAAGTCCATCGTTTAGATCCTCCTCATCAAAGGCAATAGGAATGGCTGCAGAAGACATTGCAAGAGACTGCACAAGGCCAAAAGGTGGTGCATCACCTGACAAAGCTGTATGCCTCTGGCAGGCTGCAACGACAGTTTCTGCAAAAAGATGGTGAGAAGGCTCAGCATCTCTTACAGACGACAAAAGATGAGACTTAAACTTCTCGATGCGTTGACATTCCTCCTGAGAAGCAAAATCTTCCACAAGTGCCCCATGAGGTCGTCTGGATAGGCCATCCGCATCTAGATTCTGTCTGCCAGCTCTGTATTTGATGTCAAAGGTGTAGGTTGACAACGCTGCAAGCCAGCGGTAGCTAGCGGCATCTAGCTTTGCTGTAGTGAGCAGGTACGTTAAGGGATTATTATCTGTAACGACGGTGAAAGTGTTGCCGTACAGATAATCATGAAATTTGTCGGCGATGGCCCATTTAAGAGCCAAAAACTCCAATTTATGAGCCGGGTATCTGGACTCACTTTTAGATAAACCTCGGCTCGCGTAGGCAACCACACGGGTGGTTCCCCCTTGGTTCTGATACAGGGCGGCTCCTAACCCCGTGGTGCTCGCATCTGTATGAAGACAGTAGGGAAGCTTCGGGTCAGCATAGCCGAGCACGGGTGCAGAGGTGAGTTTCTCAATTATTCCTTCAAAGGCTTGCTGACATGCCTCACTCCAACTTTCTCCGAAAGGCTGCTTGGGATCTAGGTATTTACCATCACTTGGACTGGCTCTGCAGCCCTTCCGGCGAGGTGGATAGCCAGCAGTGAGAGAGGTAAGTGGTTTCACTATTTTCGAATAGTCCTTCACGAACCTCCGGTAATAACCGGTAAAGCCAAGGAATGACTGGAGTTCTTTCAAGGTTTGTGGTCTTGGCCAGGTTTTTAGTGACTCAACCTTCTCGGGATCGGTTTTCACCCCCTCCCTGGACACAATATGTCCTAGATAACGAACGGAGGTCTGAAAGAACCTACACTTGCCAGGTGAGAGCTTGAGCCCGTATTCTCTCAGGCGTTCGAGGACATGAATGAGCCGGGTCTCATGCTCTTCAAGTGTACTGGAAAACACGATTAAATCGTCCAAGAAGACGAGGACTTCCTTCAAGTTGATGTCTGTCATACATTTTTCCATGAGCCTTTGAAAAGTGCTCGGAGCGTTGGTAATTCCCTGCGGCATACGATTAAATTCATAAAACCCGAAGGGGCACACAAACGCAGTCTTTGGTTTATCTTCCTCACACATCTCGATTTGGTAATAGCCCGACTTGAGGTCCATCACCGAAAACCATTGTGACCCAGCAAGGGCTGAAAAAGAATCCTCCAAGTTCGGCAATGCATAGGCGTCACGGATGGTCTGCAGATTTAGTTTTCGATAATCTACACATAACCTCACTTCACCGTTCTTTTTCCGCACTACAACAATAGGCGAGGAAAACGGAGACTCAGACTCTTTAATGACACCAGCATCCAAGAGTGCTCTAAGATGTTTTTTGACTGCCTCGAAATCATGAGGGTGAATGGGTCGTGACCTCTGCTTAAAGGGAGTCTCGTCTTTGAGGTTAATGTGATGCTGAACCTTGGTCGCATGACCAAAATCAAGGTCGCTGTGAGAGAAGACATCAGAGAAAGTGTTTAATGTTTTTGTAATTCTGTGCTTCCATTCTTCAGGAAGTGATGATGTACCAAAGTCGAAGTTCAGAGAAGACTTTGTGTCCGTATCCTGCTGCTGGACAGAACAGTTAGCCATGAAAGGTGGGTCACTTTTCTCTCTGGGCGAGGGATTTGGAAGGATGGAGTCAGGGGTGACTAGCTCAGCGATCACACAATTTGTGGGAAGTGTGATGTCATGATTTGTTTCGTTCCTCAGGAGCACTGGAACTTTGTAGGGACCATGCTTTGGAAGAGTAATCAGGCAGCAATCTACAAAGACACCACCTGGCAAAGATGAGCTAGTCGGCTGTTCAAGTAATGCCCACTGTTCTGGCTCTGCTTGGTTGGAGTACACAAAACCTTCAACCAGCGCCTTCTGGTTTGCAGGTAGGACGTTTTGAGTTTGACCTTTAAGTTTCACCAGACCAATCTTACCATTTCCTGCTTGTTTCTTTCTGATCTCCAGTGTTTTCAGGACCTGCTGATAGCCATAAGGAATGGACTGACAATGAGGTAAGGACTCACAATGTAGGTCATACAATGGGTCAAGAGTGTTTGTACCAATTAACAGGGGGATATCACTGTTTGAACGGAGATCAGGGACAATTAGGGCCAATGTAAGTATTTCAGGTTCAGTTTCCAGGAAGTTTTTTGGGAACTTTATGTTGGTCTCCACATATCCGAGATATGGGACGGTCTGGCCATTTGCCCCCTCAACCTCAAGAAGGTCTGAAATGGGTTTAATGGGGTGCTCAGACAGATGGTCTTGGTAGAAGGTCATGGATATGGTGGTGACTTGCGAGCCTGTATCCAGTAAGCAGCTGCAGTCCACCCCATTGACAGCTACTCTGGATGTGCACTTTCTCCCCACAAGTCGACTAGGCAGCTTCCTGTTGTTATGTGCATCAGTCTTTAAACTCATTGCCTTCTTTGTGTTTTTTGAAGTGGGACGTTTCTCATCCCCAGCTTCTGTCTGTCCCACAACAGAAGCTTCAACTAGTTTAAATCAGGTGTGTCAGTGGGGTTATTGTAGCTTTCCCACACGCGCTGCTTTTCTTTGAGCGCTTTTCTCTTGGCAGCTACTAACATTGGGTTGGGATCTTTGCTGCATGCTGATGCAATGTGAGCATCCTCCCCACACCTAAAACAATACCACGGCTTCGGTCTTGGAACCCTTGCTGTGATTTGTTTGATTTCTTTCATGTCTGGTTCAACTTTTGTCTTTTGTTGCTGTTTTTTGTTCCCTTTTGTTACAGTTTTTCCAGGTTTGTTTGTGCATCTTGCCTGGAGCTGTTCTACCTGAGCGCTAAGATTTGCAAGCTGTTTCCTGAGATCATCATCTGATGTGGGAGCATCAGCAGGATCCATAATGGGGTAAGAACTACTGGGGTCTGGCATGCATGTGGTCTGTAATTGTGTGAGAGCTCTTGTTTTTGTTATCCCCAAATGTTGTTTCATTCTGGTTGCCTTACTTGCCTGCTTATCCTCTTCAGTGCGCAGTAGTAGAAGCAGTTCAGCAAAAGAAGGAGGGTCACTTTTCCGCTGTTCAAGCTGAAGGATGGTTAGCAATGGGCTATCCCAGCAACCACGACAAAACTGTCGGAGAAGCTGTTTATTCGCATCACCAGGAGCTATCCCACCTCTGCTGATTACTGAGCTCAAAGCAGTGTGTAATCTCTGCAAGTAATCAGCGGATTTCTCACCAACATTTTGGTTGGTGTTCAAAAAGCGAGCAAAGAGCTCATCACCGTCCTCTACTGCGGCGTAGGCCGAATCAAGCAGCGTGAGGTAAGTCTTGGATGTAGCTGTTGGGCCTAGTGATCTCACTACATTGGCTGCTGGCAGTGAGAGACTCTCCATAATTTTTCTGACAACCTGGGTATCGGAGATGGTGGGATCATTTATGCAAAACTCTACACTGCTACGCCAAGCATCATAATCGACTTCAAAAGCTGGGTGGGGAACTCTCCCTGAGAAAGGTTTTAGTTTGTAAGACAAGTTGGAATGAGAAGCCACATCACTGCTTTTAACAATGTGCTCCACAATGACACGTTGCACCTCTGGTGTGCTGATCAGATCAGCTGGCAACTGGGGGGATTGGATTTTTCTTTCTTGAAGCAGAATAGTCTCACTGGCGGTTTCGGCAAGCTGAGGTGTGACACTAACTGAGCTTGCAGTTTCAATAGCAAGGGAGACAGTTGACTTAACTTGAGGTTCATCTGGAGGGAACAATGGCTCTGGTTCTGCAGGAGTTTCAGTGACATTTGCTGCTGCCCCTTCCTCCATTGACTCTCCTATTCTAGCCAACTCTGCCTTCAGAATGTCTTCAAATGATCTACTGCTCCTCCTTGCCAAATCTCTCAACTCAGTCAGGTAAGCTACTGTTACAGAAGCGCTAACCTCAGTACTGTAGACACTGGCTAGGCTTTGAATGTGATGAACGACTCCTGGGTCTGTAGTGGTTCTGCGTAAAGGTAGATGTTTCTCTAGCTCTCTGACTGTAGCTTCATGTTGAAACTCAACAATAACCTCTAACTCTTTTCCTGCAGATGGAACTTTAACCACCCTGGCTACTGACCCATGCTGTCCCAAGAAGCTAAAGGCTTCATCATCGAGTTCAGTGTTAGTTAGCCCACTAACTAAAACTGCATTTTGGATTTTTATATTTTCTGACTTCACAACCTCCATTTTTTCAGGTAAATACACAAGAAATATCTTTTGGAACCAACAGTGGAGACAATTTGGAGTAAAACTCAAGGTAAGTAAATGTAAAATTTACTGTTCGTTGCTCCAGTTACTTAATTGTGGTCTGTTAAAATGTAAAAAATGAAAAGTGTCTGGTTACAAATAAAACCCTCCTGGCTAGCTCGCCAAGTTTTTGCCTGTAACCCGCTCGTTACCACGGAATGTCTGGACTAGTGACTAGGTTCGTAGAGGAGGGTTTAAAAGGAGTGACAGACACAACGAATAAATGGAGCCACGAAGTATTTTGGATGTAAATTGTCTGTATTAAATTGTAGGAAAATAAAAAATAAAATAAAATTCAATTCAACAGTTTCACAGTATCTTCAAACCCAAAACCAAAATAAAGTGTTCAATAGGAACCTCAGATGTTCCTTTAATTGTCCTTTGAGAGGTCCTTTAATATATGGTTCGTCAGCGCGCTTAAGTCAGTGTGTGTAAGTCAGGGGGAAAAGTCAAAAGAGTCAGGGGTGTGTGTGGTGGTCCTACCACTCCACACACTCAAGGTGAAGGTGAAGAAGGATGGATGTCCTCCTCGGGCTCAGGTGCTGGTTCTTTGTTCCACTAGCTCGCCATCTCCCTCAACAGGAGAATCCAAATCCACGTCAAAGGCTCTGAGGGTCTCAAAAACCTAGCCTGTATAAAACAGGGCTTTACTTAACACAAAATCATACTTCTCTTATGGCCATATAATATAAATCTCAACACACTACTGGAACACAATAGTGATTAAACTAATTATCTTTTTAAATGTACAGTTCTCTTTTTTTATCTCAAGGTGAGTATTTTCACACATTTTAATCATTTTTAAACAACATGAGTTATTTTAGCTTTTAACCATGAATTATGATCATTTTAACTCAGTTTCCACATGAAATATCGTTCATTTCAATTGTTTGTTTAACCATTTCACACATGTTCATTGAATTATGAACTGAAAATTAGCTAAATGCTCCTTTAACACACATCATAATATCAATTCCGGCTTCAGAGTTTCTGCCTCTGTGATGAATGAACATGCTAAACAGTTTAAACCGATACACACCCTAAACAGTGCATCTTGTAATTAATACACACATACAGGAAAATAAATAGCACACCTCATGTTTTTATCAGATCACCGGAACAAAATATGCAGCTTTAAGTCTTAAACACAGAGCAAACAGTAGCGGCAGGTCACGTTCATGAGTAAACAAGCGTTCTGCCGCCTCCCAGGCTAAACCACGATGTGGCTACTATATTAGCATGTACTAGCGCTAATTGGCTCGAGCAACTCACCAGGTCTCGGACGAAAATAACAAACCACAGGTCCTCGACCACCCCTCTGCTGCAGGTAGGCACACTCTCCCGGGTTATGCTGTGTTGATAAGCGAGTTAACAACTGCTATTTCCGTGACTTTATATCAACTTTCTCTTCTGTGTTTCATCTGCTCGCACCGCTGCTCTGACTCTGTAGCGCTAACTCCGCACCGCACTACTCTGCCTATCACTCCGCACTGTTACTCTCGCGAGCATCGGTGGGACTACTTTCTCTCATAAATCGTGCATTTAACACAACAATAAGAACTGAGTGTGCACCAAATTAATATGATCAACATAATAATAAATTAAAGAGGGTTAATTAAATAAAATAATGTTTAAAGGGAAACAACGCTAGTAACCGTTTTTCTACTGGGTTACAATCTGATTTCAGACACAACACGGACAGCTGCCACCTCCAGAAGTTTTCTGATGATACAGCCATTGTTGGGCGTGTATCTCAGGGAAACGATCTGGAGTACCTGGAGATCATCGCCAACTTTGTGGACTGGTGTGCTCTGAACCACCTGCACATCAACGCCAGCAAGACAAAGGAGGTGGTGATCGACTTCAGTAGGAAACCACAGCGGACTGCACCGGTGAGCATCCAGGGCTTGGACATCGAGGTCGTGGAGGATTACAAGTACCTGGGTGTTCACCTCAACAATAAACTGGACTGGACACACAACACGAACGCCCTGTACAAGAAGGGCCAAAGTCGTCTCCACCTGCTCAGACGACTGAGGTCCTTTGGAGTGTGCAGGGCACTGCTAAGGACTTTTTGTGACTCTGTGGTGGCTTCTGCCATCCTGTATGCAGTGGTCTGCTGGAGCAGTGGAAGCTCAGAGAGGGACAGGAAGAGACTGAACAAGCTGGTCAGACGGGCCGGCTCTGTCAATCATGGACAACCCCTCTCACCCACTGCATCAGACTGTTTCAGACCTCAGCAGCTCCTTCAGTGGCAGACTGCTGCATCCACGCTGCAAGAAGGAACGCTACCGCAGGTCCTTCATTCCAGCTGCCATCAGACTGTTCAACACCAGCCTGAGTAAATAGTGACTTTTCTCCATCAATCAATAAATCTGCTCTGTACACTGCTTTGTTTTGCACTAAACCACTACCTCAGCATCTCATAGTCTTAAGCAATTATTTATTTGTAGCGTGGTCATTCCACCACTGACTGTACCATAACTGTATATAGCCTACAGAATCTCTTTATATTTCTGCACATTTTTTCTCTATATATTTTTCAGATCACTTATTTTGTATATATTTTTGTCCAAAATGTGTATTGTGTTATGTATTGACAATAAGCATAATTTTATTGTTATGCATAGAAATTATAAGGGCACTATTTTATGTTGGTTGTTAAAGCAGCTTAGCGGAGTGATATATCTGTGATGTGAATTTTTGACGAATGCTGCAGTAAACTGAAGACCACGTGAAAAGAACAGTTTGTGTCTGACTCGTTTTATTGTTTATGTACTGGGAGAAACATAACAGAATTGGCGACGAGGTAGTGGACTACGAACGCACAAACTAAGGAAAAAGTGGAGTTTATTGACTTTTTTTTTTTTCTCTCTTTGGATTACTGCCTTACCCCATGTATGGATGCTATGTTGATTACCAAGCTAGCACAAGGAGGGGGCCCGTAAAAACGAGGAGAAAGGTAAACCAAAAGTGATATTCGACTGTGGAAGGGACCTAAAACTGCACAAAAATGTCTGGAAGTGTGGGGCATATGGACAGTTTTGATAGCACAGTGGAGGACTGGACAACTTATGTTGAACGAGTGGAGCAGTATTGTTTGGCCAACGAAATAAGTAATGACCGTAAAGTCGCGGTATTACTCAGTGTAATGGGAGCCAAAACATACAACTTGCTCCGCAGCCTCATCGCACCCGTTAAACCGGCTGACAAAACCTTTAAAGAGATCACGGAAATCCTGAAAAGGCACTTAAATCCGACACCACTGGTGATAGCGGAGCGCTTCAGGTTTCACAAGAGAAATCAATCAAAGACTGAATCTGTATCGGAGTATATAGCGGAGCTCCGCAGGCTGTCGGAGCACTGTCAGTTCGGGGAGGGGCTATCAGACGCGCTGAGAGACCGGCTGGTCTGCGGGCTGCACAACGAGGGCATACAGAAACGCCTTCTGACAGAGGACAGATTGACTTTAATACGCGCACTGGAAATCGCCGTATCAATGGAAACTGCAGCAAAAGATGCCGGCGAATTACAAGCCAAAAGCTCTTCAGCATGTACAGTGCACAAATTTCACACAAAACGAAACAACGAAAAAACACAGTCCTGCTACAGATGTGGTAAAAAGTCACATGATCCTGCAGATTGTTGGTTTAAGGACAAGGATTGCCGGCTGTGTAATAAAAAAGGGCACATACAGAAAATGTGTCAATCAAGACAGAGTGTGAAACACGGAAAGAAAACAGGAAAAAGAGACAAAGGGGTGCATGAAGTAACAAAGACAGACTCAGATGATTCAAATGAAGGGGATTTATCCTGTCTTGATCTGTACTCCACAGAAGTTGATGACAGTGAAGTGATTTGGCTGACACCTAAAGTTAATGGAATGCCATTAAAAATGGAACTGGACACCGGATCAGCACTGTCCGTCATATCCTTCAAAGACTACAAAGCACATTTCCCAAAGCTGAAGCTGAAACGCACAGCTGTGAGAATGAAAACGTACACAGGTGAGAGGGTCATTCCTCTGGGAAAACTTAAAGTAAAAGTAAAATATGAGAACCAGAGACGCAACCTTGAGTTATTTGTACTGAAGCATGGGGGTGTGCCACTGTTCGGACGCCAGTGGTTGCGTCAAGTCCGTCTCAACTGGAAAGAGATAAAGAGCATCAAAGCAACAATTAAACAGGCCAGTCAGTGTGCAAACAGGGAACTGACAAACATACTGGATAAACACTCAGAAGTGTTCAGAGAGGGCATTGGCACCCTAAAACACATCAAGGCACGGATTGAACTTGAGGAAAACGCAAAGCCAAGGTTTCACAAGGCTCGCCCTGTCCCATATGCCTTGCGACCAAAAGTGGAAGCAGAGCTTCAACACCTCGTGGATCAAGGGATTTTATCCAAGGTAGAATGGTCTGAATGGGCAACGCCAATAGTGCCCGTTGGCAAAAAGACAACAGACAAAGTACGCATCTGTGGGGATTTCAAAGTGACTGTGAATCCTGTCCTACATGCAGACCAGTATCCTCTTCCACGCATAGATGACATTTTTGCATCCTTGGCAAATGGTGAGCGTTTCTCAAAGATTGACCTTGCTCAGGCCTATCTTCAAATGGAAGTCGAAGAACAATCTCAAAAATACCTGACCATCAACACCCACAAAGGCCTCTATCAGTACAGTAGGCTAGTGTTTGGCATCACCAGTGCTCCAGCGATTTGGCAGCGTGCAATGGACCAAGTGCTGCAAGGGATACCAGGCACCCAATGCTACCTGGATGACATTATTGTAACTGGCCATGATGATGCCACTCATTTGGCAAACCTTGAGGCTGTTCTGACTCCACTGGAGGAATATGGACTGAGAGCTAACAGGAGAAAATGTGAGTTTTTCAAAGACTCCGTTGAGTACTGTGGACACAAAATTGACAGACAAGGGCTTCACAAGACGCAGGACAAGATTCTGGCTGTCCTGAATGCTCCACAGCCAGAAAACGTGAGCCAGCTGCGCTCATTCCTGGGCTTAATCAACTATTATCACAAGTTTCTGCCCAACCTGTCGACTGTGTTACACCCGTTAAATGCACTGCTGCAGCAGAACACCAAATGGATGTGGACTAAAGACTGTGCAAATGCTTTTGCAGCGGCCAAGCAGCTCATAACCTCTGATGAAGTGCTGACACACTATGACCCATGCCTTCCCCTGCGTCTAGCCTGTGACGCGTCACCGTATGGCATTGGTGCCGTACTGTCACACAGAATGACTGATGGGTCAGAGCGACCTATTGCTTTTGCTTCTCGCTCCTTAACACCTGCAGAACGCAATTATGCACAAATTGACAGAGAGGCTTTGAGCTTGGTATGGGGTGTGAAAAAGTTTAACCAATACTTGTATGGACAACATTTCACTCTGATTACTGATCACCAGCCCCTGGTATCCATCTTCAGTCCTCAAAAGGGTGTTCCACCCATGGCAGCTGCCCGCCTGCAGCGTTGGGCTTTGTTCTTAGGAGCACACACATATACCATAGAGTATAAAGGTACTAAACTGCATGGAAATGCGGATGGACTGTCTCGCCTCCCACAAACAACATCTGAAAAGGCTGGCGACCCTGCTGTGGGACTACACATGTCCCAGATGGAACTTCTTCCTGTCACAAACACACAAGTGAAAAATGAGACAAGAAATGACCCTGTCCTAGCCAAGGTCTATGCTTTAACTGTGAATGGTTGGCCAGCACATGGAGATGCTCAGTTTCCAGAGTACTCTGTGCGACGAGATCAACTCTCAGTGTGTCAAGGATGCCTCATGTGGGGGTCGCGAGTTATTGTGCCTCCAAAACTGCGCTCAAGAGTGCTTGCCTCCTTACACGAAGGACACCTGGGTGTAGTTAAAATGAAAAGCCTTGCGAGAAGTTATGTGTGGTGGCCTGGCATGGACAGCCAAATTGAAGATCTTGCTAAATCATGCCCTGGTTGTCAACAGACTCAGCGACAACCCCAACCTGCACCTGTCCACCCGTGGGAGTGGCCTGCCACCCCCTGGCAGCGCATTCACATTGACTATGCAGGCCCATTTTTGGATCACATGTTTCTCATCGTGGTTGATGCTCATTCCAAGTGGCCTGAAATCTTTATGGTCAAGAAAGCAACAGCTACTAAGACAGTGGATCTACTGAGAATGCTTTTTGCACGCACAGGCTTGCCTCTGCAGATAGTGAGTGACAATGGCAGCCAGTTCACAGGGGAGGAGTTTCAATGCTTTCTCAGGAGCAATGGCATACGGCACATCACATCAGCGCCGCACCATCCCGCAACAAATGGATTGGCAGAACGTTTTGTTCAAACATTCAAGCAGTCTCTGAAAGCGAGTAGGAAGGAGGACATACCATTGAAACAGAAAATAGCCAAATTCCTGCTGGCATACAGAAATGCTGCACATGCTACAACAGGACAGACACCTGCAATGCTGTTCATGGGAAGGAATCTGAGATCACGCTTGGATTTGCTTAAACTGGACATTCACAAACATGTTCAGGAGAAACAGTGTTCCCCCAGTCAGCAACAAACTACATTGAGAACTTTTGACATTGGACAGAGGGTGCTTGCCAGAGACTATCGCAGTCCGACCCAGAAATGGCAGCCTGGTGAGATACTAACACAGACAGGACCCCTGTCCTACACTGTTCGTGTGGGGCCCAACATGATCTGGCGGAGGCACGTTGATCAACTCTTGGATGCACCGGCTGGAGAAATTCCCACACCGCCAGAGCACTCAACTCAGGACGCTGACGACACACTCATGACACAAAGCTGTGTCACTGTCAACGGGGACGTTCCAGTACCAGAAACTGTGGACTCTAATCTTCAGAGTGTAACAGGTTCAGAAGCCCCAGCACGGCGTTACCCTGAACGAAGCCGGAAACCACCTCTGAGGCTTGACTTGTAGTTCATGTTATAAAGAGTTCATTAAGCTGATTGTTGCTGTGAAAAGAAAGCTTATGTTTAGTTATGTATAACATTCCATAATGGTAATGGTGCCTCAGATTTCTTTAAAGTATGAAAATGTGTTCCTTCTGAAACATTATATTTTTGTTGTTGTTGGTTGCTGTGGATTTAAAGCACATCAATGCTGGAAGAGAGGAATTGTTATGTATTGACAATAAGCATAATTTTATTGTTATGCATAGAAATTATAAGGGCACTATTTTATGTTGGTTGTTAAAGCAGCTTAGCGGAGTGATATATCTGTGATGTGAATTTTTGACGAATGCTGCAGTAAACTGAAGACCACGTGAAAAGAACAGTTTGTGTCTGACTCGTTTTATTGTTTATGTACTGGGAGAAACATAACATATTGTGTAACTCCTTTTTCTTTTAACCATGTCAAAGTCGTCATGCTGTCTGTATAGATATTTGCCAAATTCCATGCTACTGCAACAAGGAAATTTCCCATGCGTGGGATGAATAAAACATATCTTATCTTATCTTATCTTATCTTATCACTGTGACTAACCTGGAGCTGTGGTTCCATGTGGAATAACGGGACCGGATCTTCAATTGATCCTCACAGCCTTAAAGACCTTCTGAGACACAGTCTGGAGACACAGGGGCTATTTGTGATGCGCAGAGAATAAACCTACCCGACCTGCAGGATCTCACCTGTTTGCTCTCCGGCCCCAGGAGACCTGCCTCCTTTGAAGAGATGACAGGAGCCAACGCCAAAGTAGCTCTTCACTCTCTGCTCACAGCTGATAACCAGCAGGCATGACCTCCTTTTCCACCCACAGCAGCTACATGGTCTCCCACATGAGGAGCTCCATGACGACAGCCCCCTCCATCACCTCTGCTCGCCGGGTGGGTGCTGCTGGCAGCGTGTATGGAGGAGCTGGAGGATCTGGAGTCCGTGTCTCCAAGGCCTCCTGCTCAATCTGGATGGAAAACGCAGACATGAGCGGGAAGGCCACCATGCAGAATCTGAACAACCGTCTGGGCTCCTACCTGGAGAAGGTGCGCAGACTGGAGGCGGCCAATGCTGAGCTGGAGTGGAAGATCAGGCAGTACCTGGAGAAAAGAGTCCATTCAACGGAACAAGACTTCACCAGCTTCAACATCCGCATCAAGGAGCTGCAGGTGCAGGTGAGGTTACACCAGGTAGCACGCTTTCACAGACAGGTGTCCACCAGTCCACTCCCCCGAGTTTCAGATCAGACAGGTTGTGTCTTTTCTTAATGGAGAATGTTTGTCTGCACATAAAATATGAAACAACAGAAAAAAGGCTTGGGATCAAAAGAACACATCAGAGATGATCAATAGGTCAAACACTGGTACATAAGATAAGATTTTATCAAAGAAGAAACTAAATTAGACATAAAAATACAACACATCATACACTTGGTGGATAATTAAAGCTATAGGCTACAGGACTATTTCTATCTCACCAAGTTAAACTAGGGGGGTTGTTGTAATTTTGTGCGTTTACGAAACAAAAATGACTTTTAATGTGTTTTTAAAATTAAAACTTAGATCTCAAGTTTCTCCTTAAAGACACAACGACACTGTGCTCATGTTGTGTTGCATTTAATAATCACTTCCTTGTAAGTAAGTGACTAAGGCCCTATCCACACGAAAACACATTTTTTCGTAAACGCACATGTTTTTATTCGTTTTGGCCTATCGTCCACACGGATCCCGTAAACGCATAGCCCGAAAACGCACTTTTTTGAAACCGGGTCCCAGGGTGGATAAATTCGAAAACGCACTTCTCGCGAATCGGTGTGGATGGTTGAATCCGGAGATTTCTGAAAACGATGACGTCATCACCACCATCCACCATGGCCACACCCCTCGAGCAGTCTTCCACCTCGTATATCTCGCGAAACGTCTCATAACAACATCAACAACAATGGCGGACTACATGCTTGCGTTACTACTGGAGAACATATTGAGCCTGTTATGGTTACTAGGGCAAAATCTCATTTTTGGTTTCTTCGAAAGCCGATTTGTAAACAGCGCTCAAGCTTCATGCGCATGCGCCACCTCTTCCTCTCCGTTTTTAGATTAGATTAGATTCTAAGCATTCAACTCCATACATACATACATATAACAAAAGCTAAAAATCAACAATATGAGCAAATAGAGAACTATAAGAAGAACAAAAAGTATACACAGTATACAAAGTATAAGAAGTGAATATTAAAGAAGTGTTAAATTAGTATACACAAGAAATATATTACCAGGTATTACAGGTGAATATTGAAAAGAAGTGTTAAATTAAATGTCCAAGGTGTCATCTGTCACACACAGATGAGGAGTTGTACAGACTGATGGCTTGGGGTAGGAAAGATTTCCTGTAGCGTTCTTTGAGACAACGAAGTTGTCTGAGCCTTCTGGAGAAGGTGCTCCGTTGTCTGTCTATTGTGTGGTGGAGAGGGTGGTCAGGGTTATCCATGATAGATAACAGTTTTTTCAGAGTCCTCCTCTCCACCACCGATTGAAATGTGTCCTGTCTGCAGCCAATGATAGACCCAGCCTTCCTGATCAGTTTGTTCAGTCTGTTGGCATCACTGGCTGTAATGCTGTTCCCCCAGCAGACCACAGCGGAGAAAAGTGTGCTAGCCACAACAGACTGGTAGAAAATCTCCAGCATCTTGCTGCACACATTGAAGGACTTCAGTTTCCTCAGGAAATAGAGTCTGCTGCAGCTCTTCTTGTACACAGCTGTACTGTTGGTCCTCCAGTTCAGTCTGTTGTCGATGGTCACTCCCAGGTATTTGTAATCCTCCACCATCTCCACATCCCTACCCAGGATGCTGAGGGGCAGAGGAGCTGGTCCTTTCCTCCTGAAGTCAATCACCATCTCTTTGGTCTTGTCCACATTAAGCAGCAGGTGATTCCTTCCAGCCCACCCCACAAATCCGTCCACCAGCCTTCTATACTCCTCCTCATCCTGTCCAGCACTTATACATCCTACAACTGCGGAGTCATCAGAAAATGTCTGTATATGACATGACTCTGAGTTGTGCTGGAAGTCAGTGGTGTATAAGGTGAACAGGAACGGAGAAAGTACAGTGCCCTGAGGGGCTCCCACACCACTCACCACCACATCAGACAGGACATGACCCAGACGCACGAACTGTGGCCTGTCTGTCAGGTAGTCAGTGATCCAGGAGACAGAGGATGTGCCAACACCCATCGACCGCAGCTTATCACCCAGCAACAAAGGCTGGATGGTGTTGAAGGCACTGGAGAAATCAAAGAATGTGATTCTCACTGAGCCTCCACCACCATCCAGGTGTGAGTGAGCTCGCTGCAGAAGATAGATGACAGCGTCATCCACCCCAAGGCACGGCTGGTAGGCAAACTGTAGAGGGTCTAGGAACGATCTCACCTGTGGCTTTAGGTGGGCCAACACCAGCCTCTCCAGCACCTTCATCACATGGGATGTAAGGGCAACTGGACGGTAATCACTGAGGCCAGATGGAGATGACTTCTTAGGCACAGGAACCAGGCAGGAGGTCTTCCAGAGAAGCGGCACCCTCTCCAGGCTGAGACTCAGGTTGAAGAGTTTTTGGTGAATTTCTGAAACTGAAACAGCGCCGCCTATAGACCTGGGATATGAAGTAGCGTTTTCAGTCGTGTAAAGACGGATCAGGTGTGGACGCGGATTTTTTTGAAACCGTAGAGCAAAAACGGATAGGAAAAAGATCGTTTTCGTACGTGTGGACAGGGCCTCAGTGATCGCAGAGCCAATATTTGCAGTGGACTATGTTTGAGATGTAAACGATCTTTCATCATGAGAGGATGAGCGTAGAGCAGAAAAACTGGTCTGTTAGTGAAAGAGTGGGAGTATCAGGTGTCAACAGTTGGTATCAGCTGGGAGCCACGAGACCAATGATACGCCCCGCTTCAAGCTGGGGCGCCGAAAAAGGGGGGTAAAGGAGACGGATTCTAGGGGCCCATGATTGAGGGGGGCCAAGAGAAATGTTATTCTTCTTTCACAAATATGGTAATGATAGTCAAAAATAGCACTAGAATGCATAATTGTATGTAAAATAGCATCAAAAATGTTGCTGCTGTGTTGGGGGGCCCAGTAAAGATTCTTTTCATGGGGCCCAAAACCCCTAGCGGCGCCCCTGCTTCAAGATTTAGGCCCTATCCACACGAAACCACATTTTTACGTAAACGCAGATGTTTTTATTCGTTTTGGCCTATCGTCCAGACGAATCCCGTAAACGCATAGCCCTAAAACGCACTTTTTTGAAACCGGGTCCCAGGGTGGATAAATTCGAAAATGCACTTCTTGTGGATCCGTCTGGACAGTTGAAACCGGAGATTTTGGAAAACGATGATGTCATCGCCACCATCACCACACCCCTCGAGCAGCCTTCCACCTCTTATATCTCGCGAAACGTCTCATAACAACATCAACAACAATGGATCTTTCAATGGACAAAAAAATAAGTTTTAAAATCAATGTTGCAGTGTGTAAATGAAATTTATAGTAAAATTAAACAGATATGGAAATAATTCTGATAATAATTATTTGCTTTAAAAAAACGAAATATTAACATTCGCAGGTTTTAGAGCCACCTGGTGGCCACAAGACTCAAAACTCAAACCCAGACTTTGAGTTGTTTTTCTTGTTTTGTTTTTATACATTAAATTTTACCTCATATTAATCTAATAAACCCAAACAACTGTTCAGACAGTAGTGTTTGTCTTTCCTCCTCTGCTCAGATTAGTGCTGCTACTTGTGGAAACGCTGCTCTCATCCTCACCATAGACAACACCAAACTGGCCACCGATGACTTTAGAGCCAAGTGAGTGAATTTATTTGTAGTTGTCCAAACAAACGAAAAGAAGAGACCCACTGCTTTGTGAGCTTGTTCTTTTTAGAGTAACATTTAGGTAAGATTGTGAAATTCATTTTCAGGTTCGAGAGCGAGCTGGCCATGCGTCAGCTGGTCTTGGACCAGGAGCCTCAAAGGCGGACCCAGCTGGAGCTGCAACTGGAGTGTCTGAAGGAGGAGCTGATGCAGCTGAAGCACAATCACAAGGAGGTGAGACCCAGAACCAGACAGAACCAGAACCAGGAAGTGACAGAGGCAGCAGTGTAACCATGTTCTCCTGCAGGACCTGCTGGCTCTCAAGACTCAGATGGGAGGTGAGGTGAGCGTGGAGGTGGACGCCGCTCCTCAGCAGGACCTGTCCACCATCATGGCCGAAATCAGAAATCACTATGACAACGTCACCACCAAGAACCACAAAGACCTGGAGGCATGGTTTCAGGCCAAAGTGAGAACACAGACACCAGAATGTGCTCACTGCTGCCCCCTACAGACAAACACCACAACCACAGCTAACCTCACTATCTTTTTTCATTCACACCTTTTTTCGTTTCTACGTTTAACTGCTGTGTTTTAAATTTTATAAACTTTTATACTGAAAATTGTTTTTTCATCAGTTAACAAGTTATGTTTTGTAAATTTAGTTTTAGTTTGTGCATTTTAGGGCTTGTTGCTTTGATTGGCTGAACATTTTAATTTTTTTTTTTGGTTAGTTTGTTTTTTACATTTAAGTTAGAGTTATACTCCACCTTTGTAGCAGAACTGCATATATTATGCTGATCGATCCTCGTCTCATTATCTGAGACTGAAGTCCTGATACGGGACCAATAACAACATTAATACCTCTCATCCACAGGTGACAGATCTGGACGAAGTGCAGGAAGCAAGCACAGAGATTCTGCAGGCGTCCAAGTCCGAAGTTGGACAGATGAGACGAACTCTTCAAAGAGATGAAACTGCAGGCCCAGATCAGCAAGGTAAGAGAAAAAGTGATCAATTCTAATAAATATTTAAAACAGAAAACAGAAGAGACTCTTCCATGATGACATTTAAAAACACCTAGTTTTCATATCAGTTTTTTGCAGTTTCTCTAATGATCATCAGGTGGTGCACGAAGATGAAAGGATGTGTGGATTCATACAACTACTTAAATAATATCTTTATGAAGATTTAAATCATTCAGTGAATGCTCAATCGCCCCTTCATTGAAAAATTCTAATAATAGGCTAGTCAGTATTTTCTAATTGGATGTAGTATGTTTGTGTGTGATTGTCAGTGGGAGTGAGATGAATGCAAGGGTGAAAACAAAGAGATTGTACAAGAGCAGGAAGAACCAGTTGAGAAAATGGGCTCAACATTCAGCTGTACAAAGACAACAAATAAAGACAAAAATGTTCTCATTGTACAAAAATATCCCAGATTCACAAAATCCTGTTTAGAGGAAAATGTCTTTATGTCAAAAATGGGGACATTATTAGAAAGACACACATACAAAAGCATTTCTGGAAATATTTCTACGGCATTTTAGACCCTGCAGCATCTTTGCATTCCTTCGAGATCAGCGCAAAATTAAGGTTCCTCAGCAAAAATCATTCCATTAGCTGCAATACGGTGAAAGTTACAAACTAAAAGCAAAAAGTGACTCCAAGTGGCCCTTTTTTTTATCCCTAACAGTACACAAGGTTTAATCTTCCACGCATAAAAACATAACCATGGCGACACCCAGTGAAGATTTGCATGTGGCGTTTGTGCTGATCCCCCAGCTCGTAAAAAGAGGTCAGGTTTATTGTGAGCAAAAGCATCCAACCAGAGCAAGAAGCAGCAGAAATACCAGTCCTGCTCAGTTTTAATCCTGCAGTCACAAGATACTGCTCATGAACAAACAGATTATTAACATTTACTCACCTTTAAGCCCTCAGTCTTCACAACACACACATCTAGTCCTAATCAGGCATGTTTAGAGCGACAACACGCTGCGCTGGAATCAATTTGCCATGACTGGTTTATATAAACTAAGACAACTCAAAGTAGATAAAGAGTCTGTAGTATTAATCAGTTGCTGTGGAGGCGGCATGTTTGCATGATCACACTCAGTTGTGTTTTTACTGAGATAACAAGGTTTTACTTGTTTAAATTTGAGATTTACTTTTGCTAAATTAAGTGTATAAAAACTGCCTTAGTCTGTCACAGTGTTGATGGACGGGATCAGCCAGTCGCTCACCTTGAAAAGAACCTGCTTTTAAACATGCAAGATGTCAGATAACCTGAGTGAAAGGAAACCTGAAGTGTCATGCAGTAATTCAGGCTATTTTATTGCCACACTGAACAGGTTTTTCTGACACACACACACACCCACACCCTCAATTACTGTCCAAAAACTTTACTCATTTCTATATTTCATTTTTTTCACCATGTATATTCTCTTGGTTTCATTTTAAAAAAACGTGCCAGCCTTGGTTTAGTTTAGTTACAGTTTCAGTTGAGGAGCAGAGTGACGGGTGCAGAGCATGTCATTGTTTGGTTGCACAATACCAGAGCAGAGAGGACCCACACAACACACAGGTGGGAAATAACAGACATGCTGGGACATGGCAACAAGAATCCCCGTGTCTCCAAACAAAGGAGGGTCCCAACATGAATTCAGATTGAGATAAGATTGAAAGTACATTTCACTGTAGAGGAAGATATATTGATGGAGTCACCAGAGAAACATTCAAGATAAGATGTGATGCTGGATATGATATAGCATATGTGTACTTCAAATTCCTGCTCTGTTTGTCATTCTCCTGCCCCCAGGCGAGCAGGCGGACTACACCTGAACCCCTCCCCTGTTTCCAAGAGGCATAAAAGCAGCTCAATGCAGCCTACCCTGCATTCTCTCCTCGTCTCCATCCAGAGCAGGCAAAGATCTCCATCATGTCCTCCTACTCTCGCACCATGAGCTACTCTAGCGGAGCCCGTCTGGGTTCCGGCAGGTCCCCCAGCGTGTACGGTGGTGCCGGAGGAGCCGGGGTCAGAATCTCCAGCATGAGCAGCGCAAGCACCTTCTCCTCCAGTGCCCGTGTAGGTTCATCTGCCTCTGCTTCAAGCTCAGGAGGCTTCAACCTGGCCGACGCCATCGACATCTCTGACAACAAGAAGATGGCCATGCAGAACCTGAACGACCGCCTGTCCTCCTACCTGGAGAAGGTGCGCAAGCTGGAGACAGCCAACACCGACCTGGAGCTGAAGATCAGGCAGTTCCTGGAAAAAAAGACCCATCCCGAGGGCCACGACTGCACTGCACACAAGGCCATGATCGTCACCCTGCAAGACCAGGTGAGACCAGGCTTTGGTTGTAAGGATATATTTGCTTGTGGCATTGGTACAGATACAAGCAGAAGCACATAAAAATGTGAGGTAATGTCAAAGTACTAAGAAAGATGCCTCCATTGTCTTGACACAATGTTTGCAACTTGAAACTGAATCCTTGTTTTCCCGACATGAAAAGCCCCTGTGGCATGAGCCGTTGTTTCCTGTAGGTGGGATACAGGTGCAGCCACACCCAAAACACAGCAAGGCTACAGCTCTCTGGTTTTATGTGCAGAGTGAACAACGACAGGGAATTTGACTTTAATTTGCATGTTTTCATCTTTTATTCAGCCAGTTCTACAATTCAAAATCAAAGTACAACTGTGGCAGCTGGTTCCAAAATAAAGTTTTCTTAAAATGTTTGATCTAGAATAGGCTAAAACTGCAGCCACACCCAGTGTCTGAAGCTAGTTTCAAATGTTTGCCCTTGAATTCTCATCCAGCAACATTTAGATTTAAAACTTATTGGTCTGTATTTTCAGCTCTTCATCGCCACCCGCTCAAATGGATCTCTGTACCTGTCAATTGATAATGCTAAGCTGGCTTCAGATGACTTCAGGGTCAAGTGAGTACATTTTTTGAATACTCCTTTTATAATTATTTTGTCAAAATGAGCTCTTCACTCAGCAGTAACAGTTTCTGACACAGGTACAAACCTTTTTAAGGAGTAACTGTACACTGTAGAGTGATCCAACATCTTCATCTTAATATTATATTTTCCTGTTGGTTTAAAACATTTTATTTACAGTTTAATATTTATATAATATTTAACTGCTGTGTTGCTGAGCATTCAGTCAGTCCCTAAAGGCCTAGCACTTTAAATCATCTGTTCACATATGCTATGCTAAGCCGAGCTAAGCAGCAGCTTGACTTGAAAAATCCAATGAGTTTAAAAAGTATTCGATGATTCTGAATTCATTCCTAAATTTAACACCTCAGGGAAAATATTCTGAAAGACAGCTGCAACTGTTGGAAGAGACCATCCACACCAACCCTTTTATTAAGAATCACAGTTATAATCCCTATGACCACTAAAGACGGTCTCTCTGCAACTGTTTTGGTTGATGCAATCGTTGTTGCTGGCTGGTGTGCAGGTACGAGAACGAGCTGGCCATGCGTCAAAGCGTGGAGGCCGACATCGCTGGGCTGAAGAGGGTCCTTGATGAGCTGACGCTGGGAAGATCTGACCTGGAGATGCAGATTGAAGCTCTGAAGGAGGAGCTGATCTACCTCAAGAGGAACCATGAGGAGGTGAGTGTGAAATAATGGCATTAATCATAGTTGATGTACAATAACAGAAACCACATGACGTTCTGATGTCAATCTTGATGTATCCTCCAACAGGACCTTCTGGCTCTGAGGTCCCAGATGAGCGGTCAGGTGAACGTGGAGGTGGATGCCGCTCCTCAGCAGGACCTGTCCGTTGTTATGGCTGGAATCAGAGAACACTACGAGACCGTCGCCAACAAGAACCGCAAAGACCTGGAGGGATGGTTCCAGGCTAAGGTGAGTCCTTGATACAAAATAAAAGAGAGTGTAGTACCTATTTTTCATGACTACAAATAACAGAAATATCTAGGGAAGTTCATTAACTCAGTGAGTTAAATGTACAAATAAGTAACATTTGATGAAACATAAGTCAGGATGTCATCTGCATATGTGTTGGTTTATGAGCAGACAGATTTTCTGACTTCTTCCTGTTTTTCTAGTCTGAAGATCTCAACAAGGAGGTTGCTGTGAGCACAGAAATTCTTCAAACATCACGCTCTGAGATCACAGAGGTCAAACGCTCAATGCAGAGTCTGGAGATTGAGCTCCAATCACAGCTCAGCATGGTAAGTTTCTACAACTTCCTGGACAGTTTTCTTCAGTGACGGATTCTCTTAATATACTAATGCAATTTCTTGACCATCTCAGAAAGCGTCTTTGGAAGGAACCCTTGCCGAAACCCAGGGCAGGTTCGCCAGCATGCTGTCAGGTTACCAAAGGCAGGTGACTGCTCTGGAGGAGCAGCTGGCTCACCTGAGGGCCGACCTCGAGCGTCAAGGACAAGACTACCGGGTGCTGCTGGACACCAAGACCAGGCTGGAGATCGAGATTGCCGAGTACAGGAGGCTGCTGGATGGAGAGCTGACAAGGTGAGCTGACTAGTCCAAGCTAGGATAATACTGTGATCAGTGTATCCATTTCCTATTACTGATGAATAATTGTGGATTATCTTTTCACAGCAGCAGCACATCTACCACCACTACAACCCGTAAAGTGGTGATTGTCACCCAGGAGATCAGCGAAGACGGAACAGTCATCTCAGAAAAGTAGATGACGTCAATCAACAAACACCCGGCAACACGTCGCCAACCGTTCTCAGAATTAAACAAATAAAACATTTCTGGAGAACTGACAACACGTGTGTTTGATGTTTCATTGTCATTTTATAAACTGGTATTTTAACCATGAACTAAAATAAAAACTTATCAGAGATCAGATTGATCACTGTGTAGGCATGACTGCAGAAGGAAGCTGTAAATTAATTTAAGTGGACAAAAGAGAAAAAGTAGAAGACATTCAATCTTTTATTATGAAACGTAAACCATTTAAACATCAATACCTAAACCCACAGAGTCTGACTGAATCTCTGCTGCTGCTTCTGAGCAGACTGGCAGGATGGGTCCATTGTGACGACCTGGGGGCCCCACATAAAACATATTTAAATTTAACAAACTGTCTCTATCCACATGAGACATTTAGGGAATAAGCAGCATGCAAAACCATGGACCAAGTATGAGATTTGATTTGCTCTCTGTTGTCAACAGGTCCCAACTCAGATCTGAGGGGTCTCAAGAAAAACTTTGCAGCATAAATCTACATATTATTACATATTTTCTTACTTATCTAAGATCTAAAACTAACTTCAATAATGAGTAGGTTTGCTCTGTTGGTTCTCTCATTTCAATACTGTGAATATGTTTGCGTGAATAAAAGAAGAAGGGGCTGTGAAACTGGATTCGGGGCAATGTTCATTCAGCTGAAGCTGTTGAGACTTCAACAGAAAACAGTTAACTCATCTCACTGCCCAGACCAAACGACCGCCATTAACCACCCCTTATCCCCAACCCCCCACAACATCTCCACCCCCGAGAACATCTCTGGCCTGTCACCAGCAACACACCTCCTCCCACTACACTCTGCTGGGGTGATCCATTCACCCCAACCCCCACCCAACACAACAGGGTTTTCTTCACATCATCCCTCCAACTTCTCCATAACCACAGACCAGGTGAGGAGGGAGCTGAGGAGGATCAAACCAAGGAAGGCTACTGGCCCTGATGGCATTAGCTCCAGACTCCTCAAGGACTGTGCAGATCAACTCTGTGGGATTTTTCTGCACATCTTCAACATGAGCATCAGTCTGGAGAGAGTTCCGCTCCTGTGGAAAACATCCTGCATGGTTCCAGTTCCCAAGACTGCACGTCCCAGTGAGCCGAACCACTTCAGGCCAGTAGTCTTGACTTCTCATCTGATGAAGACCATGGAGAGGGTCATCTTGGGCCACCTCCGTCATCTGGTGAACGACAACATGGACCCGCTGCAGTTCGCCTATCGTCCAGGCATAGGAGTGGAAGACGCTGTCATCTACCTGCTGCACAGATGCTTTTCCCATCTAGACGACACCGGTAGCACTCTGAGAGTCATGTTCTTTGACTTCTCCAGTGCTTTCAACACCATCCAACCATCACTGCTCAGGGGGAAGCTGGAAGGAGCTGGAGTCAACAGTAGCCTGGCTGCATGGACCATCGACTACCTCTCCAACAGGCCGCAGTATGTGAGCTTCGCGACTGTGAGTCTGACGTGGTAGTCTGAAGCACGGGGGTGCCGCAGGGTACTGTGCTCTCTCCTTTCCTCTTCACCCTGTATACATCTGACTTCAGACACAACACGGACAGCTGCCACCTCCAGAAGTTCTCTGATGATACAGCCATTGTCGGGCATGTATCTCAGGGAAACGATCTGGACTACCTGGAGGTCATCGCCGACTTTGTGGACTGGTGTGCTCTGAACCACCTGCACATCAATGCCAGCAAGACAAAGGAGGTGGTGATCGACTTCAGTAGGAAACCACAGCGGACTGCACCGGTGAGCATCCAGGGCTTGGACATCGAGGTCGTGGAGGATTACAAGTACCTGGGTGTGCACCTCAATAAACTGGACTGGACACACAACACGAACGCCCTGTACAAGAAGGGCCAAAGTCGTCTCCACCTGCTTAGACGACTGAGGTCCTTTGGAGTGTGCAGGGCAAGGACTTTTTATGACTCTGTGGTGGCTTCCGCCATCTTGTATGCAGTGGTCTGCTGGAGCAGTGGAAGCTCAGAGAGGGACAGGAAGAGACTGAACAAGCTGGTCAGACGGGCCGGCTCTGTCCTGGACTGCTCTGTGGACTCCATCGAGGAGGTGGGTGAGAGGAGGATGTTAGCCAAGCTGACATCAATCATGGACAACCCCTCTCACTTACTGCATCAGACTGTTTCAGACCTCAGCAGCTCCTTCAGTGGCAGACTGCTGCATCCACGCCGCAAGAAGGAATCCTTCATTCCAGCTGCCATCAGGCTGTACAACACCAGCCTGAGTAAATAGTGACTTTTCTCCATCAATCAATAAATCTGCTCTGTACACTGCTTTGTTTTGCACTTAACCACTACCTCAGCATCTCATAGTCTTAAGCAATTATTTATTTGTAGTTTGTTTATTCCACCACTGACTGTACCATAACTGTATATACAGAATCTCTTTATATTTCTGCACATTTTTTCTCTATATATTTTTCAGATCACTTATTTTGTATATATTTTTTCCCCCAAATGTGTATTGTGTAATTCCTTTTTCTTTTAACCATGTCAAAGTCGTCATGCTGTCTGTATATATATTTGCCAAATTCCATGCTACTGCAACAAGGAAATTTCCCATGCGTGGGATGAATAAAACATATCTTATCTTATCTTATCTTATCTTATCTTATCTTATCTTATCTTATCTTATCACTGTGACTAACCTGGAGCTGTGGTTCCATGTGGACTAACGGGACCTGATCTTCAATTGATCCTCACAGCCTTAAAGACCTTCTGAGACACAGTCTGGAGACACAGGGGCTATTTGTGATGCGCAGAGAATAAACCTAACCGACCTGCAGGATCTCACCTGTTTGCTCTCCGGCCCCAGGAGACCTGCCTCCTTTGAAGAGATGACAGGAGCCAACGCCAAAGTTGCTCTTCACTCTCTGCTCACAGCTGATAACCAGCAGGCATGACCTCCTTTTCCACCCACAGCAGCTACATGGTCTCCCACATGAGGAGCTCCATGACGACAGCCCCCTCCCTTACCTCTGCTTGCCGGGTGGGTGCTGCTGGCAGCGTGTATGGAGGAGCTGGAGGATCTGGAGTCCGTGTCTCCAAGGCCTCCTGCTCAATCTGGATGGAAAACGCAGACATGAGCGGGAAGGCCACCATGCAGAATCTGAACAACCGTCTGGGCTCCTACCTGGAGAAGGTGCGCAGACTGGAGGCGGCCAATGCTGAGCTGGAGTGGAAGATCAGGCAGTACCTGGAGAAAAGAGTCCATTCAACGGAACAAGACTTCACCAGCTTCAACATCCGCATCAAGGAGCTGCAGGAGCAGGTGAGGTTACACCAGGTAGCACGCTTTCACAGATAGGTGTCCACCAGTCCACTCCCCCGAGTTTCAGATCAGACAGGTTGTGTCTTTTCTTAATGGAGAATGTTTGTCTGCACATAAAATATGAAACAACAGAAAAAAGGCTTGGGATCAAAGAACACATCAGAGATGATCAATAGGTCAAACACTGACATAAGATTAGATTTTATCAAAGAAGAAACTAAATTAGACATAAAAATACAACACATCATACACTTGGTGGATAATTAAAGCTATAGGCTACAGGACTATTTCTATCTCACCAAGTTAAACTAGGGGGGTTGTTGTAATTTTGTGCGTTTACGAAACAAAAATGACTTTTAATGTGTTTTTAAAAGTAAAACTTAGATCTCAAGTTTCTCCTTATCCCCAACATGAGCAACGACACTGTGCTCATGTTGTGTTGCATTTAATAATCACTTCCTTGTAAGTAAGTGACTCAGTGATCGCAGAGCCAATATTTGCAGTGGACTATGTTTGAGATGCAAATGATCTTTCATCATGAGAGGATGAGCGTAGAGCAGAAAAACTGGTCTGTTAGTGAAAGGGTGGGCGTATCAGGTGTCAACAGTTGGTATCAGCTGGGAGCCACGAGACCAATGATACGCCCCGCTTCAAGCTGGGGGGGGGGGGATGGATTCTAGGGGCCCATGATTGAGGGGGGCCCAGAGAGGCCCCTAATGATGATAAAATTATAATACAGAAATGTTATTCTTCTTTCACAAATATGGTAATGATAGTCAAAAATTGCACTAGAATGCATAATTGTATGTAATATAGCGTCAAAAAATTTTTTGCTGCTGTGTTGGGGGGCCCAGTAAAGAATCTTTTCATGGGGCCCAAAATCCCTAGCGGTGCCCCTGCTTCAAGATTTAGTTTTTCAAGTGTAATAACCAGGGGAGATTCTAGGGTCAGAGCTTCATAGGTGCTAAGCACCTCCCACCAAAGACTGGAAAGACAACAATAAATGAGAGGACACATCGTCCTTTAATGTCAAACTACTGTGTCACGAAGCTATCATTTGGTTTATAAAATAAAGAAAAGAAATTGCATTTAAATGAGACGTTGAGGTAAGAACAATGGTAGGCAGTATTAGTCTTAAAGTTTGGCTTTAACATCAACATACTGTATATGCACAAACCAAAAGCTTAATATAAACTGTGGAAAGTGGTTGATTGACAACCTGCACTATTAGCTTGCCAGAGAGAGAGACAGAAAAACATCAGCTAGTAAACTCCTACTGAACAACAACTGTAAAAGTTAGAGCTGTTGCTAATGACTGGAATGTGTTGGTGCTGAGTGATAAATTAAATAGATCGTTTGGTAACTTATAGGAGCCACGCCCCTCAGGTGGTCAGTCAAACCTAAGGTGTGTGTGTGCTGCTTGCATGTTTTTGCTATTTGTTTTGGCATCGTATCATAGACAAACCATTGTACAATAAAACAACCTTTTTTTTTTCAACTCTTATTTACAGGGGTGCTGGGACAAAGTTTAGGGGTGCTTGCGTACCCCTAAAAAAGTCACGGCTTTGGTAATAACGCTGAAGCTTGAAGTACTGAATTTAAAATATAAGTAGTATATTTAAACACTTCCACCATATGGTTTCCACCTGCCAATGAAAACCCTGTTTTTATCTTTCAATGGACAAACAAAAAAATAATAATTATTTGCTTTAAAAAAATTAAATATTAACATTCGCAGGTTTTAGAGCCACCTGGTGGCCACAAGACTCAAAACTCAAACCCAGACTTTGAGTTTTTTGTCTTCTTTTGTTTTTATACATTAAACTTTACCTCATATTAATCTAATAAACCCAAACAACTGTTCAGACAGTAGTGTTTGTCTTTCCTCCTCTGCTCAGATTAGTGCTGCTACTTGTGGAAACGCTGCTCTCATCCTCACCATAGACAACACCAAACTGGCCACCGATGACTTTAGAGCCAAGTGAGTGAATTTATTTGTAGTTGTCCACACACGAAAAGAAGAGACCCACTGCTTTGTGAGCTTGTTCTTTTAAAGTAACATTTAGGTAAGATTGTGAAATTCGTTTTCAGGTTCGAGAGCGAGCTGGCCATGCGTCAGCTGGAGGAGGCCGACATCAGCGGAATAAGGAAAGTCTTGGACCAGGAGCCTCAAAGGCGGACCCAGCTGGAGCTGCAACTGGAGTGTCTGAAGGAGGAGCTGATGCAGCTGAAGCACAATCACAAGGAGGTGAGATCCAGAACCAGACAGAACCAGAACCAGGAAGTGACAGAGGCAGCAGTGTAACCATGTCCTCCTGCAGGACCTGCTGGCTCTCAAGACTCAGATGGGAGGTAAGGTGAGCGTGGAGGTGGACGCCGCTCCTCAGCAGGACCTGTCCACCATCATGGCCGGAATCAGACATCACTACGACAACGTCACCACCAAGAACAGCAAAGACCTGGAGGCATGGTTTCAGGCCAAAGTGAGAACACAAACACCACAACCACAGCTAACCTCACTATCTTTTTTCATTCATACCTTTTTTCATTTCTACATTTTACTGCTGTGTTTAACAAGTTATGTTTTGTAAATGTAGTTTTAGTTTGTGCATTTTAGGGCTTGTTGTTTTGATTAGCTGAACATTTTAACTTTTTTTTGGTTAGTTTGTTTTGTTATTTACATTTAAAGCAGAGTTAGAGTTATACTCCACCTTTGTAGCAGAACTGCATATATTATGCTGATCGATCCTTGTCTCATTATCTGAGACTGAAGTCCTGATACGGGACCAATAACAACATTAATACCTCTCATCCACAGGTGACAGATCTGGACGATGTGCATGAAGCAAGCACAGAGATTCTGCAGGCGTCCAAGTCCGAAGTTGGACAGATGAGACAAACTCTTCAAAGTCTGGAGATCAAACTGCAGGCCCAGATCAGCAAGGTAAGAGAAAAAGTGATTACTGATCAATTCTAATAAATACTTAAAACAGAAAACAGAAGAGACTCTTCCATGTTTTAGAATATTTTGTTTTCATTTCTTCCATTATAACATTTTTAGCTAAGACAGGAGTATCTTGTTATTGCTCAATCTGCTGCTTTGCTGTTAAAATACTGTGAAAGATGTGAAGAAAGAACTAATTACTTTAGCTTTAGAGTGCCGGCTGGTTTTAATCTGTTGTGTATAATGGGCTCTAACCACATTGACTCCAGGCCCCTTAGGATACTCACCTACTTATTGACTCTGTCCTCCACCTTCCAAAAAGAAAGGAGCTCTGGGGGCTACTCTGTATGAAACTACCAGACGCTACGCAACCATGCTGGCTGGGTGCCAGGAGCAGGTGACGTGTCTAGAAGAGCACCTATCTCAGCTGAGGGCTGACCTGGGCCGGCAGGGCCATGACTACAAGGGGCTGCTGGACATCAAGAGCAGGCTGGAGATGGAGATTGCAGAGTACAGGAGGCTGCTGGAAAGAGAGGCCACCAGCAGGCAAGACAGACACAGATTCAGTCTATGAACCTGAAGATAGCAGGTGACGTAGACACTCAGCTGTTCTGTCTTCTGATTGGCTTACAGTGTCTGCACCTTGTCCTCCTCCGCCACTACAACCAGGCGGGTGGTGACAGTGGTGGAGGAGATGAGTGATGGGAAAGTGATCACCCCCTTGTCCTTTTCGTCCTCCTCTTCCTCCTCCTCCTCCTCCTCCTGTAGCTGAACAGCTGCAGATGACCACAGGTGTGTGTGCCCTTCATTAAAACACAAAATTTACTTGTTCATTTCAGACTTTCAAATATGTACAATAAATGCACAGACAAAATGAGTTTAATACATTACGTATTTGGCAGAATATTTTTATTTCATTATTGTGCTATATTCACTGAAGTTTCGTCGAGTAGGTGGAAAAAGAAGAGTAACAAAGTAAAATGTTGTTTAATTCAGTACAACTTTGAGGTTCATTAATAATTATTAAAGTAACGTGAAAAGAATATCTAATATAATAGCATATATAGTATATATGTTAGCTGCTGTTGGTCATAGAAGTGTTAAATAACATGTTAAACTATTAATTATCATTACTAGTTTTTATTTTTGATATTTTGGGTGCATTTGTTGTAAATAAATTTGTATTTTCATTTTATTTTGTATTTTTTTGTATTTTTTTGTTTTGTTTTGTTTTTGTTGTCTAAATTTGAAGATTAAAGGTAACAGTTGGACTTAAATCTGTGTACAAAGGACAAGAAACCAGAGAATAACAATGAACTGATCGTTTTCTTTCTCCTTTGTTTCAGCAGCAGCATCAAAGCCACCAAAGACACCACCACTTAAAAGTAGTTTCACAAAACCAGGACGAGAAGCAGATGAAGTAATCTGACAGAGTGTAAGAAGAGTTGTAATAAAAATGAAGATATATACACTGTGGTTCCTGAGGTTATATTTTACCCCTGAAATGATCACGAAATGATAAGGAAACTGTCTATATTTGCTATATCTTCCACTGCTGCTTCACGTTGGAGCTCAAACTAAGACAAACAAAAACAACATGACCAGCAGAGGGCAGCATCTGGGTTAAAAACAAGAAAAAGAAAACAGAAAAAACTGACTCATAAATACATACAAGTACATTACCTCATAAGACTACATTGTCTCATGAGTCATCTTCAACTGCCACCAGCTGTGTTAACTTCAGATCTTGTGATCGGTACAACTAATCGAACTCTGCAGCCTGGAGGTGACAGCGTCAAGGAAAAACTCTTACTTTGAACAAGAACAAGCCTTGAGCATAACACGTCTGCTTAAAGCCAGTCGGGTAGAGACAGAAGAGAAGAGAACAGCAGGAGTAACAAGATAAACATACATCTGTCATCTGACTGAAGCGTACACGTAGAAGAGGACAATTGCTCATTCAGGATATGGAGTCTGCTATGGATCTCCGGCCTCTGAAACTTCTCTCTCTCCCACCCAGGTGTCCCTCCATGCTCCCGACACTCCACTATATTATTTGCATTATAACTCTCATAACTAACAGGCTCCCTGTCCAGGGTATACCCCTGCCTCTCGCCCGATGACAGCTGGGATAGGCTCCAGCAGACCCCCGTGACCCCCAACAGGACTAAACGGGTATAGAAAATGACTGACTGACTAACAGGCTCACCTGCGTGAAGAGTGCAGACGTTGCAGAAAATTGACCCCCTGTGGCAGGAGCGACCACTGCAGCCGCGTCTTCGCAGCCTGTCAACTTTTTACTGGAGTAAAAGTAGTAGGACTGTAGTAACACCAGAGACGTGTGGTGAGGTTCGTAGCTGGTGAGGAACAGATTTACAATTATGAACCCAATGGACTAGCTTATAGCTTAAACACGCCATTCCACACTAACTGGTTAAGTTTCATATCCCAAATGAGCATTATTTACACACATGTAGGTGTGTGGTACATGTACCTATAGGTATAAGGTAAAACCAAGGACACAAGCCGAACCCAGTTTGCGAGAGATTGCGTAATTCGAGGTGAGGTGCAACTCACTGCTGCCTCAGCTTGCTTCTCTCCCTGTATTTACACAGGAAATATGTAAATTCAGTGATTCTGAATGTAAGCATTATCAAAATGACTGGAATAATACTGAAATCACATTTAATATCACAGACCAGTGGACAAAGAGTATAATTCATTTTACTTTTGTTATTACCTTGGCCTCCAGTACAACTGTGAAAACCTTGGTGTTATATTTGATGAGGATCTGTCCTTTAATTCGCACATAAAGCAAGTAACCAGGACTGCCTTCTTTCACCTGCCTAATAAACCTGTCAAAACATCTTGTACCAGAGTGACGCTGAAAAACTAGTTCATGCATTTGTGTATTCCAGGCTCAATTACTGTAATTCATTGCTGTCTACCTGTCCAAATAGCTCTTTAAAAAGCCTCCAGTTGATTCAAAATGCTGCAGTACTGACAGGCATTAGCAAGAGAGATCACATTACTCCAGTGTGAGCTTCTCTTCATTTGGTCCCTTTCAAATCTAGACTAGATTTTAAAATCCCCCTCCTTACATGCACGGTCTGTAAAGGCCTAGCCCCTTCATATTTTACAGACCTCATTGTACCATATCATCCCAATAGATCACTTAGATCTCAAAGTGCACGTCTACTTGCGGTTCCTAGAGTTTTAAAAAGTAGAGTGGTAGGTAGAGCTTTCAGCTATCAGGCTCCACTCATGTGGAACCAGCTCCCAGTTTGGGTTTGTGAGGCAGGTACTCTCGCTACTTTTAAGATCAGGCTTAAGGTTTTCCTTTTTAATCAAACTTCTAGTTAGAACTGAATTAAACCATCCCTTAGTTATGCTGCAAGAGCCCTAGGCAGCTGAGTACATGTCCTCTACTCTATTCTCTCTTGCACCAAGCTCCTATCCTCTCACTTCTTTTCTATGACACTGAGCACTCCTCTAATTTATTATCTAATTTCTTCTCTATTACTAGTCGTATCCCTCTCTCTATCTGTTTCATCAACCAGTCTTCATGGCTTCCTGCAGTTATCCACTCCTACCCGAAGGAACAATTCTCAAAACCTGCCTATGATTCCTCTTACATTGTCAGACTGTCATGTAACATCATCAGCTGTATCTTGTATTTGTACCATCATCAGATTGTATGCTTGTAGTCAGATGTACGTATCTATGACAGATGTATCTTTATCTCGTTCCTCCTATCCTCTCTTTCTCTGTCTTTTGTGATGGGTCTCTCCATATGAGCTGGGTTCTGCTCAAGGTTTCTTCCTGTTGAAAGGGAGTCTCCTTTAGCTAACTTCCACAGTAACCTGTATACTAAATCTAAACTTTAAAAATGTTTCAGTAAAAGATAAGCTTGCATTAGCACACAGTTTCCTAATTTCATTACAAAAGCTTATGTGAACATTAGCACCTTCCAGTTTTTAAAACAAGCATTACTTGCACAATGAGGGAAGCTACAATTAGCTTTGCATGCTAACGTGGATGTTAGTTTGTTTTGCCCTTTGATGTTTCATTTAAGCTATAAACGGAAACGAAAGCTTGAAGTAGAAAATAAGCGTGTGTTGGCTTCTTTCATATAGCTGATGAAAGATAAAAGTGACAAGTTAATAACAGTAATTAACATAACTTCCGAATGCTTTTGACCACCGCGGCTATGGCACTGCAACAAGAATCAAGTGTAAAACGGTGTGTCAGTGTGAACCATAGACTTTATGGGCTGAACAACTGGCTTTTCACCTATCCCCACAGAGATTGACAGATGGAAAATGAGACAGTTAATATTACCTCCCATGAGTTAAATAAATATTTGTTTCTTCCGCTCCCACAGTGAAGGCTACAAGGACTTCATTCATACCATTCTTTATCCACCCGTACAACAACAGATGGGTGTTTTTTATGTGCAACTAAGGTACTGTGATCAATCAATTTCCCTTGTGGGTGAATTAAGTCTGTCAAAGTCTAAGTTTGAGTCTAAATAGCCTGCGATGTCTCATAAAGTCACAGAAGAAGCTCATATTAGTTTGATGTAGTAGCATTTAGTTTAACTCACCAGAGCATGTTTACCAGCTTATAGCATCTTGTTTATGAGCCACCCAGTCTTCTTTTGTGAACCTGTTAGCTTCAGCTTCAAATAATAGCAGTCTCTTCAAATTAGTTTATATACTCTGAGTGATCTTGTCAATGGTAGATGTTAATGGCAGTTTCTTCTTTCTACAGGACTGCTAGGTGTAGCAATTAGCTTAATTCAACAGAATAAATTTACCAGCTTACAGTATATTGTCTTTTTTTTATTATTATTATTGGTTGCATCCAGCTAACGTTAGCTTAAACAGCTAGTTTCAGCAGTTAACATAGCCTTTTCTGTAAGTTTGTATTAGCGGATTAACTAGAATACACAAAAGTTTTTACTGTGATTTGGAGCCTCTCAAGCTAATATCATACTAATGTAAGCTTCTTCTCTGAGTCTATGACTGTATGTTAGTCCAATTCAACAGGCTTGCTTTACCAGGCACACAGCCAATATTAGCAATTTCGTGTCAACCTATGTTGACAGTGACAGAGTTAACTTCTGTCACTAAGATTAGCTCAAGTGCAAGCAGTAGTTTCTGCTGGCACAAGGGCATAAAAAATCCAGTTTAACGGCGTCTATGTGACAGGTTGTAATTTAGTTTCAATCATGTTACTTTTTTTTTTTTTTTCCTTCCTTTATTGAGAAAAACAAACAAGGACAAAAACAGTGTAAAACATTGAACTACATAAATTGTGCAAGTTGTATGTGTTGTGTAGGTGAGAAAAAAAAAAAAAAAAAAAAAGGGGAACAAAAATCAGTAAATAAAATAAATAAAAAAATAAAAATATATATATATATATATATATATATATACACATATATACATACACATATACACATATATACACATAATAATTATAATAATATAATAGTAATAATAACAATAATAACAATAATGATAATAATAATAAAATGAATAAGTAAATAAGT
Source organism: Planiliza haematocheilus (assembly GCA_005024645.1). Classification (NCBI taxonomy): domain Eukaryota; kingdom Metazoa; phylum Chordata; class Actinopteri; order Mugiliformes; family Mugilidae; genus Planiliza; species Planiliza haematocheilus. The sequence continues at coordinate 4,644,535 of SRSE01001373.1, forward strand.
GGATATATTGCAATATTAGTTAACAGGAAGTAAAGAGAGTGACACGAAAATTGTGTGGTATTTGTTAAATTATGTTTTGCTTGATTGTACTGAGATGAATAACAGAAGACAGGGGAATAACTTAATCGGTGAATAACAGTTTTCTTTTAGTAAGAGAAAATAGATAAATTACTTATTACTTCTAATAAACTGTCAGTTGGTTATTGCCAGTGTCACAGCTTTCTCTGCTGTACACCTCTCGTCCTGGATAATTACGGGTGAACAGAGCTGGAAACGAGCTGTGACCTAGGTTAAGTTTGCAGAAAGATTGGCTCCATGTTCAGGGCGGTTCAGAGATGACATGTAAGCAGGTGATTGATGGCCCTGCCACTGCTGTCATTGTTGCGACACAGTCACTGCGTTTCAATGAAACTCACGTTGCCGGGAAGCCATGAGGGGTGGGATGTCGGCGTTGGGCGAAGAAACAGGTCCGTTAACATTCAACTATGGCAACAGGGCAGGCAGGCGGTTTCAGCTTGATTTTGCGGACCCTGTTTTATGAAAGGGAATGTTTGTTGAGTTAATCAGGGCGTGATCATCTGTTAAGCCTCGCTGATGAGTGATGGAACGCTGCGAACTGGGTGTGTGGTTTCATTCAAGCAGGAATGAGGAGAAGAGGTCAAGAACATGCTGAGTGCAAAGTTTTCAAATAGGTGATTTATGAAGGAAAACTAGAACGGCTGCAGGATGTTCTTATTTAACCCCAAAAAATGTGAATGTAAAAAGCTGCTGTCATGTAATTGCACTCTTCACATTGGGCAGTAACGATGAGTGTGCGCATGTAATGCCATTATTAGAGCAGGAAACATGTTGTTGGAGCTGGCGGATGCATGCACTTTCATCTAAGCCGTGAAATGAATCCAGAATGTTTCGCCGCAGATGTTAACGTCGGCTAAACAACTAGTGTGAAGAATGAATGAAAATCGGAATGAGCTGCACGGGCTCAGTCAGTGCAGAGCTGATAAGCCGTGTTATCTCACTGTTATCTCGTCTCCACACATCTTTTCAGATATGCAAGAATTCAGTCACTTTTCATGTTCGGTTCGGTGCAAATATGTGCCTAACTTTATCTTCCTGCTTATTCTGTGTACACAACGCACATAATCTTTACCTGTGTGTACATTCTGGACGGATGCCAATTCTATACTCTAAACTCCTCCTCTCTGCAAAAAAACACAAATCTGCAAACGCACAGCTGCAAAAAAGTGTGTTTAAAGAGATTTTCTGTTTTAAACAAGAAGAAGCCAGAGTGGAAAAGGTTAGAGTAGATTTTGATGTTTTAAGTTTCAGGGGGCTTTAGGGGAAACGTTGCCTTTTAATACAAGTCTGTTCTAAATCCTCATGAGTTGCACTGAGCAGAGGGTAAGACGGTGCATGGATTTTCCCTTGTGCTACGAATCAGTCATTCATTTGCACAGCTTCATTCCAACAACTTTATAGTTTGCATTTGAGGATCTGAGAGTATATAAGTGAAGGTCTTGAGTTTGATGCTCTACCGACACAAGGTGTGTGATTTAAACTGTGATCCTTAACCTTTTGCTGCACTTTGTGACATTTTGAAAAGTACTCTCCCATTTCACGGGAGTTAGCTGACATTTGCAGGAGCTTTCACTTAAGCCCTGAAGCTTTAAGACATTAAACCTGCGCTGAGGGGGCTCAAGTTCATCAAACTTTACCCGACTGTCTTGACAGCTCTGCTTAGCGATCTTCTTACTAATTATCCTCTAAAGGTCACAAGCTGCCTGAAGGTGGCAGAGCCCTTTTTCGTTGCCATTGATCAAGAGAGCCTGTTATTGTTACCAACTAACGATGTGTAAAGGTGACATTTTTTCTTGATCTCCCTGACACGCCCCATGTAGCCTGCCTTGCTGTGCACATACCTTGGCCCCCGGCCTTGCCTGTCGTGACGGCATGCTCTGAGTGACAGCTCCCTAGGGTTTAAATAGGAGGAGGGACTCACTGCTCCTCACTCTCCTCTCTGTGTCGTCTACAGCCACAGCAGAACCACAGCATCCATCATGGCAACCCTCATGTCTCGCTCCCAGTTTGTTAAGACCTCCGTGGGAGGCTCCAGCAACTCCATGGTCGGCTTCGGTGGCGGTTCTCGTATGTCAATGAGGGCTGGTAGTGTGTACGGTGGGGCTGGGGGCTGCGGCGTACGCATCTCCTCCTCATCCTCCATGGGTGGAGGCCTTGGCGCCTGCTTCGGTGGTGGCGGCTACTCATCCTCCAACAGCTTCAGTGTGTGCGGCGTGGAAGACAGCGTCATTGGCAACGAGAAATTCACCATGCAGAACCTGAACGACCGCCTGGCCACCTACCTGGCCAAGGTGCGCTCTCTGGAGCAGGCCAATGCCGAGCTGGAGCTGAAGATCAAGCAGTTTTTGGAGAGCAAGGTCGGCCCCGCCGCCAGGGACTCCTCCGCCTTCTTCACCACCATTGCAGAAATCACAGCAAAGGTAAAACCCTAATCCTCATCCTGCAGGTGTAGACAAAAGGATATAAACCACAGCTGCAGTTTAAACCAACAGATTAAACAAAGATTTAGCACATCAAACCCAAAGAGAACATAGAAATCTCAGCCTTTCTGTAGCAGATCCCTCTGTGAATCTGTTTTTAAGTTAATTCTGACAGAATGTTGTAGTATATTTTATTCTTTAGAAACTGTATTATTGCATCAATGAAGGGAGTTTGCAGCACCGAACAGTGACAGTGATATTAACTTCCTGTTTGCAGATCCAAGATGCCATCAAAGTGAATGGAGCTGTCCACCTGAGCATCGACAACGCTCAGCTGGCTGCTGAAGACTTCAAAACAAAGTGAGAACCAGGAAGCAGAATCAGTAACTGTAGCGGTGGAAATACTCCAAGCAGTACCTTCCGCCCATTCTTTTATAAACCGCTGATAAGATAATTACACTGTTGTTGGTGAAACCACGAGAACACAGATTCAGGCGATAAGAAACCTGATCGGCACGCTATGGACTTGGGTGGTATAGGTGCATTTTTGAGGTTGAACACAGAGATTAATTGTCATGTCTGATCATGCAGCTCATTCCTCAGGGTTTCACTTCATTATATTCTTCACTTATATAATGATCGTGCGTTGATGTCATCTTCTGCCTGCAGGTACGAGACCGAGCTGTCCATGCGTCAGTCAGTGGAGGCCGACATCGCCGGGCTCAGGAGAGTCCTGGACGAGCTCACACTGTGCAGGACAGACCTGGAGATGCAGATCGAGGGCCTGAAGGAGGAACTGATCTTCCTCAAGAAGAACCACGAGGAGGTCAGCAAAGCAGCAAATAACTGAAGGATTTTCTTTAAAAGCAACCCAAACAAACTCTCTAAAAAACTAACCAATATTTTGATTGTTTCAGGAGTTGCTGGCCATGCGCGCACAGATGAGCGGCCAGGTTCACGTGGAGGTGGACGCCGCCCCAGCACAAGACCTCAACAAGATCATGGCTGAAATCAGGGAGTACTACGAAGCCGTCACCGCCAAGAACCAGAGAGATCTGGAGGCTTGGTTCCAGACAAAGGTGCCACAACGATGTGACTTCCTGCCAAACTTCACCTTCACGTTGTGGTATTGTGTGGACTGAAGTGTGTGTTTCCTGTTGCAGTCAGAGGCGCTGAACAAGGAGGTTATCACTCAGACCACCACGCTGCAGACGTCCAGAACAGAAGTCACAGAAGTCAAACGCACGTTGCAGTCCTTGGAGATCGAGCTGCAGTCCATGTTGAGCATGGTGAGCAACACATGACCTCCATCGGATGTCAATCACATAATGTAAAGTTTGAAATGATTCACAACTGAAAGGTAACAGAAGTGTTTAAAGTGGCCTGAGTGGAATTCACTGACAGATTGTGTGCTTTGTTTTGTTTTTGTTTCCTGTGCAGAAAGCGTCTCTGGAGGCCACCCTGGCTGAAACACAAAACCGTTATTCCACGAGGCTGTGCGGATACCAGGCACAGGTAAGGCGCTGAGTAGGTGAACATGCCACAAATGCTGAGCGGAGAGACTGTGGTGCTTAGTTTCACCCGCGAACATGTCTCTGCAGGTTACGTCTCTGGAGGAGCAGCTGGTGCAGCTGAGAGCCGACCTGGAGCGTCAGGGACACGAGTACAAGATGCTGCTGGACATCAAGACCAGGCTGGAGTTGGAGATCGCAGAGTACAGGAGACTTCTGGATGGAGAGGGCGCCACCACGTAAGGCCGACACAGATTCAATCAATGATCCTGAAGCTAGCAGGGGACATAGGAGACTCAGCTGTTCTTTCTTCTGATTGGTCCACAGTACCGGCACCACCTCCACCACTACGACCAAGAAGGTGGTGACAGTCGTGGAAGAGGTGGTTGATGGGAGAGTGGTCACCTCCTCCTCCTCCACATCGTCCTCCTTACTGGGCCGCTGAGAGCTGAGAGCTGCAGCTGCAGACGACAAATCAGAATCACCGTCTCTCCTTCTCTGCCAAAGAATCTGACGTGACAATAAAATGAGAGTCCACATAAACACTGACTGTGTCTGTCTTCATTTACTGAGGTCCAACGCATCAGTGATTCCCAGTCAGTCATTTCATATCCACAGGAAAATGAACAGAAGAGAGAGAGAAAAGAGAAATGATTCCAGTATTCAGTAAAGCTTTATAAATGATCAGCTAAATGTTGATGCAGCATGAACTCATGAATAAAAAGAGATGCAATAATAATGGAAACCGTAAAGCTCATTTACACTTTGTCTTAGACTTGGATAAACTTTATTCATCCACAAGGGAACTTGCTTGGTCACAGTAGCTAGTTGTACATTCTCAAGAACCACAGATAAAAGATAGATTAAATAAAATAAAAATAAGTAAAATCTCTCGCCCAATGACAGCCGGGATAGGCTCCAGCAGACCCCACGACCCTTAACAGGAATAAGCGGGTACAGAAGATGAATGAATGAATTAATGTTACATAGCCTAACCCATTCAGATGGGGTTGTCAAAATAATAGAAACATTACGGTTTGACACAATCTTTTTTTTAAGAACAGAAACACTTTGTGTGAAGACACGCCTCATCAGAGGATCTCACAAAATGTGCCCAAAACTCGCTCGTTCTCGCTCCTAAATGTTCTCTTAAAGATTTAAACCATCGACCCCCGTCTTAAGATAACAATCAGAAAAATTGAAGAAATTCAGACTCTGTCTTATGTTACTGCTGTTTCGACTGCGAAGTACGCTCAGAACTCAAACTGCCACTAAAAACAAGTTTTCGCAGACATTTTATGAGCAAACATTCTAATCGACACATGTCACCACCAAGTAATGGCTGCTGTTCTTGAAGACGTTATGATGATGAGAGTTTAAGTGATTGATAAGGCTGCCAATTATTAATCGGCTGGTTTGTGCAGTAAATGGCATCAGCCTGAAGCGTTGAACTCACATTTACCGCTTTATCAGTCACACACAGATACACGCGAGCCTCAGGCGGCTGTCAAAGCTCCCGCGGTTATATAAGATTGCTGTCAAGCTACGAACTGACTGTAAATTTTGACAGTCTGACAGTCGAATTTATGATCCAATACGCTGATGACTGAATCTCATCTGACAGTGTAAAGAGGAAAGAATGCAGTAATTACCGCGCTTGGTATAGACTTAGAATCTTCACGTCTCTTTAACATCTGCACATTAACAGTGTGTGGTTTAAAACACACTTACACAGACTCTAGAAAGAAAATACTGATCTGGCCAGAAGAACTTTTCAATAAGCTTGAGAAGTGTGGTGCTTCTTCTGATAATCTGTTCAACAGGAACATAGCAGCTCCTAAAGACATGCTGCAGTTCGCCTATCGTCCAGGAATAGGTGTGGAAGACGCTGTCATCTACCTGCTGCACAGATGCTTTTCCCACCTAGAGAACACCGGTAGCACTGTGAGAGTCATGTTCTTTGACTTCTCCAGTGCTTTCAACACCATCCAACCATCACTGCTCAGGGGGAAGCTGGAGGGAGCTGGAGTCAACAGTAGCCTGGCTGCATGGACCATCGACTACCTCTCCAACAGGCCGCAGTATGTGAGGCTTCGCGACTGTGTGTCTGATGTGGTAGTCTGCAGCACGGGGGCGCCACAGGGTACTGTGCTCTCTCCTTTCCTCTTCACCCTGTATACATCGGACTTTCGACACAACACGGACAGCTGCCACCTCCAGAAGTTCTCTGATGATACAGCCATTGTCGGGCGTGTATCTCAGGGAAACGATCTGGAGTACCTGGAGGTCATCACCGACTTTGTGGACTGGTGTGCTCTGAACCACCTGCACATCAACGCCAGCAAGACAAAGGAGGTGGTGATCGACTTCAGTAGAAAACCACACCTGACTGCACCGGTGAACATCCAGGGCTTGGACATCGAGGTCGTGGAGTATTACAAGTACCTGGGTGTTCACCTTAACAATAAACTGGACTGGACACACAACACGAACGCCCTGTACAAGAAGGGCCAAAGTCGTCTCCACCTGCTCAGACGACTGAGGTCCTTTGGAGTGTGCAGGACACTGCTAAGGACTTTTTATGACTCTGTGGTGGCTTCTGCCATCCTGTATGCAGTGGTCTGCTGGAGCAGTGGAAGCTCAGAGAGGGACAGGAAGAGACTGAACAAGCTGGTCAGACGGGCTGGCTCTGTCCTGGACTGCTCTCTGGACTCCATCGAGGAGGTGGGTGAGAGGAGGATGTTAGCCAAGCTGACATCAATCATGGACAGCCCCTCTCACCCACTGCATCAGACTGTATCAGACCTCAGCAGCTCCTTCAGTGACAGACTCCTGCATCCACGCTGCAGGAAGGAACGTTACCGCAGGTCCTTCATTCCAGCTGCCATCAGGCTATACAACACCAGCCTGAGTCAATAATAACTGTACCTATGCACAAATATATCTGCTTTTTGCACTGATTTTTTTGCACAAACCACTACGTCTCCAGCTCAGTTTTTTCTTCAAAGTTTTTTTTTAAGCAACTATTTATTTGTAAAGTCACTCCACCACCATGCTGTATATACAGAATGTCTTTATATTCTATGCCTTCCTTATATATTTTTCAGAGTATTGTATATCGGTATATTTCTTTTTGGCATATATTTTTCAAAAATTCTGTATATTGTGTTTTTTAGGTAACTATTTCCCTGTCTAAGATGTCACTGTCTTTCTGTACATATATTTTTTGCCAAACTCAACGCTACTGTGACAAGGAAATTTCTCATATGTGGGATTAATAAACACATCTTATCTTATCTTATCTTAAACACTTGGAATAAATCCACTCTTTCTGCACATGTTTGCCTGTCGGGGACTAAACTTCAGGTGACGAGTTTTTAGGAGGGTCAAAAACATGATGGTAGTAATACAGAAAAGATGAGGAAAACCTGAATCTATGCGAAAAAGCGTTGTTGGAAATGTGGCTCCATCTTGGTCATCTCTTTCTACTGAATACATTTAGTGTCGTCTATAAAGTTGGAGAACAAGCTTCTTCTGCTACTGTTATATTTCCAACAGATTCAAACTAACTTGTTATAAAGCCACGGTGGGACATGTAAATGCATGTATGTTAACGGATTATTTTATTTGGCGTTTGTTTTAGAGCATACTGATTGATCAGGCTGAAGACGTATTGTCCAAGTGAATGTAATCAATCCCTTCATATGTGCAGAAGCAGCGGTGCCTCTTCAGAGTCCTCTCTTTAGCCGCCCAGAACAGACAAACAGACACCGACTTCACGTTTAAATACTGAAGTTAAAGCTTCAGAATCGTCTGCACACTTTAAATTGGTGTTAATGGAGAAGCGTTAAGTGTGTAATCTCCAGCCTCACCACTAGATGTCTCTGAAACCTTCCAACAAGGGCTTTAATATAGAGATCAGTTCAGATAGTTCAGTTTCTGTTGTGACTTCAAAGAGTTCACTCTCATTGTTGGAGTTGATTGACATAAGTTAAGCTTCACTCAGGTATGTTGACAGGTTGATACAAAGTGAAGTCACCAGGATAAAAGCACTGTAATCCTACCAGCTGAAGGGCAAGGCACTGAAGGCACTCAGCCAGAAAGCTGAGTTGAACTGAATGCGTTGCAAGCCAAATATGATCTGGTTAAGATTTGCATATTTCAAAGTTGGCTGCCAGCTGATCACTCACATAAACACACTGACACATCCACGCACCTGTTTTTATTTAATCAACTCAACGACAAAGAATGATGTCAGCCTCAGCAGGCAGATGTCATTGTTAACCTGAATAGCAAGGCAGCACATTTAAAACAGACACACAAGCAAAAACTGTAGCAGGTAAATCCAAATTTAAACCAGCTAGTCTGCCTTTTTGCATAATCTGAATGAATAAATAAATGGTCAAAATTTCAGCACTGCATTGAACTCCAACCTTCTTCCTACTGATGTGTCAGTAAAACGACGTGACAAGATTTTTTTAATTAAACATACATTTAAATTGACAGATTAAAGCCGAGAACAGAGCTGAAGGTTCAACCTGCAGCTACAAGTGTTCATTTTTCAGCGGTTACTGCTCACATACCTGCTCAGAGCATGCAGAGGCACATCAGCCTACAAATCATCTTTCAGGGCTGGCTGCAGGGTTTGGGCTGGTATATGTGACAGCAGATGCCGTCAATCACATCCTCAAGTTATCACTGAGGCACCTCTTAAAGAGCACTGAGCAGATTAACTCTTTACTTACTTCACTCTTTTAAAATGCATCTGCACTGCATGATGCATTTTAAAAGTAGATCAAAACAAACAGAATTCATCAAATAAAGAGTCATGCTGAAACAACTGTAACTTCCTGTTTTTTTCCACAACTTCCAACTTCTGGTGGTGCATTATGTGCTCATTCTTTAACTTCATGTGAGACTGATTTTTACTTGGCAGTGTTCTTGGGTCTTGTTAGTCTTAACATTATCTTCTAATTCACTCTTGTCTATGTTGGCTGGGCAGTTGTCTTCTGACTTACCTTTAACTAATTTTGATTTGGGCCTTGATTTGGAGCCTCACACTGCGATCTCTACTTGTTGTCTTTACTTGTGAAGGATTGCTTTTATTCTTTCTTTAACTGCTTCTCATCTATCTTCAATTGGGGACTTCACTATATATATATATATACTTAGCTAATTTTATTCTATTTTTATACTTTTACCTAAACTGTTTCTGCTTTCCACCTCATGTACTAACATGTGTTGAAATGACAATAATACTCTTTGAATCCTTGAATCCTTGTTGTGGAGTTTTATGATGGGAGTTGTGACTTGTCGGCTTTGACTTGGCACTAGTGTTGTGACGGTATAATCTTGACTCTACTCTGTCATTGGCCCTTACTTGTCTTAATCTAGGACTAGATTGTGAGCTTTGTGGTCTTATTTTTATTCTCGTCCTACAATGTGTTGGTCTTGGCTGTGACATGTTGTTAAGCTTCATGGTCTCAGTTTGGTTTGTTACTTGGCTCTGGGACTTGTTTTTGACTTGGCACTCCAATGACCTTGGAGTGCCAAACAATCTGCTAAAGAGATTGTGTTATATGATGCAGAAACCAAGAAAAGCCTATAAATTGAGGGTTTTGGTTGAAAAGTCAAACCAGAGCTCATATAATCAAGGTCGCTATAGTGATACAACAAACCAACGCGCTCACTGAGCCAGAGGCATTTTCCCACATTCAGTACAAGAAGTACGACGCTGTGAAATGACAGGTGAGCACTCAATGCCAGGGGCAGTTGAGAGGCCACCATCATTTTACTGAGATCTCTTTGTGTTTAGAGGGATGCTGCATCAGCAACAGAACACATGATTGAGTGCAGACTGTTATATCACAGAGGGGCGTGTGTAATGTACACATGAAGGATCTAGAGATAACATTATGTACAAAAATTTGTTTCTTTTCGATTGACTCGGCTGTAAAATAAATAAATAAATAAATAAAACTTTTGTTACTTACAAAATAAGATAAGCTAATGCCAATTTCTAATTTCACATTAGATTCACATTCACATCTTTGTTAGCTCAAGATCATGTGAATTTTTTGAAAGTTGTACACTCGGCCAATCTAGGCCTCCATATGATCAGAATGAATGTGTTTGTCAGCTGTGGAAGGTGTGGTGTAAACAGTATGAATAACTATATAAAAACAGTTGTGATAATGGCAAATATGCTTTTTAATTATAAATAACACTTTAAAATGTCCTAACATGTGCTGAACTATTAAAAAAAAAAATCCAATGAGAAGTACCTTTAAAAGTATCCTGCAGACCTCTTGTAAGTTATGATATACATTTCTCTTCTGTGGGTGTGGAGCAGTGACCCCACCCACGTACCACCTGCAGCTCAGCCCACCTGAGCGTCTTTATAAGCAGCAAACCGATTTGTTTCTTCTCACTTCTCTCCTTTTCCCTCCTCCGGAGAAGACAGACCGACGAACACCTCCTTCACTTCAACTCCATCATCATGACAACCATGATGTTCTCCTCCTCTCGGAGCTCCATGATGGGCGGTGGTGGCCTTGGGGGAGCTTCTCTCAGCAGAGGCATGAGCTCCTACAGCATGACAGGAGGCGCAGGAGGAGGTGGTGTTAAGGTCTCCCAAGCCAGCAGGAGCTTCTCTGCCGGCGGTAGCCGTGCCAGCTTTGGAGGTGGTGCAGGCTTTGGCAGTGGTGCAGGCTTTGGTGGAGGTGCAGGTGCAGGATTTGGGGCTGGCTTCGGTGGAGGAGCAGCAATGGAGGACAGCCTCATCGGCAACGGGAAGTTCACCATGCAGAACCTGAATGACCGTCTGGCTACGTACCTGGCCAAGGTGGCAGTGCTGGAGAAAGCCAATGCTGAGTTGGAGCTGAAGATCAGGCAGTTTGTGGAGAGCAAGGCCGGTCCATCCTCCAGAGACTACAGCGCCTTCTATGTCACCATCGCAGAACTGCAGGGAAAGGTGAGGAAGCGGGGCATCATGGGAATGGTGTACACAAGGACGAGGGTGGGGCTGGTATTTGAAACTAGACCACAAAATACTAAATAAAGGTAGAGGATGAAAGATGCCAGTTTGCATTTGTAGCTAAAGTTGTTTTCTTACATTTGCAATAGACAAAACTTCTTTTCTCAAAATAATTAACCGTTACTATATAACTTTTCAATAATTAACTCAAGTCAAAAAATGTTAGTAGATAACTAATTTGTGATCTTTAAAAAAAACAGATTTAGAACATCTTAGGCGTTTCAATCATGGCATAAATTAAAATGATAATCTTGTTAAAATAATATAAATTTGATTATTTTCAGCATTGTTCATTTTTTATTTACAATTTCTAATCATTTCTGCAAGAATGACTCAACCAGAAAATCAATATGCAACAGACAACAGCTGAAAAGCAAAAATCAACCGAATAATACGAGATAACTTCTGAAATAACATTAAAGAAAACTGGGACATTTGATAAAAAATGTATACGAATATGAAGCAGTGAGAAGAGAATCAGGGCTCTCAGGGTTTGGATGGAGGTCTCAGGTGAACCACACCTGTGACTAAGTGATCCAGGAGAAGCTGCCGCACCCACAAGATGATCGCTGTTAAAGGGCTCGTTTTACATTTAAACTACAGCAAGAAATATGAGCTGCGGTTTTTACTTGCTTTTTTGAGGGAACAATTACGTTTGTCATTACCATTATTACAGTTTTTCTCAATTTGCACATATAATCATCACTGTTCGTACTTTACACTCATCTGTGTTTGTGGTTGTGACAAGAAGTCATATTTTTTACTTCTTATTTTTGTGTTATCAGATCCAGGAAGGCATCATTGCCAAAGGTACGGTTATGCTGAGCGTCGACAACGCCCGTCTGGCTCAGGACGACTTCAGAATCAAGTCAGTAAATCTAACCTTCACTTTTTGCCGTCTGTCCTTCCTTTGCTTTCATTTTTTTTCTTTCCTACTTTCTATTCCTTACACACACACGCACACACGCACACACACGCACACACACACACACACACACACACACACATATTTTTTCCCGCCCATTAATTCTTTACTGTGAGTCGCTAATAAATATCTGCAATGATGATCAACCTTGTTGAAGAAAAAAAACAATCTGAGTCTAGTTCCAAGTTTGCTGAAGTGGTGGAGGTCCCAGACATGGTCAGAACAAAGGGCAAAAGGACAAAGGAGTGGCACTCCGGTAGCATGATCAAGGCTCTGATCAGCAGGGGAGAGGAGATGGGGAAGGTAAAGAAAAGAGTATGATCAGGAAGCTGTGATCGTCAGGGGAGCAGAGACAGGAGAGATCAACATATAGTTGGAATTGCCCCAGACGGGTCAATTACAATGTCCCTTCAAAATGAACTTCTTCAACCTGAAACCGAATGGTTTCTAACGTGAGCAACCTCTCACATGCAGCATGATATCAGGGGCAGCAGCTCCACCTTGTGGCAGCAGGCTGAACTGCAACAGCTTTACAAACAGTATTATCAGTGAACAGGGGGATCACGTCTAACATTCAAAAATTAAATACACATTTTGTGTTTCTCAGTCTATGTTTGCATCTGCCTTTTTCTTCATCTTCGGAAAATAAAAGTAATAAAATGACGATTAAAGAAACATTTTGCTGTCAAGTCAAACTATGGTGTTTTGTCACCTTTTCAGGTTTTGCTTAATTTTCAATGTATTTTCGTGGATTGTTCGTAGTTGTATTGTTCTTGTAGCATGCTATCAGCGCAATAGAGTCTCACCGTGATAAACTCCGCAGGTATGAGAACGAGCTGTCCATGCGTCAGTCGGTGGAGGCCGACATTGCCGGGCTGAAGATGCTGGTGGGAGAGGTGGGCGTGGCCAAGACTGACCTGAGCATGCAGATCGAAAGCCTGACGGAGGAGCTGACGTCCATGAAGAATAACCACACTGAGGTACCCAGAAATCTGACACTGAAAATCCAGCACGACCTGCAGCAGAACACCTCTCAATATAAATTCAGTTGTTCCAAAAAGAAAACGTGAAGGCATCTTTGAAACACATGAAGCTAGCTAGCACTGTTGGCACAAATGCAGTATTCCAGTAGATGCATACGTTTTTGTAATCTAGGTTCACTAAATATCTAAATATGAGTACGTGTCAGTTCACGAATGGATGAAACTGTGGAGCTCTGCAGGGCTTGATATTAATGCTAACTCAGTAGCCTTTACTGAGTGTTCCCACTTCCTTGGATTGGCCAATCTGACGCTGTTTTCCCACCATCTTGCTAATTTGGATTTTTGGACTGGAGCCATGATATTGAAATAAATTGTAAAAACTTTTCACACCTGTCACATGTAGTTTAGTGTTTTAGTTTAGACCCAAGTCTCATCCACTAACCTGGAGGGGGTGGAGCTTATGACCTATACTGCAGCCAGACACCAGGGGGCGCTCTACTTGCTTTGGCTTCACTTTTGAGGAGCAGCTCCACCATCCATATTTATACAGTCTATGTAATGAATCAATGGTTAGCTAGCATAATTAGTAAATGACACATGAATTAACACAGATACTCAAGCTAACATTAACATCTAACATTACAGTTATACTTTGAGATTACATGCTGTTGTTACTTTGACATGCTAAACATTACACAAAGTCACAAAGTAATGACTGAGGTTAAAGGTCATACCGTCTTTTCTTGTCCTTCCTCGCCATGTAGGACCTGATGTCCATGCGCACTGAGATGAGTGGCCAGGTGAACGTAGAGGTGGACGCCGCTCCTCAGGTGGACCTCACCAAGATCATGGAGGAAATCCGAGAGTATTACGAGTCCGTCACCGCCAAGAGCCGCAGAGATCTGGAGTCCTGGTTCCAGACCAAAGTAAAGAAGCAAAAATATATTTAAGAGCTGAACTAATAAAACCTGTTACCCTTTTAACGCCATCGTTTTCTCCCTCTTTTAGTCTGAGACCCTCGCTCAGGAGGTTGCAACCACAGAAATGACGATGAAGACAACATCTACCGAGGTGAAGGAAGTGAAGAGCCAGCTTCAGTCTCTGGAGATTGAGCTCCAGTCTCAGCTCAGCATGGTGAGTGTTTTTGCCAAGAAACATTAGTACAGGGACAATAAGTACTTGAAGAGACAATGACAGACTCAGTGACAGAGACACCTCTTGTCAACCATCTTGCTTTTGGTCCTCACCGTCCTCTGTCTTCTAACTCTCCTATCTCGTTGCAGAAAACATCTCTTGAAGCTTCACTGTCTGAAATCCAGAGCCGCTACGCCATGCAGATGAGCGGATACCAGATGCAGGTGAGATAGACTCTGACCGCATGTGGACGTCTGTCAGCCGCTTTGATCTACAGCACTCACACTTGAGCTCTACCTGTGCAGGTGTCGTCTATGGAGGAGCAGCTGGTGCTTCTGAAGGCTGACCTGGAGCGCCAGTCGGGCGAATACCAGATGCTGCTGGACATCAAGACCAGGCTGGAGATGGAGATTGCAGAGTACAGGAGGCTGCTGGACGGAGAGGGGACCAGGTAAGAACTGCCTCCAGAGCCAGCATTGGTTGTTCAAGGGGGTAGATGACTAAACTGTTAATCAGGGGGTTAACCAGAAAAATTATGACTCATGGAGACGCCTCAGGTCACTCAAATCATAAAATGGCTTGGAGTTAAAACATTAATTCTATTAATTGTTACTAATAGAATTTTCTCTTGCAGCTCGTCATCGGTCTCGTCCACAACTACCACAAAAACTGTCATCACAAAGGTGATTGAGGAGACCCACTGAAACCAATCACACGTCTGTCTGACCGGGGGCGGAGTCAAATCTGTTCTCTGCCTGCATGCTGGATCAGGGAAAACCTTCACCTGATGAAGAGCCTTTCATCTTCATGACGATTTAAGCTTTAAACTTTACTGTCTCACTTTCTGTTGGAAGGAAATTCACAGCTTTGCCAACAAGAAATAAAACCCAACGAAAGTTAACAAGTGTCTGAATTTGCTGTCTGTCCACTTTAATGACTAAAAATAATAAAGATTGAGTCTTAGAATAATAATAAATTTCAGGGTAAGAACAAAACAAAGTGTTTCTCTCTATATTAAAATACCTAAATACTTAAGATTTAGTGACAATGCTGAAAACAAAACTGATAAACTAACTTTATATATATAATATTATTACAATTCTTTCAAAAATGATAAAACACTATTGATAATGTCTTAAAATATTACTAGTAATAAATATTGTCATAGACATTCACATACTAATAACAATATGTCTGAAAATATGGGGGAAAAAATACTAAAAATGAAATACTGGAATTGTTTGTTAAAAGATATTAAAATAATTAAATATTAATAAAACCTACTGAACATACTATGATGTTACGATGATAACACTTAATATGTTGATCATATTAAATGCTACCAAAAAATGAATTGTACAGCAAAATAATACAAACAATAAACTTAAAATTTATATTTAAAAGCTACTGTAAAGAAAAAAAACATGGTTAAAAAATATTTTTAAAATATCTAAAAGAAACCTTACGGAAAAAATAAACTTCTATTAACCTGAAATTGACTGTAAAATAACAATAAAATATTAGAACATAAAAAAAAAATCACATACCAAATTGTAATGCTAAGATGAACCAAAACCAGGTTTAAAAAAAAATCAAATATTTTAATGTTTACACTAAAATGTACCACAAATGCCACTAAATATTTTAATTCCTACTTATTGACTTTATTGAAGCAACTTGAGATTTTTCTAAAAGTTTTCAGAGATTACGATTGTCGATTAGTCTACTGTTTATCAGGAGTTTCACCCGAACAGAAAATTAATCTATTATTTAGCTCCACGCAAACTGTGTCAGTCTAGTCTGCTTTAAAGTACAAAAAGTAAATGTTGATTTCTACCACCGAGTCTTACAATGTACAATAAACATGACAGCTGCTCTGAACTCGCCTCATTTTACGTTAGAAAACATACCTGAGTCCGAAGTGTTTCTGTTTATCAAGTCACAGGAACAGGCGCCTCCAGGAGCAGGAGAGTCATGTTACACTCTGGATGAATCAGAACAAGTCTAGTGACGTTTCCTCTGGAGGACTTGGCATTGTCAGCCAATAATCTGCTGTTATTTTATCAGCAGACACATTTTTTTAAAGGAACTTTTCATTTAAAATATAAATAGAAGACAGCTCAACAGTTCAACACACATCAGAAGAAAACAGCTGGATGTGCCATTAGTTTCTTTAATAATTTTTCTTCCAGTACAAGATGCTGCATCGCCTCCTCCTTCCCACTGTTTTTTGTTTTTTTTAGTTTTATTACATTTTTTTTATTTTTTTATTTTTTTTTAAGGAATTACATAATCAATAGATTTACACAGTGAGCGATCTGGACGGGGGGTAGGGGGTGGGGGGTGGGGGGTTGGGTTCCTTTGTGCTGATGAGTTTGGTCCTTTGGATCCCAACGAAGCTGGAAACTGAGAATCATTTAAACGCTGCTACAAAACAACAAAACAAAAGAACGTCCTCTGATTATCGTCAGCAATGAAACGACGCCTGTGGTGTCCTCACCAATCAATACTGGTCAATAAAGATATTTATATGGAATCAGATTTTAACAGTACAGTACCCACACCTGCATGTAAAATACTAGTAAACTGGCAGAAAGTACTCACATGTACTGAAGTACTCTTACTGCCATCAACACAAAGAGAGGAACCTGATGTTGGACCCCGTTCACCAAAAACCATCCAAACTAATCAGATTATTGATCACTGCGTCTTAGACAGTCTGACATTAACACTTATTGATTTTAAATCTAACAGACTGAAAGGTGATGAAATGATACTTTCATCTCATCTGTTAGTGCTGATGTATGTATGTATTCTGAATACATAACGTGTGCGTACATCCTGTTGATTGATCAGTGATTGGGGTCCTGCTCTTTCAGGAGCTGCTGGTCAGTTCAGTAAAAAACTGCAAATACAAAAAGAAGTACTCAAACTTGGTCACTGACATTTTTGTGCTTGTGTTTCGTAAGTACTCCAAAAATAAGTACTGGTACTTTAAAGAGTATCTACAGCCCCTCCCTCCCCACAGACACACAGTATATAACGTGTACACACACACAGACACTTGCATAAAAGCAAATCAGTCAGTCCACTCCGCCCACAGATAAAATGTAAAAGAGCACAAAAAGGTATGAAAATGTAAGAAAAACTCATAAGGAAAAGATTCATATATATAGTATTTATAAAAAAAAAGAGGAATAATACTTTGTTTTTCCGGGAGGTTAAAGGGTTCTCTGTTTATCTTAGCTGCTGTCACTGCCTACTGTGCTGCTGCTGCTGCCGCCATCACTGCTGGTACTCGCAGAGTCCGCTCGCTCTCTTTTGTGGATCTGCTCGTGTGCTTTGAGGTGGCCAGACTGGCTGAAAGTCTTCCCGCACTGGGGGCAGGCGTACGGCCGTTCCCCCGTGTGGATCTGCTGGTGAGCCTTTAGATGGCCGAGGCGCCCGAAGCTCTTGCCGCACTGCGTGCAGCCGAACGGCCGCTCGCCTGAATGGATTTTCTCGTGGGTTTTTAAGACGCCTGAGTTGCTGAAAGTCTTTCCACACTGTGAGCAGGTGAAGGGCTTCTCACCGGTGTGGATCTGGATGTGGTTGCGGTAGCTCGTCTCCTTGGTGAAGCTCTTGCCGCAGTGCTGGCAGCAGTACGGCCGTTCACCCGTGTGGCTCAGCTGGTGAGCCTTAAGCTCCTTGGATTGGCTAAAGCTCTTCCCACAGGCGGTGCAGATGAAGGGCCGCTCGCCGGTGTGCAGACGCTGGTGTGAGCGGAGGTCATCGGCCTTGGTGAAGCCTTTGGGACAGTGAGCGCACACGTAGGGCTTCTGGCCCGTGTGGATCAGCTGGTGTCGCTTGAGGTTCCCTGCTTGACCAAAACTCTTGCCGCACTGTGAGCAGGTGTAGGGCCGCTCGCCGGTGTGGATGCGTTGATGGGTTTTCAGATTTCCTAGAGTGCTGAAGTTTTTCCCACACTGTGTGCAAGAGAACGGTTTCTCCCCTTGCATGTTGCGAGGCTTCCTCACTGTCGGGCTCTGGGTTTTGGTTGTAATCACCAGACTCCCTCCTCCCCCCTGACCTGTCGTCACATCTGCAGAGGTCTTCCCATCCTCTGCGTTCTGCAGCTCATACAACGCGCCACTTCCAAACTCTGGGTCTATCTTGCCCATGCTGTCCATCAGCAGGGCGTCAGGCCGCAGCTTGTTGAGCTCGGTGCGGAGCTCAGCCATATGGATGGACTCAAGGCCGTTGTGCTGCAGGTGGGTGGACATGGCGTTGGACTCAAGGTACTCTGTCTTAAGCGAGCTCAGCTCTGTGGCGTAGTAACACTGCAGATCCACGTGGTGGTCAGACTTTATGTACTCCAGAGTGTCTGTGACCTGCAATCAGAAAACACAGCTGCAGTCCATATCTGTTTTGATTTGACTTAAGTAGCAGAATATGTCCCCGAAAAAGACAAACAGCATCCGACATACATATTTAATGCGGTAATCGGTCCTCCAGCTCCTAATGGAGGACTTGTGGTTCAGGTCTGTTTACAGTTTTAGTTTTTCATCCATTTTATACTTCATTAAAAGGCGCTTTTTGATCTCTAATATTAGTTTTCAGTCTGCTCTGGTCTCAGAATACATCATTAAGTTCTTGCCTTCATATTCAAGACGAATAGAAATTAATAAATAAGAGGAACGTTCTCAAAGGAAACGACAGCAGCACTTCACTGAACAAGCCTTTGACAGAGATAGCAGTACAGACGGTGCGTTTGTGCTGTAAGGCCGTTTAAATGAAGCTCAGCTCTTAGGTGTCAGTTTAAACGGATTCAGTTGTCAGTTAATGATCTTAAGACCTGAACCAGACTTAGTCTCTGCAGTCAAACACAAAACAAACAAAGGGAAAGGTCCCCTAAAAACACACCAACCCTCTTTATGTCCGTTTTAATTTTATTATAGCTGATAAGATAACTTTCAACCGTTAACCAGCTTCTGCTGCTACTCATCACATGACGGCAGAAATTTTTAACGTGATGTTTGAGTCAAGGTGAACATTTTACTCCCTTTAATGTTACATAAACGGACACAATTTCATTAAATTAGCAGGATTTTAAATGGGCTTTGGTTTTGGATTCATTACCTGGGAGATGTAGTCGAACACAGAGCTGGGCTCGTAGTGCGACTTATAGTCCAGCTCTGTGACCGTGTCGCTTTGATGAAATGGGCCGAGGTGGTGGTTGCAATGGTGACTGTGATGCTCAGACTTGATGTAGTCAAGGCCGCTGATCTCCATTTTGATCTGGTCCTGGCCCAGCTCAGCGGTGGACAGAGGCTGGATCTCTGACAGGTCGACGGTCCTGATGGGCTCCAGGTCCCCGTCCTCCGGCTCGCTCTTCACACACGGCAGCATCACCAGCGGCTCGGCGATCTCTGCCGCGAGCGAGCTGAGCGTGGGTGTCGGGCAGTCAGAGGAGAGCAGGGCCAGGGTCGGGGCCGAACCAGCGGGCGCCGGGCCACAGTCCACCTGCAGTGAGGGGTCCAGAGGCGGTGGAGGAGAGCAGCACTCGGGGGGCAAGCCAAGGCTCAGACACTCTGTCTCCAAGTCTGTCATGGCAAGGGGCGGAGCTAATCCTTCTCACCACACCTGAAGTATAACTTCTTCCTCTCCTCCTCCTCCCTCCTCCTCCTCCTCGCTAACTCCTTCCTCCACTCCCCTCCTGCTGTTGAGAGGAGTTGTCCTGACAGAGGAGGGGTTGCGGGGATTGGGAATCCCCGAGAGAATCCAGTGATGATGTGGAGGTTCACTTGGACGTCAGCACCCACACCTGACTGGGACCAGCCTGAAACGTGGGACACATGTCAGACATGTCAAGATACGAAGGAGCTTCAGAACCTGAGCACAAACAAACAAAACACAATCCAGGGCACTTTATTTAATATCTGGGATCATTTCATATTGAGGTACGATATTCAAATTTGCCAGAGATAGAAATATCAGGTGAGGGATAACATCTCTCCACCTTCTCTCACCTATAAGATCTCTCTCTCTCTCTCTTAAGACACCAAACTCAAAACTCAATTAATGGCACTGACAGCAACATTAGCTCCACCTGCCATTTATCTGACAAACAGCAGTGGTTGAAAACGATTAATTTGTGCTTTCTTTGCAGATTTACGCTCTTTACATTTGGATGGAAGCCAGTTAACATTGCTTCTTGTCACGAATAAAACTTTTAAGCCATAACAGAGGATTTTTTGGTTAATCTACAAAGGTTTCCTCTTTCGATGGTTTGTGAAGAGCAGATTCTTTTAAACACTGATTATCGATCAGGCCTAGAGTTATATATTAAGTCATCAATTAAGTAACATTCAGGTCACATATTTGTCAGAACATCCCCACTGAACAAAATTCAATAAAGCAGGACCTGGATTTATGCACTGTTAGTTACTGAGTAGGTCTGAAGGTGGGTCTCAAGACTCGAGGGGTCATAGAAACTCTGGAGCAGAGCCTGAAGTTAGATTCATACTTCTGTGTCAGATCAACACGTTGTAGGGAGCATTTATACATCTGACTTTCTTTGTGTTTTGTGTGTTCAGCTCATGTTGCAGCTGGAGATAATCAACGTTGAACTACAGTTAGCTTAAATGAAATAAATGCAAAGGAAAAGGAGAGAAGACGTCCAGATAGATGGGTGTGTGTAGGAGGCAGAAGAATTTTCTGTGCCTGTGCAGATGCTGAGAGACCTGGATGACTGACGACTGAATTTCAGACCGGTCACAGTCGTTGCGTTCATTTCGAGGCAAGCGGACGTCAGATTACTGTGTGGCTACAACCTGTTAATATGTATTGTTTTAAAGTTATACAGCTCAGATTCAAACGCACACGTGACAGAACTTTTTCAGTGACCCAAAACTACAACAAAGACGCAAAAATGCTGTTACTGTGTAGTTTCTTCAAGTCCCAAGAACAATTCAGAAGGGTGCCTCACATATAAGAAAACTAAAGGATGCTTTTCTTAATAAAAACATCAGTTTTAACATCCGAAAGATCAAAGTTGATGAGCCTGACCCCTGACAGGTAAAAGGTCATCTTTACTGCAGGCATGGAAATATACTCAAGGCGTTTGTCATGAAATTGAAGCCTCTAAAAGACATTAAAATCCTTTGTTTGTTTACTCTGAACTCATTGTTACTGTTGATTTTCAGAAAACGCAGACAGCCCGTTACCTGACACCTCGTGGTAATTGTTGTGAAAAAGTAGAAGACGACGAGACACGTTGATGTGACACAAACAACTTTGAGCGTGTGCGTGCATCGGCCTCCCGCACACGCAAACTGAAAAGTTTTCAGAAGAGCCTCATTGTGACAAAACGAGCAGAGTCGATGTAAAGCTGCAGCGTGGTGCTCAGGCTCGTTACCTGTGTCCCTGTTACCTGTCCGCTCAGCCCCCAGGTGGCCTTTCAACTCGCCACGCAGCCTCCGCGCACTGACTGACGGACTGCTGCTACAATCTGGCGGTGATTTTTTTTTCTCCGCGGAGGATGTTTCTGGCCGCTCACAGTAACACATCATCCTCCGCTTCCAGCACACAACTTTTATCTTGTCTGACTGTTGCAGTCGGTGTGAAAACTGCTGCTGACAGACCAGGAGACGCTTTACAGCCGCTTTCCTGTCGCTTTCCTGCCGTACAAAGACGGGGCAAGCTGCCATGTCTAGCTAGCTAGCAGCTAGCCAGTGGCCATCTTGTTTATCACA
This sequence comes from Planiliza haematocheilus, assembly GCA_005024645.1. NCBI lineage: Eukaryota > Metazoa > Chordata > Actinopteri > Mugiliformes > Mugilidae > Planiliza > Planiliza haematocheilus. Next base: position 4,666,355 of record SRSE01001373.1, read on the forward strand.
CTAGCGTCGACTACAGGCTGCTAAGCTAACTAGCGGTGCTAGCTGATGTTAGCATGGGGGAGAAAGTGAGAGTGAGGCGGGGAGGAGAGACAGCAGCGGGGGGAGCAGCGGTAGGTTAGCTTCCTCCGCGGTCCTGGAGACTTTCTGCATTTAGCACGCTGAGTGAGCGCAGCGGGGAGCGGCTGACACTTCAACACAAAAGGAGCCAACTGTGGCAAATTATGAAATAGTGTGCGGCGGCCGAGAGCAGCACCCACGGTCATTATCTGTCCGGCAGCCCGTTAAAATCCGGAAACCGAGCGAAGCGACGCGGCGGAGGCGGCTGCAGTGAGAGAAAAAGCGGCACTGCACAGCCGAGTACTAACTGTTAACGGTGACGGCGGTACGTTACCTGCGGGTGGTCCGGTTCATGGCCGGCTGACTGTCCGCCTCGGTTCGGCTCCGCTGCCCGTGACTTGTAGCTAACTCCGCCGGACCCGCCACGTCCACCTCGGCAGAACACCCGCCGCCTCTCCTCCTCTCCTCCCCTCTATATCACTGACTAATTCTGCTCCCTCCCTCCTTCTTACCTTCCTTTCCTCCCTCCTTCCTCTCTCGCTTCTTTCCCCCTTTCCTTCCTTCCTTCCCTCCCTGCTCGCTCGTGCACATACCCGTTCAGGCGGGTATGTAGGTAACTATGACAACGATAGTAGGTGGGTACAGCTTTGAGTGTGCGCGGAGAGCGGGCACGCGCTCGCGACATTGTTACAAAATCATCGCCGTCGTCACCTCGCGCCCCTTCTGATCTCTGCTCGTGCCTCTGCCTCCACGCGCCACTATATTAATATCAATGAATGAATGAGTGAATGAAGAGCAGCGGCAGCAGCACGCGCCCCGCTGAGCCGGGTCAGCGCGGTTGAGTGGTAGTTCAGTGACGTCACCACGGCCAAGTCCAGAACAAATTGAAGTTCTACAGGTAAATGGTGACACGAAGAAGACGTGCAGGGTTTAAAATAAAAGATATTAAGTGTAAACTATTGAGGTAAAAAAAAAAAGAAAGAAAGCCAATGTTGTTTAACATTTGCGATTGAAAATCTTAAATAAAAATTTGAAAATAAGTCTCTGCCAAAGACTTTCTAAAAAAAAAAAAAACGGACTAAGCCACAATTACATCACTCTGTGGTTTGGGCATAACATTGTGAAGTCCCACTTTGACATTTTAGAACTGAGAATTTAGAATTACAGAAGTTACCTAACCAACCCAATATGGTAACCTCAATGATCACATGGAGTTTGTATTAATGTGAGCCACATGTAACAGAAACACAAAATTATGTTTTGCTGTGGGCGGGGCTTAGCTGTAGGCAAAACAATCCACAGGAATACGTTAGTTAACCATGAATAGGGGTTTGTGTAGGGTTGTTTTTGACAATGGTGGTAGAAAAGAAGAGTGTGTTTAATCTCAATATGTACAGTCACTCACTCCCCGGCAGAGTTATTTGGAAAAAGGTAACATTAACCAACAGGACTGGCTGACAAGTATGCAATGACACAAATGATGTATGATCTGACAAGATGATCTGCTGTTCAACAGCTGGTACACTTACATGTACTTGAACGCAAAAGCCAACTCACAAGAGAAAATGAGGTACATAAATCCTTACATTCCTGCATCTATGTCCTGAGTGGTCATGAACAAGACTTAACTTAGATTTGACAGATCAGGTTTGTTTTGTATGAGGCAAAGTTCTGCCTAATTAGCTCCAAGACCCGAAAACAAACATGCATCACGCTAGGATTATGATAAACAGAACCAACAGCTACATCTTGACAGTGAAGTGTACTGGGCTGCTTTCACTTTGTATTTATCAATCATAAAGTTAACTACATACATGTATAGGCTAATGAATACGCTAATGTTGACTATTATTCAGGCTAATGTCTAAGAGGCTAACAACGTAGCAAAATGTCGATAGCGGCGTCTTGTTTAGCAACATGTTTCACTTTGATTTCCCTGGACACACAAGCATTTTTGATGATCTCCTTGGTCCAGATAAGTGAATGGTAGCTTCCTACTCTGCTCTGTGGCAATTGGTTGTTCCTAGTTGTTTTGCCTACAGCTCACTGTTATGATGTAGGTTTAGTCACTTGGAGAAATTAATCATATTTTAGCTGATCATTCTAAAGCTTTTATTGTGTTTGTTCCCATTGTAAGATTCTTAGTCTTGTATCACAAGATTTTTAAAACCATATTCTTACGTGGATCTTATAGTAAATACAAGTATTTATTACAAGATATAAAAATTCTTCAGGCCCAGCTTGGTAGTTGTGAACATTTATTGGTTTTGCTTGAAATTTAACACTAAAAAGTACCCGGTCTCATAGACTTAACAGGTATTTAAAAAAAAAAAACCACCATCACCGTAGCCTTCATCATCATATCATTATGGCAAACAGTTGTAACTTGGCGTAAATGACATTCAAACGGTGCAGCTGTGATCAACACAGGGCACATGGTCAGACTGATCCGTGAATATTCACTATTCCACTGGTTTATTTAAAGTTGGCAATAATCCACTCAAAACTGACATTGGTCACAAAAGAGCAAAGGTCACATCAATTCTGAGTTAAGTTTCACATTGGCTGGTGATGGAAATGTATCTTCCATCTGCTGACTGACAGTTGAACTGTCCAACTCTTCATCACTAAAATCCAGCACTTTTTTCAATCGTATTATTAAATAGGAAACTTTTAGATTTGGTTTTAGAGTACTGAATTACAAAAAAAAAGGGCTTGATATTTTATCAAAAGTATTGCATTAAATCCAAACATAGAGATGAACTCTCTTTGACAAACAAAGTAAGCTCATCGGGATTATACAGGAAGTAGAAATGGATATTTTTAAAACAACAAAAAACAAACAGAAAGCCTCCAAGATTTTAACATTAGTCACATTTCCATGTGTCATTACAAACATACAATCTACTTTAAACTATTAAATTGAAATTAAAACTAAAAAAAAAAATACTAAAACATCCCTTTCATCCCCTCATTCCCACATTTGCATCACACAACAAAAGGACCTCTATTTGTTCCCTGAGGAACTCCGGCTGTACATCTACAAACTGATCACACAGGGTCTCTATAAGGAACCAGTATGATTTTTTTTAAAAGATCTAGGCTCCCAGTGCTTAATCCTTTGTCCTTTACTGCAGAGCTGATTCCCTTATTTCAGTCTTTGCACTTGTTTGCAGCCAGCGGATGAGTAACATCGTCTCCTAATGGGAACCACAGAACCACTTTAGAGAAAACCGGCAACAAATAAAATAAAATAAAATAAATCACAGGAATAAAGACGTGCTCCATGATATGTACGCACAAATGGCGTCTGAATGTGTCTCAGTGCTAAAAATGATAACATGAACGAGCCTCCTTTATGAAAAAAATGTTGGAGGAGAAATGCATCTGGTTGAAATCTCATAATTATGACATACTTTCCCATTTATGTATCACATAATTTAAAAAAAATGACAAATGAAAGGATTTTTTGACAAGTATGTTAAATTCATGATGAGGTCCTGATGTATGATAATACTACGATTTAATTAAAATAAAACATCTCAAGATCAACATCACAAAGAATTATACCATCTCCAACCTTACGTTATGGGAAGGAGGAACAATTACAATCATTAGCATAGATTAGTTTGCTAGCAGGTCAACATTTTGAGAGTTTTTTTGGTTAAAACTGGAATAATTTCTACTCTTTTTTCCCTTTTTTGTTTTGGTTACAACCAAATGCATTTCTCTCTCCTGGCTTTGTAAACAAGGACAGTGATTGGTTAACAGGTCACACGATGGTGCCGTCATCAGAAGAAACCTCAACGTTCAACTTTCTGTTTGGTGCTGCAGACGACTGCTGGTCCAACTCTCCCTTGTAGCATTAAACTCGAACTGCAGTAGAAATGAATGTGCAGAGACGGAGAGTTTTCCTCTGACGGCAGCGGTTTGAATTTCTCCCTCATCTACACAGTGCATCGAAGCAGATGCTGTCCTGTAAAAACCACATAACTAAATTTAACTGACTGGACTCAACTTAGTTTTTGATAAAATTTAGCAGTTATTGTTTGACAACTTTTCTTGAATATGCTTATTAGTCTAAATGTTTCTGTATCCATTTTTAATAGTATTGGAATAAATAGGCATTAATACATCAGGATTAACCTATCAGAATATTATTGGTTCAAACAACATAATCTAATATGGAAGTACAGAGTTGACAATACTTTATAAAAATATTTTCTCATGCCGTATTTCTAAAAAATTTTGTGCATTCAGGACATACCCTATAGAAATGTATTTCTGTCTTCAAATCAAAGAATCCTGTGTGTTAAATTTGTGCGGTTTTTACCCAACAGCTTCAGGCTTTTGTTTTTTTTAAATGCCAAAATGAAACAGCAAAATTAAAATAACACACATCAATGTAGTCAAAAATCATCACTACGGCTGAGGTAATGAGGTCTGTGAAAAACAGGAAACAAAAACTAAAACAAGACCGAGGTATGTGATCATGTATGGAGGCTGAAAGTGCGACGAGTCAAAATAAAGATGATCGCCGTTTGCACAAAAGCGGTTGGTAATTCAGATGTTAGCAATGCAGACAAGCTTTAGTTATTTAAGCAGGGACAGTAGACAGGAAACAAAATAGTTCATTAAAAGACCCGGGTTCACAACCTGCGAACATTAAACCAGCCTCAAATCTTTAAGTCCTGATTTATTTCAGTGGCGGCTTGTACGTTTTTATTTTTGCTTATTTCGTTAACTTCTGCTTCTTCTTCTTCTACGTAAACAAATCAAACTCATGTTCCTCTGCAGAGTTTGGGCTTCATATTGCTTTAAGAGACATTTTTTTGTTCAAACGAGTAAAAAGAGAATCGCCGTCTGGCTAGGAAAACATTTGCACATTTACAAAGCTTAAAAACTATATTTGTGCTGGAGCTTGGGAGAGGAGAAACTTCACAGGTACACTAAGAATTATCAAAATAAACCACTGACACATTTTCTGTACTTGGATCCTTTCATTCACTTCTGCGTTCCTCTCCTCATGTTGTACAAAACACAGACAGAAGAAAAGACCGGAATGATTAAAATTAAAACAACCACCAGCATGAGTCTAACAGGACCAAAATAACCCGAAATAAAAACTGTTCAGGAAATGATATCATTTTATTAGGGATGCACCAAAAATTGTTGCGGCTGTTGCTTGCATGATCACAACATTCTGTTTCGGCCGAAAATGTTCGGTGCATCCCTACATTTTGTAATTTTTAAAGAACTATGTCTTCATTGAATGAAACAGAATCATTAAATCTAATTCATTTATTTTTGGCAATATGAGGCTCCCATACACACAACATGTCACAGCAGAAAGTTTTTTGATTAACTGCTTTAGTCGTCATCGGTTTCTGATCTGGTGATCAGCATTTATCAGTCGACTGAAGAGTTTGGTCACCTGGGAACTAAAGGTATTATCGTGTTTAATGGTCTGTCATTTGTATATGGGAGCCCAGTTATGCCCAAAAAAGAAAAAACAAAGAGTTCAGGTTCAGAACGCCTTAGCTGAATTCATATAAAAATAAATAAATAAATAAACACATGTATGTGGTTGGTGAGTCGGATGCTAATGGCTAATCAAACGGCGGACATATTTCTGTGGATGGTACCCCCAACCATCGACTAAGAAAATATATATTTTTTGTTTGTTTGTTTGGTGGATGTTAACATTAGCAATAGTGAAAAGATAACATTAGCACATGCTAATGTTACATTAAAATACTAATATCTGACGTCTGTGAAGGTTCTCAGTCATCCAGGTCAAAAGCATTTTAAAAAATGTGCCAGATTTATTCCAGTAATCCAAATTTTAAATCTCAGACATTAATTTTGTGAACTATTTATAAATATGAAAAGAACCAATGTGAAATAAAATGAAAATTTCAACCACCAAGATAGCTTCTGGGTCCTCTGAACATCTTGAGATACTCTGTTACACAGACTCTGTTTCGCATTAAGATCTGATTCTTTTTAACATTTTTTCTTTCTGGCAGAAACATGTTTGTGTTTGTCAGGAGGTATCTGTGTGTTGACGTGAGGTTTCTGAACCGAACTGAGCAGGAACAAAATGAAGGAAGGAAGGAAATGAAGAAGCAAGCTGAGGAGTAAATTGTCTCTTTTCTCTTGTTTCACCATCGTTTGCATCTAAAACCTAAAAACTGTACAACAAACGTAAAAACTCTACAAACCGCTGAGATTCACATTCAAACTAAAGATGCCACTGATGCGCAAGAAGTTCATCTTCGTCTGTTTTCCTGTAGTGATGTCCAAAAAAAGTCAGATAAAACCACAGAAATGCACTCGACGATAATCCAAACGGTCACAGAGAAGGACAGAAAAGTGTCTGCCGAAAACAATAAAGGGCACTTCAGTAACGTCTTCTGGTGTCCACGCTGTACAGACGTTGACACGAGAAACCAGCAGAGACGGGAAACGCTGTTCCGAGTGTCCGACTGCTGCAGTGTCCACCTTATTGCAAAAAAAAAACAAAAAAACAATTCACCTGTGGGGGGCTCCAAACTCACCTGCAGTAGCTGGAGCTCACTCCCCGTCCACCTTTAGGGTTACTTTACAGGAGTAGAAGAAGAAGAAGAGGGTGGTGTGTGCGTTTTTTCCCTTCATCACCTCCGACCTGAGGCCTCCACATCAGAGGCCTTTCAGTTTGTTCCCGATCACGTCAGACATGTCAGAGTCAGGCAGCTCAGTTGAGTCACACCGGAAAACTTGTTTCCAGTCCAGTGTGAGAATTTACTTTTCTTTGTCTGATATTAATGAATCTGATCTATTAATTGACTAATCGAGGCAATTGATCACTGCAGCTCTTCAGATCTGGTTTTCAGGTTTCAGCATTGAATTGATTTCTTCTTCTTCCCTTTTCAAATCCATTTCTTCTGAGCATTAAGTTCGAATGTGTTTTTTTTTTGTTTAATTTCTGCAATGTTAAATATTCAAACTGATGAAAACTCTTCAGTTCTGTAAAATAACACAAACTTTTGCAGAAGTTTTTGTTTAAGAAGAAGCTGACTCAGACCTCTGGTTCTGATCTGCGCCGTTTACCGGCGTCCAGGCGACCCGCCGGCTTCCAGGGCGGCTCAGGACCGGCTGCCGTGGTGCTGCGTCTTGACGTGGCTGTGCAGGCGGGTGGACGAGGAGAACCTCTTGCCGCACTCGGAGCAGCGCAGCGGCGAGGCGGGCGGAGACGAAGGCGAGGATGGGGATGACGTTTCGGCAGCGGCGTTTCCGGCGGCGTGAGTCTGGCGGTGAGCCTTCAGGAGAGACATTCGGCTGAACCTCCGCCCGCACTCCTCACACTCCGACCAAACCCTGCGCCGCTTCTTCTGCCAAACAAAACAAACAGGACACGTGAGAGAGGACGGCAAGCTACAGCTAACGCTAGCTGAGCTACGGGGCACGTGGTTACTGTGATCAGCTGTCACCATGGTAACCAGTAAACGTGGAGCTGTAGCCTTTTGTCTGGATCTAAATTTAAATCAAGAGCCAGAAATAAAACTGACACCACAACAAATATTATTAGTGATGACCAGAAACACCCTAAGCTCAGATGTTCTGTCACCTGATCTGAAACATCAGCTCTTTAATCTCAAACCAAACGACCAACATCCTCACCTTCCTCCCTTTGCCCTCCTCGTCCTCCTCTTCTTCCTCCTCTTCTTCCTCCTCCTCCCTGCCCGTTCGCTCGGGCTGCTCGATGCCGTCTTGGCGGTCGCCGGCGCCGTCGGTTGCCAGAGCGACTAGCGTCTCCTTGGCGTCCTCGTTGTCGTCCTCCAGCAGCTGTGACGGTAAAGTCAGGAGGCGATGGAGCATGGAGGCTGAGGAGCAACGACCTGCAGGGTGACCAAACCATCAGCTTCTCCTCACACCTCCATAGATCAATAACTAAAGCTGATAGCGTGAATCTTTCTCAATCGGTATCAAAAATAAAAATATGTTGCTGTTGTTATTCCAGTCAGAGTTGATCAATAATGTTATGTTAATTTGCTCAGAATCAAAGCTTCTTTTCTGAATTTTGATTGATCAATGATGACAATATCTTGGAAGTCCACCAGGGGGCGACACATAGACTGAAATGCACCACAGAGCTATGAACAGAGCTGATGAACCTGAAGCTTTTTTTTTTAAATTGTTAGTTTAGATTTTTATTAGTGATGATTACATCACAAAGATATATATATATATATATATATTTTTTTTTAATTATTTGTATTTAGTTGTTTTTTAAGATTGTGTTTCTTTATAATGAATGCATATATCAACATCTTATTTTCTATCACGTGTACTGCTTAAAAACGTTTTATTTTTCTAAATATAATTTGTTTTGAATATCAGAAGTTTATATATTTTTGATGTCATCTTATTTTTTCCATATATTCTGTGATGTACATGTTTTTATATGTGAATGTTTTTTATTTTGTTACAGCTCATTTCAGCTGCTTTTATACCTGGTAATTGTTTTTTTAAATTTCTATTTTTTGAAAGTTTAATTTAAAAAAAAAAACGTATTTGTATAAACTCACTTGCCAGCCCATTAGGTACACTAGTAAAACATTTAACACCGAGTTAACAGTCCTGTACTAAATCATAGCTGGATGAAGGTTATATAAATCAGCATTAGTTTAAAATAACAGAGCTGTTGAGTCATCTGTGTTTTCATTTTGGAGGCTGTGGTTTGTTGTACTTTTGCGTTTGTATTGTGTTGTAATGACACGTTTCTATTATCTTGACAATCCCATTTTGATCAGTGAGCTAGTCTAAATAACAGAAACACTTTTGTCTTTAATTCTACACAGTTAAACTGAACCACAAACGACATCCTCTAAAATGATCATAGAGTAGAGTCACCACCGCTGTTTGAACATTAACTGAACATTATAACCAACATGAAGAGGGATTTAGTGCCAGACCTTTATATTAAAATGTATTCATTTTCACCAGTGTACCTAATGTTTTGCCATAACCTGCAAATCTTTAATTAAAGCTCCGCCCTTACCCGAGGGGCTGAGGGGTGGTCCAGGTGGAGGTGCGGTCGTGGTGTTGGATGCGTTGCTCCTCTTACTCCCTGTGGCGTCCTCTGCGTCGGGAGAAAACACCTCCATGTCCTCCAGAGGAGTCCAGCGGGGGTCCTGCTGAGGGGAGGAGGGGGAGGGCTCCAGGGTCACGGAGGGGGCCGGCAGAGGGTTAGCAGGCTGTGCCCGTCCCTCACCCGCCCCTCGCCCCCCCACTTCTCCACCTCCTCCTTTGATTTGCCAGACGTCGCTGCACCACTTCTGACCGAAGACTTTGTCCAGAATGGGAACCCAGTCCTGGGAGACAGAAAGGACAGGGGGACGCTCCGAGTCTGAGGGAGGAGGAGACGGAGGAGGGACGGAGGTAGATGGAGGAGGAATAGATGTAGTGAAAGACACGAGGGAGAAAAAGGAGGAAGGTGTTTAGCCGAACATGTTTGAATTGAAATCCTTTGAAGCAGTGTCTAATTACTTTTGATCATTTCATCACTCACTGCTTGTCACTGCCTTATCTTTGGACATGTTGACTTCAGCCAGCTCCTCCCGGGCGTCCTCTGAGCCGCTGGGTGACACCGAGTCATTCTCCGACCCTCTCCTCCTCCCACCGCCGCCGCCTCCTCCTCCTCCTCTCCCCTTCTCTCCTCCTCCTCGGTCGGAGCCTTTGCCCAGCCTCTCCTCCAGGACCTGCTGCTCCCGCTCCATCTTGGTGATCTCCAGCAGCAGGTCGTCGAACGAAGCCTCCACGATCTTCGTCAGCTCATGCACCGCGAACTCCAGCACCTGCTTCATGACGCACTTCAGCTGGTCTGCGGGATGGGACAGGAAGGGGTGGTTACTGCTGAACAGCTGACAGACAGCGGACGCAGCACGCCCCGTGAGAGATTCGTCTCAAACAATCGCATTCTCCTCACGTCACTTTAAACGACAGCAACATCTCTGCATTAAGACTGCCGCTATTAAATCACCATGACACCAAAGAGAACACGACGAAACCAGTCGAACGCTGAGTCATGTCACTGATGAGAAGAACTAAAATCAGTATAACCCAGATCTGATCTGATAATCATTGAAAGAACAGCTGGAAAGAAGTCAAACAGACCTAAAGGACAAGTAGTGACAGAACAACAGGAGTTCCACTAATAATCAGAATAAAAATGTCTCATGCAATCACTTCAGTCAGAACAAACTGGTCTGATCAGAAGGACTTTTCAATCACATTAAGTGGTGGTGTAAACAAAACGTATCAGCTCATAATAACCATGTAAAACCTTGATCTTATCATTTCTCTCTGGCTGGATCGAAGCCATTCTTTCTAAGCATTTTTGCCCCACGAGTGGTAAACAAAACAGTGTTTGAAACACAGACTGTATATAAATATGTACACTGCATCCCCACTTCCTTTGGCCAAACGTTGAAGCCAGAGTCTACGTGTTTTGGTTTGGCCCATCCACTAACATGGAGGAGGTGGAGCTTATGATCTATACTGCAACCAGACACCAGGGAGAGCGCTACATGCTTTGGCTTCACCTTTGAGGAGCTGTTCTGTCGTACATATTTATTTACAGTCTATGGTTTGAAAATATGAAAAAAAGTTGGAATCTATACAGAAACCTTGGTCACCTTCTTCTATCAAGTGAATTATTATCAATACAGTTTTCTCTTCTGTTATATTTCTAGCAGATTTTACGCACCACAGAAGGCAGAACACTGACCCGATACCTGAATATAATCACTAATGTTTTAGGGCATGTAACCACACCAACAACCGTTATTAGGACATTTCATTTAGCATCCGTGTAAACAGTGAAGTTGGAATCTGTGATTAGAGCGATTACGATTATTGATTATTGTTTGGTCGCAGTGAGAACAGGCTCCCCTCAGCGTTTCATGAATCACAGATCAATCAGAGACAGGCGAGAGGATAGACTCATTATAAGGTAAATAAACCCGACTCTCACTGTATTTAGATTTATTGCTCGTCTACACAGTTGTTTAAGGGGAATTACCGTTTTTTTACAACCTGGACCTTATTTCTGGCATAAAATACGATCGTTTACTCACCCATATAACTTTGGTGTCGTTTGAAATCGTTCGGAAGAAATTCAGATTCAGTGGAGCGCAGCGTATATCCATATAGTGCGAGTGAATGGGGCACCGAAACACAGTCTCTAAATAACAGATTAGCTGCCACGAAACTCGTTCATTTCACCAAGTAAGTCCACGGGGAATAGCACCAGTGTATCATAACAAAATATTGGCGAGCAGATGCGTTATTTAGAGGCTGCGTTCCGGTGCCCCATTCACTTCCACTATATGGATACACATGGCACTCCGCTGGAGCTAAATATCATCTGAGCGACTCCAAATGACACCAAAGTTATATGGGTGAGTAAACAATTGTATTTTATGCCAGAAATAAGATCCAGGTTGTATAAAAAGCAGTAGTTCCCCTTTGAGAACCAATTCATTGTTGGTTTCACCGATGTGAACATCTTTTTGAGTTTTCAGGTTTTTTGCTCCCTATTTGTCCTCAGACTGCAGCTGAACATGTTTTCCTTGACAATTATTGATTCATTGAACATGTTCAGTTTAATGTCTCACATTTCTGAGGTTATTTTTTAATATTTGTGGATCAATTACAGCTTAAGATTTTTCAGGTTTATTGTCGGTTAGTGTTGGACTTTTTATTGGATTAAAATGATAAAAAGAGGAGTTACTGAATGAACAGATGGGACACAGACGTGCGTTTGAACCATCACTAACTCAAGGCTGCAAAAAACACCCCCACCATCAGTCAGACCGGGGAAAAACTTGGCCCAGGGCGCGTCAGCCTTTAATTATCGGCGACACGTCACTGCCCCAGAAACAAAGAGACAACTGGGGCTTTCATTCACAGCCACGGTCATCCTCCTGCAGCGACAACAGGGAAGAGGAAACTCCTCAGACTGAAGGAGAGGAGACGTCACCTCTGGGTTTGTTCAGATCACGTTCAGGCTGAATGATCTTCAGCCTAAACAATCATTCATAGTTTACGCTAAAAGTTTTCTACCTTAAACTGTTAAGTCTTCTTAAAAGTGGTTCAACACTATTATTTTCATGGTCATCCAGAAAATTCTCATTTCGTCCAATTAGCATAAAAACATTAACGACAGCGTTCACGTTATTGATTAATCTGCAGATTATTTCTTAGATTCTTTGGGACAAATCATGATTAGATCATTAAAACATCTGCAGATGTATTTTCGATTTGTAAAAGATCTTCACGTCAGAGAATCTGGATCAATGACTGAACGAAAAGAGCCGATTGATCCTGCGATCGACCTGCGTCTGTGGGCGCCGCTGCAGCAGATTCACTTTCACTCATATCTCCAGCGTTTCATTCGCAGAGTCCGGCAGCGATCAGCTGACACGAATCAGGGCCGACACCTCCGACCTGCAGAGACTCAGGGCTGATCTGGTTCTCATTAAACCCCCCTGAAAACGTGAGGAGCAAAAAAAAAAAGATAAAAAAAACAGAAAGAAAAGTTCACAAATAAAGACGGTTTATTAAAGACGGCGTTCTTCAGAGCAGCGTTAACCCGTTGAGCCCCGGGCCACGTTCTGGGAATTTCCGCCTGTAAAAGTCGTAACAGCTGCACGGCTGTGAGGCCCGGACAGAGACTCTTTGAAATACAATAAGTCTCTGTGTGTCCGTCAGCGGTTTCACCTCTACAAAAAGTAAAGTGAAAAAAAAATAATTGCCGGATCTCAAACTCGGCCACGTTTTGATGGAACTCAACAAATCCGCGTCCATTTTAATCAGAGCAGGAGCAGCAGGCGGCTTCAGTCCCGCCATCTGGACAGATCCACATCCAACTACGCTCTTTTATTTTGAAAAACAACCGAATCAAATGTCCTGTTTAAACAGGAAGAAAACTCAAAGTTGCTCAGCTCAGTTCAAGGGAACGCAATTATTTCCGTCACATCAGCTCGGCCCTGAGGAATCACAAACGTCTTCAGAGGTTTTTAAGTCAAAGGACACATATTTCCAGTCTATCACAACACTGCTTCAGGCGCCACCATCCTATAAAACAGGAATATCCTTCAGACCGTTTCATGTGTCCGTCTGAATGTTTGTCAGCATTTCTGCCGGATGACTTCCTGTTCGGATGAAGGAGCTCCGCAGACATCACGGCGTGAACAAATCGGTGTGAAGTGAAGCGTCCCCTAGTTTGAGACCGGCCTCCTCGCGGCTGTACAGCTTCATTTAATAATTTACACTAACACACCTCCTCCTCCCCCCGTCCGTCCTTTGTGTCGGACGGAAAGCGTAGCCTACTTTCTTCACGTGAAGCCCCGTGCCCTCTGACCTCAGGGTGTTGGTGTGTGTGTGTGTGTGTGTGTGTGTGTTAGCGCCGTTGTTCTACTGTGTGTGTTTTAACATCGTGACGCACGCATCCGCTCTTTTTGTTTGTCAGACTAGACGCCAACGGATGCGATTGGCCGCCGCCGCCGCTGACATCACGGTCCGCACCGGAGGGCCCTCGGGTCACGTCTGCGGCGCGTCATGGTGGTGGCCTGGTTTTTCAGGGAGGGAGGGAGGGAGGGAGAGGGAGGCTTTGCGTGTCAGCTGTGTGTTCGCGTTCGAGTGAGCAGATGTGTGCATGCATGCGAGAGCGTCTTTCTTTCTTTACTCCCTCACGTGTCCCTGCATGAGGACGTGCGTCGCGCCGCAGCCGTGAAGCTGAAAGACACCCAAACAAACCTACAAACAGGCGGACAAACAAACAGCGCGTCTGACGTCAGCCGAGGCTTGGGTTTCATCTCTTCCCGATTTATTTAAGATTCAAACTGTGTATTTTGGCTGATGATACTAAAGAAGGTCAGACTTAATCGGCGCAATTAAGAAAGATGACGTTTGACATGGAGCAGAGGATTTAACCGTTACATGAAACGCAGCTGTATTATTCATCTACTAACAGTTCCTTCCACCCACTTAGAGCATGACGTTAACGGAAATCTGTGCAGGTTTATGTTGAAGCTCCGCGCGCGCAGAAACATCTCGTAAATGCGCAGGGAAGCGCCGCTCCGTGCTAGCATTGCCGTCTGCTCCGGAGAGTCTTTGCCGAGTTCTTGTCTGAAACACAACACTCACTGGCAAAAGCTCAAGGACACACGCTGCCGTCGCCTCCAACGAGATGCTCATGCACGCCGCTTTAATTCCCACAAACCGCCTCTGGCTCCGGGTTCAGGCTGCTTCAGTCACTTTGTGAGCCGCCACATTGGCGTACTCCAAACCCACATGCAACCAAACCGTCACCAGTGAAGTCGACTCAACGTCTGATTGGACCGATCCGCTTTAGGCGAGTGCTTTGATCATTTGTTTTCGCCAAGTTGTTGTTTGGCTGCTTCTGTTTACATTTTGTCGAGCATAACTGGGACTTGACAAGAAATGCTGAAACTTAGCCAACAGGGTCAAATCATTTAGTGTCAAGTGAAGCTGCAGAAACGCTCGCTCATGTTCCTACTTGTTCCTGAGGTGAGCCTTCAAATGGCTGCTTTCGATCTGTGCTTTAATAAATACGTGTTCTTGTTTGGGTGTTTCTGCTCAGACTATATTTCTGCTCCATCGCTGGAGCTTCTCGTCCTAACCAGCCGTCTCTGAACATCCCGTGTCGGCTCTCTGCTCTCCATCGTCTCCTCCAAACCTGATTCCGGACGCTTCACCTGGACCTGCCACCCTGCGCACCCTACCTGGAGACGAGGCGACCCAGGTGGGGCGCCAGCTTTGCCCTCTCTTTCTCTCTATGAATCAACCTCATGCATCTGCATCAGCCCTCCATCCTGTCAAGCCTTTTACTTCCCTGAAACCACAAACGCCGCCCCTGCCTTGTTTTATGAGATCCGAGGCCTCGGGTTTAATTTCTTTGTGCATGGGCTGCTCGACCTGCTGCTGTCTCTCGTGAACCTGTTCTGTCAAAGTGTCAGAGTAAATATGTCTGACGTGGTATTTATGGGAAGGAACGTCTCCACGGTCCAGACCACTTCCTTCAAATCAATACCTCCACAGTGCAAAGAAGAAGTCTCACCCTGATGACCCCTGGTTGGTCACCTGCAGACCTCCCTGCTGCTCCCCACACTCAGAGAGCCTTCGTCGGCCTGCAGGTTACGCAATGCCGCGTTGCTGTGTTGTTGAGGCGGGCGTAGGGAGGAGTGTCCGCCGCCTGTTTGTTTGCGTGTCAGTGTGTGTTGTATAACGGGCCCTTACCCACAACTCGTCCTCTCTGCTCCAGGCGGCGTATGTCGATGGGTACACCGGGCTCGGTGCCCTGCCCTCCGGGGGCGTGTAGCTGCTGCTGCTGCTGCGTCTCGGGCTTTGTCCTCTCGTCGCCCGCCGCCTTGTTCTTACCAGCCGCCGGGGTGTCTCCGCCGTCTGCGTTGGCCCTGCCCCGGCTCTCCCTGGACTGCAACTGGAGCCTGAGCCGGCGGTTTTCTTGTTCCTTCACGGCCGTCTCCAGCAGCAGGGCGTTCAGGCTGCAGCCAACCGTCTTGCTTATTTCCTGGACGGCGAGCTGAACGACTTGCTCCAGCACGGACTCCAGCTGGCCCTGGAAAAACGAAATGTACACGGCCCCGTTCATGTTTTCGCCCCCTCTGGTATGAGGGCTTTCTCATTCTTCTGTGCCCGCGCCCCAACCCACCCCCCTGCCCTGAATCCCCGACGGAAAATCTGGCTGAAAATCGGCCCCCAGGTCGCTGCGCTGCTCCGGCGGGTTCTCGGCTAGGCTGCTCCGGTTTCTGTTGCTCTCTCCGCCGCGGTGCCTCGCGCGTGTTCAGCCTCCTCAGAGGCTACCGGAAACACCCGAGTAGAGGCGCACCAGCGTTTTCCGCCCACATGTCGTGGCCCGCGCGGTCCGTGCACGCTCGCGCCCTTGCAGTGAGCCACGCCATTTTGGCTTTCAGAAAATAACATCAGTCACTCCAAATGTCAGACTGCAGGCGAGGAAGGACCGCATAGATCCGCAGACACAGGCGGAGAGGCCCCGGATAAAACATCAGACCAGTCAGAGTTAATATCAGCTGATTATCACACAGGACGTGTCCACACTGGTTTAAAGTGAAATAATTAGTCCATAGAAAGAAAATTAATCAGCAAGGGCTTGCATTGTTCATCAGTGATTCAGCCCTTTTATAGGAAACAAGGTAATATCGATTGCTCTGCTTCTTACTGGTAAATATTCAGGCTGCCGATTTCGCACAAATGTTATCCGTCTTCAAGATGGAGGATCCAACACTGATAACAGTGTTTGTAAATTATAAAAAAGAAAAAAACATGAATAATCAAATAATAAAAACCACCCAAACGCAAAACAGTAAAAAGTAAGTCAGCATTCACACTGATGCGGTAAAAACATGCTGTGTATATCAGTGTTGGCGTTAACGTAAGGTTAATCCTGCTAAATGTTGTTTTGTCTGTCCTGACATCTCACCACTCCAGTATTCTCTCTTCTCTTTTAGCTCTGATTTTGGTCTCCACCGGCTCCTGATAAAGGCGTCTTTCTCTTTAAAGAAGATAACACATCATTAGTCATAGACTTGGAGCCGTCGTTACACTAAAGAGCCCGTCGAACAAATACGTGGCTTCATAATTTGTTATTGCTTTCCACATTAATCACTGATAAGGAGGCACGAGATTAAAGCTGAAACTTGTCCATGCTTGTATTTCAAGCTTTTTATTGAATCATCTGATGGATAAGAAACATACGAATAAGAATAGTCTTTACCATCACTGCAGAACACATGATGAGATTTTGTTAAAGCTATGTAAGATGCCCTGTAAAAAAACAAAAACAAACATATATAATCTAAATCTAAATCTGAATATAAATATGAATAAAAATAGGAATGTTAATATAAATCAAACTGTGGAACACAGAATATGACTGTGAAACAATCCTCCATGACACCCATATCTTTTCTGAAGCATTTTGAAGCTCAGTGTGGTGTCCTCGGTCGTCTCCATCTTGACAGTATCTGACTCCGCCTAACTCCAAACTGGTCAAAGAGGCGGAGCAATGGGTGACGCTGAGGCAGACAGTCAGCAAACTGTGCGGACACCCATCTGTTACTCAAAGCAGCCGCACCCTTATTTATCTGCTATCAGAGCCTTGGCAGAATTAAACTGATGAGTTATATAAAAATCAGACTGACAGAGATTGACTCACTTTTGGAGCCAGCCGGTAGTATATATTAGAGGAAATGCAGTTGTTGGCACTTCCTGCATTAGCTTCCTGTTTCAGTTCCTGAAAACATATTACAATGAATAAACAAACAACATCTCTGGGCGCAAACAGCTGCTGTAGTGCAAGTGTGGTGTAGGAGGGCCAGGTTTGGCCCACGAACCTCTGTTTGCCCCCACCTGCAGTAGAGTATGTATTGTACATGTTGCTTTGCTATGCAATGTGTGTCATTCAGCTTTGCATTGTAAATGAGATGGCCTTGTCTCCTCGGTGTGAGTTCTGTCCAGGGACACACAGTAAATGACGCTTATGTAACATATGAAACAAGAATGGCCTTCAGTTACAAGCTGGTTTCTGGTTTCACCCATCGACAGAATGAATGAACGCCACGTCTGCAGAATGAATCTGCCAAACCCACATCTGTTCATATCAATAATTGTATATGCTGGGTAGCTTCTGATGCCCTTTATTGATTACAGTCTGCAACATGTGATTCAAGTCTGGCCCCGTTACTCTTGACTCTTTTGTTTCAATAACAAACCAGCAGAGATGATCAGACCTGTCACATTTTAGTTACATACATTTAGCCATTGTGTTGCTATGAATACCTGCTGAATATCCATGTACTATTGTTGTTTAATGTCATTTTTTTTTCTGTGCACCAGGTAAATGTCAGAAAAAAAGGAAAATATCTTTCTACTGTAGCACTATGATACGTCAATACATTAGATTAGAGTTCACCAGGACACATACAGCAGGAAAACAAACCCAAACATTCAAAGAAGGACTGAAAGTTTCCACATGAGGACCAGGTCTAGTCCGCAGGGCGCTGTTTTTCTCCCCCCCCCCTGCAGCAGCATTAATTACCTGTCTGATTTGAAGACTCTACAGGTGTACAAAATGAATAAAACATTACAGACGGTGTTTGTGCTGAATATTTAAGATGCACTCTGAGACTGCAGGCGCCAGTAAAATGCAGGCCAGATGGGTTCAGGCTGAGCCATAATGATCAGGTATCATGTAAATGCAGCGATGGTGGTGGTTTTGTTTGGGGCCTCGCTGGCCCTTTAATTCAGCATTACATCACTGACAACACGAAGCAGCCCTCCCCCTCCTCCCTTCCTCCCCCCCTCCTCTGATTGAGCGCATGCCGCAGCGCAGCGACACTCCCCCTAAAAAGTGGTGCGCCTCACCTCCAGACATTACGGTAATAAGGTAAGCCTTCAGTTCGCGAAGTGGGCGGGGTCTTCACGTCGATCATCTGCGGCTTTGTTGTCGTGAGAAGCTGGAGGAAGCGGAGCTGCACCTGCCCACCCCTGCCCTCCCCTCCCCGCGGCCTCCGCTCCCTCTGCGGCAGGCGGCATGGAGCCGAGCGGCGGCCTGGTGCTTCGTCGACGGCTGGAAGCTGGAAGACGTGCCCGCTGTAAATGCTGTCGACTCAGTTCGTGCTCCCGCAGCGGGGAAGTGGTTTCACCATTTCCTGCCCATTTCTGTTGTTTGCACCGACACTGACTGCCAATTTAAAAACACATGACTGGTGCCTCCCATTCATTTTCGTGACATGAATAAATCACTCTTATCTCAACTGACAACCGATCTCAAGTTTGCAACGAGTGGTGGATGAAAATGACACTTTTCACTTCCTGTGTGAGCATACAAGTCTTAAAAGATTAAACATGCAGGGCTGAAAGCGTAAATATAAATAAAGATCACAATGAAAATGTGGGACATTAAACCCAGATCAAGGGTCTGTAAGTCAGTTAAAATATTATTACTTTTTTATTCAGCCTTTTCTCTTTGAAACCATAACTTTCAAAAATGTTGCTTCTTGAGTCAAAATCTGACTCTTGATTCAGGATGTTGATTTTAATGATCAAGAAGAGATACAGAAGTTAAATGACCGCTTTTGAAGAGAAAATTTATAGATAATTCATCTTCGTTTTCTGTAACCGTTTGTTCTGTGAAGGCCTTGAGCCTATGGTACACCTTGAACAGGTCGTCAGTCTATCGCAGGGCCAACACAGAGAGACAGACAGCCATTCACACTCACATGCACACCTATGGCCAATTTAGAACCAATGCACCTAACATGCATGTCTTTGGATGGTGGGAGGAAGCCAGAGTACCTGGATAGAAATCACGCAGACACAGTGAGAACATGCAAACTCCACACAGAAAGGCCCCAGTCAGCCGATGATTCGAACCTTCTTGCTGTGAGGCATCAGTGCCAGCCATCGTGCCACTTCCCTTTCTGTTTTAGACTTTTCAGCTGTTTCTTTATTTCCTGTTTTCTTGATTTTCTTTCAGGATGTTTCTGGGAGTTTCTCCATGTTTATCCACAGGGATCACTCAAAGCTTAGTCTTCCTCAAACAAAGACGGGCTGACCTTGAGTGGTGGTGTTATGCCTGGAGGTTTTGGCTGCTGTGAGTGAGGCAGTTGCCCTTCCTCCTGCAGCCGAGGGGCCCAGCTCGGTTTTATGAGGCATGTGTGCCCGTATGGGCCTGTATTTACTGAACCTATAGGCTGCTGCTACAGAGGTTTTATTGTGTCTGCCTTGGATACGAGGCTGTTCTTAAGAACGCTTGTTTTTAAGAGGCCCGCTCAGAAAATATCCAGAAAGAAAACACTCCTGAAGGGATTTCTAGAAATGTGGGTAGGTGAGTGTTGATCATTTTAATTTACAGAATCATTATGTTCTATTCTGTAAACTGCACTGGGTGTGAAGTAGTTTTGGCGGCTGTACACCCGGAAAGCAGAGAGTGAAAGGTCAGAGAGGATCTCTGAAATGTTTTGTAACTGAAGGCATTATGAAAACATGAGTGACTCTGTCTTAGGTTTGAGGTTTATTTCATTTAATGAGATTATCTGCTGCAGATTTCTCTCCCACGGTTTTAAATGGGTCACAAATGTGTTTGTAAACACTGTGGTCTAATAAAAACCTGTGAATAGAAAATAATAAGGAACCTAGAGTGTAGCCCTGGGGAACACCACAGGTAGGAGGGGCCAGGGAAGAAAACTCATACCTGAGTATGTGCTCTTTTTAACACTGCTGTCAAACAAGGCTTCAGCCATTCAAGTTTTTTACTTTTAGTGCTTTTACTTCATGCAGGGACCTGAATACATGCTGAAAGTACAGCGTCCACAGTCTGGCCCTATATAGTCTGGTACTTCCTGTTGACACATCTCAGGTCTGTGAATGCATCAGAGACTTGGAGCAGAAATCTGTAAAATCTAAAAACTAGATTTTCTGCTTTCACTGAATTTAACTTGAATTTCTGACTGCTGATTTTATATCTGAAGCTACACACTCTGAAACCATTGATTCATTATAGTTTGATTGTTTCATCTTACAGCAGAGCGCTGCATCACTGAAGGCCTCTGGGTTCAATTTTCCCTCCACCAGCGTTTGCAAGCTAAGCAAGCATGTCTCTACCTGTCGTCTGCACAGACATGAACGTTAACAGATGACGAACATCTGTCGCAGCTGGACGTCTGCCAATACTCACAGAGGAAATTAAATTTTCATCACAACCAAAAACAGAAAACGGTTTTGTTTTCTAAAGGATGTTTGAATTATTGATGAGCTGAAGCAGGAAGACTAACTTTTCTCTGTTGTCTGTTACAGTAACAGAGGCAGTTTTCAGCAGTTTCTCTAATAGCTTTTTAAACATCTTGGACTACAACTGTCTTCAATCCCAACACATAAAATAAAATAAATAAAAATAGTTAAATTATAAGTGTATGTACATGTATGTGTCTTATTCATCCTTTCTGTTAGTTTAAGCTGTACTAACTTAGTAAAACACATTTCAGAGAACAAGACTTGTTTCTTCACATTAAAAACATATTTGGAAAGTTTCAGATTTGAAGACAAGAAAGACGAGAAGTCAAACTGTCTATATAAAGCAGGGTGAGTGAGTTGGAGGTGGGGGGTTGAGCTCTGCTGCCTCGTTAAAGTTTTTATTGGGGAGTTTTTCCTAAAGAGAGTTGGTGCTCTGAGAAAGACTGTGAAGGCACAGATTAGCGATTATTGATTTGGTCTCACGAAAGAAACTGATTTATTTAACATGTTCACTGTAAACCAGATGCAGTTCAAACTTTAAAAACAACAACAAAAACGTTTCACTATATGTGTACAGACCTCAACAGGTTTACGGGTTTATATTCTGATTTATGGTTCAGGTCTGAGTAGACATCCGACCCTCCGATGGAGGGTCCTCATAAAGATACACAGACACACACAACACACACGCACGCACACACCCCCACACAGCTGCCCTTCAACCTTCCACCCAAGGTGAAGCTCTCCATCAGTTGCAGTTTGTCCAGCGACCAACAGGGGGAGGAAGAGACAACAGAGAAGATACATGTAGTGTCTGTCTTTATTTATTGATTTTTGTTTGCATTGTTGTTGTAGTTTCCATATCAGCTCATGACATTACGTCCAGGTAACGCTGGTGCAGGTAATAAGGTCTTAATTTTCTAATGAAACTTTTCTGATTATTTATTCATTGACTCTCAGTACACAGATCAGATTCTGAATCATCATTAGATTTAGTAATTTACATAAAGCATTGTAACACATTCATCTTATTCTATAAAATCAACTCAAAAAGAATTTATTCATAATGATCATTTCATGTTTAAGAATTGTCTATGCAATAATTTTAATTTTTATATATATATTTCAGCATTGCAGCATATTTATCTTTATTTCACATATGTATTTATAGAATACAGGCAGCAGTACAGCAGTCAGAGAGGGACAAAACACACAATATTCTATACACTGAAACATTAAGTAAAATCACAATCAGTAATAAGAAGAAGAAGAAGAAAGAAAAAAGATGTAGCAAAAATACAAGTAAGATACCAAATTGAAATGACATTTATGAAATGAAGTAAAATATTTAAAAATTTTACAAAGATTTTTTTCAGCATTTGTTGAATGGCACTTTGTTCAGTCGTCACTTCTGCAAGAAGAAGTTCAATGTGGTTTCTCAACAATTTGACCTTAACTGCAACTTCTCTGCTGAGACTTCTGAGAATGGAGAAAAGAATAATAAAAATATTAAATACATACATTTTTACAACTTTCCTTTCGCACTTGTGTTAACGAGTGAATTCAAAATCTTTGTTCAATCTGAAACTATAAATATTCATCCATTCATCTTCTGTAACTGCTGGAGCCTATTCCAGCTGTCATCGGGCAAAAAGGAGGGGTACACCCTGGACAGGTCTCAAGTCTATCGCAAGGCTAACACTGGGAGACAGACAACCACTCACACTCACATTCACACCTATGGCCAATTTAGAATCACCAACTAACCTAATGTGGTGGGAGGAAGCCGAAGTACCCGGAGAGAACCCACACAGACACAGAGAGAACATGCGAACTCCACACAGAAAGGCCCAGTGCGTCAGTGCTAACCACTTTACCACTGTGCCGCCCAAAACTATAAATATTCTGTTCAAATATATTGAAACTTTATTCTTAAATTCTCCTAGAAACTTTACTTTTAAAATATATAATTTTCTTGACATTGAAAGTTGTTCTTATAAAATGTTTAATTTTATTTTAATTCTATTTTAAAATATGCAATAATTTCTATATATTCTGATGTTTTCGTAATAAGTTAATATCTCTTTTGAAATATTCTGTATTTTTGCAATTTTTTGCAACTTTTTGTGAAGATATTGCACTTTTCCCCACAATATATATTTATTGATTTCTTAAATTAATTTTTTTTTATTTTCTGTTATATTTTGTTTGAGGTCACAGTGGTCAAGTTTCCTGTAAAAGCAGTTGTTAATATATTTGTGTTTAATGAAAATGCTGTGCAGCATTTTTTCTATTTAAAGGTGTGGTCACACAGTGTGACAGTGTTTTTAAAATCCTCGACAGAGCTTCTCATCACTCAACAGAAGTTTCTGATCTAGACTCAGTTCACTGTAAACCTCCGTCCTCGTTAACAGGTGAGTCTCTTCACAGCAACTCTACTTAAGTCACAAACTACACAAGATTGTTTGATTAATATCTGGACCTAAAACAGAAGATTTCTTAATCATCTCTAAAGCTTCAGGGTGAGAGAGCCAACAAAAAAGTAAGCTGTCGAAATTTCAGTTTAAACTTTTTCATAATCTATTTAAACAGTGAATTAAAAGAAAAAAAACTTGTATAATCTAAACGAATCTCAAATATCTGACTTTCCAAAAAAAATAAAAAATTATTCAACATTCAATACATGCTCTAATTTTCTTATTTACTTATAATACATAATAAATACATATCTAATAAGGGGAGTAATGTGCATGAGTTATTTTTAGTTTTTTTTAGAATAACAAAAGACTGAATTAAAACAATTTTGCCTAGGAAAATTTATTATGTCACAGCTTCACATCTGTTGGATTAAAACTCAGATAATACATAACATTTGTTGAAAATTAATTAAATTCAATTTAAAAAGGGAAAATGTCAAATTTGCACCTCAAATGTCTTGAAAAGAATGCCGTGTGTTACGGTATGTCCGGGGTGAGGTAGGGAGAGGACCCAAGTGCAGGACTTGAGGCAGAGGAGGCTGGTGGAGGTGAAACTTACTATGTTTAATAAAAATAAAAAGGGAACAAAAGGCGCTGCACGATGGCAGGAAAACCGGAAACCCAAACTTACAAAAAGGAAACAAGAGTCACTGGAAAAACACAAGAGACACTAGGGGTGGAAAAAACAGAGGAGCGAAAGACACAAGAGAACTGGGGAATTGGTACCATAGGTAATGACGCGACAGGAACAAAGGGAAACCAGGGATATATATATACACACGAGGAACCAAGGGGTGACGAGACACAGGTGACAGAAATCAAGAGACGCCAGCTGAAATAATGATCTAATCAAGAGAAACACAAGGAGTGAGACAGGAAATCAACAACTTAACAAAGTAAAACAGGAAACAGGACACGAAACATGAAACAGAACGTGAAACACAGAAAAAACCCAGAACCATAACACCGTAACTAATAATTCATTTTTATACAGTACTTTAAATGTGTTTTTAGTTTCTTTATTTATCTCATTTCAGCCGATTGACGCATAGAATCTCTGTTTGTGCTCTGCTTGCTCTGCTAAACTTCTTCTTAGTAATAATTGTGTCACCAATTATTACTAAGATCTGACACATGTTAGCTTTAGCCTGCATCTGTTAGCATATCATGTTCTGGGGCTTGTTAGATTTGGGTCTGTTAGCATGATATCAGGTTCCTGAACAGTGGAACTTTCTCTCCTGGGACCCCATAACAACATTTTTTGCGGGGGCGGGGGGCAGTCATGTGATTGGGATATGACGGGAGTATTTTTGTGGGCTCGGAATGGGGTGGGAGCGAAAAAGGGGGTCCCAGCAGAGAAAGTTTGGGAACCACTGTGTTAGCCCAAGGCTATTAGCATGGAGTTTTCATTCCTTCAGTCCTTCAGTTACTAAATATAAAATTTGATCAGCATGTAGGCTTTAATAGTATCTAGTGGTGAAGTAATTGAACCTAAATGAATACTCATCTTAACAAAGATAAATGGTGTACAGACATAAGGGGCAGTATCTGCTTCTGTTCTGTAGGTGTCAGACAATCCCATTCATTCCTTCATCCTACATTTTGATAAACACGTGTCCTCAGCTCTTTTCATGGATTTCTCCCATAGGCCCATTAAATTTGAGGTTCGGGACCAGGACAACGCCTGGAACGACGACAGGCTGGGGACTGCAGTTCTCATCCCCACAGTGGGACAAAATAATAAGAAGTACAAGTTGAAACACGGCTGGCTGCACGTCCGGACTTCTGTGGTGTGCGCCCCCAGCTTGCAGGGGTCACTGTGTGAGCATTACTACGCCTCGCCAACCTATGAGGATACGATGGGATACGCGGAAGACAAGGAGGACCACTGGGGATCAGGGAGTGTGTGACATGATGCTGAACGTGTCCACAGGAGGTCCTTCTGTTGAAATTTTTGTCATGGTATCTGCACCGTTTGAGATTTGCTGTTCTAGATATTTCTGTTTGCTTGTTTTTTTTTTCTTCACATATCCCAAACTTGAATTTCCAAGCACTTCTCTCATGAACTTTTCCAGAGTACAGACTTATGCAGTGAAAGTGTCCTGTGAAAAAACTTGTTGTGTTGTTGATGTTGTTGATGTTGTTGTGACATCCCTTGTTCTTCTGCTTCCTGCTATTGTCAACTACAAGCAGAATGGCCAGAAAATACACCAACTTTCCCAATCAGGGACTTTCTTTGGAGTGAAAAATTATTCAGACCCTGATTCCTCTGGTGGAAATTCACCTACTCTGTTAATTGACAACACCTCAACCTTTCTTCATGCTTTTTCCTATGTTTATAAATTGCTTTTAAGCTTTTCTACCAAACATTCAAGGAACTTCTCCATCATAACCCTCTGCAGAAATGAACATCTTATCGCAGTCCTTCTGCACTACAAACCTCTTGGGGTTTGGGCTTGTTTGAGTTTCAGGTGTGCCCCACCACAAACAAAAACCTAAAGTGAGCAGTAAAACGTCTTCAAGAAAAGTCCAGCTGCTTTGTTTTAGACATTCATTCATTCATTCATTTTCTATAGGGGTACACCCTGGACAGGTCATTAGTCCATCGCAGGGCTAACACCGAGAGACAGACAACCATTCACACTCACACTTACGGCCTATTTATAATCAGGAATTCACCTAACACAGCATGTCTTTGGACCCATGCAGACACAGGAAGAACATGCAACTCTACACAGAAAGGCCCCAGTCGGCCAAGGGACTCAAATCTCAAGCTTTCAAGCTTATCTTTGTGGAACTTGTTCTTCCTTAGTGACCTTTGGATCAATTAAACCTTATAAATATACTTTTTAGATGAGTGATGTGAGGCGATACTGAACCGAAAACCTGACCGAGTCCTCAGAAGGCGTTGAACTCGCTATAATGAAACAGTGAAAATTCCAGCTGCTGTCAGCAGTCCTGACTGATAAACTGTCCTAACACACACTGCTGACAGTGTGACACACACAGACTGTAGTAAACAGTCAACAGTATCTCAAGAACTGACTGCTCAGAAAAAAAGCAGAAGTTCAAAATGTACAGCATCACATATGAAACACAAGCAAAACACCAGCAAACACACCAATGGGCAGCAAAAACTAGTTCATATGTGTCACTACACTTCACTTTAGTCCAAGTGGCACATGTGAACTGAAGTGAATTGAAATGACATTTATGAAATTAAGTAAAATATATATATATATATATATATATATATATTTTAAAAATAATGATAAAAAATGTTAAAAAGATTTTTTTATGTTTTTTCAGCAACACTTTGTTCAGCCATCACTTATACAGGAAGCCGATCGCTGTGGTGTATTAACAATTTGACTTTAACTGCAATTTTTCTGCTGAGACAGGAGGAGGTTTATACACAACTTCCAACACACACACACACCCTCTTTCAGCAGTGATCACATGAAAGGTTTACTGACAGGACTTCTTCTGAGAATGGAGAAAAGAATAATAAAAATATTAAATACATACATTTTTATGGCTTTCCCTTTGTATTTAACGACTGAATTCAAAATTTTTGTTCCAAACGGAAACTACAAATATTTATTCATTCACCTTCTGTCACCGTTTATTCCTGTGAAGGGTTGCAGGGTCTGCTGGAGCCTATCTCAGCTGTCTTCAGGTGAAAGGCAGGTCATCAGTCTATCGCATATCTAACACAGAGAGACAGACAACCATTCACACTCACATTCACAGCTATGGTCAATTTAGAATCACAAATGAACCTTCTGGAAATTTCACTTTTAAAACATAAAATATATAACTTTCTTGACATTAAATATAGTTGTCCATATAAAATTATAAACACTTTTGAAACTTTTAATTCTATTCTATATAAGATATACAGTAATTTCTATATATTCTGATGTTTTTGTAATAATTGAATAATTCTTTTAAAATATTCAGTATTTTCGAAACTTTTCACAACTTTTTGTGGAGATATTGCACTTTTCCCCACAATTTATATGTATGTGTGTGTGTTTTCTGTAAATGCAGTTGTTAGTAAGATTGTGTTTAATGAAAATGCTGTGCAGCATTTTCTCTGTCTAAAGGTGTGGTCACACTCTGACAAAGTGTTTTGAAAATCCTCCACTGAGCTTCTCGTCACTCAACAGACATTTCTGATCTAGACTCAGTTTACAACCTCCGTCCTCGTCAACAGGTGAGTCTCTTCACATCAACTCCACTTTAGTCCCAAACTACACAAATTTTTGCATCAAAGTTGCACATCACAGAACTGTAAAACGATTTATTAATGAATTGTTTGATTAATGTCTGAACCTAAAGCAGAGGATTTATCTCTGAAGCTTCAGGGTGAGAGAGCCAACTAAAAAGTAAGTTGACGAAATTTCATTTTAAACTTTTTAATATTTTATTTACTTATACATGTATATGCATGTATGAGTTATGGTTTTATTAGAATAACAACTGGCTGAATTAAAAAAGTAAATTTTGTGCCTAGGAAAATTTATCATGTCACAGATTCATATTTGTTGGATTAAACCTCAGCCAATAACATAACATTTGTTTAAATAAATTCAATTAAATTAAAAAAGTGAAAATTTCAAATTTGCACCTCAAATATCTTGAAAAGAATAAATAAATGAAATTACAACACAATGAATTAAATAATAATACTGGCTGAAATGTCTTAATTAATAATGAATTTATATAGAGTATTTTAAATGTTTGAGTTACATTTTCTTTATTTGTCTAATTTTTTCAGCCGATTGTAGCATAAAATGTTTTCTGCTTCAACTCAAGAAAAAAGTTGTTAATGTTGAACAAGTATTAATGATTAAAAGAGTAAAAATAAAAGAAATGAAGGTCAGTTCAAATTATTTATTGAAATGTAAACTTCAGAATGAGGTATAGCGAAGAAAAAGCCATATTAGTTCATAGTTCTGTAGTTTATAGTTCATAGTTTTGAAAGTTACCATTTTTCACCTTTATCTGATATGTTTTAGACAGTTAATTTAAATGAAGAATGCAAATGATATTAACTTTTAGTCAGTGTCTTTACGTATATCACCTAATACATAAAGCACATTTTTCAGCTTGGTCTGTGTTAACATTCAGATTAAATGCAGACAAAGTGTCCAGTTTGATTTTATTCTTCACCTCCTTCCTCTCAGCTGCAATGCTCTCCTACGTCCTTCTCCTCCTCCTCCTCCTTCCTCGCTGCCTCGGTTGTCAGACCAGCTCATTCACTGAGTGTCAGAAAGTTGAATTTGTACCAGGTCACAATCTGGTCGGTGAGGGTTTCAACGTGGTTACAATGAAGACAAGTGGAGCCGGCGTGGTCAACGTCAGGGATTACATGGTGGGAGGGGTCCAAGGGAACTGCACTGTGTGCTACAACCACCTCCTCAACAAGGTGCCTCATCACCTACACTTCCATCTGATAGCTCACTGAATCTCATTTCAACACACTGACAAAAACTATTCATTCCTCTAACAGAAACAGAAACTGCCAGTGTCAGTGCTCGACTGGAGGATCAAGGTCAGTAAAAACAAAATCCATTGATTAGTATTATTTTAAAATCCAGTAACTTGCCTGCTTTAAATTTTTACATTGACAAACACATAAGTCCTTACTTCTGGTTCTGGTTTTATTTTTAAAACCTAAATCCAGATCACTGACACTGACATGACAAGAACTCCAGAACCAATGCTCCTTAATTCTCAGTCTTAATCTACCACTATCCAGTATAGGCTGTCCAGTCATGTCTGTGAAAGTTCCTTAGTTGGTGGTTTTGTGTCGGTAGACTAAAAACAAAGACAAAAATGAAGCCAATACATGTCAGAAATGTGCACTGCCATTTGAGTTTTGGCTATGTTGAAGCCAACAGACACACTTGGGCTAGTGCCACCCTGTTGACACTGAGGCAATGACAATGAGGAAATACAAGCTGTATAGCTATCTTTTCATTAGAAAGATTCATTAAGATCATTTGACAAGAGTCAGTGAACTGGTAAAACTTTGTAAATCATGTGACCATATTTAGGTCAACTATATTACACATCATGCTCCTCTGGCCTCAGGTGCACTGCCACCGCAGTCTGAGCAGTAAGGTCTTCGAGTCCAGTCAGTCAGTGATGGCAGATACAAGTTCTTCTCTGGGAACCAGCTGGAAGGTAGGCTTCAGTGACGCCAACACTTCACACACTTCTCTGTGATTTGTTGTTTATAGTCATTGTTTGTTTTACCTGTTGTGATATGACCCAGGTGGGACTCAAATTTTGGAACCTCTATGGGTTTGCCACTGGAGGATCGCACTCCACCTCGTCAAAGTTTGCAGAGAGTCACAGCAAAAAAGACAAATTCTCCTACACTACCCATGAAGTCAAATGCAAATACTACACGTGAGTTTGATTCCAGTCTTCATTATTACAAAATCTTCTTCCCTCCATAATATAGCATCTGTCCCTCAGTATAATATTACAACCTGTGGCCTGTTAACTTTAGCATCCATTACAATTAGAAACTCAGCTGTTAAACATATCTGACACTTTATTCAAACACTGTTTGCTACTTCAGCTTTCGTCTTCACTCCCGCCCTCAACTAAGCCAAGAGTTTGAAGTTTCCCTCAAGAACCTTCCCTCCACTTACCACCATAAGAACACTTCGGCTTACCTACAGTTCATCTCCGTGTATGGGACCCACTTCATCCGCAGAGTTCAGCTCGGGGGCAGAGTGCACTCCATCACAGCTATCCGGACCTGTGAGGCCGCTATGAGCAAGCTGTCCAGCCACACAATCAGTACCTGTCTTTCTGTAGAGGCCACCGCCACCATAGCAGGCATCTCTGCTAGTGCTGCCTCCAAGTTCTGTCGCGACAAGAGAAAGAGTCTTAAAGCTGGCTCCACCTTCAGCCAGGCCTTCTCTGACCGGCACACTGAGGTTCATGGAGGAGACGCAGGCTTGGACGACATCCTCTTCAGACCCAATGGAGTTGCAGCGTACAAGAAGTGGCTCACTTCCCTGAAGATGCTCCCAGGTGTGGTGTCCTACCAGATCAGCCCCCTGCACATGCTGGTGAGAAACAATGGGGCAAATTGACTTGAAAAAAATATTATTCACATTTTATGACCGGAGTATTTTTGTGGACTCAGGAGGGGTGGGAGCGACAAAGGGGGTCCCAGCAGAGAAAGTTTGGGAACCACTGTGTTAGCCCAACGCTGTTAGCATGATATCAGGTCCTTGTTAGCTTTAGTCCTTGTTAGCTTGTTAGCTCTAAGTGTCTTAGAGTGATATCACATCCTGGGAATTGTTAGCTTATTAGCTTTAACCCGAGTTTGTTAGGGTTATACTGTATCTTGTCCTAGGGCTTGAGTGTCCCACAATGAAATCATGTCCTGGGACTTGTTAGGTTTTGCTTGAGTTTCTTAAAATGATACTATGTCCTAGGACTTGTTAGCCCAAGACTGTTAGCATGGTACCATTCATAAAGGGATGCAGGACCATAAAATTCATAGTCTAGACATACTGAGAGAAAAGACTTTCAACCCCCTGTTGGGTTAATTAGCTAGTTGGCTACACCAGGGAAAATCTGCTTCTTGAAACCTTTGATGGTAAATCTGCAACCACTGTGGACATATTCTTAGTTTTCATTCCTTCAGTCCTTCAGTGTTAAATTTGATCAGCGTGTAGGCTTTAATAGTATCTAGTGGTGAAATTACCAATTTAACCTAAATGAATACTCATCTTCAGAAAGATAAGTGGTGTACAGACATAAAGGACAGTATTTGCTTCTGTTCTGTAGGTGACAGACAATCCCATTCTGAGGTCCAACCTGAGAGAAGCCATCAGTGACTACATACGCAGAAATGCCAAACCACTCAGTTGCCCCGCCCGCTGCAAGATGGGCAACAGGAAACCAAACTGTGCATGCCAATGCCAAGGACACCGGATGGTTGACTCCAACTGCTGCCCCGATGAACCTGGCATAGCCCGCATGAACGTGACAGTTGTCAGAGCCGAGGGTTTGTGGGACGACCATTTCAGCAAAACGGACGGATACGTTAAGGTCTTCTACGGGAGTATGAGAGACGCTACACCGGTGATCTGGAACAATGACTTCCCCCAGTGGAACTACCTGATCCACTTTGAAACCGTCAACCTACGACACAGAACGTGAGTCCGATTTCTACTAAGTACATCTGAAGTCATCTCAGTTACTCTGACCTCACGTTAGTATGAGCTTGAGGTGTTAGCAAACTAAAAACTAAAATAAGCATGAGGCATTCAGGAACTATAATGACTACAAGGTGTTCAGGTGGGTTGACTGACTTCAATTTTGAAATGCGTGTTTTATAATCTGGTATTTATCAAATAGCTGTTTGGAGAAAGCAGTGAGGGCTGTTATCAGGAGGTGGGGTGGGGCGTGCTGTTTGGGACGTGGACGCAGGTTAAGGGTGTGCCCACCAACAACAAAAAATGCAAATCAAATCAGAACGCCATGTGGCGCGAGACATGGAGGGAAGCACAACCCGTACGGCAAAAAAGAGGAAATGCAGCTATAATAAAGACTGGGGAACTATCTATCCCTGGGTAAAACCAGTGCAAGGCGAGTCTGGTAACGTTTGCTGTGAAGTTTGCTGGAGTAATTTTTCCGTTTCACACAGAGGTGAATATGTTGTGAAACAAAAAAGACAATGCGAGACTCACAGAAAACGTGTTGCTCAAAAGGAGTTCAATTTTATGTGGTACTGAATCAACCAGATGGCAAAGCATAGTAATGTTATAAGCAAAGGGGCAGAATAGAAATGTTTATTTTTAAAAAAAAGTTCTTTTAGACTACCTTGATGCATTGGTATCCCACATTGTCCCACACAAATCTAGTCTTTGTTCCACATCTGGTGAATTGGGATCTGGTCACCCTATGTTCAGGAAGTATAAAGAGCAGATAAGATACATTTTTGATGATCATCCTACATTTTGATAAACACGTGTCCTCAGCTCTTTTCATGCATTTCTCCCATAGGCCCATTAAATTTGAGGTTTGGGACCGGGACAACGTCTGGAATGATGACAGGCTGGGGACCGCGGTTCTCATCCCCACAGTGGGACAAAACATCAATAAGAAGTACAAGTTGAAACACGGCTGGCTGCACGTCCGGACTTCTGTGGTGTGCGCCCCCAGCTTGCAGGGGTCACTGTGTGAGCATTACTACGCCTCGCCAACCTATGAGGATACGATGGGATACGTGGAAGACAAGGAGGACCACTGGGGATCAGGGAACGTGTGACATGAACGTGTCCACAGGAGGTCCTTCTGTTGAAATTTTTGTCATGGTATCTGCACCGTTTGAGATTTGCTGTTCTAGATATTTCTGTTTGCTTGTTTTTTTTTTCACATATCCCAAACTTGAATTTCCAAGCACTTCTCTCATGAACTTTTCCAGAGTACAGACTTATGCAGGGAAAGTGTCCTGTGAAAAAACTTTGTTGTTGTGACATCCCTTGTTCTTCTGCTTCCTGGTATTGTCAACTACAAGCAGAATGGCAGTTTTACAGCTGCAGAGTTTTAAACCTACAGAAAATACACCAACTTTCCCAATCAGGGACTTTCTTTGGAGTGAAAAACTATTCAGACCCTGATTCCTCTGGTGGAAATTCACCTACTCTGTAAATTGACAACACCTTAACCTTTCGTCATGCTTTTTCCTATGTTTATAAATTGCTTTTAAGCTTTTCCACCAAAAGTTCTGTAATCTATAGTATATTAATAATTAATATCAAGGAACTTCTCCATCATAACCCTCTGCAGAAATTAACGCAGTCCTTCTGCACTACAAACCTCTTGGGGTTTGGGCTTGTTTCAGGTGTGCCCCAACACAAACAAAAACCTAAAGTGAGCAGCGAAACGTCTTCAGGAAAATTCCAGCTGCTTTGTTTTAGACATTAATTAATTAATTAATTCATTCATTCATTCATTCATTCATTCATTTTCTATAGGGGTACACCCTGGACAGGTCGTCAGTCCATCGCAGGGCTAACACTGAGAGACAGACAACCATTCGCACTCACACTTACGGCCTATTTATAATCAGTAATTAACCTAACACAGCATGTCTTTGGACCCATGCAGACACAGGAAGAACATGCAACTCCACACAGAAAGGCCCCAGTCGGCCAGGGGACTCAAATCTCAAGCCTTCAAGCTTATCTTTGTGGAACTTGTTCTTCCTTAGTAAGTCTTGGATCAATTAAACCTTATAAATATACTTTTTAGATGAGTGATGTGAGGCGATACTGAACCGAAAACCTGACCGAGACCTCAGAAGGCGTTGAACTCCACCTTAAACCTGACTGTGACAACAGCATGCTGGAGTGCATAGTAAAGGTGAAATGGGAGGCTGAAAAGTTAATGACAGCTATAATGAAACAGGGAAAATTCCAGCTGCTGTCAGCAGTCCTGACTGATAAACTGTCCTAACACACACTGCTGACAGTGTTACACACACAGACTGTAGTAAACAGTTACTCACTACTGATGCAGAAACGTATCTCAAGAACCGACTGCTCAGAAAAGAAGTTCAAACTGTACAGGATCACAGCATAAAATACTTTTAATTTTGTAATATCCAAATATCCAGATCATGTAACATGCAAACATATCAATATTACTATTTATACAATAGTGTATACTCAACTCACTGGTTATTTGTTGCCCTTTGGAGACATAGATGAACCCATCTCTTCTCTTTTTCTGTCTCAACATGGCCACCCTCAAGCTGGTTCTGCTCAAAAGTTTTTTTTGCCACTGTCGCCTTAGTGCCGCTCTGCACATTTCAGGTTCTGCAAAGCATCTCGAGACTATGCAGCTTATTATTGATGCTCTATAAATTAAACTGAATTATATTGAAATGTTTGTAAGAATCATCTTTTTAAAATTAAACTGAATTAAATTTCAGTTTATCTGTATGGGGTTTGGTCGGTTGGAAACTCAAAGGCTGCTCACTGGCTTCTTTTTAATAAAGATTGACACAAAATGCGTAGGCTACTTTGTTTAGAGACATGGACAGTCTGATCTGGAGGTATGGAGGCCTGAGAGGGTCAATTCACAAAGAGAAAGAAGAAGAAGCGTGGTGTGACTTGATGATTTTTTTATTTTTTTATTTTTCGCTACACAAAACATAAAGAGATTACATGTTAACATTCTAAAGTATTTACTTTTAATTTATTATGGTCATTTGTTTATTTTTTATTTACACGTTTACTTCCATTAAACATCCCTCTTGATATACCCATTTTAAAAGTTTTATTTTCTGTATTTTCATCTTTATTTATTCTCTTTTTTTGGCCAAAACTGACAAATGTCAGTAGTGGAGTATATATAGTAATTTTAATCAATTTTCAGTCATGTATTTTTTTCCTGTATCACTTTTGGGTGTACGTACTTGGAGATTAGTTTGTTCATTTGGTCTTCAGCAGAAGAAAATTAAACATGGCTAGTCATGCAACGTGGAAATATATGTGTTACCTTTAGATTGGGAAGTAAAGCAAAATAAGACACACAGGGCAAAAAGCTTACAAAATAAAAGCAGGAAACACAAATAACCCAAACAGGATTGCAACAGAGGAGCCAAAAACAAAAGATCAACGTAGAACATATTCAAAAGTCTGTACCACGACAGTGAGGTGACCATAACCTGAATGAGGAGCACATGTATCTACTTATTATTTCATTTCTGAAACAATCTACTGCAATAACAAAATAAAAGTAGGAATGAGAAGCATGATCTCCATTTGAAACGGAGACACTGACGATATTTCTGTCCACTGTCCTGTT
Organism: Planiliza haematocheilus; assembly: GCA_005024645.1. Classification (NCBI taxonomy): domain Eukaryota; kingdom Metazoa; phylum Chordata; class Actinopteri; order Mugiliformes; family Mugilidae; genus Planiliza; species Planiliza haematocheilus. The sequence goes on from SRSE01001373.1 coordinate 4,701,586, forward strand.
GAACCTCCAATGACAGAGCTGAACAAGTGAATTATTGATGAAACAAGTTCTCTGATGCCTGTACGGGGGCGCTGGATGAAATTCTCACTTTTGTCGCCTGTCCTACATTTAGTTGTGTGTGTGGCCTTGCTGCCAGTTTAGGGAAACACTTGTTGTACTCACTGTGGCCTGTTGCTCTTGTTCAACGAAGGGCTGGGCTGGACCCTATGTAGGTTCTGAGAACATCAGGGTCCTTTTTCGGAGAGCAGTACCACCCTGATTCCACCTGGTCTAGGAAGCCCTAAAAGCAGCATACAGAGCTTCTGTAACTTGTTCATTGATTTTTGTATTTATATGCTGTTTATCCATAGACAATCAATTGCACTGTGCGTGATGTTGTATGGGATAACTGTTTAAAGAGCTCTGTGGTATTTGGTGCCGCAATCTCTGAGACAATAAAAGTTTCTATTTGGTTTAGCTGTCAATAAATTGTACTAAAGTAAACATCTAGTTCATTTCATCTTCGATTTACCCGCCGGGCCTGTGAACAGCAGCTCAAAGTAGCAAGTTCACCAAACATTCAGAAACGTCTTGTTCAAGCCTTTATTGCTGAACATCTGTGGGGGTCTCCTTGTTCTGGGTTCAACTCCAGCACAGATAAATGGACTGATGTGGCTTCATAGTTTCCCATTGCGACACGGTGAAATGGCTCATTCTAATTAAAAGGGGAACTGAATCACTGAGAATTTGTAACCAAAGCATCTAACAGAGATTCCATGAAGTCATGAAAGAAGCATATCAACTTGTGGAAATGAGCAAATCAATTCGAATGTCTGAACACAAAAGGCTTGTTTTCCCTGTCGAGCAACAAATATTTCAATAAAGTTTTTACAAGCGAGCATAGAGAGGGGGTGTGGGGTATTTCCTCTGGGCGTCCAGCCAACCTGCCGGAGCTTCTAGACTCCATCTTCACCATTAAAACTGAATTTTGTCATTTATCACCCAATAAAACTCTCATCACCAGAGAGTGGACAGGAAGTCTCAGATGGATTTTCAGATTAAAAGCAGCACCATTTTGGATTCAACATCATCTCATTGTGGTGGAGATGTCACCTGGTTCAGGTATCAGGATCAGGATTCCGATTCAACAAAGTTCAAACGTGAAGATTTCAAATCCGTATTCATAGGATCAGGATCAGAATCAATATCAGGATCTGGATCAGAATCAATGTCAGGATCTGGATCAGGATTAGAATCAAAGTCAGGATCAGGATCAGAATCAAGACTAGGATCAGAATAAGAGTCAAGATCAGAATCAGAATCAGGATCAGAGAGGAAGGAGGACCAGGTGGAGATGTCACCTGGTTAAGGTATCAGGATCAGGATTACAATTCAACATAAAGTTTGAACGTGAAGATTTCCAATCCGTGTTCATAGGATGAGGATCAGAATCAATCAGAATCAGAATCAATCAGAATCAGAATATCAGATCTGATCAGGATCGGGAATCAGAATCAGAATCAGAATCAATACCAGGATCGGGAATCAGAATCAGAATCAATACCAGGATCAGGATCAGGATCAGAATCAGATTCAGAATCAATATCAGGATCAGGATCAGGATCTGTATTAATATCAGGATCAGAATCAGATCAGAATCAATATCAGGATATGGAACAGAATTAATATCAGAATCTGAATCAGAATCAGAATCAGATTCTGAATCAAGACCAGAATCAGGATCAGGAACAGAATCAAGACCAGAATCAGGTTCAGGAACAGAATTAGAATCAGAATCAGGATCAGAATCAGGATTAGACTTAGGTTCAGGATCAGCATCAGCATCAGCATCACAATCAGGATCAGGATCAGGAACAGGAACAGAATCAGAATCCAGATCAGGATCAGGATCAAGATCAGGTTCACATTTGGGTCCAAGACCACAAGCATGATCACCAATTCATTTTCCAGATTTGTTTTCTTTTTTTTTCTTTTTGAACACACAAAGTCATCAGGTTACAAGCAATCATCAAATCATTTACACCGTGATGTAGGGATTTCAGTTTTTATGTCACATCTTGGCTCTTTCATTTGTTTGTTATTTTCTGCTGATATCTTCTGTGTAAAAACATATTTAAACATACTGCATTCTTGTTCATCTCAAAGTTTAAACTGTTTCTTTCTGTAGTACTGTGACTACATGTGTCTTCTATAGCATGGCCTCTAATATTCATCTGTGACCATGAATCAGTCTGTTACTGCCCCACCAGCACCACCACCACCACCACCACCCATATAAGGACAGAGAGAGTGAACAGATTGTCTGTCCTCCCCCCTCTCCCTGATCCTGATCCTCATTCACCTGAAACCAAACACACCTCCCTGCTGCTGCGGGGAAAGAGCGAGCGAGAGAGCGAGGGTGAGAGGGGGGGAGGAAGGGGAGGACACAGGGCGGAGGAGAGGAGAGGAGAGGAGAGAGGAGCGGGGGGAGGGGAGAGGCAGCAGCAGCAGGTAGAGATGGAGGAAGGAGGGCGGGAGGAGCTGGCGCCTGCGCTCTGCCTCTCCATCCCCTCCGCATCGCTCCCCCCTCCCCCTCCCTCCTCTCTCTTTTTCTGCAGCATCAGTACCACACTCCCTCCCCTCCGCTCCTCCTCCTCCTCCTCCTCCCTCGCTTCCTCCCTCCTCTCTCTCTCTCTCTCTCTCTCTCTCTCTCTCTCTCTCCTATCTCTCTCGGTCGGTTTTCCTGCCGGGCTGCTGCTGCTTTGCGCGCTGCGGGGCCACACTGCGACCGCACCGAGGAGGAAGAGGAAAAAGCCGCGGACTGAACGGGGGGGCAGCCTGAGCCAGAGCGGCGGAGAGGCACGATTTATAAAAAGCAGAAAAAGCCGAGGAGGAGGGTTTGAACGCGCCGTCAGCGCACGGATAAAAAAAATACCTCAGAAGAAGAAGAAGCAGAAGGCGGAGACGCGTCACACCGCGCTCTTCCTCCCTCCATCTCTCTGTCTCCGCTTTCCAGGGGAACTGAAGAACAGGTGAAAGCCGAAGAGGGGGACAAACAGGAAAAAAAAAAAAAAAATTGTTGGGGAATCTCGGAGCGCAAAACGACGAACGACGCGGTGTTGGAAACCTCCCCCCCTCCCCTCCCGGACCAGGGCCGATTCTCCGTTTTCTAGCAGCCAGCTCGGCGCGGCGACACCATGAAGGACCGTACGGCGGAACTGCGAAGTGTAAGATGAATTTTTCCTCTATCTTTCCATCCCTGTTGGCCTCCATGTTTCCACCACCACCACCACCTCCTCCTCCTCCTCCTCTCCTCCTGTAGCCGCCGCAGCTTCACGGCCTTGCCGCCTCTCCTCCACTGCATCCTGGAGGAGCGGCGCGGAGAGAAAAACGCCGCTCAGAGCCTCGTTCGTGCGGGTTTTGGAGGCTCTGCGGAGGTTTGGAGGCGGGCTGCGCCGCAGCTCGGAGCTCTTCATGCTGTGAATACAGAGTGTGCGAAAGTAGCTGCAGAGTTGTGTGAGGATGGAGCCTGAAATGGAGGCTTTTCTCAGACGTTGAATTGATTTTTCTGTCAGTATGAGTGGATGTTTGGTTTGTGGTGAGGTGAGCGCCGGCTGGAGGTCACGGCTGCAGCACGGACACCTTTATTTTCGGTATTTTCCGCCTTTCAAGCGCCGATTATTTGAGCGCGTCTCGGCGGTTTTAGACGCAGAGGCCCTGCTCGGCTCTTCCATCGTTTTATCTCTCCTCATGCAGCGCTGCATGCATGATGGGAAAACGGCTTCAAACGCTCCCATCCATGCTAATTCTGATCCAGCCGTGCATGTGCATGCATGCGTGCCTGGGTGACCCGATGGAGAGGATGGAGGAAGAGGAGGAGGAGGAGGAGGAGGAGGAGGAGGAGGAGGAGGAGGAGGAGAGCTGACTCTGAAATGAGCCGCGGACCAAAATGCAGTGATTTTTTTTTTTTTCCTTTCCGAGGCCGCATCCTGCAGCCAGCCTCCTCCCTGATAGAGAGCCGCGTGAATGTGGGGGCATCAGTGCCGATCAGGCGGGGAGGGATCGATACGCGGCTGGATGGATGAACTGGATGAATCAGGGTGCAGGTGGAGCGGAGGATGCAGCTTTATCTGCTGCTTTTCCGCGTGTTCTCTGCCGCTCCTCCCGTACGGGTGATAGTGGGGAGGGAGGGGTGGGTGGATGGGGGAGGGTGGGGTAGTGGTGGTGGGGGGGGGTCATTGTACCAAAGCCTCACCCATTTTATGACTGTGTGGCTCTGCACCGGGTGAGAGCGGAGGCTTTGACGCGTGTGCGGTATGCGGAGCGATGCGGGCTTTTCTGCGGCCGCTTCGGGCGAACAGCTGATGCCGGCGGTTTGGGCGGAACGTGGTGGGGGATTTTTTTGGGGAGGGGTGGTGGTGGGAGGGAGGGAGGGGGAGGAGATGTGTGGGGTGTCACATCAGCTGGTCAAACTCTGCAGCAGCTCCACTCCACGCCTCCCTTCGCCACCACCACCCGGGTTCAACCGGGTTCGTGTCAGACAGAGACAAACTGAACACCACCTCTATCTATCTATCTATCTATCTATCTATCTATCTATCTATCTATCTATCTATTAAACATTTTATGAATCTTTTGCTTTTTTCTCCTCTTCTTATGAGAGCTTTCACACATATGTCTCTGTTTTTGGAGGCTGGGGGTTAAAGGCAGACCGGATCAATAATATCTGATCAATAAATCAACAGCTGAATGGTGTGTGTGTGTGAGTGTGTGTGTGTGTGTGAGGAGGTAATTTGCATTAGAAAAGTGACAGGCTCAGCAGCGCCTGGAGTTTACCGCACTGCTGTCCCTTCCTCCATCCTTATCCATCACTTCTTCCCTCTCCTCCACCTCCTCTATCCATCCACCCATCAGTTTCCATCCTCCATCCTGTTTTTTATGCAGATGGGGTGGGAGAAGACGGGGGGAAAAAAATGGATTTATCGAAAGGCCGCGATTGTTTAGTCCTTTGTCAGGGGCGATTGTTCACCGCCGCTGTCAACAAGTCAGTGCGGCCAGGTGCTCAATGAACCATTAAACACGATGTGAAAACCAGAAGAAAAGGTTAAAAGTCGGTATGAGTGGAAACGGAGAAGGAAATGAAAAATGTTCACCTGAATAGGACTGATAGACGTCCACACAGACGATAGGCTGTCTGATAGGCCAGACACTGGCTCTGGAGAAGCTGTGATGCTCTGAATTTGAATTGACACACTGATCAATCTGTAGGCTAAAAAAATTAAGACGACAGCTTCAATAAAGCGTTATTTCTGCTGATTCTCGAACCAGAAGCAGCTTAGACGGGATATCAAAAACAGAAGCGACTGCACTGACTGCTCTTGTTTTCCAGTGAATCTAAATGAACTCAGAGACCCCAGAGTTCAGTTTGATGTTTAGTGTTTTCAACATGATGAAGTCGGCTGATGAGAACTGAACATAAGATCGTGACGCGCCGGGTAGGCGGTCGGCCTTTGTCGGCGCTGGGCGTGTTTTTTTGCGTCGGGTTCCCGCATCGTTGGCACTAGTCAGAAGAAATCACCCTGATTGACTGTGGAGCTCGGAGAACCGGAGCGCGAGAGGAGAGGCCCAAGCAAACAAACGACAAAGTTCAAAGGTCACACGGAGAAGACGTCTTTCAAATATTTTCACGGAATCATGACCATGTAGAATTAATAAGCTGTAGATCGACAGGATTCAGGAGAGACGCGCTCTGTGTGATGGTTTGTAGCTCTGCTTAGCCTCCTAGCTAATTGTAGCACTTCCTTTTCTCTCTTTTGGTCGACAAACCCAGACTACTGCCACCTGCTGGTGAGAAGAGTTACTTCCTCTCAGGTGTAGACCGTATGTACCAGCTGGTGGTTGGCCACAGTCTTCGTGGTGCGTTCAAGTGCAACTTTGTGGTCCTGACAGCATCACAGTCGTCGTTTTTCTTGTTTTTTGATGTCGGTTTGGTGCGTCCAGCTGCAGCTAAACCGCTAAACTACTCATTCCACATATATGCGGTTTAATTTTCGTCTGAGACGGACGTCAGTTTCCATGGAAACAGACCGTAGACACCGGCGGCGTCCACATGGCAGAGGAGATGCTGTAAAATAAACTGCTCCCACAGTTTCCCGCTGAGTTTCAGTCAGATGGAGTAAAGGCCTCGCTCCGTCACTTTCGCCTTCCCTCCCCTGTCCTCATCAGCCTTCCCAGCTTTCATCCCTCCTCCGTCCACTTGGCGTGTCCATCTTTTCCCCCCTCGTTGTCTTCCCTCCATTTCCTGTCTCCTGTGCCTCTTTTCCACCTCTCTCCCTGTCTCCCATTCCTCCATCCTGCCATCACCTCCCCCTTCATTCCTTCTCTTCACCCTCCTGTTCTCTCTCTCTTTTGCATCTTATTATTCCATCCCCCAGTCCTTCATCCATCCCTCCCGCCTCCTTTTTATCCTTCTGCCGTCTCCACCCTTCCTTTACTACAGTTTTCCTCCATCCACCTATCATGTATTTCCTTTTCTCCGTCATCACTCTCCTCCACATTCCCCCTGTCTCCCTTTCTGCTTTCCTTTTGTCATGCTTACTTATTTCTTGCATCTCTTCATCCCTCTCTTCCTCCATCCTTTAATCATCAGTCTCTCCATCACTCTTCCTCTGTTGTTTTCCATTTATTTCCATACCTGATTTATTCCTGACAACTAAATCTTTTTGTTCCTTTGGTGTCAGCAGCATTTCTTTATTACTTCTCCTTCTTCTTCTTTTTTTTTTTTTTTGTTACCGACTCCTTCCTTTCCTGTCGGCCATGTTGGATGATCACCGGAGTGAAATCCGGCTCACGTAATCCTGCCGGTAACAGATGCTGCTGTATCATGCAGCAGCAGCAGCTCAGTAGTAATAATTATATTTTTATGTAATTGTACACATCACAGTGACGCTGCCTCCACTCCTCCTCTTCCTCCTCCTCCTCTTCCTCTTCCTCCTCTGCCCTCCGAGCTTTTCCAAGTCTGACCGAATACTGTGAGCGTGTAGACACAAAAATAAACCTGCTGTGACACGTTCACGTAGTTAAAACAGGACACAAAAATGCAAGTATCATACTTTTCACTCATGGCATCATTGTGCTTGTTGTGCATTTCGAACATCAGGCTGTGAAAATCACTTTCAAATCATTTTATGTGTGATTCAAAGTTTTTGTTTTTAACAGTGTAAAACGGAGGAACTTCCAGAGACGTTCAGCTCGCTCAGTAGTTACACGACTTTCCAAATCACTGATTCGTATTTTTGTCGAGGCCGAGCTAAAACCTGGATGAATATGGTGAGTTCAAGTGCTAAAGGCGCTCTCAGTTCCTTCACGGCCGGAGCAGAAATTGAGATAAAAACTGAAACAGATTCAGTGGCGTCACTACAACGACTGAGGGAATTAAAAAGTGCTGCATCATTCTTCCACCTGCTGCAGCAGAACGCTTTGTCACGTAAGAAGCTTCACTCAGTCACGCTGTGGTAGCGTTCGGCGCCTCACAGCTCGGCCGCACGTTTCAGGGCGTCTCGCTGGCTCCAGGTTCGGGAGATCAGCCCCGCGAACGCACGTGTAGCCGCTGCATCTGGAAAGCGAAAGAGCGGCCTTACTGATCGTCTGACAAGTCAGTTAATAGTGGAGGAAATGTGCTGAAGTAGCTTGCTGATGGTGCGTTCAGGGGCACTGCTGCAGAATGCTGCTGGCTGTCGCCGAGCGTCGACATCATTTTAAAGAGCCAGATTTATTTTCTGTGCAAATGGAGAAACAGAGAGGAAGTGTATGTGTGTGTGTGTATTAGCCTCTTCCATTTCAGTCTCATTGATTATAACAGGAGGAGGGGAGGCAGGTGGGGGTTGGGTGGAGCTCTAAGTAGGAACATAATTCATCTTCAGTGGCTTCGTATAGATTAATAGAAAAGCCAAGTATCACCGCAGCTACACACACACACACACGCACCTTGAGGAGAAATCATCGTATTTGTTAGCCGTTTGGAAACTGATCAGGACCTCGTTTGACAACATTATTCTGTTCTGTCCTGTTCAGAGACAGCTGCTGTCACCTTTCTGTGTGTGTGTGTGTTTGTTTCGTCCTCCTGGCAGCACCAGGTGGGCGGGACTGTGTTTGTTTGGCTTTATTTACCCAGAGAACACGCACACACACACACACAAACACACAAAGAAACACACACACACACCCACACCTGCTGTAGTGACTTGCTCAAGGGCACCTTGATGGCCTTCAAATTAAAGTTCCGTTGAGCTTCACTTCCTGTCGTATGACTCTTTCAAATTAAACCGCATTAATGCCGCAAAAGCAAATAAAAAACAGCCCTATTCATTGAAGTCTGTACACTTTACCATGCTTTTTGTGCAGTTTCTTAAAATGTCCTGTTTTGTTTTATTTAGTCATGTTCATTAGATGTAAAAATAATGAGTCATAATCACAGCACAAGGCCTGAAAACGTGTCGTCTGTGATGTTTTTAGTTTCCAGACAATCAAACTCTACATTATTACGAATTAACTGGTGAAACAGAAACACATCGGAGCAGGTCTGTTAGAACACGCCATCTGTTTCACCTGAACAGGCAGTTACCTGCATGGTGAGAGTACGGCATCAGAGCAGAGACTCTTGTACTGTTGACTCATGAACAGAACAAAGCTGTTTGTTTTTTTATTCATAGATTACAATATAAAGATGTTTCATTAACATTCATAGTTTGCTATCAGTTTGCACAGCGTGCAGTGCGTCTGTGTGCATCTGTTCGGGCATTAGGTTTTATAAAGATATACAGTAAGAAAAAGTAATCTGCAACTACAATGAGACATGCAATGGCTACAAAAAAATACAAGACAACTATAAAGAGACACAAGGCGACTACAAATAGACATAAAGTTGCAACAAAGAGACATAAGATACAAGGCAAATACAAAGAGATGCTTAACAACTAGCAAGAGGCACAACACAACTACAAAGACACAATAACAAGACACAACGGACACGAGATAACTGCAGTAACACATAAAACTACAAATACACTAAATGAATACAAAATGAAAAGAGATAACCATAAACAAACATGATGTTAATGCAGTCCTGCACAATGACCATAGAGACAGACTATGTGGTTTTCTTTGTCCTAATGAGCTCATGCTTCGTTCACTAACATGTAGCTGTTATTATCAGCTGACGACTTTCAGGTCTGATAAACGCTCCACCCGATCTTCAGGTAGTGAAATCTCCAGTTAGCTCGTTTTCTGAAGGAGAGACTTTTTGACTTCAGACATTGACTGCAGGATGAGCTGCAGCTGGAGGAAGCTGTCGCTGTTCCCTCTGAAAATACATTCCTGGCCACAGGCTTGATGCTAATGATAGCTAGCTCATCAGTCTGAAGGTCTGTGTGTGTGTGAGAGAGAGAGTGTGTGTGCGTTTGGATGTGCCGAAGGCCATCCTTCCTTCAGCCAAGTCAAGGACAAACACACCATTACTGCTGCACACAGGAGGTCACTTTCACATCGTCACGTTATTCTCTGCACACACATGGTCTCTCCTTTACTCATCTCTACTTGTCTCTATTGTCCTCTGCTGTTTTCTAATCTCAGTGGTTATCTACTCATCTGGACTGATCTGTACTGGTATCTACTGCTTTACACTAGTCTCTGCTATACTGTTTTCTACATATCTCAACTAGTTAACCCTCCTCTGATATCTGCTGTTCTCAGCTATTTGACCGTGACATGTTTTGTTTGATGGGTTTCAAGGTTTCTGAGGTGAAATGCAGTTGTTTTAGATGGTTGTGGTATGATTAGATTAGCAATTTCTTCCTCTTAGTCCACACGCAAACACACAATTACATAGAGCAGTTGTTGCTTCATTTCCTTTGAAGATGCTGACATGTAATAAATGCTTTTAGTTCTAAAAATAAAATGTCTAAAGATAAGTTTGCGAAACTCAGTTTGCAAAAAGTGTTGAAAAAAGTGTTTGATTAGGTAGTACTACTCACATTTTTTTTTAGAAAATGTCCTCACAGGTTGAAAAAAAAAAAATGTTGTAATCATCTTCACTTTCCAAAGACGTCCTTTTGCTCTGATGGTCTGTTCTGTCACCAAAATGTCCTCACATAGCAGGTCTAAAAACCAGTCCTCACAATGACAACTGTACAAACACACACACTCCTCCTACGTAATATTGACCGTGCAGTATCTGCTGACTGAAGACAATCCTGAGTGTGTGTCTGTGTGTGTAGGATGATTGGTCAGTAGGAGGCTGGTCATGTGATTTATGGCTGTATCTCCATTTAATGGCTCTGCTATCTCCTTCGTGTGTGTGTGTGTTTTATGTGTTTGCTTATGTGTGTGTGTGTGTCCTCATGTATTATAGATGTTACCCTCCCCCACGTATAGCTCGGCAAGCAGCCTCGTAACAGCAGCAGACATCCTCCCCTTCCTCTTCTCTTCATTTTTTTTTATTCGTTAAACAAATAAATATTAAACCTGATCACCAATCAGATGGCAGCTTGCTCTGATCAATCAGAGACGGCTTTTGGCAGGATGCTGAAGGCAGGATAAGCTTGTCCTTGTGCTGCAGACTGATGGGAAATGTAGGCGAGGCAGTGATGTGACATCACATGTGTCCTCTGAGTCACCGGTTTCACTGTGTATTAGTGTTGTTTTTTTAACCTTAAATTATTTCTCTCTTTGTCTGCCAAGTCAGAAGAGCTTTTTATCGTGGTGAATTTAAACAGTTTGTTCAGGTCAGAAGATCTGATTAATTAAGTAATTAGAAATTATTTAATTAATGACCATTCTCATGTCTTGTGGGTTCCTGATTATGGCAGGAAGTCCAGGTCGGTAAGTCCAGACCAGGTTAACTGCATTTAAGTAATATCTACATAATTCTATCAACAAAATACCCTCAAAATCAGTTGAGTCATCTCACCAAAACATAATTTGGAGATTTTTATTGTTTGAGTTTTTGGAATGTACATCGAAGGTCTGCATAAAATAGGTGACTGGAAACAATTCCAAACAAAATATCTTAATCGTTTATGACCTGTGTTCAAATAAAAAGTCTTTGTCTACTCTACTACTTTGTCTACTTGCTCATGGGTACTTTGGCAGCTGTTACTCCTGTCTGCCCCAGGTCCTGTGTTAGATCCAGTGGAGGAAGTGCAGTATAAATAGTCCTGAGCCAAAGTGATTTCAGGAGCAGTTATTGAATTGAATTAAGCCATTAAAAGGTTTAGTGGGCGGCTGAAGAAGCACTAACACTGCCTCACCTCTTTCCTTTAAACAGATTCCTGCAGCAAAAGCCTGACAGGAAGCCAAGCTGTGTGCTGCCATTACCTCATAACAAACAGATTGATGACTGGAATGATGACTGCTGAGTCTGATTGAATATCCAGTCCTTAATTAAAATGAATCAACCCAGTATTATTTATGAGATGCAACAGTTCATGATATACAAATTAATTTGAACAGATTTCAAGAGATTTTTTTTTCAAATAATTCAAGTCTTGAAATGCTGAAACACAATAAGGACTCTGACTTTGACTTGTTTCAGATGTTGAAAGAATCCAGACTTGATTATTGAAGAGTTTGAACTTGGATTGATTTATTTTTGGGTGTCCTGGAATTGATGCATAAGATATGACTTGGACTTGATTTGAATGTTGAAAGACTTGGGAAACACCAGTCCAACTTGTTTCAAATAACCCGAGACTTGACTGGGACTTGTTTGTGAGTGACTGCATGTTGAGTTTTCTTTACTTTAACTTTTCGTCTGAATAACTTTGGTGACTTGGACTTGTTGTGAATGAGTTGGACTTTCTGAAGAGACTTTACTTCTACTTGTTTTGATTGGAAAGTTGAAAGTCAATTCAAAGTTGAAATTAATCAAGATTTTTTTATAGACTTAATTAAGAGGTCTTGGGGTAATTATTGAAATTTGATATGTTTTGATTGACTCAATGGACTCTGCAGTGTGACTTTTTCAGTGACAGCTGGCTTGGTCAAATGACTAACTGACGTGACTCAAATTGTATTTGGTTCTGACTTCTTCAGTTGAGATTTCTCTTTAACATTGCACAAATCAACAATTTGTGCGGCTCTTTGTCGCATTTAGGACTCATAATCAAAATTACACTCCAGGTTCTGTGTGACAAGGTTGCTGGCTTCAGCAGTAGCGCCAATATCAGGGGTTCAGGAGTAGTGTAATTTATAGAACCAGAAGAGAAGTTGAAACATCTGTGGTAAAAGACAAGAAGATTCTTTCAAACAGAGGTGTTTCTTTATGCTCAACCCATCATTAAGTAAAATCACATCTGTGTCACGCATGAGAGAAAAATCGGATTTGGGTCAATGCCACCTGCAGATGGAAACATGACACGCACACACGCACACGTACTAACATGCTACCACTCTCTGGGGAACAGGAAGTGGAATCAGGACATTTCAGGAACACAGGAAATTGATCCTGAAGGACGTTTGATTCAAAGAGAATAAGGCCACATTAACATTTTAGATTTAACCAAATGCTTGCTATTTGAGTGAAAGAAGATAGAAACTTATCAGCACATTCATAAATGATTAATTCAATAGTTTGTTGCTAATTTTAGTTCTTTATCATCAGATTTGTTGTGAACATACAACTGGTGATAATGAAATCATTTTCATATTCTTCACCAACAAAAACCATCTGAATACTCTTTAACACAGATAGAGGCATTTCACTATGCGTTGTACTATGTGTAAGTGTGCATCGTATCTTGGCAGGATAAATGAAAAAGTGAAGGAAGCAGAGGATGAATGACTTAATGGAACAGAAATCAGGTGACCTAGTTGGTAAGACCTGTTTAGAGGTTTCAGATGAATGAATCAAACACCCTCTCATCAATCTGAATTTACAGGTTTAAATTGGGAGAGATGGCAGGAAAAATTTACCATCATCACCTGAGCTGCTTCACTGCTAATGAGGAACCCAACTGTGTGAAACCTGGGTGTTTGAGGGTACACAAGTTTGTATTCACCTCTGGTTGACCTTAGTTTACCTTAGCTTAGCTTAGTTCAGACAAAGGTTCAGTTGTCCGCTAGCCAACATTTCAGTTTTATCATCACCTGGATTTTGTTAAACTCAGGTTTAAAGACCGCCAGACCTACTACAGATGAGCAGCAACAATTATAGACATCTCCTTGCAGTCACTTTGTATCTCATTGTAGTCATTTTGTTCATCTTTGTAGTATTTATTATATATTTATTTTCATTTGTGGTCATGTAATTTTTCGTTTCGTCATTTTATGTAACTTTGTAGTAGTTTTGTGGCCGGTTTGCATCTCTCTCTGTAGTCATTTTACAGTCACATTGTCTTTTTTTGTGGTAGTTTTGCGTCGTTTGCGTGTAGTCATTTTTCATATTTTTCTTGTCCTTAAGCGACTTTTTGTAGCTTTTTGTATTGGTCATTTTGCATCTCTCTGTATGTCTTGTGTCTCTTTGTAGTCAGTTTGTGTTTCCGTAGTTTTTTAGTGGCTCTCTGTATTGTGATATGTATCGTATCAGGTTGTGTTATGCTGTATCGAATCATATCGAATATCGCTCTCTGTACGTTTGTGGTTGCTTCTTACAGAAGCTCTAAATGTAGGTAATCAGACAATAAAACAAATGTGGCGTTATTCAACCCTGTAATTTTAATGAATATATAAAACATTTACCAATATATTTGAGCCCACATAAGTAGATTATAGGCGTATTTTTGTGTGTCTTTACATGTGTGATTGAGGAGAGTCTCTGTTTGCCAATAAACCAATACAGTTTCATCTTGTAAATTGCCCCTTCTCTCCTCATTAGAAACCGACACTTCTTATTAATCTTCGGTGCAGCTTTTTAAAAGACTTTCAACTTTCAAAGGTGAGCTCAGCGTTAAGCTACAGTTTTTCAAAAGTCCTGTAAGGTTGCTTGTTTTGCAGTAGTTGTGATGTTCATCAGAAAGGTGGCGACAGATCGACTCGGATAAAACAAATTGAAGATTTTAAGACATTATTTAAGATATTAAAACAAAACCGGAAGAAAATGTTGATAAGATTAAACTGCGACGTGATCTCAGTACATTTAAATTGGCGGCTTTAAATAATTTAACCACGTTCACTGATCAATACTCAGAGGAGAAGCTCTGATTGTGTGGCTCTGCTTATTGGTGACAATACCTGATCAATACTTTATTGATGCTGTGTCAGGTGTGCTGCAAAATGAATGTAACAGATGTTTTCAGATGCAACACGGCACAAGAGGAGGTCTCCGGTTAGATGTTTAGCATTTCAGTAAAAATCAGTGGCATTACGATCATTATTAAGTTTTCTGTGTTAATGCAGGGAGTCACTGTCCTCTTGCAGACCACACCTTAATTTCAATAAAGAAACATTATTTCTGTTGGATTCTTGTTGAAAAAACTAGAGATTTGAGAGACTTGAGATGGAGGTTTGTCTTGACTTTGGCTTTAAATTCGTTCGTCCTCAGTACGTTTTATTGAAATGCTGCGAGGCAACAAAAGATCGAAACACAGAATTCAGACTGTTTAACTACAACAGTACTTAAATTAAAAATTCTTCGGATGAGCTAGTTTGAATTTACATTTTACTAAATTTAAGAATGTTTATCAAAAATGAACAAGGAAGGTTCGTTACTAACTGTAAAACCAAAAAAAAAGAGAATCTACAGAAAATTTGGAAATAAAATAAATCCGTCTCCATCAGTCCAAATCAACCAAATCTGATGCAACACCATTCTGCATCCATTTTAGTCACATCAGCAGCAGCAGCCAGAGGCCTCTTAAATGAAAGCAATCAGTTTAGATGTTGTTGCTTCATAAAGAAAAAACAGGATCAACGCTGCTCTGAACGTTGGCGGTCAAGCGTCTCCTTAGTCTGACCTGAATTAAGACCTTAGGATGTATTTTTTCTATAGTGCGGGGATGTTTAAAGAATACAGGAAACGGTAACGAGCCTCTGAGTGCTGCTGTGAGGACACACAGATCCAGCGTGAGGCCGCCTGCCAGCCGCCACCAGAAGATTATCTATTGATTCCATGACTCAGTGCACCCTGGGAAAACGACTAGATTACCCAGAGTGCCTCAGCAACGCGGAGGGGTGGAACGAAGATGATTTTTTGTACATCATAAACTCACGTGTGTTGTTAGAGCGGTGACACTGGGTGCTGTTTTAGTCTGTGACTTCTTTCCAAGTGCATTTTAATAAACATAGAGAGACACGATGGACACATTGATATCTTTCCATCAACAGTAAATGAACTTCTGTTCTTGATTTTGCTGCTTTCATCAGAGTTAAGGAACTCCTCGTCTCCCTCCCAGACCTTTCATTCCTTTCCCTCATCATCATACTCCTGCCTCTGTCCATTACCAAACTATAAAAGCTCCAGCCTCCTCCATGCCCTTCCGTTTCTTTTCTCCTCCGTCTCTTTATTCAGCTCCGTTTGTCCCTCTGGCGTCTCCTCAGCTGGGAACGACAAGTCGACGGCAGTCTGACTGTTTATTTATAGACTTAAAGAAAGAAACGCGACAGGCCCTGTGTGTGTGTGTGTGTCTGCTGTTTTAACTTTCTGTGTAGTTCTGTCTGAACAACTGGTCAAGAAGGATTCAATAATTAACAAACTTGTCGTGACAGAGAGCTCGCTATCTCTACAACTCAACTGCAGCAACAAACATTAAGTCAAGTTAACTAGACCTAACTTGACTCATCTATACGTAACTTATCGTAACCTTTAATAAGAATAAGAAAAACCTTTAGTCCCACAATGGGGAAATTGCATTTTACAACAGCTTACAGAAAATGCAAAGTAAAAAAATAACAAGAGCAAAAAGAGTAGCTATAAACTCACCTTGACTTGTCTTAACTAAGAGTCATTTAGCTCTTCAAATCTGATGAGGTGTGATTAAATACAGGACGGTCTAGTTTTTATCTCAGCTAAACCAAAGAGCTGAGTCTGGACGCCGAATGCCCTCCATCCACCCAGAGCTCCTCAACTGACGCCCTGAGATTCAGTGAGAATTTAAGCAAACCCTTGGCTACAAGTGTCAAAAAATCTTCACCAACAGATAATGGTCGGTAAATGGTTAGTAAAATGAAAATCCTTTGTCACTCTTACCAAGAAAAGTGTCTTCTAACAAATGCATGCATTTTAATGAAAAAAGCCACATGTAGGACTTGGGATGGGATGTTTCGTTTATTTCCATAGTAAAGTGGAAGTTTATGACACGTTTAGATTCAGCGACACACATATTTTGGTTACTCGAATCCTGATGCATTTCTGCAGACTGACGCTGCCTTCGGGCGCTAATAAGAGCCTCTGAATTTTGAGCGTTGCTGATTCAGCATCACATGACAAGAGAAGATCCGAGTACAACATCAAAATAGCTTTTCAGTGGCCAAAGATAAGATTTCTGTTTAAGTCTGAGCTGAGCCAGCGTCGGTCGGTCACACGGAGCACAGATGGACTCTGGGTACAGCCAGAGATCCCAGTGGATTGTGGGTAACACGGCTCGCTGCTGGCATGGTTTACTGCTAACACACACACACACAGAAATACAGTGTGTGTATTCATGCATGCAAAGACTCACACACACACAAACACACTGCTGGCATGAGAACACTCTCTGACACCTGAGGTCAACGTCCTGATTTAAGTCTGCCTGACATGGTGGGGCCAGAAAAAAGAAATGGAAGGAGAAGAAAGGATAATAAAAAGCACCTAAAAAATACAAATTAAGAGACGAAAAGGAATTAAATAAAGTAATAAAACGTGAAGAGGAACAAAAAAAAGAAAGAGCAGAATTAAAAGGAATAATTATTCACTTCATTACCTCAAATCTGTTTAAATTAGATTTTAAAGAAGCATTTTTCACGTTTACCAAGTCACTTTATCTTTATTAATCCATTTATAAATTACTTTATACATTAATACCATTGAATCAGGGAGAATACACCTCTAAGAGGGAAATTATCATCATAATAATAAGAAGAAATGTTGTTGTTACAGAGAATTGTTATTATGATTATGCCAGAAAATAACTGAAATTTCAAAACGAAGACAGAATTCAAATAGTGTTTTCAATGTCTGAATATTAAAATTAAATGTATTTATTTAAATTTATGTTGTTGTCTTCAAACTGTTATTTTTAAATGATTTTACAGCAGCACCAGACTTCCTCTCACCCCTCCCCCACCCTACATAGCTCTCTCCACCGCTGCCCATCCCCCCCTTCTCTCCTCTCTCTCCCCTATCATTTCCTCCTCTTCCTCCCCTCCCCCATCTCTCCCAGTCTCTCTGGATCGTCTTCATCTCCTCTCTCTCTCTCCTTTCACCCTCCCTGTTATTTCTACCTCTCTCTATCGTTGCACAGTGTGCAGAGCTGCCGGGCGTCACTGTTCATTCATTCACATTAATCAAATTAATTTGCTCATAAACACACACGTGTGTTCTCACATTGACTCATTTGACGTAAAGAGCACAATAGGGGCGCATGGATAGTGACACTCTGCCTCTTTTTCTTTGGTTTTAATTAAAAAACACGTCTCTTATTGATAAAGTGCTTAAGCGTCACTCACCTCGTTTGACCTCCGACCTCGTTTTCAGCCTCCAAAAGGACTCCAGAAATTAGGCGTCTGTTCAGCTGTCAGGTTGAATCTATGGTAGAGCAGCAGGGTTACAGTGACTGCAATATTTTCCATCCAGACTTGCCTCAGAGTTTAGTATAAATAACACACACGCACACTGACAGGAGGGTGTGTTTGTTTAATTTGTCTTGCTCATCTGAGGCATATTTTTATTTTCCCAGAATTATAAATATTGTAAAAGACTCATCCGAATACTCAGGACTCGAAAAAACCTGAGACATCCTCCACGTATCGTATCGTATCGTATACGTATCGTATCGTATACGTATCATATCGTATCGTATCGTATCGCATCGCATCACATCGCATCGGATTGTGTTGTGTCGTATTGAATCATATCAAGTTCTCTGTACATTACTTGGTCTCTTTGTGGTTGCTTCTCACAGAATCTCTGAATGTAGGTGGTTGTAGTTCATTTCTATGGAACACATATGGTGTTAGTCAAACGTCTTAGTGTAATGAATACATAAAACTAATATCAACATATCTGAACCTGAACGAGTAGATTACAAACGTGTTTTTGTATGTCTGGAAAGTCTGTGTTAACCAATAAACTAATGCAGTAACTATATTGTTTCGTATTGTGTCATTTCGTATCTGTATTATATTGTATTGTATACATCAATACATCATATTGTATTCGTATCATATCGTATTGTAACGTACCGTATCATACCGTATCGTATCGTATCGTACCGTACCGTACCGTATCGTATCGTATCGTATCGTATCGTATCGTATCGTATCGTATCGTATCGCACTGCATCATCCTGCTGTTCATCCAGAATGTGAACGTAAAACACTGCAGTGTGCTCTGAAGTAATGGAGACACGTGCGAGTATGTTTGTGTGTGTGTTGCTGTATTTACATGTAACATGCTGACAGACTGTGAACATGTTCCCACTCACACAGTCATGTTGATATATTACAGACGTGTCAACAGCAGCTACAAACGCTACCTTCCTCCTCCTCCTCCTCCTCCTCCTCCTCTTTACCTCATGAAAACAGGGTTATCAGGTTTTAACTTGGTATCACTGGCATTAACACTGAACCAAACTGAAAGACGAGTCTTGTGTTGTGTGGCTTATTTAGATTTTGATTTGATTCATAACTGATGTATTTTAAACTATATATATATCTAGTCTATGTCATTTCAAAGCTGCCTAGTTTCATTAATATTTGAATAAAAATAATAAAATATTCATGATATATTATTAATATGTTATTTATAGGTTTAGATATATAGTTGAGCTTTATACATTCTGTATTTTAATTGTACTTATTATATACTATATATTTTATTGAAGTTAAATTTACACTAAATTTCTTTAACGTCAAATATCATTTTATATAATCTAATATTTTATAGTTATATACATTTTTTCATTGTATTGTATTAATAATAATAAAATATCTTATATAAAAGTTTAAAAGGAATTCAGACAGATGATATGAATATGTTTTATTTTTTTGGATGTTCAGCCTCTTTCTATCAATTGCCTCCTGTTCATCCTCTTCCACCTCCTCCTCCTCCTCCTCCTCCTCCTTCTCAGTGAGTCCTCAGATGGTTGAATGAAGAGAAAACAGCAGTGTGTCTCTGATGTTATGTAACAGTGTTCAGATATTAGTCAGTGCCGTCCCCCTCATTACAGTAAGAACTACACCCTGAAGAGAAACCGAGCTCTGACTGCAGCTCTCATTCATCTGATCAGTCAGACTCTTCTCTGAGTGGATTAACCGGACTCACCGCTGTCTGATTTTTAAATGTCAGCTTTCAAAGCGGCACAGACTAAACCCGGCCTCCCTGCAACTGATGTTCGCTGACACATCTGTCAAAGATGGAGTGCAACAGTAGGCACAACAAACGTACCTCTTATTTTAATTGGCTTCATCGGGTTGATTTTTTTTCTGAAGAAATGGTTGATTTAGTTGTTTTTTGATCTTATTGGTAAATCACACCAAGCAGAAGTTGCGGCCCCGGCCCTTGAATCGTTAGGCCCCTCAATGTCAATTTATTTTATTCCTTTCTGCTAAAAGTTCAAGGAACCAGAGCTGACGTCTTTGTGGCTATTTCCTGGAAGAACTTGTTCCTCTGCGACCGCGTCTTGCCGTCTGAGCGCTTCATGCAGGACGTCCTGGACACAACGTAAAAGCATACAGAGGCATGATGTGGTGCAGCGCTGATTAAATATTAATGAAGTGATCACACAGAGACGGTGCAGCTGCCGTCCCTCTGATCTGCTGTACTTAGATCAGTATTTACAGTAAATGCGTGAACACAAACCAGAACTGGAGCCGACCACTGATTCAGCTCCAGTGAGGCCTGGTTCGACCGCACACTGGTTCTAATGTAGACCTGGTTCGCATGTAGACCTGGTTCTCATGTAGACCTAGTTCTCATTGCAGACCAGCAGGCCCACCCTCACAGTTCAGAGCTGCACGATTTTACGGCTCCTCGCTGAACATCATTTCACTCTGATCTATTATTAATCAAACTTCTTCCATTTCCTCCAGAGCTCCATCAGCCCCTGACCTTTGACCCCTGCATTACCGTGTGTGTGTGTGTGTGTGCGTGCTGCAGGACACGTGACAAAAATCTCTGATCACATGAGTGTGATTCTGAACTGAAGGCAGGTTTAATACAGAGCTCGAGTCAATCCCATGATGAAAGATCAAGACTCTGATTGGTTTAATTAAAACAAAGACAATTAACATTTTTTAAATATTTATAAGGTATTTGTATGTTGTAAGATTTATTTTATTTCATTTTACTTTTATAGTTTAAAATTAGTTTTATTGTTACATTTTTTATTTTATTTTACATAACTTTATTTCAGCCTACATAGGATTTTATTGACCGTATACTTTAATTTTTATTATTCATTTTTTATTGTATTTATCCATTATAAAATTAAATTAAATTAAATTAAAAATAGTATACAATACAATAAATATAATTTTATACTATTTTAAATTTTATTTGAATTGTTTTTAATTGAATTTAATTTAGTTGTATTGTATTTGGTGTGGGCTTCGTCTGTCTCTTGGGCGTCTCCCAGACCAGTTAGTTCTCCGAAGGTCAGCGAGTCCTCTGCTGTCACATCCAGAAAACAAACCTCTGTGGAGGATTTCCACAGGGAGGAGCCCTGCGATGCCTTCAAGGACCATGTCTGATTCAAACACACACACACATACACTGCTATCTTTGTGAGGACCATAACCCTAACCCATTCCCAGAGCCTAACCCTGATTCTGACCTGTACACTCAATCTGATCTCTGACCTCCTCTGAGGCCTCAGAAGCTTTTTAATGTGTTTTGAACGTGAACTGAGTGCAGTCAGAGTAAACAAGAAGAAGCAGAGAGCACAGAGCTTCATGAAGCTGAATGATGAATGAACTTGTTTCTGTCCTCTTATTATTTTCCTCTTGTAGTTTTGTATTCCTTTTCTCACTGACCCGCTTTCAGACATGTGCTGCGTTTTTCTGCCGCGAGGGATCAGGAATAACAAACCATCTGCATGATGAGCACCGCTGGTCTGAGAACTTCTAACATGAGGCGATGAAGCAGAATTAGAAGGAAGAGGAATATTATGTAGCGCAGCTGAAATATTTCCCATCAGCCTCTGCTCCTCTCCCGAGGTGCTGAAACCTTTACGAGCGTCACATGAGATAACTTCACTCTGACAGGTGTGACAGGTGTGCGCGCGTCCTGGTCATTGTTGTTGTGTTGATGGCAGCGGCTGATTGGCGGACGGGAGCCGCTCGACCTTATCAGCCGGGAGCAGACGCATCTTTGGGTTTTCCCGTGATGCTCGGCGGCTGTTTGTCCTGTCCAACCAGAAGCATGTGGACAGACTCATGTGTCTGAAACTGACCGATAGTAACAAACAATAACTTTTGATCAGCTGTGTTCACTTTTCCCAGACAGCGTCAGAAACACTGCTCAGTCTGTTCATGCACAGTCATATCTGCTGTGTTTTCTCCTGATCTGATGTGTATTTAGTGTGTGAGTGTGCTTCCAGTGTGTATTCAGTGTGTTTGTGTGGAATATTGTGGCCTTAGGTCTTTGGCATCGCTTAGTCGCTGAGAGTCGGGAGTGAGCGCCCGCAGTAAGCTGACATCATTAGCATCACACACAGTGAGGGCTGTTGGCAGTAAGGACAGAGGACGCTGCCATCAGGCTCTGTTGGGGGGTTGGTACAGGTGGAGACACCTGGTCGGGACACAGAGGACTTGTTTACACCTAAAAGGATGATTCTAGTCTTTGGTGCTGCCCAGTGTGGCACATCAGATCTACTAGAAGTAAAACAGAAGAAGAAGGTCGTTCATTGACGACATTTAATTCGTTCAGTAGAAGAAGATGGAGCCACGTTTCCAATGGTGCTGTCCACAAGGATTTATTCCAATCAGAGAGAAATGATCAGATCAAGTGTTTACATGATGGTTAGGAGCTAAAACAGATTATTTACAACATTACCATTTCCTCGCATTGGCCAAACTGACGCTATTTTCCCGGGGATATGGGCAGCACCATCTTGTGACCAGAGGTTGCGCTACACTTTTTCGTCGATGCAAACTCTTTTACACAATTTGCACAAAAAAGTCCTAGCAACGTGCTTTCATTCAATGTGCTTTCATTCAGCCGTTAGCCGCATAGACAAATGTACATATATATTGTATATATGTCTATGGTTAGCTGAGCTCCGACGTGTGCATCAGTATAATCAGTGTACCAGAAAACTGTGCCCTGATAAAAGTTCCACGATGTTTGAAATGTTAACTGCGATTAATAATGTCGCTCGCCTCCAAGTGGTGAGGGATGTGAATTGCAGTCTGTTAAAATAACACATGGCCTTCAGATTTTTACATCACAGTTTCAAAAAAACGGTCAGTGAAGGAAAATATTCGGGTAACACGACCCATGCTTACACCTAAACATATCCAAAGAACTGACACTTGAACATGCATCAGCATAATATTAACTGCCTAAAATGACTGAAAGCATCTTTGAAAAATAATTATTTGACGGAAACTAAAGTCTAATCAATGGCCTTTCACTGTCTTTAGTGATCAGACACACAGATGAGAAGCTCTCTGAGCAGCTGAGATGTTGAAAGATTAACTGATTATTTGTTTCATAAATCCACCTTCTTTCTGTCAGTCTGATTTGATCCTCCTCAAATTCAACTAATGATAATCAGACTGAATAATAATAAACTGTGAAACGTCTTCTGCAAATGTTGAGAACATGGTAAAAGTGAAGATTGAGGAACATGAATTGAACGAATATAATATACTGCTCTGATCTTCTTCTTCTTCTGATGCTACGTCACTGTGACCAGTAATACGTCAACACATAAAATACAGTGAAGTAAAGTTCAGACTGAATTTGGGCTGAGAGACACTTCAAAGACAGAGAGCAGCAGATTTCTGCTTTTAGAAAACAATAAAATGGAGACGGATACGGATAATAAACGGACGTGACAGCAGAGGTCAGTTGAAGGCAGAAATACAAAAACAACAAAGAGGAAAAATGCAAAAAAGAAAGAACAATAACAGGCAGAAAACTGCAACAGACTCACAAAATCTCAGGTTAATCAAGATGTCCCTGTTCAGTGTTTCTTCTGTTGCAACACACTCATTTCTCTGCCTTTTCTGTTTTCTTTTCTTCATACAGTCACGGATGTCTCTTGTAGTATCGAATTATTTTCTGTTATTTATGTGGAAACATGTCTCGAGTCTTTTCGTTGCAAATTAAAGATCATTATTGACGCTTTTTGTGGTGAACTCGGTATTTTATAGCGCTGTTTGAAAGTGGTCCTGTTTTGACTGTTTTATTCAGATTAACTTGGCAAATAAAAATCGCTATCACGAAATGGACGTATTTCCTGTTTGTGAGAGTTTTGAAGACATCGATATCCACTGCGTCCCTGAAGACATTCTGTATCAGTCTTTAGTTTCCCCTGGAAACATTTCTGCAGTCTGAGCAGCTCTTCTTGTCTTGTTTTTGTTGAGTTGTTGGGACAATTTTTTATGGAACGCTAACGACGTGGGTTTAAGTGACTGTGGTAACTTTGTGACAGCTAAAAGTAGTTAAGACTAGGTTAAGGGTTACAGATATTAGGGTTAGAGTAAAAGCTACAGCATCAGCGCAGACCCTAATGTTGTAGCTGACCTACATCTCTCAAGAAATGTAACTACACGCTGTGGCGTTTCAGACCGTAAGCTGTGATTAGTCCGCTTGGTAGTAGCATATATCTGCTTTAGTCTTTCTGGCTGCTTCTCCATCTCCACATTTTTCAAATTGATTGTTTTGGTTCAATAAAGATGGAACGATTAACCAAGGAGGTCTTCAGTCGGCATTGCTGACTAGCGTTGGGTGGCATTTGTACAGAGCAGTATAAGTGGCTCACACCCATGTTGGCTACGTACGTAGGTTACGGCACGTTAAATACGTACCTCTGCCGTAAGGGGCCAGGGAATGCATTATGTCAAAGCACGAGTTTGTGTATCCGTCTGTAACGCCCGTCATCCATGAAACCGCCACGTTTCGCCAGAGTTGTGATGCTAACAACTGTTTCCTGTCCGCAGGCTAAGGACAGCGACGATGATGAGGAGGTGGTGCAGGTGGACAGGGACCACTTCATGGATGAGTTCTTTGAACAGGTGAGACATGACAGCACACACTCTGGTACATGTGGACCTGCCGTCAAGTCCCGAAGCTCCTGAGGTTAATACACGGGTCAGAAAATTCCAGTGAGGCCAGAACTTAAACATAATTTTGGGCATTCATTTGCCCTAAGAACTGCTTCATCCAGATGATTGAAGTGAATTAACTGCACAGAAAAACAGTAGACACTGTTATTATTCATTTGATTGAACATATAAATGTGGTTTGTCTGATGTGCTTGTTCCAGTATTTGAAATCATCTTAAAGTCATTTCAAGTTTTAAAGGAAGGCGTGCTGCAGTGTGCTGCGTTGAACTGTTGTGTTTGTGTGCGCTCAGGTCGAGGAGATCAGAGGCTGTATAGAAAAGCTGTCGGAGGACGTGGAGCAGGTCAAGAAGCAGCACAGCGCCATCCTGGCCGCACCCAACCCTGACGAAAGTAAGACACAAACCCAGAACACCGGACTCTCTCTCTCTCTCTGCAGAGAATCGACCAGCTGTTATCGCGCAATCTAAAGCGTCTTTGCCGAAATTTTTTTTTTTTCCCAGAAACAGAAATTTTCCTAAATGTCCTCCGAGCGTAGAAATGTGTCCGATCGATGGTTGTCGAGACGCTGTCATATCAGTAACGGGACACAATATTGAGCGATAGCTTCGAAAATCTAAAAAGTTGTTCTGCTTAAATAAAAAATTATTTAAAACACCATGAAGTAGAAACAGGAATAATATGTTGTTTCTTCTTCTCTGATTTTCTGTCACAAACTGGTAGCAGGCAATGTGTCCTTCTTATTTGTTTAATTTAATAGATAGATTCAGATAAAAACAGATGTAAAAATAAGTCACATGTTGGAACTATTTCTTGACGAGAAACCGCGTATCCATCTGCCTAGCTAATCTATGTCATTCAGCTGTTTCTGTATGCTACGTATGTGTCGGCGCTGAGGTTAGACGTGCAGGGATGAGTGGACGCCTTCGGACTATAAACTCAGACATCAAGTGTTGAATATTGTGTCAGAAAGTAACTCAGAGTGAAACCTAAACCTGATGAGGGCTGCAGCTCTCCGTGGAGCGCTGCCATCCGTCACTCCGCCGCTCTTCCTGACACATGAGCAAAAAATAAAAGTGTCTCTGGTCGGAGAGTGTGTGTGTGTGCGTGCGTTCACCCTGACCCCGACACACTGTGACTCAGCAACAATGACTCAATGTCAGCGCTGATGCCTGAAGCAGACTCTGTGCTGACGGAGGGCTGCACGCCAAACAGTCTTATTCTTCATCATCAGAGAGAGAATCAGGTTCATGTACCAGGCTTCAATCAGGCTTCAGTCGGGTTTTAATCACATGTCGATCAGGTTTCAGACAGGTTCATGTACCAGGATCACATGTCAATCAGGCTTCAATCAGATTTTAATCAGGCTTTTATTAGATTTCACTCCTGTTTCAGGCAAGTTTCAATCAGGTTTCAAACAGATCCATGTACTAGGTTTCAGTCACATGTCAATCATGTTTTACACTCGGGTTTCAGGTAAGATTCAGTCAAATTTTAATCGGATGTCAATCAGGCCTCAATCAGGTATCAGTTGGGTTTCAATTAGGTTTCAAACAGGTTCATATACCAGGCTTCAATCGGATGTCAATTGGGCTTCAATCAGGTTTCAATTACGTTTCAGCCAGGCTTTAATCAGATTTCACTCAAGTTTTAGGCAAGCTTCAATCAGGCTTTGATCAGGCTTCAGGTAAGCTTCAGTCAGATTTTAATCAGATGTCAATCAGGTCTCGATCAGGTTTTCAACCAGGTATCAATCAGGTTTCACTCAGGTTTCAGGCAAGTTTATATCAGGCTTCTATCAGGTTTTAATTGGGCTTCAATCAGGTTTCAGTCAGGTTTCAATCATACCTAGTCTTTGACCCTTTGTGTCCATAAATCTGTCTTCTTATAAAAATCCCTACATTTTTTAAGAGATAGTTCATCAACATGTGATTTTTCAGCCACATTGAGTTCAAATTTGACCAAAATTTCAGCACAAAAAGATTTCACACCGAGATCAATTAGATCTTTAGATCTTATTTAGTTTTTCGCTGTTTTAACTTTGACTTTGGTTACTAAGGACAGTTTGGTGAATGGTGCTCAGATTTCTCACTTAAAGTTAAAGGAAGTATCTATAGGTTTAAGCGTGAACCCATCTTCATGTTCTGTGTCCATGTTCAGTTTTTTTCTGCACGATGATTTGACGTCTCTGCATGTTGATGTTTTTGTTTAGGTGTTGCATGACAAGTGATTTTTTTTTCTTTTTCTGTTTTTCCCTTCCCCCTTCTTTCTTTCTTTCTTTCTTTCTTTTTCTGTGTTGTTTGTCATCACCCCTCTGTCCGTTGTGTTGTGTCTGCTGCATGCTGCTGTATTTAAACTGCATGAAGTGACGTTAACCTCAGAGGAGACGAGGTTAACCACTGAGGACTTGTGAGTGACGAGCCTCTCGCTTCATTTCTGTAAGTTTTATGGAGAAAACTGGAAAATTCCCTTTCTTCCCTCAGGTGTCAATTTGAGCTTTGGAAACATAACAATGTAAAATTATTGGGGGGAACATGCAGTTCCTCTTTAGGACGAGTGCACCATATCTGACAAATAAACCAAAACTAGTGATGGCTAATTGATATTAGCGTTAGAGCTGTTATGCCTTAGTATGTTTCTTGTAGAGGATGGTTAAAACTCTTCCAGTTTGGAGTCGCCCATTCTGAAAAGCTTTATTGTAAGAACCTCTTGAGGAAATGTTGAGTTTCATTCACAGCAAATAATGCAAATAATGAGGAAGGTTAATGGGGAAGTGAAAAACAATATCAGATATTTTGACGAAGACTGCGGCGAGATGAAGAATGAAAGAAAAAGATATATGCCGCGTTGATCGGAGTCGACATTTGGACTCTTCTTCTCCCTCCTGGTGAAAGCATGTCACTTTCTCTCTTCTTCTCCTACTCACTTCTGGGTCAGCTCGCTCTCAGCTGCCAACGGGCCGTCATACAAAATGCATTCCAGTGTTTCTGCCTGAATAATGCATGATGGGAGTTGTAGTGAGAGCGCTGCGCCCTCGACCGCAGCCATTCATAAAGACCGGGCTGTTTGCCCTCACACCATCGCTTCATTTCTCCAACACGTCCTCCCCTCTTCTTCTGACCGATGTGGACTGGTCAGAAATGAACAACAAGCAAAGCGCACACTTCCCGCGGCGTCGTGTCGTCTGACGCCTGCAGAGCTGGAACATCTCAGTAAAATCTCCTTAAATGTGCCTGTGGTTCTGAGCTGCAGACTCGGAAACAACAAAATATCCTCAACAGAATATGTTTTATGAGCAACAAGACAAAGCAGTTTCCTTTTTAGTGTCAAAAATAACAGTTAGCAACTTAGCTGATAGTCATTTTCCATCTATTTATCAATGAGTATGTTTACTGACTGATAGCTTTAGTGTTTAATGGCACTAAAGGTGAAAATCAATAGACAAAACAACAACAGGTTGGTTTAGCCTCATTTGCACCTATTGTTTAATAGAAACGCTATCAAATGAGATTAATGTTCTTTTAATTAACAATCTACTTATAATTTCATAGATTAACTGCACTCATCGACACCTAAAGCTAAATTAATTAACAAGTTACAAAATGTTGACTAGAGCTCTGTCCACAGGGTTGATTATACAGCATTAATTAATTAATTACTTATTAATGTCAAAGAAGCAGGTTCCCGTTCCTGAGCTTAGCAATAGATGCTAATGAGGGCTGCGGGTGTGAAGGTGGAGCTGCAGCAGTGGTCAGACGGAGAGCAGCGTGAGTCAGAGGTGGAAAAAAGGCTGAATGGCACTGCAGCGCTCGTAAATCTGACTGCACTGCTGCAGTTAGTGCACGTCCTCCTCCAACATGGCTGACATGATGCGATGCTACTGCTCCTTCCTCCTCCTCATTGTCGCCCTCCTCGCAGGCTGCACTCCCGGACGAGTCGGTTTCTTCTTGAGGTTTTTCAGTGCGCACGGCGTCAGAACCAAAGACATCCGCAAAGGCTTTGGATTAAAAAATGAGAAATTTATGCTCTGGAGAAACCGCACAAAAATGTCACATTTCATTGAGACAGTTATCAGCAGAATGTGTTTAATAGTTTGTCCAAATCAAATGTTACGAATGAAAATAATTATGTTGAATGAGATAAAAATTTCTGCCTTTTAGTTGAGAATTTCTGCAGACTTGAGTAAAAGATTTAAGTACATATGCTATCGCTGAGAATGGCGATTTCAATGATGAATGATTTCATAAATGAACTGCATTGCTAGATCTTCATGTTTGAATCACTCCACTGGGCTCCAGTGAATAAAAGCTGTAACTTAAAACATAGATTTGCTCATAAAGAGCTTTGCCATTATCTTTGGTGTCAACGTTCAGATCAGATGTGAACATCTGAACAAACACTCAACAAACTCTCTGTCTGCTATTTTTCCTTTGCAGAGACCAAGCAGGAGTTGGAGGACCTCACAGCTGACATCAAGAAGACAGCCAATAAAGTTCGCTCAAAATTAAAAGGTACACTCTCATCTAGAATCACACTTATCCTTAAAAACTTAAAAATGGTCCAGATTCAGGAGGACTTCAGGGAGTTTAGGAGGCATCTTTTAATCCTGGTGCAAACCAGCAAATTCAATGCAAACTTACTGTTGTTGTGAAGTTTGCATTAAATTTGTCGAGGTTTGTTTTACTTCGGACGTCTTTCAGTAAAACCATGCTGCAGAAGACGCTGGCCGCTGTTGATCAGTTAGACAGAAGCATGCCTCAGGCTTTGTCTTCGACATCTCAACACTGCAGCGAGTCCAACAGTGTTTGAAGCAGGATGTCACTGAATCAGTCTGTATTGATTTGCAAAATCAGTGTAAGAGCCTGTTGTCCACAGCTCCTTCATAGTGCTCATTAAAGCTCTGCAGCGTCTGAAAGCAGCAGGACAATAAACACTGAGTTTAACACACACGCAGCAGCTTCCTTCATTTAAGAAACTGAATCATATAAACGGCTCCTTCATCACTGTACTAATATGAATAAAACTCCTTTTGCAGCAATGACATCATTTCCCAGAGAAGCTCGTTCCATTTGTTGCTGTGATTGGTTGAGAATTTATCAATTGATGGGGGCACACCCGGGTTTATATCCAGCCCTTAAACACAGCCCCAACTTGACCTCCATCATTAACTCATTAGCCTGCTCCTTACCATTCTGCACGTCTAAATGAAACATGTCCCAGTGCAGAAAACAGACTTTGCTGTTGGTGACCTTCAACCAAAGCCTTAGCGAGAAATAGGAGGCTGAAAACGGGTGAGTCAGGAGGTGAGAGGAGGAGAGTCCACACTTCCCCTAATGCCAGAATGTCAGTAAAAAATATCTTTTCACGCTGGTTATTTCTATAAGCCACCAGTTTTTTCACTCTTGAGTGCTCTTTTATTAGAGGATTTATGTTTGTTTTTTGTGGGGTTTTTTTTGCTACTGAAAGCGAGCGTTGACCTTCAGAAGAAAATATTCAGGAACAGTGGTGGCAATTTATCAAGCTGTAATCGCTGGGACAGCTATGCACACACACAAACACGTACACACTCCAATGAGCTTAAAGCTATAGACACGCAGTCGGTTCATGCTGAGGGTTCAAGGACATCACTGCTTTAATCTGAACAGCCAGAGGATGCTCTGCACAAACACACACAAGCAGATCTGCAGACACTTGTGCACACACACTCACTCGCACACACACGCCATGTTAAAATGTGTGTGAAAACACACTCACAGACTGTACATAGGCAGTCTGAGAATAGCAGTGATGCTGGAGATGAAGCTATAATTAGAATCCCCACGAGGCCTCCAGTGTTATTGTCTACACACACACACATACACACACACACACTGCAGCATCTTCCACTGTCGATTTCTCATCCTCAGGAGTGCATGTGTTGCACGGGGTGAGAGGCTCCGCCCACAACAGATTTGTGTTCTTAAAAAGTCAGCATGTCTGACCGACTGTCGGGTACAGGCTGTGGAGTCGTGCGGCTCTTAAAGAGACAGTACATTTAAATCATCACCTCAGTCCAGCGGTTAAATGCAGAAATTAGCATATGTCCTTCAGAGTAAACCTTCAGAGGCACAGACGGCTCAGAATGTGCCGGTTTGTAATTTTCTGCGGCCTCTTCGAGATCAGTGATGTTCATCTGAATTTGGACTAAATGAACACAAACATGGCCGTATTAATGTCCTCACAGGTCCCCGTGCAAAAAAAAAGTTTCCTTTGTCCCAAAATAGATTGAGAAAGCAGAAACCAAGTGTCATGCAACTTTATATTTCCTGTTTCAAAAAGTAAGACAACAACAGGAGCTCAGTGTTTTTATCAATATATTTTTTTATTTTTGTATTTCATTGCTTAGTCTGTGGTCTGGTATGACAGATTTTTACATAACAAACAAAAAATAAAACTAAAGATGCTAAAGGCAAACACACACAAGGACTCACAATCTGTTGCTTACTCACCCAGTTTTCATCTCACTGTCACTCACACACACACGCAAACACACACAGTGCTGTGTGATATTGCTGAGTCATCATGGATCCAGCAGCAATGAGCTATCAAACACACAGACTCGTGTTTTCATTGCCTCAGAGGATGTTACTTTGACTTGCATTTACTTCCTGGGGACATAATCAAACATTTAAGTCTTCGATTTTCACGGATTCACATGACAGGGACATCGAGTCCTCACAGTGTTGCCAATCAGACGCAGGTCCCCACAACGTGACTAAAGGAAGATACACACTCAGTGGAAAACATTATGTAAGCGTTTGACTTGGTCTCTTCACACACTGGAGACAAACTGACATCAGAGTCACATGACACCAGGACAGACCTGTTACCATGGTGTCCACACACACACACACACACACAAATACACACATACACGTCTGTGACGCAGGTCGTCCCATCATCATGTGCTCCATGGAGGTTTCTAATACCTGGATGTTCATCAGTTCAAATGAGTCCTTCATGTTACTCTGTCCATCATTACTTTCAGTGATTCAAATAGACGTCCCTCCGCGCCCCCTACAGGCTGCAGAGCTCATTACAAACACACTGACAAACTGTTATTGATCGTTAAAAGCTTTTAATTAATTAATTTAATTTGATTAAGGCAGGGGGACACCATACCTTTAATTAATCTCTTATTAAGTAAAACTTAAACTTAAAAATAAACCTGTCACCAAAATCCTCTATCAGAACAAGAAAACAATAAGACAATAAGAGTTTAATTAAATGTGCTGTTTACATGAGTAGTTATGATCTTTAGTCAGAGTCTGAGAGGCTTTAGACCTGTTGTGTTTTCTTGAAGAGCTGTAGTGATCTCAGCTTGGCGGACAAAAATATCCATGCACATTATTAAACCGCAAGTGTTGAGGCGATGGTGCAGTCTTTTGCCTTCCTCTGAGACAAAGGAGGGCACATTGGAAACTGAATAGGAGACTTATAGGAGATTTGGACTTCTGCATCAAATAGACGCCGTGAGCACACGTGGCTAACACCTGCGCAGGCTACATGTGTAAGTTATGGCATCTATGTTCCACAGTAGTCTAAAAGATCCTTCAGAAAGACAAAGGTTAAAACAGCAAAAATGAATTATTAGCTTTAAGGAAGCACCATAATGTGAGAGACATCAGCTGACATGCAAAGAGGATGTTTTCCCCTGTTTGAACCAACTTTATTCAATGTATCTTCTTTGTTTTCTTGTAGCAATCGAGCAGAGCATCGAGCAGGAGGAGGGCCTCAACAGATCATCAGCGGACCTCAGGATCCGCAAGACACAGGTGAGACACCCGACTAGCCGTCCACCATCCACTTTATTACAATGATATAGATATTTTACTGAGTAATTTCAAAGCTCGAATGACCAGAGGATTAAATAGCTCGCAGAGTGTCAACAGAGTGGCAACTGTAAGGGAGTGTTAGCAACGCAATGGATGTTTTTAGAGTCGCTAAAGGCCCTCAACAACACACACTGCAGTTGTGTCATGTCTCTTTGCAGTAATTTTAGAGAGGTTTGTCTCCAGGGACCCCTCAACCACTTGAGGCCATGTGTGTGAACACATTAAGCCATTTTTAGTCTCAACATGGATTTTTAGTTGGCATATGTTTCCTTCCTCAGAGTCTCTACTGAGCATGTGCAGAGCTTTATCGTATGATCATTTATTTGAGCAGGAGACATGTGACTCGCAGCAGTTTTCCTTCGCAGCCTCTATGTGTGATTTGACCCTGCAGCATTCTGCTTTGTCATTGGCTGCTGCCTCCCTTTCCTCTTTGCCAGTCTGCTCCCTGCTGCCTCCCAGTGGGCAACAGGAGAGCTGCAGCGCTTCACAGCTGCAACATCAGCAGCAGGAGCAGATTACACAACTACAGATCTGTATGCGTGCGTGTGTTTGGGTCAGGATGACACCGCCATACACAAGAGATTAAATTACACACTCTGTGTCCACAGATACAAAAATAAAGGTGCAAGTGTCACACAAACAGTATCGTGAAAACATTGTCACAGTGTTTGAATCAGTTGTATTTTCAGCCAAGAGAGTCATGTCAGTTATTTATGTTTAAATGATGTCGCTCAGCTATGCCGTTAAATAAAGCAAATCCATAAGAAACAAAACTTGTTACGACCTGGCTCGAGGGCCACAACATAAAGTGGAGATACATGACAGAGTTGCAAAGATAAGGGTTTATTTTGTTAAAAATAAAAAGCAAAAAGGTGACAGATGAGAAATGTTGAGCTAGTGCAGCTGAAAAGTGGTCTGAGGTTTGTGCAGCAACGCCTTTTATTCACATCTTCTCAGGTGTGGCTGGTTAAGGTGATTAAGCAGAAGCACTGCCACTGCAAGGCCAGTGGGGGTGCAGAGGGGTGTAACAGACTGAAAATTTAAAATAACTGTTTAAACTGTCAATTTATTTAACTGCAATTAATTGCACGAATTCTATAGCTAGCTAACACAAATCAATCCCATGTTTTTAATTTGTTTTAAGTGTACCTTAAAGGGCGATTTTCACACTCATGTTACTCTTGCAAAAGTGTCCGGAATAGAATTAG
This sequence comes from Planiliza haematocheilus, assembly GCA_005024645.1. Lineage (NCBI taxonomy): Eukaryota > Metazoa > Chordata > Actinopteri > Mugiliformes > Mugilidae > Planiliza > Planiliza haematocheilus. Next base: position 4,735,070 of record SRSE01001373.1, read on the forward strand.
AATTACCTTTATTGTCACTGCACAGTAAAAAAAACAGCACCATGAATTTTGCTCATGCAGCCTCTAAAACAACATTCACACATACGCACTTACATACTTAAGAGGAAGAGGAATCACAAATTAAAAACACATATTGCACATTGTTGTGATTTAGAACAATGAATATGGTACAGTTGTTCTGACCGAGGAGCACCTGATGGTGCGAGCTTTGAAGGCCGTGTAATGCTTGCCAGATGGGAGCAGAGAGAAAGTGTGGTGTGGCGGGTATATTTTACCCTGCCGAATACCGCTCGCTTGGCGGAAGCACATTGAGTTATTTCTTGTCATTCTCTGTGCAGTTGGCATACTATACTGTGTCGCAATAAGTTAAAACAGTCTTGATGGCGCAACGATAAAAGATCTTCAGCAGCTCAGCAGACAGGTTATTTTATTCGAGTGCTGAATATTCTCCAGAATAACTTAAAGGACAAGCATGCTCAGAAATATGCCGCATCGCCTTTGCATAAATCCAGGTCTGACCTTGGCGTGGGGAACGAGGGCTCTGCTTGCTGTGGGTTCTGTTGTTTTGATCACTTCCTGATTTCCCAATTTCCCCATGTTGCTGGCCAAGGTCTTAAAAACAGAATGCATGTGCGTAATTCGCACGTCAAAAATAAATAACAGCATTAAAGGAAGGCATTTTCACAGTCCCAGTTACTACCAAAACAAAAACATACATGACAACGCAGAAAACAAAAACTCTTTTAGATACAAGTGATAGAAAGACAGGTTTTTAAAATGTGAGGATTTGGACCTGCTGCTGGAGACACATTAATGAGCTAATGTTTCTCAGTTACACAAACCACAGCAGGGATGAAAGGAGGAAGGTATGCAGGTGTTTGAAGTTTTCATCTTGCCTTCTTTCTTCTCGTCTTCCTGCAGCACTCGACGCTGTCACGTAAGTTTGTGGAGGTGATGACTGAGTACAACACCACGCAGTCCAAGTACCGTGACCGCTGCAAGGACCGCATCCAGAGACAGCTGGAGATCAGTGAGTACACAACCTGCTAACAACGTCCTAGTACACAATCTGCTAACAATATGCTAGTACACAACATGCTAACAGCATGCAACACAACACAGAGAGCTGGAGATCATTCATGGAAGCAGATGTCCACCGGGGTTAGCAAGCTACTGGATTTAGATAAGGTCCTTACAGGCATACTGCAGAGATTTCTGATTGATCCACATTCTACTCCAAAACTGTACTTTTTATATACACTGCCTGGCCAAAAAAAGAGTTGCCATCTGGATTTAACTAGGTAAATGAGCAGAAGCCTCCTGTTGGATAACTGGGGGGGCAGTGCTATGATCTAGGGTTGCTGCAGTTGTTCAGGTTCAGCAACATTATGTGTCCAAAGAATGAGGTCAACTGACTACCTGAATATACTGAATGACCAGGTTATTCCATCAATGGATTTTTTCTTCCCTGATGGCATGGGCATATTCCAAGATGGCAATGTCAGGATTCATGGGGCTCAAATTGTGAAAGAGTGGTTCAGGGAGCATGAGACATCATTTTCACACATGGATTGACCACCACAGAGTCCAGACCTTAACCCCAATGAGAATCTTTTGGATGTGCTGGAGAAGGCTTTGAGCAGTGGCCAGGCTCTCCCAAGATCTTGGTGAAAAATGAATGCAACATTGGATGGAAATAAATCTTGGGACACTGCAAAAGCTTATCAAAACAATGCCACAGCGAATGCGTAAAGGCGGTCTAAAGAAATATTAGAGTCTGGCTTTTTTTTTTTGGCCAGTCATTGTATTGCTTGCATACCACCTTTATTCTTCCTGCTTCCGCCATGGTTTCAGGGTTTAATGAACAGGGAGCAACTTCACACAATCCAAAGTCACTGGAGAATGATGAATAATTACTCTCAACGTAGAACAAAAACACTGAACGCGCCGTTTAATGATGAACACAGAGATGCTCAGGAGACAAAACTCAAATGTTACCAAAGACCAAGCAGGAGGAAACGGCTGGAAGAGGTTTATATGCACAGATGAGTAACAGGCTATAGTAACCTCTTTGTCTGCGATGCGTTTCTTCACAAACACAACATGTGGATCATTTTAGAATTAAATAATAATTCTCTTTTTTTTTTTAACTTTGTCTTTATTTTGGATTGCACATGTATACAATAATGTTCAAGTATGGAACAGTACCATATAACAATAGAAAACAACAAATATATATATGGCACATTTAAATAATATGGTCAGACAATGCAAAAGAATAACAGTAAAAACAGAAAAAAAATAAAAAAAAATAAATAAAAGGTAACTAAAGTAAGACACGACAGGGGTACACAAAGTTCATCCTTCCCTATTCTCCTTTTTCAGATCTATACAACAACCATTTTTCCCATTTTCTTTGAAATAAATCCTCTTGAAGTTTCAGTTTGAATGTCAGATACTCCATATCCTGAATGTTGTCCACAATCGTCCTCCACTGTTCATAGTCCGGGATATTTGTCGTAAGCCAGTTTCTGGTGATTGCCTTCTTCCCAGCAACCAGTAAGATCCTAACCAAGTATTGGTCTCTCGGACAAATAACATCTCTCATATGACCCAAATACAGAACCAGACATGAGCTAGGGATCTCATATCCTAAGACCGCACAAATTACTGAATGCACAGCCTCCCAGAAAGGCTGGATTTTACTGCAACTCCAAAAAACATGTGTATGGTCAGGATCGATTTGGTCACATTGTCTCCAACATATCTGAGGTGCCTCAAGCTGTTTACTTTTAATCCGAGGCGTGATGAAATATCTTATTTGGTTCTTCCATGAAAATTCCCTCCATCCGTTTGACTGAGTTGTCGTTTGGTGTATGCCCCACATATCATTCCACATCTCATCAGTAATGGTGACATCCAATTCTTTTTCCCATTTTTCCTTCACGTACACAGTAGAGTTTTTGTTCCACTCAATCAAACACATATAGAGTCTGGACACTGCCCTAGGGATGACCTTTTCATATGCCCGAGAGAAGAGCTGTATTATTGGGTGTATATCATCCTCTGCCCTCTTAACCTCTTTGCAATAGTAGTCTCTCAGTTGTAGATATCGAAATAAATCCTGATTGGCCAATCCATACTCGTTTTTTATTTCTTGAAAGCTCTTCATTTTTCCCTTAAGGATCAGCGAGCACATGGCGGTCACGCCCATTTGAGTCCATTGTTTAAATCTAGGGTCCTGCCTTCCAGGTGTAAAAGCCATATCGTATGCAATCCATTTCAACAAACCAAGTTCCCTTCCCACCTTTAACCGTCTCACAACCGAGTGCCATGTATTTAGTGTATAAGTCGTTATCATGTCCATCTCCGACATAAATTCGGTGTTCTCTGGGATCTTTCTTTCACCTATGATTGTTTGGGTTGGGAATCCAAAAACGGGTGCTTCTATGTCTTTCCATCTAGCCTCGTAAGCACCACTGCACCAGTTCAGGAGTGGACGCAGCTGCGCTGCTTGAAAATACTCTTTCAAATTTGGAAGTGCCATACCACCCTTTTTTTTGGTCAGCTGTAGAGTACTATACTTTACCCTAGGTCGTTTTCCATCCCATATAAATCTTGATATTAGTTTATCCCATTTAACAAACTGTTCTGGCGGTACAGGCACTGGTAAGGAAAGGAACAGATATAGCAACCGTGGTAGTACATTCATTTTTATAGTATGTATTCTGTCACTAAATCCCATCGGGTATGTAGACCATCTGTTTATGTCCTTCCTTAAGTTCCCATCAATTTCGCCATAGTTACTTTTATACAGTTTTGTAAGATTTTTGGTAATGTTTATACCCAAGTATTTAATTGATCTTGCCCCCCAATCCAAACCGGTCTCCTTGAGTCTTTGATTTGGCTTACAGTTAAGCATGAGTACTTGAGTTTTAGATTTATTCAGTTCATATCCAGAATATGAGCTAAATTGATCCAAGGACTGCATAAGTGGTTCAAATGTGACTGATGGATTTTTAAGATAGACCATTACATCATCTGCGAATAGACTTATTACGTGCTGCTGACCGTTGATTTCTATACCTGTTATCTCTTCATTTTGTCTTACCATCTGAGCTAATGGTTCTATAAAGAGTGCAAACAACGTAGGACTCAGGTTACATCCTTGTCTTGTTCCTCTCTCTAGCTCGAATCTATCTGTCAAAGAACCATTTATTTTTATCCTAGCTGTGGGCTTAGTATATAATGTTTTAATACATTGAATCGCCTTCTCTTCGAATCCAAATCTTTCTAGTGTGAGAAATAGGAAGTCCCAAGAGACCCGATCAAAAGCAGCCGCAGCATCCAACGAAACTAATGCAGCTGGTGTCTTATTTTTGTTTATTCGATGCATTACATGCAAAGTTCTTCTAATGTTGTCCTGCGTCATTCTAGCAGTGACAAAACCACATTGATCTTCGTCCACCAGACGTGGCATGAAGGACTGAAGTCTTTTAGACAATATAGAGGTATAGAGTTTGTAATCTACATTTAACATCGATATTGGTCTGAAGTTTTGACAGTGGTGTTTATCTTTTAATGGTTTGGGAATTACAGTAATTATAGCCTCCTTCCACGAGGGGGGAGTTATATTATTCTCTTTAACCCAGTTGAACGTAGAATAGAGCAATGGGGTCAGCTCTTTTTCATATTTCTTATATATTTCCGAAGGGAAACCATCGCTACCTGGGGCTTTATTTGTTTTTGATTTCCCTATCGCTTCCCCAATTTCTTCCATGGTTATGTTTTTCACCATTTCTTCATTTTGTACTTTACCAATGGTGGGAAGGTCCAAGCCGCCAAGAAACGATCTGACCTCCTCCCGACTGGAAGTTGATGTTTTGGCATATAGGTCTTTATAGTAATCACTAAATACTTTCTCAATTTCTTCAGACTTGTATTTTGCTTGCTTTGTCTTGGGGTCCACAATTCTGTGTATGGCCATGTCTGCTCGTTGCTTACGCAAGCGTCTTGCCAGTAATTTTGCAGCTTTGGGGCCCGATTCATAGTAATTTTGTTTTAAGTACCTCGCTTTAATCTCCACCTCCTGTTGTAGGAGCGCATTAATTTTCTTCCTTATTTCATTAATTAATGTTCGTGTTTGCTGGTCAGCCTTGACTTTATGTTTCTGTTCCATTTTCTCAAGTTCACTCGTCAGCTGTTTATAGTTTGCTAATTTTTCCTTTTTCAATTTACTTGAGATTGCAATCAATTTCCCTCTGATAACTGCCTTTAGGGCATCCCACAAGATCGCAGGGTTAGTCTCCCCATTGTCGTTCTCCTTCAAATAGTTCCCAATGTCTGTTCTAATTTGCTCTACCACCTGACTACTATTCAGCAGTCCAGTATTCAGTCTCCATATTGTAGTTCTCTGCCTATCGGAGAGACAAGCTCTCATGTAGACAGCACTGTGATCTGATACATCAGCTACCCCAATTCGGCAGTCCCTTATCAATCCTATATTTTCCTTTTGAGTATAGAAGTAATCTATTCTACTGTATACCAAATGTGCATGCGAATAATGAGTGTAATCTCTCTGAAGAGGATGCAAATCCCTCCAGACATCAATATATCCCATCTCTTCCCATGAATTTTTCACTAGTTTTGATAGTGACGTCTTACTTCTATTGTTACTTGTGGTATCAAGGCTATAGTCGATAACCACATTTTGATCACCTGCACACCAACATACCCCTTCTGCCTCCAATGCGATAGTATCGTGTAACATTTTAAAGAATGTTTTATTACTCTCTGGCGGGGCATACATATTTACCAGAGTCACTTTCGTTTCATCTATAGTACCCTTTACAATTACAAATCTCCCCTCGTTATCTCTTATTTCCTTTTGATATTCAAACCGAACCTGGTTGGAGATCAGTATTGCCACTCCCCTTTTACGAGTATTAGTATGCGAACTATAGTATGTATGCTTATACCCAAATTTCTTTAATTTCTCGTGTTCTGAACGTGATAAATGGGTTTCCTGCAGGAAGTTGATCTGCGACTTCTCCTTCTTCAACTTAGCCATAACTCTAGCTCGCTTCACAGGGTCTCCCAAACCATTAACATTCAAGGACATAAGTGTAATCTCAGGTTTTGTGTTCATAAACAGTCACGGAGTATAACCAAAAAAATAAATCAAAGAAAAACAGCGTACCCCTGCTGTCTAAAAGTGCAATCACATTTAAAAGGGTAATAAAGACAATAACTATGTAAAAGCACAACAATGTAAACAAAATCAAAATCAAAATCAAACACTTCCAGTAAGAGATGTCAACCCATCTCCCCCCCTGTTGACCCTCTTGTGGTTTTGTGGGAGTAAGCCCTACCGTCGGTTGGGGCTCCCATCCAGTAGTGAAGTCCAGTCTAAAAGTGGTCTCCATACCAGAGTAGTTGTAGAACCATTCCCATAACCAACCATATTTGCCATTTTAAACCAAAGTAGCAGAACGTTTCACTTCTATTCCCCTTTAATTAACACCTTGAATTTAACTATATAGTTATGCAAGAGTATCAAAACACCTTCTTTTCATCTACTCACTCTTCCTTGTCTTCAGCCAGAAACATTGAATAAACAAAGCGCTCACACGCGCGCTCATACACAAACTCTCGCACTCACACAGACCAGCGCAACTCACATCCCTCTTCCAGCCGACACTCAGCGTTTATATTCTTGCAGCTTTCCTCTCGCTCTTCTGCTGGCCTCCGAGGTCCGGTGCTTTCTTCGATCCACCCGTTGCCAGGTAGAAAGTTTAGCTGCACGAAGATTTTCCAGAAGAGTAGCGTTTTCCCCGCTAGCTCCTCCCGACTCGCCGCCTCCTCCGGCGCAGCTTTTCTCGACCTCTGCCGGCTGCTCGTCTCCAAGCTCCAGACCTCTTTTACGCATATCCTTGGCTGCTTCCGTGGCGCTCTGGTACATCACCTTCCCGGTGTTCCAGTGGATGCGGATCTTGGTGAAAGGCGTGTTGAATTTGATCTTATTTGTTGTCAAGACTCTCTTTATGTTGTCGTACGATCTTCGTTGTTCCAGCACTCTGTCCGAGTAGTCATGATCAAAAAACACTCTCCGGTCGCCGTATTTCACCGGTGGTGTTTTTGCCCAGGCTTTAGCTAAAACCATCTCCTTCACATCGAACCGCTGGAAGTTAATGACAACCGATCTTGGTGGTTCGTCCGGTTTCCTCCTCGGTCCCAGCGCCCGGTGCGCCCGCTGGATGCCCAGATCAATGTCAATAGCCAGTTCTTTGCGGAGCCAGTCGGTCATAAACTGCACCATCGTTTCACCTTCCGCTGGCATCGCCTCTTCGGTCAGTTGGAACACACGGATGTTATTCCTCTTTGATCTTTGGATGACATCGTCCAGTTTATTCGCCAGTCTTTGCCTTTCCTCCAGTAACTCCGCCAACGTGCGGTTCACCTCCAGGCTCCACTGTTCCATTTCTTCTGTGCGCATTAACGCACTCGCCAGTTGGGTGTTTTGCTCTTCCATCCCCGTGGCTATCGTGTCAAACTTGCGATTAACCTCCACACTAAACGTTGCCCATTTCTCCTCCAGTTGCGCTGTAATTTCGTCTTTCAGGGCTCTCATGTCACTTTTCATCTCCTTACGCATATCGCCAATTTGATTGCTAATCCCCTCCAGGCTAGCCTGGACGGTCTCCATGTCGATCTCCTTAGCTTCGGGCGTTAGCGTCAGTGCACTCTCTTTTTCGGCGATTTTCTGGAGCGTTCCGTCCGTTTGTTTGTTTTGCTGTCTCGTACTCCGTCTCGCACTCCCTTCCCCCGACATTTACGTTCTTCTTTTGTCACTTTCAAACTTTTAGCGCGGTGTACATTAGTTGGCCATGGGAGCCCACAACTCAGGCGACCATCCTGTTCGCCGCCATTACCGGAAGTCAATAATAATTCTCTTTTAGTTGAGCTCTTACTCATCGTTCCGTGTTCGTCCCGCAGGTACCGAGAATCACCGAGGTTAATAATAAACGAGGTCGATTCAGTCGGCAGATAAACATCAGAGAACAACACACAAATTAGACTATCAGGCACGACGCACACCCAGGAAAAAGTGGATGCGCACACACACACACACACACACACACTGATGCAGACAGATAAACGCTGTAATCACTGCAGAGGTAGTGCAGCTATTTTCCTCTCAGTCGATTGCTGACCTTCACAGATACACACACACACACACACACAAATATCCACAGCTGCTAGGAATACATGACCAAAGGTGTGTGGACAGCCCAACACTGTAGCCACGTGTCGAAACAATTCAAGGCCCAAATGAGATAGGCAGCACTCTGCTTTATGGTGCAGGAGCTGTCTGAACATACTTTGGTCAGTGTTCTCCAGTCGCAGTCACATGATACTCCATGTGAGGTGATTCTTCATACGTCCCCGGTTCTAAACCTTGTCTTTTGTTTCTGTCTGCAGCTGGAAGAACCACCACCAACGAGGAGCTAGAGGATATGTTGGAGAGTGGCAAACTGGCCATCTTCACCGATGATGTAAGCACCGCACCTGAGCCCTGCTGTAGCTACGGGTCACTTTAACCTGTGCCATTGTGCATCCCGCGATGGTCGCCATCAGGGGATGCACAATGGCCACGAGGTGCGCTGAGACATCAAGTGAATACGGCCTTTGTCACATGACATTGGGGAGGGGGCAACAGGAGGATGGGTGAGGCAAATGAGCTTTTATTTTGAAGGAGTCATCTTATATTTTCATGTGCTACTTCAAATTAAAAGCTCTCACGTGTTGTGATGTAACTGGACACCCAGCTGGAAACCAGAACCGAGCTCCTCTGGCTAAAGCCACACCCATAGATGGAACAGTGTGCTTCAACCAGTGGAGTTCATAGGTTCACAGCAGGTGTGAAGTTACTCTGTCAGCAGGTAAGTCAGAGAGGACTCTGTTTTATCGTGGACGTAACTGAAACACACATGTTTATATGACTTATGAGGACATAAGAATAATTAAGTGCTGTTTCTGACAACAGCACAACACACCACCTAGCAAGGACCACGAGTAGGGACATTGTGTGTGAGCCTGATTTTCAAAATAAAAGCACCAAACTTTGATGCTTTGATTACAGTCAATTTGGTGGCACTCGTCATTGCATACATAGACATGGACACCTTTTATTTTGAAAATCTGCTAAACCTTCAAAATAAAATTTCCAACATGCCAACAGCAGCTGGTGAACAGGCTCTAATGAATCTAATGAAATTAACCAAACTGTCCAAAAGTGATTGGCCAGTGTGTATATCAGATTTTGTAATTAAATGCGCCAAACTACTCAAAATTAAAGTATGTCACAGCAACCAGTACTGAAGCCGTTTTTAAGAATAGGTTAAGAGTACCTCATACGTACACTTGAACATACAATCGAACCCCAAATACTCACAGGCAGACGTGTAGTTATAGACTTTCAAATGAATAGCGTTGTATCATATCACATAATATTAAACGACTGCTTCATATATTTTTTGTTTTATGCCTGACTTCACTTTATTGTTGTGTTCATTTTTTTTTCTTTTAATTGAAAGTGTCTGAGCAAATTAATGTTCCAAACTCCTCCCGCAGATCAAAATGGACTCACAGATGACCAAACAGGCCTTGAACGAGATCGAGACCCGACACACTGAGATCATCAAGCTGGAAAACAGCATTCGCGAGTTGCACGACATGTTCGTCGACATGGCCATGTTGGTCGAAAGCCAGGTGACGACAAGGAATTACAGCAGCAACATGTCGGACGTAGTTTGGACAGTGGGTGTTAAACTGCGCCATGCGTGTGTTTGTTTCAGGGGGAGATGATTGACAGAATTGAGTACAACGTGGAGCACTCCGTTGACTATGTGGAGCGAGCCGTCTCAGACACCAAGAAGGCCGTCAAATACCAGAGCCAGGCTCGCAAGGTAACGTGTTCATCACAGCGGCACGAAAACTGTTAAGAAGGGAAGGCAGCCAAGAAAACCTGATGCAGGGAGTCACCCTCTGAAAACGAACACTGCTCTTTATGTCGTCTTTACGAAACAGGAACTTTCCCCTAGGGCTAGAAGCTCTTGAGTAGCTCAGGTCCTGTTCCTGTGCCTTAAATTGCTGCAAATAGCTTTCATTTTTTGGTTCATTGAGCTTTGACGCAACAAGGTGAAGCTTCAGAGAGTTCGACCAGGTCCAGTCCTTATTAAGTATTTATGCATAAGAAGGCATCCAGTGGTGATCTTTGATGTGAAGGTCTGGATGTGCTGAAGGAACTTTTAGTTCCTTGGAAAGTTCCAACCTGCCAGAAATGTAATACATCCCATGTATGTGTCTTCTCTCCTGTAACCCTGCAGAAGAAGATCATGATCATCATCTGCTGTGTTATCCTCGGTGTGGTCCTGGCGTCGTCCATCGGAGGCACGCTGGGCATGTAAGACGCTACACCGCCCGCTGCCGTGACGACCTATACCGACCGACCGACCGTCCGACCGACAGCCAGCAGAGAAAAGAAACACCAACGACAACACAAAAACTTGAAACACAAATGCAAGACAGATAACCAATCAGCTAGGAAGAGAAAACAATCCAATCACAGCTAAGAGGAAACACCATGGGTCTGGGTGGGGTTCAAAAAACAAAGAAAAAAAAAAACACAATAAACGCCATCACATTATAGCTGACTTAACTACTTAACGTATACAAAAGAGGGTACAAATAAACCTATTTATTACAGATGTACATGTAAATGTATTGAACATATGAAACAACACATGGGTTAGCTACCTGTAAAAACTGATGACCTATAATATAACATTTACTTGTTTGTTTGTTTTGCCTTTTTCTTATTTTTTAACGGTTTCTTTCGTTTTTCGGGAGTCTCCGAGGGCAGTGATGGTGACGGCTGCTGGGTGCGAGTTCTGCAGGGCTAATCTGTCCATTAGCTTCTGTCGCTCGTTGCGCCTTCTGGAACGCATTGATCTCACATTGAACACAGGCAAAAAAAAAAAACTTTCTGGAACATTCCGAAACTCTATAACCATTCGAAGTTCTGTTCTGGAACAGAGGGGTTGGCTCTGGAACACACAGGGGCGGGTTCTGGAATGCTACCAGTTACTCTGGAGCTTCGCAAAAGGTCGCCCTGCAGGACGAACACCCTCCGGCTGTGCTAGAACCAGATTTGTTCCCTTGTTTCTGGGAGGGAGGGACCGACCTCGCCGTTGGCTCAGCCTCTTTAGACCACCTCTCATTGGTTGCCCACTCCTGTCATTCACCTTAGTTAGCCTATTAAATTAGCTTAAACTGGCAAAGCCCGACCTGCCACAAGCCGTTTAGAAATCAACAAGGAAAGAATGTGACACGCTTCCCATTGAGACGTTTCCAGAGCCAGCCAATTGGCTGGGAAAACACTGAGTAGAGGAGGGGGGAGGGGGGTGTCACTGCAATGTGACGGGTTTCCACGACAATAGTTGCCCCTTCTTGTCACACCTATCTAACCAAAGAGCAGTGGGAGGGAGGACCTCTCGTTGTCCTGCTGAATATGACTGGCCAGCAGCAAATAAAAAAGTTTGACTAACTGGTGAACGCCAGGAAGGAAGAGGGGTAGGAGGGTTAAAAGGAGGGTGGGAGGAGATGGACAGTTAATCTATGCAGTTACGATAGGAGGAAACTACTTGTCCCGCCTCCCCAAACCAAGATAGCCAATGCGGATCAGGGATTCACGTTACCGTAACAACATGCACATCGCGCCAATCGATGTAGAAACACGGTGGTCGCGGCCGGGCGTCATCTCCAAGCTGTCACAGCTGTTCTTCCGGAAGATTCTAAAAAAATGGAGAGAACACATTAAAAAGTGAAGAAGAAAAATAAAATATGAATTTAACAAACAAGCCAGAAAATGTAGGAAACCTGAAGACGCTGGTTGCCCTGGTTACATGAGTGTTGCGGTGATATCGTTGCCGTTTTATTATTTGATGGGAACGTTTGTTGCTTCGTTGTGTCCGTGGTGCTGCTGTTTTGGTGCGTGTGTGACGCGTCCGTGCTTATTGGCCTGACATTGTTTAGCAGGTTAATGTTTAGTCCGTACGTTTTGATGCATTTGCCTGTTTCCTCCCCGCATCCCTCCATCTCCGGCCTGACTGTGCGTGTGTGTATGTGTGTGTGTTTTATTCATACCATTGGATTGGTCGAGTTGCACAGGTGCTATTGAACAGCAGAGGGTTTTCCTATTGGTGGATTTTCTCTGTGGAAGGTGGAACATGTGACACACACACATTCATATACATCCACATCATAGACACCTCAGATATTCATTTCACTTTTCATACTGGAAACTCCCCTTAACACATGCACATCATTTTAGTGCTAGAGATAGACTGCATTGCTGAGCATGTTATAGCATTAGCTTGTGTTTTAAGTAGATTGTGTAGAAGCTGCTTGTTGGAGACTGCGCTCAGTTTTCTGGTCTTCTTTAAAGTTAGAGAAGTTTTCTGCCCGGTGTCCGGTGTTGCGAAAAGATGGTTTCACAAGGGGTTAGAAAGCTAGTAGCTAGCTAGTGAGGCTATTTTGTCAAATCTGAAGAAAAGCAGTTTACTTTTCCACAGACCACTTTTACCAACATGAGTATATATACATTTTCACTTTGTGTTAGCATTAAACATTAGCTGTATTTCCGCACAAGAACAAATTAATATCACTCTTTACACAAATGCACATTAAAGTAAAATAAATTTTTATCAAAGGCTAAATGTAGTAACCGAATGTTTAGTTTTGTTTATTATACAAGGTCTGTGTTGAGAAGAAACTGGACCCATGGCTGGGTTGAAAATGATCACACTGTAGCTTTAGAATGAGAAGGGTTCGTCAGTGCTAAGGCTCTGTGATACGGAGGTTCGTCTTCTTCTGTTGAGGCCTACACTGGACGACAACAACCACAAACACCACTCCTTGAGCTCTCATTACACTCGGTGTCAAAGCAATAAGACAGAAAACGTGTAAGCTTGCTAGCTAGCTAGCTCACTCTGTCTGGATACAGCCTCCAGTTTAGCAGCTGTGCTTTCTCACGTCTCATTTCTGCATGTCAAAGTCCTTTGATTGTTTTTGTTTTTGTTTTGCTTTTTGTTGGGTGACTTACAGTTGACTTTTTAATAAGTCGCTATGCAGCTCTGTTTCTCAGAAAGGCCACGCTCTGGCAAGGAGCTAACGTGACGCGTTGTTGCTTGGTCGTGGCTAGTATGAGCGAACATGAGTACGTAGTCACTGCTTTGTGGAATCGTGTGTTTTCTCAGGAGTCGTAGTTGTTAGCACCATTAGTTTTAGACGTCTGTGATGCTGTATAGATGAAAAAAGAGGATGTTTAACTTCTGGTGTGGAGATGAGAGGAGCTTTTGTTTTATTCTTTGGATTCCCGAAACCAAAACTTGACTTATGTGTTCGCCAAAGCTTCACAGATGCCCCCGACTCCTCGAAGCAGAAAACTCCAGCAGATGTCTGTTCAAATGAAGTTTCTGTAAACAATTTCTCTGCTGTTGTACTGTCAACATTTGCGGCTGCATTCTGCCGTTACAAGTGTTTTCCATCTGTTTTTTAGATTGGTGGTAGATTAAATATGCATTCTCCTTTAAATCAAACCAGTCTGCATGTTCTACCTACATCTCTACAACTTTTCTGACTCTTGTGAGTCAGTAACACACAATATTTAATCCAGCTTCATGTTCACGATGGTCGATGGTTGTCCAGGTGGCGTCACAGTCGTCGCGGTAGTCTTGCAATGGTTCGGCGGTGGATAAATATCAACAATGAGAGGATGCCGTCGTAGCACCAGCCAGTCTGTTGACACTGATATTGCTTTGCCGTGTGTGTGTGTGTGTTTTCTGTCAAGTTCCTGCTCCTGTCTTGTAGCTATCCATCAGGCCCTGCCACCATCCTCTTAAAAACAAAGACAAACATCACAAAACCACAGAGGCAGTATGGCTAAACGGTTAAAAAAAACTGCTCGGTGAAGGTTCGATGGTTTGTCCAGGTGTTCGGCCCCCTGTCCTCTTGTCTTTCCTGTTCCTGTTGCGTTGTAGTTGTTTGGTACAAAAAGACGTCGTTGAGGGCCGGGAGTCTGCCAATCCCCTTCCCCTGCAGACCCCGCCCACCCTGCTGTGTGTAATAATTATAATAATAATAATAAAAAAAAGGCATGCAAAAGCGTTGTGGAGTTTGCATGATGGTGTTTTTTGTACCCCACCCCACGCCCAGCCCTCCATGTCGTGCACTTTACCACCCATGCAAACAGTTTGGTTGGCACATCCGCTGTTACCGATGAAATACTTGTTCCTTACTACTCTGCATTTTTATGTAAAAGTCAGTCACATGTTATTTTAAAGACTGGAATCATATTTTAATGTGAAAGGCTACATTTTCAAACATACTGCCATCCTGCGCCCACCCCACCCTTAACACACCTCCGAATCTCCCGCTAGGTTTCATCCGGCCATTACCCATTGATGTGTTTTTCGCTGCTGCATTTGTGTTTGTCAAAGAATTGTCTGAGCACTCCGTCCACCCAGCGTTGTGTGTGCAGCATGACTCCCTTCCTCGTCGGTGAAACAAGACGTCCAAACGTGTGCATGAGTGTGTGTGTGTGTGTGTGTGTGTGTGTGTGTGTGTGTTGGAGCAGCACAAGTTTGTTTAGATGTGCAAAGTGTCCGATCACAGGTCGGCGGCTCGCAGCCGTTTCAAAAATTCCACTATGATTTATTTTATTTTTTTATTTTTTTTAATTGCGACAGAGGAGAGATCAGACATATTTAAGGACGCCATGATCACTGTTACTGTTGTATTTATTCAATTCAAACCAAAGCGTTTTCGCCCCTCCCTTCATGTGTTCTCAAAATGTTCGCCGCTACTATCAAAGAGCACAACGCAAGTCAAGTTTACACTAAGATATTTGTAACGGTAATTTGTAATGGTGAAGTACTAACAAAATACAAAACCACTAATGCAATCACAACTACGAAAACAAAAAGCCCAGCCCCCCCCCCCCTCGCCCACCACCAGCCCTCAATGCATGTTGGTCTGTCCATTAATCAAACCCTCAAACCTGTCTGACACTTATCTTATGCCACAACAACGATGTCTGCCTCCACCCCTCCTTCTCTTTCCTTTCTGCCCGTAGCTGTTAGTTTAGTGGAAAAATATGATGCATATTCATAATCTTGTCTTTCACTTGAGGCACATGCGGAGACAATGGTGGTGCTTTCTTCTTCTATTTATTAATTGCGGTTATCCTTGTTATTTTAGTGTCATTATTTTCTTTAAGACCAGCCGCGTCCACACTTCAGGATCAACGGCTGCCTGCAGGTTTTAAGGCTCTGCTAACTAGAACATGGCTGACTAGTCCAAGCCAACCAATCAGATGACTGCTCCTAAAACTGGGCGCTGACAAATCATCGTCATTTCTTGTCCAGCACTTTCTAATTAACTAGCTGGCTGCCAAAAACCTACAGGGGTGCATTTTCCTGGGTGAGAAACGGCTGCGGCCTTGTCTACTGAAGTCACATATATAGGCAAGAACACATATAAATCTTACACCAACATACTGCATTTCTCTACCTGTATGTATGTGGCTGTGTAGCCTTTACTGCTTCTGTTGGTTGTGTACAGTTCCTGTCAGAGCGGGGTGCAGAAAGCAGGAAAAAATCATCCGGAGAGAGTTTGAGTGCGACACCTAGACCCAAAGATTGATTTACCGTTAGCTGTTAGCCATTAGCCCAAGGTTGGAAGTAACGTGGCTTGTTGTTTCACACCGATATTGACTAGCGACTACAGGCCGTTTCTGTGCGGAGGCAACACGCTCTGTCGTTATTTCCGCAAATGAACTTTTCAGACCAGCAGCACAGCGTCTGCCCATGAGTGTCTGTCTTCCAGGTTTATCGTCAACAGACACAGAGTTCAGAGAGAGACGGGAGGCTTTTGTTCCTCCGCTGTCGGACAGTTAAACTCTTCTCTGCGATGATTTTTGTCTTCCTGAAACAATTTTTCAAAAACCAAAAGCTGTTCAGCGTCCTGCTCTGGATCATGACGAAATGAAAATGTTTGTTTGTTTGTTTGTTTGTTTGTTGTGGCTTCAACCTGCTCTCGTCAGCAGTCGCAGCTGCAGCTTGATATTGACTGTTGTTTCTGATGATGATTTTGTTGATGTTCCGCCCAGACGTCTTTGTGCTCTCTTCATCGTAAAAACAGTATTTGGTTTGTATCAGTGTTTTTTTTCCCTAGTGGGAGGGGTGGGAGGAGTTATGGGAGGGGTCACATTGATAGGCCACACCCACACAATCCCTGCCATAGCAAGTAGGAAAGACACTTAAATAACATAGTTATCATCATTATGATTATTGTTATTATTATTATTATTATTACTACCATAAATTACAAATAAAATGCAGTAAAACATTTGCAAAAACCCAGAAGGAATGAGAACGGCTTCACATGAAGAGATCTTTAAAAAAGGGAGGTCATGATGATTCTATAATAGCAATGATTTAAAGAAGTACAAACGGAGTTATGTTATCATAAATAATAGTAGTAATATTGAATATTGAATGCTCGCAATTTTGTCAAACTGAAACTGGATTCTTTGTGTTATGTAATTATTGTAAATAACTTCAAAGAGAGAAAAAATGACTTGCATGTCTATGTATAAATCTACTGAGATATCTATTCCCGTCAAAGTTGACAAGTAGTTCGATCTCTGTCCTTTTTTGTCACTCCCCCCCTCCCCCTCGTCAACATCACCCGTCCTCACCCTGCCATCTGCACACTCCTTTTTATTCTTTAGACGTGGGAGAGAGACGACAGCAGAGAGACAGAGAGACACAGCTTCCAGCGTCGTCACCCGCCACGCTTCGTTCAGACGCTGTGCGAGAAAAGGTTCAGCGGTGTTTTCAGACGCGCTGCTGGGCCTTTTCGAAACACTCTGATCATTTTTTTCTTTGCGTCTGAAACGACCTGGAGAGCTCCGGCTAGTTCAGACAGAAATGAAGAGACCTCCTTTATCGACAGGTGTTTGTGGAGTAAACACAAACACAACCACACCTTCATCCATCACCCCAGTTCCAGAGGCTCCACCCACTGGCTCCTCTGATGAAAGTGCTTCCCTCCATATTAGGAAAATTAATCCCGCCTCCAGGGCTTTCCAGGGCACGCCCCCGATCACTTTGGAAGCCCTGTTAGCGGTTTTCCGGACTCTCTCTCTCTCTCGCTGTTTGGCTGTCTCTCAACCGCAGTTAGCTAGCCGAACAACACACCGAAAACCTGGTCTCTCTTCCTGCCTGTTTTCCAGAGATTAGCCCAGCCCAAAACAACGTACTTTCTCTGCCAGTTAGCAGCCATAGACAGCCTGAGTTACCATCAACCGGAGACAGAATATCAACAACAAAGTGTCGTAGTACCATGTTGCTTATACCCGTCAGATCAAAGCCACTAAATTGAGTTTCGCTATGAGTTGCTTATCGGTTTCAACACACGTTCATCACGCTGTTTCCCAAAGAGGTTTTCGTCCTCATATGTGAGATAAGATAGTTAGCCTTTGAATTCTTTTAGGAAAGGACCAGTTTTTAAATGCCGTCCCATGTTTCCACGTCTGCTAAACCGTCCTGACAAACCTCAGAAAACTACTACAGTCTTCCTTCTACGTTTCTTTTTCCGTCTTTCAGTCCTCACCGAGTTCCTGGAGGAGATCTTTGCGCCATTTCCTCAAAGGTGCCCAAGCACAAGAGATCCCTCAGAGGTCTGAGAGTCAGATTTAAGCTGCTTGTGTCTCCGGACAAAGGAAACCTTTTGGTTTTAGTTGCTCAGACGTCTGAGAGCATCTCAGCTCCACGCCTTTGACTTGTTTGAGGAACATAGGTCCTCCCAGAGTCGCCACCTAACTTGTGGCCCGGTCTCTTGCCTCACACAGGCCTATCGTAACAAAGCGTGCAATATTCAGAGAAACAAGGGCTTTCTTTATCATGCAGAGGTGATCAGGCCGGCCACAGAGCGCAGACCTCCTGCAGGAACCCCTTTAACCAGTTTATATGATTTCGAGAAACAAGGGACCTTCTGCAGCGTCCATAAAACCCTGAGCAAGTACGTTGTTTAGGGCAGAAATAACGAAAGGAGCTCTCTGGTTGAAAACGGCAGGTGAGAGACAGCGATGTGACGTTAGAAAGGAAATGTCCAAACTCTAAAAAAGCTACAGAAAGAGGACAGGGCCATCGCTCTGAAAACACAACTTTGACCGGAAATGCAACTTGTGTCCCGTTTTTTTTGTGTGTGTGTATGTGTGCGTAGCGTAATGTAAAAGCGATCTGTCCCCCCTCCCCTCCCTCCCCCTCTAAAAAAATAATGAAAAACACGCTCCGCCTCCCTCCCTTCTAGCCCTGTCTCCCCCTCCTCCCCCCTCTCTCGTACTGCTGTTGGCTGTTCTGTTTAGTTCATGTGACGTGCCAGTATTCCCCCTCCCCCCTTCTTTTCCTATTTGATCCGGCCCCTCCCCCCACTCTCCCCTTTCCTCGCTCTCTTGCCCCCCCCCCCTTCCCCTCCTCCCTCTCTCTTCATGGATCTTTAAGATGACAACTCTATGCAGATGCTGTCTTTTATAAGTGTGTCAAAATTTTAATTTAAAATAAAAACTTAAAAAAACAAACCCTGACAGACATATTGAAATGATAACAAAAAATGAATAAAGAAAAGGATTGTTCAGTGTACTCCTCTGATGTGACGGGATCTTTATTGCTTTGTGTCTTTTTGATCAGTCTCTGTTCTCGCTTCAGTATCACGTCCATGTTTTTCTGTTGTTCATTTAAATCTGCGCTCTGATGAAACATTTAACCTTTTCTTAAATGTCTGACATGATGAGTTCATGTCAGTTTCCATCAGTACGAAGACATACGCTGCTTTCTCATCACCAGTTAATCTAGATAATTTTACATTTAAATTTAAAGAATAGTCTGGCTCGTTATAAGTTTGAGGACCTTTGAATAAAGGAAGTGGATGTGCTACTCACAACAAATACAAAATGTTCATAAAAAGCAAACAATTGATGAGTATTAATTTGCTGTAAGTTATTTGACTTTCGCTTCAAAGTCAGTTCATGTGCGGGTGTGCCCCACCTGTCCCTCCTACGACTCGCTGGGACCTCTACAGTTAACAGGAAGTATTGCACAGGTGTGTCCACAACCATTTGATTCAAGACTAAACGTTGATCCACAAAGGAACAGACCAGTAGCGATATGCTGACCAGAGGCGTGAATGTTACTGAAATTCAGATAGTGGTAGAGATGATGGTGAGAGAAAAAAAATAAATCTGGAGATGAGAAGTGGGCGAGTAGCAAGTCGGACTAATCTCAAGTTTGACGTGATGACCAACGGGAGCGACGGATACAGTTGACTGACAGACATTTACCTGAAGGAAACACCATTCAAGACTTTGGTTTCCATAACACCGAATTCACAATGCTGATAGCGAGCAATTGGGGGCAGGGTTACCCAGGAAACCAGAGCTTGGAACGTCCATCAGAGACAAACTGTCAATTTGAGAACAATCACTTCTTAAAAGACCATAAAGTTAGTGGTGCTAGTCGATGTGTCATCCTTAAGGTTAAGGTGTTTGAGTGAAATTCAGGTTTGAAAAAGAAAACAGTCTAAGAATGTTTTGTTGACACATCAATCCACCCTGACCTCCTCACTACTCCCAATTTGTTGTATTTTAACAGCAGAAGTGATTACTCTCAAAATTAGACCAGATCTGCTCGGGTTCTTTCTAAAACTAAAGTTATTAAGCGAATCCTGCTGTTGTGTTTGATCTGAATTAATACTGAAGAGGAAATAAAGTCAGCAAATCAGAAAGTTTTGCTAAATACTCACTCCACTGAAGCATGTGTTGTTGCTGCTGCTGCAGAGAGAGGTCGGCAGGGCCGAGCAGAGCTTTAACGGGCTACAACGAGCAGGTGAGTGAACTCAGGTGAGACCTGTGGTTCATTTCTGCTGATGGTGAGTGGTGCAGACTCAAACCAGCAGTGTGTGTCAGAATCTCATACATAATACGTCTCATTTTTAAAAGAATTTCATGACACCTTCCAACTGTCTTTCTGGTTTTACAACATTTTTCTATAAAAAAAAAGATCATTTTTGAAGCATAAACAACTTTGTTTATATATTTTATATATACTGTGTATATAGATATAGATATAAAAGGTGATACAGAGGTACAATAACAATACATCATCAAACCAGCACCAAGACTTTACTGCTACGCTTCTACTTGTAGCTTTCTACTGCACAATTTTGCATCCCCAGCTAAAGTAAACCAGATTATTCTGACCATGCTGCAGAGAGACTACGTTTACATGGACTCTTATTCCACTAATGAAAAAAAAAAAAAAGCCTCATGTACCAACCACAATCAGAATAGGAACTATCCATCAAATTGAGAGGAGAGGACTAAACCTTTGATAATCCGTTCAAAAGGAACAGCAACATTGGTTCTCTCCATCTTGGTTATCTTGGTCAAAAAAATATTTATTTTAACCGATATTTTGGTCAAAAATAAATATTATATCTCAATGAAGGAATATTGTCCATGTAAATGTAGTCAGTGGTACACATAAGTCAGAACGAGCAGTCAAAAGTGCTTTAAATTTATATATGAATCGTTTTTTCTTTCTCATAAATATAAAATAATATTTTTTGTGATTATATTATTGTAATTGTGGTTAAAAGCAAAACAAAAGCACTGATAAATAGAACAATAGAAGAATGTGTTTACTTTCTCTGTTGTTGAACGCATTGCGCCGCAGAAATAAGGGTTTGGTGAAAGGACCCAAAATGGCTGACACAATGACTGCAGTTGTCAGCCGCAAATTATTTCATCCGATAAACCACATTAAACTCTAACTGACCACACCACATGTACGTGTGTTTCATCCACTTAGCCAAACCTTACGTGACGAAGAATTGAAAACAGCTGCAGACTGTGGTTGAGTGAAAGCCGACTCACAATCATCATCATGGTTACTTTGAAGAGCCTACTTCTCACTAGTTTGTACCGCAACCCTTTAATTATCTATATATGAGAGATATCAGGCACAGAGTCAGAAAATACAGGTGCCCAAAAACTACCTGACTACATTACAAACACTAGGTGACAAAGATGACGAAGGTTGATCTTTGATGTTGCTGGTCTTCAGGCTGCTTCTTGATGAAGCCGAAGTCTGTTTTATTGAGTTTCCCTCAGAGACAAAACTGCATGGCTCCCGACATCAGCTTTGTCCTTGAAAGAAATCCACGACGAAAAAGAATTAGTGTTCAGAGGCCATCCTTAACCGTTTTTGTAGAAAACCACTTCTGCCATAGGAAAAAAAATAAAAATAAAAATAAACTTTCATCAACGCTCTGAGCTAATGAGGAAACAGGTGACAATACAGGTGAGGATGATGATGAGGATACAGGTCAGAAAAGAGATGAGGGAAGAGGTGACAATGTACCAGGAGGGTGTAGGCAAGGAAACAGGTAAAAAACTGCTGACTTCACAGATAATGATACAGGTGAGGATATAGGTTAGGGTACAAGTGAGGACACAGGTGAGGATACGGATGAAAATACAGGTGAGGATATGATTGAGAATACAGATAAGGATACAAGTGAGGACAAAGGTGAGGATACAGGTAATGATAAAGGTGACAATAAAGGTGATGATACAGGTGAGAATACAGGTGCGAATTCAGGTGGGAATACAGGTAATGATAAAAGTGAGAATAAAGGTGGGAATACAGGTGAGGATACAGGTGAGAATACAGGTGCAAATTCAAGTGGGAATACAGGTAATGAAACAGGTGAGGATACGGGTAAAGAAATAGGCAAGCAAACTGTAAAAGAGAGATGAAGGTAAAGATGAGAATACAGTTAAAGAAACGTGTTCAGGTCTTCAAACTAGTTCTCTATCCAGCAGGAAAAAGAAAACAAGTCTGATTTTGTACTTCAGACTAATTCAGAGGAAGAGGATGACGTCAGTAGTTCAACAAGTAGAGGTAACAAGAGTTAAAGGATTCGAGTGCATCTCATCTGTTGGCGTAGAAACATCAAGCAAAAACACATGTCGGTAGTAATCAAAGAGAAGATGATTCAGTTGTCATCTGTGGTATAAAAACTGAAATCCTGCAGTGGAAAAAAAATACAAGACCCATAATCCTTCATGATCCACAGTCTGTCGGTTAAGCTCAGTCAAAACTGACCAAAGCTTCCAAACTCTGAAACCCATTTACTGTCCATGGGGACAACAGAGGTCAATCTGTGGCAGAGAAAGTGTTTGTGGGGTAACTGTAGAAGCAGGGGAACACAAGGCTGAGAAACTCAGAGTGTTTTTACCACCAATGGAGAGGAACTCGGCAAACACAGCATTTCAGGTTGTGTGAAGAGAGTTTCAGTTTCCATGTGGAGCTGGTTTGGAAATGCTGTCACATTTGAATGTTACATCAATAATAAATTGAATCTGACAATATTCCATAGAATTAAAATGTTGACTAAATGTTCAAATTGCCTCAGGTTAAATTTCACACTCCTCAGTATCAGTATGAGTGGATCAGTATTCAGCGGATTATAAGACGATTCAAACTGCAGTCTTCCTCGGGAGACTATGTGGTCTGGGTCTGGCGTGTTTGTCTTTCCAGTCCAGACCAAGGTGTAGTTGAAACAGTGAAACCAGACATTCAGAAAGGTCTGGAGGGAACGATGAGGAAGGCGGACGATGCTCCTCTGGATAGCGACGCTCCTCTCCAGTGCACCTTCATGTGGTGCCTCAGGTTGGACTTGGAAGAGAATCGCTTGTCACACTGCTGGCAGGAGAACGGCTTCTCCTTGGTGTGGATGCGGCGGTGGCAGACGAGTGCCGTGGACACCCTGAAAGACTTTCCACAATCGGGGCACTGGTAGCGTTTGGGCTCGGTGTGGATGCGCCGGTGGTTCTTGAGGGACATCAGGTTAGGGAACTCCTTTTGGCAGGAGTTGCAGAAGTAGGTCCCGGTCTTGTGGCTGTTCTTGTGGTTTAGCAGGGAGCTGGCGTGGCGGTACGAACGTCCACACTCACTGCAGACGAAGCTCTTGGAGCTGGGACTCGAACCCACCGGACTCAGATCTGAGAGAAGAGAAACACCAGTTTCAATTCAGACAACCTCACAGAGGGAAAGTTATTGCAGGTTCAGACTTTCTGTTAGATCAGAGACTCACTGTGTCAAAATAATATAGTCAGAACCTGATAACCAACCTGACAAAGTGGGAAACTACACAGGTGTCCCAAATTTACTTCAACAAAATAATTAAACTGAATGTTAGCTAACCGTTTGACTGTTACTTTAGCTATTTGACCTGTTTGTCCGTTACTTTAGCTAACTATTTAAAATATTTGTCCTTTACTTCTAGCTAACTTTTTGACTATTTGTCCACTATCTTTAGTTAAGTGTTGTTAGTTTACCTAACATTTTCAAATGTTTTTCCGTCACTTTACGTAATTGACAGTAATTCTGTGTGTCACCAAGTAGCTTTTTGGTGATACATTTGCTAGCTAGCAAGCTATTGTTTAAGGACTGAACTAACCGTCTTTTTCTATGGTTATTTTCCTCCAGAACATATACACATGGATTTTATGTTTTTTGTCAGTTGCAGTAATACTTGTGTAACAGTAGCGCTGACTGAGAACCACTGATTTAAATCACAACATGTCCTGTTTTTTGCCAATCAAGAAGTGAAGCGGGACAATGCAACATTCATTTATTGTCTTACCTAGAGACTGGGAGCTGGGATGCTGGATTTTAAAAATATTGAGCTCCAGAGATCAATACAACAAACATAATTTTAATGAACCATAAGTCAGTAAAATAATTCTCATCTTATTTTTTTTTTTCACACAGTTGGTGCTTTTAAGACCTGAACATTACTGTGGTGGGGAAAAACTAAACCCTTTTACTCAAGAGTCAAAGTGATGATCATCACTGCTGATTCTTTTCCAAATGTGATCTGTTTGTATTTGTTTCATTGAGTCCTCCAAGAGCTGCCACTACAGCACTAAACAGGGATTAATCCACCGGTGAAAACAGTTCATTCTGTTTATGTCACAACAACCACAGAGACCTTTTGTATCTTTAAATGTCAAGGAACTGAACTGTAGGACAGCATCTGTGTTTGATCTTCTCAGGTTTCAGTCTGGCCATTATGAAGTCGTTGGTGGTACCACAGAGGAAGGAAAGAAATCAAACTTCACATTTAATTTATGTAAAACCAGAACAGAACATTAATATTAAGTATTAAAGTCAGTTAATTGTATGTGTGTAATAAACTACAGGTTGTTAACTTAAATAACATTTGCCCCTCTGTTGGAGATGTTTGTGCCTGAATGATCAAGATGTGATCCTGAAGGTTCGTCAGTTTATTAATTTAGTCGCTGGCTTCATTGTAGACTCTGACTCCTCTGGCTTTTAATCCAAAATATTTGATCAAACGTCAGTTAATAATTAGGTGAGCAATCCTAACCTATGTCTCAAACCAACTTGGACCATCAACCAGAAAGAGGTAAACGATTTCTAGAAATGTACATGGAACAAGCTAAATATGCTAACCTTTAATTATCTACACAAAGTGGTTTAAGTGTGGTTGAAACCTTTTGGACATACAGACACAGAAATACATTAACGCAGTATATTAAAATGTAAGACTAAATTCAAAACATTCTTGTGTGAGAATGTGTGTGTTCTTGTTTTCAGCTCAACCTATTAAGTATAGAGCTCATTTATGGTCCACGTACAAATTTAATTTTGTATGTGGCATTCAAGCATTTAAGACTTTTATCACCAGCTAAGGTATAGATTAGGAACCTGAAATGAGACCTGCAGACTTGAATATGAGCAGATTGAAAACACTGAGCTCCACTGTGTTTTTTCAGCTATTTATTTTCAGTACTCAGCAGTAAGGGTTATAGTATATGGACAAGTTTTTCTGTTAAGAAATGAATTATCAAAACATAGTTTATAAAAGTGTATAGTAAGCATTACATATATATGCATGGAAACAAAACGTTAGAACTTCAAACAAAAAGGGGTTATAGTTGTTCCAAACCAATCTTCTTCTTCTTCGTCTTCTCTAAAAACTACTTGAAATGCAGGCGGGAAAGTGTCCAAACAACGAAAACCAACCGTGGAGGAAGAAACCGGCAAAATAAAAATAGAGAATGTACAGTTATTATTTCTGTGTTTCTAGATCACACGGACTCCTACAGCACTTGACGGTCACTGCACGGCTTTTCACTTTTAATCTTTTTTTTAAAACTAGCACCAGTGCTCCTGAAAACGCTGACAGACGGTGTTTTTTTTTAAACACACAGAGGCTTCCAACAGTCCAAAAACAACGCAATTAAATAAAGAGGAAAAAAAAAAACACCAATAAATACAAGAGGTTACCATAAAGTGTAACATAAAAAAAGGACTGAATGCACAGAGGCGTCCCTTTCAACGCAAGTTTGATTTCTGACAACGGGGGAGGAGGAGGGAGGGGGGAGGGGGGAGTTCAGTCAAAGTCAACGAGAAGATAAATATGGAAGAAGAGGGGGATGATGGGAAGGCTCGGCTGAGAAAGACCATCACAACATCACTTTTATAAGAAGGCGAGAAGAACGTTGCGTCCTCAAGAGTCTCCGCAGAGTCTGTCAGTCCTTCAGCTCCACAGAACAGGGGCATTGTGGGTACAGGAGGAAGGGGGGGTGTTTACATCAACACAGCTCTAAACTCACACATCCTAAAGACTAGCGCTGTCCATTACAAGTGTTAATAATAATAATAATCATATAAATAAATGCATTACTACACGATCTGTCGTCTTTTTTCCTTCTGCAGAGAAACAACGATTACATTACAGGAGCCGACTCAATCCTCACGCCGTTCTTCTTTTCTTTCAGTCGAGCCAGAGGCAGACCGCGGCCCGTGGACTCGATCAGATGATCACTTCTTGTTCACACGTGTGGACTCAAAAACTGGACCAGAACAAACCTCCTCCACACCTGCAGGAGCGACTGTTGTTTCATTACGGATTAGTGGATTGATTTGTCTAGAGTTGGAGAAGTAACAAGAGTTGCTGATTCCTTTTGACAATTCAATAAAAGTTATTCAAGATTATAAAAAAAAAATAGTTTGCTGGCAGAAAGAAGAAGGCAGCATTATTTTGTGCAGCTTTGACGCTTTAAAACTGTTCCAGTGAGAATTCTGAACAATTAATTCAACGTTTTTTTTCCGATATTCAAATGTGCTTCTCATATTTTCTCTGTTGAGCTGAGGTTTATACCGAGTAATGAGAAAGTTACAACCATGAAACTGTATTTCTGACGAAACAAGGCATTTAAAAACAGACCTGCAGACTGCGAATCTCTTAACGAAACATTAACGGTTCAGTCTTTTCTCCTTCTTTGCAAATCAGGACCGACTGAAACATCCTGAAGTCAGTGAAGTCGATCTGTAAAATTTGACATCTCCAGGAGGAAGAACGCTTTATCTTCTGTCCGACATCCACAAGTTTAGATAAGCTGAGAGGGACGAGCGCTCGCTTACTGTTGTAACAACAGATTCTGTGACCTGCGACATCACCAAGCAGCCTTCAGGAAAACACTGACCTCATTTCCACTGTGTAGCTTTTAGTTTGCAGTCAAAGTGAGTCAGGACGACTGAATGTCCTGCTTCGACTTTGACAGTCAATCCCTGTAGATTCCGTCTGCCGATCAGTCACCATTAAAACTGTTAAAGCTGATTCTTAAATATTAAGTTACATGTTTAGTTTCACAAAATGAAATCAATTTCACAAATAAACAGGTTAAAAAGGTTTGATGAAGGACTGAAGCCTTCCCTAAATAAATAATCTTTTTTCACTCAGATAAATGAGAACAGAACTCAAAACGCACTGCTCAAAAACCTCAGGTCAATAACATGGTCTCAAACACAGGAACCTTAAAAACACTTCATACAAACGGTTTTCCTATTCATGAACAGCTGATCGCTGCTTCATCAAGCTTTCAGGAGCTACAGAAGAAAAAAGAACTTGAACATGAGAGAATGGCTCAGCGAGCGTTTCTGAGTCCACACGTGTGAACGAGATGTTTGAAGTGGTCGTAGCTACATCACACACACACACACACACGTACGTACACACACACACACACACACACATTTAAAGCAGCCCCCAGAGACCTAACCGTCCGTCTTTAGTCCTCAACGTTCCCACAAGCCATTGCTGCCTCCCGCCAAAACAATAAAGGTACAAAAAAAAAAAAAAAAAAACACTGATCCCACATGTTGGTGACAGAAACAGTATAGACTGACTCAGTCTGAAAATGGTTTAAAAACACTGTGACAAAGGCCACGAGAACATTTCATCCAAACGAAACTCCCTAGAAACACCATCAGACACAGGATGGAGGCAGGAAACAGAAAAAACAACTGCAACAGTGGACCAATCAGCTCCTGGGATCGTAATGATTAGATGAAAACAAGCATCAGACTCCCTCACACCTTCAGTGGACCCTCAGAGCTCCAACAGTCACCTGCACAGGACCCACCAGTCTTTCTAGCTGGGCTCTACAGTCTGGGTGCAGCTCAGTCGCTGCAGCTGTGCGGGGTCTGGTCCACAACAAGAAGAGTTCAAAGAAGCTCAGTTTTACGGGGTAACATGCAGCAGGGAGTAAGGCAGGTGTAGTGAAGTCCTTCCAGTTCATAGAAACTACACTGTGTCTGTCTATAGTCCAGTCTGCTGTCAGTCAGTCTGTGGGGACAGCCGGACTGATCTACCAGGGCCTCATGGGAAAATCGGTGAGAGGGAGTGTGTGTGTGTGTGCACAGCCTCCATTTTCAGTCTTGTGTGTGCAGCGTCCATGTAGTGTGTATGTTGTCAAGCAGCTTGTTCTCCACACACACCACAGACACACATGGACAATGAGAAAGAGGAGGGTGAGCAGGAGGAAGGATAGGCTACATTTTGGCACCTCGAGAAACCTTGGCAAGTGACTGACCCCCCACATCCCCCAAGCCCCACCCTCATCCCTTAGCTTATATGAAGGGGCCGCCGGGCATACCCAGGAAGTTGGGCGCACCCATAGCCATGGGAGGGGGCGCCGTCGAGCTGCTCCAGTGCACCTTCATGTGGTGCCTCAGGTTGGACTTGGAGGAGAAGCGCTTGTCACACTGCTGGCAGGAGAACGGCTTCTCCTTGGTGTGGATGCGGCGGTGGCAGATAAGTTGAGTGGAGACCCGGAAGGACTTTCCACAGTCGGGGCACTGGTAGCGCTTGGGCTCGGTGTGGATGCGCCGGTGGTTCTTGAGGGACATCAGGTTAGGGAACTCCTTTTGGCAGGAGTTGCAGAAGTAGGTCCCGGTCTTGTGGCTGTTCTTGTGGTTGAGCAGGGAGCTGGCGTGGCGGTACGAACGTCCACACTGGTCACAGACATGGGATTTTATAATCTCACTGTTCCCCCCTCTGCTGCGGGCTTTGGCCATACTGCTGGGGTCAAGTCCTTGCTCTTGCATTAAGGTGAGGTCCAGACCTGACCCCCAGCCCAGCTCCTGGGAGCCGCCTGGGCGGGGCTGCTGGGGTCTGGGCTGGCGGGGCTGCGGTGGCTGGCCGTGGGTGATTTCCATGTGAAGCCTGAAGCTGGCCTGTGTGGGAAAGGCCCGCTGGCAAGACCGGCAGGTCAGCTCCCGCTGCTTCTGGTGGACACGTCGGTGGTTGTAGAGCTGAGAGGAAACACGGAAGGCCTTCCCGCAGTCGTGGCAACGGTGGCGCCGTGTCTCGGAGTGGATACGGCGATGGTTCTTCAGGGCAAGAAGGTTGGAGTAGGTCTTGAGGCACACGGCACAGTGATAGATGCCAACAGTGTGAGTGTTCTTGTGGTTGAGGAGGGAGCTGGCGTGGCGGTAGGAACGGCCGCACTGATCACATCTGTGCAGATACAAACAAGGAAGAACACGGGGGAGGAACAAAGGGATAAAAGAGAGGGAATACAGAAAGAGAGAAATGGGATGGTTAGTAACTGAAGATGGATGTTTTTCGCTGTTCCAGCCAAATGAATCTCAGTTACTGGTTACCACTTTTTCTTTCAATTACTGAAATATACATAAGATGTTATGCATACAGGTATATGATCTGAAATCCGGCTTTAATCTTTTTAAGAAGACTACAAAGTGGTTTACCATTTAACGTTATGATTCCTAAATAGGTTATAGGGGAAAAGATTTCTTGGGGAGGAAAGGGACATGGGAAAAACTACTGCTGGGATTTTTGTGGAAAGTGGGAGGCATCTGTTGCTTCCTGCACTGCACAAATCAAACACCTTCATTCACAGCCTAAACAGATTCAAAAGCCTTCTTTCTAAGCCTACTTTGGGGTAATTTCTAGATTAGGAATGCAGTGATGAGAACTCAAACATGCCCAAGGACCTTCCACCCTGTCAGTTGTGACAGCTACTATGCTGTAGTGAAGAAAACGTTCACTTTGGACATGTGCAGTGCAGCTAGCTCCAAATACTTCCTACGCTTCCCTTTCAGACGTCAAAACACAACAGCCCCATCACAAAACTGCAGTTTCTGGTCTAATAACTGGCCAGTATCAAAATAATCACAAACAAATCAAAGACTACAATCAAAATCAGAACAAGAGCAAGGAACACACAACATCAATACTTCATCAAAACAAAGCATGTAAACAGTGCATCTGGACATGAAATATTTGAGATAACCTAAAAGCTAAAGTGTGTGATATATGCTAACTGAAAGCAAATGGGGTTGACTTATCTGGTCTCTCCACTAATTCAATTTGTCCAAACTTCAGAAAAATCCGAATTCCGGCACGCGTATGGTCCCAAGGAAGCCGGATTGGAGATCATATACCTGTAATAGACATGTAGAGACCTAAATTTATCTTCACTATTTGTTTTTTCAACTTCGAAGAATCACAAACAACTGACGAGAACTCACGTGTACCGACACTCTTCGCCCTCTCCCGTGGGTGCAGTGGCCTTCCTCCTGACTTCCATGCCTACCTGGTTGTCCCCGCAGCGGTGCCTGGCCAGACCAGACCTCCCCTGGAAACTCTTCCCACAGGTGGGGCAGCCAAAGGGGGTAGCCCCCTCCTCATGGACCTTCTGGTGGTTACGGAGAAACCTGGCCAGCCGGAAGGCTTTCCCACATGTGTGGCAGATGTGCTTCTTCCGTTGTGTGTGGATGCGCATGTGGTTACGTAGCGCCATGTAGTTGGTATAGGGCTTGTCACAGAAGTTGCACCGGAAGTTGCCCGTCTTGTGGGTGTGCTTGTGGTTCAGCAAGGAGCTAGCATGTTTATAAGCGCAGCTACATAAGTCACAGGCATAGGGTCTCTCATCAGAGTCCAAGTCCACAGAGCTTCTTTCCATGCTAATATTGGTGGAGCTGTTGGTGGAGGAGGATGAAGGGAGGTGCTGGGCCGGGCAGTCATGAGCTGCAAGCTCATCAGCTGTGGCAAATCCTTCGCAGCAGCCATCACACTCAAAATCCATTTGAGCTCCAGGGCCTTGCGGACCTTTGCACAGGCCAGCTGTAGTGTGGGTAGCTAGTTGCCTCTGGGTGCGGAAGCCCTTGCCGCACTCTTGGCAGTTGTGCTTCTTTTGGGCAAAGTGGAGCCGAAGATGATTTTTCATTGCCAGTCTATTGGGGTATGTGGAGTTGCATACGTTGCAGTGGTACTCCCCAATTTTGTGAAGGTTCTTGTGATTGGCTAGGCTGCCTGCATGACGGTAGGTCTTCCCACATTCTTCACAGGCAAAAGGCCGTCGTCCACTTTCAGCAGGGTCAAACTTCTGTGGCCTAGATGTGCCAGCTGAGGAGTAGGGCTTTTTGAAGCCTTGATGGCTGTATTTAACTCCCATTGCCTGGCTCTTTGATGCCTCTCCTCTCATAGTCTGCATTTGAGATGGACCAGGCTGCTGGAAGCGGGACCCATTTGGACCGGTCCGAACAAGACCTTTGGCCCGGTGTTCTTCATGGAGACGAAGGTGGTTGATCAGCTGCTTTTGGATTTTGAAGGCTTTGCCACATTCTTCACACTTGTGCCTGTAACAGGGATGAGCAGAGGTGAAGAAAACAAATAATACATTTCAACAAACGACAAAACCCCTGTATTTGCTTCTGTTGGGGCCAAGAGTCAAATTCCGCGTAAAGAGAGCAGTTTTGAACCTATGTTATTGTGCCTGACTAAAGTTCAACCAGTTTGGCAACATATCACCAGATCGGTTTCTACGGTCACGAGTTAACACCGCTCCCAAACCTTACTAGCCACACTAAATGTACACAATAAATGCTTTGTCTGAACTGGCAATTGATCAGTGATAACATGATTTAATATTCATACTTTTTTACCTGTAGAACTAGAGCAACACAAGCGACACCTTATGTAGCCATATACTGATTTTGGTCATTTTGGCACCAACTTCCACTACTATTTGTTTCATAAATGTGTGTAATTTTATCTTAAAACTCTCTCTCAATCCAGACAAATCAAAAACAGACAGAATGAGGGACCTACCTCTTCAAGTCAAAGTGTGTCCTTTGGTGATTCTTGAGAGCTAGCAGATTATAGTAGCGTTTCTGGCACACCAGACAACGGAAAACACCAGTCTTATGGGACTTCTTGTGGTTGAGGAGTGAGCAGGGGTGTCTGTATCCTCGCCCACATTGGTCACATTTGTGGGGCTTGTCACTTTGGTCAACCATTGGCCTGCGTCCATCGCCACCAACATCACGACTTCCTCCCGCAACCCCACCACCAACACCATCTCCTCCAGACATCCCTTTGGCTCCATTTAGGCCTGGCTTGCTCAATGAGCTTGCCCGATTCTTTCCGGGGCACAAGTGAGTGATAAGGTGGTGGCGGTCAGCAAAGAACATGCCACAGTCAACACAAATATGGTTACGACCATCCATCTTCTCATTGCCATTTGCTGAACTACCTGCAATACCCTGTTGCTGTCCGTCTGACCTTTGGGGTCCATGTACAAGCTGGTGATTCAAGAGGTCCTGCTTCCTGGAGAAGCTCTGTCCACACGTGGAGCAGATCATCCTCCAGTCTTGGTCCAGGTTGGATGGTCCTGGCCCTGTTGGATTATTGGCGTGGCTACGCAGGTGACTCCTGAGGGCTCTGAGGCTGGCATAATGGTTCCCGCACACCGAGCACTGATACACTTCTCCATCATCATCGTCATCTTTGTCATTGCTGCCCATTCTCTTGCCTGCGCTCTGTGTGTACTGTCGTTGGCTACTACCCTCTTTCAGGCTGCTAGAACTTCCTGCGGGCAGCGAGGTTCCACCAGAACTGTGGTAATTCATGTTACCCATAAAACCATTAGACATGTTGCCCTGTTGCTGCTGTGGCTGCTGGCCACGACGGGGACACATGTGTGACTTGATGCCAGATACATCTCCATACATCTCACCACAGTCAGCGCACACATGTCTGTCAGCCTGCCGGTGTGCAGAGTTACTCTGGGAAAGTGAGCTGCCATCAAAGCGATCATGGAACTCAAGAGAGTCCAACCCACTACTGTGGCCCCCATCTGGTACAAAGTGTGCAGCATCACCTAGGTTTCCTGGCAGTGAGATTGGAGTGGTGGCACCACTGCCTTCTTGGACGTAGCTCTGCTGGGAGTCCAGAGTTAATGGCTCTGGAGATAGCCAATCATTGCTGTCATTGTTGATAGGCTGGTTGGAGGGACGTCCCTTGTGGCTTCGTAGGTGGCTGTGTAGCGCTGCTAGGTGAGGGTACTGCTTACAGCAGATGGTACATTGGTAGTGACCTGTCTGGTGGCAGCGCTTGTGATTAACCAGGCTTCCTGCATGCCGGTAGCTTTTGCCGCACTCACCACATTTGAATCGCCGTTCTCCATCATCTGGAGAATTAGCTTGGGGCACACGGCCTCCTGAGGGAGAGGCCACAGAGCCCTGCGATCCAGAGCTTAGAGTGTCCGAGTTGAGGATGGAGCTGTCCTGACTATGGGAGGCTGGATGAGGATCATGGGTTAGATAGTGGACTTTCAATGTCTCCAAATCTGGATGTCCTGCGCCACAGTATGCACACGTGTAGATAGGGTTGTTGACTGGAGGGCCCATTATGGGGTCATAAGGACCTCTTTTCTCAGTGGGCAAAGGAGGAAGGGGAAGAGGGTCCCCCAGGGTTGGGGTGTACGTTGGGGATCGAACCGCACTCAGATTGTGGGGCATGATGCCTGGGAAACTGCGTGGCAGGCCGAGGGAGGGCGAAGCAGTGTTGTGCAGCAGTATGTGCTCTTGAAAGTCCGCCTTATTCGGCAGTGCTACCTGGCACAGGTGGCAAAAACAGGAGGCAGTGTCGTCACTCTGGGTGCCAGTAGTGCGCTCCGAGTCATGGAGACTGCTGCTGCTACTGCTGCTGCTCACCATTGATGCACCGGGGGTCTTGAACTTCGAGTGAGTTCTCTCGTGGCTGTTTAGGGCAGCCAGGTTGCTAAATTGTTTAAAACACACAGAACACTTAAAAGTTCCTTGCTGGTGACACTTCTTGTGGTTCACCAGGCTACCGTGGTGCCGGTAGGTTCTGTCACACTGATCACACTTGAATGGTCTGTCCCAAGCGTCGTCTGACTCAGGGGAGCCTTTTTTTCCGTGATCGTCTGTCTCGTGGCTTTGCAGGACACTATGTCCCATACCACTATTGTTTAAATGTGAGCGCCCAAACCCGTCCGAGAGGTCCTGGGCGAGACCGTAGTCCCTCTCGTCGTGGCCTGCTTCTTCGGGCACTTCCTCACTCTCTTCTTCTGCGTGTGCACTACTAGGGGACAAAGTATGGATCCGCAGGTGATTCTTCAAAGCTACTGCGTTGGGCAGTGTACGTGTACAAACAGGACACTGGAATGATCCCACTTCGTGGGATTTTTTATGATTGGCAAGGCTAGCTGCGTGCTTGTAAATTCTACCACACTGTTCACACTCAAAACGACCGCTCTCTTCTTGCTGATAATGTGCTTTCATATGTTCTAGAAGACTTGGAGTACTCGGACAGACCATATCACATTCTTTACAGGGGAAACCCTTGGCACGACTCATATCATGCATTGCCATAGTACTCTAACGCAAATCGGTTGGAGGGAATCACAGTTCACAACACAGTAATGAACAGTGATGTTAGGGCGGTGGGGGGAGGAAACAGCAGAGCTTATCTCTTCAGCTGAGGGTGGCGCTGGCGGCCATCTTTTCCCCAGGAGCCGGGTTCAGCCAATCAGGGCCCACCTTAGGAGGTGGCGGGCCTCTGGGGGGGGGTCACACCAGCCAATGAGGTTTCACTGTAGAAACAAGAAAAAAAAAGGTTACTGTTAATGCAACTAACCAAGGCTCTTAAAACACTCACTTTGGTAATGGTAACACAGTTTAACTTATATTCATTTGATTTCACAGTATTTTGCCACAACGCAAACACGATAACTGTCAATCCTCCATGTCCAATTATTTAACAACTGGTTCACGTGTTCACCTATTTGCTGCTTTTCCACGTCATGCTTTGCAAAGAATATTTGCTGTGTTTTTGGCCTCTTGGGTTTTGTGAAGTGCCACTTTGATTGTTCTGGCATTATAGATATGAATCTGTATTGAACAGTGAACCTCTCAGGAATCACACAATCACAAAATGGACTGATTATTCAAAAATGAAAACGAATCATGCACGATTTTTTTGGTGTGATGTTAAGCAATTAAGGTGAAATATGTCCAACTATTTCAAGATGTGTTTGTTAACAGAAAAAGCAGGTGCTTGTATTTTTCTTCAGTATGGACTCACTACTGTTTGTTCCAGACGCCACATGATAGTCAGAGCTGCACCTGCCATCAGGTACACAATAAAACTACAACCTTCGACACACACCTGGACATTACAATGAACTATTTACAGTGCAGGTTGCACCCACAGTTTGTACATTACATTTAAGTGTCTGGAGAATCTTTTTATTATATGGTTAATCCTTTGGTCAATCAAAAGCAAAACCACAGAAAAATAACAATAATCATATCCTGGAGGCCACAGTGACATCCTCAAATGTCTCATTATTACATCAAAGCAACATATTGTCATGTTTATGTTATTTAAGGTTTATTCTTTTCATTATTGTTCTTCCATTTCTTGTTATTCTGTTGTCCAAAGACAAAACACAACACCTTTGTATGAGCACAGCCTGCATGCATACGTTCCCTCTCTGACCAGTCAGTAATCAGATCAATACTTGCTTAAAGCGAGGAAGTGTCAATTTTAACAGGTTGCTCTGTAATCTGTAGCAGATTACAGAGCAGCCGCGATCATCTCGTTACAACCACCAGGATTCAAACTCTTGCTCACATTCAAGGACTTTGAATGACTTTCAAGGAAAGGGAAATCCTGCTGAGAAACTTGATCCTCATTTCCTGCACGATTCAGATTAAAGATCAATTTGACACCACCTGATAATCCTGCACTGGTTTAACTGCTCATCCTGCCACAGCTGCTCATCAGTCAGTGGGCCTCTACCAAGATTTTTTTTTTTTTTTTTTTTTAAACAACTGAAGGTCAGAGCTTTCAGGTTCAGTCAGTATGAGAGGATTCGTCAACAGAGACTGTGGATGCAGAGAGGGAACTTATGTTTTCAGAACTACCTTTAACCCTTCCATTTACTCACTCCAAACAAATGGTCGCCTTCATTTACCGTCTATTATATTCTATTTTTACTTGAATCCAGTGAGCTATAAAGAAACAGCGCCGCAGTTATCAAGTAGCTATAGTGAAATTTTAATCACGTAAAATGTTCCACAGAATACAACAGTATGAAATGCACTGTAGGTTAGCTGTAGTCCACAGCCCTTCCTGTCTAACAGTGCAGAATCACAGGTATGTTTGTTAACCTGTCTGTACCGGCTGCACTGACTGTAAAATGAGCGCTCCTTCCATTCGTATAAAGAACAGTCTCCTCCCGCCTCTGACAATACTGAGTCAACGAGAAGCTGTTAAAATTCCTGAGTTGTTGTCCGTCGGCTCAGCCAGCTTGATTAATACACTAACAGTTCCTCGTACAGCCTCCGTGTTTCCATAAACAAAAAAACACTGGAAAATATTTTTCTGAACATCACAAGCATTAATGTGGTCAGAGCTTGGTCTGCTCGGTCCAGCAACATTTGAACAATCCTTTCAATCATGTTTACAGGAATCCAACAAAAAGTCCGTCTGTCTAATTGAGAAGTATGGTACTGGCCATGCTCTGTGGGGCTTAGAGGGCAGATGCCATCTTCAAATCTGGTATGAATCTACCAATACACCCGTGGAGCTGATGCACTAACGAGCAGGTTCCACCTGAGCAGATGTTTCCAGCAGCTGGACAAACATTAATGACAGTATAATAGTTTGCAGAAACCATGAAAGGATTCACCTAGGCCTGCAACAACCCGACAAAGTCATGTGCGGAGAACACATCAACTATTCGCAACCAGTGAGTTGACCACTTCCTAAAAACGAAACCGCCGACCACTGTAGCTACTGAGTGTGAGCGCCACAACAAAGAAGTATAAAGAGTAGAGCTAGAAAACTAAATACTGCAGATTTCCATTAATGTTACACTCTATGTGGACATAAGCAACCTTTTGCAGACAATAATAACAGTGTTTAGGAGGTCACATCAGGCGCTGGGTTCTTATTAGGCATGTCCCGATCAGTATCGAGTCTGATACAGTCGGTATTTGTCTCCGGCAAAACAGGATCTTTTGTAGTTATTTATTTCAGCTCTGACATGAAACAAAACCATGTCCCTGCAGCGTCAGCAAGTCTTATTCCTCTTCAGTGGCTAATGTCAAAGCTGCCAAAAAAAGATTGTCATTCAATATTAGCAACTTGATTTGACACTGATGGAGGAAGAAAAGTCTGGC
The DNA here is from genome assembly GCA_005024645.1 of Planiliza haematocheilus. NCBI lineage: Eukaryota > Metazoa > Chordata > Actinopteri > Mugiliformes > Mugilidae > Planiliza > Planiliza haematocheilus. The sequence goes on from SRSE01001373.1 coordinate 4,772,092, forward strand.
AAAGCCTGCGCCGAAACAAGACTGAACGCAGCATTTAATAAAGGAGAAACGTTTCACGGAGACAAAGTCGAGACGAAAAATACTACAGAGAGGTTTATGGAGATAGACCATTTTATTTTAAGATCGTATCTGGACTCAGAACAGCCGATACTGAATATTATCAGATAGCATCAGATCGGGGGGGGGGGGGGGATTGATCTTGACGTCTCTAGTCCTAACGTCCTTGCTAGGGAACCGTCTGCCTCCGTCTCAAATTTCATAGATGTGCATGTGTGGTTAATTGGTTGTAAATGAATTAATATTAATAACAGAATATACTCAGTATCACTAGATGAGAGCTAAAGCTCAAATGTCACAGATTTCATAATAAAATCTCTTGATTACGTTTTAATAAAAGTTTAAACATTGAATTGGGTAAATTTTGTCCATCATTTAGTGGTTAGTGGATTGACTGATTAGATCACTAAGAGATTTTAGAAAAATATACAGTGAGGAAAAAAAGACAAACCAGCAGAGGAGAAAGAGTGGGGGGCGAATGGGGGAGGGGAGGTAGCCGGTGGCCTGTTCAGGTTGGAGAAAGGGATGAAGGAAGAAAAAAAATGCAGGAAAAAAAAGGGAAGCGAGGAAAATAAAGGTGTGGAGGAGGATTTGATTGGCGGCAGAGGAAACCAGAGGAGGGAGGAAAGGGGGAGGATGGAGAGGAGGGGGGAGGCAGAGCTCTGGAGGAGCTGTGGTCTGAAGGTAGAAAGGAAAACAAGAGCAGTGAAAACACATGAATGAATGAATGAATGATGAGAGAGGATAAGCATTTTATTCCTCTTTACTGTGACCTGCACACGGTGAACTAACACCTCGCACGCACATTTTCAGCTTCTTGTTTGATCCTCTGCCTTAAGTTCAGGTTTAATGTTCATTCTGGTTTACTAGTTGTTCAGTCAGTTTTACGTTAACGTAACAAAATAGGAGTTTTCTTTGTTAACACGTCGTTCTCAGCAACAGTGCCAACAGCCTGTACAGCTGCTTTTTCTCTATAAAAAACTAAATGCATATATCATTTCCTCTAGATGACATCTTCACACGTGGTTTGGTCAAATATTCAAATACATTCTGTATCACATAGTATCGGAAACATCTGGAGCAACATCTTTAAAAAAATCTAATAATAATAGTGTGGACTAAATAAAGAGAAACACTCCTATTACAACAGACTGAGCTGTGCAGTCTCGTCTCACCGACACGAACGTGACACGTTTTTAATCTCAGGTATTTAACAACCGGAGCCACGAGTTGCTTGAAGAAAATTATTCAAAAGCTTTGAGTCTTTTTCAGAAATAAAACAGTAAATTGAGTTTTTTCACAGAATAAATAATTAAGAAAATAATGAGCAGATGAATAAAAATAAACAATTTCCAGCACTCTTTATCAGTACTAACCTGAAACTAGATTATCGCTTTATAATCTACTGAACGTTGTCTTGATTAACTAATGGTCGCTTTTTTCTTTTAGTTCTTAAAAACAGTCTTCTACTTTAATGTTTTCTTTTTATCAAGCAATTTATTGATTAATGTGTAACAAAAAATAACTGTTCAGAGGATGGCGAGCCTTAGGGTGAACAGTGAGGAGGAGCAGAGCTGATCCAGATGTTTGATGTAGATTTAACACTGACGGGCTGAAAGTAATCTGAAGGTCGCCTCCACCACTGCTACAAAAAATAAAAACTAATTATTTTATCTGTGAATAATCCATTAGTTGTTCTGGGACTTTTTTCCGAGTGACGTCCTCAAAGATATTCAGTTACAGAGACAGGAGCTAATGAATGTTTCACAGACGATGCAGCGATTACACAATTAAAAGCAATAATCATTTAAACATGAGTCAAACTTTCTCATCTTCATGTGTGAATATCGGGAGTCCTCCGCAGTGATTTCAAAGCTGCGACAAATCAAGGCTGTTCTTTTATTTTTAACCGAGTCCGTGTCTTTTATCAGCTTTGTGGAGACATATCAACGCCAACATACAGGCCTCTCGGCGCTTCTGAACTGTCTCGCTTTGATTTCCAAGTGTATTTCGGGAGGTTTGTTTGCATTTGTTTACTTCCTGTTTCAGCTGGTCTCGCGGAAAGTCTCTTGCAGATCAGATTAAAGTCCTGTCCGAATGATGAGATAAATTAAAGAGCCGCAGGAATATTTCCTTCCACCTCCCTCGGCGGCGTTAATCCAGTCTGAATGAGGTTTTAGTAATCCGTTTCAACAAACTGAACTAAATTAGGTTAATCTGCACATTCATTTATATTAAAATAAGTTAACTAACGCGTAAATACTTTACAGTTATTGTTTAGATTTGACTTAAGCTTTTCTCTCGCACTCACTCCAAAACTGAGGATTTGCTGCTTTTCTTTCCATATAAAAAAGTTTCTGGGACGTCAGCTTCAGCTCTGACATCTTATCAACCGAGCTAGTACTAATCTGCAGAAAAATTGATCATCAGTCACTTCTTACTCTGTAGGGCTGAATTACTGTTTATTTACATATCTTCTTGTCTTTCTGCTCTCTTGACACGCCTCCGTCTCTGTTTCAGGTGAAATGATCCGCACTGATTTCTCAGTCAGATCTGAATCTGAGCAGCAGCCAATCAAAAACTTTCTTCATCATGTAAACAAACCGCTCCTGACTCATTAAACTTTATCCTCTCCAGCCTTCACTCTCGTTGTTAAACCGTCTCCGCATGAAAACAATCCTCCCACATACGTGCACGCACAAATCACCCAGGTCTGTTTTGTTTTTATTTCTTCCATCGGCTGCAGCTTTTCCCTCCACATTTAACACTTGACTTTTCATAATAAAAGCAGATCAGACACAGGAGCCCCGTCGCGAGCGCAGCGGGGCTCCCTGACCTTGGCCCGTCTCTTCTCGGTCGGGTTCAGCCTCGGATTGAATTTATCGGGACAAAGCGGAGCATCCTCACCGCCGGGACTCCAGCGACATCTCCCCCGGCAGGCTCCCCCACGTTAACCGGGTGACTGCCGCTGGAGCCCGGCCGAGCAGAGAGGAGAGCAGAGCCGGGTTTGCTGGTGGAGGAGCCTCCGGTTGTGGCCGTGTGTTTCCGACATGATGCTCCCAGCAGAGCAGGGACAACACCTTCAGCCATCAGCCCGCTTTCACTGAGGACCCCATTTCCATCGGAAAATGGCTTTCGAGCAGAGAGCCATTTTCCCCGAGCTAACGGGCTTAAATCGCCCTATTAGCCCACAAACACAAGCTGCCGACGTCCCGCAGCAGGAGCCCGAGAAAAGTCCACTTAATAAAACGTGGTTTGAAATAAACAGCAGAGTCGAGCCCGTTTATTTACACGAAAAGCGCTCCGCGGAGGAGACGTGAAAAGCACGGCCGAGCTAACGTTAGCATCGGGGCCTGGCTAGTCCGTTAGCATCCCTCTGCGTTCACTGAAAACATCCGAAACGGAAGTTCAAAACAGGCGAACGACAAGCGGGGCAGCGCGGCCAGCCTCCGCGCAGAGCCGCTCGCACCGACCGGCTTTCACTTTTACACCGAATGCTCCGAGGCGGCGGAGATAAAACGACCACCGCTGCAGGAGCTCGCAGAGGCTAGCGTCAGTAGCATTAGCAACCCGAGGCTAGCCCGGAGCTACACAAAGATCTCGACAAACACACCGCGGCCCCCCTTTGATGGAAAACCGCGTTTTCGGCCGTTTAATGCAGCCCACTTACCCTCAAATGGCCTCTGCGCCCGAAAAGTCAACGATTCTCGGCGAGGAGGTGCAAAATGCGCCAGTTTCACGGATTAGGCATGGTTATTTTTTTCCTCCTATTTAACCACCGACTTTTGGTTCTTGGCTCTGTCCCCCTCCCGCCGCTTCAGCAGCATACTTCCTGCCGCTGCCGCTGCTAGCCGAGCGGAGCGCAGCGCGGCGTAGCGCGGTCACGGCCGCGTCATCATGCGCAGAATAAAATTTCAGGGGCCACTAAAACATCGTGTTGAGCTTCTAACACCTGTCGGGACGTATGACGGGACCACGGCAGCTCATTTGTGTCAGTTTTGATGGTGACCCGATGGAGAGCTGAGCCGAGCCGAGCCGGGCCGGGCTGCTGCAGGGTCAGATGACACTCCGAGGTCATTAATGAGCCCAGGCGCTGCAGATTAGCACACCTGGACATCACATCCACAGGTGTGACAGTCTGCAGCTAATATTCATCATACTTTTATCTACCACTGTCACTGATTAGCTCAGCTGATCATTTATGCATGTTGAGGGGCCCCAGAGCACACGTGGCACCATTAACTGAAGGGGCCTCAGGTCAGAGACGCAGAGACCCAGATCCAGGGACCAGAAGGTGCAAAGGCTCAGGGGGTCATTGAGCATCAGACAACAGAATGAACTAAAATTAAAAATAAGATACTTAACATATAAATCAACAACAACACAGAGAAAAAATTAAAAATGAAAAAATCTTCTCCTGCAGGTTTGTTTGTGTGATTGTTGAGAAATTAAAAAGTGTGATACTTCTGTTGTTTACAGTCAGTGAGCTCCAGTGAGGAAGAGAGAGTTGGTGGTTTCTGTCTGAAAACTGTTTTTGTTTATGAGAACAGATCCTTGAATAAACAATAAAAACACATTTGTTTCTGCAGTAGCACTCGGATGTAAACAGAGTAAAATGAGGTTCACTATCATGGACTCTGATACAGTCCTTCATTAAAGTTACACAACAGTAAAAATAAACCGTCTCTGGCTATGTTACATTAAAGCAACAACCAGACTGATCTGACATGGGAAGTCACTGGATAAATATTAAAAAGCTGCTGATATAAAACTCAATCAATTAACAGATAAAATAAAATCATGCAAGAAAATGCACATTAGCTAGTTATTTTCATTTTTATCCTTCTTTAAATCAAAACATTTCTAAAAATAACTGTTTCTGGCCAAACAAAACAGTTTTCTGTAAAATTTGGATTATTTAAATATTATATTTCACTATATTTGTGTATTTATTTCGTGCAAAGCAACACATACATCCATCTCCATAAGCTAAGATGTAAACAAGAAGATACATAATAATTATTTAATGTTTTATTAACCTCTTGTTGTATGTCTTTTATGAACATTAATGATTTCACAGATTAGGGAAAACCCTGCTGTGAGATGAGTATGTGTAAGAAACGACAACACGCCTGATAAACACATTAAAAACAAAATACTTTCATACTCATATGTACGCAAATAACAATTGGAAAATATAAAATAAAGTTAAAAACAAACTGATAATAAATATAACGCTTTTAAGTTATTTATTCTTATTAGTTGTATCCTATATTTGTGAAATACATGATTTCTCCTGCTTAATGTATTTAAAAAAAATCCTGCTTGTTTGGATACTACATGTCCCAGAATGCCGTGCGTGAAAACTGACGTCATATTCCATCGCCTCCACTCGTCCTTTTCCCTTCATTGAGCGGGCACCGCTGTGTTTCTGTGTTGTCTGGGTTTTAAAGAGTCCTCGGAGTGTTTGTGAGCAGCATGGGTCCCGTAGAGGTGAACTTTTTAAAAACTTTTTATTTAAACTGAAGCATCGGACAGAAAAATAAAAAAACAAAAATTTAAAACGAACTCAAATCCGCCGCTAAGCTCCAGTCGTGCTTCGTGCTGTTGTTCTCAGAGATGTAGCTGCTACGGTATCTGAAATATACCTGTTTGATGGTTAATTGAGAAACTCACTGCAAGTCAGTAGATTTTTTTAATAAGTTTTAATTTTATTTTTATTTTTTTACCAGCTGAGTTCGTCTTTATAGGGAGATCTACTCAAACCAAACTCCGTTTAAAATTCTGCTAAATTTATATTTGCTTCCGTATTTGTTGAAGCACACTCACTGAATAACACGTTTTTTTAAACAAGTGATATTTTGGTGAGTCTCGTATGAATCGGTTAGAGCTGTTGATTGATCCAAGGGACTATGTCCCATCAAGACCGTAGAAAGTTCAGCTGATCTATGTCAGTGTTAAACAGAAGTCTGTTTACACTCAACCAGTGATGCTCATCTGTTTAATACATGTTTAATCTTTTACTTATGGGAAGTGTTGGCTTCAGACCAGGTGAGTTTCTTTGTCTGCTAATAGAAGAAAGAGTAATGAAGTCTAAAGGATGTTTGTGTTTGCAGCTCCTGCACATGTCGGTGTTCTCTCAGAGCTTCTCTCCCTGCGGTCGATTCCTGGCAGCCGGAAACAACTATGGAGAGATCGCACTGTTCAGGTGGGATGCATCAAACGCACCTGATGGAATTCACATTTCCCCAGTGCGATGCCTCAAATGTCTAAATCATCATCATCGCCTTGTTTCAGTTTGTCTGCGGCTCTGAGTCCAGACGCCACCGAAGTCAACAAGAAACCTGTTCTGACGTTCACCGGTGAGTTTTTCCTTCAGTCGTCCTGGTTATAAACAGAGTTCTTCTTCTGTGGTGGATTAAAAGGTTGAATCTGAAGGATCAGTGTCTACAGGAAACAAGCACAGTGATTAGCGTGGATCAATGTGTTCAGAAGTGGACGTGTTTGTGTGTTTCTCAGAAGGAAGTATGGTTTGTTAGTTACAACTAAATAAAGTCATTTTGTGAACAGACAACAAAACAAATCACAGGGACTTAAAAAAGAGGGTTTACCTTTCAGAAGCTTTCGACACCTTTCATCATACAACACTGTGAAAAACACTGTGTCTTTAATGTGATACTGAGCACTGGCTGCAGAGTTTATAGCTCCCTGAACATTGTTATAAACTCATCAACATAAGCTAGACATTTAAATGATGACTGACACATTAATAGGATTCATGTGTTGTAGATTTGCTGTAGCACCTGTTTGAGCCACCAGGTGGCGCCTCTCACTGAGTTATTCAGCCTGAGCTCACTCAGGACTCACATTCATCACCCGTTGTGTTTTCATCCGTGTGTTTTTTCGTCTCAGCTCACGAGGGTCCGGTGTTTTCCCTTCTCACCACCGACTGTCAGCTGCTGAGCGCAGGGAACGGAGAGGTCAGCGCGTGGAGCTGGAACGAGCTCATCAAGAAGGTAGGGCTCGCTTCAAAACAAAAAGAAAGAGGTGTCGATTTGTGGCCGTCTACCTGACGTCTGACTCCGTGTCTCCTCAGAACGTCAAACCTTTGTGGACGAAGAGGCCAAACTACAAGTGAGGACGACTCTTGAGACTTCCCGTGTGTCCTGAGCCGCCGCTGCTGTCCGCTCACTCTGCTCTCTGTTTGTCTGTGTGCAGGTCCAGTCTGGAGATCCCAGAGATCAACTCCATGATCATCAGCCCGCGGGTGAGGATGGCAGCTGATATTAAGAGCAGTGACTGTACAGATATTAAAAGGGAATTACTGTTCTGGGCATTATTTCTGGCATAAAATATGATCGTTTACTCACCTATGTAACTTTTGTGTAATTTGCAGTCAGCTGGGAGATATTTAGATTTGTGTATATCCATATAGTGGGAGTGACTGGGGCACCCAAACGCAGCCTCTAAATAACACATTATCTGCCACGAAACTCATTCATTTCACCAATATTTTGTCATCGTACGCTAGTGCTATTCCCTGTTCAGTCCGGAGTTACCTGTTCTATCATCATCATCATCATGTAGGTCCTAGATGATGTCTTCTGACCTGGATGATGTCATCTCTGCAGGGACGTGCACAGGGGGGGTTGCTCAGGTTGCTCGGGCAACTGCCCATATGTCCTTCTCCACTCACGTTGCCCTTCTAAGGGGGAAAAATGTACAATGGATGCAGAATTTCACGTAGTCCTAGATAAAAAAAAAAAAATCGCATAGCCTCATTCACTTCCATTCGGGCACCGAAAGTGAAAGTCAGTAGGGGCAAACTCTGTTTACGTGGCTGCAGCGCTGCCGGTCGCGTGCAGCGCTGCAGCCACGTAAACAGACCGCCAGCGGCCCTAGTAGGAGCATGTCGAGGTTGTCCCATTGACCGTAAAAGATACAGTTGTCGGGTGAGAGGACTCAAGGTTGTCGGAGAAGTTGAGTTTGTGATGTATAACAAACGAACGATCATCATCATCAAGTTTTATTAAATGAATTAAAATCTTCATAAATCTAGGCTGAGTTTGCCACGTTTAGCAGACAGATAGCTTGCAGACAAGCAGCCCGTTATCACACAGCAGTGACTTGATAGAATATTGATAGGGACATTGATGTAGGGATTTTCATGGCTCAAGGCATGTTTTTTGTTCGTAGTAGTTAAGGTGATTTAGTGTGGGGGGTCAGGTCAGAGCAACTGCCCCTCAAAATTCCTGTGCACGTCCCTGCATCTCTGAGTGTCACGGGAACCGCGGCACTTGACTTGGGTTACCTGTAATTTGCTACTGCTATGGTTCATCCACAAGCTCAAAATCAGAAAATTATAAAGCAAATAAAACTTAAACAAGCTATCATCTCAGATGATGATAATGGGTAACTTCGGACTCAGTGGGAATAGCACTAGCGTACGATAACAAAATATTGGTGAAATTTTCATTTAGTTTAATGTGTTATTTAGAGGCTGCGTTTCAGTGCCCCTGTCACTTCCACTATATTGATATACGCAAATTTATATATCTCCCAACTATCTGTAAATTACACCAAAGTTATACGGGTGAGTAAACAACCGTATTTTATGCCATAAATAAGGTCCAAGTTGTGCCCATTTAAAGTCTCTGATGCTGGTTTTGAAGTCTCCATTTCTACTGACAGTCAGATCACTCACTCAGATGTGTTTTATTAAATTCATGTCTCTGTGTGTCAGGACAACACTCTGGTCCTCGGAGGAGGAGACAACAACATCCACATCCTGGATCTGGAACACGGAGTCTTCAAGGTGATTCTTTTCCATGACAGCATGTCTCATCACTTGTTTTTTTCTTACTGGTACCAAGAATGAATGTGGTTGACACTCATGTAACAGCAGTTGCTGGTCTCTTGACAGTTATGTGTGTGTTGTCTGTTCAGTCGGTGCTTCAGGGTCACTCTGACTACGTCCACTGCGTGAGCGTGAGAGAGAGGGAGGCCGAGATCCTGTCGGGAGGGGAGGACGGAGCTGTGAGGATATGGGGTGAGTACCGGCAGCCGTGTTGGCCAGACGTCTGTCAGCTGACTGATGATTGATGGTGGTGATGATGTGTTGTTTCTTGTTGTTCAGACAGCAGGACGGCTCAGTGCGTCCACTGCATCGAAGTCTACAAATACGAGGTGAGACCAAGTCTTTGTGTGAACATCTGTAGCCGGCTTTTTTTTTTTCTTACGTACACCGTCCTTGAAAACACAGAAAAATGAACAGTGTCCGGTGTGTTTTAGAGCTGTGCACGACCTCAGTACGGGAAATGGATCAGCTGTGTGACCACCGACTCCGACTGGATGGTGAGTAAGCATGCGTGATGCTTTCAAGTCCTCCTGGGAGATGACAAATCCAAGATGTTAGACAGTGTCCTCTGTTCGTGGCTTGTTAACGTGTCATGTTTGGGTCCAGCTGTGCGGTGGAGGTCCGTCAATGTCTCTGTGGCACCTCCGCTCTCTGTCCCCCACCTCCATCTTCCCTCTGAGGGGCTGCCAGCGCCAGGCCACTTTCCACCAGGACAAGGTGAGGACACATCACCTTTTTTTAAAAAAAAAATCCGTCACAAGTCGACTGGATGCTGACTGTCTTTGTGCTGCGTTCACTTGCTGCCGCGTAGATTCTGGCGGTGGGCGAAGGAGCGTTTGTGTCCCATTGTCTGCTGGGTGGAGAAATCAAGGCTCAGATCCCCTGCACTCCGCAGAGCATCAACACGCTGGAGCTCAACACCAACAGCACAGAGAACCGGGTAAGACCTTGAACGCAACATTTCTATTCAATGCACGCTGTTCCCTGAATGCCACATTTCTGTAATTAATTAAAACGCAGTGATAGAATATGTTTTGATTAGGTATTTAGTGAAAGAGTTATCAATTATGCTGATGTTTTTCTTTTGTTAACCTCGAAGAATTACTGAATCTAAATGTCGAGCCCAGACAGCAGGACACGTGTTGAGTGTCTCAGTGAACATGTTTGTGTTGCAGGTGCTGACAGTAGGAGGCAGCAGCAACCACATCGACGTGTTCACCAACATGTCCTACAGAGCATTTTCATTCAGCTTCTGATCTTTCTTTTACGTCTTTTTTATCCTATTTTTGAACATATTAAACTCATTTCTTAATAAAATGATCTGAAAGTGTCTTCTCTCTTAGTCAGCTCCACCTGACAAAACTTAAATCTATTCAGTTTTCTTCTTGAAGGTATAACAACCAGAGGAAGTGTCGTGCTCTGAGTGTTGCTATGACTACGAAGCATCAATCAAATCATCTAAACTCAATTCAGTGACAAACTAATTCATGGGTTGAAAAACTGAAACTGAACAGATTTTATTAATAATAGAAAAACATTTACATAGCAGACAAACCTGTGAGTTTCACTTCATGTCTGCAGAGCTGAAACTGGTTCCCTCTAACCTAACGGGAACACGCTCGCGATGCATTCAGGGAGCGGAATATAAGCTGCGTCAGAAACATGCATGTCTACATGTCAGACCTGCTGTCTGTCAAACGGACCTCTGAATGCACCGGGCACAGTCTCAAGTGAGCAGCAGTTTAGAAAACAAGGCAAAAAATTACCCAGAATGCATGAGGAATAAAGTCGTACGCAAGTGATACAGTTTCCTCTTTAACAGTCCTTACACAGGACTGTGTATAGACTGAAGCGCCATCAATCTGTAGTGTCCATGGAAACAGTTATGTGGCTGCTGGTGAGCTCAGTTGGACGGGGCTTCAGGCTGCAGACAGGCAGGCCTGGCGGACGCTCTGAGCCCAGGTGTTGAGGAGCTCTGTCACCGAGTGTTTGTCTGGCAGCTGCAGCAGTTTGGACGTCATGTTTCTGTGGACCGTCTGCAGGAAACTGTTTGCACCTAAAGGACACACATTTTACAACATATGAGTTACAGAGAGTCACGGTTAATTCATTCTAAAATGATAGAAACAGTTTCTGAGTATCTGAACTCTGGAGGTTTATCTTATTGTTGTTCGTCCATAAACATACCCACTGCTTAGTACTGGCTACCAGAGCATAAAGACTGATCAAGTTGAACTGCTGCTGTTTAGTCAGCGTCATTACTGATTATTAAACTACACTTTGAAAGACTTCCAGGTTTTCATTTGGGCCAACAAGTTGCTTTAACTAGTTATTCATACAGTTAAAAGAAGAGTTGGTCTGTTGCAGCTGCTGCATTAGATCATGTTTATTGATGAGTTTATTGGTTTGGCCTTCATGTGTATAGCTGATAACAGTCTGGCAACAGAAGCTGATCTCATTAGAAATGTTTTTAGGCTTTGCTGCTTCAGTCTGAAACAACGGACAGACGAATTTGATATAAAACTGATGTGTGTGTGTTTGTTTTTTTAAACAGTATAAATTTAGCAGTGATCCGAGTGCAAAGCAGAGGTTTCTCACCATACTGCTCTCCGTCGTCAGCCCAGTACGGACTCTGATCGGGATAGTCAGCAGGAACGCTGAGCTGCAGAGGAGGAACGCTGGGCAGGTTTTTATCGTCTGAAACGGAACAAATAACAGATCAGCATCATGTCACACTCTGACTGAACGATTGAAGCGCGTCTAGTTCAGCAAAGAAACATTTACTTCAAATAAATAGTTGCTCCTCTGTGTTTCCTTTGTATTTTATGAGTTTATTTTAAGCTGCTGCATTTGATCAATTTATGGCATCACTACATAATTAACATGGGAGAACAGGAGTTAAAGTAAAAGCTATAGTTATTAGTCGTATGTTGACACTTGTCTATGATTATTATGAATCAATGGGATCGGTCAGAGCTCTGCAGTCTCACCAAGTTTACAGACAAGGTGCACGGTGCCATTATTGCTGCAGAATGAAGGGTCCAGGTTGACCAGGAACTTGACATCGAGGCGAGCCACCTCTCCCTGCAGGATGTTGGGGATGGTCTGCCGCTCGTCGTCCTCGTGCTTCCTCTTCCGGCCGGAAACATTGGGTCCACTGAAGAGGAGATCAATATACAATAAAGCACCGAGATAGAAAACAGTCTGCTATAATCTGAGGAAAAACCTACGTGATGGGCGGCCCGTGGATGGCGCTCATGGCGGGGGCAAAGGTTCGGTACAGAGAGTGGTTGAAGACCGGAGAGCGGATGTTGGCCATGACGGCGTCCAGCAGCGGTTGGCATAGATACTGCTGCTTGGTGGGAACTGGAGGGGGTGGGGGGGTCGGCTGAAACAACACAACACAAGACCCTTTTAAAAGATGCCTTGACCCGAAACAACAGCTCTTTAAATAATATGAAACGATTAAAAAGAAGACTGAGGAAACATGAGGAAAATTGTACCACGGCCATGTCGTTCTTTAACTTCTCTAAAGCAATTTCACATTTCTGCAACGTCTTCAGAGGACACCTGCAGGACAGAGGACAGTTACAGAAATGATGAGAGAAAGATCAGAGAACAGGTAATGAACAAACAGCTGCTCTGGATTTCAGACCATCATGTCTAACAACCTAGTCATCATGTGTACACATCCTGGATGTTGCCACGATGCTTCACAGTGTTCACAAACGCTAACGTTAGCTTGTTTATGCAACTTTCATTTGTTAAAGCTAATTTAAGCTAATTTAATGATTATGATTTTAAAAAGCATGTTTTTAATCGAGGACGGGGTTTTACCTGGTGGTTGGATCAGTCAGGATGTTCAGAAGACTCTTCATTTTACTCAGGTCCTTCTTCCTGTCTGAAAACAGCAAAACATCCTTTACTACGTTTTGTAAGTTCTATAAATATAAAACTAATACTGTACAACATAAAGCCAGAAAAGATCAGGACTCGATCATATGTAACCATTTTCTCAGAGAACTATCTTCAGTTTGTACAAATGCAATGAGGTATTTAAAAACTGATTGATGTAAGAAGGCCATGTGAGCAGGATACGTGACCCACCTTCATTTTTGTCAATCTTGTTGATCATCCGCCTCAGCGGCTCAATGTATTTGGAAAGCTGTTTGAGTTTCTCCATGTACTGCTGGTCCTCCAGAGATGAGGCTCCTGCTGGACTCATCACTGAGTTGGGGTTACCTGAGGGCAGCAGGAGAGGGGAGGAAGTGTTGTTGGTGTGTTACCTGTAATATTACTGGCCCAGTACCGGAGTACTGTTATGAGTACCGTCATGGTGTGTTACATGGAGTGTTGTTGGTGTGACGTTGGTGTCACATGTAGTGTTGTTGGTGTGTCACATGTAGTGTTGTTGGTGTGTCACATGTAGTGTTGTTGGTGTTACACGGAGTGTTGTTGGTGTGTTATCTGGAGTGTTGTTGGTGTTACACGGAGTGTTGTTGGAGTTACACGGAGTGTTGTTGGTGTTACACGGAGTGTTGTTGGTGTTACACGGAGTGTTGTTGGTGTGTTACACGGAGTGTTGTTGGTGTTACACGGAGTGTTGTTGGTGTTACACGGAGTGTTGTTGGAGTTACACGGAGTGTTGTTGGTGTGTTATCTGGAGTGTTGTTGGAGTTACACGGAGTGTTGTTGGAGTTACACGGAGTGTTGTTGGAGTTACACGGAGTGTTGTTGGAGTTACACGGAGTGTTGTTGGAGTTACACGGAGTGTTGTTGGTGTGTTGCACGGAGTGTTGTTGGTGTGTTATTTGGAGTGTTGTTGGTGTTACATGGAGTGTTGTTGGTGTGTTATCTGGAGTGTTGTTGGTGTTACATGGAGTGTTGTTGGTGTGTTACATAGTGTGTTACATGGAGTCTTGTTGGTGTGTTACCTGCTGTGTTGTTGGTGTTACCTGGTGTGTTACATGGAGTGTTGTTGGTGTGTTACATGGTGTGTTACATGGAGTGTTGTTGGTGTGTTATCTGGAGTGTTGTTGGTGTTACATGGAGTCTTGTTGGTGTGTTACCTGCTGTGTTGTTGGTGTTACATCGAGTGTTGTTGGTGTGTTACCTGGTGTGTTACATGGAGTGTTGTTGGTGTGTTACATGGAGTGTTGTTGGTGTGTTACATGGAGTGTTGTTGGTGTGTTACATGGTGTGTTACATGGAGTGTTGTTGGTGTGTTACATAGAGTGTTGTTGGTGTGTTACATAGAGTGTTGTTGGTGTGTTACATAGAGTGTTGTTGGTGTGTTACCCGCTGTGTTGTTGGTGTCACATGGAGTGTTGTTAGTGTATTGCTAGTGTGTTACCTGGAGTGTTACATGGAGTGTTGTTGGTGTGTTACCCGCTGTGTTGTTGGTGTTACATGTAGTGTTGTTGGTGTATTGTTAGTCTGTTAGTCCGTTACCTGGAGTGTTGAGTGGTCCAGGTGAGGGGACTCCATAATTCTGGGGGGTTCTGGAGGTGGCAGAGCCTGGTGAGGGCTGAGGGGACGGGCTGGGCTGAAAGCCTCCTGGAGACGGAGTAGGACCAGAGCTACAGAAAGAAAACAGCAGATGGTTTAAACAATTAAACAATTACTGGTGGACGGTGAGGACGATTTACTAGACAGAAGGAGTCAATACTGGCAGTGAAGGGAGGGATCATCTCTGTCGTACCTGGCTGAATTGGGCTGTGAAGTTGGGGGTTGGGGTGATGGCTGAGGAGGAGGCAGCATCGACTGTGGTGTCTGGACCTGACCAGGTGAGGGTGAGGACATCATGGTATGTTGTTGTACCTGTGAGTAAGGCAAATGAGCCAATCAGAGGCAAAGTACAGGCTACAGCTCCTGTAAGGGCAGGCAGGAAGTTTGCAGTCTGATCTACAATACATCATCAACTACTGAAGACTTCTACACTGTAGGAAATCTCACTAATGAAACTCTCCTGACTGTTAGTTGGTTTTTTTTTCAGACCACATAGGACAATACGATAGAAAGCTGCTGACAGACAGAAGCACAGCGTGGTGGTCAGAGGCCAGACTGGAAATCAATACCTGCTGTGGCATGGTCTGTCCTCCGACCACAGCAGCAGCAACGTTTGAAGTAGGTATAGAAGGGTTCGGGGCAGTTCGAGGCGGCCGGGCGGGAATCTGCATCACAGGACGAACCAGCTTCAAACGAGGACACACAGCAGAGACACAAGATGACAAGTGAGCAGAGAGGACGCAGACAGACACAGCAGAACACACCTATTCATTAAGCTACGACACTAACAGGCCTCTGCTTTTTCAGTTCAAGGAAATCATCATTTACGGATGGAAAACCAACACAGATGGTTTAACCTACAATGATTTATTATTTCACAGCTCCAAACAGTCCAGCATTTAGGAAAGGAACTGGGCAACTATTCTGATGATCGATGAATCAGTTTTGGATTTAAGAATCATTTCTCTGATTAACATATCATGGTGTGGATGGTTTTTATTATTTATAACAACTGATTAGTCTGAATCATTCACTGTAAATATTATTGAAAAACATGTAGCTACATGAAGAATAAATATATTGTTATAAATATATGTGAACCAATCAAGCTCCTTCAAATCGCATCCTGATCTAATTAAATATCCAACCTAACCCTAACCTCTACGTGGCCGGTCATCTGCTGGTTACCCGGTGAACTGAGCAGTGATGTTTGACGTGTGCTTTGATTTAGAGCTGATGCACATAAAGCTGAGAGTCTGTGGTGGTCTCACCTGTCCAGGTACAGCGCCGGCCGCTGCAGCGGCTGCATTGAGCTGCGCCTGAGCGGCGGCCTGCTGCGCTGCTTGCTGCGCCTGCTGCTGCTGCTGCAGGGCTGCACGAGCCTGCTCACACACAGACACACACACAGGAAGGCAAAGCAGGCAAGCAGAAGGAAAGGTGAGGATGTGTGTTGGTCTCTGAACAAGTAAAAAGAGGCTCTGTGCTGCTAACCATCACAAATAACAAAAGGGTGAATGACAGTGACATTTTCTACTTAATAAAAAACACTATTAGGATATTAAGATCATAATGTTAACTCTAGGCCAGACCACTCTTTGCTCTGAGTTCTGGATGAACTGATGTTCTCATTCTGCTGTCTACTGAGGATCAAAGGTAGAGAGGCACACAGCCAAGCAGTGATGCCTTGAGAGGCATATTCATCAGTGCATATATAATCAACTTTGACCAATCTCTGAACAATGTCACCTGCAGTGTGACTCTCTGCTCCTTGGTTCCTAAAACAAACTGACTCTAGTCCAGAAATGTCCTGCCGCTGTCATGCAAGCATGTGTCGTCCGTGACGTCCACATGTGCCTTTCTTAATTAGCTCCACAACTACCTGCTTTATTGAGTCGCACTTTTCCTTCACTGCATGCATGACAGCATCTGTTTCAGGAACAGTTTACTGTTGCATCAAGTTTCCATTAGTTTCTTAAGTCCTGCACCCTCAACATTTATTGACCTCATATCTACTGCAATAAAACCTGCAATGCTGTCGGTAATTGCTCTTCCTCCATAAGTGAAAGTCTGGCTACACTGTGTTAGAGAATAATTTCCCTATGAATAGTTTGTGTGGTAAATGTGTGATTACTTCTGGCGTCAGTTATCTGCCCTATTTTCTCTCTGAGGAACATACCGAGACCAAGGTCCCTCTTTTGGCGTCTTCAATCTCACTCTCCGGAGGACACTTTGCATTACAGGCATAGCTGTAGAGTTAGCTGATAATGCCGTTACTGGAAGACACTTTGTATTTCCCAGCTGGTGTGAATAATATCTTTGTCCCTTAGAACTGAGGTGGACTGATGCACTTATGTTGTGATGACAAAGCTTCTGTTCTCCTCGTGTACGGGCCTAAATAAATTTCTTCTGCGTAAGACATACAGGACTCTGGTGCTTGTTCTTCTTCATCGGCATCACCACAAACTCCTCCCTAACACACTGCTCCCTGTTGATTCAACACTGAAACAGGTGTTTATGAAGGAGTCTTTAACATCATAAAGACTGTATATTACTACATGTACTACATGTGTATGATGTATATTTTCATGACAGTTTATATTCAGCAGAGCACTATGCTTTTAACTTTAACTTCAACCTATAGTCCAAAGCCAACTGAGCACCTGCTGTGGTTAGAATATGCTTTGGAGGCATTTCTATCAAATTTATTGGAGACACAGAAGATCAGAAACACAATGCTAATCAGAGTTACAGAGCCTCTGATCGTAAATCATTTAGCCACTCCCACTCCTCCTTTAAAGCAGCACCTATTAAAACACAGACATATGCAGTGACGTCTGTCTCACCTGGAAATTGTAATTATTCAGCGCCGGCTGCTTCTGCTGCTGCTGGCTAAGTTGGCTGATGGAAACATGCTGGGCTGATGACATCTGTCCAGCTAGAGACTGAGGAACCAAGCCGGGTAGCTGCTGCTGTTGCGAGTGTGGAGGCATCTGACCCTGAGGCTGAGGCTGAACCTGCTGCACTTGCACCATGTGCTGAATGGACTGGGCTTGGGCCTGAGCCTGGGCCTGGGCTTGGGCCTGGGCTTGAGCTTGGGCTTGAGCTTGGGCCTGGGCCTGAGCCTGAGCCTGTGCTTGAGCCTGAGCCTGAGCCTGCGCTTGAGCCTGTGCTTGAGCTTGCGCCTGGGCCTGAGCTTGAGCTTGAGCCTGGGCCTGAGCCTGAGCTTGGGCCTGAGCTTGAGCTTGCGCCTGGGCCTGAGCTTGCGCTTGGGCCTGAGCTTGCGCCTGGGCCTGAGCCTGCGCTTGAGCTTGCGCCTGGGCCTGAGCTTGAGCTTGCGCCTGGGCCTGCGCTTGGGCCTGAGCCTGAGCATGTTGCTGCTGGAGCTGCAGCATCCTTGTCTGATGCATCTGCAGGCACAGAAAGCAAAGACTGGATTAGATTCAACTGTGCTTAGTACAGGAACTGAGCCAATGAAATACAGTAAGCATCTAACTAGACGTCTAAAGAGGTAATATTAGCAGGTATGTATAGAAGGGCCAGTGCCTGAGCCTAAGAGCTGTTTACTTTAAACTTTAATGAAAATTAAATGCTATTGAATATGTATTTATTATCAATTAAAAAAATTATAGTGACGGGCAAAAATATGGGATTTTTATGAACGAAAAAGTCTAGCACAACCTCTGTACGGCACGTACATAAATTATTGGTAGTGGACAACAGTACGTAAAGATTATGCCTCATGGTTGTATAAGTTAGATATAGAGTTGAACAGGGTCACTGCCTCAGGGATGAAGCTCTTCCTGAGCCTGCTGACGAGGGAGCAGAGGCACCTATATATACCAGGATATTCTGCACTAAGAGCTAAGATGAGTGCCAGCATGGTGCTATCAGGGCATCATACCTGATTCGGCTGCTGGTTCTGGGCCTGCTGCTGCTGCTGTTGCTGCTGCTGCTGCTGCTGCTGAAGCTGCAGCTGTTGCGCCCTCAACTGCTGTTGCACCTGAAATTGTTGTTGCATGGCGTTCTGCTGCTGTTGCTGCTGCTGGAACTGCTGGAACTGCTGCTGCTGCTGCTGCTGCTGGACCATCTGTTGCATGGGCATCTGACCTGGGCCCCCTACTGCAGAATCAGAGAGAAGGAGCTGAAAGACCGACTGAGTGCACCGCACAGAACCAGCCTCGTCTCAAACACACAACATGCCGAAGCAGAGACTGAAAATAAGACCAACTCTGAGGCCAAAATATGTCATTTAGACGCAGCCAGCATCCACGGAAGATGTGCATTTACAGCAACCACACCACATGGAGGAAACACACTCACTGGCTTGTGGGTTTCCAGTCACCCCTGCCATGGCATGCTGGCTTATCTGCATCTGCCCCATGGCCCCCATGCCACCTACTGGAGCCCCGGTGGGGCGAGGCCCCATGCCAATGGTGCCTGGGCCCCCTCCAACCCCTGTCAGGTTAGTCAGGGCATTCATGGGATCTAGCAGAAGGGTAGACAACAGACAATATTAAGCAGCTCCGACATGCACAGCAGAGTTTGGTAGAGACAGATCCAGCAGAGGACAGAACACAGCAAAGAAAACCAAAATAAAAAGAAGAGCAAACTGGGACAAAACACTGACTCACCTGGACCTCCCAGAGCCTTCTTATCTGGAAAGAAGACACAGTGATCAATTAGTCTGATTCTCACTCAAAATACAACATAATCAATGTAATGCTGGATGAGAAAACAAAAATTAAGTTCACATTATGTATCATATTTGTTACTGATACCATTGAACTGAGAGAATTAACTTACGGATGTCTCTGAAGTGAATGATCAGCCTTGCCACCAGAGATAAATAATCCTCCTGGAAAAGAGAGAATGTACATGAACAACTCCCGGTTATCAAATGTTGTCCGTATCAACAACTCTGTAATATTATAATAACACAACAGTTATAATAATCAGCCATGTAATATACATAATTAACTTGCCCTAACTAATGAACTCGCCCTGAACTTTTGATGTGTGAAAGAAGAATCTTTCAGCAGAGTCATATCCAATTGATGGACACACCCATAAGTAAAGAATCAATCACATGGTTCCTGTTTTTGCAAAAGTGGCTTAGTGTCGTTATGAGTGGCTTCGTTTTCAACCAGGAAGACTTCTTAAAGCATTTTTGACCTGCCATCAGTCTGGTTACATTCGTTTTCACTGCTGTCAGTACTCACTCTAGTTTTGGCTTTGACATAAACGTGGTTCTCCATGTCAGTGCTGGACTTGTGCGTGGTGTTTGCAGTTCCGGCCTTTCTCATCGCTTCTTCACTGGAGGAATACACAAGAATCACATACATTATTTTTACATTGGAAATACAGTCTAATAAGTTAAATTCATGACTTGCATTTTTCTCTGTAATTCCTGTGCAGGACTTTAACTTAGTCAGAGTTAGTAGCACTGCATATAATGTTATATAAACGACTTCAGAGATTGTCTGGTTAGAAAAACTGCATCACATTTAAGAACAGTTTTAGCTTCTAAAGAACGAATACAATTGTACAAATCAATATCTTCCTTTGGATGTTTGGACAGTTAGCCTGGGATGAGAATTTTCTGATGGTCTGTGGTCCAAAACAAATCAATAATCAAGATTATTGATAACGAACATGGCAGCTGTCACTCACGTTTTACACATCTGTAGTAAACAATGTAAAGAAACATTTTTGCTTTGACACTTTTGTCACATCTTTACATCATATGTCATCCATGACAAATGTATGAAAACCATAGCATGTCTATTTATGTATTGTATTGTTAGCGAATAAAACTAATGTTCACACGACAACAAAACACGTTAGAGACTAAATAACGCGATAGCTGGCTGTAGACTGAACAGCTAACAATGCTACTAACGAAAGTTGTGTAATTCATTTTGTGTAATTCATTTAGGCAGTGTAGGCATAAATTATAGTAATAAACCTGAACAGAATACAAATTTACAAATTAACATTTGTCGAGTGTGTATTTTATAATGAAGTAATGGCAAACATGTATATTTAAAATGTATAATTATTGTTTAAACATATAACTAAATCTGGAGCTAGAAGATGTAGCATCCGTGTTTTGGTGAGTGTAAAAACAGTAGTATAACGTTACCTAATTTTATATATATAGATATATATATAAAAAATATTACAGTGCAGTTATTTCACTTATCTTTACAGCGATAACAACATGTACTAAAATATTATTACGGGGACTTCAATCAATTAAAGCGAGCGCTAACTCTAACGGCAGGTTGAACTGATTAGCACTAGCAACTAAAAAAGAAACTTGACAGAGGAGTTATTTTTAATTTGACCTGAGCCGTTTTATAACCTGGATGGAGACCCCTCGTACTATGTGCTCTGTCACGTTTGCACACCCGTGACAAATTTGTTTTTGACAACTTGTTGTTAATTTCCCCGTTTTTGTTAAACCAACGGCTAGACGTGTCGCTCTTGGCCGCCGAGCTAACGTTCGCCTAGCTCGCGAGGCTAACGGAAACTGACACACTGATTTATCTTTAAAGAAAACACACAAAGAACTAAAAATTTCTCACATCTGAGCCACGACTTTTTGTCGGAACTGTGGGCTCCTCCAGTCGCTGTCCGGACCGGGGACGTCCATGGCAGGGGTTGTTTTTTTTTTTAAGGATTTTAGTTGTAAGAGTTGAATGTTTTCCCTCTGCTCTTCCTTCTTCCGCTCAGAGGATAATGGCGGCTGCTGTGCTGCGCTCTGTTAACAATCACTACCGCCTCCTGCTGGACGGAACGGCCAAACACGCTGCGGCAGCTGCAAACCAGAGACACTCTGGACGTCCCGAGGGACCCTGACAGAAGGGGCCCCCGACCACACACAGACTGAAATAGACACATAATGACAACTAATGCTGTGGATGTATTTTCCACCTACTTGAGTTCCCTGTGTTAATCTTGTTTTTGTCATTTTGTGCATCTTTGTGGTCGTTTTGCATGGCATCATCTTAGCTCATCAAACCATTGTTTATTTCATATGTTAATGCAGAAAATTTGCAGTAATGGAGTAATTTCGGTTTATTCTATTGATGCTGGAGCTGGGTTCTTTACTTGAAGTAATAAGATACAAAGCATTAAAAAGAAAAATCAAACGAATACACTCATTATTGTTCAAATTTATTATGGCAGTGCTGCTGCTGATGGTTCTGGTGGTGCTATTGCTGCAGGCGTTGCGGCCCCAACTGCTGCTGCACCTGAACTTGTTGCTGCACAGCGTTCTGCTGTTGTCGCTGTTGCTGGAACTGCTGGAACTGTTGCTGTTGCTGTTGCTGTTGCTGCGTGGGCATCTGGTCTGGACTCCCTACTGCAGAATCAAAGAGGAGGAGCTGAAGGACTGACTGAGTGTACCGGCCAGAGTCTGAAGTCTCCAACAGACAATATTAAGCAGCTCCAACATGCACAGCAGAAATCATGAACGCCATGAGTTTGGTAGTGACAGATCCAGCAGAGGACAGAACACAGCAAAGAAAAGCAAAATAAACAGAAGAGCAAACTGGGACAAAACACTGACTCACCTGGACCTCCCAGAGCCTTCTTATCTGGAAAGAAGACACAGTGATCAGCCTTGCCACCAGAGATAAATAATCCTCCTGAAAAAGAGAGAATGTACTCCTGGTTATAAAACTGTCTGTTGTCTGTATCAATAACTCTGTAATATTATAATGGCGCAACAGTTATAATAATCAGCCATGTAATATACATGATCAACATGATCTTGACATAAAACAGACATCTGAACTCGCCCTGAACCTTTGATGTGTGAAAGAAGACTGTTTTATTTATTTTTAATCAACAAAGCTGCAAAAGTGTCTTAGTGTCATTATGAGTAGCTTCGTTTTTTATCAGAAAGACTTCTTAAAGCATTTTTGACCTGCCATCAGTCTGGTTACATTCGCCAGTACTCACTCTAGTTTTGGCTTTGACAAAAACATGGTTCTCCATGTCAGTGCTGGACTGGTGCGTGGTGTTTGCAGTTCATCGCTTTTTCACTGGAGGAAAACACAAGTTCACACGCATTATTTTTACATTGGCAATACTATCGTTGCTATCGTTTAGGCCGGAAACTAAACGATAGCAAGCTGTACTGTAAAAAGGCTGTAAGATACAGTGATGACACAACAAACTTGTATAAGCATATGGAAATCTTTAAAACGTACATTAAAGGGGAGAAATGTTGTGTTATTTTTGTATTGTATTATATTTACATAATTTGGGCTATTTTTTATTTATTTTATTTTTATTATTTTATATTTTTATTTATTTATTTATTTATTTATTTATTTATTGCCAGGCAATATAGATAGATAGATAGATAGATAGATAGATAAAAAATACATATTTTTAAATACATTTATGAAAAATAAAAAATGAATACGTTTAAATACTTTTTGAAAGTTGTATTGATTCATATGTAAAACAACAACAAAAAAACATTAGACAAAGTCAAAATAGGCTACTGTATAACATCTTCGTCCTCTCTGCTGGACTACAAAGTAAGTGCGCCGCCTCCATTTCCCACAATCCTCAGTGGAGAGCATCGGCGGCTCCACGTGCTCGGAGATTTAAACGGATGTCTGCTGCACAGAGGAGGGCGGGAAAGTGTGTCACTGGGGCACGAGGCTCTCCCCGCGGTCACATGGTCCCGTTTTCTGCCGCGTGCGGGCATTCACATCAGCGTCATCGCCATCATCGCCCTGCTGCGCGCGCGCCCTGTTTGAAAGGAAAAAAAAAAAAATACAGAGCAGGGCGCATGCAGCAGATGACAAGCTCCTCGTGCAGCAGACACGTCGTTTGAATTCAGAGCGAGAAGAAACAGAACCATGAGACTCATCTTGTTCGGCGGTGTTCAGTCCTCCCGTTGACTTCTTCTGGACTGTGATGCGGACGGAGCGGCAGACATCTGGGATTTGTACTACTAAACGCTCCGCTTCCTGAATCTGTTGGAGCTCAGCATGACGACCACTGCCATGGACACAAATAACAACAACAACAACACAGGTAAACAAACATCTGTCTTCTCTAAGTCAAAGCCAAGTGATGCCGGATACGTTTAAAGGGCCTAAATGTGAGTGTGAGTCTGAAAGTCGATGCAGAGTTTAGAGGATCTGACAGGTTGACTTTTTTTAAAAAAAAAAAAATTTTAAATTAATTTAAAGATTTAAAGATTTTAAAAGGGTCCAAACATTTTCTTCCGTGTTTTACGTCAGGATGCAGGTGAGCGTCAAAACGCACCAGCAGCTGAAGTTTGTCAGATTCTACTGTTACAGCTTTAAAAGTCACATACATCTGAAGCTGGAAGATTTTACATTTATCAATAAGTCATTTGATAAATAAACCTGTTGTCGCTGCGGTTAATACCAAAACAAAGCCGGACGCTGTCGTGCCGCATCAACTGCTTTTTGACGCGCGGCTTAATTGCCGCTCGGTTCATGAAGAGCAGGTTAGAAACAATCAATGGTTTATTAAAAGTTCAGATCCAGAAGCTTCACTCTGGTCCCGCACTCAGCTGCCTCACTGGCCTCGTTACATTGCAAATAGGTGACAGCAACTGCGGTAGAAGGTGGATGGAGGCGGGCGGGGGGGGGCGTCTCGGTCCGCACATGTCTGAGTCGGATCATCACGGGGACCGTCACCGTGACGATCCGACCGTGTTTCGGGGAACTGGGTCACGATGGCAGCGCTGGGTCGGTGGGTCGCTCGGTGTCAGGTGGACGAGCGGGGATGCGTACGTGTGTGCGCGCGTGCGCCGCTACGACGTCCGTTGCCGGTTCACATGGAGCAGCAAACCGAGCCATGTGCGCTTTGTTTTCACGGAGCTCCCCGCGCTGTGATTGGCTGCTGCTCAGACCGAGCTCATTGCATAATTCTCCTCCTCCTCCTGCTCCTCCTGCTGCTGCTGCTGCTGCTCAGCGTGTGTTTGGTTTCCTCTTGCACACTTTGATACGAGCCGAGATCGATGAGGAGCCATTGGTTTTACAGATAAATCAGCTAAATCTGAAGGTCCATCAGCACAAAAACACACGGAGCAAAATATTTGTGTATGTGTGTGTACAGCTTAGCAGCAATAAAATAAAAGCTGTAGCGGCAACACACAAGAACACACACAACTAAATCATAGCATGAATGTAATTAGTATAACATTAGTGAATTAAAGTGAAATTGATTTAGGATAGTCATAGCAGCATTGTAATAACGGTGTAATAACAGTGTAATAACAGTGTAATAACGGTGTAATAACAGTATAATATAGGCCTTTTCCTTTTGACATGATTGTTGATCATATCACGTGTTTTTCCGGCAGATAGCTACAGCCTATCAGTGCACTGCGCGAGTCTGATCTACATTTGGGGGTGACAGGTCGTCTGAAAGCGCGACCTTGACATTTTAGTCCTACAGCTGAAGACATGAACCGGCGGTTCTGTTCACAAGCAGTAAAATAAATTTGGAGCACCGCTTAGAAACGGTGAAGGCAAAATGAGTTCAGGTGGTCCGCACTACTACGTTACCCAGGAGCCTTAGCTGCTGTTGCTGTGCAGAAGGATTCCCGCAGCCTGTCTCCATGGTTACCAAGTTCACCCCAAACTGCTCGTGTCTTATCAGGTCTCTACAGCCGTCAAACTGTCAGCTGTCCCTCAGGTTTGGTGTTTTTATGTAGATAGGATGTCTCCATACGGTTCTACTCTGGAGTCTGGTTCTCAGTCTGGGAACCAACCTGAACCAGAACTGACCGGTTTTCAGTCAAGATGGCCAGATGTTTGTTTGTGCATGACAACAAAGAGTGCGCAGGAGGTCAGGGTGGCTGGAGGGAGGACGATGTCCAGAGACCAGGCTCACGTCCACACTCAGTCATTTGGTTTTCATGATGTTTCCTTTAAAATATATCTGTTGTGGTAGTTTAGTCGTATGGAAATATGATTTCTGGGAGGCATGAAGCTTGTTCGTCCGCTGCGCAGTTTGTTTTCGATGTGCTATAGTTGAACTCGGTTCATGTGTGCGTCCCTATCTGAATGTGTGTGAAATGAATGGAGGGAACGTGAGAGCGCATGGGGGGGCGGTGGATGTGGGTGGGTCGGTCTCGTTGTGGAGCCGGCTGTGAGGAGGAGGCACGTGGCTCGAGGGCGTGACAAACTGAGAACACACGAGCCTCCCGCCGAGTACGCACGAGGGAGGGAGGGAGAGAGGGAGAGAGGGAGGGAAGAGGGTGAGGGAAGGAGAGATCTGTGAAGGCAGCAGGTTGATCAACACAGATCTTGTTTCTGGTCCTGCTGTATGTCTTGCCTCTCCCACCGGAGAATTTATATTCCGTAATCTCTGCTATTGTAATCTGAGTTCAGCTCAGTCTAGAGTTGTTTTGATTATCATCAGATCTTCTCTAGTGTCAACGTTTTGTCCTCTTTCATCGATCCCAGAGCCTCGAGGTGATCCGGCTCCTCTGGTTTTTGTGGTGTCTGAGTGTGGAGCTGGTGAAAGGTGTCTTGTTTCTCTGACCTAAATCCTCATTATGTAATGTCTGAAATGGATCAGACTCGGGACGCTGAACAGGACTACTCTGATCTGCCCTCATCCTCAGTTTTAAACCCACTGTCTCACCGTTTCCTTTAAATCCATGCGGAGGAGAATCAGGCTCCTGAATGGTCTGAGGGCAACATGATGTGTAACAGCTGATTCTGTTGTTTTACTGAATCAATGAATGCCGCCGTGTCCTCAACACGACGCTCACTACGAGCGAACAACAGTGAACGGGCCGCCAGCGTTTAAAGAGCTAATCCGTATTTGTGCGTACAGCAGCACCTTATAGAAAGACCCAGACAGAACAACACACGTTTAGATGACCACAGAGATGTACAGATGACACAAAGACACAGGAAATAACCTCCAGTGACGCACAGGGACACAAAACAAGCCCAAAGTGACATTAAATAGCCTCAAAGAGACACTAAGCGTCGGAGAGACATAAAACGACAACAGACAGACACAAACTGACGTAGATATAGATGGACAAAATGACCACAAAGACGCAAACCGACCACGAAGAGACGCAGTGACGCAACGATGTCTGCCGTAGACCGTTGTGTCATAGGTCCTGAACAGCAGATGACTGATAATTAATAAAACAACTTAAGTGCCAACATTTTTAGTCAACAAGCCTCCTCTCTGTCAGCTGAGCCCTAACCCAAGTTCTAACCAGTGTTTCTGCCGTTTCAGGATCATTTTTAGACTTAAAGATTTCTTGTTATTGAGGGAACCGTACGCAGTTCTCGTTCATTCCTGCGTGCATTCGATTTGACGGACGTCTGGTTGAATCACTGAAAGAAAACATCTCCCAGACTGATGAACATCCAGGTGTGAGAAACCTCAACGGGGCTGAGGAGCACGTGATGGGATGCATCACAGGCGTGTGTGTCTGTGTCTGTGTTTTTCTGCCTCGCTTCCTGAACGCGTCAAGACAGACTATGTGTCATTCAGACAAAAGGAGGCGTCACGTGCGGCTCTGACACGTGCAGACGCCGGACAGACAGCAGCATCACATGAACAAATCCCATCATGATACAGTGGCACGGTGCCTGGGCCCTCTTCTTCTTCTACAGTAGTAGTTTTTTATTATTGCGCATAGTCTCATCCAGCAGTGGCGGCTCTAATGTTTTCTTGATTTCTAATGAACCTCTGCAGCAGAGGGGACTCTGGACGTAACTTAAAGACGTTGAACATGTTAGCAACATTTCAAAACTAAAGATTTACTCGGACGTTGGTGGAGTTGGTGTACTGCAGACCCTCTTTTTGGTGGAGACCAAAAACAGAGCTAAAAGAAAAACGAGCTTGGACCGAAATATGCGCATAACTTCATAGCGAAACACATTCAGAGACCGTAACGTCTTGATCCTCATCCCGATGTCCTCCCTCGGTATCCCATCCTCCTCTCCCTCTCTCTTGAACGTTTCCTGCCAGTCTGCGCCGCTGTCATCGACTCTAACATGAAGACGTCCTGCTGTCTGAGCGTAGGCAGCAAAAACCTGCAGCTTCCATCTGTTCGCCGGTCTGTTTCTGACGCCGAGGCTCACGTGGAGCCGCCGTATGCTTCGTCTGTTTGCCAATCATCCATCCATCCCTCCATCCGTCCGTCGCCCAGCATCCATTTATCCATCATCCGACCTCCATCAGTCATCTATTCATCCATTCATTCATTTATTTTGGTCCTTTAATCTGCGTTTTTTTGATTTCCTGGTCCTCCACTGGGGTTCTACAGAGCTGCATTTTCAGATTTAAGATCTTATTTTACAGAACCGATTCATCACTGTTCAACTAATTATATATAATATTTAATAATTAACATAAAGCAGTTGTTGCTCTGCATGTTAAATGAATCGTGTTTGACCAAACTCCAGTGACCAGCGAGTCAAAGTCTGAGAAACACGCGTCTCATGTTCAGTGTCTCTCTGCCTCGTTTGCTCCATTAGAGGACGAGTAGGAGGAGGAGGAGGAGGGCGTCCCTCGTCCCTCCTTCCTCTGTTCCTGAAATTCCTAGAAAGTCTCTTTGTTTTGAACATGTACAGACCCTCCCCACGCTCCCCCTCCTCACCCCTCTCCCGTCACCGCGGTTACAGGAAAGCAGCCACAAATACCCCTTCCTCCTCCCCCTTCACAGATGGCTCCGCCCCCTCAGGCCGAGCTGTGTGTGGTTGTTGAACTGGTTGTTTTAGATACTGTATTGATCCCACAAGGGGAAATTATCTCAGTCACAGCAGTGTTTACAGTCGGAGACTCATTTATCAGAGTCCAGTCTCTTCAGTCAGCGGGTCAAACCTCCTGGTCGGGCGCAACATGAATAAAACCGATCTGAAATGAGTCCTTCCTGCCCTCTCTCTGACCTGATCTCTGACCTCCTCCTCCTCCTCTGTTCTCCTGCAGGAGGCGTGATCTCCTACGTGGGTTCATGTGGAGGCTCTCCGACCAGGACCAGCCCGGTCTCCATGTACAGCGAGAACTCCAACTCCCAGCCGTGCTTCGCCTCGTCCTCCTCCTTCCTCAGCAGCGGCTCCAGCTCAGGCTCCGCGGGGGACGACGGCTCCTCCTCGGCCTCTTCCTCGGCGGGAGGTTCGCCTCGGGGCCGGGACGACGGCGGGCCCCTGAGGGCGTCGCCCAGCAAGTCCGTGGCCAGCCTGACCAGTAAGGAGCCAGTTTGATTGTGGAAATGTTTGTGTTGTCTAGGTGCAGCTCGAGCTTCAAATCACTTCCTGTTTTCAGGCTGAAGGGTGAAGCTAGCATGCTAACGTCAGGCTAGGATTAAAGTCACGCTCCTAACTTCAAAACAACATAAATTGCTAACGCTAACAGGCACTAACTAGCAACCAAACAACAGCAGCGAGCATGCTAACAGGCAACAGGTTGAATAAAATCTCTGATGTGTTAGCTGCTTCCAGGCACTGTAGTGTTTTTAAGCTAAGCTAAGCTAATTACATCCTGACCTGTCGTTTCTCAGATCAGTCTGAATTAATTTTCTATCCTGTGACTCTTTGTTTCAGAGCTGAACGGCATTGTGCTGCTCTGTAAGGTCTGCGGTGACGTGGCCTCGGGTTTCCATTACGGAGTTCACGCCTGCGAAGGCTGCAAGGTGAGATATGACACACGCTGACTTGCATCACTGCCGCTGATCACGACTCAGCGCAGAGCAGAATGGGAAGTTCTGATTGTATCCAGCCTTCAGTGAACTGAGACGCCTCTGAGGTTCGCTTAGCCGCTGCAGCGAAGGAGGCGCTTGTCTGAACTCCCTCTGTCTCCTCCTGCAGGGTTTCTTCCGTCGCAGCATCCAGCAGAACATCCAGTACAAGAAGTGTCTGAAGAATGAGAGCTGCACCATCATGAGGATCAACAGGAACCGCTGCCAGCAGTGTCGCTTCAAGAAGTGTCTGTCAGTGGGCATGAGCCGAGACGGTGAGCACTCACACCTGACTGTCTCAGATTAGCAGATAGAAACCTCCTGCAGCCTGAACTGGAATAACATCTCCTCTTCTTCCTCCTTCTACTCCTCCTCTTCTGTCCACAGCTGTTCGTTTTGGTCGAATCCCAAAGCGCGAGAAGCAGAGGATGTTGGCCGAGATGCAGAGCGCCATGAACAACATGGTCAACAACCAGCTGCAAAACGACTTCCAGCTCGCCAGCTTGTCCTCCTCCTCCTCTTCCTCCTCCTCCTCCTCCTCTTCCTCCTCTTCTTCCTCCTCATCCTCGTCTCCGTGTCCGGGGGTGACCATTGCCCCCCAGCCCCAGCCCTCGGCCCTGCCGCTCGCCCCGTCCTCCCCATCTCCTCCTGCCCCAGCCTCAACTTCCGCCCCCTCTCCTCTCCCTCCCCCACCGTGCCAGAGCCCCTCCCCCTCCTCCTCCTCCCCTCCTCCTCCACCCCCGAGTCCCGGGGTGGACTCCACCATCAGCGCCATCGCCTGCGCTCACCGTGAGACCTTCCTGTACGCTCACGACAAGCTGACCAGTCCCCAAGCGCTGCAGCAGCAGCAGCAGCAGCAGCAGCAGCCAAATAACCATGGCAACCACAAGAACGGGGAGGCGGAGCTTTGGGGTCCCAACCGCTGCCCCAACGGTTACCAGGCCAACGGGCTCAACACCATCTATCACCATAACAACAACCTGGGCACAGGCAGCTACCTTCTGCCGGACAACAGTGGCAACGGCATGCGTCACCACCATAGCAATGGGAGGCGGAGCCTTTTCAACAATAACTTTATCGGAGGAGACGGGCAGAAGTGTCCGATGAAGAACCACACGGGGATAGTTCTGGTAAGAACCGGTCTGTGCGGTGTCATTACTGAGCTGTGATTGGACGGCCACTGTCCCGAGGCTGTGATAGGCTGACTGTGGCCTCCTCTCTCTGCAGGCTTGTCCAATGAACATGCAACCTCAGGCCGACCCCTCAAAGACACCGCAACAGATCTGGGAGGACTTCTCACTGTCCTTCACGCCCGCCGTCAAAGAGGTGGTGGAGTTCGCCAAACACATCCCGGGATTCAGCACCCTGTCCCAGAACGACCAGGTCACCCTGCTAAAGGCCGGCACCTTCGAGGTATGACCACCTGTCACGTGACAGTATACCGCTAATTTTAGCTTTGGTCTCGATCATAAAAATAGAAAAACAAACCGTCCGCTTGACGACCTGCAACTCACTGCTCGTTATTTTTCTTCACCCCAGGTGCTGATGGTTCGCTTCGCGTCGCTGTTCAACATGAAGGAGCAGAGCGTGACGTTTATCTCTGGCGCCACCTACAGCCTGGAGGAGCTCCGGGCTATGGGGATGAGCGACCTACTGGGAGCCATGTTTGACTTCAGCCACAAGCTAGCGACACTGGAGCTCAACGCAGAGGAGCTGAGTCTGTTCACCGCCGTGGTTCTGGTGTCTGCAGGTGAGCGTCGGCAGCTTCCTCTTCGTTACGGTTTGACAATGAGCGTGTTCACTGTTGTTAGTCGAACACATTGTTGATGTGAGGTGAATCAAGGTTTACAAAAGTAGCATTAGCCAATGTAGCTAATCAGCGAGAGTTAGAAACTTCTGTGAAGATCATGTTGGTGTTGGGCAGTGTTCACCAACACAAGTCACTGCTCTTTACATATTAAAACATGTTCCAGAAACGCTGACATCTTCCTCGTTGCAGCATTAATTTAATTTAACAGTCTCTCGTGTGTTCCTGCTGTTTCAGACCGGTCCGGTATCGAGAACGTGGCGTCTGTAGAGCAGCTGCAGGAGAACCTGATCCGAGCCCTGCGCTCACTGGTCAGCAAGTCGTCCGTCGCCCCCGACAACAACAGTCACAACCTGGACTCACCTCGCTTCACCAAACTGCTCCTGAAGCTGCCCGACCTGCGGACTCTCAACAACATGCACTCTGAGAAGCTGCTGTCCTTCCGCATCGATGCCTGACGCGCCGCCACGGAGAGAGGGCCGAGGCCCGAGCGCGCGGAGCCGAGCGGCGTTCAGCGTCACCAGGGTCGTCGCTTAAAAGACTGACGCGGTGACGCCGTCGTCAGCACACAGCTCACCGCCAAAATAAGAGTCTGTTTACAGAGCTGCTCGTCCAGAGTCGACAAGAAGATTCAACTTCAGATTCAAGAGTCTGCCCCGGTTCTACCCTTGAACTGAGGGACAGATATTTAGTCGTCCTAATGGTGGGTATGCCAACTGAAAGGCAGAACTAAACTCACTCACACAAAAAAAAAGTACGGCTGCTGTACTTTGGAAAATAATTCAGGCTCAACGCCACTAAATTAAATCTAAACATGCTTCAATCAGTCGGATTTGTCTTGAACCTGCAGGCTGTCTCTGCGATAATGCTCTGACCCCTTTGAAAAGTGAACTTCAGTTTCGACTCTGGAAAAAAAAAAAAAAAAACAGTAACGGGGATTTGCTCTGAATCTCAGAAACGTCCTCAAAAGAGCGAGGACATCCAGCACTTCCAGACACACACGTGCTTCACGTGAACACACGAGGAAGCAGATTTCTTATTTTTTAAAATCGTGGACTTGCCTCAGAGCCAACAACACCAGCCAGGAGGAGGAGGAGGAGGAGGAGGAGGAGGAGGAGGAGGAAGTTCAAGTGCTGTCAGGAAATCTGACGTGGCGACGAGCTGCTGCTGCTGCTGCTGCGCCGAGCGACGCCTCATCAAACGTTATGCAGCAGATCTTCTGTATGAACTCTGTATATAAATATCCAGTTATACTTGAACTGCTTTGACATCTATATTTTTGTGTTATATGAATATATGTGCAAATATTATGACTCAATAATGGTGTGTGGGGCACAAAGTGTACGTACCACAGGTTTGAAACATTGTGTATGAAATGCAAGTGAGATATTCTGACGTCTGTATTTTAATCTGTCTGATGCTGTAAAGATCATCTATATATAAATGTACACAGAAGAATCCCACCTGTCTTCGTTTCCTTTATTTCACTTCATATTTAAAATCTGAAGTCAGTGTGACGGCCTCTGAAAGTGAGCCACATTTGAGGAGAAAGTAGGTCGAACTGCAGCCTCATAACCAACTTTCCTCTTTGCTCTGATTGGTCGTCGCCCTCCAAACCCCTCAGCATCCTCACCGACCAATGAGGAGCCAGTGGGCGGAGACAAGCGCCGTGTCCCGGTTTCAGCCGCTGATTCCTGCCAGTGTGTTGACTTACATAATAACGTCAGGGACAATGTTTATCGCTCTCAGGCAGGTCATTCATTCATTTTTTTTGTCTTCCCGGCAGCACATAAAAAGAGCTGAACAACCAACACATGTCCAACAAAACTCCAGCCAGAAATCTGATCACTTTACTCTCAACTTTCACCAACCAAGTTACTTTTCCTTCTTAGTTTTGATGATTTGAACGGTCTTCCATTTCCGTCTCCAGCCAGAACCAAACTTCACTCTGAAATGCGCTGTTTTTACTCTTTCTTTTAACTTCACCAAGCTTTTGAACCTCTCTTAAACTTTCAAACCTGCAGATTTTGTAATTAAAAGTTATACTTAATTCACTAATTTCAACGCCGGAAACCACAATAAAGAACAAACAATGTGACAAATGACGACATGAAACTCCTTAAATCCTTGAAACTGTGATGACATGACGTGTTCCTGCGTACATGTTATATAATCACGTGGAGGTGTGTGTGATGTTATGTCATATTTGACATTACAAGTGGAGCAGTGCATGCCGGGAGGAAACAGCGACTCCTAGTGGCAGATTTAGAAATATATTACAAATATATCTTTTAATAAAAGATATTTTTAGTGCCGATTTTAGCTTTATTTCTTCTTAATCAGCTTTTTCCTGTTTTTACTTTATAAACATATTTATTTGTTTTATTGTTTTTTTCTCAAGTACTCTCTTTTTGGACTCGATTATTTTTTTTATCTGCATAAATAATTTGTGTTCAAGAAGGAATCATCTAAAACAATAAAAATAACTATCAGCAAATAGGATTTAATAAACCGAAAGCCGATGAAGAGTATTAATCTGAATGCTTTCTAATATCTTGTCTAATTTAATTCATTTATCAGAATAAATAAATCAAACACTTCATAACTGATGTTTAACAGGCAGCTTGGTCCTAGTGTACAAACTTTATTGCCACCTAACAGAGACGATGCATGTAATGAACGGTTATACACAGATTCAGTCTAAGCACAGGAGATTCAGATGAGACACTGACATCTAGTGGACGTGAGAGGAAAACGAAGAAAAATATGTGCAGGAAAAAAGAAGAGAAAGTGAAAAGAGAGAAGTCAGATGAGGTCACTGCTGCAGAGAAACACCAGCCACTTAGTCAGACTGAGGTTCCCTTTAGGAGGCTGAAACCGACAAAAAGAGAGAGAAGCAGCAGTGAGTCGACTTTATTAACACAGTAACCTCTAACACTTGAATTTAACTCATGTAAGTTGGCCACTGATGGTTGTTACCTTAAGTTCAGACGTGTCCAGACGTTTTCCATCTCGTCTTACTGACAACAGTCGAGCCCTCCCGCTGCTCGGGTATCCGTCCTCCACCTCCAGGTGGCAAACCAGCGACGCAGACTTCAGGTAGATCAGCAGACGCTGAGCTGGATTCCAGTCGATGGCAAAACTTGAAACACAGCCAGTTTAAAACAAGTTATTTTCTGAAGGAGGTTCTAAACCAGACTCTGTCCGTTGTGTTTTGAGGATGTGAAGTCAGTCTCAGCAGTGTGCGCTCCTCATGACAGGCTGTTAGAGGTTACCGAACGATCAGAGCCTTCGGAGGTCTCGCTGATCATCACTGACTGTCCGACAGAGTCGGCTGTGCTCACCTGGACCTCAGCGTCTGGATCTCCGTCAGTAGCTCAGCCTGACCCTGATAACACTGCATCGCCTCCAGCAGGACGGCTCCCAGCTCCGCCCGGTGACCCAGCATCCAGTCCTCCTGCAGGCCGACTGTTCCCTCGTTCGCCTGCAGACACAGAGAGGTCTTACTGATGTGGAGGAGGCGAGTTCATACACGTGACAAATGATAAACATAAACCATGACATGCTCCAACCGTGTTACGCACCTGTAGCCTGAAGCGGTCATCATGGCTCCAGTTAAGTGACAGCTTCAGCGGCTCCAGCTCATTTTCCGACCTGAACTCCACGGACAGCTCTGACTGGTTGAAGTTCAGCAGGTTGATCTGCATGAAGCGCTGGACAGCAGGGACGAGCTGCTGCAGCCTGACACAAGAGGAAGCAGAGTTAACGACCAATCAGAACGTCAGAACCAAAGTCACATGACCTCAGCGCACTTACTCGGCTCTAAGTCGCTGCCAGCCCATCAGCTGAGTGAGCGCCGCCTCCGACTCCGCCTTCAGCCGGGTCAGCTGGTGATCACATGACCGCAGTGCATTGTGGGCCTTCTGCAGAGACTCTTCCAGCTGTTCACACTGCTGCTTCTGAAGGAGGCGACAACAGGCCGCTGCAGTCACACATGCTTGCCCCTCAAAACTGCTCTCTGCAGTGAGCGTGTGGGTGTGCGTTTACCTTGCTGCGCAGCTGCTGAACCAGATGTGTGAGTGTGTGTCTTCTGCTGTGGATCTGTTGGACTTTGTCCTGCAGAGATCTGAGGAGCGTCTCCGTCTCCTCCACCCCAGACCTGACCTGCGCCTTGAGAGCCTTCCACCTGCCCCGAGCCCCACCCTCTGAGACACGCACAGACATAGACACAGACAAGGAAAAACAACATGATGAGACATGATGCACAGATTTTAAAGAGGGGGGAGATTACGTTTTTTGTCTTTCTCAGGCTGGTCAAGACCACAGTGTGCGTATGTGCGTGTGTAGTGTACCAGGTTGCGGCGGGCTGGACTGTGTCATCAGCTGCTGGGCAGAATCCAGACCTTCCAGCAGCGACATCATGGAGTCCAGGACAAACAGCTGACGCCACAAAACTTTCTGGACACGACGACTGTCCTGAACACACACGAACACAAACAGACGTCAGTATTATTTTTTAATAATCGATTTATTGACAGAGCAGCCGCTTTATAAAAGGATGACAGAACAAAACACCAAACTGTAGGAAACAAGCAGACAGCATAAAAGACAGACACATGAAGTAGAATGAAGAAGAATCAACATTCATATAAAACAAGATACAAGTGAAAAATGGAGGAAGATTTAAAGATTATACTACAATGACACCACAATCTTCAAGCCATCATTCAGTCAAGTCAGTTAAAAAGTTCCTCCTTTCTTCTTCTGAGTAACTTTCAGTACCACCATACAACGATGGAGACCAGGAGCACAGCTGGAAACACACTGACCGTCAGGTAGAGCACCATCCCGGCTGCTTCAGCACAGTCCGGCTCCGTGTCTCCACTGGGGTCCAGGAGAGACGGATCACAGCGCTGCAGCACACTGATAACAAACAAACAAACAAACAAACAAACAGAGCTTTACAACACTGATGGAAAACTGCAGTCGGTTAGCTTTAGCTCGCTTAATAGCACACAACAACGATTAATTTTGGTGTTTCAAAACATCCATAATTATCACCGGGAACACAAAACTTCAGTCTTAACTTTGAACAACAGCTAATTGTTATTATTCTTTCATCACTTATAATATAGCGAGCAATGTTTCACAGAGACTTACGCTCGAACATCCGCCATTTCTGTTTTCAAATATCCGCGGTGCCACGAGGGATCTGATTGGCCCGTTGACCGTGACGTCGGGGCCCGTTGAGCCAATCATTCTGAGCTGCATCAAAAAAAACTTTATTGTTCAAACGGAACCATGGAAAAACAGCGACGCCTGGTGACAAGGAGAGGAAATTATGAAAAGGAATATGGAATAATTAAAATAGATTTAGACGTGTGCTAGATTAGATGAAATATGGCTTCAGAAAATTAATGTCAGTAATTATAATAATATATCATTCATAATTAACAATAAAAACGATTTTAATTACATAAAGGTGCATTTTGCATTCATTTTTATTCATTTATTATTGTATCTTTATTAAGAGCTCATCAGTTGTTTGCATCAGTATTGCGGTGTCAGTAGCAGCGTCAGTATTATTATAAGTATCAGTGTCAGTATTAATATTACTAGTCGTAATATCACAGTGTAGTAATATACTGGTTGTATTTCTACTAGTATCACTAACAGCATTAATATTACTAGTGCTAGTATTAATATTACAAGTGGTGGTATTAATAATAGTACCAGTACAGTATTAATATTATAAGCGGCAATAAATCACTTTATTACTATACCTTGCACTTTACTGAAGCTGCAGCAATATTGTAAATGTATGTATATACAAGTGCCAACTCCTTTTAAGTTTTTATTTTATTTTATTTTATTTTTCTCATTATTATACATTTATTATTATACATGTATACTTATTATGTTTATTACCTCGTGTGGTGTGGGGAATTATTATTGTTTTGGGGATCTTTTTACTACTGACTGCAGGTACTAAAATATATTTCACTGTACTTTGTACTGTATAACTGTGGATGTGACAATATATAAAAAAAATCCGTGTCAGTATTAATATTACTAGTGGTAGTATTAATATGAGTATCATAGCAGTAATATTACTATCGTCAGTATTAATAATAGGACTAGTGTAAGTATTTATTAATTAATTAATGTTGGTGCAGCATCTCAGCTGCAGCGGCGCATGCCCTCCGTCAGGTCACGTGCTCGGCTCCTGTGTTGACTGTAGAGAAATTAAAAAAAAAAAAATCTCTGCAGCACAGAAGCTAGTGGCTAAAAGCGGAGGTAATTGTCCTCGGAGGACAGTCGGAGCTGGAAGTTTGACTCGTAAAAACATCCACCAGGAGGATGAGCTAAGCGGAAGGAAGGCGGAGACGCTCACAGGTAGGAGTCGTTTATCACACCTGTCCGGATGCGTCGGTGATGCTGCACAGAGCTGATGCTAATGCTAACACTCAGCTAGCAGGCTGCGACACTGGGGTGGCACAACCGCGCATACTGACATTAGCGGCTTTAAGAGTCGCTGAGCAAACAGGGTGGTTTGTGTATACCAGAACAGATGTTGACTATTAAAGCAAACAGCTGGGTACCAGCTTAAACGGGAGGCTACCGAGCTAGCTTAGCATCCTGCAGTGATTCAGTGCCAGGCCGACGTTAGCTAGGAGCTAATGTAGCTAGCATGTCGATGCTGAGAAGCATCAATGAGCTCTGGGTTTTTCTTCGAGGAAAATAAAGAGATGTGAACGCGGTGTTTAACGGTCTGTTAATGTGCTTCTGGTGTGAGAGTCCAAGGTTTAATGTTTCAGCGAGGCCTGCAGGATGAATATTAAACACTGAAGTGGCCTTCTTAAAATTCAGATGGTGTTTGACTGACACGAAACCTCCAGAGAGAGAACATGGTGGTTTTGTCCAGGACTGATTAGTCTGACGATTATTTTACAGCTAAATTATTCACGATTTACAAACTGAGTGAAGTCTTTGGAGTCTGGATGTGATGAATATACAGCAGCTTCTGTCTGGACAAGATCAGCTGATCACATTATGAATGATTCTGGGTCTGAGGCGATTTAAGCAGAGAGTTTTCTATTTATATGAACAAAAATGAAGGAATTAAAACCTCATTCAAAGTCTTCATGTTGGTTTAATTTAGATCTGAGAGGTCTGATGTCCCAGTTTTTA
The DNA here is from genome assembly GCA_005024645.1 of Planiliza haematocheilus. Lineage (NCBI taxonomy): Eukaryota > Metazoa > Chordata > Actinopteri > Mugiliformes > Mugilidae > Planiliza > Planiliza haematocheilus. Next base: position 4,810,228 of record SRSE01001373.1, read on the forward strand.
GTCTGAACAAATCCTCCTACACTGGATGGAGGACATCTTCTGGAAGTGTCCCTTATTTCTGAGATCAGATCAGGTTCAGAAGAAGCAGACCACAATGACTCTAACTTAACTTTTACAGACGGTTAATTAATAATAAAGTGTGTGTGTGTTTCAGGGTGATCCAGTGCGTGTAGTATCAGCTGCAAGATGCCCATCCCTCCCCCTCCTCCTCCTCCACCAGGGGGACCCCCGCCTCCCCCCACCTTCAGCCAGGTGAGGCGCTGCATCATCGTCATCCCTTTTCTCCGCTCAGCTCAGTTAAAAACACATCCCACGTGTCATTTCTTTACACATGCCAGTCTCCATAGTTAATAATCAACATTCTGGTGGTGTACTTCCCCCCCTCCTCCCCTCCAGGCCAACACCACCCCTCCGAAGCTGAGCAGGGACGAGGCCAAAGGTCGTGGCGCTCTGTTGTCCGACATCTGTAAAGGCGCCAAGCTGAAGAAGGTGGCGGTGGTGAACGACCGCAGCGCTCCGCTGCTCGACAGTAAGAGTCAAACACCAAAGAGCCAAACACCTCCCACAGAGCACCCATACATTCGCTTATACCAATACCTACACCAGCAACAGAGCCAGCCTAAACAGCAGGGGGCGCCGTCTGAGGAGCAGAAGAAGACAGCCGGGGATAAGCCGGGCCCTGCTCTGGCGCTAGAGAGTAAGACAATCTTCTGATACTAGAGGCTGACTGTAGGAGTTTAAGCAGCCGCTGTGTTTCCTGTCCGTGACCGACTTCCTGTTGTCAGCTTGAATTGTATTGTTAGAAATCTTGCTGCAGCTTTGCGAAACTGCGCAACAAGATTACTCCAAAAAGGTGGAGGGGATGCTACATCAGCACCAACCGGCCTGAAAGCTGTTTTGTATGCTGACAGAGAAGAGCTGGACTAAATAACTATATAAGAACCATATGAAAGATGTGAAACTGGATGTAAAATATTGTGGAAATGCCAAAAACTCTGAAACCTACGACAAAATGTTTTTTTCGAAACTGAAATATCTCTAAATGTGTCGGTATCAGGAGCGTTACCGAGCCCTAACCTTTAACCATGGCGACAAAAGAAACACACGACTGTCCTGTTTCTGTTTCAGTCTGTTTTTAGCGACACTAAAAGACACATCAGCTGAATGAGTGATCAGCTGATCAGGCTCGGCGATCACGTGACCAGAAACAGGAGAGCACACACACACACGTCCACGTGTAACAGAAGCGTCCAAACGGGACACAGACACCGTTAAACCGAAAACATTTCAGAGCGTCGGACTCTGAGCTTCCTGCTTGTTCCTGTTTCTTTTCAATGTTCATGTTTTACTGTTTGTGTCTTTAACGTTTCTCCTTTGTCTCTCTTCGCGGGTCTCTGACGAGTTCAAATATTCAGAGGCAGACTGCGCACAGTTTGCGTGCGGTCGGTGGACAGGTGACGGAGCGGCTGGTTAAACTCGCCCTGCAGCTTCCCGCTGATCCACTCGTCATGCTTGCTGCTGCAAATAACGTCTGCCGTCCGCTTTCAGGCTGCACAGAGTTTCAGACGCATTCATCAGACACGCTTTCACACACAGAGCTGCTGTTAAAGCAACAGCTTCGGCTGAGCTCAGTCTGAATACAAAGAGAGCGACAGGTTCACACATGACGGATGAAACGGGCCACGTCAGTTTTCCACGGTGTGTTTTATTAGTTTGCTATTAATCACGCTACGTCAGGTCATCCGTTACCGTGTGTGTGTTTTATGTCCACAAACATGGCGGCATTGTTGAATGCCGTCATCATTTTATTGATAGTGTTAGTCTGAATCGGTTAAAGGATCAGTCGTGTAAAGGTTTCAGTGAAACTCTGAGCGGCCTCACAGTGAAGTCACTGAGCTGATGTGTTAGCATGTTAGCTAGCATCAGAAACTGCAACGCCACGCGCTCTAAAGACGCTAACGGCTTCATCCTGCTGATGAGCAGCTTCAAGGCTCAGCTCACTTCCTGTTTCCCCGCAGAGTGTGACGCCCGAGTGGACGGCAGACGTCTAAGCATCCTGCTGCTTTGGCTCCTGGAGGACGAACGCTTACGAAAAAAAAAGTTAAATAAAAATATAACCGTGTCAGATATGACCTGCGGCCGTTTAGAGGCTTATTCTCTCTTCCTAATTAGTAATTTGGCTCAGAAATGAAGTGACTTCCTCTAAGGAGAGCTACTGCAGGAATGATCTGACATTTAATTTCAGAGCTGGGACCGATTTGTTCGTTTCTTTAAATCAGTTCAGAGTCGTCAGTGATCGGTTTCTGACGATAATTGATCACGTCGATCAACTCTTCATCATCCGAAATCACACGAGCTGCCTGTTTCCCCTCTGGTCTGCGTTAGAGATGTAACGACTGACGGTCCAGCCCTGACAGACAAATGTGTCAGCAGAGTTGTGATTGACTGTTGATCAGCTGTGATGTCATAATCATAACGACTGTGTTTGTTTGTTGTGCTGTCGATGACGTCGTCGGAGCTTCGCGGGAGCGTAAACACTTCATTTTGAATTTAAACTCTCGCCTCATCCCACCTCACCTCCCCTCAGCCTGTGGTAGTCACCTGACCTCCCCCGCATCCCGCCTCACACTAACCCATCTGTCGGTGATGTCATCGTACTGTCGCCACGCTGTCAGTGTAGAGCGGTGACGTCAGGAGGCGGGGCCACTCACTCACTCACCTGTCCGATGGTTGTGGTTCCCAGAGCCCAAAGGAGGCGGAGCAGCAGCAGCAGGAGCCAATGGGAGCGGAGCCGGAAGTCCGTCGGGATCGGCTCCACCCATCGGAGGCCTGTTCACGGGCGGCGTTCCCAAACTGCGGCCAGTTGGAGGCGAGTTGTTTGTTGTCTTTTTTTTCGTTCTGTTCTGTTGTCAGTGGCGATGTAAACCAAACTCCATCTTGTTTGTGGCAGACGGCTCCTCTGGACGTTCTCCCTCCACTCGGGGCGCAGCTCCCCGTCCGCCCAGCCATCGCCATGACGACGCAGAGAGCCCCTCTTCTCAGGCAACATCGCCGATGGAAACCTCTCGCTCCCAGCGCCCTTCGCTCCCCAACCTGTCCTCCTCCCCTTCCGCCTCCTCCCCCTCCTCGGCCGCCTCCTCCCCCTGCACCGGCATGAAGCACTCCTCCTCCGCTCCACCTCCCCCTCCTCCCCTCTGTCGCCGAGGTAACGCCCCCTCCCCTCCCTCCTCCTCTTACAACAGAGAGAAGCCCCTGCCCCCGACCCCTAACAACACCCCTCCCCTCCCCTCCAAACCTCCCCCGTCCCCTGGCAACAGCAGACGCCCACCCACCTCTGGAGGAAACCCCGCCTCCTCCTCCTCCTCCACCTCTCTGGCCCCACCCCCTCCACCTTACCGCATCACTAACGGTCCAACAGGTGCCGGTGGCGAGGCAGCACCTGAGCTGCCGACGCGCCACAACTCCCTCGGCAACAAGAGGACCGCCCCCTCACCGGGAGGCCACACCCCCACAAGAGGTCCAGCCCCGCCTCCCCCACCAGCATCGCCGACTCCTTCTCAACAAGGCGCCAACAGGCCGCCGCCTCCAGTCAGAGAGGCGCCAGGTAGAGGAACAGGTGAGGTCACAAACTCGTTATGATGTCACAGTACTATTAATTAATATCATCATCACCACCTGTGTCCATCTCTCCTCAGCTCCTCCCATTCCGGCCCAGCCGTCGAGGACCGGCAGTAGAGAAGCCCCGCCTCCTCCTCCCTACAGGACACATGGTAGCCCCTCCCTCTCCGGTGACCCCCCCACCAGAGGAAAACCTCCCCCTCCTCCAACCCGCACCCCCACCGCTCCACCTCCGCCTCCCCCTCCTCTCCGCAATGGGCACTCCTCTTCCTCCTCCTCCTCCATCCCTCGCTCGTTTGTCGGTGAGTCGGCCTCGGCCTCCACCCGTCTCTCCGTCCGGTAGCAGCAGTTATTATCAGTTAGCTCCTCTCTTCCTTCATCAGTCTCTCCTCCTTTTCTCCTCATTTCTTTGTTCAGCTGTGTCCGTGAAAACTTCCAAGGATCTAAAAGTGTGACTTTAAAGCGTTAAAATCCTCTCTCCTCCTCTTGCAGACGACTTTGAGTCCAAGTATTCGTTTCATCCTCTGGACGACTTCCCTCCTCCGGACGAGTACCGCCACTTCACCAAGATCTACCCCAGCAAGGCCAACCGAGGTCAGACGAAAACCCCGGCCTTCACTCTGAGACGGCCCTCGCCTCGCTGACGACGCATTCACTGACCGCGTTTGTTTGTCCGTTTCAGTTTCAGTGATGAGAGGAGCCCCTCCGCTGCCTCCCGTCGGGAGGTGAACCAGGAACGACCTCCGCACGTTCCCGGCCACACATCCACGCGCGCACACATTCCCGTTTGACGTCCGCAGCTCCGTCACCCTCGCCTCCTCCATCGCCGCCTCATCTATTCTCACAGCTGATTGGCTGAGACAGACTTGACCGATCGGAGATGGACGGGCACGACGACCTCTGGAGAAGTTGAAAAGGACCAGGATGCGGGTCCCTGAACGCGTCTTCGGATCAAATGTGAAGTGAACATCTTTTTATTTTTGCACCTGCACTTTTAGTTTTTCACGACGGCCGCTCAGAACCCGTTGGAACACATGAAGAAGACGAGTCTGTGACGTGCGGTCTGGCTTCCTGATCTGTGGATTTAACGTGTCAATTACAAACATTTCAAATAACGGTTCAACATTTTGGGAAAACTATGATCGTCTGTAAGTTTCATGTAACAGTAAAGTGAAGATTTGAAGGTGATTCATTCAGTAAATAATTAAATTAATATGACGTGTCAGTGGAGAAAAGACTTTAAATTCACTTCCTGAAATGTTGAACCACTTCTTTAAAGAGCTCTGTGTGAACCACGGAGACAGACTGAACTCAGAGACCTGGATCTGGATCTCAGGGTCTGAAGGAGGTCATGTTTGATGATGTGCTTGTGGACAGGATGAAGACACTGTAAATACTCACCTGCTTCATCATCATCATCGTCATCGTCGAGCTCACCTCTCCTGCTGATGTCAGCGTTTTGACCTGAAGCCAGTTCATGATCAGGTCGACTCTTTAAGTGCCAAGAAGAGAAACTCACCTGAGGTCAGCTGACTGCTCCCGCTGCAGGCCGGTCAGCGGCTCGTACCACGTTGCTGAAGTGTGGAGGGGGGGCAGGGGGCGGGGTCACACTGGAAGTCTTCCGCCTGCAGCAGGACTCCTCCTCCTCCTCCTCCCTCCTTCCTACAAACTTGTTGCATGTCTTCTTTGTGTGTGTGTGGAAGCAGCGTGACAGCATCTCCTTGGTTTTGCCACACACAGTGTTAAATAATTACCCATGATTCCCAGCGTCCAGGAAGCTGTCGCAGCAGAATCGTCAAAGTTTAAAAAGTCAGAAGTAGTTGATCGGCGTTTTCTAACGTGCACGTCTCATGAATTCGTTATTATTATTTTCAGAGTTGGATTTTAATCACGTGACCGAGCACTTTTTTTTCTTCTCTCTTTTATTCGTGAAAGTGATTCCAGCTCAAATGGGCCTCTTCTGTGTTGTTCATTGATTATTGGAGCTTTTCTTATTTTCTGGATTCAGTCAAAGTGCAGCTTCATCCTCATGCATCCATTTACTTTGGATCCCTACTCTTTATTGCTCAGGAGCGGCTGTGGCTCTTTGAGTTGCACATGTGCAGTTGATGCATTTTTAACTCCCAACAGGAAACGCCCCTCCTCCTCCTCCTCCTCCCCTTCCCTCCCCTTCCTCTTGTCTGTTATGCCTTACAAACTGTAAATCTCTTCAGTAAGAATCTGTAAACGTTCCTCTTAACAGCTGATCGATCTAATGTGACTTACTGCTGCAGGACCGACTTTAGTGCTGATAATGTCAAACTGTCCTGCAGCTCTGGGACGGACACTCGTTCAGTCCCTCTTTAACAGCATGCTCTCTCTCTGTTACTCTAACTGCAGCTGTCTGAAATAAACTCATCAGTTACAGACTCTCTTCTGTCCCATCATTTTATCTCTCCAGTGATTCCTCCGCGCCGCTTTATAAACGGACTATAAACGCAGCTTGACCCTTTGACTCCTTCGTGCTTTGGATGAAATATATTTAAGGAGACGTGAAGTTTTAATATATTCATCTTTAATGGTCATTGTAACTACAATAAAACATATTATAGGTGGTGTATGTTAAAAAATTTATCTTTAAATTCAAGTAAAAATATTTTAGTTAATACTTTTGAAACTAGTGTTTTATTAAAAAGTTTAAATTAAATTAATGTACCTGTGAATATATATATATTAAAAACATAAGGAGAAATTACAAGTTTATTATTTTAATAATTATTAAATTAGAAGTTTATTAAAATAAAACAGTTTTGAACAGTACTAAGGTAGCAAGCTGCAGTTTCGTCGTTGAACTCGAGGGGGCAGACTTTCATTTCGCCCCTGGTTATTTTACCGGAAGCACGTGATTTCACAGGGAGGAAGAAAACACTGGTTCCCGCATGTGCAAACTGTGTCTTCTCCATGCCGAGAAAAAAACATTAAAACCCCTTAAATTCATAGTTTCCTGTAGGGACTCTGGTGTATTTGGCGGTAACTAATAATAAAAACATGGAGGACGTCAACGTTATCAAGCTGCCGGTGACGGAGGAGAAAAAAGCGGCGAAGAAGAGACCTCGACCACCTAAGTTGAACCCCGAGGAAGAAGAGGATAAACGGCAGAATAACGTGAAGAGGCTGGCGGTGCTGGGAGAGGAGGACACGTCGGTGAAGCTGCTGGAGCAGCTGGTGTTTGGAGCGGAGGACGAGCTGCTGGAGAGACTCGTGGAGGTGATGTTCTCACCAGACGTCATTCAAAAATCTGCTAATTTAATGTTCCACTTACAAACTGCCCGGAGTATGTGTGTCTGAGAATAAAATGGGATAACTCATCACAGTCCTCTCTTGCTTCTGTCACAATCGTCTTGCTAATTTTCTATCAGCAACACTTTGACGGGATTTAAAAGGATCTTTCATTCCGATCGGTCTTGGTTTCAAACGGCTTCCCAACAGGATCCATTTTAAAATATCACCAATTTTATATTGCCTTGCTCCTGTGCAACGTTGTCAGTGTCTGAACTGAAAGTTTGGTATTTTAAAAGAGTTTTCAGGTCTGTCTAATACATCCGGCTCTCAAATGATTGATGTAAAAGTCGTTTGAATGATAAAATTGTGACTGACATGTTAGATCCAGCTGGTATTTCACTACAGCTAATGCACGTTTTCAGAGAAGTGAAGCTTCATTGAGGGATCACTTGGCGTGTAGATCAGTTTAAAACGTGGTTTCCTGTTCCTTAGCAGGAGGATGACAAGCAGGCTGCGTCTCTGCTGCTGGAGGACAACGACGATGAGCCGGCAGAGTCGGCGGAGGAGGACGACGACGAGTCCCGTCAGCGGCTGCAGAAGTCCAAAACGGCCGCCTGGGTGGACGAGGATGACGAGCTGGAGGAAGAGTGAGTGTGGAACCTTTTCACAGCTTTTGTTTGAAACTATTAAGTTAAAGCACTGAATTCAACTTGTTCATGAACATGATAAACAACGGTTTGTGTTTCAGGGTGGACATGAATCATCGGTACCGTAAAAACCTGATCAAAGGAGAGGCTGAATCCACCATGTCCAAACAGAAGCTGCAGCAGAGGATGAGGGAGCAGTGAGTACTACACACACACACCTGAGCTTACATGTGCATGTCTGAACTTGCATGAACACGTGTGTGCGTGTGTCCAGGTTCCAAAAGTCGATGGGAGGAACTCCATCGTGGGCAGAGGTCAGCGCGCAGAAGAAGAAGAAGAAGACGACAGGTAGAATTTAATTCATAATTTTACTTTTGAACGTGTGCCATTCAGTTTAAACTTAAACTTTGTGTTCCCGGAGCTGCAGATGATGAAGAAGACGACGATGAAGAGGAGGAAGATGACTTACTGAGGAGGACGGGGAACTTTGTGGCGTCTTCAGACCGTCTTCCCAGCGGCATCCTCAGGGTCAGTGCGCTATCCCCGTTTATTGAACTGATGAATAATCATCAAGTGGAAGAGTTCATCCTCAGATTTGTCAACTCTGCGTCTCTGATGTTTTCTAGATGAAGAAGTGTCTCCACGCCAACAGCGCCCGTCCATCAGACGACAGACTGACCACCGTCCAGTTTCACCCCTCCGCTCAGGTCGTCATGACGGCCGGCCTGGACCAGTCGGTCTCCCTCTTCCAGGTACATTACAGTCGGCCGCCTGTGCGGAAGAGACGCGAGGTGTCGGGTTGAATCGATCACGTGACCTTAACTCGATTCCTCTTCAGGTTGACGGAAAGACCAACCCGAAGATCCAGAGCATCCACCTGGAGAAGTTCCCCGTCCACAAAGCTCAGTTCAGCGTGGACGGCGAGATGGTGATCGCCACCAGCCTGAAGAACAAGATGTTCTACCTGTACGACATGATGGAGGGCCGAGTGTCGCCTGTTCACGCTGTCAGAGGTTAGCGTCAGCTACACTCCCTGTAGGTTCGTTGAAGCTTTTAGGATTTCACAATAAAAGCCTCTTTGTTTGTCATCAGGTCTCAATGAAGCCAGAGTGAAGGAGTTCTCAGTTTGTCCTGACGGAGGCGGTCTGCTGCTCTCTGGCACCAACGGATACCTGCACCTGCTCACGCTCAAGGTGACTCTTCTTCTATGGTGTGTCAGCTCGATGTTGTAGATGCTTGAAAAAGGCTAATGTGTCTGTGTGTGTCTGTGTGTTTGTGTTCAGACTAAGGAGGTAGTTCGCAGCATGAAAATAAACGGTAACGTCTGCGGCGTCGCCTTCTCTCACGATGGCAGCAAAGTCTTCACAAACTCAGGTCAGTCGACAACTTCCTGATAATATGTGATGTCACTCATCAGCTTCCTGTCAGTCACGTGATGAATCTGTGTTTGTGTGCAGAGGAGGGAGAAGTGTACGTGTGGGACGTGCGCAGCAGTCGGTGTATGAACCGGTTTACTGATGATGGCTGCGTGAGGGGGACGTCCATCGCCACCTCTCCAAACGGACAGTACCTGGCCTGCGGGTAAGAAAGCCACAGAGCCGCCCTGCTCTCTGATTGGCTGAGAGATGTCATGTAACGGCTGTAAATCCGTATTGTGACGGTAATGACTGTGTTTCTCCATCAGCTCCCAGTCAGGTGTGGTCAACGTCTACTCCCAGGAGGCGTGTCTCAATTCAACCAATCCAAAGCCTCTCAAAGCCGTGATGAACCTGCTGACCACTGCGACCTCCCTCGCCTTCAACCCCGCCTCCGAGATCCTGGCCATCGGCTCGCGAGCAGAGGACGAGGCCGTGCGGCTGGTAAGACGACGAAGATGATGGTGATGATGATGATGATCAAGATGGTGAAGAGAAACGTTAACCCTTTCCCCGTCTCCTCAGGTGCATCTGCCAAGCCTCACCGTCTTCTCCAACTTCCCCGTCGCTAAGAGGAAGATTGTTTACCGGGCCAGCTGCCTCGACTTCTCACCACACAGCGGCTTCTTCTCATTGGCCAACAACAAAGGCCAAGCCCCCCTCTTCAGGTCAGCCAATCAGCTCCCATTCTGTACTCACTGTAGCTGAGGTTCATACTGAGGCTGTAACCAATCACAGCTTCAGTGCAACACTAGAAGAGCTAAAACCATTAGCATTCAGCTACATCAAAAACTAATGTTAGCATCTCTAGAGTTAGCATTTAGTTATATGTCCCCTAAGATGGTGCCTTAACTACCATTTTTTACTTAACAACAGCAACTCAGCCACGAAGTGGTAGGCCACGTAAAGTGACGGAGAGGGGTCAGCGGATGCTGAAGCGCATAGTGCAAAGAGGTCGCCGACTTTCTGCACAGTCAATTGCTACAGAGCTACAAACTTCATGTGACCTTCAGATTAGCCCAAGTACAGTACGCAGAGAGCTTCATGGAATGGGTTTCCATGGCCGAGCAGCTGCAGCCAAGCCACACATCACCAAGTGCAATGCAAGGCGTCGGATGCAATGGTGTAAAGCACGCCGCCACTGGCCTCTAGAGCAGTGGAGACGCGTTCTCTGGAGTGATGAATCACGCTTTTCCATCTGGCAATCTGATGGACGAGTCTGGGTTTGGAGGTTGCCAGGAGAACGGTACATTTCAGATTGCATTGTGCCAACTGTGAAATTTGGTGGAGGAGGAATTATGGTATGGGGTTGTTTTTCAGGAGCTGGGCTTGGCCCCTTAGTTCCAGTGAAAGGAACATTGAATGCTTCAGGATACCAAAACATTTTGGACAATTCCATGCTCCCAACCTTGTGGGAACAGTTTGGAGCGGGCCCCTTCCTCTTCCAACATGACTGTGCACCAGTGCACAAAGCAAGGTCCATAAAGACGTGGATGACAGAGTCTGGTGTGGATGAACTTGACTGGCCTGCACAGAGTCCTGACCTGAACCCGATAGAACACCTTTGGGATGAATTAGAGCGGAGACTGAGAGCCAGGCCTTCTCGACCAACATCAGTGTGTGACCTCACCAATGCGCTTTTGGAAGAATGGTCAAAAATTCCTATAAACACTCTCCTCAACCTTGTGGACAGTCTTCCCAGAAGAGTTGAAGCTGTAATAGCTGCAAAAGGTGGACCGACATCATATTGAATTCTATGAGTTAGGAATGGGATGGCACTTCAGTTCATAGAATGAGTAAAGGCAGGTGAGCGAATACTTTTGGTAATATAGTGTATGTCCCCGAAGATGGTGCCTTAAAGGGGAACTACTGTTTTTTATGACCTGGACTTTATTTCTAGCATAAAATACGATTGTTTACTCACCCATATAACTTTTATAAAATTTGCACTCCTTCAGCAGTTAATTAGATCAGCGTATATCCATATAGTGGGAGTGAGTGGGGCACCGAGATGCAGCTTCTAAAGACAGATTATCTGCCACGAAACTTGCTCAATCTAGGTAACAGGTAACTCCAGACTCAACGGGGAATAGCTCTAGCGTATCATAACAAAATATTGGCGAAATGATTGTGTTTTGCGGCAGATAATGCGTTATTTAAAGACTGTGTTTCGGTGCCCCATTCACTCCCACTATATGGATATATGCAGAGCTAAATATCTCTTGAAGAAGTGCAAACAACACGAAAGTTATATGGGTGTGTAAACGATCATAATTTATGCTAGAAATAAAGTCCAGGTTGTAAAAAACAGTAGTTCCCCTTTAAAGAGACGTAATGATGTTCAGTGGTTTCGTTCTTTTATTCGTCTTTTATGAAAGACAGCAAGTGACCCCTCGTATATCTATACTCAGGGGCCATCATCTCTTAATCCCTACCAAGTATAAAGAACAACATTCAGAGAAATTATCACTGGCAGAAAAAGTAATCAGTATTTCAATGAATACTGATCAGATGCTTTTGCATTTGTCCACAGGTTGCTGCATTACAAAGACTTCTGAGCAGAAACTCTGGGGGCCGAACGTCAACGGGAACATTCATTCAGACCTTTTCTGTCTCCGCCTGTCGGTGATCAATACTGAACTGTAAAGGCTGCAGTGAATCTTAACAGCGAAGAGACAAGAGCAGGAGCTGAAACATCGGAAAAGCTCAATGGAGTCTGGCACAGAGGCTGAAGCTGCTCACCAACGAGAAGAAGGTGGACGAAGACGCCGATGATGATGATGATGATGATTCACATGTTTGCTTGAAGTCACTTCAGAAATGAACTGAAACACAATCATTTATGGTGTGGAAACAAAAATAAAACATTGTATAAGTGATTAAACCCTTTATCACAGATCTGCTCTGACGACTCATTTTCACTTTGTCTCATAAATTTGACTTGATTTAGACTTGACTTCAAATGATTTAGACTTTAACCATTATATTCAGTTACATATCGATCATTCACACTCAACGGCATGTTGACATCACAACCACATTTAGTTTGTCTCATTGATAAGTCACTTTAAATGTTAAGATTTCTAATCAATTCAATTTATCCACTTAGGATTTTAATAGTCATCGTGAGTTTCCAAAAGTAAACAGGTGAATCATGATGTGACCGGTTACACAACACAAGACCAACTTCAAAACTGGATTCACCACCTGATCCGTTCACAAACTGAACTCCTATCCCTGTGAGGACTCAGTGATGCGTCCTTACATGGTGACCAGCTCAGGCCGGTCCTCACAGAGATAGACGTGTGTGTAAACACACACACACACACACTAGGCAGGAATGTCCTCTTTCCTGTCGGCCCGTTTCTTTCAGGTTGAAGCACGACAAACACGCATCACTCCCAGAACTCAACAGCTCATCTTCAGCCCTCGCGTAGAGCCCGGTGCTCATGGGCAAGGCATCGGTTCAACAGACAGACAGGTCAGAGGTCAGGGATCCTTCACTGTTTCTGACTAGGCTTTCAGAATAAAATCTCTAAATTTTATTATATTATTTTCTTGCTTTTATCACATTTAAATAATTAAAAATATACTTTTATATTTATTTTTATTTATATATTTGTTATTTTATTGATTTGATGGTTTAATATGTCACATATATATATATATAAACATTTTTAAAATGTGGAAGTGGAAGTTGAAATGACGTGAAGTCAGACAGTCGAGTTTTTTATTCTGTCGTCTTTATTGACTCACTCTTTAAGTAAAATCATCAGATTCAGTTGAAATCTGATTAAATTATTATAATTAAACCATTAAACTGCAGTTGAATGAACAAACCTCCACCTGCACAACTCACCTGGCTGCATCTGCTGGCCCCGCCCCCCTGATGGCCTCACAGGGAGTAACCCGAGTTTCAGGATTTGTGACAGAAACAGGTCGACACGCAGAGCAAGGTAAGAAACTGCTGCAGCTTTGTGTTTACTTAAAAAATGATTTGAATTACATTTATCTTCCACTAAGTTCTTCCTCTGGAATCTAAATCTGTTTATGATTTGTTTTCAAATTAGCTCTGTTTGATTTGTAACGTTGGTTTCGTGGATTAAGCAAAGTAGAAATGTGCTCCAGAGCCTGAGAACACGACTCTACTACTGTTTAAGGAGGCGTAATTTAACAGCTGGACTGCAGTCAAACCTCTGATGGTTTATCTTCTCTGATGATCTATACAATGTTTTTAGGCACAAGTTAAAACCCAAATCTCTCCTTTATAAACGAGTCTCTGCTGTGACAGTTCAGCTGATGCCTCTTTGCCTTGATGATCACTGATTAGAGTCCAGCTGAGACAAACTGATCTGACTGATTCAGAGACGCTCTCTGCTGAGTGTGGTAAACAGACAACACACAGATGGCTCAAACTGTTTCTGGGCTTTTTGACCGTGAAATTGCAACAACAATGTGGAACCAGCAGGACAGGAGTGTCTTCACTGTGACTGTCCAACCTGAAACCTGACTGAGAGTTAGCGGAGAGAGCTGAAGAAGAAGTTCAGATGGAGTCTGAGAGGATCTACTGGAAGGATGAGGGGAAACTGAACTAGTCACAACATGCAGACTGCTGCAAAAAAGGCTCCTGCACAGACTGAATGACACCTAATTAATGAGAGATTTTTCTATAAAAGAAAAAAAATGTTTTCACTGAGCGCAGACTGATAAACATTAAGATGCACTGAGGTGTGAATACTACTCAAATATTTGATGAGCTACTTGTTTAAAAACCGCACAACTTAAAAAGGGGAACTTAACTTAAGAGAAATGAAGCTGCATTCATTATAGAACAGGTTTGTAAGCTGGGAACTAGTCGCTAACAAATGTAAAACAGCCTGAAACTCGGTTCTCACACAGCCTTTGTGCTTCCTGCTGCTTTCTCTTTCAGCACTGAGTTTTCACTTGTCTGCAGATCTAATGCAAAGTGTCTCTGTTTAGTTCCTGGTAAAATCACGTGATGGAGCAAGTGGAGGAAGTTTATTAAGTTTTCAACCTGATGAAGAAGTTTAAAAAGAACCGAAACTGAGACACGCTGACCTACTGAGAAGCCGGCCCATTCATTCATATCCGCTGTATTGTTTCATCCAGAAATAGGTTACTGTACAGCTCAAAGGATCATCTGATTAATCAATCACTGATTCAATAGTCCAGACAGCTATGAATAGTTGTTTATAGCTGAAATAAAAACAAAGCTCTTGATTGATTAACTTTAAAACAGACTATTTATTTTGACAGTTTTCAGTGACAGTGAACACAACATTTTGGGTTTGGTCACCTCATTGATGGTGGACATTTTAGGCAATCTCAATAGTTTTGAGGTATTTTACAGATTAAACAACTGATCAGTCTTTTTAGCCTCCTGATAGCTTCCTCGTTGCTTTATGTCAGCTGCCCATTAGCTTTATTTAGCTTCATGTAGGTTTCCTTTTAGCTTCATTATTAGCCCCCTCGTAGCCTGCTGTTGACTTGATGTTGCTTATTGTTGGTTCCCTTAATCTTCCTGTTAGCTTCCTTATAATCTTCTTCTGAGTTCCTGTTGGCTTCCTATCGGTTTTGCTCTAGCTTCCCTATTAGCCCTCTCATAGCCTGCTGTTGACTTCCATTTAGCTTGCCGTTAGCCTGCTATTGGCTTTGTGTTGCTGTCTGTTAGCTTCCTGTTAGCCTTCTGCTAGCCTCCCGCTGACTTCCCATTAGCTTCCCCTTTTAGCTTAGTGTAGGCTTACTGTTGAATTCCGGCTAGCTTCCTAATAACCTACTGTTGGCTTCCAGTTAGCCTCCGTTAGCCTTCTGTTGACTTCATGATGGCCTCCTTCTAGCTAACTGATTCTTGAGGTTTCAGAAAACACCGAAGCTCTTGTTTCTGATCATCTGCTTGCTTCCAAACAGAGGACGTTATGAGACGTCTGATTAAAACATAACACAGTTGACTATTTGATCCATAATTTGTTTTTGAGTGTGGCTTCAGAACTGATTACCCTGTAGATCTTTCCTGAACTTCTAATGCTGCTTTAGATACAACTGGTTCAGCTCTAACAGTGTTTAGAGCTCCAGAGAAGAGGAAAAAAAGAGAAAGAGGAGAAGGAGAAAGCCACTCTTTGCTAACAATGAACATCTGACTTCTGACTCTTTCTCTGAGTTCTGATGCCATGTTTCCCACAATCACAATGCTACTCAGAGACCAATGTTCTCCTGGAAACTTGAGGCACCGATGTATTTCTTATCAATAATTGAAGGTTGAACAAGCCTCTGAGCCGAGTGTTATCTGAATGCTGCTTTCAGCAAATTTGATCTTTAACATGATCAGTAAAAATATAACAGATTACTGATCGGCGATCAGACTGATGGGACAAACAGTTTCCTGTGGGTTTTCACTCAAAAACAAGAGTGTTTCAAAGTGTTTGAACAAAACTGTTGAGCAACTGATTGTAACTTGATTGATAATCAGTCCATCTGGTTCCAGTGCTTCCTGTAACGCTGTTCATAGCTAAACAAACATAAAACTGGAGGAACGCTCTATTTAAACAGGCGTGTTCCTCCGTCTGCACTTCAGTGTCACCAACTCTTATTACAGTATAAATGAACAGTGACGCATGATTAAGGGAAGTCTATATATTTCTTGCTAATTAACCGTTTTTTCTGCTGAATACTCTCTGTGTTTATGTAAATGCTCCACGAATGAGCTGTTTCACGTTAAACTACCACAGATACAGGTGACGTTGGCCCCGCCCCCCCATCTACCCATTCACACCTGCTAAGAACAAGCATAGTTGCCACCTGTCCGTCTTTTCCCTGACTCACCCTCCGTTATTTCGGTCTTGCTTTGCTTCTGGGTCGGAGTTCACATGTTTTTAAGGAAGGAATGTGGCCTGGTCGGGTTCTTAACACGTGAGTTCAGGAAGCAGGTCATTTGTAACAAATATGAAACTTCCTAAAAGAGAAAACGGTCAGTCAGTCATCTTCTGTACCCGTTTAGTCCTGTTAGGGGTCACGGGGTTTCTGCTGGAGCCTGTCCCAGCTGTCATCGGGCGAGAGGCAGGGGTACACCCTGGACAGGTCGCCAGTCCATCGCAGGGCCAACACGGAGACGGACAACCATTCACACTCACATGCACACCTACGGCCAATTTAGAGTCACCAATCAACCTAATGAGCATGTCTTTGGATGGTGGGAGGAAGCCGGAGTACCCAAGAGAAAACGGTGTATTTGATACTTCACTTTCCTCAAAACTTATCATCCTTGTCTTAGTCAGACTGAACATATGAAACATGCATGATTAGATTCAGCGTGACTTCAGTGAGTCAGTCTGAAAGTTTCCTTATTCCTCTGTTAAAGCTGCATAGTTCAGAGAATTGAAGCTGCAGAACCATACAGCCTAAACGCTGTCAACCCTCCATCTCAGATCAGGGAGGATGACTGAAGTGACGCTCTCTCTCTTCTGTCCTTCAGCCGCTGCAGAAGGACAATGGCCGAGGCGGCGCCCCAGGAGCTGTTTTCAGAGCAGGAGTTAACCTGCTCCATCTGTCTGGACTTGTTCAATGATCCCGTCTCTACTCCCTGCGGACACAACTTCTGCCAGGTAACCTTCACCTGCAGCACCAAATGCAGACTGTAAAATAAAGATGGCTGACAGTCTCTTATATCTGTATTGTGTGTGCAGCAGTGAGCTAGTCATGGGTGGTGGTGGGATGGTTTAGAAGGTCCTGCCTGAGGTTTAAATTGTGCCCTGCTGTGTGTCTGCAGGCATGTATTGGAGGTTACTGGGCATCCAGTCCGGTCTGCACCTGTCCACTGTGTAAGCGGGAGTTTGAGGAGCGTCCTCAGCTCAGCATCAACAAAGTCTTCGCGCTGATCGCTGATAATTACAAAGAGGCCCGTTATGGAGCGGCAGGGTTGCCGGTTCCCACCAGGAACTGGATGGACACGTCGTCCAGCACAAACTTCAGTAGCACCAACCCGTTTTTAACGGCGCCGCCCGAGAAGGCAGGCGAGGAGGTGGTGTGGTGCGATGTGTGCACGGGTATTAAAAAGCCGGCCGTCAGCTCCTGCCTCACCTGCACCGCCTCGTACTGCAGCGAGCATTTGCAGCCCCATCACACCACGCCTTTCTACGCCAAACACCCACTGATGGACCCACAGGAGGCCTTAAAGGGCCGCACATGCTCCATACACCACCGCCTGTTGGAGGTAAAAGGCAATACAGCCTCCTCCTTCTCTTCCTATTCCTCTCAGAGTTAGCTTGTAAGCATGTTAGCATCATGTCATTTCTAGTGATGACATTTCCTCCTGATGTGTCCAGGTTTACTGCAGGACATGTCAGCGCTGCATCTGTGCCATCTGTGTCCTGGAGGAACATCGAACGCACAAAACCGTCTCCGTCCAAACGGAGAGACAAGCTAAACAGGTGGAGAGGACAGAAATGACTTCAGATGATGTCTATTAAATGTGCAGTTCAGAACATTAACCAAAGCGACTGTTTTGGCCTGTGCAGAAACTGGTTGCGAGGACCGAGCAGGAGATCCTGAACCGGATCAAAGAGAAGGAGATTCGTGTGACCGAGCTGAAGAGGAAACTGGAGGGAGTGCAGGTCTGACATATTTGACTGGTCATATTTTTAACTGACTTGATCTTGATCTGACTTGACTTGGCTAGATATAACTAATGTTTTCTGAGCTGTTTATTCTTCCTCTTTGGTTCTAACTTCTGACAGATGAGTTTAATTAAAGGACTTTCTGTAGTGGAACCGTTTTCATTTGGTTCTAAATGAATAGCGTTGCTGTGACTGTCTCTCAGAGCTATGGAGAGAAGGAACGGGGCGAGCTGGAGCACATCCTGGACGAAGTGTCCAGCTCACTGGACAGGATCCGGTCTCAGGCGGTGGGCAAGGTCCAGAACCAGCTGGACTCTGTGATGTCCAAGGGGGAGGGGTTGGTGAACCGTCTGGAGGCAGAGCTTGAACAGTTGACGGACAGGAGAGCCACGCTGGAGGTTCAGGCCATCAGCCAGGATCACATCGCCTTCCTGCAGGTGAGAGCTGAACTCCTGATGCTGAACGAACTATGATGTTCACGAGAACATAGAATCTCTTCAAAACTCTTCTTGTCGTCTCTCAGAGTTACGAGGAGGTGACGGCTCCTCTAGCCGAGGACGCGCAGGACGACCTGGACAGTGACTCGGAGTTCTCCCTCCACTTCCAGCTGGGGGAGCTGAAAAACAGTCTGTCAGAAGTCAGGGACAAGCTGGACGACATCCAGACGGGGGACATCCGCCCCAGGAACTCCAGAGGCTCGTGTGAGTGACTCATTTAAGAGGTCAGATGTTTCCAGATGTGTCCTCAGAGGGTGACGCCTCTCTCTGGTTTCTCCTTCAGTTTCGTCAGGTGATATGATGGCGGCTGAGAGCATGGTCAGTCTGAGAGCGAGCAGGGCCAGTCTGAGGAAGAGTCAGTGGTCTCTGAAAGGTGAGCTTTACAAACGTTCTCCAAACGTCACATCAGGAGCGCTGATGGAGCTTTCTGAATTTATCATTTGAGTCAAAATTCGATGTCTTCTGCAGACATCTCTTTGCTTTTACTGTAAAAGAACTTACTGTGGTTTCCTTTCTCTTTTTAGATTTTAAGAAAAGCAAACATGTGTCAGGTACGTTCCTGTCCCAGGCTAGTCTCTGTGCTAAAAGCAGAAACATAAAAAGTGTAGCTTTTGTGTCTCAGCAGTTAAATTATCTTTGTTCTCTTTCAGGACACAAGAAGGCTCGACTCTACATGGGTGAGAATTAACTCTGATTCTTTTATTTTTAGACTGAAATTTAAATTAGATGCCCCTTTATCAGATGATGACTGAAACAGCATGATGTTACAACTTTTAGTAATCCTCCAGCCGTCAGACTTTTAGCTTGTTAAAACCTCTGTCAGGTCTGATAACATGATGAAAAATCGTGAAATAAAATGTTTGGAAAGTGTATCTATTGCTTGATAATGACTGCATTTGACTGTAAATCTTTTCCAGAGGACGTAACGTTGAACCCGGTGACGGCGTATCCCTTCCTCATCCTGTCCGAGGACAGGAAGCAGGTGAAGAGAGGAGAGAAGCTGCAGTTCTTCAGAAACAGCCAGCAGAGGTTTGACGTCTGGTCCTGCGTCACCGCCAAAGAGGGATTCAACACCGGGCGGCACTACTGGGAGGTGAGGATCGGATTCGGGTTGAGGTTCATGATCTAGAGCCTCGGGTTCAGGATCAGAGTCTGGATCAGATACAGGACTTCAGGATCTGAATCTGGTTCAGCAGTACTTGAGCCTCTCATCCATGATCTGTGTTCTCCAGGTGTTTGTTGGTGAGAATAAGGACTGGAAGCTGGGTGTAGTCAGCGAGTCGGCTCAGAGGAAAGGTCTGTTTGACATGAGTCCCACCAATGGATACTATGCCATCTGGTGGAGCGGCAACCAGCTGAGAGCGCTGACCGCACCACCTCTGACCAAGGTCAGCCACAGCTCTATTTATCAATCTCTTCATGAATATGCGTGGAAGCACAGTACTGATGCGTTTCCCTCCGGTTCTGCAGGTGAAGAGCCACCAGACGAAGCTGCGCCAGGTGGGCGTCTTCCTGGACGTGGACGAGGGTCAGGTGTCCTTCTACAATGTGAAGTCGGGCTCGGAGATCTACAGCTTCGGGGGATCCTCCGAGTTCACTGAGAGGATGTTTCCTCTGCTGGGCACCGGAGACAAGGAGGTTCCCCTGGTCCTCATGACCACACAGCACCACCTGGCCTGAGGGGCCACCGCCAGGACCAGGCAGAGGACATCATAGGAAGTGATGATGTGGAGATGCAACAAGAGAGACTGGTAGAACGAGTGGAAAC
Source organism: Planiliza haematocheilus (assembly GCA_005024645.1). Lineage (NCBI taxonomy): Eukaryota > Metazoa > Chordata > Actinopteri > Mugiliformes > Mugilidae > Planiliza > Planiliza haematocheilus. The sequence goes on from SRSE01001373.1 coordinate 4,830,064, forward strand.
AAACAGCTGCGTGTTACTGACACCGTGACTTTAACATAATAAAAGATTTTTCATGTTACGAACAAGAATCTTGTTTTCATGACACATAAACCAAAGCTAAGTGTCGTTATCATCACAGATTACGCTTTGGATTTATACAGTCAAGATGATATGTTCTTGTTTTATTTAAACACCAGAAACCCAGAGATTGAGACTAAATCATGCCCGACAAACAAGAGAATCATGTTTTCCAGTATTTGTCATTTTTGCTGATGAGTGTTGGTGCTGATTGATAAATTAAGTGATCAAAGGAGCTCTAATTAAAAGAAGAAGTGATGGGGTTGCAACTAGATACAATAGCAAAAGTCACAATATCAATAACAGTCAGATGTGGTGAAATGGATGAATGTTGTCGTCATGTAAAACTAAACATTAGCTTGTGGCGCTAAAACTGAGCTAAAACACTCTTTTCTAAATGTATCATCAACCCTGAACCTGTACATAAATATTTCTTCTGTATTTTTGACTGATGTGGAACGATCTGTGGAAGCCTAGTCTGGCCTCTTTTAATTTATCACTTGTATTTTAGACCTTGTCAATCTGCCAATCTCTTTTATTTTGTCACAAACAGGCTTCTGTAGTTTTTACCGTTCACTTCAGAGTTTGAGTTTTTACCATGAATGACTTTGAGTGAGAGGGGAGATAAAAATGTGTACCCTGAAGATGTATACATAAACCTATGTATGTCTTTGTGTAAATATTAAGCTAACAACATTTTTATGTTTTCAACAATCTTAATAAAATTATTAGTAATTTAGTCTAAAGTCTTGTTAATGCCTTTTCTTTAACTCTAAAAAATAACTTATTAATGAGGTGGTGCATTCATTGCAAACTGAAAAGAGTAAAACAATAAAGCAACTTCTCTTAAACCTTCTTAAGCTGCTCTTAAAGGACCGTGTAAAGATGGATGAACCCTTTGTTGCATCACCCATAGGTCTCATGTAGGACGGTGTTAAAGCTCAGTGTGGTGCCTGACTCCACCCCACGCCCAGCTAATTCAAACGTGGGCATAAATGTGGACACTGTCAATCACATCAGCCATGCCCTTTTACAACCTGGACCTTATTTCTGGCATAAAATACAGTTGTTTACTCACCCATATGACTTTGGTGTTATTTGAAGTCACTTGGAAGATATTTAGCATCAGCAGAGCGCCACATATATCCATATAGTGGGAGTGACTGGGGCACCGAAAAATGGGGAATAGCATCATCATAACAGTTAATGCATTATTTAGAGGCTGCCTTTCGGTGCCCCAGTCACTGAAGCTAAGTATTGTCCAAACGACCCAAAGTGACACCAAAGTTATATAGGTGAGTAAACGGTCATATTTTATGCCAGAATAAGGTCCAGGTTGTAAAAAAACAGTAATTCCCCTTTAATTAGGAAATAAGCTGTAGAGACCAAAACTGTAAACATGTTCACTTCTGCTGTAAAGTTGGCCATTTTTATATGAAGGTCTTTGGTGGTGACTGACAGCTGGTATTTCTGTAGTACCTGTCTCTGCCTGTAGAGGCCAGCGTTGCTCTGGTGCTCATTCTTTCACGACAAAATTGTAACACAGTTCGCGTGTATATGTTACAAGTGTCGCCCTGCATCACTGCCTTCTTTCCGTGTGTTGACTGAAACGCCACAACAGTTATAATCATTCAAGTTCATATTTTATTTAACATAAATCATATTGCAGTCAATGTGAACAGCTGGGGTTTCAATATACACAATAGAATCCTAACATTTTAAGCCCCTCCCCTCTTTAACCCCACCCGCAGCAACCCCTCCCAAAATGAAAATCAAATGCACCCTCCCCGTAACCCAACCCACACTCCCGACTCCTTTAAACATACACACAATCCCCCCCCCCACCCACCCACCCCATGACAGCCCTGCCCACCTGATACAACGCTCCGCCTACCAACGTTGTGTATTTGATTTGTGTTCATGTCTGTGTGTGTTACGCAGCAAACTCCAAACTGATCTATTCCAGCGTGGTGCGTTTCCATAAAGCCACCGGTCACACCTACAGCTAATCAGCGTGTGACCAGGCTTCCAGCTTCCACTTACTTCCCAGAGCTCCTCCCTCCACTTGGATGCTGTTATGTCACCACCTGTGGAGTCTCTCTGCTGACATCTTCATTAAAGAATTTAAGGCATGTCTGCTCCTTTATGACCCACCAGCCACTCCCACCGTGTCAAATCTCTTTCCAAACAAACCCCTCCCCTTTTACATTGTCACTAAGAGCTCCTCCCACCCAGACAAGTCCCGCCCCTCGTCTGACAACATCATACCTACAGGTGCAGCTAAAAACTCAAAAACAATTTAAGGCGGTTCTGCTCCGTCATTGATTTATAAGCCCCTCCCACAAAGCATCACAAGGTCTTCCATCCAGTTGCAATGCAACCAACACTGTCAGGTTGCCAGGGCAACCATCTCTCCAGCCAGGGACAACCCACACCGGAGTCGAATGGAGTTTGGAGTTTGCTGCTGGTTGTGTAACAAATGAACGAACAGTAGCGAGAGAGAGAGAGAGAGAGAGAGGGGGCGTGGCCTTCTTACCACCTGCCTGACGTCGGGTGTCTACGTCAAACGCAAAATTAAAAATAAACAAAAATCGCGTGGGTATCATTATCATCATCAGCGTTGTGACGTTCACCGAATCATCAGCTCACCCGAGTAACATTCACTGATCACCCACGCCTACCTCCCTCCCTCCCCCCGTCCATCCTCCATCGCCATCATTGGCAGCTGGCTGCTGTCGGCCATCTTTTGGAGTCCAGTCAGGTGCGTGTTGTGTGTTGGCGTCCTGCTGTGGCGTGTAAACGGTTGAATGCTGCGTCTTGGAAGTAAAACAGAGAGAAATATGGGAAGGGGGCGGGGAGAGAAAAGGGGGGGAGGAGGAGGAGGACAGGGTGGAGTTTCTTCTTGTGTTTTAAATCAGAAAAGCGTCTTCTGGCGTGCTGCTTTCTGTTGCCACAGCTCCTGCTTCAGCCAACGAGCAGGACTGAGGAGGAAAGGGGGAAGGGGGAGGGGCGAGGCAGAGGGGGGAAAGAGGAGGTGAGGAGTGAAGGTGGAAGGGTGGGGGGGAGTTTGGAGGATCATGGGACGCCGAGTTATTTAAGACATCTCTCGAAGTAGGTGGCGCCCACATAGCCGCCCCTCAGAGAGCGATGGACGTTCTGCTCGAAGAGCCGCCGGTTCGTCTGGAGGACCTCTGCTGCCTCCTTGTTCAACGGATCCTCGGGGTTAGGCTCCTGCAGGGGCAGGATGGCGGGAGAAGCAGATTAATGCATCCATCATCAAAATTACGTTTTAAGCGTTTCGTTTTGTCTGAGAAAACCTTTAAAACTGAGAAAACAAAAACTGATGTGATCAATCAATTATGTAAATTATTGATGAGGCAAAGCAGTCATAAAAAGACAAAGTGAGACATTTTCTTAAACCTGATTTTGAGCTTTTGAACTTAAGAAATAATCTATCCGCCTTCAGGACATTTTAGTTAAAGGTCCAGCATGTAGAGTTTAATGCCATCTAGTGGTGGCACAGCAGACTACAACCAAGTGAATACAACCCTTTAAGGCAGGGGTGCCCACACTTTTTGGGCTTGTGAGCTACTTTTGCAGTGACCAAGTCAAAGTGATCTACCTGTATATATATAGTCATATTAACAGCCATATTAATTGTTGTTACAGCGTTAAAGATGAATGTTTGTCTTGCTGTTTGTTTTGGAGTTGCAACGGATAAATGTTTTAGACCAGGGATGCCCATACTTTTTTGGCTTGCGAGCTACTTTAGTATAAGAGGATCTATCTATCTATCTATCTATCTATCTATCTATCTATCTATCTATCTATCTATCTATCTATCTATCTATCTACATTAATTGTCATATTAATTGTTGCTACAGTGTTAAAAGCTCTATCCATCTTTGTTTTTATTTTTATCAAGAAAAATTGGTACACTGCACCTTTAGAAAAATAGCGCTGTGTCTTTAAGAACGGTAGTCTTGAGTTGAAGTTGGGCGTTGCTGTGGATGTGTACTGCTGAATTGAGGGCGTGTTGCAAATATAAAGTAAAAATAAAAGATGAACGCTTGTCTTGGTGTTTGTTTTTGAGTTGCAACAGATAAATGTTTCAGACTAACATCTAAAAAATTTTTTTCATTGGCACGCAATCGACCCGCACTATCTTCAAGATCTACCGGTCGATCGCGATCGACGTAATGGGCACCCCTGCTTTAAGGTAATTTGTAGAGTCGGTGTTTGGTGTTTTTGTTCCGATCTGATTTGCAGGTATAAACACAGTGGACTATAACTATTCTGAGCCAATGACAACACAATGATTAGTAGTTACAGGAGATTAAACGCCAATAAAAACTTCACCGTAAATATTAGAATCCATTCCTACTAATTGGTCCTCCAGCTCTACACACTGGACCTTATTAAATACCTCTACAATCATTTATTACATGCATCACCCTAACACACTGAATGTAAACAAACTCGAACTCACTAGAAATAGATACTGTAGACCGTAGATGATGGAGTTTATTGTCAACACAGGCTTCCAGTCCTCTCTGTGGACAAGGAGATGGAAAAAGTTACCTCCAAATCATTTAAACTGACAGCTATGTCCTGCATTCATCACCATTCACAAGTTTTACTAAACCAAATTGCTTCAGACAACTTACCTTAAGATATTTAGGCAGACGTTTCCCTCCAGGTCGATGTTGGGGTGATACACCATCGTCTCACACTTTACCTTGGGAGGGTCGTGGGGGTAACCCTGTCCTACCTGAAACACACACACATTTCATTTAACCAGCTCAGTGACGCTGTATTGAAATTTAATGAGAGAGAGTTTTGTTTTGTTTGTTTGAGGACCTTGGCTGCAGTCATTTTTATTCAGAAACACAGCGTCAGAGAGCCTCATAATTACAACATCTGGAGCTTGTAGTTATGAGGAAGCTGGTCATGAGTCGGGATGTTGAAGAATACAATGTAATGAAAAGGAGCTATAGCATTGTTTCAGAAAATGTTGAGACCAAACAGACGTTAGAGGCGTAAGAACTGTTTATACATGAGTAATGCAGGTGCTCCTTACCTTAAAGCTGAAGACAAATTTTCCTCCTTTGTAAAAACCCTGTGACAAAAACAGAAATAGACAGTTTATGTCCTGAACAATACTCAGCCCAACCTCATCATCTGGATATGCTGCAGCTCACAGTGCTGAACGCGAGGCTAATCTAAACACAACACACACACCTCGTCCGGTGAGATGATGAGTCTGAAGTTGAGCAGGTCGTCGTCATCAGGGAAGTTGATCTCGCACGTCTTTGGCAAGTTCAACTCATTGATGTCTGAAACACAATGAAACATTTTTCATTATCAATCATCTTTATAAACATTGAAATTGAAATAAATTGGCTTGCTCCTGACTTGACTAAACGCAAAACCTATGGAGTAAAGTACAAGCTGAGCAGGCGTGACAACAGACTTAGCATTGGGAGACGTCGTCAACAAGCTGTCAATCAGTAGATGGGAAAATGATCGGTGACGTCTACAGTTTTATTTTCTAACTTCAGTGTTTCTGAACTAAGAGCCTCACAGTTTGTAGTTAAACAGAAGTGGCTCCACATGCAGGCTCCACTGAGTCTTAGTAACATGTGTTTATCAGTTTCAGACTCCACAACAACGAAACTTGATACAAGCCAGACGGATGATGATTTAGTTCACGTGGATGATCGCGCTGGACGTCAGGTGACGCTGCACCTTGGACGAATCCAAATTACTTATCTCTCGGTTTTCCTTTTTACCCGGTTATGTGTCCATGATGTCAATAAACATGAGCAAGGAGACTGTAATCATGACAATGGTAATGACAGGCTAAAGACAGACATCCTCTACTGTCCTCCTCAGGCGACTTTGTTTGTTTACATCCTGGGAAGTACTGGAAGTTGTTTTATGGCTCCTCCTCCCTGATGACATCAAGACTGACTGGTCAGGATCGATGTGTGTCTCAAGTCACAGCCAGAATTTATGACTAATAAGCTGATAAGACTTAAACATCCTGAGGTCCGGATGGGGCGTTAGATAAAATTAAAAAGAAACCTATCTGTGGAGGATATTGTGGTATGTTGTCTGTCTTTAACATCACTGTGGTTACAGTCTCTCAGATCCTTTAGGTCCGGGACATGATGTGGAAGTTGTCATGTTAGGTAAGACAAGGTAAATCTGGTTTTGTTGGGACATCAATGGGCGTTCAAGAGGGTTCAGCTTTGTGCTAATATTACTAAATCTGAACGCAACATCAGTCCGCCATCATTTCTAACAGCGTGTTCATCAGTTCTATGATGTTTTCAGGAAGCTGTGTATCCACCAACAGGCACAGGAAGCCAGAGGTCCCAGTTCAGCCCGCCACCTGTCAGATCTGTGTCTTTCCATATGTGTTGTCAGCGTGAGCCGACAGACAGATCGTGTGTTAGATCTTAAAAGTGTGAATCTGACAGGAAGAGACCTCTCTTCCTCTGAGTGGACTCTTGTTTGTAGGTGTGAAATAATACGAGATAAACTGTTCTCGGACACCAAACCTAGCTGGTTACCTGCCAGCATGTCTGTCCCCTGCCTCAGTCAAATCTGATCAGACGTACAGAAGATGTTTGTCTGATTTTTAAAGAACTGAACATAAAGCTGACACAGCAAGTTAGCTGGTAAAAGCTAGCTGGCGTTAGCTAACTTTAAAATAATTCCGAGGAATGTTTAGAGGCTGTCAGCTGTTTGCAGGTTAGTATTGAGCACAGAAGAAGATATTCCAGCTCTGCTGTTGTTCGGTGTTAGCTGTGTGCTAACATTTTAGCCTTAACAGCCAGACAGCGGTTAGCTTCTCGGAGGGTGCCTGCGTTTTGTTTTCAAATATAGCACAAGCTAGCCGTCGTTAGCTAACCCCACTTCAGGCTACGGTTAGCGTGCTAGCTCTTAGCCTATGTGAGTTATAAAAACACTCGCTGTTACGGTCTGGATCGCTGTATCATAGTCACTAGGGGCTGTGTTAGCCTGTGGTTTATTGGTAACTAGTCAGCCGGGCAGGCAGCACAGCTAACCGGGCGCTGGTGTTGTTAACTAGCCTACCTTTCTGTATTCGGAGCTGGGCCGCGCTGGCTTTTTTACCCCCGGCTCCTGTTCTGTTTCCTCCAGCAGATTCCTCGTCTTTCTTCTGCTGCTTCAGGGAAAAGAGCTTAATCATCTTCAGATATTTGATAATCGGATTCCTAAACTTTGTTTCCCTTCGGTGTCTCAGTCTGTCTGTGTCGGGCGTGAATTTTTGGGAGTCAGATGAGTCCTAACAGCACCGTAGTGTGGATGGAGCCGGTGCGTCTCAACTAATTACACTGAGGAGAGAAGCTAGCCGCCGAGCTAGCCTAGCCTGTTAGCTAGCAGGAGCGGCCGGGCAGGGAGAGGGGGGTGAGAGGAGGGAGAGAGTGATTCATTTAAAAGTGTGTTAGTCTGTCAAAATGTGTCATAAAAACATACTTACTCATCGTTTTACAGGGTATGGAATATATAATAACAAAAAAATATGATGCAGTCATATTTTATATCTTGTCATTTAATGGTATGATTACTCAGTATGCAATACTCCTGTTTGATGGTTGTTTAAAAAGTACACTTTATTTATTAATGCTGTATTTTTCTCCTGCGTGGCACCATTTTGTGCTCTTAGTCTTTTGATGATTTTTTTTAAATTGAAATACTTTTATACTTCATCTAACGTTTATCATGTTTTAAAGTTAAGGATTTACACTTGAGTAGAGACTTTACAAGGTTGTCAGAATATGTACAACTTCATCGATTTAAAAACAACAACTAAACCTACACAGTGTGAGGCCTGACCTGCAACACGTGTTGTATTATAAAGTTTGGGGAAAAATGCAAGAGTGTGTTCATTAGCATTTAATAAACATCTTTTATCTCAAGGCTCTCCATGACTCTCTTTTGAGGATTTTTTTTAAATATTTTTACTAGTGTATTGGTGGTATAGTATGATATATTAACAGTACGTTAGAAATAAATGTGTCGTTTTTTTCTGTGTGGTCTTATTTGCACATCAGCAGCAGTATAGAAAAATGTTTCATCATGAAAAAACGTCACAACATGCTCACTACTACTTTCTATACATTTCATTTATGAATCAGACACAGAAAATTTGCTCTTGATGATTACTCATTTTTTACTTTCAGTTTGATGATTTACAGTCTTTTTGTTGATGCTTTAAAAATGACCGTCTTAACTCCGAGTTTAATTTTGGGTAAATGTTGAACTTATCTTTTGTTATACTATAATTTTACACTTACTGTTTATATATATATATATATATATATATATATTTATTATTATTGTAAAAACTACAACACCCAGAATGCCTTTCTGCAAACGACGCATCTTGACGAAAGCACGCAGAGGCGGGGCGTGCATATTTTCGCTGCCCATATTTTATTTACCACATTTATTTATTTATTTTATTTTTTTTCCCTGTCTGAAGCAGAGCGCATTCTCTGCGGTCACCTGTGTGATGTAATCAATGCGGGGGTTAAACGTGTCACCAACGTCCAACTGACTCACAACACTGAACCAAATCACACACAACACCACGGCCGAGGCGCCACACAATAGACACAGAGAACAATAGCTTTGCGCTGCGCTTTATTCCCAATATGTGATTCATGTTAATGCAGTGATCAGCGGGGCCTACTTCCTGCGGAGGGTTATAACCGAGTGTCGTTTTAAAACGCTGCGCTTCAGTGAAAATGAGCCGTTTTGTGTGTTTTGAAGCCCCCCGGGAAGAAGAGCCGAGGAACACGTTGTAACGTGCTGAGGGGGAGAGAGGGAGAGAGAGGTAGTCTCAAACTAGAGAGAGAGAGCAAGAGAGAGAGGGGGAGAGAGAGAGCAAGAGAGAGCAAGCTAGAGAGAGAGAGAGAGAGAGAGAGAGAGAGGAGTGAATGGGCACGACTCAGTCAGCAGCACTGCGCCCTTCACTTTATCGATATCGATCAGTTTGGTAATCGAGACATTTAGACCCACCGCGGGTCAGATAGGCTAGCCCGGGAGCTAGCCGCGACACCGGGAGCTAACACGATGGGACGCATGTGAAGCAGCCCGGAGCTAACAGCAGCCTGGCGGAGAAAGAAACAAGGAAGCGGACGGCTAGCTGCGCTGAACACAAGCTAACGTTGGCTAACTGTTGGCTAGTATTCATTCTAATGAGCGACCAAGGAGTATGCGACCTAATACGAAGAGGTGAGAGCCTGCGGGGTGACGAGCCCGTTAGCAGCCGAGTATTATTCACCTCCACCTGCCAGGCTGCTCTTTACGAAGCACGGAGATAATGAAAGAGGAAGCTTACTGCAGGGGGCGGACGGACTGCTAGCCTGCTGCTAACATGTTAGCACGGTTACCTTTTTCCCATCGGGGGGATGGGGAGGGTGTCATTTCAGTTGTGTGGTTCTTTAATTAACGGAACGGACCGTTTGTAACCGTTGCAGGTGCCTGTGGGTTCGCTCGCGCTGACTCTGTGAGTGTTTCTGAGACGCGCTAGCTGTTAGCCGTTAGCCGCTATCTGCAAGTGGTGCCAGATGCGCATCTTCATTATTCCTGGCAGCTAACTTGTGTTAGCTAGCTGTGCCATGGCTGCAGCTAACCTTTATTTTTATCATCGATTCACCTGCCTGTTGTTCTCTCGAACGACCTATGCACACTTTACCCAGGAAGGAAGTGACCAGACACATTTGCCAGAGCCTCAGTTAGTTTTCTGAACTGCAGGCTCTCAGTTTTCTGTCACATATGACAAAGGAAGGCAGCAAACAGACAGCCTAAGATATCATGTAGTTTCACACCAACTGAGTTGATTATCTCAACAGTAATCGGTGAAAGTCTTGATCTATTGATCAACTAATTGCTGCAGCTCCGAGCTCAAGTTTGACTGCAGCCAGTGTGAGCTTATTAGTAACTGATTACACAATCTAGACTGCTTCCTGACACCAGCACACACTCACCAGCAGAGTTATTAAGCAACACCGAAATACACAAAACATCTGAACCTGCTGGAGCGATTAATCAGCAGAAAATACCTAGGCGATGCCAGATACTCTCGCTGTAGACATCACCTTGTAATACTTGAATGCTGTCTGAACATTTTTTCTGACATGTTGTAAAAAAACAAAACAAAAAAAAACAAAGAGCTCAAGTCTATTGTGATAATACACAATGAGCTGAAAGTTTTACAGATCATCCAGTTTGGCCATTATTGGTAATGTTTTTAGTGTAAACATACCGGATTTTAGCCGAAGACAAACGTTCATCATATGAGAGGAGGCATTTCCTCTGCTGTTTGTTTTATTTTTGTTTCGCTTTCTTGACTTTCGCTCACACAAACTGACAACTTTAAGTCGTCTGATTGTTTTCATCGTTGCGTGTCACGTTAACTGAAAGTCTTCATTTGTTTCTGCTGGATTTAGTTCACTTTTCTGCCGCGGATCAGGTTGTTCTTTGGCGTTATAAAACGGCGGGACAGTCATAAAGTGTTAGATGTTACATAAAGTGAAAGGAGTCCATGTCAAAGTGAAACAAGCATGTCATGTTTTCATTGCACATGAAAGAGTAAGAGTTAAAGGAGCAACCTGTTTTGGACACATGGTCCAAGAAAATGAGACGTTTAAAGACGTCATCTTCAATCCTGTAAAGGAACAATAGTAATTAGGGACGTTAGTTGCAGCCTTGGTGTGTTATAACGAAAGGGAGCAAGAGCTGCAGCACTAAGAAAGTCAAACAGAACGAAATTAAATATTCGTCAGATGTAATGACTTAATCGTAGCAGCCTGCTGGCTCCAAATGAATCAGCTGTCAGAACCTGACGGACAATAACACTGAACTGTTTCTGCTCTCTGTCTCTGTGTTTTCCCCCAGCTGACTTGTTCGGGGATGTCGGGCAGTAAGGCGCTGGGCGGGGGGGCTGGCGGGGGCGCGAGGCGCAGGCGGACGCGGTGCCGGCGCTGCCAGGCCTGCATGAGGACGGAGTGCGGAGAGTGTCACTTCTGCAAGGACATGAAGAAGTTCGGAGGACCTGGCCGGATGAAGCAGTCCTGCCTCCTGAGGCAGTGCACAGCGGTGAGGCTCGCACACACGCACACGGCATGGCTGGCTGGTTAGCTTCCCTCTGAGAGATGGACGCCTCGCATCTGTGCAGCCTTGTGCAGACCGGCTGGTGTAACCATTCTGCACACGGAAGAAGACTAACTGTTCTTGCTACTGTTGTCACCTGAAACTGCTGACATGTCGCTGCTAATAAGGCATCCTTAAACAAATTATCATTGCAGCGATGCAACCTATTCGTACATAAATCTGCCCCAGAATACTCCCTGTCATCCTGCTGATTTTAGACTGACTCACAACGTCACCGAAACCAGAGATTTGATACCAAAACTCTAAGAAATCTCTGTCAACATGAACTCTGCACGCAGTAGCTGCATAGTTGCACAGACGAGCGATGAGCATAGCTGAGCGAGGTGTGTGTGTGTGTGTGTGTGTGTATGCAGCGTCGCTCTAACAGATGACAGCATCCAGGATGTGAACGTTGTGAGGACATGCTGCTAATGTGAAGTCCTCAGCTCGTATTCTGCGTTCAGATCTGGATCTCTGACTTGTCGTTTCCTCCTTCACATGCTCTTTAACTCTCTCTGCCTTCTGCTCAGTCACACACTAAATACGTCCAAACATGACTCCGTGTGCATGTTGTTGTTGTAGTCCGGCGTGTCCAGAAGCTGCGGCACCCATCCACTCTGCCTCCGCTGCCTGCAGTAAAAACAGGAGCCGACATGTTTTCAGCCCTCTGATCCGTCAGACACGCCCATCTGTCTTTTTGTGCGTCTCCATGAAGTGTTGCTGATTTCTGTGGTCCGTTTATTTGGGCAGTCAGCGATGGCTTTGGCTGAATTCGGGTGTCCACTTCCTTGGCAGACTGTGCCGTGTGTGACGCCGCTGATGGTGACCCTGTTCAGGTTAGACTTCTGGTCAGGGCTGTTCATTGATCGGCCCCAACACGCTGCTGGCTTCCCTTCCTGATGAACAACACTTTGAAACACACACATGTTGACATTATCCTCCCTTACAATGACGGCGTACACACATCTGCACTTCGGTCTTTGTGAGGACCCCTGCTGACATAATTCGCCGGAGTTTGTGTTGAAGTGAGGACCGGAGGAACAGTCCTAGCAAAGACAGACGTGCGTTTAGGTACACACTCTGTCTCAGTTGAACGTCTTCTTCAAACACCGAAGGTGTGATTTATTCTTTTTTTCTGTGTCAATTCTTCAAATAGCATCAGCAGAGATGGAGCCCAGCAGGCGACGATGCTGGGTTTCCGTGGCAACCGGAGATGGTTGCTGGCGCTGTGAGTGAGAGAGAGTTGGCTTTGATCCATTGCTGTGGTTTCACAGAGATGCTTTAACACACACATACACACAGAGAGAGCAGGGCGATCTGCTGCTGCTGTTCATATTATCCCTGTTGTTGATTTATTTATCTGTTTGTGCTTTTGTTTGGAGAAAGAGGACAAGGATGGGTCGGTTTGGTTGTAAGGGAGGAAAGAGTGAGGATGGCTGGAGGAATGCTGGAGTAGTAGGGAGAGGAGAGATGCTCCTCTCTGTACTCCAGGAGGAGGAGGAGGAGGAGGAGGAGGAGGAGGATGCCCTCTGGTGGTTTTTCAGCAGACCAGTAGGAACAGCTGCCTCCTGCTTTGCCTTTATTTATTTGTTTTGATCACATGATGTGCAAGCCTCTCTCTGCAGCTTTGACATACTGTACAGGTGCTGTGTTCTGCTCATAAAGCCTCCGTGTTTGCGCTGCAGCTGTATTCAGTGCAGACGGATAACCATCCCATAATGTATGCCAGAAAGCATCAGTCATGATACACAAGACCTCCAGCAGTGTGCAGACAGGCACCTGAACGTACGGACTCTGAGGCAGACCGGTTCAGTTCTGCGTGCCTGTAGTAAAACGTTTGACACGTGAAACGTTGAACTGTTGCAGTGACGGTCAAACGCTGATTCTGCATGATCTGCAGATTAAAGCCACAGAGCAGTCCTCAGTATGCTGCATGCTGCTAAGCTACAGCTACAGGTCCACTCAGAGCCTACGTCGCTGCACTCGTAACTGTGGCTCGTGTGATAAACGTTGACGAACAGTGACTTTTAGAGAGAAGACGTCTGAGGAGATGGCGTGTAGGAGGAAGAATTGTCCCTGCTGTTCGGCAGACATTGACGAGTAAATGCATTTCAGACCAGCTGTTGTGATCTGTGTCACTTTGACGAGTAGTTCATTTCTGAGGAGAGGAGTATATACTTGACTTAACACTGTGAACATGACAAACATTAACATCAGTGTTTATCCACAGCTGCGTTACACCGGACTGGTTCCTCTTTTTTTTTTATTTTTTATTATTCTTGTCTACTTATCCTCCACCCGGCTGTCTCTCTCTGTCCATCTGTGCCTGATGTACCGGTGTGTCTCATGCATGTTTCCCTCTCTCTCTCTCTGCAGCCGGTATTGCCTCACACGGCGGTGTGTTTCGCGTGCGGAGAAGCGGGGAAGGAGGACACGGTGGACTCGGAGGAGGAGAAGTTCAGCCTCTCTCTGATGGAGTGTACCATCTGCAACGAGATCATCCACCCCAGCTGCCTGAAGGTCAGTCGGCCGGTCGGGCCTGCCTCATTACGTCCGTATAAACCGCTGTAACGCGGGCCGTCTCGCGTGAACACAACGGGACGGCTCTGACTCGTAGAGGCAGAGCGGCTGCAGTCTGCCTGCTTATTCTCTCAGGTGCACAATCACACACACTTCGGTTTTACTTCCACGAGTTTTGTGTAAATGAAACTTTAATGACGGAGGAGAAAGTGGGCCACTGCAGCTGCAGCAGCAGAGTGAAGAACGCGCCGAGGTAACAGATAATTATAGAGCTGGAGCCGTTTGAGTCAACATTAAGGTAACATTTAAAGAGGCTTCCACAGCTGAGACCTTCACTCAGCTGATGTGTGCAGCCTCAGCGTGAAGTCTGGGACTGAGGAGACGTGTTTGTGTCTGTCTCCTCTTCCTCAAACACATACACAAGTATTACAGACAGAAAGATAAACCCTGAGGGACACACGCTGTCAGTGATGACTCGCTTCAGTGCTGCAGATCATCAGTGATATGTTTATGGTTTCAGTTTACTCCCGTCTCTCTCTCTCTCTCTGTCTAAATATGATTAGTTGAGTTAGAAGAGGCTGAGTCGGCGTGTTGTGCTGATGTTTTCTTTCTCCTCAGATGGGCAAAGCTGAAGGAATCATCAACGACGAGATCCCAAACTGCTGGGAGTGTCCCAAGTGCCACAAGGAAGGCAAAACCAGTAAGGTGAGTGTCAGACCAGGACAGACACCAGTGGACGAGTCTCTACAAGGTCTGTTTTCCACGGTGCAAACTTTATCTTCAGTGATCAGTCCGGTCGACACAGGCTGACCGTCGGCTGTAAAAGAGATGGACAAAGAAAGAGTCTCTTCGTCTCTGGCGTCTTCAGGCTTCACGTTATCTCGTTCTAAATCAGAAATCCGTGTCCACGTGTTTCTGTCCAGGACCAGGCGGACGGCTCGGGGAAGCGCAGGCTGGACAACGGGGAGGTGGGCCGCTGGAAGCTCACCGACGACCCGCCCCCAAAGAAGAAAGCCCCTCCGTCCTTGGACGAGGGCGGGAGGGCGGAGGGGACACACAAGAGGAAGAAGGAGAAGGAGCTGCCGCCGGACAGTGGCCCCAAAAAGAAGGTGAACTCGGCGCGCTGCGTTAAAACAGGAAGCAGCAGCTCTGCAGGAGCTCTTAAGCTTTAATTAAGATAATGATTGATTAGGTGTGTTCGGCTGTAGGCTGCAACACCGGCTATATTGTGATTTTCTTTAGTCATGCGTGTATGTGTGCGTTAAGTGACGTGTGTCTGAGCTCTGTCTCCTGTCTGTCCCTCAGATGAAAGGCGGCCATGAAAAGCGCCTCAAAAAGGTACGAAGTTTCTGATCACCCGCCGGTTTCTGTTTGAAGCCGATCTGTTGATGATAGTTTTTCAAACAGATGTGGCCTCCTACTGTCTGTCCAGATGTGACTGATGCGCAACTGTACGATCTGTAAGATCATCTTTATTGAACCGTGTAGATAACATGTCAGGAGGAGAGAAGAGATTAGTTGATATTAAATCAAACCTAGCTCTGAAAAAGAATAATGATCTTTGACAGATGATATATGAGATCTCTGTTGAGCTGACAGTGCTGACATCAACTTTCAGTTGAGGAGTTTGTTTTTAGCATTTAAACCCCTAGTGTCAAACATATGGCCTGTGGCCCAAAAGTGGCCCGAAAAGAGGGTCTAATCTGGACCACAGTGTGAATTTGCAAAGTCACATAAAAGACTGCAATTTTTTTTAATGAAAATAACTGCTGTCCCTAATTTGTCCACTAATTTAGTAAGAGAAGTGGACAGCACCCAACGTGGACACCCAGGACTAAACAGCAGACAGCAATGTGCTCAAATTACACTTATTTTTCTCACAAAATGTTATTTTTTGAAGGATAGTTCATTAAATGTAAACATTCTCCTACTTTACTCCAACTTCTTTGCACTAAAACAAATGGACTCATAGGTTATTAAACTATTATCTTACTGGTCCGACCCGCTTTAGATCACGCTGGGCTGTATGTGGCCCCTGAAGTAAAATGTTGTTGGATTTTGACAGCCCTGGTTTAAACTCTGTATCAGCTGTTCATTACTTTAATTTGAGCTCCACTCAGAGCGCTGAGTTCAGGTTCAGCTCGTAATTTCCGCTCTCTCGGGATCTTTCCTTCACCTGAAACTCTTGTCAGAATCACTGGATCAGTTGATCAGCAGAAGAATATGGCAGCGTTTCCATGGTGATGTTCTCAAAACAGATTGACCCTCTAGCGTGCGGCCGAGCTCCGTTCCCTCAGAAATCAGTTATTATTTATAGATTATTAATCATTTGTCCAACTGAGAGGTGAATGGTTGTGTAGCTGGAGCTGCTCCTTCCAGATGACTTTTCCTTCTGTCTGAAGGTTTGAAGACGTCACAGAAACCGGCGGCAATTTTTATCCTTTCTTTTTGTTAGTCCAGCATAAATCACCTCTACGTCTCTTCTCTTCCATTAGAAACCCAAACAGGAAGCGGCGGAGTCCAACGGCCCCACCTCCTCCTCTGGAGCAGGAGGCCTGCAGGGCTCCTCCACCTCCTCCTCCTCTTCCCAGCCTGGAGGAGGCGGGGGAGGCGGAGGTGGCGCGGGCGGGACGTCGAGTGCCGACCAGCGCTCCCACCACAGGGAGAAACTGGAGCGCTTTAAGAGGATGTGTATGTTGGAGCGCCGTGCCTCGTCCTCTTCCTCCTCGTCCTCCAGCTCGGAGTCGGACTCCGAGTCAGACTCGGACGACTCCCTGAGGGGGGAGCAGGGAGGAGGGTCCTCGCCCTCGTCTTCCTCCCCTGCTCCGCCGCCCCCCGTCGTTTACGGCAACAACAGCGGGAGCCGGGCGGAGAGAGAGAGAAGTCGCAACGAGCGGGAGAGGGAAAGGGAGCGAGAGAGGGAGAGGGAGCGGGAGCGGCGCCTGGCTGAGCTGGGCTTCAGCGCCAGCGAGGAGTCAGAGGGGGAGGCAGGGAGAGCGGAGGACGAGGAGCGGGAGGAGGAGCAGACGGGAGGAGGGGGAGACAAGGCCCGACGGAGAGGGGGAGGAGAGGTGGGGTTGCCTCCTCGAGGACGGAAAGGAGTCCTGCTGGACGGAGAGGAGGAGGACACGCCCACCTCGGACAGGACCAGGAAAAACTCCACCTCCCTCCCCCCGCCCTCGCCCCTCTCCTCCAATCAGATGCCTCCGTCCTCGCAGCACGATGGCTTCACGGGGAAGCAGCGCAGCAACGGGCAGGAGACGCGCAACGGACGGACACGAGGGGGGACGGGAGGGGGCGGGCGGGAGGGCGGGGAGAAGGAGAATGCCAGCGGCGTGCTGACCAATCACAGACACAGTGGGGGAGGAGGGGGCGGGGCCAAAGGCAGCGGGAGCCGCAGCAGCAAGGTCCGTAGCAACAGTAAGAACCAGGCGTCCAGAAACAGCGTCTCCTCCTCCTCCTCCATCCCCACCTCAAACGGGGGCGGAGGGGGTGGCAGCGGCCTCATGATGTCAGCGATGGCGGCGTCCCCCTGCACGCAGCCGTCGCGCCTCGTCCCGCGCTCTCAGATGATGAAGCGCAGCCCGCCGGCCGTGCCCTCGCCGCCCAGGCCCGTTCAGATGGAGAGACACCTAGTGCGGCCGCCCCCTGCCTGCCCCGAGCCCAGCTGTCTGCCTCTGGACTGCGGCTCCGCCCACATCATGACGCGGGACGTGTGGCTGCGGGTCTTCACCTACCTGAGCCACCGAGAGCTGTGCGTGTGCATGAGAGTGTGTCGCACCTGGAGCCGCTGGTCAGTCCAAAGATGTCAGCTGTAAGAAACGTTAAGATGTTGTGAAAGAAACCGTCTGAGCTCGTCTCTTCTCCTCAGGTGCTGCGACAAACGGCTGTGGACGCAGATCGACCTGAGCCGGCAGCGATCCATCACCCCCCCCATGCTGAGCGGCATCATCCGCCGACAGCCCGTCTCCCTCAACCTGGGTTATACCAACATCTCCAAGAAACAGTTAATGTGGCTCATCAACCGCTTACAAGGTGACACACGTTAGAAACTCGTCAGGGATGTTTGACGTGAATCAGCATCTTCTTTTTTTATAAATTATCTTATACTGGAGACGTCACAGCTGCCGCTCAACAGCCTCGCCTTTCTCGTCCCTCTCAGGTCTGTTGGAGCTGAATGTGTCTGGCTGTCCGTGGTCGGCGGTCTCTGCTCTGTGTCAGGCCGTCTGTCCCTGCCTGAAGCTGCTGGACCTGAGCAGAGTGGAGGACCTGAAAGACTCTCATCTGAGGGAGCTGCTAGCACCACCGCCCGACACGAGGACAGGTGAGAGACGCCCCCTGTCCCCTGATGCTCATTAAGGCACCTCGCGTTGACACCCGTCCTGTGGCCAGCGTAAAGTACATGACGCTTGGAGGACGAGTTTGAGAGATCAGATCTCCGACCACATTTTGATGTTGTCTGGGACGCTTTTAATCACATTCCTCTGGTAGTGAGTCACATTAAAGATGTACTACTAGTGATGATATCGGTGGGCCGATATTATCGGCCGATATTGAGTTAAAAATGTAATATTGGGAATTATCGGTATCGGGTTTTTATAACCGATGTTTGTTCTGTAGACATCAGCATTTCCGAGTCTGCATGAACACAGCATGGGACGTTAACAGGCGCGTGCTTGGTGACGTATAAAACAACAACAACACGCTAGTCTCGTAGGTTGCTAACCCTGGCTAACAAGCTAGCTCGCCCGGTGTATGAGATGTCTGTGATTTGGAAGTATTTCCAAGTGTCACCTACTAACTACTAAATTTATGTTTTGCAATGACTGCAAAGCAAAGAGGAGGAAACAAGGTGTCGTCCTTTAATACATCAAATCTGATCACCCACCTCAAGAAGAATTATGCGGAGTTATACGCTACATTTGTCTTCCTTGTTTTGATATTGTCTGTAGTGTTATTTGAGGTAAAAAGTTCTCTCTAAAAACTCAAAAAATAAATGAATGGCACTTTTTTGGCACTTATTTTGGTAACTTATTTTGCACAGACAGTGTTTACATTTGAAAAGCCATGTTGCATTTATGTTTGCATCCAATGGGGCATCGCAATAAAATTAGTCATAATGTGTTATATGTTATGTTGTTACCTAATAATTTTGGTGTAAAAAGACTGCATATATCGGTATCGGAAATTAAGAATTGGACAATATCGGAATATCGGATATCGGCAGAAAAGCCAATATCGAGCATCCCTACCTACTACCCTACAGGGTGCTCCTGCATCAGCTGAGCTTTGCTTGATTCAGAAAAAAAACACAAAACTACTATTAATGATCACCTGAAACGGAAAAAGCACCATAAGTGATATCTGTTTCATATTAATTAAAGCATTTTACTCTGTCTTTGTAGCAGTGACTAAAAAATAAATAAATCTAAACAACAGTTAACGAATACAAGTGGTGAGTAATCTGTGGGATATAGTCACTGAATAACATCTCATCGCGCGGTTAATTACTGATGTGGTCATCTTGATGTTGCGTGTATTTCCTCAATCACCAGTGTCTTTATTTACTGTTATTACTGAAGATTATGGCGTGTATGGAAACATCCTGAGTTATAATCAGAGTTCTGTCGCCAGGGTGGAGATCAGTGAGTGCCAAAGTCGTTCTCTGTTCTCTGTTCTGTGTTTTGGAACAACTAGAGGCCTCAGCTGTTAGAACATTGTACTGCTGTTGTAAAAGCCTCTGAAGTTAACGTCTCACTGTCTGATTGGTCCCTCAGCTCACGGCGAGAGCAGAGTGGGCCGCTTCCAGAACGTGACCGAGCTGCGGTTGGCTGGTTTGGACCTGACGGACGCGTCGTCTCGGCTGCTGGTACGCTACGTCCCTCACCTGAGCAGGTTAGACCTGAGCCAGTGTGGAAGCATCACAGACCAGACGGTGCACACCCTCTCCTCCCCCATCTCCCCCCTGAGAGAGACCCTCACCCACATCAACCTGGCAGGTAAACAAGCGCCTCGCTCGGCTGACCGCCGCTCTGCGATCCTCTACCGTACTCCTGCTGTACACCTCCGTGTTTGTGCTCCTCAGGCTGCGTGAAGGTGACGGAGCAGAGCATCCCACTCCTGCGACGCTGCTCCTCCCTGCAGACGGTCGACCTGCGCTCCTGCTCCCTCCTCTCCTCTGAGAACGGACAGCTGCTCTCCTTCCCCTCCCACAGCTCCTCCTCTTCCACATCCACGACCACCACGTCCTCCTCCTCCTCCTCCTCCTCATCTGCAACCGCCACCACTGTCGCTGCTTCGTCGTCGTCCTCCTCCTCTTCCTCCACGTCTGCCTCCTCCTCCTCCTCCTCCTCCTCTTGTCCTCCCGAAGACAGAACGCTGCTAAAGAACAGCTAAAGTCCTCCTGCAGGCCATGTGACACTTCAGTCAGCGGTCTAGACGGCCTACGAGCCCCGCCTCCCTCCTCGTTACACTACAGACAGGTGAGGAAGAGGAGGAGGAGGAGGAGAAAGAGGAGCTGTGCAACGTTTCTCCTAACGCTGGAAAAGGTTATGTTTTGTTGGTGAGCAGAGCGACCTCTGAGGCGGAGGAGGAGGAGGAGGAGGAGGAGGAAGATATTTTGGGAAAAAGTTGTCTGTAATAGTTAAAAATAGAAACCCTGAGCATGTACATATTTGTTCTCTGTACAATTTTGGGTGTGTGTATATATCTGTAGTTTACTGTAAATGACCTTTAACCCGCCCAGACACACTCCTTTCCTTATATCTTCCCACCCTACGACCAATCATCAGGCCAGTCATCACCTCGTCAGTAGCTGCAGAACATGGAAGTACAGAAAGTCATGATGTCCAGATTCCGTGGTGATATAACCCCACCACACGCTCGTATTTAAACTGAGCTGCAGCCCGGCTAACACTTCCCCTCTGCTTCCAGTCTTTGTGCTAAGCTAAGCTAAACACACTTGCATCCATCCTCTCTGGGAGCTTCTTTAAAATCGCTTCTTTTCTGTATGAAGTCTGGTTCAGTTAGAGAGCCTGTGTTGTTGCCCGTGCCACCGTTTCGGCGCGCCGCTTCACGCCATTTTCAGTTTGTCAGGCGTCACGGAAAACGTCTTCGTCCAACAAGCCGTCCAAAACGGGAGAGCCGTCGCGTGAAAGCAGCTCCAAGAAAAATTTGGTATTTGATGATTCTGTTGAACCACTGTTGGATCAACTAACTGTTAAGTGTCAGAGATTAGACACGTAGAGGGACAGGCAGCTGATATCTTCTCCTGCTGCTGTTAAAAAAGAAAAAATACAAAAAAATAAATCAATCAGAGCCACTTCACATCATAATGAATGTACCTGAACTCCGAGCGGCTGCAGTATCAGTGTGTGTGATAGAAATCAGTGTTAATGAGTTTGCGTAGCTTTCGGTCGGCGTGACCCGGAGGAGAGGGCAACACAGATCACCTGGTTGTGTTCAGAGTTGCGAGGAGAAGCCTCGGTCTTCAGCTGTAAACCTTAAACGGAACATTTTGTCGTGCGTCGTCAGGAGCTTCCGTATTTGAACTCATCTAAATTGTCTCAGCAAAAAAGGGAACAGGACAAAATTAAAGGTAAAAACGGCAGCGTTAACAAAACTCCTGATATCACAACTTGACATGCCAACCTTGATAATTCAATCTGGATGACGAGGATCATTGAAATCTGTACCTCAACAACTCCACCTGCTGGATCAATAACTTACACATCCGAGCAGGGCTCGTTGGATTTAGGCCTCGCTCTGCTTTAGGCATTATGCTAAGCTAGGCTAACGTACTCCAAACAAAAGTCTTCTGGTCTAAAATGTCGGACTGTTCCTCTTAGAAGTGTTCCAGTTAGTTTGAAATTGACACTTGTGTTTCCTTGGCAGTGTTGCAGGTGGACTTGGGTCAGGTGTGGTTTCAGTTCAGGTGTTTTCCTCCTCCGTATGTGTGCGTGCGAGAGAGTGTGTGTGTGTGTGTGTGTGATCAGACCGACAGCGCTGGGTGTGTTTCAAAACTGAGCCTCCATGTCTTCAACGTGCGCCTCAATCATCCCTCTTTGATTTTTATGTCCTCCTACATGCGTCTGCCTGATCAATCTCCTCCGATCAGATTCTTCTGATCGATCGTTTTTCTCAGGAGTTTTTGTTTTTTGATTTTTTTTTCTTGAATCCAGGTTTAATTTATTTTGTGCCACAGCAGCACTTCATTCTGTTCGCGCTCCTGCATTTTAATCTACATTTGTTCCTGTCTGTGTTCACATTTCTGATTTCATTCATTAAAATGAATCTGTTTTCTACAAAAGCCCATTTCTGACCAGAAACTCAAAAATAATGCCTCGTATAATACTCACTGGAAAGCGAGAAAACAATTTGGATTTACTTTGAATCTTAATTTAGTATCCCCAGGCTTTGGCAAACTCAAATTGATCACAACCATAACTGATATTGTTAAATACTGTCTTTTCTCCTGGTTAGGGTTAACTATATCAAATATGAAATAATCAAATCAAGATTGGAAATTTAAGTTTTGTTTTTCATCACAAACTAATTGATCATATCAGAATCATCTTGATTTACTATTTTCTAATCTTAACTTTTCTTAAAATCCCCATTTATAATGCCAGCTTCCTGACTTGATCTTGATTTAGGTTATTGTTTCTATAGTATAGTCCTGACAGTGTCTCAAAATATAGTTTATTTTTTTAGATATATTTTCTCCATGTCTTGTAATCTTGACTCATTTCAGAATCTTTATTGATAATCTTGATTTAGTTGATCATATCTGTAGATTAGTTCCGTGTGATATTGTATAATCTTCTTTTACTCCTGTGATTTTGAGTTATCCCTAAACCTCAGGATGTCAGCTTGACCCATCATCAAATCCTAAATTTAGATTCATCCTCAACCTTATTTCATTTACCCAATTTATTTTTATTTTCTTGGCAGAAATGGGCTTCCGTAGTTTCTCAGGGCCTCAATTATGAAAAACTGACTTCAATCTTAATGTTAAGTCGGAATCATTGTTAAAGCAAAGTTTCCTTGTGTCACTTTAAGACAGGAAATCAGAGCGAGGTTGTAAAGACAAACAGATGTTTCATAAATGACGCCCAGATGTTTCTGACGTGGCTGAAGAAGCTTCGTGTTGTGTCGTCAGTCACGCTTGGTTCACGTATGTGAACCGGCTGTCGATCATGTGAGGTGGTGACACTGGGGGAAGTGGGGGGTCAGAAATGTTACTTTATTTCATGCGTGTTTGTTTTAAAATGTTCATGACCGCGACACATCAAACAGTAGAACGAATCACACTGCAATTATAATTAAGTCCAATATCTGTATCAGACCAAGTCACCTTGAACAAGCTAGCGTGATGTTAGTTAGCATCGTTGTTGAGAAAACGAGCGGGAAAATCTTAAATGGCTAACCAAGATTAGCTTGAAAGCCTACAAGGGCTTAGCTCTTGTGGTTCTCGTGGCTTTTTCTCACAGTTTAAGATGCTGAAAATTAGATATGTTGTTCATTCCCTACCAATTTGAGCTAACAGCTAGCTAGTGTGAGTTCATGTGTGCAGTCCAGAAAATTAGACTTGAGAACAAACCAGTAAAATATGAGCGTGCAAGAGCCTTTACCAGTTATAGATCCACTGTATTTGCTCTGTCATCTTAGCTTAACACTGGGGCTCTCCGTGCTGGTTAGCTTTCTTCACATTGGCTACAGTGTAGCATGTTAGCTTCATAGCTACATGCTGGCCCGTCTGTTTTCAACAGAATCCAAACTTGTCTAAAAATGCTATTATTTTTCTAATTTTAGCTAACACGCTGGCGAACTCATCTGATTTGGGCTGAAATGAAAAGGGTTTATTGCTAAATCAAGAGTAAAAGTTAAAGTAAATCTGATCATTTACCAGGTAAAATACATCATAAATTCAGTTTTCTGTAATTTGCTGCTTTTTGTTTTTAAGTTACTGTACAGTTTTAATGTTGAGACGTTTTGTTCTCAACCTGAGCAAACATTGCAGCCAATCAGCTGCTGGCTTCCTGTGAGCGTGGCGAGTCCTCGCACTGCTGCCGGCCGTGAAATTAAAGTATTATTGGTTACGTTTGAAATTGCCATGACGCCTTGTTGTGCCATAGATGCACCAGATCAATTATCAAAGTGTGAGTGGGTCACTTTTTATATTTTATTTTTTGTATTTGTTGTGATTTTGATGTTTTATTTTTTATTGCTCTCTGAATGATGCTTCAAACTCCATCTAGCAAAAGTGAGGAGGTCAAATCTGATTGGACGATAATCCCTGACTCCTAAAAGCTCTTATCCAATCAGACGTTCAGACGTATCTCACCTGCTTTCATATGGGTCTGTCTTTGTTGATGTTTTAAAGATGCACTGGATCATGATCTTCATCACCTTCATCCTCACCTTTTGCCAAATGTAGTTTTGTTGTGAAAGGGGCATTTTCTCCTGTTTTTCTTTGTGTTGGGTTTTTATACTTTGTCCATGACTCTTCCATTGTGTTGGTGAAAAAAATGAGGAAGAAGTTGGAACAAACAGTAAAAAGAGACAAAAAGACCAACTCAAGGCAGCTATGTATGAGTGACTACTGTAAAATGACTAATAAAGAAGCAATGGGTTTGTTTTTACCGACTGTCTCTTCATTTGAACAAATGGGTTGTGTGTTTGAACTGATCTGTAGCTGGTTCTTACGTAAGCCACAGTTTTGAACCACGGATCCAAATCGCTGTCAACACTTCTTACTTACTTTGAGGAAGATTTCAAAAGGTTAATGCTGGCTTTCAGCCTTTTGACACATTATATTCAGCTGTCCATCAGTTCATCAGCATTTATCGAACTTATACAGTATTATTCAAAATGTTTAAGCTGCTCATTGGAACATTGATCAATATACTGAAGTCAGCTTACTGTTTGCAGTTATGTTTACATGATGGAAAATGTCACAAGACAAACTGAAATGGATGGGTTTGAGTTGAATATTTGAAGCAGTTGCAAGCACATTGAATAGTTGCAGTATAGCAACTGGTTGAGAAAATGTGATTTATAACACAATGAAACCGATAATGAGTTAATGAACTTGGAAGTATTTGTTCCAAAAACGTTCATAATATACATTTGATGCAAATTCAGGCCTAAAAACTTAGTCATTTTGAAACTTTTAACTGTTATTATATATTATTTAAGTGTAAAATATGTGTGAACACCGGTGAATAATGTTGGACTTTTTTTTTATTTTAAACTTGTCTACATTTATTTCACACAAAAATGATTAAAAGACCCTTAATTAAACTAAACTGAACTAAAATCAGGCCGGAAGTTTAAAAAAAAAAAAAATCTGCGTCTGTGCTCGTGCTTGCCTGCGCGTGACCGACACTGCGCGCCAAAAAGTAGCAAACGGGGCCGCGCGGAAGAGCGAAGAGGGGAGTGGCCTGCTGCATTCTAGAGTTCCTAGTAATCCACAGTTGTTTCCTTTCACAAGTTTATCACAGTATATTTCTGTAAATTGTGTTAAGCCACACAATTCCTAAGATGTAACTCTCCCCCTAGAATCTGTATTTCTGTGGTGTATTATGATTTGTGGATTATTGCTGTTTGTATATGAAGATAAGGACATATTTATTGATGGTTTCACTTGTACATTTAACTTCTACAATTGCTCAAATTAATCCACTCAGCATGTATTATACTAACGTTGTACGGAATATTATAATAATTTCATTCGTAATATTATATATAACATAATACAAACTTTGGCTGTATAAACAAGGTACCAACCGCATAATCAAATGTCCGACGGTTTATGAAGGCAGCACGTCGCCCTACACTCACTGCGTGATATCCTTCCGCGATAGAGAAGCGCGCGGCCCTTTCCCTCCCGACAACACAGGATGCAAACGGGCGGCGGAGAAGCTACGAGACGTTACTCTGCGCCACTGCCGTTAACATTTCCCGCACCATCCGAGTGAAAAACACCGAGCGAGCACCGGGGAATCTTCGCCTCCTTCACCGCCGACCGAAACCGCCCTGTGGCTGGCACCGACTGAGCTCCGTGGAAGAAATATAATCCGCTGTGGGCGCTGCGAAGCAACCGAAACTGTCCGAGTCCGAAGAGATCGAGGCAGCTGGAGGACGGAATGGAGCTCATCACTATTCTCGAAAAAACCGTCTCTCCAGGTGAATATCGGTGCTGTACACCGCGCACACTGCTCAATCGGAATATGAGGCTGATTTTCGGGGCGGTAGCCGCGGTGTTAGCGTGACGACGGTCCGCTCCGGTTAACCGGTGAAAGTTTGAAGGAGGGAGGAGGGAAATGCCTCGCTAGCGGGCTGCTAGCTTCTAATGCTAACCTAGCTAGCGCCACGGCCTGACTCCGCTGGTGACTTAGCACTCTATCGGGCGTTAAATTGCAGTTTGACTCTGTAGTTCACTACCAGCCTGCTCAAGCGATCTCCAAAACACACTGTCATTCCACAATCACGTCGATTCGGTCCTATGGAGGTTAATCTGACAGCTGCATGTTGCTGGTTGGAGCCACGACCCTGCCCATGCCTGCTTTAGCCGCTCTGCCATCCTGATAGCCGTTAGCTTGTATCATTCAAACTATCGGCCGCTTCCTCTCACGCCTGCCCCGGCTAACGTTACTTTAGACCCGCCGCGTGCAGAGAAAAGTCCCTCCAGGTGTGGGATTACATGCCCCCTGCAGCTTTACACATAGTTAACGTTGTTTTAACGTGTTTGCCGTTTGTCTAATAAACTTTATTTGTGTCGCTTGAAACGTGTCTCGCTGGTCGGCTAATGCTAGCATGCTAGCCGAGACTGTGGCTTCGCGGTGGCTAACACGCATGTTGCAACCTCGGCGTGTTTCTGCGGGCGGACTGGGGGTTAGCCTTGAATTTAAACTTTGTGTAATTACTAGTTGCCTCCACGTGGACGTATAGAAAGGATGTCTGTGTGTTTAGTGTATAACAGCTGTTGAGCCGGTTCAACCACCCCGATCAGGGCTCATACCAGAAGCTTCGTACTCGAGTGGTGTTAGCCATCGTGCTAACCAGAGCTGTCAGCTAATTAGCTAACATTATATTGAATAACCCCCTCTCCCCTCCTCTCCCCCTCTCTTCTCAGATCGGAATGAATTGGAGGCGGCACAGAAGTTTCTGGAGCAGGCGGCGATAGAGAACCTGGTCAGTATGCTGGTGTTTAAGGTGCAAGGAGAGGCTGGAGGGATGCAGCGGAGAGAGAGGACAGCTGGAGCCCGCCCGGCTTCTCCTCTGCTGTTGCTTCCTCCTCCTCTCCCCCCTTCCTCCCCCTTTCTTCCCTTCTATGAACACACACACACACAGCCTGCTAGCGTTAGCACTTCACAGAGACAGCTACACCCGTCTGATATAGTGAAGGCTGCAGTTAAACTGACACAAACCAGCCACTGAATGATTATTAATATTCTTATGCTCAATTAATGATCCGATCTTTGGTGAAATAAAGACTGTTTTGATAATTGAAAACTCATTCAAAGCGTAAGTTTGCCATTTTTAGTTACCTGATAATAAAGTGAATATCTTTAAGGTTTGGGCTGATGGTTGATCAAGACAAGACGTCTGCAGGATTTTTACCAGTCATCTTATGCTCTGCAGCAAATAATCAGCGGGTTAATCAATGAAAGGGAAAATCATTTCTTGCAGCTCTACATCAAAACAACTTTTTAAGAGCTGCGGTCGGGAAAGATCCGATCAAAGCGCGACTTGACGTCTTTAAATTTCAGCGACTCCTAAACATGTCAGATATAATTAATGAAGATAATTGTTCGGCTACCAGAGCAGTTGAAGATTATTTGTCCGATTTGCTCGACGAGCGGACGTCTGGTTTTGGCTCCGGTTCGCTCGTCTTGCAGCGTCTTTGCAGGATCGTGGCTGCTCCCTTGAAGTCGCACTTAAATGCGGCTGCTTTGTTGATCTGGAGACATCATTATCCTATGCGTGAGTGTATTAGTGACCCAGAGGGCAGGGATGAGAGAGGGCATGAGCGTCCTACCTCCGCACTGAGCTAAGAAACCAAACCAGTCTGTGAGGAGCCTTGGCTAACTAGACCGACCGTTTGATTTAACAGCGCACTGAGCGTCCACCACAGCTGAAGTCGGTCAGGGTGGCGACGGCTTGATGAAGTTCACGGACTGAGTTTATATTTGCTGGCCTCCACTCTCCTCCCAATACATCCCGCCCAAGTGACATCACCACGTCAAGATGGCAGGAAGTGGTCTGTGGTCTCTACCAGGTCCACGTGTTCAGATATAGTAAAGCTCATCATCACCTACCTTAACAGGGAGGTGTTGATCATGTTCTACCAAAAGGCAGCGTCAGCCTGTTTGTCCCAATTTCAGAAACTAGAATTGCAAATTTACGTTTCTAGTGTCACTGTTTACTCTGCTGTCAGAGTAAACTGAGCCGTCATAACTGAGGAGGTATTATTCCGTGTAACTGATACGTGAGCTGGATGAATGGTGGAGCAACGTACAGGACAGAAGTTTTATTCTTTAGCCCAGCTAGACAAAGTCAGAGATGGGTGGTGACATATTCAGATGTACAGGTTCAAGAGCGATGTTGATTATCTGAACGTTCTCTGTCGTATTAATAACTGATAGATGTGTAGTGGGAGTGAGGAGCTCTGCAGAGCTGGAGTCATGGCGGCCGGCGCCTCAGAGAGCATGATAGGACATTTAGTCTGATGACTCAGTGTACAGTTGCTTAATGCCTGCACAGGCTTCCTGCTCTGACTGTGAAATCCTCCAGGATGCTACCTTCTCTGTTTGCTCACCGTCTCCCCCTCCCCCCACCAGCCCACGTTCCTGGTGGAGCTGTCCAAAGTGTTGGCAAACCCAGGGAACACCCAGGTGGCTCGAGTCGCCGCCGGCCTCCAGGTCAAGAACTCGCTGACATCCAAAGACCCCGACGTTAAGACGCAGTACCAGCAGAGATGGCTCGCCATCGACGGCAACGCTCGCCGCGAGATCAAGAACTACGTAAGGGCTCACACAATCCCCCCTCGCAGAGTTCTGTGAAGGTTCGCCTGTGTGACGCGAGTCGTCTGTGTTCGTCAGGTTTTACAGACCCTGGGCACGGAGACGTACCGGCCCAGCTCGGCCTCGCAGTGCGTCGCCGGCATCGCCTGCGCGGAGATTCCCGTCAACCAGTGGCCCGAGCTGATCCCGCAGCTGGTGGCCAACGTCACGGACCCATCCAGCACCGAACACATGAAAGAATCCACGCTGGAGGCCATCGGATACATCTGCCAGGACATTGTGAGTTTATTCAGAGATCTGAGAATGTGACATACGCAGGAAATGACGGTTGATAATCAAACAAAATGAAACTAGAACAAGATCTTAACTCACCTGCTCGTTTCCTCCAGGACCCTGAGCAGCTGCAGGAGAACGCCAACCAGATCCTGACAGCCATCATCCAAGGCATGAGGAAGGAGGAACCCAGCAACAACGTCAAACTGGCCGCCACCAACGCTCTGCTCAACTCTCTGGAGTTCACCAAAGCCAACTTTGACAAGGAGGTACTCAGACACTCGCCTCCACTCGTGCTTTTAACCGTAATCCTCCGACGCGTGAACGTGTTCAGGCCTCGTCTTCGGTTTGAATCACGTTGTCTTGTGCCGTTTTCAGACGGAGAGACACTTCATCATGCAGGTGGTGTGTGAAGCGACGCAGTGTCCCGACACCAGAGTGAGTATGATGACGACGAAGCCGAAATGTTTCCTTTGTGACCTCTGACCCCTCACCGTGTTCACTGCCGCGTGTTGCCTTTGTGGTGTGTTCAGGTGCGAGTGGCGGCCCTACAGAACCTGGTGAAGATCATGTCCCTGTATTATCAGTACATGGAGACGTACATGGGACCTGCTCTGTTCGCGGTAAGAACCCCGACAGGAAACTCTGATTAACAATCAATCGGACGGCTTCAGACTGTGGGTAGCAAAGAATCTAAAACATTTGTTTGTCTCAGATCACTATTGAGGCGATGAAGAGCGACATCGATGAGGTGGCCCTGCAGGGCATCGAGTTCTGGTCCAACGTCTGTGACGAGGAGATGGACCTGGCCATCGAGGCCTCTGAGGTCAGTTAAGCTTCTTTCTTTCTTTAATCGACCCACCGACGGTTTAGTTCTGCTCCTCTTAATCCTTCCTCGTCTCTGACGAAGGCCTCGGAGCAGGGTCGCCCTCCAGAGCACACCAGCAAGTTCTACGCCAAAGGGGCCCTGCAGTACCTGGTCCCCATCCTGACCCAGACCCTCACCAAACAGGTACGGCGCCGGCTCAATAACCAAGTTCACCCGTTGCAGCTGTGACGCTCCACTTCTCATTGTGTCCGCTGCCGTTTGTCTTCGGCAGGACGAGAACGACGACGACGACGACTGGAACCCGTGCAAGGCCGCCGGCGTGTGTCTGATGCTGCTGGCCACCTGCTGCGAGGACGACGTGGTTCCTCACGTTCTGCCCTTCATCAAAGAACACATTAAAAACCCAGACTGGCGCTACAGAGACGCCTCCGTCATGGCCTTCGGGTCCATCCTTGAAGGACCGGAGCTCAGCCAGCTCAAACCCCTCGTCATACAGGTGAGTCAGAGCACGGATGATCAGTAGCTACATCAAAACATCTATTACAGTACAACTTTATTGACAAAGCAGTCTTGCGTGAGAAGCGTTTGTTTCCCAACGTAATAACTGCTCTGAGTCGTTTGCTTTGAATTGATGAAATAAAGTGCTAACCCCGTCTCCCTGCTCCTCCCCATGTCTTGTCCCTCCCCTCTCCTCCTCACCTGCAGGCGATGCCGATGCTCATTGAGCTGATGAAGGACCCCAGCGTGGTGGTGAGGGACACCACAGCGTGGACAGTCGGGAGGATCTGCGAGCTGCTGCCTGAAGCCGCCATCCACGACCTTTACCTTGCCCCCCTGCTGCAGTGTCTGATCGAGGGTCTGGGAGCCGAGCCGAGGGTGGCCTCCAATGTCTGCTGGGTGAGCGGTGGGGTCTGAGGGTAGAAGGACAGGTTGAGACTCGTGAGACTAAAGCAAAGGTCTGAACCTGTGCCTTTATTTATTTAGGGTCCAGGTCACGTCTGTTTAAATATGTTTTCAGGTCGTCCAGTTAATAATTCTTTGCTTAGACTTGCCGTTCGCTCTCAAACATGCGTCTCCTCTTCCCGTCAGGCCTTCTCGTCTCTGGCTGAGGCGGCGTACGAAGCTACAGACGCTGCAGAAGAGCAGGAGGAACCCACCACCTACTGCCTGTCTTCATCCTTCGAGATCATCGTCCAGAAGCTGCTCGAGACCACAGACAGGTGACGGGCATCTCCGTTCATGTGCTCTCGCTGTCAGATTAGGGTCTCATTGTCTCTGTGGTGTGACCACTTCCTGTTGTCAGAATAAAGTGAGAAAGAGTGAAAGAGAATTTCACCGACCTGAGGAGAGTTTAACAAACGTCTCTCAGTTCAGGATTGATTGATGTGGTTCAGCAGAGTATTGATGGATTCTGTTCCTCAGGCCTGACGGTCACCAGAACAACCTGCGCTCGGCTGCCTACGAGGCTCTGATGGAGATCGTCAAGAACAGCGCTAAGGACTGTTACCCTGCAGTCCAGAAGACCACGCTGGTCATCATGGAGAGGCTGCAGCAGGTCCTGCAGATGGAGGTGAGACTTCTTAAACAGAAGACACTAAAAATGACTCACAAAAGGAAAAGAAAATTCAGTTAAAACAACACAAATGTCACGTAAAAGACACCGGGAGTTTTCAATTTGCATGTGTAGCTACTTCTTTTAATTTGAAATTTGAATTTCCTGTATAATGACGTAACTTCCTGTCCGCAGTCCCACATCCAGAGCACCTCGGACAGAATCCAGTTCAATGACCTGCAGTCGCTGCTGTGCGCCACTCTGCAGGTGAGGCTGTGCTCACGCTCTTATTCTGAAAGTATAAGGTCGGTGTTCCACTTTATGTAAACGTTTCCTGCGTGTGTGTTTGCGCGCAGAACGTTCTCCGCAAAGTTCAGCACCAGGACGCCCTGCAGATCTCAGACGTGGTGATGGCGTCTCTGCTGAGGATGTTCCAGAGCACCGCCGGCTCGGGAGGCGTTCAGGAGGACGCTCTGATGGCCGTGTCCACGCTGGTCGAAGGTACGACGCCTGCGTTGAGTTTGATCCGCCCGTTGCGGCGCTGGTGTCAGGACGCTGAGTGTTTACTGTGGCTTTTGTCTTCTAGTTCTGGGCAGCGACTTCCAGAAATACATGGAGGCCTTCAAGCCTTTCCTGGGAATCGGACTGAAGAACTATGCTGAGTATCAGGTGAGACCGTCGGCGGCTGTAAACGTGTCTGACACGAAGATCAGAGCACAGATCAGGAATGAATGTTTCAGTGCGCTTGGTCTGTGATGATAAATCATGCACCACTCTGACCGTGATGTAAAAAAACAACCACAATTATCTGAGACCTCCTTTCACACTCGGTCCTGTCAGATCCGAGGTTACGTGCCTGTTAGAATAAGAGCAAACAGCTGCAGCTTTTCAGTCCGAGCTCAGGAATATTAACGGTGCCTTGTTGCAGGTGTGTCTGGCTGCAGTGGGCCTTGTGTGCGACCTGTGCAGAGCCCTGATGTCCAACATCCTGCCTTACTGTGACGAGATCATGCAGCTGCTGCTAGAGAACCTGGGGGTGAGGAAGCTCTTGCATGTTTCCGTCAGAGTGCCCTCCTCACTCTGTGTCTTCCTTTAAACTGCACTTCCCTAACTGAACCCTGCGTCATGTGACAGCTGTCTTCGCGTACAGCACATCGTGATATCACTGCACACGTTTTGAGACTTCCTAAGTAGCGTGTCGCGTTTAAACCTGTCAGTAAACGTCTGTCTCTGTGTTCAGAACGAGAACGTCCATCGGTCGGTTAAGCCTCAGATCCTCTCTGCGTTCGGCGACATCGCTCTGGCCATCGGAGGAGAGTTTAAGAAATACCTGGACATTGTGCTGGACACTCTGCAGCAGGCATCCCAGGCTCAGGTGGACAAGGTGAGCCTTTCTTCTCATGAACCCAAACAAGTAAAAGCTCCTCTAGATGTGTTTTTGCCGTGTTTGGTCCGTGACGATAAATCATGCACCACTCTGATCGTGATGTAAAAAAAACAACCACAACTATCTGAGACCTCCGTTCACTGCGCTCTGCTCTGTCGGATCCAACTCGGACGGCGTCGCACTCACGTCCGCTTTCAATGTCGACCGTTTCAGACCGACTACGACATGGTGGACTACCTGAACGAGCTGAGGGAGGGCTGCCTGGAGGCCTACACCGGCATCATCCAGGGCCTGAAAGGGGACCAGGAGAACGTGCACCGTAAGACCAGCGCAGCAGCTCTTTAACCCCATTTAGATTGTATAAGCTGTGAATGTTTAACAGCTGGAAACATAAAACGCGACCGCACCCTGTCAGGTGACGTCGGTTCCTCCTCCTGTCTGAAGTGAATCAGGAGGATTTTACGACGTCGCAGATAAACTCGGGTTTTATTCACCCAGGAAGCTTCAGGCACCAGCCGCTCATTAAAAAGGCTTCCTGGTTTTGCAGAACCCAACAAACAAACAACGTGTTATTATTCTGTAATGTCAGTTACGTTTGAAACACTCCTTCCTACCTCCTTTAATCTCATCACCTCTGCTGTTCTTCTCCTTTGTTTAGCTGATGTGATGCTGGTTCAGCCTCGGGTGGAGTTCATCCTCTCCTTCATCCACCACATAGCTGAGGATGAGGATCATTCTGACGGAGTGGTGGCCAACGCTGCCGGCCTCATCGG
Organism: Planiliza haematocheilus; assembly: GCA_005024645.1. Taxonomy (NCBI): domain Eukaryota; kingdom Metazoa; phylum Chordata; class Actinopteri; order Mugiliformes; family Mugilidae; genus Planiliza; species Planiliza haematocheilus. The sequence continues at coordinate 4,863,674 of SRSE01001373.1, forward strand.
GTAAGGAGGTGTTGGAGATGTGGAGACACGATTTACTTAAACACTTTAAAACTACCAAAGATCAGAAAGTCCGATTCTCTGCTCTGAGTTAATCAGTGAGTATTGATTCATCACTTAACCGTGTTTGGTCTGTGAAGAGAAATCATGCACCACGCTGACCGTGTGATGATAGCAAACCACAACCTCTGAGACCAGCTGACTGATAGATGCTGGATCCCTTTCAGTCAGTTATTTATAGAGATGCTCGATATTGGCTTTTCTGCCGATATCCGATATTCCGATATCGTCCAAAACTTAATTTCTGATACCGATATCACCCGATACCGATATATGCAGTCTTTTTACACCAAAATTGTTAGGTAACAACATAACATATCACCTATTATGGAATTTATTGCGATGTCCCACTAGATGCAAACATAAATGCAACATGGCTTTTCAAATGTAAACACTGTCTGTGCAAAATAAGTTACAGAAAAAAAAAACATTCATTTATTTTTTAGTGTTTTTTTAGAGAGAAAATCAAACAACGCTACAGATAATATCAAAACAAGAAAGACAAATATGGCGTATAACTCTGCATGATTCTTCTTGAGGTGGGTGATCAGATTTGATGTATTAAAGGAAGACGCCTTGTTTCCTCCTCTCATAACCGCCTTGGGTAGTAGGTGACACTTGGAAATACTTCCAAACCACGGACATCTCATACACCGGGCGAGCTAGCTTGTTAGCCACAGTTAGCAACCTACGAGACTAGCTCGTTGTTGTTATACGTCATCAAGCACGCGCCTGTTAGCATCCCATGCTGTGTTCATGCTTGCTTGGAAATGCTGATGCTTACAGAACAAATATCAGTTATGAAAACCCGATACCGATATTTCCCGATATTACATTTTTAACTCAATATCGGCCGATAATATCTGAGGGCCGATATTATCGGACATCCCCAGTTATTTACTTTTCGTTTGTTTTGACGCTGACCCACGCTGTCCGTCTCCTCAGCGACCTGTGCACGGCGTTCGGTAAAGACGTGATGAAGATGGTGGAGGTTCGTCCGCTCATCAACGACCTGCTGACGGAGGGCCGGCGCTCCAAAACCACCAAGACCAAGACACTGGCCACCTGGGCCACCAAGGAGCTGCGCAAGCTCAAGAGTCAGGCCTGGTGAGAGACACACGCACACACACACGTGAGACATTTAAAGTTGGACAGAGTGAGCTCAGTCTGTGAGGAGACATCATGCACCACTCTGAAAGGGTGATGGACGACTAACCACATTGTCTGAGACGAGAAAACAAAAAAGCGGGTTTACTGTCTTTGTCCTGCTCACTGCTTCTTCTGTCTCCTCTCACCTCTTCCATCTTCACCATTTCCTCGTCCCTTGTCTCCCAGATTGCTGCCGGTTGGGGAAAAGAGAGCGAGAGATTAGAGAGATCGACATCAGTGAACAATGAGGACAAATCGCCCCACTGGAATGAACTCTTGTCTTTGTGGCAATCGTTCGGTCGGAGCAGAAGAAGAAATGAGAGGAAGTGAGATGAGTGTCTGTGTGTGAGAGAGAGAGAGAGAGACGTGTGAGCGAGCGAGAGATGATGACATCACCACCTTCAGTTCCAGCAGGCGACGACTCCCCCACCCAATACCACACCCCCTTCTCCTGGACTGCCTGTGGACTGGACTCTGACTCCCCCCCTTCCTCCCCCCCCCCCCCTTAAAGAAGCAAACCTCTCCCTCGAGCCCTCCCCCTCCTCCTCCCGGAATCCACCTCTCTCGCTGTGTAGCTGGGCTCTCCTACGACATCACAGTGACGTCACAGACCCGCCGCCGACCCTCCCATTCCTGGGAGACGGGGGGGGAGGAGGGGAAATGGATGAAAACTCGACAAGAAAAATAAAAGACTTTAGTGAATGAGATGAAGTGAGCGGACTGTGTGGACTTCTTCTGTGGAAAAAAAAAAAACTTTAGATTTTTGTTGCTCTTATTTTTCTTCTTCTTCTGAGCACTAAAACAGCGAAGGAGACGTGACGGACAGACTCCTCCACCGCTCCGTCTTCAGCGTTACGCTCTTATCCAAACAGCAGCACTAAATTCCTTCAAAATAAAAGAATCCTGAGGAGCGAGTGCCAAACGGAAGATCAGACGAAGCTGGGCCCTGAAAGCGAGCGCTGCGAGCTGCTTCAGTTTTTGGTTTGGGAAAGGGTCACTCACCGTTTTTGCTTGTTTAAAAAGATTTCAGAGAATTGAAGACGTTTGTATGAGGTTATATTTTTCCATTGCTATAATGAAAACAAAGTGAAAAACAATAAAATGATATGAAACATTCCCCGAGCAGTTCTGGTGGTTTTGCTCTTGTTGGACTCAAACGTTTGGGACTCTGCTGACTGGAAGCTGAACTGTCGGTTTGTTTACTCGACGCCACAAAGAACCATGATTTTTTTTTTTTTTTTTTGTCTTTTTTTTCTTTTTAATTTTTTTTTGTTTTTTAATTTTAACTCCTCATGGCTCGTTTGGCGGCGGCAGCCCGGCGAGTCGCTGCCAGACAAGTTTCTGTCGGGACGCTGAGTTTGAAGTTGGTGTGAAAACCACGGCTGACGCGAAGCTTAGAGCACGCTCTGTGTCGCCTCTGCTCCACACCCGGACCGCCTCTCTTTCGGCGACAGTCGAGGCGCCTGAAAGCGTTTACACTCGACCCAGAGCTGGAAGCGAAGTGGCTCCGGATTTGGAGGGCTTTTATTTTGTAGAGGTGCGGCAGCTGTAGGGACTTTCTGTGTTGACTTGATGGCAACTCGATTATTTCTGAATTGTGAATCATTTAAAGCCAATCTGCTTTTTATTTCATATTCAACTTTAGTGAACTAATAAAGTCTATATTGTACTGAACATCTGCTGCTGCTTCTTCAGTCTGACGGCCGGCTGCTTTTTGCAGGAAGTTTAGAAAATAAAAGCTTCCAGATGTCTTCAAAAGTTATAAGTATCACCCGTCAAATGTTTGGACTTATTCAGAAGTTGTAATTTCTACAGTGTAGAATCAAAGTGAAGACATCAACACTGAAACAACATGTAGTGATCAATAAACCGATCTGAAGCTTTGGTGGACTGAAATACTTCCTCATGAGCCTCTTGTTGACTGAGCTCCAACCACCTGAGCTGGGTGTTTGTGCAGCTCTCCATGTCCCAGACAGCCTCAAAAGAGTCTGGATGTCCCGCTGAAGAACTAATGATGGGACGGTGCGTCTGTTCTGGATGCTGTTGTTCCCCTAATGTCCACTTCTTGTTTCTTTTCTTGTTCTGCAGCTGTGGTTTGTTTGCAGTGGTTTGATTCTGATCGTCTCCTCTGACAGTGGATGTTGAGATGAATCAAGTTATTTTTTTGTTTTTTTTCCAATAAACGTCTCCTCAAAAGCAGAAAAGACTCTTCATTTCCCGGGGTTGTCCTCATCAGAGACACTTGACTGATCTTTATATGCTAAAGTCATGATGGATGGTTGTTTCTCTTCCTCTCCCAACATGGATTGATACAGTAGTAGATGAATAAGGTTGCTCCACCAGGTAACCTCTGATGAGACTCCCCTGGTAATGGAGATCCCTCTGAGGAGTCTTGCACACCACACCAATCAATAGTTTTGTTTCCAGTTTTTGTTTTAAAAAAATAAAGAAAGCTTGAAATAGTCCTGACGTTTCACTCATTGTGTCTTTATAATGTGGGATGTGTCTTGATCACTTCAATTGATCATGTTCTCATTGTGTTTTATCACAACAAACTTCAGCCCATCTTTCAGTGCTTTATTTAAATATTAACAACTGCGATAATCACAGTTGTTAACGTACATAGATGTGTATTAAGTGGCAGTATTAACTATTAAGTCAAAGACAATTGGTTACAGTCCAGGTAACTGTGTTAGTGTGACGCGTAGACGCAGCTTGCGCGTGTGGCAACAGCTCAAATAATAGAAAGTCCCACTCTGGTGGCCGTAACCACAACTAAAACGTTTCATGAATAAACAGATGTTTTGTCTTCAGCGAAAAAAAAATAAACATTTGGAACAGGAGTATTTTGAGTCATGATAAGTACCCATTAATTGAGCATGCGGCTCCAGTCGCTGTGATGGCCGAGTGGTTAAGGCGTTGGACTTGAAATCCAATGGGGTTTCCCCGCGCAGGTTCGAACCCTGCTCGCAGCGAAAAATCACTTTTCCGAAAATTTAGACACATTTTTTTTTTTTTTCCCACACAGTTCAATTTCAATGACCAGCAGAGTCAACACTGAACAAGAGCGCGACGTGAAGTCATAATATCCGGAAAAATAGTTCAGGAAGTGGAGCTTAAGTTTGTCACAGACAACGATGGAATGGAAATTCACATTTATATCATTACAAAATAAAACAAATATAAATAAATACTAGAAATAATAAATCAATCAATTAAATAAAACAAATTTTCAAGTAACCTACATAAAAAATAAAATAAAAATGCGAAATTATAAAATAAGAAACATAAACTATGTGATGACACATAATACAAAAAAACAAAGATAAGAAAACAAAGTTTACGTCACAATACAACAAATATTCATATTAATAATGTCGGACCCTGTGCAGGAAGAGGCTCCCCGGTACCGGGAAGTGTTCAGCTGACGGGGTTGTTTCCGTTTCGAGTCTCGTTGATCAGTCAGCACTGATCGATTGTTGATGCCGCCTGCGCAGCCCCCCTCCTCCCTCCTCATCATCACATCCATGTTGTCTGACCGGAGGATGAGTCGGTAGGAGGCTAACAGCTAACGGAGTGGCGACACCGGGCGGGTTTCTCATGTCCGTTCATGTTTTGACGTTGTTCAGCGGAGCCGTTACCGTCACGAACCGGTCCGGACTTCACATGGCTGCGGGTCGGAGCTCCGTCGGGCTGCCCGGGTAGCTCTGCGGGGAGATGCAGCAGCTAGCCGCCGTTAGCTCCGCAGCTGTTTATTTATGTGGCTGTTATGTAAGAGCGGAGCTGTAGCCGAGCAGCTAACGTTAGCCCGCCGCCATGAATGACGCGCAGCAAGAAATGTCCCCGGACTTCGTTCTGATGCGGCTCGTGTCCGCGGCAGAATACGACCGGCTGGATGAGCCCGAGGACCTGATGTCCGGTGGCGGTGGGTTCGGGCCCGTCAAAGCCGTGCTGGGACACCGAGGCGGCGGGTTTGATCTGGACTCCAGCGGCCCCTCGGCAGGCCTCGGCTCAGCATCCCCGCACTACAGCTCGCCGCTCCCCGGAAAAGGCGAGCTGGAGAGCGGGCTGGTGTTGACGCAGGCCGCGCCGGGCTCCGAGGCGCCGCTGTCACCTCCGCCTTCCGAGGACTTTGCCGTTGCTGCCCAGCGGTTTGTGGACTTCCCGGTACAGCACGGACACGGCTCGGCGGGGCACGGGTCGAGGGCGCAGCTGATGGTGTTTCAGAACCTGCTGCGGTCTGGAGACAGGATCCTGGAGTGCGGGCTGGAGCAGCCACCCCCAGGCTTCCTCCAGGAAGAGGCAGAGAGACAGAGACAGCAGCTGGACCCAGGATCAGGGACCGGCCCTGGTAGCACAACAGCCGGCCCCGGGCCTGGAGGCGGGAAGGACCAGAACTCACACTGCATCCCCTCTGCAGAGGAAAACCAACCGCTGCAACTCCTGCAGTGGCACCCGGTCCTCAGACTGTCTAAAGGCTCTGACAGCCCTCAGACTCCTCAGCAGGGTGTCCCGGCTCTGGAGTCTGAGTCAGAGTCCGTCATATGCCACAGACACCGACTGCTGACAGACCGACTGGCTAAATGGCCCCCAGGCCTGCTGGACCAAGCCTTGCGTCTGGGCCTCCTAGAGCCCAGGAAGAACTGCTCCTCCGGGGGCGAGGACTCCGTCCTGGCTCTTGCCCAGAGGCTGGGTCAGCTGGGCGAGGGGAGAGAGGGTGGCGGGGGAGAGGACATGGTGCTCCCGCTCCCTCGCTGCTCCTGCCACAGTGTCCTGGCTTCAGGGACGGGGGGTATGGGGCCAGGCGAGGACCCTAGTGAGACCAGTGACGCCCTACTGGTCCTGGAAGGTCTGGGGTCTGAGGAGGTGGGAGGACTGGGGCAAGGAGGGGGAAGAGATGGACAAGACGTGGGGGACACTGAGAAAGGAGATCGAGTGGGGGAAGTTGGGACACCTGGGGGTGCAGGATCTGTGTTCTCTAGCGGGACTCTGAGCGGTCTGATGCGCCAGGTCCACAGACTGGCGGAGGAGGCGGGGGTCTGCACTGACCAGAGCTGCCGGTCCCCGCTGGCCGTCCTGGGTGCTGCAGTGTCCCTCCCGCCCTGTGTAGACCCCCTGTCCCCCATGAGCGCCTCCACCACCTGTCCGTACCCTCCCGTGCATCCACAGGCCCACCACGCCGCAGCAGCCCTCGGCGGACTCTCCCCTGACCCCCTCTCTTCCTCCAGCCCTGACCCGAGTACCCGGCCGCAGCATCAGCACCAGTCCCGCTCCCAGCCCCAGAGCCGGGCCACCACCCCCAAGCTCGGCATGGCGTCGGGGGGAGTGGGGCGGTCCGCCTCCCCGCTTGTAGTCTTGGAGGGGGTGTTGGGAGGAGTGAGGGAGGGCGAGAAGACGCCGCGGGGGAAGTCCAGGAAAGGAGGGTCCCTGAAGGTCCGGCTCAGCAAGCTGTTTAGAACCAAGAGCTCCAACGGGGGTTCGGGGTGCCTGCTGGACAAGAGGCCGTCCCTCGCGTCGTCCACCTCGTCTGGGGGGAGCCTGCTTGACGTGTGGGGGTCCAACTGCAGCAACACGGACCAGGACGGCAGCAGGTGAGACGACACGTTCAGATGTGGTTGATTTAGTCCTGGCAGACAGGATGCTTGTCGGCATGACAACAGACGGTCAAGAGTTTCAAAAAGAGTTGAGAGCGGCTTAAACGGAGTGACAGGAACAACTCTGTCAGCAGGTTGTGTCACATTTGCTTTGTAAACAAAAATACTGACTGATCATTTCAGAAAAAACGTGTAAATCAGTAAAACTTTTTATTTTTAATACGAAAACATTTGTTGAATCCGCTGGCACATAATCGGAAAGTTTGATCATCAATGACAGAACAGGAAGCAACTGAACCTAAAGACATTTAAACAGATCATTGGATGTTGATCAGTCGCCTGAGAATCAATCAGTGCTCATTGATAAAACCAAACAGCCTCTGATTGGTCAGAGGAAACGGCCAATCAGCTGTTTGATTGTTCGTCTCATCTCGACTGTCAAAGCTTCACGTGCTGCTCTGTGATGAAGCAGCCGTCTCAGGTCGCCTCTGATCTCCGATTCCAACAAACTTCAGACTTCCAACTTTTCCTCTAGCTGTTGTCATGGCGATCGGCATCCTCAAAGAGACGGAGAGAGAGAGAGAGAGAGAGAGAGATGAGGCGTAGCCATGGCAACACCTCACTCAACTTTCTCTCTGATGAGATGGAGCTCGTCTCCACGGCAACAGAGTTTGGATTTTTTAGCGGGGCGGGGTGGGTAGGTGGCTCAGGTGAGACGGTGACGTCGCCGCTCGCCCTCGCAGCGTCGCCTGCTGGTAACCACGGAAACTGAAGGTACCTGTGCAGGTGAGGGCAGCTGAGACGGACATCCGCTGTCTCAGAATTGATGATGACGATCAGCGGTACCTAACGCTTATAAGCGGTTACTGATAACTTCTGCATTCGTGAAGTCTGTTTACTGGCACCTTTAGCCCCCACAAGTTCCTGTAATTTTGTTTAAAACATTTGTTCTCTTTTTTTAAATACACTGAACAAAAGAAGGATTTATGTATTTGCCTTCAAAATGACTGTAGCTTGGCGGTGTGGACTGGAAGACACAGTTTGACCACGGCTTTACGTCTTACCTAGTCCCATTTCAAATTTGGTAATAGTACGACAGAAAATTAGCATTTTACACAGCTTTCCCTAAGGAGAGCACCAGGCGTGCCGAGACTGCACCAAAGACACGGTAATCAGTCGTGTGCAGAGGTGGACAGAGTACACACCTTCACTACTTGGGTAAAAGTACAGATACTCCTGTCAAATATTACTCCAATACAATTAAAACTAGCTTCTAGCTAAATTTGGTGTAAAGGTTCAGCGCTGTTTTGGGATCACGGTGCGGCTAATCCATGCAAGCTAACTGAAGTTATGGCCAAGATGATGTGGAATATGTGGGGAAACAGCGTAGCGTACATTGTGCCATTCTAGGTAATAGACTATTGTACTGGAATACCACTTGGCAACGTAACGGGACCCTTTTTGTTTTTGAGTTTTGCGGCTGGTCTGACATACATGTCTACTGACTGAGCCTGCACCTATGACCGTGTCCTGAAATGGTATGCGTCATTCTAATCTGAAGAAATGAAGCTTTCCGACGGTGTATAACATGAGTTGGCACATGGACGGGGGGCTGAGCATCAGAACGGGCCAGTGGATCGATCCATCTATCTGTACAATGTCAGTAGAGGTTTTTAATCCGGTTCAATTCAGACGGAGGGAACCTAACTAGCGGGGAGAGGTGCAAAACTTTACGTTCCTTGTTATAAAACTATAACAATACAAGTGATTGTGATGATGATGAAGGTGCTGCTGTCTGTGCCTCCAGGCTGCAGGTTTCCAGACCTCACAGTGCCTTCTCTCCGGTGCCCTTCACTCCAGCTTTCACCGGTAAGTCCTCAGCTTGAAGTGTGTGCGTCTGACTTTGTGTGACTGTTGTCTCTCAGGTTGTTTCCAGGGACCAGCGACTCTCTGCTCTGCAGTCTAACAGCTTATCAATGAGGCGTTGAACTCTTCCTCTCAGCTTGTACATGTGCTCGCCCTCTCCCTCTGAACTAACGCTTCCCCTGCTCCTCTAACACTCCTGTCTCCTCTGTCTCCGTCTGTTCAGGTGAGACGGTCTCTCTGGTCGATGTGGATATTTCTCGCAGGGGGGGGAACTCTCTCCACCCCCCTACTCCTCCTCCTCCACCCAGACGGAGCCTCAGTCTTCTCGGTACTTTACTTCTTCTTCTTCTTCTTCTTTTTCGCTTCCTGTTTTCACTTCTCTTCGGTCCGGCCTGCGCTGTCTCTCACATACGCTCCGACTTTAGCACGTCGCGCGTCTAACGAGCGCTCGCAGCCGGCGCGGCCGCTTTTGTTTTCCGTCTCCGTTCGGTCGCTAGGTCTCGGTGAACATCCTCCGTCTGTGTCTGTTTGCCTCCAGACGATTTCGGCGGCCCCCTGCAGCAGCAGGGGCCCTTCATGGAGCGCAGCGTGGGGGCTTCCATGCAGTCTCTGCCTCCCCGGCCGCTGGCCCTGCCGCCTTCGCTCAGCACCATCCAGCACAGCCTGAGCCTCAACGGTGACACACACACACTCACTGAAGATATTCACTTTAATTTTAAAACTGTAGAAATTTAAATCAGCTTGAGTTTCATTTCAGTTCTGGATCATTTCTTTGTTCCCTGTGACGTATTTACCTCTTTCGTATGCGACTGACTGATCTCTGTGCGTTGCTCAGACACGTTCCTGCGAGGTCTACCCCGGCCCGTCCCCCTGCGCCCAGACGGGCAGCATCCCCCGCCGCGGCTCGCCCCCCGCTGCCCCCTCAGTCGACCCGACGCCGGCAGCTTCGCCACCAGCCTCCGAGAGCTGGAGAAGGTGGGGGTCGGAGTCTGGGCGCCCATGTGGACGGTGCAGCCGGGGGCGGAGCTAACCTTTTGTGCTTGTGTGTGTGTGTCCAGTGCGGCTGGTACTGGGGCCCGATGAACTGGGAGGATGCGGAGATGAAGCTGAAGGGGAAACCGGACGGGTCGTTCCTGGTGCGGGACAGTTCAGATCCTCGATACATCCTGAGTCTGAGCTTCAGGTCGCAAGGAGTCACACACCACACACGCATGGAGCACTACAGAGGTAACACACACACACACACACGTCTAAGACACACACACACTCTCTGCGCTCCGGCTCACACGCTCTTCTGTTTTCAGGGACGTTCAGTCTGTGGTGTCACCCAAAGTTCGAGGACCGCTGTCACTCTGTGGTGGAGTTTATAGAAAGAGCCATCATGCACTCCAAGAACGGAAAGTTCCTCTACTTCCTGCGCTCCCGAGTCCCAGGTACCAGCCAGCCAATCAGCTTGCACTCTGACGTCACCTGTCTCTGTTCAGGGTAACCTGGACAGATCAGTTTTCTACTGCTTTTACCTAAAAACAAATACAGATGTTTAAAATTTGCCTGAAAAATACAAAATGAGAGGTAAACTGTGTGTTACCAAAAATATGTGGACGCGTCCTTAAGATCTGCAAGGTTCAGACGTCCACATACTTTTCCACATAGCTTTGGACAGTTACACATACCATTGGCTGGTAAATTTAAATTGCCTTTCCTCCCTTGGCCAGTTCATGGTCAAACCATGAACATGGTCAAAAATATGTGGACACTAACTCCATTTCAGACTGAATGAATGTTTTAGATTTAATTCTGTGAAGTTTTAACAAAGGTTTTTCCTCAAACGTAAACAGCTTCATGATTATAACAGTTTCATATTAATTTTCACTTCCTCTATGAAGCTTTTTCAGTTTTGTGCAGTCTTACAGGAACTTCCTTACAGGAAGTGTTGAGAAACACAAGATCAATGAACCGATGTGCTGCTTGCGTCTTCAGGTCTGCCTCCGACCCCCGTCCAGCTCCTGTACCCGGTCTCCAGGTTCAGCAGCGTGAAGTCTCTGCAGCATCTCTGTCGCTTCTGCATCAGGCAGCTGGTCCGAATCGACCACATCCAGGAGCTGCCGCTGCCCACGTACGTACCTCCACCTGCACTCGCGCTCAGACCACGCCCACGGCGCCGCTAACCCCGCCCACAACACTGACCCCCCCCGTCCGTCCTCACCCCTTCTTCTTCTTCTCCCCCAGGCCGCTGATCGCTTACTTGAGGAAGTTTTATTACTACGACCCCGAGGAGGAGATCAGCCCGACGCTGAAGGAGCTGCAGGAGGTGAAGGAGGTGAAGGAGCGGGGCTCGGGGCGGAGCGGGCAGCCGGGAGTCGAGTCTCAAACGTAGCACTGGAGCCGAGAGGCAGCGTGAGTATCTGCCAAAAAGTTGATCAAGAGAAGGACGTCCTTTAAGCTTTTATTAAAATTTAATGGTCAGGTTCCGTCATAAAAAAACATTTTATTCTTCTTCCTCTTTGTTTTTTCTCATTATTTTCATCCCCTCCTCCTTTTCCTCCTTCTCCTTTCTCTCTTCCCCCTGCTCCTTCTCATGCTTTTCACTTTTACTCCTCCTCCTACGCCTGTTTCGTCCCTCCCTTCTTCCTCTTTCTACTGCTGTTCCCTTCCTCTACGCTTCTCCTCTTGCCTCTCTTTCATCCTCCTCCTCCTCACGCCGCTTCTCTTTCTCCTCCTCCTTCTTCTCCTCCTCCAGTTCTTTTCTTTTCTTTCTTTCCTGGACTGAAGGACGTTCAATCATTCACACTGGACTCTCAGACTGCAGCCAAACCAGCTCCCTCCGCTCAGTCGCGCACCTGGCGGGGTTTCAGATGATCCGCCCTCCTCCGGGCTCTCCGATTGGCTCACGGGGGGGGAAGCCGAAAGGGGAGGGGCAGGGGATGTGGAGACTCCGCCTCTCTGTTGATGTCATCGCTGAGCAGGCTGACTGAGGGAAAGGCGGCGGGCGCTCGGACGTGTAAAAGAAGAACGGTCGCCTCCGGGGTTCTTGAAGAGGAGCACTTTTTTTTTTTTTTTTTAAAGGTTTACCTTCAGACAGCGGGGTCAGAGTCGGTAAACGCACCGGAGGATCAGTAGAAACCTGGAAGCTAAAAAAAAACTAATCAGCAGATTAATCAGCAATGAAACGATCAGTTGCTGCTTTAATTTAAACGGCACATTTCAAAAGAGAATCAGTCGAAGAGGAGAATCCGTCTGCTGCTTTAATAATCAGACCGGAGCATCACGGCTCTTAAATCTCATGTTGTGATTTTCTTTTTTTCTTTTTTTTCTTCTTCTTGTTTTATGGGATACATGATTAATCGATCAGCTGATTACTTGACGATGAAAATGTTCTTTCACTGCAGCCTGAACTGACGTCTCACCGCAGTCCACGGTAGATCTGGTCTCAGTGTGACGCTTGTCTCTGTGTCTTCATGGAGCAGAATTCAGAGTCTGGAGACACAGAAACACTTTCAGTGAAAAATACTGAACAGTGTGAAGTCAAGGTCTGTTTAGTTTCTGTTGTGGAGCTTTACAGTTCATTTTAATGTCGACCATCAGTTCAGGCGTGTTGGTTTAACGGTTTGTTTTTCAGTTTGGAAACAGAAGCCGGCTAACTAATCTGAACAGCAGGATGGAACGAAGATGTTAAAGCTACAGACGTTGTTCATGAAGTCGTCCGGTTTGATCAGAGCTCGACGGAAGCTCCTGTTTCTAAAAGTGTTTGATTTGTTGAGTCTCTGAGTTCAGCTGTTTGCTGCTTGTTGAACTTTGACCTGCTGTACAGCGCCACACTGGATCGCCGCTCAGCGCTGATTACCTCTCCTGTTAGTGCTGGTTATCAGACGGATCGTCACGAAAGACGGCGTCCGATATTCTGCCACTTTGGTACGACTTCTTACAGCAGGCCTGAATGTCTCTGATGATAAGATGGTCATGTTGTTGTTGCTAGTTAGCGTTAGCCGCCTTTGTTAAAAAATGGAGGCGTTTTTGTTTGTCCTAAAAGCTCCAGGGACTGAAGCTGTTTTCGTGGCGACCTTAAAGCCCTGAACACGAAGCGGCCAGCTGACGTTTCAGAAAGTGGCGGCTGGTTTACGACACTTTTTCAAAACAGACCTTCTGATTGTAGATGTTTGTCTCGGTTCTCGGCGTTGCTTTGCGTTGAGTCGTCGGAGCTCTCGGAGAAATCTGAGCTGATATGTCGTTTGTATTTTATGCGGAAGCTTTTAATTCTAAGAACTGTTGCGTTATCGTTTGTTTACAAGCTACAGAATAATTTATCCCACTTAAAGATTTGTCCAAACACGTTTACATTTAAGGTGTTAGTAGCTGTTGTGAACAGTTACACCTTTCCAGTGTTTGCGGCGGGGTGGCTCCTGAACTGAAGGTCAGGCCCCGCCCACTTCCACACCTTTGCACAGCTGACCAATCGCAGCACATGGTGGGCGTGGCCGTTTTAGATTCTGGTGTAGAAGTGTAGGTTTCACATGTTTGAAGCACACAGGGGCTTTTAATTTGGCGAGCTGACGGTGAAGGATGAATGAATGAATCAGCTGATTGACGGTAGTTCACGTTCAGAGGAATGAATCAAATAAATGAGAACTGTTGTTTATGTTGTTTGTTTTTGTTTTGTTTGACGTGTTTCTTTTTTTTGCACTGTGTGAGCGAGAATAAGTTCAGGATCCTGGAGGCGACCGACGCTCTGACTGTCAGAAACATTACCAAAAAATAAGAGCAGAAAAAGAAGGAGGAGGAGGTTTACTGTGACGACTGCTGAACTATAACCTGACGTCACGAAAAGCAAGACACTGGAATAAAATGGACCTCTTGATTCAGACGCTGGGTCTGAGTTCTGTCCCCGGCTGACACTGGGAACACTGGAGCTGGGAGCTGAGCGCCCTGCGGGGACTCTTCCATGATGTCAAACAGTGAACGTGGGACTTTAAATCTGCACATATTGTTGTGGAGGAATCTGTGGTGTGTGTGCAGTCACCTGTTAATAAAACAGAGTGTTGGACCGATGCTGTCTGCGTGGTCAATAAGCTTATCCATCAGAAGCCTTCCTGATTTAGATCGTCTTTCTTCACGCTGAATATTATTCAGGCTGCTCCTTTCACAGGAAATTAGAAATAAAATTCCATTAGAAATTTAATTAAAATATTCAGGTTGTGAAATAAAACTCACTTTTTTATCGTCTGAGAATTAAATATTTCTAAATATTTTTCATTTATTATATTGTTACCTATGTAAACCACAGAAGAAGAAATAAATACCCGACGAATATTAGTTCATTTAAATTTCAGAGCGCTGGTGGTTTGACAAATTTGATTAGTCCACTATTCACATCTGAGGTTTGTCAAATTTAAATTTTTTTTCTGAACCGACTCCATCTTTGCAGTGTCTGACTCCACCTAATAGGCCTAATAGTTTAGAAAGCTACTGCGACAGCGCAGACCCACAGGAGATGTGATTGATCCTCTTGGTATTAGCGTGTTTCTGCTTTAGTTTTTCTGGGTGCTTCTCCATCTCCGCAATTTTTGAAGTGATTGTTTTTTAATCAATAATGGTGGAACACATCGAGGAAAGGTAAATTTCAGCAAAAGTTTTAGTTGCCATTATTGAAAGTGAAGCAGAAACAAAGAACCAGACAGCGTTTTTATAGAGCGGGCCAGACTGACGAGCGCACAAGTACAAATGGCTCGCACCGGCGTTGACTATGTGTGTAAGTTACAGTGCCTATGTCCTACAGTACTCTAAAAGAGCCTTAACTCCCCTACAGTAGAGTTGACACGAATAGAGACACTATAGTAAGCTGAAAACACTTAACAAATGTAAAGTGTAATAAAAAGAATGGTAGTTATGATATACTCTTAATTAAGAATTCTGTCAGCTCTTTGTGATTCAGTAAGTTCAAGTGTCTCCAGAGAATCATGTTTAAAATGAAAATAGATTTCAGTGAACAGATGTTTCTTTATGGTTTAATGTCGATCTGCATAAAGATGCTGAAAACATTATATGACACTGTGTGGGACCAGTCTGAGCATGCTCAGGTGTTGAAGGATACAGTGGACGTGGATTCAATACAGATTCACTCATTTTATTTATCAAGACGTAGTATATAAACACAAAAAAACAGCGATTTTAGGACACAAATGAGAAAGGATTGTTTTCTTCTTCTTCAATCACTCCTGATGACCCCTTATATTTATATTTACGACCATTCATAGGGGCTAGGCCCTTACGTTGTGAACCACTGCACCAAGCAGCAACATCCCACTGCTGTGATGCATCAGGAGGAAGTCAGGAGGAAGTGACTTTAAATATGCAAAGCTGATAATATCTGATAACTCTGCAGCATGACACACAACAGCCTCTACGATGGATGACGTGTGTGGTGAAGTGTCGCTAGTTGTTCAGTGGGTTGTTAATCGCAGGCGGGAACGTTGACACAGTGTTCAACCTGAGGCCTCCGTCCTCCTTCGGGTTCCGGGCCGCAGTCCGTTCGTGGAGTTCCGTAGAACGTCGCCTTTTCCCTCTGACGACCGATGGTAGGACTGAAAACACAAACGCACATTAGAGAGTTCAGTTTGATCAGTCTGTCCTCCAACAGTGTTTAATGTTGCCAAGTGTCTTATGGTGTTTACAGCTTCAATTAAAAAATCCACAAATCTACAATCAAATCTACAATCTAAACTGGTTTTTAAAAAAATATTTTTAGTGTTTCTAGGTTTTCAGAAAACAGTTAACATGCTCAGTATGGATTATGTGTGTACTATCATTAATTAAAGGCGGGTTGATGAATAATATGAAGAGAGAAATGCTGTGGAGCTGATCAGGAACCAGTCTGACTGTACACTGACAGTGTTACACTGACCCTTGATCATCATCCAATGACTGTTAAGACTGTGTTTCAGAAGGTCGAGGTCATCTTCTGGATCAGTTCAGTTTGATCCACAGCATCAGCTATAATCTAAGTCCTGCAGCTGCGTTATAAAAGCTCATAAAAGCTCACTGCAGACGTCCAAACCTTCACCGTGGCTCAGTTTGTTCAGACTTTTTAACATCAGCATTTCCTAACTCTTGTGCTGCTGAGCTGCTGAGCTTCTTTCAGGACTTATGCACAGAGTACAGTATATATATACTATATATAACCATCTCCTTCTAGTTGCAGTACATGGTAATTTAACTCCTATTGGAGTTTGTTGCTGTTTTTAAGTCATGATATTCATGAATGTTAACATATATATAAATATATTTAATGTTCAATCCAAATTGGCTGTCTCAACTCACATTAGACACTGTAAATCCCTCTGATACAATATATTTACATTGTGTTGTGTACATTTTATGTACACAACATATTTGTCTGCCGTATTGTATTTTTTATTCTATTTTTTTGCATCTTCTGCATCTTGCACTTTCTGGTTCCTCCTTTTTCTCACAGGTCAAACATGAACTCACCTGTAGTTGCTGTAATTAGGATTACAGATTCTTTTCCTGAAACGTCTTGAGTTTTGTCCACATGGAGGGTTACACAAACTCCACGCCTCCCAGCCACCCCAGCTTCCCTTAACTGCAACACACATCATTGATTCAAATGATTCAAAAACTGAAGGAGGCGCTAAAGAGCAGTCACGCGTAGTTTGTTGTTTCTTACGCTTTGAGGACAGTTGTGCATTATGAGGACATTTCTGGTTTGTGAGAACATTGATGTCCTGTGAAGACTTTTCTGCTTCCCTACTTCAAAGAACTATTTCATGTTTGACAAAATAGACTCAGTTTCGGGTTCGGGTTTGAAGCAAGGCTGAGGGTTTGCATTAGTGTTACTCACTGTTGCAGCTGGTGACGTCGTAGCAGACTCTTGTGCTCGACAAGCGGGTTCCGCTGCAGAAGCTGCCGTTATGGGCTTGATGGAGACACTGGCGCTCTCGAGTCTGTTTGCCGCCGAGCGTCTTGCACCGGATGGTCTTACCATCATAGCCGGATTTACACTCACTCCATGGCGACCACTCTGACCACACCCCGTCAACTGAAAACACACAGAACTCAGACTTAACATGAATCACGTGTGTGCTGCTACCTCCATCACTGTGTCAGACTGAACACTATAGGAGTGATGTAGTTTCTAAAAACTCATCTGTTATAATTCTGACGTCCTGGGGAATCCATGTTCTCATTAAATACTTTTTAAAAACCTCAGTAGTTATAATACTGTTACTGACATACATCCCAGGCCAGCTATTACAACTGATCTGTGTTTTTATTTCAACCTTTATGTTTTATTTATTTATTAAATGTAGTTTCTGGGGGATAGCCATGAAATCCTACTAGAGAAACATCCACAGAGAGAGAAACGTCTTCATTAAAGAAAAGACAGAAAGCTTTTACCAGGACAGTGGGTGTTGGTGAAACAGACATTCGTCCGACGTCCCTCTCCAAGACATGGACGGCCGCCATGTTTGGGGGTGGGGCTGTTACATTTCCTTTCTGACACCTGAATCCCAACCCCACAGGTAACAGGACAGGAAGTGAAGGGAGACCAAGGCCCCCAGCCTCCGTCCACTGATGGACAGACAGACAGACACAGAGTCATCGTTCACAGTGTCATTTTGTTCATGGCAGAGTGGTAGGTGATGTGTTTGACCAGACGCGTGTACCTGGACAATAAGGCAGGTGGGTGCATTGCTCCGCTTGGCTGCGTTCATCTGGGCAACCTGCACCGGGCGGCGTGGATGAAGGTTCAGGATTAGAACAGGAGCGGTGACGAGTTTTTACGGAAGATCGTCCATCTGGGATACAAGAAGACGAACACTCGCTCCAGGAAGACCAACCGGTCCAGAACCCGTTGACTGTTGAAGACGCAGAGAGGGACTCAGACCACGTGTGTCTGTTTGTAGGCGTGTGTTTTTGTGTGTGAGTCTGTGTGTGCGTTACCAGGACAGGGACTCTGACAAACGCTGGTTTTACTGCTCGGGCCATCACAGTATCGACCGCCATATTTAGGGGTGGGGCTATCGCACTTCCTGTTTGAGAGCTGAAGCCCCTCACCGCAGGTAACGGAGCACAGCCCGGACGGAGACCACGCCCCCCAGCTGCCATCCACTGGATAAACAGAGGGTCAGAGCACACGTCATGTTGCCTTGAACTACTCATCAGATCAGCTCAATCATCGGGGTGACCTCTCACCTGGACAGTTGGGGATCTCACTACACATTTGCACTTGGGAGTCGTCTCCAGGGCAACTGTCGCCAGGCGGTACTGTGTCACTGGAGGGGGTGGGGTCAGAGCAGGAACGCCGTCGCACTCTGGTGGGGACGCTACGCTGGTCATCAATACACGTACCAGAGCACTGAGACCAACCGGACCAAGGGGACCAACCCCCATGGACTGAGACACAGACAGTGAGACAAGTAGAAAGACAGGTGAAGACAGATCAACACCACCTGCAGCACCATCACTTTCCTGAGCAGGTGTTTTGCTCAACAGTCCTGAAGGGCAGCATTTAGCAAAGAGGACACGGTCTGGGACAGCAACCATTACCTGGACAGGACTTGAGAGACGCGCAGGCCTCTTCCTCCTCTGAAGGACCGATGCAGGCCATGCGACACTCAGGAGCACTGGAGCAGACTCTCTCTCTCTTCCTCACTCCAACTCCTCCACAGGTGACTGAGCAGGGAGACCAGGGAGACCACGAGGCCCACCCCTCATCTACACACACAGAAGCACGCACAATAATAACAATAATCACAGTCTACCACAACATGTGTGTGTGTGTTTGTGTATTTACCATTGAAGCAGGTGCCGTTGCAGGGCTCCGTCTGCAGCTTGTCATCAGCGTTCTCACATTCACCGAGGCCGAAACACTTCCTTCTTTTCTGCCTCACTCCTTCACCACGTAGGACGTTACACGGTGACCATGGCGACCAGGGAGACCACACTGGAGGACTGAATGCAAACATTTTTAGTGTATCGCCCCAAATATAAATCTTTTAGTTCTTTTAGTTTGTAATTGTGTGTTTGTGTGACACGGACCCACAGAACTGACGCTCTCCGTCTGTTGCCTGGTAACCGTAATTGGGGTTCTGACAGCAGTCGTCTTCGTCCACCTCGCCGAGCTCTTCATCACACTCACCTGAGTCCACGTCGAAGTATGCAAAACATTTCACACACTCTGCACACACAGACAAAGACACACGCACACACACGTGAACATGATGGGCATGATGGGAAATACATTAAAGGTCTTTCTCCTATTTCTATGACACATTTTGATTTTAGGCCATCATTGTAAGTCTGGTTCCTGAAGACGTTTCTGGTTTAGTGAGATCTTCATGGTTTCTAAGGACAATTCTGATTTCTGAGGACGTTTCTGTTTATTTGGATGTTTCTGGTTTCTGAAGAAGTTTCTGATTTCTGAGGACATTTCTGTTTTTTGAGGACATATTTGGTTTATTTGGATGTTTCTGGTTTGTGAGGACGTTTCTGATTTCTGAGGACATTTCTATTTTTTGAGGACGTTTTTGGTTTATTTGGATGTTTCTGGTTTCTGGGGACATTTCTGGTTTTTGAGGACATTTCTGGCTTTTGAGGACATTTCTGGTCTTTGAGGACGTTTTTGGTCTATTTGGATTTTTCTGGTTTCTGAGGACATTTCTGTTTTTTGAGGACATATTTGGTTTATTTGGATGTTTTTGGTTTGTGAGAACGTTTTTTGATTTATTTGCATGTTTCTGGTGTTTGAGGACATTTTTGGTTTATTTGGATTTTTCTGGTTTCTGAGAACATTTTTGTTGTTTGAGGACATTTCTGGTTTTTGAGGACATTTTTAGTTTTTGAGGACGTTTTTGGTTTATTTGGATGTTTCTTGTTTCTGAGGACATTCCTGGTTTTTGAGGATGTTTTTGTTTTTGTTTTTGAGGACATATTTGTTTTATTTGGATTATTCTGGTTTCTGAGAACATTTCTGTTTTTTGAGGACATTTCTGGTTTTTGAGGACGTTTTTTGTTTGTGAGGACATATTTGTTTTATTTGAATTTTTCTGGTTTCTGAGAACATTCCTGTTTTTTGAGGACGTTTTTGGTTTATTTGAATGTTTCTGGTTTCTGAGGACATTCCTGGTTGGTGAAGCTGATTCTCGTTTCCGAAGATGTGCTTATGCTTGGAATCAGATTTGTGTAAAAGGTGAGTGTGTTAACGTTAGAGTGGATCCTCACAAAGACAGAAGGACTAATGTGTGTGTGTGAGAGGAGGAGTCATGGATTTCAACACAAGGGATAGTTTGTTCACATTTCCAATGAAAAATTACACAATTTTCAGGCAAACATCCAAAACATCAACCCCTTTGCTTCCCTTCCCGTAAACCTGAAAACCTTCTGATTAATGACTAATCAGGTGTGTTGCAATCCACTTTGAGATGCAGGTCACTGCTTACTCAGTAACAGTTAACACTCTACACAGGTGCGTCAGTGAAACGTGACCCAGACCCTGAAACTGAATTCATACATCACTAGTTTTATTATTAATAATTCTAGATTTTCTACAGTCACGTCAGAAAGTCTTCATTGTGAAAAGTTACAAACTTATAATAAAAGACAACAAGGAGAGACCAGCAGCTAGAATCAAAACTTAAGGTTTTTCATCATAAATTTAATTTAAGTTTTTTCAGATATCAAACTTTGAGCTGCTTTCGTGTCCATAATCTGTCTCTAACATCACCCACCTGTTAATAACTTAGACTGTAAATAAAGATGGCTGATATGATATGTAGTGAAGCCAAAACATCTATCTTGCCCCCTAGTGGCTGCTTGGAGTATATGTCATACGCCTTGCCCCCTCCTTGTTCCCTAATAGCATAATATTTCTGCAGACTAGTATCACACTGATTCTTTTATCGAGGACTATAGGTGTCAGTGTCTCCCTCTGACCTACAGGAGGTGTTGTTTCACCTTCCTTCAATCTTCAGTGTTTGGCCTTCAGTCAGTATAATGTGTTTGCGGTTCAAATATGAAGGTTTCATGAAGCAGACAGGGTTTAAAGGTCTGACACTTCAGTCCCTTTGGATCAATTAACTCTACTAAAAAAGATTTATTATTTTTACAGCACACAACCCTGTGTACCGAAAGACTCTCCACTGGCATAAAGAAACATTTTAAAATATGTTCTTTTAATGATGGGGATTTATTTTTTCCGCTGTTTGTTTTCTGTGTATTTTTGTCCATTGTCACGGTAAAAAAATTTCAAATATCATGAGAACCACAAAACTATAACAACTACAACTACAGCATGTCTGAACTCAAGGATGGTCAAGGAATCAGATGTGAGACAGGGTGTCAAAGGAGCAGTTCAGTCTAGAAGCAGTGGAAACATTAAACGCCTCACACACAGGGTCAAATGCTGAATGTCTGGACTGACCTGAACGCTCCACAGCGACCAGCAGCACAACCAGAAGCAGCAGAACCTTAAAAACCTCCATCGTCCCGTTACTGCAGCACAGGACTGAACTTTACTTTCTGTTTCCTGCTGACGGTCTGCAGCTCCACTCCTCCCTCGGACCACAGTAGGTCAGTTCACCATGAGGGTCCAGGTCTGGATCAGTTTTATCAGAGTCTTCTGTTTGAAGGAAAACAAGTTAACACATGTTTGCCAGTAAATGCTAGAATTCCTGTAAAGTTCAGTAACCTGAAGATAAACATGAATCAGCTACTGTCTGTTTATCTAAAACACACACACATGCACGCACGCACACACACACATGTTTGTAAAGCTGTCTTTGTGAGGACTATTATTGACATAATGCATTCCTGAGACCCTTACCTAACCCTAACAATCTCAAATAAGTGTCACATAATTGCAACCTTTACCCTAAAACCAAGTCTCAGCTCTTGTAAAGAAGAGAGGACTGTTCAAAATGTTCTTACTTTGCACAAATATCCTCACTGCAATGGTGTAAAACTCAAACACGTCCT
This sequence comes from Planiliza haematocheilus, assembly GCA_005024645.1. Taxonomy (NCBI): domain Eukaryota; kingdom Metazoa; phylum Chordata; class Actinopteri; order Mugiliformes; family Mugilidae; genus Planiliza; species Planiliza haematocheilus. The sequence goes on from SRSE01001373.1 coordinate 4,885,330, forward strand.
CAGAAAGATAGCTGAACAAGAACACGCACCAACCTGCAGCTTTTTCACAGATTTAAAGCTCTCGTCTGGTCAATGATTAATGAACATGTCTGTTTATTCAGCTTATATTGAAATATAACTTTCTTCAGACATCTTCAAACAAAAAGGGGAATTCGCCTTACATATTTCTGTGTTAACGTTTCGCATTTTTTAAGGGAAAGTTCACGTGCGAGGAACCATATATGGTAACTTCCGCACGATCTTAAATTGTGTCCCTGTGCCTCTCAGTGAGACTGAGAAACACGTGGTTTTCTTCCAGCCAGTGAAAGACGATCAAGGCAACAGTTTCAGGTCAAATTAGGGCTGATTGATTTTACAGCTCTGTTGAGGGAAGAAACTGTTGGTTGTGGTTTTTATCTTTCTGTACCTTTTCCGTGAAGAAAAAGGGCACAAACAGTCACACTGGCATGCCGAGACAGAGGATGGACGCTATTGTGGTCCAGTAAAAGTTTGTCCAGGACTTCCTTAAGTCCACAATGACCTCCTTGTTCAGAACATCTGTGATGATCCGTCTGTTTTCAGCTTCCTTCATCGATTAGCGATCAGTGATGTTTGTCTGAAAGCAGGAGCTGCTGGCAGACAATTCAGTTGCTATAATCACTACCATTTAACGTAACATCTTCTAGAGTGATGAATTTTACAGGGTGTGTGTTATGTCTGCGCCCATGATGGATAAACACTGTTAAATAAAGACAACTTTTTGTGAGTGAACTCTGAACTTAGTCCCACTTGGAGGAGACGTGCCCCGGCCTTCTGGACAGTTGGAGTTCTTGTTGTAGACAGGCTTCAGACCAGCAGCCTGTCAGACTTCACTTAAAATGAGACTCAAGCTGATTGTCAACTGTTTTACCTTAATGTGAATGAACCAAGGCCAAAAAATTGGCGGAAATTTCAATGTAAAACTATAAACATGTCATGTTCATCATCGATAATGAGTCCAGCAGACGGGTGGTGTATTTATGAAGGCTGGTTTGTCTGGATTTAACTTTAGACTTTAGGTTCTGATCTCAGTGCTATGTAAACAGCTAGCATAACATGTGCCAGATATGAGACCAGTTCAGTCTAGTGGGGCGCTGTGTGTGTGATGTTGTGTGGTCAGATTTTATTCACATGTGGTGAGATCTGAGTTGAGATCTGCTTCTAGTTAACACAATAGTATGGAGGAAAAAGGCAGATGTTAAAACTCAGCACAGATCAGCAGGGAATCATGACAAGCGTCTAGTTCAGTCACTGCAGGGTGATCTTATTGCAGATGTTCAGCAATCGCAGAGAAAACAGGGAGAGCTGCCAGACAGCTGACCTCTTTCAGTTTTTAGTTTCACTTTCATTTCCTGCTCACACCCTGCAGACGAGGTTCCAAGGATTTTCCAGCAGTTTAAGGAGAAGCGACACATTGTCATGCTCCTAAGCATAATTGTCTTTCTTTGATGGTTTATTTTAGTCTTGTCTTCCTGAAACGTGATGGGCATATCTGGAGGGTTATTTCTTTTTTCTGCACTTCCCTTATTGTTATGTGCTTTCACAATGTGGTTTCCAACAAGGAAACTAAGTGGACTGAATCAATCCGACAGGCACAGCTGTGGCAGAGGTGATCTGCAGACTGCAGAAACTTCACAAAAGACGCATAATGGAAAGAAAGAAAGAAAGAAAGAAAGAAAGAAAGAAAGAAAGAAAGAAAGAAAGAAAGAAAGAAAGAAAGAAATTCTAGGTCAGTCCGTTCCAGAAAACAAGAGGTTAAGTCCCTCCCAGAGGGCTTCAGTTTCATTTTCTAGTAAGGTGATTGTTTTGGTGACTTGCAGCTGAAGGACTGTAACAGAGAGACTCCTTGCCGTCTCCTCAACACTGCTGTAAGTCTTCTGTCCTTTCACATCTTTTCTGTTGATTTTAAGTACAGCTTACAGGCCGAGTCATTTCATCTTTAACCTGAATCTGCTTCTTTCTCTGCCTCTTCCTGTGTTACTCGCAGACACCATGAGTCTAACTCACCGTCAGTGCACCGTTGATCTTGTGAATCAGAGTAACTTCACCCTGCAAGACCCCAGGTAAACTCTCTTTTATCTTGAAAACATTGTTACGGTGTGAGGAGGTTAGAGTTAGGGTTTAACTTTCTGTCCTAGGTTTTAAAAGGTAAAGTTTGTATGGTGCAAAATGGATAGATCAGCAGAGGAAGTCCTCACCCACAGCATCCTGTTTTGAGGTTGCTTTTGTTTTATGTTCTCTGGGTTTACACTGATCAGTGTAACCCCCCCCCATAGCAATGACAGCCATCCCCAGCAGGATAAAGCCTGACACAGGCAAAAGCTGTTTAGCAACAACTCAAAAAACATGAAAAACAGCACAAGGTGTTGACCTGGCCTCTAAATTCACCAAATTCTGTGGGATGATCCACCTCAACACATAGGACCCAAACACCCCCAATAACAACACTGTGTTGCCAGACACCACAGGACACCCTCAGAAGGCCCATGTCCATTCTCTGATGAGTCACAACTGTTTTGGAGGCACAAGTCCAAAGTGTTAACTTTACAGCAGCTCCTAAAAAGCTGAAAACATAGAGCAACATCAGAACAACTTCAGTGAAGATGGATGTTTTGGAATGACGCGATCAGAGGTCAGATTTAAATCCTGGATGTGTCAAGCTGCTCGACAGCAGACCGAAATCTGTAATCAAATCAGGGTGGAGGGTGTATTTAAAGAAGTATTTCTTCTATTCTATTTTTTGTTGTTGTTGTTTTCTTTCTTTGTCTAACACTGCTATTATTTTTTTATTTTATTTAATAAGGATGCATTTTTTTCTATCCTCATTTCCTACTTGAAAGTCACTGAGATGTTGTCTTTTTGTCTCTGGTCAGTGTCTTTATCTTCAGTGGAATATGTGACACTCCTTTGCCATCAACAATCGGCCACTCTGATGCTGGCAGCGCTCTCTTCTCCAAGAAGCCTCACACAGCCTGTGGAGCTGTCGCCGTGTTCACCTACAAGCTGCACAACAAATCCGCAAAGCAGGACGATCGGAAGATGGCCGTCATGTTCTCCGTTCCTTACGACTTCAACTTTTACTCTAACTGGTACGCTGTGGGAGTGTTTAACAAGGAAACACAGTGTGACCATGCTCTTTATGAAAAGATGTACTACGGTGCACAGGAAAGCTTCATCAGAGGGAAAGCCAGTGGCCCTGATCTCACCTACAGAGATGACGACGTTACCATCACTGCCAACATGACGGACACTTACCAGCCCGTCCTGACTGTGAACATCAGCATCAGCAGCAGTAACAGAGTCACATCAGAGAAGAAACATGTTCCCAAAGCATGTAATCTGTTTGTCAATGCACGTTAATTAGAAAAAGAAAAACCTTCACGTTGGTCTCCTTTCAGCTCTAGCTGTAGTCGTCAGGCACCTAATAATCATGATGTTAACTCTGTAATCCATGTTATAATAAATACATTTACTTGACTGTAACTCAACTGCCTCTGTACTTCTATAATGCTGATCGTGCATCCAAGTAATAAAAAATCTTTTACGAAGAATCCCTTCAAATGATTATTGTGTAATCAGATTACGTTTTCTCACAGCTTTATGCACAAATAAACCTCCTCAAGCTGTTTCAGTTTGACACAGTTTGGTTCATATCTCCCTCATGCTGCTTCTCTGTCCAGCTGTCTTGTGCACAACTCAATGTGTTCTGGAGGTTAGTCTGCAGTGTGACCTGGTACGATGTGTTGGGTGGTGGAGGGTGTTGTGCCGGCATCGTCACATCTGCAAAAAACAACAACACTGTCCACACTGTTATACCAAGACAGAGGATGGACTCTGTTGTTGTCCTGTAAAGGTTTGTCAGTAGACGACAGGAGAGTCCAACCCTCAACTTCAGCTTCCTGAGGAAGAAGAGCCTCTGTTGGGCCTTCTTCACCAGGTGTGGGGTGTTCACAGACCACGTCAGGTCAGATGTGATGTGAATGGGATTTTGATGTCGTTGACACTCAACTGCGGAAATTTCAATGTAAAACTATAAACATGTCATGTTCATCTTTGATAATGACTTCCATTCCAAAATCCTTTCCATCAAGTGCGCAAGGAGACGCCACCACTGCAATCGGGCCGTCACTTGGGTCAAGTGACTCAAGTGTCAGGCGGCACAGTGGAGAGGTGGTTAGCACTGATGCCTCACAGCAAGAAGGTCACCGGTTCGAATCCATGGGCCAGCTAGCCTTTCTGTGTGGAGTTTGCATGTTCTCCCTGTGTCTGCGTGGGTTCTCTCCGGGTACTCCGACTTCCTCCCACCATCCAAAGACATGCTCATTAGGTTAATTGGTGATTCTAAATTGCCCGTAGGTGTGCATGTGAGTGTGAATGTTGGCCCTGCAATGGACTGGCGACCTGTCCAGGGTGTACCCCTGCCTCTCGCCCGATGACAGCTGGGATAGGCTCCAGCAGACCCCCATGACCCCTAACAGGACTAAACGGGTTTAGAAGATGACTGACTGACTGACTCAAGTGTCTCGCACAACCCGGCTCATATTGACTCTGAATGATCTGAATCCCTCGGAAGATCCGGGTTTTACACTCCTACTGCAGAATCAAAACAATTATAAAATGACATGCTTTAATGTCGCTCTTATATAACCTGCATATCATTTAGCATTTTAAGCTCAATAAATTCAAATAATATTTTACCGGAATTTCAAACATTTATCCCTGCTGGTCACGTTGTCCGGTTCCATTTTTTTTTCTAGCAGAAACCCTTAAACTAAATCCTGCTTCACAAAGATATGTGATTGCAAAAGGAACCAACTGTTAAAGCACACAGTGAGATCTCTGGGTACTCATCTCTTGCTCCAAACCAGAATTCCTCCACTGGCACTCATGAATGTAATCGCTGATGCGCTTTGTCATATGACAGATAGCTGTCGCTTGTGCAGTCACGTGATCGCAGCCGTCAGTCAAGATGCGCCAGCGCTGATATTTTATTTTGAACTCAATTTATATTCATGAAAACTGAAAGAATACAGTTGTTTAAGATTGTGTGTGGTGTTTTAAATCATAATTTTAAAAAGAATAATAATTTGTTGAAAAACTATTTTTATTAGTAATATTTTTTATCAGTTACTACATTTCAGGCGACCCCATTTGAATTCCAGACGACCCCACGTGGGGTCGTGACCCCAAGGTTGAAAAACACTACACTAGAATATCCTTGCGATTGTTACAATACGCGTTGTTATTGTTGTTTGAAGTCCTCATCACTCATTGAGGTGATGAACACTTAGGTGTTTCGTTTTTTTTTTTTATCCCATTGAGGGTTTGCCTCCAGCGGTCCTTGTTGATGGGAGGTGGGATTCATGGATCACCTGTTAGATAAGCTGACATGCTATATAAGAGGGGTGTGAATATTACATCGTGATATTATTTGACTCATGTGATTCTGGGTTTGATTGTGTTTTATTTTACAACACCATCTTTATCAATGTTGATGTATTTGATCTCATTGGGTTCTTGTATTGCGTGACGGTCTTTGATTCTGATGGCTTGACATTAACTCACCCTTAAGGTGCTAAAGTAGTGTATTGATCTGAAGAGGGGATTGTTAGAGAATAATTTCACTTTCCCACTGCTTGGGTCAGTTATCTGCCCTATTTTCTCTCTGAGGAACATGCCAAGGCCATGGTCCCTCTTTTTGGCAGCTTCAATCTCACTGTCTGGCTGTCTACAAACACATCTGGTGTGAATGCTTACCTTCATGTTCATGTACTGTAGCCAATTGGATATTAACACGTCTCCCCCTGCCTCGGCCAACTTTTCTAGTATAAGAATTTGAGCTTTACAGAACTGAGGTGGACTCATGCACTTGTGTTGTGATGACAAATCTTCCGTTCTCCTCGATCGAGCCTGAATAAACTCCTTCAGCATAAGACATATAGGACTCTGGTGCTGTTTCTTCTTCATCGGCATCACCATAAATTCCTCCCCAACAGCGTGGTCGGATTTTATTCACATGCTGTGAGGTCTGAGTTGAGATCTGCTTCTAGTTAACGCAACAGTTTGGAGGAAAAAGGCTGATGTTAAAACTCAGCACAGATCAGCAGGGAATCATGAGAAGCTTCTAGTTCAGTCACTGCAGGGTAATCTTATTGCAGATGTTCAGAAATCGCAGAGAAAAAACAGAGAGAGAACTGCTGGACAGCTGACCACTTTCAGTTTTCAGTTTCACTTTTATTCCATGCTGTCATACTGCAGACTGGGTGTCCAGGGATTTTCCAGCAGTTTTTAAGAGTCTGCATCCTACTGAGTGAAATGTTTTGGTCACTTGATCCAGTTATCCATGTGGTAACTTTTCTGACACCTCCTGCTTAAAACCCAAAAAGTCAGAAGGATCGTGAGGCCCCGCTTTCACGGTCTGTATTCATACTGAAAATCCAGATCAAGTGAGCTTTTGCCCTTCTGCTTCCTCAAGCTGTTTCAGTCTGACACAGCGTGTAATTGAATGTTAACATCCGATCACCAATCAGCCGCAGCCCCTCCTACAGCTTACACAGTGATATGAAGGACTTAATGTCCAACGTGCCCCAAACACTGTAACAGGCAAAGCCAGCACACAGAGGTTCGGTGAATGTGGTGTTATAAGTGTGGAGGTGGATCAGTTTGTCAGAGAAGACACTGTAGAAAGACACAGTTCCAGCAGGACAGTCCACGTACACTGCTACTCTGTTAGTAACACAGGAGGGGTTGAAGTGTATCCTGTTGTTGTTATGCCGGCTGCTGTAGCGGCCGAAGGAGCAGGACAGACTAAAAAGAATAATAATTTGTTGAAAAACTATTTTATCAGTAATATGTTTTTATCAATTACTAGACATTTCAGGCGACCCCATTTGAATTCGTCTGGAATTCAAATGGTCACGACCCCAAGGTTGAAAAACACTACACTAGAATATCCTTGCGATTGTTACAATACGCGTTGTTATTGTTGTTTGAAGTCCTCATCACTCATTGAGGTAATAAATCGTTGATACATATGTCTACTTGACATACGAGGAGAAGCTGATGATCAAAGAGGTGGATTCCATACCACCATGCATCGTATGTGCTAGTAACGTCTCTATGGTGGTGGCCCTCTACTGTGCACTCAGCACATGGGTTGAAGATCATTCCTCCTGCCAACTGTTACTACTATTACATTATTATGATTGCTTTGTCCTGTTTATTGTAATTCCACTTTGAAAGGTTCATATTTACCCTCATACGTTTAGTCTGATACTGATGGCCTATAATTGTCACATTGAATCCTTATGTAATCATGTATTACTATTACTGATTCATGTGTTGTACCAAGTGATTACATACCCTTATGACATCATCTGGATGAGACGAGACTTTGTTTTGTTTTTTAGGGGGGTGGCTTCCTGTAAGTAGGTTCATGTGGCTGTGATTTCCAGCGTTTTTCTAACACTTAGGTGTTTCGTTTTTTTTTTTATCCCATTGAGGGTTTGCCTCCAGTGGTCCTTGTTGACGGGAAGGTGGGATTCATGGATCACCTGTTAGATAAGCTGACATGCTATATAAGAGGGGTGTGAATATTACATCGTGATATTATTTGACTCATGTGATTTTGGGTTTGATTGTGTTTTATTTTACAACACCATCTTTATCAATGTTGATGTATTTGGTCTCATTGGGTTCTTGTATTGCGTGACGGTCTTTGATTCTGATGGCTTGACATTAACTCACCCTTAAGGTGCTAAATTAGTGTATTGATCTGAAGAGGGGATTGTTAGAGAATAATTTCACTTCCCCACTGCTGGGGTCAGTTATCTGCCCTATTTTCTCTCTGAGGAACATGCCAAGGCCATGGTCCCTCTTTTTGGCAGCTTCAATCTCACTGTCTGGCTGTCTACAAACACAGCACAGATCAGCAGATGAGAAGCTTCTAGTTCAGTCACTGCAGGGTGATCTTATTGCAGATGTTCAGAAATCGCAGAGAAAAAATAAATAGAACTGCTGGACAGCTGCCCTCTTTCAGTTTATAGTTTCACTTTTATTCCCTGCTGGCATACTGCAGACTGGGTCTCCAGGGATAAAAGGCCAGTCTGCATCCTACTGAGTGAAACGTTTGGTCACTTGCAGCTGAAGGACTGTAACAGAGACTCCTTGCCGTCTCCTCAACACTGCTGTAAGTCTTTTTTCCTTTCAAGTCTTTTCTGTTAATTTTAAGTACAGCTTACAGGCTGAGTCATTTCATCTTTAACCTGAATCTGCTTCTTTCTCTGCCTCTTCCTGTGTTACTCGCAGACACCATGAGTCTAACTCACCGTCAGTGCACCGTTAAGCTTGTGAATCAGAGTAACTTCATCCTGCACGACCCCAGGTAAACTCTCTTTTATCTTAAACACTTTGTTACAGTCTGAGGAGGTTAGGGTTTAACTTTCCGTCCTAAGTTTTAAAAAGTTAAATTTTTATGGTGCAAAATGGACAGATCAGCAGAGGAAGTCCTCACCCACAGCATCCTGTTCTTGGGGTTTACACTGATCAGCCACAACATTATGACAGATGAAGTGAATGGCATTGATCATCTTGTGACAATACAGTGTTCTGCTGGGAAACTTTTAGACCTGGCATTCATGTGGATGTTACTTAGACATGTACCACCCACCTAGACCAGACCAGGCACCCCCACCCCATAGCAATGACACTCCTTGATGGCAGCAGCCATCCCCAGTAGGATGCAGCCTGACACAGACACACACACAAAAATGGTTTAGGAACAACTAAAAAAAATTATTTATTTTTGTTTTTTCTGTCACTACTATTAAAATGTAAAACATGTCTGCCATCACGACAGCACAGTGGCGAGGTGGTTGGCACTGATGCCTCACAGCAAGAAGGACGCCGGTTCAAATCCGTGTTTGCGTGGGTTCTCTCTGGGTACTCCGGCTTCCTCCCACCATCCAAAGACATGCTCATTAGGTTAATTGGTGACTCTAAATTGCCCGTAGGTGTGAGTGTGAGTGTGAATGGTTGTCTCTCCGTGTTGGCCCTGCGATGGATTGGCGACCTGTCCAGGGTGTATCTCTGCCTCTCGCCCGATGACAGCTGGGATAGGCTCCAGCAGACCCGTGACCCTTAACAGGACTAAACGGATATAGAAGATGAATGAATGGATGTCTGCCATCACTATTATTTTTATTTTATTTAACATGGATGCATTTTTTTCTATCCACATTTCCTACTTGAAAGTCACTGAGATGTTGTCTTTTTGTCTCTGGTCAGCGTCTTTATCTTCAGTGGAATATGTGACACTCCTTTGCCATCAACGATCGGCCACTCTGATGCCGGCAGCGCTCTCTTCTCCAAGACTCCTCACACGGCCTGCGGAGCTGTCGGCGTGTTCACCTACAAGCTGCACAACAAATCCGCAAAGCAGGACGATCGGAAGATGGCCGTAATGTTCTCCGTTCCTTACGACTTCAACTTTTACTCTAACTGGTACGCTGTGGGAGTGTTTGGCAAGGAAACACAGTGTGACCGTGCTCTTTATGAAAAGATGTACGACAAAGCACAGGAAAGCTTCATCAGAGGGAAAGCCAGTGGCCCTGATCTCACCTACAGAGATGACGACGTTACCATCACAGCCAACATGACGGACACTTACCAACCCGTCCTGACTGTGAACATCAGCATCAGCAGCAGTAACTGAGTCACATCACAGAAGAAACGTGTTCCCAAAGCATGTAAGCTTAATGTAATGTAATGTAATGTAATGTAAGCATGTTTGTCAATGCACGGTAATTAGAAAAAGAAATACCTTCACATTGGTCTCCTTCAGCTCTGGCTGTAGTCTCTACCTTGTTTTGATCGTCCAGCGCTAATAATCATGACATTAACTCTGTAATCCATGTTATAATAAATACATTTACTTGACTGTAACTCAACTGCCTCTGTACTGTACTAATGCTGATCGTGCATCCAAATAATAAAAAACCTTTACGAAGAATCCCTTCAAATGATTATTGTGTAATCAGATTACATTTTCTCACAGTTTTATGCACAAATAAACCTCCTCAAGCTGTTTCAGTTTGACACAGCGTGTAATTGAAAGTTAACATCCGATCACCAATCAGCCGCAGCCCCTCCTACAGCTTACACAGTGATATGAAGGACTTAATGTCCAACGTGCCCCAAACACTGTAACAGGCAAAGCCAGCACACAGAGGTTCGGTGAATGTGGTGTTATAAGTGTGGAGGTGGATCAGTTTGTCAGAGAAGACACTGTAGAAAGACACAGTTCCAGCAGGACAGTCCACGTACACTGCTACTCTGTTAGTAACACAGGAGGGGTTGAAGTGTATCCTGTTGTTGTTATGCCAGATGCTGAAGCGGTCGAAGAAGCAGGACAGACTCCAGGACTGGTCGTTTGTTCCAAACTGGCAGTGGTAGTTCTCTCCTTTCCTCGTGATTCCTTCGTAGCTCACTGCTATCTCAACGCATCCCTTCCACTCCACCTCCCAGTAACAGCGACCACTCAGAGCGTTTCTGCACAGCACCTGAGGGAAGCTGTCAAACCTGTCGGGGTGAAAAGGATACGAATGACATGTCGACTCCGACGCCTTCCTCTTGTTTCGCGACAGTCTCAGTTCACTATTTGCTGTGTTTGGGTCCAGCTCCAGTTCACAGGCATCTGATGGAGAGAAGAAGTCAAACAATGCTTCAACCGCTTTGCAGACCTTAAGTTCTTTCTCAGATAACCAGTTAACCTAACAGAACCAAGTCTCACTGTGTTTGTTTGGGTTACAGAAGCACTCTGCAAGTGGAAACCCATTCTTTGGTGATGTCCATTTGTTCCAGATTTTAGCAAGCAGCCAAATGATCAGATATGAACGTGTTATTCACACATCTGAGACCATGAAAATGAAAAAAACTGGGTATAGAAATGGCTGTAATGAATCATTTCCTCCAATTGGCATGTGACTACCCTGAAATTAAAGCTGAAAGTCTGAACTTTAAGATCATATACACTGATCAATCAAAGTGGACACAAACACTCACATTTCCTAAAGCCAGGTCTCAGCCTGTGCTCTCCTCCATAGTCCAACCTGCAGGACAAACGCTCAGTATTCAAGTGGTCGATAAACATTTTAATTGTTGGTTACTTTCTGCTACATATCTGGTCTGCCTTGTCCATACCTGAGAGTGTCCAGTCTCCAGTGTGGACTCTCCAGTCCACGAGACAGCAGCTTCACTCCCTCGTCGCCTGGATGGTTGTAGCTCAGGTCCAGCTCCCTTAGATGGGAAGGGTTGGCGCTCAGAGCAGAGGCCAGAGAAGCGCAGCCTTCCTCTGTGATCATACAGCCCGAGAGCCTGCATCATGACAATGCATCAGCTCGATTGTTGAAACAATAAGTGACAGTGACTTCCTAAAATGTGTTCTTTAAGATGTTCATTCACTAAAGTTTTCTCAGTTTCATCTGGCCAGCTCTTGCTTTCACTCTGCCAGCCATTAATATTTAATTTTTATTTAGCATAGTAATCTATTGGCGTCACGGTACCATGTGCTAGCATTTACTAATAACCAACATTCAGGATAATGTGCAGAAGAACCAACCTGAGGATTTCCAGTTTACAGTGAGGACTCTCCAATCCAGCAGACAGCAGCTTCACTCCTGTGTCCTGCAAGTCGTTGTTACTCAGGTCCAGCTCTTTCAGACTGCACAACTGGCAGCTGAGAACCGAGGACAGAGCTTCAAGACTTCTCTCTGAGAGGTTCCAGCCAGTGAACCTGAAGGAGAGCACATGACACACTTAATGGAGACAGCAGGGACTGTTATTGTCAGTCATTTTCTAAACCCGTTTAGTCCTGTTAGGGGTCACGGGGGTACACCCTGGACAGGTCGCCAGTCCATCGCAGGGCCAACATTCACACTCACATGCACACCTACGGGCAATTTAGAATCACCAATTAACCTAATGAGCATGTCTTTGGATGGTGGGAGGAAGCCGGAGTACCCGGAGAGAACCCACGCAGACACAGGGAGAACATGCAAACTCCACACAGAAAGGCCAACCGGCCCATGGATTCGAACCGGTGACCTTCTCGCTGTGAGGCATCAGCGCTAACCACCTCTCCACTGTGCCGCCCAGGGACTGTTATTGGTCATATTCTGTTAGAACACACTTGAAACGGTTCTATATCACAGGGAATTCAGAATTCAGCGTAAGGCAGGAAGAACCTCCTTCTCCTACAGGAGAACCAGCATGGATTGTTCAAATTTTGTCATTGAAAACAAGGCCCACCTAAAATGATTACAGTTACTTTATCTTTCTGTCAAAAGGAGTTTACCAAACTTCCTTGGATTAAGTTTAAATACAAGATATTCCAATCAGCAGCAGAACATGCTTTAATGGATAAGATTACAGCATCAAAACCGACTGCCCTCATTTGCGTACTCACAGAGCTTTGTTGGAGGCTTTGACCACTGGCAGCAATCTCAGAAGCGTCTCCTCTGAATCAGAATATTTTTTGAGGTCAAACACGTCCAGACCCCTTTCTGATGACAGCAAGATGACGACCAGAGCTGACCACTGAGCGGGAGACGGACTTTGTGATCTCAGGAAATGTTGGATCTCCTCCACGAGAGAACGATCATTCAGTTCATGCAGACAGAGGAACAGATTGATCCTTCTTTCTGTACAGAGGTTATTCCTGATCTTTTTCTTGATGTACTTGATGGTTTTCTCATTGGTCCGGTATCTACTTCTTGTCTGTACCAGCAGACCTTGCAGGAGAGTCTGATTGGTCTGCAGTGAAAGACCCATAAGGAAGCGGAGGAACAAGTCCAGGTGTCTGTTTGAACTCTGTAAGGCCTTGTTTACAGCGATTTTGTAGACATTTGTTGTGGAAGGTTTGCTGAAGCACATGAGCAGGCGCCGGACTGTCAGTCCAGACATCACATTTTTGTTGTAGTTTATGAGTGATACGTTCACATGAACAGCAGCCAGGTACTCCTGAATGCTTAAGTGAACAAAGCAGAACATCCTCCTCTGGTTTTCGTCCTTCCTCTGTCCACAAACCTCTTTGAAAATCTCTGTGAACCATCCTGAGTACCTAGAAGCTGCTCTGATTGAAACATTGCTGTCTCTCAGATCATATTTGTCAAACACTGTATTGTTTTCTTGTAACTGGTCAAAGGCCAATTTTGCCAGTGAGCAAATGTACTGAGTTGACTTTTCTGGGATATAGTTTTTCATTGTGTGGTTGATCTGAATCAACAGGAAGTGTGTGTACATCTCAGTCAGAGTCTTGGGCAGCTCTCTTCCCTCTTTGGATTTCAACATATCCTCCAAAACTGTAGCAGTAATCCGGCAAAAAACTGGGGTCCCACACATGATGTGGAGGCTTCGTGATGTCTCAATGTGGGAGATGATTCTGCTGGACAGCTCTTCATCTCTGAATCTCTTCCTGAAGTACTCCTCCTTCTGTGGGTCAGTGAACCCTGTGACCTCTGTCACCAAGTCAACACACTCAGGAGGGATCTGATTGGCTGCTGCAGGTCGTGCGGTTATCCAGAGGTGAGCGGAGGGAAGAAGTTTCCCTTCGATGAGGTTCGCCAGCAGCACTTCTACTCGTGTTGACTTTGTCACTTCAACGGATTTGTTTGTTTGCGACGTGAAGTCAGGTTGAAGGAGACTTTCATCAAGTCCGTCAAACACAAACAGAAGTTTGAATCCACTGCTGTTTATGTTGGAAGCGTTTGAGATCTGTGAAGTTCTGAAGATGTCATTAAGAGCCTCCTCTGTAATACCAATGCCTGGGATACATGTGTGTATTAATTCTGCCAAACAAAACTTTTCTCCTTTCCATAAATGGAGCTGTTTAACATCAAAGGGAAAAATAAGATGGAAATCTTGACTGGCTCTTTTTTCTGCCCAGTCCAACAAAAACTTCTGCACCAGGAATGATTTGCCTATTCCCGCAGGCCCTCTGGTCACTACGGTTCTTATGGACGCTCCTGTTCTGGAAAGGTGTTGGAAGATGTCATGGATCTTAATGGGTCCCTTGGGCTTCCCGACCTCATGATGTGAGTTGGAGTCTACGCCCCATCCTTCGGTGATGAACAGCTCTGGATTCATATCTCGCAAAAGTCCCTCATGCTGCTTCTCTGTCCAGCTGTCTTGTGCACACCTGAACGTGTTCTGGAGTTTAGTCTGCAGTGTCACCTGGTACGATGTGTTGGGTGGTGGGGGGTGTTGTGTTGGCACTGTCCCATCTGCAAAAAACAGCAACACAGATAATAAGTCTCGAGTGTCTAGAAGTGACTATTGAGAGTGTCAGCAAACAAACACTTGCTTTAATAAGTGTTAGAAGTCCTACAGGCCAATCAGGACAAAACTCCCTTGGTTAAATCCTTAGTTCAAACCATAACCTATAGTGGTACTAAATATCTGCTATAAGCTGACAATACAAGACATAGATAAATGGTGTGTTTTGGAATGAAAGATGTAGTAACAGAGACAGAAGCTGCAAAGTGAGAGGAATTAGATTTCATAATCTGCAGTGTACATCAGTAATTACTTCTTCCTTCTTCTCAGTAGCAACAGCGCAAACACAGAATGGATGAAATACCTCTGGAATCAGATCTCTTTCAGGTGAGAAGGCTGCCTTTAAAACACTTTACCTTCATTTGGCCAGCTGGCAGTTTGGAGGTCCAAAAGAAGATCAGCCTGTGCTTGAACAGATGTAGCTGCCTCACCCTCCGACTTGTCTCCATCATCACTGATTTCAGCGGAGACACCAGCATCTATGGCGTAGACGGTGTAAGCAAAAGTCTGTATCATTGACATGCGCCAAAAAATGAACAACTTACTATTGAAGCAGATCATTTTCAGGTTAGACGTTGGCCTTTACAACACTTTACCTTCATTTGGCCTGCTGGCAGTTTGGAGGCCCAAAAGAAGATCAGCCTGTGTTTGCACAGATGTAGCTGCCTCACCCTCCGACTTGTCTCCATCATCATTAATTTCAGCGGAGACACCAGCATCTATGGAGTAGACGGTGTAAGCAAAAGTCTGTATCCTTGACATACTAAAAAAGTGAACAACTTACTATTGAAGCAGATCTTCTTCAGGTGAGAAGGCTGCCTTAAAAACACTTTACCTTCATTTGGCCAGCTGGCAGTTTGGAGGTCCAAAAGAAGATCAGCCTGTGGTTGAACAGATGTAACTGCCTTGCCCTCTGACTTGTGTCCATCATCACTGATTTCAGCGGGAAAAACAGAATCTACAGTGTAGACGGTGTAAGTAAAGGTCTCCATTATTCACAGGCAGCTAAAAAGGAACAACTTGTTGATGAATCAGATCTTTTTCAGGTGAGACATTTGCTTTAAAAACACTTTACCTTCAGTCGGCCTGCTGGCAGTTTGGCGTTCCAAAAGGAGATCAGCCTGTGTTTGCACAGATGTAGCTGCCTTGCCCTCTGATGTGTCTCCATCATCACTAATTTCAACAGAGACACTGGCATCTATGGCGTAGACGGTGTAAGCAAAAGTCTGTATCATTGACATGCGGCTAAAAATGAACAACTTGTTAATGAATCAGATCTTTTTCAGGTGAGACATTTACTTTAAATACACTTTACCTTCAGTCGGCCAGCTGGCAGTTTGGAGGTCCAAAAGAAGATCAGCCTGTGGTTGAACAGATGTAGCTGCCTTGCCCTCTGACTTGTCTCCATCATCACTGATTTCAGTGCAAAAAACGGAATCTACAGCGTAGACGGTGTAAGCAAAGGTCTGTATCATTGACATGCAGCTAAGAATGAACAACTTGTTGATGAATCAGATCTTTTTCTGGGGAGACGTTTGCCTTAAATACACTTTACCTTCAGTCGGCCTGCTGGCAGTTTGGCGTTCCAAAAGGAGATCAACCTGTGTTTGCACAGATGTAGCTGCCTTGCCCTCTGATGTGTCTCCATCATCACTGATTTCAACAGAGACACTGGCATCTATGGTGTAGACGGTGTAAGCAAAAGTCTGTATCATTGACATGCGGCTAAAAATGAACAACTTGTTAATGAATCAGATCTTTTTCAGGTGAGACATTTACTTTAAATACACTTTACCTTCAGTCGGCCAGCTGGCAGTTTGGAGGTCCAAAAGAAGATCAGCCTGTGGTTGAACAGATGTAGCTGCCTTGCCCTCTGACTTGTCTCCATCATCACTGATTTCAGTGCAAAAAACGGAATCTACAGCGTAGACGGTGTAAGCAAAGGTCTGTATCATTGACATGCAGCTAAGAATGAACAACTTGTTGATGAATCAGATCTTTTTCTGGGGAGACGTTTGCCTTAAATACACTTTACCTTCAGTCGGCCTGCTGGCAGTTTGGCGTTCCAAAAGGAGATCAACCTGTGTTTGCACAGATGTAGCTGCCTTGCCCTCTGATGTGTCTCCATCATCACTGATTTCAACAGAGACACTGGCATCTATGGTGTAGATGGTGTAAGCAAAAGTCTGTATCATTGACATGTGGCTAAAAATGAACAACTTACTATTGAAGTAGATCACTTTCAGGTGAGACGTTTTCCTTTAAAACACTTTACCTTCGGTCAGCCTGCTGGCAGTTTGGAGGTCCAAAAGAAGATCACCCTGTGGTTGAACAGATGTAGCTGCCTTGCCCTCTGACTTGTCTCCATCATCACCGATTTCAGCGTGAAAAATGGAATCTACAGCGTAGACGGTGTAAGCAAAGGTCTCTATTATTCACAGGCAGCTAAAAATGAACAACTTGTTAATGAATCAGATCTTTTTCTGGGGAGACGTTTGCCTTAAATACACTTTACCTTCAGTCGGCCTGCTGGCAGTTTGGAGGTCCAAAAGGAGATCAACCTGTGTTTGCACAGACATAGCTGCCTTGCCCTCTGATGTGTCTCCATCATCACTGATTTCAACAGAGACACTGGCATCTATGGCGTAGACGGTGTAAGCAAAAGTCTCTATTATTCACAGGCAGCTAAAAATGAACAACTTGTTCATGAATCAGATCTTTTTCAGGTGAGAAGTCTGCCTTAAAAACACTTTACCTTCAGTCGGCCTGCTGACAGAATGGAGGTCAGAAAGAAGATCACCCTGTGGTTGAACAGACGGAGCTGCCTTGCCCTCTGACTTGTCTCCATCATCACCGATTTCCATGGAGACACTGGCATCTACGGTGTAGACAACGTAAGCAAAAGTCTGTATCATTCACATGCAGCTAAGAATTGTTTACTTGTTAATGGATGAAATCATTCTCCTGACTGTACTGTAATTTCTCTGTCTTATGTGTTTCCTAGCTAATTGTTTCCTGATGAATGTGTCCTTGGTCCTCAGAGCTCATTGTTTTTCTTTTGTTTACCATACACAAACCTTTAGCGCTACCTCTTAAGGTCACTGGACAGAAAACTTTGTTCATATCAGTCTGCTACGCGATGCTATGCTGATCTCTGCATAAAACTAGAAGTTGCGTATAGTTCACGTTGATGTGATGACAACTTTCTCTACATGCTGCTTGTAAATTGTAGGCAGTGAAACACACACTGAAGAACAAAGTGGTAATCCAGCCTGGAGTGCCCCAGGGATTGCTTTTAGGTCCCTTATTGTTTTGAATCCTCATGATAGTTACGGTTTGATGACTTAGACTTTCTTTGCAAATGACACATAACCGTGATAATACAATTGATTTCAGCACTTGCCATTTACAATAGTATGTAGTGTATAATATTATTTTGCAGTAGTTCAATGTGTCCTCACCTGCATCACATATCGTGTTATTAACCTGTAAAACTGGTGTGACTACATCATGTGACTGTTCAGGCCCTGAATCTGGGATTGACAAAATCTCCACCAGGTCATTCCTCCTCATCCTTTTGAACACCCTCCTGGCCACCTCCGCCCACTGATGGCTGTAGGCTTGCACCACCAGGTCTACAGTGTCCGGCCGGTCGGCGTTCTCCAGCTGGCTCTTTGGGATGGGTCTGAGGCGTCTGAGGAAGTCGGGCTGCTGGAGGTACCATTTAAACTCTTTCAGCTCTCTGTCCCCTAAATTGTGCAAAGTTTCCAGAAACTCTATCACTGTTGCCATCGTTCCTGTCTTGCGGGAATTAGGATCTCTGGCTCAGAGAGTGGTTAAGGTGTTGACGGCATTGTGTTGGTACCTGTGGGACAAATATCAGAGAGCAGTATAATTACACAAAGGTTTAGGAAGAAGGGACAGTCATTCCACAGAAATTTCATTTCATTTTTTTTTAATGAATTAATTAATGAATTAATTTAACACTGGAACAGCCTTCTAGTCAGATAGGCTTTTAATCCGAGAAGATTTTTTCATGTATAAATCTTCAGATCTTTAAATCAAGGTCATGTCAATGTTACTTTGGGCTAAATAAGGCTTTGTACATTATATGCAGGTTAACACCTGTAAACACACTCTGAAGAACTAACTGGTATTATTCTACTCTCTTGTACAGCCTGGAGTTCACCAGGGATCACTTTTTGGTCCCTAATCATTTATAATTTACACTAATGATAGTTACTGTTTGACAGCTACTATTATGACAACACATGAGTATCATTTACTGTCAGAGAAATGTTCGCATCCTCTGGTGCTGAAACATGTAGTAGATCAATGATACACAGAAAGTTAGTCTGCAACCTTTTTGATAATCTATATGCTCATTTACTAATTTAAAGGCAAACTGTACATGCTCATATTTGGACCTATCTGTAGTTTTCAGATCCAACACTTGAGGACATTTATCAAACTTCACACAGGGATCAGTTTTAGGTCCATTATTGTTTGCAGTTCACACTAACAATGTAGGTTATGTTACACAGCTACACAAAAAAAAGCCACCACAAAACTAGTGATTCCCAATCTGGGGTATGCATAACCCCAGGGGTAAATGGCTAAAACAGATAGACTGACCTTCCAGAGAGACCTCAACTGCTACCACCAGCCAGCTCTCAGGCGAAGCAGTGCAGATGTGGCTAGCGAAGCTGCTAGCATAGCCACAGACAGCTTTGAGGAATCTGTAGTGTGTGAGAGTAGGGGGTACATGGCTGGAGGTCAAATGTCTGAAGGAGTACGGGCTGTGAAAAGTTTGGGAACCACTGAACTAAGCAATTAGGTACGTGCCTTCTATTGGATAATTACTGCATGGGCAATTCTCTGGCAACAAGCTATTTAACCCTAGCTGATTTAAGCCTCTCATTTCCTAAACAACCATGTCAAAAGACACATCCCCTGGTCATGGAAAAGACGTTAGTCTGTTTAAGATCGACGAACATTTGGTGAAATAAAATCGCAGAAAAGCAACAGCAGAACTCTTGATTTAACAGTGAAAGTAAAAGCATTTCCACATGCACAATGCGAATGGAACGCAGGGGATTGGGACTGTTCAGCTGTGTAGCCTTAACAAAACCACTGATCAGTGAGGCTAACTGGAAAACAAGGCTTCAATTTGCTAGGGAGCATAAAGGATCCAGATTTACCCTGTTGCAGAGTGATGGGGCATCAGGGTAAGAAGAGATAAGATGAAGTGATGCACCCATCATGCCTAGTGCCTACTATACAAGCCCGTGGGGGCAGTGCTATGATCTCAGGTTTCTGCAGTTGCTCAGGTCTAGGTTCAGCAACATTATCAATTAACTGGTTGAAAAATAATCGGAAAATACTTACACCTAGATGTACTCGCCGGTGTTGCAGTTGCACGTGTGGCCCCAAACATGTATTGTATTCAGGATCTCCCCTAAGGCTGTAAAGAATTTGTCAATTCGTCTGCATCTCCTTCCTGGCGTCTCAGCTGCAATACTCATTGTGAAACTTTATCGAGAAAAGCAGAGACAACACATACTAGCATTAATGAATTTCCGTGTTCTGAAAACGTTTAATTTACATGAAAGGATATCAGTGTCTCTCTTCTTTATTTCACTCTGTGTAAGATTTACGTTCAACAAACGCGACGAAATCCATTTTTACCTGATGTGAGTTTTGAAGTCTCTGGTGCTCTAAAAAGCATAAGTGTCATTTTGAGGAAGTTGGCGGCTTGAGTTTTATCTTGTTGTAACCGTATCCTGTGTTTGGCAGTGCAAAGAGAGCTAAGTTTTTTTGTACACCGTGTCAAGTCAGCAAGCATATTACGTCACTTTCTGTTCCTGCACTGTGCAGTGTTGCTCCTTGCAGATACTTTTAGCTTCTTCAAAATCACAACAACCTTCAGTGTATTGCTGTAATTATTAAATAATAATGTACTAAATAAAACCTACGACTAGACCCAGATGTTTTTGACAACTATAGACCATTATCCAACCTTCCTTTTATTACTTAAATTCTGGAAAATTGTGCGACTGTTTAAACATAATCAGTTTGCATGAAGTGTTTGAGTCAGGTTTTAGAATTCATCATAGTACAGAAATAGTTAAACTTACCAATGGTCTCCTCACGGCTTCAGACAATGGACTCGATACTTGTCCTGTTAGATCTTAGTGCTACATTTTATACTATTGAGGAAGAAAATTAGACTAGTATGAATCCTCTCTGTCAGACAGATTCCAGGTTGTCCATGTCAATGATGATTCTTCTACTTCTACAAAAAATAAGTTATGGAATTCCTCAGGGTTCTGTGCTAGGACCAGTTCTCTTCACATTATTTTTGGTTCCCTGAGACAATATTATTAGCAGCCTGATAAATTTCCATTGCTATGCAGATGACACCCAGCTATATTTATTTATGAAAGGAGATGAAATTAATCAGGCTAGATTGCTGTAATGTATTAATGTCTGGTTGTTCAAATAGCTCTTTAAAGCCTACAATGGATTCAGAATTCTGTAGTCAGAGCATTGGTGGGAATTACAAAGAGAGATCATATTACCCCAGTTTTAGCTTCTCTTCATTGGCTTCATTGTATAATTCTCCTCCTTACCTCATTGTACCATTTCATCCTAACAGTTCGCGTTGATCTCAAAGTGCAGGCTCACTTGTGGTTCCTAAAGTTTACAAAAAAATTGAAAAATTGAAATGTTATGTTGCAACCACTTCCTGTAACTGTTGCTGCTGCTGTCGCAATGCTGACTGACAATACTGAGCTTCAAAAATACTGAACTTTAATCAAAAATGTTCTGCAAATTTGAAAGAGTTTTATTTAGTCCCACAGCTCCCTTTCCAATCTGAAAGTGAACACTCAGTCAGTGATGAGGATTTCCTGCACTGTGAATGAACTCTGTTGGTGCAATCTCCATATCTTATCTTAAAGAGACCTAAAACATCTTTCTAAAAGTAAAACTGACCTTTCAAAGTGTCACTTTGGATTGTGAAGTGGCCGTTCACAATCTGACCACGTGAATGGCTTTAACTAACACAACTGAAAAGCTCTAAAAATATTTACACATTGACAATAAATTGGACTGGTCAAAGCACACTGAGCCACTCTACTGGAAGGTCCAGAGGTAACTCTACTTTTTGAGGAGACTGAGATCCTTCAACATCTGCCGGACAATGTTGAAGATGTTCCTTGAGCCTGTGGTGGCCAGGTCGCTTCTCTACACTCTTTCACTCTTTGAACACAGTGTCAAGGAGGAGGATGTTGACAAGAGTGAAGACCATCCTGGAAAACTCCCCCCACCTGCTCCACGACACACTGGCCAGTCCAAGGACTCCTCTTACCCAAATACACCACAGAACGCCACATTAGGTCATTCCTGCCTGTGGCCATCAAACTTTATAACTCCTCCCACTGAGTATTGGTCACTCTTAACACTCTTAAATTATTTGTAACCTCTTACCTCGGTATATTGTACTGTACTTGCACGTGTGCAATATTTGTTTTTCTATGCATCTTACTTTTATTTTTTATATATTTTCATATAAGTCTTTATTTTTTTTGTATCTGACTCTGTCACCTTGAAACTTTCACTTTAGGGGAGCAACAGCAATAAAACTTGAAGGATTAATAAAGTATTCTGATTCTGATTTTGACTACTCACAGAGGAAAATTGCTACTCCTGCTGCAGCTAGAAAAAGTATTGTCAGTCCTCCTGTACAGACAACAGCTACTCCTACTACTGTGAGAGCAGCTGCACCGCCTACAGAAGCAGAGCTCCCAACTACTTTGGTGACATTAATAATTAATGTTTTTCCACCTCAGTGGCCAGCTTCTTCAGCTTTTCTGTGCTTTCTTTTTGTAGCTCCACCCAGGAGAACATTTTCTCAACCAGAATGCCGTCAGAATCCATGTTGTAATCGCACTGATGTCTAAAACAAGAGAACGAAAACTACAGCAGTCAGTTAAGTGAAACCAGTAGAATTTGGATTTAAAATATACTGATATTGCAACACAGCGGTCTCACAGCAGTTTATACAATAACAGAAACATTTTATCAGTTAGAAGCAAAAAATAAAAAATGTGACGCTAACCACATTTTGTAAGAGTGTGCAGAACAAGCAGGCATAAAGAGTAAAGAGGACAAAAGTCTTCAGGATGTGACTTTTTCATTTGATTTTTCATTTTCATGGTTCATTGATTTGGCCTCTCCTGATGTTCCTACTGTGTCTCTCATATACTTGTCTTGTTTTTGCAGTATGTTTCACTTATATTGAGAGCTGATTTGAATACACTTTGAATCATCAGGAAGAAATATGCTACACCTATCCATGGAACAGTTTTTGAGTCAGTCCAGTCACTTTTGGTCCCTTGAGTCGTATTCCCAAAGCCTCCATATTTTTTGCTTTGTCCTTGCTGATGCTGAGGCTGCTGTTATTTAAAGGTGCAACCTTTGAATTTGAAACGAATGACACACACACTAATGACAAGATCTCACAAAACACTGGGATTCAGAAATCTTCTATAAAATTTGTTAATTTACAGTAAACAATTAAACCATGACATCAACATCCAAGCCCTCAGTTGTGACCTTCATTCTTCCTGACGACATTTCCTTAATATGTTTACTATGACACACCTGCATTAACTTAATCACATTTTATTTGCACCGATGTTAAACATGATCACGATTATTAAGAACATAATAAAACTAGTTAGAAAATGTTCATATAATCAAAGAAAACTACATAATGCCCATAATGTCAAATTGTTTAGACAATTTTTGTTTTTTCATGATTGGAAAAAATTGTATATGTCTGTGTGAATGTTTTTCTTGTCACTGGAGCCTTGACAAATTTCTGTAACTTTGTGTAACAGACAATAAGGTATTATCTTATCTTATCTTATCTATCGTGGACTTAAAAGTAAACTGACTTGATTAAACAAAGAAAACATGAACACTTGACTTAAGAGGCATTGAACAGTTGAATCCAAAATAAGTGCAAAACAGTGCATACTGTAACATGAGGTACATACAGTATAACAATCTAAACAAAAATACATTCCTTGTTAATTTTTATACAAAGCAAAGCAAATTAATATTATTACGTTTCGCAAATAAACCAGAGCAAAAGAATCTAGAGATTTACAATCATCCATATACTTACTGCACTGACAAAAAAGAGGAAGTCTCTTAGATATACAGCAAAGTGCTCAGAGAGTTTAACAACCAAGAGAAACCACAAACCTTAAGAATACTGAACAAAAATGTTCAGCTTCCTGTTCACTCAAAACAAGATTCTTGGCCTTCCTAAACCTGTAACTATGTTTCTAAGTAAAATGTACCTGAGATATTCAAAATTAAATGTTTACTTATTAAAATAATTTATTTTTTTGGACTCTAAGCTAAATGTAAACAGAGTGAACCTTATTTTCTTAGTTCTCAAACAGAACCTGTAAGGGGCAGCAGAGTAAACACATATTTACTTTGGTGTACAGGCTTGTATTGTAGTTCAGTCATATTTGAAACAGTTTTATTCACACACATATATCAAACATCCATCCATCTTCTGTACTCACTTATCCCTAAGGGTTGCGGGGGTCTGCTGGAGCCTATGAATACAAACCTGGGACCTTCTCTACACCAAACATAATAAGTAATCATATCTATCTATCTATCTATCTATCTATCTATCTATCTATCCATCCATCCATCCATCCATCCATCCATCCATCCATCCATCCATCCATCCATCCATCCATCCATCCATCCATCCATCCATCCATCCATCCATGCAAAAAAAATTACATAATGTCCAGGTTACAAGCTCCTTTGACACAAATGAAAGTAATGCGATGTGAAGAAAAAATTAAAACAAATATAAGATAAGGTTTTAGATGCATGAAACAGTTGAATTCAAAATAAGTACAAAAGAAAATATGCACATAATGACATAAACACAGTATTGTCTTATACATACGAGGAAGATTGCACAACAACAAATAAAATAAAGTAAAAACTAAAGTAGTGACACAAAAAACTATTTTCCTCCACCCTCTCTACACGAAGTTCCTAAAACAAAACAAATTGATGTATTTAAAGATTTTACAAATGAACAGGAATAAAATAATGTAGACATTTAATGAGATGACAAACTGCACATCTCCAGATAGTTACTGATCCATGAAATATACACTAAAGTGCTCAGAGAGATATTTTATATTAAAGATCATAAGTCATGTTAGGTCTAATGTTATAGTGTATTCATGAGTTTCTACCAGTCAGATCAGTTTCCGTTGAACCCTGTGGAGCCTCTACAATCATTCTTGAGTGCTGTAATGTGACATTATGTGGTTTCTGTGTCACAGAATAACACACGAACATTTTACGCATTTCTTCCTGTTAGCCAGCGTCTGACACAGTTCTCTGTTGGGACATGAAAAAAGGAGACATGAGTGCACAAATGATTTAAACAGAATTGAAGACTGAGTATGATTAGATGAACCAGACACCACTGAACGTTACAACAACTACAGTAAATAATGTCAGTACTGATGTCATGCATGCTCAGGGTGGTTATACAGTTTGGAGGGTTCAGGTATGTCATTACAGGGAGTGGTTGACAGAAAACAAGAAAAATTAAAACTGCAGTGGTGGAGTGATTGAGGATTAAAATGTGTCTGTTTGCATTTTTGTGTTTTGTACTCACTCGATGTCATCCAGCTCTGATTTAATCTTTTTGGCGGTGCTTTCAATGGTTTCAGCCAGATTTCTCAGACTCTTACTGCCTGCATTCTCAATGTTGTTCACATTCTTAATGTTGTTAATGAGCTCAGCGACTGCAAACACAAGTCCTATTGTTCCTGTAGTCATCTGAAAATGAATCCTTGATTAGTAACCACTGACATTAGTAACGTGTGGTGCCTTCACCTAATCCATCATGGCTGTCTTTGATACTTACATGTTTAGTTGCTTGAGGAGATGCTTTCACACCAAAAGATTCAAATACTTTGATGAAACCCTTCTCCAGCTCTTCTGCTTTTTCTAATTCGTGTTTGGTTATTTCTTTTGTGACTGACCCTGTAACAAACTCTGAAAGCAGTGGCTGCTCCAGCACCAGAGTTTTCAGGATGTTTAAATCCATGTCCTTCTTATGATGCCTTTTCGCCAGTGTGATCAGATCGTCCTTGTCTTTCAGTTTCAGCCCGTTGCGTTTGGCTATTGCTCTCAGGATTCGCTCCATGACATAATCATCTGGAGAAACATTTTTACATCTGGCCTTTGTTTCTGTTGACAGTGTCTCCATGTGTTCTTGAATTTCTTTGCCAAGATTTTCAATCTCCTTTGAAATCTTTTTTGCCTCCTCCATGGTGTTACTTGATAAGACAACACTGATGACCTCAGAGCCCACATTTGTAACCAAACCAAGACCAGACGCTACTGCTCCTGCTATAGCTAGAAAAGGTATCGCCAGTCCTCCTGTACAGACAGCAGCTACGCCTGCCGCTGTGAGGGCAGCTGCACCCTACAGATGCAGAGCTCCCAACTACTTTGCCGACATTTTTATTCTTTTTATATTCTTCCAGCTCAGTGGCCAACTTCTCTAACTTGTCTGGGGTTTCTTCATATAGCTTCAAGCAGTAGAATAGTTTCTTAACGAGAATGTCGGCAGAATCCATGATATGATCACACTGATATCTAAAACAATGACAGTAAAAAAACATGGTAGTCAGTTACATGAAACAAATAATGAGAGAATTCAAAAACTCCTTTTGACACTTTAATTTTGAGTTGCTGCATTTGGTGTGGTGTCACTGTTTCATACACTTTTAGGTTTGACTAACCATGGTTTAAAATACCTCCATTCATATTACATTTGGGGCAGGATCATGCTGATTTTATGTTTATTACAGTTTTTCTCAGTCGTTTTGGTGCTTTTCTCAGATCAGAATAAAAGTTCTCATAACTATTAGTTCAACCACCACAACATTGAGTCATTTGTGCACATCATCGTAGCAGTTTCTCATTCCTTTGAACAAATTGCAAATGCTTTTGGACATGTATCAGTTACTTTCATACAATTCTCTGCTGTTTTATAACATTATCATTTGCTTATGTCATGTCAGTCAAAATGAAACATACTTATGAATGCTGAATAGTCATTCCCTATAAAACTAATAGTCCTCATTTCATTGCTTGAGTCATTACATACAAAATTGTTGAACTGGTTGTCAAAATCTGTCAAGCTAATTTCATACATTCCTTTGTCATTTTTTTTTTTTCCTGAAAATGTCTCCTAAATTCAACAATTGCTCTCAGATGAACTTCAGCTTTCACTCATGAGGAGGTGTGTGAAGCATTAGTTGTAACCAGTGACAAGCCACTTGTCCACAGTCACTCAGAGCTAAATCCCATGAACCCTCACTTGGCAAGCATATACAGTGGTATGAAAAAGTTTGGGCACCCCTTAGGAAAATCATTGCATCAGTTTGTCACTTGCTGAGCTTTTGAAGCAGCAACTTTATTTTAACAAATGTTATACCTTATGGAAACAGAAACATCTCAGTAGAGAAATCATTTTCATTGGTCCAACAGAAACATTTTTATGAATATTTAAACAAAAATAGGCATGTGCATAAATTTGGGTACCCCAAAGAAATAATTCCATTAATATTTACAGTTTTTCTCAGTTGCTAAAACACAAAAATCCATTGGCTGAAGAAAGTTCTCAGTTCCTTGAACTCATTAAGCTAACTGTTCAGTCTGTTGTCAATACCTTAAACCATTTCACATGGTTTAGCAAAACTCTAAACACATTCTCATTCTTAAAACACATTCTGCACTCTAATGCACATGTCATCCATACTGGTAAACACAAGTGGCAACAATTACATATAAAGAGAGCAGAAATGTCATTGATTAAACACAGTCAGTCAGAATTGATTTCACTTGTTTCAAATGATGTGACAACCAGTTCAGAGAGCAAACAGGTTGTTGAAGGTGGGAATGAGAAAGTGTGAGAATGGATAGAAAAATGTATGTGAGAGGACAAGGACGAGTGCGTACGCGAGGTGGGGGACGAGGAGAAAGAGGAAGAGGAAGAGGAAGACAAAGAGTGGAAATATCTGATGAAATTCGAGCAACAATCATAGACCATGTTGTTGTCCATGGACTGACAAAGAGGGAAGCAGGACTTAGAGTGCAGCCCAATTTGAGCCGATTTTCTGTGTCCACCATAGTAAGGACATTCAGAGAAGAGAACAGGTACAGTATGCTACTGTATTTTTGTAATTATAAATTTACTATACTACAGTATATGCAGCTGTTCCAATAGACAAAATGCATCACTGTATTGCACTGCATGAATTTTTTTCTGTAACTGCCTATCTACTTTTTATAGAATTACAAGGGTGCCATGTGCAGGTGGAAGGACAGCTATATTCACTCAGGAGCAAGAGACCATTATAGTGGGCATGGTCCTTCAAAATAACACAATACGACTCAGAGAAATCCAGGAATGAGTGATACAAGACAACACACACTTCCAGGGAATCAACAGTGTGAGCATTTCTACAATTGACCGTTGAAATAAGGGTACAAAAAGGAGGAAGAACAAAAAAAATGCAAAGAGCAAAACAGTAATTTCTGATCAATTTTGGGCTTTTTATATAATGACAAAAACATTTGTTTTGAAATTAAAAATGTACTTCTCCCTGAGAACTATGTGTTTTGAACAATGTTTTTTCTATTTTTTGGTGTATTGTTTACTGACTGCTTGATAGTGTATGTCATTTTGAGCAATTTGTTTATTATTTGAGAGCAGTGTTTGATTTTGAGCACAGGTAAAACTGTTTTGAGGCCGAAGTTTCATTTTGGGCATAGTTAAAACTGTGTTGAGGTGAAAGTTTGATTTTGCAAGAGGAGTCAGAGGTTTTGTAAATCATGCTTGAAGCTGAGGTTTTGTGTTTAACGTTTTGAGAAAATGGAGCAAGGTTTCAGAAATTATGTTTTAGCAATTGAGAAAAACTGTAATAGAACCTCCTTTTGCTGCAAGAACAGCCTGTAGACGCCTCCTATAGCCACTGACAAGTCCCTGAAGTCTGGCAGGTGGTACTTTGGCCCATTCCTCCAAACAAAACGCCTCCAGTTCAGTCAGGTTTCTTGGCTTCTGTGCGTAAACAGCGTGCTTCAAATCAATCCATACATTTTCAATGATGTTGAGGTCTGGGGACTGGGATGGCCATTCCAGAAGATTGTACTTGTGCTTCTGCATGAATTCCTTGGTGGATTTTGAACAGTGCTTGGGATCATTGTCCTGCTGAAAAATCCAACCCCAGCGTAGCTTCAACTTTGTGACAGATTCTTGAACATTCTTGTCAAAAATCTGCTGATACTGAGAGGAATTCATGTGGCCCTCAGCTTTAACAAGGTTTCCAGTCCCTGTGCTAGCCACACAGCCCCATAACATGATGGACCCTCCACCATATTTCACAGTAGGCAATAAGTTCTTCTCATGGAATTCAGTGTGTTTTTTCACCATGCATACCTCCTCTTGTTCTGACCAAATAACTCCATCTTAGTCTCATCTGACCACAGTATTTTTTTCCAAAATGCTTCTGGCTTGTCCAGATGTGCTTTTGCATACCTCATGCGACTCTTCTTGTGACGAACACTCAGGAAACGCTTTTTGTGCATCAGCCTTCCAAAGAGCTTTTCCTGGTGCAAAGTGCGCTGGATTGTGAAACGATGAACAAGTACACCATCAGTAGCCAGATGTTCTTGTAGTTCTCTGGAGGTGGTCTGTGGCTTGTCTGTGACCATTCTAACCATCCTTCGTCTGTGTCTTTCCAGTATTTTTTTTGGCCTACCACATCTTTTCTTCACAATGACTGTTCTTCTGGCCTTCCATTTCTGCACCACATTTCTGACTGTGGAGATAGACATCCCAAACCTCCTTGATAATTTCTTGTACCCTTCTCCTAATTCATGATCATGAATTATCTTAGTTTCTTGGTCAGTGGAGAGTTGTTTCGATGCCCCCATGTTGCCAGGAGCATAGGACAAGCACAGGCAGCAATTGCCTCTGTTAAATAGCCTTTTTCATGATTGGTTTTACCTGTCTTTGTAATTGAAGGTCTCACAAGCTAATCAAAGCAGTTTTGGGCTGCAACATGTCAGCTACAAATCCCTACAGGTCTTGAAATCAATGTGATTAAAAGGGTGCCCAAACTTTTGCATATACCATTTTTTACAGTTTAATTTATTATAATAAAACTTTGTAATGATACTCTAAGAATTTTGGTCTGGAAAACACTCAAATGTCTACATCTCTGTAGGAAATAAAATCTTGTTGCTGTGATCGTCTTTTATAAAGTTAGAGCAAATTATTATGAAATCTTAGAGGGGTGCCCAAACTTTTTCATACCACTGTATGAACCAAGCAGGTAGTGTGTACCATTTCTACAATTCTGTGACACAAAAATGGAACATCAGCATCATGGAGGAGGGGTGAGAATCCGCAGAGGAAGGGGACAAAACAGGGACAGGGGAAGAAGAGGTGAAGTACATAAGCAGATTCCTGATGAAATTAGGGCTACACTTGTGGACCATGTTGTGAATCATGGCCTCACTATGGCTGAGGCTGTGAATTCCGTCATTCAATTTCTGCAAACCATGTTGCGGTCCTTACAACACGCAGCATGGTTTGCAGCACATGGCAGGATGGTGGTTGAATATCTCCCCCCCTACTCCCCATTCCTTAGGCCCTATCCACACGAAAACGCATTTTTTTCGTAAACGCACATGTTTTTATTCGTTTTGGCCTATCGTCCACACGAAGCCCGTAAACGCATAGCCCGAAAACGCTCTTTTTTGAAACCGGTTTACAGTAATATGTACTGTTATATTGTTTATATTTGTGCACAGTTCTACCATAAGGGTATTTCTTATGTATCTTATGTTTTCTTATGTATGTTTCTTATGTTTTCTTGTTTTTGCACAATGCTGTAGAATTGCAAAGAGCATATGCAGTAAGTATGTCACAATGAAAACATGACAAATCCATTTGACTGTCTTGTTCATAAACAATGGTGTCAGGCAAGTGACGCACTTTTGCAGGTTATCCACTAGGTTTGGCAGTTTGTACTAATTGTTCTGAGAAATGCACTAACTTTTGTGCAAATGTTAATAGTGATGTGAGAAATGCACCAAAGCGACTGAGAAAAACTGTAAAAAGGCAGCATTCAAGCCAGGTTGTGCTGCTGAACTGTAACTAAGTTTTTAAGTAAATCTGGTCAGAATACATGAGAAAAACCTGAACAAAACTGAATACAGCATCTGTTGGATCTCTAATAAATTTGCTTCATAGTAAAATAAAAATGTTAGACATTTCAGAAAATGAATCATTATGAAAGAAAAGTACTGGTCTTACTTTGGATTGTCACTAGTCAGTTGTGTTGAAAAGAGGCTCTCGTCTGCTTCGCATTCGGTTTCTGACACAAGTGAAAGAGAAACTACTGAAAGTAAACTATTCATTTCAACATGTTTTAAGATGAAACCCGTTAACATTAAAAATATGAAAAAAAAATTTTTTTTTGACTCACGTTTGTCCAAACTCAAAGAAACCTCCAAGTCACAGGATTTGTTTGCCCACTTATCCAGGATGAGTTTGATGATTTCAGCGTAGAACTGAGCTGAGTCTCTGATGATTGACAGAAGTGAATTATTACAGGTTCAACTTGTAGAACACATTTTGTCCAGTGCTGATTTGTTTTGTTTCTTGACAACAGCTACAGTCATTTTTGTCATCAAGTGTTTTGCAGTCCCATAAACCACTTGATCTGTTGAATGAACATCATGTTGTTAAAAATAGTTGTTAGCAATATATCCCAGACTGATGCCCTGTGTTGACTAATTTCTTACCATATATCTGTGAAGAAGCAGCTTGTTGCCCTCTGTTGGTTTGCATTTGTGTTTGTTTGGCTGTTTCCTTTTTGCCTCAGGTGTGCGGAGTTGATCTACTGCTGGTTGTTATGCTCATCGCCAGTTCTTCAGTTAAATCTGTGATAGCAAAATTAGAACCAGCAATCAGGGCTTAGTCCATTTCTAACATGCTTTATGTAAAATACCTGCTTATCTCTGTTTGCTTTAGGTGCAGCCCATGCTCCAGTCTGCTCCTGTTGATCTTTTAGTTTCTTTTTGGAACTCTGCTCCAGCTTGTGTTTTCATTGAACACCTGAATCCCACGCTGGATTTTTTTCCCTTGAGTTGTCCATACCATAACACACCAGATCTAGCCAAGCAACTTGGACCCAGTGGACTCAATCCCTATTACGCACCTTAGTGATGCTGTCTCACACCAGGGCATTCTCCTTGGGCAACATGAACAATCAGTAACTCCCTCAGGATCGAGAACCAAGAATTACTAGAGAAAATGCACCTGTTTAGATATCAACTCAACCAACTACTCGCCTCCACAGTTCCAGATCAGACTCCTGCCCAGTCCCCAACTACACCTGCCCCTGATTCCCAAGTGGACTGAGCCTGAGCCTGAGCCTTTCCATGGAGCCCTGTGGCAGTGCCATTGATTTCTTCTTCAGTGCTCAGATGTATTCACACTCAAGTTACAGACCTAGTCAAGTTACTCTAGGGCGGTAAGAGATGTAAACAAACTGAGGAACATGGAAAAATATTTGACAGGGATGAAAAGAAAGGCCGTAAGAGAGGAAGATAATAAGACAAAGGAAAGTCACTCAAAACCCAAGACAAGGAAATATGACGAAACGTCGAAACATATGTAGCGTTTGGCTTCACTGTAACTACGGTCGGGGACGAGGAAAGACCGTACTGGAATGTTTGTTTAGAGAAAACGCTCCGAATATTGCCAGCAATCATCCCGTTTTGTGACTGCTACGTCATTTAACCAGTGAGCACTGTTGGCATCATATAAGGTAAAATAGTTTAAATAATAAATACATAATTTAATACCTACAATAGCCGCAACATGTTCTTCTTCCTAAGGGGGGCATAACAGAAAATAATTGAGAACCGCTGCTCTAGGGTATGAACAACTAAAGGATGGGCTTGCCAGCAGGGATGAACCAACTAACCTAGGCTAATTTCCCTAGCCACGAGGCTTGGAGCACTGCCAGAAGAAGCTTTCTCGAGGTGACTCTTCCGTTCTGTGGCCTGCCTAGTCACATCCCGGTTTTGCAGCTTCCCAGTTTGATTCTTCCGATGTCTCCTTCATCCTGTAATTGTGTGTAATTTCACCTTCATGCCTCCAGTTCAACTGAAGTTGGTAATTTCAGGTAACCGCCAAGAACAGATTTCCCTGATGATTTGCCTGTCTCTCTACTCCCC
The DNA here is from genome assembly GCA_005024645.1 of Planiliza haematocheilus. Taxonomy (NCBI): domain Eukaryota; kingdom Metazoa; phylum Chordata; class Actinopteri; order Mugiliformes; family Mugilidae; genus Planiliza; species Planiliza haematocheilus. The sequence continues at coordinate 4,918,069 of SRSE01001373.1, forward strand.
CACTGTGTTAGGCTCTGGTTAAAGATCCTTAAGCCTTATATAGACTGGAGATCCATCTCAGCTAGAGTCCCCATTGTCATGCTCACTTTCTCTGTTCTGTTGTTACACAGCTTCCTGCACAAATTAAGACCCTTGCTGTGTCAGCTAACCTCTTCCAATGTGCCCAAGCCCTGTAATGATTGCTCTACATCACACAGTTGCCACTGTGTTTTTTAGATGTTGTATTCTGCGGATCATGAGCTATTTCCAGGCTTCCTCATACTTTTTTTCTGGGAACTACTTTCTGCTTCACTTTCAACAATGTTGACTGAAACTTCAAATTTCACAGAGGACAAGTTATACCAAGGTTTGTTATCTTGGAAGTTCCTCAGTCAACCTTTCCTCGATGTGTTCCATCAAAATAATCAATTTGAAAACTACAGAGATGGAGAAGCAGCCGGAAACAGAAACATACTTCCACTAAGTGGACCAATCACAGCTGTTGTGGTCTGCATTGCTATGACATGTAGAGTTCTATGGTGGTGCACATCAGGATATGGGACTGGGCTGATGCCGTAGCTGCAGTGTCAAGTTGATGCAGAAGTATAAACTGTGCATAATCACTCATCCACATCACACAGCAGTATTATTTAGGAAGCTGGGCTGAAACATCCTTTCGGTTAACAGCCCAATGCGCTGACCAGCTTTCATTATCAAGTGTGTTTGCAGTCCTGAAAAGCCACCTGATCTGTTGAATGAACATGATGATAATATCATGTTAGATCTTAGTGCTGCATTTTACATATTTAGTATTAGGGCCACATTATGGAAAAAAAATAATCACAAACTTTGAGAATAAAGTCGTAATTTATGAGAATAAAGCCAGAGTCAGAGAAGCCAGGTCGTACTGCTGCACTGTAACTAAGTTTTTAAGCAAACCTGATCAGAATACATGAGAAAACCCTGAACAAAACTGAATACAGCAGCTGGTAGATCTCTAACATATTATTATAGTAAAGTAAAAATGTCAGACAGTCAATTTAGAAAATAAATCATTAAAAAAGAAAAGTACTTGTGTTGAGAAGAGGCTCTCATCTGATGGACATTAAGGTTCTTTGATTTCACAAAAGGAAGGAGGAGATGGTGCTAATTATGCCTATGACTCTTCTGTAAATGGCCAGTTTCAGGTGTAACAAAAAGCTCTGATAATATAAGTGAAAGAGAAACTACTGAGTGTGAACTGTTCATTTTGACATGTTTTAAGTTGAAACTCCTTAGTATTAAAAATATGAAAGATGACTTACGCTCGTCCAAACTCAGAGAAACATCCAAGTCACAGGATGTGTTCACCAAATTATCCAGGTTGAGTGTGATGATTTCCCTTTTAGTTTGAACAGAAAGTCAGTGAGCAGTGCAGAACTGAGCTCTGAGTCTCTGATGGTTGATAACAGTGAACCATCTTGTAGAACACGCTTTATCTAATGTTGACCAGAGTTGTTCCAGACAACAACAGCCACAGTAAGTGTTTTGCAGTCCTGTAAACCATCTGATATGTTGAATGAACATCATGTTGGTAACAATATATCTCAGATTGATGCCACTGTTGACTAAATTTCTAACCATGTATCAGACATGTTCCTGACAACCACCACAGTTAATCAAAAACATTAATGACGAACATTAGCTCATTCATTTTTCTGTGTTTAATTTTGCTTTCAGTTAATACACAGCAATCTTCAAAATCTGTTAATTTACAGTAAACAATTAAACTACGACATCAACATCCAAGCTTTCAAGTTGTGACCTTAATTTTTCCTGACAACATTTCCTTAATATGTTTAGTATGACATACCTGCATTAACTTAATCACATTTTATTTACGCTGACATTAAACATGATCACGACAATTAAGAACGTAATAAAACTAGTTAGAAAATGTTCATATAAGCAAAGAAAACTACATAATGTCCAGGTTTAGACAATTTTTGTTTTTTCATGATTGGACTTAAAAATAAACTGACTTGATTAAACAAAGAAAACATGAACACCTGACTTAAGATGCACTGAACAGTTGAATCTAAAATAAGTGCAAAACAGTATATCCATATAACAATCTAAGCAAAAATATATTCCTTGTTAATTTCTACACAAAGCAAAACAAAGGAATATTTTTTACAAATGATCCAGGATAACAGAATCTAGAGATTGACAATCTCTAGGTGCTCACAGAGTTGTTGGTGTGTAACAACCAAGAGAATCCACCAACTTTTCTATATTTAAGTTGACAATACAAAGAGAAGAGGGAAACAGTTTGTATTCTACAGTGGCATTTAGTGGAAAGTAAAAGTTTGTGTGACTGTCATTAATCATTTCAGCTTTAATACTGTACTGAGTGCAAACCAACGTTTTGTCTCTGTGGAGCCTCTTCAATCTCTCTTCATGTTGTTACATGGCATCATGTTGCTTTTGAGGTTGTTTGAGACCAAGAAACTCACAGAATGACACACGATCTTTTTCTGTATTTCTTCCACTTCATGTTAGCCATTGTTTGACAGAGTTCTCTGTTGGGACAGGAAAGAAGAGACATCAGTGAGGGGTCATTGTATGAACACTGAGACTGCTAGTTCGTACACAGACTATTGTAACTTCTGTCAGGGCTGACGATGCTGATGCTGCATAGACTGGTGACATGGAGGGTTAAGGGAAAAAAAAAAAATCTGAAATATCTTTAGAGTTTGATTGGAGCGCTTGAGGATGTTAATATTTCTGATCTTTCTGTCTCTCTCTGATTTAGGTCTCTTTGTCGCAGACTCACCCGATTTTCTCCATTTCAGATTCCATCTCTTTGGAGGTGGTTTCGATGGCTTCAGCCTGCTTTCTCAGAGTTATACTGGCTTCAGACTCACACTTGCTCATATTTTCAATGTCGTTGAAGAGCTCAGGAACTGCGAACAGAAGTCCCACAGCTCCTTTTCCAATCTGAAAATGATAACTCAGTCAATGATGAGGATTTACTGTATTTAGGCGAGATCCCAAGGAGAAATATATTACTTTATCACGTACTTTATTGTATAAAGAAACTTAGAGAGTTAATTTCAGACTCGTGTGTCTGCTCATCATCCTAGGAGTAGCCTAACCACAGCAGCAACATTACTTAACAATGGGCCTGTTTAAGGTGAACTATGTGGACGAGAGCAGGCTGCAGAAACAAAAGGCTGTAGTGAAGTTACGGTCACTTCTCCATTTCTGACCCCAGATGCATGTGGCAAGGCATATAGGCCATCGCCGACTACTAACCCAGCAACCCCGGCCCTGCAGCCCTCTCCTTCCTGAACGAGCTCAACAAGTTTTACTCTCGCTTTGAGAGGGACTACGGAGAAACTGCCACCAAGACAACATTTGCAGACCACCAGCACCTCACACTCTCTTCCACTGATGTCCACATTGCACTGAGCCAGATCTACGCATGCAAGGCTGCAACTGGATCGTGGACTTTCTGACCAACAGACCACAGCACGTGAAGTCAGGCCGCACTTGCTCCACCACTGTCGCACTCAACACCGGTGTGCCACAAGGCTGTGTGCTGAGCATCTGTCTCTACTCCCTCTTCACCCACGAGGCCTGTGCATGGATCTATCAGCTTCAGCTCTATCATCAAGTCCGCAGACGACACCACCGTGATTGGTGTCATCAGCAACAACAATGAGCATACTGCATGGATTATTTTCCCTCCTGCCCTCAGGCAGGCGCTTCAGAAGCCTCCAGACAAGGACCAGCAGACTGAGGAATAGCTTTTTCCCCAGAGCTGTGACCTTAACTCTGACCCCCGCTGACCCCTTTATTGTAAATACTGTTACAGCCCCTGTTTATAGTTTTTATAGTTTATAGTACCTCATTCAATCACTGTATCCTGTTCATTCACCTCTATATATAGTCTCATCTGTACGTAGGTTTTGATCTGTAAATATTGTCCTTATGCTGTAGAAAACAGCCTATACCATACTGCTTATACACCGTATCATTTATGCCACATGCAATAAGCAGTAAGTGCTACTGCCTATTGCACTTCTGGTTAGATGCTAAACTGCATTTCATCGCTCTTTACCTGTACATGAGTAATGACAACCAGGCTGAATCTAATCTAGATGTCAGCCAACATCATGAGCACGTCTGATACTTACATGTCCAATTGCTTTTGATGACGCCTTCACACCAAGAGTTCTGGCTGCTTGTTTGACACTTGTTTTTATCACTTCCCTTTTTGCGTTTTTCAGGCCGACTTTGGTTATTTGTTCTGTGACCAACCCTGTGATGAACTCCGAAAGTTGCACTGACTCTTTCAGGACATTTAAATTCATGTCTTCCTTAATAACATTTTTAAGCTCCATATTCGATACCAGTGTGATCAGATTGTCCTTGTCTTTCAGATTCAGCCCGTTGCGTTTGGCTATTGCTCTCAGGATTCGCTCCATGACATAATCCTCTGGAGAAACATCTTTACGTCTGGCCTTTGTTTCTGTTGACAGTGTCTCCACGTGTTCTTGAATTTCTTTGCCAAGACTTTCAATCTCCTCTGAAATCTTTTTTGCCTCCTTCATGGTGTTACTTGATATGAGAGCACTGACGACCTCAGAGCCCACGTTGGTAGCCAAACCAAGACCAGATGCTACTGCTCCTGCTCCTGCTAGAAAAGGTATTGCCGCTCCTCCTGTACAGAGAGTAGCTACTCCTGCTACTGCGAGAGCAGCTGCACCGCCTACAGATGCAGAGCTCCCAACTACTTTAGTGACATTAATATTCTTGTTAAGCTCTTCCAGCTCAGTGGCCAGCTTCTTCAACTTTTGTGCACTTTGTTTTTGCAGCTCCACCCAGGAGAAAATTTTCTCAACCAGAATGTCGGCAGAATCCATGTTATGATCGCACTGATGTCCACAGCAAAGACAGGAATACGACTGTGATTATCAGAAAAGTGGGGAAAAAAAATCGAGGAAAGACAATTTTAAGTATAGAATTTTCATAAATTGGCTTCATATTGATAATGCAACACAGTGCATTACAGTTATATAATCACACAACTGTAATCAGGTGGACATTGGACACCAGTTACTAAACTTTCAAGACAACGCAGAACAGTCAGGTAGAAAGAGGACTGACAGGAGGCTGGGGGAGGTTTAACTAAATCCACCTCTTCGTTGTGCAGAAAAGACATAACTTGTTCATGGACACAAATCCTTTGAACAGCATCTTATTGCGATTTTCAGTAATACTTGAATTTTTATAGGGTCATTTATACTAATAACAGGGAACCAAGTCAGTGAGATTATGTTTTTTGTATGAGATTAGGTGATTCGATGAAAACTTCATATCCCTTGAACTAGACTGCTTAATAAATCTGAATAATAACTAATAATAATTTAACAAATTATGTTATAGTTTAGATTCAATTATTTATCTTTAGTTATATATCATCTGCGGGTTAGGGTTAAGGTTAAAAAAAAAATACAATTCATGGTTTATAGGAATTTAAAACTTTCTTTTTGTGTGAGGCACCTTGCAAAACCAAAGACCAAAATAAATCTTAAACAAGACCTAAACTAGCTTAGGCCTTCAAGTCTCATTTCATCAAACGTGAACTGATTTTACAGTATATGTCTGTGTTTAAAATGTTAAAAACCTCTTATGAATGCGTCATGACCTTTTCCACATGTAGTAACATTTTACGTCAACCCTCTCTGACTTAAATAACATTCATGAAACCTGCTGTTGAATCACTAAAATATTTACTTAAAAGTAAAACTCACAGAGCATCAACTTAGTAAAGAACTCATCAAGATAAAATGACTTACTTTGGAGCGTCACTTTGAGTAAGATGTGTAGAGAAGTTGTTCACATCTGACAGTCGGCGTTCAGGTTGACTTGTTCTGCACCTGAATGGAGGAAGTGTAAATTATATTCTCATACTGACCTTTGTCTGTTGGCAGTGTACGGGGTTACAAAGGGTGAGAGGAGTTCAAGCAAAAGAGAAACCACTTGGTGATAACTGTTATATGGGTGCCAAAAAATACACAGAGATAATTTTTATTCTTTTATTATAACTTTTATTATTTTCTTAATCTCACTGTAAAACACTTTGCACCTGAAATGAGATGGGAGGTCAGCATCTGTCCACCATCTTTGTAGAAGTCAGCCTGGAGCCTAAAGATAGTCATCTGTTTTGTTATTTCACAGTGCTGTTTTGTTTTGATGGTGAGGGAAGACTCATTTCGTTCGACTGCGTCATTTGAAGACGTGATGAAGTTCAGCCAGTGACACACACACCTTGAGTCTTTTGGACTGCCCTAAAGGATTCTTGGTTTCCTATAAACCACATTGTTCACTCATCTTTGTAACTATGGTTACAAGTGAAAGACAAAACACTGAGGGCCAACTGTTCAAATGGGTGCCATAAAATATTCACAGATACATTTTATTCATGGCTTATCTCCCTGTAAAGCACTTTTTTACCTTGGATTGAAATGAGCTGTATGAAGTTGAAATCAGAGGAACATCATTCACATCCAAGTAAAAAACTGCTTTATAGGTGCCATAAAATACTCACAGATAATTTTTTACAGTACTTGGGTAAAGAATTTGCTTATCACCAACCTCTCTCACGGTTAAGTGTGCTTTATGCCTCTGCAGGACTTAGATGCTGTAACCTACGCAGGTAGCTTTTGCGGTGGTAGCCATTTACACGTCACAATTGCTAGTCAGCGCTGTGTCTTTTTTTGCTAGTCAGGTTAGTTTTTGTTTCTGCTTCATTAGGGCTCGGCGATAAAACGATGACGATATATATCGCAATAGATATGTGGTCGATATCAATAGACAATTTGTTCGATAGAATGTTCGATATGAACTCCCTTAGAGAAAAATTGGAAGAAGAGCCAGAGCCAGAACTGCAAGTCATTATAGGGGATGTAGGCAGAGGAAGGGCTTCTGAGGGCTTCTTAACCTCTGGACCTATCAGGGCCCAGCTAAGCCAACAACAACAACCAAAAAAAGAAGAACGCTGTGAAGAGAATAGGCAATTATAGATGAAAAGAGGAAAGATCACGTTACCAGTTTGGCAATATGTGTCAGACCGATGTTGTCTGCAAACTTGGTGGCGAGGGAGCATATTAATTGGCTCGTGTCTCTCGAGTAGTATAAGAGTCGGTTAAGTTTTCATGAGTGGCTGCTGACTCGGTTAATCAGGGATCCACGAGCAGCGGTCATGAGTCGGTTAACTTTCGTTTCTCTGCGTATTGTTTGCTGGTCAAGTCGGGTAGTACCTTTTGTTTCTTTGCCAAGTGAGATATAAGATGTTTGAATGGTGCCGTTTATTGGTTATCAATCAAACCTGGTAGGACTCAACTGAGCCGGTATCTAGAATCTTTTTTTTCCACTGCTACTGAATTAATTAAAAGGAATTCAATTTTAATGCTATTGAATATGTAATTGTTATATTTTTAAAAATAAAATGGGATAAAAATGGGTTATGGCGGGATTTTTATGACCCTGTCAGTCAAAATTACAGACAATGAAAAAGTCTAGCGCACTGCAGCAGTGCCACGCGACAAAACATCAAAGAAATAATGGATGCAGCTTAACACAGCTGAAAAGTCTGGGTAAAATAGGTTAAAAAAATGTATTAATAATTATCGCTATCGACTGATATGAAACATTTATATCGTGATACATTTTTCAGCCATGTCGCCCAGCCCTATGCTTCACTTTCCACTTCCTGCTTCACTTTCAACAATCCCCAGTCTTCATGGAATCAGGCCGGGTTTTGTAAAGCATCTTGAGACGATTTGTATTGTTATTGATGGTATATAAATAAAACTGAATTGAATTGAACTGAACTGAATGGTGACTAAAAACTTTTGCTGAAATTTTGAATGAATGTTTATATTTTCAATCCTCCTCAGTTAACCTTTCAAGGATTCAAAATTCTCTCTTTGTCATCTCAACACATTGCGCTAGTCCTTCCATTTCGGGAGTCTGTGGTGGATTCCTTTTTCAGCACGTTTGAGAGAATACCTTTTGCATTAAAGTGGCCAAAAAGTTCTGCTCACTTTTGTTGCAATGTACCCACACGGAAAGAACCGATATAAACATATAGGTTTTGATATAGGTTCTAATATAGGTTTTGAGTATATGTGACATACATAAACATACACCCCTGATCAAAATTGAAAGAATTTACATTTGCACCGTTGGATCTTAAGAAGATTCTAAGTAGAAGGAGTGAGACAAGAAAAACAAATTAGCAAGCAACCACCATTAAACTGAAATAGGCTGCTCATCAGCTGATCAAAAGTTTAAGACCACATCTAAAAAAACACCAAAGAAAAAAAAAACCACCACACAAGAGTCTCTTGGATTCAGCCCGGCCGAACTGTTTTTTGGTCACACCTGTGCGTGGATCACTGCGGCTGTTCCAAGAAAGAGCGGTGGCTTACTGACGAGCCGAGCCCTCCGCACTGTGTGTTAGATTATGTTGGTTCATTCAGAAATAGATTGCACATGGCCTCTGAGCTGGCACGCAGCTCCCTATCTGCTGTCCAGTCTAAAATGAAAGACATGTAAGAGATCCCTGAGTCGCCATTTTTTTCTCTGTAGATCGTGTGTCAGTTTTGTTACCTGTGGCTGGTTCAAGTGTTCAGGCTAAGTTCTGTGGTCCTTATGTGGTGGAGAGGAAAGTGAGTGACACAGATTATGTGATAAAAACTCCAGATAGAAGAAAAAAAAATCCTGTGTATGTCACATTAATATGATGAAGAGCTATATTAATCGTGATAATTCTGAACTAACTGTCCATCCCATTACCTGTTTTTCCACTGTTGTGTCACAGCCTTGTAGCCCTGATGAGGATGAGGATGGGTTGTAGGCGCCGACCACTTCAGTGCCGTGTGCCCGTTTGGAGAATTCCAAAATACTGAACAACTTAGAAGAACATTTGTCGTATTTGCCAGAGCTGGCCCAAAATGACATTTGCCACCTCATTTGTTGTCACGTACCAATCTTTGGTGACACCCCCACGCCAACCAATGTCCTTCAGCATGACAAAGAGGATAATCATAAGCCCATTAATCAGCATGTGTACCGGGTGAATCCAGTGAAACCCGCTGCTATGCAAAAAGAGGTAGAGTATCTCCTGGAAAATGGTTTAGCCATTCCAAGTTGCAGCCCATGGAGTTCGCCCTCTGTGACTTTGGGACCAAGATTTTGGAATGATTACCGCAAGTTAAATTCTGTCACAAAACCGGATTCTTTTCCTCTTCCCAGAATGGATGATTGTGTAGATCGTGTAGGGTCAGCTAAATTTGTCACTAAACTAGACCTGTTGAAGGGATACTGGCAGGTCCCACTTTCACCTTGTGCCTCTAAGATATCCGCCTTTGTCAAAACAAAAAAAAACTTTTCTCATAGGGCTCGGCGATTAATGCACTTTCTTTTTGTAGCTTCACCCAGGAGAAGAGTTTTTCAACCAGAATGTCAGCAGAATCCTTGTTGTGATCGCACTGTCTAAAACAAGCAAAGAAAAACTATAGGAGTTAGTTAAGTGAAACCAGTCTCAAAGACCTATTCAAACTGAAGAATTTTTAATTAAAATATACTGATATTGCAGCACAGAGGTCTCACGGCTCTTTGTAAAATAAGAGAAACTTTTATCAGAAAAAAAAACAACATTTTTGACATTAACCACGTTCTGTATGAGCGCACAGAACAAGCAGGTGTAAAGAGGAAAAAAGTCTTTTGTATAAGAGTTTCTTTTTTTTCATTTTCACATTTTAATTGACTATGTCTTTTTTATTTTGGTGTCACTGTTTCATACACTTTTAGGTTTGACTAACCATGGTTTGACCATTCCTACATTAAGTAAGTAAAATGAATGAATCATTAAGAAAGAAAACTACTTGTCTTATTTTGGACCAGAGAGTCTGGAGCAGCATTGAATTGAGTCTGATGGTTGACAGCAATGAACTGTTAAAACTGGTTCATTTCACAAAAGGAAGGAGGAGATGGATTCAATTATACACCACTCCTCTTTAAATTGGCAGTTTCAGCTGTTTCAAAAGGTGCTTGACAATACAAGTGAAACAACGTGTTTTTAGTTGAAACTCCTTAATATTAAAGTAAAACTTTTGTCCAAACTCAAACATCCAAGTCACAGGATTTGTTCACCTAATTATCCAGGCTGAGTTTCATTATTTTCCTCTTAATTTGACCAGAAAGTCTGGAGCAGTACAGAACTGAGCTCTGAGTCTCTGATGGTTGATTACAGTGAACCATTAAAACTGGTTCATCTTGTAGAACACGCTTTGTCTACTGTTGACCGGAGTTGTTTTCCAGACATCAACAGCTATGTTCTTTTTTTAACATCAAATGTTTTGCAGTCCTGTAAATCACCTCATCTGTTGCATGAACATCATGTTAGTAACTCCTCCTCAGACTGATGCCCATGTTTACTAATTTCTAACCATGTATCAGACATGTTCCTGACACAGTTAATGAAGAACATTAGTTCATTCATTTTTCTGCCTTTAGTTTTGCTTTCAATTGAAATGCAGCTCTATCAGGTTGAGAACAGGTGACTGAGAATATTCCATCTCTTTACCTTGTCACAGTATGTTTTGGGTCATTGTCCATCGTCCAATCATCTTTGCTTTGTTTGTCTGAATATCTCTATACACTTCTGAAGCACGGTTTATACTTCAGCAGGAGGTAGACGGCGTAAACTACGCACATAGCCTACAGTGTTGTGAGCCATTTACATTTGTGCGTTTGTCAGTCTAGCTCCCTCTGTAAACACGCCTCCCAACGCTAGTATGCTCTGTGTCTTTTTTTCCAGTTGGGTTCATTTTGTTTCTACTTCAGCTGGAGATGGAAACATGCTACCACCAAGCGGACCAATCACAACTCTTGCATTCTTTGTCACCGTGATGCATAGTTACATTTCTGGGGAGCTGCACATCAGGCCAAGGGTCTGTGCTGACACCGCAGCTACAGCGTCAAAATGACACAGAACTATAAATTAAGCATAATCACTCATCCACAACACAAAATATTATTATTTGGGCAGTTGGGCTCACACCACCATCCTTTTGGTAAACAGCCCACAAACTGACAATGAACCCTGTAGAGTGTTCTGGATGTTGAGAAGTGTTTTAGATCATTCACCATTATTGTCTTCTGTTGACATCCAGGTTATTTTATCTTGCAGAGGTCATCAGTGTGATCTTCTTTGTTGTTTTGATCTTATCTGTACATTGATCAAATGAAAATGTTTCATCATGTATTGGCGCTTTTATAGCAATGTGTGTTTAGTTGATAGCACTGATTACATTCGGAAAACAGGCTCTCGCTGCAAATTGTGCTTTAGTGTTGACCTGTTCAGATGCATTGCATGGGAATTTGATATACCTGGCTGACATGGGGATAATTCCATCCCACATGGTTGGCATGGCTCTGCTCAGGGTTGAATGGCACAGTCCCGTTGGACTAATTGTTTTCACATTTATTAGGACAGTTTCCCAGCATCACCAACGGATCAATTGCTGTAAAAACCAGCATACGCCATCAATGAGTGCTCATCATTTCACCCTTGATACATCTGAACTTTTCCATGAGCAAGAACGTATGAAACGTTTTTGTGCACAGGCACCCTTCGTACACCAGGCCCCAGGTGATGAATGATTAACAGTCATGACCAATTGCTTTAGGTGATGCTTCCTCTCCAAAAAATAAAATTGAGTGCTTTGATTAATCTTCTCTCCATCACTTTTTGAGGTATTTTTTTTCAAGTTGTCTTTGGTTATTTCTTCTGTGATCAACTCTTTAATAAACTCTTAAAGCAGTGGCAGCTCCAGCACTGGATTTTTCAGGATGTTTAAAACCATGTCTTTGTTAAAGACCTTTTTCAGCTGCATATGCGAAATCAATGTGATCAGATCGTCCTTGTCTTCCAGATTCAGCCCGTTGCGTTTGGCTATTGCTCTCAGGATTCGTTCTATGACATAATCATCTGGAGAAACATCTTTACGTCTGGCCTTTGTTTCTGTTGACAGTGTCTCGGTTTGTTCTTGAATTTCTTTGCCAAGACTTTCAATCTCTGAAATTTTAGTTTTGCCTCCTTCATGGTGCTTCACGATTTGAGAGCACCGTCAGCCTCAGGGCCCAGGTTGACACACAAACACGGCATATACAATGCAGATGACACCCACCTATATTTATCTATGAAACCAGATGAAACTAATCAGTCTAGATTACTGTAATTCATTACTGTCTGACTGTCAGATTAGCTCTTTAAAATGCCTACAATATATTCCAAATGCTGCAGCGAGAGCAAGAGAGGTAATTTTATTCCAGCTTTAGCTTCTCTTCAGTGGCTCCCTTTAAAATCCAGAATAGAATTTAAAATCATCCTCCTTACATACAAGGTTTCATCGTATTTTAAAAACGTCATTTTATGATATCATCCCAACAGACCACTATCAAAAGATAAACTGATTTGAATTGAGAATTGAAATATTTCCATGTTGGAACCACTTTCAGTAACTGCAGCTGCTGCTCTGAGTCGGTGTCACAATACTGACCATAGCTTTAAAAATACTCTATGCAACTTTATTCAAATATTTTCTATTACCTGTTCACTCAAAACATGATTCTTGGCCTTCCTAAATCTGTGTCTATATTTCTAAGTAAAGTATAACAGAAGAACTTTTTGTTGTTAGATCTCAAACAGAACCTGTAGAGGGCAGCAGAGAAAACACATCAACTTTACTTCTTTCTTTGTATTGGTTAAGCCAAATTTAAAAGAGTTTTAATTACACACATACATTAAATGTCCCCATTTACATTAAACATGATAACCACAATTAATAATGTAATGAAATTAGTAAGAAAATATATAAGCAAAGAAAAGTACATAATGTTCAGGTTAGAAACGTATTTAGACTATTTTTGTTTTTTCATTATTTGACGTAAAACTTATACAAAACTGTCTCGATGAAACAAACAAAACATGAACACTTGACTTAAGATGCAAGTAACAGTTGAATCCAAAATAAGTGCAAAACAGTATATCCATATAACAATTATAACAATCTAAACAAAAATATTTTCCTTGTTCATTACTACCCAAAGCAAATTAAATTTAATTAACGTTTTACAAATGAACCAGAATAAAATAATCTAGAGCTTTACAATCTCCATATACTTACTAATTTCTTAAAACTGAGAAAAAGAGCAAGTCTCTTAGATATACAGCAAAGTGCTCAGAGAGTTGTTTGTGCATTACAACCAAGAGAAACCACAAACCTTTTTATATTTAAGTTGACAATACAAAGAAAAGAAGGAAACAGTTTGTATTCTACAGTGGCATCTAGTGGAAAGTAAAAGTTTGTGTGACTGTATCATTAATCATTTCAGCTATAATATTGTACTGACTGCAAACTGACTCTTTGTCTCTGTGGAGCTTCTTCTTCATGTTGTCACATGGCATCATGTTGCTTCTGTGGTGGTTTGAGACCAAGAAACTCACAGAATGACACACGATCTTTGTCTGTATTTCTTCCACTTCATGTTAGCCACCGTTTGACAGAGTTCTCTGTTGGGACAGGAAAGAAGACACATCAGTGAGGGGTCATTGCATGAATGACTATAAGAACATGAGAGTGATTAAACAAACCAGAGACTGAATGTTTGTACACAGACTATTATAACTTATATCGCTGACTCACCCAATTTTCTTCAGTTCAGAATCCATCTCTTTGGAGGTGGTTTCGATGGCTTCAGCCTGCTTTCTCAGAGTTATACTCGCTTCAGTCTTACAGTTGCTCAGATTGTCAATGTCGTTGATGAGCTCAGGAACTGCGAACAGAAGTCCCACAGCTCCTTTTCCAATCTGAAAATTAACAGTCAGTGATGAGGATTTACTGCACTGTGAACCCTGTTGGTGAGATCTTCATAAGGAGAAAACTATTACTTTAAAGAGACCAAAAACATCTTTCTAAAAGTAAAACTGACAATTAGAAGTTTCATGTTTTGTTGTTGCTCACTTACAAAATGTATGAGTCACTGTTCACAATTATATGAACATGATTACGTGAAAGGCTTTAACAAACACAATTGAAAAGCTGAGTGAATTTCACACTCGTGTCGGCTCATCAGCCTACAAGTTACTTAACAATGGGCCTGTTTAAGGTGACCTAAGCAGACGAGAGCTGGCTGCAACGTGTGAAAGGCTCCTAACAGACGTCAGCCAACATCCTGACCGTCTCTGATACTTACATGTCTAATAGCTTTTGATGACGCCGTCACACCAAGAGATTTGGCTGCTTTCGTGACACCAGTTTTCATCACTTCCCTTTTTGCTTTTTTCAGACCGACTTTGGTTATTTCTTCTGTGACCAACCCTGTGACAAACTCTGAAAGCTGCACTGATTCTTTCAGGATGCTTAAATCTATGTCTTTGCTAAAGACATTTTTCAGCTGCATATTCGATACCAGTGTGATCAGATTGTCCTTGTCTTTCAGTTTCAGCCCGTTGCGTTTGGCTATTGCTCTCAGGATTCGCTCCATGACATAATCCTCTGGAGAAACATCTTTACGTCTGGCCTTTGTTTCTGTTGACAGTGTCTCCACGTGTTCTTGAATTTCTTTGCCAAGACTTTCAATCTCCTCTGAAATCTTTTTTGCCTCCTCCATGGTGCTACTTGATATGAGAGCACTGACGACCTCAGAGCCCAGGTTGGTAGCCAAACCAAGACCAGACGCTACTGCTCCTGCTCCTGCTAGAAAAGGTATCGCCAGTCCTCCTGTACAGAGAGTAGCTACTCCTGCTACTGCGAGAGCAGCTGCACCGCCTACAGATGCAGAGCTCCCAACTACTTTGGTGACATTAATATTCTTGTTAAGTTCTTCCAGCTCAGTGGCCAGCTTCTTCAACTTTTGTGCACTTTGTTTTTGCAGCTCCACCCAGGAGAAAATTTTCTCAACCAGAATGTCGGCAGAATCCATGTTGTGATTGCACTGATGTCCACAGCGAAGACAGGAATGTAACTGCTGTGGAAGAAAGACAATGTTAATTACAGAATGTCATAAAGTGGCTTTATGTTGATAAGTCAACACAGTACATTCACAGCAGATGGACCCTAGTTCAACTTAACCTTGTCAACTAAACTTGTAAGACAGTCGGGGAGAAAGAGGACTGCAACAGGAGGCCGGAGTTTCGCACAAGACTTCTCTGTGATTTCTTTTTCACCTTTTTTTGCTCTCCTGTTGCGAAGGTTGGTTAAATCCACCTGCCAACTGAATTAAATAACTTGTCCATGGACACAAATCCTTTAAATGGCATTTTATGGCAATTTTCAGTAATCCTCAAGTTTTTATAGGGTCAATTAAAAATTCATAGTACTAACAGCCAGGAAACCAAGTCAGTGAGATTTGGTTTCAGGTAAGAGACATTAAACAGCAAAGAGTGATTAAACTGAACTGCTTAGTAAATCTGAATAACAAGAAGTAATTTAACAAATTATGTTAGAATTTAGATTCAATTGTTCATAATTATATATCGTCTGTGGTTAAAAAATGCAATTGACGGTTTATAGGAGTTTAAAATTTTCTTTTTGTGTGAAACACAAAAAAAGACAAAAAAATATATATATAAAAAAATCAAACATTCATATAAAAGACCTAAACTAATATAAAGCCATTTCATCAATCATGAACCGATTTTATCTAAATATGTCTAATGTGTTTAAAATGCCATGAGGCCTCTTGAATGCATGTCCACATGCAGTAACATTTTACGTCATCCCTTTCTGAGTTAAGTAACATTCATGAAAACTGCTGCTGACTCACTAGAATATTTAACTCACGGAGCATCAACTTAGCAAAGAAATCATCAAAATTACTTACTTTGGAGCGTCACTTTGAGTAAGATGCGCTGAGAAGATGCTCACGTCTAACAGTCGGCGTTCAGGTTTACTGTTCTGCACATGTAGGAAGTGGAAATTATATTCTCATACTGATCTTTGTCTATTGGCAGTTTATGGGGTTTCCAAAGGGTGTCGGGAGTTCAACCGAAAGAGAAACCACTGAGTAGTAACTGTTCTGTGGTAACCAAAAACTACTCACAGATTTTATGCTCTTTATGTTTTCAGTTTTATTATTTTCTTAATCTCACTGTAAAACACCTGGGACTGAAATGAGCTGGGAGGTCAGCGTCTGTCCACCATCTTTGTAGAACTTAGTGTTGACTTTGTTGTCAGTCTGGAGCCTAAAGATAAACAGCCGTTTGTTTTGTCATTTTGACACAAGCTCCGTTTAGTTTTGATGGTGAGGGAAGACTCATTTCATTAGTCTGCCTCATTTGAAGACGTGATGCAGTTCAGCAAAACACAAAAACACCTCGAGTCATTTGGGGACTGCCCCAAAGCATCCTTGGTTTCCCCTAAAACACATGGTTCACTCATCTATTATTCTTTTCTACACCTGAAAGGAGGAGGTGGAAATGATATACTGATACTGATCTAGGGTGTCAGGAGTACAAGTGAAAGAGAAACCACTGAGTGCTAACCAGATGTGGCAAAAGTATTCACATTCTGGACTAATAAAAATATTCTTTAAAAGTAAAAGTACTGATTCACGCAAGTAAAAGGGCCATTAATGAAACAATTCATCTGTTGGTAATTTTGAAAAACGAAAAAGGTTTTAACAGAATAATCCAGACTGAACTGACCTGAGGTCCTGCATGAGCATCAGGATCATTTTTAATAATAAAATGAGGGTTGTTGAGTTATTTTTGTTGTTGTTGTTGTTGTTGTTGTTGTTTTTTTCCAAAAAGCTAATGATAGAAAGTACAGATATTTGTGTGCAAATTTAGGGAGTAAAAGTAAAAAGTTGTCACCACCGAGGTGGGAAGTAGCATACACATACTTTGTTACTGTACTTAAGTAGATTTTTCAGGTATCTGTACTTGAGTATTTCTCTTTCTAACTGTTCAAATGGGTGCCACAAAATACTCACAGATACATTTTTACAATACCTCTGCAGGTCTTAGACGCTGTAACCTAGTCATAGCACATTGAGTCATTTATACTTGTGTACCTGTCAGTCTGGCTCACTCTGTAAATACGCCACCCAATCCCTAGTCGGCCCTGTGTCTTTTTTGCTACTCAGGTTAATTTTTGGGAAAGATTAGTCCTATGAATGTTTATTATCTTTGACCCTCAGTTAACCTTTCCTTGGTGTGTTAAATCTTTATTAAGCTAAAACAATCAATTCAAAAAATTGCTTAAAGCAGCTGAAAATACTAACCAATACTTACCCAATAGACCAATCATAACTCTTGTACTTTGCATCACTGCGATGCGTAGTTAATTTCTGGGGAGGTGCACGAGGCTATGGCGTTAGGGTCTGCGTAGGGTCTGAGGCAGTAGTATAAACCACGTATTAAGGCCATGAGAGCTTGGCCGTGCCTGGAATCTGCTCAGTATATTCTTATCAAACTCTTTGGTGGTTTGATTGAAACCCTTCACACATAAGTAAAACTTCTTAAATCATGGCTGAGGACTCAGCCATTGACTGACTGTTGTTCATTGACTGATTGTTTTTTTGCTGGGAGGGAGTAGAGCGGCCTTTGTGTTTAGGTCCCATCCAGACCCCCTGTTTGAATACACACAAAAGCAAAAAAGACAAAAACTACTTTTCATTATGTAATCTTCAGAATTTATTACTATTTATTACCATTTAAAATGAAAACAAATTTCACATTACTGCACACAACTAGAAATAACAGAAGTTTAGATATAATACAGAGTATAACTCTGTCGGAGGAGGCGTATGGCTCCTCATCCTCACCAGAGGATACTTCAGAATATTTCAGAAGTGTCCCTAATCTTGAATTAAAATTCAATATAAGTATACATTTATTAGTCTCAAACCACACATTTTTGCACGATTATATACACGTCATTGTGTACAGTTTATCAAACTTTCTGAAGCAGAGTCAGATCTGTTTCCACATATCTTTGTACATACAAGCATTGGCAGAAGGTGTACTCCTCGTGGCCCGAGTACAAGTACCACGGTACAGGGCCAATAAACTGATACTGATATGATACTAGGCATCAGACACCCCCATAATGCTCAATATGTCCCAAGAAGCACATAGTATGTGGATAATGTTAACATTGCTTAATAAACTCTAATCAACAGCACAGAAAACATTCATATCATAAAAACAATAAATAATACGAATAAGAAAACCTTTATTTGTGCCATAATGGGGAAATTGCGGTTTGCAACAGCAAGCAGAAATGGCAGAGATATAACAGATAAAAGATATATTGCACAGATGTGTTATTATGGTGTAATAATATTGCACATATTAGGAGTGCTCGTTGTGGAGCCTAACAGCAGCAGGAAGGAAAGACCTTCTGTATCTTTCCTTCACACATCAAGGTGAGCAAAGGTACATATATAAATATATAACATATATATAACATAACATATATAACATATATAACATATATATAACATATATAACATAAAATATATAACATATATAACATAACATATATAACATATATAACATATAACATATTAACATATATAACAGCGTGAAGTTAAATCCACTTTTAACTGCTGCAGTTGTAAGAGTATAGCTAGCAAGCAACATAGCAACAGGCTAACATACTAACCATGCTGTTTTTTTGTTTCTATTACATGCATAATATCATCTACATAAATACATCCTTGTCTCTTATCTTGTTTTTCCTCCTCTGATGTCTTTGATTTCATATTCTCCATGGGATTAACATGTTAGTGGAGAATCACTGTAAATTTGATTTTGTGGCGTTTTAAATACACAGTAGTCAGCTGTAGAGGTCCACTATTTGATAGATCTCTGCTCTCAACTGCTCTTCACCTGAAATCAACCCACCCCTGAGATCTTCTGTCCTGGAAGCAGAAGGCTGTCTACTTATTGGAAAGTTGGGGAGCACCCACTTCAGACGACAAAGTGAAATCATATCAAACTGCAGATCGACAGTGACAAACGTTCTGATTTCTGTTGGACAACATGGCACCCTAGGCAGCTGCCCAAGCCGTCCATACCTAAATCCTAAATTGATTGTTAGTGATCTCTTTTTCTTTCCTGTTTTGCTCTAAGGTGGGTCTTCTATGATTGACGTCATTCTGGAGTAGATTTACTTGTTTCAGTCATCACCTAGCTTTCATTGAGCTTGAGTAAAAATCTGCCACAGTTAGATCAGTAAATTTACTGCTATTGACTACATTTTTCTAAACATTTCAAACTACGTTTAAAAAGTTTACGAGAATATGTTCTCTGGCCTGAAGCTTTTTCTATTCTTCTTTCTTTCTTAGTTGTTTGTCTTGATCCTTCTCTGCTTTAGTTTTCTTTTTCTTATGTTTTAACATGGGCCTTCCTCTGAAATATATAGTGTAATGATCTGATATACCATCGTTGCGGACGTTGACGTCTGAGATTTCAACATGTCTGGCGATGATCAGATCCAGAGTGTGGCCATGCCTGTGTGTTGGTTCAGTTACATGCTGATCGAAGCCAGCAACCTCCAAGATAACTTTAAACTTCCTAGACCGGCTTTCGACATCGACCCAAATATTGAAATCTCCAGTCACAATGATGCTGCTGTACCTCTGAATTTCAATCAGGAGTCTGTGAAATTCCTTACGGAAAGTTTTGATAGATCTGTTTCTCGTTGGGCGATACACATTGATGAACAGGACAGGTTCGTCCCACTCACTATGTTTTAGTTCTACGGCCACATATTCAAAGGTTGTTATGAAGTCAAACCTGATCTCGTCATCCTGGAACGCCTGTGAGAACATAATGGCAACCCCTCCCCCTCTACCATCCCTAGCCTGATGAACAGAACTGTAGTTTTGTGATGAGATTTCAGAGAGAATTTCGTTTGCGTTGTCATGATTTAACCATGTCTCTGTTGGGAGAAAGATGTCTGGGTTGTATTCTCTCATGAGATCACATAGACGGCGTCTTTTGTTATTAAGTGACCGAACATTGATCACAACTATTCTCACTGTTGCAGGATCATTTTGTGTGGCCTCATCAGAGCTTTCATTGTACTCTGACTCTTCATCACTCTCACTATCACTCTCTTTATCTTCATCACACTCCCTATCTCCCTGATTACCTCCTCCCTCTCGATCACCTCCACCTCCTCCTCCACCTCCACTTCCCCACCGTACATTTTGCTGGCTTTTTCTATCATTGTTGCTCTCTTTAGTGTGACGGTCTTCCTGTCTATTTTGACGTGTTTGACCTCCTTGAGAATCAGTGGTCCCCTTCTTCTCCAAAAAACTATTAGCTTGTTGACATGGTACCATCAATCTAAGGCATGTGCTAATCACCTTAATCTCCCTCTGAGTTAGGTCTGTCTGTTGTCTGTCAGCCATCTCTTGTAACGCCTTCCTGTAAATAAAACAAGCAAGAGAACAGTTAGAATGACTTAAGTTATCACTAGTATCCAGACAACATTTTACACAGAAATGACATTTACAACAGCTTGAATATAATCACTTGTTTTACTTATTGCTTTAAAATGATATGTTTGGCACTGATTGACTAGTTGGTAGGGCGGTGCAGTGGTGTGGTGGTTAGCACTGATTTCTCACGACAAGAAGAATCTGGGATTAAATCTAGCGTCTGACTTGGGCTCTCAAGAGGAGGAGTGGTTACAGAAAATGAATGAATGTTTAGTTGGTGATAGGAAGCTAAAATGTGTAGAAGGTGATAATGTTCTTTGAATTTAATAGAAAACATACTCTGCGTCGTTGAGCTGTTCCATCAACACCTGGGTCATCTCTTCAATTTTGTTGGCTGCATCTCTCAGTGATTGGCTGGCTTCAGTCACATGATTATTTTTGATCATTTCTTTCCAGTTGTCAATCGCTTCAGGAAGAGCAATTGTCATTGCAACAACTCCTCCTGCGACCTGATGATAAATATAGCATTAGTTGTGATTATATTCAGATGGTCAGCTTCAAGCAAAACACATGTAAATGTGTAAATAACCACAAAATAAATAAAATAACAGTCACTAATAATTAGTCAGACAACCAAATTATTAACAGAAGTACGTGAATATTACATGGGCACCTCCTTTAAGGACTGCTGCTTTAGACATTACTTTGGTAAGCTGTTGAAGTCCTTTACTTCCCGTCGTACAAAAGTCCATTGCAAAAATCAGTGCAATACTAGAAGTCATGGTAGATCCTAAACTCATCATGTCAGGCGAGTAACTCCTGGTGGTGAATGTCTGTCCTCCACTCTGGAAAAATTGTGGCATATCATTGCAGTAGTTGAAGTTGATCTTCAGACCAGATCTTCTTGCCATGGCTCTCAAAATTTCTGTCACAATGTGTTGATCCAGTTCTTCAGGGTCTGGATTCATCTTTTTCGTCTCATCCTTCAGTGTCTCAAACAGTTGCTGGATTCTTTCAGCAGTTTCATTGCTCTCCTTGTCAATCTTTTCTGCCTCTTTCATGGTGTTGCTGGATAGGAAGGACTCAGTGATTGTAGTAGTCACAGAGATGGCGGTTCCTGCCCCTGTGTACATAGCTCCCAAACCTAGTAGTGGAGCAGCTGCCCCGCCAGTCAAGAGAGTTGCCACACCAGCTCCGATCAGACATGCAGCACCCACTACTGCCACTGAGTTTCCAACACATTTGCTTGCAGTGCATTTCTCTTTGAGAGACTCCAGCTCCCGGGCCAGTTTCCTCAGCTGATTTGCACAGCGCTCCCTCTTCTCAATCCAAGACAAAATCTGGTCCAGCAGCTCGTCTGCAGTGGCCATGATGAAGTCTCTGTATCTTCCTGATCCTCTGACCAGAGAGCAGAAAACTGTTACAGAGAAATCAACAGGAGCCTGAAAGAAGAAAGTCAAAGGACAAGTTAAATTATTCATTTAGCATTGAAGGAGCATTAAAACTAATTTGGAGGACAAAAAAGTATTCCTTCAGCGGACACTGAAGACCAGTTGTCTCACTGACTCGTTAAGTCTGATAAAATGATCAGATTTCCTGCAGCTCCACCACTGGAAGTCACATGATTTATTGTAAAGCCCTGGATCTGCTGGACAGCAGACAGTGGTGTAATCAGAGAGCTGTTTGTACTTCATGACAACAGAGAGATTTATTATTATTATTATTATTATTTTAAATCCAAGCAACCCTGTCTGGACTGTAACACAGAGTTTTAATTCGGGTGCGTACAGGATGGATTATGTAATATCACTACTGTTCCTTGAGCAGTCACTGAAGAGTTTAATCTTTTTTTAATTGAAATTTAAACTGAATTAGATTATATTTTTTGCAAGGCACAGTGAAAGCAAATCACTGCAACAAATGTAAAATTCATAAGCATATGCAGATCATCTCATGTTAAATAATCTTATTCTTACCTTTTCTCGACAAGTGAAGTTTGATAATCTGCAGCCACACCTGTGTCCTGCTGTACCAGAGAGGACTGATCGACTGACTCACTGACTCCTTTATCCTGATGACATCATGAGGGGTGGTCCTGCAGCTCTCCCACTGGAAGTCACATGATTTCTTTTAAAGCCCTGGATCTGCTGAACAATAAACCTCAGTACCACAAAAGAAACAAATCCTAAAACCAGATCAGAGCTGGTTTGACAAATAATAATGTAATGAATTATTCAAAAGAAACATATGCAGAGCAGCCTTCATATCTGCAGAGATTATGTTCACTTTGTTTCTACCTGCTCTGCATCGACTCTCTGACATGAACCAAAACCTTTAAAGCTGCATTAATAAATGTTTTTATTTCAGCCTTCAAACCTTCAACATGAAAGTGTCTCTTGTGCAAATAGAGTCAAAATGTGATTATGTACTTCTGTCAATAGTAACAGTTACAGTAATTATGTGGATTTAATTCACATTTATAGTTTTGTTCCTGATAAAAGAAGTCTGACCAGACTTTAAAATGTCAGCTGCCTTCATAGTGAACATCTCTGAATATTAAGTATATTATTTAATTACAACAGAGCAGGGGTAAGGGTTGTTGGAGAAACAAAAGATGCACTGAAACAGAAAGTGAAAGCATTTCCTGTAAACCATCAGGATTTATTTATTCATCCCTGCTGGGTGATTTTAGCACAACACTTCTGTAAAGCTCCACCTTTAATATCTAATAATCTGCTGTATGTTCATGACCAGTCTCTATGTTTCTCAGCAAAGGGAAACATAGAGACGGTTTTAATTTTCTAATTTGAAACTAGCTTTAGATAAATAAGTTTCTGCATATATTTTCAGATGCTCACTTTCTCTTATTTTCACTTTTGCTCCCAGAATCAGAATAAAAAGCTCAAAATTAGTTCCACTCATCTCCTTGTTGCCTTTTTTGACAAAATAAAAATGTACCAGTCTGATTCTCCTCTGTTCAGTCCTTCAGATTACAACTCATGCTTATAGTTTCTTGTTGTGCTCTCAGCTTTTTGCCATGCCTCAAGGTCTCAGAGTCTTCTCAAGAAACTTCTGAGCTGACAGTGTTTGTTGGTTTTAACATCACTGTTGAAACTTCAAATGTTGTCGGTGGTGTAGGCGTACTGCTCCTGTAGAAACTTCCTGTCAAATTTATTTCCAGGAGAGTGGCTCAGTTGTTAGTGTCAGCCATTGTTATGGCTTCAACTAATCATAATGCAATAAAACAGCTACACTGTTCGTACACAAGGTGGCAACACAGGCTACAAACACAGAACCAGCCTCATCTCACTGCTCTGACCTGGTCTCTGTCAGTTCAGTTTGTTGAAATGATCAACTGTATTTTTTCTCAGCTCTAAGTGACACCTCAGTTCTGAAATAAAGTGATCCAGTGATTCATCTTTATTATTTTTTCACAGATAAATCCTGAGATAATGTCACAGTAACTGACTGATCTCTGAAACGTCGACTGTGCATGTTACAGGCCTCACACCATCCACTTTTTCCTCTTTTATATCACTAAACATGATCTTCTGTCTGTGTATACACACTTAATTATTCATTTCAGTTTTCAGGCTCGTGGCTGATTTAAAGATTGTTGCATCTAGAAACTTAACTAAAACTAGAGTTGGACCACGTCGTTGTAATTCTAGCGTCCCTTCAATCTAAATGGACATGTTATGTACCAGTCATGATTCTCATCATTCAGTCTGAATCCTTTAAATAAAACTGATGTTCATGTTCACTGTACTCCTAAGACTGCTGAAGTGAAATGCATGCTGGGATACACTTATATCCCTTTATCCTGGGTAAGACGAGCAGAGAAAGACTGGATGGATGACATTTCACAAGAAAGATTAAAACCATGACAGCTTTTACTGAAAGAGTTTCTCTAGAAAAATATATCTGAACAACGTGAGATGACTTTCAGCAAAAGATTTCTCAATAATTTAACTATAATGTATATTATATTTTTAATCATCTTTGAATAAGTGACGTGGTCATTTAACATTCAGTGGTCAGAGATTTAAATCATATACGCAGACTGTACAGCAGTTTAAAGGATTTAACACAATAATTCTCTGAAGATCACAACCATAAATGTGTAAATGTGTACAGATCTAACCTGTAGCTGGACTCTTTGGAGGCTGCTGGGATCATATCATAGAACATTAATCAGACAATCTGAGATTAGATCTGTGCTCAGGCCTGATCATCCTGTTGCGACATTCTAGGAAATACTAGAGCGAAAATATGCAACTACCAACCAGACCAATCATCGCTCTTGTAATAACATATACATATAATACAAAGTAATATAACTCAGTCGGAGGAGGTGTACGCTTCCTCATCCAGAGGGTACTCCAAAATACTTCAGAAGAGTGCGTGATCTACATTATATACGTGTCATTGTGCACAGTTTATCAAACTTTCTGAAGCAGAGTCAGATCTATTTCCACATATCTTTGTACATACAAGAGTTAGCATTAGCAGACTCCTCTTGGCCTGAGTACAAGTACAACAGTATAGGGCCAATAAACCGCCTGGGCCAATGGCTGATACTAGGCATTAGACACTCCCATAATGATCAGTATGTCCCAAGCGTTTTCTATTCTTCTTTCTTTCTTAGTTGTTTGTCTTGATCCTTCTCTGCTTTAGTTTTCTTTTTCTTATGTGTTAACATGGGCCTTCCTCTGAAATTTATAGTGTAATGATCTGATATACCATCGTTGCGGATCATGACGTCTGAGATTTCAACATGTCTGGTGATGATCAGATCCAGAGTGTGGCCACGCTGGTGTGTTGGTTCAGTTACGTGCTGATTGAAGCCAGCAACCTGCAGGAGAACTTTAAACTTCCTAGTGGATGACCGGCTTTCGACATCGACCCAAATATTGAAATCTCCAGTCACAATGATGCTGCTGTACCACTGAGTTTCAATCAGGAGTCTGTGAAATTCCTTACGGAAAGTTTTGATAGATCTGTTTCTCGTTGGGCGATACACATTGATCAACAGGACAGGTTCGTCCCACTCACTATGTTGTAGAACTACGGCCACATATTCAAAGGTTGTTATGAAGTCAAACCTGATCTCTACACCCTGGAACGCCTGTGAGAACATAATGGCAACCCCTCCCCCTCTACCATCCCTAGCCTGATGAACAGAACTGTAGTTTTCTGGTGAGATTTGAGAGAGTATTTTGTTTGCGTTGTCACGATTTAACCATGTCTCTGTTGGGAGAAAGATGTCTGGGTTGTTTTCTCTCATGAGATCATATAGACGGCGTATTTTGGGTTAGTGACCGAACATTGATCACAACTATTCTCACTGTTGCAGGATCATTTTGTGTGGCCTCATCAAAGCTTTCATTGTACTCTGACTCTTCATCACTATCACTATCACTCTCTTTATCTTCACCACACTCCTTATCGCCCCGATTACCTCTTCCCTCTCGATCACCTCCACCTCCACCTCCACCTCCACTTCCCCACTGTACATTTTGTTTTTTTTCCTATTACTGTTGTTCTCTTTAGTGTGACGGTCTTCCTGTCTATGTTGATGTCTTTGACCTCCTTGAGGATCAGTGGTCCCCTTCTTCTCGGAAGAACTATTAGCCTGTTGACATGTTACCACCAATCTAAGGCATGTACTGATCACCTCCTGGTGAATGTCTGTCCTCTACTCTGGAAAAATTGTGGCATATCATTGCAGTGGTTGAAGTTGATCTCCAGACCAGATCTTCTTGCCATGGCTCTCAAAATTTCTGTCACAATGTGTTGATCCAGTTCATCAGGGTCTGGATTCATCTTTTTCGTCTCATCCTTCAGTGTCTCAAACAGTTGTTGGATTCTTTCAGCAGTTTCATTGCTCTCCTTGTCAATCTTTTGCGCCTCTTTCATGGTGTCACTGGATAAGAAGGACTCAGTCATTGCACTAGTCACAGAGATGGCGGTTCCTGCCCCTGTGTATATAGCTCCCAAACCTACTAGTGGAGCAGCTGCCCCGCCAGTCAAGAGAGTTGCCACACCAGCTCCAATCAGACATGCAGCACCCACTACTGCCACTGAGTTTCCAACACATTTGCTTGCAGTGCATTTCTCTCTGAGAGACTCCAGCTCCCGGGCCAGCTTCCTCAGCTGATTTGCACAGCGCTCCCTCTTCTCAATCCAAGACAAAATCTGGTCCAGCAGCTTGTCTGCAGTGGCCATGATGAAGTCTCTGTATCTTCCTGATCTTCTGACCAGAGAGCAGAAAACTGTTACAGAGACATCAACAGGAGCCTGAAAGAAGAAAGTCAAAGGACAAGTTAAATTATTCATTTAGCATTGAAGGAGCATTAAAACTAATTTGGAGAACAAAAAAGTATTCCTTCAGCGGACACTGAAGACCAGTTGTCTCACTGACTTGTTTAGTCTGATAAAATGATCAGATTTCCTGCAGCTCCACCACTGGAAGTCACATGATTTATTGTAAAGCCCTGGATCTGCTGGACAGCAGACAGTGGTGTAATCAGAGAGCTGTTTGTACTTCATCACAACAGAGAGATTTATTATTATTATTATTATTTTAAATCCAAGCAACCCTGTCTGGACTGTAACACAGAGTTTTAATTCGGGTGCGTACAGGATGGATTATGTAATATCACTACTGTTCCTTGAGCAGTCACTGAAGAGTTTAATCTTTTTTTAATTGAAATTTAAACTGAATTAGATTATATTTTTTGCAAAGCACAGTGAAAGCACCATTTCAAGACCAGCTGACTCACTGACTTGTTTATCCTTATGAAAACATCATTTCCTGCAGCTCCACCACTGAAAGTCACATGATTTATTGTAAAGCCCTGGATCTGTTGAACAGCAAACAGCGGTGTCCTCAGAGAGCTGTTTGTACTTCATGACAACAGAAATATATTTCATCCAAGCAACATAAACAGCTGATTCTAAAGAGTAACAGAGTAACAGAGTCTTAAAGGTGCAGTAGGCAACTTTTACAAAACTAACTTTCTGTCATATTTGCTGAAACTGACCCTTTGTTCAAGTATAATCGCATGAAGCAGGTCATTTAAAAAAAAAAAAATAATAATTGTCTCCTCTGGCCCCTCCTAGAGCCTGTAGCGTGATTTGCAAGACATCTACTGCTCCACTCTCAGATGCACCAATCAAGCCCAGGGGTGTATCTAACAGATGTCATGTTTTCATGTCTTGTTTTTTGTCTAGTCTTTTTTCACAGTCTTGTGTTTATGTTTTATCTTTAGTTCTTGTTTTATTCTTAGTCATGGTTTAGTTTTTCAGTTTCCTGTTTTATTTTGTGAAGTTCCTTGATTTCCTGTTTGTCTTGTCTGTGTGTTCCCTTTTGATTAGTTCATTGGTTTCACCTGTGTCTCGTTTGTTGATTTGCTTCACCTGTGTCTTGTCACTCTGTTCCTCGTGTGTGTATATATAGCCCTGCTCTTCCCTTTGTTCCATGTCGTGTCATACTTGTTAACTTGTTTCATGTTACTCGTTACTTGTTCTTGTTCCATGTTCCATGTTTCATGCCATAGTTTCATGCCACGTCTTGGATTTGTTTGTGTTTTGGATTTTGTTTCCCTTTTTGGATATCCTGCCACCTCAGCAGCGTTTTTGGGAGACCGTTTTGGGCTTTAGCGGAAAGGGGGGAGGGACTGAGATGTTGTCGATGTTCAATTTTTTCAAATTTTGTTCAAAGTCCTGGATATTCAGAATCTTGCCTACTGCACCTTTAATTTGGGTGCGTACAGGAAAGATTATGTAATATTACGACTGTTACTTGAGCAGTGAAAACAAATCACTGCAACAAAAGTAAAACTCATAAGCACTTACCTTTTCCTGAGAGTTCTAGACAACTGAAGTTTCATAATCTGCAGCCAAACTTGCGTCTTGCTGTGCCAGAGAGGACTGTCCTCCTTATCAAAATCATGAGGGGTGGTCCTGCAGCTCTCCCACTGGAAGTCACATGATTTCTTTTAAAGCCCTGGGTCTGCTGAACAATAAACCTCAGTACCACAAAAGAAACAAATACTAAAACCAAATCAGAGCTGGTTTGACAATAAATAAAAATATAATGATTATTCAACAGATAAAAATGCAGAGCAGCCTTCATGTTCACAGAGATTATGTTCACTTTGTTTCTACCTGCTCTGCATCAACTCTCTGACATGAACCAAAACCTTTAAAGCTGCATTGGTAAATGTTCTTATTTGATTCAACCTTCAAACCTTCAACATGAAAGTGTCTCTTGTGCAAATGGAGTCAAAATGTCAATAGTAACAGTTACAGTAATTATGTGGACAGATTAAGTTCACATTTAAAGTTTTGTTCTTGACAAAGAAGTCTGACCAGACTTTAAAATGTCAGCTACCTTCATAGTGAACATGTCTGAATATTAAGAATATTATTTAATTACAACAGAGCAGGGGTAAGTGTTCTTAGAAAAACAAGAGAATTAGCGAAACAGAAAGTGAAAGCATTTCCTGTAAACCATCAGGATTTATTTATTCATCCCTGCTGGGTGATTTTAGCACAACACTTCTGTAAAGCTCCACCTTTAATATCTAATAATCTATCTGTTCATGACCAGTCTTTTCTAATTTGAAAGTAGATTTAGATCAATGAGTTCCTGCATATATTTTCAGATGCTCATTCTCTTATTTTCACATTTGCTCCCAGAATCAAAACAAAAAGCTCAAAACTGAACAGTTTCTTGTTGTGCTCTCAGAAGTTTTTTGCTATAACTCAAAGTCTCGGAGTCTTCTCAGGAAACATCTAAACTGACAGCTTTTGTTGATTTTGACATCACTGCTTGACGTCACTACAAGTGAACTGTTCCTGTACATGCTTCCTGTCAAATGTCTTTCAGAGTGGCTCAGTTGTTAGTGTTAGCCATTGTTATGGCTTCAGCTAATCATAATGCAATAAAACAGCTACACTGTTCGTACACAAGGTGGCAACACAGGCTCCAAACACAGAACCAGCCTCATCTCACTGCTCTGGTCTGGTCTCTGTCAGAAGTTCAGTTTGTTGAAATGATCAACTGTATTTCTGTGTTCTATCAACTCTAAGTGACACCTCAGATCTGAAATAAAGTGATCCAGTGATTCATCTTCATTAGTTTTTCACAGGTAAATCCTCAGAGATAATGTCACAGTAACTGATCTCTGAGACTTTGACTATGAGTGTCACAGACATCACACCATCCACTTTTCCTCTTTTATATCACTACACATAATCTTCTGTCTGTGGATACACATTTTAGTTTTCAGGCTCGTGGCTGATACTTAAAGATTGTTGCATTTAGAAATTTAACTAAAACTAGAGATGGACCATGTTACTACAATTCCAGCGTTCCTTCAGTCTAAATGTACCAGTCATGATTCTCATCAATCAGTCTGAATCCTTAAAATAAACTGATGTTCATGTTCTCTGTACTTCCAAGACTGCAGAAGTGAAATGCATGCTGGGATACTCTTCTATCCTTTATTTACACACACAAATCAGTTCCCTTTATCCTGGGTAATACAAGCAGAGAAAGACCAGACGGATGACATTTCACAAAAAAAGATTAAAAACATGACAGCTTTTATTGAAAGACTTTCTCTATAATACATCTGAACAACGTGAGATGACTTTCAGCAAAACATTTCTCAAAAATTTAACTATACAGTATAATATATGTTGAATCATCTTTGAATAAGGCACATGGTCATTTAACATTCAGTGGACAGAGATTTAAATCACATACACAGACTGTACAGCAGTTTAAAGGATTTAAATCAATAATTCCCTGAAGATCACAACCATAAATGTGTAAATGTGTACAGATCTAACCTGTAGCTGGACTCTTTGGAGGCTGCTGGGATCATATCATAGAACATTAATCAGACAATCTGAGATTAGATCTGTGCTCAGGCATGTAGCGACATAGTACGTCACCCCAGAAGTGACATAGTTCCAGGAAATACGAAAGCTGATACTAGGCATTAGACACCCCCATAATGCTCAATATGTCCCAAGAAGACACATAATATTTGGATAATGAGTTAATAAACTCTAATCAACAGCACAGACAACATTCATATCATAAAAACAATAAATTGTGTGTTGGGCTGTATGTGTTTGTCTCAGGCTACATATTATCATTATATAACAACGTGAAGTTAAATCCACTTTTAACTGCTGCAGTTGTAAGAGTATAGCTAGCAAGCAACATAGCAACAGGCTAACATACTAACCATACTTTTTTTTTTATTACATGCTTTATAATATTATCTACATAAATACAGCAGAATACATCCTTCTCTGTTTTCTCATTTTTGATGTCTTTGACTTCGTATTCTCCATGGGGTTAATGTATCAGTGGAGAATCACTGAAAATTTGGTTTGTGAAATGATGGCCGCTGTATTAACAGTGCAGTGATTCAGTTTGTGGCGTTTTAAATACACAGTAGTCTGCTGTAGAGGTTCACTATTTGATAGATCTCTACTCTCAACCGCTGTTCACCTGAAATCAACCCACCCCTGAGATCTTCTGTCCTGGAAGCAGAAGGCTGTCTACTTATTGGAAAGTTGGGGAGCACCCACTTCAGACGACAAAGTGAAATCATATCAAACTGCAGATCGACAGTGACAAACGTTCTGATTTCTGTTGGACAACATGGCATCCTAGGCAGCTGCCCAAGCCGTCCATACCTAAATCCTAAATCGATTGTCGTGGGAGTCAGGGAGGGGAGTGTGCTCACACAATAGGATTCACATTTTTTTCTTTAGAGATGTCTACCCATGGTCCTGGCAATTTAGTGATCTCTTTTTCTTTCCTGTTTTGCTCTAAGGTGGGTCTTCTATGATTGACGTCATTCTGGAGTAGATTTACTTGTTTCAGTCATCACCTAGCTTTCATTGAGCTTGAGTAAAAATCTGCCACAGTTAGATCAGTAAATTTACTGCTATTGACTACATTTTTCTAAACATTTCAAACTAATATAATCTGTTGAATTAAGTTTACGAGAATATGTTCTCTGGCCTGAAGCGTCTTCTATTCTTATTTCTTTCTTAGTTGTTTGTCTTGATCCTTCTCTGCTTTAGTTTTCTTTTTCTTATGTTTTAACATGGGCCTTCCTCTGAAATATACAGTGTAATGATCTGATATACCATCGTTGCGGACGTTGACGTCTGAGATTTCAACATGTCTGGTGATGATCAGATCCAGAGTGTGGCCATGCCTGTGTGTTTGTTCAGTTACATGCTGATCGAAGCCAGCATCCTGCAGGAGAACTTTAAACTTCCTAGACCGGCTTTCCACATCGACCCAAATATTGAAATCTCCAGTCACAATGATGCTGCTGTACCACTGAGTTTCAATCAGGAGTCTGTGAAATTCCTTACGGAAAGTTCTGATAGATGTGTTCCTCGTTGGGCGATACACATTGATCAACAGGACAGGTTCGTCCCACTCACTATGTTGTAGAACTACGGCCACATATTCAAAGGTTGTTATGAAGTCAAACCTGATCTCTACACCCTGGAACGCCTGTGAGAACATAATGGCAACCCCTCCCCCTCTACCATCCCTAGCCTGATGAACAGAACTGTAGTTTTGTGATGAGATTTCAGAGAGAATTTCGTTTGCGTTGTCGCGATTTAACCATGTCTCTGTTGGGAGAAAGATGTCTGGGTTGTTTTCTCTCATGAGATCACATAGACGGCGTCTTTTGTTATTAAGTGACCGAACATTGATCACAACTATTCTCACTGTTGCAGGATCATTTTGTGTGGCCTCATCAGAGCTTTCATAGTACTCTGACTCTTCATCACTCTCACTATCACTCTCTTTATCTTCACCACACTCCCTGTCTCCCTGATTACCTCTTCCCTCTCGATCACCTCCACCTCCACCTCCACCTCCACTTCCCCACTGTACATTTTGCTGCCTTTTTCTATTATTGTTGCTCTCTTTAGTGTGACGGTCTTCCTGTCTTTTTTGATCTCTTTGACCTCCTTGAAAATCAGTGGTCCTCTTCTTCTCCGAAAAACTATTAGCCTGTTGACATGTCACCACCAATCTAAGGCATGTGCTAATCACCTTAATCTCCCTCTGAGTTAGGTCTGTCCGTTGTCTTTCAGCCATCTCTTGTAACGCCTTCCTGTAAATAAAACAAGCCAAAGAACAGTTAGAATTACTTAAGTTATCACTAGTATCCAGACAACATTTGACACAGAAATGACATTTACAACAACTTCTTTTAGGGACATCCTGTCGGATGACTGGCTAGCGTGGTGCTAACTATAGTTTTTGTAATTGATTAATGGTGCTGGGTTGAGCAGTTTAGATGACTGGATGTGGATATGTTTGGCCCTGATTGAATCGTGGGTAGGACGGTGCAGTGGAGTGGTGGTTAGCACTGATGCCTCACGGCAGGAAGAATCTGGGATTAAATCTAGTGTCTGACTTGGGCTCTCAAGAGGAGGAGTGGTTACAGGAAATGAATGAATGATTAGTTGGTGATTGGAAGCTAAAATGTGCAGAAGATGATGATGTTCTTTCAGTTTAATAGAAAACATACCGTGTGGGGCAGCATAGTGGAAAGGTGGTTAGCTCTGATGCCTCACGTCGAGAAGGCCTCAGGTTCAAATCCATGGGCCGAAAGGGCCTTTCTGTGTGGTGTATGCATGTTCTCCCTGTGTCGCCGTGGATACTCTCCGGGTATTCCAGCTTCCTTCCACCGTCCAAAGACATGCTCATTAGGTTAATTGGTAAGTCTAAATTGGCCGTAGGTGTCAATCTTTGTCTTTCTGTCTGTGTTTGCCTTGCGATGGGCTGGCGATCTGTCCAGGGTGTAACCCGAATCGTGTTCAGGGCCTTGGTACTGAATTTTTTGTCTGTTTCTCTCAATGACTGACTCTTTCTGGAGAGCTCTTCCTTGTCTTTCCGTTGTCTTTCAGCCATCTCTTGTAACGCCTTCCTGTAAATAAAACAAGCCAAAGAACAGTTAGAATGACTTAAGCCATCACTAGTATCCAGACAACATTTTACACAAAAATGAGATTTACAACAACTTGATGGTTGACTAGCTTGGTGCTAACTATAGTTTCTCTTACTGATTAATGGTGCTGGGTTGAGCAGTTTAGATGACTGGATGTGGATTATTGCTTTAAAATGATATGTTTGGCCCTGATTGACTCATTGGTAGGGCAGTGCAGTGGTGTGGTGGTTAACACTGATGCCTCACGACAAGAAGAATCTGGGATTAAATCTAGCGTCTGACTTGGGCTCTCAAGAGGAGAAGTGGTTACAGGAAATGAATGAATGATTAGTTGGTGATTGGAAGCTAAAATGTGCAGAAGATGATGATGTTCTTTCAGTTTAATAGAAAACATACCGTGTGGGGCGGCACAGTGGAAAGGTGGTTAGCTCTGATGCCTCACGTCGAGAAGGCCTCAGGTTCAAATCCATGGGCCGACTGGGCCTTTCTGTGTGGTGTATGCATGTTCTCCCTGTGTCTGCGTGGATACTCTCTGGGTATTCCAGCTTCCTCTCTCTGTCCAAAGACATGCTCATTAGGTTAATTGGTGAGTCTAAATTGGCCGTAGGTGTCAATCTTTGTCTTTCTCTCTGTGTTTGCCTTGTGATGGACTGGTGACCTATCGAGGGTGTACCCCGGCTCGTGCCCAATGGCGGCTGGGATAGGCTCCAACTGGCCTCGGTACCTATGATGGACTGGTGACCTATCGAGGGTGTACCCCGGCTCGTGCCCAGTGGCGGCTGGGATAGGCTCCAGCTGGCCTCGGTACCTATGATGGACTGGTGACCTATCGAGGGTGTACCCCGGCTCGTGTGCAGTGGCAGATGGGCTAGGTTCCAGCTGGCCTCGGTACCTACGATGGACTGGTAACCTTTCGAGGGTGTACCCCGGCTCGTGTGCAGTGGCAGCTGGGATAGGCTCCAGCTGGCCTCGGTACCTACGATGGACTGGTGACCTGTCCAGGGTGTACCCAGGGGCGTGCCCAGTGGCAGCTGGGATAGGCTCCAGCTGGCCTCGGTACCTATGATGGACTGGTGACCTGTCCAGGGTGTACCCCAGCTCGTGCCCAGTGGCAGCTGGGATAGGCGCTGGTGCGGGGATTGAATCTCAGTGATTGTCTCTTTCTGGATTGCTCTGGATTGCTCTTCCTTGTCTTTCTGTTGTCTTTCAGCCATCACTTGCAATGCCTTCCTGTAAATAAAACAAGCAAAAGAACAGTTAGAATGACTCAGGCCAACATTTTACACAGAAATTAGATTTACAACAACTCGATGGCCGGCTAACTTGGTGCTAACTATAGTTTCTCCAGTTGATTATTTGTGCAGGGTTGAGCAGTTTAGATGACTGGATGTGTATTATTGCTTTAACATGATATGTTTGGCACTGATTGAGTAGTTGGTAGGGCATTGCAGTGGTGTGGATGTTAACACTGACGCCTCACAGCAAGAAGAATATGGGTTTAAATCTAGCATCTGACTTGGGCTCTCAAGAGGAGGAGTGGTTACAGAAAATGAATGAATGATTAGTTGGTGATAGGAAGCTAAAATGTGTAGAGGATGATGATGTTCTTTCAGTTTAATAGAAAACATACTCTGTGTTGTTGAGCTGTTTCCTCAACTCCTGGGTCATCTCTTCGATTGTGTCAGCTGCATCTCTCAGTGATTGGCTGGCTTCAGTCACATGATTATTTTTGATCATTTCTTTCCAGTTGTCAATCGCTTCAGGAAGTGTAAACGTCATTGCAACAACTCCTCCTGCGACCTGATGATTAATATAGCATTAGTTTTGATTATATTCAGACTGTCAGCCTCAAGCAAAACACATGTAAATGTTATAACCACAAATTAAATAAAATAACAGTCACTAATAATCAGTCAGGCAACCAAACTGTTAATGTCAGTACATAACTATTACCTGGGCACCTCCTTTAATGACTGCTCCTTTACACATTACTTTGATGAGCTCTTGAGCTCCTTTCTTTAAAATAAGTGTATTTCCCTTACGAAGGCCAGTTGCAGAAATTAGTGCAATCATGGTGAATCCTAAACTCATCATGTCAGGGGAGAAACTCCTGGTGGTGAATGTCTGTCCTCCACTCTGGAAATATTGTGGCATATCATTGCAGTAGTTGAAGTTGATCTCCAGACCAGATCTTCTTGCCATGGCTCTCAAAATTTCTGGCACGATGTGTTGATCCAGTTCTTCAGGGTCTGGATTCATCTTCTTCATCTCATCCTCCAGTGTCTCAAACAGTTGCTCGATTCTTTCAGCAGTTTCATTGCTCTCCTTGTCAATCTTTTCTGCGTCTTTCATGGTGTCACTGGATAAGAAGGACTCAGTGATTGCAGTAGTCACAGAGATGGCGGTTCCTGTCCCTGTGTATATAGCTCCCAAACCTAACAGTGGAGCAGCTGCCCCAGCAGTCAAGAGAGTTGCCACACCAGCTCCGATCAGACATGCAGCACCCACTACTGCCACTGAGTTTCCAACACAGTTGCTTGCGGTGCATTTCTCTCTGAGAGACTCCAGCTCCCGGGCCAGTTTCCTCAGCTGATTTGCACAGCGCTCCCTCTTGTCAATCCAGGATAAAATTTGGTCCAGCAGCTCGTCTGCAGTGGCCATGATGGAAGTCTCTGTATCTTCCTGATCTTCTGACCAGAGAGCAGGAAACTTTTACAGAGACATCAACAGGAGCCTGAAAGAAGAAAGTCAAAGGACAAGTTAAATTATTCATTTAGCATTGAAGGAGCATTAAAACTAATTTGGAGGACAAAAAAGTATTCCTTCAGCGGACACTGTTTGAAGACCAGTTGACTCACTGACTTGTTTATCCAGAGATTTCCTGCAGCTCCACCACTGGAAGTCACATGTAAGAATTATGTAACATTACTACTGTTACATGAGCAGTGAAAGCAAATCACTGCAACAAAAGTAAAACTCATAAGCACATGCAGATCATCTCATTTTAAATAATCTTGTTCTTACCTTTTCCTGAAAGTTCTAGACAACTTTCTTCATAATCTGCAGCCAAACCTGCGTCTTGCTGTGCCAGAGAGGACTGTCCGACTGGCTCACTGGAACAAGTCAGTGAGCCAGTTGGTCAGCCCCCCGATGACATCATGAGGGGCGGTCCTGCAACTCTCCCACTGGAAGTCACATGATTTCTTTTAAAGTCCTGGATTTGCTGAACAATAAACCTCAGTACCACAAAAGAAACAAATACTAAAACCAGATCAGAGCTGGTTTGACAATAAGTAAAAATATAATTATTATTCAAAAGAAAAAAAAAAAAATGCAGAGCAGCCTTCATGTCCACAGAGATTATGTTCACTTTGTTTCTACCTGCTCTGCATCAACTCTCTGACATGAACCAAAACCTTTAAAGCTGCATTAATAAATGTTTTTATTTCAGCCTTCAAACCTTCAACATGAAAGTGTCTCATGTGCAAAAAGAGTCAAAATGTGATTATGTACTTCTGTCAGTAGTAACAGTTACAGTAATTATGTGGACAGATTAAGTTCACATTTAAAGTTTTGTTCCTGACAAAGAAGTCTGACCAGACTTTAAAATGTCAGCTGCCTTCATAGTGAACATGTCTGAATATTAAGAATATTATTTAATTACAACAGAGCAGGGGTAAGTGTTCTTAGAGAAACAAGAGAAGCACTGAAACAGAAAGTGAAAGCATTTCCAGTAAACCATCAGGATTTATTTATTCATCCCTGCTGGGTGATTTTAGCACAACACTTCTGTAAAGATCCACCTTTAATATCTAATAATCTGCTTCATGACCAGTCTTTTCTACTTTGACAATAGATCAGATGAGTTTCTGTATATATTTCCAGATTCCCACTTCCCACTCTTATTTTCACATTTGCTCCCAGAATCAAAACAAAAAGCTCAAAACTGCCCATATGTTCTTCTCGACTCACGTTGCCCTTCTGAGGGGAAAAAAAATGTACAATGGATGCAGAATTTCACGTAGACCTAGACAAAAACAAATATTAATCGCAAAGCCTCATTCACTTCCATTCGGGCACTGAAAGTGAAAGTCAGTAGGGGCAAACTGTTTACGTGGCTGCAGCGCTGCATGCCACCGGCAGCAGCCCTAGTAGGAGCACGTCGAGGTTGTCGCATAGACAGTAGGGTGAGAACACTCAACGTTGTCGGAGAAGGTATAACAAACGAAGGATCATCATCATCAAGATTTATTAACATTTATTATGTTTAGCAGACAGATAGCTTGCAGACAAGCAGCCCATTATCACACAGCAGTGACTCGATAGGATTTTATTTTTTTTTGGCAGGAGGGAGCCGTTTTATTGCATTAATCATAATGCAATAAAACAGCTACACAAGGTGGCAACACAGGCTCCAAACCCAGAACCAGCTGCATCTCACTGCTCTGGCCTGTTCTCTGTCAGAAGTTCAGTTTAAATGATCAATTGTATTTCTACGTTTTTCTAAGTGACACCTCAGTTCTGAAATACAGTGATCCAGTGATTCATCTTCATTAATTTTTCACAGGTAAATCCTCCGAGATCATGTCACAGTAACTGACTGATCTCTGAAAGTTTAACTGTGCGCGTCACAGACGTCACACCATCCACTTTTTCCTCTTTTATATCACTGTGGCGTGCTCCGATGCCACTGTGGGTTCTTCAACAAATACGTTTATGTTCTTTATTTTCTGTCACAACCCTATTTACACTTTACACTGTCGTTCGCAGGCATCCTCTCTTAGGTTCTCTCGCTGCTGACATCAATGCGTGCCTGTGTCCCTTGGTTGTGACTGTCCTCCCTCAGGTCTTCTTCTTCTTCTTCTTCTCGTATTCCGGCAGGCTGTACGCTTTCAAGCGTAATGCTGCCCTCCACCGGTTATAAATAAAACTACTGACTAAATCCTCCCATAGAGCCCAGTAGAGTGCAGGAACCTGAGCACTGCCCTCCCAAAGGAGTCTGATTTTTCTCCTGATGTTAAAATACCTTGCAAGGAAAATACAGTAAGACCCTGATCACACAATTCCATAAACAACTGCCGTCTCTGACTGGCATAGAGGTTACAAGAAATAAACACATGAGCCACCGTCTCTTCCTCTCCACATTCACACAATCCATTCTCATGTTTACCTACTATTTTTAAACAACTAGCCAGACAACAATGCCCCAGCCTCAACCTAGTTAAAACTACTTCATCTTTCCTCCCCAATGTACTTTTCCATTTTTTCCTCTTGACTGAGGGTTGCAAACAATAATAATGCCTTCCCCTCTGCTCATGATTCCACTCAACCTGCCACTGCTGCTCAAGCTTTTCATTACAAATACTAACACTTTCGCTCTTACCCATGATGACACTCAGATCTATATTTTCTTTAGACAGCGACTCTTTAGCCAAACTGTCAGCGACTTCATTTCCCTCGACCCCAAAGTGACCAGGCACCCACATAAAACACACATGGCTACCTAGTCTCTCAATTCTCAGGAGACAACACAAAATCTCCATTACCAGATCAAGTCGGGCACAAGAGGAACCTATTTCTAGAGCCAACAAAGCGGCTGCAGAATCTGAGCAAATAACACTGTTCTGAGGCTTATTTTGTTCTATCCACTCCAAAGCTTTTAAAATTGCCACCAGTTCAGCTGAAAAAACAGATAAATTATTTGATAAACGAATGCTGAACTTAATATTCTCATCTGCAATAAAAACCCCAGCCCCAGTTTTCCCAGAGATAGGATCCTTTGATCCATCAGTAAAAATTTTCATGAATCCTTCATATTGACTCAAGATCATTCTCACATCTCTAATTTGACTATTTCTCCCTTCTTCAAGGAGAGACAGCAATACCTCAGGTTCAGGAAGAAACCACGGTGGCACAGGTGACCACACATGCCCAGCCATTCTCTGCCCCTCTACCCCTCTACCCCTCTACCCCAAAATCCCCCGCCAACTGCTTAATGCAATGCAAAAAGTTAACCTTTTTCCCATTACCCGAGAACTCCCAGGAACTTTCGAGCAGACACCTTGAGGCAAAACTAAAACTTGAGCCACTCAACTTAGCCCAGTAATGGAGCCCTAGCTTTTTCCTCCTGATTTCCAGTGGCATTTCACTCCTTTCTATAAGTAAAGCAGGAATAGGAGTCGTCCTAAAGGCACCATTACAGATTCTCAAGGCCTTAGCCTGAACCCGGTCCAGTTTACATAGCACAGACTTGGCAGCTGAACCAAAAACCACACACCCATAATCCAGAACAGATCTAATCATGGCACGATAAATCATAGTTGGAGTATCTCGATCAGCACCCCAATCACTCCCAGCCAGACAGCGAAGGATATTAATCACCTTTTCACACTTACTCACAACTTTCTTAATATGGCTTTTCCATGTTAGTCTTTCATCCATCCATAGACCAAGAAACTTAAATTCTTTAACTCTTTCCACTGGACTGTCATACAACAAAATACTCAAGTCAGGAATTTTCCTCTTATTCCCAAAGATCATATATTTACTTTTAGAGGACGAAATTCTAAAACCCCAATCATTTGCCCACTGAACAACCTGGTCCAGAGCCTTTTGTATCTGCTGAAAAAGAACACACAAGTTCCTCCCCCTCTTCCAGACAGCCCCATCATCTGCAAACAGAGACTTCCCAAAATGATTGGGAACACTTGAAAATATATCATTTATCATTATACTGAAGAGGACAGGACTAATAACTGAACCTTGAGGAGTTCCATTTTCAATGTTAACAGTCTCAGAAAGATCTCCCCCAATTTTAACTTGAATAGTTCTATTATTAAGGAAATCCTTAATCCAATAGAACATCCTACCTTTAACACCTGCATCATGAAGCTTAATTAGTAACCCGTCCTTCCACATAGAATCATATGCTTTTTCAATGTCTAAAAACACAGCAATTACCCCCTCTTTATTAATTACGGCCTTTTTAACATCTTGATCTAACACAGCATTGGAGTCCATAGTATTTCTTCCAATTCTAAATCCATTCTGATAATTCACAAAAAACCCTTTAGTCTCTAGGAGATAAACCAACCTATTAGTCACCATTCTTTCCATTACTTTACATAAAACAGCTGTTAAAGCTATAGGCCGATATGACGACGGACAAGAGGGATCTTTCCCTGGTTTCAGAACAGGAACCACAACAGCATGCTTCCACACCTTAGGTAGAACACCTGCCTCCCATACATAATTACACAAAGCCAGAACTTCCTCCAAAGCTACATCATCTAAATGTTTAAGCAATTCATAACTGATACCATCTTGTCCAGGAGTGGTCTTAGCTCCTGCTTGAACTGCTTGCCTAAGCTCCTTCACAGAGAAGAATACATTATAAAATTCATTTTCCGAAGATACAACATTCAACTTCCACCCTTCAGTTCTCAAAATTTCTTCCCTCCTCAACAAACCATAATCCCCTAACGACTTTGAGTTATGTACTTCTTGAAAAACTTTGACACACATGTTCGCTTTTTCCTTATTGACTGCTTCACTGCTTCCATCAGACAGGGCTGGCATTAGTGACCTCACCATTTTCCCCGACATTTTATGAATCCTTGACCAGACCTGCCCAACAGGAGTGTCCGGCCCCAAGGTCCCACAGAAATCCCTCCAACACTTTCTTTTAGCATCTTTTATTATTTTCCTTACCTTTGCCCTACTTCGTTTGAAATGTATACTGTTTCTCTGTGTAGGGTTACTGCGCAGAAGCTTAAAAGCTTGCTTTCTCTCTTTCACTGCCCTATCACACTCACTATTCCACCACGGAACAATTACTCGATCCCTTGGGACCCCCTTGCACGGAATTGTCCTTAAAGCCACATCAAAAATCATTTTACTTAAGGAATCATTAAACTCATCAACAGAACCTTCACTATTAATTTCTCCTAAACTTTTCCCAATTTCTACCCCAAACTTACCCCATTCAGCCCGAGAAAAATCAAACCTTTTACCTGAATCCCCCTGAACCACTATTAATGACCTTCCAAACTTACTTAAGACAGGAAAATGGTCACTTCCCATTGAGTGTTTCCTTAGTACATCCCACTCCCCTACTCGTGCCAGGGCTGGAGAAGCAAGAGTTAAATCAAGATGGGACATTTTCAGAGTATGAATGTCAAATCGAGTAGGACTATAGTCATTCATAACTACTAACCCGCAGTTATCTAACAATTCTTCAACCACAACTCCATTCCCATCCCTTACCTGACTTCCCCACAAAGGATTATGGGCATTAAAATCACCTACCCAAATGACAGGGGAAGAAACCTTATTTAATAACTCTTCAAGTTCAGTCAAGACTAAAGGTTTACAAGGATTATAGAAATTCACTAAACTTAATTTGCCCTGATGACTCCACACTTCGACTATTAGACATTCAAGAGATACCTCATACTCGCAAACTTTATATTGGATCCCTGACTTGACAAAAGTTGCACATCCACCCCCTGATTGATCAGCCCTATCTTTGCGCAGGCAAATGTATCCTGGAACTACAAAATCAAGATGTGGTATTAACCACGTCTCCTGAACACACAAAAAATCAGGCTTAACCTCAAAATCTCTGATTAGCCTCTTAAACTCCTGTCCGTTAGCTATAAGACTTCTTGCATTCCACTGAAGGATGCAAAACACCATAAAAAGATTAAACATCATCTATATCTTCGAACAGGGCACCATCATCCATGTCTTCCCCTTCCCCCTCCTCCCTCCCAGACTGGCTGCTAGACTCCTGCACTGCTTGCTCCTGATTTACCCTCATATACTCATGCAGTGACTGAGGGGAATAGTCTTTTACTCCCAGAAATCTCATCGCAGCTTCAGACACAAACTTAATCACATCTGACCTCGATTTCTTTTCCCGAGCACCATAGATCACATCAACCATAAATGCCAGAAGGGCCTCCTTATTGATTACAACTTCTTGTCTAGAAAGAACCTGAGAAGGTTGCTGCCTAGACACTGCCGGCTCGCTTACAGGCATTCTCACAACCGGGTCTGGGGCCCTTGACCCTTCCACTTTCTTTAATGCTTCTGCATAAGAGATTTTATGTTGATCTCTGACCTCCTGAACTTGCCTCGCTTTTAGAAAGTGTCCACACTCTTTGAATGAAGCCATATGATTTCCTCCACAATTGCAACATTTAGAAGCCAATTGGCCACAATTCAGGATGTCATGATCTTCTCCACATTTAGCACAACGCCTGTTCCCCCTACAGGAAGCCGCCATATGGCCAAATCTCTGGCACTTGAAACACCGCAAAGGAGGTCTTTGATAGGGCCTGACTTGGAAAGACAAACACCCTAAGAAGACACGAGCTGGAAGAACACTTCCATCAAAACTTATCAGCACAGGGGTATTTATGTTTCCACCTTCCTTGGCCTTAAACCGCTTCACATCTGTTGCTTTCCCCCCTCTAATGTTTTTCTTAATTTCTTCCTCTGAAATGTCAGCACACACTCCATAAATGACTCCTTTCAACTCACTTTTCTTCTCAGGAATAATCACCTCCACTCTTTTCCCTAATATTTTCCCAACTTTCATTGCTTTCCCTACTTGATCCATATTCCTACACAACAGAAGCATTGCACCATTAGGCAAGATCCGAGCATCTAGCCCTTCCCCTACACACCTTAGAGACTCAGCAACTTTAAGAGGATTCATAGCTCTAAACCCTCCTCCCACCTGGTCTTTCAACTTGAAAATAACCCGAAAGTCCTCTTCAGCCCTCACCATTTTCACCACCCTATCTCCTTCCTCCTCCGCAGAGCGACCACGTTTCCCTCTCTCCACCTTTTCCCAACCCTGCCTACTTCCTCCGTTCTCCTCCGAATCAACAGCCATACACTACACAACTCCCGCACCACACAACCACAACTTCACCAACTAATCCCTGGCACACCAGCCAGGAAGAAGCAGAGCAAAAGCACCGTTTACCGGACCTGTACAGGCCGTCGGCCGGCACCCCCGCACCTACTCTCCCAGACCTAGTACCTGAGACACAAATCACAATACACACACACGCTATACACAAGAGACCCTGCTTCTGCTAACTCTCCGCATGCGGACCGCCTCCCTTCGCTCCCACTACCCTCATGCACCGAAAACAAGCCAGCGACACGTAACCACAGGTTAACTGATTACAGCGATGCCCCTTCCCTCCCTCAGGTCCACCATGCTACTGTGTTTAAAAGGAGAGTGATTAGACTAACAGGATGCAGGTGTGCTGATCACTCTCACCTGGTGCTGCTCTCATGAGCCACATCTCTCTCCTGCAGCTGATGCACCACGCCCCCTTCACAATCACTAAACATGATCTTCTGTCTGTGGATGCACATTTAATTATTCATTTTAGTTTTCAGGCTCATGACTGATACTTAAAGATTGTTGCATCTAGAAACTTCACTAAAACTAGAAATGGACCACATTGCTATATTTTAGCGTCCCTTCAATCTAAATGGACATGTTATGTACCAGTCATGATTCTCATCAAGTAAAATGCATGCTGGGATACTCTTCTATCCCTCTCTTGCACACAAATCAGCTCCCTTTATCCTGGGTAAGACGAGGAGAGAAAGACCAGACGGATGACATTTCACAAGAAAGATTAAAAACATGACAGCTTTTACTGAAAGTTTCTCTAGAAAAATACATCTGAACAACGTGAGATGACTCAGCAAAACATTTCTCAATAATTTAACTATACAGTATATTATATTTGGAATCATCTTTGAATAAGACACGTGGTTATTTAACATTCAAAGGACGGAGATTTAAATCACATACACAGACTGTACAGCAGTTTAAAGGATTTAAAACAATAATTCCCTGAAGATCACAACCATAAATGTGTAAATGTGTACAGATCTAA
This sequence comes from Planiliza haematocheilus, assembly GCA_005024645.1. NCBI lineage: Eukaryota > Metazoa > Chordata > Actinopteri > Mugiliformes > Mugilidae > Planiliza > Planiliza haematocheilus. The sequence continues at coordinate 4,962,512 of SRSE01001373.1, forward strand.
CCTGTAGCTGGACTCTTTGGAGGCTGCTGGGATCATATCATAGAACATTAATCAGACAATCTGAGCAAACAGATCAATGAACTGAGTCCATGTCAGCTGAGATTCAGGTGTGAATGTAAATAAAGCTGGATATAGTCATAGACATTATATGGATCATAATATCTGTCTTCATCACCATCATCAGGTGAATATTGTTTTATCTGATTTACACACATATGTAAAGTAACGACAAACACAAACATGACATTCCCATTAGCTCTAACTGGACTTCATATTAACGGGTAATTAGTTTATGTTAGCATGCTAACAAGCTAAGCTACAATGATACCTCATTTTACGTCCTTCATTAATTTACTGTTTAATATTTTATCAGTCTTTTTTCTACTCTGTGGGCCACAAACACATGGATCACTTCAAACCAAACAAATCCTACGATAATGTGCAGCTGTCGCTGAAAGTCTATGTTGAAACTGTCATTCCAGTGTTGTCGATGGCGCAGGCGTACTGCTCCTGTAGATACTCAAACTTCTGTCTAGTAGACTGGTCACTGAGACAAGCGTTTAAATGAACGGTGGCTTTAAACCTGGAGGACAGGAGGACCAGGGACAGGGCCAAGGTGACCACAGAGAACGGGACACTCTCTATTGAGGGGGTGAACGGGATGATGATGCGGTTTCTTCCTGGACGACCATGTTTCTCTGTGAGATATTCATAATATTTCCACACACCATCATCTGGTTCAAGAGGACTGACAATGATGTTTGGGATCATCTGTCCTCCAGCCTTCTTCATTGAGTTCCAGTGGTTCGGTAGTTTCACAGGTCTGTGTCCTTCATCAGGTATTTTACAGCCTTTTTTTGTCCTGCAATAAAATACTCTGTGCTCAGGCCTGATTCTTCCTGTAGCGACATAGTACGACAGTCCAGTAGTGACGCAGTTCCAAGGAGAATAGAGAACCACGTCTGTGATGGTGGGAAGAGGCAGCAGACAGCATGCTGGGATCATGAAGTCTTTGATTGATCCATGAGACACAAAGGTGATGTCAACACAGTCCCCGTGGTTCTTCTTCTCTTCTTCATCAATGTGTTTCTTCAGGAAATGAAACACGTCCACAAGTTTGGAGAAGGAGCCAGACTTTGAGTTTTCTCTCAGCCACTTCAGGACGGTCTCATTCTTGCAGTTTTCCTCTGCCAGCTTTAGTAAATTTTCTGAAAAATAACAACAAAAAGTCTTTTCACAATCCACACATACATTTTCTTCAGACAGTCTAACTGTTCATGAATCACTTTTCACTAAGCTGTTGACTAGGATCTCCAAGGATTTGTTTAGTTTTCTGTATAAATGTTGACTGTCTTCATTGTTCCCAGTTTTTATGCACTTACATAAAAAGCGTAAAGGAAACGTAATGCCATCCTGTATGGGTTAGGCATTAGTGCCAGTCAGGTTTTAAGTGCTTGCTCCACCCTGCTGCTTAGTGTCTTGGTCCCAGTGCAGATCAATGGATTAATCTGTTTCACTGTGATCTGATTTCTTCTACTATGAAAATTAAATAAATCCATCAAACTGTCTGACAGTCACAGACTGTGTCTGAAGTATAGTCTCAACAGGAGCTATGGGGGGTACCTGCAAAACTTCACAAGGACACACTTGCCTTTTTTTCCTCTCTGTTTTACTCTATGGTGGGTCCTTCTATAGTAGATTTGTTTGTTTCAGATTGTCATCACCAAGCTGTCATGAACTTGAGTAAAAACATTTCAAACTAATCTGCTGAATCAAGGTTATGAGAACATATTCTTGGGCCTGAAACGTTTTCTGTTCTTCCATCTTCCAGTTGTTTCTCTTGCTCATCTTGATCATTCTCTGCTGTAATTTATCCTTTCTTTTGTTTTCTCACAGGCCTTTGAAATTTACAGTGAATGATCTGATATTTCATCGTTGTGGATGGTGCCGTTAGAGAACATTTCTAGCGATGATCAGATCCAGAGTGTGACTACCCCCTCTACCACCCCTAGCCTGATAACAGGAATTGTAGTTTGGTGGTGAGATTTCAGGGAGTATTTTGTTTGTGTTGTCCCATTTCAACCACGTCTCACGTCTCCACCTCCACCTCTACCTCCACACTGTGCATTCTTGTCTCTTTTTCTATTGCTGTTGCTTTCTTTAATGTAACAGTCTTCTTGTCTATGTTTATGTCTTTTGCCTCCTTGAGAATCAGCGGTCCCCTTATTCTCAGAAGAACTTTTAGCTGCCTGTTGAAAATCTCACCATCAAACTAAGGCATTTTCTAATCACCCTAATCTCCCTCTGATTTAGGTTTGAACTCATACTGTTGTTTGTATGATCTTGTTGAATGTTTCTCTTACTGGCGAGCTCTTCCCGTTGTCTTTCAGCCATCTCTCGTAACGCCTTCCTAAAAAAAGCAAAAGAACAGTTAGAAAGACTTAAGCCATCACTAGTATCCAGTCAACGTTTTACACTGAAATGAAAGTTATAATAACATTAATGTAATCAGTTGTTTTAGGAACATCCTGTCTGATGGTTGGCTAGCTTGGTGCCAACTATAGTTTCTCTAATTGATTATTTGTGAATGAATGGACATGGGTTATTGTTTTCTGTTATATAGAAAACATACTCTGTGTTGTTGAGCTGTTTCGTCAAAACCTGGGTCATCTCTTCGATTTTGTTGGCTGCATCTCTCAGTGATTGGCTGGCTTCAGTCACATGATTCTCCTCAATCATTTCTTTCCAGTTGTCAATCGCTTCAGGAAGAGCAAACGTCATTGCAACAACTCCTCCTGCGACCTGATGATTAATATAGCATTAGTTTTGATCAGACGGTCAGCCTCAAGCAAAACACATGTAAATGTTATAACCACAAAATAAATAAAATAACAGTCACTAATAATCAGTCAGGCAACCAACGTATCGCAAATACGTAAATATTACCTTGGCACATCCTTTAAGGACTGCTCCTTTAGACATTACTTTGATGAGCTGTTGAGCTCCTTTGTCAAAATTAAATTTACTTCCCTGTCTACAAAAGTCCATTGTAAAAAGTAGTGCAATGGTAAATCCTAAACTCATCATTTCAGGAGAGAAACTCCTGGTGGTGAATGTCTGTCCTCCACTCTGGAACAATTGTGGCATATCATTGCAGTAGTTGAAGTTGATCTCCAGACCAGATCTTCTTGCCATGGCTCTCCAAATTTCTGTCACAGTGTGTTGATCCAGTTCTTCAGGGTCTGGATTCATCTTTTTCATTTCATCCTTCAGTTTCTCTGACAGCTGTTGGATTCTTTCAGCAGTTTCATTGATCTCCTTGTCAATCTTTTGCGCCTCTTTCATGGTGTCACTGGATAAGAAGGACTCAGTGATTGTAGTAGTCACAGAGATGGCGGTTCCTGTCACTGTGCACACAGATCCAGCCATACCTAGTAGTGGAGCAGCTGCCCCACCAGTCAAAAGAGTTGCCACACCAGCTCCGATCAGACATGCAGCCCCCACTACTGCCACTGAGTTTCCAACACATTTGCTTGCAGTGCATTTCTCTCTGAGAGACTCCAGCTCCTGGGCCAGCTTCCTCAGCTGTTTTGCACAGCGCTCCCTCTTCTTAATCCAGGACAAAACTTGGTCCAGCAGCTCGTCTGCAGTGGCCATCACAGAAGTCTCTGTATCTTCCTGATCTTCTGACCAGAGAGCAGAAAACTGTTACAGAGACATCAACAGGAGCCTGAAAGAAGAAAGTCAGAGGACAAGTTAAATTATTAATTTAGCATCAAAGGAGCGTTGCAATTAATTTGGAGAACGAAAAAATGATTTAGTACTGGGACATCTGTTGGTAGCTGTTGGCAGATAATCACAGTTACAATGTTTTAAACCAGGAAGGATTATGCAATATTGTTACTTGAGGTCATAAAATCATCAGGGATGGTCCTCCAGCTCTGCCACTTGAAGTCACATGATTTCTTTTACAGCCCTGGATCCGCTCAACAGCAAACACTGATGCCACGAATACAACCAGTACTCAAATGAGATCAGAGTTGGTTTGACAATAAATAATAATATAATGAAATATTCAAAAGCACAAATGCAGAGCAGCCTTCATGTCCACAGAGATACATACATACATTGGCCGTAGGTGTGAATGGTTGTCTGTCTCTCTGTGTTAGCCCTGTGATAGACTGGCGACATGTCCAGAGTGTACCTCCGCCTCTCGCCCGATGACGGCTGGGATCGGTAATTAAATGAGCTCATTAAATAGAAAATTGGATTGGTATTCTTACCATTGTTTCCTGTCCTGTTTCCAACGCATATTTTTTCCAACTGTGAGCGCAGCCGTGATATATCTGGGAGAAAAGACGCCTCCAGCACCACAGGAGTAACTGGTCCACACAAACAGTCGAGTTACTTCCTGTATATACAGTCTATGTTTATCCAAAAGCAGTCAAGATCCTGGTCAATAAAACATCCTGGGCTGGGCATGGTTGGGCAGGTCAGTCAGAGAACAAGAATAGCACAAAGCTGCTCATTTAAAAAAAAAAAAAAAAAAAAAATGAACACGAGCAGATCATTTTGGAGTCTATGAACTTGTTGTATTCACTCAAACTCAAAATTAGAAAATGAGAACTATGAACATGAACTAGTTCACTTTTATCTGTGCCAACTGAATTTTGAACCAGTTTAACGTGAACCTGCACAACACTCCCTATTGGCTGATGAAAGCTGAAGTTACACAAGCACCTGGACTGGCACTAAGTCAAAGAGAAACTTAAACAGATGAAAATGCACCGTGGTGGCACCAGGGTTTCCAGAATAAAAAATAGGCGGACTCTGTCACGGTATGAATGAGCTGAATATTATCAGTAAGTATCAGCATCTCTGTGAGGCTGTAACTCTGCATTCAGACTTTAATAACCAGTAAGAGAGACAGTAAGATGAAAAAGAGACATTTGCTCATATATAACAGTTGAATATATCGTCTTTACTTCATTTGTCTAAATCTGAGCAGACAGTTCACCTCTATACACCTCGATACACTTCAGATTCACCAAGCTGCTTCTGTCTTCAGTCATCAATGAACCCTAGTGACCAAGTGCCACTGGAATAGAGGATTGTGTATAAAAATGTCTGTAATTCCTTCACCTTCCCAACCAATGTAAATACCTTTAAAGATGAGGGCCTGCTCTTAAAGAACTAATGAACAACTAAAATAAAAATGTCATTTAGGAAACTCATATGGAAATGACAACGTAAGAACAGATTAGTCGTCTGGCTACATTTAGTCTTCCTGCATTATAGAGAAAAACTCCTTTATAACTCTCACTGCAACCAGAGGTCACTGAAACGCCAATTAGTGCATCTTGTGCAGAGCCAGTATCTTAAAATAGTAACAGAATTCCCCACTGACACTTTGGAGACAACACAACAGATTTCTTGTAAACCAGCTGATTTGTGCAGCGACATTCAGTGACACAATAACAACACAACCGTGCTCTGATGATGGATGATTAAAAATCTGTCACTTTTTAGTCTGAGGTAACTTTATTTCAACAAACTTTCAAACATGATTTCAAGTATTTCAGCTATTTAAAATAACTTGAAAGTTTCAAAGTTCATCTCTTCACAATGATTTCATCACTCACACAGCTTCTGTTTAAGTCGTCATCATTTTATATTGCACACATATTATGATACACTAATTATTATTTTACAAATAATATCACGCCTTTTCCTGCTCTCCTGAGATCCACTTGATGCAGTCTTGATTATTCATTTTAGTTTTCAGACTTGTGGCTGATACTTAAAGATTGTTGCATCTAGAAACTAAAACTAGAGATGGACCATGTTGCTACAATTCTAGCGTCCCTTCAATCTAAATGGACATTATGTACCAGTCATGATTCTCATTCAGTCTGAATCCTTTCAATAAAACTGATGTTCATGTTCACTGTACTTCTAAGACTGTTGAAGTGAAATGCATGCTGGGATACTCTTCTATCCTTTGTTTACACACACAGATCAGTTCCCTTTATCCTGGGTAAGACGAGCAGAGAAAGACCAGACGGATGATATTTCACAAGAAAGATTAAAAATATGACAGCTTTTACTGAAAGAGTTTCTCTAGAAAAATACATCTGAACAACGTGAGATGACTCAGCAAAACATTTCTCAATAATTTAACTATACAGTATATTATATTTTGAATCATCTTTGAATAAGGCACATGGTCATTTAACATTAAGTGGACAGAGATTCAAATCACATACACAGACTGTACAACAGTTTAAAGGATTTAAAACAATAATTCCCTGAAGATCACAACCATAAATGTGTAAATGTGTACAGATCTAACCTGTAGCTGGACTCTTTGGAGGCTGCTGGGATCATATCATAGAACATTAATCAGACAATCTGAGCAAACAGATCAATGAACTGAGTCCATGTCAGCTGAGATTCAGGTGTGAATGTAAATAAAGCTGGATATAGTCATAGACATTATATGGATCATAATATCTGTCTTCATCACCATCATCAGGTGAATATTGTTTTATCTGGTTTACATTCAAATGTAAAGTAACGACAAACACAAACATGACATTCCCATTAGCTCTAACTGGACTTGATATTAACTGCTAATTAGCTTATGCTAGCATGCTAACAAGCTAAGCTACAATGAAACCTCATTTTAAGTCCTTCATTAATTTACTGTTTAATGTTTTATCAGTCTATATTTCTACACTGTGGGCCACAAACACATGGATCACTTCAAACCAAACAAATCCTACAATAATGTGCAGCTGCTGCTAAGAGCCTCTGTTGAAACTTTCATTATAGTGTTGTCGATGGCGCAGGCGTACTGATCCTGTAGATACTTCCTGTCAAATTTCTGTCCAGTAGAGTGGTCTCTGAGACAAGCGCTTAAATGAACGGTGGCTTTAAACCTGGAGGACAGGAGGACCAGGGACAGGGCCAAGGTGACCACAGAGAACGGGACACTCTCTACTGAGAGGGTGAACGGGATGACGATGCGGTTTCTTCCTGGACGACCATGTTTCTTTGCGAGAGATTTATAATGTTTCCACCCACCATCATTTGGTCGAAGAGGACTGAGAGAGATGTTTGGGATCATCTGTCCTCCAGCCTTCTGCATTGAGTTCCAGTGGTTTGGCAGTTTCACAGGTCGATGTCTTTCATCAGGTATTTTACAGTCTTTTTTTGTCCTGCAATAAAATACTCTGTGCTCAGGCCTGATTCTTCCTGTAGCGATATAGTACGACAGTCCAGCAGTGACACAGTTCCAGGGAGCATAGAGAACCACGTCTGTGATGGTGGGAAGAGGCAGCAGACAGCAGGCTGGGATCATGAAGTCTCTAATTGCTCCATGAGACACGAAGGTGATGTCGACAGAGTCATCATGGTTCTTCTTCTCTTCTTCATCAATGTGCTTTTTCAGGAAAAGAAACACATCCACAAGTTTGAAGAAGAAGTCTGACTTTGAGTTTTCTCTCAGCCACTTCAGGACGGTCTCATTCTTGCAGTTTTCCTCTGCCAGCTTTAGTAAATTTTCTGAAAAATAACAACAAAAAGTCTTTTCACAATCCACACATACATTTTCTTCAGACAGTCTAGCTGTTCATTAATCACTTTTCACTAAGCTGTTTTGACTAGGATCTCCAAGGATTTGTTTAGTTTTCTGTATAAATGTTGACTGTCTTCATTGTTCCCAGTTTTTATACACTTACATAAAAAGCGTAAAGGAAACGTAATGCCATCCTGTATGGGTTAGGCATTAGTGCCAGTCAGGTTTTAAGTGCTTGCTCCACCCTGCTGCTTAGTGTCTTGGTCCCAGTGCAGATCAATGGATTAATCTGTTTCACTGTGAAATGATTTCTTCTACTATGAAAATTAAATAAATCCATCAAACTGTCTGACAGTCACAGACTGTGTCTGAAGTATAGTCTCAACAGGAGCTATGGGGGGTACCTGCAAAACTTTTTTTTTCTTTCCTGTTTTACTCTATGGTGGGTCTTCTATAGTAGATTCATTTGTTTCAGATTGTCATCACCAAGCTGTCATTGAACTTGAGTAAAAACATTTCAAACTAATCTGCTGAATCAAGGTTATGAGAACATGTTCTTGGGCCTGAAACGTTTTCTGTTCTTCCATCTTCCAGTTGTTTCTCTTGCTCATCTTGATCCTTCTCTGCTGTAATTTATCCTTTCTTATGTTTTCTCACAGGCCTTTTAAATTTACAGTGAATGATCTGATATTTCATCGTTCTGGATGGTGCCGTTAGAGAACATTTCTAGTGATGATCAGATCCAGAGTGTGACTACCCCCTCTACCACCCCTAGCCTGATAATAGGAATTGTAGTTTGGTGGTGAGATTTCAGAGTATTTTGTTTGTGTTGTCCCATTTCAACCACGTCTCACCTCTCCACCTCCACCTCCACACTGTGCATTCTTGTCTCTTTTTCTATTGCTGTTGCTTTCTTTAATGTAACAGTCTTCTTGTCTATGTCTATGTTCTCCTTGAGAATCAGCGGTCCGCTTATTCTCAGAAGAACTTTTAGCTGCCTGATAAAAATCTCACCATCAAACTAAGGCATTTTCTAATCACCCTAATTTAGGTTTGAACTCATATTGTTTGTATGATCTTGTTGAATGTTTCTCTTACTGGGGAGCTCTTCCCGTTGTCTTTCAGCCATCTCTCGTAACGCCTTCCTGTAAATAAAACAAGCAAAATAACAGTTAAAATGACTTAAGCCATCAATAGTATCCAGCCAACGTTTTACACTGAAATGAGATTTACAATAACATTAATGTAATCAGTTGTTTTAGGAACATCCTGTCTGATGGTTGGCTAGCTTGGTGCCAACTATAGTTTCTCTAATTGATTATTTGTGAATGAATGGACATGGGTTATTGTTTTCTGTTATATAGAAAACATACTCTGTGTTGTTGAGCTGTTTCCTCAACACCTTGGTCGTCTCTTCGATTTTGTTGGCTGCATCTCTCAGTGATTGGCTGGCTTCAGTCACATGATTCTCCTCAATCATTTCTTTCCAGTTGTCAATTGCTTCAGGAAGAGCAAACGTCATTGCAACAACTCCTCCTGCAACCTGATGATTAATATAGCATTAGTTTTGATTATATTCAGACGGTCAGCCTCAAGCAAAACACATGTAAATGTTATAACCACAAAATAAATAAAATAACAGTCACTAATAATCAGTCAGGCAACCAAACTGTTAACGGAAGTACATAAATATTACCTTGGCACATCCTTTAAGGACTGCTCCTTTAGACATTACTTTGATGAGCTGTTGAGCTCCTTTGTCAAAATTAAATTTACTTCCCGGTCTACAAAAGTCCATTGTAAAAAGTAGTCCAATGGTAAATCCTAAACTCATCATGTCAGGCGAGTAACTCCTGGTGGTGAATGTCTGTCCTCCACTCTGGAACAATTGTGGCATATCATTGCAGTAGTTGAAGTTGATCTTCAGACTAGATCTTCTTGCCATGGCTCTCCAAATTTCTGTCACAATATGTTGATCCAGTTCTTCAGGGTCTGGATTCATCTTTTTCATCTCATCCTTCAGTTTCTCTGACAGTTGCTGGATTCTTTCAGCAGTTTCATTGCTCTCCTTGTCAATCTTTTGCGCCTCTTTCATGGTGTTGCTGGATAAGAAGGACTCAGTGATTGTAGTAGCCACAGAGATGGCGGTTCCTGCCCCTGTGCACACAGATCCAGCCAAACCTACTAGTGGAGCAGCTGCCCCACCAGTCAAGAGAGTTGCCACACCAGCTCCGATCAGACATGCAGCACCCACTACCGCCACTGAGTTTCCAACACATTTGCTTGCAGTGCATTTCTCTCTGAGAGACTCCAGCTCCTGGGCCAGTTTCCTCAGCTGATTTGCACAGCGCTCCCTCTGCTCAATCCAGGACAAAATTTGGTCCAGCAGCTCGTCTGCAGTGGCCATGACAGAAGTCTCTGTATCTTCCTGATCTTCTGACCAGAGAGCAGAAAACTGTTACAGAGAAATCAACAGGAGCCTGAAAGAAGAAAGTCAGAGGACAAGTTAAATTATTCATTTAGCATCAAAGGAGCATTGCAATTAATGTAGAGGACTAAAAAGTACATCTGTTGGTAGCTGTTGGTAGATTCTTGATTTGCATAACATTTGCTATGCAAAGTTGTTGGAGCCTAGAATAAACCACGAAGGATTATGTTAAATTGTTACTTGAATGGTCATTGTCTGAAGACCGGATGACTCACTGACTTGTTTATCCTGATAAAATCATCGTCCCGCAGCTCTGCCACTTGAAGTCACATGATTTCTTTTAAAGCCCTGAATCTGCTGAACAGCAAACCTCAGTACCACAAATACAACCAGTACTCAAACGAGATCAGAACTGGTTTGACAATAAATATAATGAAATATTCAAAAGCACAAATGCAGAGCAGCCTTCGTGTCTGCTGAGATTATGTTCAATTTGTCTCCTGCTCAGCATTAACTCTCTGACATGAACCAAAACCTTTAAAGGTGAATTAATTAATGGTTTCAACCATCAAACCTTCACCATGAAAGTGTCTCTTGTGCAAACAGAGTCAAAATGTACTTATGCACTTCTGTCAACAGTAACAGTTACAGTAATTATGTGGACAGATCTAGTTTGCATTAAATTACTATTTGCTGAACATTAGAAGAGATACATAGAGGTCTGCTGTGAGCTCACTTCTACAATCTCTGAACATCTTGAAAAGTGTTTAGAAATCTGTTACAGACATCTCAGGTGTGTTGGTTTTTACAAACAGAAATTATGTCTGTTTTTTCTAAACTGATGGCTAAGCGAAATACTGTGACTATACTTACTAAAATAATGTGTAGAGACTGACTAAAAGAAACCATTAAATGAGCTCATTAAATAGAAAATTAAATTAGTCTCTTACCTTTGAGCACCAGCCTCAGCTCAGTGTTTCATCTGCGGCTCTTGTTGCAGCAGGTTCTTGTTTCCTACTGACTGATTAAGACTCAGGTAGACAAATAAGAACGCACCTGGACTGGCAGAAACTGAAAGAGAAACGGCTGAAAATGGTAAGCACCGGGATTTCCAGAATATAAATTAGGTGGACTCTGTCACGGTATGAATGAGCTGAATATTATCAGTATGTAGCAGTATCTCTGTGAGGCTGTAACTCTGCATTCAGACTTTAATAACCAGTAAGAGAGACAGTAAGATGAAAAAGAGACATTAGCTCAAATGTAACAGTTGAATATATCGTCTTTACTTCATTTGTCTAAATCTGAGCAGACAGTTCACCTCTATACACCTCGATACACTTCAGATTCATCAAGCTGCTTCTGTCTTCAGTCATCAATGAACCCTAGTGACCAAGTGCCACTGGAAGTCATGATGCTGTATTATTCAGATCATGACTTATACTTGCCCATACATTTTTCTTCCCCTCATTGTGGTACATGTTGATCTCAGCTTCATCTGTCTGGCTGTCAAACCATCATCTGGTCTTTTTGTTCTTGAGCTTTAGGAATGGTCTTATAGTCAACCTGCATTTCTACCATGCTTCTTCTTCTTCACAGTTGTCATTGTAGGTTCACAGCAGCACTTTTCAAATGCACGTGCCACACACTTCAACTGACCAATCACTGCTGAGCCCCTGAAAATAGAGGATTGTGTATAAAAATGTCTGTAATTCCTTCACGTTCCCATCCAGTGCGTGTGACAGAAATACTCTTAAATGAAAGTTGAGGGCGTGCACTTAAAGAACATATTCATTAGATCACTGCAATTACACTGTGTTCTGATGAACGACTAAAATAAAAATGTCATTTAGGAAACTCATATGGAATTAACAACATAAGAACAGATAAGTCGTCTGGCTTCATTTAGCCTTCCCACATTAAAACCATTTATAACTCTCACTGCCACCAGAGGTCACTGAAACACCAATCATTACATCTTGTGCAGAGCCAGTATCTTAAAATAGTAACAGAAATCCCCACTGACACTTTGGAGACAACACAACAGATTTCCTGTAAACCAGCTTATTTTTGCAGTGACATTCAGCAACACAATAACAACACAACCGTGCTCTAATGACAGATATTTAACGTCACTTTTTAGTTTGAGGTAACTTTAGGGGAGTTTAGTAATGTATTTTGTGAATTGAATGATTTAGACCTTAGTCTGAGAATCTTAGATAAATGAGTTTCTGCATATATTTTCAGATGCTCACTTTCAATTATTTTCACTTCTGTTCCCAGAATCTGAACAAAAAACTAGAAAATTAGTTCTACTCATCTCCTTGTTGCCTTTTATGACAAAAAAAAAAAAAAATGTACCTGTCTGATTCTCCTCTGTTCAGTCCTTTAAATAAAACTAATGTTCATGTTAACAGACTTTCTTGTTGTGTTCTCAGAAGCTTTTTGCCATGCCTCAAGGTCTCAGCGTCTTCTCAGGAGACAGGACATTTTAGTTTTCAGGCTCATTGCTGATACTTAAAGATTGTTGCATCTAGAAACTCAACTAAAACTAGAGATGGACCACGTCCATTCTAGCGTCCCTTCAATCTAAATGGACATGTTTTGTACCAGTCATGATTCTTATCATTCAGTCTGAATCATTTAAATAAAACTGATGTTCATGTTCACTGTACTTCTCAGACTGTTGAAGTGAAATGCATGCTGGGATACTCTTCTATCCCTCTTTCACACACAGATCAGTTCTCTTTATCCTGGGTAAGACGAGCAGAGAAAGACCAGATGACATTTCACAAGAAAGATTAAAAACATGACAGCTTTTACTGAAAGAATTTCTCTAGAAAAATACATCTGAACAACGTGAGATGACTTTCAGCAAAACATTTCTCAATAATTTAACTATACAATATATTATATTTTGAATTATCTTTGAATAAGGCACATGGTCATTTAACATTCAGTGGTCAGAGATTTAAATCACATACACAGACTGTACAGCAGTTTAAAGGATTTAAAACAATAATTCCCTGAAGATCACAACCATAAATGTGTAAATGTGTACAGATCTAACCTGTAGCTGGACTCTTTGGAGGCTGCTGGGATCATATCATAGAACATTAATCAGACAATCTGAGCAAACAGATCAATGAACTGAGTCCATGTCAGCTGAGATTCAGGTGTGAATGTAAATAAAGCTGGATATAGTCATAGACATTATATGGATCATAATATCTGTCTTCATCACCATCATCAGGTGAATATTGTTTTATCTGGTTTACATTCAAATGTAAAGTAACGGCAAACACAAACATGACATTCCCATTAGCTTTAACTGGACTTCATATTAACTGCTAATTAGCTTATGCTAGCATGCTAACAAGCTAAGCTACAATGATACCTCATTTTAAGTCCTTCATTAATTTACTGTTTAATGTTTTATCAGTCTTTTTTCTACACTGTGGGCCACAAACACATGGATCACTTCAAACCAAACAAATCCCTAAGGATTATGTGCAGCTGTCACTGAAAGTCTATGTTGAAACTTTCATTATAGTGTTGTCAATGGCACAGGCGTACTGATCCTGTAGATACTTCCTGTCAAATTTCTGTCCAGTAGAGTGGTCACTGAGACAAGCGTTTAAGTGAACAGTGGCTTTAAACCTGGAGGACAGGAGGACCAGGGACAGGGCCAAGGTGACCACAGAGAACGGGACACTCTCTACTGAGAGGGTGAACGGGATGACGATGCGGTTTCTTCCTGGACGACCATGTTTCTCTGTGAGAGATTCATAATGTTTCCACACACCATCATCTGATTTAAGAGGACTGAGAGAGATGTTTGGGATCATCTGTCCTCCAGCCTTCTTCATTGAGTTCCAGTGGTTTGGCAGTTTCACAGGTCGATGTCTTTCATCAGGTATTTTACAGTCTTTGTCTTTCCAGTAACCAAATACTCTGTGCTCAGGCCTCATTTTTCCTGTAGCGATATAGTACGACTCACCAGCAGTGACACAGTTCCAAGGAGCATAGAGAACCACGTCTGTGATGGTGGGAAGAGGCAGCAGACAGCAGGCTGGGATCATGAAGTCTCTGATTGATCCATGAGACACGAAGGTGATGTCAACACAGTCATCATGGTTCTTCTTCTCTTCCTCATCAATGTGCTTTTTCAGGAAATGAAACACGTCCTTAAGTTTTACAAAGAAGTTGGACTCTGAGTTTTTTCTCAGCCACTGCTGGACGGTCTCATTCTTGCAATTTTCCTTTGCAAGCTTTAGTAATTTTCCTGTGGATGATGAATCAATTCTTCTGTAAGAAAAAGTGAAAGAGGTTTAGTCTTAAACCAACGAGCTTTAATGAGATTTATTGACCTTTTAAATCGCACACGCACAGAATTTCCTTCCATTCTTGTTCCATCTTTCTCGAAGTCTCCAAGACCTCCTTTTCTCTCTGAACCTGGCAGGGGTCGGTTTCATGGTCCAACACATTTCCCATTGTGCAGCTTGTCCTGCAAAATAACAACAAAAAGTCTTTTCACTGTGGAGTCCACATGTACATTTTCTACAGACAGTTTAGCTGTTCATTAATCACTTTTCACTAAGCTGTCGTGACTATGGTTCTCCAAGGATTCAGTTAGTTTTCTGGGTAAATGTTGATTATCTTCATTATTTCCAAAACGTAATGGAGACATAATGCTATTCTGCATTTGTTAGGCATGAGTGCCAGTCAGGTTTTAAGTGCATGCTCCACCTTGCTGCCCTGTCTTCAGATGGAAAAGACAGTGTCTTCATTTTGGGCCCAGTGTTTTACTGTCATCTGGTTTCTTCTATAGAAATCTCATACTGATGCTGCTGTACCACTGAGTTTCATTCATGAGTCTTTGAAACTCCTGCAGAAAAACTCTTTCACTGACTTCTTTATCCTGATAAAATCATCAGGGCGTTCCTGCAGCTCTGCCACTGGAAGTCACATGACTTCTTTTAAAGCCCTGCATCTGCTGAGCAGCATATCTCAGTACCACAAATAACACCAATGCTTTGAGATCAGAGCTGGTTTGACAATAAATAGGAATATAATTTAAACTTTTAACATTTGATCACATTAATATTGAATCTCTCTGACCACATTCTTTCAGTGGTATGAACAAAGTGTACAGGGCTGTATTAAATTACTGTTTGCTGAATGTAAGAGGAGAAACATACAGGTCTGCTGTGCGTTAACTTCTTCTACAACCTCTGAACATCTTGAAAAGTGTTTAGAAATCTATTACACTTTTTTTGTTGTTGATTTTTACAGAAATTCATTCATTCATCTTCTAAACCCGTTTAGTCCTGTTAAGGGTCACGGGGTTCTGCTGGAGCATATCCCAGCTGTCATCAGGCGAGAGGCAGGGGTACACCCTGGACAGGTCGCCAGTCCATCGCAGTTTTTACAGAAATTATGTCTTTTTTTTTTTTTTTTTATTGATGGCTAAGTGAGATACTGTAACTATACTTACTAAAATAATTTGTTGAGACTGACTAAAGAAACCATTAAATTAGCTCATTATACAGTAAATTAAATTAGTATCTTACCTTTGTCTGAACACCAGCCTCAGCTCAGTGTTTCATCTGCGGCTCTTGTTCTTCAGCAGGTTCTTGTTTCCTACTGACTGATTAAGACTCAGGTAGACAAATAATAACACACCTGGATTGGCAGAAACTGAAAGAGAAACGGGTGAAATTGGTAAGCACCGGGATTTCCAGAATAAAAATTAGGCGGACTCTGTCACGGTATGAATGAGCCAGAATCTCTGTGAGGCTGTAACTCTGTGTTCAGACTTTAATAACTAGTAAGAGAGACAGTAAGATGAAAAAGAGACATTAGCTCAAATGTAACAGGTGAATATATCGTCTTTACTTCATTTGTCTAAATCTGAGCAGACAGTTCACCTCTATACACCTTGATACACTTCAGATTCATCAAGCTGCTTCTGTCTTCAGTCATCAATGAACCCGAGTGACTAAGTGCCACTGGAAGTCATGATATTCTTCAGATCATGACTTATACTTGCCCAAACATTTTTCTTCCCCTCATTGTGGTACATGTTGACCTCAGCTTCATCTGTCTGGCTGTCAAACCATCATCTGGTCTTTTTGTTCTTGAGCTTCAGGAATGGTCTTATAGTCAACCTGCATTTCTACCATGCTTCTTCTTCTTCACAGTTGTAGTTATAGGCTCACAGCAGCACTTTTCAAATGCGTGTGCCACACACTTCAACTGACCAATCAACATTCAGCCCCTGAAAATAGAGGATTGTGCATAAAAATGTCTGTAATTCCTTCACGTTCCCAACTAGTGCGTGTGAAAGGTAAATACCCTTAAATTAAAGATGAGGGGCTGCACTTAAGGAACATATTCATTAGATCACTGCAATTACACTGTGTTCTGATGAACGACTAAAATAAAAATGTCATTTAGGAAACTCAAATGGAAATAACAGCATAAGAACTGATAAGTTGTCTGGCATTATTCCATTTTCCCACGTTATAGAGAAAAACCCATTTATAACTGTGACTGCCACCAGAGGTCACTGAATCACCAATCATTACATCATCCACAGAGGCAGTATCTAAAAATAGAAACAGAAATCCCCACTGACACAGTCTGTTGTGTTGTATGCCAACCCAACAGATTTCCTGTAAATGAGCTGATTTGTGCAGCAACATTCAACAACACAACCGTGCTCTAACGACGGATGATTAAAAAACTGCAGCGATTCAGTCACTTTAATTTTAGTTTGAGGTAACTTTAATTCAACAAACTTTCAAACATCACTTCAAGTGTTTGAGCTATTCAAAACCACTTGAAAGTTTCACACAAATACAAAGTTCATCTCTTCACGCCTCCGATGATTTCATCACTCACACAGCTCCTTTTTAAGTTGTCATACATCATATTATATCACACACATCATATTATAATACACTAATTATTATTTTATAAATAAGGCACACTGTGATTCAAATGGCACAAAATGATACACGGAGAAGTGTGGTGAAGACTCGACCCGAACACTTAAACCTGCTTTAAAAATACGGCTGTCAAATAAATCGGGGGAAAAAAAAAACATCAGCGTGGTTCTGACTTTGACAGATGTTTTATCAAAATATTGAGATTTCATGATAATTAAATGCTGGTGTATCTTCTTTGGCTCAGAACAGGAACAGATTGTGTTTTCTCAGGACTCTTCAGGGGTGAGGAAAAGCGATAAATCTTTAGTATGGGGTGAAAAAACATGTTCAGATTCAGGTGTCATGCTTTGACCTCAGGCATCTGGTGTGTGGGCTCAATCTGACATGATAAAAACACGTTAAAACAAACTGAATGAGACTCAACAAGGCTCAATGTGTTCTTCATAAAGTGCTGAAATGTCACTAAAGTGTTCAAGACCCAGTTCAGACTCTCTCAAATCCAACTAAATATTGCACTATTTGTTGCTCTTCCTCAGTTTCCATCGTCTGCGATCGTCTTCGTGTCTGCAGCAGCTCCTCACTAGAAGACAAAGGTCAGAGGTTCATCTCAGCAGCTGATTAAAAAGTATATAAATCCAATTAAATACTACTTTTTTTTTCACTCAATTGAAGGTTAAAATGAAATGCCCCAAAATAAACAGTGTCCTGCCTCCTCTTAGACTGAACACGCATTCTACTTTCATTTCTAAAGGATTTCAAACGAGGCGCTGTGGACTCACCATGAAGCTGTATTCACTGGCGAAGGTCACGCCTTTCCCTGCTCTCTCCTGAGATCCACTGCTGCTGCCGCTGACGGAGTTTTTCCTCATGATGCCTGAACCAGACAGACACAGACAGGTGCGTTTCAGCATTGAATAAACCATCACCCTTCTGTTTTCTGCAGTGTGTCCTCTCACCTGCAGGGGACAGTACTTCCAGTCTCTGCAGGCTGTTTTTGCGAGAAGGAGGATAGTTGCCGGACTTGGAGATGCGCCGTTGGCGGTGGTTCAGCATGGCGGCCGGCGGGACGATACCGGGGGGCGGGACTTTACCCATCCTCCGGTACAGGTCCTCGATCTCTCGCTTCTGACTGACCTGCAGGTTCTGCACCTCCACCAGGTGCCTGCGAGGAAGAAGGAGTTAAAGAAGGATTTAGGATGACGACGGACTGACTTGACAGACTGGCTGACCTGAAAGCAGGTGCGTTGAAGAGTTTAATATATGTATATATGTAAAAAGTGAGTTAATAAGTGTCTGGTAAAAGTTTTGTGTTTCAATTAATCAATTAATGGTTAAGAAGTGTTTGTCTTTTCATTGACTTCAGGTACTTGAGCAGTTTCAAGAAGCTGAAATGTTGCTGTTGACTGTGGTGTGTTATCTACTCTCTCCCTGTTTCCTTTAATCACCTTTCACGAAGCTCATAAATCTCCTCCCACATGCCCTCATTCTCGCTCCCTGATTCGTCAGAGCTGTAGGTCGCAGAGCGGCTCCGTGACTGGCTGCTGGCCGACCCCTCCCACAGAGTGACGCTCAGCCTGCGGCTCCCGCTCCTCCTCCTCCCCTCCACTTCCTCCCCTGACCTCTTCTTCTCCTCCTCCACGCTCCTCTGCCGACCTCCAGGGTTGCTGGGGTAACCCGTGGGAGGACCAGGCGGGGAGACCTTCACTGTGCTGATGCTGCTCCCTGATTCCTCTGTGCTGCTTCCTGTGTTACTCTCTGATTTGCTCTTCCTGGAGGGAGGAGGGGAGTGGGCGGTGGGTGTGACCTGATTTAGGGGCCGTGGCTCAGGACGGACGTCGGTAACATCATTAGAGGGTGTCACCTGGAAACGACCAACTGTGAGGACGGGAGGTTTCTTTGCTGCAAAAAGAAGTAGAAACCTGAGCATTGATAGTTCTCGTATTTAGAGAAGTCAGCCGATGTGAGACCGGCAGCAGTGTCTTACCTTCTGGTACTGGGGAAAGTCTGGATGATGGGGAGACAGGGGGAGACACCTGGACAGGAGAAAAAAATGTCATCATAGACGTCTGAATGATCTTTATTTATATAAACCTCCATGAAAACAAAAAATAATTTAATTAAATTGATATTAAAGGACCACAATTTGTCTCTGTCTGTCTTACTCTGTTGTGGGGAGGTGGGGAGGAGGACGATGAGGTGGTGGAGGAGTCGGAGAGCTCTCCTCTGTAATTGGGAGCACTGGGATTACTGATCGGACTGGGAGCAGAGACAGTCTCTAAACCTGTGAACCAGCCAGATAAATGATCAGTATTCAGGTTCAGTCAGGTGTGATTTCAGTTTGCGATGGTGGCAGGGACTCACCGGGAGAAGGCGGAGCTGAGCTGTACTTCAACTGGACTGGACTGTTACTCTGAAATGAGTGAGTGAATGAATAAAATTAAGCGCTGAATTAAATTTCTCTGCGTTTTTTTTTTTCTTCATAGAGAACTGGTGGTGATGAAAACTTCTTAAAGTCCACTCATGTTAACCTCAGCTCATGTTTCTTACCTGAGGTGTTTCTTGAGTCCAGGCGAATGACTGAGGTGTGGGGTAGGGCGGATGCTGGGAGAAGGAAGTTTGTAAAGGTGTATGGTTTGGAAAATAGTGTTTAGGGTTTAAAGAAGGCGACATGGGGGGAGAGAGGGTGGCTTGAGGGGTGGCATATGGGTGAGACACAGGCTGTGGGTGGGGCTGAAAGCCTGGGTTGGGGGCTCCAGAAGGGGGCATGAGGGACTGGGCCACACTCATGGCCAGAGAGAGAACATTGGCCAGAGAGAAGAGAGGTTGACCAGGGGGAGGCCACTGAGGAGTGGGAGGGGCTGAGGAAGGTGAGGGCGAAGTGGGGAGCGAGGGGTTACTGTTGACTCGGGGGAGAACAGGCATGGGGCTCTGGTTGAGGAATGAGGCGGTGTAGGTAGAGTAAGGGTTAGAGTGGAGGTGATACTGGGGAGGAGGAGGGAGGTGAGAGGGGGGAGGAGCTACAGAATCTGGACGGGCGTAACGGAGAGATAATGGAGGTGGCTGATATGAGGAAGCTGCGGAGACAGAGAGAGAAAGAGAACTTTAGAGGCCCCAGTGTGTTTCCCTGAGGAACCCCGTGTCATTGGAGAAAGAAGGGACCTAAGTAAATATTAATGATTTTTTTAGCACCAAAACATGTATACATGTATAAAACAAAGTATAATATAAAGTTGGGAGTGCCTAGGGTCTATACTGGATTAGGAACAGGACAGCTGCTCAGAATCCCTAAACACAGAGTGGCCTCAGACACAGAGGTTCCTATATCTCTTCTAGCCACTAAACAGTGAGGTACTCTTCATCATTTACTAAAGAAGATCATGTTGATTCTTTAAATCTAATCTATTAGAAAGTTCAGAGGCCCCAGAATGTTCACCTGAGGGACCACAATCACTGACAGGACAGGTAACGCGCTTACGTACCCGATGTGGTGTTGAAGGACTGTGACCTCAGCGGTCTAACGGGGGGAATGGCCTCGGGGTCAACGTAGAAATCAACTGACTTCAAGGGGGAGGGGTCCCCATCATCAATGTCTGATGGGAAGGCAAGTTAGAGGGGTAAAGATTACTTGTTATGTATTTGAAAATGGGCACACCATTAACACCAGAACAAATTCCTATGAAATACTTTCCATATATCAACACTTTTGATTTATCTTATTTTTTTTCTAAACTCCCTGTCCCTGTCTAGTCTTTTATTTCTAGCCCATACCACAGTTTCCTTCCTTACCTGGTAACGAGGACGAGGACAGAGTTCTGGAAAGGCTTTGTGCTAACAGGTGTGACTGCAAAAATTTAAATAAATGAAGAACAGTATTAAGCCAATGATATAACCAGTTTGATTATCAGTTTATAGCTTCAGTTTTTTAACAGGATCTTCTTTTGGGCTGTTGGTTGGACAAACCAAGACATCTAAAGAAGATAGACTGATAGATCATATGATAAATCAGAGCTTCACATGCCTGGGAGTTTGGTATTGTGGAGCTGGTCAAGTGAGTCAACCTTTCGGTGTCAGTTGGGTGTGGTGGGTGCATCATTGACTCCGCCCTCTTGATGATGTCATACATGCGAAGGATGAATCCCTCCCGCTCCGACGGCAAAATGAAGTCTCTGTGGATCTGAACAGATAAATAACAAAAACACCTTTACGTGATTTAACAAAACATTTTTGAACATTCGTTTCTGAGGGCCTGGTGTTGAGGAACCACTGTATTTGAACTTAAACGTGTCCAAGTTCAACTCGCTTATAATGTTTTACAGTGTATTAAGCTGAACTGGATCTTTAACACTGGTTAAGTACTGTTCTCTGATTGGCTGTTGGTCCTCACCATCACTGACGCAATGTCCTCAGGATTGTCTCCATCCAGGTCAAACTTAAACGTCACCATCTTACTGTCGTGAGTCTGCAGCTGACACTCCACCACCCGATCCACCATGTCGGACACCTGATTACACCACACATAATAAACAGTAAATATACAGTGTGTTGCTTCATAGGCTTTATATGTGACTCTCATGTTTACAGTAGCAGTCACCCCAGTGATTTTCAGACGAGCCCTTGCTCTTCTCCTGAACTGCTTTGTGGCCGCCCTTCTAGCCGCATCCTGGATCCCCTTATCTGACTGGCCATCGTTGCCATCACTCAGTCCTGAGGTCACATCAGACGCGTAGCTACAAACAGAAAGATTTGAGGCAAATGAGATGATAGTGATAGAGATACCATGATAGTCCTTGGTCCTGATTTCTTTAAAGCATCATTACACTTTGGTTTAAGCACCAGGGTTGGAAGTACATTACAAATGCCTTCGATGATAGTGTATACTGTGTCTGTTACCTGTCAGCAGGTGAGGAGAAGCCACAGACCGATCCATGTGGCAGGCGCTCGGCATTATTGGACACAGCAATGCTCTGGAGAGTAGAAAAAAAAGAATCAGTTTTCCATGTTGGTTTTCCCCATTATTCGAAGGAAAGACGTGCAGAAACTAGGCCAGAGAAACGTCTCAGCAAATGGATTGTTAAGATTCATTCATCTCCTCTAGAAGGTGTGTGGTGGAAACTTGTTTTAAGAAATTATCAGTCATAACACTGCTTTCAGTGTAGTTTCATCCAGCATCTACTGATGGGCTCAGACAAAGCACAATGCAATGACAGTGGCAAAATGAGCACACATTAACTTTATATCCCTATCTGCTGAAGGTCACTTTCCTCTAGGCCTTCCGCCAGGCCGCCCTTACAGAGATAAATTGACCTGAACCTAAAGCCGTAAAACAACAAGCGTAATAAATGGCAACAACTCAACTTACTTATCAGCTATGCAGTGTTTTAAAACAGGGTAAAACATTAAATCTGAGTTGAAACACATTCCAGATTATGATTATATGCAGAGGAGCAGGGTGCTGATTGTGTAAAGTACCGTGTGATACAGAATTTTCCATTACAGGTGACAGATGCATCTCTAAAAATAATCAAGACCAGAGAACTGGGTGGGGCAGAGCTTCATGTTGAGTTGGATTGTCTCAGAACTATAGATCAGTTGTAGTTGGACCAAAACAGCTTAACATTTCACATTTCAGTTTAGTAGTTTAAGGTGTCATTCAAGCTCAGATTACTTTGCTGTTTATACAACACATAACAAAGAAGTGATAAAAGTTAATACATAGCCTGGATTACTGCTCTAGTGAACCATATCCAGAAATAGAGGCACACATGTATTAGACCACGCCTCCTGTCAATTTAGTCCCGCCTCTACTCACTTTGGGGAAGCGTAGAACTGGGAGGGGCGGAGCTTTTGATTGAGTCCGGGTCACAGGGGGAGGAGCCTCAGGTTTAGGGGCCTCCTGAGCCACAGTAGCAGGGGTGAAGTTTATGACAGGTGGAGGTGGGGCTTCAACACCTGAGGAGCTGAGGGAGACGTCTGTCTCACAGTCGGCTAGCAAGAAGACAAATTATTATATAATCATTATATTCTACTAAAATTAAAATAAAATACTTTTAATGATTAACAATTAATCTTAACAAATGCAGAGTAATTAGTGTAGATGTATAAGCTCACAGGTGGCAGATGAGTAAGGTGTATGTTTGGTAGCTCTATCATCTTCCTCGTCCCTGTCTCCTTCTGTCCTGCTGGAGACGCTGCTGATCCCAGAGTCCACCAGGCTGCTGCTCGATGACCGAAACGATGATGTGATGGTTGCCATGGGCATTGGTTGTATCAAGGTGGAGGGTGAGTCCTGCTGTCAAACAAACCAAATAAAAAATAAATTAAAGTGGATGTGGTCAGTTTAAAATAAAAAATTAGTTGACTCCAGGAGTAGTCGCCACAAGCAGCATGTGTCATCACTGACAACATCTTGAGGCAAACCTGATTGGCCATTCGTCCAGTAGCAGATGCGTTTGTGGCCACTGCAGGTTTCTGATTGGATGGTTCAGATGGTTGGGGGGCGGGGTCGGGCTCCTCCTCAATAGCAGCTTTCTTCTGGCGGTTCACAGCCTCCTCTTCTAAGCGTCGCTGTTTCTCCCGCTGACGCTTTATAGTCGTCACTCGGTGTCTGATCGCCTTGGCGACCACCTTATAGTCCGCCTCACACACAAATCCCAGAACCACCTGAGAGACAAACAGAGACAGGTGAGACTGACTGCCAGGTGATGTCTTTGGTGTGATGTCATGAGCGTTGGGAGGCAGGTACCATCTCCTGGGCCACCTCCTCTGGGACGTCTTTGTACAACTCAAACAGGAACTCAATGGCGTTGTTGTCTTTGTATTTGCCATGAAGCTTCTTGTTGTCATCCATCCGGAGCCACAGCTTCAGCGCTGCCTTTGCACCATCGTCCTCCTCAGCCAGCTCCACATGGACACCCACGTGTTCCTGGAAGAACCTGTGGTCCAGCAGGTCCTGAACCGTGAACCTGCAGGGCCAGAACTTACAAGTCAGTTACTGACGGAACCACAGGAAGTTCATGTTCAGTGCACACAGATTGGGAATACTTCTGCTGTTATCATTGGCATTGAACTAACCACAGGATTTTCTTGCGATTATTACAGACAGTGAACTAACAATAGATTTGTCTCAGTACCTCTCGCTGCTCTTGGTTCGGATGCAGCCTTCGATGATCTCCTTCAGCTCAGGAACTTTTACTTTAGAGAAACTGTCTGGTTTTATTCCCTGAGAGACAAATAGACCGTCAAACATGTAGACATGGACAGGAGGTAGACATTATTGCAGAAGGCCGGGACTTACGTTGGTGACCTTGCGGTAGATTTGGGCGGCGTTCTGACACTCAGAATACGGATACTCGGAGGTCGCCATCTCCAGGATGCACATACCAAAGGCGTAAACATCCACCGCCTCATCGTACTTCTCCTCATACATCTCTGGAGCCATGAACTCTGGAGTTCCTGAAAGCGCCACCAGTCACACCAAAAAACGTTTAAATGAAATTCACAGAAACTTTAATTCGAATGTTTTAACATGACACTGCAGCCTCTCACCGATGACGCTCTTGGCAAATGAAGCCTTCTTGAGCGTGGCGAGCCCAAGGTCTCCGATCTTGACAGAAGCAGTGGGTCCGGTGATGAAGACGTTGTCACACTTAAGATCTCGGTGCAAGATGGGGGGAGAGCGCGAATGCAAGAACTGAAGCCCCTTCAGGATCTGGAAGCTCCAGCGCTGCAGCAGCTTAAGTTTCATCTGACGGAACCTGCGCAGGTATCTGTACAGAGAGCAGCATGTGGTGTTCAGGAACTAAATCTAAATTTGCATGTTGCTGAATAACACCGATTTATAACGGTGTAAACGATCACGGAACCTGGTCCTGGTTCTGGACTCACGTTTTGAGTGTCCCAGATGTCATGAGCTCCGTCACCAGGATGGTACATTTGTGACCCTTTAGTGTCGCCTTCCAGGAGTCAAAGAATCGGACAATGTTTGGATGCTGCAGCGCTTTTAACATCTCCACTTCCTCATTGAAGCGCTGACGCTCCGCCTTGTTCAGACGGTGGGTCTGTTAACATAAACACATCAATTTATTAATTCACTAATCAGTTAGACGTCATTATTAGGTGAATGAACCCAGTCATTATTCAAAGACCTGTCCTCTTTGTCTCTCTAAAGCCAGGAAGGACTCTGAGCCCTCATGCAGTAATTGCTGACATGACAACACACCGCATGTCTCAGGTGACTGCAGAGCATGATGGGAAATCATCAGCATACACTCTGTTTATTTACACCGGTCACGTCTGTGATGACATCAGTCGACTCTCAGGGTTTCAAAACCTTCAGGCTATTTAGCAGCATTAAAATGAAATGAAGAAGCTGCTCGGATGAGCGGTGAAACGTCTTCTCTAAAAATCTACAAGTCCAGTTGCCTTTTTTGAAACTTTTTGAAAAAATAAAAATGGTCTTAAATTGATTTTTAGGTCAAGGTTTTATTGCACTGGTGGTTACAAAGGCAACCTCAGCTCTGTGATCTCGCCGCTGCTGCTTTTACCTTCACTTTAATACGGTCACATTAAACACTTTCATTACAGGTGTCCAGTTCCTCAGAGTGCTCATCTAGTTTCAGCCAATCAGAGACAAAAATTCACTCCAATAAAAACATCTGATAAAAACAGAAGATCCTTCACACTCATTGATCTGTTACTTGGTAGGACAAACCGGATCACATTTCATCTTGTAATGCAACCTTATGTGTGTGTGTGGTATTCACAAAAACTCATCAAGAATAAAAGAATGACTTTGAGCCTCTACAGCAACAACAAATAGAAGAAATAAAATCAACAACATCAGCTTTACAGTGCCCGTGTCGTAAGAACTGCAGACCAATCATTGTGAAGGACAGGTCAATCTGTTTAATAACCATAAACACACAACATTTAGTTCACCACTGAGATGACCTTTGACCTCCTTCACTCTGTGTGTGTGTGTGTGTGTGTGTTATCACTGGCAGCCAGCAGCCGTCTTTCAAATCAGATACTGTGTAAGGACCAACAAACTGCTGAGTAACACTTTATCACGCACACACACACACACACTCACAGTTCATCTGTGTATACTTGTGAGGACTGTTGCTCACGGACGCATTTTAAAGACAGTGAAATAAAAGTTGTCTTCACATGGAGAACCCTTCACTGCAATGCTAATGCTAACGTTGCTACACTTCAGAGGCTACCGTCCACAGAGGTCAAAGTTCAGCAGCTTTAAATCTTATCAGCTGCCATAAAGTGTTTCATTAACTCAAAGAACCAAAACTTGAGTGAACATCAGGGCCAGGTCACGCTGTCCTTCCTCCTAACAGACCTTAACTCAGACACTGAAAAAGGTCCTCACAACACTAGAAATATAGAGACACGCCCACTGGTTGCATCACCGTTTCTTTTCTTTTTCGTGACGGAGATGACGATCACAGAGACCTCGTCAAGCACAAACTCAAAACTAGAGGGTAAATGAACGTGTTCTTTGTCATGGATTCATTAAATATTTACCAAGCTTGTCCTAAATCCCCCGACACTTCCTCATCCTGAACCAATCAGAGCTCACGGTCAGAGACACTGTCCAATAAAACCATCAATCCCGCCCCAAAACTCAGATACACTCTGACCTCCGACAACTCTTGAGTCTCTAAGAACCCCTAAAGAAAACAACAGGAATGTTACAATTGTGTGGTTTGAACTATTCTACACCTGTGTAAATAATCATTAAAATATCTTTATACAACTAAATAAATACACAGGTGGAAAGAAACTTCCTCGTTTAACATATTATGTTGTGTGCACAATGCAAATTGAACTTATACGGCTACATAATACAATATAATACAAAATTTTTGATCATTATAAATAAGAAACAAAAATATATGAATACTAGATAAATAAATGTTTAAAATATACAAAATTCTCAAAATCTCTGCTTTGGCTTAAATGTAAATGTATATGTAGACTAAAATATCTTTCAATTATTTTCTAAATAAAAATATTCAGTGTGTTCATATAAAAAATACAAAAAACAACACTAAATAAGGAAAAAATCTTCAATTTTATCTTGCTACTCAATTTTTTTCTGTTTAAATTTCTTATCCCTTTTATTGTGAAAATGTTTTGTTTTGAAATGGTCAGTAAAAAAAGGCCCCTGTACAGCC
The DNA here is from genome assembly GCA_005024645.1 of Planiliza haematocheilus. Lineage (NCBI taxonomy): Eukaryota > Metazoa > Chordata > Actinopteri > Mugiliformes > Mugilidae > Planiliza > Planiliza haematocheilus. The sequence continues at coordinate 4,989,662 of SRSE01001373.1, forward strand.
TGTGCCAGCGGCGGCCTGGGCTCACATTTTTGGTTTAATCCGCTCGGATAGTTTTTCTCCGTAAGTCTTTAATTAGTTCCGTCACCATGACGACAGCAGCCATCTCCATGATGACTGGCTGACTTTATTGAAAAGGTTATTAAGTGTTGTTAAACACACGCTGAGAGCTCAGACTGTTCCGATCAATAATCCGTGAAGTAATAAACTGGAATTTCATGCTGCTACCGTGAATGTCAGTCAGGAGCAATGGCGAGCTAAGCGATCACTGAGCTCATGTTCTCTAACGTTCAACCTCTCAGCACAGACACAGCTAATGCTAATACTAATGCCTAATGAAAGTATAATAGTTCCACCCAGAGACAAAAAGAAAATAAGAGACATTATATGATGTGCTCAGAGGAGCTGGCGGTTAACATGTAGCAGCTTTTAGCAGTAAGCTGTGTTGTCTTTTGCTTCATCATTGTTGATGTTGCTGTTTTGCAGAAGCGTGACACTCTGACTGTTACAATCCAGAAGGGGAATATGGCTGCCCATGGTGTGTATCAGCGTGTAGTAGAGTTGTGTGTTCCCCAGATGGCTATCTTTTGGTATATTTTGCAATGACAACCATAAACCCCACCCATGAAACCTATGAAGGCCCCACAGCAGTGCAACAGCAATACTCAGCAACACCCACAAGGGGCTCCCTCATGTCAGAGTTTGCCAGTCTGGACAGGGGTTTAACACATGTATGTGTTTTCATTGGGGCACCAGAACCTAGGATCAGTGTGTGTCTGTGTTGTGTCGAGGTTGTGTGTCTGTGTCACCTGCAGTTCACACCAGGCCACCTCCACCGTGGTCTCAGTGTCCAGCCCTCTGTAAACCGTCTTGAAGGATCCTCGCCCGATCTCGATGTTGAATTTGAGGAATCGCCCGTCGGGAGACGAGGCCACCGCCCGCGTCTCCACCTCGTCGTGCTCCTCCTCCTTCTGTTGCCACGGGAACACCTCCCTGTTAGAGTCCAGCAGCGCTGCGGCCGCATCCTCCCCTGACTCTGAGCTGATGTCCGGGCAGGCCTCTGACGTTGCCATGGTAACGGGATAAGGGACGGACTCGCCTTTGTCTTTTTCTTCTTCAGACTTTTTCTTGGTGTCATTGTCGGGGGGCCAGGGCATCCTCCTCTTCCTCCTTCACCTGTGTGGTCTCCTTGACGAGGTTGTGATGTCACAGTAGGAGCTGTGGGGGGGTCATGGAGACACAGAGTTTAACAGGCTGAAAATCAATTAATAGGTAACTGATTTATTTTGATAGTATTTACAGTTTGGGAAACTTTATAGACCCATAAAATTAAACCAAAGAGTCGTCACTAGTTTTTATGTTATTATTATCTTAATAATTAAAAGCATAATTTAATTAAACAATATTTCCTCTGTATTTTGAGTATTTTTATGAAGACCTTTGAGTTCTGTTTCCTGTTTCAACTATAAGTGAACGAGTTTAACACACTTATTGTATTATTTATTTTGTAAAGTCAGACAGTTAAATTAAAACTGAACATATGCTAATTTATTTTTCTAATACGTACATTCACGCTGTGATCTTAAGTCTTTGTGTTGTACTCACTGTGAGTCTGACAGCAGCAGAAATACTGGAACCAGTAAAACCACAAACACCAGCAGCTGACCTTTAAAGACCGACTTCTTCTTCTCCCCCTCCTCCTCCTCCTCTTTCTTCTTCTTCTACTTCTTCCTCTTCTTCTACTGCTCCTCTAAGAACACACCGGAACATTTCTGCGAGGTCTCGAGCTTTATCATCACAGACCAGGCAGCTCGAGCGGCAGCAAGCCCCGCCCACCCGACACCTGTCACCTGCCTGATAGAAACATGACAAACACATGATCTCCTGTCACTGCTTTACTGAGGATACTGTTGACAATAATAATTATAAACGTTTATAAAAGGCTCCGAGCACTCATCAGGCGACACGAACATATATATTATTAATCAGAAAGCCTTTTAGTGGGAGTAAACTTCGCCCTGTGTTTGTCCTGTCAGGCTGCAGTCAGGCTGTTGTCCTGCTCTCTGATTGGTGGAGACTCATCCTGCAGACTGCTTTCAGGGCTAAAAAAAACTATACTGGAAGTTTCCTCTTCCTTTTAGATTAAATAATTCATAACATAAATACATATAAGATGGAATCTATATCAAAGACCCCATCTAATAAATAATATTGATTAATAATAAATTATTATATTTAATATTATAAATTAAATGTTAATATTATAGTTTCATTTTAAAAAACGAAATTATTTCGGTAATAATTTCAGTCATTTTCTTGTGTATTATTATTTATGAATCATATGTGTTTCAAGAATAATAATGAAACAGTTATAAACTGTAACATCAACAATGTTTTATTTTTATGTCAGTGTTGTTTTTCATGTTATTTCCACTGAAGGGTGCTGTTGTTAGGGTTATATATATTTATCATACCTCAGCTGCATCACACTTATTTTTACATATTTTATCAAGGCATTTTATGTCACTCATTTTCTATTCAATGTAATGCCATGCTATTTTAATTTGCCATTTGTTAAAATAAGCGTGCAGACTAAAGACTGAGCTATGCTCCTATTTGTTTATTTGTTTGTTTGTGAAAGAGCCTGTGTGCGTCACAGTCATCTGTTCCTCCTCCTCCTCCTGCAAGTCTGAGAATTTCTTCCTCTTCTCTGTTCAGGAGCGGCGACATGTGAGTACAGATCATCTCCTCTTTTTTATATATTAATGTTTTCATGTTGATCATCAGTTAATGGTGCTGTTTGTGCTGCTCTACATTTGTCTGGTTGTTTTTAGTTTGTGAGGAGATGCAGAGAAATCTGGGAATCAGCAAGAGTCAGAGCAAACAAAAAACAAACAAACAGAGGAATAAATGTCATAACTGTATATGTGTGGCAGTGAATATAATCTTATAATCTGCAGCAACCAGAATAAACAGAAGAAATAATAATGAGAATAATCGAACAATGATGAGAGAATATTAGATCTATATTACAGGTGTCACATGCAAATGAATGGAGCTATTACACAGACAAAAGGAAGAAAGAATTTAAAACTACCTGGAATTTCTACTCGTAACAAATAAACTTTATCTGAGAAATCATCAGCAGCTTTAACCTTTTTTCCCTTTCTTATCTTTTCCTGGTTTCAGATTTTGTAAAGTGTCTTGAGACAATTTGTATGAATATAATTTTCTTTTCTTTTCTTTTCTTTCTCTTTTCTTCAGCATCTGACACAGTAAATCTGCAGGTTTTAATCTCTGCTTTAGGATTAATCTGACTGTAATCTAGTTCTCATCATTAATCCATCCTCTCATCTTCGTCATCTTCGTCATCATCATCCTTTTGTTCTGTCGTCTTATCTTGTGACTCTCTCTCTCTCTCTCGTAATCTGGTCTCTCTTTGTTTTCCCGCTTTTCACTGATCTCAGTTTATTTTTATAATCTCACAAGATTGCAGTGATGAAAATTTCTGTTGAAAATTGCTCCTAAAGCCTCCTTTACTTATTTGTTATTTCTCACGCTGTCTCGCATTACTGTATAACAGATATTTTAAAATATCCCAAATAACAGTTAGGGTTCTTTGTCAGCAGGGGGCGCTGTGATTATTGACACCAGCATCTGAACATGTGACCGTGTGAACGTTCATGCCATGTCCCACACTGAGACTCTGCCGCTGCCTTCTTCTTCTGTGGAGGATATTTCACCACAGCGGATGCTCCTCCTCCTCCTTCTCCTTCTGATTGTTCGCCCCCCCTGTCCGGTGGTGACAGCATCACCCTCTACCATGGCTCTGTGGCGCCATGGCAACAGAGTGTCCATCATTAACATCTGCCAACATCTGGAGACGGTGGATGGAGGACTGACGGTCCGCTGCAGTGGGCTCAAACTGAAGCAGGTGTGTGTGTGTGTGTGCTCTTCATGATGATTTGGGACACACAGCAGTGTTTCCTAATGGGGACTTCAGTCTATTGATATTCTTGTGAGGACTGCAGGTAACATGTTTGACTTATTCTTGTCAGGTTAACATTTGGTCTTCAGGGAAAAAGGCCTGTGTGATGGTTCCAGAACAGAAAGCTACAGCAAGTGATTAGCCTAGCTTAGCATACATATGGAAAGCAGGGAAGTTGCAGTCCTCACTTGTCATGAAAGCAGACACAGCAGTGACCATGTGTTTGTGTTTTATTGGACCTGATCAGGTGTGTTTTTGTCTTCAGGTTCCTCTTGGTCTGTCTAATCGCACCACTCGCCTGTTTCTGAATAAGAACCTGCTCAGCTTTCTGCCGGCCGACTCTTTCTATGATCTGTACCTTCTTGACGAACTCGACCTGTCGTTCAACCAGGTGCTGAACAAACACATCGTCGTACCCGTTTACGCCGCTCAGAGTCCAGGTGACTGTTTTGCTTCATTCCTTTCTTGTTTCCCCATCCCTCGCAGCTATCCTCTCTAGAAGCTGGTTGTTTCAGTGGGTTGGAGTCATCTCTCAGCTTCCTGGACTTGTCATCCAATCGTCTTTCTATGTTGGACCCATCGGCCTTTGGTGGGCTTCGAGTTCGCGCCAACCTCACAAACAACCCTTGGCATTGTGACTGCAGGATGCAGGTAAGTTAGACCTGTACAGGTTGAATGATATCGATGTTGATTTATAGTTTTGTTTCACAGTATGTCAATGATTTACTGTTTGTCTTCAGCTGTCAGTGCCACAGCTGGCTGTAGACTCGTCATCTCTGGCTGAAGTTGTCTGTCAAACCTCAGACATCCCAAACCGTGGTACGTTTTCAGATGTAACTACAACAGAACATAACTTTTCACATCTTTAACAGCTTTTTTTATCTCATTTCTGTGCTTGTTCTTTTTTGATGACATTTCTACTCTGATAAATATATCTAATGCTACTTAGCGTTTACTGAATGTTGTGCTTTGAAGAAGTTGTGTCTCGTTGTGTTTACTACAGGAGCTGTTGGGATTCCACTGGTCTTACTGGTGGAGGACTGGGATCTGTGTCTGTCTGTGAGGAGAACCACAGACATACTGACACTGATCACCATGTTGCTATGGTTTGTAATGCTCATTTCTTACCTAGCCTATTACATCCGTCAGAACAAGGTGTTCGCCCGCCAGCACTGGGATTACCTGAAGTTCTTGGAAAACCGGGCTCCCTTTCACGGCTTTGCAACAGCATGAAAGACTCCTTGAGGACCTATTAGACTCCTGCAATCTTTCCAAAGACCCATAGAGCTTCTCCAGAATTTTGACCAGGACCCCCGGAGCCTCCTCAATATTCATTATATTTTCGCCACAGAAACCTCAAACATTCTCAAAGAATCTGTTCTTCCTCAAAGTCTCCTAAAACCCCATCCACAAAAAAATCTTTTTGTAGCTGACAGTTGCTCTCTAGTGGACTTTGTCTAGGTAACCCGTCTTCTCCAAATGTTTCCGAGTGAAACGTGTAGACACATCACTTTCTCCTTGACAGCATCCTCAGCGAACTGCTTCCCCTCCATTGGTCCATCAAGTTTCTGTCCTCCGTTCATCTGAATTCATGTCATTGTTTACTCTGTCATTCTCAATAAAGTCTGTCCTTACTGTTTGTCTGACTCCAAAACTCTCTGGGGTTGATCTAGAGTTCAGGGGTTCATACTAGTCTTTGATAAACTCATTATTTACTCACACACCAAGGCAATTAAACCATGAAATTGCTCTACAGCAGTTTAGGGAAAACAAACACCGACTCTAGGGACCACCTTCATGTGTTTATACTGAAGTGTTGGCTAAAAGGTTCTCCTGGTGTTGGTTGTAATCTGCTGCCTCGCCACTAGATGACGCTAAACCGACCACATGTGATGAAAAGATGGACACAGGAACACGATAAACCGCTTAAACTGGGGAAAGTATTTTGTGAAGTTGTAAAGTTTAAATGTTTAACCCTTCATGGAGGACAGAGGACATGCCAACTCTCAGCTCTGTATATTACAACAAATGGCGTCTAATTATTTAAGCCAAGGCCTTAGTTTATTTACAAATACATTTCAAAGAAAACAGAAAGATCAGTGTAATAAAAAACATATCCATCAAAATGTAGGTTAAACTTAATATATTATTATTATTAGAACGCAGTCTTATACATTGCACAATCTGAACATAATTGTTTGTTTTTCTAATCTAATCCATCAATTTCTCTTCTGCACGGCAATCGATCGATCGATCTGTTATCGACTATCTGAGTCTGCGCTCTTGTTTTCTCCATCATTTTCTTCTGTCTGCAGCTTCCCACAATCCTCTGCGCTCCAAAATAGTTGCCAGTCATTGTGCGGATAAAGTAAAGTGAGTGGAGGTGACTCTGCAGATTAAACTTCATCATTCAACTACTGGACCTTGTGTTCATTCACTGTTTGCCGTTTGTCTTCCAGACAACATGAAGGAGACAGCGGCCAAGCGGCGGGACAAAGCCTCCAAAGCCGAGAAGGCGAAGGAGCCTGGCCCGGAGCCGCAGGACGTGGAGATGCCGGAGGAGGAAGCGGCTAACGCGGCTAAGCAGCCCAAAGAGCTGGACAGCCTGACCCTGGACGGTAAAACCGAGATTTAACATGACCGATAAAAAGTCCGGACACAGCAGCGGGTTTACTGTCGCTCCCGTAGACAGGAAATAACATCAACTCAACGTCAGTTAGCTTGTTAGCATGAGCTGCTAACTGACGCTGCGAAGCTAGCTGTGTAAAAAAACGTTTTAAACACAGAAAATCTGAAATGTCTGTTTTTTTAAGTAGCGAAGATAAGTTTTCTGGTGGTCTGTGGCATGCTGACAATACATCAGATCAGGCTATCAATGAGACAAACGCACCAACAAACAAATAAACAAACAGTAATAGCTCCTAATGCTGTATTCGGTTTGTGGTTTATAATCTGATTTCTCCACTACGACTTTAAATGACTTTTAAATATTAAGTTAAATCATTTTTTGGCCCGGTGACATCTTTATCTTCATAATCTCTTAAAAACGTTAAAGATTTGTCCTTGATGTGAAGCCAGGCTGTATTGGTCTTTCTCACACTGATACTGAGGCCCTCGTTAAACTACTGTCTGTCAGATGTTTTGACTTTTATGATCCAACGACCAAGAAAATCAACACGTTAAAATCTGAAACATCAGATTTCATCAGTAGATCACATTGTAGAACCAAACAGTCATCTGAGACACAAGCCTGAATACAATATGTATACAGTTATGAATGAACTTCTGTGTGATGAAACTGCTGCTTATTTCTTGGGTTTGATTCTCTTCTCTGTGTCCTACGATCATCATCTCCTCCTCCTCCTCCTCCTCTTCCTCAGACATTAAGGAGCACGTGAAGCAGATAGAGAAGGCAGTGTCGGGGAAGGAGCCTCGGTTCGTTCTCCGAGCCCTGCGAGCGTTGCCGTCCACCAGCCGCCGCCTCAACACCAACGTGCTTCACAAAGCCATCTGCGGCTTCTTCACCAACAACGCCACCACCCGAGAATTCCTGCTGGGCTTCCTGGAGGAGGTGACGCACCGATCAGCTGCACTGTTGATTATTGATTCCAGATTTTCAGATTAGCTTTCAGTCTGACAAAAAAACATGGAGAGATGAAATAAAGTAGCAGGATGTTTCAGCTGTGGATCAATCACTCATCTTCTCCAACAAATAAGTCAAAGACGTTTGCACGGTTTTAAATAAAGTAATTAAAGAGGCACAGATTCCTGATCTGATCATCAGTACTGATGTGTGCCCTCCCTCTCTCTCTCTCTCCCTCTCTCTCTCTCTCTCAGCCAATGGAGATGGCGGAAGGAGACGTCCAGTTTCGCCCGAGGACGGGGAAAGCGGCGGCGGCTCCTCTGCTGCCGGAGGTTGAAGCTTACCTGCAGCTGCTGCTGGTGGTTCACCTGACCAACAACAAGAGATACACTGAGGTCTGTTTAGTGTCTTGAAGTTTTTGGAAGAGTAATCTGATTTATAAATAAAAACACATTCTCCGGCTGAAATGTTTATCTCATCAATATAAACTGTCCTGACAGTTCATATGAACACACAAACAGCTGCTGGACTCTTTGGGTGTTGACCTGATGGATGATGATGATGATGTTGTTTACATGGTTGTTTCAGGCTCAGAAAGTGTCGGATGACCTGCTGCAGAAGATCGGCTCGAAGAACCGCAGAGCTCTGGATCTTGTCGCAGCTAAATGTTACTATTACCACGCCAGGGTGTACGAGTTCCTGAACCAGTTTGACACTATCCGCAGGTACGCACACACACACACACACACACACACACAGTCTCACTGGCTGAAGCTGAAGCCTTGAATGGACGGTGGTCTGTTTCAGTTTCCTCCACACTCGCCTGCGGACAGCGACTCTGCGTCACGATGCCGATGGTCAGGCCGTTCTGCTGAACCTGCTGCTGAGGAACTACCTGTACTTCAACCTTTACGACCAGGCCGAGAAGCTGGTGTCCAAGTCAGTGTTTCCTGAACTGGCCAACAACAACGAGTGGGCCAGGTACCTCTACTACACAGGTGAGACTTCAGATCTCCACAGAGCCTCCATCGTTCTCTAAGCACACGACTAAGTACCTAACCTGTCAGCTGACTCTCACTTCCTGTTTACCCGTGCGTCATGTGACCTCCTTCAGGTCGTATCAAGGCCATCCAGTTGGAGTATTCTGAGGCGCGCAGGACTCTCACCAACGCTCTGAGGAAAGCTCCCCAACACACTGCTGTTGGCTTCAAACAGACGGTTTGTGCACCCAATACTCGCGCACATAGTGACACACAGCAGCTGTGGGATCATATAACCTCATGACCGAAGTCTGTGTGTTCAGGTTCACAAGCTGCTGATCGTGGTGGAGCTGTTGTTGGGAGAGATTCCTGACAGACTTCAGTTCAGACAGCCGTCGCTCAAACGCTCCCTGATGCCGTACTTCCTGCTCACACAAGGTCAGTGCTCTCACACACACCTACATTAGTGCGTCAGCAGGGCTGATCATAATGAACTGTGTGTGTGTCTGTGCAATCAGCTGTGAGGACAGGTAACCTGGCCAAGTTCAACCAGGTGCTGGAGCAGTTCGGAGAGAAGTTTCAGACTGACGGGACGTACACGCTCATCATCCGCCTCAGACACAATGTCATCAAGACCGGTGAGCCAATCACACGCTGCTCCACCTCTGACGTTGTGTGTGATCCGACATATCATGTTGCTGATCGCGCATTCAGACGCCATCTTTGTTTGCCACTAGACTGAGGCTCCTCCTTCATGTTAAACTGTGCGTTTGTGTGTGTTCAGGTGTGCGCATGATCAGCCTGTCATACTCTCGCATCTCCCTGGCCGACATCGCCCTGAAGCTGCAGCTCGACAGTCCAGAGGACGCAGAGTTCATCGTTGCCAAGGTAACCGAGAAACTCTTCTATTAAGCGTAAAATACGTAACGCGCAGGCGTACGCCGACCTCTCTGAACGCATGTGTGTCTGTGTGCGTGTTTCCTGCAGGCGATCCGCGACGGCGTGATCGAGGCCAGCATCAACCACGAGAAAGGCTTCGTCCAGTCGAAAGAGACCATGGACATCTACGGGACCAGAGAGCCCCAGCTGGCCTTCCACCAGAGAATCTCCTTCTGCCTGGACATCCACAACATGTCTGTGAAGGTGAGACTCCCCAATTGGCTGCTCGTCACTCCTGCTACGAGAAAGTGAACTGGTTTTGATACAGAATAATCACTGACTGTCTTGTCTCCTGCAGGCCATGAGGTTTCCTCCTAAAGCTTACAATAAGGACCTGGAGTCGGCAGAGGTAACACGCACACAAACCCGTGTTTCTATCTTTGTGAAGCTCATGCCCAGCCTCAATAATCATCTCTGCTAAGAGCCTAACTCTTTACCTTACCCGTTTCTTTGAGTTAACATTTCTGTTATTGTTTCACGTGCTGCAGTTTCGGCGTCTCAATTACAACCGTCAACATAACAGAGAAGATGCATGTTAAGAGACAGGCCTTAGTTATTATTAATGTTTGCACCAAATTAAAGTAGCCTGTGAACGAATAAAGTAAAACCAAGAGAATCTCAACTGAAATACTCATTTTAGGTTCATTCCCCTTTTCCTTCCCTTTAGTGGCACTACAGGTAATATGAGCCTGTTGGCACTGACAAAGGCAAAATAAATTCGACGTAAAATTAATATATTGCATAATATATTTCTTAGGATACGATATTAATTTTATTTTACCAGAACAACAAAAATTCTGGCCCTTGGACATGTGTAGTTGATGACCCCTGGTATAAATGTTGAGCTGTCATATCACTGACAGACCAGGAGGTGGCAGCAGCTCCATGTCTTATCATCATCTGCAGATAAACAGAAGAAGAAACGTCGACAAATTGACTTTAATCTCTTTAGTTTCATTTCTGGTCGATCAGTAAATATTAATAACAACAGTAAGTTTCTTCTTCTCTGCTTTTGTCTGCTGCTGTTCTCTGCACATGCTCAGTAGGAGTTTGATGTGTAATTGTGGATGTAGTTCAGTCTTCCCTGTGAGAGGTCAGGTTTTATCAGTGAATGGTTGCTTGTAAAGCTGTCACTCATGTTTTTTTTGTCATAATCATTATATTTCTTATCGCTTCCTTATTGCAAAAAATTTTAATGTGTTGTATTTTGTTTTTTCTGTGCGCTGTGTTCAGGAACGTCGGGAGCGCGAGCAGCAGGATCTGGAGTTCGCCAAAGAAATGGCCGAAGATGATGACGACAGCTTCCCATGAGCCTCTCCGCTGACTTCCTGCGCAGGCAGGAAGTAGTTTTGTGTCTGTAGACCAGTTATTACCCACAATCCCCCTCTCCTCTTTTTGTTTCTCCTGCTGTGACCTTGCAGCTCTGAACGTCGCTCTGCTGCTGTTTGTTGTTTCTCTCTGAGATAAATAAATTCTCTGCCTTTGTTTACACAGTCTTTTTTTCCCCCCCTGGGTTGTTCAGGCTAATTGGATTTATTTACATAAAAACAACAACAGGAGAAATGGGATGTCATGAATAATTCAGCTTTGTTAAAGTGGTGGAAATTAACAAGGCAACAAACTGAAAGAGAGTCTAAACAAAGAAAAGTCATAAATATTAATAATAATCAGAAATGATTGATTACACTTCACATTCATTATTTTAACTGATCAATATTTATTAAGCGTTAAATTAGAGTTCAACAGTGCAATGCAGATAGTTCTTACCATCATGTGTTACAGGTGTTAGTTACTGAATTAAGAAATTTTTTTACACTTTTTTAACATTTTTTATGATGTGGATTCTAAAAAAAAACAAAAAAACATTTAGCAATAGTTTTAGTCCGACAACTAATTTATTAACTGATTTTTTCAGTTTATTGGTTCCTGGTGAAGTTTTAATGGAGCCTCCTCAGAGGCAAAGGCGCCCCCTAGTGGTGAAGTTTGACTCCTGCAGCGGCCAGCGGAGAGAAAAACTGAAACCAACATTAACTAAACATAAAAGCAGGTTCACATAATCAAACCTCTGCTGATTCATTCATGCAGCTGCAACAGGATTATTGTACTCTTATATTGGTCAGTTTGATCAGGAGCCTGTTTCCCAGCAGCCTTGTTGATCTGAGCTTGTCGAGCAGGAAATCCTTCTTCATCTGTGAGTCAGCAGTTGAGCCGCAGCCCTGTCCATGCAGAGAATTAAGATGTTAGGGCTGCGGCTGATCTGATGGGAAATCCCTGTCTCCACTAAGGTTATTTACACGATCTTTCAACGTTAATCACAGTCTGAACTGTAAACAGAGGCGTACTCCTTAACACGGAAAATGACCAAACAACCTTCTTCCCGAGCTGTTATTCTTGGTCTTCCTCTGAAGCGGACGCTGATGTATTCGCTGGTGCAGGAAGAGGGATTGAGTAAAAGTCCTGCAAAAAAAGCTGAGTAAGAGAAGCTTGATGAATCGGTTTGTCTGTTCACGGCATCAAGATTGAAACGGATTGAGTTTATTTAAACTCCCCACGCTGTCCTCAATAAAAATCATCTTCAAGCTTTTTTTTATCTTATCTGAGGTTTCCATGGAAACAAGCTGCATCTCCGTTGACCTAAATTCAACTCTAAAATTTTTTAGCAACAAACACTGATCAGGCATAACATTATGACCACCTTCCTAATATTGTGTAGGTCTCCCCTGGCCTCCAAAACAGTTGTGACTCATCAGAGAATAGACATGGGTCTTCTGAGGGTGTCCTGTGGTGTCTGACAGCAGGATGCTGTCAGTGGGGGCCTTTGGGTCCTGTGCATTGAGGTGAGGGTCCTCTGTGGATCAGTGTGGGATCTGTTGATTCTGGAGACCAGCAGGCTGCATGCTGCTGGAGATGGCTGCTGCCCTCAGGTGGTGTCATTGGCTTGGGGTGGGGGTGCCTGGTCTGGCATCCACACTAATACCAGGTCCAAACGTTTTCCAGCACATTCCCAAAGTATTGAATTGTCACAAGATGATCAATGTTATTTACTTCACCTGTCAGTGGTTTTAATGTTGTGGCTGATCAGTGTGTTGTTTAAAAATTCTACATGAAACCATAAGTTTATTAGAGCTGTTGGTTTATTAAAGTTTTCATTCTTGTCAATCTAATCAGTCAAATCAAATAAATAAAGTTAAAGAGAGATGCTGTAATATCCAGGAGCTTTAAAAATGCCTGAAAGATGATAGATGACTCTTCAGTGTGACGGTTTTCCGTCTTTAAGAAATTCTGTGATCCTGAAATTCTGTAAACCCGTGAGTCAGCAGGAAGCTCGACAATTTTCACGCTTTACTTCCTGATCCTAATGTTGACGATGGGATAAGCCCTTTGGTAGGTGTTGTAACATGTCGGTGATTTATCGTCTGTTACGCTTTTATGTTTGAGTCACTCAATAAAACTCCGATGTGACGACTCGGTAATAATAATAATCATAATCACTGTTATTAAATCATTTCATGGCTCACACCTGCATCACGTTTAATGCTGAAAGCTTCCCGCTGAAAGTCACAGGAATAACGTTAACACACACACACACACACACAATATATATATATATATATATTATGTTTCCCGATTTCAGTTTCATATTTGCATTTTTAATGTACATTTGAGATATTGCTATTAATTAAACATCATTGGCAGCTACTTTAACTCCGCATTTCACGTCATCTTTACCAACAGTTTATGCTTCTGCGTTACATTGACACGGAGGCTACGTCGTAGCTGACGTGCACGCCAGCGACGCCATAGAGCAAGAGCTGTGATTGGTCTGCTTGGATGTCCAGGCTGCTTCTCCGTCTCAGCAATTTACGAATTGATTGTTTTGGATCAGTTAAGAATACATAAGGCTAACTAAGAGGTTTGGCGATACAGACATTTGTATAACTCATGTTAGGCGGAAATCAGTTGAAATTTCGCAGAAAGTTTCAACTGCTGTTGGTGAAGGACACCCTGTAGATGTTTTTCATTTATTTTGGTCATGTTTGGCTTCATTTATTATCCATCTATGGAGAAAAAAATAAATTAAAAAATAACATCGATTTTATTAATCTTATTATACATTTAGCCAAATAGCAAATGTCGATACACGAATCAAAAACCACTCTTCTCCATCTTCGAAAATGAGGGCAAGCACTAGCCAAGGCTGGATTAAGAATTCAGAGGCCCCTGGGCCAGACTCTTATAGGCCCTCAAATGCACGCCCGCACGCACACCTACCCACACACACACACACACACACACACATATTCTTTAACTCCATTTCCATGTTGCTCCTTTTAAATTGTACAATCTACAACTGTGTAGACTCAAATTTTGCGGTCATCTGTTTTTTTTCCTCAACTGTCATCTTTGTGTACGTGTTTACCTGTGTACATCATCGCCTGGACAAAGACAGCAAAACAAATGCTCACTAATATTTTTATTTGCAAATAATTTGGGTAGACCACACAATGAGATCTACTCCAGTGTCGTTTTTGGCGCATTTTAGATTTAGTCTTAGTCTTTTGGACAAAAATGCTTATTAGTTTTAGTGACATTTTTGTCACTTCTATATGTGAAGTTTTAGTCAATTTTAGTTAAAAGAAAAAAAGAAAGTATTTTCACCAATAATTACAATAACAAAGGAATGGTTTTAAACAAGTTTTCCACCCAACAGCAAGTACTTCCTGGTCTGCTATAAGCATTATGCATTACACACTGATAAAATGGTAACAGTGTATATATAGTTATAGTAAAACTGGTCCTACAGTGTTAAAAGCTCTGTCCAGCTTTGTTTTTATTTTTATCGAGAAAAATTGGTGCACTGCACCTTTAGAAAAATAGCGCTGTCTCTTTAAGAAAGACGGTAGTCTTGAGTTGTTGTTGAAGTTGTGCATGGATGTGGACATGTGCTGCTGAACTGAGGGCATGTTGCAAATATAAAGTAAAAATAAATAGGCTAAAGTTGAAGGTTTGTCTTGCTGTTTGTTTTGGAGTTGCAACAGATAAATGTTTTAGACCAACATCTAAAAAAAGTTTTGGCACCGTGGCACGCGATCTACTAGCACTACCTTCGCGATGTACCGGTCGATCGCGATCGATGTAACGAACACCCCTGCCCCTGCCATAGTTCATCTGATCACCAAGGCCCTTGCTGCTGCCACTAAGGTCCATCATTTAGTGTGATTGTGACGGCAGGCGTGTTGTGCAGAATGTGCACAGATGCTGGCGTGATGTCATGTGGTGGGCGTGACCAAACTAGGACGCAGCAACATTGCTGCTACTTTTTAGCTTTTGAGAAATGTCATGCACTTTGAACGTCTCACAGATCACCCAGTACGTACTGTCACGAAAAAAAGGGGCGTCGTCGTCATCGTTGACAAGAAAAATACTGATCTGAAAAAACTGAAAAAAAAAAAAAAAATACCGGACGGCCTGGTTCAGGATCCGGGCTTGGCAATAGCTATATTAAAACTCATCAGACATTCCACTAATATGAAAGTCATTAAGACTTTATTTATTCTGAAATATTGTCTTTGTAGCCCCCTGGCGGTTGTAATTGCATTGCATTGTATTTCTTTTTAAAGTTTTAAAAAAATATAGTTTCTGCCGCCACTTTTGAAAGTAAAGCAGGGAGTAGAAACAAAAACTGAATCCGACTGGTAAAAAAGACACAGCGCCGACTGGCGTTTGACTGAGGAGGCACAAACATCAATGGCTCGCATTTATACTTATTACACCCATCCTTATACCCTAAGATCCACACACACGGGGGCGCTGCAAGGTCTGAGACAAACTTTTCTGAAGGTTTATGTAAAGAATTCATCAGCTGAATCATAAAAATAGTCAAATCAAATGATCAGTTAATGATTTCTTTGCTGCCTTTTCTTTTGGTCCTGATGAAGATGTGTTCACGTATGATCTGCATTAGCGTTGTCGGATTGTTGTGACATATTCTGACGTGTGTGTGTCTTAGAAAGAATATTCACCCTCTTGCCTAATCTCTTCCTTTAAAGTAATCCTGGAAAACGTCAGCAGGAAAAAATCAAATGCATAGTTTCATCATATGTGGTCACCTCAGGGCCAACGCCATGAGACTTTATCACGAAATATTATATATAAATAATATATTGATTAGACTGATAAGTTGCAGTTATTGATGAATAGTTTGTGTCGTTTCCTTAATCAAACCTTTTGATACTGCAGCATTTTGGTTTCAGACTTTTCTGTCAGTGCATTTAAAGTTTTTTTTCCTGTTGTTTGAGGAACAGGAAGTGAGTATGAATAACCACAGATCAGTGGAAAGCAACCAGAAAAAAAAAAAATGAAAATTACGTAATTTCTGTGAATGATACAACCTAAAATTGCTCTGATGCAGCTGCATGGTTCCAATCATCAGAGGCGTTTTTAGCTTCTATAGCACCCTGGGTGAACTCCAGTAATGCCATACTAAAGCATATTCATAATTATAAATATACATATACATATTTATATATATGTATTTTTTATTTTTATTAAATATGTAACGTGCGCAATTTCTCAAACTTTCTGCAGCAGATTCAGGTCAGATCTATTTCCACATATGTTTATACAAGAGTTAGTGTTGACAGAAGGTGGAATTCCTCTTGGTCTAATATTTACAGTAAGAACGATACAACCTCCTGGCTGATACTGGGCCTTGGGCGCCCCCAAGATCCTCAATATGTCACAAATTATGCAAAACGTGTATAATTTATACATGTTCTAGATTAGTTTAAATTACTTTGGACCTCACCAACAGCATGGAAAAGAACAAATTTTGCCAGTGCCGGGGCTGCCAATCAAAATGTACCGCTGTCCTTCCTGTAGTCGAACCTACCAAATCCGCCTTACACGTGATGCAATAGAGATTCGTCACTTCGGGAGTTACGGCGACGGCAACGGAAAATCCCAGCAGATCGCATAAAAGCAACGAACAATTGCAAATGGAAGTTGAAGGAAAACCTGCGGATCTCCCCGGAATACACACTCCGAGACAGAGAGACAGACAACCGCCCTGACTGACATGGACGCTCCGATAGGTAGGTTCACACCTGAGGCTGCTCAAATCAGCAGAAACGTGCATGGGATTTGGTACAGAATGACTTTCATTTTAAAACAGAATGACATAAAATGTGTTTCCTGAGGTGACCAGTTGCTCCTGTACCTGGGTTCATTTCAAACTCAGCGCATAGTAACTGTACCCGTACGCTATACTATAATATACTGAATTGGTATGGGAGGTTGTTAGTGCCAAAACCTGCTGACTAAGGATAAACACAGGCGTCTGCTGTTCCCTCAAAAGCTACCCTTTGCATTGGAGTCTGCAGCTGAGGAGACGTTGCACACCTGTACACATCTGTGAGACAGGTGTGATGGATCCTTGCACCGGAGGCTTCAAAATTATTTACATTATTTCACAGCTGAAAGAGCTAACCGCCTCAAAAACACGATCAAGGCGTGTAATGGGTGAATCATCAGTTTGCTGGTTCAGTCAGTAGGTTAATTAAATAACTAATCACTGTTGCACACAGGAACAACAATGTGACATACCGTTTGTCAGTTAATGAATGAGAAGTTTTTTTCAATCAGACAATTGATAAGAATGTAATATGCAACTGTTAACATCTAGATGTTAGCATTTAGCTGCACTTTAGCCGAGCATCCTGTTTGGTGTGATTTGTAGAAGTTCGGTGGAATCTGATTGTGTGTCTTTATGGACATCTGATGTCTTTTTGTGATGTCAAGTTTTTTATTCCCCTTAAATGAAGACTTATATAACTATTTTTGTGTCTCCTGTTACTTTAAACTGATCGCATTCTTGTCCAAGTGACAGTAACAGTAATACTTGGTTCTTGAAAAGTCTTGAGACTAATGATTCTATTAAGATTCACTAAATTGTTTCCCAACCCTTTAATAATTGGGTATAAACCCATTTATGTTCTCCTCATGTTTAATGTTAGTATTTAATGTACAGTATTTTGTGGCACTATCGACCCTCCATACAGGGACTTATCACATCTTTTTCTTCCTCCAGTTATTGCCATTCTGCACTGCTTCCTGTTTGCATCTTTGGTCCGATCAGCTCCCGTTAGCTCGCCGTCCAACCACCCGCCGGCTTTCAGAGAGGCGGCCGAAAAAGCGAAGACGCTGGTGGAGAAAATCCTACAAGACCTCCCAGCTGTGCACAGCGCCACCGTCAACTCGGAGGTAAAGCGGCGTCTGGTTCCTGCTCTGATGCGCTCCTGCCGGCTTTTTCTCCCAGTTTTAATTGTGTTGTTCTGTCCTCCTCAGGGTTTGAACCCCTCCAGTCCGATCACAAACCTGCAGATAATGGCGACATCGCTGGGGATCCCTGCCTCCCCCGTCCTCAAACCGCTGTCTGAACGCTTCACACTGGTAAGTCGGCGATGTGGGGCCAGAGGGGGCGTTTGTGTTGGGTCCTTAATGATGTTTATTAAGGAGGAGGTTTAGGCTGTGACTGAAGTGATACTTACGGTTTGGGCACAACGTGAGGTGTTTTTATTGGTGACAGAAAAGTATTTTAGGAAGTTCTACGCGTCTTTATATCTTGAGGGTTTTGTAGCTGACAGGTCTTTAAGGGGTTGAAGGGGTTCTTCAGGGGGCTGTGGAGGGTCCGGGTGTAAATGTAAGAGTCCTCTGTGTGCCTGAGATGGTTTTGGGTTCCTTCGGGTGGTTCTAGAGGAGAATACTGAGGGATGAAATTTAGATAATGAGATTGAATCAGTAGTTGGGAAAGTTCTCAGGATGTCTCTGTGGTGCTGATGGTGTGAACGTAGTAGCAGATCCTGGTTCAGTCAGCACAATGTCATGACCTAATGTGACATGTTTGCATGTTGTCCCCTGCAGGACATGTGTGTGAGTCGTATGTCGGAGGGCAGTCAGCTGTACCGTGGGCTTCTGGGAGATTTGTCCAAGAAGCTGAGCGGACTGGAAGACCTCAGAGCCGACCTGAGAGACCTGCTGGGCCACATGAACAAGGTAACAAACACCTGACCTGACATTCAGTTCAGCTCCATTCAGTCTCAACAGGCTGGCTGGTTGCGGTTGGCTGTTCTTCATCCTCTTTGCTGACTGTGTGTTTCAGATGAAGGAGGCGGCCCAGCTCAGCAGCGACGGTTCGGATCAGAGCCACAGTCTGAATCTTCAAAGCAGCTACGACGTCCAGGTGGCGGCCCACGTGACGCTGACGCAGCTGCGTTCCTTCTGCCATGATCTGATGCGCAGCCTGAGAGCCATCTCAACCAGCTCCAGGTCATAAGGTCACGCTAATCAGTGGTTTATGCTTCAGTTCAGTCAACGTAATGTCCACCACTCGGTTGAACGTTCTGCGAAATCTGCACAGACCGCCTCTAAACCTGGCCTTTTATTGTGAAGGCCTGTGTTCGTTTTCCTGCCGCGGACCTACTTGTGATCCCGAACAGTCCTAGAGGTCTGTGTGTGTCGCAGCATGTTGAGCTGTCATCAGTTAAGCATCGGTTGTTGGAAACAATCAGAAGGAATGTGAACAAAGCCCAAGAACGAATGTTTGTAAAAGCTTCCCGGAGAAGAAGAATCGTGTCTGCAGGTCTGAACCTGCTCAACCGACACAAAACTCTGCTTCTCTCCACTTCAACCAGACATGTCTCTGCAGTATTTTAAAGTCCCAAAGCTGGGGCTGGACTGACAAAACCTCCTGAAACGTTTCATTTCTTGTTAAGAGACTATCAGCTGAAGACTTCACACAGAAAGTACTTTGATTTTAACGTATTTATCACCTGTATGCAATGCTTATTTATTATTTTATTATTTATTTGTATTTAATGTATTTATTAATGCCCTTTTTAACAGATTTTGTTAGATTGTGTTAGTCTGAGGTCAGACTGTCATGTTAGCTGTATTATGATCAGTGGAAGCTCAGTCTGTGTTTACATTACCGATGGCAGAGTGAGCCTTAAAACAACATCGGGAAGATATAGATATATAGAGAGATAGAAGAAGAGTCATTGCAGGAAACTCCAGGGAGTGAAGTGACGGTGATGGTGTCAGAGCAATGCTTCATAGCTGCGTGACTCAGAGGAAATCCTGCCGGTCACACGCTCCAATATTTCATTATACCGGCTTTAGCTTTGATTACAGCACGCGTTCATTGGGACATTGTTTTGATGAACTTATGCAATGTCACAAGATATATTTCTATCCAGTGTTGCATTAACTTTTCACCAAGATCTTGTATTGATGATGGGAGAGTCTGACCACTGCACAAAGCCTTCTCCAGCACATCTAAGGTCTGGACTCTTTAGTTTAATCAAGGTGGCGATTTTTTTTAATTAATTTATTTATTTTTTTGGAAAGGCCGTGTATTATGTTTACATCCTGCTTTATCAAAACTTTTTTTTATATTTATATTATTTTATAAAATTAAACTTGGTTTATTTAGAGAATTTCCATTCATGTATGTGTATTTTGAAATTATTTATAATGTTAAAATATTTTTCTATTTAATTTTTAAGTTTCAGATTAAAATTATATGCATATGTTGTTCAAAAATTTAATATTTAAGTATGTTTATTGTGAAATACAAATTAGTGTGTTTAAGTCTGAGATTAAAATCATATGTTTTGTTAAAAAATATATTTATTTATGTATATTGTGACGGACAATTTTAATATTTATGTATGTGTATTATGAAATAAAATTTTTATATTTCAGAATGAAATGCCATCATAAAAAGTCACATTTATTCTTGTTTTTAATCGTAAAAGACACTAACCAGAATTTTTTTTCGGAAGTTACTAACCGTCCTTCATGACCTCTGGAACTGCAGCCAGTCAGCTCTCTCCCAGCAGCTTTTGAGCTGATTCAGCATGTTGAGCCGGTGGCAGAAGGAGTCGGTGACAGTCATCGGCCTGATTGGCCGCTCAGCGTAGAGAACCAGAGCGAGCTGAGATCAGAAGCAGAAGTGACGAAAGTAAACAAAACTATGAAGATCAAAGGTCTCGCAGAGGGTTCATTCACACCGGCACGATCATCTAGAATTAATAAACAGGCGAGTGGTGGAGAGCGCTGTCACATCGGGGGTCCCTGTGTGGTATGAAAGCAACTCGGCTGCAGAAAAAAAGTCTTTGAAACAAGTAGTGAAACCTGCACTGTCCTGGCTGGAGGACATCCACAACAGCAGACAGTGGGAAAGCTCAGCGTAGCACCCCACCCGCGCTGATGGACTTCAAGTCCAGAACAAACTGATCGTTCCCAGAAGCTCATAAACACTGCCAGTCAATAACTAGGTTTTCATGTGCAGCAACTTTCTTACGGGAAATACGTATCATGTGCAACATCTCCACAGTTACACATATTTATTTATTTATTTTTTATAAAAACTCTCTTAACACCAACTGCTTTGCTGTATTTTTTCCTCGTTTGAAATTGTTCATTTTATTGAGACTCTTTAGTTCAGTAGTTCCCAACCTTTTTTGGTTTGACATCACAAATTTTTGGCGACCCCAGGGACATTTTTTTCTGGAATTAGTTTTTGATCATTTGTTACACCCTTTCCCTGATCACATGTACAGTTAGGCGAGCTTGTCTTTACAACTGTGTTTCCATTATTCGGTAATGCCGATGTCCGGTATTTTTAACCCCACCGGTCAAAATGTCCAGTGAAAATATTCCCTCCAAGCTAATTTTTAATTATTTTTTTAAAGTAGGCAATTCAAATATTTTTTATTTGTTTTTTTTTTTTTTTTATCAATTACTAGACATTTGACGCGTATTTGAAGTCTGTGTCTTCGCGGCTAACGGCTACCAAAATGGAGGAATTGAATGAAAGCAACAGGACGTGTTGGCAGCCCTGTCAGTAAAAATGACGGACAACGAAAACATCTAGCACAACCTCTGTGTCACACATACGAGGATCGGCAGTTGCCGCTACGAGCCAGTGCCAGCACTGGCCACACACGCCACTTAGTAGCTGAAGGCTACGTGTTTAGCAAAGCGATGGAGATACCAGACCTGTGTTCCATCATGTCCCGTGCCCATGCCATTCTTGTCCACGCCCTTGTCACCTCACGCATCAACAACTGCAGCTCTGTTCTTTTTGGTTTACTGTCCAAATGTCTCCATAAACTTCAACTGGTCCAAAACACCTGCAGCCTGTATCATCACCTGAACTCCCTCCATGGATCACATCACCCCAGCTCTTCAGCAGCTCCACTGGCTTCCAATAAAATCCCGCATTGAATACAAGATCCTGCTACTTACCTTCAAGACCCTTCACAACCAAGTAATTATGCTTACCAACAGGTACTCTCAGATCCTAAGATCCTAAGATCTAGGATCTAGGAGACAAAGATCATTTAACATCTGCCGGAAGCTTCTGGGCTGAGTTCTATCAGACTTGGGCACCTTGCGGCTAGACAAACAGATACAAAAGGTGCGCTAGGGGCAGAGCTGGAGTCCATGACGTTGGTGGAAGAGGCAAGAACCTTGAACAAACGCTATAGCATCTGTTGATCAACAGCACCAGCAATGCAACAGATACATTTACAACTATAAATACTAAGCAGCAGAAGTGAACTCTTTATTTTGTTATTAGGAAAAAAAGGTACGCATCTGATATACTGCACAGCCGGAATGAATAGGGGCTTAAGGAAAACTTAAATTATTACTATTATTATTTCTTTTTTGCCACATATTATCCTGAATAAAATCACATCCTGACTTTTCTGGATCTCTCAAACCTCCACCATTTCGGACGCCTTTGTTTGTTGTTGCACTGTTCAGGAAGTTGATCATTGGCTCCTCCCTCCTGATGACATCACACAGGCCATGAAAGAAAGCAGAGACCTCTGATTGGTCAGGACTCACTATGTATGTTTCCATAGACCTCCGTTGTAAAAAATGGCGGCGCTTTTAAACGCCTACTTCCGGATTTGAAGATCGGATTAGTTCCAAACACCGTCATTTGGGCGTTGGACCCCATTCACTTACATTGCTGCGCATTGAATTGTTCCAGGAGTTAAGTTGCTGAAATATCGACCTCTTTTGAATTGTCAACTGTCTATATTGTATCAGAGGCCCTTTGCGATGCTTATACTGGTCTTCATTTGTATATGCACAGCGTAATTATTTATATTTTATCTTGGTTGTTTCAACCTGTTTTCTAGCATTGCCTGCTAGCTAATTAGCTAGCGCGACTTCCCCTGCTGTGAAGGTAGTTCGGTGATGAGTCGCTATCACCTTTATAGCAACATTTATTTAGTAGAATTTTGTGATATACTAACTTTTCATTATGTGACGTGTTGGCTGTACTTAATTTGTTGTACTGTCCCTGTTCACTGATATCCAGCGCTACTTGCTGATGCTTGATGAGATGCTGATAGATTGCTATCCCATGCCATGAGCTCGTGATCAGGGTATGTCAAGGCATTGTCGTGACTCGTGATTTGAGCGAAGGTTATTTAATTAGGAATGACGGGGATTTTAGAAGTGAGCTAGCTTCTAGGCGAATTCTGAACGGACCGCCATGGCAGACCTCTTTGCGTTATCACAGAGGTAGGCTGATCCCTCAATCGGAATTTATAAGCAAAATCACGGGAATCAATAGCCTAATACAGCCCAGTTGTGCTCAAATTAATATCATGAGACGTCTACCATCAGATGAATCAATGATATGGAAAAGTTAAGTTAGAGCAGCTAAAGCCAGTGCTACTACCCATGCGAACATGAACACTAAGCTTTTTCCTCCAAAAATTAAGTTTTTGTTGTCACCCTGCCTCTCAAATGCAAAACTGACATTAACAAAAATGCAATAATGTAATAACAGCTGAAAAAGTACTTGGGTGTGTGTTTTATTTTATATTTACCGTTCAATAATGCAATCGCTGCAAGACCTGATCAAGCAGAAACGCTGACGAAATGATGGAAAGCCCGAAAGGACACAAACAAGAAATCAGTGTTAAATTAAAAAATAAATCAATGGAGTGATCCATCAATCAACAGGGAATCGATTAATCAGTAGATTTAAGTTCATTTCAGGAAAAGTTGGCAGCATGCGTTTTCTAAAAATGACCCGACAATGAGATGATTAATTAAGATCAAGCTGACAAATCATCAATGAAAACAAATGATATGTTTTTGTTTTATCATCAGTTTTTATTCCATGTTTAAAATTTCTTCAATTTCGGTAATAAATATTTCTGTGTTTGCTCAATGACATCATGAAAATTTTTAGACCTTGAACTGTAAACTAAAATAAAATTTGTATTTTTAAGTAAAGTTGTAGCCTTTCCTTTAAGAGCCTCTGTAACAGTAAATAATAAATAAGGACACGCAGCCTGAAATGTTTTCATAGTTTTATAACTTATCTGCAGGACGTTGTTTTCTTCTTCTCTTCTTATCAAACGTGTCATTTTCGACGATCTTTCCAGGACTGTTGGGGAAGTTCCAGGTTTCCCGGTGTGTGTGCAAACAGAGATGTTTTATTGTGTCGGAACCCCTCTTTGTGCTCCGCTCCGTGTCCCTCTTCTGTCCTCCCTCCTCGTCTTCCTGTCATCTCCTCTCTTGCAGTTCCCAGTCCACCTATCTCCTCCTATCTGTCTCCCTTCTAGCTATCTGCTCTCTCCTCCTCCCTCCTCACCGTCCTCTGTCTCCCCCTGGTGGTGCATTCAGTTCCTCCGCTGCTCCTGGTCTTTCCTCCGCTGCTTTTCTTTCTGTTTCTCCAGTTTGTCCAGAGCTTTTCTCTCCTTCTCCGCCGCAGTCTGGATGTCTTTGATGCGACGCTTCAGGGTGCTGCGGTCGGATGAGCTGAGCACGCCCAGGGCCTGCAGAGGTAGAGAGGACAGCAGTAGCTCCTGTTACTGACTAAAGCTAAGGACACGCAATAAGATTTAGTGCCAGATTTTACCCACGATTCCCAGTTGGGCAAAGTCTGCACCACTCTGCACTAGTTGGGGATAGTAGTGGGTAGTGTGGGAGGGGAGGAGCCCAAACCTGACCTCAGTCGCAGTCAATCACACATATTTGATTTTTTTCAGCTAAATCTAGATGCAGTCAGGTAGAATGAAGTGATTATCGACCCAACTGCAAACACA
This sequence comes from Planiliza haematocheilus, assembly GCA_005024645.1. NCBI lineage: Eukaryota > Metazoa > Chordata > Actinopteri > Mugiliformes > Mugilidae > Planiliza > Planiliza haematocheilus. The sequence goes on from SRSE01001373.1 coordinate 5,014,292, forward strand.
TGTCGCCAACAGCCAGTGAAAAAGAGTGGGTGGGGCGCAGGACATAGCATCAGGAGACAACAGGAAACAGCTTAGGAATTTTCTAGACCAGGGTTTGTCTGATTAATATTAAGTTAGAATTTTACTTAAGTAGTATGCTTGTGTAAATGTGCGTAGTTGCGTTTCACACGTCTGAAAGGAACATTTTTCATCCTCATCCATACCTTCAGCTTGTTGCCGTCCAGCTGCAGCAGCTCCTGTCCATCAACGTCTTTCTCAGTGAATTCTGGGACGTACTGCTCCATGTTGAGACCTCGCAACCACTGACACACCTCCTGTGTTGTCCAGGAGGAGGCCAGAGATGTGGGCTCGTCACAGGGCTGAGGAGATGGAGGAGGAGGAGGAAGAGGAGGAAGGAGAGGAAGCTGTGAGCCGAAGCCATTAGAGTCGGTTTAAACAGGACAGAAATACACCTCAGGTGTGTGTTACCTCGTCGGAGGACTGAGAGAGGGTGTGGTACGGGTGGGAGGATCTGGAAGAGGAGCAGTCGATGGGAGGAGAGGTGGAGGAGGAGGTGTGAGGAGGAGAAAACTCCTCACTGAGAGCTGACTCCTGCAGGAAGAACAGACAAAGGAGGATGAGCAACAGCAGGTTTGATATCTATAAAATATCACCTGACACTATACGTTTTTCAACATTTTACTCTTGAAACATGAAACACACACACACACGGACACACACACACGGACACACACACTGTTAGAGCCATTAGTGGCTCTGATGGAAGTTTAATGAAGCTCTTTCCTCTGAGCGTTAATGGTGAAGGGAGAGAGAGTGAGAGCGATAAACCCGAGAGATAAAACGAGACAAAGTGGAAGCAGGAAGTGTGTTCACATCCACTCTCACACACACACCACACACACACACACACACACACACACTTCCTCCAGGCCACAACAGCAGAACATTTCACACTGACCACAAAACAAACCACAGCTGTGCGGTCACGTGACTCTTTCTGGTGGTTAAGCTAAAAGCCTGCAGGTCAGTCATGATGAGTAAATCAGAAAAATCAATGCGCAGAAACACTGTAAGCGGATACACTGCATGTGTGTTCACATTTAACCCCCATCTTTCAAACACGCACCTCGGATCAGGCAAATCTGGACGCTGTATCATTCCTGAAGTGGATGGATACCAGTCAGGTCAGACTTAGAGTAACTTCCAGTACAAAGACACAACCAGCCTAAATCAGTCAGCACGGTAATCACTAATCACATTGTTATTTGGTGGAATGTGGATGGACGAATGAGGTGTTTTCCTTCTTCCTTAAGCGGCGAATCTGACTGAGAAAACTACTTGTGTGTTTGTAGCAGCTGAGACAAGACAGCTAAGGATATGTGTGAGAAGGTTTGATCTAATTATCAAGGTCTGCCGGCACATAAAAATATAATATAAATTAGAGTCTCATCTGCATATAAACTGACATTATCCTGAATCCAAGTTGGAGTCTTGGTGTTACACCACCAGACCACAGTTTCTTTGCCACCGTCATGCTCTGGTCCTGCTTTTAATTAACAGAAGCTAATTCATCATCATCTGTCTCAGGTTCATCTTCATCTGCAGAGCGATATTGTGACAAGAAGACACACAGATGCAGAGGTGGCAAGTAATGAAGTACAAATACTTCGTTACTGTACTTAAGTAGATCTGTACTTTACTTGATTATTTCTTTTTCTGAGGAGTTTTTACTTTTACTCCCTACGTTTATACACAAATATCTTTCTACTCCTTACATTGGAAAAACAGGCTTGTTACTTTTTTAACCTCCACAGATGACAAGACGTAAAAGACGTGATATAATCGGACCGGACGTGACTAGAGCATCGGACTAGAGAAGAAAAGTCGATGATGCGGGTCCTGTGTTCTTCTTCTACTGTTCTGAACAGGCAGCCCGTTGATCAGTTTGAGCTCTGCTGCCACCTAGTGACTGGAGTCTTGTTTATCATTCAAGCATCAATAGAGACATTAATACTAAAAGTCCACCTGAGCCCACTATTTGAAAACGACTGGTCTAATGTGAAAAAAACAAATTCACGTATGGTGTGGTTTCTGTCGCTATCTTTAGCTTTTTGAGGATTTTGTGGAAGCTAGTTTACAACGTTAGCAATGCTATGGGAACACACCACTTTGATAGTTTATAGCTAACACTAGCTAGCAGTTTAAAAACAACAACATGCAGGACATCTGGTCTAGATTATTTTGCAAGAACTTTTTCGTTTCGCAAAATGGTTAACAGATGAATTGTTTCATTTATGGCAAAATCATTTTTACTTTTTACTTAAGTACATTTCAGAACCTGTATTTTCTTACTTTTACTTGAGTAAAGGAGTTGAATCAGTACTTTTACTTTTACCAGAATATTTTCTTCAATCGATACTTTTACTTAAGTACAGAATGTGAATACTTTTTCCACCTCTGCACAGACGACATAAAAAGATTGTCTTTTACCTGCGAGTGAGACTTTCTTGGTCTTGGAGAGGTCAGCGGGGGGATCTTGGGGGAGCAGGGCGGGGTCCCAGAGGACGAGAGTGACCCTCTTCCTTCAGTGAACCAGGAGAATGAGACAAAAGATCCAGATGACCGAGACGGACTTTCGGACGGCTCTCTGATAAGAGAAACACAAGCTACGTGAAACGTGTGAAATGCTGAGATTTCAGGAGGAGGTTTTGCAGGTGATGGACTCACCTGCTGCCCACAGAGAGCCTGTTGGATTTATCTTTTCTCACTCTGATGTATGATCGTCTAAGAGTCACCCTGCGAGACAGAGAACATTGTCACTGACAGAGGTAAGATTCAATGTTAAATTATAAAAGTGTCAGAATGATAAAATGCTGCTGTAAACAAAATCTCTTATATACTTATATACATGTAAGAGTCTTTATATAGGTCAGACTGTAGTAAAACAGTGTTGGTATTAGGTCACTCAGACTGTTACATGGTGTAAACCCTCCCGTCTGAAACAAAGAAGCTCCATTGTCTGAATTTTTGCAGTTTGTTTCCAAAACTCATCAGTATGCGCTTATATGTTAATGTCTCGTCCTTGACCTCCAATGCATTTTTAGAGCTTTAAATCTGGTTTAAGGGTCCAATTAGCATTGGGTTAAGTTCAGAAGTGGTTGTTGATACACCTGTAGACCAGCTGAAACCTCCACAGCCTGGACAAAATAATGTGAACAGAGTTTCCGGTAAGTTTCAGGCTCAAAAACATGGCCTCTGACCAGCAGCTCGCTCTGTTTCTATGCAGTAACGTGTTTAAGATTTGAGTCTTCATAAGCTGTCAACATCAGCAGAATCCATTTCTGTCGAGCTGAGTTTGATCTGTTACCTGATTCTGCAGTCACCAAATAGCGTTACTGTAAAGGACCTGGTGATGCAGACCATAGGGTCCTCACAAAGACTGTCAGATAAATATGTGTGTGTATAAGTGTCTCACCCCAGGTCCAGGAAGCGTCTCTTGGTTTTCTTGTCGAAGACGACGGTCGGACTGCCGGGATCAGCTGGACTGGTGTCTCGACTCGTATCAGAGACCAGCACTGACGCACACACAAGTGCACACAAGCATTCATTATACAGGTGTGTTGGCAGGTGTGCAACATTACCTGTAAACATTCAACTTGCAGGTGCAAGTGTTGCAAGTGTGTTTCCAGTTGTGTTATCAAGTAGAAGTGTGTGTTGTTGTGTTTACACTCATGCGTGATGGTTTGTGTACATGTGTGTTTACAGGTGTGTCTACCTTCACTGTCGGGCCTCCTGTTCCTCCTGGTGTAGAGAGGAGAGCAGTCGGAGGACGGGCAGGATTTAGACGGCGATCTGCTGGGCGTCACTAAAGGCTCCTGAGACGTCGCATTGGTCAGCTGATGGTACCGCCCCCGTGGAGGAGCAGCCAATGAAGCGCCACCGTCCTCTGGAGAGCGCCGCACCTGAGAATCCAAGACGCAGACGCGTTTTCTTTCAGGTAGTCATTCACAACATTAGCGTACATCGGTGTGCTGTGCTCTGATTGGTCTCACCAGCGGCGCGTCGAAGGAGAAGGCGGGGCTTCGAGTTGACAGCAACGAATCAGGGGAGGGGGAGGAGCCTCGCATCGCCAGGTGGAGGGGTGAACGGGCGGAGTGTACTGGACTGTCCTAATAACACACACGTTGTTATATTACAGTTCTTTGACTTTTAATGGTATCACGCATCAAATTGAAACCTACTTAAATGTTTAATTTAATTTATTTGACACAGTTTGAATATTTAAACATCTCTTCACCTTCCTGTCGAGGCTGTCATCGCCCTCCGTCGAGCTCACGCTGTCACGGTAACGGGACCTGGAGGGGCGGTGCCTTCGCGTTTTGACGGACAGCTGGGCCCGGCCTTTTTGGATGCTGTTATCGAGCAGCTCGGTCTCTGGGATCGCCTCGTTCAGGTCTGAAACCAATCATTCACACTTCAGTTTCTCTCACATACAGATTTACAGCTGTGCTGCTGGGGCAGGGGAGTGATTGTGGGAGATGAACCCTGACCCTGTGATGACCTCGTCTGCAGGTTATTAATCTTTACTGGACTCTTTGAATTTCTTTTCTTTATATTATTAAACATAAAACGATGATGTAAAGAAAATTGAAATTCACATGTTTTTCTGTTTTCGCTTGTGTTTTATTCTGAAGGACATCAGAGATCATTCATGTTTATGCTGCAGTTTTTTGTGATGATGCATAATGTACTTGCCTTCCTCCTCTTCCTCCTTCCACTCACCCCATCAGGGCCCCATCAAATATTCAACATGCTGACCATCTCACCCCCCTACCACCTCCCTCACTAATACATGAATCAGCGACTGTCCAGTCATTAATTTTTATATAATTGTTGTAATTATTTTTACACTCTAAATGTGTTTCACTTGACTTCTACTACTTATAACCTTGTTTTTCTTATTCTGTCTTCCATGAGCAGAGTTTGGACAGCGGTCTGTTCAAAATATAAAGACTTCCTGTCTCTCCTCCCCCACACTCAGCTGACAACAGTTTATTTCCCATGGGGGGGAGGTAAACCTAGAGTAGGTGGGAGGAAAAGATAGAAGAGTGGGGAGGTGGGGAGAGGAAGAGACCAGTGGTAAAACATTAAATTCAGGTGACAGGGAGAGAAAATAAAGCTTTAATGAAAGTTTGATTAACGGAGAGGTAAAAAGAGATGTCCAGTGATAGAAAGAGAGGGGGGAGGGCTCTGAGGAGAGAACAAATCACATTAGAGGGGGAGGAAGGAGAGACATTAGATGGTATTAGAAGCAGGAGAGAGAGAACAAAAGAGCTAGCATCAGCTGTTGTTAATCCGAATGATCGTTTTTTGGAACAAATTTTAGATTTTTAAACAATAACAGAAACTTTGACAGGTGATTCTGAATAAAAGAACTGGCACAACAGTCGCCTATTCCTTCCCGTGGACTTATTCAGGAGTGCAACACTAAACACATGTTACATTATTTCACTGACCAGCAGGGGGCAGTAAGGTGAAAGAGCAGAGTTCCAACAAAGACAACGAAGAAGACGTGAAACTACAAAACGTCTTTCTTACGTCTAGCTTTAATTTTGACTCACCGAACACGTTGTCAGTGTCGTCCAGTCCGGCAGACATGGCTCAGCGGTTACTGTGCAGAGAGACAAACAGAAAACGACAAAATTAAAAGAGACACGAAGTAAAAGATGAATAAAAAAAAACAAGACTTTGACCAAGAAGCCAATCACATCCGATCACCATCCAGACAGTGATGCTGTTTGAGGCTAAGGCTAACACGTCAATGGACTGAACTGATCTTCGGTCACTGAGGGATGACAAGCAGCTGAGAGACACGAACATAATGAACGTTAATGTGACTGTCGGTCAGATCAGGATCAATAACGAGCTAACCAGAATCAATGTTCAACCATTCAGCCTCTCAACACGGACAAACAATCATCAGCCAGTGCTTATGCTAGTGCTAATGCTAGGTCAGAAAAATATTTTTAAAATAGTTTTCTTAGTATTTCTTTGTCATCACCAAACTGTAGGACTCAGACCTACAGTTTGGTCTGTTGAGGAACTAAAACGCAGAAAAACCAATTCATACGGTGAGCTCAGTGGATGATACTGACATTTCCTTTAATCAGATTCTGAACCAGATTCATGTCTGAAACAGTGGCTGGTCAGATGATGTGCAGCAAACAACAAAACAGCTGATCAGCGCAGCAGAGGAAACAGCTTTCCAAAATAAAAGCAGACATGCTCTAAGCGATCGTTTGTCCCTGCAGATTTCTTCCTCCTCCCTCCTCATCCCCCTCGGCAGTTGACCTCTCAAAAGCATCATTAAGGACTCAAACCGAGGCCCGAGGCAGGAAGTCAGGAGGGAGACGTTGAGCCTCAGCTGACGCCGCTGACCCACTTCAGAGCAGGACTCACTGCTTTCAGTCCGTTTCACTGAACATCAACACACACACTCTGTAACCTGCTGCACACTATAAACGAAGATGGTGACGTTCAGATGAGGATGTCTCAGCAGCTTCTGAATCTATGAGTGTTCAGTTAATCCGACATGATCAAAGCTTGATCTGACGAAAGTTGTCTTTTTCTGAAGCTGTTTGTTATTCTGGGATGTTTGCAGATCAGCTGATCATGACGTCGTCTCATCAGCCAGGAGAGGACGCTGGAGACGTTTTTGCCGTCTTTGCTGGGTTCATTCCTGCCTACCTAGCTACTTGCTCAGCAGTGTCTGAGAACATCTTCACCTGTCATTTTGTAATACCTAAAGTTGTAAGCTTGGGTTTGATGGTAAACTCTCAATATACACAGATCAGCCAAAACATTATGATGACAGGAAAAGTAAATAGCAGTGAACACTTTGTGACAATACAGTGTTCTGCTGGGAAACTTTTGGACCTGGCATTCATGTGGATGTTCCAGACATGTAGCACCCACCTAGACCAGACCAGGAACCCCCACTCTATAGCAATGAGACTCCTTGATGGCAGCAGCCATCCCCAGCAGGGTGCAGCCTGACACAGGCACACAAACAAAAACAGTGTAGGAACTACTAAAAAAAAAAAAAAAAAAACCTAGCCTCCAAATTCCCAAGATCCCAAACTGATCAAGTATCTGTGGGAAGCACTGGATCAAGCCTGATCCACAGAGGACCCTCCCTTCAACCCATAGGACCCAAAGGCCCCCCACTAACAACATCCTGTTCCCAGACACCACAGGACACCCTCAGAAGGCCTGTCTCTGCTCCCTGATGAAACACAACTGTTTTGGAGGCACAATATTAGGAAGGCGTTCATAATGTTATGCCTGATCAGCGCATATTATCAGACTGAGAGGATTTCTTCAGACATAATTTAATGCAGACATGATCACAGAGAACTCGGCTGCCTTTCATGAGTCTCAGCTCACAGCCTGCAACACCTGAGTGGAGCTGAGAGTTCAGTGGATCACCGATATGTGGATGTCTCCATCGTTCACACACCAAAGGCTTTCAAACACTGACAGGTGATGTGGACGAAGAGAGAGGTAGAGAGATGCGGGAACAGGCTAGGGAGAGGGAGAGAGACAGAGAGAGAGAGGGGAACTGGGCAGGTAGCCCAGGACGAAGGCCATCTGCTGCCTCGCCCTGCAGGAAATAGCCGGACTGAAGCTGAAGCTCAGAAAAGGTCCAACACACTCGGATATAAACACACAATCACACGGCAAACAGCGGTCACGTTGGCCACAGACACACAACTAAAAGTCATGTTTCCACTTGATGACATTTGGGAGCTTCACACACCAACCTGCATTGTGTGTCAGTTTGTGTTGTGTGTCTGTATTGTTGTCAGTCTGTGTTGTGCGTCAATCTGAGTGTTGTTTCAGTCCGTGTTGTGTGTCTGTATGTCAGTCTGTCTTGTGTCAGTCAGTGTTGGTGTCAGTCTGTCCTGTATGTTATTCTGTGTATTTTGTCATCCTGCCTGGTGTGTCAGTCTGTGTTCTATGTCAATTTGCGTTTTGTGTCAATCTGTCTCGTGTGCCGGAAAGTGTCCGACCATGTTGTGTCATGTTGTGTTCCTTTGTTGACTCTCAGCTGCACTGAACAACCTCCACGGCTTGTAATGGAGCAGACATGCAGTTAACATCAGACTGATCTGTGAGCTGCTGTTAGACTGGGTGGAGATGCTCAGAGACACACACACACACGCAGAGACCCACACACACACACACACACACACACACACTGCTCTAATGAGACAAACACCCTGACAACACAGCGCCGCTCATTCCCAGAAGACAGCAGGAAAATGCACCGTCAGACGAGTGTGTGTGTGTGTGTGTCAGAAGAAAAGATGGAGGCTGAGGAACAGATTAAAACCGTGATGACAAACGTGTATAAAGATACAGGAGAGGTAAACAAACCCACAAACAAACAAACACATCAACTCACCTTTCTGTCTCTCTCTCTCTGTCTGTTGTCATGGCACGTCACCCTCCCTCCCTCTCTCTCTCTCTCTCTCTCCCTCTCTCTCTCTCTCTCTCTGTCTCCCTCTCACCTTCTTTCTCTCTCTCTCCCACTCACAGCGGTAGGTTACTGATGACCGCGTCTCCCAGGGTTCCACAGGGCTTCCTCCGCTTCAGATGACAGTCTGGGCTGCAACTGGAGGGCTGTGGGCGCTGTAGTTTCCTCTTCAGGACTCTCAGGCTCGACTCCTCTCTGCCCGGCTGGAGGCAGAGTGAGCGAATGCTGGCTCACTGCAACTCAGCAGAATACCGCAGCCTCCATCCGAGCGAGCGAGCGAGCAGCACCAAGGACAGCTGAGACACTCTGAGGGAGGAGGAGGAGGAGGAGGAGGAGGAGGAGGAGGAGGAGGAGGAAGAGGAGGAGGAGGAGGAGGCTGTGATCACGCAGGGAGGAGAGAAACAGGATTGGATAAAAGGGAAAAGGAGGGATGAGGAAAAGACAAACAGGAAAATGAAATGAGGGGAAAGAGGCGGCAGAGGAAAATCATCTGATGAAAGCATGAAAATAAAAGATCATAAAATAGTTAACTGGAACGAAAAGGGCAAACTGAAATGGAGTAACAAATAAATAATGTTGTGGGGTGTCTTGAAATGATTTATTATGAAATGATATTATTTAAACTCACTGAAGACACCAAATAAAGGTATGTCATATTAAAGGTACAAACCACAGACTGTATATAAATATGGACGATGCGTCCCCACTTCCTTTTCGTTTAATTAATACTGCGCTCTGCTCTACCCCAGTCAGTTGCAAAGAAATATTGGATTATACACTGTTCGTGTTTCCAGTTCTCATGGTCCTACTGGACTGCTTCACAGAATGGTTGGCATGGCAACTTGTAGTCATCATGATGTCACATCCTGTTTCTAACTAAACTTTTCAGAGAAATGAACTCATCAGTATGCACCAGCAGTAAATTAGCTATCTAAAATGACAGAAACCATCCTTGAAAAAACTTTATTATTGTATTGTTCCTGTTTTAATTTGGCCCAAGTCCACCCACTAACATGGAGGGGGTGGAGCTTATGACCTATACTGCAGCCAGCCACCAGGGGGAGCTCTACTTGCTTTGGCTTCACTTTTGAGAACCTGCTCCGCGTCCAGCTTTATACAGTCTACAGTATCCTTCCTGCTACACTGCAAAAAAATCAAAATCTTACAAAGTATAAATTGTGTCTCATATTAAGTGTAATGAGATATTTTGACTAGAAATGAAACAAATATACTCGGTAAGATTTTGATTTTTTTGCAGTATAAACGTCACGTCTTCTTCTCCAATAAGTGATTGAGGAGGAGATTGCAGCACCCCCTGCTGCAAAGAAACAGCACAAAATATAATTGAATTTTTTTTTACCTTTATATCCCTAACCCTAATTTGTATTCAGTAGTTTTCAGATTGCATTTTAGGACAAAACTGCAGATGTTAAACTCTCATTAAACTGATCTTTTTTTATTTTATTTTCCATCCAAATTACTCAGAGGCACCTCCATTTGTCTTGACAACAGCTGTGATCAGGTACAGGTAAATCCTATCAGAAGTTACGCGGTGGAGTTTCTTCCATCTTAACGTCGTGTTATCTCAGGGCAGTGATGTAGTAAGTGAAGACGGATAGTTGAAGCTCGGAGTGAAAAAGAAGCAGCAACAAGAGCTCAGCATACGAGGAACTCCTGCATCACTGTTAAAGCCGCTGTCAGTTTATTGATCACCAATCAATACGTGTTGTTTCACAGTGGTGATGTCTGACACTGCGGCAAGACTGCACGAAAAGAAATAAAACCCTGAGCAAGTCAATGCGCCAGTTATGAAAAAATATGTTATGTTTAGAAGTCAAACATAGAGTATTCATATTTATCTGTCTGTGAAGATGATCTAGAACAAAAGCATCTTGGATGTAGTTCAGAAGTGAGGATGTCACTTGGATGAAACTCGGGTTTAGCAGAAATTAAACTTTAAATCATCCAAAATCAACTAAAAATAGGTTGTATATAAAATGACAGTGACGTCTTCACTCAAAACTAAAGATAAGGAGATAAAAAACATACCAGCTACAATTTGAAAAAAATTTAAACAGTCCACACAGTATCATACTATACTAACATTCTCAATGGTTTACAAATAAACAGAACTTTTATTAGTCCTTAGATTAAAAGACAGTTTGTGTTTCCGTCACAGTGACACTAGATGCCACTGTTGTCATTGACGACTTTAAGCTACTGCTCAAAGTGATAACACATTTCCGTCGACTTGTAAATGAGATGTTTATTTTTGATACTTTATCCCAGATCGTTTGCAGACAGTGATTGTCAAAGGTCTGGAAAATATGGACTTCACCAAAGAATGGGTGTCTAACTTTGTGATGCTTTGCCAGACCTTAACTAGTTTTAGAGCCTTTTTGCCTTTAATTTCATCCTCAAGTTTAATGTAGCTTGACCAGGATATTGAGATCTGATCAACACTTCTTTAATGACTCCTGGATTGCCTGCACCCCACGGTGAACCTTCTATGTGTCCTTTATGAAGTCTTCTCTTATAATTAGATCAAGATGATGTCAAGTCTATCCCCCGTTGTGATTTCTTCATTGTTTTTTGAGTTTTTCCTAAACTGTATTGGTGTGTGTGTGTGCCTGTGTCAGACTGCATCCTGCTGGGGATGGGATGGCTAGTTTATGGGGTGGGGGTGCCTGCTCTCCTCTAGGTGGGTGGTAAATGTCTAAGTAACATCCACAGTTTCCCAGCAGAGCATTGAATTGTCACTAGAGGGTCAATGTTAACTTCTCCTGTCGGTGGTTTTAATGTTGCAGCAGCTGATTGGTGTACTTTAGTGTCTCTTGGGGAGATTCTGCCAAACAGGTTCTACAGTAGATAATTTAGAGTTTGCGGATAAATTATAGTAGTAGTATAGTCCAACAATAGTTCATTTTACTTTTTGTTCTGACAGACATGGTTCCAGATGTTCCATCTTAAGCATGTAGTCTTCATGGTGGTCTCTTAGTTAAGTGTAATAACACAGTCCAATATCAAATATGTTCTTCCTCCTTTATATTCTGCTGAATGAAGATCAGACCAGGAAGTCACAAAACTCCAATTTCTGTCTTGACAATGAAACAAGGCCAGTTAGATAAGAGTTACCGGTACTCTGAGGTGATCAGGCTGGATTTGTGTGAATCTCCACTAGACGACTTCATTTCATTATTTTCATTTTCATTTTTCATTTCATAGTATTTTAACAATACTCTGATATAATAAACTCCATTTTTTTCTCTGTTTTCTACACAGATTGACAGAGCAGTCATTGAAGCTGAAAACCTGTTCATTTTAGAAGGGATTATAATTATTATTCCAGTAAGAATTTTTCTGCTTAAAACATTATATAAATGTGTATAGTAACATTGACTAGAACTGGTGTTAAACAGCTGTTTGCCACACGTGAGGTTTTGTTGTGGAAATCCCGGGACTTTTAGTCCGCTGTACTTTCTCTTTCATTCTGCTTTGTCTCTCAATTGGCACTGAATCTACCAATCAAACTGCAGCATACAACGTCAGCATGAGTTTTTCTAAGCGCAACTATTTATAAGGAGCTGAGGTTCACACGTTGATATTTTTCACTTGTCCTGGATACTCCAAAGAAGGTAAGATGGAAAAATGGTTTTCACTTTGTTTCTGCACAAGCAAGATTTTTGGGTTGAGTGAAGTTTGTCAACCTCAGTAACGTGAAAACATTGTTAACATTAAGTAATATACTGTGTATTTAATATACTGAAGTTGATTCCGACCTCTTCACATTCTTTAACCAGTTCATAGAGGAACTTCCGCGGATATCCAGGTTGTCGGCTTCACCTTGCTAAAACTAACATGTCAGATCACTGTGTAATTTCTGTTCTGTTCTCATTGATTGAGATTCATCACACATAAATTAAACAGTCTTTTGGACCGAATTCATATAATCCAAAAAACATTAACACTTTCCTAGACTTATTAACGATAAAGTCTTTGTTATTCTTCTCCAGGTCATAGTGGGAAAGAGCAGAAGAGTTCAGCTATGAACAACATTAAATCAGACACCACTAAGAGTCTGAGAGATCTGCACTCTGCCTTAGAGGATTTGAAAATGTGAGTCTCTAAAAATGAAGCAAACCTATCAAACGTTTTCTCCTGAGAATTAAGCACACTTAAGCACTACTTCAGAAAGTAAAGTTGTTTTCAAATGCACTACTGAAAAGTCGTACTGAAGAGTTTGTTTGAATAATGTGTTTAAGTTGGACTGTGGGAAGGTGATAGTTATCTGTACTTTTTCCTACTTTCTCTTAAGAAGAAGAATATTGCTGAGGCATTCATCATATCTGAAAACCAACGGAAAGGAAAACTCAGATGAAAGAGAAAAATTACTGAAGTTGGCAGAGGAAAATTGCAAGAATGAGACCGTCCTGAAGTGGCTGAGAGAAAACTCAAAGTCTGGCTCCTTCATCCAACTTGTGGACGTGTTTCATTTCCTGAAAAAACACATTGATGAAGAAGAGAAGAAGAACCACGGGGACTGTGTTGACATCACCTTTGTGTCTCATGGAGCAATCATAGACTTCATGATCCCAGCCTGCTGTCTGCTGCCTCTTCCCACCATCACAGACGTGGTTCTCTATTCCCCCTGGAACTGTCTCATTGCTGGTGAAATGTACTATATCGCTACAGGAAGAATCAGGCCTGAGCACAGAGTATTTTACTGTGACAAAAAAAAAGGCTGTGAAATACCTGATGAAAGACACCGACCTGTGAAACTGCCAAACCACTGGAACTCAATGAAGAAGGCTGGAGGACAGATGATCCCAAACATCACTGTCAGTCCTCTTACACCAGATGATGGTAGGTGGGAAAATTATGAATCTCTCGCAAAGAAACATGGTCGTCCAGGAAGAAACCGCATCGTCATCCCGTTCACCCTCTCAGTAGGGAGTGTCCCGTTCTCTGTGGTCACCTTGGCCCTGTCCCTGGTCCTCCTGTCCTCCAGGTTTAAAGCCACCGTTCACTTCAGTGCTTGTCTCAGTGACCACTCTACTGGACAGAAATTTGACAGAAAGTATCTAGAGGATCAGTACGCCTGCACCATCGACAACACTGTAATGAAAGTTTCAGCATAGACTTTCAGTGACAGCTGCACATTATTGTAGGATTTGTTTGAAGTGATCCATGTGTTTGTGGCCCACAGTGTAGAAAAAAGACTGATAAAACATTAAACAGTAAATTAATGAAGGACTTAAAATGAGGTATCATTGTAGCTTAGCTTGTTAGCATGCTAACATAAGCTAATTAGCAGTTAATATGAAGTCCAGTTAAAGCTAATGGGAATGTCATGTTTGTGTTTGTCGTTACTTTACATTTGAATGTAAACCAGATAAAACAATATTCACCTGATGATGGTGATGAAGACAGATATTATGATCCATATAATGTCTATGACTATATCCAGCTTTATTTACATTCACACCTGAATCTCAGCTGACATGGACTCAGTTCATTGATCTGTTTGCTCAGATTGTCTGATTAATGTTCTATGATATGATCCCAGCAGCCTCCAAAGAGTCCAGCTACAGGTTAGATCTGTACACATTTACACATTTATGGTTGTGATCTTCAGGGAATTATTGTTTTAAATCCTTTAAACTGCTGTACAGTCTGTGTATGTGATTTAAATCTCTGTCCACTGAATGTTAGATGACCATGTGCCTTATTCAAAGATGATTTAATATATAATATATTGTATAATTAAATTATTGAGAAATGTTTTGCTGAAGTCATCTCACGTTGTTCAGATGTATTTTTCTGGAGAAACTCTTTCAGTAAAAGCTGTCATGATTTTAATCTTTCTTGTGAAATATCATCCGTCTGGTCTTTCTCTGCTCGTCTTACCCAGGATAAAGGGAACTATGAGAAGGGATAAACACATTGGATAATTGTGTGTCCACAGACAGAAGATCATGTGTAGTGATATAAAAGAGGAAAAAAGTGGATGATGTGACGTTTGTGACACAGACAGTAAAGTTTCAGAGATCAGTCAGTTACTGTGACATTATCTCTGAGGATTTATCTTAAAATTAAAGGTGTGTCTTTAGTTGTGGTGATTGACCCAGTTGTTATCACATGGCGTGACTGGATTATAACGCAGACGGTCAATAAGCCAGCTGCTTTACAGGAATCCAAAATTATTTTATGATGGGATTTTTCTCATGAGCTGCTGATTTTACTTTCTGTTTCAAGTGACCATTGAACTATTTCCTCTGTCTTGTTACATATTTTTTTTTTTACTTTGTGTAGCTCTTACGTGTTTGGATTATATACAAAACACACATACAAAACAAGTGCTCATATTCTTCATCTAAATTTCAATCATAACATTATGACCACTTGGCTATTGTGTAGCAACCTAATTTTTGCCCTGAAACAGCCCTGACCTGTTTAGGCATGGACTCAACTAGACCTCTGATATGCTTTGGTTTTTCCCTCCAAGATATCAGCAATGCATTCTTTAACGGTGACATTTGATACTGCTCTGAGAGTGACACTGTGTCATTCAATGAGCCATTTCAAATATGAGCCACGTGTGACGTAGATCATTTGTTCTGAACATAAGACGGCCCCTGAGCCCTGTCCCTACATGGCTTCAGAGCACTCCTTCCCTCACGCTTTCACAGGTAGCTAAGCTAGCATTGTCACCAACCACTGGAGAAACAAGAGTTACTTAGCGCACATTTACCTGAAGATCTGCTCATCATGACTGTTAACTGTACAATGCAATGAACTTTACTAAAGTAAACACCACTATCATTTAATCCTACAATTAGCTGCTGTTTGCTAACCCACCAGAAAGTAGCATGAAGTTCACCAAACATTCAGAAACATCTCGTTCAAACCTTTATTGCTTATAACTAATTCTCTAATTCTTATTTTGTATATATATTTTCCCCAAATGTGTATTTTGTAACTCTTTTTTCTTTTAACAATGTCAAAGTCATCACGCTTTCTGTATATATTTTCGCCAAATTCCATGCTACTGAAACAAGGAAATTTCCCATGCGTGGGATGAATAAAAACATATCTCTTATCTTCTTCTGAATATAGCTTTGCACACTTTGTTTTACATCAGACAAGAAATGGTAAAAAAAAAAAAAAAAAAAAAAAGTGCAGTGTTTTCTTGAGTAAAAACTGTGATCTTGTATTGATAATGGGACAGTCTGACCACAGTGGAAAGCCTTCTTCAGCACGTCCCAATGATTCTCAATGGGGTTAAGGTCTGGACTCTGTGGTGGTCATGGTCCTCTCTTAGTTTTCAAGTGAAATACTGAGGTCCAGTATCAAATATATTTTTCCTCCTTCATATTCTGCTGAATGAAGATCAGACCAGGAAGACACAAAGCTCCGAGATGATTTCTGTCTTGACTTTGAAACAATTTAATGTCAGTGACTCTCATCTATTCAGTTACCTGTTTTTTATGTTGGGACTGTCTTCTTAGAAGTGTCTTGGGGTAGATTAACATATTCCTGAGAGTTACTCTGAGGTGATCAGGATGGATCTGTGTGAATCTGCACTGGACATAATTTTGTTTTATATATTGTTTTCTTTTATTGGACATATACACTTGGAAAACTGACACAAACATCATTTAAAGATTATTTTAACAATAATCTGACGCTGACCTTTTTTTCTTGCTTAAAACATTAAATAAATGTCTATCATAACACGTGTTAAACAGCTGTCTGCTACGTGTGAGGTTTTGTTGTTGAAATCCCGGGGCTTTTGGGCCGCTGTAGTTTCTCTTTCATTCTACTTTATCATCTCACCTGGCAGTGAATCTACCAATCAAACTGCAGCGTACAACGTCAGCGTCAATGATTCCTTCCAAACACACCTGTTTATGAGGAGCTGAAGCTGGCAGGTTAGATTTCTTTTTTACTAGTCCTGTGATGCTTCAGAGAAGGTAAGATGGAAAAATGGTTCTCCCTTTGTTTCTGCACGAAAAAAAATTGTGGGTTGTGTGAACTTTGTCAGCCTCAGTAACATGAACAGATTGTTAACATTAAGTGATATACTGTGTATTTAATATATTTAAGATGATTCCGACGTCTTCACATTCTTTAACCAGTTCATAGATGAACTTCCACTGCAGAAATATAGGTTGTTGGCTCCACCTTCCCAAAACATATCAGATATCTTCATGACCACTATTTAATTTCTCTTCTATTTTCATTTACTGAGATTCATCACACAGAAATAAAAGAGACTTTTGGACCAGATTCATATAATCCAAAAAACATTTACACTTTTGCAGACTTGTTAACGATAAAGTCTTTGTTATTCTTCTCCAGGTCGTAGGAGGAAAGAGCAGAAGAGTTCAACTATGAACAATATTAAATCAGGCATCCCTCTTAAGGGCCTGCACTCTGCTTTCCAGGAGATGAAAATGTAAGAAAATAAAGCTGTTCTAAAATACACTACTGAAACATACTTCTCTGAGTTTGTTTGAATATTGAGCTTAAGTTGGACTACTTTATGTGAAGGTGATAGTTGTTATATATGTACTTTTTTTCTGCTTTCTCTTAAGAAGAGGAATATTGCTGAGGCATACATCATATTTGGAAACCAACGGAAAGGAAAACTCAGAAGAAGGAGAAAAATTACTGAAGCTGGCAGAGGAAAATTTCAACAATGTAACTGTCCTGAAGTGGCTGAGAGAAAAGTCAGGGTCCGACTTCTTCATCCAACTTGTGGACGTGTTTATTTTCCTGAAAAAACACATTGATGAAGAAGAGAAGAAGAACCATGATGACTGTGTTGACATCACCTTCGTGTCTCATGGATCAATCAGAGACTTCATGATCCCAGCCTGCTGTCTGCTGCCTCTTCCCACCATCACAGACGTGGTTCTCTATGCTCCCTGGAACTGTGTCACTGCTGGTGAGACGTACTATATCGCTACAGGAAAAATGAGGCCTGAGCTCAGAGAATTTGGATACTGGACACAAAATGTCTGTATAATACCTGATGAAAGACATCGACCTGTGAAACTACCAAACCACTGGAACTCAATGAAGAAGGCTGGAGGACAGATGATCCCAAACATCATTCTCAGTCCTCTTCGACCAGATGATGGTGTGTGGAAAGGTTATGAATCTCTCACAGAGAAACATGGTCGTCCAGGAAGAAACCGCATCGTCATCCCGTTCACCCTCTCAGTAGAGAGTGTCCCGTTCTCTGTGGTCACCTTGGCCCTGTCCCTGGTCCTCCTGTCCTCCAGGTTTAAAGCCACCGTTCACTTAAACGCTTGTCTCAGTGACCAGTCAACTGGACAGAAATTTGACAGGAAGTATCTAGAGGAGCAGTACGCCTGTGCCATCGACAACACTATAATGAAAGTTTCAACATAGACTTTCACATTATTGTAGGATTTGTTTGGTTTGAAGTGATCCATGTGTTTGTGGCCCACAGTGTAGAAAAAAGACTCATAAAACATTAACCAGTAAATTAATGAAGGACTTAAAATGAGGTATCATTGTAGTTTAGCTTGTTAGCATGCTAGCATAAGCTAATTAGCAGTTAATATGAAGTCCAGCGAAAACTAATGGGAATGTCATGTTTGTGTTTGTCGTTACTTTACATTTGAATGTAAACCAGATAAAACAATATTCACCTGATGATGGTGATGAAGACAGATATTATGATCCATATAATGTCTATGACTATATCCAGCTTTATTTACAATCTGAATCTCAGCTGACATGGACTCAGTTCATTGATCTGTTTGCTCAGATTGTCTGATTAATGTTCTATGATATGATCCCAGCAGCCTCCAAAGAGTCCAGCTACAGGTTAGATCTGTACACATTTACACATTTATGGTTGTGATCTTCAGGGAATTATTGTTTTAAATCCTTTAAACTGTTGTACAGTCTGTGTATGTGATTTGAATCTCTGACTACTGTAATGTTAGATGACCATTTGTCTTATTCAAAGATGATTCAAAATATAATATACTGTATAGTTAAATTATTGAGAAACGTTATGCTTAAAGTCATCTCACGTTGTTCAGATGTATTTTTCTAGAGAAACTCTTTCAGTAAAAGCTGTCATGTTTTTAATCTTTCTTGTGAAATGTCATCCATCCAGTTTTTCTCTGCTCGTCTTACCCAGGATAAAGGGAACTGATTTGTGTGTAAAAGACGGATAGAAGAGTATCCCAGCATGCATTTCACTTCAACACTCTTGGAAATATGGTGAACGTGAACATCAGTTTTACTTAAGGGATTCAGACTGATTGATTTGTTGACTGTTTAGTGATATAAAAGAGGAAAAAGTGGATGGTGTGACATATCTGTCACAGACAGTTAAAGTCTGAGAGATCAGTCAGTTACTGTGACATTGTCTCTGAGGATTTACCAGTGAAAAACTAATGAAGGTGAATCACTGGATCACTTTATTTCAGAACTGAGGTGTCACTTAGAGTTGAGAAAAAGTAGAAATACAGTCTGATATGTACTGAAACATATCGATCAAACATAATCCTCAAATTAAGTCATAATAGTAGTTCAGAATTCAAACATATAATGATAAAAGAAAAGAAAGATCATGAGCAGATTAAATTAAAGATGGGTCTTTAGTTGTGGTGATTGACCCAGTTGTTATCACATGGCGTGATAACATGTGACGGTCAGTAAGCCAGTAAGTCAGTAAGCCAGCTGCTTTACAGGAATTCAAAATTATTTTATGATGGGATTTTTCTCATGAGCTGCTGATTTTACTTTCTGTTTCAAGTGACCATTGAACTATTTCCTCTGTCTTGTTATATCATTTTTTTATTTAACTTTGTGCAGCTTTTACATGTATGGATTATATACAACACACACATACAAAACAAGTGCTCATACTCTTCTACATTTCATAACATTATGATCACTTGGCTATTGTGTAGCAACCCCAGTTTTTGCCCCAAAACAGCCCTGACCTGTTTAGGCTAGACCTCTGATATGCTTTGGTTTTTCCCTCCAAGGCATCAGCAGTGCATTCTTTAACAGGGACATTTGAGAGAGTGACACTGTGTCATTCAGTGAGCTCTTTTAAATATGAGCCACGTGTGACGTAGATCATTTGTTCTGAACATAAGACGGCCCCTGAGCCCTGTCCCTACATGGCTTCAGAGCACCCCCTCCCTCATGCTTAGACAGGTAGCAAAGCTAGCATTGTCAGCAAGTACTGGAGAAACAAGAGTTACTTAGTGCACATTTACCTGAGGATCTGCTCATCATGACTGTTAACTGTACCAAATACACGCAACGTAACTGGCAATAAACTGAACTAAAGTAAACGCCACTATCATTTAATCCTAGAATTAGCTGCTGTTTGCTAACCCACCAGAAAGTAGCATGAAGTTCACCAAACATTCAGAAACATCTCGTTCAAACCTTTATTGCTGAACTTTTTCTTCTTCTGAATCAAGCTTTTCACACTTTGTTTTATATAAGGCCAGAAATGGTATGAAAAAAAATGCAGTGTGTTCTTGTTGAGTAAAAACTATGATCTTGTATATGTGACGGGACAGTCTGACCTCTGTGGAAAGCCTTCTTCAGCACGTCCCAAAGATTCTCAATGGAGTTAAGGTCTGGACTCTGTCGTGGACAATCCATGTGTGAAAACGATGTCTCATGTTCCCTGAACCACTCTTTCACAATAAACAAAGGATAGAAGTGTATCCCAGCATGCATTTCACTTCAACAGTCTTAGAAGTACAGTGGACATGAACATCAGTTTTATTTTAAGGGTTCAGACTGACTGATGAGAATCATGACTGGTACATGACATGTCCATTTAGATGGTTTTATTTTTCTCCTTAGTGGCATGGACATGATTTTAAATTCATTATTTAAATTTATAATCGTTCATTTTCTGTTTTCTACACAGACTCACAGAGCTCCTAGTGAAGCTGAAAACTTGTTAAATTTAGAAGGAGTTATTATTATTTTATTCCAGTAAGAGTTTTCCTTTTTACAACATTTACTGGAACTTGTGTTAAACAGCCGTTTACTACACCTGAGATTTTATTGTGGAACTCATGGGGGTTTTATGCCCGCTGTAGTTTCTCTTTGATTCTGCTTTATCATCTCACCTGGCGCTGAATCTACCAATCAAACTGCAGCGTACAACGTCAGCGTCAATGACTCCAAGCACACCTATTTATGAGGAGCTGAAATTCACACGTTGACCTCGTTGCAACAGAATTCACTCAGTCCAAAAAACATTTACACTTTCTTAGACTTGTTGTTAACAGTAAAGTGTTATTGTTCTCCAGGTTGTAGGAGAAAAGTGCAGAAGAGTTCAACTATAAACAACATAGATCAGACATCACTCAGAGACTGAGAGACCTGGAACCTGCTTTAGAGGAGATAAACAAAGAACTTGAGATTCTGTGAGTCTACAGTACGGATACTGTAGAGCAAATCTCACATAGCTGAACAAAACAAGAAGAACCACATGGAGCAATCAGAGACTTCATGATCCCAGCCTGCTGTCTGCTGTCTCTTTCCACCATCGCAGACGTGTGTCACTGCTGGGCTGACGTATGTTGCTACAGGAAGAATTAGTATTTTACTGTGACACAGAATAACAACACCAAAAGGAGGACACTTCGAGGCATTTATTGAGAAAAGAAAAATCGCAACATACAGCGTACTCCCCAAGACAATATGATTTTGTACATGATAATGATGGTTATGATACGGTGATTCTGAGATACTCTGTTCATTACAAGACAATTTATCTATGATATATCATGATGTATGTGTAACAGAAGAGGAAAAAATATTCCTGAGAAGGCGAAAAGTATTGTTCGTAGTATTTGTATTTATTCACTACATCTGTCTTGCAAAGTGCAGTGCCACGAAGCACAACATGTATGCCCTTAAAGGTGCAAATTAAATTTACATAAAAATAAATAAATGAATGCAAAAAATATGCATTCCAGTTCTTAATAAGCATATTGACATGTGCTAGCTGTGTCACTCATCTCGTTATCTTTCAGGATTTACCTGTGAAAAACTGATGAAGGTGAATCACTGGATCACTTTATTTCCGTACTGAGGTGTCACTTAGAGTTGAGAAAAAGTAGAAATACAGTTGATCATTTCAACAAACTGAACTTCTGACAGAGACCAGACCAGAGCAGTAAGATGAGGCTGGTTCTGTGTTTGTAGCCTGTGTTGCCACCTTGTGTACGAACAGTGTAGCTGTTTTATTGCATTATGATTAGCTGAAGTCATACGTGTAATCCATCCTACACACCATCCTAAGCATGTAGTCTTCATGCTGCTCTCTTAGTTTTCAAGTTTAATACTGAGGTCCACTATCAAATATATTTTTCCACCTTCATATTCTGCTGAATGAAGATCAGACCAGGAAGACACAAAGCTCTGAAGGGATTTCTGTCTAGACTATGAAACAAGGCCAATCAGATAAGAGTTTCAGTTTTAATGTCAGTGACTCTCACTTGTTCACAGATACCTGTTTGTAAGTTGGGACTGTCTTCTTAGAAGTGTCTTGGGGTAGGTTAACATATTCCTGAGAGTTACTCTGAGGTGATCAGGCTGGATCTGTGTGAATCTGCACTGGACGCTTCATTTGTTTATAATTGTGGTTCATATATTATTTTCTTTTATTGATCATAGACTTGGATTCAGTTAGAATTACAAGTTGAACAGATCAATACTGACACAAACATCATTTAAAGATTATTTTAACAATAATCTGACCCTTATGCACAGATTGACAGAGCTGTTAGTGAAGCTGAAAATGAATTAATTTTTTATTACAGTAAGAGTTCTTCTGCTTAAAACATTAAATAAATATTTATAATACGTTGTGTTAAACAGCTGTTTGTTATACACTTGAGGTTTTGTTGTGGAAATCCCGGGGCTTTCACTGAGCTCTAGTTTCTCTTTCATTCTTGTTCATCATTTCACCTGGTGCTGAATCAACCAATCAAATTACAGCGTACAACACTAGCGTCAGTGTTTCCAAGCACTCCTATTCATGAGGAGCTGAAGTTGACACGTTAGATATTTTCTCAGCAGATCGTCTTATGATTCTCCAAAGAAGGTAAGATGGAAAAATGGTTTTCACTTTGTTTCTACACAACAAAGATTTGTAGGTTGAGTGAAGTTTGTCAGCTTCAGTAACATAAACAGATTGTTAACATTCAGTGACATACTGTGTTTTTAATATACTGAAGCTGATTCCTAAGCCTTCACGTTCTTTAACCAGTTCATAGATGAGCTTCCACTGCAGATATCCAGGTTGTCTGCTCCACCTTGCTAAAACTAACATGTCAGATATCTTCATGATCACTCTGTCATTTCTGGTGCAATCTACTATTTAAGCAGGTGTTTCTGTCATTTAGCCTGTTCTCATTTACTGAAATTCAGCACACAAAAATGAAGTGTTAGTTTAGCTCGGTCACAGGTGAGTGTGTGTCATAAGAGGAACTTTGCAACAGAATTCATTCAGTCCAAAAACACTTTTACACTTTCTTAGACTTGTTGTTAACAGTAAAATGTTATTCTTCTCCAGGTCGTTGAAGGAAAGAGCAGAAGAGTTCAACTATGAACAACAATGAATCAGACATCCCTCAGAGAGACCTGGACTCTGATTTAGAAGAGATGAGGAAAGAACTGGAAATTCTGTGAGTTTCTAAAAATTCACATACTGTAGAGAAAATCTATATAAAGAATCCTTATATTTAATTTATTTAATGTAAACCATGCTGATTGAGCTGCTTCAGAAAGTAAAGTTGTTTTAAAATGCACTACTGGAAACAAGTTTGTTTGAATTGTGTTTTTTAAGTTGTACTGTGTGAAGGTGATAGCTATTTGTACTTTTTTCAGCTTTCTCTTGAGGACAGGACTATTGCTGAGGAATCTGGATTCATCATATTTGAAAACCAACGGAAAGGAAAACTCAGAAGAAAGAGAAAAATTACTAAAGCTTGCAGAGGAAAACTGCAAGAATGAGACCGTCCTGAAGTGGC
The DNA here is from genome assembly GCA_005024645.1 of Planiliza haematocheilus. Lineage (NCBI taxonomy): Eukaryota > Metazoa > Chordata > Actinopteri > Mugiliformes > Mugilidae > Planiliza > Planiliza haematocheilus. Next base: position 5,037,896 of record SRSE01001373.1, read on the forward strand.
TGAAAAAAAACTCAAAGTCCTACTCCTTCATCCAACTTGTGGACGTGTTTCATTTCCTGAAAAAACACATTGATGAGGAAGAGAAGAAGAACCATGATGACTGTGTTGACATCACCTTCGCTTTTCATGGATCAATCAAAGACTTCATGATCCCAGCCTGCTGTCTGCTGCCTCTTCCCACCATCACAGACGTGGTTCTCTATGCTCCCTGGAACTGTGTCACTGCTGGACTGACGTACTATATCGCTACAGGAAAAATGAGGCCTGAACACAGAGTATTTTACTGTGACAAAAGAAAAGGCTGTGAAATACCTGATGAAAGACATCGACCTGTGAAACTGCCGAACCACTGGAACTCAATGAAGAAGGCTGGAGGACAGATGATCCCAAACATCACTGTCAGTCCTCTTGAACAAGATGATGGTGGGTGGAAATATTATGAATCTCTCACAGAGAAACATGGTCGTCCAGGAAGAAACCGCATCGTCATCCCGTTCACCCTCTCAGTAGGGAGTGTCCCGTTCTCTGTGGTCACCTTGGCCCTGTCCCTGGTCCTCCTGTCCTCCAGGTTTAAAGCCACCGTTCACTTCAGTGCTTGTCTCAATGACCACTCTACTGGACAGAAGTTTGACAGGAAGTATCTACAGGATCAGTACGCCTGTGCCATCGACAACACTTTAATGACAGTTTCAACAGAGGCTCTTAGTGACAGCTGCACATTATTGTAGGATTTGTTTGGTTTGAAGTGATCCATATGTTTGTGGCCCACAGTGTAGAAAAAAGACTGATAAAACATTAAACAGTAAATTAATGAAGGACTTAAAATGAGGTATCATTGTAGTTTAGCTTGTTAGCATGCTAACATAAGCTAATTAGCAGTTAATATGAAGTCCAGTTAAAGCTAATGGGAATGTCATGTTTGTGTTTGTCGTTACTTTTAGTTAAACTTTCAGAGATCAGTCAGTTACTGTGACATGGATCACTTTATTTCAGAACTGAGGTGTCACTTAGAGTTGAGAAAAAGTAGAAATACAGTTGATCATTTCAACAAACTGAACTTCTGACAGAGACCAGACCAGATCAGTGAGATGAGGCTGGTTCTGTGTTTGTAGCCTGTGTTGCCACCTTGTGTACGAACAGTGTAGCTGTTTTATTGCATTATGATTAGTTGAAGTCATACATGTAATCCATCCTACACGCCATCCTAAGCATGTAGTCTTCATGGTGCTCTCCTAGTTTTCAAGTTTAATACTGAGGTCCACTATCAAATATATTTTTCCACCTTTATATTCTGCTGAATGAAGATCAGAACAGAAAGACACAAAGCTCCAAGATACAAGGCCAATCAGATAAGAGTTTCAGTTTTAACGTCAGTGACTCTCACTTGTTCACAGATACCTGTTTGTAAGTTGGGACTGTCTTCTTAGAAGTGTTTTGGGGTAGGTTAACATATTCCTGAGAGTTACTCTGAGGTGATCAGGATGGATCTGTTTGAATCTGCACTGGACGTCTTCATTTGTTTATAATTCTGGTTCATATATTATTTTCTTTTATTGATCGTAGACTTGGATTCAGTTAGAATTACAAGCTGAACAAATCAGTACAAGATTATTTTAACAATACTCTGACCTTTCTGCACAGATTGACAGAGCTGTTAGTGATTCTAAGAACTAGTTCACTAGTTATTATTTTTTAATTCCAGTAAGAGATTTTCTGCTCAAGACATTAAATAAATGTTTATAATAAGTCTTGATGGCTACAGGTGAGATTTTATTGTGAAAATCCCAGGGCTCTGTACTGTGTCTTTCATTCTGCTTTATCATCTCACCTGGCGCTGAATCTACCAATCAAACTGCAGCGTTCAACGTCAGCGCCCATGATTCCAAACACACCTGTTTATGAGGAGCTAAAGTTCACATGTTGATATTTTCTCAGCAGATTGTCCTGCACTGCCCCAAAGAAGGTAAGACGGAAAAATGGTTTTCACTTTGTTTCTATGCAACAAAAATTTTTGAGTTGAGTGAAGGTTGTAATAAACAGATTGTTAATATTAAGTGATATGCTGTATATTTATTTACAGTTTACATTTCATAGATGAGCTTCCACTGCAGATATCTAGGTTGTCTGCTCCACCTTGCTAAAACTAACATGTCAGATATCGTCATGATCACTCTGTCATTTCTGGTGCAATCTACTATTTTAGCAGGTGTTTCTGTCATTTAGCCTGTTCTCATTTACTGAAATTCAGCACACCAAAATAAAGCATTAATTTAGCTCGGTCACAACTGAGTGTGTGTCGTCAGAGGAACTTTGCAACAGAATTCATTCAGTCCAAAAAAATATTTACACTTTCTTAAACTTGTTGTTAACAGTAAAGTGTTATTCTTCTCCAGGTCGTAGAAGGAAAGAGCTCAACTGTGAACAACATAAATCAGACACTCTGATATAGAGGAGATGGAAATTCTGTGAGTCTCTAAAAATTCACATACAGTCGAGCAAATCTCTATAAAATAAATCCTTACGTTTAAGCATGTGAACCATACTGGTTGAGCTGCTTAAGAAGGTAAAGTTGTATTAAAATGCACTACTGGTTAAAATGAGTTTGTTTGAATTATGTTTTTAGGTGGGACTGTGTGAAGGTGCCATTTTTCTGCGTTCTCTTGGGAGGAATATTGTATGCATTGTATTTGAAAATCAAAGGAAAGGAAAACTTAGATGAAGGACAAAAATTACTTAAGCTTGCAGTGGACAATTGCAAGAATGAGACCGTCCTGAAGTGGCTGAGAGAAAACTCAGAGTCTGGCTCCTTCATCCAACTTGTAGACGTGTTTCATTTCATGAAAAAACACATTGATGAGGAAGAGAAGAAGAACCATGATGACTGTGTTGACATCACCTTTGTGTCTCATGGAGCAATCAGAGACTTCATGATCCCAGCCTGCTGTCTGCTGCCTCTTCCCACCATCACAGACGTGGTTCTCTATGCTCCTTGGAACTGTGTCACTGCTGGTGAGACGTATTATGTCGCTACAGGAAAAATGAGGCCTGAGCTCAGAGAATTTTATAACAGGAAAGGCAATAACTTCTTTGATATATTTAAAATATTTGGTGAAAAACATCGACCTGGGAAATTGCCAGACCACTGGAACTCAATGAAGAAGGCTGGAGGACAGATGATCCCAAACATCATTGTCAGTTCTCTTCGACCAGATGATGGTGTGTGGAAAGATTATGAATCTCTCACAGAGAAATATGGTCGTCCAGGAAGAAACCGCATCGTCATCCCGTTCACCCTCTCAGTAGGGAGTGTCCCGTTCTCTGTGGTCACCTTGGCCCTGTCCCTGGTCCTCCTGTCCTCCAGGTTTAAAGCCACCGTTCACTTAAGCGCTTGTCTCAGTGACCACTCTATTGGACAGAAATTTGACAGGAAGTATCTAGAGGATCAGTACGCTTGCGCCCCCGACAACACTGGAATGAAAGTTAAAACAGAGAGCAGCTGCACATTATTGTAGGATTTGTTTGGTTTGAAGTGATCCATGTGTTTGTGGCCCACAGTGTAGAAAAAAGTCTGATAAAACATTAAATAGTAAATTAATGAAGGACTTAAAATGAGGTGTCATTGTAGCTTAGCTTGTTAGCATGCTAACATAAGCTAATTAGCAGTTAATACGAAGTCCAGTTATGACCACGTGCCTTATTCAAAGATGATTCAACATACAATATACTGTATAGTTCAATTATTGAGAAATGTTTTGCTGAGTCATCTCACGTTGTTCAGATGTATTTTTTAAAGAAAGTTTTTAGAGTAAAAGCTGTCATGATTTTAATCTTTCTTGTCAAATGTCATCTGGTCTTTCTCTGCTCGTCTTACCCAGGATAAAGGGAACTGATTTGTGCATGTAAACAAAGGATAGAAGTGTATCCCAGCATGCATTTCACTTCAACAGTCTTTGAAGTACAGTGAACATGAGCATCAGTTTTATTTAAAGGATTCAGACTGATTGATGAGAATCATGACTGGTACAAAACATGTCCATTTAGATTGAAGGGACGCTAGAATTGTAGCAACATGGTCCATCTCTAGTATTTAGATACAACAAACTTTAAGTAATAGCTATGAGCCTGAAAACTAAAACGAGTAATTAAGTGCAAACTCATGAAGATGATAACGTCAGTAAGCCAGCTGCTTTACAGGAATCCAAAACTATTTTATGATGGGATTTGTCTCATGAGCTGCTGATTTTACTTTCTGTTTCAAGTGACCCTTGAACTATTTCCTCTGTCTTGTTACATAATTATTATTATTATTTTTACTTTGTGGGGGCTACAAAACGCAAAGCAAAAAAGTGGTGCCATAACATTATGACCACTTGGCTATTGTGTAGCAATCCCATTTTTTGGCCCAAAACAGCCCTGACCTGTTTAGGCATGGACTCTACTAGACCTCTGATATGCTTTGGTTTTTCCTTGCTAAAACTAACATGTCAGATATCTTCATGATCACTCTGTCATTTCTGGTGCAATCTACTATTTAAGCAGGTGTTTCTGTCATTTAGCCTATTCTCATTTACTGAAATTCAGCACACACACATAAAGCATTAATTTAGCTTTAACGTTGCAACAGAATTCATTCAGTCCAAAAAAATATTTACACTTTCTTAAACTTGTTGTTAACAGTAAAGTGTTATTCTTCTCCAGGTTGTAGGAGGAAAGAGCAGAAGAGTTCAACTATGAACAACAATGAATCAGACATCCCTCAGAGTTTGAGAGACCTGCTCTCTGATTTAGAAGAGATGAGGAAAGAACAACTGGAAATTCAGTGAGTCTCTAAAAATTCACATACTGTAGAGCAAATATATATATATATTCATTTAAGCATGTGAACCATGCTGATTGAGCTGCTTCAGAACGTAAAGTTGTTTTAAAATGCACTACTGATTAAAACAAGTTTGTTTGAATTCAATTCAATTCAGTTTTATTTATATAGCGTCAATAACAATACAAATCATCTCAAGACGCTTTACAAAACCCAGCCTGAAACCCCCAGAGCAAGCCTGAAGGCGACGGTGGCAAAGAAAAACTCCCTTTTAACAGGAAGAAACATTGAGCAGAACACACCAGTAAACATTCTGTGTTTTTAAAGTTGCACTGTGGGAAGGTGATAGCTATCTGTTTTCAGCTTTCTCTTGAGGACAGGACTATTGCTGAGGATACTGCATTCATCATATTTGAAAACCAACAGGAAAAATGTCGCTACAGGAAAAATGAGGCCTGAACACAGAGTATTTGGATATTGGACAGACAAAGGCTGTAAAATACCTGATGAAAGACACCGACCACTACACTACCAAACCACTGGAACTCAATGAAGAAGGCTGGAGGACAGATGATCCCAAACATCACTGTCAGTCCTCTTAAACCAGATGATGGTGTGTGGAAACATTATGAATCTCTCACAGAGAAACATGGTCGTCCAGGAAGAAACCGCATCGTCATCCCGTTCACCCTCTCAGTAGAGACTGTCCCGTTCTCTGTGGTCACCTTGGCCCTGTCCCTGGTCCTCCTGTCCTCCAGGTTTAAAGCCACCGTTCACTTAAACGCTTGTCTCAGTGACCAGTCTACTGGACAGAAATTTGACAGGAAGTATCTACAGGATCAGTACGCCTGCGCCATCGACAACACTATAATGAAAGTTTCAACAGAGGCTCTTAGCAGCAGCTGCACATTAATGTAGGATTTGTTTGGACTGATAAAATATTTAACAGTAAATTAATGAAGGACGTAAAATGAGGTATCATTGTAGCTTAGCTTGTTAGCATGCTAACATAAGCTAATTAGCAGTTAATATGAAGTCCAGTTAAAGCTAATGGGAATGTCATGTTTGTGTTTGTCGTTACTTTACATTTGAATGTAAACCAGATAAAACAATATTCACCTGATGATGGTGATGAAGACAGATATTATGATCCATATAATGTCTATGACTATATCCAGCTTTATTTACATTCACACCTGAATCTCAGCTGACATGGACTCAGTTCATTGATCTGTTTGCTCAGATTGTCTGATTAATGTTCTATGATATGATCCCAGCAGCCTCCAAAGAGTCCAGCTACAGGTTAGATCTGTACACATTTACACATTTATGGTTGTGATCTTCAGGGAATTATTGTTTTAAATCCTTTAAACTGCTGTACAGTCTGTGTATGTGATTTAAATCTCTGTCCACTGAATGTTAAATGACCATGTGCCTTATTCAAAGATGATTCCAAATATAATATACTGTATAATTAAATTGTTGACAAATATTTTGCTGAGTCATCTCACGTTGTTCAGATGTATTTTTCTAGAGAAACTCTTTCAGTAAAAGCTGTCATGTTTTTAATCTTTCTTGTGAAATGTCATCCATCCAGTTTTTCTCTGCTCGTCTTACCCAGGATAAAGGGAACTGATTTGTGTGTAAAAGAGGGATAGAAGAGTATCCCAGCATGCATATCACTTTAACAGTCTTAGAGATATAGTGAACGTGAACATCAGTTTTACTTAAGGGATTCAGACTGATTGATTTGTTGATTGTTTAATGATATAAAAGAGGAAAAAGTGGATGGTGTGACATATCTGTCACAGACAGTTAAAGTCTCAGAGATCAGTCAGTTACTGTGACATTATCTCTGAGGATTTACCTGTAAAAAACTAATGAAGATGAATCACTGGATCACTTTATTTCAGAACTGAGGTGTCACTTAGAGTTGAGAAAAAGTAGAAATACAGTTGATCATTTCAACAAACTGAACTTCTGACAGAGACCAGACCAGAGCAGTGAGATGAGGCTGGTTCTGTGTTTGGAGCCTGTGTTGCCACCTTGTGTAAACAGTGTAGCTGTTTTATTGCATTATGATTAGCTGAAGTCATACGTGTAATCCATCCTACATGCCATCACGCCATCCTAAGCATGTAGTCTTCATGGTGCTCTCTTAGTTATCAAGTGTAATAATGAGGTCCACTATCAAATATATTTTTCCTCCTTTATATTCTGCTGAATGAAGATCAGACCAGGAAGACACAAAGCTCTGAAGGGATTTCTGTCTAGACTATGAAACAAGGCCAATCAGATAAGAGTTTCAGTTTTAACGTCAGTGACTCTCACCTGTTCACAGATACCTGTTTGTAAGTTGGGACTGTCTTTTTAGAAGTGTTTTGGGGCAGGTTAACATATTCCTGAGAGTTACTCTGAGGTGATCAGGCTGGATCTGTGTGAATCTGCACTGGACGCTTCATTTGTTGGTAATTCTGGTTTATATATTATTTTCTATTATTGATCATAGACTTGGATTCAGTTAGAATTACAAGCTGAACAGATCAATACTGAGACAAACATCATTTAAAGATTATTTTAACAATACTCTGACCTTTCTGCACAGATTGACAGAGCTGTTAGTGAAACTAGTTAATTTTAGAAGGAATTATTATTTTTATTACAGTAAGTCTGCTTAAAACATTAAATAAATGTCAATAATAAGTTGTGTTAAACAGCTGTTTGCTATGCACCTGAGGTTTTATTGTGGAAATCCCGGGGTTTTCAGTCCGCTCTATAGTTTCTCTTTCATTCTTCACCTGGCGCTGAATCAACCAATCAAACTGCAGCGTACAATGCCAGCGTCAGTGTTTCCAAGCACACCAGTTATAAGGAGCTGAAGTTGGCATATTTTCTCAGCAGATCGTCTTATGATTCTCCAAAGAAGGTAAGATGGAAAAATGGTTTTCACTTTGTTTGTGCACAACAAAGATTTGTAGGTTGAGTGAAGTTTGTCAGCTTCAGTAACATAAACAGATTGTTAACATTAAGTGATATACTGTGTTTTTAATATATTCAAGCTGATTCTGACGTTGTCACGTTCCTTAACCAGTTCATAGATGAGCTTCCACTGCTGATATCCAGGTTGTCTGCTCCACCTTTCTAAAACTAACATGTCAGATATCTTCATGATCACTCTGTCATTTCTGGTGCAATCTACTATTTAAGCAGGTGTTTCTGTCATTTAGTGTATTGTCGTTTACTGAAATTAAGCACACATAAATAAAGCATTAGTTTATCTCAGTCACAGCTGAGTGTGTGTCATCAGAGGAAATCTGCAACAGAATTTATTCCGTCCAAAAAACATTTTCACTTTCTTAGACTTGTTGTTAAAAGTAAGGTCTTTGTTATTCTTCTCCAGATCGTAGGAGGGAAAGAGCAGAAGAGTTCAACTATGAATAACAACGAATCAGACATCCCTCAGAGTTTGAGGGACCTGCACTCTGCTCTAGAGGAAATGAACCAACATCTGGAAATTCTGTGAGTCCCTAAAAATTCACATACTCTAGAGCAAATCTGTACAAAGAATCCTTATATTTAAGCAGGTAAACCATGCTGATTGAGCTGCTTCAGAAAGTGATGTTGTTTTAAAATGAACTTCTGATTAAAGTGAGTTTGTTTAAATTATGTTTTTTAAAGTTGCACTGTTTGAAAGTGACAGCTATCTGTACTTTTGTCAGCTTTCTCTTGAGGACAGGACTATTGCTGAGGAATCTGGATTCATCATATTTGAAAACCAACGGAAAGGAAAACTCAGAAGAAAGAGAAAAATTACTGAAGTTGGCAGAAGAAAACTGCAAGAATGAAACCGTACTGAAGTGGCTGAGAGAAAACTCAGAGTCTGGCTACTTCATCCAACTTGTGGACGTTTTTAATTTCCTGAAAAAACACATTGATGAGGAAGAGAAGAAGAACCACGGGGACTGTGTTGACATCACCTTTGTGTCTCATGGAGCAATCAAAGACTTCATGATCCCAGCCTGCTGTCTGCTGCCTCTTCCCACCATCACAGACGTGGTTCTCTATTCTCCCTGGAACTGTGTCACTGCTGGTGAGACGTACTATATCGCTACAGGAAGAATCAGGCCTGAGCACAGAGTATTTTGTTGTGACAAAAGACAAGGCTGTGAAATACCTGATGAAAGACATCGACCTGAGAAACTGCCAAACCACTGGAACTCAATGAAGAAGGCTGGAGGACAGATGATCCCAAACATCATTCTCAGTCCTCTTCGACCACTTGATGGTGCGTGGATAGATTATGTATCTCTCACAAAGAAACATGGTCGTCCAGGAAGAAACCGCATCGTCATCCCGTTCACCCTCTCAGTAGGGAGTGTCCCGTTCTCTGTGGTCACCTTGGCCCTGTCCCTGGTCCTCCTGTCCTCCAGGTTTAAAGCCACCGTTCATTTAAGCACTTGTCTCAGAGACCAGTCTACTGGACAGAAATTTGACAGAAAGGATCTAGAGGATCAGTACGCCTACACCATCGACAACACTGTAATGGAAGTTTCAATGGTTTCAACGGAGACTGTTGGCAGCAGCTGCACATTAATGTAGGATTTGTTTGGTTTGATGTGATCCATGTGTTTGTGGCCCACAGTGTAGAAACAAGACTGATAAAACATTAAACAGTAAATTAATGAAGGACTTAAAATGAGGTATCATTGTAGCTTAGCTTGTTAGCATGCTAACATAAGCTAATTAGCAGTTAATATGAAGTCCAGTTAAAGCTAATGGGAATGTCATGTTTGTGTTTGTCGTTACTTTACATTTGAATGTAAACCAGATAAAACAATATTCACCTGATGATGGTGATGAAGACAGATATTATGATCCATATAATGTCTATGACTATATCCAGCTTTATTTACATTCACACCTGAATCTCAGCTGACATGGACTCAGTTCATTGATGTGTTTGCTCAGATTGTCTGATTAATGTTCTATGATATGATCCCAGCAGCCTCCAAAGAGTCCAGCTACAGGTTAGATCTGTACACATTTACACATTTATGGTTGTGATCTTCAGGGAATTATTGTTTTAAACCTTTTAACTGCTGTACAGTCTGTTTATGTGATTTGAATCTCTGACCACTGAATGTTAAATGACCATGTGCCTTATTCAAAGATAATTCCAAATATAATATATTGTATAGTTAAATTATTGAGAAATGTTTTGCTGAAAGTCATCACATATTGTTCAGATGTATTTTTCTAGAGAAACTCTTTCAGTAAAAGCTGTCATGTTTTTAATCTTTCTTGTGAAATGTCGTCCGTCCAGTCTTTCTCTGCTCGTCTTACTCAGGATAAAGGGAACTTATTGGTGTGTAAAAGCGGGATACAAGAGTATACCAGCATGCATTTCACTTCAACAGTCTTAGAAGTACAGTGAACATGAACATCAGTTTATTTTATTTTTATTTTATTAGATTGAAGGGATGCTAGAATTGTAGTAACATGGTCGATCTCTAGTTTCTAGATGTAACAAAGTATCAGATACGAGCCTGAAAACCGAAATGAATAATTAAGTGTATATCCACAGACAGAAGGTTATGTTTAATGATATAAAAGAGGAAAAGTAGATGGTGTGACGTCTCTGTCATGCATAGTCAAAGTCTCAGAGATCAGTCAGTTACTGTGACATGATCTCTCAGGATTTACCTGTGAAAAACTAATGACGACGAATCACTGGATCACTTTATTTCAGAACTGAGGTGTCACTTAGAGTTGAGAAAAAGTAGAAATACAGTTGATCATTTCAACAAACTGAACTTCTGACAGAGACCAGAGCAGTGAGATGAGGCTGGTTCTGTGTTTGGAGCCTGTGTTGCCACCTTGTGTACGAACAGTGTAGCTGTTTTATTGCATTATGATTAGTTGAAGTCATACATGTAATCCATCCTACACGCCATCCTAAGCATGTAGTCTTCATGGTCCTCTCTTAGTCATCAAGTGTAATACTGAGGTCCAATATCAAATATATTTTTCCTCTTTTATATTCTGCTGAATGAAGATCAGACCAGGAAGACACAAAGCTCTGAAGGGATTTCTGTCTAGACTATGAAACAAAGCCAATCAGATAAGAGTTTCAGTTTTAATGTCATTGACTCTCACTTGTTCACAGATACCTGTTTGTAAGTTGGGACTGTCTTCTTAGAAGTGTTTTGGGGTAGGTTAACATATTCCTGAGAGTTACTCTGAGGTGATCAGGATGGATCTGTTTGAATCTGCACTGGACGTCTTCATTTGTTTATAATTCTGGTTCATATATTATTTTCTTTTATTGATCGTAGACTTGGATTCAGTTAGAATTACAAGCTGAACAAATCAATACTGAGACAAACATCATTTAAAGATTATTTTAACAATAATCTGACCTTTCTGCACAGATTGACAGAGCTGTTAGTGATTCTAAGAACTAGTTCACTAGTTATTATTTTTTAATTCCAGTAAGAGATTTTCTGCTCAAGACATTAAATAAATGTTTATAATAAGTCTTGATGGCTACAGGTGAGATTTTATTGTGAAAATCCTGGGGCTCTGTACTGTGTCTTTCATTCTGCTTTAACATCTCGCCTTGTGCTGAATCTACCAGTCAAACTGCAGCGTTCAACGTCAGCGCCCATGATTCCAAACACACCTGTTTATGAGGAGCTAAAGTTCACACGTTGATATTTTCTCAGCAGATTGTCCTGCACTGCCCCAAAGAAGGTAAGATGGAAAAATGGTTTTCACTTTGTTTCTATGCAACAAAAATTTTTGAGTTGAGTGAAGGTTGTAATAAACAGATTGTAATATTAAGTGATATGCTGTATATTTATTTACAGTTTACATTTCATAGATGAGCTTCCACTGCAGATATCCAGATTGTCTGCTCCACCTTGCTAAAACTAACATGTCAGATATCTTCATGATCACTCTGTCATTTCTGGTGCAATCTACTATTTAAGCAGGTGTTTCTGTCATTTAGCCTGTTCTCATTTACTGAAATTCAGCACACAAAAATAAAGCATTAATTTAGCTCGGTCACAACTGAGTGTGTGTCGTCAGAGGAACTTTGCAACAGAATTCATTCAGTCCAAAAAAACATTTACACTTTCTTAAACTTGTTGTTAACAGTAAAGTGTTATTCTTCTCCAGGTCGTAGAAGGAAAGAGCTCAACTGTGAACAACATAAATCAGACACTCTGATTTAGAGGAGATGGACAAGGAAATGGAAATTCTGTGAGTCTCTAAAAATTCACATACAGTCGAGCAAATCTCTATAAAATAAATCCTTACGTTTAAGCATGTGAACCATACTGGTTGAGCTGCTTAAGAAGGTAAAGTTGTATTAAATGCACTACTGGTTAAAATGAGTTTGTTTGAATTATGTTTTTAGGTGGGACTGTGTGAAGGTGCCATTTTTCTGCGTTCTCTTGGGAGGAATATTGTATGCACTGTATTTGAAAATCAAAGGAAAGGAAAACTTAGATGAAGGACAAAAATTACTTAAGCTTGCAGTGGACAATTGCAAGAATGAGACCGTCCTGAAGTGGCTGAGAGAAAACTCAGAGTCTGGCTCCTTCATCCAACTTGTAGACGTGTTTCATTTCATGAAAAAACACATTGATGAGGAAGAGAAGAAGAACCATGATGACTGTGTCGACATCACCTTCGTGTCTCATGGATCAATCAGAGACTTCATGATCCCAGCCTGCTGTCTGCTGCCTCTTCCCACCATCACAGACGTGGTTCTCTATGCTCCTTGGAACTGTGTCACTGCTGGTGAGACGTATTATGTCGCTACAGGAAAAATGAGGCCTGAGCACAGAGAATTTTATAACAGGAAAGGCAATAACTTCTTTGATATATTTAAAATATTTGGTGAAAAACATCGACCTGGGAAATTGCCAGACCACTGGAACTCAATGAAGAAGTCTGGAGGACAGATGATCCCAAACATCATTGTCAGTTCTCTTCGACCAGATGATGGTGTTTGGAAAGATTATGAATCTCTCACAGAGAAATATGGTCGTCCAGGAAGAAACCGCATCGTCATCCCGTTCACCCTCTCAGTAGGGAGTGTCCCGTTCTCTGTGGTCACCTTGGCCCTGTCCCTGGTCCTCCTGTCCTCCAGGTTTAAAGCCACCGTTCACTTAAGTACTTGTCTCAGTGACCACTCTACTGGACAGAAGTTTGACAGGAAGTATCTAGAGGAGCAGTACGCCTGTGCCATCGACAACACTGCAATGAAAGTTAAAGCAGAGAGCAGCTGCACATTATTGTAGGATTTGTTTGGTTTGAAGTGATCCATGTGTTTGTGGCCCACAGTGTAGAAAAAAGACTGATAAAACATTAAACAGTAAATTAATGAAGTGTTTGTTAAAATGAGGTATCATTGTAGCTTAGCTTGTTAGCATGCTAACATAAGCTAATTAGCAGTTAATATGAAGTCCAGTTATGACCACGTGCCTTATTCAAAGATTTAATATATAATATACTGTATAGTTAAATTATTGAGAAATATTTTGCTGAAAGTCATCTCACGTTGTTCAGATGTATTTTTCTAGAGAAACTCTTTCAGTAAAAGCTGTCATGTTTTTAATCTTTCTTGTCAAATGTCATCCGTCTGGTCTTTCTCTGCTCGTCTTACCCAGGATGAAGGGAACTGATCTGTGTGTAAACAAAGGATAGAAGTGTATCCCAGCATGCAGTTCACTTCAACAGTCTGAGAAGTACAGTGAACACGAACATCAGTTTTATTTAAAGGATTCAGACTGAATGAGAATCATGACTGGTACATAACATGTCCATTTAGATGGTTTTATTTTTGTCCTTTGTCCAGTGGCATGGACATGATTTTAAATTCATTATTTAAATTTATATTCATTCACTAGAATTGTAGCAACATGGTCCATCTCTAGTTTCTAGATACAACAAACTTTAAGTAATAGCTATGAGCCTGAAAACTAAAACGAGTAATTAAGTGCAAAGTAATGAAGATGAATCACTGGATCACTTTATTTCAGAACTGAGGTGTCACTTAGAGTTGAGTAAACGTAGAAATACAGTCTGATATGTGCAGAAACATATTGATCAAACGTAATCCTCAAATTAAGTCATAACAGTAGTTCAGAATTCAAACATATAATGATAAAAGAAAAGAAAGATCATGAGCAGATTAAATTAATGGTGGGTCTTGTTGTTGTTGTTATTGGATGATAACGTAGACGGTCAGTAAGCCAGCTGATTTTACTTTCTGTTTCAAGTGACCCTTGAACTATTTCCTCTGTCTTGTTACATAATTATTATTATTATTTTTACTTTGTGCGGGCTACAAAACACAAAACAAAAAAGTGGAGCCATAACATTATGACCACTTGGCTATTGTGTAGCAACCCCATTTCTTGCCCCAAAACAGCCCTGACCTGTTTAGGCATGGACTCTACTAGACCTCTGATATGCTTTGGTTTCAGCAGTGCATCCTTTAACAGGGACATTTGATGCTGCTCTGAGAGTGACACTGTGTCATTCAGTGAGCCATTTCATATATGAGCCACGTGTGACGTAGATCATTTGTTCTGAACATAAGACGGCCCCTGAGCCCTGTCCCTACATGGCTTCAGAGCACCCCCTCCCTCACGCTTACACAGGTAGCAAAGCTAGCATTGTCAGCAACTTAGTGCACATTTACCTGAAGATCTGCTCATTGTGACTGTTAACTGTACCACAGACACGTAGCGTAACTGTCAATAAACTGTACTAAAGTAAACACCACTATCATTTAATCCTCAAATAAGCCGCTGTTTGCTAACAGGACAGAAAGTAGCATGAAGTTCACCAAGTATTCAGAAACATCTTGTTCAAACCTTTATTGCTGAACTTATTCTTCTTCTGAAAGAAGCTTTGCACACTTTGTTTAACATCAGACAAGAAATGTTAAAAAAAAAAGTTTGCACAGATTGACAGAGCTGTCAGTGATACTAGTTATTATTAGAAGGAATAATTATTTTTTATTCCAGTAAGTGTTTTTCTGCTTAATACATTAAATAAATGCTTATCATAACATTTACTGCAACACGTGCTAAACAGCTGACTGCTACACACAAGGTTTTGTTGTGGAAATCCCGGGGCTTTCAGGCCGCTGTAGTTTCTCTTTCATTCTTCTTTGTCTTCTCACTTGACACTGAATCTACCAATGAAAGTGCAGCGTACAAAGTCAGCGTCAATGTTTCCAAACACACATATTCATGAGAAGTTCACACGTTGATATTTTCTCAGCAGATCGTCTTGTGATGCTCCAAAGAAGGTAAGATGAGGAAATGGTTTTGACTTCGTTTGTGCACAACAAAGATTTGTGGGTTGAGTGAAGTTTGTAATAAACAGATTGTTAACATTAAGTGATATACTGTACATTTAATGTATTCAAGCTAACTCTGACGTCTTCATGTTCTTTAACCAGTTCATGGATGAGCTTCCACTGCAGATATCCAGGTTGTCTGCTCCACCTTGTTAAAACTAACATGTCAGATATCTTCATGATCACTCATTTCTGGTGCAATCTACTATTTTAGCAGGTGTTTCTGTCATTTAGTCTATTGTCGTTTACTGAAATTAAGCACACATAAATAAAGCATTAGTTTATCTCAGTCACAGCTGAGTGTGTGTCATCAGAGGAAATTTGCAACAGAATTTATTCCGTCCAAAAAACATTTTCACTTTCTTAGACTTGTTGTTAAAAGTAAGGTCTTTGTTATTCTTCTCCAGATCGTAGGAGGGAAAGAGCAGAAGAGTTCAGCTATGAACAACAACGAATCAGACATCCCTCAGAGTTTGAGGGAGCTGCTCTCTGATTTAGAGGAGATGAAGCAACATCTGGAAATTCTGTGAGTCCCTAAAAATTCACATACTCTAGAGCAAATCTGTACAAAGAATCCTTATATTTAAGCAGGTAAACCATGCTGATTGAGCTGCTTCAGAAAGTGATGTTGTTTTAAAATGAACTTCTGATTAAAGTGAGTTTGTTTAAATTATGTTTTTAAAGTTGCACTGTTTGAAAGTGACAGCTATCTGTACTTTTGTCAGCTTTCTCTTGAGGATGGGACTATTGCTGAGGAATCTGGATTCATCATATTTGAAAACCAAAGGAAAGGAAAACTCAGAAGAAAGAGAAAAATTACTGAAGTTGGCAGAAGAAAACTGCAAGAATGAAACCGTACTGAAGTGGTTGAGAGAAAACTCTGAGTCTGGCTACTTCATCCAACTTGTGGACGTGTTTAATTTCCTGAAAAAACACATTGATGAGGAAGAGAAGAAGAACCACGGGGACTGTGTTGACATCACCTTTGTGTCTCATGGAGCAATCAAAGACTTCATGATCCCAGCCTCCTGTCTGCTGCCTCTTCCCACCATCACAGACGTGGTCCTCTATTCTCCCTGGAACTGTGCCACTGCTGGTGAGACGTACTATATCGCTACAGGAAGAATCAGGCCTGAGCACAGAGTATTTTGTTGTGACAAAAGACAAGGCTGTAAAATACCTGATGAAAGACACCGACCTGTGAAACTGCCAAACCACTGGAACTCAATGAAGAAGGCTGGAGGACAGATGATCCCAAACATCATTCTCAGTCCTCTTCGACCACTTGATGGTGCGTGGATAGATTATGAATCTCGCACAGAGAAACATGGTCGTCCAGGAAGAAACCGCATCGTCATCCCGTTCACCCTCTCAGTAGGGAGTGTCCCGTTCTCTGTGGTCACCTTGGCCCTGTCCCTGGTCCTCCTGTCCTCCAGGTTTAAAGCCACCGTTCACTTCAGTGCTTGTCTCAGTGACCAGTCTACTGGACAGAAATTTGACAGAAAGTATCTAGAGGATCAGTACGCCTACACCATCGACAACACTGTTATGAAAGTTTCAATGGTTTCAACGGAGACTGTTGGCAGCAGCTGCACATTAATGTAGGATTTGTTTGGTTTGAAGTGATCCATGTGTTTGTGGCCCACAGTGTAGAAACAAGACTGATAAAACATTAAACAGTAAATTAATGAAGGACTTAAAATGAGGTATCATTGTAGCTTAGCTTGTTAGCATGCTAACATAAGCTAATTAGCAGTTAATATGAAGTCCAGTTAAAGCTAATGGGAATGTCATGTTTGTGTTTGTCGTTACTTTACATTTGAATGTAAACCAGATAAAACAATATTCACCTGATGATGGTGATGAAGACAGATATTATGATCCATATAATGTCTATGACTATATCCAGCTTTATTTACATTCACACCTGAATCTCAGCTGACATGGACTCAGTTCATTGATGTGTTTGCTCAGATTGTCTGATTAATGTTCTATGATATGATCCCAGCAGCCTCCAAAGAGTCCAGCTACAGGTTAGATCTGTACACATTTATGGTCGTGATCTTCAGGGAATTATTGTTTTAAATCCTTTAAACTGCTGTACAGTCTGTGTATGTGATTTTAATCTCCGTCCACTGAATGTTAAATGACCATGTGCCTTATTCAAAGATAATTCAAAATATAATATACTGTATAGTTAAATTATTGAGAAATGTTTTCTCACGTTGTTCATATGTATTTTTCTAGAGAAATTCTTTCAGTAAAAGCTGTCATGTTTTTAATCTTTTTTGTGAAATGTCATCCGGTCTTTTTCTGCTCGTCTTACCCAGGATAAAGTGACTTGTGCGTGTAAACAAATGATAGAAGCATGCATAGCACTTCAACAGTCTGAGAAGTGCAGTGAACATGACCATCAGTTTTATTTTAAGGATTCAGACTGATTGATGAGAATCATGACTGGTACATAACACGTCTATTTAGATTGAAGGGACGCTAGTGACAAGCCGGTACAAAAAGAGTTGGACTCAGATGCAGAGGATCAAAAAACTGTGGCACTTTATTAAACTCAAAACTCAAATTACCAGACTCAACAAAAGTGTCTAACCAAAAATCACTCCAAGGAGGAAAAACGCAGCAAAAATAAATCATGAATTGAAAATACTTGTCAAATCCTTGAAAACACGAAGGCAGGAAACACGAACACTCTAGGGCATGAGTCATGACACACTGGCATAGGACAGGGGAAAACGCAGACCATATATATATATATATATCGATACAACAAACTTTAAGTAATAGCTATGAGCCTGAAAACTAAAATGAATAATTAATTGTGCATCCACAGACAGAAGATCATGTTAAAGGTGGATGGTGTGACGTCTGTGACACTCACAGTCAAAGTCTCAGGGATCAGTCAGTTACTGTGACATTATCTCTGAGGAAAACCTAATGAAGGTGAATCACTGGATCACTTTATTTCAGAGCTGAGGTGTCGCTTAGAGTTGAGAAAAAGTAGGAATACAGTCTGATATGTGCAGAAACATATCGATCAAACGTAATCCTCAAATTAAGTCATAATAGTAGTTCAGAATTCAAACATATAACGATAAAAGAAAAGAAAGATCATGAGCAGATTAAATTAAAGGTGGGTCTTTAGTTGTGGTGATTGACCCAGTTGTTATCACATGGTGTGACTGGATGATAATGCAGACGGTCAGTAAGCCAGCTGCTTTACGGGAATCCAAAACTGTTTTATGATGAGATTTTTCTCATGAGCTGTTGATTTTACTTTCTGTTTCAAGTGACCTTTGAACTATTTCCTCTGTCTTGTTACATAATTATTATTATTATTTTAACTTTGTGCAGGCTCTTACGTGTATGGATTACATACAAAACACACATACAAAAAAAGTGGAGCCATAACATTTTGACCACTTGGCTGTTGTGTAGCGACCTCCCTTTTGGCCCTAAAACAGCCCTGACCTGTTTAGGCATGGACTCAACTAGACCTCTGATATGCTTTGGTTTTTCCCTCCAAGGTATCAGCAGCTCGTCCTTTAACAGGGACATTTGATGCTGCTCTGAGAGTGACACTGTGTCATTCAGTGAGCCATTTCAAATATGAGCCATGTATGATGTAGATCATTTGTTCTGAACATAAGACGTGAGCCCTTTCCCTACATGGCTTCAGAGCACCATCCTCCCTCATGCTTACACAGGTAGCAAAGCTAGCGTTGTCAGCAATTTAGCGCACGTTTACCTGAAAGTCTGCTCATCATGACCGTTAACTGTACCACAGACACGTAGCATAACTGTCAATAAACTTTACTAAAGTAAACACCACTATCATTTAATCCTCAAATAAGCCGCTGTTTGCTAACAGGACAGAAAGTAGCATGAAGTTCATCAAATATTCAGAAACATCTGAACTTATTCTTCTTCTGAAAGAAGCTTTGCACACTTTGTTTTACATCAGACAAGAAATGGTAAAAAAAAAAAAGTTTGCACAGATTGACAGAGCTGTCAGTGATACTAGTTATTATTAGAAGGAATAATTCTTTTTTATTCCAGTAAGTGTTTTTCTGCTTAAAACATTAAATAAATGCTGATCATAACATTTACTGCAACACGTGCTAAACAGCTGACTGCTACACGCAAGGTTTTGTTGTGGAAATCCCGGGGCTTTCATTCCACTGTAGTTTCTCTTTCATTCTACTTTGTCTTCTCACTTGACACTGAATCTACCAATCAAACTGCAGCGTACAAAGTCAGCGTCAATGTTTCCAAGCACACATATTCATGAGAAGTTCACACGTTGATATTTTCTCAGCAGATCGTCTTGTGATGCTCCAAAGAAGGTAAGATGAGGAAATGGTTTTGACTTTGTTTGTGCACAACAAAGATTTGTGGGTTGAGTGAAGTTTGTAATAAACAGATTGTTAACATTAAGTGATATACTGTATATTTAATACATTCAACCTAACTCTGACGTCTTCACGTTCTTTAACCAGTTCATGGATGAGCTTCCACTGCAGATATCCAGGTTGTCTGCTCCACCTTGCTAAAACTAACATGTCAGATATCTTCATGATCACTCTGTCATTTCTGGTGCAATCTACTATTTAAGCAGGTGTTTCTGTCATTTAGCCTGTTCTCATTTACTGAAATTCAGCACACACACATAAAGCATTAGTTTAGCCTGGTCACAGCTGAGTGTGTGTCATAAGAGGAACTTTGCAACAGAATTCATTCTGTCCAAAAAAATATTTACACTTTCTTAGACTTGTTGTTAACAGTAAAGTGTTATTCTTCTCCAGGTCGTAGGAGGAAAGAGCAGAAGAGTTCAACTATGAACAACAATGAATCAGACATCCCTCAGAGTCTGAGAGACCTGGACTCTGCTTTAGAAGAGATGAGGAAAGAACAACTGGAAATTCAGTGAGTCTCTAAAAATTCACATACTGTAGAACATATATATATATATATATATATTCATTTAAGCATGTGAACCATGCTGATTGAGCTGCTTCAGAAAGTAAAGTTGTTTTAAAACAAGTTTGGTTGAATTCAATTCAATTAAATTCAATTCAGTTTTATTTATATAGCGTCAATAACAATACAAATCATCTCAAGACGCTTTACAAAACCCAGCCTGAAACCCCCAGAGCAAGCCTGAAGGCGACGGTGGCAAAGAAAAACTCCCTTTTAACAGGAAGAAACATTGAGCAGAACACAGCAGTGAACATTCTGTGTTTTTAAAGTTGCACTGTGTGAAGGTGATAGCTATTTGTACTTTTTTCAGCTTTCTCTTGAGGACAGGACTATTGCTGAGGATACTGCATTCATCATATTTGAAAACCAACGGAAAGGAAAACTCAGAAGAAAGAGAAAAATTATTGAAGCTGGCAGAGGAAAATTGCAAGAATGAGACCGTCTTGAAGTGGCTGAGAGAATATTCAGAGGCCAACTTCTTCATGCAACTTGTGGACGTGTTTCATTTCCTGAAAAAACACATTAATGAGGAAGAGAAGAAGAACCATGATGACTGTGTCGACATCACCTTTGTGTCTCATGGAGCAATTAGAGACTTCATGATCCCAGCCTGCTGTCTGCTGCCTCTTCCCACCATCACAGACGTGGTTCTCTATGCTCCTTGGAACTGTGTCACATCTGGTCTGACGTACTATATCGCTACAGGAAAAATGAGGCCTGAGCACAGAGTATTTGGTCACTGGACAGACAAAGGCTGTAAAATACCTGATGAAAGACATCGACCTATGAAACTGCCGAACCACTGGAACTCAATGAAGAAGGCTGGAGGACAGATGATCCCAAACATCATTCTCAGTCCTCTTAAACCAGATGATGGTATATGGAAACATTATGAATCTCTCACAGAGAAACATGGTCGTCCAGGAAGAAACCGCATCGTCATCCCGTTCACCCTCTCAGTAGGGAGTGTCCCGTTCTCTGTGGTCACCTTGGCCCTGTCCCTGGTCCTCCTGTCCTCCAGGTTTAAAGCCACCATTCACTTAAACGCTTGTCTCAGAGACCACTCTACTGGACAGAAATTTGACAGGAAGTATCTACAGGATCAGTACGCCTGTGCCATCGACAACACTATAATGACAGTTTCAACAGAGGCTCTTAGTGACAGCTGCACATTATTGTAGGATTTGTTTGGACTGATAAAATATTTAACAGTAAATTAATGAAGGACTTAAAATGAGGTATCATTGTAGCTTAGCTTGTTAGCATGCTAACATAAGCTAATTAGCAGTTAATATGAAGTCCAGTTAAAGCTAATGGGAATGTCATGTTTGTGTTTGTCGTTACTTTACATTTGAATGTAAACCAGATAAAACAATATTCACCTGATGATGGTGATGAAGACAGATATTATGATCCATATAATGTCTATGACTATATCCAGCTTTATTTACATTCACACCTGAATCTCAGCTGACATGGACTCAGTTCATTGATCTGTTTGCTCAGATTGTCTGATTAATGTTCTATGATATGATCCCAGCAGCCTCCAAAGAGTCCAGCTACAGGTTAGATCTGTACACATTTACACATTTATGGTTGTGATCATCAGGGAATTATTGTTTTAAATCCTTTAAACTGCTGTACAGTCTGTGTATGTGATTTAAATCTCCGTCCACTGAATGTTAAATGACCATGTGCCTTATTCAAAGATAATTCAAAATATAATATACTGTATAGTTAAATTATTGAGAAATGTTTTGCTGAAAGTCATCACACATTGTTCAGATATAGTTTTTTTAGAGAAACTCTTTCAGTAAAGGCTGTCATGTTTTTAATCTTTCTTGTGAAATGTCGTCTGGTCTTTCTCTGCTCGTCTTACCCAGGATAAAGGGAACTGATTTGTGTGCAAGAGAGGGATGTAAGAGTATCCCAGCATGCATTTCACTTCAACAGTCTTAGAAGTACAGTGAACATGAACATCAGTTTTATTTAAAAGATTCAGACTGATTGATGAGAATCATGACTACTGTTACATAACATGTCTATTTAGATTGAAGAGACACTTGAATTATAACGGCGTGGTCCAGCTCTAGTTTCAAGATGCAACAAACTTTACATAATAGCGATGAGCCTGAAAGCTAGAAGGGATAATTAATTGTGCATCCAAAGACAGAAGATCATGTTTAGTGATATAAAAGAGGGAAAAGGTGGATGGTGTGACGTCGATGATCTCAGGATTTACCTGTGAAAAACCAGTGAAGATGAATCACTGGATCACTTTATTTCAGAACTGACAGGTCACTAGATAATGTAGAAATACAGTCTGATATATGGAGAAACATGATTGATCAAATGTAATCCTCAAATTAAGTCATAATAGTAGTTCAGAATTCAAACATATAGTGATAAAAGAAAGAAAGATCATGAGCAGATTAAATTAAAGGTGGGTCATTAGTTGTGTTGATTGACCCAGTTGTTATCACATGGTGTGACTGGATGATAATGCAGACGGTCAGTAAGTGAGCTTCTTTACAGGAATCCAAAACTATTTTATGATGGGATTTTTCTCATGAGCTGCTGATTTTACTTTCTGTTTCAAGTGACTTGTTTTATATATATATTTTTAGACCTCTGATATGCTGTGGTTTCTCCCTCCAAGGCATCAGCGCCACGTCCTTTAATGGGGACATGTGATGCCATTCTCAGTTTTTCAGGTTTATAGTAGGGTGTGTAGTATGTCTGCCAACTCAGAAAAGCTAATGAAACCCATGCAGTCAGTTAGTTATGAGTGGTCTGAGATTGTGTGACATAGATCATTTGTTCTGAACATAAGACGGCCCCTGAGCCCTGTCCCTACATGGCTTCAGAGCGCCCCCTCCCTCCCGCTTACACAGGTAGCAAAGCTAGCTAAATGTGCACTAAGTAACACATTTACCGGAAAATCTGCTCATCAT
The DNA here is from genome assembly GCA_005024645.1 of Planiliza haematocheilus. Classification (NCBI taxonomy): domain Eukaryota; kingdom Metazoa; phylum Chordata; class Actinopteri; order Mugiliformes; family Mugilidae; genus Planiliza; species Planiliza haematocheilus. The sequence goes on from SRSE01001373.1 coordinate 5,061,042, forward strand.
GACCGCTAACTGTACCACAGACAGTAGTGTAACTGTCAATGAACTGTACTAAAGTAAACACCACTATCATTTAATCCTCAAATAAGCCGCTGTTTGCTAACAGGACAGAAAGTAGCATGAAGTTCACCAAACATTCAGAAACATCTCGTTCAAACCTTAATTGCTGAACTTATTTTTCTTCTGAAAGAAGCTTTGCACACTTTGTTTAAAATTAGACAAGAAACGGTATGAAAAAAAATGCAGTGTTTTCTTATGACTCCAGGCGAAACATCTGTTTCAAGACAGAATTGGGCTGTCGTACTATTTCGCTACAGGAAGAATGAGGCCTGAGCACAGAGTATTTGGTTCCTGGATGGACGAAGACTGTAAAATACCTGATGACATCGACCTGTGAAACTACCGACCACTGGAACTCAATGAAGAAGGCTGGAGGACAGATGATCCCAAACATCATTGTCAGGCCTCTTTGACCAGATGATGGTTGGTGGAAATATTATGAATCTATGGTCGTCCAGGAAGAAACCGCCAGTGACAACTCACTGCAAACTTTTCTCATGATGAGGGTTAGGATGGCGGTTCGTCACTCACCGAGACGCAACATGACCTGACGTGTTACTCTTCTAAGATGTTGCAAGATGCCTCCACAGGATCAGGACCAAGTTGCCTAAAACTTTGACATTGTTTTTCTACTGCACTGATCAAACCAGCTCACGTGGAAACTTTTCTGCAAGGCACGCATTTCCGTTAATCATTAAACTCCCACAGGAAAAACATAAATAAATAAAACTTCAACGGGGCAAAAAAATTTTCTTGAAACACACGTGGAAAGTTTGAAGTTGTTGTCTCAGCCTTCCTGGTCCCCCGTTGGTTCCCCTGTGTTTCTGGTTATTGACCTCCTGTTTGTTCTGATTGTTTGGGCCTTGATATCGTTCCCTCTTTATATGGGCAAAAAGTAAACAGTTCAACCTCTGATATGTAGAGGGTAGTGTTCAGATAGACTGCAATCATATGATAGATCAGCTTTCTTTGCTTCGGTCAGTAATTTTCTTTTGATAAGTCCAGTTATGCACGTTTTAGTCTTTGGCATCTCATTTCTGAGTAATTGCAATTAATTAGGGTTTACATCAATATAGAAAACAGTGGTGTGGAAGATCGACCTAAATAGTGAATGGACACCTGTTTACTGTTGCTGGTCTTTTGTAACAGGTTCATATGAGGTGGTAAGACCTTTAAGTAAGGTTTTGGGGTCATCCATTTGTGCCCGCCTCTCGTTATCAGCTTTGCCTCAACTTTCTATCATTTCTCCATGCAAAGCAAACCTCTTTGTCTCCACCTCCTGTACCTCACAGGGGTCACCAGGGAAGGCGTGACCAGTCAGCTCCTTTTTAAAATGACTGCTTCTGTCCTCGTTCGAGATCAGAAGCTTCCTCCAGACTGACGCGTTCAACCCACCTTCACCTGCTGTCTGAACCAAGCCTCGGGCCAGGTCTGCTCATTTCACCCATTCTCTAACATTTATTTACTGAACATGAATCAGTTGTGTTGCTCTGTTCACACGCGGTCATCAGGACTTAGCTATTGTATTCATGGAAAGCTCGTTTTTACGAATGAGAACCTAAAAAATTATAACACAAAATAAAAATATTTGAAAATGGAGCAACTCCACCTTATTGGTTCATTACCTTCTAGGTTTGTTCGTCTGGATCCCTGACTGGTCCCAGATGACAACACAGCAGGATTAACTCTATCTATATCTGAGCCGCATTAATGTACCTGGCATGTTTTTGATTGAGTTCTCTGTTGAGGAAGATACATACAAATTTAAATTTACGTATGACCTATATGTCTGTCTTTCATGATGTTACTGAGTATTTCAGTGAAACCAGAGACAGACGTCTAGACTGTAGTGATAGCAGTGTTGCGTTCAGCCCCATTCTCCAGGAGATGTTGGCAGCTGCAGATGAGATTCACTAAGTAAACAATGCTTATTTTTATTGGTCCAGAATAAGTAGCTGCACAATAACAAAACAGGTTTTTGTTTTTTTTAGTGGAGTATTGATTTTTGCCAAGATACACAAATGTATCCAACGTGGATTTACAACCTGTTTACTCTTCCCATATTAAAAGGCTGAGAGGGTGTGAAGTACACACAGAAATAAATTCATGTAATGCTTTGTGTGTTGCAGTCATGGCGTCCACCCGGTGGTCTGCTTCAGTGCTGATGGCTTCACTGATCCTTCTCTGCTGGGCGAGCTCCTCTGCTTGGTCACATAAACCCCACAACCCCTACGCCCTCTACAGGGCCAGGAGAGACCTGGCTCCAAGCAGTAGAGACCAAGCAGATAGAATCTTAAATACTGTAAAAGACTCTTTGTCTCTGTTTAAAGATGTAATGGAAAACATTGACACAACCAAGGTGACAGGTTTGATGAAGGGCATTGCCAGCTTTGCCAGCTTGGCGCCTGGCATTGGTGCTGTGGTCGCCGCTTTCATCAACACGGTTCTGATATTCATTCCCCAGGAGGATCCAGTGTTGACGGAGGTGAAAGACGGGTTTGCCGAGGTGAACAGGAAACTAGACTCTCTGTCCATACAGGTCTCTAACCTGGCGACAGACGTGGAATGGTTCAACTACGCCAGCGTCTACTCTCAAGACGAGCTCCGCATCCTCAACGCCTGGAGGAAGTTTGATGAGTTTTTTAATAAACAGGGGGTTAACGACTATGACCACCTGGCAGAGTTATTTACCAACTACTATGAGTACACACAGGCTGAGGCCAGTGTGTCCAACCTTTACCATTACTTGACGGTCAACAGCACATCTCTCAGCAGAAACCTCAACGTCCTGTTGATGAGAAAATTGAAATGCAGCATTAGTGAGATTGGAAAATACAACCTTTACTTCCAGAGTGTGCTGTGGAAGGGAATGGTGCTCAATCAGGTTTATTGGAAGTTGATTGGCTTTAACTCTAAAGGCAAAGAAGCCGAACATGTCCAGATGTTCAAGAACGTCTACGAAGCTCAGTTGGCAACTGTGGAGACCTGCCTGAACAACCATAAACAGTACATGGAGGCCGACGTGGAGGAGATCGCCACAGCGCTTGTCAACAAGACAGTCATTGCCGATCAGGTAAAAAAGGCCCTGGACAAGAAGTACAGCTGGTACAACTGGGTGGTGCTTGTGTATGATAAAGATCAAGATCAAAATCAGATCCTGTTTAATGTGACTAAGATCACTGTGGGCGAGATCATTGTGGCTGTGGCTTACACCACGAAAGTACAAGAGATGGCTATACCTGCAATTAAACAAAAAGCCATTCAATGCTTTTACAATCAGGAGTGTCATCAGATGAGGAGAAACAGTGTATGTGGGCCCTATGACATAACCCAACCCAACTCAGAGCGTTCAACAGGGTTCTTCAAAATAACACACGCAGCCTATAATGACCACTTTGTTGAGGTTCCACCACCGATTTATCAAACTGACTGTGTGTGGAGTTTGATTTACATTGGCAAGCTTTACGTACATTTCTATTGGGAGACGGACGTCTGCACTCGTGACAAATGTCAGAACGGCCAGTGTAAGAGGCTGCTGAAGTCCAACGAATGGCTGTGTGACTGTCAGGACGGTTACTACGGAAAAAAGTGTGAGAAGAGAGTAGACAAGAACATGGCGGAAGACTTGAAAAGATATGTTCCCCAGCGCACCATCACCACCACACAAGGGAGATTGAAAAACATTGAGTCCAAACTGGATGCCATCACGAATAGATGTCGGAGTTTTTAGCAAATTTATGCAGAAGGTTGACTTAACAAGGTTGGCTTTACCACGGTTGGCTTGAATCATTATAATTACAGTTATAACAGTCTCTATTTGAGTGCATAAAGATTTATTCAATATGCGTTGCATGACAGCATCAGAAGAGAAACAAATTTAAAGTTTGACAGCAGTGACATGATAAAGAATCTGAAGGGATAGGGAAAAGACTTCCTAAGGCCGTCTGACTTATTGATAAATCTGTCAATCAGTACTGGCAGATCTAGAAAGATGAACTTGGGTGATTTTTCATAAATACGTGAAGTAGATTAGAATGCTGATGTTTTGGGCGTTACTGTAGATTAAAACAAATTCAATAATAAAAGAAAATAGCTGTTTCCAAATTTGCACCAAACCTGCAAGAGAAAACATGAAAGTAACAGCGCCACCATGCGATCTCTGTCTTGATGCCTCTGTTTTAATATTGTAAATTTGCTAAGTCAATAAAAAGAACTGGATCTGAATCTTGAAATAACGTGCTGAGTGTTGATTCTTTACTCAGGAACCAGCAGCTGGTACAAACTGCAGCCATGTGGCACCTTTAACTGTGACAGATTTTAACACTGATGGTCAGATGCTGCTCATCTGGCTGTTTTTGAGTCTGGAGTAAAAAACTAAACCCTCATATGGTTTGAAATCTGCTGCGATTAAGTGTTTTTTATCCTTTTCCGAACTTATAGGAACCTTTTCAAGCCCTGTTTTACGTTTAGATTATAAAGCTTTAACAATAATATGAATGTTAATAATGGGTATAAAACCCAGAACAATGAAATAAAACATAGTTCAGTGATTAAACATTTGCTTATACTATACAAGTTATACTATACAAATCAAGAAACTTTATTTCTACACTTTAATGTTATAAAGTCTGTTAATATATTTTTGAATTATTCTGTAAAGTCAAACAAAGAGAAATGCAAAGGGAAATGTCCAAAAACCACACATGTTCCTTTTTTTTAAGAAGCGTTGAACTACATGATGCACCGCCTGTATATGACCACCAGAGGGCTCCCCTCACCGGCATTGACAAACATGCAGGTCTGACTGGGACAAGAGGAGGAGGAGGAGGAGGGACAGGAGGAGGAGGACGAGCTGGAACCGGCAGGTCATGGGCGGGTCCAGAGAGTATGTGTGTGTGTATGTGTGTGTGTGTGAGAGAGAGAGGGAGAGAGAGAGGAACCTGTTGGAGTCATTTGGACTTGTCCCTTCAGGATTAGGAGAGAAAAAGCAGATGAAGCAGGATGGTTCAGACTTTCACTGCAGGTAAAACACAACTCTCTCTCTCTGTCTCTCCGATTACTCCGGTTGGTTTTGGATGTAAAAACTAAAAAGCTAACAGAACAGAAATCTGTTTCCTTTTAACTCTGAGACACAACTTTTGGTTTAGGGTGTGTGTGTGTTTGCTGTGCTTGTGTGTGTGTGTGTGTGGTCGGGTGTGTTTAGTTCAGAGAAAAACACCATGTCCCAATTTCAGGCTACACACTGAGCATGTGCAGGAAAAAATGACAAAAATAAAAAGTGAATCAGGCAAAAAAAAAAAAGAAGAAGAAGGAAACTTTGTTGAGCAATGACTGAAACACGGAGTATTATAAAGTTAGTTTCATGTGGAAATGGGAGAAAGGATTGGAAAAAGAAAATTCATTCTCAACATGGACTAACACCAGCGTGTCCCTGAACTGTTCATTTGTCTTTAAAAAGACATTTGATTTATAGACACGGCAGTTGAAGGACAAAAGGAAGAAAGAAGTGAACCAGTTCACAAAGTTATTTATCTATAACTAATCTTTTAGCGATAGCAACAACCTGCTAAACACATACTAAAAAATTCAATCAATAACAATTATCCAGGTGCACTACGTGTTTAGATAAATGTCAGTGTATGTGTCGCTTATATACATCCTCAACATGTAGAAAACGGACTGTTTAAAAAGGTTTAAAACCGCTTATTCCTGCATGTATGCCATAAAACATCTAATAAGCCAGTAATCTTTACATTTTGATAAGATTGTTCTCACAAAACATCACATTTTAAGATTAAAAGAACTTCCATGTTCACGTCACATGTATCTAACTTACAGCACGTTTCTCTTGTCACATATTTCTGCTGGAAATGGTGTCGTCAGAGTATTTATGTGTAAACTGTGGTACGTGGACATGCTTCTGTAATGCATACAGAACACAAACACACTGAAAGGACAAACGTTTTACAACACAGTATGGACGCGTTTCACAGTGTAAGAATATCGGCTGCGTGTTGACACTATGGATTCAACCCTTTCCAGATTTGCAGAGCACGCTGCGTGTTTAATGTATGTACCACCTGGAGACGTCAGCAATCACCCACTACATTCATTTCATTGTAGTAATGTTGGTTGCCCCATGATGTTTGGTGGAAAGGTCAGGGAGGTGAACCCTGTCTGTTATAGTCACTGATCACTTCAGTGGGTCGCCATGGTAACTGGCCGGTTAATAAACCTTGAGCTTTGCTCTAGAAGGGTTTAATCTATGATTGATTTTAACATTGTTTCGTCGACAGCCAATCGGAGAGCAGCGCTTTGAAGCAGGGTCTGAGTAGAGGAGGTTCCCAGGGGACGGTTAGCGTGTTAGTCAGGGTCCTTAGCTGCTTTTGAGGAGGTTTGTTGAAAGACATTATAGAACGTCTTCAGGAGGTTGTGGTTGGATTCTAGAGGATGTAAAGATCCTTCATGAAGATGGAACCAGGTTTTTTGGGGGGGTGGGGGTCTTTGAGGAGGTTGTAGATGTGCTTAATCTGGGTGTAGAAATCAGTGAGCTTCTTGTAAAGGGTTAGGGTTCTTTCTGAGTCCCTGGAGTGGGGTTGTCGTCGGGATACTGTAGCAGTTTTTATTGGTTCATCCAGTCTTTCTGCCTGTCTTGGAGTCCTTTGTAGAGTTTCTTTCAGCGTTTTCAGACTCAGTTACGCTTTCAAATGTTTAAAAGGCATTCAATGGGTATTCAATGAGAGATTGGTGAAAGTGGTGCGGGGGTTTGAATGAAGACAGCGAAGTCTCGGGGGTGGTTATTGAGGTTGTAGAGTAGGTTGGAGATGCCACTGAGAGTAGGAAAATTGTTGCTGAGGAGATTTGGGAGTTTTCTTTAGTGACAATTATAAGGAGGTGGTAGATATTTTTAGGAGGCTGTGGAGGAGTATAGATTTCTGTGTGAAGATTGCAGGCGTTGCTTGAGAGGGTGCTTGAGTAGTAGTAGTACAAAGACGTAAGGTCATTTCAGTTTTCATTCAAAAGCAACTCATTTTGTTTTAATTGAAAATAAAGGGTTGAATAGATAGCAAGAAGTCCTTGATGTCACATAGAAAGTCCTTGAGCAGGTTGTAGAGATCCATAATGAAGCTCCAGGAAGTATCCAGTTGTACTTAAGAAGGTTTTGAGACCCTTGAGTGAGTTAACGGAGCATTAAACTCTGGTAACGTGCAGTTTGACGAACAGTTCGACAGCAGACAGCCAATCAGAGAGCAGCATTGTCTGTGTGTGCTGCAGATGTTTAGACAAACATGTTGGTGTTGTCGTCTGAAGTCAATGTGGTCAACTCTGTGCATTCCTGTGAAGCCTGTGTAGGAGTCAGCTGATGGATTTACGACAGTTATTTTTGTTCCTGCTGTTCGTGTGACCACACCCACTCTCCGGCCAAAGGTTGAACTCCCCGAGGAGGAAGACCGCTGCGATTGGCTGCCGGGTTCACGATGTTTGTTTTTTTCCAGGGAAATTCTCCTTTAAATCTTTCGTCCGCTCTGATTGGTCGGCGGGGCGTGTCCTGCCGCAAACCCTCAACCTTGGTTTGATGATTGACAGCTCCATTTATTTTTTCTTCAGTCCTGTGGTCGCCTAGAGCGGGGTGCATGTGTGTGTGTGTATGCGTGTATAGGTCACATACCAGCCTGGTGGTGTGGGTGTGGCTCAGAGTCACAGACAAACAGAGAGAGAGAGAGAGAGAGAGACAGAGAGAGAGAGAAGGGGGAGGGGCAACTGCATTCCAGCATATCAGAGTCTCACACACCTGAATCTCACCTTAGCCCGGTGTGTTTGTGCAAATCCGGGGTTGTTATTTCAGAATTGGAACAAGTAAAACCTTACACACAAGGTGTAGTGGATCAAAACTAAACCACGTTAGTTAATCAGCGCCTTAAAGTTGACTTTATGTCAATGACTAAATCAATAATAAACATCTGCAACATCTAAAATCAATCACAGCGTGATCAAGCAGACAGCAGCACGTCAATCAGGAACGTGGAGGTGTTACCACTAAATCTTCAGCAGCTGAGGTTTTCTGAAGCTAGGATAATCCATCGGATGACATTTGATCTGTGAATTTTTTTTTACATGTGCATGGAATAATCAAACAGTCCCGCTGAACACACCGACTGAAGTTACGCTATTGTTCCTTCACAAAGACAGGAAACACACACATACACACACACACATGCACGCACACAGAGGGGCGGAGTCTATGCTGCCGTGTGGGCGGGTCTTCCACCACACAGGAAGAGCTGCTTCCCTCTGTAAACAGCTGGCCTGAGATCAGCCTCCTGCTATTGTTCTGTGTGTGTGTGTGCGTGAGTGCCTGGCTCAGCGGCTGGCGGGCAGGAAGGTTCAGCTCAAAACTCATATCAGGAGACTGGACTGAATTTTTACAGTTGAGTTAATTCACTCTCTTTGAAAGCGTTGGCAGGAAGGAGAATGACTCATGTCAGCTGGAACATTATTCAAGAGAGAACACATGAAAAGAATTAATCCTTCCAGGGCAGCTAACAATCTGAAGACTACAGGTATTAGACTCCGCCCACTTACCTGTGCTTCTCATGTAGAGGGGCGGGGCTTATCACTAAATAGGCTTGGAGTCTCCTGTGTTGTTGATGAGGCCTAAATAATGGAAAACTGACCAGGGTCTGCTTTATGCAGCGATTGCGATAAAGGTAAAAACCTTTATTTCTTGCACGTTGTGTCAACGTTCAGCTTACTGTTGAAGTTTTTTAATCAGTGCTTCACAGCCTGGATGCAACCTGCTGCTGAATGCTGTGCTGTTTTTGAAGTCATGTGAAAGTGAGGCTTTGCGTTGCTTCAGTGCCCTCGGCAGAGTGCAGGGCTGATGGTAGTTTGACTTGTTCAGACATGAACACAGGAGCAGAGAAACTCATAACTGTCATTCTTCTCTGACATTCTGCGAATTCGCTGCGCGAGTCAATCTTTGATCTGATTAAACTCTAGAGACTCTCTAAGAAATCGTAAAAGGGATCCACTGTGGTTTTGAACTGGGGTGAACAGGAGGCCAGAAAGAACCACCAACAGATAGTCTGATAAAACACTGTGAACATTCAGCATGGATCCTATGTGTGTTTTAAGGTCTGTAGTCGGAGTTGTGTCCAGATGCCTCACAACACTGTTGAACTGCTGTTTGCTCATTACCTGTTTTATGTTTTTCTCTATCTCAGTTCATTTCACTTTAAAATAAGACATTTTAAGAAATGAATTGATCTTTTAAGGGGGCTGACGATCAGGTGTGACCTTTGACCCCTCACCTTCAGAGTCGTCTACCTGAGGTGGTGGGGGCCTGAGGAGCCCAAAATGGCAGCAACCTCCTCCCTGATTGGTCGAGGTGAGTTAGCAAGAGTGTTAGCATTAGCCTTTAAGCATTGCTAATCTTTCTAGTTGTAGCGCTGTTAGAAGCAGGGACACAGCTAAAGGACTAACAGTATCATCACTTAAAGTAGAAGGTGAAGGTAATCGCAGCTGTGAGAAGAAAAGAATTAGCAGTGGAGCTATATTGACATTAATACTAATGGTGTTAGCAGAAGCAGTTAAAATGACAGAGGTAATGATGACCACAGTTAGCATTAGAATTAACTAGACTTCTACTTTATTTACCCCCCTGTTCTTTCAGGTCTGGGTCTGGTCTTGGTGGAGTTCCAGTATGAGTACAATGGACGGGACGGGGAGCTGGTCTCCATCAAACCCAATGAACGCTACGTCTTGCTAGCAAAGACCAACGACCACTGGTGGCAGGTCCGGAAGGACAACAACTCCAAGCCTTTCTACATCCCAGCCAAGTACGTCAAGGAGCTCCCGGCGGACTTCCCCTCACCGCTGGACTTTGCTGATCCACCCAGTCTTGAACCGGTGCTGCACCCTGTGGTAGCTCCAGTCCCCGTCCCTGTACCCGTACCGGTCCCGGTTCCAAAGCCTGTGGAGGACTCCAGCGCCGCTAAAGCTAAACCGGGGGATGAGGTGACGATTCGGCTGCGGCCTGACACCTCCACCAGACACCTCAAAAATGAGAACCGTATGTCCACATTTGGTGTACCACTAGACTTCCATGACCTGGTCCCTGGGGGTGTGTCAACCCAGAAGCATCCCAGTAACCCTCTTGCTGGTCCCGGAGACACTGGAACCACATCCGGGACTACAAACATGATAGACAGCAAAAAGCACCCACACCTCTCGGGGTTCCTGGACGACCACAAGGATTCTGGGAAACCTCGAGTTCCCAGCTTCAGTCCAGCAGATCCGCTCCCAACACCTCGGCCCCAGACCCAGCCCATACCCGTGGAGATGCCAGTAGTCCCCCCTCACAACAACCTCCACAACAAATCCTCACCGTCCGTCGGTCGCCATAACGACCAGGAGTCTCCTATAGAGCCAGAGGAGGAGGAGGAGGAGGAGGAGGTTGCGGAGGAAGAGTCGAGCATAGAAGAGATTGTGGAGGAGGGGGATTCACTGAAAGATCAAGATTCAAACCACATCTACGAGTCCATCCAGGACCTGAACCTGGATGTGGAGGCTCTGGTTGGAGGAAGAGTGAGTCCAGGAGCTCCCCCTGAATGTGAACCAGAACCTGCACCTACACTGCCCCCGAGACAGGTAAGACACATTTCAGTCCATGTTCCTGTGAACAAAGATCAGAACAGGTTCTGAATAGGTCCGGTGAGTCATGATAATAAAGATATGAATCAAAATCATCTTCATACCAATTAAAGAAAAACAGAAAGATACCAGAATCTATCATTATAAGTATGAATAGAAATGAGACACCCGGAATAAGGCTCGTCAAATAAAATGCAGTTCAAAGTGCTGCTCCATAAATGACTGATTATTAGTTTCATAAAGATTTGACCTCCTGAACATTGTTCTCGAGTGAAACGCATATGACAGGAAGGAAGCATCGAGCTAAGACAGAAATAGCAGCTAATCTGACAGAATGAATACCAATATATTTTTAAGACACTCATTATTCATTCTCTTTATACTCAGCTGAAAATCCACAGTTTTTTTGTTTTTTATCAAAGAATCCAACACAAATGTCTTCTTGTCAGGTTAAAAAGTGCAGTAAGAAAATGTGGCATGGACGTAGCAGAATTTGATATTTAATTTGTCTGATCTGTGCAACCTCAGTAAAAGTAACAGATGTTTTTGTGCTGCACTTGATAAGCCTGTAGTAAATACAGTAGCATGGCAGCGTGAAAACTGATGCTCAGAGCCAGAATCAGAGTGACTGTGAGTCACCGAGACTCAGAGTCGCATCTGATCCCTGTTGTTGCTTCAAAAGTATTTTGTTCAGTGAAGTTTGTGAAAGCTGGAAACGTCTCTGAGTTGTTTCTTTCCTAAAGTCACATGTCCGTGAGTCTGTTTCCTGCCTGATCTGAGAGTTGGCAGACAACAAGGATGATGAGGAGATTAATCATTTATCAGTTGTTGGCGAAATGCATTGCAACAGAAGTGATTAAAGTAGATCAGCACGGTCACATTTCTTCTTCCAAAATAAAAGCCCTCTCCAGCCACTTCCTGCCGCGTAGGCAGGAAAGTCAAAGCAGAAAAAGAAAGGGCTGTTTCCTCTTTTTATTCTTGTCAGATCAGAAACAAACTGCCAAACCTTGACCCCCAGGCCTGCTGAAAAACATTTCATTTTCTATTTATTGGTTTTGTTATAGATGTCAGTCAATCTTCTCCTTTTTTGTGTGTGTGGTTTTTTTTTTTTTTTTTTTGGATTTATTATTAATTTTTTAGACACTAAATATCTGCTCTAGTGTGGGGGATGGGGGGGGCAGTTGCAGTTCAGGGTCTGGTGATGTCACAGCAGGATGTGATGATGTCAGCAGGATATAGTGATGTCACTCCCGGCAGGATGTGTTCAGTGTTGGACAGGAAGCTGAGGAGAGGGCAACGCGGCAGCGACACCTGCAGGATGAAATGAGAAACAGTGCTACAGTAACCTGATACCTGTGCGTGTGTGTGTAACTGGTCTGACTGGTTTGTAATTGAATAATGTCTTGCATGTCGGCTGCAAAACACCGTGGACTCACTGTTGAAACACACCGAAACACTAAAGGAAGCTGAAGTCAGTCTAAGCACTTTTCTACTGTATTTAGTTGAGACACGGACTCATCTGAGCTATGCGAGGCTGTTGTAAATTAAGCTGTGAGTGAAAGTCCTGAGAATAAACAAGCAACGCTTCAACTCCCATCAAGTCGAAGTTGTTGCAGATGTTAAATTGAGCTTGAACCATTTTATCTGACATTTTTTAACCTTGAGTGAAGCTGAATGATAAGTAAGTAATTCTGGCTGACCACAGAGTCAAGCTCCGCTCACAGGCCCCGCTGATAGTTCATCTGTAAATCAGCGCAGATTTGAAAGCTGCTTTGGTACTCAGCTCCTCGTTTAATATTGTGTCTGTCCATTAATGCCAATGCTGTGTCACTGATGCTTGCTCTGTTCTGTACTTTTCTGTTTGTTCACTTCAAGTTGAACTACTTCACCTCTCATGCCCGGCTTTGTTTATTGTTTGAGTCTCACTAGTGTTTGAAAATCTTTCAGAAATTATTAACCCTTCTAATTCACTCAGTGGCATCAACACACTCAGCAAAGGAGTGGCCCCATAAACTTGAAAAAATATACGTCATATGACGAAAGATTTAAGGTTTACATTTCTGAACAAACAAAAGAGAAGTGTATCTAAGTCACGGCCACTTTAAATCTATATACACATACAGAGCTTTGTTAATCTCCAAAGGGCAATTCAGTTTCTGCAGTCCACCATCTAGACATACAACCATTCACACAATAATAGTATATAGCAGTAGTGGCATGATATGGCCTGGGTCCAGTAATAAACATCAGGAAGCAGAATAAATGATCATAAAAAAAGAATATGATTAACCACGTCTGCTGATAAAGAATAAAGTAAGATAAAAATAGCAGCCAAGAATAAAAGGTAATATGTGCTTAGTAGAAACACATATGACAACATAACACATAACAAATACATTAAAAATTTACAAGTTAAACAACGAGTAATAAATAACTGAATAAACAAACAGATCAACATAAAGTGTGTCTGCTGAAAGAACTGAAAACAGCTGAAGAAGAGACTGTAGTGAATTCCTGATACCTGCTCCAAAACATGATGACCGCTGGACATGTTTTTCCACAACCCCTCTGAAGGTCACTGTGGTGTCTAGTTCCAAGGTGTCCGCCACAGATCCTTTAAGCCATGAAGATCTGAATCAGACATGTTCCAGCAATCTGTTCCTGGTTCCTGGTCTGTCTTTCTCGAGGTTCTCAACACAGCAGAGCTCCCCACCAGTAGAGTCGCTTACTCAGGAGGAGTCTCCAGATCATTGTTTATTATTTATTTTATTCAACTTTCATTTAACTCTCTGAGCTCCACATCAACACACTGTGATGAACCTACAGGACTGTCTGATCAGATTATTGGTGCTGAACAGATTTTTTTTTTTATATTCTTGTTTTCCCCTTCCTGCTCTACAACAACAGGCGGCAGCACTAGTCTTTTTGCCTTGACTCAAAGACTAGAAATTAAGGACCAATGGAGGAGTTGATGTTTTGTTCCTGAACACTTTGATCAACATGATAACACACTCAGTCTGTGTGCGTTCCAGGACGAGCCGTTTGTTTTAACACATAACTGCAGGGAAACGTTGTCAACAGTCAAGCACCAGAAGTCCATGACAAACTTGTACAAATTCTTTTAAAAGATTATCTGAATGTTTGAGCAGGATTCAATCCAAGGATCAGCTTGTAGGCCGATGTAGAGCAGGAGTAAATAGACAATGTTCAGATTTGGATAAATTCAAAAGAATCATTCCCCAAACTGTTCAGACTACCCACCAAGGAGGGCGTGGCTAAATGTGTGTGGGTGTGACAACTGCCTGCACAGGGGCAGGGAGGCGGGGCTACATCCTGCAGAGATCTGTCAGTCTGACAACATGAAACATGTTCAGTTACTTACTGATTTTAATCAGAATAAGAAACATTCTGGCTTTTTGTCTGAAAGAGTTTGATGCAGGACAATCGTCACAAATACTAAAACAAACAGATGCCTTATGGGTAAGTCCCCTTTCACTGGCTAGTCTACTACCGCTTGTGAAACCTGCAGTTTATTTTCTCTGCAGATTCGTTCTGTTCAGCAGTTTTTGTTGCTGTAAAGTTCAGCTTCGCAAAAAATACAAGAACAGATTTAATGTTTCAGGGTCAAAGCCGAGCTTTCAGCAGATGGATTTGTTCAGATTCATGTGAATGTCACTTGTTGCTTATACAAGATGGTTTAACATTCAAATCTGATCCTGGACTCAGGTGGTCTGTTACAGCTTTGTTTAATGCACAGAGGTCTGTCTGTATCACAGGGGCATAACGATAATACAAATAAGAAAAAATTGATGGATTTGACATTCAGCTTAAAGCTTAAAGAAACATTTGTCAGTAAAGGTTTTTGTTGTTATGTGTGTGCAATTACTCATGTTGAGACGACAAGTCCCATAACGAAGATTAAAGACTGAATGAAGATTTACTTTTCAGAATAAGTCTTCAGTAAAAGAGTGTAAAGCTGTGTGATGTCCTCAGAAGTGCCGAAAACATGGCTGTATGTGTTTGTGTGTGTTTATAAAACATGGGAGGAGTTCTTCCTGTTGGACATCAGCACGTTCTCCCAGAGAGAGAGGGAGATGATTGTTGTTAATGAGGACCGAAAGCAGCGGAATTTGTAAATAACATGAAAAAGTCACGACATCTCATTTTCTTATTTATTTATTTGATTTTATTATGGGATTTAAAAAAAAGTGGTTCATGTTGTCGCTGTTTTAGTGTAACTGGTCCTGAGTTTTCTTAGAATGATATTCAATCTGTTTTAAACTTTTCACCCTTTTATTTCTGTTCTCTGTTGGTCATGCTTACTTTAGAGCTCGGTTGAAAGATTTGTAGAATACCCGTACAAAAAAATTATTCTTCATATGGGGAAACTCACTGTCTGAGCTGAAAGCATTTGTGACATAAAGATGAGGTGAAATTGTTCACTAGATTTATGGGTACATCTGTTAAATATAAATATATTCAGTTCATGTTCCGTTTCAAACATGTGGAAAATGATTCATTCACTGTAAATAAATAAATAAAATCAAAAATTGTAAAAGTAACATGGATGCTAACTTTCTCTCTCTGCAGGAGCACAGCTCGCTCGGCCCCACCTCGCCCATCTACGCCAACGTCTCTTCTCTGAAGAAAACGTCTCTGCCTCAGATATCTGTTTCCGCAAACTCCCCGGTGTCGCCTCCGCCGTCAGACCCCGCCCCCTCCATGTTAAGCCACACCCCATCGTCTTCAGGCTCCTCCTGCTCCAGCATGATAAGCCCCGCCTCCCCAGTGAGCCCACAGGAAGAATGGCAGGTAAGGCGACGTCGCGCAGTTTTTACCGTTTCACTGAGCGCTTTGCAGCGAGGAGAGACTAAAACTAGAAGAAACTGAGAGATTATGTTTAAAGAATGACTGAAAGAAAAGGGAAGGCGGCAACAAAAATGTAAGGAGTGAAAGGAGAGGAAGTGACTGTTGTCTGGAGCAGGAATATTTAATTGAGTTACCACGATGAAAGAAGCTGAAGTGGCAGTCCAGGCACACAACAGGAAAATAGAAGCCTGGAATAAGTGAAAGTTGAGAGTTGTTGAAGTGTCATGTAAGATTTACCTTGTTGAAGTGTCATATGAGATATTGGAAATAAAAGATATGTGAAGTGAAAGGACACGAAGTGGTGGATCAAATTGAAGGCGAGGATGATGACAGCATCCACAGGGTTAGCTTTGGCAAAAACAAGAAAAGCTTAGAAGGAATTGAAAGGAAAGAGTGACACTGGTCACATGCAAAGTGAGAAGTAAGCACTGAGGACAGTTGAAGTGTTGATGACGTTGACAGCACAGATTAAGCACCCTGCTAAATAAGACATCCCATTGTTTGTATAGTTTTGTTGAACATCCCATTGTTTTTATAGTTTTGTTGGAACACCTGTACTCTTATTATTTCCGTATTAAGGTCTCACATTACGCCGAGTTTGGATTCTGCCCCGTGCTGTGTTATGTTACCGCAGCTCAGAGGTAATTAAAGTTTGATCAGATGTAATCTGAGCTCGTCGGGTTTCTTTCAGTCATCACATGACCAGTTAAAGCGTCCGTGCTTCTAAGGAAGAGGGGACCGTTCACTTCTTTGCGTAGCTTCAACTTTTACTCATACTGTTGTGATATTTAGCCTGAATCCTGAATTGTCTGTTTAAACCGTTGTTTACGAGTAACCTTTCTTCTTCAGGTGCACACGGATAAGGAGAGCGGGAAGGTGTTCTATTATAATCCCGTGACCAGACGGACAACCTGGTCCGACCCACGCTCCCCTCAATCCTCGGTGTCAGGAGGTGCGGACCAGTCCAAGGGGAGGGAACAGGGTGGACAGCTGATCTCCCCCTCTCCTCTGCGCTCCCCCACCTCCCCTCAGGTACAAACCACCACCTTTCCCTTCATTGCTGGGGACGAACTAAAACGCTCACGGCCTCCTCCTTCCTGTCAGGGTTCTTTTGGCTGGGAACAGCTGACGGACGAAGTCTCAGGGAGATTTTACTACCACAACCCCACCACAGGAGCCGTATCCTGGACTGCACCAGAGCCACTCTCCTCGTCATCCCCCCCTGGACCTACAATTTACAGGAGGCAGGACAGCAGCCCGGTACAACTCTGGTTTTGATCATGTTTCAGATCAGTAAAGTCAGAATGTGTGGTTCATAAACAGATGCATTTTAAACAGGAAAAAATGTTCTAAAAGTCAAAATTTTAAAATCACCCACAAGTTAGAATGTGCTTGTTTTCTTCTGAAAATTTCTAATGAAATGAGAAACCACAACGGCGTCCCGTTATCTGTGTTTTTAAGGCTAATGTCAAGTACTTCAGGTGCTCTACACTGTCTTTGGGATAATTTTATCCACTCAAAAGTGAAGGATGTCCTTTAATGATTTTTGTTTATTTGATTGTTTGAAGCCGCCGCTGCCAAAGGAAGATTATCCTGTAGACAAAGAGAATGACAACATCGAGGGTGTCTTTACACCGGTATGGCACACAGACTGAACATGAAGTCCACTTTTATTTCACATGTGACTCTTTATTTGGATTTGGTGGACTAACCTGAAGGTTGTTCAGCTTTTAATCTCCGCTTGTGCCTGCTTCTTTTCCCAGCATCCTCAGCAGCATGTGGGCCCGATACCTAGAGCTCAGCTGGACCTGAAGGACGCGAACAGCTCCCAGCCGAAGCAACAAGAGGTATCTTTGGAGATAAATCAATAGATCAGTGATCCTGTTGGTAAACCAAGTGGCTGGTGAAAGAGAGTTCAACCTGACTGATTGCTTCAACTTCTGTAATTACCCCAGAGGCCAATGGGAAATGGAGTTTCTGAGGAGGGAAACGTGCTGCAGATCAAGAACTGGAGACACAGCCTAGCTGATGACGTGAGTCCAGCCAGGACTTTTGCAAACTAGATTGTCACTTGTGAGCTTGAACCATCATGCAGGAGTTTGTAGATAGTTTTTAAAGATCGTTGTCCGTGTTCCAGGCGTTTTCTCCGAGCCACAGAAGGAACGTCTCCGATCTCACTGAGGTGACCAACAGAAGACACTCCCCTGACAGTCCACAGGTATAAACCGTTGTCTCAGTGTTGCTGTTCTCTCATTTACTTTACATTACTAGTTGCCCTCCATTCATTCATTCATTCATTCATTCATTAAATAATATATTAATTCATACCATCGTTCATTCATTCAATCATCTGTCGCCTCATGATGTCATCCTGTACTCCCTCATCAAGATTTCTGATAGGTTCAAACTGAAGAGGAATCGATCCAATCCGTCAGCAGCCCCCCGTCAGCAGCATGTAGGTCCTGGGCTCTGATTGGCCCTGAGTGTATGTTGGGTTGTCTCTGTGAGACATTAGGGGAGCTTATACTACAGCTCTGGTTGTAGTAGTACTAACCTTCGTTCTAACACACAGGGCCTTTATTTGTCACCTGACAGGAACTTTTTGGGCACTTCAGTCTCAGGGTGAACGATTTTAATTGAAGGCGATGAACACTCTGAAGGTAGATGTCGCTGAACAAGTGTGAAAATGTTCAGATTCGACTGTAAGACTTTGCCCAGAAAGTTGCTCAGTATTTTGTTACTAACCCTAACCTAATCACACATTAATAACCACTCATCATTTGGACTGAGAGTTCTTCTGTTGGCACTGTTGTTCATGTTTCTGTTGGTTCTGTTATTGGCACTACTGTTGGTTCTACAGGTAGTTCTTCTGTTGGGCTTGTTGTTCTTCTTTTGCTTCTGCTTTTTGTTTTACTATTGGTCCTGTTGTTGGTTCTGTTATTGTTTCTCCTGTTGGTTCTAGAGAGAGTCCTGATGTTGGGCTTCCTGTTGGTTTTGTTATTTGGTTCTTTCATTGGTTCCACTATTGGTTCCATTGTTATTTCTACTATTGGTTCCACTGTTGGTTCTAACCTTGGTTCTGTTGTTTCTACTGTTGGTTCTGTTGTTCTGTTCGACTTATGTATCTTAACAGCAGCTATTGGACAAATGCTGTAATGGATGCACCAAATAAACAAAAGTCATTCATATGTTATATATGTACAGTATGTGGCAGAGATTCATGTGTGACTGTGGATGTGACAGAGCTGTTAACATTGTTGTAGACTGTCAGTGTCAAACAAACTGGAAAGTGTCAGATGAGTTCAAGGATTGCGCAACAAAGCAGAATAAGGGCCACAGACTCTTAAAGGAGTAGACCTGATTACCAATAGTATCTTTAAGCTTAGGAAATGCTAAAAGCCTTCTTATGAGCCCTCTTGAGTTTAAAGTTTGTTTAACAAGCCTTTACCTGTGCTCGTGAACTCATGAAATCTTGACGTCTTTGAGAAGTTTTATAGGTTTATGAGGATATTCTGCTGGTCACAGTGGATGCAGTAGGATCACAGAGGAGTTTTGAGGTCTTTAAGTGGTATTTAGGTTGTTTTTAAGTATGTTTTGGGCAGTATGTTCCAGTCCTCAGCTGGTACAATTTCTGGGTCTTTAGGTGTTTTAAAACGTTTCCACGACTGATTAATGGATAAAAGATGAATGAGGTTTATAGAAAAGCCTTCAGGCACAGATACCTGCTCACTCACCGCTCCCATGTTTACAGAGGAGTCACATTTCAGAGCCGACCTGCAGGTATAGAGAAAGCTGAAAACTCACCCCCCCCATGTCCGTGTCTCTACAGGGACACCTGCTGGAGAAAGCGGGAATCCTCAACAAGACCAAAGTGGCTGATAATGGCAAGAAGATCAGGTGAGATCCAAAGACTAGACCTTTCATTCTGCCTCAAATTGTCTGTGAAGTCTTTAGAGAATGAAAAGGTTCTCTGATCTCATCATGGGATATTCTTATGGTATAAAATATGAGTTGACTCATTTTCTGTTTGCTGTTTCTCACCTGATCTCTTAAGTACTTCCACATTGAGGAACTGTCACTTAGAGTTTGAGTTTTTGTTGCACAGGAAGAACTGGAGTCAGTCCTGGACGGTGCTCCATGGCGGGATCCTTACGTTCCACAAAGACCCCAAATCTGCTCCAGCTGGAAGCGCCGTAAGAACCAGTCAAACACACTGGAACAGGCCTGCAGAGGTCGTCAGTGTTTTCTGTATTTATGTTAAGGAAACAATACAAATGTTAATTTAAAAAAAAAAAAATCCATTAATACACAGGATTAGATGTTACAATCCCTTCTGCCAAGATCCCAGGCAAAACACATTTAGAGGCCCTGTCCAACTGAGAAACCCTAACAAACCTACGCTCATGTAATATGACGATTAACCTACAATCTAAATGAACGATGTAAATGCTGCTGGCTTGTAGGCCCACAGAGCAGCAGAGGATAATTCAAACCTTGTGAAATGTAAGCTAACCAAATGCTCCTGGCTTGTATGGCCAGCTCAGCAGCTAACCAAACAAAGAAATATCACTACCAGCCAACATGAAGACACAGATACCTGGCCTAGTCAACAGCAGTATGCAGCATGTCATTAAATATAAATATAAAACTCTTACAGTATACTATAGTTTTTAATGAAAAATGAATAGTAAAACAGTGTTTATAAACAGTATGATGATGATGTTGATGACGACTTCTTTTCCCTCAGATGAAGGCATCACAGATTGTCCCAGAGTACACCGTCGAGCTCAAAGGCTCCTCTGTGGGCTGGGCCTCCAAAGACAAGTCTTCCAAGAGGAATGTCCTAGAGGTACGTCATTCTGTTACCATGGTTACAGACAGCTGTAGAGGTTTCACATCCATGTTGGTTACTTAGAGATCCTCTCTTCATCCATCTCGTCGGAGCTGACTTTGAATTTATAGTTGAGCCTCTGGTTGCACTGGTAACGTTCTCGTATGTTTCACAGTGAAAAAAGCAGAACATAAAAATATTGCTCGTATAAGGACACTAGCTCCAAGCCTGCTATCAGTGCGGCGAACTTGGAGGTAGAAGCCAAAGTCATGGAGGGGGAACTTTGTGTTTGCGTAATATACATCACCCATATCAGCTGGTGGGTGTGAAATGCCCCTTTTTCTTCTTATTTTATACCTTCATGGTCTCTGGTCGACACACAGCTGCCAGTCTCTTCCTGCATGGACGAAGCTTTAATGTGGCTACAGCTTGTTCTAAGATGTAACGGCTTACTTTAAGTTTTTAGTGCACAACAACTGTGTATATCACTATATGCAGACGATGTCCTGCTTTACTTACAGATACAGAAGCTGCAGGAGGTAGTTGGTTCTTCCTTTATCTGTTAATATTGTTGTTATGAGTTCAAGAGATGTGCAGTCCTCCCCTCTTGACAGTCTTTACTATGGTAAAAGCATCAAACCTGCTACGTTGTGTTGTTTCTGACCTCAGCGTAAACTGTTGTTTTATCTGCAGCTGAAGACTCGTCAGGGCTGTGAGTATCTGATGCAGTACGACACAGAGAGCATCATCTGTGACTGGCTCAAAGTGATACAGGACACCATCAGGCAGCTGGTAACACAGCACACGCTGCAAACACAACACATTCATTCGACCTCCATTCGGAGTTTTCCTGCAGACTAAAGGTATTGGCACGGTCTCCTCATTGGTTTGTGTATTTCAGGAACAGGACCATCTGTCAGATGATGACGACGACGGTGCTTCAGACAAAGAGGACAAAGACAGGAAGAGGACAAGTGAGTCATCTGTCTGGGAACTTAGACCTGGTTGAATCAACCTGGTTGTTCAGTGTTGAGTGTTCGGCATTGGCAGGTTGAGTTTTATTGAGTCAAAGCTCCGAAGATTGTCATTAATGTATTTCCAAGATCAGAAATTCAGAAAGTCAGTGTGGAGATGGAAATATTACGAGGTGAAACTTTAATTTAATTTAATTTAATTGCTAAGCCAGACTGTAAATAGCAGCTGATTCTTCAGATACATTTTTTTTTTTTTTCAACTGAGGTGACCAGACAACTTAGGTTTAAATATGCTGCTCTTTTTTTGCAGGTAACTGTTTGCATTATGTTCAGGGGACTGGTCCAACTAACTTTTATTTCTCAAGCACACATGGGAAAGACTAAATTCCTATTTGCTTGCGTGTACGTGAACGAAGCATGAAACATCAGAAGTGTAGAAGAAGAAAATTTGAAACATCGACTGTTCATGTCTTCTCCCATTCTAAAATATGCTCACCGATGATATTCTTGGCAATTCAAAATAAAAGCCTCAGTGTGGAGCTCGGTGGAATATCATCAACATTTACTTCAAGTTAAAGCTTTTACTTGTCCTTGTGCTGTTTCAGCGACCAGGACTGCATCAGGAGCAGACTCTGAGCAGAGACGAGTTCGGACCAAACTGCGGCGCTTCCTCCAGCGGAGGCCGACCCTGCAGAGTGTGAAAGAGAAGGGATACATCAGAGGTAAAAGATTAGTCTGTCTGTGTTCTCTGAACTCATATCGAACAAAAACAAACACTCTTTAGTTGTGTATTAGTTTTCCTCTTGTTTAATTTATGTGTCAGATACTCAATCGTTGTGTCACTTTTACATTGAAGTATATAAAATGTTAGTGTTGATAGATGTTTGCCATAAAGTGAGATAAACAGAAAAAATAAAATCCTTTGAAACCCCACAAATCCATCTGACCATACAAATACAAATTAGATTTACTAACGTGTGAGAAATTGAACATTTATATGTCTTGATTTGTGGGGTTCCCCAGGGAAACGTCCTGGATCCACTGATCTCTCCATGAAAGCTTATTAAGATTCAAAGTCATGGTTCAACACTATAAATCTTATTTCTCTTGTTAGTCAGACTATGGGACTGCGTGACAAATGTGATGGTTCATCTGTTATCTGATTTCCTCTCAATCCTCTGAAGTAGTGCTTCATAGCCTTTCTTCAGCACTTGCCTTCTTGCTGTAGCTCTGTGCCTTCTCTTTCAGACAATGTGTTCGGCTGTCACCTGGACACACTCTGTCACAGAGAAAACACCACCATTCCCAGATTTGTGGAGAAGTGCATCAGAACAGTGGAGAGGAGAGGTAAACACACAAATATTAGTTAAATGTTAAAGGGAACAAGGTCACACGAATCTAATTATCAAACTGGGCCTTCCTTAAGATGTCAGTAGAAAGATAATGAAGAAAAAAATACAACACAAAGCTTGGCTTTCACTATTGCTTATTCTGTACTCTTGTATTGTGATGTTTCTATAACAGATAAATGGGGGGACATGCATTGAACATAGTCCTGTGGTGCATTGCACAGTTATTATGATTACTTTTTAAATTAAAAAATTAAAATTTTAAAGTTTATTAGATCCGAAAGAACTTGTATAATGTTTGTCATGTACACATATTAGAAATCTGAGGGTCTGATGTTATGCATATGACTGTACATAAGCTTGAATGTTTGTCTGGTTCAGGTCTGGATGTTGATGGGATCTACAGAGTGAGCGGAAACCTGGCCGTGATCCAGAAACTGCGACACAAAGCTGATCATGGTAAGGTTCAGTTCATAATACATAACAATCAGCTGCTTTTCCTCTTTTTAGGAAATGTTGGACCTGCATAGTAAAACACTTAAACACTCATCATCTGTGTATTCCAGTGTATGTAGATGATGCTTCACTTGTTGTTGTAATTACAGTCCAGAGGGTAGCTACAGGACATAGCTTTTTTCAATGTTTTATTCTTATTTGTATCCATCTTTGGTCCCTGCAGAGGAGCACTTAGACCTGGAGGATGGTCAGTGGGAGGAGATCCATGTGGTCACTGGAGCTCTGAAGCTTTTCCTGCGGGAGCTTCCAGAGCCGCTGTTTCCATTCAGCTGCTTTGAGAAGTTCATTGCTGCCATCCGTGAGTACTCAAAGTAACACTAATACTTTCTCTCAACCTTTAACTTGACATGGTTTGGTAGCAGTCTTTCCAGGATGTGTCTGGATGCGAAAGGGATGATATTGCTGATGGACAAAAAAAAAAAAAGGGTAATTATGAGGTAAAAACCTTGTTGGTGTGTGAAAGCAGCTCTTTGTGTTAATTTCCATGCAGAGGTCCCAGACTACAGCCTGAAAGTCTCCTACATGAAGGACCTGGTTCAGTCTCTGCCTCTGCCAAACCATGACACCATGGAGCTGCTGTTTAAACACCTTCGCAAGTGAGTTCATTCTAAGCTTCATGTAGCCAGGACTAACCGACAGATCAAGGACTATTTTTTTAGAGGGAACTGTGGAATAGTGGTTGGAGACCACAACGTCTCATGTTCACACACCCCATGTCCACAGCTGATGTGCCTTCAGTTGACCTCTCTTGCTCTCTCTCTCTCTACAGAGTAATTGAGCACAAGGACTCTAACAGGATGTCGGTTCAAAGTGTCGCCATTGTGTTTGGACCCACGCTGCTTCGCCCCCAGACGGAGTCGGCCAATATGACGATCCACATGGTTTTCCAGAGCCAGATAGTGGAGCTCATGCTCAACGAGTTCCAGACTGTTTTCCCCCCGAGCTAAAAGGAGGAACCAGATGGACTTCCTCTATGAAGTTCAAGAACCCTGTGAGGAACATCATGGAAACTGCCAACAATCTTCAAAGACCGTCAGAAACTTTGGATGCTACATTTCCTCCTTTCCAACTTTATTTCACTTGGGACTGAACTCGAACCAGCTGGCTGCATGATGCCGATATCTGTATCTAAACCAAGTAGAACCTGACTGGAACCACTGAAACCTCTTAGCTGGTTCTGAAGACCCTGATATCAGCTTTAAAGCAACCTACCAAAGGGAATATATTTTCTTGGCACCTTAAAAACCACAGAACATCTCAACATGAACAAAAACTCTTCTTCATCAAATTCATCATCTTGGAAACTTGCAGACCAAAATACATCACGTTTTAAATTCAGACAAAATACAAGTTCGTTCATATTCAGTGCAGAGTGTAGCAGGTTGGCCACACCGCACCTAACCACTGTGACTTAGATGATCCCCTTTGAATTGGAATGAAACCCTCTTGAACCCTGGATTAGTTTTCAAAAACATGTACCTGGCACATTAAAATCCCTAAATCCAATTCCTGATCCAATAATTTCCAGTTTATTCTTGAAGATCATTAAACCTCGAACCAGAACTACATCTCCAGGGTTCAAATGTGACAAGCTATCCTGAAGCCAAAGCAGCACTTTCACTTTGCTTTCAAGGCAATACACCAAAGAGAACACAGTTACAGGGCACCTCAATAAAATCCAAACCAAATATGTGGGAGCCCTCCCACAGGTTTGGAACCTCTTTCTCTCTCTCTTTCTCCTCTTGATTTTTCATCTTACATGCATGTCTCTTTACCAAGCCTTAAATGACCCAAGTTTAAGTGGATTCACCTAGAACTGATTCTAGCATCTGAAATCCCTAAACACAGAGACATGACAAGCTGCAATGAAGCAACAGAACAATCATCAAACTAGGTCCGACTTACAAAGAACTTTGAAACACTCCTTCAGACATTTAGACCTCCACATCACATCTGTATCCAGGATCCTGACTCAGTTCAAGACATGAAAAGTCCGGCATCTGGATTCTCAGGAGCTCACACGAAACAGGATTTGCACATTTTCCATGGAAAGACTTTAGAGAATGAAAAGAAGTATTTGAAATCAACATGACCATTCCCTCACAGCTGGAATAAAAGACACTCAATGGATACTGATGCCAGTCTATCAACTATTTTCAATTCTCCCGATAAAGTACATTTTTTATTGATTTCAACCTTAAAATCAAAAATATAATGAGCATTGTGTTGTTTACTGGGGTATCTAACACCTAGGATGATCAATATGATTTATTACAGTTGTCCTAGTCTGACATCTGTGTGGATGATTAAAATATAACTTACAAGTCTTTAATGAAGAAAACCTTCCTGACGTAGAGTGGCCTGGTGTCTGGAATGAGAGGCACCTCCTTCTGTAACGTCTGGATGGATTCTCAACGGTCGGTAGAGGAGCTCTACCTACCAAAGTATGTGTTCCCAGTTTTAGCATTTTAGTGTTTCCATTCAGTGACATTGGAAAACACAGAAACATAATTTTCTAAGTTAAGTTACAGTATATTGTCATTGAACCCATGTTTTATGTACGTTTGAAAGGAATAAGACCTTCATCTTATTAAACACTGGATCAAACTTCGTCTTGGTGACGTGATGGTGTTGTCAGACATGTACAGAGGTACAGTAACAAGCATGTTGAAGTAAAGATATGAAGTACTACTTCAGAGGATGGAGATGAAATCAGATCACACAGGAACTATCACTTTTGTCAGTGCAGTTCCACAGTCTGACTAACAAGGGAAATGAGATGTATTAAGTGTTAAAGACTTTTAATCTTAAGGTTAAATAGAGAGATCAGTGGATCCAGGACGTTCCCCTGAGGAATTCCACAATTTACCTAAAATAGAACAAAGAGATTTACAGATTTAAAGTGTTTTTAAAGAAACTCATTTTACAAGAATATTTTTACAGTTTGTTTCCTGCTGTAACAGTGAATTAAGCATATGTACAATGCTGTATGTTTTATAGTGTTGAGTTTATACTGTATACATTACAGACACAGAACAAAGTTACCACAAGATAGCAGAATCGTTTCTGTATATAAGAGGGTATTTTACTGACTGTTATTGAAAAAATTAAAAGTGACCTGTAAGACTGTTCATGGATTGCTCTTTTGTCAAACATGAATTGAAAGCCTATGAAGAGACTGAAGGCTTCCAGAAATCCAGCATATCTGTAGACAACATTAGACATGTCAGACATGTGAACGATAACTACATGTTATTCAAACTTAATTTGAAAAGTTAAGAAGCGAAGAGGTAAAAAGAAAAAGAAGAAAATGCAGAAGGATATCCAGGTTTTCCACAGGATATTTATACCAAATTATTTAATTTATACCAAAGTTTCTGAAATACTTTTTTTCACTCATATATTTAATGGTATGAAAAAAAACTTGAAATGTGAATATGTAGTAAATTTGTTCCATTGATAAAATAATAGCAATAAATAGAAAAAGAAGCACACATTCTCATCAATGATCAGAGTCAAACACCTTTAAAATACCTAAAATACTTAAATGTGTATTTATATTGACATAAGAAATGGTTTATTTTTTTAAATGTCCATTATATGCTGGGTGGCGGCGGTGTCATGTTTCTTTAAGCTAAAAGTTTGCTTCCTGATGTTCACAAAACCTAGCTTTTTTCTAGGAAACCCAACTGCGCATGTGCAGCCCGTCGTCATGGAGACGGTTTGTTGTTTCCTGCTCTTGAGGAGACTAAAAGCACCTGGACACAGAGAGACATCGGCACGGCGAACAGATTAACTCCAGGTAAATTGTTTGAAACGTTTAACCTGCTAAGCTAACGTCAGCTAACAGGAAAGAAATCACAGCTGTCTGCTCTCTGTTTAGCTGAGAGCTAACTAGCTTTAGCAGAACAACTGCGTTCAAGATTGGCACGTATTTTTTTTATCAGTTTTAGTAATATAATCTGTCCAGAAATCTCTAAATTAATTAAATTTAATTAAAGGTTATTTAAGGTTATTTAATTGACAAACGTCCTAAATATTCGACGTCAGTTATTTGATGTTTTTGCAGGAGATGTGTTTGTCAAGGGCCAAATAGTGTGGTTAGTCTTTATTTCATAATTAGTTATGTTATGATATGGTTATGGTATTCTAATGGACTCTGGTGTCCCCTTAAGCAGGTGATTTATTCTATCATCTCTGACCTGCTGAAATATAACAGTAACTGTACACCCTTAGAATATCTGCAGACTCTACCTGTCTTACATCATCAGGTGACGGCGATGTCACAGCGTGATATCATCGACTTCTCTGCGTTGGAGAGGGAGCTGCAGACGGCCGTGGACTCTGAGAGGAGACACGAACGAGAGAATGAAGCGAAACTGAGAGCCGTCAGCCAGCGGGTGTCCTACGACCAGTTCAGGTAGGTCCAGGCCATGTAAGGAACCGGAACTGGAGACTACCTGAAAGGTCTTGAGGGCTTCACTGAACTTCTTCACTGAACTTCTCTGACGCTTTGAGAGGCTCCAGGATATTCTTCAAGGCATTCCAGGTGACTGTGAAGTAGATAATGGTTTAGGGGCCTTTATAGGTTTCTGGTTCCAGAAAGCCCACAAAGCATTCCTTGGACCTTCTGGGAATATCAGAACTCCTTCAAACACCTCCTGGAACTTTAACATTCCTGGTAACTTCCTGGTGTCAACTCAAGACGGTCCAGGAGGTTCATGAAATAGTTTCAGGATTCTTTGAAATGCTCTTTGTGTCCCTGAAAACCTCCCTCTACTGGTCCCTTAAGTGTGTGTGTGTGTATCTCTCTCCTCAGAGACCTGGTGCTGTCCTGCCACCTGAAGCCACTGGACAGGAAAGATAAAGATGGGGGTCCACGGAAACAACCCTGGAACCCGGTCGCCCCGAGCACCAAGTAATGTCTGCTTGCCCCGAGCAGCGAAGAACTGCTCGTGTGATGCAATCCACCTAGCGATGTAAACAAACCCAGAAGATGTAAATAGTAGCGCAGTTTATAATAAACAGAATCAAACAGTAATCCGGTGTATGCTCTTTTTTCCCCCCGATGCAACTACTCTGCTACTGCACTTCCTTCCTTCCTTCCTTCCTTCCTTCCTTCCTTCCTTCCTTCCTTCCTTCCTTCCTTCCTTCCTTCCCTGTCCAGTTACATCTATCTCTACTGTTTGAAACTGTGTGAATCCAGTGAGAATGCTGTAATTCTCACACTGACCAGCAGGTGGTGCTAAAGACTCACAATTGAGGTTTGTTTAACAGTGCAGAAGCTTTAGTTCAACTCAAATACAAGTATCTGGTTTTAATATTTTTCTTTTAATAGTTCAAGGTGGACTTTTTTGCAGTGTTAAAATCAGTAACTTCCTGATTTTTTTTTTTTTTTTTTTTGTCTTTCTAGTTTCTAAAGTTTTGCACATTCTGTCAGAAATAGAAATGAAAGAGTTGTCACTCTTTATCAAGTGTGTCTTCACACTGATGTGAAACAGGAAGTGGTCAGTGCTGAACAGGTTCACATACAGAGGAGCAAATACCGACAAGAGGGTTCACTCTGACGTGTTAGTGGAAACTAAAGCTGAATGCAACATGAGAGTTTTTTTGTGTGTGTGTGTGTGTGTCTGTGCATGAGGCAGTTCCACTAGTGGTGGGGAGTGAGTCATCTGTCAAAGAGGATCTTTGGTTGCAGGTTTGAGAAGCGGGGAGGAAATTTGGGGCTGCAGAGTGAAGTGAGAACAGAATCAGACAGGAGACACCATCAGAGCTCCAAACACCCAAGCTTTCTTCTTCTGTAGCTTTTGGTGAGTGTTTATGATTTGTTTCTTCTACAGTTTAATCAGCACTCGGGCTGCTTCACAGTCAGCTTTGCTTTATGTTTATAATTCAGTGCTACAGTATGATATTAAACTGTACTGTATTGATTCTTAGTGTATCGTCAGATTTAATATGTTCTGTTTGAGTTGAACTTTGTGACCATAATAAATAAAAGTCAGTGAGAACAGGTGGACGGGTCCAGTCGAGGTCAACTGGTTTGCTCTTACAGAGGTTACTGATGGTCATTGACTGATTTTGGCTTGTGTCAGCTTCAGTTGAAACATGAAGGAACAGAACGTCAACGAGGAAGTAATAAAGATTCTGAAAGAAGCTCCGGATGCCAGAAAAGCTCTGCGTGAAAACTATAACAACCTGCTGAATGTGGCTGACTACTGCTACAACAACTATGTACAGGTAATACAACAACTACATACAGGTACTACTACTGCTACAGCAACTATGTACTACCTCTACATAACAATATACTAGTATTATGACAAAAACTACATACAGGTACCACCACTACTACAATAACTGCTAGTTTGCACTACATCAACTGCATACAGGTACCACTACTACAACAACAACTACTTGCAGGTATTACTACAGCAACTACAGGTACCACCACCACTACAGTAACTGCATACTAGTACTATTACAGCAACTACATACAGGTACTACCACTACAATAACAATATACTAGTATTATGACAACAACTACATACAGGTACTACCACTACTACACCAATCCACCAACTAGCATTACTGCTGCAACTGCCTAAGCAGTTTCTCCTTAGCTAATTTGCTCTTGTCTTTATATTAAGCTAACAGTTTTCCTGTATTATCAGTATTTAAACTAATGTAAGCAAACAGTTTCACTTTGTTGTTAGTGTTTATGCTAAGCTATCCTAATACTTTCTGTTTGTGTCTAATATTTATGCTAAGCTAAGATAAGCTAAGCTAAGAGTTTTCCTATGTTATTAATATTTATGCTAATGGAAGCTAACAGTTTAACTTTACTGTTAGTGTTTGTGCTAACTTTTGCTAATATTTTCTGTTTGTGTCTAATATTTATGCTAAGCTAAGCTAAGATAAGCTAAGAGTTTTCCTATGTTATCAGTATTTAAAGTAATGTAAGCCAACAATCTAACTTCATCGCTGCGAATTTTTTCTGTTTGTGTCCAGTATTCATGCTAAGCTAAGCTAACCCTTCCTCTCCATCAGTCAGGTGACGGCAGCTTGAAAGCTCTGGAGGAAACTAAAAGGTTCACCACCCAGTCACTGGCCAGCGTCGCCTACCAGATCAGCACTCTGGCCAGCAGTGTGTTGAATCTGCTCGATGCTCAGACCAACCAGCTCCGCCACATGGAGTCCTCCATCAATCTGATTGGTCAGGTGAGATAAGGCAGCCTGATGGACGGAACTGCAAATACTTTAGAAATAAGAACTGTTTCTCACTGGAAGTGCAATGAAGATGTTTGTTGGGCAGTTGGTTCTGGTTGTCTGACTGCTGTGTTAAAAACAACCATCATGATTTAACAGATTCCACAGATTCTGGGCCTCTTAGTGTTTCCTCTCTCTTTGTAATGGAAACAGAACATGTGTCGTTCTTTGTGAGGGCCAAGTTATTGATATGTGTGACGACATTATTAAAAAGAATCTGCTCCTCAGACTTTTTAAGGTTTGTGTGTGCGCGTGCGTGCGAGTGTGAGTATGTTGGACCGCCTGAATGAACTGAATGAATGAATGGACCCTCTGTTTTCTGTCTGCTTTGTCTCTCAAACTACTACGGCTGCTGCTGCTCAGATGAAGGGTTGTCCAACATGTAAACAAGGTGCTCTGCAGGGAGGACAAATTGTTGTTGTTTTTGAGCAGCAGAGCCGTGAATCTGTTCTGCTCTGCAGATATTTGTTAATTAATCCATACACTGTCAGAGACAATAACAGCCGTTTGTCTGTATTTCTTCGGACGTGAACTTTGCTCTTCAAATAATGCAATAATGAGCTATGACTAGTTTGTGCTTTCCAGGAACCTGTTTAATTATCTTTAAAGTTTCTCTCTGACGGATATTTTAATGATTTAATCTTTATTTTAAAGTCAATTCCTATGGAGGCCACAGGCCCATCTGTGATCCCTCTCTGTCCTCCGTCCTCAGACAGTGGAGATGCACAAAGAGAAGGTTTCTCGGAGGGAGATCGGCAGCTTCACTGCAGTCAGGCGAGTCCCACGCGGCCACAAGATCCTCCCTCCTGCATCCGTACAGCCCCGCCCGCCTTACAGCCGCCGTCCAATCAACTACCAGCAGCTTGACGAAGTGGGCCACGGCATGAAGGTAACGCCGATCCTTTCGACTGGCGTCTCTCGTCTTCTCTGCTGAAACTCACCCAGACCACCGATGCCAAACTACCAAGCATCGGTTAAACGTGTCAGACATGACGCTACGCGTATTAAGAAACTAAGATTTGCAGCATTTGCTTTAGTTTTGCCTTTGAAAACGTTTCCTCGTTGAATCAGCATTACGAAAAAGGGCTCACAAGGCAGAAGAGACAAACTAAAGCAGAAGTGAGGCTTCATTCTGAGACTATTGAGGATGCTAACAGGATGCGTCGGCGGTTGCAGGAACCGCAGAAGCAGAAATGATGTGACAGATTTGTCAGGCCGACGTTCCTCCTGTCAGTCTCCCGGCTCAGTCTCAAAGCACTCCAGACTGAATCACCACACACTATATATATACTGCACTAGACCCCCCCACACTGCTGCAAACTCAGCCACCTTAAATGACCTTGAATGTGAACTGACACTTCACATTCATTTCTTTCATCGCATACGTCAACCTGCACGCCGCAGCTAGTTTCACCGCTTCCTCGATGAGCACTTGTACACGCCCTGGTGCAAACTTTATGTCTTCTCTTCCGTGTATTTAGTGTTTGTTTCTCATGTATCTGCGGCGTGACAACACCTTCAGAGATATTGATGTCACTTCACATTAACTATAGCAAAAAGAAGAAGTGCTTTAATAGAATTATCACACAACAACAACTTTGCACATGTTGGTTCCTCTGTCTCTGTGAGGACCCCAGTTCACACTGACTTCCTCATTTACCAAAAACCTGGAACTCTAAATCTCCTGTCCCTCACAAACTGCGCACACACACACACACACACATGCACGCAGTGAGCCGGGGGTCTTTGTTGACCGTGGGAAAATGTTTGGAGAGACTAATTAGAGCTGCTGAGGCCTGAGAGGCGGTATTATTGCTAACACTGGTCTCTGTGTGTCCTCCATCAGGTCTCTGGGAAACAGTCGGAGAGAACTGGAACGATCCGTAAACACGGAGCCTCCTTCAGGTTCCCATTCACTCGTCTCCATTGACGCCACTTTCTGTTCTCACTTGTGAAACCAGAAGTCTGACTGTGCCTTCATGTTTGTGCATTTCAAGGTCCAACAAGCCTCCAGAGCCGGTCCAGTGCCCGGTGGCGCCCCCTGCTGGCGGGTAATAACCAGTCTTAGGACTTCACTTCCAGTTCCAATTCCGATTTCACTTCCTTAGCCTCGTGTGCGAGAAATGAAATCAAAATGCAGCTGTGTTGGTTTTCGCTCCTTCCTCTCAGCTCCAGTTTTGGGAGACCTGTAGCTCCGCCCACTATCCCCACAACCTGGCAGGCTCCACCTGAGAGTGACATCATCACAACGCTGCTGGGTGATTCCCTGCCACCTCCTCTGACTGACATACCGCCGCTGGACGATGAGGTCATGAACGCCTCTGCCCTTCCCCCTCCGCCTCCTCCTCCTGATTCCTCTGCAGACATGGCGTCCCCAGCCCCTCCGCCTCCTCCGCCTCCTCCGCTTTCAGGGGCTCTGGCCAACCAGTGCGGTCCACCTCTAGCTCCACCCCCAGCTCCACCCTTAGCCCCGCCCCTTGAGACAGGTGAGGACAAAAAATGAATTTGTTTCTGAAAGATTTACGTCCGTAGATGTTGCTATGACAACTACAACCTGGGTTATAGTTTGATCTGAATGTTTTAACTTTATTATGGGATCAGTTAGACTGTAAAACCGAATGAAGGGTTGAAGCGGTATCAGTTAAACCTGGATCTGTTAGAATATGGTGTTTAGTGACATCACGATGACATCACATCTCCCCCTCCTTGTAGTGGTCGAGGAGACCAGCTTTCCTGCTCCCTCCCTTCCGCCTCCCCCTCCTCTCTCTGATGACGACGGTTTCCCTCCGTTGCCGACCAATGGCTCGGAGTTGCCAGCCCCGCCCCCTCCACCTCCACCCAGCCAGGAAGTAGACGGTATAGTTCTTGACAACATGTCACAAGAGCAGATTCTGGTTCCACAATCATGTTCTATGTTAACGTCACAAGAAAGAACTGCTAGTGTTTTTGTTAATAAACATGTAAACATAGTGTAGTTTATGATGTTGACACAAACATAAACCTGCAAACATACAAGAAGTCTGGCGACTGCATAACCGAGCAATTCAAGACTGCATTTCTTCTTCTGTAGGGTTTGTTCGTCCTCTTTTCTGCGGTCTCTCTTCTCTCTCTCTCTCTCTCTCTCTCTCTCTCTCTCTCTCTCTCTCTCATCTCTTCTTCTTCGGTGGTGTTTTTTCTCAGCCTTTTCCCTGTGGTCTTTTCAGTGACCCTCCCTCCCAGGAGGAGTCGTCACCGCCGCTCGCCCCCCGCTGCTCGCTCTGTTTCTCTGAGGGTCCGCTCGGGCCCCGCCTCGCGCTGCCGCTACACTCGCTCCCTCTTCCTGCCCGCCGTCCAATCACGTAAGCTGTCGGAGGGCAGTGCTGTTGTCCAGCTGAAACTCGTGTAAATCAGTACGAAGCTAAATCAGTGTAGGGGGTCCTTGAGGGAGGTTGAAGAAGGTTGTTGAACTAAACGTCCTTGAGGAGGTTTCTAGGAAGTCCTGGAGTTAGAGGGGACTTAAAAGAGTCCACCTTGGAAGGTCCCAGGTGTCTGTGAGTCAGCTGTAAGGTCCTTGGGAAGTAATTATTAAGAAGTTCATGCACGTTCAAGCTGCTAGGTTCCTTGAGAATGTTCCGGGACACTGATCGTTTGAATCCAAACTTTATTAGTAATCAGACTGTGTTGATGCTCAGTCCTGATGTGCTGGTCACAGATTGTGAATGAAGACAGAGGCTCACTCCTTCTGATTTACTGAACTGCTCCGCTTCTCTCTGTCTGTGTGCCAGTCATGATCCCCCCTCCTCCATCCTACCCTCCCCCCAGTGCTCCTAACCCTTCTTCCTCTTCCTCGTTCACCCTGCTCCCCCGCTCCTCCTCCTCGCCTCGGCTCTGCTTACCTGCTCGTCTGGAACACCTGGGTAAGACGTTAGTCAATCTGGAGGTAGAACTGTTAGTGTAGTAGTAGTAGTAGTACTTTAGTGTGTATCTCAGTTGTACGACAGTTGGAGCCCCGCCTCCACAGACCAGGTTGGTCAATCCCTCACAGGTTGTGCTCTCCTAGATCTGGTGGTCCCAGCCCCGCCGCCTATGCTAATGGATGATGACTTTGGGTTCAGCGACGTCTTGCCGCCCCTCCCTCCCCCCGTGGACTACGACATCAGCACACCCCCAGACTACATAGAGAAAGGTGACACTGTTTCCGACGTGGAGACAACCGAGCTCTTCCTCCATAGCTCCCATTAACTCCAGTTCCTCTCTCTGCACAGTCGTGGCGCTGTACAGCTACGAGGCCACGAAGCCCGATGACCTGTCCCTCGTGGAAGGCGACATCATCTACCTGACGCGTCGCCATGACGACGGCTGGTGCGAGGGGGTCCTTCATGGCAACCACGGCTTCTTTCCTTCGAACTACGTCCAGTCGTGTGGCTAGGTGGCCCCTTTCTGCGTTGCCATGGACGTATGGACATGGAAATAAAACTAATTTAATTTTTTTTTTCAAGATCTACGTTTTTAAATAGTTAAATGGAGCTTGAGCTGTCAGTCATATGTCCATCCTCTGTTAAATCTGCTCTGTTAAATTTCACCTAACACTGTTATAATATAGGTATCTTACACAGTATGATGTTGTGATTTTGTGAACGCATTCTCATTGTGTTTGTGTACAATTTTGCACACTTTTCTATTGTTCGAATCCAAAATGATGCAAACTCACAGATCGAATAAAATACCCTGTTTGTGATTCATCAAACACAACATTAATATTTCGAGAAGCTTTTGCATGGCCTCATTCATGTGGCGCCGGCATTGTGTTACCTTTGTGTTGGTGAATGTGATGTTACATGAGAGCAATCAGCAGGTACAAAAAGTAAACACAGTTTTTTACAGTCAATCACAGATCCTTCGAACGCGTTCACACTCCTGTGTTTAGTTTAGTTCACATATTTACTGTAGCTTTTTATCATTATGACAATTAACAACAAAACTTGACAAAACAAGGGAAATCTGATTCAGATTCTGATCAGCAGGAATGACTTTATTGTACAAAAACAGTTACAGTTAAAAAGTGTAGAGTTTAAATAAATAAATATAAATAATTTAAATACTTTAAAATATAAATATATAAATAAAAAGACAGAAACAGTGTAAAGGAGCCGTGTTAATGTTGCTCTCTGGTTGCTGTAGAGCGCCTCCTGCTGGCAGAAGCTGCAGCTTTGATGGAGGCCACCAGCAGATCCAACTGATGCAGGTGTCGTTTGGTTTCACTCCTGAGCAGCTCCCAGGATGCAGCACTGCCACCCTGCACACACAATAATACAGTCAGTACACGCAGTACTAGAATCTGCGCACACAGTACTATAGAGTACAGTCAGTATTTGTACTCACCATGCGCTGCGGGGTACTAATTCTCAGCTTCCTGTAGTACCTCCTCAGTTGTCTGTTTACTTTCTTCTTTGTTGACACCTGAGGACAAAAAACACACTTGAGGTTAATTTTCTGTGTTTGTAGTGAAACCTAAAGTTGAAGATATAAAAAGATATGAAGTGGTTTATGAAGGGAAAGCACTAAAAGGAGCTGAAGTGGCAGTAAATGTTATTGTTTTAGGATCAGATTTCAGCTTCACTTTCAGCTAGCATATGGCCTAGGTACTAAAAGAACTGAGTGTTCACGTACTGAAAGGACTTGATGTGTTCTGAAAGTAAGTAGAGTGTAAAATCTCAAAGACAGCCAGAGATTAATAAAGTAACAGATACATTTTTTTTCTTCGATATCAAAAGCACTGAAAGCAGTTGAAATGTTGAAATGACTGTTCACTTACACAGCTGTTGAATCCGTCTATCTGTCTGTCAATGCTCATCAAGAAGTGCTCAGTCCTGGTGGTGTCCCAGCCAGCGGAGGAGATGTTATCATGATGATAGAGATCGAAAATGAGCTTCAGACTGTCCCTGATGAAAACCAACTGGGACTCTACCTGGAGATGATGAGGTCAACAACATTTCAGTCAGTTAAAGCGTGATTTAGATGAGAAGAAGATGAGATGAAAGCAGTGGAAGCGTCAATAAATCAAGTGATCAACTGCTTACCTCAGAGTTACGCATTCGGCTGTAGAGTTTGTGTGGAAAGGGAACAGGACTGTCGTCCTGAGTCAATGGACCGCCCTGAAAGATCAACACTTCATTTTACCACATCACCAACACATTTTACCACTTCTTCAAGTTTTTTATATGTATATTTATTCTATTTTTGTATGTAAGTTGATGTAAGTCTGTACTCACCATGCTGTCAATGAGAGTAAGAGAGTTGTTGCTCAGGTGGCCGTAGTGTCTCAGCCAATCACAGCAGTGTGCAGCGGTCAGGAAGCTGCTGAGGACGTAGAACAGACCGATCTTGCTGAACATGATGAAAATAATGGAGCTGATGGAGGTGATGAAGCTGCGCTGAGAATCTGTGTCTCCAACATGCTGCTGGTTGGGAGCTCAGACTTTTAATATGAAGAGGAAACAGAAAACAGAGGGAGTGACAGAAATTCCCATACTGTTTCAACTCTCCCTTTCCACAGAGCTCAGGCAGTACAGCAGTAAAAGTTCTTCTGATATTCAACCATAAGTGTATTGATTGGAAAGTGATCAGTTTATTGATCACAATGGTCAGTTTATTGATGACAAAGTGGTCATGGTTATAGAGCAGGGGTGTCAAACTCATTTTATGTCAGGCGCCACATATCGCTCTATTTGATCTCAAGGGGGCCGGACCAGTAACACAACAGCATATTAACCTATAAATAATGACAACTCCAAATGTGCAAAGAAATACAAGTATATTATGAAAATGTTTACATTTAATGAACTATACTATAACAAAACATACAATGAACAACTGGACTTTTAAGAAAATGTAATTTCTCTATAGTTCTAGGTCTCAGTGTTGTGTTATGTCCACAACTCTTACTAAAACTCTCAGAAAAGTGGTTCTTTTTAGTGGAAATATTGCTGTTAATATCGCCAAAGTGATGTTTGAGTTCCCACCGTTGTGTTTAGTTTAGTTCACATATTTACTGTAGCTTATTATCATTATGACAATTAAAAACAAGACTTGAGAAAACAAGGGAAATCTGATTCAGATTCTGATCAGTAGGAATGACTTTATTGTGCAAAAACAGTTACAGTTAAAAACAGTTTAAATAAATAAATAAATAAATATAAATAATAAAAAATATAAAAATATAAATCATATAAATGAATAAATAAATACATAAAATAAGTACTTTAAAAAATATATAAATATATAAATAAAAAGACAGAAACAGTATAAAGTGTTAATGTTGCTCTCTGGTTGCTGTAGAGCGCCTCCTGCTGGCAGAAGCTGCAGCTTTGATGGAGGCCACCAGCAGATCCAACTGATGCAGGTGTCGTTTGGTTTCACTCCTGAGCAGCTCCCAGGATGTAGCACTGCCACCCTGCAAACACAATAATACAGTCAGTACACGCAGTACTACAATCTGCGCACACTATAGAGTAGTACAGTCAGTAATATACTACTTGTACTCACCATGCGCTGAAGGGTACTAATTCTCAGTTTCCTGTAGTACCTCCTCAGTTGTTTGTTTACTTTCTTGTTTGTCGACACCTGAGGACAAAAACACACTTGAGGTTAATTTTCTGTGTTTGTAGTGAAACCTAAAGTTGAAGATATAAAAAGATATGAAGTGGTTTGTGAAGGGAAAGCACTAAAAGGAGCTGAAGTGGTGGTTAAAACAAATGTTTCACTTCATCACTCAGAGTTCATTTAAAACATCTGGCAAAGGAGCTTAAGTCCTGTGAGACATATGAGGTTTCTGCTTGGTTTCAGCTGGCATATGGGGAGTAACAGAACGAGTGAACGAACTGAAAGGACTTGATGTGTTCTGAAAGTAAGTAGAGTGTAAAATCCCAAAGTCAGCCACCCTCTGACTTTGAGATGAATAAATTAACATATTAATTTCATTTTTTTAATTTTTTTTTTTTAATTTTTTAGCTTAATTGAAAGTAGTTGGAATGACTGTTCACTTACACAGCTGTTGAATCCGTCTATCTGTCTGTCAATGCTCATCAAGAAGTGCTCAGTCCTGGTGGTGTCCCAGCCAGCGGAGGAGATGTTATCATGACGATAGACATCTAAAATGAGCTTCAGACTGTCCCTGATGAAAACCAACTGGGACTCTACCTGGAGATGATGAGGTAAACAACATTTCAGTCAGTTAAAGCGTGATTTTCACACAGGTGCAGAAGATGAGGTGAAAGCAGTGGAAGCATCAATAAATCAAGTGATTAACTGCTTACCTCAGAGTTACGCATGCGGCTGTAGAGTTTATATGGAAAGGGAACAGGACTGTCGTCCTGAGTCAATGGACCGCCCTGAAAGATCAACACTTCATTTTACCACATCACCATCGCATTTTACTACTTCTTCAAGTTTTTTATATGTATATTTATTATTTTTTTGTATATACTGTTTCTGTGAGTTTTCCTGCTGCGCTCTGAGCCACTGCACTAAAATCTCATTTTGATGTAAATTTAAATGGCAAACTAGATGATCACAAGGGATCATAAAGGGGTCCATGCCGTGGCGAAGTCATCCCCGAGCTGGAGGCAGAGGCATAAGTCACCAGTGGTGCCCCTTGTAGACCGTATTGTATGAAACTTTGTGGACATGTAAGGAGTCATCCACAGATTATTATTGTCAAATTTCAAGCTATTTACAGTGGTAGTTTGTGAGATATAAACATAGCGTCCCCTACAGGCTGAATTTCACAAAACTTGGCATGATTGTACGCAAGCATATTATAATGACGGTTGCTAAGGTTCTTAAATATTGGGTGAATACTTCAAAAGTTATAGGCCCTAATGTCATATGAAATGTTTCCATGTCACCTGTAGCGCCCCCTGCAGACGTAATGTCACACAACTTGACAGGCGTCTGCACAATATGTTACAGATTGTGTTTTCATGAAGTTCACTGTTGCAGAATTAGCGATATGGAAATGTTGCTTTTGTAGCGCCCCCTAGAGACCAATGGTCACAAAAGTTGAAGTCCTTGTATAGAATCATATTATTATTAATAACATTAAGTTTGATTAAGTTTGGGTATACACTTCACAAAATATTAGCTTTGGAGTTATACTGTGCCACGCTGTAAAAATTAATTAGCCAATAACTTTGTAATCAATAACCCTGCTAAAGTTATTTTAAGAACTTTTTATTATCTTTGTCCATAAATGATACAGTGCCAAGTTTGGTGAGAATTGGATGAACGGGCTAGGAGGAGCTGATTTTGCTTTGTGATACAATTATCTCAAAATGGCGGGAAAGATGGTAGACGGAAATGGGCGTGGCCTAGCCCATTAAAATCAGGGCTATATAAGGAATCACAGGGAGAAATAATTTTGTTTCTAGGCCACACGGTTCTCGAGATATGAGACAAAACGTACATTGCCTTATTATAGCGCCACCTAGCTGCGGGTATGTGTATTGGCACCTTGGCAAAGTGACATGCTAGGAAATCTACCAAGTTACCAGGTTTGATGCCTTTCGCCCTTGCAGTTTATCCTGGGCAGACACTTTACTACGCAGAATAAGATAACTCATTATTATTATAATAATAAAAATCACAACAAATCAATTGAGATCTGCCAACTTTGTTTGCATGGACCCCTAATAAAGTCTGTCAAAGTCTTTCACACTTCAGCAAGCAGCAGGCTAACTCTGAAAACACTTCTAGAAGCTCGTCCAGTACTTGATGTAAGTCTGTACTCACCATGCCGTCAATGAGAGTAAGAGAGTTGCTGCTCAGGTGGCCGTAGTGTCTCAGCCAATCACAGCAGTGTGCAGCGGTCAGGAAGCTGCTGAGGACGTAGAACAGACCGATCTTGCTGAACATGATGAAAATAATGGAGCTAATGGAGGTGATGAAGCTGCGCTGAGAATCTGTGTCTCCAACATGCTGCTGGTCGGGAGCTCAGACTTTTAATATGAAGAGGAAACAGAAAACAGAGAGGGGAGGGGGGGAGAAATTCCCATATTGTTTCAACTCTCCCTTTCCACAGAGCTCAGGCAGTACAGCAGTAAAAGTTCTTCTGATATTCAAGTATGAAAGTGAATTGATTCAGTTTATTGATTACAAAGCGGTCATGGTTATAGAGCAGGGGTGTCAAACTCATTTTATGTCAGGGGCCACATATCGCCCTATTTGATCTCAAGGTAACACAACAGCATATTAACCTATAAATAATGACAACTCCAAATGTTTCCCTTTGTTTTAGTGCAAAGAAGCACAAGTATATTATGAAAATGTTTAAATTTAATGAACTGTACTATTACAAAACATACAATGAACAACTGGACGTTTAAGAAAATGTAATTTCTGTATAGTTCTAGGTCTGAGTGTTGTGTTATGTCCACAACTGTTACTAAAATTCTGGGTGGGCCGCTTTTGGCCCATGGGCCATATGTTTGACACCTGTGTTGTAGAAGGATCAATTTATAATAGATTGCTTAAATTTCCTTTAAATCACTGTAAACTTTTGGATTATTCACACGTTAGCCCTCAGCGTGTATGTCCGAGGGTTTCTTGTTAAAACAAACCATGTGTTTTTCTTTTGTTCTACGTCTCAGTGAAATATTTTGTTTTTCAAGATCTAAGTCTTTAAACTGTTTTGTGTTCATGATGCTTTGTAAATTCATCCTGAGCTGTCAGTCAGATGTCTTTGTCATGAAAACATCCTCTGTTAAATCTTCTTCATCTTCTCTAACCACTTATTCCTATTAAGGGTTGTGGGGTCTGCTGGAGCCAATCCCAGGTTCCTCTGTTTAATCTTCTAGTTAAATGGCTCTTGATGATGAAGAAGTAATCACCTAACAATGTTATAATATATAAGTACTATAATATTACACAGTATAGTTTCATGATTTTGTGTTAATGTATAGCACGCTTTCTGATTGTGTTGTATAATTTTAGACACTTTTCTATCATTCATCATTCATATCATTCAAAATGATGCAAACTCACAGATGGAATAAAAGACCCTGTTTGTGATCCATTAAACTCAAGTTCTCTGTTTAGACATTAGTATTTCTGAAAGATTTAGCGTGGGCTCATTCACGTGGTGTCAGCTTTGTGTTACCTCCATGTTAGTGAATGTGATGTTACACGAGAGGAATCAGAAGGTGAGCGACTGATCTCTTTTGCAAACGAAGTAAACATAGGTCTTTGTGCAATTTCAGCACTATTTTGAAAACTAAACAATTGTCTTTTAACAGTTTTTACAGTAAGTCAATCTCAGATCCTTCGAACGCGTTCACACTCCTGTGTTTAGTTTAGTTCACATATTTTCTGTAGCTTATTATCATTATGACAATTAACAACAAGACTTGACAAAACAAGGAAAATCTGATTCAGATTCTGATCAGTAGGAATGACTTTATTATACAAAAACAGTTACAGTTAAAAACAGTTTAAATAAATAAATAATTTGAAAATCTAAAAATATAAATAAATAATTTGAAAATCTAAAAATATAAATAAATAAATAAATAAATAAAAATACTTTAAAATATAAATATATAAATAAAAAGACAGAAACAGTAGAAAGAAGCCGTGTTATTGTTGCTCTCTGGTTGCTGTAGAGCGCCTCCTGCTGGCAGAAGCTGCAGCTTTGATGGAGGCCACCAGCAGATCCAACTGATGCAGGTGTCGTTTGGTTTCACTCCTGAGCAGCTCCCAGGATGCAGCACTGCCACCCTGCAAACACAATAATACAGTCAGTACACGCAGTACTACAATATGTGCACACAGTACTACAGGGTAGTACAGTCAGTAATACACTACTTGTACTCACCATGTGCTGCAGGGTACTGATTCTCAGCTTCCTGTAGTAATTCCTCAGTTGTCTGTTTACTGTCTTGTTTGTTGACACCTGAGGACGAAAACACACTTGAGGTTAATTTTCTGTGTTTGGTTTAGTGAAACCTAAAGTTGAACACATGAAAAGATATGAAGTGGTTTGTGAAGGGAAAGCACTAAAAGGAGCTGAAGTGGCAGTTAAAACAAATGTTCCACTTCATCACTCAGAGCTGAGTTAACTGGCAAAAGGCGCTGAAGTCCTGTGAGACCGCAGTTAGGCATGCAGTGTTGGAGTATTATCACTAAAAGGAGCTGAAGTGGCAATAGATGTCATGGTTTCAGCACATCAGGTTTCAGCTGGCATATGGGTAGTGAAAGGACTGAGTGAAAGGAGTTGATGTGTTATGAAAGTAAGTAGAGTGTAAAATCCCAAAGTCAGCCAGTCTCTAATTTTGAGATTAATAAATGAACAAATCAATACTTTTCCCCCCCAGCTAAATCAAAAGCACCGAAAGCAGTTGAAATGTTGAAATGACTGTTGACTTACACAGCTGTTGAATCCGTCTATCTGTCTGTCAATGCTCATCAAGAAGTGCTCAGTCCTGGTGGTGTCCCAGCCAGCGGAGGAGATGTTATCATGATGATAGAGATCGAAAATGAGCTTCAGACTGTCCCTGATGAAAACCAACTGGGACTCTACCTGGAGATGATGAGGTAAACAACATTTCAGTCAGTTAAAGCGAATTTTCACACAGGTGCAGAAGATGAGATGAAAGCAGTGGAAGCGTCAATAAATCAAGTGATCAACTGCTTACCTCAGAGTTACGCATTCGGCTGTAGAGTTTGTGTGGAAAGGGAACAGGACTGTCGTCCTGAGTCAATGGACCGCCCTGTAAGATCAACACTTAATTTTACCACATCACCAACACATTTTACCACTCCTTCAAGTTTTTTATATGTATATTTATTCTATTTTTGTATGTAAGTTGATGTAAGTCTGTACTCACCATGCCATCAATGAGAGTAAGAGAGTTGTTGCTCAGGTGGCCGTAGTGTCTCAGCCAATCACAGCAGTGTGCAGCGGTCAGGAAGCTGCTGAGGACGTAGAACAGACCGATCTTGCTGAACATGATGAAAATAATGGAGCTGATGGAGCTAATGGAGGTGATGAAGCTGTGCTGAGAATCTGTGTCTCCAACATGCTTCTGGTTGGGAGCTCAGTCTTTTAATATGAAGAGGAAACAGAAAACAGAGGGAGTGACAGAAACTCCCATACTGTTTCAACTCTCCATTTCCACAGAGCTCAGGTAGTACAGCAGTAAAATTTCTTCTGATATTCAAGTATGAAAGTGTATTGTATTAGAAAGTGATCTATTTTTTGATCACAATGGTCAGTTTATTTTTTTACCAAGTGGTCATGTTTATTGAGCAGGGGTGTCAAACTCATTTTAGTTCAGGGGCCAAATATACACAAATGTTTCCCCTTGTTTTAGTGCAAAGAAGTACAAGTATATTATGAAAATGTTTACATTTAATGAACTGTACTATTACAAAACATACGATGAACAACTGGACATTTAAGAAAGGGTCATTTCTGTATAGTTCTAGGTCTCACTAAACTCACAGAATAGAAGTTATTTTTAGTGGAAATATTGCAGTTAATGTCTTTAGTGTAAGTCTTTAGATTTTGCACATTTTAAATTCATGCTGCGGCCCAGATTGGACCCTCTGGGTGGTCGCTTTTAGGGCCGTGGTCCGTATGTTTGACACGTGTGTCATAGATCGGTCAATTCATTGCTTACAGAGTGATCAGTTTATTGATTACATCGATTAAAGTTATTTTTTTTATTACAGTGTGACAATCTGTATTATTACAGAGTCATCTGTTCACCGATTACGAAATAAACGACTCAGTGACGACAGAGTGATTCATGTGGGAACGTGGCTGCGGGTTTCTTGCTGTTGAGGAAGTCCCTTCTGTTTCATTTTCCAAACGGCTGCATTCCTCTCTTCACCAGCCGGCCAATGGAGTTCAGCGAGCACTAACCACGTGGTTTTTACTTTAACAATAAGACGCTGAAGGGAGAACGCATACATGACACAGTCTTACGCAACGGGACACTATACGCTTTTCCCGTTTGTTTGTTTGTTTTATCTGGAATTTGACTGACAGCTTCGTTTTCACTTTCAAGTTGCCTACGAAACTCGGCGATGTCGCCAGGGCAGG
Organism: Planiliza haematocheilus; assembly: GCA_005024645.1. Lineage (NCBI taxonomy): Eukaryota > Metazoa > Chordata > Actinopteri > Mugiliformes > Mugilidae > Planiliza > Planiliza haematocheilus. The sequence continues at coordinate 5,105,637 of SRSE01001373.1, forward strand.
TTGAACAGCTGGCAGTGGCAGGTATTGACTTTTGGTTTGTTTCATTTGTAAGACTTTCAGTTGTAAAACACCTACTGTTGTCTCGTAAACCCCATTTTGTTTAAATAATCTTTTATTAACGTATACTGTATATTTTTGCAATTGCATAAATACAATAACATACATATTTGCCTTTTTTATTTTGATTGATGAAACGGTAGCGTGCTAGTTAATCATAAGAAAGTAACAAAAGTTGCTTAATAATCTCATTTAGTTATAAAGTAATGCAACTGTGTCTTAAAGGGTGTCTAAAGAACCAAAACACCCTGATTGGTCCGTTAGCGACGTCGTCAGCAGACTCCGCCCATTAGCGGAAGCGCGGTAAAACCAGTCTGTTGGATGCGGTTGGATCTGTTGTTTATATCGGTGAGTAAACTTCATGCTTTTAAAAATACGGAAAGACTGAGATTCATGTTAAGTCGCTTTGGAGTCTAAACGTTTTAAGACGCTTTATCGATGAGATATAACCTTTTATAACTTTATTTATCACGAAGGACATTATTGTTCCGGAGGAGCTCGTACAGAGCAAATAAAAATCAGAGCAAACGTTAAAATATACTTCACGCTACTTTCATTTTACTATTAAACGTCCAATATGTTGTTTCTTTACATTATCCTGAACATTTCGCTGGCCGAGAAATCCCTTACAGCTCTTTCCTTTTTTTCTTTGAGCCCTGTTTGTGTGTGTAAACTATTTGACTCGAACCTCAGTTGAATGAAATGCATATTTCTCAGGGATATAAACAAATTGTAATTCAACAATTTATTTTCAATACGACATAACAAAATGAACTGAACAAAACAGAACATTCGTCTTGTAGTTGTGCAATATGAAAAGTGCAAACAGAAAGTGTGAAGAAAAGTTGTCTTTCGGTATCTTTTTCGCAAGTGACAGTACCTCGACCAATGAGATGAGCGGGATTCCCCCCGTCACCTCATATGTTTACCGTAAATATTCATATAAAGCGCCCTGTTATTTATTAATTCCATTGACATTTTCCACACTATTTTTGATTCTCACGGTAAAAGTGTGTCCATTTTCAGCTCAATACTGGACGCATACTTTTGTTTCTAAATACGGGGGCGATTCTGTTTTGTAAGGGACGGTTGGCAACCCTAGATGTGGTGACGTAAAGAAAACGTTGAGTCTGGGTTGAGTCTGAAGGCAGTCCGGTGTGAATGTGTGCGTGTAGGCGTGCAGGTGTGATGGAGGTGGACATCCTGGAGTTCCGGGTTCCTGTGGAGAACAACAAGACTCTGTTCGTGTGGGAAATCCAGCCGTCTCTCACTGAGGCTCAGATCTACGTGAGTTCGCCTGTTCTGATCTGACTGGGACTGCTAAACGCAAGGAATGTATTTGTGCAGCACGAGTCAAAGCTGAACCACTTCACTGTTGTTGTTGTTGTTGTCAGGACGGGCTGTTTGCCGTCTTCTCGTCCTTCGGTCCTCTCTACTTGCTGAAGGTGACTCCCAACGCTCCTCTCCACCCTCCCGGCTTCTACGCCCTCATCAAATTCTACTCTGCAGCCCAGGCTTCGAAGGCTCAGCGGCTCACCGATGGATGCTCACTCTTCCAGAGCTCTCCACTCAAGGTCAGCACTTCCCACAATGCACCACCTCCCATGTGTGCGCTCTGTCTTTCTGATATATTGATTAATGGCGTCACGAGTGTTTACCTGCAACTCACCTGTTGGGTTTGTGTGTGTTTTCAGGTGAGGCTGAGCTCTAAACAGACTCATCACTTCCTGTCCAGCAGCGAGCGACATCTGAGCCACAACCGTTGCCTGGAATTGGCCAATCACTGCCTGGGATTCAACGGCTGGACCTCTGACATCGTCACAGTGAGGAACACACACCTACATCCCCTTTTTTTTTTTTTTTTTTAATTCAGGTGAAGGAGCGTGAACGCAGGTGACTTCCTATCTGTGTCTGTCCTCCTCAGCTAAAGGAGCTCACCGATGACGAAGATGATGAGGCGGCGGAGGAGGAGGAGGAGGGGGGAGTCACTCGGAGGAGGCTGAGGTTCGGCTGCCTGATGCAGCTCTCCTTCCCTCAGCACAGACAGACGAGCAGAGGAGCAGCAGTGCTGGAGGAAAGCTTCACCTGCACAGGTGAGGTCCATGGTTGCTGGGCAGCCTTCACCACAGCATTAGCATGGAACAATATGTTTAACAATAAAGGTTCTATGTACTGACTGATGGAAACTTAAGGATTTAAATAAAAGTCTCTGTTTCTCTCTCCTTCCTCCAAACACCACCCCCAGGGCCAGATGTTGCAGCTGTTGTCCTGCAGAGACGCTGTAAACTGCAGAGGCTGGTGAGAGAGAGAGCTCTGGTTCAGGCCTTCTCTTCAGTACTGCTCATACTTCTAGGTACAGTAGCACCCCCTCTGCTGCTGTCTCAGTGTACGTGCAGACCATCAGTCACCACTCTGTCTCTCTAGGTGATGGTAAGGTGATGGTGGAGGTGAAACAGCCCCCTGATCAGTTTGCAGCTGATCACGCCGATGAAGTCCTCCAGGTAAAATCACCTGCTCTCAGCTGATGACGATATGTGCGTATGTGTGTATATGTATCTATACAACTTGTATGTGTGACGGATGCACTGATGATTTCAGGTGAACGAGTTTCCTGCTCATGAAGACGAGATTGAAGATGAAGAGTGGAATCTGACTGTGTGTTAGGCTTCCAGAGAGGCGCATGATGGCGAGGCTGTGATTGGTTGGTTCGGCTCAGGTGACACTCTGAAGCCCTTTGTTGCAGGGACAGAGTCAGACAATCGAGCTGCAAGGCTGCTGGTACGATGCAGTATTTGTACTTAGCTGTGAAGCTACAGCTAGAACGTGCAGCGAACAGGGAGTAGACGGTGAGAACTGTTACACTGAAAAGTATAAAATGAAGATGTAAATATTCTGTCTCTTAATCCTGTATTTATGTTTCAAAGATCAGTTTTTCTTTGTTTCAATAAAGGTTTGGAAATGTTCTTTGTTTATATTTCCTTTTCTATATTATAACTTTTTTTATTCCACACTATACTGATTTATATTATTGTATTATATTATTGACTATAAAGACGTTTTCATGCCAAGGCCCCCCAAATAGCATTAGCTTCTGGCTAAGGACCATTATTACTTTTAGTCACTATTCAATAACTATTACATTTGTTTAGCATAAGCGCTGCCTCACATTTTCTGATTTGTTTTTTTGCAGCAGGCTGTTGGTCGGTTCCTTCGTCTTTGTCTCTTTCTTGTCAAAAACCTGTCCTGCTGTTTGCACTAGCTAGAGGAGCAAAGCGACTTGATAAATGGCACAAATCGCCAGGTCTACACAGATTATGAGGTCATGAACGATGTTTTGACTGGCAGGCAATCAGAAAGATGAGCATGTCAAATAACATTTTGATATGATATATTATTAATAATTATATTTTGTGATAATTAGTTTTTAATAAGTAGGTTGTATTTTATTATAATGATTAAAAATAATTAGCGCCCCCTGGCGGCCCAGGTTGCCACAGCCCCCCCACTTTAAAAACCACTGCCATACTATGGAGAATATACAGTGCTATAACACTGTGTAGGCACGGTGACATTCTCCATGCCTTACTTTACCATATAATGTATATTATGGTATTTTTTGACAATGATATTTTTTCATGCGATGCTGTGATATATTTTAAAATACTGTAATATTAAATGATACGTTAAGTTTTACAGTAATATACAGTTAATGCAGTAAAACCTTTTATGCAGTACTGTTGTATATTTTAAATAATATGATGTTTTGAATCCAGTGTTACAACAGTAATGTATATGCCATTTGTATGCCACACGTTTTTGACATACTTTACTACTATATATATTTTACTTACAATACTACACTAAGACATTTCTTTATGTCATACTATGTCTTTTTTTTTTTACTATATTGTGATGTTTTTTTATTCCGTATGGTATTGCCATACAATGAAGTTCCCTTAAAATATGATATACAGTATATTACGGTATTTTTTAATTTTATTTTATGACATATCTACAGTATATAGTTTTTAAAACCATACTGCATTATGGTATTTCTTATGCCATACTACAATTTTTTGACACACTATACTAATAGGACATTATTATTATTATTATTATTAGCATGCTAAGATGAATAATCAAAACCAACTTTAATGTCACCAACACAGAGAAAATACACAGGCACACATTTTTGCCACGTCACACAACCTGACGCTGCTTTCAGGTGCTGTCAGAAATATCACAATTATATCAAAACACTTACAAAAAGCTGGCAGTTAAAGCACGGAGACGCAAAAAAAAACAATTTTGTCGACAACATCAAGCATTTTTACAGGTTCCTTTGGCAACTGGAGCAACGAGAATGAGTTCACTAACAACTCTTCCACGAGGGACAAGAAGTTTTGGACCCTCGAAGGCAGCATAAAGACAGAAGATGAACAGAATCAATAAAACCCTGAAACACTAACCCTGCTGCCACATTTGGTCCTTAAAGAAGCCTTTTTGCTCTCATCTAGTTTAGCCCTTTAAAAGCAAATCATCGGCCTTCCATTCTGAACTGAGCTCAGAGGACAGGAGGATGCTGGGAAGTATCCTCACACGCTGATACATGAACACGTGTCAAATACAGATAAATTATAAAACGCTCTATAAGCACATTCATTTAAATCTTTAACCCTGCAACCCGCTGAAATTCTTACATCCCCACATCTAACAGCTGAAGTAAAGGCAAGCATGTTAAGAGGTTTTCAGATGACAGCAGGCTGACTGGCAGTGTGTTAGTCTGGTTTGGTCAGAACTGGTCTGGTTTAGGTCCACTCTGGTGCAGTTTGGTTCAGGATGTGTTTCCATGGATACAGCCAGTCCCCTCAGTGAGTCTCAGTCCAGGAGGTCACCCAGCGTTTGGGTGACCTCCTGTTTCGGGACGAGGGGGTGCGGTCCTGGATTAGGAAACCGTCAGCGTCTACGTACTGCTGCTGCTGCTGCTGCTGGTCTTTACCCAGAATCCTCCCCTGGTGGAGCGCTGCAGTCCGCCATGTCCTCTGGTGGGCAAAGAAACCACACTGCAGACGAACACAGAGACAGAAACCTTGTAGTTTCCACACGACACAGGGCGAGGTGCAACAACACGAGCAGGTAAACAGGTAAATGTGTAAAAGGTGAAGATATAATCTGATGAGCAGGTGAAAGTGTTACTGATCAGCTGATTGACCAGAAGAAGCAGAACGGCTGAGTGAAGACAGGAAGTAAAGAAAGTAAAGGAAATAAAAACATCCATCTGCAGACACAAACTCTCAACCATGCAACCGGTCTGGAAACAGTCAGTAAATAGTCAGTCAGTAAACAGTCAGAAGCCTGGTCCTTACAGTGGAACTGTCTGGCAGCAGCATGCCTAGTCTCAGAGCTCCTCGGTCAACCTGTCCTTTTCAGAGGGCTGGCTCTTCATGTGGGCCTTCTGGGTCTTGGCCTCGTACATCTCCCTGGTGCTGGCTCGCTTGAAGAACCCACACTGAACAGCAGGGGGCAACATGACAGCACTTTATGAATGATGAAGGATGCAATGGTGGCGAGAAAACTGAAATCAACGTTGCGGCTATGATGCTGATGTTTGACTTTGTTCCACAGTAGATCCATAAAGTGGACCCAGGCCTGATGGCGTGGTGGCTTCACAGCTCATTTTACCTTCCATAGCAACAGGGAGATCACAGCCAGCAGCAAGACCCCAGCCAGGACGGACAGCACGATGATCCACTTGGGCACGCTGGAGTCCGCTTGAAGCGCCAACTCTGGATCAGCTTGGACCTCAATCTGCAGACAAGAACCAGGAGGTGACGCAGGAACCTACAAACCCAGTGACAATTTCTGACAAAAGTGCAGAGGTTTTGACAGACAGCCTTTAGGGGGCGCTGCCACACCTTTTTTTTTTATTATTTACCAGCAGGCTTTGATTTTGAATGTTGATGGTGGGTTTGTTAGTCCGTAGCTTCAGGGTCACTTGACCTTGAACTGTCACCCTCTGTGCATCACGGTAGTCCTGAAACACCACATGTAACTTTAAAGAACGCACACACACAGTCCTGGCAGATTAACATGGGCTCTCAAAAAATCTAAAGCTTGAAGAAAAAGAGGAAACATAAATATCTGCATCACGAGTTCTAATTTTACTTGGCACAGCACACAGTTCATGTTACAGTAAAGGTAATAAAGGCTTTTATTGTGAAAACAGCTAAACCTGAAACATACAGGAAGTGAACCAAGAAAAGAGGAACCAGAATCTAATATAGATACAACAGATTTTTAAGAGCCAGTTTATAATGTGATATAAAGTGCTGGTTGTACCTCGATCATGGTGGAGTTCCACAGCCTGGCTCTAATGGTCAGATATGCTGAGTTATTCATGTTGACCAGAGGACAGACGAACCTCGTACATTTTGCCCCCTTGTCACAGCCCTGTAACATGATCAGTCATCAGGGAGTTTAACTGGAATAAACACAACTTGACTTGACTCTTCCAAAGTGTCCATGACAGACTAAAACTGTCCTGAAACGTCCCAGAGTTTTATATTGGAAACAATAAAAAACATGACGTGATGTGTTTGTACCAGCGTAGTGGGCTCCAACGGTACCCTCAGTTCAGCAGATGTAAATTTTTTTTTCTGCTCATCATTCCGGTCCACCTCTTCTTCCCTCAGACTCCTCCTCATCTTCCTCTTCTCCCCCTCTGACATCTGAGCAGACAGGAGGAGAGATCCATTGACAACACAATGATCGCTGAGGATCAACTTTAGGAGGAAAAACGTCCCTTTCTCTAAACTGTCCTCCTGTTCTAAAGAGTTGTGTATGAAACTGATGTTGCCATGGTTACCGCTAGGTTGAGTGGGTTGACGACGTTTCCGGGCGGAGCACAGTGATCCTCCGAGGTGCCATTCACTTGGATTTCTGTGAGGTACAGCAGCCACTTGCCGTTGGTCGTCTCTGACGGCCAATTAAACTCCACCTCCAGGTTTCCGAGGTGACCCAGCGGCTTCCCTTGAATGTGAACCTAAAGGAGAAACACCTGGTTCAGCCTGGTCCATTTGAGGTCATTCAACGGTTTCAGTGGTTCCAGACAAACCTCTAAGACGAAGAGCAGCAGACTGCCGACGTCCTCTGTCTTCTTCATGGCCGACTCACCAATCACGTGACCGTCGAAAGAGGTGCGGCTAGGTGAACCGTTTCTGTCAGGACACAGGTCAAAGGTCAGTCTACCAAATTAACTAAAGGTCACTAAGATTCTGGAGCATCAAAACTGATTCCAAATAAAAAGGGAAAGTGGGCTAATGATCCACATCTGTTATCTCCACAGCTATCCTTAAATAACACAAGTCCAGTCTCTATTCTAGTTCTCATGACATATATTAGATTTCTTAACCCTCATTTAATATTTGATGGTATTATAATTTCTATGCGAAGTCAATCCGTCAAAAAGTCATCCTGGTCTCAACTCAACTCTGGCCAAATGGTTTTCCTTTAGTTACCATATCCACTGTAATACGTTGTAAGACTGAAGCTGAATGTACTGTATAGTGTTGCGAGTCTATTTGTTGTCCATCAGCACGTTTGTTTGAGCCAGTTTGACCTGCAGGAGTTTCTGAAAGCTCCTGTAACAGTCTTGAAATAAATTCTCCTGACTCTCCTGCTTTCCTGCAGAATTAAAGACGAAATCTGTCCAACAGTTTCAGATATGGTCTCCCAGATTGCAATAGGCTTTATGTAAGAACCCATACAGCTTAATTAAATGATTTATTTCTATTCAGATGAAACCAGATATTCTTGGCAGAGGACACACATACCCTCAAGCTACATAGTCCCAAACCCTGACATGCCACAACGCATAAACCTGCCAGTAATCCTTGGACAAATGCCGATCTGTTTGCCAGTGTAGAATAGTACACCTTGTGGGATCAATATTAAAACTGAAACAATCCAGTATACTTAAGGCAATTCTTGAGAAGTGATTCAGGACATGTCTTAACACAAGTCTCAGTAATCAAGTCAAGTCCATGGTACTTTAGGGGAAAGTCAGAGAATTGTTGCATTTGTAGGAGAGCAGTACACATCATCCATTGGGATTAACTTGGTTAGTTCATTAATTATTCAGACTGTTGTGGTTATGGGGGTGGTACTCAGGGAAAGCCACTTCGGAATAATGTCTGTTTGTCTTCCCATCAAACACTGCATCTTTATACTTTTTTTTGTACTTACAGGATTAGAGATGTCTGCACTGTATACCTCACCAACATGGAGACATTCACCGGAGCCAGATCTGACTGCTCACTGTGCCTGAAGACACACACAAAAAAATAGGACTTAGTCCAGCAAACATCACGAGAGAGAGGTGTGTCGCCGGGTGACCTACGTGGACAGCTGCATCAGAGACCATATCCCTCTGGTGTCCAAGCTGATCTCAGACGACTGAAATGCTATGAAAACTTTCATCTGAAATACAGGAAGAGACAAAAAGAGACAAAAGACACGGTACAGTTTCAGTAGGAATACTGTAGTACAGACGACAGGACTGCATGTACCATAGGGTGAGCAGTTACAATTCAGTACCTGGTGGTTGCCTCTGAAAGGGTTTCCCAGCTCACACACAAGATCAGTGTCCTTAGTAGAGCACTCCACTATTGTGTCGTTGGGCTGAAACACAAATGCAGATTTGGAAGGAGGTGGTCAAGTCCAGGGTAACTGTCTTAGGAAGTACTAAGTTCCTGATCATTTAGGAAAGTACAAGATCAGGCCTCACGGCCATGGTTTAGGGCCAAGTCAAGTATTAGGTCAAGTTACCCCAAGTAGTGCTAATTACTTTTTAAATTACTTTTTAAAGTAACGTTCCCAACACTTGTTATTAGTTTATTAGTCTATCTGGTCCTTGACCAGAGCCCATTTCAATAAAACTACTAAGCCCCGTTCAACAAAAAGACATAAAACCAGTATTCACTCCTCAAAAATATATGTTTCTTTTAAACTTGTGCAGACAACTCAAAAGGCTGAGTGATATGTTTGATGTCATTCACCTTTTCACTTTACAAAAGATTGTACACAAATCCAATATTCCTCTCTTCCTACACTTTCATTAATCGCAATATACCCCATGTTGTTTTCTACATGTTCAAAGCCCCAAAAGACCCCTTTTCTCCACTCTACTACCTGCGTTCTAACACCTGCGTACAGCAGTGATGGCGGGATGGTCATTTTCAAATCAGCATTGTAGGCGTCCTCTGCTTGCCGTCCTGGTGATGGTGTGTTGCTGACGCTAACCTCCAGAAGTAAGTCTGTGATGCTGGCATTATAGTGCAACACCTGAGTGCCTTCCTCCCTGAAAACACACAAAAGCCCCCACAACAGCAATGACATGTCGAGTTGGAACATTTAAACTGTAAAATTTGATAAAATGACCTAGCTTTTGTGATGTTATGACCAATTTATTCCCATGCCCATATTCACTGGGGTTCATCACGTGATCTATATTCTCTGTTTCCCACGTGATCCCATTCCTAGTTTAACATTTTTTTTTTTCACACTGCCGTGTAGCTTCTCTTAGCAGAAGTGAACATGTTTGATACGATTAATAATCAATACTCTTGTGTGTCCTCAGAGCAGGTTCACTCACTTAGGGAAGGGTTTGTGGTCCTTATCAGTGAACTGGGCTGCCATCTGTAGGTTACTCTGGCAACGGTTATCAGAACCACAGGCCTTGTGGATATGGATCTGAGCAAAAAGAAGAATATCATCAGTGAAACAGGCAGGTTTCTATTTTTAAGTTTAACAAGTTCTGACCAGTGTTGTGTAGGTTCTGGTGTTTCTTTTCATGACTCCATGCAACAGCGATGGGTTCTGACCTCGGTTCTATTGGATTGGGCTCTCTGGCTTAACACAGGGAAGTGTTTCAGGTCCTGTACAGCGTTTTTATTCTCCGGAAGCTTCTCATACAGAGAGAAGTTCAGAGAGAACTTCAGAGGGTCCACTTTGTTATGGATTGGACTCTGAAACAAGGAACAGAAGTTCAGCAACACTTATATGAAAAACAGTTTGATGGAAAAGAAAGTAAAATTGAGCACTAAATGAAGGATTATCTCTGCGAGTTTCATGTCGCTGCAGGTTCAGTGTCTCTGCAGGTTTCATGTCTCTGCAGGCAGAGGAATTCAGGCTGAAATCAGTCAGATTATTTGGGTAACAGCGAGCATTAAGAAGCACTGTAAGCGCTCAGTCTGTAGTATCAAAACATGATAGGAGTGGACAAGGGCAGAAACACAACTATACACTGATAAGAACGCCATGAAGACGTGATGAGTCCCAACTGTGCGATGAACTTTCTTTCAACCATAAGAGTGTCTCTGAAACATGCATGGAGTACTCTAAAAAGTATGTTCTGAGAGTTATTTTATTTTATTTTAGTTTTTACACTAATGTTGTGAGATGTGTGCCTTTGCAGAAACAGGATGTGAAGTCAGTCAGCAGCAGCCTGATTAACTGTTTACTCTTAAAAGTGTTGATGGCATGCTCCAGAATCATTCGGCCTTATCGTCCACAGCAGAATTTCCTTTAATCAGACCAAAACTTGAAACATTTGAAATGCTATTCCTAGCATAAATACAGTTACACCTTTAGAGTCATTTTAGAGTAATTTGGTCTTATAACTGTGGTGTCATTAATATTTATTTAATTCAGCTTTAGTTTGAAACGTAGGAACAGTTAGCTAAATAAACTTCAGCAAAAGACATTTTATTCAAATTTGCCACTAGTACCATCAGTTAATGTATTGATTTACCTCTTTTTTCAGAATATTAACCCTTAAGATTTAAATGGTCTGTGCTTTAGTGCCACCATCAGTTGCACCATCTGAACTGAACTGAGGAAGTTCGATACAGGCACATTTGGAGAAAAACGTGAGTGAGTTTCTCACCAGGAGTCCGACGCTTAGGGTTTCACAATGCTTTTTTGGCATCGACAGGAAACCAGAGTAGACGCTCTGTCCATTGTCCCGGAAGCGGAGTCGAGATTTGGAGCTGTTGCCGTCAGCAAACACTGTGAAGTGGACAGCTTAGAGACAAACACAGATAGATTTTGATAAGTTGATAAGCTCAGGTTTGATGGTGATTTCAAACAAGTTTAAATAGATAAAAGATGGGTTTGAAACCGTAACATTTCAAAATTAAATGTTTTCTTTATGAAACAGGAAAACCATGGGACCTTAAGTGACATTTCATAGTTCTATAGTTACTAGTCCAGTCTGTGTACAGACTGATCATTATGGAGGAACCCAGGTGAGAAAATTTCCATGAAACAGAGGAGGACCAAGAATCGAGCCTTGGGGAACTCCCCATCATGCTTTATTCAGGATGTCTGTAGTCATGAACTGTAGCGAAATTATTAGCACAAACGTGAATACATGTTGGTTTTATTATTAATATTTTAGGCCAATAATAGCACCACTGGAATAATACAGCCTCAAGGATGTTTTCTGTCTTTTGACTTCTTGATGGACAAAAAAGAATGGAAGATATCTGATAAAACAAACCATATGACATATAAGCAACAATGAAACCTCACGTTACTAATGGTGACACAAACCTTTATTTATTATTCATTGGTGTGTAACATCTGTTGGGTTTGCGGTTGTTAATTTTATATGATGTGAAGTTTTTGTTTTGTCTAACGCGAGACATGAAAACAAGTCATCCAGGCGGTTCTATAGTTCTAAATGTTGTCAAATAAATTAATCATGACAATAAAAAACATATATGTTTTCTTTTGGTTGACTCCAAGAGCCTCCCATGAAATCAATAAATTGTGATGGACAAAATTAGATTTTCTGACCCCACAGAGTTTGAGTAACATAGACCATGTTTCTATGTTATTCCATAGAAAAACTCAGGATGCTCAGAGGACATTCATTGTGACCTTGTCTCTGATTGGTCAAATTAACAGGACAGAACTAGGACACGCTCTCTGCAGAGATGTGTGTGTGTGTGTGTGCATTTGTGTGTGTGTATCAGATGTAATAATATCTGTAATGTGATTTATCATTCAGAAAACACACAGGAGACAAGAGGACAAGGACACAGCATGATGTCATCAGCCGTGTGTGTGCGTGGAGGTGTACTGTCATAGCAACAGCGTGACCTCATCTGTGATTGGCCAAATTAACAAGACAGAAGGAGGACACACAGCTCCCCAAGGAGTGTGCGTGTCACTTTGTTGATTAACAGCAGAGGTTAATTGACAGCTCTGTCCTGTCAATCAATCACACACACACACAGGAAGGTGGTTGATGTAATTAAGTCCTGACTGTAAACAGAGATGTTAGCATCTTGGATGATGGTCTGCATGTCTCTGAGGGTATCCGGCCTTCATGCAAAACAAACAAAAGACAAAAATAAACTTGTCTGTTAACTCACTGATGTTGTCTCTGTCGCTCTTGCCTCCGGTGCTGAACAGGTAGGAGAAGCACACTTCCACCTGAATACTGAAAGTCAGTCTGTTAGCATGTTAGCATTCTAACAGCACCTCCACCTTAGCACTGAGTCATTCTGTTAGTATTTTATCATATCATCCAGGAGTCTGTAGTTGTTGTACGCTAAATCTCACCAGAAGTTGCAGTTGCTGGGGTCGACAATATATGGAGAAGCTCTGATCGTATTATTGAGGTGGATGACTGGACGAGACCTGAGGAATCAGTCAGATAATCGGTCGAGTCACCAAATCAAATCATGTTGGACCAAAATCTCAATAATATAAACATATCAGTAAATTAACTTCTAACAGCAGATGAATGTGTTAGAGTAAAAAATTGAAATATAACACCAGACGCTATACTTCTTAGTACAGAAACTCGTACCTGAGCAGAGCAACGGTGTCATCCAGAGAGCCAACCAGCAGATCTGGATAATTGTTCCCATCAACGTCCAGACCTCCAGATATAGAGTATCCAAATGTCCTGAACCTTGGAGAGACACTGCTGCCTTTGATGACCTGCACAAATACAAATGGAGAGTCACAGGTGTATACACACACTCACTGTATGATTATTAGAACTATTTCAAGCATGAAAATGAACTTAAATAAACTGTGCCAGGGTTCAGACTTGTTTTAAGGTGAGCATCACAGTCAAGTTCAGGGTTAGCGACGAGGGAATGTCCTCACAAAAACAGAAAGACAAACGTGTGTGAGACCTGGCTCGGCTTTTTAGAGGTCCCACTACTGCTCCCTGAAAAGATCATCACACTTCCTGTTTCATGGAAAGGAGCACCGACTGCAAAATCTGGAATGCAACAGCATCACATCATCCTGATTATGATTCCTCGAACATCAGAGTATCATCTGCATGATGTTGAGTCCTCACCCTTGAAGCCATCTTGGTTGAGATCTCCAGCAGCAGCAATAGTCATACCAAACGCTGATCCGGCCGGTCCTTCCAGCTTCTCACTGTGTTCGGAGAGAAACCGGCCTCCAGCGTTCATGTAGACATAAACTGCCCCGCCCTTCTCCTGCTCACGTTCAAAGTAAAAAGGAGCACCCACCAACAGGTCGTTCCACCTGCAGGAGAGAAATGCATGTCAGTAGATCTTGTGGTGTGTCTTCAGTGTTAGAAGAAGTGAATCATGTGACCTGTGAAGCCTTCTTTACCCGTTATTATCGAGGTCTACGGCTGCCACGGCGTTTCCAAAGTATGAGCCCGTCTGTTGACCGCGCAGAGTCTGCTGAATCGTCAGCTTACTCAACTCTTTGGCCACCAGCAGCACAGAGCCACGGGCGTCTTCTTTACTATCCTTTGGAGCACCTGTTCATCAACATGGCGATCACTACATTAATCACTATATCAACACCTCCAGCTCTCAGCTAACTGATGGTTAAAAGATGAAAAGTCTGTCACCTGTTACTACGGTTTCAGCATCCTTCGAAAGAAGACGAGCAGCCTGAGTGACTGAATATCCTACACAAACAAACATTTTAGTTTTAAGCCTGGATTTCTGAATGTCTTTCTTTTTAATGTACAATCAAAAATCACCGATCACCAAAAGACTGAAGGAAACAGAAGACAGACTCTCTGGCACCTTCTGAAGTTTGTCATTGGTTAATGAAGACACACAGAATGTAAACATACATGTCTCATGTGTTTAGTGCAGAGGGGACAGGATACCTATATAAATGTTTCTGTGGTCCAAGTTGGGGAGGACAGCCTCCCGGGTGTCGAATTCATCATTTGGATTTTTCCACAGGATGTGGACATTTCCTACAGCACACCCACACACACAGACACACAGAAAATGTATTAAACTTGTTCAATGGGAGCTGAATTTCTGATCCTGTATCCACAGGAGAACAGGTCACAACAGAGCACAATAGAACAGAATCATTAACCTCGCCAATCGTAGCTTCCAGGTGAGCCAACAATGATTTCTGTCTGAGTGATAGAGGCTGAAATCCCCATGTTGCACATGACCTCTTTGCTGACGTCCCCCTGGTGACTGATGACAAACACAAATACAGGTGAGGCAGCAGAGCACCTTTTATCAGAAGTGTTTAAACCTCGAGTCACATGACGTACTCGCAGGGTTGGTCTGGGTCCTGCCAGTGTCTGTCATTAACATCGTACTGCAGGTCGTTTCCACGGACATAACACTGGCCAATCATGTGTCTGAGTTTGAATGCCCCGTAGAGTTTAACGAAACGATGACCACACGCCTGCAAAGATCCAGGACAGGGTAATTAATGTTAGCCACACAGACAGGTTTAATGAAATATATGTTGAGTCACTCTACTGGTGAGTTAATAATGATAATTATTACTACCATCAGGCAGGCGTTTTATTGTATCATAGGCCCGTAAAAACATCTATAAGAAATCCTTTATCCCCTCTGCAATAGCCATACTGAACAGCACAAAATGAACACCACAGTCAGCCGATGCCTCAACACTGTTTGTATATGTCTGTGTGAATGTTTTTCTTGTGACTGGAGCCTTGTCAAAGACTAGTTTCTGTAACCTTGTGTAACAGACATTAAAGTATTATCTTATCTTATCTTATCTTATAACTTACACTTATTGTTAACTTAAAGCCTCGACAATATTTTTTTCAGTCAGTGATTAATTGGATTAGATTAGAGTTAAATATCTTATCTGACTAATTACATTAAGGTTCCAAAGTTTGTATGTTTTGAGTAACCCAACTCTTTTACATAAATAACTAATTAATAAAACTCATTCAGCCTATGAGAACATAGACTCACCAGGATCCTCCCCCCAGGTCGGCCCTGACTGGCTACTGAGACGCCCAGCCACATGTCCTCCACCATGGTCTCAGGTTCTAGGTCTACAATGGAAAGAGGACAGACTGGTTGACACACTGAAGGCTCCGCCTATCAGTAGACAGACCCCTCCCATGGACCAACTGAAGCTCCACCCACTAACAGAGTCTAAGTATTAAATTATTGAACTATAACGTACTGAGGGCCTTCTTTGCTCTGAGTCAGGTGTCAGGCAGCAGCTGCAGTGTTTCAATATTTACTTTTTTGTTTTCACTACATCCCATTTACAATAAATCCTCTGACTGGCCATTGCCATGGTGATTAAGACTTTATCACAGAGTGCAGTAGCAGATAAACAGAAACAGACGGCAGCTGTCACTCCTCAGTGAGGTATGGATGACCCATAATGCACCAGAACGCAGATAACATCACAAGCAGCAGGCAGTTTTAACATTAGTTGTGGTTAGCTATGGCTACTCACTTAGCTAAATGGCTAAAAGTACAGGAGCAGGGAGAGAAATGGGGTTTTCTCCTAAGTACTGGATGTACTGGAGGTGTACTGGAGGTTTCTTCGATTTCTTCTCTGTGATTGCCCGACCCGAAGCTCAAAGATTACAAACAATTTATATAGATTAAAAGCTGAAGAAGCTAAGTGTAGTGTTATTATTTCAGGAAACCCAGTTGTACAAAACACGCTTCATCTCAAACTTTCTTCCAAAACATCTGTTCACCTAAATATGTGTTTGATTGCTTTGGTGTAATATTAATTGCAAGATTAATTATTATAATATACTGTGATATTAATGAAAAACCTGAAACAGATCAGAAACACTGAGCTGCTGTTCAAGAACTTCCAAACGTCCTTCAAGGAACCAGAACTTCACAAACAGAAACCAGAACTTTGAGGACGAACAGGAAGTGGAACAGGCCAAGCTTGGTAAGATTATGCTGGCTGTTCAGCAGGTCACTCACCTGAATCTATGAGAGGTATCCTCCTGCAGTCTGATTGGTCAGCATTGATTGGACAGCCATACACTCCTCCTGTTCGATTGGCTGGAACATTAGGCTCCGCCTTTTCCCTGGGAGCTCCAACTAGTAGTCTGTCAGGGAGAGAAAGAAGAAGAAGCAAGATCCAATTTGGATTTCATTATGAGGTGTGTTGTTAAATTGGATTTAAAATTTGTAATTGGATAGTTCTACAACCACATGTCTCTTGACAAATAAGAAAAAGAAAAATGCCTTAATGTCTGTTAACAGTATGTTCTTTTTGAGGTATTTCACTGTCAATATATTTTACATCTGATTTGATGGTGGAATCTGAACATCTCACCTCTCTAACCAAAGCCATTTTGTTGTTTTTACTCAACTGTGTGTTATTCCTTTAGCCCTCCTTTGATTTCATAAGGTCCTTTACTTCCAAAATTGGGGACATTAGAGAATAAATTCAAGGTATCCAGTTGTCAAAGATGTAAGTACAGCAATACCTAATGTACCTATGTAGTACCCAATCAATATTTGGAATCCTTCTCTGCAATAGATCTTTCTGAGATAACTTGAGTAATTACGGAATCTAAACCATCAAGTTGCCTTCTTGATCCCATCCCAACAAAATTTCTTAAGGAGATTACATTACTAGACCCTAGACCCAGATGTTTTAGCCAACTATAGACCGATATCCAACCTAATCAGCTGGTTAAACTCCAAGCATGCCTTAAAGACATAAAGGCTTGGATGACCTGTAACTTCCTACTCTTAAAAAAAAAACAGAAGTTGTTGCATTTGGCACTACACACCTCAGAGATTCATTCATAATCATGTAGTTTCCTTGGCATTACCTTGACCTCCAGTACTACTGTGAGAAACCTTTGTACATGAAGCAAGTGGCCAGAACTGAAATCTTTTACCCGAGTAATATCATCAAAATTAGGAATATCCTGTCTCAGAGTGATGCTGAAAAACTAGTTGTCGCATTTGTGTCTTCCAGACTGTAATTCATTACCGTCTGGCTGTCCAAATAGCTCTTTAAAAAGCCTCCAATTGATCCAAAATGCTGCAGCAAGAGCACTGACTGGAATTAGCAAGAGAGATCGTATTACTCCAGTTTTAGCTTTCCTTCACTGGCTCCCTGTAAAATCCAGAATAAAATTTAAAAACCTCCTCCTTATATACAAGGCCCTTAAAGGCCTAGCTCCATCGTATCTTAAAGACCTCATTGTAGCACATCGTCGAAATAGACCACATTGATCTCAAACTGCAGTCTTACTAACAGAACCAGCTCCCAGTTTGGATTCTGGATGCAGACAGCCTCCCTACTTTTACGGTTAGGCTTAAGACTTTCCTTTATGATAAAGCTTATAGTTAGGGCTGGCTCGGGTGAAAGTGAACCATGCCTTAGTTATGCTGCTATAGGCCCAGGCTGCTATAAGGGATGATGCGCTGAGCACCTGTCCTCTAATTTCTGATCTACATTTCTTTGCTATTACTTCTCATGCAATTGTGGGCTACTACTGTATAGCGTGTTAACTGCTGTGTCCCTCTCTCGATTTCCTACTGCTAAGTCACTGCTACTCCTGCTACACCATCAGGCTCACCTAAACAATTTGATGCATATGTTTGCTGGGCATAATGAATGGTAATGAATTCTTTCATTCAAATTTTGTGGGCAGGGAATTTTGGGTTGGCTTACAGAGTGGGAGGTAATAGTACCTGCAGATCAAGGCCAGGAGACTCTTCAAGGACACCTGGAATTGTCTTCAACATGCATTAAGGGCTCCAAGGACCCCTGGAATGTCCTGGTCGTCCTTTTAGCCCACAGTCATTGTAATGCCATCATGAGTTATGTTTCTTTGCAGTTGTGAGATAAATGAAGAGTCGTCTGAGTGTGGAGGACGACCAGGACACACACACACACACACACACACACACACACACACACACACACACACACACACCCAGGTCTGAAATGCGCCCAAACTGGTGTGTGTTCATTTAAAGTGGCCCGACACCAGACAGTGTGCGTGTGTTGTGCACTTCCTGTTCTCGCTCTCTCACTGATCTCTGATATGATTTCACCACAGGTGTGTTACCATGGCGATGATGTCACACATGAAACTTTCTCAAGATCCTCCCCTGTCTAATTATTGATCACGCTATTGATCATGAGCAAACGCGGCGTCACTGACCTCCTGACCCCAAGAGTGTGTGTGGGCAGTCCAGCTAACAGTTAATCCAATTAGAGAACATAAAGAGACGGTTGTCATGGAGACTGTAGGGACGTACAGCTGGGTGACCTCTGAGTGACCTCTACGCTCCACAGGAAAACTCATCATCCTGAACTCACACAGACCGTCTGGGAATCGTCATGTTTTTAGTATGTGGTGTGCGTAGGGGGGAGGGGTCACAGAGTCAGACAGTACCATGTGACCTGTCAGCATCAGATATGGCAGCAGCTGCTCAGACTTGCTCTGACAGCCAACGTACTCCACACGGAGGATGTGTGGTTTATCAGCAGACCGTCAGTCGTCTGAGAGTCTGCTCTCCACAGAACGAACGCTGTTTTAATAATGTTACAGAGTCTCTGTAAGCAAGCAATCATTCAAGGATTCCAACAACTTACTCAAAGACTTTGAAACTTCTTCAAGGATCCCAAAATCTTATCCCCACATGCACTTTCTTAAGGACTCCTGATATTGTTTTGCAGAACTGGTGAACATCTGTTAGTGTTTCAAGAACCGTTCCTAGTTCCTTAATAAACTCCGCAGGCCCCTCCTGTAGCTGTTTTCTCAAATTTCAGGAGAATCCAGACACATTATTAACACTGCAGGGCATTCACCTGACTGGGAGTGTTACTGTGCGTGTTACGTACACACAGTGAGTCTGATCAAAAGCTGAGCTCTCAGTGTCGGCTATGGTTCAGTACAGCTGGTTATGCACTAACTGGAGGATGCCACATGCTGAAGTATCCTTGAGCAAGACACTAAACCCCCAGTTGCTCCCAGTGCTAGGCACTGGTGTCGGAATGTGTGTGTGCTTGTGTGAGCAAATGAGTAGACATGTTAGTGTGGCTGTAAGGTGCTATGAAGAAGTGAAACACTGGATATAAATACCATTCACTATTTATCACTGAGTGCAGCATGGTGGGTATCATCTGAAAGACCAGCTCTGACAACACGGACAAGTTTTCAGCAGTCTGTGCTCAGAGGTCACTGAATTATCTTGAAACCCCCAAATAACTCCACAGAGTTGATGTAGAGCAGTCATATACATTGC
Source organism: Planiliza haematocheilus (assembly GCA_005024645.1). Lineage (NCBI taxonomy): Eukaryota > Metazoa > Chordata > Actinopteri > Mugiliformes > Mugilidae > Planiliza > Planiliza haematocheilus. Next base: position 5,125,253 of record SRSE01001373.1, read on the forward strand.
TTGTTCAAAACAAGTTCTCGCCTTTAGATTTAGTTATCAGCAGCATTGTTTCGTTAAGCTTCTGCAATGTCCCCAGATTTATTTCCATCCAGTGTTGCATTCATTTTTCACCAAGATCTTGTATCGATGATGGGAGAGTCTGGCCACTGCACAAAGCCTTCTCCAGCACATCCCAAAGATTCTCAGTGGGTTAAGGTCTGGACTCTTTCACAGTTTGAGCCCGATGAATCCTGGCATTGTCATCTTGCCCGTGAACATCAGGGAAGAAAAAATCCATTGATGGAAACCTGGTCATTCAGTTTATTCAGCTGATCTCATAATGTTGCTGGACCTAGACCTGAGCAACTGCAGCAACCCCAGATCATTGCACTGCCCCCACAGGCTTGTACAATAGGCACTAGGCATGATGGGTGCATTACATCATCTGCCTCTCTTCTTACCCTGATACCCCCATCACTCTGGAACAGGGTTATTCTGGACACATCAGACCATATGAGCTTCTTCCATTGCTCCAGAGTCCAAACTTTATGCTCCCTAACAAATTGAAGCCTTTCTTCAACAGTCAGCAACTGAGACAAAGTTGCGCAATCTGAGGTCAGAGCCACCATTCACCTGGACACACCTGAGAGCAGACAGACAGCTGACAGACACGTAAATACTCACAGGTAGTCGTCCGTCCTCAGGTCTTGGTGCAGAGCAACTGAAAGCCCGAACAGACTTCCGTCCTCGCCCGTCTTCAGGAGTGGGAACGACGTGTCGAGGTTAAACGCCACACACACGCCGACAACCACACTCAGCAACACACACACACCCGTTGCCATGGAGACACACACCTGAGAGGATGACAACAACGGGACGTCAGACAGATGGAGCACTCTGGCCTAATTGGTCTGCTGGTAAAATCAGAGAGATCAATGTTTCTGTTAATTACCAGAGCAGAGCTGATGTTCATCTTCTCCTCTATGCAGATGACACTGCATTCCACTGACAAGCCTCTTTAATTAGTGGCACTCTGATTTTACTGTATTTCTTTACCGGACTGGTCTTAAGTGCTTTCACCTCAATATCTTTACTGAACTGGTCTTAAGTGCCTTTACTTCAAGACCTCTACATATCATCTCTTCTACTGGCAGTCATTGAATTGTCTGTTGGATTAGTTTAGTCAAGAATTGCAGAAAGAAAAAAAGAAATTCAAACCTGTTCTTCCTCAGACAGAAGCAGCTTCCCGTTTGTTTTTGATTGTTTGTTTGTTAATGATGATAAACTGAGCGTGTCTCTGTCCTCAGCCGGTCTGCGTCTCACTCTGCTCTGACTTCTTCTCCGTCTGCGGACAACTGATCTGCACGCCCACAGCTGCCTCTCTTTCCCCGTTACAGCTCAAGGTCTCTCCACCTCTCTCTCTCACTCTCTCTCATTTTCATTCTTCAGTCGTGCTCGCTCGCCCTGAAATGAAATCATGTTTCTTTCTCTCTCTCTCTGTTAACCTACCCACACACCCACCCATTAGCCTTTGTATGTTTGTGAGGACCCTTACTGACACACTGTATTCCCAGATGGGTCCCAAAGTAAGGAGCAGATTAAATATCCTCACAAGGCCTAGAACGCATATTACACCTCCCAAAGATACACACACACGCACACAGAAGCAATAAAGGGATTTAGGACGATCAGGCGTGCGAGGGCACCTTGATAGTCTCACTCTCTCTACACACCCTTCTGTGTGGGAAAGTGAATGTTTTACTAACAATGTGATGTCTGAACTTTCAGTGCACACACACGTGCACGCGCGCACACACGTGCACACACACACACACTCTAATTTCAGCTTCCTGTCTTTGTGGCGACTTCCCGTTCCTCTGTTTTTTTTTTCACCCTTTTCTGATTTTCGACAACACAACTGTTAATCAGTGTGACTCACACAAACACACACCCTTGTATACTCCTGAAGTTCACCATCCGTTTTCATTTAACAACGTTCGTGTTTCATTGTTTCGGTTATTGAGCTGCAGAGGAGAACGTTACATCATCTGTCAAAGGTATGACTTTGACGTTTTACAGCTTCCTGTCTCGTTGGCTGATTTGTAGTGAATATGCATAATTCTGAATGGAGCCCAGTGTGCATCTCGTTTCCCACTGCAGCCGAGGACGTACTAGCACTGACAGCTGGTGTATAATGTGCCTCATTAGTTAATTAAAAATCAGTGATCATTATTACCAGCCATGTGCAGTGCTTGAGTGTATTATTGCAGACTGTAATCTAGAATCTGCCTTTTTAATGTTTCTAGTTTGTGATTTTGAGAACAAAATAAAAAAATCAGTCCGTATGTATACATCATTTAATAATTGCTATTAATAGGTTTTACATTTAAAAATCTACATTTTATAGAAATGAGTCCTCCTTTGTTGTTTTAAGGGCACACATTGGCAGCAGGCTGATTTGCATAAAATTTGCAGATTTTATATGGGCCTTGGTGCAAGTCTTTTGGTTTACTGTTCCTGGTGCTGGTGGTGGGTGGGATTTCAGTATCAAACAGGCTTGAAGCCATCGGTCTTAATGCCCTCACAAAGGCACACAGGTTTTTATCTTCAGCTGCATCAATAATGATGAAAGCTTCTGAACCTAGGACACTGGTTATCTGATGCTGCATCATGTCTCCAGCCGAACAGAGTGCTCCAACAACCACCACTGACAAAGAATGACTGATCAGAGGCTTCAGGTGGCTGATCGCGCTGCACCTGTGTTTTCTCTCACAGTCACTCTTTGCATCAGATAAAGCTGACGGCTTGCTGTGGTTTGTCCGAAACCTAAAGATGTGACCGATATATTGAAACACTATTCACGGTGGTGTGTGTTCATAGGTTTCAGAGCTTGCATTAGACAAGTCTATTTAGAGCTGTTTACAGGTACCAGTCAAAAGTTTGGACAAACCTTCTTATTTGATGGACTACCTTGTGAAAGCCAAGAGCGTGCAAGGCCGTCATCAAAGCAAAAGGTGGCTACTTTGCAGAATCTAAACTACAAAAGATATTTCAGTTTCTCTTTGTTTTGTTTACTGCACCCTTACATATGCATTTCTTCGTAAGTTTGATGTGTTCAGTATTAATCTACAATGTAGAAAGTCATGCAAATTGTGAAACACAATTTAATGAGAAGGTGTGTCCAAACCTTTGACTGGTGCTGTACTCTCCAGTAAAACCACAGAGACAGCAGAGCAGCCAAAGCAGAGCAACCAAACCACCAGCAGTCCTCCTGGCTGACAGACAGAACCTGTGGTTAAAGTGTGAAGATCATTTAAGTTCAATCAACAATTTATGACATACATCTATTTCCACCAGTAGTACACAGAGCCGTTTGTGCAGATCAAACGGCTTTGAGGCAACCTCAACGCCCACACGCCACCTGAGCAATTTTCACACTGAACGCCTGCTAACCACAATCATCTAAGCAAAACATAAACTTGTTCCAAAAACCTATTAACCACCTAATAACAATATAGTAAAGTCATCTACTGGGGAAAAACCCCGGTAGATCTTGCTGCCTGACCGGTCAGGCAAGAAGAGTTGGGTTTTGCCGGATTCACGTTGGAGCCCTCGATCCATATGACCAACCTTGCCAGTACTTACACAAGCATGGTATATTTCTTTTAAAGCATAGTTGTGAATCTCTCGGGGCATTTTTGGCAACACAACAGCCCCAGATTTAAATGCTGAAACAAAGTGTCAGTAAGTAAGTAAGCAGTGAAGACATTCAGAGACCGTGAAGCGAACTTAGCTTATTTGAACATTATTTATTTAGTTTTTTTTTTCCACAATGTGTATTACAACATGTACACATTTTACAATCTCAGTAGTAACCTATTAACTCCCATCCTACCCACAACAAGTATTTGTGCCAAGAAAGACATTCCTTCAGAAAACAAAACAGAAAAAAATGAAATAAAATTATAGTTAAAAAAACAAGAAAAAAAGTGACTGTAGTGAATGACTTCTAGTATTACAGCTTCTATGAAGGAAGCGTACATTTTTTATTTTTTTTACATGTTTTTAAAACTTTCCTGTTCGCATGTTTGTAAGCGATTTGATGATTTGATGATACGTGTAAGACACAGAGTGTCTTACACGTATCATCTTCTGTCTAAACACGCAAAATTACTGTAACTTAACCATAATGAAAAACTAAAGTAACCCCAAGCCGTTGAAACTCAATAATAATCTGAGAAAAAAAAATGCAAAAGATGAGCTTGATTTACACTTTTGAGCAAGTCTTAACCTTTCTCCAGATTTCTGTGTTTGTCAGATGTTTTGATACATGCAAACATTTATTGTCTGAAGACTGGATTACATACATTTCGGGGACTCACTGGCCATTTGGGGACATTTGTGTCCGATACTGGTTTTGGTCTCAGCGTCCAGTCAGCATGTGACTTTCTGCTCTGAGCAGTCAGATGAAGAAGCGCTAAACCGTTATTGCTGTGTGAGATTATTAAAGCATAATAATCAAAGCTGTGTGTTTTGTTAATTTTCAGCTATGTTTATATGGGGATAAAACAAAGTGCACAATGTGATGTTTTATCATTCAAGTCTAAAACTGAATTGTTGTAGAGAATAAATTACTTCACTGCCCCCCAGAGACAGAACACACTCACTACATGTCACAAGTTGCTCCTGATGTTTTAATTTATGTTAACCATCCTACCTTTTCATAAAAAAAATGTTTTATGAGTGAACAATAAGAATTAATTACTGCTGTGTTGAAGAAAACTAAGCCACGGTTAACCTCAAAACATCTTATTTTAAGTCAACAGTTTGGTTTACAAGGTCCTTCAGTAACTGTATAAATAAATGTCTTAAATTTAATATTAATTAACTATTTAACTATTTTAACCTGACTGACACATTACTTTCTTCAGAAACTTTCAGAAATGTTCTAAGAACATTTTACATGGATTCGACTGGTCAGAATGAATTATAATTTTGCTCACATCTGATCAAGGCATAATTTCCCCTTGCACTATCCACAATTCTCATTTTCAGCCTTAAAGACATTTTACCATTAAATAATTTGAAAACTGACTTAAAAAGTGATTTTGAGTTTGACTCACTGGTGCAAAAACCGTCAGACAAATTTTCTTCACAAGACCACATCCAAACGCTGCTGTTGGCACGGTCTAAACACATCAAAAACAGGAGGCAGAGAGGAAGAAGAAGAAAAGCAGTGGGAAAACTTTTTGCAGGGTTCCCTACAATGACAAAATTGTGCATCTGAACACATGACCAGAATCAGTCCATCAGAGGTTTCATACAGTGAGGAGATAAACGTTCTCTTCCTGTCCTTTGTGGAGTGTCTTTATCAATCTGTAAAGCACAACAAGCAGATGTATCTACCCGTCGGATAAATTCACATATTCTAAGGGGCCATCCACACGAAAATGCATTTTTGCGTAAACGCAGATCGTTTTGCCCTATCGTCCAGACGAATCCCGTAAACGCACTTCTTGTGGATCCATCTGGATGGGGGAAACCGGAGATTTTGGAAAACGATGATGTCATCGCCACCATCGGGACACCCCTCGAGCAGCCTTCCACCTTTTATATCTCGCGAAACGTCTCATAACAACATCAACAACAATGGCGGACTACATGCTTGCGTTACTACTGGAGAAGATATTGAGCCTATTATGGTTACTAGGGCAAAATCTAATTTTTCCTTGAGTTTGGTTTCTTCTAAAGCCGATTTGTAAACAGCACTCAAGCTTCATGCGCATGCGCCACCTCTTCCTCTCCGTTTTTGGTGAATTTCTGAAACTGAAACAGCGCCGCCTATAGACCTGGGATATGAAGTAGCGTTTTGAGCCGTGTTAAGACGGATCCGTCGATATTTTTGAAACCGTGCCAGCAAAAACGGATAGGAAAAAGATCGTTTTCGTACGTGTGGACGAGCCCTAAAAGTAGTTTAAGCACAGAGTCAGAGCTAGTGAGCTTCAGCAGTAGCAACAAATTAAATATATGATGGTAAATACCGTGCTGGTTTTCTGTTTCAGATTAAAAATGGAGAATATAGAGACATATTTTGGTGGTAATTTTTGAGCTTGAAGTGTATTGTGGTTAATGCTCAGATGTAGAGATATGTAATTCACATTCAGATGGCCTATGAATAATTGGGTCGGATATCTTTGTAGTTCTTGATGATTCCGGAGAACCTGAGGACGTGGATTTCAGGGTTTATGGGTTTGAAGTCCTGCCACAGGTACTCGGGTGACAGGATCTTGGTGGGCTTGTTGATAAAAAAGTACCTGACCACACAGAAAAGAAATATGGTCATCACAAGATACAACTATGCTCAACACCTGATCAACGGCTCCGCCTACCTGTTCATGTGACTTTCCTCCTGCCAGGCAGCCTCGATGCCTTTCTCTGCATCTGCATCAAAGTCCTCGCGGCAGGCTTGCACAAGCCGGATTACTTCCTGTGGGATGCCTCCGAATACAGCTGCCCCGTAGTAGAAGTCGCCAACATTAGGGGCCAAGTAGGCTCTGGACACGGGTCTCCGCTCATATGGGAACCTGCTGCGGTCGTCCTGGTAGTAACCTGAAGGCACAGGTAGGATTGACGTCACAAAATCTTATCTTCACCTGGACAAATCAATGTCAGTAGTGCAGACATTACTGCAGTCCACCTGTAAAACTAAAAAAGATCCTCCTGACACACGAGAATGAAAACCTGTGACAATATTTGGACTTTGGATGAGAATTAACATGTTGATTTCATTTAACCAGAGTAACACTGGTCAGTTTTTACCACATGCTCAGGTCAATACAGATACAGTCAGCTTCAGAGGTCACAAATAAGCCTTTGTGTACTTATCCTGCTGCTACGGAATCAGATGTTGACAGGGCCACTGACCTGGATGAATCGCAGCGATCAGTCCGCCCAGTGTCTCTAGTCCCCAGTGGCCGTGGAACCTGGAGTCGACGTCCAGACTGAAGAAGAAGTCAACCTTGCCGCGAATCTCCTCCTCTAGTAGCTTCTGAATGAGACCCATCCTGCTAGTTGTGACATCCTGCCAACGGTTCGCACTGGACACTGAACGCACACTGAGCTGGAAGAGGGGCAAGTACATCTCATCAAACATTTAGAACTAATGCTTATGTTAAGAGTAGACGACACTGCAGACAGCTCAGAAAGTATTACTTTACCTGTCGGCCAGGGCCTATTTTGACTTGGGGAATGTCATTTGGCTGGTCGGTGTACACAAACATGTGCACCCTGTAACCAACAAAGAAGTGCTTCTCTGCTGTCTCCAGAAAGTCTTTCAGGAACCTGATGTACCTGTGCTCAAGAACAGGAGGAGGGGTTTACATCCAGGTAAAAATGCTCAAACCAGAAAGCACAGAGTTGTGATTTCAGACTTACTTTCCAACTGCAAACACGGAGGCTGCAATGCTGAGGTTCTTTGGTTTGTAGATGTTCTCGAGTAGTACCGTGTCAAAGGTTCCCTCCCAGACGACTGGAGCCAACCAGGGTGTCACTGTTATCACGTCAGTACGACTGTGATGAGAGTCAAATGGACACCATCATCATCATCATCATCGTCATCATCATCCTCCTCCGCCTCCTCCTCCTCTATACGTTTCATTGTCAACAAAATCAAAAGTGAATGTTACTCACCCCTTCACTATGCTGGGCTGTGGTACGCTCAAACTGCAACACAAAGTTTCCTAATCAGTAAACAACCTGAACACCGCTAGAGTTCAAACAGTAACAACGTGAACTAACAGCATACTGATTAGTTTGACCTTTAGAGGAGATCATTTAGAAAGTTTGTCCTGCAGGTGCCACTAAAACCAAAATACTTTACTGGAATTCACTGTTCAGGGTCACCTGCACAGACCTCGGAGAAGATCCAGGTTCTCAATGTCAACATTTAAATTGCTGCCACCAATCTGAAAGATCCAGAAAGATCCAGATTGGTGGCTCTAATCACAGCTCACTGTCAACAGCTTAAAGTCCATATCATTCACATGTAAAAAGGAATCCTGAAAAGCAGGTTTCAACATCCATACAAAGCTTAATGGTTTCTCCATGTCCCAGTTGTGTGTGCTCAGAAAGGATTCATGCGATTCACTTTCACAATAATACAGGGGCAGGGTTTAACCGAATATTTTCTGTCATTGACCATTGTTTTAAACTGTGACGGAAAACGGAAAACGCAAGAAGAAGGCAATCTTTCATTTTGACAGACTGCTATTCACACCCCTGAACGACATTAATAGGGTCTTATCTCTAATCACAGTTTGCATTCCGAGCATGGCAGAACATTTGTCAGCGCACAATTACCTGGTACACCCACTACGCTGATGATACGCACAAGAGAGCTCAGCTAACAGCTACCAAAATGGAGTGGAAAATGGATTCATTTAAAAAGAACTACCAGACGGAAGCCTTGATAAAAGCGGGGGTTTTGTCAAATTGTGCAAAAAAAAAAAAAAAGAAAAGAAAAAGACTTCGCATACCAAACTGCTGGAGCTGTTAGTGCTAGCATTCCTGGTCCGATTACGGACAAGACGTGTCGGCAGCCCAAATTTGCTTTTTGGGGCAAATATTGTTATGTGATTAAAATGTGGTTAATTGAGATTAATTAATTACAAAGCCTAGCGCAACCTCTGGAATAATACCAAAGTTGCATCATGTCAATGCAAAATCTGAATGAAACTTAATCCATTTTCCAAAGGGTCTGTTTAAAGATCATCTGAAATCTTTGACTCTGTTATAGAGTCAGTGGGAGGAAAACTTCGGGAAATATGATGTTTGGAAGGAAGGCCTAGAAAGGATTCATTCCTCATTGATCTGCCAGATACCCTCTGGCAGTCTAGAAACAACCCATAAAGCTTGTGGCCTTAAAAAACGTTTTTTGGAGTACCTCCACAAGATACACCACCAGCCAAAAAAAAAAAAAGATGACCCTTGGATCTTTCATAAGATGACTGATATTGTTTAAATGGAAAGACAATGATTAACTATCTTGAACACCATTTGACAGTTGAGAGAATTTTCTACTCTACAAGAGGCTGTGTTCAGAGGAATATAAATGAAAAGGACATTATGACTTTGTGACATAGACCCAACAGTATGGGGTGATTGAGTGTCAATCACTGCTCATGGACACGCATTTCATAGCGCCCTCCGCTCCCCCTTCCCCGCGCACGTCGTGCACGGTCATATATCTACCACATAGCAAATTGATAAATCTAAATTGTGGAATAAAACGCCACAATGAATGCTTCTTACTGTTACTGATAGCAAACATCACCGGTGTAGGCTACTTTCAGAAACATCCTAACCTTGGTTTTGTCCTAAAGTTGACTATTGCTAAATATTTTGACCTGAAGTATAATGACTGCATCATTGTACTTCAGGTCAAATTATTTAGCAATAACGAAGGGTATTATAAAAACTATTTCCAGGGCCAATATGCACGCGCTCTATTGTGCACAGCTCTCCCTTGTGGGGGGAGGGGCTTGGGAGACTGTTTTGGGCTTTAGCGGAAAGGGGGGAGGGACTGAGAAGTTGTCGATGTTCAATTTTTTGGCTAAGTCCTGGATCTTCGCAATCCTGCCTACTGCACCTTTAATAGGAGAAGATTGTGATAATAATGAGATAAGTTACCTTGCAGGGATCTCTAGGCGTAACAGGTGATTGGTTACTGCACCTTCATCGCTGGAAGTTGTTCTGCTGGAAGTTGTTCTGCAACAAAAAAATCCTAATCAATCATAGCAGTCAACTTGTGCCACATGAGATTATCTCACATCTCAACTGAATGTTTGTGTAATGGACAGTATCGATATGTTACTGTAAGAACTGTTGATGAGCTGCTCCAATCAGTCCTTGGTTTTATACCTCATTATGTCCTCATTTACACCTATTAGATGTCTTATTTTAGAAAAGAACTACTATACTCTGAACAGACCGGTATGTTGACATTTCTTCAATCTAGCAATACTGACTGTACATCCTTTCTGCTCCTCACTATACAGTTGTTGGTAGAGTACATTACAAACAATGGGTTAAGAGTACATTTGTTTGAATATGTTCTGTAAATCAATTTGCATTTTCATGGGATTCCTACTTTCAGTAGTCAGTCCTGTTTTGCAGGTCACAGATGTAAACTCGACTAGCTGCATTGCGTTTCCATAACGCTACACCTCCAGCAGGCGCCTAACAAGAAAAAAACCTGCTGTGTTCTGGGAATACTTGAAAAGTAAACAAAGACTCCCAGTACAGATATCTCTGTGTGATAATGTGTTGTTCAGAGAACTTGCCCAAACAGGTTATTTAAAGACACAGAGCCAGCTCCGATATGCAGAGAACAGTTTGATAATCAATAAATCAATAAACCTGGAGCTGAACGAACAAACTATTTAACAGACTCCCCTCTGGCAGACGGCTGCGATCCATCGAGTGTAGGACCACTCGCAGTCTGTCTGCTGAACAATACCAAGCCCCCAACCTGAACACATCAATCTCACCATCATCCCACAGTTCTGGTGGAATATATATACTGTGTATATATTTTGTATTTTTTTTGTATTCGAAATATAGTTTCTATATTTATTTTATTTTATTCTATTTTATTCTATTTTATTCTATTTTATGCGTACCAACATCAAGGCAAATTCCTTGTATGCACAAACATGCTTGGCAATAAAGTCCTTTCTGATTCTGATTCTGAGTCACAGATCATGATGAAGCTCAGATATGATCGACTCATCAGAGGCTCGTTCAACTAAATCAAACCGCAGCCATTGATCCCCATTAAGAAACATGGCCGTGACACACCAGCAGAATGTTGCGGATTAGGCAGCATTGTGACAACTGGGCATCAGATCTAACTAAGAGAACGAGTCAGAAGAACTGAAACTGGAGAAGCTAAACCGGTTTGTTAAGTGTTTCAATCGCACAAGAATTTGACTGAAGGAGCCGGATGAACACGACACGTAGTCATTGACTACAATTTGCACATCAGTACAGGAACCATGCTGCTCCATAGCTGAGGGAATGACAAATAAGGATATGAACTTTGATAAAGCAGAGGATGACTTTGTTGAAAGCTTAGTATTTAACTATACATGGCACTAAGTAGTGTTGCTTTCGTCAACGAAAACTATGACTAAATATTGTCGTCAACGAACCTGTATCATGTGACTAAAACGAGATGCTGGTCATGCAACGATGACTATAATTACAGTGGTATGCAAAAGTTTGGGCACCCCTTAGGAAAATCATTGCATCAGTTTGTCACTTGCTGAGCTTTTGAAGCAGCAACTTTATTTTAACAAATGTTACACCTTATGGAAACAGAAACATCTCAGTAGTGAAATAATTTTCATTGGTCCAACAGAAACATTTTTATGTATAGTTAAACAAAAATAGGCATGTGCATAAATTTGGGTCCCCAAAGAAATAATTCCATTAATATTTAATAGACCCTCCTTTTGCTGCAAGAACAGCCTGTAGACGCCTCCTATAGCCACTGACAAGTCCCTGAAGTCTGGCAGGTGGTACTTTGGCCCATTCCTCCAAACAAAACGCCTCCAGTTCAGTCAGGTTTCTTGGCTTCCGTGCGTAAACAGCCTGCTTCAAATCAATCCATACATTTTCAATGATGTTGAGGTCTGGGGACTGGGATGGCCATTCCAGAAGATTGTACTTGTGCTTCTGCATGAATTCCTTGGTGGATTTTGAACAGTGCTTGGGATCATTGTCCTGCTGAAAAATCCTACCCCAGCGTAGATTCAACTTTGTGACAGATTCTTGAACATTCTTGTCAAGAATCTGCTGATACTGAGAGGAATTCATGTGGCCCTCAGCTTTAACAAGGTTTCCAGTCCCTGTGCTAGCCACACAGCCCCATAACATGATGGACCCTCCACCATATTTCACAGTAGGCAATAAGTTCTTCTCATGGAATTCAGTGTGTTTTTTTCACTATGCATACCTCCTCTTGTTCTGACCAAATAACTCCATCTTAGTCTCATCTGACCTCAGCATTTTTTTCCAAAATGCTTCTGGCTTGTCCAGATGTGCTTTTGCATACCTCATGCGACTCTTCTTGTGACGAACACTCCAGCCTTCCAAAGAGCTTTTCCTGGTGCAAAGTGCGCTGGATTGTGAAACGATGAACAAGTACACCATCAGTAGCCAGATGTTCTTGTAGTTCTCTGGAGGTGGTCTGTGGCTTGTCTGTGACCATTCTAACCATCCTTCGCCTGTGTCTTTCCAGTATTTTTTTTGGCCTACCACATCTTTTCTTCACAATGACTGTTCTTCTGGCCTTCCATTTCTGCACCACATTTCTGACTGTGGAAATAAGACATCCCAAACCTCCTTGATAATTTCTTGTACCCTTCTCCTAATTCACGATAATGAATTATCTTAGTTTCTTGGTCAGTGGAGAGTTGTTTCGATGCCCCCATGTTGCCAGGAGCATAGGACAAGCACAGCCAGCAATTGCCTCTGTTAAATAGCCTTTTTCATGATTGGTTTTACCTGTCTTTGTAATTGAAGGTGTCACAAGCTAATCAAAGCAGTTTTGGGCTGCAGCATTTCAGCTACAAATCCCTACAGGTCTTGAAATCAATGTGATTAAAAGGGTGCCCAAACTTTTGCATATACCATTTTTTACATTTTAATTTATTATAATAAAACTTTGTAATGATACTCTAAGAATTTTGGTCTGGAAAACACTTAAATGTCTACATCTCTGTAGGAAATAAAATCTTGTTGCTGTGATCGTCTTTTATAAAGTTAGAGCAAATTATTATGAAATCTTAGAGGGGTGCCCAAACTTTTTCATACCACTGTAAATGTATAATGCAATATTGTTTACAAAATAAAAACTATGCTAAAATGTCTTTCCATTTTCGTTGACCAAAACGAGACGAGACGAAATGTTATGACGTTATTTTGTCATGTTTAGTCGCGTTATTATTATTTTGTAGTTTTTCTGTTTCCTGTGTCCAGAGCCCGTTTCTCTCGCAGGCGACGTCACTTCCTCAAGCTCCACTCGCGGCATTATTTAGAAGATTCTCTGCTCCAGTGAGTCTGCGACTCTGCGTGAGTACTGAGTAGCGAGAGAACTTTGAGTAGCGTGACAAAGAAAGGGAACGATGGCCGGCCAGCCGGGGTCTTCGGTAGAAGAAGAAGAGAAGACATTTGGAAAAACTTTAAATACATCGAAGTGGAAAATAAAACCGAATGTCTTCTACCATGTTTGGTTAGTAAAACTAACTGACTGAAACTAATAAAAACTAAAATGACAGGTTGACACAAAGACTAGACTAAAATTAAAACAGGCCGCCAAAAACAACACTAGCACTAAGCCCACTTTAATAGCCCAACTTAAAAAATATGCTGTACAGTAGGGGGTCCCTGCTCCATCAGTTCTTTCTTACTTACTAAAACACTGATGACCCCTGCTTAAATCAACAAACACAGATTCATTTAAATGTAGCACCGCCCTCATCTGGTTGTAAAATACATGCAAACTATTCTTGTCTACAGGTACAGGTGGATACCGGGGATTAAGCAGTAAGAGGGAAGCCATGAAATCTACTGTGCTTAGCAGCTATGGAGCAATAACACACTTCTGAGTTCTGAGATTTTAATTATCTGCTAAGAAAACCAGACAGTTGCAGCTGTACAAGCGGAACAACGAACAAACAAAAAAAAACAAAAAAAAAACAAAAAAAAGTTTTGCACTCATAGTGGCTGTGCTACAGCGGTGGGCAGCGGCCTTTTTTTTCCCCATAAGAGTGCTACTTCCGCTTCCTCAAGTGTGTTTGCAGTAAGCACGTTTGCTTTCACTCTTTAACGTCACTACATTATGATCAGAGAGTCCCTGAGGACAATGCACAGCAGAAGATTATCAGGGGAACAGGTATGTTATGTGATAAGAGTGGAGCTGAGAAAGCCAACAGAAAAAAAAAATTCCAAGAAAAGCTCACCTGCACATTTGGGTCACGACACTGAGTTTGTCCTCAAACGAAAAGGCGTGGCTGCAAAACACAAAGGAAAAGTTAAGAGATAAGCTGAACAGGGGGATAAGCAGTCATCAGCAACAGCAATCTGTCCTGATGGTTGCCATTTTTCCTGTTGTTCATAGGAGGTGTCTCTACAGCTTCATTAATGCCGTTGTTGGTCTTTAAACTGACTTATTAATGTAGCCTCGTGGCAATCGGTTAAAAAGTTAGACTTGAAAGTCAGGCAACATTCAGACAGTAGCAAACTCTTGACTAGAGGTGTGATCAATGTCAGCCTTGACCTGAAAATGGTCAGGTGTTTTTGAAAAGCTCCGCCTCATTTATCACAAACACTAGACTTCTAGTACAGATACTGTTCATCTATGACCAAACCTGTTTGTTCACCAGCTTACCATAATCCTGCACTGAAATACTTTCTCCGACTAGCCATAAATAACTACAGTCAACTCTGACAGTCTGAGAGCTGATCAGTACTGAATAATTTGTCATTTTTTCATGTAAATCTGGAAATCAAACTGATCAGGATCACGGATCATGTTAAAGCTGAGCACTGCTGAGAAAGCAGCACTGTTACAGCGGAAACCAAAACCAGACATATGCTGCAACCTTTCACGGCTAGTTTCTCGCCGTCATTGCACCACAGTAAACCCTTACAAACTGTAGCAGCGGCAGAAGTTTGAGCAGGGGGCACTGCTGTATATTTATTCTCTTCTCTTTTGCAAAAAACCCTTTCGACAAACCTGAAACTCTGAAAGAGACGATTAAAGACAGATGACGCGATAAGAACTTTTCACTTCCTCTTGTGTGACAGCTGAGGAAAGCGAAAGCCAAAGCTGCTGCGAGAATAAACAGCATAGCCACGGGAGTTCACATAAACCCTGACAATCATTTAGTCTCTACGTGTTAATGGTTACACTGTAAATTCATTAATTGCCTGGGGACTGACGCAGTCATTTCATATTATCTCTGACGGAATATGTCCTCTAAAAACTTGAAACCTGGACCTGGACCAGGAATAGGTTATCTGGGTTATTTAACTCTTCAGGCATCTTCAACAGTTTAGTGACACAGACGATGTGTTTTTGTCTTGTGCGTAATCATCTCAAGCAGTCACACCTGAAAAGAATGGATAAAGGGCCTTGTTGAAGAGGCCCGGGACCATGACTTTTCAGCTGCAGAAGCTCGCTATGTCTGACCCGTTGCCTTGTTCTTATCCTTTGAATTAAATTAAATAAACCCTTACTTTTATAACTCTGTTACGTGTCTCCGCTCTACGTCACGCCTCTCGAGCTGGGTTGTAACATTAACACGAGCAGATCCGGCTTGTATTTCTTTACATTAAACAACCTATGGGCAGGGGAAAAACAAACAGAACTGACTTTTTGTTGAGGGGCATGCCAAGTCCAGGCACACCCTTCATTCACAACGACTTAGGTGCGGACTGTCAACACAAGCCCGAGCGCCATACAGTTCCCCTTAAACTAACACAAAAGTGGGCGACGCTGAGGAAAAAAAATAAAAAATAAAAAAATCTTAGGTGGAAGAATGTTTTCAATGCAGCCGAGTAGGTAGATCATGTTCTCAGAGGACAGGACAAAAGAAGAGAGTTGTTTTGTGTATTAAGTGTCATTTTTAGATTGCAAGATTTGAACACATGGGTAGGCACAAACAATTTTAATGTTCAAGAAGAGATTATAAGAATCCGACTGTGTCATTTGACTGATTGAAGCACATTAATAAGGGAGTGTAAAGCTTTTGTAATATGTTTTTTTTTTGTTTTTTTTTCCAGGTGGCTCCATAACATTATGACCACCTTCCTATTATTGTGTAGGTCTCCCTTGTGCCCCCAATACAGTTTTGATCAGAGAATGGACATGGACCTTCTGAGGGTGCCCTGTGGTGTCTGGCAACAGACTGTTGTTAGTGGGGGGGTTAGGGTCCCATGGGTTGAGGGGAGGCGCCTCTGATTGCAAGTTTTCCAATAAAAGACTAAAGTTTCACAGAAGTTGGCTTTTGTAGTCTCTTGATTTTTTTTTTTTACCTAAAAACTAACAAGAGGCACACTATTTCTTGATCAAAGCCAAAAACAAGTCATGTTCAAAGTACGCAATGATGTGCCCAAGGCCCAATGCCCTCCACAATGTTCATAGCAGCATTGTTAAAAAGCGTTAAACAAAGAGTCTGCTAATTGTCATGAATGACGGTAATGATGTGAAAAAGTGGTGCGAAATGATGAACTCATGTGTTAAACATAAAACATATACACATGATGAAAGCTGAAGGTTAAAGCAAAGCGTGTGTTACCTGAACGGCTGGTAGCTGAAGCGGTACAGCAACCTGTGAGATTGAACACACAAAAAAGAAATCAAGGATTAGTAAAAGCAGAGAGCTGAATGACTTTAAAGTAAACATCTGTGAGTCAGTCACAGGCACAGTCCAGTGATGTAATGAGCTACCACAAGATTTTATAAACAGACAAATAAAAGAAATAAAAGAAAACAAAGCTCCAAATGGCTTCACCGACATCAGTCCTATGACTGTCATGAACCAGACATTTAATGGTTATGTTTGATCCTGAAGCGACCGGTGCCCCGGTAGAAACTCTGATGTTCAAACATCACTGATCTCTGCATAACTGAAGGAAAAAAGATTCTCATCAGCAGCGTCTTATGAGCGGATTTTTCTGAGATCCAGGTCAGCCAGGAATCCTGACCGAATCTAAACATGCCTGCTGCTTTCTTAGATCTCCTGCAGTCACCTGACGCAAGCACAATTGCCTTTCGTCACCCTAATTTGTACACTACCGTTCAAAAGTTTGGGGTCACCCAAACAATTTTGTGTTTTCCATGAAAAGTCACACTTATTCACCACCATACGTTGTGAAATGAATAGAAAATAGAGTCAAGACATTGACAAGGTTAGAAATAATGATGATTTGTATTTGAAATAAGATTTTACATCAAACTTCGCTTTCGTCAAAGAATCCTCCATTTGCAGCAATTACAGCATTGCAGATCTTTGGCATTCTAGCTGTTAATTTGTTGAGGTAATCAGGAGAAATTGCACCCCACGCTTCCAGAAGCAGCTCCCACAAGTTGGATTGGTTGGATGGGCACTTCTTGCGTACCATACGGTCAAGCTGCTCCCACAACAGCTCAATGGGGTTCAGATCTGGTGACTGCGCTGGCCACTCCATCACCGATAGAATATGAGCTTCCTGCTTCTGCTCTAAATAGTTCTTGCACAATTTGGAGGTGTGTTTAGGGTCATTGTCCTGTTGTAGGATGAAATTGGCTCCAATCAAGCGCTGTCCACTGGGTATGGCATGGCATTGCAAAATGGAGTGATAGCCTTCCTTATTCAGAATCCCTTTTACCCTGTACAAATCTCCCACCTTACCAGCACCAAAGCAACCCCAGACCATCACATTACCTCCACCATGCTTAACAGATGGCGTCAGGCATTCTTCCAGCATCTTTTCATTTGTTCTGCGTCTCACAAACATTCTTCTTTGTGATCCAAACACCTCAAACTTAGATTTGTCCGTCCACAACACTTTTTTCCAGTCTTCCTCTGTCCAATGTCTGTGTTCTTTTGCCCATCTTAATCTTTTTCTTTTATTGGCCAGTCTCAGATATGGCTTTTTCTTTGCCACTCTGCCCTGAAGCCCAGAATCCCGCAGCCGCCTCTTCACTGTAGATGTTGACACTGGTGTTTTGCGGGTACTATTTAATGAAGATGCCAGTTGGGGACCTGCGAGGCGTCTGTTTCTCAAACTAGAGACTCTAATGAACTTATCTTCTTGCACAGTTGTGCTACGCGGCCTCCCACTTCTTTTTCTACTCTGGTTAGAGCCTGTTTGTGCTGTCCTCTGAAGGGAGTAGTACACACCGTTGTAGGAAATCTTCAATTTCTTAGAAATTTCTCGCATGGAATAGCCTTCATTTCGAAGAACAAGAATAGACTGTCGAGTTTCAGATGAAAGTTCTCTTTTTCTGGCCATTTTGAGCGTTTAATTGACCCCACAAATGTAATGCTCCAGAAACTCAATCTGCTCAAAGGAAGATCAGTTTTGTAGCTTCTGTAAAGAGCTAAACTGTTTTCAGATGTGTGAACATGATTGCACAAGGGTTTTCTAATCATCAATTAGCCTTCTGAGCCAATGAGCAAACACATTTCACCATTAGAACACTGGAGTGATAGTGGCTGGAACTAGGCCTCTATACACCTATGTAGATATTGCACCAAAAACCAGACATTTGCAGCTAGAATAGTCATTTACCACATTAGCAATGTATAGAGTGTATTTCTTTAAAGTTAAGACTAGTTTAAAGTTATCTTCATTGAAAAGTACAGTGCTTTTCCTTCAAAAATAAGGACATTTCAATGTGACCCCAAACTTTTGAACGGTAGTGTAGGTAAAAGTCCAAGATTTTTTTTAACTATGGGAAAGAGACATCTGGCTAAAATAGCTTTGCAACCGTCACAGTAAATAATTTGCTCTTCCTTTCACAGCTTAGTGAACTTGGACAGTGTGTACAGCAAGACTGATGAACACACAACTAGGCATGGCATATATATTACTAGTAAATGCTTGTGAAAGAAATAGTTCAGAAACCACTCTATCCACAGTTATGACAAACTCTCTGTTCAGAAAATGAAAAGCTAGAGAAGACGAAGTTGAACTGAATTTAGGAGCTTAAACAGGACACACGTTTTAATTCCAACTTTTCACAGAACAAGATGAGACAGCGACTTCAGAGTCATGTCGAGCAGCTGCCGCCTGACAGCAGACCTGTAGACATAATGCACGTTTGAAGGACTCAAAGGAGCCCGAAGTAGGGATGTCCCGATAACTGACAGGGCCGATCCAGGCATTGTTTTTAAATGATCGGATTAGATCGGGCTTCAACCAAAAACCAGAAGCATATCCCTGCAGCACTTCTTCAGTTTTAAAGCCAGTTGGCTACCATCAAAGCTGTCAAAAACTGAAGAAGATGATGGCTTATTCTGTTTTGATGTAAGTTCAAAGTACTTCACTCTGGAAAACGTAGCCAGTCAAAGATCATTTTGTAAATTGCGCAATGCAGACGTTTGGCAAACTGGTAGACGGAGATTGTCATTCAATAGTATGAGTCTGATTCACCATCTATAAAAAAATTATCTGCAGGGACTTTATGATGTTGATACGACCAGCCCATTTCTGTGGAAGAGCACACACGCTTTTGCAGTCTGTTGGAGCTTCCAGCGCCAATACTCAATATTAAAAGGGCAAAAACGATTGATCGGGATATCCCTAGCCTGGTACCCTATAATGCAACACTTCCTATGGCACGCAACTTTACTGCGCACTTTCTGCTTGTCTCATTTTACCAAAACAAGATTCTATGAAAGTACAAAAGTATGAGTTATGAGTTACAACCTGAACATGACTTTTGTCACTGAGTGGATGCCTGCACTGTTTATTGTCCTCATATCTTCAGTCGATAATACATTTAATATTGTTTTCATGAGATAAGATAGGATGAAGGAGGATTTATTTCCCTCATGCACAGTAATACATAGTACAACGTACAGTGAAATGTATTTTAGTACTTTCAGACAGAAGTTAAAAAAACAAACAAACAAACTAACAAACAAACAGTAATAATTCCACGCAGTAACAAAAAGCTTTAACTTAACATAGAGCCTGAAGCCTAACAAACGATAACTCACAGGTCATGAATAAAATATCAGCCCGGCGTATCACTAACAACCTGATCTTGTATCCTGCTACAAAACAAAAGCTTCAGACACCTGAGGACAACACTTCACCCTCGACAAACAAATTTAAATTACAGTTACAGTCCCCAAATGTAAATAATAACAAAATTACTTGACTTTTTGAAGCACGCAGCAGTGTTTAGAATCTAAATCCAGAAACAAAAAAATAAGTTGAGTTTTCCTGGAACTGAGCTGAGCTGTGTAATGACACCAGGTGTAAACAAATCCTGCAGAGTGTGTGACGTCTCAAGAAGACTACTTCACACAGATTACTGTGCGAAGACTACTTCACACAGATTACTGTGCTGCCGATTACAGAAAGAAGAAATCCTTTGGTGTTTAGATGATCATTAACTTAAAAAAAAAAAAGCTTTCCAACACATCTGATTCTTCAAAATGGCCTCTCTGACTCTCTGATATGAACTTACCCCGTAAGTAGAAAAACGAGCGCCACCACAGCCACATTTCTGGTGTTTATCAGGTGCATCTCACAGTCCGAAATGAACAATGTCAAACTCTTTACACAGACCAGGAGGGAGCGGTACGAGACTGGGAAAAGGGAGACAAGGACCAGTGAGACCAGGAACAGCAGCTTAAGACTCGATGTTTCAAGTCATATGCCGATTCACATCCTACTCTCACACTGATGTGTTTCAGGAAGCACCACGGAAGCAACTAGCGCTCTGCACTCTCTGTAGACAGAGAGAGAGACGAGGGTGTGGTTAACACAAAAAAAGCCTCCTTCGTGAGAATGTTAATTATTATTTCTTTGTGAAGCTTCAGGATGGAAGTCTGTGAGTGTCAAACTGTTTGAGAGTTCATTGGCTGGAGAGGGGCCATTAAGTCAGTGCGCAGTCAGAAACTGCACTGAAACTAGCACAGGAGGTTCTGGGTCTAACAAACAGCATCAAACTACAGTTAAAACACTTCATGTTTCACACAAACAACATAAGTTATAGATTTATGGTTGATAAAGGGATCTTATCTGATAACAGTGTGGTTGTTCCTTCATCAATGTCAACATGAAAGCAAAGGGCTTTCCTAAAATATAACCCTACCCTACCCATCGTAACAAAGTCTAGCAGTTGCAGGGCCATCATACTTGTAGCGTCCAAAAAGACGCACCAGCCTATCCCATATACTCTCACCTCCTCGTGGTCACGCGGACACAACGATTTTACTGATTACCGACCGGAGGATCAGTCGAGTAGACAACGCCCGTCAATAAACGGGGCAACGACGAGAACGAGTTAAAGTCAATCGCAAACAAAGACCAACCCAGCGTGCCCTGTGTCATCCCGTACCGCCCTTAAGGTGGGTCTCTTATGATCGTCATTAAAACAGTCTTCCCGGTAACTTCCTGTTTGTTTTCCAGGGTCCTCCCCCTGATCCCACCCCCTCAGGTAAGGGAATCACGGAAGGCTACAGGTGGAGAGGGATCCTTCACTTCTTCTTACATCATTTCATCACCTCACCACCTTTTCATATCATTTAATCACTGCTGTATTACTCACCTTTTCACTTCTTTATTTCATCACCTCACCTTTTCACAGCATTTCATACTGCTTTTTTAACTTAACTTCGTCACTTCACTTTTTCATATCATCACTGCTTCTTTACTACATCACTTTATAATTTCATTACTTTACCAATTCATTAATTCATTTCTTATTCACTTTGTCACTTCATCAGTTCTTCACTTGTTCATTCCTCGTCTCATCACATCATCACTTCTTCACTTTACTTTTTCGCAACTTGCCAGTTTTCTAGACTACCGCCAGTAGCAGTTTTAGGCACGGGCAAACCGTTCAGCCATAAAACATGAGATAAGGGGAGTACCGTTGCACCGTTACATGGTTTTCTATCGTCTGTCACGTCTGTGTGGGGAACTCGCAAATTGGCGCCCCCTGCAGCTGTGTGTGGGGCGGGAATAGTTCACCTCTGGGTCTCTCCCAAATTGAACGTATGAAGGACTAAAGGACACCTTTACGTTCTTCCATATAACGCACATTTCATTCATAATATTATAAATACAGGCCTATAATTCCTGCATGTTTTTGCTTTTATGAATTGTGTGAAACGGCCAAATAAAAATAGGTAATACAAAACGATTATGTGGTCACCAAGGTGAATTGGTTTAGTCTTGACTTCTGATCGTGAGTGACAGCATTGGAGGATGGAAATCTGTTGATTGTCGAGTGTCAAATAAACGCAGAGATGGACAGAAAAAAAAAAAAAGATAAAAGTATGCTATGTTCTCTCTGTATGATTACAGTATCATGTCATGAATCAAGGTGGTCTTGCCCAGGGTGCAATTCAATGTAGAACCGCCACTGTCTGTATTTATTCCTGTTAAGGCTCGCAGGGTCAGCTGGAGCCTATGCCAGCTGTCATTGGGCAAGAGGCGGGGTACCCTGGACAGGTCGCCAGTCCATCGCAGGGCTAACACAGAGAGACAGACAACCATTCACACCTACGGCCAATTTAGAACCACTGATTAACCTACTGAGCAGGTCTTTGGAAAGTGGGAGGAAGCCGGAGTACCCAGAGACCCCACGCAGACACAGGGAACCCAGGACATCAGTGCTAACCACCTCGCCACTGTGCTGTCCTCACCTCATTTCATCACTGCCATTTTACTTATTCACTTGTTCATATCATCACTTCTTCACCTCATCATTACACTTTTTCACATCATTTCATCACTGCTTTTTTACTTCATCACTTCATCAGTACATCACTTTATAATTTCATTACTTCACCAATTCATCAATTCATTTCTTTTTCACTTTGTCACTTTGTCACTATGTCAATTCATCAGTTCTTCACTTCTTCACTTATCATTCCTCATCTCATCACATCATCACTTCTTCACTTCTTCAGTTCGTAATTTCACAATTTCCTCACTTATTCACCTCTTCACTTTATTATGTTGTCACAGCTTCATTTCTTCTTCACCTTTTCACTTCATCACTGCTTTTTTTCTCATTTAATCTCGTCATCACTTCCTCACTTCTTTATGTCTTCATTGGTTAAAAGGCTCAGAACAGGAAATCAGCATCTTCAGTCGTTTGTGCTGACGATGACAAGTTTCGTTTCTGCCTGCAAATGTGAAAACCCACAGCTGGTAGACTGACTTACTTTTTCCAGAAAGTCTCATCTGGAGGATATGAAGTTGAGACCAAGGGGAATGAGTCTCAAAAATGTCCTTTTGAACAAAGTTCACAAAGGTATACTTTAAACTACATTTGCATATGCAGGTGTCATAAACCAATGAAAAGCACTGTGTCAGACATTAATACACTTTCGCACTGCAGTAGCCATATCTGTATGCATGTAAGATTATTATAGAAAGTATCATTGAGCACAACTATTGGGTTTCAACACGGCTGCAACATCAGCATGATACCATTCCTTATAAAGTCACTGTTTGGAATAGTTTTCCCAGTTAATGAAAGGCAACAGGGCTTGGAATTGTCAGTACATCTTTGCTATAAAGCTTATAGTGTGACGCCACAGTGATGACACAGTTAATGGCAGTATTGGACAGAACTTCCATTTTTGCCATGCATGTCAAATAAAAGAATATGTATGTATGTATGTGTCTATTTATGGCAGCACTGCTTCCTCTGTTTACCTGTTCGCGATGTTTTTTTTATAGTTGACATTTGGTCATTCATAAAAAAGTAACTTGTTTTAAATTGTCTGAGTTAACCTGTTTTTTATATATATATATATATATATATATATATATTTAAAAATGTGTATATTTCTTCATCTGTAACCGCTTGTCCTCTGAAGGGTCACTTTTTCACCAAAGAACGTAAGTATGCGTGATACAGATTAAATTCAATAAGGAACAAAGTGAATGAACATGCTGATTTTACGTATTTGGCTTTATGCATATGGAATTCCCCTAATGAAATAAAAAGGTGAAGGCATTTTTTCTTCTCTGTAACTCTTTCCTGTGATGTTACACATTTTCAAGGTTTTCCTCATAGAATAATTTACATATAATGAACGTTTATAAAACAAGGTAATTAAGCTTGTTGTTCCGTTTTCCAAAAGGTACTTTTAACAACTGTTGCAGAAACTTGAAGGGGAACTACTGTTGTTTTGCAACCTGGATCATATTTCTGGCATGTAATGCGACCGTTTACTCACCCATATGACTTTGGTGTAATTTTTAGGCCTTTTGAAAGATATTTAGCTCCAGCAGAGCACCACGTATATCCATATACTGGGGTGATTGGGGCAGCTCCAGACTCAACGGGGAATAGCACTAGCATATCGTAACAAAATATCGGTGAAATGGCCGGTAATGCATTTTTTAGAGGCAGCGTTTCGGTGCCCCAATCACTCCCACTATATGGATATACTTGGTGCTCTGCTGGAGCTAAATATCTTCCAAAGGACTAAAAATTACAGCAAAGTTATATGGGTGTAAACAATTGTATTTTGTGCCAGAAATAAGGTCCAGGTTGTAAAAAAAATAGTGGTAGTAGTTTCCCTTTAAATGATATATTATGTATATTATTAGTAAATTACCATTACACAAGTGTAAATGGTGATACAAAGCAACTGGTTGGATATATATCAGTTTGTGGCGCACATGTCTGATGTGTGCAAGTGCAAGTGCTCTATCTGGTGGTTATGTGGAGTCACCACACCATGATCCGTCTGACATACAGAACACTGGGGAGCCACCTATTCACTAGTTCCTTCCAAGTCACAAGCTGCACCACCTATGACTGATACTAGCCAGTGGCAAACTATGCATCTCGCTGCACCTACACCTATGACTGTTGCTGCCGTGAACCCGCAGCAATCACCAACACCAGCAGTACCTCCACATGTTCCATTACAGGGTTCAGCATGACTGGACCGTACATTGCCAGCTGATGAAAAGTTTCTGTGGGATAACTGCTAAATCAACACTGCCTACACTAGCAGAGCTTGGAGAAGGGGAAACTCTCATATGGCGAGAGTGTTAACGTCAGAGGGGCATGACCTAAGCATAGACATTGGTCTTTTTGGTAAGAAACGTCTTCTGCTTGTTTTAATAGGTGTCAGCGTATAAAAGGAAAATAGTTAATTTCATACCCTTTCAAATCCTTGTGTTTATTTTACATAGATACTGTTTGGGCTAATTTGATTCTGAACACAAGAGTTTTTTTCTTGTTAATTAATTACCATCACCCCATAAAGGATATCTTTTAAAAAAAATGTCATACATTTAAACAAACAAACAAAAAAAACAGTCTAAAACTATTGTATTTTATATGTAGGTCTTTCCAATGTGCAATTAAAAAAAGGTTTAACACGCATTTATTATGAAAAAATAATGAATTATCCACTGAGCCGTGACCTGTGAGAGGCAAAGAAGCCCTAATGGAGTTGCCATCTTCATCTTCTGCACCCACTTAATCCTGTTAAGGGGGTCTGCTGGAGCCTATCCCAGCCGTCATCGGGCAAGAGGCGGGGTACACCCTGGAGAGGTCGCCAGTCCATCACAGCTAATGGAGTAATGGAGTATTAATGAGATATAAACTATGTTTATTGGAATTGTTTTGGTCAAAGTGACCCAGGAACATCACTGCTGTCCCTGAGAAATGCACATAACAACAAGACAGTGTGTGATATCTAAATACTGTATAAGATATCTGAGATATAAAGTCATTAGTTATTATTAAAGCTATTTAATACTGTATAGAATCATACTATATAAATTTATGAAGGCACTGGACTCTGATGAGTTTAATTTCATGAATATCAAATGAATAATTTAGATGTATAGTTTGAACTTTGACCTTTTTCCAAGATGCTTCACACAAACGTAGTGTTTTCATCACTTTAAAAACACACATTTTTGGAGGAGCGACCAACTAGCTGGACCTGGCTCCGATTTATGGATCTGTTTAGTTCAAAAGACACAAAATGACTAGTGCTTCTATCTCCCCAGCGATCTCCTCTCCTCAAGCTATGGACGCTTTGCTCACTGTGTACTTGCTTTTGACGCAGTTCTTGCAGTGGAGGTTGTTCATTAACACCGTGTACCACTTCACCTTGGTCACTGAGTCCTTACACTACACTTTTTTAATCACGCGGGCACTGTGGAGCCATGTGATCAGCAGTGACAGAGGTCAGAGGTGTCTCACACCGCCCATAAGGCAGCTTTGACTGCCGAGGTCTACATGGATCAAGACAACCACTACGGCATGCTTTGGCATGCACCAGCCAGCCACACATTCACAACTGGTTCAACACAACTAAATGTGATAGCTCATTCAACACAAAATATATACATGACACCTGGCACAAAGCAGAAGCCATACAAAACAGACAACACCCGAAACAATTACACAACTCAACAGACCACAAACAGAGCAACCTCAAGAAATGAACACTGGAGGACAGATTAAGAGTTATGCCAGGAATCCCTGGAAAAGAGACAAGAGCCTTTGACAGTAGTATTAGGAGCGTCATGTATGGTTCGAGCGTCACAGTTGTTCTTCAGCAAACTGTGAGTGTGGATAAAAACTTTTACTGAAACAAAAGCGCTTGGTGCACGAACTACATGCAGTTAACAAGGTGGTTGAAGCAGAGTGTCCCCAGGTCCCTGTCCCTTCCACCTTGTTGTCGGGTTATTTCGGACAACGCCACACAGTCGTTGACCTGTGTTTTTTTTTTCTCTGTGGAGCAACATTCAGATTCAAGTTTTTTTCTTAGTAGTTAAAATGTAATCAACAGCTGCTGCGTCTGATGGATGCTTGCATGGGGGCTGATGTCAGATTTTGCTCTTTCATCAGAGTAAGCCTGTCCCCATGCTGTCAGTCAGAAAATGCACTGAATCAGCTGTGTTCATTTCCCCCTTTAAAACCAAAGTGGAAAGTAAACAGAAACAGACTTTCCTCAAGACATCTCTCTCCAGCACCAAGTCATTCAGTTCCGCCCTTCCTTTCTGCTTTCTGTCCCTTCTTTCTATTCTGCTAAAATGTGAGTTCCTGCATGCTCGTGTCTCCTGTCTGTGTGTTTCCTCTTAAAAGTAAACTCAGCTCGGGGGTTACACCGCATCCTGTGACGCGATAGATTCGATTTATTTTGATTTGACACACCATACTCTTAGTGGGAAAGTTTACGCAGCGATAGTTCACTGTTTCCAAACTAAAAGAAAAAAGTGTAATTGACAAACTGTGCATGCACAAGAAAAGGAAAGAATTAGAAACTTAAGCTTCAGGGCAGTATTTTTAGTTCCCATCTGTCAATTTTCAACTCATTTAAAGGTCCTGGCCCTCAGGCTGGAAAACACAGCTTATAGACGTTAAAAACTTATTAATTACACATTCAAAACAATGTAACAATAATCAGAACTTCCTACCCTTTATTTCATTTTAATGCTGCTTTAATGCTATTTCAACAGTAAATTATTCCCTAATTAACCTAAATGAATGAGTGTATTTCAATATCTTAGTTTTATTGATTAATTAATTGATCTATTATTGATCTATATTAATTTCTTTGGAATCGGTTGGAAAGTGAAAGTTAAAAAGTTAAGTTGAAGAGAAACTTCAGCCTGTCAATCTGTGGGGGCGGAGGAGAGTGGGTTCCTTCGAAGTTGGGGGGGGGGATTTTTTTTTGCGTATGTCATTCTAGGATGAAGGATTATTTAAACCACAACATGACACCGATACTCATCTGAACCACAATAATCAGTCCTCCAGGACCTTCAACACCTCCACAAGCTCCAGGACCTTCAACACCTACACAAGCTCCAGGACCTTCTAGGCCTTCAAGACTGACACTGACTGTGAGTTTACTTCATTTGTCCATACAACGCTTTAAGGATCAATGCACAGTTTTCTGTCCTGCAATAGTTATGATGAAACTTGTCGAGTTTATCAATATAGCTGAACTAAATGATGAATTTTAGGATTCTGCAGTAGAAATGGATGGAGCTAGGATAAAAAAGAGTATTGATGAAAACTGTTCCAGGCAGCAGGTCTTCCCAGAGAGCTTCAGGTCAGAGGTGGAAATGTTTGCCATTAGCGTAGAAAAATTAAGTTTCATTTCAGAGCATCTCAGACCGAAATATGAGTCGAGCCCTGAACAGTTTGGGAATCAGTGATCAGTGTGACTCATTAACGAGCCTTCTCGCTTTCGGGCCTTTTTCTTCTCGATTAAAACCTGAACGTGAAGTTTCCACCGAGTTCTCTAATGACGCTCTGAGATGTGTTCGTCGGCTGATGTTTGCTTGTGTCCCCACCTGCTGTTTGCTGCCCTGAAACCCAAAGTGTGGTCTCGCAACTCGGCGTTTTGTTCACGGTGACAAATATTTCCACCTCTGTTCCGAGGCTCGAACTTTGCGAACCCTGCCGCTTGGAAAGCCTGTTGCCTGGAAAGAGTGTCGCGTTATTACGTCTAATGGCAGTCGAGTGTCCGACACGTCACTCTGCTGGCCTACAAATATTCAGCCGACACACGATGATTGCACAGCGACTTCTCCGGCCGACAGACTCACAGGTCAGAGTTCAGTTTTGGTATAGTTATCACTTTATTACTGCGAATTATTAATATTAGTAATGAGCTGTGCTGTCACTTCCTTTTCAGGGACGCTTAATCGCACAGAAATGCGACAAAACTCCTCGCACTTTGACTACTTTGTGGATATTTAAGAGAACTCTGCTAAAACTAAAATCTACAAGGCTGAAAATATCCGATCGAATGACTGTTCCGATATTTTTCGTCATGTTGCGTATCTTTCTCCTGAAATGAATGCATTACGTGAATTTGTGCACTTTCCTTTTACAGTGCCTCGTTATATCAGTATGGAGTGTTCACATACTTTTGAGCATCTGGATGCTCAAAAATGCATGGACGAAGCAAAGGACAGCTCCATAACAGAGCATATTGCTTCCATATTTGCTTAATGCTTTTGGTTGTGTATTATTTTAGGTTCTTTATTATCTTTTTTTTTTCTTTCAAACAAAACAAACGGAAATGGATCAGTATAGATACCCGCTGAGCACCGTGTGCTCGGAGCCACAATATAAAATACTCACCACCATCGCTCATAATAATGTGTAATAATGTGTAATTATATGTGAACCAGTTTAGTCATTATCAAGCGACATGTTCAGACAAACTCACTGGAAGCTGCACTGATTTCTGTCAGACCGACGTCAACTTTCTGAGCTCCAGTGAGGTTTTTGTAGAAATTGTGATTTCAAAATAAAATAATTTAATAATTTAAAATAAAAATAAAAAATAAAAAATAGAAATAATAAATAAATAAATGGTGTGAACCTCTCAAAGGGCTGAACAGACCTGCAGTGACACACCTGGCAGGAATCCTGCTCCAGGTCTATGGGGCTGTGGTTTGGATCTAGATTTTCTGACTCACGAGTGGTCTCTTATTGGCTGATTAATGTTGATATATAGCCAATCTGGTGCTCTCTCTTCCAGATTACCTGAAGTCACCTGAACCTGCTGGCTCACAGCGCAAATACCTCAGACCAGACTGTGACCAACTGAACATCCAGGACCAGCAACACAAAACCCAGAACCATGATGCCGTCTTCTGCCCTCTTCATCCTCCTGAGTCTCTGCAGCCTTCAGCTGACAGTGGTCCCCTTGCCGATATGTCAGATGTTAGGAAAAGTGGTCCAGAATGCCCACAACTTGCTCAGAGACCTGGTAAGAACTCAAACCATCAGAGAACGCCACCTGTAGCTGTTTTCAATCTTTAATTTAATTCTCATACATTTCAGTGTGTAGCTTAGCATCAGTTTGTGCTAGCTGGTCAGTTGTTGATAACGTTGGATTGTCTGTCTTGTAGGCGGGACCGTTTCCTGTCCACTGCCTGCAGTACAACACCAACATCTCCTTCCCAGACTCCACCATCCCTGCAGCTGGTTCCAGTCGCAGTCAGGTAAGTCACTGACCTCAACAAGACCTTTATGCCAAACACCGTGCCGGATTTAATATGTCTAATTTTTCATTTAGTAAGCCTGCTGGTTGAATTCTCTGACATCTGATTGGTTCGTTGCAGTGTGATCAGTCATTGTGGGTGCTGTATGAGACCCTGCGGGGCGCAGAGTTTCTTTTTGAGGAGTACGATTTACCAGTTGGAGAGGCCGGATTCTCCTGGGACGAACAGAAACTTGACATTTTCCGGAACCTGCAGAACCGCCTGGTGACGGATGGCAGCTGTGTAAGTACCAGAACCGTCTTGACTCTGTAGAACTGGGTCTCAGTCCACTTCTAGTTGTATCAAAACTGCTAGAAACTCCCCTTTAGTAGCCAAAAAGTGATAAATGAACATGTCAGTCAGTTCTAACTGATGCTGTTGAGTTTACTGTTCTGTTAATGACATGAAAAAGACATTGTTGGAGGGAATTTGATGAATGTCTACAACTAAACCAAAGCTGGACTGGTCCTAATCTAGATTCTGAATGTGGTTCTGGTTCTGAACCTGTAGGATGACGACACAGGACCAGAACAAGGGGGAACCGATAATATTGATTTACATCTTTGTCGAGATTAATCCGATCATGTCAACACAACATATGAGCAACGATGTGTGGACCATTTCATTCCTTCATCCATCCATCTATTGATCCACATATTTACTCCTTGTCTCCCTCAGCAGTTATCCAATGTGAATGCTTCCAGCGCTATCTCTTCGTACTTCAGTAACGTGACAGCTGTTATTGAGAATCAGGTAAACAAAGAGCAACTGACATATAAATTGATTTAATATTCAGTTTTCATTACAACTCTAAAAAACGAAGTGTTTGGACCAATCACAATTCTGTGTGTCTGTGCATTACAGGACAGCGCCGCCTGTGGTTGGATGGCCATGAGGAGAGACCTGCTCTGGGTCATGAAGTCCACCCTGCACAAACACAAGGACTGCTTCAGGTGGAGACATGCGCGACACCTGGGCTGACGTCTGAGGCCACCTGTTTATTTATTGATTAATTTATTTATTTATTGATGTATTTATGTTTTGTTGTTTTTTGTATGTGTTTTTTTTCATATTAAAGCATCGTAAAAAAAAAAAAAAAAAATCTGACGGTTTGAAGTTTGCTTTACCACACACATCAATCACGGAGTAAACTGTAAACAGAGTGAGCGAGCTCTTCAGTGAATCACGGTTTCTATTTTAGCTGAATCGTCTGCAGCTTTGCCAGAAACATTCATGTTGACTCACAGAGCGTCTTCCTCATTAGAGTCTTGTCATTAAAACTGTGATTAAATGTGAGACTTCAGACTGAGGTGGCTGACTAGCAAACGTGGTTCAAACTTGTTCTGGGATCATGGCTTGCTGACAGACTGGTTGTGGTTTTGTTTTCAGTGTACTTGCTTGTTGCCTGGGTGTCAAACAGCCCTCCGGAGGGTTTTTCTTTGTTGGTTTGATGGCATGCAGTCCGGTGAGATCTGGTGAATCCAGGTGTTCTTCATCGGACCAATCAGTGCAGTCAGACTCCAGAAGTGAATTAATTTGTTAAAATGTTTTCCACAGTAAGAGCGGATAATCCAGCTTTAAACATTAACATGAAGATATACAGTTTTTCACATTTCTGCATAAAAACTATCCAAAGATA
The DNA here is from genome assembly GCA_005024645.1 of Planiliza haematocheilus. Lineage (NCBI taxonomy): Eukaryota > Metazoa > Chordata > Actinopteri > Mugiliformes > Mugilidae > Planiliza > Planiliza haematocheilus. Next base: position 5,156,661 of record SRSE01001373.1, read on the forward strand.
TCCAAATCAAACAAAAACATACTTGTATTAATTTATTCAGATAAATGAATCATTTAGAGTACCAAAACTATGTGACCTCTTGTTTTAAACGTTACACTCTTGCGCAGCAATGACAGCAACAAAATATTTCTGGTAACTGTTGATCTGCCATCTACAGCGCCTTGGAGCAACTGTTTCAGGTTCTTCCACATTTCTGCATTTGTCATGTATCCACAAAACATTCGGGCTTCCCAGCGTCCCGAACATTAACGTGCCATGCATTTGTGGATCTGTGCATGTCTGTGAAAAACAAAGAGTTTTGTGAATTTGCAATAATATGCACACATAACATATCATTTTTATACTTCATTTATTTGAGCGGATTCTTATTGCCTGCTTTCAAGATCTTAAAACCCACTGATGTTTTGAGTAATTTTTACTCAGAAAATTCTCAAGGGTGACAAAAAAAATAAAAATAATAATAATAATAATAATCTTTAGGGACACTACATATGTTCATGTGTTGAGTATACTGTATTTTCACACTCAGCACAAAAGCAGAGCATTTTAAACTGGGAGCGAACACATGTTTCAGTCAGCTGTGATCAATCGCTTTAAAGATAACTTTCACTTTCAAGCACACGTTGAGACTATAAACGCCGACTCAGCTCTGACTCAGCCTGAAACTTTTAAACTTGTTCAATTATCGCTTAAGTCACTCAGACGAACTCTTTGAGTCACAGCAACAATGAATCCATAAATAGCACACAGCTAAATATGTTATTCATCAACTGATCTTCAGTGAGTGATTCCGTGAGTCACTGATGCTTTATTCTAACTCCAGTAGGAAGGAAATCTTAGAAAACTTTTTCTTTCAAGGATTTTCTTCCTGCAGGGAAGCTTGAGAAAATGTAGTGAAACTGAGTTCAGGTGTGGGTGAAGGGTGTGCTTTGTTCTCCCTTCACTGTCGTGTATTCAGACCCACACTGCTGCTGCACACTTTCATTGTGCCACTTGTCATATGCATTGTTTCACTGAGAGCAGATTTGATCCATCTCAAATTATTTGATATGTTTCATGACAAACATATGTGTTTAAAATAATAAAATTCTCACAAATGACTCGAGACCATGTTTATGTTGTTTATTATTGAACAAACACAATCACTTCAGACCGAGTGTCTCTATTCAGACATACAAAAAAAAAAAACTAGAGCACCAGTTAACACACACAATATACTGTTTATTTTCTGTGTATTTCTCTGTTCATCCGAGGCGATCTGTTGAGGTGTAGAAAGTTTCGTGAAGCTGCACGAAGAAGAATTTGTTTACTCCTCCAACCAGCAGGAGGAGCTGCAGCCTGTCGGAAGCTGATTTCACAAAGGGAAGATGATGGTTCTCAGCCAGAAAATAAAATCAACCTAGAGCCAGTCTGAATCCAGAATCTCACAAATGCTGCCGGCTTTAGTTTTAGTATAAAATGCCATTGTTTAGAGTCAGCTGTGATGTCTGTAAACTGTAAAGCTAATGTTAGCTAATGAGCTAATTTGAGTGTTGTCATAAAATGATTCTTGTTTGCTTGAGAATGAACACTTTGCTTTTAAATTCATGGTCTGGACTGTAATTGGCTGCTGAGAGACAGAACGCAACCCTGTGTTGTCCTGAATATATATTTTTTAATGTTTTAAAATGGAAGTGTGTGTTTTTAGAGTCCCTGAACACAATGTCAATAGTCACAAGAAAGTTCACTGAATATGATCATAGAACATAAAACTACCCAGAATGCAATAGTGTTTAAACGGGGGCTTTACTCCTCGGTGGGAAAGGTCTCCACATTCTCCTGTGGGCTGGGGTCGACGTAGTCCTGGTTAAAGGTGACGGAGTCAGCTCCCAGTTTGAACCTGTGGAGACCCAGCAGACACTGGAGCGTCTGCAAACAAACAGGAAGTCACTGTCCTCATGTACATCAGGAGAAAGAGACCCTCCACAGGCAAGCAGGAAAATATCGCGCTCTTCACCAAATCAACAAGAAACACAAAACATGAATGAATGCAGGTTACGTTTGAAACTTGTTTACCTTCACTCGCTGTGGGTCTGCTGTATCGGAAATAAAATGTGCTGAAATATCAAGTCATCTTTCTGAAGCTTCTGTGCAAAATAAAAAGCTACGGTGTGATCAGAACGTAACACCAACCAGACACCTCTGATGAAGAATCTTATCTGAGGTGAATGATTGGGAACATTTCATTTTTCTGTGTGAGACCTCACAGTCCCCTCTAGAGGAGACCCTGGTCCTGAGACCGCTGTGAGCCCTTTTTTCTTTGAGAAAGTCAGACATGGGAGGTGGGGCAAGTCAATGTAACACCTTGTACATCAAACAAGCAAATTTAAATTTTTTTAAATGTTCGAAGCTCAGTAAGTTGTACAATTTTAAAATTGTGTTATGAAAGGTTGTATTTGTTTAAAATTGTTCAAATTGAATTTTACTTAAAACATAGTGTGAAATCAAGTATCACACCAAGGTACTTGGATTCAGAGACAATTTCTAGTTAATGTCCTTCCAAAAAATACACCTGAATGGTTGATGGCCAATGGTTGATATACATCATACCAACAGTTATTTCGTAGTAGAAAACTATTGTAAAGTTACTAATTTACAGGAACTATAACTGAAGTAAAAACAGAGGCGGCTTCTTGAATATTTTTTGCGCTAGTGAAGATGATAGCATTATCGGTGTACATTTAAAATACAGCATTAACGCATTAATCTGGCAAGTCATTAATATACATAGAAAATAACAGAGGGCCAAGTATTGACCCCTGAGGTAGGTTTCTAGGGACATCTAGAAAAGTCGATTTGACACTAAATATGATTTATGTCATGAATTGTGTCCAAAGAAAAATAAGAATAGGTTAATTTAGACAGAAGAATTTCACGATTTACAGTGTCAAATGCCTTTGTTAGATTGAGAAATACTGCACAGATGCAAGCATTAGTTTCCAACATGCGTTTAATCTTTTCTATAAACAGCAAATGCTGTGGAATGATTTTCACAGGAACTAAATTGCATTGGCTGCAAAGAAGAGAGGCCATTATTTAAATGTTCATTTATAATCTTTGCTACCCATTTCTCAGCCACTTTAGACACCGCAGGAAGGATACTGATTGGCCAGTAGTTGGCTATATTTGAACCGTCACCAGATTTCAAGACTGGGGTCGACTGTAGCCATTTTCAATTGGACAATGGGACAACTTTTTGTTGAAATAAGTTGACCATACATGTTATTATATATGAAAGTAGAGATTTTTTCCATTATTTGAGAACATTTGTCCACAGACATTCTTGGCTTTAGAATTCTTTAGTGAGCCAATGTTATTTCTCAGTATTCTGAACTCAATGTTTTTGAGTCTTTCATTTCTTTGCCAGTTAATTTAAGATTATCCTAGATCTTGTTGCCACTCCCCTTTGCTTTGACAATAATATGCACAAAGAATTTTTGCTTTAGCCTTTTGCAGACTTTGAATTACTTTGTATATAAATTTTTGTTCTGTAGTGAGACCAGTTTTCAATGATTTTTTAAGTTGTTCATCTCGTCCATTATTTTACGTTGCTTCCCCCTACTGGTGAAGTTTGGCATTACTTCATTCATTTTTGTAAAGAACAAATTGCTGGAAATCTCTATGTTCTTGCTTTGTAATGTTTCACTCCAGTCAGTGTTTTGCAGAGCTGCCTTCAAATTTTGCATTTTATTTTTTGGAAATGTAAAACAAGAAACTGTGGGCCTATGTGAATTATGAAATTATTATTTTTTTGACAGCTTCCTTGAAAAAACAATATAGCATTGTGATCCGATGACCCAGTGATATAGTAAAAGGTTTTAGTGATTATTTTAGGTTGGCTTACAAATAGTATATCTATGAGTGTGTTTGAACATTATCCAAGTAGGCTGTTCTATTAACTGTGTGTGATTTAAATGGTCAGTAACTTGTTTAAGGTTTTTTTTTTTTCATTACAGCTTATATTAAAATCTCCAACAATTATTATGTCATTGTGCAAATCACAATGGCTAAGAATTATTTTTTTTTGAACATGATGACGCTTGCTGTCTCGTCACTAATGCTGAAATGACTGACACTCGTGTTAACGCTGATGATGTTCATATCAGTGCTTCTCATCTCTTAATCAGTGAAGATCAATTCAGTCCCTAAGTGTGTTTCTTAACTTCAATGAATGACAAACCATATCAAAGTAAAGAGTAAACGTAATCTGTCACTCTGACATATCAACATACTTGATGAGTGTTGACATCAGAGAGCCAGTAGGGGGCAGGTTTTTTCAATGACTCCTCATGGTCCAAACTCTTGAACTGTGTATATGTTTAATCTCCATGTTGCATCATCTTCATGCGCAAGAATACACAATGACATCACATCAGATGTCATGACAGCACTATAACAAAAACACCATGAAGTTCATGAATCAGTTCCAACATGTGAGGAGGGAAACAGCGTCATTTTGTTACCATGGTAACAAGAAGGCACTTTGGTTGAAGGCACTTAGAATCCACGAGGAGTTAACGAGGAAACAGGAATCACAGGAACACTGGACTCTGATTGGCTGAAGGAGACTGGTCAAGTTAGTTTTGAGTGTGTGTGTGTGTTTAGGTGTGTATCAGACGAGAGGAGGGATGAAGAGTTTGTTGTATTCTTCTTCATAGGAGACTCTCTTCAGACGCTCCAAAGACAGCAGAGTGAGACCTCCCTACACACAACACGTGACACACATGCACAGGACACACACACATAAGCAAATACGAAAACAAAAGAGATCATAATCATGTAAAATGTCACATGTTACAAGCAAAAATTGAACATAAGAATTATAATACATGCAACAACCTAACTTAAATAGTTGACCTTTGACCCAGATCTATTTGTGTCCATTGCCAGCCTGAATTACATGCTTCACGTCGATAACTCAACAAATCATTGGTGTTCAGTTTGACACCTGCTGCCAGCTCAGGTGAGCCTGTCGGGAAACTGCGCAGGTACGTACCCAGGTGAAGATGGAGAAGAAAGAGAAGACAATGGTGGCTCTGGCAGCATCTGCTCCTTCGTTCAGTGGGTTGTCTTCTTCTTTAGATACCTGCCACTGATTGGCAAGAAAACAGAACCCCACAAACCAGACCAGACACCAGAAAGCTGCAGAGAACACAAGTGACGCATGGTTGTTAACACACTCAGAGAACACAGGTGACACATGGTTGTTAACACACTTGGAGGACATCAGTTACGCATGACTGTTAACACACGTAGAACGTAGGTGATGCATGGTTATTTATACACCAACCTGTCAGTGGAATGACAGCAGAGACTAACCTGACACCCCAATGTCGGCCATGACGGCCTTCTTCCTGTCCTTCACTCCACTGATCTGAGGAAAATAAACGTCCAGAGCCAGGAAACCAGCACTGCATAGGAAGCAGAGTGTCCCCATGCCGACGGCATAGTTGCAGGCATTCTGGTTGCGGTTGAAGATGCAGTACTCCTCCACCTCCTCCGGTCGGTTGATGTAGCCCTCATTCGAAACACAGCCCAGGATGACAATGGAGAAGAGCTGAGGACAAAGAAGAGACAGTTAGCTCGAAGCTAACATGCACTTTTATTCTCAATAGAAGAAGAAGCTAGATGCCAACTCCTAGGACATGGAGATCTTTCTTGACAAAGTCACAAAACAGCAGTTTACGAACAGTTAATGAGTTGAATAAGGACAGAAATCCATAACAAAAAACTCATTAGATCTATCGCTCATTGTGTGATATTGCAGCCTATCTACTTTTATTGAAATCATCAGACTGACACAACAATAAAGAGAAACGGTGGATGGCCAAGACTATTACTAGAGCTGGACATTTTCTGTTAGACCCTGCAGCAACAGTGTTAAACAGTGAGGTTTTGTTTGAGGAGTCTTGTGTTGATCCTCGGGAATGTTAACACCAGTCTCATGACTGAATCACACTCACGCTGAACTAACAGGAAGTGACCTGGATCTAGAACTGCACTAAAAAACCAGAAGCCTCAACTCAGCTGAAGATTAATCTCAAAAGCACTAAAACAGCATAAAAATATATAAATAAATAGCTTAAACAAAAACTAAAGTAACAGGAAAAGTTCAGGTACAGGTCAGGTTCACACCGGCTGGAGCTGACAGAAAGGCTATAGTAACTAACCTAAATATAGCTGCACTGAGCAGAACATGGACGGATGTTTTTATCCATCACACCAGTCAATCAATCAATCAATCAATCAATCAATCAATCAATCAATGCCCATGTGGTTCCTTTTATAGCCACAGTGTTACTTTCCAAAAGTTCCAAAGTCTAACTAGCTTCAACAACACATTGAGTTTCTCTCCAGTCGTGAATCTCAGAGGAAGGTTTCAGCATCTCATTGAGAACTGAAGGCAACATAGCGTCAGTCTACTGTTCCCAATAAAATGATCCGGGAGTGTATAAACCACATAATCAAGCTATACAATAAATGACAAATTAATAATAAATTGTCCTCAATTCATCTAAAATAAGCAAACACCATGTCAGTTATGTAGTCTAATCTGCACCAAACAATCACCATATGGTGGTTCTTGGTTCTGATTGGGTATCGCTCAGATGTGACAACCTTGGAGAGATTTTCCAGAAGAAGAGAAAAGATAAATAAACTGAGATGCTAACTTAATAATGCATGTCACCAGTTATTTTACTCAGACAGGTGGGCTGTTCTCACTGCGTTACGTTAACATGGGGCAATAAGCTCCTCCCACCTGAACACACCTGTAGTGAAGTCAGGTGAGTCCTGGAATCACTTTACATTAGCTTAACCATCGAACATTAACTGCCTCCATTATCAGTGGACTCACCCAGCAGAGGATCCTCACCACCGTCTGAGGCTGTCTGAAGAAGGTCAGAGGGTCAAAGGCTCCACCGGCCTTCCCCGCCCCGTACGCCTGGAAACCGTCCATCCAGAACACTCCCTGCTTCCCCGGACCAGCTAACACCAGTTCAGTCCACCTTAACCCTCCACCGCCACCTCCTCCTTCTCCTCCTCCTCCACCTCCACCTAGCTCAGTCGGTTAAATTCTTCTTAGACAGGTTGGCCCCAGGTCACTGCATCTGTCCTGGTCCAGTTGGGTCCAGTTTTTTTCGGGTGTGTCTGTGTGAGTTAAGGTGAGTGTGTGTGTGCTCTCTTCTTCTCTTCTGTTATAAACTGCTCTGTAATCTTCACTAATCCTCCTCATCCCCTCTGACCAGCCACAAGGGTTTTATCTCCCCGAGCTCAGTCTCACAGGCTGCGGACCAGCCCTAAGCAGCTCCACCAATCACACTCATCATTTGGCAGATTAAAGGCAAGGAGGAGGCGGATTTACACATCCTGGGCAGAGGTTCTGCCTGAGAGACGACACTCTGGGTAAAACTTCCCTCACTCAATCTTCTTTCTACTAATATCATTCTTCTACGGTGTTTTCACACTTCCTTCCTCTTATTCTTTATTTTTTTTTTCAAATTCTTTCCTCATCATTAATCTTGTTTTCATCTTACAGAAACCGATCAGTTGTATTAATCCACACAGTTACGCGCAGAAATGACAAAGTTTGACTGAACGTGTTTATTATCCATTGTGAGTGCACATTGTTAGGTCCTCACTCTAAATAGGGACAGAGCTGGTATTTAGACCTGGTTGTACTATGTGACCTCACTAATACACCAGTACAAACGTGTGTGTGTGTGTGTTGATAGGATCAGTGTGAGCCCCGTCTGTCAGCTCATTTAATTTCCTCTCTTTTCTCTCTTTGTGTACTCTTGTTTGATTATTATCACACAAGTCAGAAGTCGTTGTTTGCGGGCAGTGAGACAGTCTATTTATTCAAAGTGAAACACAGTGAACTTGTTGCAGTGCACACGTTTATGAAAATGTTTATCAGCGGTTAAAGCGTATTCAAAGCGACCGTTTCAAACACAATAACATGAAGTCGTCCCTCCTCTCTGTCTGACCGGCAGTCATCATGTGACTGTCATTCAGTCATGTGCCTCCTCAGCCGGCTGCTGCTCTTCATTATCATCATCATCATCGCCGTCGTCGTCATCAGAGGGGGGCCGGGTTCGCCTAAAGAAACCCAGCTACAGAGAGAGAGCAACAAAGAGAGAGGGACTTCGGTGATCAATGGCTCTTTAAACACTGAACACTGAGCTGTGTTGTGGACAGAAACATCAAATTAGTAGAATTATGAATGGGATTTGGTGTGAGCAACTTCAAACAGTCCCCTAAGATCTTCACTGTGTTCCAAACGGACAGTACTTCTTCTAATTCTGTCAGTTTCATAAATAAATATCAGCAGCAGAACACTGCCGTCAGTCATCCTACCAAAAAAAGAATCAACTGAACTCGGATACTCTTTAACACCAATAGCAACAGGTTCAGTCAACTCAGTAGAATCACTGGGCCTGGGTGCCTGAAAACAGTCCTGAGGGAAGTGTGTTCCTTGTGTCAAGTTTATTCTGGACTTTAATGGCAAACTAAGGACAGATTAGAGCGTATCCTTCCATCAAGTGACTCTAACCCGGTGTTTTGAGACTAACACACCAAACTGCATTCAGAAAACTGCCAGTTTTAAAACTCCCAGCTGTTAACCTGCCTGTCTATATACTGATCTCATGTGGAATCTCGTGACACTAGTGACTGACATATGATATGACTGATTGATTGATTAATTGATTGGTTGATTGATTGGTTGGTTGATTGATTGATTGATTGATTGGTTGATTTAATGATTGATTGATACCTTCCAGAAGATGAAACAGAGCAGAAAGAGGAGGAGGAGTCCAGAGATGATCGACAGCACGATGTAGCCAAAAGGAACTTCCTTCTCTCCATCAGGGGGACGCCACAACACGCTGAGCTGAGTCTGCACACAAACACACACACTCTGAAATCTTCAAAATCTCTGCGGCTGAGTTGGTCGGTCTGTGTTCATACCTGCGCGTGTCCGCTCGGAAGCAGCAGAGGTTGCACCTTTGACGACGCGTTGAGGACGTCATATGAAGCAGATGAAACAAACTCATAGTTCAGGTAGGGAGTCTACAGGAAGACATCATCATCATCATCATCATCATCACCTGTATGTGTGTGAGTGTGAGTGAGTGTGCGCCTATGAGTCAGTGTGTACCTGTGTCAGGGTATGTGTCCACAGACGCGCCGAGATCCGGATGACAGCGCTGACGCCCCTCCCCAAGGCCATGACATCACACACAAACCTGATGCAGCCCGCCTCACTGCTGCTGCAGTTCTGTACGCACAGGTATGAATGACTGATCGGTAAAACCCTCATTTACCACACACACTGCACCGTTGTAGCATTTTGAACATGAAGTGTCTTTACCACATGAACAGTTTGTCTGGGTGCGTTTGTCTCCTCCTGTTGGCTCAACCGAGAAACTGCAGGAACACTGGAGGAGTTACCAACCAACTGCAGGGAGACAGACAGATTAGAAGCACAGACGAGTCAGAGACAGACAGGTCAGATATAGAGACAGAGTCGAGAAGAAAAAGTTGTGAAAGAGATTTCAGACCTGGAATGGGTCTATCTGCGATGCGTTCAGGGTCCAGCAGCTCAGTGATTCTTCTGAGGCGTTGGAGAAGATGTATAGCAGAAAGTGGTGTTTCCATCTGGAGGGGAAGTCCACCGTCAGCCGGGCATTGACCACACTTGGGCCTTGATTCCTCAGCTAAACAACGGTGCCAAAGACATCATTAGTGTCATCTGTATCATTAACACGTTGGGAGATAACATGGCAGGGTGTGGTTGTATCGGATGGTCTGTGAACACCAATGACTACAGGACCACTGACAAGAATCAGATGACTGTATCAGACTGAACTTCAGATGTCAGAGGAGGTATATAACAACAAAAACAATAGAAACAAAAATAATGTATTACTACTGACTGATAACTATGTTAGCCTAGCTCACTGAGACCAGTGTCAGTCTTGCTAGCATATCTTCCATGGCCCCATCTACCCTAAGCAGCATTTTTTTAATATAAAAATCCTTTCAGCTTTTGGTTAGTCTCGCCTCATAAACATGTTCCACTAGAGGGCCCACTTCCTCTAAGCTCCCAGGATACTCTGCAGGCTGCCAGTCAGGGAGGGGCAGAAGAACGTCTGGAGGGGAGGAGCCTCTGCAGACAAAGAGATCGGCGTTAGCTTTCAGTCTGTTCATCGCCTCTAATGTATAAGTCATGTGTTGATTTTTACCCTCTGATCTTCAGTGTCGCCTCGGCTTTCACCTGAACATTCACCGTCACCTTGTTACTGGTAGCATTCACCGAGTTCTTACTGAGACACAGAAGAATGGTCAGACAGACGGACATCAGCTGACATTACAATAAACTCAAGTTAACCAAACTGTGTTAACAAAGTTCCAACAAAGTTTTCATTTCAAAGGCATAAAGGAGACTTTTGCCAGTAAGGACAGTTTCTACCTCCTGATTCTGAGGCTGAAGGTGATGTGACTTTCCACCTCCTCCAGATGTCCGACACTGAACAGGAGACCTGTCTGCTGCTACAGACAGAGGGAGAGAGACAGAGACACTGAGACAGGCAGGCAGTGTGTTATATCATATATAGCACAGCATCATTTAGCATCCAAATCCATGCTGAATAGCTGTGTTCATAAGTTAAAGCTACAGGAAGCCACCGTGGACATGAAATCTATGGAAACACCAGTCAACTACAATTCCCAGAATGCCTTTCAAATATCCAATCCTCGAGCTTTACAGCCATTACATTCAGATCACTGCTATCACCAAAGGTTCAACCCATCTGTTGAACCCTGCTCCAACCTGAGGAACTCTACCATCCATACAGTTACCATGGTGACAAATCTGCTGAGGCTCATGGGTATTATGATATTTAGAGCCAATAAACAAGCTGTAGGCTTCCCAGAAATGAAAAGAAACTGTATGGAAGTCACGCGATTCAGGGGAGTCTCTATGGTGACACTGGGCAGAAATACTCACTGTGTGTCCTCGTCTCATGGGGTTACCGAGGTCACAGATAACAACAACGGTCTGGTTCTCCTTCCTCTGAATACACACGGGCCTGTTGACACCCTGCACACAATCAGCACAGCTCTCTAAGTAATCGTATGTAAACATGAACAGGGCTGCTGTGTTTGTGTGTGTGTTACCTGACTACTCTGGAAGTGTGTGTGTTCAGGGATTCGGACCACCAGCTCAGTCTCGTACGCCCCCTCACCATCATTCACTGCTGTCACTGACAGCAACACTGACTGATCCTCACCGACCAGCACACTGTCTGACACGCTAACACATACACACACGTGAGTTATACTATCATTCTGGGGACCCACACTGACACAACAAGTCCTTGAGTAACAAAGGACCGATTATGAAACCAGTCTGCAGCAGCTCTCTGAGGCTTAAAAATAATGACAACTGACGTGAGGAGTGATCATGATGTTTGTTATATAAAATGCATTAAAGGTGAAGGTTATTCACTCACGGCTCAGCACTCAGCTTCAAGTCAGGAACACAGATGTTGTCCTCCCCACAGTCCAGAATGATCCTGGTCTACACATACAGTTTGGTTAGCGTCATATGCATCTTGTTTGACTGTTTTTGCGGCCACTTAGAGACACACACAGAGGTGGGAAGTAACGAGGTACAAATACTTCGTTACTGTACTGTACTTAATTTTTCAGGTATCTGTAATTTACTTGAGTTTTTCTTTTTCTGATGACTTTTTACTTTTACTCCCTACATTTGTACACAAATATTGGTACTTTGTACTCCTTACAGGCTCGTTACATTTTTAACCACGGATGACAAGACGTAATAAATATGACTTGATTGGACACGACTAGAGCATTTGACTAGACAAGGAAAGTCGATGATGCGCTTCCTGTGTTCTTCTTCTACTGGGCTGAACAGGAAGCCTGTTGATCAGTTTAAGCTCTGCTGCCACCTAGTGACTGGAGGTTTGCTTATCGTCCAAGCATCAATAGAGACATTAATACTGATTATTCTGCTACAACTTTTTCATTTTGCAAAATTACCAACGGATGAATTGTTTCATTAATGGCAAAATAATTAGTACTTTTTTTCTGAAGTACAGTTCAGAGCCTGTGCTTTCTTACTTTTACTTGAGTAAAGAAGTTGAATCAGTACTTATACTTATTTTATTTTTTTTACACAAGTATCCATACTTTTACTTAAGTAGAGAATGTGAACACTTTTGCCACCTCTGGATATACACGTTACAAATATGGACACAAGGAAGGTAATCTGTGTTTCAAATGTCAGTTCTGACTTGGTCTTTGGGTCAAATTTCAAGTTCAGGTTAGAGTAAGTCTGAACATGTAGGAGACATGTTTCAATAGTTAGCACACTGAATTAAAGCTTAGATGTATAGATGTGTGTCTTGAACTTACTTGTGCCACAGCATGTGTCTGTCCATGAAGCAAAGCATGCCGGGTAGTGTTGAGGAGGCTTATATTAACACTGGTGAAGATAGGACTCAACTTATCCCGGACCTCGTCTTCAGACTACACATAACCACACACACACAAAGAAATATGATCCAACAGTTTTTTCTTTTCTTTTTTTTTGTATTCTGTATTGTACTCTGTTGTGCTACTCACCCTCAGGTACGCAGTGTGATTGATACAGGCCACACCAACCTCCCTCTGAACCCTCAGTATCATTGTCTCCTGCGGCTGATTGGTCAACAATAGTAGTGTCCGTCGTGCCATTGGCTTCTTATTCATGTCCAGCTGTAGCTCAACCTCCAATGCTAGTTCAACCGGGCAGTTAACAGAAAAATTAGGTCATTAACAATGAGTGAACTACAAACTTCTTCTTCATCTGAGGGCTTTACCTGTCTCCTGTGGAATTCTGAAGCCGGACATGTGGACACACATCTGGATAATAAAACTGAGGGAAAACAACAAAGGTTGATAGTTACAACTTTATTAAATAATATGTTGCAATCCTTATAACTAAACTAATGACCTCCTCCAATACAATACAATCCTTTAAACCTTAACACAAATATTGAGTACCTAAGAGCTGTCCCAAAAAATCCTGGGGCAAGGACAAATAAGTGCTCACTCAAACAACCTTCTGTTATTATGTGCTCCTCTGAAAGGATAAGCCAGTCTAACTCATGTTTGTATGGTGTGAAAGTTAATCACCAGGACACGGGCGTGTTTCCTTGATGACACAGTTTGACGTCCGGATTCAGGAAATCTGGCAGCAGAGCCAGAGAAACTGTGGATCGGATCACTGCCTGCGACCTGAAAACACAAACACAAAGTCAACATGCTAAGAAGTTCAAATGTTCTGAAAACAATACTAGAGTGAAGCCGGGCCTGTGGGAGCCCTGGACATCTAAGATGATCAGATTTCTTTAGATTTTTGACTGATTTTGTACCTGTAGACAAAAGCTCGGTCTATAGCCCACGCTCCAACTATCAGATCTAGGAACACACAGGAGGTGTCAGAGATCAATGATTATTGCTTTAATGGATGGCATTAATGAGTAACCCCTCAACTTACCTGGGTATCCGTTCTCGTCAATGTCAACCCCTGACCTCAGAGTAAAACCAAATGCTGCTCTGCTGATGGGCAATGGGCTGTCAATCACCTGGGAGGGCGTGGCAGACAGACCATTAGGGTTACCCAGGTAGATAAACACCTGTCCCCGTCCACTCTCCCCAGACCAGGGGGCACCAACAGCCACATCTGTAGAGAGAAAGATCATCCTAATCTGCTCCTTAGAGTTTGTCTTTCCTTCAGCATCACTTTTAGCTGTTGCTGTGTTAGCTAATCAGTGTAGCCGCACAGAAAGGAACACGTTTTTGTTTAAGGACACTTGGACACGACGTCACCATATGTCCAAGTGCTGTGTTTAATGCTAGCATTAAATTATCTCCAAACAACTTTCTTAATGTCGGTTTCTGTAACATTGTGTTGCTGTCTCACATGACAAGATAAAACACGTCACCCATTTAGAATTTCTCTTCGGTGACAAGACAGCAGTGCATTTCGGAACATGTAAAGGCTGTTCATGGTTACCCTGGTAACCGTCCATGTCCAGGTCACCCAGCGCAGCGAGGGCGGAGCCAAAGCGCCCGTAGAGGGAGAGGCCGACCAGTGATTGGTCGGGCTGTGAGGGGAAGGATGCGTGTTTTCTCTGCAGGTACAGAACCACCTGGACAAATGAAAAAACGAGGGGGGTGGGGCGTGGGTGTCTTCACTGTGAGTGTGATAATAGCCACATGATCAGAACAGACTGGTACAGACAGGTCTAACGTCTGACTGTATGAAACACAGACGTTAAATAAACAGATTCTACTTTGTGTTTGATTCATCAGCAGAAATCAAAAAAAGACAACAAGGGTGTTCAGACCTGTCCTCTCTCCTGCAGCTGCTCCGTCACTCTGTCCATGAATAGAGGAGCTCCAACCAGGACGTCCTCCAAACTACAGACAGACACACAGACAATATTCCACTTTTGAACCAGAAAAAATTACTCATTCTCACGTCAGACGGTGACTTAAGTAAACTTCTCTACCCGTCACTGTTGACATCGGCCACAGCCACACTGTGTCCAAAGTATGACGCCACCTACAGGAGAGAGGTTGAGATGTGTCGTCCAAACCAGCAAAGATGTTTTCACAACAGCTACAGTTTGAAATTTCACCTGAGCACCCAGGAATTTGTGGTAAACTCTCAACGATCCAGTGCTTCTGCCGTCGTAGATCTTCACCTGTTAACACACACGGACAGTTCAGTAGAGTAAAAGCCTCTTAATAAATAACACCGTCACGCTTTCAAATTAAAAACAGAGACACAAACACACACATGACACAACAGACTTACAGTTCCTGCTGTGTTTCTATCATTTGGGACACCAACAAGAAAATCTGAAACACAGATAACTCATTATATTCTATATATTATATTATATATATTATATTATATTATATTATATTATATTATATTATATTATATTATATTATATTAACCTGGTGTGGAATCTCCAGTCAGCAGACCACTGGCCACAGAATAACCTGACACACACACAGATCCACATTTAGTGTTAGTCAGATTTTGTCGTAAATCACGGATACCAACAACAAAGCTCCTCTTTAGCCACACCCTTAGTGTGATAGCATCTGCTTATTAACAGACGTGTGACGAATGAACGTGTGTCTGTTTTAGTGTCAGCCTAAACAACACATGGTGTGTGTCTGACTCTGAGACAAACACACAAAACTGCTGTTTCAAAAGCTCTTGGTAGCTTCAATACATGTATCCCCTTCAGAATAAAAGCCTTCTTCAGCTTTACTCACCATGGTAAACGTCATAAGGGCCTCTCTCATCTGACTGGCTGACGCCTGCTACATACCGGATGGGACTGTCACTCTGCCCACTGTTGAGGATGTCACTTACACCCACTGTTATGACCTGACCTGAAATCAGAGGTGATATCAGCACTCACCCAGCTTAGGCTGCTGCATTAAGTTCAACATTATACTGATGTAGCTACAGCCAGTGGCCAACAGGTGTCTTCCTCACCCTGGAAAAAGAAGCTTCCTGGAGCTCCTATCACAAGCCGACCTTCCTACAACACACATGACATGAAGCTTTAGTTAATGTTAGAATTACCAGGCAGTATGCCCAAAACTGAGGCAGCTGGACTTGATTGACTTTTCTTGAAGATCCCCAAGTAGCTTCTTCAGTTCTAATTGACTGGCGGGTGGTTTATCTTTTATCAGGGACATCTGTGGTGTCCACCTAAAACTGGCATGACTAGAGTTTGCAAAGACCAGATATTCAGCTGCACCTTAGAACTAAAAAGGCCACTTCGATGAGTGGTGAAACGTCTTCAAGAAAACTCGTCCATTATCCTTTGTCTCAGCTTTGTTTTGGATATCAGGCCACAAAGTGATGGCTCAAACACAGGTGTGACCCTGCCCACCGCACCTTGGTGATGTCAGTGCTGAAGCCAACCTCACAGTAGCGCTGGTCGTTCCCTAGACAACGAGAGAGAGTGATATAACTCTGCAACAGGAAGAAGGCCTAGTGACTATGCATGTGACTGTCTTACTGTTCCTCAAGTGTTTGTAGTCATTATCCATCAAGACTCCTCTGCAGGGGGAGAAGGGGGTGCAGCTTCCTGTCTTGTGGTCCAATAGGAGGCAGTTCCCCACAGGTGTTTTCCCTGACTCCTCCCCTCCCCTATGAACGTTCCAATGGAAGAGGGGTGCACACGCCTGAAAGATAGAGTTACAAACTTGACTCCACATAACACTCACTGTTTATGTTGTGGCTGTATGGAGGGCACTGGCAGGTTGTGAGCTTACCAGCAAGTGTGTGTTGTTGACTGACCGAACTGATGCACCAAACCACTGATGACTCTTAAAGGTGTGACCGAACAGACCTGAGCTGTGATAGTTCTCATCACCTGCAACAGGTACAACACATACAACCTTTGCTGTTTTGATCACACAGATGACACAAGGTTGTCTTTAATCAGTAAACTTACCTTTAAGGTCAAAGTCAATGATATCGCAGTCCCCGCCTCCAGGTGACCAGGGGCAGAGGAACACGCCCCCACCCTCCATCACTCCAGACTGACTGGTGTTGGCTTTGGGAGCTCCAATGACAACAAAGGACCTGCAGAGCATTCATATCAAAAGAACAAATCAAACCAAAGAGGAACCTGAAACCTAAGTCAGCTGAGGTCAACTCCCCTATTGGACAGTTTAGTCAAGTCACTTTGTGTCACTTACTTGTTGATGACCTGAAAGTCGACAGAGAACCCAAAGAGACTTCCTGTCGGTCCGCTGAACATCACTGCTTCCTCCAGCAGGTTCAGACACACACACAAATTCACACACAGCACTGCACACACACACCTGAACACACACATCACACCTGTCTGTTGTCCTGTCTCACTGACTGACTGACTGACCGACTGACTGTGAGGGGACTGAAGCAAATGTGTTTTGTCGTTATTCCTCGAGCTTACAAACCCCCCTATAACTCTGTATGTGTGTGTGTACATTTGACAGTTGATTGATGGCCGACCAAGTCAATCTGACCACAATGAGCCACTGTTTCCTGCTGATAGGAACTAAAAATAAAGGCTCATTTCTCTTGAATTTTATTTAGCACTTGTGGTTATGTTTGTGGTGAGTTCATGAACTTCCTGGAAAAGACAGTTGTTTTTTTTATCGTTTAGTTAAAACTGAAAAAATTTACTTGTCTCAGTGTTCATAAAGTTTGTGTTCTCAAAATTCTCATCAGTCTATAGATTGCTGGGTTAAACTGGATCCAGTTTGTGTGATAAAGTGTGATAAACATTAATTTAACCCAGTTTTAGGGTTATTGGAAATATGCTTATTTTAAGGAACGTGTAGGAATGTCCCTAATTGTACAAAATAATAGAAGGATACATTTTTTTTGTAATTTTTTTCTTTTTTCATCAAGGTTAAGATTCAAGATTTTTTAATGTGTGAAAGCATGACATGTGGTAGTTGGCAGATCTCATTTGAAGAAAATTAACTTGTCTTTAAAGACTCCCCAGCAACATTAACATTTTAATCTCCAAACTAGACAAGCGGGCAGTTCATCAAACACACGACAACTATAAAAAGTCCACAATGTACATTCATTTGGATGTTTATCATTTTATTCTGGTACGAACAATGTTTCTCTTGATAAACATTGTTCGTATGAAACCTGGCCCAGCATGAAAAGTCCAGTCCATCTTGCACCTCTCTGTTGCGATTAGCGTCTTCTCTGTGTCCACTCCGGCTATGTGTCAGGACATGCTAAAATAGCAGCTATCAAGCATCATGCAGGGTGTTACATACAGTCGTAGATAAGTCAAGGAGGAAATGTCTGGGCTGCAGCGAGGTGTTGGAAGATTGGAAGAGTGTTTCCTCTGTGACAGCGTGACTCACTTTGACTTTCAGAAGTAAAGAAAAAGCCAGCAAAGGCGCACAGAAGCAACAATTTTAATTAAGCTGCTGTCCTCCTGCTTGTTTTGATGATTTATGTGTTTATTTTGCAGTTAGCCTTGTGGATTTATCCATAACTCTTACTCCAACCTTTCAGTTTTGGTCGATTTAGGGTTAGGCTGGGGAAGAAGACACAGCACTCAGAATGAAGGGCATGGGCACAGGGGGTTATGGTTAAAGTTAGGGTTATAGAAAATCTTCAGAGTGACATGTTTTGGAAAGTAAGTGGTCACAAAACCAGTAACTGCAATCGTTCTCAGATTTCATTGAAACAGACTCTGTATTTTGTGAATAAGAACCAGTCCTAAGGTAAAGCTCTGCCAATTTAATCAGATTGTTTGGATGGGCTTCATGTGGTGATCATCAGAGGAGCAACACTGACATTGTGATACTCATCATCTGAATGCTGTGTTGTCGAATTGGTTTATAAGTATATGGCTGCCATCAGAAAGGCATGCTGTTTCGAGGCAGCTGACCTATTTTAAAAATTACTGACTTAAACAACGTCAAAGGACAAATATTTAACAGTGATTAAGGAATTTGTGAAGAATGCCTCAATTGCTCAATGTCACTTATCTTGTTTCACTGGATTCTTGATTGGTTGTGGGACCAGTTGTGCACAGAGGTATATTTAGTTGAAACATGCTGCATAATGAAATCCTGACAGGGTCTTACCCAAGTTGCTGACTGACTGAATTGATTCTTGCTAAACCATACTAAAGGACTCACTAAGTTGGGTTTGTGCTATGGCAGATGTGACAGCGACACCTGCTGCTGCTTTTCTGTCAGCACATACAGCTGTGTTAGTTCTGCCCACCAGTCTCCGGGACGACGCCAGCGCGGTCGTAGCAACAGGTCGTTCATGAAAGCGGCCAAACACGCCCCCAAACCAGGCCCCACCCAGAACACCTGCAGGAAAACCAACAAATTGCAGCTCAGTCTGAGGGTGACTTTGTGTCTGTGTGTGTGTTTGTGACTGTGTGTGCTCTGACCCAGTGGTTGTTGAAGTTGAGTGAGATAGCTGCAGGACCGAAGGACCGAGCCGGATTCATCCCACAGCCTGTCGCATTCACCTGAGGGAGACAATACACAAGTATGTGGTCATTTCAAGATTACATATGTAAAAAAGAAAAAAGAAAAATTTACTTACAGCCACCATGTGACCCAGACTGACAGCCAGGCCGACCAACAGAGGAGATGCCATAGCTGGAAGGGGAACATCAAAGGTTGCCAGTACAACCAGAACCAGCTGGAAGGTCACCAATGTTTCCAAGGCAACTGCCTGGTGAAGCTGGACACCTGAGGACACCTAAACAGGCACAACAACAAAAACTGCTCGGTTTGCTCATAAGGATTCTCAGATCAACTGGTAAGAGGAAAACTCACCTGGTTGAGAGCTGGTGTTACGTCTCCGGTCATTCCCAGCAACAGTGCTGCAGAGACTACTCCCCCCAACAGCTGACCAAATATAACTAGACAATTCCCCTGCGGGAAATCGCGAGAGTGGGGCTGTGTCGGCAGCAGTTTGCGCTAAGATGACATGATACAACACTACGATGCTACGATGCTAACATGCTACAATTTTTCGCCTAATCTTATCCTCGCAGTTGCTATTGCAGAGGCTGTAGTAGTGCTTCGCACAGCCCACTACTGGCCCTATAGCTTTGCTATATGGGTCAGTAGTACATGCAGCAGACCCCTCCCAGCTCCACCTGAAAGCCAGCATCAGGCTAAGTCATTGGTCGGCTAATAGTTAACATATATTAGCAGTGAAGTTATGTTGGGCACAAACACACTTAACACATGGATAATTCTAGAAATCCCAACTGATTGGGGAAGGGGGGGGGGGGGGGGTCATAGAGTCATGTTCTGGCACCCTAATATAGTCCTGTATTGAGTGAAGTGGTCATAATGTTTTGGCAGCCTGTGACTGTCATGTAAAAGTGGAGTGGAGGGGTCATAGTGTCAGGTGTGGCCTAGGCTAAGAGGAATAATAATTAAAACATATGTTTATTGAACTTCTTGTCGTTCACCAGTTTCTGATATTTATGTCTGCACCGACCTGGCGCCTGTATAAAGCACTAAATTAGGTTTTGACCACATAATGAATGTAGTAACCTAACAAAAACATAGACTATAACCTATAACATTTCATAAATGTTAATGTCAATTTTATATTTCCATTGAGCTATCACTTTTGTACAGTAAATGCATGACTTGAACATTTTCTGTTGACAATATTGTTAGGTTAAAAATACAAGGCAATGCAGATTTAAGATTACACAATTGCTGTAGTAGCCAGGCTAAGCCCAGTGATAGCCTCGTTTTTTTGTCCTATAGTTTAGTTTATCCTACAACATGAACAGAAGGGATTTGGAAAATGAGATAAACGGGTCCAAAACGGACCCGGGCCGGATGAGCCTTTATGAGTCCGCTGCGTGTCCGCAGCGGATGTATGGATCAATTTGCGGGTCCCAAACGGACCCGCCGCGGAGGTGAAGCTTTAATCGCGGATGCGGAGCAGTGCGGAGCCACGGCGGAGTTCCTGAGTGCATCTGGACCCCGATACGGGTCCGTTCCGGAAGCCGACATACATCCGCGGCAGGTCCGCTGCGCAGTCCTTTTGCTGTGTGGGATGATGCACGTTTATGCTTGTTGAACTAGTGGTACTTATTGCCTCTGCGAAGGAGGTTATGTTTGTTGACTTTCAACTTGTGAAGGTTTTATTTCACTTACACTGACACGTGTTGTCGTCCAGTCGACTTGTCTTCTCAACAGATCACTTAACTCCTCTTTGCTGCCGCTGCACACGCTGCGTTTCTCTTTTCTCTCTCTCTCCCTCGCTGTGTGTGAAGAGCAGCCCCGCCCCTCAGTGATCAGAGCGACAGAGCGGAGGTTTTATTTTTATTTTATTTTTTTCAGAGAGAGACCGAGAGCAGTGCAGGGACATCTAATATGTTAGCATGTTGGCATATGTTAACGTATGCTAACTAACATATGCTAACTTCCGTCGAAGTTAGCATATGTTAGCATATGCGCCACAAGCCTCGCTCCGTCCTTTTTTTTTTTTTTTTTTCCCCAAGCCTCGCTCCCTCTGTGTGTGTGCGCGTGCGTGACGTCAGTGAGACAGAGCGGGAAACAGCCCTCCCCCTCCTTAACTGCTGCTGCGCAGGTGCTTTGATTAACCAAGAAGCACAGAACCACTCCCTCGAACCACTGCCATTTACTAAAAACGTATGCCAGTTACTCACAAACTTTTTTCACAGTGACTACCACAAGGCTTCCATGAACACAGACATGTATTTTTTATTCTTCCTAGTGTAAAAAAAGTGGACATTCTAGCGAGTTGAAAACTACCGTCCGTTAAACTTTTGTGACGAAAAACTTTGCTGAATTAACATTGGGTCCTATGGAGCAGTTAGGCTGTCCACTCCTCACTTCTAGGCTTCTCATTCAAAAACTGTGAATCCTATCGGTTAGGTAGACACATTGTAGGCATCAGGACAAGTATGACTACTACTTTGGAGAAAATTTTGTGTGTAGAGTGAAATTTGTGGAAGCAATCACAGTTTTAAAAAAATATTTTGAACATTTTTTCAGAGCAGCCCGCCCTCTAACTGTTGGGCCTCTCACTCTAGCGCGAACATTCCGCGCAATACACACCCATTATAAACCCCCAAAAAACAATATTCGCGAGAAACTGAATAATAGCACACCCGCCCCGATCGATACGCACGTTTTGATGTATTTTTCGTGTATGTGCGATGAACTGTGCGGGAGGAGATAGCGACCGAAAATCCGTGGGAATAATAATAAAAATAGACGACAATAACAAGTAGTGGGCTGTGCGAAGCACAGCCCACTACTGACCCCTATAGCTTTGCTATATGGGGGTCAGTAGTGGGCTGTGCTTGCACAGCCCCACTAATTAGTGCTGCCTTCCACAGACGGAGCCTTAGGCTCAGGACCATTGCTAGGGTAACCGCCGGGTTCAGATGAGCTCCTCCGCCCACACAAACAGTTGACATGGCAACAGACAGACCAAAGACCAATGCCACCTGCAGGGGACACAAAGATGAAACAGGTGCAAGTCCAGACTGGTGCACACCAGCAGACAGGTGGCTCTGGTTGGCAGCAGACCTCAGATTCAGTCCTGGTCCTCCAGTGAGAGGCAGCACCAAGGCTGCGGATAGGCTAGCAGACAGGAAGAGGGTGGTGCCTAAGAATTCCAGCAGGAAGCGATGAATGCTGGTAAGAGCATCTCTCAGGACAAGACACAGGGCACGAGGAATGATCGTCATCGCCATCAGCAGTCTGCAGCAGAGTGGAATAAACTAAGGGTTTAATGCTGGCATCCGGTAATTAAATCAGTCAGTCACTTCTCGTAACTTTACTGTAATGATCTGTAGTAGCTTGTATAAAATCATATATAGTGGCTGGATGTGAGACACCAGGACATGGTCTATAGCCAGCTGTTCAAAAAGCATGACATACCTGTAAGTCTCAGAGAGGCTGCTCAGATCACAGGTGTGCTGGCCAGGTTAAAGAAAAGTCCAATGTCCAAGCGAGTCCTCCTGTCTGTCTTTTATAAAGATGAGGTGACGTACAGGTGGGTGGTCTCTGCAACTAATGCTCTGTATGTGGAGGTGAAGACGTACCTGTACTCCTCCTCTCCTGTACTCATCTACTTCTCTGGCAGATACTTGATACATGTTTTATCAAACAAATCATAGTAAGTACAGTACTAACTTATTAAGGAAAAGCAAAATCATGCAAAATGTGAGTGACCAAGGAACAATAATGTTCTATTCACAAACATTAGTTGCTCACTTCTGAGCGGCATTTATTTGAAATGGATTGGAGGCTGTAAGGCATTAATAGTAACTAAAAGCTTTGTTTGTCCAGGCAAAGGAACTACTCTACAACTACATGGTTTGTATTTATTTTGAGTCTCAATCGAGTGACCTATTTTCACTGAAGTGTAAAAGTACAGGTGTGTGTGTTAGCCTTGATTCAGCTGTACAGAGAAGCTTCAAACAGGTCAGTAACATTCCTCGTCCTTCACGCTGCAACCTGAGAGCTGTGTGACACACTGAGCTCTCCGATTGGCTGACACCCTGCTGATCTGACATTTAAGGGCGAAAAATAACAACAGCAAAAAGTGACAAAAATCTCAGGAAGTCGCCTCAATCCCTTCGTTTATCCCTCCATTAGCGTGTTCTCACGTTTCTGGACTGCACAGGGATTTCTTCGTTTTCACGTCCTGAGCGACCTTCAGGCAGAAATCTAGAGCCACATAATACTGAAGGAACCGGGACCACGGACAAACCGTTATAGGATTACCCTGTTTGCCAGTATTCATTCTCCGATGTACTTCTTGGTTGAACGTGTCCTCGTTAAGAAACAAACTGAAAACTAGGAAGCAACTCATGAACCCCTCAGAACAAACCTTTCGTTTGTCCTCTAGGCTGCTGTGTTTGGATCTTACAGCACAACACATGGACATTAACTTACGCTGAAGTGGCTGTCCTTCACACACAGAGTCCTTCGGCAGCGTGTAACATTATATGCATGTATGCTATGCCTGCTGTCACAGCCGTTATCTCAGTCACTGGAAACACAGTACTGCCTCTGTAGACATGACCTTGGGTTTATTCAACAGTACCATCGAACCAGAGACGCCAACAGATTCCTGTCAGTGAGTGTTTGTGTATCTTTAAACACACACACAGACACACACACACACACACACACACACACACACACACACACACACACACACACACACACACAGACACACACACACACACAAGTTTGTATGGCTATCTTGGTGAGGACATTCATTGACATAATGAATTCTCTAGCCCCCTACCCTCAACTAAGTACCTAGCCCTAACCCTTGCCCTAACCCTACCCATAACCTAATTGTAAGCTTTACTCTAAAATCAAGTTCTAACCCTCAAACATGTCGTCATTTTGCACAAAAAGCCTCCCTCCAATTGTGTAAAACTCGAACTGGCGCTTAGAAAGATGTTCAAATATGGACACACACACACACAGATATATCTGTTGCTATTATTAAATATACCCTCACTTGCCAGTTCATTAGGTACCGCAGTCTCAGTCAAAACAAATTAACTTCTTGGCTGGTACAATGTTCACAAGATGAAAACACAGTTGCATCAACAGCTCTCTCAGTTAAAGGTAAAAACACAAATATGAACCAGATGGACCGGGGGTTCTTTAAAAGATTGATGACTTATTTAGAGGGTAGGCGGATTCTGTTCTCATCCTTACAAACTGTTTACATTGAACCTGGACCCAGAATTCAATCCTAGTACGTGTCTATCCCAGGTGTGTCATTATGTTTGTATGATTAATCCTTGATAAATGTTTCAGAAAGCAGATAGAGTGTATTTTTATTTATTTTTTTGGAGAAAAACATCAGCTATTACACATTATCATTGTGTTTTATATAAGACATGAAAACATAAAGGCCATAATGAACTGAAACGTTGACAAAAGGTCAGATACATGGGAAACGGCCAGTCTTGCAGGCCCTGGGGTCATTAGAATGACATTTTCTCGCTGCCATCTTGCCTGCAACTTGATGTAGAAGTGAAGACCAACAGATAGCACAGATTTTTTTTTTGTTTTGTTTTTTTTTGACATTAGCGTCTGCCTTGCTGCCTGCTCCTCTCCATCAGAGTCATCTTCACCACTTTGTCTTCCTGCTCTGACACATCCTCCTTCAAATTAATATCAACCACCTCAGCAGCATGTAAGAGTTGCGAAATCTATCCTGTTATTACTGGTAAGACAAACTCAGACCTGAGCTACTAACACCCCTAACCTAGTGTTTCTAGGCCACTAGTCTCAATGTGTAGGTGGATATTGCGGGTGTATTAAAGAAACTACAAGAACCCAGTGCAACCAAGCCCTGACTCAAGTTATAAAGTGGAATGATCACAGATTAAATCTAGCTTTCCCAATAAAATACTGTAGCTGAGACACAAACCATGACACAGCAACCTGACTTTTACACACAGAGTTGCACAGAGGATAACTGTTCATGATTCATTCTTTCATTTTCTATAACTGCTTGTACTCTGGGTAGGGTCGGAGCCTGTCCCAGCTGTCACTGTCCAAGAAGCGGGATACACCCTGTTGCTGGTATACCACAGGGCTACCACAGTATGAATGAACCTTTAAATGGTCAGCTCGATTAGTATGTGACACCAGAACACTGGACCAGTAGATGAAGCTTGGAGGCGGATCAGAGGAGGAGTCAGGAAACCAGCAGAGCTGGCACAGGATGTTGCACCAATCTATTTTCATCATTAGATAAGAGGTTAACCGCACACAAGTACAGCACTTTGAACGTAAACACTATGACAATCTAAAAAGTAGCTGGAGTTATTTTAATAGCATTTTCATTTCAGCTGTTTACTGAAAAATACAGAAATTAGTTATATAATGTGCACCGACTTAAAGATCAGATCAGAACTTTAAGTTGAGTATATTCATATCTTAATATCAGAGGAAATTTTAGATGAACTTGTTTGGTTACACTGTGCGCTTTGTTCTTTTGAGCCCTTTCTCTTTCCTGCATCCTCCTAATGTAAAAGTCAGTCTTCGAGATGCTGTAGTTTAGATTGTGTCCAACAGAGGGCAGCAGAAACACTTGATCAACATTCATACCACTTCTCCCTGGGACCCCCTCCGCCTCCTTCTTCTGTTAATCTGAGAGGACAGAAGGACGAGAGGAGCCATCCATCTAGTCTCTTGATCAATAGTCAATCAGGCCCAAAGTCTAAGCCATTACTGAACTCACCTCAGTGTGTTGCTGCATGTGTGTTGTGTTGATAAATGTTTTTAAATTGATTATTTTTTAGACTCCAATTCGTGTGTTTGTGACAGAAAACCAAGCCAGAGCAGAATGTGGACTAAAGAGGTTCTGTGAATCATTCTGTGGTCCATAAATCGGTCCTGTGGTCCCTGAATCTGCTATGGGGTCTTGAAACATTTCTGGAGTCCATGAATAGGTTCTGGGGTCACTGAATCGTTTGCCCAGTCTGTGAATTATTTCTAGGATCCTGAACCACCTCTGTGGTTCCAGGTATTTATCAAGGAGTTTCTCTTTTTCTTGGACACTGATGACCTTGAAGATCACAGATTTCACAGGGTCCCTGAAATGTTTCTAGAGTACCTTTATCTGTACCGTCTGTCCCTAAATCAGCTTTGTGCTTACTGAATGATTTCTAGGGCCTCTTAATGGATGCTAGGGTCCCTCAATGATTTCTGGTGTGTCTGAATCGGTTCTGGGGTCCCCAATTCATTACGTGGTCCCTGAATCAGCAATGTAGTCCTGGAAACGTTTTTAGAGTCCCTGTATTGGTTTGGGGTCTATGAATCCTTGAATTGGTTTTACTGTCCCTCAATTATCACTATGATTAGTTATGCGGACCCTGGATTGGTTGCTGAGGTCCCTGATATTTACTGAGGAGCCTCTCTGACTCATGGAACCTGGATGACCTTGAAGATCAGAGTTATTTCACTCAGTGGGATTACCCCTTTAAACAGTTCATGCTGTAAATATTCAACCCTGATGTTGTTTCACACAATCCCTCGAACCCATTGTGTTTGTTTGTGTGTGTGTGTGTGTGTGTGTGTCTTGTATGTTCAGGTCTATAAATAGACTGTTTGTGGAGCAAAGGGACACAGTTATTGGATGTAACTCTGGTCTCCTTGGCATGTATGTTTGTTTATTTATCAGTTCTCATTCAGATGATTTTTGGTTGTGAATATTTCACCATTTAAGATTTTCATGGAATGCAGTCTGTGTATTTTGTGCTGTGAACATCTTTATCGTGCTCACAATTGAAACTGAAAGTCGTCTTTGGGTATTTTTGTAGACTTGAGATTAGATGAGACAGATTCAGATGTAATTCTTAAATGTGACTTTTTTGATTCTTCTAATGAATGCTAACAGTTCTCAGGCCTGGTTGTTGTTTTCTTGCGAGGGGGCGCCCAGACAAACTAGTCGCTCCTATGACCCTGGACCTCAATCATCACCTCATGAGCTGACAGCAATGACTGACTCCTTGCTCCTGATTGGCTCCAACATCAGTTCACATTAGCATTCGCATAGTGTTGAGAGAGACAGGACTCCACATTTGTGTAAGAGGAAGACGATGGGAGCTCTAATCTGTGGACTGGATTATTGTAGAGGTTTCAGATGTCAGTTTACATTAATCTGACAGTGAAGCAAAGACACTGTCCATGATTTAACTATGAAACATGACAAGAACAGAGAAACGCAGCAGAAACTGAGTCGCAATTCAGAACATGGCCAGGGTCTTTTGTGTTTTCGTGTGTGTGTGTGTGTCTGTGTGTGGGTATTCCTTCCAGCTGAAAGACAATCAGGACAAACAGACTCAGTGCTGCAGAACCAGCAGATATGACCTGACTCTGTGTGTTTGTGTGTCCTCTGTACAGATGTAGGTTGATCTAAATCAGTGAAGCTCAGGAACAGGAACACACACACACTCTCGGTTAAGCAGCAGGTCGACCCAGTCAGCAGGTGAGACCCTAGTGTGTAATGTAGTCCAGTTTACCCAAAATGCACTGCAGCATGAGCAGGAATGTAGGTCGACAGCCGCAGGATAAGCACTACACTATGATGCTGTGTAATGTGATGTTTGAAGATTGTATTATCAAGGAAGAAATTGCATCATTGTGGCATCAGCTGGAGGGTTTCATTGACAGTGGGTTTGGAGGGGGCGTGTCTGTGTTTGATTGACAGTGGGTTTGGAGGGGTGTTTGATTGACAGATTGTTTTCTGAGCAGTTTCACCAAAAATAAAGCATCTAAATCACAGTGATGTCACCAGTGGATGTACATTATGTTAAGGGTTTGATAAGAAAAATATCACTTAAGTCTGCTCAGCATCCACAACAGCCTCAAAATAAAACCATCCTCCACATTCCTGTTTCTAAATAGAAAAATTCAATCTGAATGCTTTAAAATGGTGCACTAAAAACAAACTTATGCTAACAAGCTAACAAGCTAACAAGTTAACTGGAGCTCCGTGACTTTGTTACCTGAGTGAATCTGAGCAGTCCTGAATTTGATATCCCAGAGGACAAAACAAACATGGAGATAAACAGCTTCAAATCTAAATATCTGGGTCACCATTAACATACAAGTTTAATGAAAGATCCCAGATCTGATCAACCTCACCTCAACCGACCAGGTCTCGTCTGATGAGGTGAGCACCTTCAGATCTGGATCAGTGTCTCCATACTAAAACTCTGATCCTCTTCAGACTATTACAGGAGTCCCTCTGCTTGTATTCACATGTTCAGTCTACTGGAAAGTACATTGTACAAGTACACTGATGAACTCTTGATGTACCTTTTTACTGCAGCTCTCAAATACAGATATAACACATGAAACTCATTAATTAAACAAGCTCAATGATAAATTAGTTATTCAGTAGGATGACTGACAGAAAATTTAATCATAACTACTTGGGTTACTGCCAATTTTTTATAGCGAGATGTCAGACATGAGTAATTAAACAAATAAAGTTTGAATGTATTGGGGCTAGTGAACTAATTTAACTGTAGCATCATTTCTAATTCTAATTCTCTTTTGTTAAACACTCAAAGGACATATTTGTCATTTCACTTCCTACAGTAAACAGTGTTAATATTATAGTGCTGATTAAAATGTACATTAAAGGCTCTGTGTATGTACTGGAGGCCATACATTGTCCTTGCACTTCGAGAACAGTCCTTTGTTGTGTATTGTATGCCACCAGCTAAACTATCAAGCAGGTGTGTTTGCTCATTAAAGCTCTCGCAACAACCAACTAAGTTCTGTACGCAGCCCACACTGTCTCTGTGTATTTCCTGCAGTTTGCATTGTCTGCTGAAACTGCTCCCCTTTTACAAACTCCCTAAACTAGTCAGAGTCATCAAGAATGTTCTGCAGTCGCAGTAAAACCTCCACCGTCCTGTCGCCGTGAGGAGAGGTGATTCTTTGTCCTGGCAGGTAAACCAGGGGCTGCTGTCTCTAGCTGACAGTACCAAGGGGATGAAAATAAACCGGCCGGGTCTTCAGGTGTTGGAGCAGCTCTGGATGTAAACACTGACGCATCCTGACAGCTGCTTCACCCATTAGCTTGAGGCTATGACTTTTCTCTAGATTCTCTGCAGCTCGTGTTGCTAACGAAGGAGCTCTGCCGGCTTCAACTGAATTCAATTAAAATATGAGGGTTATATTTCCTGGAGGTGATTTCAGTTTTTTTCCTTCTCAGAGGAAATGATTCATCTTTACATTTGGTTCTACTGCTCTGGGACTAACAAAAACAAGAATATAATTTCATTTCACTTCACTTGGAATATGGACAAGAGCATGACCTTACAATGACCTTTGACCTCCAACTTTAAGACTGAAACACAGCTTGATGCTACTGAACTGCAACCCTCAGCTTATAAAGTTATCAACACAAAATAAAAACTATAAAATTCCAGCCACCTCATTCAGAGCTTAAGAACAGACACACACTCCCCCCCATACCCACACACACACACACACGTTTCTATCTTTGAAAGGACTTTCCATGACATAACACATTCCCTAGGGAAGGGGTGTCCAAACTGCGGCCCGTGGGGCAACTGCTCAGTGAATTCATAACACATGATGGAACTTGCACTTGACTGTATTGCACAATTTAATTTTAAAAGTAGGTGCCGCTAGCATCGCTAACAGTGCAGCTTCTCCACAAAAACAGGATTATTCAAAGAAAAAAAAATGGCAGAACCAAAGAAACGCAACACAGCAAGCGAGTGCAGAAAATTTTATGGAATGGAAAAAATTGTTTTTCTTCACAGAACCCGAAGCATGTTTGTTTGACGATGACTGAAATGAAACGTCAGATCTATACTGGTGCCGAACGAGAGCATAAAGTTCTTCTAATGCAGCTAGTCTCCATGCAAACAAAACACAGCAATATGTCACAATAGCCAGTTCAGAGGTACTCACTGCCACTAAACTCACTGCCACTGCCCATGTCTAGAAACACGCTGGTACAGTGAATTAAATGAATTAATTAAATGTGGCAAAAGCACACATTGCACAGACACCAAATTGCAAAGTTTTTATCAAGAAGTTACCAATAACTTTTTAAAGGCGGGTTGAAAACCAGAATGAACAACAGCTGTACCTGTAATGATCTTGCCAACCATCCTTAAGTCCAAAGCATAACTGTTCCCACGGGGTACAACACTGTTACAAGACAACAATAAGTTAAAAAATTAAATCTGAAGCTGCTGTTTTGTGAATGAGTTGCCAATGTGTTGTAGCACAATAAATTATAGGCTAGTCAATGGAAAACTGTGACATAGCCTGCTTTTTTTTCTTAAATCATACTATATCAAGTATAAGTTACCTACATTTATTTGCCGATACGTCACCTGCTAAACCCAGCCCTTTTAATATTTTTCTGTATGTGGATCTAAGTGAGAAAATGTTTGGACAGCCCTGCCCTGACCCTAACCATCAAACTGGTTTAAAACCTTAAAATAACTTAGGCCCCAGAAAATGGCCCTTTATGGACATCATGGCCCAACAACGCCAGTGTTCCTCAAGAGTTTGGTCCCCACAACTTCATAAAAACAAGTAGTTCGCAAATGCACACACCACACGATCAGGCAGACCAATACTACTTTGCTACAAGCTGCGTTCATGCTAATGGTAAACAACACAATAAAACAACAAACAAACAGGATGTATGACTATAAATAAACGCAACCACAGTGCAGTGACTTGTGACTCTCTGGTTTCTAATTATTGATTTGATATTTTAAGAAACTTCTGTTTCAGGAAACATCTGAAGTTAATCGATCACTGTTACAGACGCCGGATGATCGATACTGTAAGTGATAGGAGCGTCACGTGCTGCGGACTGTTTGTTTTACTGTCTTTTGCCCCCTGTCCCATCCCGCCCTCCTTTCCTCTGATTGGACCGTGCTCTGCAGCAGCCTCCTCGCTGCCAGCACACGCTGCTCGGGGCTGTCAGTGTTCCCGGTGTCTCTCAGACCGGAGGACTCATGAGCGACCCGGAGAGAGCCGCGCTAACCGGGACTGCCTGACCCGGAGACTGATCCCCGCCACCCCCAGCAGCCCAGTCCCACCTCCTCTTGTTGGATCTAACCCGGCTCTGCTGTTCTCGGATTTCTCTTCCCCTGGCCCGGTACGGACCGGATATGTTGCGGAACCTGAGCCGGACCGGAGCGCGCGGGACGAGGCTGTGAACAGCAGGACCGCAGCGTGCCGGAGCGCGCGCGCCCGAACGGATGAATGAATGGCAGAGATGGAGCGAAAACTACTGAGTCAGGTGGGAGGAGGTGTGTGTGTGTGTGTGCGTTTGTTGGTGTGTGTTTAAAGTCAATAAATCTTTCACCGTGGTTGTTAACGGAGAACTGTTTCATTTAGTTTTGTTCTGACCAAAATCCAAACGGACTGAGACAAACAAACAAACAAACAAACAAGCAAACATCATGGAGCCTACATTCCTGACAGAGCTGATCAATGTGATCTATAACCATCTGCTGTTAATACAAAACAATCAATAAAATGTTTGCAGGAACTAGCAGGCGTTGCCTTTAGGCTGAAACACATTAGGCTTTAATATATGAAGTAATCCATGAGTCTTTCTGGCCCCTGAGGGTCTGGGGAGGAGGCTCCAGCTGTCGATAAAGTATATGCTCTGATAAGATATCTCTCCTTTTGATTGCTCCAGTGAATGAATGAATGAATGAATACATCAGATCCAGACCCATGCTCTGCAGTAAAGACGCTGATGAAGTTTCTGTTTCCATTTTATTGGTATGACTTTGCATCAGAGAGAGAGCGGGAGAGAGAGGGGTGATGTATAAATGGAGAAGGTTTGGCGTTTCTCCAGCGCACATCTGTCTATTTATAGGACACACACACACACACAAACGCACCCACACACACACACACTCAGGTGCATTTCACGAGGATGAATAATGAAATGAGGGGGAGAGAGAGAGAGAGAGATGTAGAATGACGGACAGCACCTGAGGGGGCGATCGACACTGTCATCCATCACTTCCTGCTTCTCTCTCTCTCATCCCTCCATCCTCCTCCTCACATCACTGTGGTGTCTACGCGCGCTTGTGTGTGTGTGCTACAGCGTGTTCCTCGCGCTGTGTGTGTGTCATTCCTCTCTGGATTTGGTTCGGGTTAGGCTTTGTCTTGTTAGTCGCAGATGATCAGGTGTGCCCAGGTGATGGAGGAAAATACAAAACAGGACGTGAGCGGCCTCAGCTTGGACACTCAGTCAGAATCAGCACATTAAACGTCTGTGTTTAGATTCAGCGTGAGACCATCACCAGTTACCAGCGATCCGTGTAAACAGCAGATCAATAATGTAACTGATAGTTTAGCATCTGTGACGACATGTGATTAAGAATAAATCCCAGAGGAATGGGAACAAACAAAAACAACTGGAACCATTGAACAGAACAGCTCGAAACAGAGGCTGTACCCTGAATACCGGGAGTTGTTACACTCTTTGACGTACCGAGTGCAACTTTAATCTGAGGCCAGATGTGATCAGGACAGAGTGTGTGTTTCTGCGTGGATAAGTGTGCGTGTGATCAACATGCAGATGTCAACTCCCTACCACACACACACACAGTAACAGCTGATCGTGGAGGATTGGAAGTTATCTGTTGCAACGTGCACGCTAACGTTCATCAGTTCGAAACGTGGCAACAAAACAAAACCAGCATCCGTCCTCTAAGGAATCAGGATGAGAGTCGTGGAGTGAGTTTGATTTGTTGATCATCAGTTTGAAACGGGAGTTCTGTCAGCTCACAGCAGGAACGTCAGCTCTGTCACGCTCAGCAGGTCAAATCATTCACATCTTGTTTTAAGCTTACAGGTAATTATCTGAGCGTCAGCGCTCAGGAACGCTGCGTCTGTTTTTGACTCTCAGCAGCTGATCTGAGGTCAGTTTGTGGCGTCTTGTTTCTGTGATGGTTTTCGTGCTCGGCCGGTTTTCTGGGTTGGGTTCTTTGTCTTTTGGTCTCTTGTTTGCTTTTTGTCGGTCGCTCGGAGCTCCTGCAGGCAGGAAAACACTCAGCTCAGCCGGCAGAATAAAGACTGATCTGGGCTGATGCTGAATGAAAAGTACAAGATAGAGATTGAGGGTGTAAACATGTAGTTGGGAGGAGCTGAACAGAAAAATACAACAATTACATAAAAAATAATAATAATAATAATAATAACTGACACATTCTATGATAATTACCAGCTGATTGGACATGCAGTCTCTTTACAACTGATTCTTATTATTGTAGTTGCAAACATCAGGACATCTGAGTGCAGTGAACTCATTGGCATGTTTGAAAAAAACGATTACTGCGACATGTCTCTGGAAGTAGACATCAGAATATGGGTGCTTTGGGGTAATAAAGGGGTGGATATGGTCGGCAACAATACTGACGGTCGGTGTGGTCTTCTGCTGCTGTAGCACATCAAGTTTTGACGTGTTGTGCGTCAAGGGATGTTCTCTGTTAAACCCAGTCTGCCCAATGCTCCTCTGACATCTGCCCCCAACAAGGCAATTTCACCTGGAGAACTACCGCTCACTGGATATTTTCTCTTTGTCAAAATTCTTTGTTTACCCTAGAGATGGTCGTGTGTGAAAAATACTCAGATCAACCCGTCTAACACAAAAAAACACACTAGAAATTACTTTAATCATTCTTCTCCATTCTGATGCTTGGTTTTAAATTTCAGCAGATACAGTCTATAAACTGTCTATACGCCATAGTCTACAAGACTAAAAACGCAGTAAGATGCTGATGTATGATTGGCTGATAAGATATTCAGGTTAAAGGGGAACTACTGTTTTTTACAACCTGGACCTTATGTCTGGCTTGATAAGATATGATCGTTTACTCGCCCATATAACATTTGTGTCATTTGCAGTCCTTCAGGAGATATTTAGATTTGCGTATAACGCCATTCCCTGTTGTGTCTGGAGTTATCATCACATCACTATATGGATATACGCAGACCGAAATATCTCCCAAAGGACTACAAATGACACAAATGTTATATGGGTGAGTAAATGATCGTATTTTATGCCAGAAATAAGGTCCATTTTGTAAAAAACAGTAGCTCCCCTTTAACTAGCAACTGAACAAACGTATTTAATAAATTGGCTGGTGGATCTAGATCGACCACTCTGCCTTTCGTCTTTGAATGTGGCTGCCAATAGGAGCTTATCTAGAGGCATGTGTTGTGTATCTTAACTAGGGATGATATCAAGTTTCTTTGCTACCGATCGGATACTAATCTTTAAATATTCAGTATCGAGTCCCAATCCGTGTGAAAAAGCCGTTTTGATGCTACAGGGACGTGGTTTTGATTTGTAGCCTGAAACAAAAAACTATTAACCGATTGTCCTCCTTCCCGAATCTTCATCCTCATGCCTGTCTTATTGTTTTTGTAACAACAGAACGTATTTCACATCTCAGTTTCGTTCAGCTGATATAGAAATTCTATTTGTAGCTTCAGCCTTTTATGGTGAAGAATTTAAGCTATCAGCTCCCAGCGTTCAGATTTCTCCGGCTCTCAGAATGTTATGGCAGCAATTATTTCAGCTGCCATCACTCATATGTACTCGCGGTAGGACGTATATTTTCTCTGTAGATGTTTTTGTCAGTCATTGTGCAAGAATGTTGACCTGGGAGCTTCAGCTGCGAAAGAATCTGACAGTTGTTCTTTGTGTTGGATTGATGTGGAGCTGATTGCATGTCTGCAGAGTTTCATGAGTGTGACGGCAATCTAACCAACCGCAGACAGACATAAAGCCATTCACGGGGATCGGTGTCATCAGATTATATTTAATATTAGAGATCAGAGGCTGGGATCAAGTCAGAGGGAAACAACAAACAAAACATTTTCGTTATCAGACCCGCACACAGCAGAGGAAGAGCTTGTTAAACCTGACATACTCATTACTGCCCACCGCAAGAGCAAAGCTCAGACCACTGTTTAATTTTCTCCCCTGATTACATGAATTCAGACTCTGAAGACATCTGTGACTTCAAATTATTTCGGTTTCGGCTGGATTATTAGTTGCAGCTCAGCGAGGAGCTGCTGTGCTGCCTTCACTACCTTTTGTTCCTCTGAGACTTGGCGGTTCAGAGCAACATGACTTCGGTTTAATGTCACAGTCTCGCACAGCTGTTCCCTCATCACGATGCATCAGCTTCAGTCTGTTTGTTTCCTCCGAGAGGAAACCGCGAGGCTTTCCGTCTCATCTTCGTCCTCCGTTTATCTGGACGCTCTTATTAACATGAACTGTACATCACGTAACTCAAACCTGCTGCACTACCTGCTGGGTAATCGCCGGGTGGCCTGCTAGGATTTACGCGGACAGGAAATAAATATTCTTCATATGACACCATATGAGACGGCGAAACTCAACATGAAACTCGTCAGCTGCAGGTCTTAATGAGCTCTCAGGGGCCTTTTTTTGAAAATGAGCCACGGTTTTGTTTATCATTCTTATTTTAATATCTGCAAATAATAAAAAGAGAGTATCTGTAAAAACACGCCAGGAGCACCACGATATAGTGGGTACAGTATTATTAGGATGACAGATATCTTGTTTCTATATGAGGAGGTGATTCAGTTAGAGAGTGGACCAGATGGACAACACTCCCGAGACCTTTCAGCCAATCAGATTGCAGTGCAACCCCCAACACACACCACACACACACACACAGTTATTCGTGTTTCTATTCCTGAAAGGACTTTACATTGATGCACTGGCTATCCATTTACCTTAACCAAGTACATGTCTAACCCTAACGCTAGCCATAAATCTACCCTAAACAAGGGTTACATGCCGGGTAGGGGCAGTGTATTTGAGTGATTTTCTATCTCACTCTCCTCTGTTTGTTTTGTGAGAGTGGATTGCTCGATTGGTTTCCATCTGTGAGGTCTGGTAGTGCCCACCGATTGGTTGATTTGGCCCCAGACTGGCTGGACGTTTTCCGGGGACTTCATGAAAAGAGGCCCAGTATGCTTTCTGTTATCCTGCCTGAGTGGACTTTGAGCTGTGTTGACTTGTGCACTCTGTCAGTGTTAATAGATGTGATGGAGGGTTGCAGACTATAGATGGGTTTGGGGTGTACTCTACATCTTATACACATAGGCAGGTTAGGGTTAGGGTTATATACGTAAAGGCTTTGTTATATACACTATTGTTAGGGTTATATATGTAAAGGCTTGTAAAGGCTTTGTTATATACACTAGGGTAGATAGGGTTATATATGTAAAGGCTTTGTTATATACACTAGGGTTAGGGTTATATACGTAAAGGCTTTGTTATATACACTATTGTTAGGGTTATATATATATGTAAAGGCTTTGTTATATACACTAGGGTTAGGGTTATATATATATGTAAAGGCTTTGTTATATACACTAGGGTTAGGCTTATATATGTAAAGGCTTTGTTATATACACTAGGGTTAGGCTTATATACGTAAAGGCTTTGTTATATACACTATTGTTAGGGTTATATATATATGTAAAGGCTTTGTTATATACACTAGGGTTAGGCTTATATACGTAAAGGCTTTGTTATATACACTAGGGTTAGGCTTATATATGTAAAGGCTTTGTTATATACACTAGGGTTAGGCTTATATACGTAAAGGCTTTGTTATATACACTAGGGTTAGGGATAGGGTTATATACGTAAAGGCTTTGTTATATACAGTAGAGTTAGGGTTATATACCTAAAGGCTTTGTTATATACACTAACTTTAGTGTTAGGATTATATACGTAAAGGCTTTGTTATATACACTAGGGTCAGGGTTATTGGTTGGTACCACAAGTGTTTTTGATTACATCTTTTTAGAGACAGATCAATAATTCAGAGCAGTTCTTTTAGTCCGGCATGGTTCTGTTATGTTGCTTTTGTTTATTTTCGTACAACCGCATGGTGCCACGTTTCCCAACAGCGTATGTGTAAAAACCTCTCAGTTAGGTTTGTTGAAATAAATCCGTTCAGTTTTTTTTCTAGTCTGACTCAACTTCTTTGCCTGTCGTGTGTTCGTCCCTAAGTTCCCCAAGGGACGTAACACAATTCTTAACAGGATTAAACCTTCAAAGGGCCTTTTCAGCCCTTGCATTAAGATTAGATCTGGGCAATCCGATCGCAAGTGGCAAGCTCCGAGCGCCAGGCGCCAAGGACAGGTGTGAACACCCCCCCGAACGCAATGAGATGGCAACTGAGAGATCCGATCTCTGACCACATTTGGAGGTGGTCTGGGTCGTATTTGTTTGCAGTTTTTTGTAGTTTCAATGCATTGTATCCTGAATGATATTAAAGACCCCCTACACTCAACAGCGGTGCTGCTGCGTCAGGAGAGTTTGACCTCATTCACTCAGGAAAAAAAAACACACCGCTGATATTACAAATGATACAAGTGACGTTCATTAGTAATGAGAGCCTTTTCTATTATGTCCTTGTACCTGTTAACGTATAAATAATATATAAATAAGTCTAAGCGAGAAATGACAAATGACAGTACTGGAGTACAAGTGTGATTCTGTCATGTGGTTCATTACTGATGTGGTTGATGTATGGGGAGCCGTGTGAGGTGAAGTTAAATATTTAATTGAATTTATATTTGTGTGTAGACAAAGTCAGGATGCACACACATAAAACAGCGCTGTCCTCACTTCAGGAGCAGCGGTAGGGATCCATTAGAGACAACTGCTGGTATAATTAATTGCTGATGTCGGGGTTATTTGCATACAGAGCGCGAAACTGAGGTTGGATCTGGAGACACATCTGAAGACGCATGACACACCAAAGCTCGTTGCTTGTGATCGGATAGCCGTCTGAACAGGTCCAGTGAACCTGTGTTTTGTTTCTGTCTCACGTCAGAGTGAAGCTGTTGAGACGAGCATTTGTCTAAACCTCAAAACGCAGCACAGCTAGATTACAGAGATGCTTTTATCAGCATCTAGGACCAGCAGTTCAAATTAACAGTAAAATCCTGCACTGAGGCTGCAGTCCTGTCATCTTAATGCAAACCTCGGCAAACAAACGCGCTAACATGACAATGTTCTACGGTGTTCACCACCTTAGCATGATGCTAATTATCAGTAAAGGCTCCTGCTGACGGGGCCGTCTCCAGTTTAAAACGTGTTCCTGTTTGACACAGGCCTGGTGGTGGTGCTAGAGGGAAGGTCAGGAGGATCAGCTCTGTGCTTCAGTTCATCCTGAGAGGAACATGAACGTCTGAAAGGCGTTCGTCGCCATCCACCCTGCGGTCAATTATTTCTGTCTGCCCCGCGTGGGACGGCCGAGGGAGGATCATTCCAGTTTACTTTGTCGTGCCATTTTTCCATTAGTGTGCCTGTTGAGTCTCTCCACCCTGACATTCAGAGGAACAAGGAGTCGCACAAAACACCAAATATTTGAACTAAAAGCTCAGCCTCCCCGGAGCTTACAGAAAGGAGTATTTGACATGAAATCGGACTGAAAGGAACAGATAACAACCTGCTCAGCGTGCCCAGTCTTCGTGGCCTGCGGCTATCCACTCCTACCTGAATGCATCATTCTGCAACCTGGCAGTGACACCTCTTATATTCAGTCATTATACCGGCTAATTCACCTGTAATTGAATTACTGCTGTCACAAATTTTTTTTATATATATATAATTAATTTTAATGATCAAGGTTTCTTCCTGTGAAAAGGGAGTTTTCCGTTGCCACCGTCACCTTTGTGCTTGCACTGTTGCTTTCAGGCCTGATTTTGTGAAGCGCCTTGAGACTGTTATTGACGCTACATAAATAAAATTGAACTGACTTGAACTGAATGACTCCATCTGGGGATACTTGATGGAATCATTCATCCATCGGTTTGTTTATGTGTTTGCAACTACACATAAGGACCACCTCGGGCCATTTCAGTCTGATGATCGCCCAGGTTTATTGAGTAGATATAGCTCCTTGTCCACAGACGTTACATAAAAGTCCCAAAAATGTCTTTTTATGTGCTCTGACAAAGTGCACCTGTAACAGCTTGCGTTAACCTGACATACTTTTGATCCACTGTGACTCCAAATTACAACGGCAGCCAACGCGAGGGTGACGTTTGTGTTAGAAAACAAGATCACTTTTCACTCCTCGTTTCCCCGAACCCCTACAACACAAAGTAAAGTTAGCGTGACGACTGGAGACACAACAGACACGCGAACGAATACACAGCCGGAGGACACGAAGCAGAATTTTCTCTCCGTGAGCTAAAATCTGCGCGGCATGTTTGTATTGTCACAGTTTGTTTGCGGCATCTGTGATGTGGGGAGACTCCCTGACTGCTGGTGCGTGATGAGCGCTGCTAAAGTGCGAGCTGCAGAATCATCAAAAGTAACTCCCGGTGGAAACCGGGCGGAATATTGCGCATAAGTAAAATGAAGAGGATCCTGCGGGCGCTGATTCGGCTCCTCCCACTGAGCGGCTGCACACGCAGCCAAGACCCAAAGAAAATTTACGCCCAACGCCTAGAAGACTGAGAGTGTGCTGCACTCAGCTCTCTGTCTAATTTTAGCTGCTGCGTCACAACAATAAATCTCTGCGGACGACAGATTTACTTGGTGTGTTTTAGAGTGTGTGTTCCAGTGTGTTTCAGCTCGTGTGTTTGAAGCACAGATGCGAACCTCGCCAGCTTCTGAGTGCTGAATACCAAACAGAGTGAAGTCACGCTGAGTGAATAATGAATCATGGCACAAACATAATTGCAGCCTGAACATCTGATTAATTGTCAATTACTGAGCTAATTGGAGATTGAATGAACGACTGAACTGTTGTTGTTGTTGTTCAGATGACAGTCACGCATGCCGCCGCATTACGAAGCCTCTGGTGTTTGTGCGGTCGACAGGCAGGTGACAACTTAAAAATGATCAACTGACCATCTGGCGCGCCGGACGGACAGCAGCTGGACTCAGTGACAGAAACAAAGCCAGAGGAATAAAGTCCGGCTCCCCGAGAGTGAGAGAAATTATCCAGAACAGACAGACCCCCTGAGCTCGTCTTTATTATCTGATTTATTTTTAACTTATATTACTTTTCATCCCCTTTCCCTCGGAGGACAAGCCGCGTTCATATCAGTGTGACATCACACTGATATGAACGTCTGGACAAACAGATGAAGTCCTCCGCCTATCTGTCCGTCTCACGTTTATTCATATATATATATATATATATTTTTTTTTTAAAGAGTTGTGCTTCAACAATTTAAACATTTATAGATCAAATACTCAGACACACCACCTGCGCAGGCTTCATTTAAATCCTGCTTCTTCTGGAGGGAGCTTGGGTAAGGTTTCTCTAAAGGTTCCCAGTTTGAAGCTGCAGCTTTAGCACATATTTAGTTCAGTAATATGTGATATTATTGTCTCTGCTGCTGTTCTGTTTATTTCCGGTGGAGTCCCTTGAGTACTGAGCCCTTCTGCAAACCCTTTGCTCTTATTGAGACGCCACACTCTCCACATTCAGAATACACTCGTTGGTTCCTGCTCTGTCACAACCAACCTTCTTCAGGAGAGACAAGGAGGAAGGTGGTTACGCTGTAAAACACTTAAAGTGGGTAAAACTTAGAAAAAACTAAATTCATTCATAAAAATCTGACAAACCAAAAACAGCCTCTTAAAATCCATTCCTGGTATCAAAGGTATCACATTTTTAAAAAATACAGCCTCCAAATTTCCCAGTATATTTTCTCCATCCTTGCTTTTTTCAACTCCAAACTTAAAGACGTGTGTTAAATGAACATTGACCACACGGACAAAACTTGTATGTCTTCACAAGTCCAATCAGTGGCTTACTTAATTTTTGAAAACTTTAGTTCAATATTAAAAACTTGCCATGAGTACTGGAGTTAAAGAGAAGAAAAAACATTCATTTAACTTAATGAGGGTGTAATGTTTTACAGTGTAGGTGGTTTATTACTTGAGGCTGTTTCCTTACACACCACAAAGGACTGCTCGCTATGGATTTGTTACAAAATATGAAACGCTTGTCTGTTCTCAGGTGGTCTGTGTATGTGTGTTCCTGAGTGGGCGAGTTTCTCCAGTCGAGTTGACCTGCGAGACTTTGATTCTGCTGTCGACCAACCTGACAGGTAACATCCTGCTGCTGGGTCTCCATATTTGTTTCTCCAGTGAACAAACCGGTGAAATGAGCTGATCGGTCCTTCCCCTCTTTTCTTCCTCGTCTCCCAGCGCGGACATTGGCGTTGCTAAACCAGACGTTCACCATCAGTAACTCCTCAGGTCTGTATGAAGACTGTTATCCCATATACCTGTCTGTATATCTGTCCTTTTAACCACTAGAAGCAAAGACCAACTCCAACCCAACCCCTCCCCCCTTTCACTCTGTTAGCCTTAGGTGGACTATAAAGCCCTCCAACACCTGCATCAGCGCTGGGCGGGAAACTCCACACACCATATGAGTGGTTATTTCAAAGAGCTTGACTACATAAACACTGTTAGGGTGGAAATAGTCAAACAACTCTTTGGAGTTATAGTTTACATATGATTTCCTAGAGGCGGAAAAACAAGGTCAGAGAGCCCTTCACTGTAGCTGCTGTACTTAGACATAATTTATATAGATTAACGTTCTTTTTATGTTACAAGACATTTTAGCGTAAAATAATGTATCCCATATGACTATCTGTTCTTTTAGTGGCCTAATTAATGATATTTAAATAAAGTTTATAATTGTTTTTGGTTAAAAATCAGATGTCTGTGAAGGTTCTCAGTCATCCAGGTCATGGTAATCCAAAAGTTTCAAAAATAAAAGTCCAGTTTCCTTTTTTGAAACTTTTCGGATTAAAAATCAGTTGAAAAAAGTAATGGCATTATTTGGGCAAATCATTTATCTGATTGCGCTAAAAATGGAATTCAAGAATTTTCAAGTCGTGATGGTTGCATATGTTTGTAATACAGTCCTTCAATAACAGCTGCTGTAAATAGAACAATGTCCCTGTCTGAAAAGGTGAGCGCTTCCCAAAGGTTGCTGGTGCCTTTCTACATTGATGTGTACTTGTGGAGTATTTTTAGAGAGCCAACACTGGAATAAAACTCATAGTTTATGCAATCATAGATCCCAAAGGTTCCTTAGAATACCCATTACTAGACTGTACACAGGGATATCTTTACAGTCCTTTATAGTAAAAGTATTACAGTAAATTAAAGGGGAACGACTGTTCATTACAATGTGGACCTTTTGTCTGGCATAAAATACGGTCATTTACGGTCATCAGTGTATATCCATATAGTTGGAGTGACTAGGGCAACTGGTCTCTTTATTGGAACGTTAATGTTTGTGTTCCTACGTCAAACTGCCTTTACAGTTCTTGTCGTCTGTCTCTCCGTCTACAGGTCTGTACTGTGACCTGTCTGTGGACGGTATAGGAACCTGTTGGCCTCGCAGTGCAGCAGGAGAGCTGATCTCCAGACCCTGCCCTGAGCAGTTCAACGGCATCCACTACAACACCACCAGTACGTACCGCAGCACATCATACCTGCTCAGGTGTTCCTCCTCGGCTCTGTGGCTGGACACGTACTTGTAACATGTCAAATGTATGTTTTTCTGAAGTCTGTCTGTAATGACTGGTCTGATCAGCTCAGTGTGAGCTATCTATTCATATTTGGCTCACAGAAATTAAGTTAACATTTTTGGAAGAGAAACTCTGTCCTTCGGCGAGCCAAGCTCCACACAATCTCCAGGAGGAGGCTGGACGGGATGGAGGCTGAACACAGTCCAGGACTCTGACACTAGATTCACATCCAAACTGGATTTAAGCCGAGCATCGTCTTTAATGAACATGAACCAGTGGCTTTCAGATTCACGCTGTCTGTCAATTTATTTCAGCAGATTCAAAGGCACACAACATGTCCTCATTACATCAAGGTTTCGCTTTCTATATTGTACATATACACCGATCAGCCACAACATTAAAACCACTGACAGGAGAACTAAATAACATTGACCATCTTGTGACAATACAACGTTCTGCTGGGAAACTTTTGGATCTGCATTCATGTGGATGTTACTTAGACATGTAGCACCCAGCTAGACCAGACCAGGCACCCCCACCCCATAGCGATGACACAGGAGCACACACAAAAACAGTTTAGGAACAACTCAAAAACACATGAAGAACAGCACAAGGTGTTGACGTGGCCTCAAAATTCACTAGATCGCAAACTGATCCAAGTATCTGTGGGAGGATCCACAGAGGCCCCTCCCCTTAACCCATAGGACCCAAAGGCCCCGACCAGTAATATGTCAGACCAACGACTGTTTGCTGAGGTCAGTTTCTGGATGGTACTGAACTCTTCATTGGCGCTCGGACGGGCTTCTTTAGCCTCTTCAAGCCATTGCGCGTTGGAGTCTCAGCCGATCACATGGCAATTAAGTGTTAGCCAATCACATCTGATCAGCCTGTGGCGCACGAAAACAACTCAACTCATGTGAGGAGGAGAGGAGCAGCAGAGGATCGAACTTCTTATTTCCTGAGAACTGGCTGTATTTCACCCACCCAGAACAAGTGTGTATGTGAGTGTGTGTGTGTTAATGTGTGGGCGGTGATAAATATCCTGTTTAATTAGAGGTTTAGTTGTTGAGCTGACTTAATCGCATGAGTCATCTGTGTGTGCGTGTGTGTTCAACCAGCTGGAGCCCATGCCTCACTCCACCTTCATCATAGTCATCATCATGTCTTTAAACATCGAGAAATATCCTCGCTGTCTCCCGTCTGATGTAATCAAACCGCTGGCCTCTGATTGGCTAGCGCGCCGCTCACACCGATGCAGCTAGCGGGCTACTGAGCCAGCTGCTGGTCAGTATTGAGGGGGTCTATTGATCCATTCGGCCGCCTTGGCTAGCGGAGCAGCTAAACAGCTAAACCTAGACTGATTGATTGAATACACCCGGATACTGGATGCAAATCACTTAGTACACTGAGGGAGTGCTGCTGAAGATGGAGGGGGGGGGGGCCGCCGAATGGGACAGCTCCGGTGTTGCCACGGTTACACTGTAGCTCCTAATGGCACACAGATGAATGCGTGTAGATTCGTCAGTTACAAGTGTGGGAGTTTGTCATGTACAGACCGATCAGTTCACACTGATGTTGATTGATTCTGTCTCCGAGCGCTTCGAGTGTTTTGCTCTCTGTGCCGACGGGCTGATTGAATAACGCAGAGCTGAGTTTTAGCTTTAAGTTTAGACTTTCTGACAGTGAATTAATTATGCGGTTAACCATCTGAATGATGTGACTGTTGTCTTGTTGTTGTGTTCAGACCGCGTGTACAGAGAGTGCCAGTCCAACGGCAGCTGGGCTCCTCGAGG
This sequence comes from Planiliza haematocheilus, assembly GCA_005024645.1. Classification (NCBI taxonomy): domain Eukaryota; kingdom Metazoa; phylum Chordata; class Actinopteri; order Mugiliformes; family Mugilidae; genus Planiliza; species Planiliza haematocheilus. The sequence goes on from SRSE01001373.1 coordinate 5,201,237, forward strand.
AAACTACAGTCAATGCACAGAGATCATCATCCTGGTGAGACCACTACATCCTCTGGTCACTAAACTCTGGTCGATGTATTCATGCCTGTAACAAAATGACCACACATTTATTTTTAAGTGAGATTAAAGTGACCTCGGCCCGGCATCAAAGGTACACATAGAAACAAGATTTTGTTATATATGAGAGGATTCATTTACAAAGGTCTGATCAGGCTACACCCTTGTCTCAGACCGATTGCTGACTTTTTTTCGTTGACGTATTGCTTTAGCTAACTAGTGAATTACATTAATTCTCTTACAACTATACAAAACAGAAAAACAACTTTCAATTTGCACAGTTTACAACCGTTTGATGTTCCTAACCTCACCACAAATCCCAAAAAGGAGTGTGCAGGTGCATTCTGGGCAGCTTCACAGAATGGTTCTGAACGGCAACTGTCAATCACAGCTGTCCATCATGATGTCACATCCTGTTTTTATAGCATCACATGGCCCATGTCCCATCCACTAACATGGTGGGACAGTATAGGACATGTGGACTATACTGCAGCCAGCCACCAGGGGGAGCTTCACATACTTCAGCAATACTGGAAGAGCTGTCATGACATCCATTTTTCTTACAGTCTACAGTGATTTTTTGAATAGCACCAATGAAATGCTTAGTGATGGTAAGGTAATGGTGGTAGGTCCTATTGAGTTACTAACAGACTAATGAAGGGAGAACTAATCAAACTTCTCTCAGATATATAGCTTTAATTAGTCGACATCAATCTGGTCAATATACAGCTGTAGTTAAATCACTTCGCCTACTTAAACATAGTGGATTCTCATTAGACAAACAGCTGTCGTATTGGGCCAGTGTTGCAAAGCTCTCTAACTTCTCTCCAAGACATGGTGTTAGTCAGACCCGGTGAATCAAATTCAGCTGCAGTGGTGATGATGCAGGTTCAGGCAGGCAAACAGCTGATACTGGCCTGGTCCATTGTCCCGATGTCAACTAAAACTCTGAATTATTACTTTCTCTCACTGGCAGACTAAAGTGAGGCCATGCTGTTACGCATAGATAATCTATGCGTAACAGCATGGCCTCACTTTAGTCACTATGTTACCTCAGATTCACCAAGAAAAAAAAACATACCTTTGAGCAAAAGAAGGTTGTATAAACACGCAGAAAATATTATACTGCCACCTTGTTGAAACTGTGAACCTAGTGTCCCCCTTTAGCGTCACTTTGTGGTAACACGTATGCCCCCAGACACACAGAACAGGAAAACACTTTTAGTGTGTGTATGTCTGTGTTAACACATCTGTTGGCTGTTAATGTGTTTCTCTGGTAGTCATCTATAATAAATCACAGTCTGCAGTCAGAGATTTGTTTCTGTTTGTTGACCTCAAACATCTTTGGACAACCCGTCTGTCTGTCTGTCTGTCTGTCTGTCTCCCAGCTCTTACTGGCTTTCTGGATCTTTGCATTTCTGTCAGAGACTGGAACCTTGTGGAAACCTTGTTTGTTTGTTTGTTTCTGTGTGGTGCTTTTTCTCAGCTTCGGTCTTCTGTTCTCTCAGCATCGCAGGACATGGACACACACATCCATGTTCAGCCTTGTGACAGGCTGATCTGCACAAACTCAACAACCAGCTCAGCACACACACACACACACACACATACGGGTTTCCATCTTGAATGGGGACCAACTTTATGATCATCACTTGCGGGGACCAGTCTTTCTTAAGGTCCCCAAGAGCTGAAAAAAATCAAGTATACTAATCTCAGTCCCATTAGCATATACACGACCTTAAAAACCTGAAATCATGAAGTTGTGTTATCCCCGTGCTATGTGGGGACTTGGAAAATATCGAGTCAACATGGCTCATGGGGACATAATTTACATATAATTTGCATTATTCACACAAGTTCCTGCTTGATTAGTGGGGACCTGGCAAAAACATTAAGCATTATTGAGACAAATAAGTCATATCAGCAACAAGTCAAACCAACTATATTTAACTTTATGTTAATTAATTAACTATATAATTATAGCCAAGCACCAGCATGAGTTAACTACAACACAATGGTCAGGTGCTCAATACCAATATATTAAAACTGCTACCAACTATTCTAATTTAATGACATCACACTCACGTTTAAATTGCAGAATTAGCTTTTATTGACTAACTTTGAAACTTTAAACTTCAAGTCAAGAATTCAAACTCGGCAATACCACAGACCCTTCAAACACTTCTCACAGTCGCTCTTTGCTGGTACAAGATGTGATGAACCGATCCATATGCCTTTCCACCGTCTGCACCTCTGTCGGCTGCCAGGGTGTTTTCTTCTTCTGAGCAGTGTTGTTACCTTAAAGTGGTCAGAACAAAAAACAAATGTGTAAACAAAGGGATAAGGGAGAGTATATTCTAGAATTATGGCCCGGAGTTCTCAGTCTGAACACCAAAAGCCAGCATGTACAGAAAAAGCACACCTTTGGAGGAAGGCCTCTGAGCACTGACTCCTGGAGGTATCTCTCCATCTGATGATGGAAGTTTGCATCTTTTGGATGGTGCTGGCACTTCAGTCCCCTCAGTGAAGAGAAGTGTCTCCTTTGTGGATGGTTCTATGGACAATATCAGAAAAATGTAAATGATACAGTATCCTTTACATATACAACAGAATGTTGAGAATACCCAATTCATTTATTGCAGTATTGGCTTTTAATTATAATTAGTCAGTAGAATTATTTAATCCATTTGGCAGTCCCAGTAAGTAAGTGCATGGTTCTTACTAGTCAATAAATTAGTCAATCTTGTCATTACAGTGGGTGCACTTGTTATATATTCATGAAATACTAATACATTTAGGTTTTTAACAAAAAAATTAATAATTTTCTCTATCAACATTTGTGTGAAATTGATAAACACTTCTAAACTGCAAAAATTGAGTGATTGTGACTTCAGCAACTACAGATTTCTGCACTATTATTTAGATATTTAGATTATAGCTATGACAGCCACACAAGGTTGGCTGTCATAGTTGGACAGGTAGTTGGAATACATTTTAGTCATTTAGTTTAGTAAATCATGTGTCAGCTATTAGAGCCATTAATGTTATTAGCCCCACTCTAGCAGACATAATTGTGTACATGCAACTGAGACATGTGTAAAGACACCTTTGGAGGAAGGCCCCTGAGCACTGACTCCTGAAGCCATCTTGACATCAGATAATGATGGTTTGTGTCGTTTGGGAGATGGTGGCATATCATTCCTCTCAGTAGGGGAAAGTGTCTCCTCCATGAATGTGAATATATATATATATATATATATCCTCCCTCTTTTTATGTTCTTAAAACCATACAAAATGACAAAGACAGACTGTGAGATCAAATCTGAAGTGATGAACATCAACATACCTGTTCAGTGGTGTTCTCTGGTGTAGTTGGATCATCCGACTGACGCTTTAGCACAGAGGAGGAATGGGAGTCATCCACTTCCTTGGTGGTAGCTACAATGGTGGTAGTATCTGCAATGGTGGTAATCTGTGACACATATTTTATGATGTCAATGGAATGACTACTTGTTAAGTTAAAACCTTAAAGAAGAGATGCATGCCAACATGCCAAGAGAAAAAAATGCAATTCATAATACAGCATTCCATCATGGCCAACAAATTAATGTCTGTGTTTACACATCTGTAAAGAACCAGGCTTTGTGGGGACCTTTCACACACAATGTTAGACTTCCATGTGGGGACCTGTTTGGTCCAATTTTCAATCCACAGTTTGTGCTCACACACAGTCTGAATGTGTGTTGTGGGGACGCCGTAAGTGTTTCGAATAAAGTAATAATTAACTAAGAAATAAACTCTTTTGAAGGCTGAAATTTACCCTGAATATCCCTCTACCACTGACCTTCTAGATGCATTACATTAAACTGTTTGTTGTCATGATTACCAGTAGATTCTCATCTTAATATACTTCTTTCCTACTTTTAGCTTCTTAAAACCATAGAAAATGACAAAGACAGACTGTGAGATCAAATCTGAAGTGATGAACATCAACATACCTGTTCAGTAGTGTTATCTGGTGTAGTTGAATTATTCAATTGAGATTTTAGTACAGAGGAGGAATGGGAGTCATCCACTTCCTTGGTAGTAGCTGCAATGGTGGTCATCTGTAACACATATATTTATGATGTCAACTGAAAGACTACTTGCTAAGTTAAAACCTTAAAGACAAGATGCATGCCAACATGCCAATTTAAGAAAAATAAAAATTCAATACACAATAGAACATTGCATCATGCCCAGCAATGCTAAATCTGTGTTTACACATCTGTAAAGAAACAGGCTTTGTGAGGACCTTTCACACACAATGTTAGACTTCCATATGGGGACCAGTTTGGTCCAATTTTCAATCCACAGTTTGTGCTCACACACAGTCTGAATGTGTGTTGTGGGGACGTCGTAAGTGTTTAGAATAAAGTAATAATTAACTAAGAAATAAACTCTTTTGAAGGCTGAAATTTACCCTGAATACCTCTCTACCACTGACCTTCTAGATGCATTACATTAAACTGTTTGTTGTCACGATTACCGGTAGATTCTCATTTTAATATACTTCCTTCCTACTTTTAGCTTCTTAAAATCATAGAAAATGACAAAGACAGACTGTGAGATCAAATCTGAAGTGATGAACATCAACATACCTGTTCAGTGGTGTTCTCTGGTGTAGTTGAATCTTCCGACTGAGACTTTAGCACAGAGGAGGAATGGGAGTCATCCACTTCCTTTGTAGCTGCAATGGTGGTCATCTGTAACACATATATTTATGATGTCAACAGAATGACTACTTATTAAGTTAAAACCTAACAGAAGAGATGCATGACAACATACCAGTTTAAGAGAAAAACATTCAATTTCATCATGGTCAGCAATGCTAAATCTGTGTTTACACATCTGTAAAGAACCAGGCTTTGTGGGGACCTTTCACACACAATGTTAGACTTCCATGTGGGGACCTGTTTGGTCCAATTTTCAATCCACAGTTTGTGCTCACACACAGTCTGAATGTGTGTTGTGGGGACGTCGTAAGTGTTTAGAATAAAGTAATAATTAACTAAGAAATAAACTCTTTTGAAGGCTGAAATTTACCCTGAATACCCCTCTACCACTGACCGTCTAGATGCATTACATTAAACTGTTTGTTGTCATGATTACCAGTAGATTCTCATCTTAATATACTTCCTTCCTACTTTTAGCTTCTTAAAACCATAGAAAATGACAAAGACAGACTGTGAGATCAAATCTGAAGTGATGAACATCAACATACCTGTTCAGTAGTGTTCTCTGGTGTAGTTGAATTATTCAATTGAGATTTTAGTACAGAGGAGGAATGGGAGTCATCCACTTCCTTGGTAGTAGCTGCAATGGTGGTCATCTGTAACACATATATTTATGATGTCAACTGAAAGACTACTTGCTAAGTTAAAACCTTAAAGACAAGATGCATGCCAACATGCCAATTTAAGAAAAATAAAAATTCAATACACAATAGAACATTGCATCATGCCCAGCAATGCTAAATCTGTGTTTACACATCTGTAAAGAAACAGGCTTTGTGAGGACCTTTCACACACAATGTTAGACTTCCATATGGGGACCAGTTTGGTCCAATTTTCAATCCACAGTTTGTGCTCACACACAGTCTGAATGTGTGTTGTGGGGACGTCGTAAGTGTTTAGAATAAAGTAATAATTAACTAAGAAATAAACTCTTTTGAAGGCTGAAATTTACCCTGAATACCCCTCTACCACTGACCTTCTAGATGCATTACATTAAACTGTTTGTTGTCACGATTACCAGTAGATTCTTATTATAATATACTTCCTTCCTGCTTTTAGCTTCTTAAAACCATAGAAAATGACAAAGACAGACTGTGAGATCAAATCTGAAGTGATGAACATCAACATACCTGTTCAGTGGTGTTCTCTGGTGTAGTTGAATCTTCCGACTGAGACTTTAGCACAGAGGAGGAATGGGAGTCATCCACTTCCTTTGTAGCTGCAATGGTGGTCATCTGTAACACATATATTTATGATGTCAACAGAATGACTACTTATTAAGTTAAAACCTTAAAGAAGAGATGCATGCCAACATACCAGTTTAAGAGAAAAACATTCAATTTCATCATGGTCAGCAATGCTAAATCTGTGTTTACACATCTGTAAAGAACCAGGCTTTGTGGGGACCTTTCACACACAATGTTAGACTTCCATGTGGGGACCTGTTTGGTCCAATTTTCAATCCACAGTTTGTGCTCACACACAGTCTGAATGTGTGTTGTGGGGACGTCGTAAGTGTTTAGAATAAAGTAATAATTAACTAAGAAATAAACTCTTTTGAAGCCTGAAATTTACCCTGAATATCCCTCTACCACTGACCGTCTAGATGCATTACATTAAACTGTTTGTTGTCATGATTACCAGTAGATTCTCATCTTAATATACTTCCTTCCTACTTTTAGTTTCTTAAAACCATAAAAAATGACAAAGACAGACTGTGAGATCAAATCTGAAGTGATGAACATCAACATACCTGTTCAGTAGTGTTCTCTGGTGTAGTTGAATTATCCAGTTGAGACTTTAGTACAGAGGAGGAATGGGAGTCATCCACCTCCTTGGTAGTAGCTGCAATGGTGGTCATCTGTAACACATATATTTATGATGTCAACTGAAAGACTACTTGCTAAGTTAAAACCTTAAAGACAAGATGCATGCCAACATGCCAATTTAAGAAAAATAAAAATTCAATACACAATAGAACATTTCATCATGCCCAGCAATGCTAAATCTGTGTTTACACATCTGTAAAGAAACAGGCTCTGTGGGGACCTTTCACACACAATGTTAGACTTCCATGTGGGGACCAGTTTGGTCCAATTTTCAATCCACAGTTTGTGCTCACACACAGTCTGAATGTGTGTTGTGGGGACGTCGTAAGTGTTTAGAATAAAATAATAATTAACTAAGAAATAAACTCTTTTGAAGGCTGAAATTTACCCTGAATACCCCTCTACCACTGACCTTCTAGATGCATTACATTAAACTGTTTGTTGTCATTATTACCAGTAGATTCTTATTATAATATACTTCCTTCCTGCTTTTAGCTTCTTAAAACCATAGAAAATGACAAAGACAGACTGTGAGATCAAATCTGAAGTGATGAACATCAACATACCTGTTCAGTAGTGTTCTCTGGTGTAGTTGGATCATCCAATTGAGACTTTAGCACAGAGGAGGAATGGGAGTCATCCACTTCCTTGGTAGTAGCTGCAATGGTGGTCATCTGTAACACATATTATTCTAGATGTGTTTTGACCACTTTTAAATACTTTTAACCTGAAACTTGTGAAACCCAAATGTTATATGTAACTGAATTAAAGTACTGCCATTTCATTTTTAAATCTATCAGTACTAATTACCTGAATGTACCTACTAATAGAAACACTTAATATAGATGAATAACACTACTTGATACATTTTGCTTCACTATCAGAGTTTCAGTTCAGTGTTTATTGGGAAACATACTTGTGTTCTCCATGGGCAGTCTGCACTTCCATAGTCATAGCTTATTTCTTCTCCTTCTTTAATGTCGTTCAAGGCGAACAGACAAAGGTGAGGTTTTCCATTAACTTCAATTTTTTTCATTTTACAGTTGGGACTTTTGTGCTCATCATTAACAAGGCGGCCAAAGGACCCATCTTCTCTAGATGCATCAATACTTAAAAAAGATAGAAACAGGAGAAAAGAGGAATCAAACATATTACAGGATGTCACAACAAAATTGTATATTATTATAATTTATACTACTGCCTGTTAAAATATGCAGGTTAGTTTAGGATGCAAATTAGTCTTACCACCATGTTTTTTTTCTCCAGCTAAAAGCAAATATAAATGCACCACATGATGCGTGGTAAAGTTTTCTTCTTCTCTGGGATTCTGCATCACTTATCATATCTCCCCTATATTCAACAACAAAATCTCCTTTGCCAAAGGAACGCTTTGCAAATATACCACGTCCTGTAAAAAACAACAAAAATGCCCATATCAAACATCAAAACCTGTTAATTTAATCAATATCATTGTTTCTCCTAATATGTAGTACAAAAACAACGTTGAGCATTACCCAAAAACAGATGATGGCTGATTTCAGACACCAGAAAATGATGGTATGTATTAATAATTTTAAACAGGTGAATCAGATCAGACACTGCCTTACCTTTCACTGCATTGATGTACTTCACCTCTAATTTGGATGTTTTGTCCGTCTTTGTATTAATATGATGGATGGCATCCTTAAGTGGACTGATCCACAGCGGCATATCAAAACTCTAAGGAAATAAAAAAATGCTTTAGTTACAATAACAGTTTCTTACCATGCGATTTCCCCTTCACTCTACTGCCTTTTCTGACTGTATATTCCAGATCCTGTCCATATACAATGTGAAATAATTAATAAATGACACGTACAAAAGCATCCCACTTTAATTTATTTTAATTAATGTGTCACTTATCTCACAACATCACAAGGATAATTACTTTGCAATTTGAAAACTAACCTAACTTACAATATTGCTCAACCGATAAATTTACAATTACTTTAATTTTAGTCTAACAGTTACAAAAGTTACTTTGACAATTTTGTTTTAATAATTCAATTGTTTACATTCTTTTGTGAATCACATTGTTTAGAAACAGCTTTTGTTAGCATTCATTAGCTGTGAAATAGTTCACATTGAATTGCATGCAGCTAGCTAGAAAATTTAAACTCTCCACACTCTCTTCTATAATTAATTAAATAGCTGTAACTAGCTACAAAATACCACTGAATTGCATGCAGCTAGCTAGAAAATTATAGTTAAACATTGTAGGTCTCCACACAGCTTCTGTGTTTATTTTGAGCTAGCTAGCTAGCTATCCAACACACTTGAGCTAATTAAATTTTTTTTTTAGCATTAAACACTAAGTCTTCAGTTCATTACACAAGTGTACTTACTTTGTGTTTCACTTTTGATGCTTAGAAGGGCAAAGTCAAGGCTTGTTAGCTGGTATGTCCTGCAAACAACCGTCTCTGTCCTCTTCTATTCTATTTAACTATCAAAGTGTTTGTTTGCTGCATAAATCCTTCGTAATGAGGACCAGGAAGTGGGTGGCACCCAACCATATTTGGAATAAGTGTGTGTGGAACGGGAAGTGCAGTACTACCCAAAAAGCTTCAGGAGGTGCAAGCGAGCACACACACACACACTAGCAATGAGCAAAAACCATGCCTTATGGGCCAATGCTAAAAAATGCATAGGCACCTTTAGCATAGCTCCTTTATTCATTTAAAAGGGTTTCCCTTTTGGGGACCTGATTTTTGGTCCCCACTCTGCAACAGGTCCCCACGACGTGACTGTGTAAACAGATTTTTGTCCCCACAGAGTGATAATTTCCAGAGCACACACACACACACACACACACACACACACACACACACACACACACACACACACACACAGAGACACACACACACACACACACACACACACAGAACAAACAAACCGAAGCAAACAGAGACGAGTGTGAGAACATGCATGAGTGATCAAAAATCAAAACGTCAGTGTGAACAAGAACTGTGAGAGAACCATCTGGACCCCCAGTCTGCATGTGTGCATGTGTGCATGTGTTTGTTGTAGTTCGTCTATCTTTTAGACATTACAGTCAGAGTCCTCTGATACAAAGTCAAACATATGTGTCTAATTATTAAAAATAATAATAATAATAAAAAAACACTGACAAGATAGACAAACAAAATAAAATCTATCAAAAGATATGGGTGTGTGTATGTGTGTGTGTGTGAGTCTCGGCATGTCCATATGTTGTGTCATGTGACACAATTGGTCTCTCTCTCTCTCTCTCTCTCTCCCCCACTGTGAGAATCTGTCACCTATTTCCTGCCATCTTCTGATTGGACGGCAGATCTGGCTACTGGCCAGTCACTGCACTGTAATTAATAAAAGAGAAAGGTGTGTGTGTGTTTATAGTCAAAGGAGGATGCAAGAAAAAAAAAATTGTCCCGCAACTGCAAATGACACACACTTTTCTGTGTTTGTTTACACGTTTTATAAGCACTTCTATGAATTAAAATGAAAAAACATCACAGAATGTCAGAATGCATCGTTGTCAGGGCAACAACACACAACTGAAGTGATGTTAGAGGAGATATGTGCGTCTGACTGGTGAATTGTGAATACATCTATAACAACATTATCACGGTCGTTGCCGTCAACAGGCTCATCATTATCATTATTATCATCATTATTGTCATTGTCATCATCATCATCATTGTCATCGTTATCATTGTTATTATCGTCATTATCATGTCACCATCATCATTATAACTATAATCATTATCATTATTATCATTATCATCATAACTATAATCCTTATCATTATCATTATCATCATTATCATCATCATCATCATCATCATCGTCATTATCATTGTCATTGTCATTGTCATCATCATCATCATCAAGTATAATCATTATCATTATCATTGTTGTCATTGTAATCATTATCATGTCACCATCATCATTATCATAACTATAATCATTATCGTTATTATCATGATCATCATAACTATAATCCTTATCATTTTCATTATTATCATTATCATTATTATCATCATAATTATAATCCTCGTCATTATCATTGTCATTGTCATTATCATTGTCATTGTCATTGTCATTATCATTATCATTGTCATTATCATTGTCATTATCATTGTCATTGTCATTGTCATTGTCATTATCATTGTCATTGTCATTATCATTGTCATTGTCATTATCATTGTCATTATCATTGTCATTATCATTATTATCACTGTCATCAAAATTATCAACATTATTGTCATCATCACACGTCATTATCATCATCATCTTTGTCATCATCAACTATATCTTTAAACTGTAGAACTGATCACAGAGCCACTAATACCTCAATAAAACAGTTTCTGGCGTCAGTCACCGTTGTGTTTGTGTATTTGTTGTGGTTCTGTTTGCAGTCGGTTACCGTTTCCGTGTTTAAACCTTGAGTTGTAGGGAACCTTCATAACTGAGTGTTTAACTGCTGTTTCTGTGTTTTCAGAGGAAGAGCAAGGTTCATTATCAGGTGGCCGTGATCATCAACTATCTGGGTCACTGCATCTCTCTGGGAGCTCTGCTACTCGCCTTCACTCTCTTCATGAGACTCAGGTAATCCGTCTGTCTGTCTGTCTGTCTGTCTGTCTGTCTGTCTGTCTGTCTGTCTGTCCTGGACCTAGTAACATTATACCAGCTACTCAGAGTCAGCAGTGGATACAGCCTGAGAAGTTTGTTTGGCAACTGCGAACCAAGAGATCAGTGTAATAAAGCATAAATAAAGAAACTAATCAGCTGACTGACACCCTGATGAACCTGAAGGCTCAAATCCCGTCTAATTAAACAAACAAACCAGCCACAATCAGTTAGTCCGTGTGTGTTGTGGTTTAGTGTGTGTTTCAGCGCCGAGTCAGTTTGTGAATCAGTCTGTGTCTGCGTGGCTCAGTGTGTGTGTGCTGTGTGTGCTGGTCGGCGTCCAGTCATTGTTGGAGGATTAAAGATCAAAGACATCATGCAGGGGACGGATTAGAGACACACAGATCACAGATTTCTTTTATGTGTCTCCTCCTGCTGTGTAGTTGTGTTGTGTACTTAAAACCAGACACGTCTTATGGATGACCCGTTTCCGTCTGCTGTGTTTGGCGCGCAGGAGATCTGCACAAATAGCCACAGAAATGCAACACCCGTCGCGCAGCGCCATGTTGGTTTATAAATGTACTGTGTGCGGTGTGTTACAGGAGCATTCGCTGTCTGAGGAACATCATCCACTGGAATCTGATCTCCGCTTTTATCCTGAGGAACGCCACTTGGTTCATTGTCCAACTGACGATGAACCCCGCTGTCACCGAGAGCAACCAGGTGACAACCCCCCCACACGCAAATACACGCAATATGTGTGACATCGGGATTGATGTGATGATAAAGTGGAGACACAAAGTCATGATATCACACGCCTCCTCCTCCCAATTCCTCCAGGTGTGGTGCAGGCTGGTGACGGCAGGTTATAATTACTTCCATGTAACGAACTTCTTCTGGATGTTCGGTGAAGGCTGTTATCTCCACACGGCCGTCGTCCTCACCTACTCCACCGACAAACTCAGGAAGTGGATGTTCATCTGCATCGGTTGGGGTCAGTCGGTCCAATCTGACTGCCTGTTTGCCTGTCTGTCTGTCCACCTGTTTACCTGTCCATTCACCTGTCCACCTGTCTGCTTGCTTACAGGTATTCCGTTTCCCATCATAGTGGCGTGGGCTTTCGGGAAGCTGTACTACGACGATGAGAAGTAAGTCACATGATGATTGTTTTTTTTTTTTTAAATCTTTTTCCCCCTTCACTCATGTCGACGTGTAGGCGGTCGGACTGAAAGCAGCCCGGCATCAAAGCAACGCCAGGTGTTGAGTTGGTGTGTTGCTTCAAGTGAGAAAATAAAATGTGAAACAGGAAGTTTGTGCTCTCAGACGTCTGCAGGCAAACAGCTCAAACGCAGACTTTATGTTATGAAGCCGGCCAACAAGATCTTAGCTCTGGCTGGCAGTGAGTTACCATACCAGATGAGTCAGATTTGTTGTTTTTCTAGGAAGACCGTTAGCGCAGACGCCATATATTAACAGATGTGATGTGTCATTTCAGAAAACAGGAGACACTTTTGGGTTTAATATCATAATCATTAAACATTAGCCATATTTCACCTGACAGTTATTTCTGTTTTGTTTGACAGGTGCTGGTTTGGAAAGAGGGCGGGGGTTTATACAGACTACATCTACCAAGGTCCTATGATCCTAGTCCTGCTGGTAAGATCACACCCAGTCCATCTTAAATACAAAGTTCACCTTTATTCCTGCAGTGAGACCTCTGCTGATGCTTTTGAGATAAACGTTACAGCTGACAGATTTATTGTTCTGTTTTCGCTTTCCCCTCTGGTTTGGAAGTTGCTTGTTCTCACCACAGTACATTTGCAATGGGTTGTTAACATTAAAGTTTATTTTTGTCCGGTTCATTTTTAGAAAAGGACAAAATCACTTGAGTGGAGCTTCAGCCTCGAGCAACAGTTCAGTTAAAGCTTGTAAAAACAACAAAAATAAAAACTGTGTGAAAGGGTCTCTTAAGTATGTGCACTTGACCTGAAGTAGCCCAGCTGTTTATCATTTCTTCCACTTCCTGCATTTAGTCTTCTGGTCTAAATCTAATCTAATGTGAACACAGCACACACTGTAAACCCGGATTTCTTCTTCTTCAGATTAACTTTGTCTTCCTGTTCAACATCGTTCGGATCCTTATGACCAAACTGAGGGCTTCAACAACCTCAGAGACCATCCAGTACAGGTATGAACTCTCTGAGCACCTTTACACCAGGTGGGAACCACAATCTCAGTGCCGTCGAGGCAGCTGATCTGGAGGAACTCAGTTTTTAGTCCAATCGTTCAAATGTACGCTGGCAAAGTCACAATGACAACATGCTGAAATTTAATTTTACCGGTTTAATTAATCCTTAGTTAATTAGTCAATTAACAGTGAACACAATGTCTAGTTGAGGCTGATAGGAACTGGTCATAAATCCTCTCTACACCTTTTACTGCACATTGCATGATGTCAGTATGACTAGGCAATAGACTTCAATTCTCAAGTACAATGGGATCTTGCTCATCAGTTAGTGGGTCAAGAAACAAGGATGCTCCTTGCCACCATTGCCTTCAGGCTTGTATTGTTAATGACGCCACAAAAAAAAAGTTGAATTGAATTCTATCTTACCAAAGACTTCCTTGTGGATTTGCAGTATTTCTTCTTGAACTGTACAACCCAACAACTCAGCATTTTTACGGTTATGTTGTCAACATTGGAGCCACATCTTGTATGGCTGTTATTGTTGCCCATTCTGTAGCATTTCCTTCCCTTGCCTTCACACTTTCAGTCTCTTTCGGAAGGCATGCTCCTACATTGGTGCATACACAGGGTTTGACCAGTGTCTTTCTACTATTGATCCAGAATGGCTTTGGCATATCTTTGTGACAACATTGTAGTTGATCTCTTCCACATATGGTCTCCAAGGGTTGTTTCTCATGCGGGTAACACCCTAACATGTTGACTTGTTGCTGGATCAGTATGGAAAGTAAAAGGATCACTACAAAACAAACACCACTCTGGATCACAGCCAAGAACTGACTGACATTACCATCTCTAATCATTAAGACTCAGCACATGAATACATTTACTAAAACAATAACATGACCAACATGGACCAACCTGACCATGCTTCAAGTTAACTATGGAAATAACTGCATGATGAATCTCTAGTTTAAAACTCCAGTGAAGTGGTGTTGCTGTTTCCTCTCTGCTCTGATCTTACCTGTTGTGTTGTTTTGTTTTTTTTAATTTTTGGTGTAGGAAGGCGGTGAAGGCGACTCTGGTGCTGCTGCCACTGTTAGGGATCACCTACATGTTGTTCTTTGTAAACCCTGGAGGAGAAGACGAGGTTGCGCAGATCGTCTTTATCTACTTCAACTCCATTCTGGAGTCCTTCCAGGTTCAAGCCATGCTACAGTTTTACTTCATCACAAGCAGAATGAGTCCAGCACTGAAAGACTAATCATGCAATCAAACTTTGTTCAAATGGAAAACATAATATTTTACACAATAATGTTTGCTTTTCTCCCATTTAAACCAATATGTAAGCAGCGTGTTGACTTTTAACCTTTGAACTTAAGCTTAAGCTGACATCAGGTTTGAAAGACAACATGCGAGCAGCTTATTAGCTCTAATTATCAACTAATGCTGTCGCTCTTTCTCCGCAGGGTTTTTTCGTCTCAGTTTTCTACTGTTTTCTCAACAGTGAGGTAATTTAATTTTTCTCTTCTGGTTTGGTTTCTGTGGTGTTCCTCAGGGTTCTTCACTGGGTCCCATATGTTTTTTTTTATTTACATATCAGTAGTCTTGTTAACAAATAATATTTACCGCACAACATATAGCTGTCTTTTCACCTGTCTGTGTGCAGGTACGCTCTGCTGTCAGGAAACGCTGGATTCGTTGGCAGGACCGTCACTCCATACGGAGCCGGGCAGTGCGAGCCACATCGCTGCCCACCTCACCAAGCAGAGTTTCCTTCCACAGCATCAAACAATCCTCCAACCTCTGACCTCTGACAGATCTCTGTTGGACCTGAACTCACCCACTTGGGCAATCAGAGGTGTTATTCTGGATCTGACAAGAATATCCAACGACAGTACAGAACACAGATTTGTAGAGCCAAAAAGACGAGGATCAGTAAGGCCTTTCTGGTTCTGCCCATTTCACGTTCCAACCAATCAGCTGCTTCCTTTGGGTCAAATGTATATCAGGCATTCACTGTCTATTGTAATATCGATCACCAGCTTTCTACGGTTTACTAGAAGTGACACTCACACACAAACACAAGTGGTATATTTATTGCTGCTACAGCTTCAGATCCCTCTGCCTTCAGACAGTTTCAGCTGAGCTCCTGATCAAATATATGTCTAACAGAAAACAATGTGAAACAAAAAGTTTAACAATAATGAAATAATAACCAAACAACTTTGGAAATGGTTCCAACGGACTGATAAAACATAACTTAATAGTCCAGACATTTTTTGATGTTTTTGAATTTTGTTCAAACTTGTGGTCAAACTTTATGTTGTTTTTTTATCCAGTGAGCTGGTTCAAAGCAAAAGAGTCCACAGAAGCAGATTCCTTCCAGAACTCCATCAGTGCAGCTGGAGATCCTGGACGCAACATGGTGCACTAAAACATACAGCAGAGCGCTGATTGAAAATGTGAATCCTGTTTTGGTTCCTTTACTTATTTTGTGTCACAGATTTTTAGAATAAACTCTCTGGTTCTGTCCTAATTCAATCAAGCACAATTCACAACAAAACATTTGAAATAACTTCTGGCAGCACTATAATCATTTTATAGATTGTACTCAATTCTAAATCGTAATGAGGGGAGGATAAAATAAATTCTGAGGGCATCATAGTAAATTTGGAATGTGGAGGGCCTTAAAAGGTTTGTTAGTTAGTTCATTTTGATGACACAAAATATTACACAGTGTTGTTGCTAATTTAATGACAACAAGAAATGTATAGATTACCTCAAATCCTGAGGATGTATCAGTAGAAATAAAAATCCAACCCAAGTTAAACGAATTGTTGGTACAACACATGTGAGGATACAACAATGTGTGCATTACTACAAATATTAAGCGAACTGTAACAAATATATTAGTGTCAAGATAACAGACTTTGGGCTCATTAATAAATTGTGGATTACAGAAAATCCGGGGCAGTGCTGTAATAACCCAGAGGATAGAAAATGCAGAGACCACACCAAACTCCTAAACATATTTAACATATTTATTTGCAAATTTTAAGGTTTGTTAACCGTGTGTTTTTGAGATATTTGCACTTTCCATGAGATGGACACTGTACAGAACAGGTTTAGTTTAGTAGAAAATCTATTTATCATAAATTGTTATTGTTGTTGTGCAATTTGCACTCTGTAGAAGTATCTGCAAGTCTTTATTTAAATAAAAATGAAGATTTTGGTTGGCCCTGATAGAAACCAGTATTACTAGCACTAACTATTGTAACCGCAGTAACCATAGTAACCTGTAGTGTGTTAAGTACTCATAAGTTCGCCGAAGGAAAAACTCAGGATGAAACACAAACTGCTCCTCTTCCTCCTTTTCCCTGAATTCATATTTTTCAGTATTGTGCCTGAATGTTAGTGTGTGTGTGTGTGTGTATATGTGTGTATGTGTGTATGTGTGTGGGGCTCTTGTCCAGCTATCTTTGTGAGGACCTGAGTTTGGGACCCCGCCTTGAGGACATCTGCGCTGAGATCCTCACAAAGATAGCTATACATACGTCTGTGTGTCTCTGTTTATATAATTATTGATTAGTTAAAATATCTGTGGCATTATTTGCTGGAAAAAGCTTGATAAATATCTGATTTAAAAATATTAGTTTTGTATATAATGAATTTATAAGAACATCAGATTGACATCTTTAATTATTTAATCTGTGATGGTCTAATGACACAGGGAGCGCTTGGTTTGTGCACCGGTCACAAGAATAATGGAAAGGTGAGTGGGGTTTAAAGTTGATCTGATACTGTACATTTAGATGTGACCCCTTCGTATGTACTGATGTCTGACATGTACGAAATAAACTTGTCCTCAGGATGAACATTGTGTTTCTTCAACATGTGCACACGCCAGGAAATCTATGATGGACAGTAAACACTCTGCTTCCCTTATAAATAACTCTAAGGGCGCATTTTACAGCTCATCAAATTCGGTTTTGCAAGAGTCAGAACCAGCTGTCAACAACTTAATCCATCACTCAGTTTGGGTAAAATCCTTCTTTATTTGTTGGTTATTCAAAAACAAATTTAATCCCAGATTTGGAAAGAATTCATTTTGTTGTTGGGGATTAAATAATCCATTTTCATTTCTGGAAAGGGTTTCCCAAAGCAGCATCGGATTTAATCACTCTGACATCAGAGACAGTCAGGACTGAAGCACCTCAAAGAAGCATAGTAAGCACTTTATTGTTGTCCTGCATGTTAACTGATGTGGGAAGGAACGGAAACTGAGATTCAGTTGTAAAGAAACTGCAGAGGATTATTACAAAAGCAGAATAAGGGGTTATATAAATTAGTTTTAAACTTTTCAATTGACAAGACAAAGAACTGATAGTGAGGTGATGACAACCGTTGGAAATAAATGACAGGAAAACATAAAAAGGCAGGAAAACTGAGTGACAGAAACAAGAGAATGTCAAAATAAAACATGTTAAAAGATTAAATGGACAAAGGAAACACGAACAAAGGATGTCACTGTGAAATTGGCATATTCCAACACTTTGGTACATCGCTATCCTCACAGTCAGTTGGAAGGAAACAGGAGGCGGCTGCTGCGGTGGTTTGTTTGCTGGTGCTAGTTCCCAGAACTTCAGATAGATCACATAAGAGATACATTTTCACTGAGCCATGTTTCAGACACTATCTTGTCTCAAATGCAAGACACAGAGGAGAATATTATATTCAAAATGAATATAATGATAACTCAAAATCTAAGGAAAAATCCAAATCCAAAAACCAAGAGCACAAGGAACTGAACAGGAACACACACACACACACACGGGTGAATTCACAGCAAAGGAGAACAGTACAAAAGACAGCAAATCAACAGGGGCAAGATAGCAAACGACTTGACAAAGGACAAAGAGTAAGGCAGGGTTATATACTATATGCACTCACACACAAGCACTGATGGAATAACGAGAGACAGGCGAGACCAACGAGGGGAGGAGCACACAGACAAAAGACACAAGACAGGTGAGTGAGATCACAGAGGCTGGAACAGGAAGACAGGAAGTAAAACTTCAATTCAACAAAATAAAACAAAAAGACACCAGAAGAGCCGATGAATCTGTTTCTATAGAATTCTATAAAACACAACAAAACACTGATGAAGACTGAGAGGTTTGTATAAGGAGACATCAAATTAAAAAGAGCAATGCGAAAAGAAATACAATGAAATAATTCATCCACACAGACAGGAGAAAACACAATAAGTAAAGAATCTTCAATCTTTTCCGTCTCTTTTCTCCATCTCTGCCGTGTGTCTGACGAACTAAAGGTCGAATACGATGTAAACAGACCGATCAGCCCGTCAGATATCTCTGTCGTCATGGCGACTGAATATAAACTCGATGTGATGGAGCTGAGACCGTTAGCCTTCGTTAGCTGCCCCACTTGTTTATGAGCCACCGGTCGCCGAGACAACGAGAAACAAAAAGGGGACTTGATTTCTTCTTTCAAGGTGAACAAACAAGCAAAAAGAGTTACCTCGACCTCTTACATCACACATTTATGCTTCTGAGAGCGTGAACAATCCCAGAATAAACACAATCCGACTGAAGAGCTTTTATCTGCGATGACTGAAGTTCAGCCAGCACTTATTATGAATCACCAAACTGTTTTTCACTTTTCAATTACTTGCACAAAACCTTCATTAGATTGAAGTCGTGTGTGATGTTTGTTTCAGTCACTTTGGTTTCTGGCTCTGATACCATCAGCCAGGAGGTGTAAAAACGACCAGTGACAGAACAGAAGCGTTCAGCTCCAATAAAAATGGATGAAATAGGAGATATAAAAACAGAATAAGGGATTCAAATCATTGATTGTATATAATATGGACAACATGTCTACACAATATGGAGTTATTGATGACCTGCCCACACTTGCACCAGACTCACTCACATTTTCGCTTGATTAATAATGCACTCTGCTTTACCTTCTATGAAAAAATGTCACTGGAGTATGCATCAGTCTTATATTAATTATCTGAAATGATTGAAACTATCCTTGAAAAAAAAATGTCTTTGACGTGTATTTTAGTGTTTTAGTTTGGCCCAAGTCCCACCCACTAACATAGAGGAGGTGGAGCTTATGACCTATACTGCAGCCAGTCACCAGGGGGAGCTCTACTTGCTTTGGCTTCATATTTTTATACAGTCTATGTTTTAAATCTGTCCTAATATTTCTTATCAACAACTTTACTCATAGCACCAGATCAGTAACAATAGGTGGATTGAAATGAAACAAACAGCTTTTTATCCACTTTGTGAAACATCACTGCACCCTCTGGTGTACTTGAGTCACCTAGGTGTACCAGAATGCATTTCATTAAGTACACTGCTGTTCCAATTACAGAACTACATTCTGTGACAAGTCCAAACTACCAAGTACACAAGTCTGATGTTTGCATACTTGGTATTGAGGAATTTCTGACAACACGAGGAGGATGCTCAGCATTTCTCTCGGGTTCAGGTGAAAAAACAAGTAACAGATGTATCACATCCAGAGGGGTTCGTAATATTTTAGCCTTCTTGTGTCATGTATGAGGTTACAAGTAGCCAGAGAGACAGAATAATAGAAACAGCTGTCACTCAGGTGATAATAATCTCAACAAAGAGTGCTGTCTAAAGGCAGATAGTTTGTGCATGCTCCAGTTTTATGTCTGTGGAATCAGATCACATCACATGTTTTCCTCAAGTGAACTTATAAAACATGGCAACTCATTAACATCAGTGAGTCAGTGGCAGTGAGTTTTCTTATTCATGCAGAAAAGAGACATGATGTTGGAAATGGAAACAGAGTTTCAGCTCGCTGTCATCAACACGTTCATGGACCTTCTCCTGGCACTGACGGGAATGATTCACAAACAGACTTTCACAAACAAGTCAGATACGTGTTGCTCTGCAGTTTAAAGTAAACTTGACGTCGGATTCTGTAAACGGTGAAGGTGGCACCAGCTGGGATAAAGGAATTCAAATTCAGTGATAGACTTGTGATAGAATGTAGTTCTGTAATTGGATCAGCCCTGTACTTAATGACGCCCATTGCATGCAGATGTGCTGCTGTACTCTCGTCTCCAGTCTGTGTTTATCTGCCAACGTGGAGCCAGCTGTCAGATAAATTAAGTTTATGCAGTAAGTTCAAGATTTCACACAGGAAATCGAATTTTGATGCCAGTGGAGACTTTTTCTCTGAGAATTAAATCGCTGCAGACGGTGAAACGTCCGAGCAGTGAGTTCCCCCTAGTGGTAAGTGAAGGTGCAGCATAGAACTGACAGTAATAATCAGTATTAATCACTGTCTGGCAAGTGGAGTGTGGTATGAAATTAAAATGATCAAATAAACGTACAATAATGAAGAAAAATAAATAAATAAACTTTGATTGACAGGATGAAAACCAGGACGCTCACATGACAAATAGCAACTTAAAGAGGACTTACTGTTTTTTTACAACTTGGACCTTATTTCTGGCATAAAATACGATTGTTTACTTGTGTCATTTGTAGACGTTTGGGAGATATTTACATCTGCGTATATCCATATAGTGGGAGTTAATGGGGCACCTAAACGCAGCCTCTAAATAATGCATTATCTGCCGGGAAACTCGTTCATTTCACCAATATTTTGTTATCTACGGGGTCTGTAAATTGACATACCCCGGATGATATCTTCTGACCTGGATGATGTCATCTCTGAGCGCTATGCACACCCACTTGTTTACCTGTAATTTTACCTGTAGGTCAATCTACAGACCCCGGATGATAATAACAGGTAAGTCCAGACTCAGTGGGGAATTACACTAGCATACGATAACAAAATATTGGTGAAATGAAAGAGTTTCGTGGCAGATAATGCGCTATTTAGAATCTGTGTTTCGGTGCCCCAGTCACTCCCACTATATGTACACAGATCTAAATATCTCCCGGATTTTATGCTAGAAATAAGGTCCAGGTTGTAAAACAAAATAGTAGCTCCCCTTTAAATTTACACAAATATTGATTTAAAAAATAAACATTCAGTTTAAATTAATTTCCATTTATTGCTGAGGTTTCTGTAAAAAAACAGCGAACTTAACTCTTACACAGTAGATCACAGCTTACCTGTGCGGCTCCGTTCACAGAAGCACACTGACACCTAGTGGACAGGCGGAGATCATGCAGTCGCAGCAACAACAACAATATATAATTTATAGTCTTATTATTATTATTATTATTATTTTGTACATTTGTCTTCAAGGTCGCATTTCAAACATTAAATCATCAATAAAAAAACACGAGTTCAATGATTAAATAACCTGTATTTACATTCACATTTTGATGGGCGAAGATTTGTTCATAATAAATAAATAAATAAAATTAAATTAAAGATTAAAATAATAATTAAAATAACTGGTGGCGTTGAGGGAAAGACGAACACGTTTTTTTTGTGTGTGTGTGTTTCTAAAGTTATCATCAGTTCATCAGCAGCTAGAGAGATGACAGCAGAGGAGGCGCCGCTGAGTTCGGAAGCCTGAGCTCGACACGTGATTGGACGCCGAAACAAACGGAAGCTCCAGAGTTTTCTCTCCTTGTGTTCCATCGCGATGCAGGGATGCGGGGGGGTTACCATGGCAACAGCAGCCTCCTCCCAGCATGCAGTAGCCTCCCACCCTCCCTCTCAGAGCGGCATCAGGGTGGAGCAGCAGACAGACGGACATCAGCAGCAGCAGAAGCAGCAGACAGGAGGTAAGACACGGGCAGCCGTCTGACCTCCGCCCGGCTGTCCTCTCTCTGCGTCCCGGCCTCCGGGTCTCTCCCTTCCTTGGGAGACTCAGCGGTTTCGGGTTCGGCAGCGGCGGTATTTTCCGCTCTCTGACCGTCTGTCACCGCCCGCTCCTCCGTTAGCCTGCGGGCTAACACACAGACGGGGTGTATGAGGTGCAGGCAGGTGGAGGAGGTGTAGGCAGGAGGAGACGGTAGATTTTAACGGACTCTGTGTGTTGCTGCATCATCATCATCATGGAGGTTTGATTGTGTTTCTGAGCATGCTCACTGACCCCTCCTCTGCTCCTTCTCCACCACTTTCCCACTTCCACTCATTCTCATCCTTTTCTCTCCTCTCTTTTTGACTTTTCATCCTTTTCCCTCCACCTCCTCCTCTTGCCCCTCGTCTCCGTCCTCCACCCCTCTCTTCGCCTCTCACTCTCCACGTGTTGCTCTCCTCTCCCCATTTTGTCCTCCTCTTTTCCCACCCTCCCTCGCATCCTCTCCATTCTGTGGCTCTCCTCCCTCTCTCCTCCTCAGTGAAGATGGACGGAGACACCGCCCCCCTCAGAGACGGGCCTGCCCAGGAGGTTCAGAAGACGATGGGAGGTTGGTGTGGTCCTGTCAGACGCCGAGGCTGTCTGTCAATGAATCATCAATGAGTTCACTTTGATTCAGAATGTGTTTGATGAAACTGATTAAACTTTAGACTGACTCCTCCTCTCACTCTGACTCCTCCTCTCACACTGACTCCTCCCTTTAGACTGACTCCTCCTCTCACACTGACTCCTCCCTTTAGACTGACTCATCCTGTCACACTGACTCCTCCCTTTAGACTGACTCCTCCTCTCACACTGACTCCTCCCTTTAGACTGACTCCTCCTCTCACACTGACTCCTCCCTTTAGACTGACTCCTCCTCTCACACTGACTCCTCCCTTTAACATTTATTCATGTCCCAGATTAACCCCTCTTCTCAAACCTATCCTCTTGGAATAACTCCTCCTCTCAGACTGACCCCTCCCTTTAGATCAATTCCTCTCGCACTGACACCTCCTCCTGTATTGACTCCTCCCGTTAGAATGACTCCTCTCACACTGACTCCATTCCCAGATTAACTCCTTCTCTCATAATGACTCCTCCCATTAGACTGATCCCTCCCTTTGAAATAGACTCCTCCTCTCAGACTGGCTCCTCCTCTCGCATGAACTCCTCCTTTTACACTAACTCCTCTCGTATGAACTCCTTTCAGACTGGCTCCTCCTCTTACAGTGACTGCTCCTCTCACCCTGACTCCCCCCTTTAGACCGACTCCTCCTCTCACACTCTTGCTGTCCGTTGGACTTCTGTTCTCAGATTGACTCCTCCTGTCACACTGACTTTTTGTAAGACAATCTCCTCCTCTCAGACTGACTCCTCCTCTCAGACTGACTCCTCTCAGACTGACCCCTCCCTTTAGATCAACTCCTCTCGCACTGACTCCATTCCCAGATTAACTCCTTCTCTCATAATGACTCCTCCCATTAGATTGATCCCTCCCTTTAAAATAGACTCCTCCTCTCAGACTGGCTCCTCCTCTTGCATTGACTCCTCCTCCTCTTACACTAACTCCTCTGGTATGAACTCATCTCAGACTAACGCCTCTCACACTGACTGACCGACTCCCTTTAGACCGACACCTCTCGCACCGACCCCTCCTCCTGTATTGACTCCTCCCTTTAGAATGACTCCTCTCAAACTAACTGCTCCTCTTACAGTGACTGCTCCTCTAACCGTGACTCCCCTCAGACTGACTCCCCTCAGACTGACTCCCCCCTTTAGACCGACTCCTCCTCTCACGCTCTTGCTGTCTGTTGGACTTTTATTCTCAGATTGACTCCTCCTGTCACACTGACCCCTCGATTTAGATCAACTCCTCTCGCACTGACACCTCCTCCGGTATTGACTCCTCCCTTTAGAATGACTCCTCTCACACTGACTCCATTCCCAGATTAACTCCTTCTCTCATAATGACTCCTCCCATTGGATTGATCCCTCCCTCCTCCTCTCAGACTGGCTCCTCCTCTCAGACTGGCTCCTCCTCTCACATTGACTCCTCCTCCTCTTACACTAACTCCTCTCGTATCCCTCCCTTTAAAATAGACTCCTCCTCTCAGACTGGCTCCTCCTCTCAGACTGGCTCCTCCTCTCACATTGACTCCTCCTCCTCCTCTTACACTAACTCCTCTCATATCCCTTCCTTTAAAATAGACTCCTCCTCTCAGACTGGCTCCTCCTCCTCTTACACTAACTCCAATCGTATCCCTCCCTTTGAAATAGACTCCTACTCTCAGACTGGCTCCTCCTCTCACATTGACTCCTCCTCCTCTTACACTAACTCCTCTCGTATCCCTCCCTTTAAAATAGACTCCTCCTCTCAGACTGGCTTCTCCTCTAACATTGACTTCTCCTCCTCTTACACTAACTCCTCTGGTATGAACTCCTCTCACACAGACTGACCGCTCCTTTTAGACCGACACCTCTCGCACCGACCCCTCCTCCTGTATTGACTCCTCCCTTTAGAATGACTCCTCTCAAACTAACTGCTCCTCTTACAGTGACTGCTCCTCTAACCGTGACTCCCCTCAGACTGACTCCCCCCTTTAGACCGACTCCTCCTCTCACGCTCTGGCTGTCTGTTGGACTTTTATTCTCAGACTGACTCCTCCTCTCAGACTTGACCCCTGTCAGACTCAGTTTGTCTCCTTCATCTGTGATGTTCTCTGGACACCCTCTCCTCCTTTTGTCTGCCCCTCTCTCTCTTTTCTCCTCCTCTTTAAACTCTTCTCCACTTTCTTTCTCTACTGCTATCCTCTTCCATCTTTCTCCTCCTCCTCCTCCTCCTCCTCCTCCATTAGACCAGGCGTCTGCCAGGTCTCTGGACAAATACCCAGGTGGAAGTGAAGGGGAACAGGAGGAGGTGCAGGGAGAGAGAGAAGTTGGTGAACAGCTGAGGAGCAGCACTGACGAGCAGCCAGACAGGAGACGGGATGAGCCGAAAGAGGAGCACTCCATGACAAACAAGCAGGAGGAGGAGGAGGAGGAGGAGCAGCTAGGAGGTGAAAAGGAAGACAAGAATGAGAAACAGCCGGGGACTCCTTCCCCCACCTCCTCCACACCTTCTCCTGGAGATGAAAGAGAGGAGGGGGAACCGAAAAAGGAGGAACAGAAAGATGATGAAAAGAAGGAGGAAAAAATGAACGGCAGCGAGGAAGAGGAAGTCGAAGAGAAGGAGGTTCAACCAGAGACTCCCTGTCTGACCGCCACGCCTCCTCCTTCACAAGATGAGGAGAAAGAAAGGGATGAGAAGGAGGATGAAGTGAGAGGAGATGAACAGGAAGAGAAGGAGAATGAAATCACCGACGAAGAGAGCGAGGAGGTGAAAGAGGAGAGAGAACGCATGATGAAAAAAGAAGAGGGTCAGCTAGGAGGAGGAGGTGGAGAGGTGGAGGTGGAGGAGAAACAGGAGCAACCAGAGAGCATTACACCTCTTGATGGTAAAGTAGGAGCTGCTGATGAAGAGGAGGAGGAAGAAGAAAGGATGGACAGGGAGAACAAGGAGGAGATGGAGGAGAAAGAGGCTGCAACTGAGAGCGAGGGGGAGCAGCTGAAAGGAGGCGCAGCGATGTCAGATGAGGAGGAGGAGCAGCAGCTGGAGTCACCGCAGCTCCCCCCTTCCGTGGAAATCCCTGACAGCAAGACAAGCGCTCCCTCCCGCCCAGAGGAGCAAGCCGAGGAGCAGGAGGAGGAGAAAAACAACACAGTGACCCAAAAAGCTCCTCCCGCCCCTCAGTCCCCAGCAGCCCCTGCCAGTAAAACAAGCGCTCCCATGACCAATGGACTCAGCAAAGAGAAAAGATGTTTGGATTCTGCTGCAGCTCCACCCTCCAAAACCAGAGATCCACCCGCAGCAGCTGTCCCGAAGCAGAAAACAAGCACCCCTCCTTCTCTGAAACAGGCTCCTCCAGCTAAGAAATCAAGCGCTCCTCCTCCCCTGACTAAAGGTCTGTCCTTCATACCAACTTTCTCTGCACTTGTCCCCTTCACGCCTTTCCTCCACCTCCTGCTCGACCTCCACCTTCACCACCTCCCCATCCCGCTCCTCTGTAGCTTGCACCTCCTTCAAGTTATCTTCTTTCTCTCCCTCCGCCCTATTAACACCTCCTTCACTCTAACCTGAGTTGCACTTCTCTTCTTCTCTCTTTCCCACCTCCTTCTTTGTATTCTTTTTCTTTGTCTTCTCCACCTGCAGCTCCTCTTCCTCTCCTCCTCCCCTTTTCTCCTCTGTGTCATATTTCTGGACCTTAAAGGAGCATTGCGTATATTTACGTTTGTCCGAAGCTGAAGGTGACACAGACTCGACATTTCCTATTTAACCTCCTGGGTTGTCACAGAAACGGATTGACCGTCTCTCTCTCTCTCTCTTGCTCAATGACCTTCGACCTCCTCTGCTTGTCTTTTCCGTTTGCTGCTCTCCAACACGGCGACATAACCATCCATGTGATCGGTCAGATTCAGTCGCAGGGGTACGAGTTTATCAGTAATAATCAATAACCGACCAAGTCTGATCGTCAGACCTAGTTTGTGCGTCTCTGGTTGATTATTACTTCTAATGTGTTTCTCCTGCGGCTGATTCAAAGACAGTTGATGTTAACTGTCATCAGTCTCCTCATCTTTCTTTCCTCCCCCAGCAGCAAAAGCAGCCGATGAAAGCATGAAGGTAAAAAAAATAAAAATAAATCAACCTATTGATACGTGAGTCATCGTTTCTGCGACGGCCGGCGCTCACCTGTCTCACCTTGTTGCGTTTCTCCAGGCCTCCAAGACGGCCGGAGGAGCCAGAGCAGCCAAGCTGATCTCAGCCAAGAGTACAGGTACGCTGCACCTGCCCCACCCGTCGACCTGAGCAGCTTGAGCTGTCTCTGACCTCCTTTTGTTTTCCTCGGTCTGTCAGAGTCCGTCGACGGAGTGAGCAGTCCAGGGAGTCGCTCTCCTGCCAGCCGCTCGTCCACTCCAAACAGAGACGTGAAGAAGGTATGAACGCCTGTCACACGTCTGAGTGAGTCTGAACCATAGACTGTATAAAGACACGGCGGAACTGCTCCTCAAAAGTGAAGCCAAAGGAAGTAGAGCTCCCCCTGGTGACTGGTTGCGGTATAGGTCATAAGCTCCGCCCCCTCCGTGTTAGTGGGTGGGACTTGGGCCAAACTAAAACACTAAAATACGCATCAAATCATTTTTCTTTCCAGGATGGTTTCTGTCATTTAGGTAGTTAATGTAATTCTTATGCATACTCCATTTTTCCGAGAAGTTTAATTTTAGTTAGTCATTTGATAAACAAACAAAAACGTTTGTGTGTACTTGGTATTGATGAATACCCAAATAATACCCATATTACTGGTGTCTAATTGTTTTTAACTGTAATTGTTTCATCCATGCTGCGGGTGGGGATTGTTACTCCTGGGTTGTGGTTAGGATTACTGCCTTACTGATTCTTTACCTCTTCATGGTCGTCTCCAGTGGTTGCTGTGGCTTTGTAACTGGTAAAACTGGTCCTGCAGGTGGCAGTGGTCCGGACCCCTCCCAGGTCCCCTGGCTCTGCCCGTGGACGGACGCCCCCGCTTCCGTCCCACCCCATGCCCGACCTGAGCAACGTGAAGTCAAAGGTGGGATCGACAGAGAACCTGAAACACACACCTGGAGGGGGCAAGGTAACGTACATCTTTCCCTCTGAACGTGTGAGGACGCTGATCCTGTCTGATGTGACAGACCCTGACTCAGGTCCATTCGGTGTCCGCAGGTTCAGATTGTCAGCAAGAAGCTGGATCTGACCAATGTGTCGTCGAAGTGTGGCTCCAAAGACAACATCCGTTACAAACCAGGTAACACTACCATCACACCTACACCAACTTGTGATCTATTGATCAACCAGTCCTAAGCTCAGGACACTGAGGGCCTGTCCACACGAAAACGCATTTTGGCGTAAACGCACATGTTTTTATTCGTTTTGGCCGATCGTCCAGACGAATCCCGTAAACGCATAGCCCTAAAACGCACTTTTTCGAAAACGGGTCCCAGGGTGGATAAATCCGTAAACGCACATCTCGTGGCTCACTGTGGACGGCGAATACGGAGCTTTTGGAAAACGATGACGTCATGGCCACTACTCTCGAGCAGCTTTCCACCTCCCGCGAGACGTCTCATAACAACATCAACAACAATGGCGGACTACATGATCGTGTTCCTGCTGGAGAAGATATTGAGCCTATTAGCGGATTTCTGAAACGGAAACAGCGCCACCTATAGGCCAGGCATATGAAGTAGCGTTTTCAGGCGTTTTCAGTCGTTTTCACCTCGCGCCGTGTAGACGCGAATATTCTTGAAACGCTGCCAGCGAAAACGGATAGGAAAAAGATCGTTTTCGTACGTGTGGACAGGGCCTCAATGTACTCGTCGTTTTCTCTGCTTCTCAGGTGGAGGGAAGGTGGAGATAAAGACGGAGAAAGTGGAGTTCAAAGCCGTTCAGTCTAAAGTCGGTTCTCTGGACAACGTCACTCATGTGCCGGGAGGAGGGAAGAAGAAGGTACACAACAGGAACATGCTATATATTGTGTAGCGAAAACATAAAACTAGGACTTTATGGGCGAGCCAGCTCTTGGGTAAGTAAGCTTTCAGGTTGAGAGTGAAGCGTTGTGCTGGGGTGACATGAAACTATGAGGTTTTTAACTGCTGGTTTGCCGGTTTTCAAATTCTATGCTGAATTTTACAGGAAGCTAATGAAGAGAAGCTAAAATTGAAGAAATAGGGTTGTTTTTGCAGATTTCTGTCAGGAGGCTTTTTCAAGAGCTTTGTGGACAACCTGTAGCTAATGAATAACAGTAGTCCAGAAGAGAAGAAACAAATAGATTCACTACTTTTTCCAGCATCACTTTGAGACCGGATGTTCCTAATTGTGACAGTACTTATCCCGGTCAAACATAACTCTGGGTCTATTCACAGATCGAGAGTCAGAAACTGATGTTCAGAGAAACCGCCAAAGCCCGGACCGACCACGGTGCTGACATCATCGTCCAGGCCGACTCCAGCCCTCGCCTTAGCAACACTTCCTCCCGTGGAAGCCTTAACGCTGCTGAAGCCACGCCCCTCGACACCCTGGCCGACGAGGTGAGAGATTCTCCCGCTTGAAGAAATAACTCCAAACCACACACAGCACATATCAATTAATACTTCCTCTTCCCGTCAGGTGTCGGCCTCCCTCGCCAAACAAGGCCTGTGATTGGATGACCCCTGTGCCTGAAGCCCCCGTCCCCTCTGTTACCAAGGAAACTGCTTGATGGAAAAAAACAAAACAAAAAAAGATATCATCAATTTGCCTTTTTCTTCATTACATTCATTCACACCAAAGATCGGAGAGGTTTTATGATATTAAAGTTAAACTGAATGCAGCTCTACTACATAATAGTCAGCCAGGTACTCCTAAATCAGATGAACAACAGTTTAATCCGGATACATCCAGCATGTTTTAGCCTAGCTTAGCACAGATATTAGCTTAGCTACATGAAAAGAAAAAACAACTGCCTGTGTTGGTTCACCAAACTTGTAGCTATTGGATGGCACTTTTCCATCTTCCTTTAGCCTGTTTGCTAAGCTAGGCTAAACTGACCTTAAAACCTCTTTGTACGGAGGCAGAGATTAGATTTTCGAGTAAAAGTACAGGTTCATAGAGATGGTTTGGTCTTTGAGGAGGTTATGAGCTTAAAAAAGTTGTTCCTTGAGGAGAAGAAGCTGTGATACATCATCTGATCTGACACTTAAGAAACAGAAAATGCACTGAACCACGCTAATTGATGACTTGCCTGGATTAGCCTGTTAGCATTTGTTAGCTTTGCTCATAAAATCCCTCCAATCAAAGAAAGCCTCTCTCTGAAGTCACCTCTTTCCACCACCCACCATCTCTTCCGTGTTTCTCACCGACCCATGATGACTCCCCCCCCGCCCAAAGAAAAACACCTCCCATCACTGAAAAACCTACCCAGAATGCAGTTTGATACTAGGTGCCAAAACCATATCTCTCTCTGCCTGTCAACTGTTAAAGTGTCTGGACCAATAAAGTTTCTCTTGGTTCTGACCAGCTTGGTGTTTTTCTATAACATTGTTCGCACATGACAGCGCTAATCATCACAGAAGATGTATTTCATTCGTCAAATGATAACTGAACTCAGACATCACAATAACTTGAACTCAACTTAGCAGCAATACAGACTTTTGACTTACGATTGTAAGATCATCATAAGAAAACCATCTTACTTGTTTCATCAACATCTCATGACAGATTTTGTGTCTCAATCAAGTTCTCATGGGCTCAGTTTTATGGTATATTTATATACAGTAAATGGTAGGTAGAAGTATTTTTTTTTATCTCTAAAAATCCTTCTGATGCGAGTTGGATTGAAAAAACTGCCCATAATGAAACGTCTGAGAGCAGAGTGTATCAGACTAAGGAATAGATGGTCAAAGACTGAAATGATTACCTACTTGATCAATATTATATATATCTTTTCTGACAACTTCCTCATGGTAATTAAGTTTCTGTCTCGTCTGTTCATGGTTTCCTTCTCGTTTTAATTTTCCTTTCTCGACACTCACTGAGCCCTCATTGTTTTCTCTATAATTTTGAAACATTCATATATTAAGTGATTTGGCGTCTTATCAGTAAAACTGAGGGTTCATTTACAGCCTGACCTGCGGTCACCTTCATCATCAGAGACCCTGGGCCCTTCTTCATTCCTGTAACAATTTTTACGTACACACATTAAGTCTAATGGTGTATTTACAAGCACACAAACATACCTGGTCTGAAGGTTACACAGCTCTGACTGGTAAACAGGAAGCAGACAGACGTCGATGTGCGGGGTTTACATGTTTTTATTTATTTCCGTAAGGATGATAAAAAGAACATAAAAAACAGCTGATGTCAGAGGACGAGCTCGATGACATACAGGAAGAGAAGGGGACGGGGGCGGGGCCTCAGGGCAGCAGCAGTCTGTTTCAGCCAAGCAAAGGACAGGGAGGAGGGCAGGGGTGGAGCTAAACTGAAGATCTGTCTGTCAGGGTGTTGCCTAGCAACAGTACTCCTCTGGTCGATCTGAATGGAGGCGGGGCTACAGGGATGGGGCGGGGTTAGAGAACGTCGTCGCTCTCAGCCGTGTGGAGCTGCGTGTCGTCAGCGTCCGTCATGATGCTGCTGTCCTGGCTGTCGTCCACCTCTGCCGCTGATGATAGGCACAGACACGCACAGGTGAGACAGGTATGGGAGACAGACAGAGGACACCAAGAGCAACTCTAGCAACACAGTCCACCCACCCTCTGCACAAACCCACCAGTCAGCAGCTGAATGTGTTGGACAACCTGACAGTAACATTAATCATCACTGATACCTTCATCCTCGGGCAGATATCTCTTATCAATGGCTTCCTTGATCTGGTTGTTTGCTCCTTTAGGATCCAGATCCATTGCCCAGCTAAAGTTCATCAGAGCCAGGTGAGTCTGTCCAAGCTTCTTATACACCTGAAAGGAATGTAAGGGTGGGGAGGAGACGGGTGGAGGTTGAAGTGGGACTAATCTGTGGGTTCTGTTTGTCCAGTTTTATTCGTGACCAACACAAATGATCCAGATCTCCATCCAGTTTACTCTTCACAGTGAACAGATGATCAAATCTAAATGTGACCCAAACAGAGCACACTTTGGCAGAACTGTGTTGTGCCCGGTTAGTCGGTTATAGACCAGTGATGAGGTCAAAGGTTAGAGGGGATCAGCTGATGTTCGTTACCTTTCCGATGAGGAAGTAAACCAGAGACTCTTTGGGAACAATCTGCTTCAACTCCTCCAACTCCTGAAGAGCCGCCTATGGACAGGAATGACAGGCAGACATGTTGTCACGGTAACATGGCAGCAAGCCAGACAGGCCTATGAAACTATGAAAATGTTTTTAACAATAAAAAATAAAGACAGAAAAGTGGCCCCTCTGACTATTATATTTATGATACACATGTATACATTTAAAAGGCATCGTTACATCATTAGACAGTTTAGTGGAGGATTAATGTTCTTTTTCTTCATTCATTGACTGGTTTGTAAACGCTTGTCAAAGTGACACATTGTGTTCATGTGCGTGAAGCCATCAAATGACCTAAAGGTCAGTTAATGGCATCACATGTGGTGATAAGAGCACTCATACGCATTAAGACTTAATGAGAAGACGTAATTAAGAAGTTTGACATGGGCCGACCTCTGCCTCCAGGTGACCTGGATGACTCTGGCTGGAAGGTTTATGCACATGCATCGTAGCCCTCGACCTTTTCTAAATATTAACTTGAGGAGCCGTATGAGGACATTAAACAGATACCTGCCTGCTTTGACAACTACATGTCAACCTGATTCAGGGAGTAATTCATACCATACTGTTATTTACCCTAAGCAGTAAAATTTGATTTCAGGAAATGAGGAAATAATTGCATCAAAAACAGATGATGTTCATACAAATGCAGCGTCTACAATGTCCTATTCTGCACCAGGTAAACTGCTTAGTTATACTATAGCCCGTGAGTTAAAGAAAGCAGTACTGACCACCCTTTACTCATATTTAGCACAGTTGCATTTGTTGGTAATTACTACCATATATTTGTATTGATTGGTATATAACAGTAATGATTACCTTGTACTTGTCATTGGCGAACAATATGGATGCTCGGTGGAACTTGCAGAGCGGGTTTTTTGGGTCAATCCCAATTGCTCTGTTCAGAGTCTCTAAAGCTGCATCCGACTTCTTCAACGCATGCTGCACCTGCAGAGACGCACGCACACACTGTTACTGTTGTGTTACAGTTGGGGAATAATGCTACACGTTGACAGAGCTGCTGTCATCTGTGAAGGATGCTACAAACCAACACATCTCATAAAGTGAGTGCTGATGGATTAGCTCCATGCTAACAGAGCATGTCTGGTGAGTGAGTGATGCTGCGTGCTAACGTACCACTCCGATGTGACAGAGCAGCACAGAGCTCTGCGGGTTGATGCTCAGCGCTTTCTTGAAGTGGATTTCCGCCAAGTTGAACTTCTCCTGTTTGTAGTAAATCATCCCCAGACCATACCTACACACACACGCAACATAACACAAACACACACACGCTGCATTATAGACTGAACACTGATCCATGTGGTAAGATAAACTTTGTATTTTTAGATGTTCTGTTCTCTCTGAGATGAGATTACAAAACCTGGACCCAACTGTAAATACATGGATACACATGGTCATGATACTGGTCATGTCCGCTACATAGTCTTTCTATTAGGGGCGTCTCTTACCATGCGTTGTAGTGTCTGTTGTTGACTCTGATGGCATTTCGGAAGCAGGCGAGAGCCCGGTCCAACTCCTCAGTCAGGACAAACTCATGACCCAACAGAGTGTACGCATACGCAAAACCTGGGTCCACCTGAGGGACAGAGGGACAGAGGGACATACAGGTGAGGAAGACAGGTAGACATTTGATGACCTTCCATCCCTGCAGTTCACACACTACAATGAGTCATGCAACCTAGTAACCATGGTAACAGTGGGATACAATTAAGAACCAGTTCCAAATTCCTAGACTGATTCTCACACAGAGCTTCTCCACATTCACAGTAAACCTACTCAGCTGTTGCCAAGTTGGTTGACAGGGCAGACTGTGTGATTATCTTTGATCTTCTTAATCACACACTGGGAGAGACTCCCAACAACAAACCCTCGAGCTAAGATCACATACTCAGGTCATGAAATATGAAAAAGGGTTGCTAGATTAAATAAGTGTGTTAGCGGCACTGACTCAGTCCCTCAGACACCTAAAATCCAAATGATGCCCCACCCGGCTCACCTGGATAGCTCTCTGGAAGAACTTGATGGCAATGTCGTGCTCCCTCTGCAGACTGAAACAGTTTCCTGCAACACACCAGGCCTGCAGAGAGACACAGTTGATGAGACCTTTTTCTTACACAGTATTAACACATCACCCACCCAGTGTGACCACAGAGTCTGGACAGGTGGAGTTCTTACCTCAGGACAGTTCTTGTCCATGTCGGTCAAGTCTTTGGACAGAGCAGACAGCGCGACATCTTTCTGCAGGTGCCACAGTGTGGTTGAATAAATCTCCATGCCTTCAACTCTATACGACTCGATCCTACGAACCTCACTGAACAGACGCTCCGCCTGCAAACACGCATCATATGACAATAATGATATGAACGTAAAGGACAAAACCGCCACAAGAATATGTAACTGTATCAGGTCAGCTAACGGTGTGCTTCATGTTGGATAGGTCCAAGTTACCTGCGTGTACTCGGCCAGTTCAAAGTAGGCCCTGCCGATGTGGGTGAGGACCCAGCCGGTGTTGTAATGCTGAGGAGGGAGGGAGGTCAGGATGCTGATGGCTTCTCTGCAGTTGTATGTACACAGTGCCTGGTAACCACGCCCCAGTTCCCGTAGCAATGCCATCACACTGTCTGAACACACACAGAGTCCCAACATGTATTTAATACACAATGAAAAGACGTGCGTTTATAATATGTGTGGAAGCGTGGTATTTACGGTACAAATTATTCTCATGTTTATAGCACCTGTTGTTGTCTTGATAGTGGGCATGAAAGACTAATTCTGTTGAAATACTACAGACTACTGCATATTTTGTTTGTACAAAACCAGTTGTTTGACTCAAAATGTACATGTCAGCCATTTACTGTGATGATTATAGAGGTTCAAACCAGAACAGGCTGTGGCTGGGTTTAGGCTTCGTTTGCCTGTCAGCAGAAACAAATTTGATCTGTAATGCCAAGAGATCTTGGTGTTGGCTAATACAAAAATAGTACCAGTATGACCTCCAGCAGCCCTACTTGTTAGTTATTTTGATAGTATCTGTATCCTCAGCCTGCAGTTATTCAAGACACGGATAAAAGGCAGTACATTAAGAGTGTGTGGGTCTATTATTTAATGGTGGATAAAAACACGGTGAGTGACTCCTGAACTTGACGTACATGTCACCAATTTATTGTCCAACTCTCAGCTTGAGGTCATGAGGTTTGACAGAAAGGATTAAATTAAAGGTACATGAGGGTGAATTGAGTTTGCTTCACTCATGAAACCCTGTAAGATACTGGAACACAGTCAGAACTCAAGGGGGGGATTATTTTGAGATTTTGCACGTGGCCTGTGGTTAGTGTGTGCTACCTAACTTAGCCTGCTAAGTGATACATGCCAGAAAGGATGACAGTAGTAGTATTTGTAATACCTGCTGCAGCCCTTTGGTACTGGGGGATCTTAGTGTCCGGTAAACTAAGACTGGAATCCAGCCTCAGGATGTCTAGACTCTCGTTGAGGTTGCTGCTGTTTGTCGTCTTTGCTGATTTACATTTAGTTTTCCTGTTTGGGATCTTTGTTGGAAACTTCATCTTTAACTTTTTACTATTCTCCTGCAGGGGTAGAGACAACATTAGCGACATGCATCAGTACAATACAACAGAATTAGTGTAATAGATCAGTGTATGCAATGTAGTACTCCAGTAGTGCAGTACCTTGGCAGTAGAGCTGGCACTAGTAAACAGTCTGGAGCTTCTTCTGGGCTGAACATTTGGAGGACCTGACATACTGGGACTGAGGACCTGAGGGGAACCACTGAGAGAAAGACAGGTCATCAGACTGACAGAAAATTACATCAGTATAAGTTGTCCGTTCTGAGAACCAGCTGAAATAAAGTGGCAAGGCCTCACTCCTATAACAGGTGATAACGCAAATGCTGTATCCAAAATCAATAGATACTACCATAGCATGTGAATTTATCCGCTATACATTGCCTTCAGATGTCCCCCAGCCCAAGCAAAAAATAGTTTGACATGGCTAACAATCACACATAGAGTAGACAAACATCAAAGCCACTCAATAGCTGATGGACAGCAAATAACAGCAGTCAAGGTGTAGCTTACCTGGTATGTGGTGCAGAGGTCTGTGATTGGTTGAAGGGGATGGGGAGAACATCTCTACTATTGCCACTCTGACTGAAGACAGACTTCGACTGACTGATTCTGGAAACAGACTGAAAGCGAGAGTATAAATATTAGAAACTGGAAATGACAACAAGGAGATAAAACAATCTATGGGTCTGTTTTTAGTAAAGTTCTGTATTGTGCCCCTTGCTGGAGAACCACTAAAATGCATTAAAGAGAGACGTATGTTGCTGTACAACATAAGACCATTTTGACATTCTTCTGTACACATGGATGTCACAGAGTATTGTTTGGTAGTACATGTACATGTACATGTTTGCGTACCTTCTTGCTTGGAGCTGTACTTTGTGTTTCCATAGAAGCTGAATAGTTCTGAAGATATGTAGGGTCTCCAGGACTGGGCTCCAAGGGCAGGATGCCAAAACTACAGACAGAGTCCGATCATCATAATCAATGGGTTAACACGCTTCCAGCTATGGGAAAAATCAGACAGATTGATTTGTGCCTGAACTGTACTCACCTTGGTGTGAGAGGGCTCAGGGCGGCAGGTCCTCCCAGTAAACTCCGCCCACTCTTGGGTTTGTTCTGTTTTGCCAATAGAGAACCGGCTGATGCCATGGAAACTGTGTTACCCAGTAAGGAGCCAGTCTCTGGGGAGATGAGGGAGGAGTCGATGTAGGAAACTGACAAATCAGACGTCAGCTTTCCATTTGACGATTCTAGATTCAAGCGATTCAACTCCTGCAAAACAAGAACAAATTTTAATCTGGTTATCAGCCTGAAAACATTAGTAATGTTCAGGGCAAACTGCAGGAATGTTTGTATAGCGTACCAACGTGTCCTGCGGCGTCTCCATAAGGGCAGTGTCTAGGCGATGGGAGGGGTTCTGGGCGGGGCTTACAGATGGAGGGGGTGGGGCTATCGAGGAGTTCTGTAGAGAAGACAACCTGAAGACCTGATCTGGATCTGGTTTCTCTCCTGAAATACATAAAACCTCTTTAAGTCCTATGACAGCTTGGTGTAAAGCATGACTCAGCACATACATGTGTGTGAGTTACCTAGGTGACAGAGGTTCTGGAAAGGTGACCAGAGGAACGGGTTGAGAGTTAAACTTTTCTGGAAACACTCTGAACCTTTAGCAACACGATCCGTCTTACTGCTCAGAGAAAGAGAGACAGAATAATCAGTGATCAATATGTGAAAGACACCCAAGTTGCAGTCTGGGAGGACTGGTTTATTACCAGTAGATGTGTCCCAGTAATGACAGCGTAAAAGAGGCAGAGTCTCCAAACTCTG
Organism: Planiliza haematocheilus; assembly: GCA_005024645.1. Lineage (NCBI taxonomy): Eukaryota > Metazoa > Chordata > Actinopteri > Mugiliformes > Mugilidae > Planiliza > Planiliza haematocheilus. The sequence continues at coordinate 5,238,892 of SRSE01001373.1, forward strand.
TGATGATGTCATCCTGACTCTTCTGTTTGTTCAGCACTCCACCAATCAGAACCTGTTCTCCTTCAGCCAACCTGAGACAGAGAGGACCATTGATCATATTACATTCATCCACTGATCCATTTAAGAAAGCAGATGAAACTGAATGTGGTTTCATTAACATATCTGTATCCTCTTTTGTATTATTATTGCTTTGAGAAAATCAGTTGCTTCTGTTGATGCCTTAAAACTTAGAACTGAATTGAGGGAAAGGTAGAAAGAAACTCATAAAAACCTTTCATTAATAGAAAGAAAAACAAGAAACTGCCCTAGCTTCTATTTAATATTAACATATCAACATTAACTCACTTGCTGAGTTCGACGCAGCACTTCGCCAACAGGAATCGGACCTGTGGTGTAGAGCAGCTGTGAGCCTTCAGCAGCCGGTACGCTTTATATGGCTTCCCCGAGCGGTAGTAACATGTAGCCAACAGGTAGAGAGCCTCCTCCGACCTCACTGGAAGATAGAAAGACAGATCAGCATATAACCAACAGGTGGACAGCCTCCTCTGACCTCACTGACATACAGACAGACAGGTAGAAAGACAGACAGGCGTTACCTTCAGCGTAGAGCCTCTCAGCAAGGAAAACAGCGTCCAGGTAGGCGTAGTGGTTGAGAGCCTGCCACACTGCAGCCTGAGCAGAGAGATAACAGATTTAACATCATATAGGCTTGACGGCTGGTACCGAGTACTGATCTTAAACTGGACCTGGTTTGGGTAAATCACAGCAGCACTCAACTATCTGTCATTTATTTATGCCTCTGTTTTAAACACGACCATACCTCCACCACGTTTACTCTCTGTGGGAGTCACTAGATGCACCTCCCAACAATACGTCACAATCACATTTTATTATGATTCTAAACCGTTTGTGATAAGTTCTGCAATTATACTGTGATCTTCTTCACTCGCAAATTATGCATCCAAAGGAATAAGGTCTCTGCCTGTTTGTCTCCTTTCATCCGTTTCATCGCAGCAAAATGGGATTGTTAGGTTGTTAGGTGTTAGATTAAATAAACAACACTGTCATAAGCCTCGTCATAAATGTATCATTCCCCAGACAATCTTTACTCTTCGTCAAAGATATCACGTGAATAAAATGGTTGGTCAATAGAGCACACGTCGATCAGCCACAACATTAAAACCACTGACAGGAGAAGTGAATAACATTAACCATCTTTCAACGATACAATGTTTTGCTGGAAAACATTTGGACCTGACATTCGTGTAGATGTTACTTAGACTTGTATCACACACCTAGACCAGACGAGGCACCCTCACCCCATAGCAATGACATATCCCAGCATCCCCAGCAGGATGCAGCCTGACACAGACATACACACAAAAACAGTTTGGGAACAACTTAAAAAATCATGAAAAACAGCACAAGGTGTTGACCTGGTCTCCAGATTCACTAGATCCCAAAATGATCAAGTATCTGTTGGGTGCACTGGGACAAGCCTGATGCACAGATATTCCCCCCTCCCCTCAACGCATAGGACCCCTGCTAATAACATTCTGTTGCCAGACACCACAGGACCCTCTCAGATGGCTCATGTCCATTCCCTGATGAGTGAGGACTGTCACAAGGGAGACATACACAATATTAGGCAGGCGGTCATAATGTTTTACAGGATCTGTGTATGTACCATTCATTATTTTTCTTGAATAAACAAATACAAAAGCATAATATTTCTGTTTCACTTGTTTGACTGGGATCTGTCAGAACATAATCCACTGATGTTTTGAGTATTGTTATGCAGAAATGTAGACAATTCTGGAGTACAAATACTTTTAAGTGGCAGAATATAAAACTGATTGTTAATGGGTACTTTTGTACAATGAAAGAGCTCAATTTTTTTGTTAAGCGCAGCCATGGTTTAGCCACTGTTGGGCACCATTTACAAATATTTCTCTGGTTTACAGTGTCAGATTATGTATCTCATTATATCACCAAACATATACGTTGGCTAGCAGTAGCAGTAACTGCACGTTAACATGTTTAAATACATTCATTTTATATCCTTTTATCACTTCTGATATTAGATTTGGGATCCAAAAGTCATAATCTGTGGAAAGATTACAGAACTTTCTGTTGGGTCAAGTGAAATATCAATCGAAATGTCAAAGTGCAAACAGCAATCTGGTACCAAGATATGGTTAATATTTACATTCAATTCATGTTGGAGAATATTTGGAAAACGTTAACGTGCTCTGTGCTGCGTCGACTAAACCTCTGACAACAGAGCAATACCATTTTATTTTTGCAGTTTTATTGATCTGTGAATACTGTGACACTTCTGTTAATGTACAGTTGACGTATAAGTGCTGTCTCTATCTTGCTCCGCTGACAGGTTGAGGAGGATGTTTGTCCCTCAGGCAATAAGACTTTATAACGCCTCCTTGTGAGGAAACAATTAGATTGTGGTCATTGCTTTTTTTTTTTTTTACACAGCATTATATATATCATTATATAACTTAAATAGCTTTCATATCTGATTCTATGTAATGATGTTACTGGACAATGAATCTCCCACAGGTTAAATAAAGTCAGTGACAAAAGCGGTAATTGTGTCTGCTGTTATGGCTGCTTACATCATGTGAGTCACATATGCAGTTGTACAACACTCGATAATTGTGATTGTCAGGTTCATCCCTTCACTGCAAGGGCCTGACATAAATGGTTTCAGACCAGTCAGCTGTGGTAGTGTGCTGGATATGTTTCACTAGCAGCATGTTCCGTTTCAAAACAAACAAACACGTAGATGAAGCAGCTTCTGTAGCATCTGTGTCACAACATAAACCCAAACTCTGTATCACTAATAAATGCAGCACAATATTGTCAATAAGTTCATCACTACACTGAATCTACCAACCAGAGATCCCATTCGAAGGGCTGTGATTAGGTGAGATCCCCAGAGATCAGCTGCCAGTTTAAATTCAGATGGTTAATGACGGAGAGGGAAGCCAGAAGAGATGCTCTTGCGTTTAAAGAGTGTCTATTGACCACTGATTAGTGAAACATGAGTTGTTTATGTGACATTAAATTGACCCACCTCATCACTGAGCTGCATGTCAACACAGGCCATTTTATTACGCGAATGCCATCAAAAACAACCCGGTTCATTCAGAAGATGTCTGTTTCGATTGAACATTTAACATTAGTAGGTTAAACGTTGGCTGATTCTGGTTGACATGGAGGCTCACAGCTAATGTTGTTAATGTTAACCGGCAGCTAGCTGGCGTTAGCTTGTATTAGCACCGAGAGGCTAGTCAGCTGTTGGTTAACTTCAGCCTGCTGCCACTGGTCTGTGGTCAAACCTCAACATTAAACTCATCAGATTTTTCATGAGAGTTGTTTATGTTCACACACAGATTCTAAAGTCGCATTTCTGTTGACATATATAAGCTCAGCGCAATGTTAGCCAGCGCGTTAGCTGGCTAACACAACTCTGTTAGCTGTTAGCATTTCAGATTTAGCGACGCTAACAATACAAAACTCCATTTGAAATCCAGCGGTTTGGTATCGTCCTGCTCATTTGCAGAAAACATACCTATATACGGGCCTTTAAAAATACGACCGACCCTGCTGTTAAATTCGGCACAAATACAATCAACACACAAGTCCAGCTTCCGTAAAATATAAACTTTAATAACTGTTTCCGCTACCACAGACGAACCTTCTCTGGCCATTTCGACCTCAATCAAACTGAAGGATCAACAGACGAATATGCTGAAATTTCACTGTGTTACATATCAATTAAAACGAAGACTTGTTTTAGACTTATGCCGAAGCGACACGTGCCACCAAATATATCATAAAAAAACAAATGAGCCGTTTTTCTGTGTCTATTTTTAACAATAACAACTAAAACCTAAATCTGACGTTTTTAAAAAGGAATTCGGCATGACCAATCTGAACTATAACCAAGCTGATATTAGCTAACGAAGTAGCATTTTATTATTCGCAAAGCAAACGACAGACCTAACAAAGGCGTGGTAATAATACCTTAACATTAATAACACTAAAAATAGCTCCGTGTTTCCAGCGGCGGGCAGCGGGGCCTGTAGCGGGGAGACAGCTCTCTCACCGCGGACCGGACCAGCCGCTGAGGCCGAGACAGAGAACGCAGCGCGGCTCATAAATACTCGGCACCTCGCTCATGACAACGACCTGGAGATGTGTTTTTACCTGGACAGGTTCCTGCAGCACCGTCATTCCGCCTCGAAACTCCGTCTATCTGTTTCTGTCGCCTGTCCCCCTGTTTTCTCTCGTTCTTTCTTCACTTCGGTCTCGAGCTGCAGCCGAACATTTGAACACACCGACCGTTACCAGCCGAACACAGCCGAAGAATCCCGAAGAGGGTAAAAGGCCGAGGCGGAGATGAGCGACGAGGCGACGAGCTTGTTCTTCTTCGTTGGGTAAATTGTTGGCTCGCAAACTACATACTGCCACCTAGTGTAGCGGTACATGTTTCTATTATTTTAACGTCCTTGTTTTTGTTAGTGGGCGATCAGTGTATAATAACTCCAACACGTTTGCATTTAATTCAATCCGGTTTAACAGCAAACTGCATCCTCCAAAATGATGAAACAGTAACAAAGGGGTATTTAGTGCAGGACTGTTATATTAGAATGCAAGTAAAATTTTGAACTGTTGATCATTTACTATCTCAAGACATATTCACTATGATCAAATGTCAAATAAAAAAAACTAAACTAGAACTAAAAACAATCCTATGTTGGGGTTGTTGGCATTGACAAACTTTTGTTGCATTTTTCCTTGTTCTCCATCAAGAATAAGCCTGTAAATTACTTACATTTTATTAAATTTAGTTTCTATCTTCTTTTTTTCCTGATTGCTTGTGTTTTTTTATGAGCAACTGTGACCAAGCAACTTCCCTTGTGAACAGAGATGTCTTATCTCTTGAGGAGGTTGTCTTGTCCAGCATGGGTGACAGACTTTGTCAAACCTTTGCTCAAGTCCTGGATGTTGAAGAAGTGGTCCGCTCTGAGGCCCCGTCCACAAGTGCCAAAACGATCTTTTCCCCCTCCGTTTTCCCTGGCATCGTTTCAAGAATATTTGCGTACACACACAGAGAAATAAGTAAGGTCACAAATGTCTCAAATCTCAAACTCGCTTGCCTCTTTCACCGTCATCAATCCATAGATTGTATATAGCGTCACTCCCACAAATTTTCTCTTTCCCTTAGCAACCGTGGCCATATAATTTTCTGACTGGCTGATGTGATGCATTTTTCCACCAATAGGAAAGAAGGTTTTTTTTTTTTTTTTGCTGAGCACCTGAAGCTGACTTTTGGCCTATCATCACAATTTTGAAGTTTGAACTTTCTACTCAAGTTGAAACCGAGGCTCAGTAATGCAATGAACAGTCTCGTACACATCTCAAAATAAACCCAGAAGAAGAAGACGAGTGGACAGTTAAGCAATCCTCATCCTGTCAGAAACACAGGAAAGAACACGAGTCTATGCAACACACTTTATTTCACATTTAAGACAGTATGACATCATCAGAAAACCACCAACAAACCACAGAGCAGGGCTGTGCTAATGCTAATACTTGAATGACAACACACACGATCGTATCACCAGGCTTCGGGGCTACAGAGTGCAGTTTGCTTCCGGAGAGAGCCGACATTTAGCCACCGTCAGGTAGGTCTCCACCTGCAAACACCAGCAGCATCATCATCATTATCCTCACTGTCAGCAGCAACGTTACATCACCATGACGTCACTCTCCTCTTCCTCCTCACCTTGTGCATGTCCTTCTTGAAGCACACCAGCAGTTCGTAGGTTCGCCTCAGCGACTCTTCGTAGTTTCCGTAAGTACCCAGCTGGATGGCAGAGTCGTCGGGGAAGATTTCGGCTCCGTCCTGATTGGCCTGCGGGGCAGACCGGTTTGTCACACAGCTGCTCTAGAGATGACGGGACTAGCGTGTGATTTTGCGTGTGTTCTCACCCTGAACAGCTGCAGGATTCCCGTCTTCAGATCAGACAGTTTGATTGAAATCTGGTTCCTCGGAGCAGAACCTCCAGACAGATAACGGCTGGGATACTCCCAGGACTCAACCAGTTGGTAGGAGATACGCAGCAGCTTCAGGACCTGGAACCAGTCAGGGGACAGATAACACCTCTGTTGATTCATGAGTACTACAAGTATACATCATTGTAGTATGTTAGTCTTAACACTACTGTGTGTATAACATGCACTCTCATGTGACTTGATTCTTCTCGTTGGTTTTTCATGATGTATTACAAACATACACAATAATACTACACATTACTATTATTACTACACATACTACTACTAGCACTACACATTCTACTAATGCTAGTTACACTACAAGTTATACTACTGATATCATTATTAACAATACAATATTAACACACACAATACAGCAATACGTGAACCCTACTACAACACACACTACTACAATTACTATGCAATAATACTACTACACACTACTAGACTTGTAGTCAAGACCACCTAAACCGAGACCAAGACACTACCGAGACCAGAGAGTATCAAGACCAAGACAAGACCAAGACCAAGACCAAGACAGACCAAGTCAAGACCAAGACTAGTTCAGCTCGAGACCGAGACCGAGACCTAGACCAAAAAAAAAAACACTGTTTTTTTGCCATTTTTGGTACAAACAATCTTACAGATTATTTATGAAAATAGCTTAAAGTAGAGAATGGGAAAATAAAGACATAATTGGAGCTAGGATGATATTATATCTACTTAACTACTGTAGCTGCTTAGCTAACGTTAGCAATAACTATGCTAGCTAAATCAAATGTTAACAACAGACATAACAGTAATGTTACTGCCCCTTCTGTTGTTTTAAAGGTATTCAAGAGTATTTTCTCCTTCGCCTGGCATCTGATGATCAACAAAATGCCAACTACAGGTCACTGATAGAGGGTCAAAATTATCTGAGGCACCAGACAGGGGCAGTCGACCTGGGGTATTTTGTGTACCTCACAATTTTTTCTCTTCCAACTTGCAATTTTACTGCTGCTATTGAAACAATTTACAACAGAACATGTTTTCCCACTCGACATCATAAAACCAATAGGAGGCACTGGCGCAACGCTACCCAGCAACAGCTCAGTTATGGCGCCCTCTTACTTCCGGTAGTTTCGCCAGATTCATCTATAGATTACCAATCCCTTCGAGACCGTTCAGCCAGTCCGAGACATTGTGAGACCGAGAGACCCGAGACAGAGACAAGACCGAGACCAAAGACTGTCGAGGCCGTGACAAGACCAAGACCACGAAAAAGTGGTCTTGAGACCGGTCTCGAGACCAAGACCGGTCTCGAGACCCACAAGTCTACACACTACCACTGATATTAGACAAACTGCTACTAATACTGCAAACACTAATACTAATACTTCATACATCACTAATACTAATGCTACAAACATCAGATACTTATCCTACACACTACTACTAATTCTACACATACAACAAAGTCCATGTGCTCATTATTTTCCATCATGTAGTCCTGTGTGTACTGTGTAGTCCTATACTATACTGTACTGCATGTTGACTGACAGAACTGCGTTGCGTCTCATGCTTGTCGATGGGGCTGATGATGTAATCAGAGTTGCAGAAATCCTGCAGAAAGATCTTGTTGAGTTGACGCTGCTCCTCCGTCTGCAGAGAGCTCTCCTAACACACAGAAAGACAAAGTGTTACACACAGTTCAGGACTTGGATCCTCTGGACATCCTGTTGCGTCCCTCTGTGTCCCTGCGAGCTGCCGTAGACGTACAAAGTCGGTGAGGAGTCTCTGGGCGAGCAGGTGGAGGTGCTGGACCCTGCTGACTGCGATGGAGAACAGGCGCTGGCTGTCCGTGATTGGCTGAGAGGAGACGCCGAGAAACACGACTGACAGCAGGAGAACAACTGAGGGAAACAGACAGGTGAGACAGGTAAAGAGTCAGCATCACTAAATGATTGTTAATGTTCAGTTTATTTCATTTCAAATAAATCAGAGTTGTAGTGGCGATGTCACGGGATGCCACAGTATTACCTCCTTATCAGTTGTGCCTTACCTTTGTCCATGGCTGGTGTGGGATTGATTCAGGTTCTGGAGGAGCTCAGTCTGACCTGAGAGCAGGAGTTCTGTGTTGTGATAGTTTCAGCTCAGAGCTGGTTTGTGGCTTTATAGCAGAAAACGTGATGATTAAATTCATCAACAGAAACATGAAACGGACAAACAAGTTTGTGACGGTGTCTAATTAATATTGACACCTCGATATATAATATTTATGCATGCATTGAAAGCGACTGCTGGTGATCAAAGTGTTTTTGAGGAGGAAACACTGAAATTCATGTTAATCACAAAGGTTAAATAACAGCCAGTCATCGAGGATTAAGTGGAAAAAACGTCATTTATAGCGGAAAACAAAACACTTTAAACTTTTAGAATCTAAAATAAAGGATTTTAAAGTAATTTTACAAAAGGAAATCAAGAAAGAAAACTGAGACATTGATGTACAACCAGATCACAACAATGTAAGAAGGTAGAGGTCCACAGTGGAGCACAGCAGCGTAAAGTAGAGCGCAGTACAGTGTACTGCAGAAGACTAGAGTACAGCAGAGTAGAATACAGATTACTGTAGAGTGGATTACTGCAATACACTAGAATACAGTAGAAAACCGCAATTGCAGTAGAGTCCAACAGAGTATGATTACAGCAGAGTAGAGGATGGAAGCACTGAGTACAGTGAAGTACAGAAGAACAGAATATAGTACAGCTGAGTACAGTAGAATAGAATAGTAGTAGCCTACTGCCAGAGTAGAACAGAATACAATAAGGGACAACAGAATAGTGTGGCAGGCTAGAGTAGAGTGAGCGCACCTCAGAAAAGTGAAGTGTACATTAGGGTACAGTAGAATACAGGAAGTACTGTAGAGTGGAGTACCGCTGAGTACAGTACTTCTGAGTGCAGTAGAGTACAGTAGAAACATAAGTTACAGGTGATACAGCAAAGTGGACTATAGCACAGTATAGCAAGATATAGTAGAATACAGTAGAATATGGCAAATTAGAGTAGAGTAGAGTACTGTATAACTGAGTACAGTAGAGTAGAGTAGAATAGAGTAGTGTACTGTAGAAAAGAGAAGATTATTAGTATTAGAGTACAATAGAATACACCAGGTGTTGTAGAGTAAAATAGAGTCCTGTATATCACTGAAAAGAGAAGAGTATACCAGAGTACAATAGAATAGAGCAGGTACTGTAGAGTGGAGACTATAGAGAAGTGAAGATTATATTAGAGTAGAATAAATAACATAATCTGAATATTTATTGTTTTTATTGACAGTCTGAATTTCAGTAGATTTACAGTAAGAGATCTCCTGTTTTGCATTTAAAAAACAGAGTCAGATGTTTTTGTCCTCAGAGGTGTGAATTTATTCAAAGCTGTCACTGATCTGAGGACACACATTCAGCAGAGGTGGCTTACATCACAACGCTCTGGGTGAATTTATTCAACGCGCACGAAAAGGGTGAGGGACTGACATTAGTTCTTGAGCAGGACCTGGTGGAGTGATGGAGTGCTGCATCATATCAGATGACACTGTGAGACTGCTTACGATGCCCACCACCGTGGACGTGGGACTGTAAGGTCACATGGTTAAGTCTATGACTGACATGTTAAATGGATGGAACAAATGTAGAAAACAATCTCTTTCTTAAAACTGGTTTTAATACGAGCAGAGAGCAAGAGTGAAGCAGCAACAAGAGCTGCGAATATGAGGCGGCTCCTTCAAATTAAAAGCTTTTATCATAGCTTCATTACTTTTGTTCTACAACTATAAAAATATTAATCATAATGAAGAACAACTGAATGACTGAAAGAAAACTTTAGACAGCTGCTTTTTGTATTACTGTTTGTACGTGTTATGCATATTTATTCTCACTTTGTACGTCACATACATCTGTTATTTTTCTTCATTGACGATTTTATTAAGAAACATGAAGTCACGGCTGTGTTTATGACCTGTGTTTTATATTGAGATCAAGTGTTTCCCCGTTGTTTATTCACAGTGTGTTTGTGTTAAACTGGTAGGTTATATTAATCCTGTGTATGTGTCTGTGCATGCGTGTGTGTGTGTGTTTTATAAGAGTGCGCGTCACTGCAAGCGTTTGGTGTTTATTTCAGTTTAAATATTTACGTCCTAAAAGCACATTCAAACTCATTTATTTTAATTATTATCTTGCCCTTGGTGATAATCACACACACAGACACACACACCCTCAAACAGCCTTCGAAAAAAGTGAGGACCAGCCAAAATGTCCTCACTTTGCACAAATGTCCTCACTCTGATGGTGTGAAACTCAAAGTGGTCCCCAGAAAGATTGCTGTACAAACACACACACACATTTGTATGGCTTTATTTGTGAGGACATTCACTGGCATAATGCATTCCCTAGCCCCTTATCCTAACCCTAACGCTAACCCCCTGATCCTAATCCTAACAATAACCCAATTGTAATCTTTATCCTAAAATCAAGTCTTAACTCTCAGACAGATATTTGTGCAAAGTGAGGACCAGCCAAAAATGTCCTCACTCCAATGGCGTAAAACTCAAACTGGTCCTCACAAAGATAGCTGTACAAGAACACACACACACACACACACACACACACACACACACACACACACACACACACACACATTAAGAGACACACTGCACAGATGAAGCTGCGTTAACTCTGTTAAACTATTTATTTTCTGGGTGAACTGAATAAAGGTTCTGCAAAGAATCCTGCAGATAAAATATCAGACAATATTTTATACTTTGTATTTATATTGTTAGTATTGATCTGCTTTAACTTTCTCAGTCAAAGGGAGTAACAGACTAAGCAAGTAGAAGTCAGGAGGATGTCCAGCAGAGTTCAGTGTAGAAACTGTTTCACTGTTCGTATTAGACCAAACAATCTGCTTCATTTTAGAACATGTTAGAAAGCCAGATCAAGCTGGAATCAAATTTAAGAGAAGGAGCATTTTCTGCTGATGAGTCCTGAAATGTGTATTTATAAATGTACGTTAAACTGTAGAAAACGTCTTTGCTTCTGTTTCTTAGCTATCAGACTGCTGTCAGATTCTCAGAGGCTTGGTTATAGAGCATGTGCAAACATGTGCAAATGTAAATATGTGCACGTGTAACAATGTGTAGGTCCAAATATGTGAAGGTGTAAATATGTGAAGGTATGAACATCAGGACAACATTTTCACTTTGAAGCTTTCATTTATTTAAACTGCTTGTTAGAAACTGAGTTGATGACTCATCCACTAAACCCATCACCCACAAGTGGAGAGGGTATGTGAACGACAACAACAAGCTAGAGTATGACAAATTTTCCTACTGAGATAATTTTGTTAAGAAACACCAATGCTTCAGCTGGACAAAGATTACTCCACATACCAACAGTATACCATTACTGATTTAACAGACCTCATAGAAAAATATGCAAAAATTAAGAAATAAAGAAAGAAAGAGCATCTGCAAGGTGATCAGGCAGACGAGTTAGTCTGACGGGTCACATGACTCAATGAGACCTACAGACTACAAACCTTAGACGTAGAAAGAGACAAACTCTTCTCGGTGACAATGCCGTATCTTGGCTGCGTTCATTTTGACTTTGACTTGATGATTAAGCTGAGCTGCCAATGACTGGAGTATAAAAAGACAATTATCAAGACATTCTATTCTTTTGCAGGCAAACTAATCTCTGAAATGTGTCTTTTTGCAAGCAAAATACAATGAACAACAATAGTGACTGAACATTCCTGAAATAATGCTTAAATGGTAATGTTTTATTCACGTATTTTAATGAAAGCCTTGACTTTTTTATATTTTTGCTTACTGTTCTGACACCATGTGTAATGCTAAAACAAAGGTTTGCATAGGCAACATGCCGACACATCATCACACCTGTGTCAGAGCACAGGTGGTTTAAAAAAACAAAATTTTATTTAGTCTTTTTTTTATTTTACTTTTCATTTAAGAATGATAAGCGTTACCTTCAATACCCTTTATCAGATTTTTTTTAAAACAAGGTCTGCTTAAGCAAGAAATGTGTTTTTCTAAACGGTTTTAAGGCCAGACACAACTTTACATCATTCTTTTGACACAAAATTAAATATAAGTATATATGTTTTATGAAAACAACAAATTATCATATTGCCAGGAGCATAAAAAAAAATCTGGCCTAATATCTGGACTGCTGTCCCAGTTTTCATTTATGAAACTGAAATTAGAGGGAGGAGCTCAAAAAGGTCATCCATTGGGAAAAATAACCACAGAATGTAACCACAAGTCTCTGACAAAAAAAAAAAGTAGTACAGGTCATGCCTTTCGGTGGCAAAGTTCTGTCCTCACAGAGGTGGTTCCAGTTAGTGCAAACCCTGACTGAAAATTACAACCACCAGGCTTTAATGTTATGTCACATGATGATGCTCTGCAGAGCTGGTAAAAGTTAGATAACATTTCTACCAGCCTTTATATCCAGCATGGATCAGGTCAAAATATGTACTGTAGTCAATTGTGCCATGAATTACACAAAGCATGTTTGTCAATTTGATATGATAATTTCGCAAGAAAGATGTGAAGTGCCATTTAGTTTTGTGTGAGTGACCACCAGTGACCATCAATGCCAGTGCCACCATCCGTTTGTCTGCTCAAAGCTGCTCATATGGCACCCGCACATGTTAAAACACTTTTGGTTAGTCTGGAGCAATTACCTGAACTGGAACCAATAGGCAACAACAGACAACATAATAATAAGTGTTAGTAATATTGTGGACACAGTTGGTGTCTCTGCAGCAATCGCAGATCAAAGAGACAAACTTTGCAGTCATCTCTGCTATTAAGTTCAGCTCCTTACAGAAGCTGAAGCTAACAGAGAGGTACGTCTGCTGCTCCTCTGACAGGAAACACTCCGTGGGGTGAGTTCGCACACTGCAGAGGAAAACGGGTAGAAACAGGGCAAACAGGTAAGTTTGCTGTCATCAGACAATGGACTCCCTCAGGTTCTCATCACACATTAAGGTGGGAGCGCTGAGTGGAGGAGCAGCGTGGAGGAGTAACTCCCTCTGAAGCTCCACAATGACGGGAGCGTCCTTGGCTGAAGCGGTGGAACCTGCCTCCTTGCCATCTCCGTAGAACTCACTGATTCGTTTACAGAGAAGCCCCTCTGTCTCTGGTGGCACTTGCCCAGCCTTTAGCCCTGCTGTCTTCTCTCTGTACTTGTGAGATGCCAGTTTGACCGTCCGCTCCAGGAGGTGTTTCCTGTACGCTCTCTGAATCACCATTGCGGCAACCTCTTCCTGTTTTCTCCGCAGGGTGCTGCTGATTGGTTCATATGACACCTGTTGGTGATAATAATTATCTGTCATGTTTGTGGATAGATTACACTTCAACAATCTTATTTCCAAATATGAATGAATGCCTCAGGAACTTTATTTCTCCTGGGAGTGTCTGAAACCAATTAATCAACTGAATATAGAAATGCCCATCATCTGCATAGAGTGACATACTAAGTCAGTTAACAGAAACAAAGGAAAAAAAGTACTGAAATCAATGAAAAAGCTACTTGGATGAAATGATGAAATGTATATCTAAAACAGTTCAGTGTACACATCTATACAATGTAGAACAGAATAGAACATGACCTTGGAGGGGTTGTTGGCCATGAACTTCTCCTCCATGCTGGCTTTTAGAGCATCCATCGCTCCTGAATCACCTAACACCTGGATAATATAATATAATATAATATAATATAATATAATATAATATAATATAATATAATATATGACCAACACAGTGACCAGGTTATTTTACCTGTGCGGTGAGTGCAAGTAGGATGTCCAGACAGTGAATCTTGTCTCCTGGAACCAGAGGCAGATCCATTTGGATCAGTTTGATGGTGTTGGGTTTGGGAATCCTCAGAGGATCCTTCAGAGTGTCACAGAACTTTGACAACTCGCTGCGGAACACATTAGGTTGGTTAGAGTCCTTTAGTTCTTTAGGGTTTCTGAATAACACTTCACAAAATGTAAAGCAGTTCTTCCAATGCATGGGGACTCACCTATACTGTATAAACTGTGAGGCATCGGGATCAAACTTTTCCCAAGTTTCATAAAACATTTCGAAGTCGTCCTCACACAGAGGATCAGCACTCTCCTCTGTGGCCACGTTAAAGTTCTCCAGAATGATGGCAATGTACATGTTGACCACCACCAAAAAGCACATTATAATGTAGGTGGTAAAGAAGACGATGCCCACCCCTGGGTTTCCACAGTTCCCTCTGACATTCGTTCCCGGGTTTTCAAAGTCTGGGTCACAGTCTGGCGGCATGTTCATGATGGGATTCAACATACCATCCCATCCAGCTGATGTGGTGATAGTGAACAAACAGATCATGCTGTTCCCAAAACTCTCAAAATTGAACATGTCATCAATCATCCCCTCTTTTTTCACGTAGGCAAAGTTAGACATGCCAAAGATGGAGAAGATGAACATGATAAGGAAGAGAAGGAGGCCAATGTTGAAGAGGGCAGGGAGGGACATCATCAAGGCAAATAACAACGTCCGGATTCCTTTGGCTCCACGAATCAGACGAAGGACTCGACCGATACGAGCCAGTCGGATCACACGGAAGAGAGTGGGCGAGACAAAATACTTCTCTATGATGTCAGCTAGGAGGAGACCTAAAGGAGGAAGGAAGAAGAAAGAAACAAAGGATAAGAGGGTGGCATTTAATACATAGCACTTTTCTTCCGCGTTAAAGGAAAAGTGGTTGTTGTTGGTTATTTCCTAATATTTAAGACCAACTCACCAACAATGGACAGTATGACCACCACAAAGTCAAAGATGTTCCAGCCGACAGCAAAGTAGTGCTGCCGGAGAGCAATGAGCTTCAGACTGCACTCTGTGGTGAAGATAACGATGAAGACGAGGTTGACCCAGTACAGGATCATTTCTTTTTCAGCGCTCTGCTCATCTGTTTCAACCATCATGGTCACCATGTTGAGGCAAATCAACACCATGATGAAGATGTCAAAAAACTGCTTTGTAACCAGGTCAAACACCAGTCCCTGAAACTTATTCTGGACCAACAAACAGGAAAAAAAAGAAAAAAAGAAAAGATTACAGATTGCTGAAACTTGAATCAAACTTTGTACATTTGGAGTTCCTGTCTGACAGGAAGTAACCAAGCTGACCTCGGGTCGTGGAACAGGTTTCTGAGGTTTCTTGGAGCCTAATTTCTTCATGGCATTGTAATATTTCTTCTGCTCCTCTGTCATGAAAATATCTGTCCCTCCCAAGTAAAGACAAAAGACATACACAGTTAACTGTCTGACAGAAAGAAACCAAACTGTTCAAATTTTTACAGATGAAATATGATCAGAGTGATTCAGGTGTCAGTGAGTAGAAACATATCTTGGCTTTCTGCTGATTGAAGTTGTCGATGATGACGCCGATGAAGAGATTGAGGGTGAAGAATGAGCCAAAGATGATGAAGCAGACAAAGTATATATACATGTACAGGTTGACCTCGTACTCTGGCTGGGCTTCCACCTACACTCGGAATATGGTGACGATGGTTACAAGTCAATTTCAAGTTAACATGAGAAAACAATTATACAAAAACATGTAAACATGTAAAACGCTGTAAATCCCTTTCTACTGTAGGCATGAAGACCACACCACATGTATGAATGTAAAGGACCGACAGGTAGAAGCACAAAACTTGAACAGTTGGTAGGGTGTTTCACTAAACTTTGAAACTGGCTTTTTACTGCTAAAGAGTGTCACCTGAGAGTACTACACCACATGAGTGTACTTATCATACCTAAGTGAGGAATAACATGATACTGAAACGTTATCCTGAAGTCTATTACTCACTGATCTGAATGATAACATACATATCAACATTCTATCAGTATCAGTGTTAGTACCAACCTCACTGGAGTCCACTGCTGAATACATGATGTCCATCCATCCTTTAAATGTGGCCTGCCAGAGACAAAAATTATGAATATCAGCTTTAATTTTCATCACGTTATCTGTAGGTATTGACACAAAGAAAGTCAAAATGCAAGGATACCGCATGACATTATATTGATACTCTCATGTATTGATGAGTGTGAATGCCTTGCCTGTATCTCACTGAAATCTCATGTGTTCAGACTAACCACTTGCAGCAGTGACAGGTAGCCCATCCCCACGTTGTCGAAGTTGATCTTAGCGTTCTTCCAGTGGATCTCGGTATGATTTGCCTCAATCAGAGCAAAACACTCTGACTTGTTCCTGGCCACGTCAGGGAACAATAACTCCTCTGATGTCTCGTTGAAACAGTAATAAAACTTTCCTGCAAACAGGTTTACGCCCATGATGCTGAAAATCAGCCAGAAAATTAGACACACCAGCAGGACATTGAAGATGGATGGGATTGCTCCAATCAGAGCATTAACCACGACCTGCAGACACATTGGTGACAGATACAGGGAAAGAGAGAGGTAAAAAACTCTATGTTACGTTACTTTCTGATGCACCTGTATCTGTATCAAGTGCTCGGACTCACCCTCATGCCCTCAAAGCGAGAGAGGGCTCTCAGAGGCCTCAGAGCTCTCAGAGTCCTCAGAGACTTAATGGCTCCCAGCTCAGAGTATCCCAGAATGTTTGCAGTCAGCGATATCAGAGACACCTGGACAACACAACACATGTGACAATGACTGCAGGTGACAAATTGAAGCAGACCTTGCAGAATTTTTTATTTATATTTTACCAATAATCATTGTCATGGAAAATGTTCTTACGTCAACGATAAGGAAATCGAGCCAGCACCAGGCACTGGTGAAGTAGGTCTTGAATCCGTAGGCAACCCACTTGAGAACCATCTCCAGCACAAATACGTAGGTGAACACCTGGTCTGCGTACTCCAGAATTATCTTGATGGTCCGACGCTGCTCCATGTAGATGTCCTCAAAAGCCTGTTCACACAATGACTACTGTTACTATCTGGACAGGTGTTCACTGAAAGTTATGTCATACGTCAAGCTGTTTTCCAGTCTCAGTGTAAGGTCACTCTCCATGGAAATAACTTTTCAACTTGAAGTTGTACAGACTAGTAAACTAGTTGGTTTGTTGACTTCATGGGTGTCATGGCACTTTAACCCTCGTGCTGCCTTTAGGGTTTCTGGGAGACCCTAAAGTGAATGGACAGACAGATAGAGAGCATGCAAGAGGGTAGCACGAGGGTTAAGTATCATGTCGACTAGACACTGATGACAGGATAATAACAACTTGGACATCCCCTTGAAGACAGGTGAAGAGGAGCAGTGGGTTGTTGCAGCGGTACATCAAGTGTGTGGAAATACTTCACTAAAGATGAAGCCCATTCGAGGCATGCAAAATATGTAGGTCAGATCTGATATCCACCAAAGTACTACCACAATGCACACATATCTGACACGGTAAAACAGAACAGTTGACTGAAAATCACAGGAAGTCATCATGCTCAACCAGATTGGCCAATAGAGGCGTCCACTGATAGTGTATCTCTTATCTGTGGTTAAGGTTGGTTTGGATAGTAAAACTACTCATTGACCTGTCTCAGTGACAACAGTAAGGGGCATCCTTGTTTACCCAGTTGTCATTATCCCCATGTTGTCTCTGCTTATCAGGGGTTAAAGATGACAAATCTCACCTGTGTCACATATAGCAGTAGCCGTGTTAGTAGTCAGACTGCCACTTGTCCACTGTTAGCCAAGTCAGCCATGTTGACTCCACAGGTTAGTACTCACACCGCACACGTTTCTGAGAACCAACCAGGTCAGTTAGAGTAGACGAACCAGCACCACCACCAGTGAGACTGAGACACAGTCAGACTAATGGAGTGTATTAAAATGTTAAAATATGAAAAACTTATATGTTAGGAGAAAGCAGAAAAAAACATATCAATGCAGGAACATTAGAACTTTGATTCAGGAACAAGACAACCTCATGTCACCCTATTTCCCGTGCTTACCTATAAAGGTGTGTTTCACCCCACTCTCTGTTCATCTTTACCCCATCACATTTTTTGTTAGTGATCTATTCCGCCTTTCATTACAGGAAGTAGGAACCAGGGGAGCAAGAAGCTGACGCTTCCTGAGATGTGACATCTCATCTACTGGGGTACTCCTCATCTAAAGAACCTAACCCTAACCCTTCCCTTGACACCTTTTGACCCTTCTCATCTCTTTCCTTTGACACTTTTCATCCTTACCCTCAAACCCTCTCAGCCCTCCATCTATTTTCAAACTTCCTTGCTGGAGGAACTGAAGACGATTAAAACCATTGAACTTTGTTTACCAGAGCTCCACTGCTCATCAGGATCATAAAGATGATAAAGGTTTCAAAATAGTTGTGTTCTACGATGATGTAGCAAGTTTTCCTGATGTTGAACCAGATCTTCCCTCTGCCCTGGGATGTGTCTATATTCAGGCAAGGACATCTGACGTAACACTCTGAAATACACACATATAATCAGATAGAGTATTTGTATAAAATACATACGGGACTCAAATATTTGCAGATATCTACGTGAGGAATAACATGCTACCTGCTGAAATAATATTTCAAATGCTGTCATGTATAGTTAGTATGGTAACTAAGTGGTGTGTGTGTGTGTGTGTGTGTGTGCATACTCTCAGTGCAACAATCTTCAGGTGTATTTGTATCCTCGTCAGTTTCTTCGATTTCTTCTTCCTCCTGGACTTCAACAGTACTGCAGACTGATGACAGGTCACCCTGAACACACACATCACATCGATGACACCTCCTTGATGCTAACACTAGTACAGTAAGCTTCACATTTGCTCTAATTAACACGCAAACACTGAAGGGAGTTTTAGATGAAATGTTGCGACAGAATATAAAAGAAAAGGGCTCACATTGGACTGTTTCTCCATCTTCTCATCACCCTGTTTATTGTCTTCTAGGCTGTCATCGTCCTCCTCCTCCTCCTCCTCGTCATCATCATCTTCATTGTCAGGGTTCTCAAAGTCAGACTCGGCCTCTGCAATGGGGACCCTCAACGAGGCAATGATATGGTAGTTGCTGGTGAGGTTTCCATGGTTAGAGTCGGGGGCTGTGAGACATGGCTCTGGTTCGTTTGAGGTCAGCAATGTCAAAGCTAAAACCTCCTTTGTCGTTGTATCATCTTTCTCGCAATCAACGGCTGAAATGAATAATAAAGTTTTCGTAAAATGTAAATGTAAAATGTAAAAAAAAAAAAAATGAATAAACAATACAAAAAATCACGTGTATTACATTTACTATACATACAATGAAACATTCCAAAATATTTCACTTAAGGGACACAAACAAATAACCAAAGTTCTTATTGTAGTTCTGGTCTGGTCCAACCTGGGGGGCCTTGGTCAACGTGGGTCTTCTTTCCCAATAGACTTCGGATTTGTTCTAGAATCCAGGCCTTGACCCAGGCCACAGCTCTGTTGATGCGGTTAATGGCAATCTGCAAATTGTTCTCTCCGTCATCGTCTGAAGCTGACAGATTGTCGCCACTGAATGAGCTCAGCAACAAGGCCAAAAACAGATTCAGGACCTGAAACCAAAACAGGAACAGATTCAAAACTTAGACTTATTATAACTGTTGACTGCTTATGGTCCCTCTCATTAACCCAGACCCACAAACTTTCACCACAGATAGGGATTTTCTTTGTATCTTCAACTGTCCTGCAACTCTACTAAACTGATTCAGGTCAGGACTGTCCACCTGCAGAAACTCACCACCAGGTTTCCAATAACGAGGACCATCATGTAGACAATCAGACACATGGCCTGACCCGAGACCTCCATGCAGTCCCACATGGTCTCAATCCACTCGCCGCACAGGACCCTGAAGATGATGAGGAAGGCATGAAAGAAGTCATGCATGTGCCAGCGAGGAAGCTCACAGTCCTCTGATATGCGACAGACGCAGTCTTTGTAGTTCTTCCCAAACAGCTGCATGCCAACGACAGCGAAGATGAAGACTATGATGGCAAGAACTAGAGTCAGGTTCCCCAGAGCTCCCACAGAGTTCCCGATGATCTTTATCAACATGCTGAGGGTCGGCCATGACTTGGCTAGCTTAAACACTCGCATCTTGAAACAAGACAGGTGAGGAAACAGGCAGGGATACAGATGAAGAGAAAGGTTAATGGTAGTGTAACAACAATGTTTGGTAATATGTGCAAATAATAATGATGATGATGGTGATGATTCACTGACTAATCTGAATGAGCGCAGCACAGACAGGCCCTGAACATCGGCGAGTCCCAGTTCGACCAGGCTCATGGTAACGATGATGCTGTCAAAGATGTTCCAGCCCACCTGCAATCATGGTGCATGTTACCGTGAGAACAGCTGTCAGTCATCATTGGTGAGTGGAAAACAAACAGGAAGCCTGACCTGGAAGTAGTAGTATGGATCCATGGCCAGAAGCTTAAGGACCATCTCAGCTGTAAAGATTCCTGTGAAGACCTGAGGTCACACATTAGAGATTAGCCAGTTTAATACAGTAGCCAAAACTTTAAGATAATCCTTTTTCTGGCAGATGAATTCAAAGATCCAGTCTCTAGTGGTGAGGTTACAGTCAGATATGTGTATGTTTATCTTGCTGTTCTCTTTCTCTGTCTGTACCCGGCTGGCCTTAGGCAGATGGGTCCCTCCATATGAGCTGGGTTCTGCTCTAGGTTTCTTCCTGTTAAAAGGGAGTTTTTCCTTGCCACCGTCGCCTTCAGGCTTGCTCTGGGGGTTTCAGGCCGGGTCTTGTAAAGCGTCTTGAGACGATTTGTATTGTTATTGACGCTATATAAATAAAACTGAATTGAATTGAATTGAACCAGCCCCCGAAAACCCCTTGTCTCACACTTAATTTCCATCAAAAGGCTGTTGACGTCTAAGAACATAAAAAAGAGCTCTTATATGCTAATCAAAACATAACCATGGCTATAATGTTCCCTCTCTTCCACAAGGTCCCTCTTAATCTTACACTGTGGTCCTTGAACAGAGTACAATCTCAGCCAAGGAGGAATGCCTACAAATGTTGTCCTTTTGTTTATGCAGGCGTATATCTAACCAATGATGATGACATTGTATTTCATCACAAACCAACTATAAATATAATGTGTTCATCCCAGAGGACTGAAATCATCCACTGCAAATACAAGAGACTTGCTCCTTGAGTCATTTCCCAGGATGTAACTCCTTCTTTAGCTTATTTTAAAGACTAACCCACTAATGTAGAAGCAAGTTTACATTAACACAGATCAGGTTTCTCATGCTAAAGGAAACACTTGTGTTTTTCTTTTCAGTGAACCTTTCAACGCCACCAACAGATGGCAGTAATGTCACCCATACCCAAGCTTGCCTGGTCCTACTGTGTCAACAGAAAGAGCTGCCATGTCTGCTTCTCACCACTGACCAGATTTCCAATACTCAGCAGTTCCTCAAACTGTTGTGACATTGGGTAATGCTCCATGGCCATGAAGACAGTGTTGAGGACAATGCAGATGGTGATGCCGAGGTCGACAAATGGGTCCATGACGATGATGTAGAGCCACTGTTTGAGCCACCTCCAACAGCCACAGCAGTTCCACTTCAAGAAGATGTCAGCAAATGCATACCAGCACGGAGGGCATGGCCTCTGGATTTCCTCGAGTTCTGAAAAACACAACTTGTTAACGAGACCAAGAGCTTGAAGATATAACATGTGCTCTGTGCTCATACAGTATATCCCATCAAATTTAACCTGGTTTTCTACTGAGATGGCAACGTTTCTCACTGTGCCTACCTGCTCCCTCTTAGCAACTCGATTCATCACTCAACTTTCCCCAAAAACTGCTCACTCAGCTCTGCCTGTGTCCAGCCATCACTGCTCTCCAGCTCCCTGTGCTCCGCTAGCATAGCTAACATATACATTCTGAAAGTTTTGTAGCTCCACTCATGCGTGACTCTAAAGACACATGGAAATGCTGGAATATTTAAATGTAAGGGCGCTCTCAGATAGCGACCACTGCTCAGACTTTGTTCATCAGCCTTCAGATTCAGGCAATAAATGACCTACGAATGATCGCTACAAATACGGCAACACATATGTTTCTCTATTTAGCTGTTAGGCTACACACAAATTGGCACATGGGATCGTAACATAGGCTGAATTGAGCTTTTATTTACTTTCTATCGAGACAGTTTGACTTCCAGACATCAAGGAGCCACTACCACCGCTCATCTCTCATCTTTTCTCTCTTACACCAACTGACTGAGCCAGATGACTGCCCACTCTGTTGGGTTCTGTCAGACGTTTCTTGCTGTTGCCAAGCTTTGCTCAAGGGGGAATTGCTGCAAATTGCTCCATAGTGCTGTAAGGTTGACCCTACTATCTAAAGTGCCCTGACATGGTGTACGGTTATGATTTTGATGCTATGTATATATATATATATATAATTGAAACTAAACCTCCACTAGTTGGAGAGAGCCTAATTGTTTGTTTTATGTGTTTCCACTTGCGATCAGATGCCACATTTGATATATCACGTCTACTGGAAACTGTGATTAATACAAATGTTCTTAAACTGAAACATGATTGCAGTTTGAATCATGTTTATGAGCACAGGTTATATAATGTAAGGAGTGCTATGCTCTTGTCCTGCTTAAAGTCAGAGGTCAAGGTGAGTGGTTTTAGATTTGATTTCTGGCTGCAGAAAAACACTGATGGTAACATCAGCAGCTACTATGATCAGTGATTTTAATCCAGCTCACAGACTGACCTGAACTAATCACAGGTTTGTGTGTGATGATGATGGGAATACATTTAAGATTTCACCTTGTAAGCTCTTTAACAGATGTGCCATTATAGTTACTGTTGGGAATATGATGGACTTCTGCCAACAACATACACAAAGAGGTTTAAGTCTTATTTCACAAATGGTGTATATTCACATTCAGGCTCTACAGAGGTGTGGCAGAAATTCCACACCTACAAATGGATGCATAGTTATCAATTAACAGTGCTCCTCCTCTCATTTGCTTGACATGTGTTTCATTTTCATCTGTCAATTTTTGCTCCAGTGTGATGTGTAGTCCTTATTACTGAGTACTGAGGTGTGTGAGTAGACACCCAAACATTCATTGATGCTCCACTGTGACTCTGTGGTCATACCTTCCATTGCAGCATTTTCTTGGTCCTGGCCCTTCGAGTCACTTTTCTCTAAGAGCTCTGCCCTGCAGGCTGCCTGCTGTGATGACAAAAAAAAAAAGAAAAAGTTCAGCAGCACACTTAACGGATCCAGAGTGAGTTTTAATGCATCAGATCGGACCTCCTCCTCTCTCTTTTTCAGCGCCTCCAGGATCTGCGCGTACTCCTCCTCCTTCTGCTTGGCCTCGGCGATGGAGGCGTCATTCTGGTCGGCGTACGCCATGGCCACCACGGCCAGGATGAGGTTAATGAGATAGAAAGAGCCCAGGAAGATGACGACCACAAAGAAGATCATGTAGGTTTTGCCTGCTGCACGCAGCGTCTGCACAGGCAGAGGTGAGAGAAAGACAGGCGGTGTGGGTGGTTCTGCTCTTGGTTGGGCTGCCTTCTTGTCGGCATGACCAAAAGACTGTCTGTCCGCTCTCTAATGTAAAGCCATGCTTGTGGAATTTAACACTTCACAAACGGTACATGCGCAGTTAACGTACACACAGACTTCTATGCTAAGAAATTAGAAATTTGGATAACACTTATTGTTTAGTTGGGTTTTCTTCCTGTATAGTATCTGCCAGCCTACTGACCAGTTTGAACAGGTCTTCCCAAAAATCCTGGGTCATCAGTCTGAACAGGGCCAGGAATGCCCAGCCGAAAGAGTCGTAGCTGGTATACCCATAGTTTGGGTTCCTCCCGGCCTTCAGACAGACGTAACCATTCGGACAGACCCTGAACATATCATCATCATCATCATCATCATCATCATCATCATCATTATCAGCGTGGTTGTTGTTGATTTTTTTATCATGTGAACGTACCCGGCATCAGAACTGTTTCCACACAGCAAAGCATCAAGCTGACCAGGAATGTAGTAATGGTTCTCTGCCAGACAGATGTTACAGCTGAAGTTGGTATTTTTGGGAGTAGGTGAAGATAATTTGAAATGTCATACCAACATTTAAGCTCGTCCTACCTGGATTTTCAATGTACGCATTGTAATCAAAGTCACTGCTGTTGTTTCCATAGGTGTCATTGCCAATGAAACTGCCGTTGAAGTTGTCCAGCGTGTGGTTGCTAAACAACGTAGGTGGCATGAAAACGCATTTTTGCCGAAGGTTTCCCATGAAAAGCTGCAGACCAATCAGTGCAAAGACACTGAGGCAGAATATCGTCAGGATCATTACGTCGGCCAGCTTCTTCACTGACTGGATGAGGGCGCCGACAATCGTCTTTAAACCTGTGAGGAAAGCGCGCTAAAGACTGAACTGCCAACCAAGAATGTAAATATCAAGTCACCAACACGAGCAGACTTTTTTCTAAAGTCACTGACGCTCAGCTGAAACTGACCCACCACTAACAAAAGCCATGTTTCACCACAACCCAGTTTTAAAACCACCTTGAAACAGCGCTCACACTCACCAGGGATGACAGTGATAGTCTTCAGGGCTCGAAGGACTCTGAAGGTTCTCAAAGCGGACACGTTTCCCAAATCGACAAACTCTGTCAGATATCTGAAACACAAGGATATACATGTTTTCCCTTCATCATCGACATCTTCATCACCTTCATAATGCTTTAGTTAAACAATAAACTTGGACAAAAAACTTCACACTCTATGAAGATAAAACTGGTGCCATAGAAATGTTGTATTTTCTAACGTAACAAATAATAGATGATAAAAAGATGGCATGTGCTCTTTTATGACATTTAAAACAGAATGTTATTTCAGGAATTGCACATTTTTGGCAAAAATGTCCTGAAAGTAGACAAAGAGAACACAATCAATAAAATTTAACAAAAATACTCTATATGTTTATTTATTTATTCAGGAAAATGAACCAATATTACATATCTGTCAGGTGCAAATGTTAAGTACTCCTCTAACAGGGCCAACAAATTTATATCAAGGTCAAGGTCTGTTCAAGTATTTCCAGTCTATGTAATATGACTCCGGTGTTGTTCAATGCCCCGTTCTATGGAAAAATAAATAAATGAATAAATAAATTTGGGATTTGTCACATCAGATCTTCACAACATGTGTTTGTGTAAGTGCATGATGACACAGACATAAGGCTCAAGGCTTCTAAGCATTAAAAGGCTCTATCTCACATTATTTAATGTTTGGAATCCACCATCAGGAGAACACAAAACAGTGGCAATAACAATGTCACCACTCTCCAAAAAGGACATCTCTGCCCATCTGCAGTTATCAAAACAACATGTGAATAAGACCGTCTGTGATGAGGGATGATAATGTCCTTGCTTGGACCAACTTGCCATCATTAATGGACCAATGAATTCTGAATTATACCAACAAATTCTAAAACAAAATGTCATCTTACAGCAACAACCTCTTGAAGAATAATATCAAGCCCACGAGTTCTACCAAATAATGGTTAAAGAAGAACTAATTGATGTTTTGGAATGGCCAAGTCAAAGTCCTGACCTTAATCCAATAGTTGTGGAAGGACATGAAGCGAGAAGTTATGTGAGGCAACCCACCAAAAGTCAAAACTCAAGCAATCCTGTGCTGGGCTAAAATTCCTCCATACTGCTGCAGGCAAGTAATCAGTAGGTAACAGAATTATTTAGTTGCTGCTATTGCTGCACAACAAGTGTAATATATTTCATTTGTTTGATTGGATTCTGTTTGTCGACTTTCAGGACATCCATGGGTAAAATTTATGTAGAAATACAAGAAATTCTGAAAGACTTTCAAGTTGCACTGTACTTTGTAACTATATTTAGTGTATCTTAGATGTGTTATGGGTGAGCGACCAGTAAATGTATCTCAAGTGTGTTATCCATTATTACGCCATGCTGATGACCATGAAGTCCAGCCAGTTCCAGGGGTCTCTGAGGAACGTGAAATCTCCAACACAGAATCCTCTGGATAAAACTTTGATTGTTGCCTCAAATGTGTAGATGCCTGTAAACACGTATCTGAGACACGAAAACAGCACATGTAAAACCTGTATCAGTCATTGTATTTTTCTCCTGAGAGTACTCAGCTTGCATGACAGAAACACCATAACTGGATCACCTTTAATGTACATCAGTGTGATTCCTGAGTATGATTTTTATAGATCTCAATTCAGAATCACGAGTCAATTATAAGATCAAACTTCAAACTAGTTTACTGACTTTTTAAGTGTATTTTGTGTGTACTTACTCAACGGTCTTGCTCCATGCCGGGGGGTCACTCATCGTCATGAACACACAGTTGGTTAGAATTGTCACCATAATGAACAAACTGAATAATGTTTTGGTTTTAAGGAACAAAAAACATTTGAATTTCTATCAATAACCTACTAATCAAAGTTGACATTCAGTCAATCACCAAGTTTCTGAAGCTTACAAAAGAGACATTTTCAGGACTCTGGCCTAGTTTGACACCATAAAGGATATGAATGAATGAGGACCTTGATGGCGAAGCGCCTCAGTGGGTTGAAAGGACTCAGCAGGTAACAGGCGGGCTCCGCATTAAACCTGTAGATGACGTTTCCTTTGCTGAGCACAATGAACGTCTGCAGAGAAAGAGAGAGAGAACGACTGTTCAGAGGTGTTTCTTCTTCCTCCATGTGACCTGAAATTAATCCCATCTTTAATGATTAAATATACTTAAGTTTCCCAGCATGCATTTCTCACAGTGGTTTTCTAATATACAGTTAGATAGACAGTTTGGGAAAATCCGGAAAATTATGTCACGGCTTTAAACATTTCTGATTGGCTAATGCAGCTAAGACCTAACAAGTTGGAAATCTTCCCAGTATGATTGTAGACGAACCACATCATCTGCAGAAGTCTTTATCCAGGACCAACACAAAATCTATGTTATGCCATTGTTTTACTTAAAATGCTGCTCTTAAAGCAGAAGAAGTGATGACAATGTTCAAATCTTCACTGTAAAAAACAATTACACACAAAACAACTAAAATGTCATATTTCGTGTCAAGACAATCTTCAAGTTGAAACCTGAAAGGGGTATTGATCTCTATTCAGGCTATGCACTGAATTGATTTTATTAATAAGGCAGAAACCTTCTGTGACTGATAGAAAGGATCCAGCTCTTCCAATGGGGTGTTGAGGAGCTCAGGGGGTGGATCGCCATAGATGAAAGGAACGGGCTTCCCAGCCTCCAGGTCACTGGCTGGCTTAGGAAGATCTTCCTCTGCTATCTGTCAGTCAAAGAGACAGTAAATCAGAGTTGCAGCCAACCAGACTCGAGGCAATATTAATAGAAGTCTATAGACTGAATGTTGATGGGAATATTTTATACCTCAATGTTTCTTTCCTTTCTCTTTTGCTGCTGCTTCTCTTCAGCTTCATGTCGTCGTTGGATTTCTTCCAGGGAGGCCGGGGTGAAGGGTCTGAAAACCTCCATACCAATAGGGGGCAACAGGGGCGCCATCTTGGCATCATGCAGTGCCTCCCGTACTTCTATGCTGCACAGCAATTGATTCCTGTGGCAAGTTAGGTGGGCGAAAGAGATGTGAATCAGAAACAGGTCTACCGTCTGAGCAGATTTATGTTTCAAACACTAGAATTGCATTGTGATTAGAAAAAGCATTGCAACAAATCAAAGACACAACAACAACAACAACAAAAATGTGAGAAAAATGTGATAGATTTTGCGACAGATGAATTACAATTTCTTTCAACCGGCTGATGCACCAGCAGCCTCAATGGGTTCAACTGATTGTGCCAACAACATTGGTACTAGAAAACATTCTAAATGATTCATGTGTATTTGCTGCAGAGAGCACGATTTCAGCAAATGTCTAATAGGTTAAGAGAACAAAGACGCAATATACGTAAACTCATACATGTAAAATGGCTGAAATAAAACCGACTTTATTTTTTTATCATTCTTTTTAACTTTCTTTCTGAAAGTTATAATCTGCAGTTAAAATGCAACTAAAGAAACTGATCTTCAGTCAGTGATCATGTGATGTTTCCAGTGATTTGTCATGGTAACTGCATGACGCTGACAAGCACAGAGAGACGGGAACAAACTGGTATCAAAGCAGACAGAAGACATTTTAACACAGAAGTCATTTACGTTATTGACAGATCACAGCAGTAATCAAAAGAAAGAGATTACACAGCTCTAACTGACAGGGAGTCATTAGCATATTTGAATACAGCCGTGATGAGTCAACTCTTACGACTTACAGCTGCGAAGGTAACAGTCTCAGCTCATTTGTTCTCCTTAGAAGAGCTTTCTTCTCCTTGTTGCGCCTCCAATACTCCAAAAACGACTTTTTTCTGTCCATCATTGCTGCAGCTCTATCTCTTCTACCTGATCTCGACTGTGCCTGTTCTCTGTCCTCTAACTGTGTTTCTGTCTGCTATGTTTTGACCGTCTGTCTCTTCTACCCCCTCTTTCTGGTTTTCATCTATAGATTTCACCATTTCATGTGTTCATCAGTGTAGTTTTGCGCACACACAGACACACTCAGCCCAGAGACACAGACGGAAATGGAACAAAGAACTTTCTTGTTTGACAAATGAGAACTGTACAGAACTGTAATTGCTGTTAAAAAAAAAAAAAAAATGCATTAAGCCTCGTCCAGCATTCATCTGACAAACACACTCACACAAACTTGGGTTTCTGTCTTTGTAAGGACATTCTATTGGCAGAATGCATCCCTAAGCCACTAACCCTAGCTATCTGAACCAAGTGCCTTACACTTACCCAAACCATAATCTAATTGTAACTTTTAATTTGAAACCAAGTCTTGGCAGGTTTTAGCCCCTAAGGACAACATAGAGTGACAATGTAAGTATTGTCTGCAATGTAAGTGAAAAACTGTACCCCACAACTTAATAAAAACGAGACCGCACACACCCAGTTCAGAGAAAAACAGGAAATGGAACAAAGAACGTCGTTGTCTGACAAATTAGGACTTTTGTAAGGTTTCTGTTCATCTCTTCATTTCTGGCAGGGTTCATCTGTTCAACATACACACACACACACACACACACACACACACACACACACACACACACACACACACACACACACACACACACACACACACACACACACACACACAAAGCAGAAAAAAAGGACTTTGTTGTATGACAAATGAGAACTTGTGTCTGACTTCTGTCTGTCACACGGTCAGCTCTCTCTCACACACACAGACAATGCGAGTCATAGTCGTGTTGAGGAACATACCGAACCGATGATCAGTACATAGCTAAGCATAGCTGTGAGTGTTTCTCCTACAGACAGGTTAAAACTGACTCGGTATCAGAGCATGATAGCACCAAAGAATAACTATACAGATTTAGTTGCAGCCGCAGCCACTGACTCCCTGTTGGTGGGTAGCCATTGGAAGACTTACCAAACTGAACTAAGCCTACGGCCGAGAGGACATCAGGACAAAAGATCCCTTTATTTCATTTAGGGGGTGACGCATTTTTTGGGATAACAACTCATTCATTCATCTTCTGTGACCGCTTGCCCCTGTGAAGGGTCGCGGGGTCTGCTGGAGAATACCCCGGCTGTCATCAGGCAGGGTACACTCTGAACAGGAGAACATACAGACTCCACACAGAAAGGCCCAGTCGGCCCATGCATTCAAAACCCAGATACCCAGATGCCGTCAGATAACAAATCAAAGTCTTCTAAAAACTAAAATAAAGATAATTTACATCTGTAAACATAAGCCAGACACTTTCCACATCACGCCATCAGCATTGCCGGTGACCCTTCCTACCCCCTACATCCTCTCTTCAGTCTCCCGCCATCGGTGAAAAGGTAGCCTCTGGGCCCGCTCCACCAGACTGTTGACCAGCTCTTCGTCCACCAGGCTGTCAGCATGCCGAACTTTATATGACAATGCTGGTTTTCGATGGTTTTGGACAGACAGCTAGCTGGTACACCACTAAATAAGGTTCCATAAAGTTGGCTTGAAATGGTGACCCCACACCTGGAAACAAAGCCAATACCTGGTAACCTTCGCTGGCATTTTTCAGAATGCTTAGCTCCTGTAACTTGTGACAGAATACTAGACCAATAGGACTGAACCCAGTCCTCTCATGGCACACCTATCATGCAACCAAAAGCAACCATGGTAAGCCTTCACCCCAGTCCTTCTTCATGACTCTAGAATATGAGCACAATAAGGACTTCACGGTCTGATAGAAATAGTCTAAAGCCCCTTGTCTTTGTGCATGACAATGAGACGCTTGGTTATGCTTTAAGTTCAGTTGTTGAATAACTTGAGAACCCTTGATCACTCTGAGCAATCAATAGTATCCCAAATATGACAATAAACTGGGCTTGAGATTTCAGTATAGACTTAGCTATAAAGCTAAGTAATGGATAGGCAGCTGGGTAATGGGTGGCCTGACACTTGACTGTCAACAGCTGCTCAGACATTTTGGCACATTTTGGCCTATGCAAGCGACCAACACAATCAAATATAAAATCCAATATTCAAATGCATTGTCCAATGCAGGGATAGGACAAAATGACCAAAAGAAGTATTGCAAAATACCCCCCAAATCTCCTGTCCTATAATGAGAACAACATCACACATCATCACAATACTTGATTGGAACATTTATGGAACAATGGAACATACATTTAAACCCAAGCAACCTGCTAGGAAGTGTCCACTTGCTGTTCAACGTCCACCCTCCCGCTTCAGAAAAAGACAAAGAGAGACAGAGACAATTAGATCTCCCTTATGAGAAGACTGACTTTGGTCGTGGCCTGTGTTTCAACAGGAGTTGTAAAGCCATCTGCCAATTCATTTTTGCAATCATTGAATTCCCTCTCTACTGCCAAAGCAGGCCAAACGCCAATATGGACAAACCCATTGACATGGCGACATGAAAGATTGGGTCTGTGCAATGAAACATACACAGTGGTCAAAGCAGAAAATGACAATTTAGTACAGAAGCTAGAGTAAATGAATCCCATCTCCAAGAATGTTTACTGGCACTCGGGCATAACTACCTTCCAGGCACTAGTCCAAGTGATACAAAAACTTCAAACTTCAAAAAGAATATTTATCGGTTTCAGATTCCACTACATCAGGAATGTCCTCTGTGACTAGTAGGAATTTTCTGGAGCGCTGAGAGCAACTGCTTTACTATATTTATCACGTGTGCGATTCAACTTGCTTTTAAGTACGGGACACTCTGCTTTCCAGTGTCCCTTTTTGCGGCAATAATTACAAGCCTGACCAGAACCAACCATATTGGTAGGCACAAATTGAGACTTACGAACAACAAATGTACCCATGCTCATCTGCCTTTTATAGCAGTTCCTGTGGCAGTTTATTATATATAAGTTGATTTTTCCGGTGGAACCCTTAAACCGGGATAATCAAATCACACAAACGTTTGAAGGTTGTGTGTTGTCATATCCCTTTCAAACTCAGCACCTGATTGCATATCAGATTTTCTCCAAAAACCTAAATGTTTCTGGGTGGGTTTCTGGCACCAGTGCATATGCTTTCAACATACTAAGTGCTGAATAAGCTTCCTGGGCCACTACAAAATAAGTCAACGATCAGTCTCAGGCCAGGCTCTCACATTAGCAACACTGTAATTATCCTCAGCTTACCTACCACATCAAACTGTTACCAGTCAAGTGAGCCAGATGAAACCCCACGGTCAGCAGCACCTTACATGACATTCTACCAGCCTTAATGAGGTGTAACTGGTAGTGCTGCAGCTCCAGTTTCTCCCTTTCTAAGGACTGCCCTTCCTGCAGGTGACACAGAGTCAGCACCACCATCAGCTGGACTGTGGTCTCTAGTGGGTAAATCATCCATGTCTTTCAATGCCTTGGTAATATCTTCCATTACCATCACCTTTCTCCTACATCAGCTGCATAATGCTTAACAAGCTTCAACAGTTGCTCCTTGGTACAACTATTTAAAAGCTCCTGGGACTGAGACTGAAGAAATTCTGCCTATAATAGAGTAAATGTATGAATGAATCCATGCAAACAAGACAGTCAGCTGGGCTCGCAAGAGAGAAGATCTATATCCCCTTGAACCCAGCCTTTTCAGGTGCGGTGCATCTCTAATAGGAGCCCAGTTCTCCCAGCAGCTACCTGAAAGGAGTGAAGAGAAACGTCACACCTGCCACTAGGCATACACTTTGGACAGCTTCATTGAAAACATCCTGTTTCTTCACCTGACCTCTCCTTCTCTGGTGTACCTCAACAGGCGGGTAGCCAGAGTTGTGAGTCTTTGCTTGGCAGTCTCCGGGATCACAGCTCGTTGTACTTCTTAGGTAACCATTTCATCATCACAACTTTCCACAGTTCCAGTAGCTGGCTAACATCTCTTGCCTTGATCTAGGCCTCAAACGTCTTTGTCCATGGAGGATACTGCTCCTTATGACTGTCAGGGGGTTAGGGTTTAAACAGAATCTGGAAATAGTTGGTTTAAATACTGAGCGGGGGATTGGAGGTGAGCAGGTATGAAGGATGTCAGTTGACTGCTTGGGAAGCTGAAGTGAGGTGAGTGGACAAAATAAACATAACAGCATTAAGAAACCTCATGCAAATGTATACATGAAACAGACAATAATGTAAATGTACAGGTAGGAGACCAGAATAGGTTTCTTTAGCAAAAGTTTAAAAAGGGCACAAAAGGATATTGAAAACTGTACGGTGCTCATCTTTGTCAACTTCTGGATCCGTACGACGGCAACAGGTTTTGATGTTACACCCCCTTGTACCTCTTCCATCGAGGGGTGACCCTGACTGTTGAGTGTACTCCTGTGCTGGAGGACTCCTTTTGACTACTTTCATTTGCAATTTCCTGGTGCTTTTGCGTACTGTTGTCATCCTACAACAGAGGGTGACTGAAGCACTATAGCCTTGCTTGTCTAAGCAACACACGAATTTAGTGAGATATAAACTGTTGACTACTTGTGCCTTAATGACAGCGACACTGACAATCAACCCACCTAGACCTATCGTTATAAAACTTACTATTATTACATGATAACCAGTCACTAGCACTAGCTAACTACAACATATCCTGGGTGCAATGAATTTGCTTTACAAAATAGGGCCTTGCAGATAAATCGGAAGGAAATCAGCTCTACCGGCCACACGTGTGTAGCTCACATACAAGGAATGTGTTCTCTGCATTTCAGAGTTATGAAATACACTTGGAGCTGTGGGCAGAAATGCAAGGCACCCAGGGCACTGTATGAGGGTTTAAGTGCTTGCACAAGGCACCTCAGCTGTGGGCACAGGGGGGATTCAAACCAAGGAACCCTTATGTTCTCAAAACTGCTTCTCTGACCACAAGCTACAACATTTACACTGATTCAGTTTGCCTGAAGTCAGTCACACAAAGAGCTCCTCAAAGAAACACATGTAAGGACGCAATATATATATACACAGTAATATACAAATCCTTGAGTCTTGAGTCTTCAGTGTTGCCAGGGTTGACCCCACCCTTGCATTGCCATGGCAGCAACAGCTGTTGGGAGTCATCAGTTTGACCATCTGGTGTAAAATTACAGTGAGTACGATGACCCTGCTCATTCCAACACACACACACATACACACACACACACACATGCTTCATTCCTCCCTGTGTTCCTACATGATTTTCTTTCAGCCCCTCCTCACCTCCCTCTGATCAACCGCTGACCTCCTCTCCTATCTCCTCCTCTCTTCTTTTCCTCCTCTGCATTCATTGTCTGCTCTTCTTCACTGCTTTACTCGTCTCAGTCAGACTCGTCTCAGCTGGATCTTTTTGTGCTTTACTTTGACAAATCAAATGAAGCTGTAACCTCCTTCAGTTCCTTGCTGAAGTTTTAAAACTAATCCCATTGTTCAGGATCTCAGATAAAGATCTCCTGAAAGCTACATGAGTGATGGCAATGAAGGTGTTGACCTAATTAGCTGAGAGATTCAACGTGAAGCGTTGAGGGTGAAATGTCAAAGGTCACAGCGATAATCACTGACTGACTGTTAACAAACACTCTTCACCACATGTCGCACGACATTTACTGTCCGTAAGTGTGTAGTGTAGGGTTCAACTTGAACTTAACCGTCCCACGCGTTCCATTTTACAACAGCATGCAGCACGTTACAAATGTTCATTGACTGCCATCCATCAGCGTTGCCCCACCATGGGACACTTTGCATTTTATAGATGACAAATATTCACAGCTATGCAGTGCCACATCTGTCAGTGATGAAGATCAATAAGGTCTGAAAGTAAGCTGCTCACCGTTTATGAAGCCATGGAGTATCTGAATGAATGAGTGAACAAGGGAAAGGGTGAACGATAGAGACGGGCTCTTGGTTTTAACGTGGAAGTTTAAATCACTGAAAGGAGCTATCTGGAAGACACACTGTCTGTCTGTCTGTCTGTCTGTCTGTCTGTCTGTCTCAGGTCATCTATCAGCTCAGTGACTCTGCTGGTTCCCACAAATATTAGGCTACCAGCAGCTAAATACAGAAACACACACACACACACACACGTGGTTGAAGGGTGAGCTGCGGGCTAGTTCGAATCCCTTCTACGTCCATGGCTGAGGTGTCTTGAGCAAGCATCCTGGGCACCGTGTATGGCTGCTCAGTGCTCCAAGTGTTGCACATACATATCTGTACAGAGACCAAGAAGCTGACTTACACTTGCAGTTGAATTTTAGTTTTGTGAACCTCCCTGTTTGCTGTGATCTGCATTTGAAGAAAGACTAGCCCTGTCTCAACTCATCCTCTTCTGCTCCCTCTTAACTTTATTCAGTCACCACGCAGTCATGAACATTTAACTGAGGAAGCAACACTGGCAGGCATCACAAACGCGAGCAGCTAACACTAAATCTCAAACTGTGGCAGTTACCGTGACAACCAGCCAGCGGCCCCTGGCATGTTCCACAAACAGCGAAAGCCAGTTTCACTTCTGGAGATAATTTAAATGTGCTCATCAAGATATCAAACACAGAATTAAAGGGAAGTACTGTTTTTTACAACCTGGATCTTATTTCTGGCATGAAGTAAGATCATTTACTCACCATATAACATTTGTGTAATTTGAGATATTTCAATCTACGTATATCCATACAGTGGGAGTGACTGGGGCACTGAAACGCAGCCTCTAAATAACGCATTATCTGCTGTGAAATAAGTTCATTACATCGATATTTTGTTATTGTACACTAGTGCTATTACCCGTTGAGTCCGAAGTTACCATCCGGGGTCTGTCGATTGACCTACAGGACGATGTCCTCTGCTATGGTTAGTCCTACGCCGCAGAACTGGCAAAATATTTGGCCATGTTGAAAAAAAATAGCAGTAGCAAATAACAGGTAAACAAGCCGACGTCCCAGTTAACTCCGGACTCGGGGATAATACAACAAAGTATTGGTGAAATGAACGAGTTTCGCGGAAGATAATGGGTTATTAAGAGGCTGCGTTTTGGTGCCCCAGTCACTCCCATTATATGGATATACGCAGGTCTAAATATCACCCCACTGACTACAAATTACACAAAAGAAATAAGGTCTAGGTTGTAAAAAAGAGTAGTTCCCCTTTAAAGAAAGTGGATTCACTGGCGTCTTAAGACAATTGCAATTGGCATAATATAAATAAAACAAATCCAAAAATCTCCTATGTCGTACACTCTGATCGATCAAGTCCTCTACATTAAGTGACACTCTCACTTTTGCTTGATCCTCCATATACGTAATATGTATCTAATGTATGTATCTAATTCAAACAGGACAGTACGTATGACCGCATACTTTGGTAGCGCTGACCTCCTCAGACCACTTCTACACTCGCACATACAAATATTATCATGCACTAATGTGTATGTGTGGGCAAATACATTAAATACGCAGTCACACGCGACTTAAAAAAACTTTAAACATTAATGGAAACAAGTCTTACTGTTAGAGCTGCTGTTGGTTCAGGCTGAAGGTGAATGTGTTTGTCTGTATGTGTGTCCCCGTCACTAACATGTCATTCAGTCTCTTGTCTTTTTGATAACCGGCGCCACACGCAGACTGACGCAGACAAACAACATTCACATGGCTCATGCTGATTTCACAGCAACGTGTCACCAATACCATTCCAATCTGCATAATATGTGCAATCGCCATTTTTTTCTGCCTCCGCAGTTGCTCTTCCTAAACTGTAGAATTTGTACATGTGTTTGTATGTTACCACTTGTAATTATTGTTTATTCAGTTGTTCTTATTTTCAAAAATGCATGCTATAGTTGGCTTTATTAGATGTACTCTATGATATAACCTGACTAAAACTGTTTCTTCTGTGCCTCACTCTTACATGCAAAAAAGACATTGAACAAGGACAATGACCGCAAAGCGCAATGATAGCATAGCAATATAAATATATGCTGTGATTCATTGAAAAGAATTCAGATTTAATTTGAGTAGCTAGATTCAAAAATCTCAAATGACTGTGCGCCACTTTACTCACTGTATAATGCATAATGTACATAGTCATACCGGAAACCATGATCAGCAACACTACAACAGAGGAGAAATGGCATAACTTTCATTCCAGCAAAGCAAAAGCGTCTTTTAGGGGGTTATGAGGAATATAAGTGACTACATTTAATATTAACTCTCCAAAAGCAGCAAAAACAAAGTACATTCCTTGCGTGGGGAACTCAAGAAAGCAGGACAGATAAAACACTTGATTTTCTTCGTACTTTTGAAATTGATTTTCTTAAGATGGTGAAACAAAGAAAAACTTAATGACAATGTGAAGCTGGAGAGAAAAAAAAATGAGAGAAATTAAAAAAACAGTTGTTCACTGTCACAACCTTTGAGGGCCCACTGCATTAATCATCACTTATTCACACTTTAAATAAATGTTGAGTAATGCTATGGCAATCGTATACTGCAACCACTCCTACTATGGACTCCTAACTAATTACAAAGCAAATTATCATTTTTTACTAACACATAACATTTTAAGTTCTCAGGAACTGTGCTGCATAAATGTTTATGTCTAAACATACAGTTTCTATTCATTGTTTTCATTGGCACCTTGTTCACAGTGAAATGTGAGCTCAGTCTGCCTTGCACAGAGATGGATGGTAAAATGCTAACAAACTTGACCCTTGACCCTTAGTCCCTTCTGACTGAGTCAGTGGGCTTATTATAGAGGACACGATTGTTTGACACTTCAAATCCCTAAATACAATGACACCCAGACACAATGATATGGAGGAGTGTCTGATTGGTTTATTATCACTGTAGCTTGATGGGCCGGGAACTGGAAAAAAAAAAGAAAGAGGAATCACGTCTCCCAGAATTTGAACCTTCAGCCTTTAACCTCGTCATCTGCGCAACCACGCTTTGTGTTTAGGAATTACTTTGGTGACTGGTTCGGGTTTGGTTGTTGTCACTCAAACAGACACACAACAAATATAAAGAAAGCTTACAGCAGCGTGATTCACTCTTTCCAGATAGAAGTATCCAGGAGTGCATTTTAATGACGATTCTCTCTTAGAGAGACGGGTGACAAACACACACACACACACACAGACACACACAGACGCAACAGCAGCTGTTATCAGTGTTGTTGTTCCAGCAGATTGTGATGTTGTGTGATGTTGTGTCACACCGATAGAGAAAAGCCCATCTGGTTTTAATGCAGCCGCACACACACACGCACGCGCACACACACAGCCTGTGTGTGTGTGTGTAACTGTAGACTGCAGAATGTTGTTGGACGCAGTGAGAAACGTTGGGTATTTCCTGTCTCTCTGTCAGCTCCGCATGCTGAAGTCAAAGGATGCGTTTTAGCAGCAGGTGAATGACTGACTACAGCTGACAGAGTCCTCCCTCAGACAGGGGGCGCTGCCAACTCCTCCGACGATTGCAGATAAATCTTGTTCAATTTAGAGCTGACAGTTCTGTAAGAAACTGAATAAATATCACATGTCCCTGCTTTAATTAAAAAGTAAACAACAAATCTAACCTTTGCAACAGTGAAATCTATATTCTTGACCTGAACACATACATGATGAGAACAGATAGTTCACGGCTACATACTGTGCACTGCAGATATGTATAGCCTGTATAAAAACAGGCTGCAACTCAGCACCATCAATAGCGTTTAATAGTACTCCACAGTGTGTTGTAAGAAGCGATACCATAGCTGGGTTAAAAGAAACATTTTCAATCAATCAATCAATCAATCAATCTTTATTTATAAAGCACTTTTAAAACAGCAAGGTTGGCCAAAGTGCTGTACACAGACATATGAATATAAAAACACAAAGAAAAATTAAAAACAAGATTTAAATCATAAAACCAATCAAACCATGTTAACAATTAGAACAAACATCTCATGCTGAGTTAAAAGCCAGAGAGAAAAATGTGTTTTAAGAGAGGATTTAAAATGAGGAAGACAGTCTGCCTGTCTAATGTCCAATGGCAAATTGTTCCACAGTTTGGGGCCAGCAACTGCAAAGGCACGGTCACCTCTCATCTTCCTTTTTGTCTTTGGGACAACCAACAATGACTGCTCTGCCGACCTAAGAGAGCGTGAGGGAGTGTACGTCTGGAGCAGTTCGGACAGATATTGAGGAGCGAGTCCGTGAATACATTTGAATACAAATAAAAGAATTTTAAAATCAATCCGGAAACGGACAGGGAGCCAATGAATTTCTGCTAAAATTGGAGTAATGTGATT
Organism: Planiliza haematocheilus; assembly: GCA_005024645.1. NCBI lineage: Eukaryota > Metazoa > Chordata > Actinopteri > Mugiliformes > Mugilidae > Planiliza > Planiliza haematocheilus. The sequence goes on from SRSE01001373.1 coordinate 5,277,893, forward strand.
ATACTTTTTGGTACCAGTTAAAAGTCTAGCAGCAGCGTTTTGAATGAGCTGTAGCCGAGACAGTGACGTCTGGCTAAGCCCAACATAAAGTGCATTGCAGTAGTCTAAACGAGTTGTGATAAAAGCATGGATTAAAATCTCAAAGTGGTGGAAAGAAAGAAATGACCTTACTTTGGCCAGTTGTCTCAGTTGGAAGAAACTGGACTTAACCACTGATTTAATCTGTGCATCCAGTTTCAGATCACTGTCAACTCGTACACCGAGGTTAGTTGCTGTCTGTGTTAAATGCTGATTTAAAGGCCCCAAATCAGCATGGACCTTGGAGGCATCACTAGGCCCAAACAGCATGACCTCGGTCTTGTTACTGTTCAAGTGTAAGAAATGTATGGCCAGCCATGCCTTGATTTCTGCCAAGCAGTCTAGCAGTTGATTTGCAGAGTAGCTATCTGTTTGACGGAGGGGCACATAAATTTGGCTGTCGTCAGCATAAAAGTGGAAAGCAATCTCATGTTTTCTTAGAATTGATCCAAGAGGATCCAGGTAGAGGGAAAACAGAAGTGGGCCAAGAATAGAGCCTTGGGGCACTCCTGAACTAAGAGGTGCTACACTGGACTCAGCTTTTGATAGTAAACTTCATCAGCAGACTGTTGACACGGGACATTTGGTGAAGTTGTTAACTGACTGCTCTCAAGAGGATTTGGACCGTTCCCCTGCTAGTGTCAGCGGATGACTTTTCAGATGAGAGTGCATTGCAGTAGTATGTTTGTTGTATTTCAGGACTGACTCATATTTAGCATGTCTTCATCTTTAGTCGAGTACTTCCACACACTTGATGAACCACTGCTAGTTTGCTGCAATGACACACTGTCTAGTCGACATGATGCTTAAAGCGTCATGGTACAGCAGTGAAGTCGACTGGTCTGTACAACATTTACTGCTCCAGTTTTTTCTAAACCTAATCAAATACTTTTAGTGTCAAAAACCAAAGATGACAGCAGGTTAAAATGATGACTCAAAATAATAAAAAATATTTAAATTAAATTAAATGCCCCGTTCTTCTCCTAAAAGAGACAGTATTGTCGATTAATTTGCTCACTGGTCCTTGTTTAACTGATAAATACTCTAAACTATTACTTCTAACAATAACCTTGTAATGCATTATATAGACATAAGGATTTCTACACGCCATATCATTTCCAAACTATTTCAGACCTGCTATTAAAATGTATAATCTGACCAGACATGGGCAGCTTTAAGTGTTTTTCGAACATGTTTTAGAAATGGTCTAGTATTGACATGGCCTCCAAATTTCCCAGATGTCAGTCCAGTCAAGTGTACGATATCCTAGACGAACAAGTCTGATCCCCACCTAGCAACCTACAGGACTTAAAGGGAAACTACTGTTTTTTACAACCTGGACCATTTTTCTGGCATAAAATACGATCGTTTACTCACCCACATAACTTTTGTGTAATTTGTAGTCCTTCGGAAAATATTTAGATCTGCATCTAAAATATTTAGATCTGCATATATCCATATATCATCAATAATTTGTTATTGTACGCTAGTGCTATTCCCCGTTGACTCCAGAGTTACCTGTTATCATAATTTGCTACTGCTGTGGTTCGTCCGCAACCTCAGAATCGGGAAAATATTGAGCCATGTTGCAAAAAACTAGTAGCAGCAAACTATAGGTAAACATGCCATCATCCAGATCAAAAGACATCGGATATACGCAGATCTAAATATCTCCCAAAGGACTATAAATTACGCAAAAGTTATATGGGTGAGTAAATGAATGTATTTTATTCCAGAAATAAGGTCAAGGTTATAAAAAACACTAGTTCCCCTTTAAAGGATCTTCCGGAAATTTCTTGTTGCCAGATACCACAGCACACCTTGAGAGGTCTAATGGAGTCCTCAATAGGTCGGGGCTATTTTGCCAGCAAAAAGGTAACCCACACAATAATAGGCAGGTGGTCATAATGTCATGGCTAATAGTTGTACATAAACCTTTCAGTTTTTACAGTTAAGAAAGTTTAAAGGTAGAAATACAAATCCCACACTAAAATGGCTATTTTAGTGTTTCATTTTTGTATTTTATATTTGATTATTCTTGATTAAGCATTGACATGCGATAACATTTAATTATTTTCTTAAATTAATATATATTATTTCGTTTTGTTTTTTTTCTCGGCCAATGAGAGTTTGGTTACTTCTGTGAAGAAGGTTGTAACTTGATTTCAGAAAAGTGCTCTATAAATAAAAACGATTACAACTATTCATATAGTCTCATATATTAACTGACGACAGATATTCGGTAACTGGTCAGAAAGGCGCCAGGTGACTGATCCGACTAGGTATCCGTCTGTGATCTTGCTCTGATAAATTTATCTTCTCAGGAGGGTTGTTGGTCGTGAATGCTGGTGTTATATTTTGCTGCGTGTGTCCGTCTGATTGAGCTGTACGTCGAAAGGAACTGACTGACAGCCGAGTACAGTTTCTCCAGTTTCTCTCTGAATTCTCTGTGGACAAAAACGAGCTGTAGCAAAGGAGTTACTGCCAGGCGGCAACACACAGTGACGCACACACACCTCACCCACACCCACACACACACACACAGTCACACGCATATGTGTTCTAGCCCGAGTGTGTTTCGTGAGGATCACATTGCGATTCAGATGCCAAGAAACTTGTAACTCTAAAACCTCCAAATGTTCTGCAATCACGTGTGTGTGAGTGAGTGTGTGTCTATGCGACCGAGAAAGAGGGCTCCTACTGTTTCATTCAGTCTTATTTCACATGTTTAACTGAAACTAACTCAATAAAACTTCAGCAAACATTACTATACTGTGGCCTGGCAACAGGTGTACAGTGAACAACCTCATACGTATAGTACACATGCTTACCGACCAGCTTAGCTATATGTTTGCACACGCAGCTCCCTCCATAATGTTTGGGAAACGACACATGTCCATTTGCCCTTGTGCTCCCCTGATCAGAAAGCTTCACATGATATTGAAGGGCACATTACAGATTAGATTTTCATTACAGAGAGGATTTGTTATATTTAGTCCCGACACAGAGAAATCGATCCTTAAATGTTGCTGGCTCCATAATATCTGAGATGATGCTCCACTAGGCCTCTTCCAAGCATCTGCAGCTCCTGCTTATCTTCAGGGGTTCGTTCCTTTCAGTTTTCTCCCCGTCACATGGACAAGATGCTTGGAAGGATTTAGACTCATTGTCTTACTGTAGCATGAAGAGCTGCCCGAGGCGTTTGGAGAAATGTTGGTGGATTTGAGCAGATCAAATGTTTCCAAAGGCTCCTGCCCTGTCATCAGCACTTGATGTCTTCATGGCTCTACCAGTCCTTCTGCGATTACCGTGCTCATTAGTATGCTCTCAGATTCCATCTTGGTAATTCTAGTGTTGGAGCGACATCTCGTAATGTTTTTGTATTTTTCAATCTTGTGTGAGCTTGTTAAAAATCTTAGCGGAAACCCAAGCTCATTTGTACCTAAACTAGCGAAGCAACTAAGCAAAGGTCAGTAATGACAAACATGGAGGTTCTGCTGGTTTGCTGTGCAACACACATGAGATCCTGATCATTTACTTTGTTTATATGAGGTCCTATTAACAACTTGTACACTGTATTGTACAAAGCTCTTAGCTAATTAAATTAATGCATCTAGCCAGATGCTAGCAGCTAATCTGCGGTTGCTGGTGTGCAAGGCCTCCGTCAGCACTTCCGCAGGAGAGATACCTTCTGTAACCAGATAGGGGTGATAATCCATCTATATTAAAGCTTTCCTGAGTCATGACCCACCACCTGATTTCCTAGCATACATGCTATCCTGAACTGAACCCAGCAGTGCTAATCGGACTAGCTTAATGCTCTTTCCTCTGGCAGACTAGTAACCTTTCAGTGTGACCCTACTCAGTTAGCGGTTAGCCTGGCCACAGCCACACCGAGCTAATTTAGACTGCAGCAGTTGTTGGTGGCAGCAGTTGTTAATATCCGATCCCTGATCAGCTTGTTCAACACAGTCAGCTGGCCTATAAATACTGTGTCTGCTGGGTTATCTTAAACTCTAACCTCGGTTGGTGCTCTGTAGTATAAAACCCAACGTGAAGCTCATCATCAAGCAAAGTGGCCCCTCTTTGAAACTATTAAAAGTCTAAGTCACATTTAGTAGAGGATAATGTAGCAAAGTGATGCTAACATCCATGACTGCAAAAGGCTGCTGCAGCATGAAGCTCACTAACAGAACAGAGAACACTGACAATCTCCCAGTAACACAACCAGAGGGCAACTCTGGTTGTAGAGCACCTGATAATTGACATATAGGATATTTAATAATAAGGAAAATAATAAAAGATGAGGTTCAATTAAGACACATGAAAGTCTCTTACTCTCTTTCATGTGTATTCAAGTGTTCATGTTCTCCTCCATGTGTACATTGTGAATTTAGTCTACTCCACTTCATTACTCACTTGCTTGAAACATGAGTCAAGTTGCCATGACTTTATAAAGGTGTTGAGATGTGCATTTTAATATGTTGATCATACCTTTCTTCAGGACATTTGTCAGACCCTGAAACTTAAATGTGCAATCAAGCTGGACTTTTGCACTTTCATTCTTAACAGAAGCTTCATTATTAAAACGCCTCCATGTCCACAACAGTGACGGGAAGCATGACATCAGCTTGATTATAAATATCGTTTATACACTGTCCCTTCAAAAAGTTCAAGTCCAGTTTCCTTCCACTGTTTCCAGTCAACCTGATGAGTCTTTCATTGCTGAACAGTTGTCCGTCTGATTACAGCTGAAGCTTTCTCCTCGAATAAACTGTATCACAGTAAATGAATTCAGAAGTCATTAAAACCCCAGTGATCTGTTATCACCACAGAGGAAATCACTTTAGCAGCAACGCAGCTGTCACACAGGCACACATGATGCATTCAGATAGTCTTAAGTCTGAGGTATGCTACTGTGAAGGTTTGGTTGAAATTAAACTTCCATAATTTATTAATTACAAATGAGAGATCACCTTAACAAATTCGGGTTCTTGTGGATTTAAAACTGAGACCAGTTTGTACAGTTGAACCGTAAACTCATGTTGGAAAGGTTTAAGGTTAAATAGAAAGTTCACTCTGAGGTAAACCAGACATCTCTGGATGCATGCAGCACTTTACACCGTGACACTATGTCCAACTGAACAAAGTGTGACCTCTTCCCATAATCTCTGCGGAGACCTTCATATAAACACAGGCTTCATTTCACATCTGAGCGTCATCAGAAATCAAAGGGTCTACACGGAGTCCGACGGTGTGGTCTTACCTGCTTCAGTCGTTTATTCCGAAATGATTCCAGTAAACATCAACAGCATGTCTGACTGTCTGCCTGACCGCCTACCTGTCTGTCTCTCTGTCTCTCTGTCTCCCAGCTTGTCTGTCTCTCACTCTGTCTGCTGTCTTCTTGCCTCGCCTTGCTTTGCCTCTCTGACTGAAACCTGAGAGGTCAGGTAGTGTGTCATCACACACACACATACACACATGCACAAAGCTGCACGAACACACGCACGCACAAGGCACATGTTCATCAGTTTGCATGAAAACCTTTCAAATGAATTTGCTGCTTATAGAAATTTGCTGTATAAAGCAATATAATAAATTTGCAGATGTAGGTATATACACATAAACATTTGCACACTACTGTAAAATCAACACTTGCATGAAACTATTTGAATCAATTGTTGGACAACTGAAGTTAAAATAAACTACCACAAAATACAGACTCCTCTGTGCTTGTCTATATTGCAAAGAAGCTCACATAGGAGGGGTCTTTATGTAAAACATGAAGAAAAATGAAAATCTTTCCTGTTGCAGAAACAAAGCCAAGAAACTCCCCTGTCCGTTAAGACATGAGGACCATGGTGCAAAAATGGCAGTGGTTGGACTGCCACATTTGCAGAAGGGTTGAACAGTGTCTAGTGTCGTGGCAACTGCAAGTCAGTTGCTTGTCTAGTGCAGATGAGTGTTGGTCAAATACCAAGTTGCGACACAATATTTAGTTTCTAGAAACCTTTATTGCTTGCAAGCAAGAGCCACTCATCAGCAACAGATGATGACTGAAGAGAGGCGATCTCTTTATGCTAACCTAAACAATGGTTCTATCTGTAGTCACATCATGAGATCACATATCACTCGACATACATAACACTTACAGTGACAAATTTCCACAACATCGGGACACAGAGGAGGTACTTAAATACCCCTCAGGCTGAACTCCTTAATGTGAGTTCCTTTATGACACATACAAACACACATCCAGTCATTCTTTGCAACCACATGATTATCATAAGGCATACAATCTAATGTTGCATCCACAAATATTAATTCAAATATATATCATAATAAGGGACATTTAAGAATTTCCCTCACACTAGGAACAGCAGTGAAGAACACTGGAGGTTATCCTATTTGGTCCAAAGAAGAACAAGGTCTGTCAACAGATGCTACAACCTGAACAGATCTCAGTGTGATGGATTTGGTGCAAGACACAGAAGGATTCTTAGGCAAGATGTCAAAAAATAAGAGTAGTGAAATGGATTACCAGAGACACTGGAAACTAGCAAACAATTTTTGCTTCATGTTAAAAAGGCTTGTTGGTTATGTATCTCCTGATCGTTATCATCGTGGATCCCTTTTAGTAGATGTGTGCTGTAAAAACTGGAAAGAAACCTAAACAAACGAGCAGCAGCAAGATATACAGTATGTTAACCACCGGACATAAACAAGACTTTCTACTCGGTGAACAAAAACACGGAAGTTGCTGGTCTACTGCTGTGTGACTCGGATGTTTTTACCCGTTAAGATAAATCTCAGCGAACATAGTAACTCACACAATGGCACAAACAAAGGAACCCCTGGAGGAGTGGTAGACCAGCAAAGTGCTGAATGGCAAAGTAGAGGGAAAGGAGCACCTGATCAAAGGCACTGTTTATCCAGTTGCTGACAAGCAACAGTCGGCTGAAGAAAGCAAGCACCTGCCAAGTAGCTCTCACTCACTGCTCATGCACCTTGCCAAAGGCGTAGTCTGAAGCGTCTGTGGTGATTGAAGTTTTATGTGAGTGGTGTGCAAGCATTGTTGAAAAGGGCCGTAGCCTCAAGAAATGTCTTATTCCTCTCTGTGGACCAGTCAACTCTATGTTTCAGGGCCTTGGCTTTCAGGACCTCATATTGGGGATATAGCAGTGGTTCAAGTTCTCCATGTTAAAGAACTCCAACAAGGACTTGACTGTGAACAGATGAGGGAAAATTGTGCTGTTGTCCGGTGGCCAGTCAGGTTCCCGGTGGTAGCCCCTGAGAAGGTCCACTTTTGAGGAGTCAGGATAGAGGAAAAATCTTGGCTGTATGGGACAGTTAGTGTTCCTATACATATAGGCATTACCCAGTGCCAGGTTAGGGACAAGGCAGATGGGTGTTAAGTGTCAAATGACGCCAAGGCGCTCCAAATTCTCCAAACTCTTCCTTGATGACAATGAACTTTAGCATCAATGAAGACTGATCCAGACAAACACAAGTGAACCTTTGGTTCTGATGTTGTGCGCCAGTCTGTTCTTCACATTGAAAGATGAGAAGGTGGACTCTGTGAGAGCTGTGAACATTGGAAGAAGCCATAGAATCCCGTCTGCAGCAGAAAGCATGCCAGAGTCCCTGAGAGTACACAGGGAGGGGGGCACTAGCAAATCAGGCTGAACCTGTGCCCACCCCTCCATGTCCTGTTGACTTGAGAACTTGAGAAAAATACCATGATGGACTGTACTGTATAAACATATAGTGCTGAAGCTGACACACCAGAAGTACAGGTGTCAAAAGTCTCAACATGAGGATCTGCCAATTTGAGGGAAATCAGAATGTCTTGTCTTTAAAGAACCGAGCAGAAATAAAGATACATAGAGCTCAGAAACATTATTAAAAATGAATGGCTTTGCAAAATTCAAGGCTTGTGCTTTATGTGTTTTGCATCTTGCTCAAAAATTGTGGTGCGGATAAAATGGATGAACTTTTGTTGAATTTGTGCATAGCTTGCTAGTGTGTCTCTTTTTTTGGTGGAAGAATAATCTGATTGTCACTGTGAGCCTCTTCGCCATAAATAAGGGTTAGGGTTAGTTATTAGTCTTAGTAGGTGACTGCTTGCGTTTCAGATTGAACACATTTAAGAGTTACAGGCCGGTACAGGACCTGTGCTTCCTTTGGCTGTAGCATTTCAGATGAGACCTGGGAGAGTTCAGTGAGTAACTAAGGGGACTTGAAGGACGATGACAGTAAAAGGAACTATTAAAGTGTCATTGAGGTACCTTTGAGACGAGGACAGTTAAAATAATTATTGAAGTGTCATTGAGGGGCCTTTGGGACGTGGACAGCTAGAGAGAACTAGTGCAAGCACCGCTATGGGGTCTTCAGGATGACAGTTGAGCTAAGGGGTCGCTTGGAGCTGTTAAGGATAGCTGCACTGGTCGGAGGAGTCAACAGTGTAATTAAAGAATGTTAGAGCAGTACAACTATCCTGTTTTGAAGAATGGAAATATTTAAGAATTGGACACAATTGATTCTTTGTTACCTATTTTGCAAAAAAGTGAAATACTGAGATAATGAGGGTGAAACTGAGACAAGAAGAGGAGTCTTTTGGAAGACACGCAACTGATTCAAGAAGAGTTTCCTGACGTGCTGTGAAAACAAGTAATCCAGGGCTGGTAAACCCAAAGACATTGGCTCATGCGCTGGAGCAGTTGCGCTACAAACATACTGAAATAGCAACAGCAACAACAACCTTTAAATCAGGCACTTGGACTATCAGGAGGATTTGGGATGCAAATGTGGCATTGCTGCTGGAAAGATAATTGTATTAATAAAAGACAAAAGAATCAGGCAAAGATTAAGAACTTCTCAGATTACTGGCCAGCAGAGGAAGACAAAGACACATCAAAAGGAAAAAGGAAAACTACTAGAAGGCCCCTTCATGTTGGCCTACTAACCTACAGCATTATAAAGCAAAAGGCACAAATGATAACAGAGAAGGGGAAAGAGAAGTGATAGGATGGGATGCAGACACATAGAGGCTAACACTAAATGACACAGGTGTCTGTGAAAGAGAGATAAGTGCAGGAGGAGGGGAGTGAGACTGAAGAAACAAAAATAGAGCAGAGACTACAGAGCGCCCTTCAGTGGCCGCCTAATGCGGTGACATACTACAAGCTGAAGGTGGACAATTCCCGTTAGAGAATAGAGAGGAGTTACATAAAATAAGGGACAAACTGCAAGACAAGTTTAAAGTAACATGGAATGATAAGGCAAAAAAAGAAAAGAAAAGGAAAACGCTGAAAAGTCACGACGTCCACCCACATCCACAGAAGAGGAGGACGGTGAGTTATGCACCCTCTCAGAGACTGATGAGGAAAATACACTAAAAGCCAGAAAGACCCCGTAAAGAAGACTGATCAGCAGAGTGGGGTCACATGAGAGTACGAATGCAGATCCATCCACTGGTGAGGACAAGAGGGAAAAAAATAAAAACGGCAGGAAAAGGTGATTTATCAGACGACGAAGACAGAGAATGCTACAGAAGGAACGGGAATAATGAAAGAGTGGGCAGACGAGCTGAATCTGCAGGAAGGACGCTGGCAGGACGCCAGCAGGGAGAAAGCCTCCTGACACTGAGGAGATTGATGGAGGACTTGCCTGCACCACATGCGGAGGGAGGGACTGAGTCGAGAGGAGCAGCTGCAAAGACTGCAACAAGAAGACCGGAGACTTAAGCATGATTGAGTTAACATGGAAGAGTTTTAAAATTAGGAAACGGGACATCAGATGATTCCGCTGAAAGGAGAACACCACAGATAAGTGCTAAACAAGAACGCACGGATATGATGGAACAACAGATGAGACGGTTGTGTGACATGAAACCCACGGACGCCGTGGCGCTAAGAAGTGGATGGTGAAAGGGAGTCGGAGGCCTCAGAAACCCAAGGCAAGAAAAGTAGTTTCAGTAGGTACAGTGTGGTGCTCAAACAGGACAGTAGACTGACACAGAAGACATGTTTGCTGTACCCCAATTAAATCAAAGCACAAGGACAGACCCAATATGTATCATGGACATACGTACAAGTGGGAAAAGCTAAAAGAACACAATGTACTCTCTTGTATGACGAGCAATGTTGTGTAGGTCTCCCTTGTGCCTCCAAGACAGTTCTGAAAATGGACATGGGCCTTCTTAGGGTTTCCGTGGGGGCCTTTGGGTCCTATAGGTTGAGGGGAAGGGCCTGTGTGGATCATCCCACAGATACTTGATCAGTTTGGGATCTAGATCTGACTTTGGGGGCCAGGTCAACACCTTGAGATGTTTTTGAGTTGTTCCTGAACTGTTTTTGTGTGTGTGCCTGTGTCAGGCTGCATCCTGCTGGGGATGGCTACTGCCATCAAGGAGTGTCATTGCCATGGGGTGGTCTGGTCTAGTTGGGTGGTACATGTCCGCTAGTCACATGAATGCCAGGTCCAAAAGTTTCACATCCCATCAGAATCCTGACACACTTAAAAACAAAGGTAATCATTTAGCAGATGAAGCTGCAAAACTGACCGTTGTGAGAACAAGTATGGGGTTGTTGGTGGTAACTGAAGGTTGTGAACAGTATACAACTCTGTTTTCCCTTATCCTGCCTCAGCTACAGAGTTACATGTGAGTGAATCCCTGCATTCAGCCATGGTGGGACCAGGCATAGGGTTCACTTCACAAGGGTCCTACAGAACATTTACCATTAGTAGCGTTATGGCTTTTCAGATGTGCAGCATGTGCCGCCAGGATTGGGAACTCCAAGACTAGCACCCCTAAGCCCAGCAGCTCCAGCTCAAATTCAGACCCAGTGGAGGCCCTTTCCTAGCACCCATCCCACAGAGGTCTTCAGTGTTGCTCCAGGTGCTTCTGGGCGATCCCATTAAAACAGATGAGAGAAACTTTTTTTAGATTTAACAAATTGCCTGACCATCAGAACTAGCTAATATGTACATATCTCAAGCCTTCTGAATCAGGAAATAATTAGTCTATTTCTTAATATTTGTTATTGTTTTGAAAAGAGACTGGATTGACTTATTTTTTGATGAAAGGAATGAAAAAAAAGGTAAATGTTTTCTATTTGAATTGGTGCCACTAGAGAACAGTTTATACTTTCTATTTAAGGTGGTGTAATACTTGTGGGTTCAGCTGAGAGCAGTGGAATTAGTTTCAGATCTATTTGAAGTGCGTCTCTCTTCAGTAGAAATCCTGAGAGGATTCATTCATTAGTTTATTCTCTGACCTTAAATGGACAGATGAGCTCGGAGTGTGACCACTATTTAAACGGTCTCACGGAGGAATCTCCTCTGTTTCCTCTTCTCTTTCTCTCTGCATTTAGTCTTCTCTGTAGTCCTCTATTTTTCCTGTTTGTCTCCGTTTGCTTTACGTGTTTGTCTTTCGCTATGGCCCCAAAGAAAGCTGAACAAAAGAAGGAAGTAGCCAAACCTTCTCCAGAACCAGAAACGCCCAAGGAACCGGACTTTGACCCAAAGAGCGTTACGGTCTGTCTGCTTGTCTGGGCATTGTGGCTTTTTTTTTTTTTTTTTATTTCCAAGACTCATCTATTGCTCATCTATTCATCGTGATTTCAGATTTTCAGATTTGCATCTTCTGAATTTTTTTATGTTTTTTTTTTTTCAGATTGAGTTCAGCGCAGATCAGATCGAAGGTAAACCTGCGACTACAGTACGCTCACACAGACAGATTTTTAAATTGGAAGCACGAGTTGTTCACAAACTGCCGTTGTTGCTAATCTTAGTTTAAACTCTGGTTGCAGAGTTTAAAGAGGCATTTCATCTGTTTGACAAAACTAAAGACGGCCAGATGAAGATTTCACTCTCTCAGTGTGGAGACGTGATGAGAGCTCTGGGACAAAATCCAACCAACGCTGAGGTCCTGAGAGTCCTGGGAAGACCCAAACCTGAGGGTACACACACAAATATTTGACAAAGTTGCCAACAATGGTTCTGTGCCGTATGAATAAAGGCTGTATTTATAAAATGTTTTGAACAGAAATGGACAGTAAGCTGATGGACTTTGAGACCTTCCTGCCGATGTTGCAGCATGTCGCTCGGTCCAAGGACAAAGTAAGATCGGGTTTTTCACTTCACTCAGGTCAGAGATAATTAAATAGTACATTTGATCGTAAAAATAGTTCTCTGTGTGAACAGGGGACGTACGAGGATTTTGTGGAAGGCCTCCGCGTTTTTGATAAAGAAGGAAATGGGACAGTGATGTGTGCAGAGCTGAGACATGTTCTGGTCACGCTCGGTATGATTTTTTTGTTTGTATATATGTAAATACTTAAGAGTTGACATAAGATAATGTGTTAAAGAATCTTCCATGTAAATATGCACATGTGAATTAAAGTGATGAAATAAGAGATCACAATTTTACAGTGATGAATCTGTTTGGAAGAAAAATTGTTGTCAAATATGTATTAACTGCTCTATTTTAATGTAAATGCCGTAATCCACAGTGTGTGTGTGTACATATATATATATATATGCATCCTTTCTAAATAGCAAAGCCAAAATGGACTATGGAATACTCATATCATAGCATCTCTGGCTTCATTTGCTGGATACTCATACACCAATCAGGCATAAGGTGTTCAATGTAATTCACTTCTCCTGTCAGTGGTCATTATGTTATGCCTGATCGATATATGTTACATGCACTTATATTCTCATGTCATATTGATAAGGGACAGTCCCCCAGGGCTTGAAAGCAGTCATTAAAATCCTAACATAATTCTAAAATGTACTTGTAACCAGGCTAAAATTACCTGCAGTCTTAAAAGGCTGAGTTTTTGTATACTGTATGTTCAACCCTTTAAAGTCCAGAATGTGTCTGCCTTCACACGGCCTTAACCGCACTGAGCATGCTCAAACAGCGGGACTGTTTTTTCTTTCTTTTTTCTGTGACGTCAGGTGAGAGGATGACAGAAGCACAAGTGGACCAGCTGCTGGCGGGACAGGACGACGGTAATGGCTGCATTAACTACGAAGGTAACATTCAGTGAATACGCAATGAATGCACAAACACAGATCTCTGGAATAATTACAGAAAGAAAAAAAAATGAAAAACTGTGTGTCTTTCAGCTTTCGTCAAGCACATCCTGGCTGGCTGAAGCAAAACGTGGATGCGTTTATCAGCTTGTTACCCAAGTACAATCAGTAGAATCCAAACACTTTAACACTCAGAAGACTCTGTGTTTCCGGTTTTGCTCTACTCTTCCCCAACGTCAAGTCTTATATTATTTCTGTTGCATTTCTCCTGTCCAGTGATTCAATAAATCTTTAAAAAACGTATATTTCTACCGGCATCTCTTGTTATTCACCATGTGTTATATTGTGTCACCACAAAGGGGAGCCTGTGTCCAGTTTGTGGTGGGGATTCAGGTTTTATGAAAGGCAAAATCTCTTTAAGTCACAAAATTGGCAAACACGGCTGATACATGTATACACATATTAATACGTTGTGAGGACACTGATAACTTGGACTATTTGCAGGACTGGGACCCCAGAAATCTTGGGTCACTTTTGATATTGGCTATAGCAGTAGCTTCAAAATACTGAATTACTTTAGGGTTTATAACTAGAATAATAAGTACATGTCCTTGACTATAAAGACCAAAGCCAAGGTCCAAGAGTAATCTGTAAATACAAGGGTATATACAAACCTATGAATGGCTTAACCTGTCATATACCGGGTTTACCAGAATACTTGCTAGTTTCTCTAGCTCTTTCTGTTTATATTTGTTGGGTTGGGGACTAGGGTTGGGATTACGCCTTAAGGATCATTCATCACATGCAACAGTGTTTGTCTTTGGCGCCATCTAGTTCCGCTCAGGAATGGCGCAATGCTCTGAGCACTGTGAACGTTCGTCGACACCATCAGGGCATTTTGTGCTTAATTCGCTGATCCATGTTACTCTGAAGGCCCATGATAAGATCTGTTTGTTAGGGATACCATGCTGTATAAAAGGTTGTGTAATTTTATGCATTCTAAGCTCTAAATTGATAAAACTGCGAGATTTGTTAATAAACTGTTATATAGTGGGATTTCTCATTAGGTCAGCCCAGTAGATTGAGTAGGTAATGGCAACATAGAGAAAATTTCTAGATCAAGCTGCAGTTCTTCAGTTTACGAAGTTCCGAATCCCATACAAGATGGGCACAGATCATGGACATTTATTTATTTATTTATTTTTTGCATTGTATTGCCTATTTGCAATTGGTTCCTTGGACGTTTCATGGAAGCGTAGTATCTGGTACCGAAAACCCAATTCCATTTTCTTGTAACCTTTTGGTAGTTTTGGGTCATTGCTCATCATAGTTTGGCCCTCCAAGCCGTGGTTTAGGGCAAGGATACTTGTCTGCTTTGAGGTCCCCTTTCTGTTCTCTGCCATTAGGCTTTTGACTGATTGCAGTCATTTGAAGGGGAGTAACATCATCAATTACAGATTGTTTTCTCTACTTGCCTGGTAGACACGATTTATTCTTTGGATTTCAACAGCCAACCTCTTTAGGTAATCTTTACCTGTATTTTACCTACAGATTTTTGTCTTCCTTTTGCTACCCTGCCTGCTTTAGTTCCTGCTTGCAGTTTCTGGATGTTCTCTACATCAATCTGTTATTTTGGAAAATGCCCCAAAAATCTGGACCACTAGCGTTTTGTGTCCTACATTCAGTTTGTAGCCACAAATCCTGACAGGTAATAGCAGTGACTATACCCAGATTTATATATGACATTGTATATAAACACAATTTCTTATGATTGTTTGAAAAAAAACAAAAACAAAAAAAACACACACATACACACACAAAAAAAATGTTTGCTTGGACTACCTGACTTAGTTTTCCTCATTCTTGGATTTTCCCTTTCTAGCCAGGGTTGCCAGATCAGGTGGTTTCAAGCTCAGTTGAGTGGAATTGAACCAAAAATTTAGGCCTCAGGTAGAAGAACCACATTTGGACTGGAAACCATCAGTTTTATCTGGCAACACTGACCTCATCCCCCAATTCTCTTCAACTGAGCACAAACACACACATACATACACATATATAATGTATATGTGCACTTGTATGCATTCATTATCCAGTGCCAAATGTATACTAATGCAACATTAGACACTTAATCAATAGCTTCCACAGAACAATGACATGAGGCCTGTAGACCAGCTTGGTGCGTGCATAGGTTCTCTTTATGTTCACTGCATGCTTGTATACAAAAGCATTTGTTGATGCATTGTTATATTCTTCATAATCACATTTTTTTTCATCATTGCATGTTAAAAAATACAAAATATATATATGTGAACCAAAAATACAGTTTTAGCAGATAAAATAATGCTGACAGCAGTATATGCAACAAAATTAATGACACTGACAAAAGTTGTGTACATCTTGGTTATCGCTACAATACAGTACATTGTAGGCTTTTATTATTTTTATTTATTTCTTTTTTTGACATTTCTGAAGCTGTACTATAGGGAGACAAGGGATATTAATTTTCAGAACCAATCCTTCTTATCCCATACAGTACCACTTAAAAATGTCCGCACTAGTGCAGCGAGGAAAGACAACTTGACTGAGTTTAGACTTCAGGCTTAAGCTCTCCAGGCTAAGAGTGAAGTTGTCCAGATTTACCCATTGATATGATCAAAATGCTGTTTTGGAATTAGTATTAGATTCCGTCCTGGAAACACATACCGCAGCATGACACACTCTTGATGTTCCACCTCTCTGATTTTGGATACAGTATATTCCTGAGATAGGCTCCGTTTTTTATTTATTTATTTTTTTCTGTTTTCTGTTTTTATTCGGTTTGATTTGTGGCTCATCGCCATTTGTTAAGACTCCACCAGATTGATACAGAAAAATTCACAGTGAAAAACCATAAGAGGAAAAACAAACAAACGGATACCTTTATCCTGCTGTGTGACATCATACACTTGATGTATATATGTCAGATATTTACCTTTTTTTCCCTACAATGTAGTGCAAACCAAATCTTATATGTAGCAGCGGGAGGATAATGTTATTATATTATTATTCTCTGTTTCAGCCGTGGCCCTTCAAGTCATTGGATTTAGTTTAGCATGGCTCAGGCTGCAAGTGCTACACTTAATACTGTATAATTAATCCTAAAATATTATTACAATCTTTGCAAAGGAGACAGAGCTGCTCTGTAGAAAACAGATGGACATTTCAGTGGGATACCGGACCTCGTCGGAATCCAAATTTCCAAACCTGGATTCAGCCAAGGCCTGGTAGCTGCCAGACTCGCAAGTCAACGGTCACGTTATCAAAGACTCTCTGAGCGCCTAGGACTGTCCACATCTACAATTCATCTAATGCACAAAGGGTCTCAAGCATACCTCAAAGACAGTCCTCAATATTTAAGCAAATATAATCAAATTTAAGGGAAATTTACTGTGTAAACCAATCAAAATCTACTGAAGCATTTTGCATACATTTCCAATAGCAACATTTACACAACTAGGAAACATATTCTGAGACGGGTTAGAGGTTCAAAAAGTGATATCAATAAAAAGAACCTAGGGTTTGAAGTTCCATCTTGTGGCAATTTTTGAAAAATAGCAACTGCTTGCTCGAAAAACACATCTTGAAGCTCAATAGCCCTTGTTGAAAAGCATGAAGTGCAGAGTTTGGCTAAAGCGGAGTCAACAGTACAGTTTTCGCTCCAAACAGCTGGACGGTTTTTCACCCAATAAATGTTTGTTGTCTTTAATTTGTTTGCAAATTATGACAATTTCTTTTCCTCTTATTTTACGGGGCATACGGTATCAGCAGGATTTTATTTCTTTTTCCAGCTGCATGTCTGCCACGAAACAAAAAAAAAATAAAAAAAACAACACAAAATGCAATATGAGGCAATGAACCCACAGAGATGTAAATGCCTGCCACGGCAAGACAACCAGAGTGAAAAGAGATACAAAAAGATAATGGTGAAGATGTGGTTGTTTTCTTCTTCATCACTGATCACTTAGTCATCTGGGTGTCCTTGTGGCTGTTTTGAGTCTGTATTTCTTTTTTTAACTCAAAATAATTTTGCTCTTCCTGCATTTTTTCTTTTTGTATTAGTTTTCACTTTGTCGTCATTGCCGCTTAAGAGTTGGTTTGCATCTCTTTGTAGCCATTTTGTTCTCAAAACGTACTCAAGAGACGCTCTGTTCCTGTCGTTCTGGGTCCATAGGGCCTGCTCAGTAACACATCCATGCCTGCCATGTGGTTGGGCCCACGCGGTCTCCAAAAGCAAATACCAGTTAACACAGAGTCATGTCAAATAAAATAAAAAAACAAAAACACAGCATGAAAAATGAGAAGTTCCAGCACCACCCAAATCCAGACGCTCTAACAATCTACCGCTTCTCAGGCCATACAAAGTGCTTCTACCACCTTTTAAAGGCTTTTCCATCCGGCTTGTTCAAATATGTCCGAAGACTTTTCCAACAGCCCGGTACAAACGGCTGTTTCTGATGATAGGGGTAGTTGCCCGACCCTGTTTTGGACATACAGAGTAAAGATGGCTGCCTCTCACCTTGTTCGGGGGTGGGGGAAGGGGGATCGCCGCCACACAGAAATTGCTGTTCACCATTTAATGCCCTTCTAACTAACCCTGATCATTTCTACCTCTTCTGCCGTGTCCCACAGGGGAATGGTGCTCTGCTCATGCGTTGTCTCGCCGGCTGGTGTCAATATCTATTGACACCAGCCGCTAAAGCATGTTCAGAACTGGCTCTCACTTGTACAGTAGTTACTTTGCGGTTCAGCTGGTTATCGTGAGGGACATCAGTCACTGCTACAAAAGATGGGTTAGGAAAATGTGATTTATTCAAATGCCAGCATTGATATGGCTTTGACTACTTCTACACTGTACAACTATAACGTGCCGTTTTAACATCAACGTATGGATATCTCTGTAAGGTTTTCAGTCTCAAATGAACAAAGCTGGTGATTTTAATGCGGGGGAGGGGCTCAGAGATTTACTAACTTCATTCAGACATTAAGCACCCTTTGAACTATGCTACACTTCAATGTGACACAAGGCGCAGCTAGAAAATGGGGAAAACAGCATGAGATCATCCAAGACCAAGAGGAAATGCTACATTATGAGGAAATCGCACACTGTGGTTCGTTATTGGATGGTGTGGTTCTTGACAGATATTGGCAATGCTAAACCATGAGAAAGCTGCTGAATCGGCTGGTGGATCCTCTTTTTTTTAAAATATATATATACAGTATATCCCCATTCTTATGTATTAATATACAGTATGGATATCTGCACTGACAATGTTCCATTTAATAAGACTAAAAAGTTAAACTTAAACTTGCTTGGAAAACCTTGCACGAAGGTCTTGTGGCCTCCAAAGTTCGTTTCTTTAGCAGAGGGACTTTGGTATTTCTAAAACTCCTGGCTACAACCCTGGGTTTGTTCACACTTACAACATACAGCATTATTTAAAGTCAACTCAAATGTCACACAATATAACCCCGACCCCCGTATGGTACGATTTCACTTTGGCCACAACTAAAGTTTGCGTAGAGGGGGAGGGGTGGAAGAAGAAACAGATGTAAATGTGAGGTAGCTGAACAACAAATCCCGGATGATGAGGCAGCCATCTCGTCCCTTTTCACCTGAGGAAGTAAACTGACCAGCCTGGATCACTGCATGAGTAAAAACGTCTCACCCGTACCTTCTCCTGTCCTGTCTTGATATTTCAGCCCGGACTTCAGAGCGGCCCGGCTGACACTGAAGATGCTGCTGATGCCTTGGTTTTTTTTTTTTTTTTTTTTTTTTTTCTTGTCAAGAAAGGTGCAAGGAAAAGGGAACAACAGACATTTTTTTTTTTTCCAACTCAAATACAGAGAATCACGGACATCTCGGACCGGATAGCACAGTTCAGTTCAGCTTCTGTTTGGTAGTCCCGGGTCCAGACAGAGACACAGCTGCCATTGGAGTGAGTTACATATAAGGGTCCTGGTAAAAGGCTACACAAGGAGGAAGAGCAGGAAGACGAAGAGGAGGAAAAAGAACCAGAATAGCAGCCAGATGAGGAGTCGACATAGTGGTACTAGACAAGCATGTAGTATTAGAATAAAGACTTGCATAAGATGGAAGACTTATTTTTATTTATTTTTTTTGTATTTTAGAGATCTGGTCGGTGTGTCGGTTAAGAAACAAGAAACAAAACAGGGTAGATGTTGCTACCTTTTTTTTTTCCTTAATATGTATTTTTATCATATTAAATCTTTTTCTTTTAAAACATAATCCTACATTTTTACTCGGTTGCATATAACATCTCTTTAGTTTTTCACATTGTTCTCAATTTCTAGCCCTGTTATTCATGGGGGAGATCGGAGTGGCTTGCAGAAGTCATGCAGAATATTCATGCTGGTAAACAATGTCAAAAAATGCATTCCTAATTTGCAATTGTTGCCTTTTTTTATCTTTTATTTATTTCATTTTTTTTTCCTTGTGTCCCTAAAATAGTTTCTCAAAGATGTTCTCCCGCTCCTGCTGAATGCCTGCTTTCTTTAAATAGCCTCTATGTTCTCCCATATCCCCAGAGGTAAAGAGCTTATGGTCTGCGGATCTCCTCCTCCTCCTTCGTGACTAGGTTTTGGTGATTTTGCATTGACATTGCCGGGTGGAAAGAAAATGAATCTATGACCTAATTAGTTTAATTCATGCCATGCAGATTCGCTAAAGAGGAGGAGAAGCGGGATACCGCGAAGACTCGAGAGGGAAGGAGAGAGAGAGAAAGAGAGAAAGAGGGTCACTTCTTTGACTTCAGTGATACCTCCTGTTGTTTTCGCAGATGTCACGGCCAGTTTTGTGTCTTTGAGGGTTTTCTGTCCACTCCGGCTGGTACTTTTGTCCACGTGTCGCTCTTTGGATTGAAGTGGCCTCTTTGACGTCTGCGGCGAGGCCGGCGTTTAAAAACCATCCCGCGGAACTTGGAGCCCTGAGGATGCTCGCTCGGCCGTCCCCTGGAAGATTCGGATGATGTCAAACAGACAGTCAAGTCACACGTGTGATCTGGCTCAAGTTTTCTGATATGTAGACTTCAGTCTGCTGGAAGAGGTTCCCGTCCGCAGTTCAGCAGAGTTTAGGCGGAGCAGCCCAGCAGAAAACACAGAATCCGACTCTGTCGGAGCCGTTAGACATCATGAAGGAACACCCTGCGCCTTGAGTGCCGAAATAATGGAGCATTCAGAGAAGATCAACAGCAGTGAATGCAGATTTTTTTTTTTTTTTTTTCTCAGTAAGGCATTATGACAACTAAATTACACACAGTAGTGGAACAAGAGGGCATCCTTGTTGCATGGTTTCCAGATCCAAGTCTGTCATAGGCTGAAGCTGTCTGGCTGCTCAGCTGGGAGCACCCATGCTGTGGTTTGCTCTGAAAATCAGTTCGAAAGAAGAAGTGGAAACGTTTGGTCTCTGGTGTCAAAAATGGCTTACACATGATCAGAAGCATGTTTTTTTTGTTTTTTTTCTTCCATTGGATTGCATATGGTGATGGAAAAGTTCACGTCAGTGTCAGTGACACCTCTCTTGTTTATTTATTTTTATTTATATTTTTTTCTCTTTCTGTCTCCCTCCCAAATTTCTACAGTGAATCTCACTGGGGGTTATGGAGGAGCAGCAGTTTAGAGTTTACAGTTTTCCTCTTCTTGTAGAGAAAGGGGCGAGTGGGTTAGAAACTCAGCACTGAAAGGGAAAGAGAGAAGAGAGTTTAGTGAGGATCTGAAGCAAACACGTGGCTGACTGTTGATCCTATGACACCAGGCATAGAGTGCAGTAATTTCCTGATGGAGGGCGGCCAGAAAGGTTAAAGCTGACAAACGGTCCGTAATTTAAGTGCTTGAGTTAAAAACAAAAAGGTGATAAAGGCTTTTTAAATTTTCAGATGCATCCTTTGGTAATCGGCCAATTTGTATCAATAGGTTATTTAGTTTTAGGTTTTGCATGGATCGAGTGACATCCAGGTCTGGTGCAGATCAAGGTAGAAGTTCACTTTGCACATGCTGTCAGTCAGTGAAAGTCAGTTTTCTTATAAACCTACAGTCAAACTCATCTTAGCTTTCACTATGTCTTTACAGAGTTTGTTGTCCAGGTGTTATGAGGACATCCTATCACCAATTATTGCTACCAGGTAACTGAACCAGCTGTCAAAGACACTGAATTGCTAAAGTCTGACCCATTCACTGTGAAGGTTGCTATAGATACAGTACTTGATAAACACCAATTTTTAACTGCGTAAAATTTGTAAAAACTTGAAACTAAATGCAGCTAACACTGAATGAATGTGAGACACTCATGCATGTACACAAACATAAAAGACATAGCTGCAATTAATCTTTGCTAATGTTAATGCTAAAGTCTTTAGAAGCTGAAATTTGACATTTCGAAATAATCTAATCGCTAAAGTGAACTTCGGAGTTACTTAAGATTTAAAAGTAGTGGGTTGGATAGCTCAGTGCTGTAACCATGAGTTACATTAATGGCCTGAATGTTGACAGCTGGTTTGTCCACTGCTATCACGCCGAGAAATTGAATCCCAAAGATGCTGCTGGAAATTAGGCTGTGAAGGTTCCCGTGAGTTTATGAATGAGTTTCGTTGTATTAGCCATTATAGAAAGCCTTCTTCCTTTGATACGGTTGCATTCCAAACACAATCCTTTAAGGTTGAGCGTAAAAAGGAAACGAAAGCCTTCTACAATGGCAAATTGAATGTTCCTGAGCTGATATGTAGCTTCCACTGGTACTGGTATGAAATGAGGATTTTATTTTTTTGTACTAATGGAAACTGCAACATAATACCGCACAACAAAGCAAGAGAAAAGATGAACCAAACACCACTAAATCAAAATACAAAAGGATATCACCAAAAAGCTCACCTAGCAGAGCCGGCATGCAAGTACACTGAGAACACAGAGCTTGAATCTGACACATATTAAAGGCTTCTCTCTGTCTCTGCAACCCACACACACAGATACAATCTGTAGAAATCCTAGAGAGGAGGGGGCAGTGGACAGATGTGACAAAATCTTTGGATGACGATTAAGAAGCCAATGAAACATCGAGATCGAAAACTGAGGAATGCAAAAGATTTCACTGGTCGTGGTTGTAACCAGAGAAATGTAGCCAACCGGGACTGGGCTCAAGTCCAGACCAAGAGCTCCGTTGGTGTGTCCTGCAAATGTACGAACCAAACCTCGGCCAAGCAACAATGATGTTAAGCTTTTTGCTTCATCCCACTAA
This sequence comes from Planiliza haematocheilus, assembly GCA_005024645.1. Lineage (NCBI taxonomy): Eukaryota > Metazoa > Chordata > Actinopteri > Mugiliformes > Mugilidae > Planiliza > Planiliza haematocheilus. Next base: position 5,300,307 of record SRSE01001373.1, read on the forward strand.
CAGTTTTTTATTGTTGTTGTTGTTGTTTGAGATTGTTTCTAATTGATTTCACTCAGTTTTTTTTTTTTTTTTTGCCCAAATGACCAACTGTGATTCGCCTGCACCTGCGTGGGACAGAACAAGCTGCAGGTAGTGAAGGCTGTTTGACCTGGTTGTGGTATACATGAAGGCAACACGAAAGAAAAATCATACAGAAACAAGAGTGCGGCACACGACACAGAAACACACAGGACGAAACAAAATGTCACACCGACACAGAACACACGGGAAGTAAAACACAACGAGTGGAGGGTGCACAGGAATAACGGTGAGGTACACATTCTTACATGGGGAAGCGATTTTCGGTTCTTTCTTTCTTTTCTCCTCCTCCACATCACCACACTTTTCTTTCTTGCCCAACTTTTTCTCTTCCATCTCCTCCCTCTGATGATGCTAGGTTGACAATCCACTCAGAAGACATCATTTGACAACACATTTTTGTTCCCCTCTTCCCCCGTCTACAACAAAACCCCCCCAGTCATTTTCATTCATTAAGGGCTTCTGGCGTACCGCAGAACATGAGATACAGTAACCGTGACGGAGGGGCAGAGGGATGATGGTACAACACAAGGAGAACACTGGGAGCATAGTTGGACAGGGACAACAAAACAGCATATTACTTTTTTTTTTGGAGGGAGGCAATAAACAAACCAGAGCACATGGCATTCACAGGCACAGAAAGCAAAGAAAAGCTCAACTTTTCTTTTCTCGAGTCTCTCTGTTTTACATGAATTAAGGTACATCATTGAGGAAACATGGGTGAAGAAGACCAACCAACACAGGGGCACAGGAGTAAAGACCGAGAAAGAAATACCTGAGTTGTGAAAGGATGAAAAGGAGAGAAACGTGGCCAACAAGGGGCGGAAGCTTAAGGATGTCAAATACGAGGCTGAAATTGAACTGACTTGAATCTAATTGCAGCTTCTCTCTAGGAATTCAATGCAACTTCTTCAAAGACCTTTGACGTGACCATGTAGCCTTCAACTGATCCGAGGTTCGTTCAGAGCTAGCTAGCTAGGAACAGACCACTGAACCGTTTTGGAAAGCTGTCCTTTTGTAAAAATTCAGTTGACATCGATGCTCCCCACATGCCTGATTACGTACGGATTGCCAACAAGGGAGAGTGGCCAACCACGGTTCATTGGTGTGGTTATTGTTCTCTGATGATTTTGCAGTTTTCTTTGCAACATGCACTACATTAAACTCAATTCCTGGACTTCCTCTTCATTTATCAGACTAAGCCTATTACTTGGACCAGTATTTACCCGCTGCATGTTTCCATGGTGAATATCCTCATACAAATTTGGATTAAATTAAATTATAACCAAAGAACATGGACGATTTGGTTTGGGTAGAGGTTCCGCAAAAGGAGCCCACCACTAAGTTGTCCCTGAGGCCACCCAGCAGGTTCATTTTTCATCCCTTCGCTTTGAGGTTGCATTGAATCGTTGCAGAGGTGTCTGTTGTCTGTCTTTTGTCTGTCTTTTGAACTCAGATTGGAGTTTAAATGCCAGCAACGACAAACAGGACAGGAACGATGGAAACGGCGTGGGCGGACAATGAAAAAGAAGCCGAATGGGAACAACACAGGGTGGAACTTTGGCGAGGAGAGTCTCTTGTCTTTTGTGGAAGAGTCAAGAAAACGATGGAAGAAGCTGGACTTCTCTCATTTCTTAGCATGAGTCCACAGTTCTTTATGAAAATAATATATCTGATAACCCCAGTGCTATCCCAGTTAGGTAGCGTCAGGTAGTTACTTAGCTGTCACTGACACAAATTTTCCGTTTTGTGTAATATACTATGTTGAAGAGGTGCTGTACCTTTTTTATTCTTTCTCCCCCCCACCCATCAACATCTTCTTGGCAATACTACCAACAAAAACGGGGTCAGAGGGAAAGAGAGACCACAGACTGCTGTGATCACAAGAGTGGAGAAAAACCGTCCACTTGAGGAACGAGCCAAGTCAAGCCTTGGAATAGCTGGAAGCACGTAGGGAGGGCCACGCTTGCGCTCGTCATTTGTGTCTTTTGGAGCAAAACGCTCCACTCACATTATGGTTTTCTGTTTTTTTCTGGATTCTGCTCTGGTGATTTCAAGTACACGCATATATACATCACACATCTAATCAAATGTCAAATGGCCTTGGGGGCTTTCAAAACAGTTCTCAATGAAAAGAGAGGCAAAAAGAGAAGAAGAAGGAAACAAAAAAAGCTTCGATTGTTACTATTTCTCCTATTATAAGTCTCAAGATTGATAAGAAAGCAGCCGTACAAGACCTATTAGCAAAAATAAACTTTCCCACCCTCACCCAGCCCCTTTACAATACCTAAGTTGGTCTATTCTGACCAATAGCATCATAGTATTTGGCATGCATAACGTTAACCCGTCCCACCTCTTCTTGCATTCAAAGAGGTGAATACACTCTTTTAGTAGTCTAAATGTTTAATATACATTCATTAAGCTTAAAATCTTATCAAACCTCCTCGTGTTATTAGTCATATCATTATCCTTATTGCTTGCAATGGAAACCCATGCAGATTCTTCTAAACGCAAACTTTACATATGTACATCAACGTGGTAAATGATCAGGCCCACGCAGAGCGAGTGGGCGACGGGGAGTAGGATGAGGAAGGGAGGAAATGGCGAGAAACAAGTACACAGATTCAGCAGTGTACGTGCAAGGTGCCTGCTGGAAAGTGAGTTTGTAATTTGGAATCTAATTCTGAAAAATCATCCATTCACACTCCTAGGTGAAAATTGAAAGCTGGTGTCCAGCTAGAAGACCGGGCTAGACAGAAAACAATAATAATAAAAAAATAATAATAATTAAAAACCCTGCCCTAATCAGGGTCACATAGATTGAAAAGAACAATGTGATATTTTGGAAAGAAAAAAAAAAAAAAACTCATCTTCACTTTCTTGCCTGCAGCGTTGTAAGGACTTCTCAATCTGATGGCGACTGGGAAAATGGTGAGTTGTGTTTTTACTCTGTGTCTTTCCTCTGCGGATATATTTGAAATCCTCAACAACTCAACAATTTCTCACTTTTACTGTTTCAGCTAAAACCTAGTAATTAAAATTTTTGGTACCGGGTACATACGGGGATGCCAACTCTCCAGTCACTATCTCTACTATTCAAATACGCTTTCTATGCACACAGGCCTTGTCATTCAACCTCTTTTTCCAAACCACATATTTTGGATTTGGTTGACTGGCGCACCACAGTCTACTCCAATTTTTTTTTTTTTTTTTTTAAAGTTTAAAAAAATTTTGGTGGAGAATTTTCCCTTATTTGCCATACTACATCTATGACAAAAAGATTACATAATTACATTACTAAGATAGGACAGGTTAGATTAACTGGACATCAAATCATCATGCACTAGTACATCTTATTCAGACAATATCACTAGTTTTTCTCCTTTGTTTACTTTTCATAGAATGGGCCTAATGTGTTCAGGCTTCGTAGAATGTGTGACAACCCCTTGAATATGTTGATGCTTTTGAAGGCGCCTACGCTCAAATATGAGTACATTTAGCAGTTGCTCTTGTGCAAACCACAGACAAACCAGCCACAGCAATTTGACAAGTAACGTAAAACTCAGATTAAAATAGAATAAATTGCCTATAGCGCGAAAGGTTCATGTGAAAATGGACGCCAAATAGTGACTGCCAGCTCAGGGGTAGCGTACTATTACAGCTACCTGAAGGGCCCAGGATCATTTGTCAGTTCCGTGTCTTCAGGTGCAGTCTGATATCATTCTGGACAGACCACAATTTAATTTTGCTGATGGTTTCATTTGGTTCCAAAACATTTTAACCAGAAGCAGGTTGGCTTTTTTTCCTGCCCATTGGCTTAACTGCTGGATATTGTAATACATCAAGATCTAATTTGTGCATATGCACGATTCATGCATGAGGCCCAGATTCTCCTGAGGGTCACATTTTTAGGTCTACCCTTCCCCCTCATCCTCCAGACTCCACATTTAGAAAAAAATGACTCCTTAAACAACTGCATTGATGTTCTTTTGACTGGTGACTCCATTGACTCCTATTCATTCTTAACCTTAAGACTTTTCGTCTGCTAACGCTTTAGACTTTCAACTCAGCTCCTGACCGCCTAAAGAATATTCCCGACGACCCTGACCCGCGCGGCGGCTAAAAAGCGCCGACTTCCCTGGTACTAAATCCCGCTCCAATCTATATTTTAAAGTTGGCGAGCCCTGCTTCCGTTGGAGTCCTCGTTAAATAATGCGTTAATTAGTGAGTCTCTTGAGGTGGCGGCGGTGGTGCACTATTTCCGGATTTGGACAGAATCAGGTCAGATATTAGCTGCTCCCTCCAGCCTCAAATCTAGGCTACACTAATCACTTTCTAGCTATAGCTTCAAACACAGAGCCCAGAGATTCAAGCCTTGCTCTCAAGCAAGAAAGTGAATAAGCGTTTTTTTGTTTTTTTCCCCTCCACCCTAAAATGCTAAATGTACAATTGTCTTCATATAGGTGCTCTCTCCTCCCAACACTCCCAGGTAGAATGTAAATACTGATTATGTTTTTTCTTTTTTAAGTGTCGTCTGCCGTTTTAAGCAGATCTCAAATGAATAAAAAGAGGCTATGATCAGACGTCAGGGATTTCTCTCATCTGGAGGATCAGCTGGGAGAGAGTCGAGGCGAGAGCAAGAGTTTAGGGTACATCAAATCTAACCAACAGACATGGAGTTACTGTCTACCACAACGAGTAGGGTTACTAATGCAGCTCTAAGAAAAAAAACAATCATAGACCCGGTATGAAACAAAAAAAAAAGGGGAGCCATCGGTAAAAACAAAAGTACATCATCAAAGTCATTCTCTTTCAAAAGTCAAATTAAAAAGAACAATTTTCCAAGTTGACATTTGTGCATCTTAGTACAGAGGTAGATGCAGGTCTGGGTACTCAAACACACACACGCACACGAACGTCCTCGTGCACACTCGTCAAGTGTAACAATACATTATATGTGAACACGCAGGTCCAACCGCCGCTGTCTCGTCTATCTACATTGCATATTTCTGTGTTTGTCCCTGTTGTCGCATTCTCTCTCTCTCTCACTCTCTCTCTCTCTCTCTCTCCGTGTCTCTTCTTCCCGTGTGTGGCGTTCATCACCCGCTCTTCTTCTTCTCCCACGGGCTGTCCCTCCAGTAGCCGTTCGCATTGCCTCCTACTGAGCAGCCGCAGCCGAAAAACAAAGAAGAGATGGACGGAGAGAAGAGGGAGGGGGGAGGGGTGGGGTGGGGGGTGGGGGGGGTTGTGTTTCGGGAGTAAAGAAGGGGCGAAAAACAGGGAAAGAAAAAGAAGCCAAAAAAGGGAGAAAACTAAAAATATTGCACTGGCCGCTGAGTCACACTGGAGTCAGTGCAAGTAGTAACACTGTTGGTGGTGGCGGTGACGGTGGCGGTGGTGGTGACGATGGAGGTGGTGGCGGGTGGGATGAACTCACACTTGAGGAAAACCATGCTTCTCGCCCTCAGGCTGAGCTGCAAATGTCTGAAACCTTTCCAGATACAAAGAAAGTTAATTCCTCCAAGGAGTAAAGCTTTTTGGAAGTGCCGGCAAGCTTTCTTTCTGACTGACAGCACGTCTGCGCGTTGAGGGTACGTTTAACCCGGCATAAAAACCTAAAGCAGGGAGTGTGACGGACAGTAGGAGCTCTCTGTTCAAAAGAAACTCCGCGACACTGACACTTTTTGATTTTTTTCTGCACATTTCTCGTTTTATTCCTGACGCGCCAGGCCAGCCGTCTCCCCCCTGCTTCCGGATTTTATGCTAGGCTATGTCTAGAAAGAAAGCGAACGAGGCTCTCGGCGAGCCGTTGCGCCAAACCTCACGCCGGCGACTAAACGGAAGGTCGACAGAGAAGCGAGAAGCGCTCGTTTCTTCTCGCTTTACAGCTTAGCCTTCTGCCGAGCGCCCGGGTGAGCAGACAAGAGGGTGAGGGGTGGTGATGGCGGGTGCTACTGCTCCAGGTTGTATGTTTGTGTTTCTCTGTACATCTGAAGCAATTTAACCGTGTTTCATTCCCCGGCTCTACAGTGTTCGTTTCCTCTGACAGTGATTCCCAACCTTCTTTTGTGACACCTCAAATTACTTCACACGTTAAAGAATTAAATCTTACATCTTACCCATCAGGATGAATGAGTGAAATAAATCAGCATTTCCACGCTACGAAACGTTCGTAGCTGAGGTGAAGAGGCTGTGAACTTATCTTACCTTCAGAGCCAGGACTGTGAGACCCCCTAAAATAAAGATCTGTCTCTTTTTAACCCAGGTAAGAGTTTCTGCATCGAAAATAATAAAAATCAATGAAATTTTGAAAAAAAAAAATTTAATTTGTGCCCGCTTTTTGCTCCTGGCGCCCAACCTCGTAATACCCAGACTCTAATATTTTCCTTATGGATGGAAACAGGCAACAATGCACAATTTCTCCTGTATATTTTCTGTATATTCAGTAAATGTTGCTGAGTGGGGCTGTACAATAGTGGCTTCATCATACCAAAGCCTGCAAATCCACTATAGAAATGCACTACGGAGCCTCCTCCGTGTATATGTGGCCTTCGGGTACCCTCAGAAATAAATGTATGCTATGTGTTTAATATCAGCCTGTTGGACATGACCTGGATTTACCTGCACTTGAAAGGAAACTGTAAGAAGAAGCCTTCTAGTTACTTATTCTTTGACTGCTTTCTTATAATAAGTATGTTCACTCTAATTAGTCTAATTAATCGTCTACATGGCTTTTTATATATATATAGGTATTTCTTTTAAAGTGCAAAGGTGCTACAGTTTGGGAGACGGGTGTAAAAATGCTTTTTCTGCCTACTCGTTGGTATAAGTTCTTATTCTTGAGATCCTCACGAGTAAAAACATGCCGCGATACGTTAGTGCCTAAGTGTGTACGTGACTGTGTGCGCTTCATATGAGGGAGAAGAAAAAAAGTCTCTTATTTGTAGATACGCTTAATTATCGTTGCTGAAGCATCGGAAGGGCAAGTGCAGTCAAAGTACAGACGGGAAGTAGCACAGGGAAAGCTCGACTCGACTATCCTACACGTCTCGACTAACCTACACTCTAACCCTGGGAGAAAGGCAGGTGTGTTCGTCTATTTTAGTGTTTGCTTCAGCGTCTAGCTCGGGGTTAATCAGTAGGGTTTAGCTGGTCTGTGGTTTTAAAACTTTAAATACAGCTCACTAGTGGCTCCAAGCACTCTAATTTCATTATCTATTCTATTGAGTAGAAAACATGAGGGATGAACGAGGAATGGAAAAGCAGCGGCGATGAATCGACACTCCTTCGATGCTTTTGTTTCTTTTTTTGCGCGATCTTCAGACAAAAAGAAAAAAAAAGAAAAAGAAGCTTTTATTGTCGTTGACATTTTGTCGATCTCTGCGGGCTGCGCTATAAGATGGAGGGGATGGGCGAGTGGCATCGCCTGAGGCCAGGCGGTTCAAATGGCTCGAAGTTGGAGTTGGTGATCGGGGTGAGGCGCAGAGGGGCGCCCGTCATCCCCGAGATGTTGTTGAGGCTGCGTGACTTCTCATAACCCGTGGCTACATGATGGCGGCGACATGCACAAGTCAGAGAGCAAAGGTTAGAGTGGCATTGTCATGGAGGTCATGATCGGGGATGGCGTGGACAGGTGGGCGTTTTTTTTTGTTGGTTTTTTTTTTTCACGGTGCGCAAAATGTTTGGAGAGGCGTGAGTTCATGACAGGAAACATTGCCATGGTATATTCATTGATGTTATGGTGTGGCAGCATGGCACATCAAATGTGGCCAATACCATTTGTTACAGTCACAAGCATTTGTAAATTAAACAAGTTGACAAAAAGGTAAATAAGTCAAAATAAAAACCAGCCCAACCAGGTATGATATCGTAGACCAAAGGAAGAAGTTTTCAAAAAGATAGACAGACAGATGTACAGAGGAACAGACAGATGGACAGACAGACATAGACAGACAGAGACAAGACAAAACAGGAATGTGGGTTACGAAAATCAGACATCAGTTGCCACAATATGCCTTAGACACCAGAGGTGGCGCTCTGCAGCACCACTGTGAATTGCATAAGGGAGGGAGGGTGCACAGGTGCGGTGGATGTACACATGGGCCTTTGGTCGGAGGACGTCCCGTAAGATTTATCGTTATTTCTAGGCTAACCTCCACTTGTAACATGCTTCATCATCTTCATTCAGGGGACCAGATTAAACATGGTTAAACATCCAGCCCTATTTGACCACAGCTGTGTGAATGCTAACATTGCCAAGCTAACATACTAACATGCAGATGTTTGGTGCTCACCACTTTGAGCGTGTGCTAAGATTTGTGAAGTGGCTCAAACGTATTAAACTACGTGGCTCATTTTGCCGCCTGGTGAATGGATGTTAATGTTACTTGAGATATCTATGAGAAACAGAAACACAAAATACTGAGAGAAGATTTTAATCTGGTCAACTGACTGGTGTAGCTCTAGATATGAACATATGAACAATCAAAGAAACCCAAAGGAACACATTATAAATGCAGAAATAAGGAATTCCACACGGCCGCTATACTGTGACTAGCTCACAGGCTAGAGTATATACACCGAAGAGGCATAACATTATGACCACCTTGGTAATATTGTGTAGGTCTCTTCTGAAGAATGGACATGGGCCTTCTGAGGGTGTCTTGTGGTGTCTGGTAACAGAATGTTGTTATTGGGGACCTTTGGGTCCTATGGGTTGATGGGAAAGGTCTCTGTGAATCATCATTTTTTCATGTTTTTTTTTAGTTTTAGTTTAGCTAAACTGTTTTTGGGTGTATTCAAGAAGTGTCATTGCTATGGGGTGGGGGTGCCTGGTCTGGTCTAGGTAGGTGCTACACATATAAGTAACATCCACATGAATGAATGCCAGGTCCAAACGTTTCCCAGCAGAACACTGTGACAAGAAGCTCAATGTTATTTACTTCTCCTGTCAGTGGTCATAATGTTGTGGCTGATCAGTGTATATACAGTAAACTTAAAAATCAATTACAGTTGCTCCATTTGACCAGTTTACATTTCCTGTTTCTGAACTATGTGCTGTATGCCCCATCAGCAAATATGGAGACATTTTAGCATGGCCATAAATGAATATAATTGTCGTAGCACCACATAGAGGTGACCTTGTCTGTGTGTGTTTTCCACCTCGGTGCTTTCTATAGTCAGATTTTGAGCATGGGTTTCGGTGCAGATGGGTGACAGAGGTATTATTATGTTAAGCTGATGTTATTTCTGCACTGACACGGTTGAACATCTGGAACATTTGCCGATTCTTTCGTATTCCTTGGCACTTCTTGCGGTTGAGAAGTCATAGTCGAATTCTGTAGTCGTCAGCAAAGCCAGCTGGCATCAGTGCCTTCCAAAATCCCTACTTGCTAATTTTAGGAACATGTTTAAAAGTTTTTGACGCGTCCACTGCTCTCCACAGTCTGGCTTTTAAATCCCAATGCTTCGAAATTTGAAACTGCTCGTGAACGGCGAAGTGATTCATTGAGCGAGTTCAAGATGTGCTTCCATGGGTGACTTTTTCTCTAAAAGAAATTTCTGTCGTGGCTCAAGGTTGATGGCGAAGGTTTGACCATGTTGTCTGACAACCCAGCACTAGGGGACCTATCCTCTACATCAGGGGGTCAAACACAGGCTAGTTCAGGGCCCACATTTAGCCCAATTTTCTCAAGAATAACCCGAAATTACTAAAGAAAAATAAGTGCAGTTTCAACTCACTGCTGCCATCTACAGTTTAATTCTGGTACTGATACTCAGTGTTGTTTTATGTCCGCTACTCTTAGTAAAACAGTGCGACCTCTGGTGGAAAAACACGGAATTGCAGCCATTTTGCTATTTTGTTGAAAAAAAATGGCCATATTGCACCCTCTTGCGGGCTGGTATTAGTCCGCCGGCCATATGTTTGACAAGCCTGCTTTACAGTATAGGCTACAACATAGTGAAGCTTTGAATATTTCTGTTACGTATAATATTATAGATTCAAGATTAAGTGGTGCACGTGTAAACGTTACGAAACATCTGTATCATCTGTTACGTAGAAACACCTGTATGAACTGGGAACTAAAGACTACCCCCACTGGTGCTCAGGTTTGTCAGGCCCTGTCCTCATTGATCCCTAGACCGGCCCCTACACTCATTACAGTGTAAATTAGCTTTGGTTGCCATGGAAACCTCTCCACACACAGGCTCTCCAACGATCATATCTAACCTGTGGTCCTCAGCTCCAACTAATCTTCAGTCTCACAATGCCTCCATAAGATCGTTCAAAGAAAAGTCTCTCCACTCCAACAACTAAGTTTTACACTTGTGTACAGTACACTGTGCGACTCTTAACGCTTCTTCACATTTGACATACTGGACAACTGGTAAACATGTCGTCCTTTAACCGTTCCCTTATGCCAATGGCCTTAGAACAATCAGATCTCTACACTCATAGCTGCTTGCACTTTCATAAATGTTTCTTTTCGGCAAAACAGCACGTTTTTTATGCAATGTAAACGCTGCCTTAACTTTAAACTCAAAGCTTTGTACAAGCAGCTCAGGCATATTTTAACCACTGCCACTGCCTGATATAGATATAATCACCTGATGGAAAAAATAAAATAAAATGGAAGTTAAGTTGTATAGATGATGAAACGGACAAAGAGACAACAATGGGTTGTTAATGTGGTTCACATTTAGATCCTTCTTGGTTAAAGAGCAGCTGGTCTGCATGCCTGTGTTGTGCGGTTAACACAACACTGCATGTACGTACACAAATACACACACATACAAAGAGAGAGAGAAAGAAAGAGACAGAGTTGTGTACTGTCATGATATTGAGTTTTGGACTTTGGTTTTTCTTGTTTCCTGTTTTATTCTGAAATGCTCCTTCAGTTAGTGGCGCTTCCTGTTTCTGTCAGCGTTCCCTCCTCTGTGATCGTTTGCTCTACCCTACCTGGTATCACCTACGCCTTGTTCCCTCATTAATTCTCAGATTTCCTACCTGTGTTCCTCTTTTTTTTTTTTTTTTTTTGGTTTTCAGATCATTTCAGACTATCCTGCCTCACTTAAATTAAACCCAACTCAATTATTTCATTCCAGCCTTCCTCCCTCGTTTGTGTCTCGAATCTGGATCCTATCATCCTTGTTGTTGTCTGCAGTGTGTAACGAAGTGATCCGTAATTTCTGATCACTGACTCCAGTTATGAGAACCTCCGCCAACCGCGTCCTATGTTGTTTAAGTATTTACAGTGCCACATTGCCATGGTGCTGTCTTTCATGAAGTGAGCTGTCATGAAAGGGAATTCTGTGAAAAGGAATGTCGTTAAATTGTTGTGCATGACACAAACTCATTATGGAAGGTCAAGCATTGTCGCTTGGGGCTCTGTGCAACATTTAAACCAATTTGACCCAGAAAATATTCTGCAGATTGAACTTCAATAAAACAATAATTGCCGGCCTTAACATTATTCGTCATTTTCCTGCAGTGAAAACGTCTAATGTTGATACTTTAAATACTATTACTGGTATTAGTGCTTTTACTTAAGTAGAGGATGTGATAAGTCCTCCACCATTGAACCATGAAGCCATTTGCATTACGCTAAATGGTGGCTCATTAGATAAACGTGGTTAGTTCACCAAAACCTACAGCAGGAACAGAGTGCGGCCTCTTAGATGAGTAACTATCTATGGGTAAGGCTAAATCCTGGACTTATCTTCAGTGCAGTCAAGCCATAATCCCTGCAAGCCCACAAGCCTGCAGCTATTAAACTAAGCCATCTTTACAGTTTAGGGAAGCCATGGCCATCAGTGGGAGTGCAGCATCAAGGTTGCTGTTCTTCTGCTGCTTGCACGGCTCAACCAGTGAGGTCGTTTCAGCCCCCAGAGCACAGTTTAAACATTTCTTGTTGAATATCTTCGAAGCCAAAGCAAGAAGCTAATCAAAAGCAGCGTAGTTGTTAGCAGCGGCGTGGTGACTTTGTACATACCTCCACTCAGTCAGACTTTAGTAACACAGTGCAGGGGGAAAGACTGAGGATAGCCTGAGGATCGAATGGATACAGGAATGTTAGAATCGGCTGTTGTGGAGACGTGAAGGAGGAGGAGGAGGAGGAGGAAGAGAGGAAAGGCAAAGGAGGGAGGAAAATGTGGATGAATGGAAAAGTGAGATGAATGTACACCAAAGAAATAAAGATTCACTAAACAAAGTGTGGTTACACATTAATCAAAACCGTGGGAATGATTTGTACGTTGGGGACGAACTATAGCAATGTCCACCATAGTGGGGGCTGCCGCGTACTGCAGGTAATACACTTAGCATGGATACCTCCCTGCCTCTTCATCTTGCACCACCGTGACAACATTCACATCAGTTTTGACATTTTGTAATGAAGATTAATGACTCTGACGATCCACAGCTTTCACCATTTCCCCCATTTCCCAACTCAAGCTGTGCGTCTGAGCTTCCGGATTCATTTTCAGCAAAGCGACGCAATGCGTTCCGGCTTTTCCGCTAATTCGCCTAGTTACCGGACGTCAGCCCTTGGCTATATCACATGCTGGTGTTGACGGTTCACCCTTGAGCATTTGACCTTCCAACCAAATGTGTCTACATCTCATTATTTCCCCTGTCATTTGGTACTGACAGCAGCCTCCAAATCTGCCAGTGTGAACAAATTTCAGCCAAGCAATCAGTTCATTTCAGCCCTTCCAGCTGATTCAGCTCAGGATTTCAGCACGTCCAGCCATGCAGGGCAAAATCAATCGTTCAGCAGTCAAATGACATGTTCTCCACGAATCCATTTTCTATTTATTTTATTTTTTTATCTCTCCTTGATCTCAGTTTTTATTACAAATTTTCAGTCAGACAAGACATGTGTTCAGTTTTGCTTGTTTTTATTCAGTTTGTCTTTGCTGTGTTTCTTTCAGTCGGGGGCTGCACCAAGGGATTACTTACATAGATGGATCAATAAATAACTGAAGAGAGATCATTTTAGTCCACAACAAAAAATATAAACTACTGTTTAGACGTAACAAGTCAGGTAAATCAAAACCTTGTAAAGTGAAAAAGCTGCCTCTTTTTTCTCATTGTGTTATGCACCCAATACCGATAATAATGTCTCTATAAAGGCTCTTGGCGCTGTGATAATCCTAGTTCAGGCTAACACCCCTGTGAAGACATTATATTATGCTTCCTAAAAAGCATACGTAACATACGGAGCGGACTCGTTTGAAGCGTGTGGAAACTACCGTATCTGGCACTTTTTTCTTTCTTTAGCCCTGACTGTTTCAACAGTTAGACCCATACAGTACACCAGTGAGTGAAAGGACTACAATCACGTCATTATCAGAATGTCAGAATGGTGCGTGTCAAGGTGCGAGATATACAGAAACAGATGGTGGCAGTCCGTGTCCGTGTCAGACAAACGGGAAGACCAGGTTTGGCAAAGGCTACGTCAGCGTGGCCGGACGATTCATCGGAGCAGTGCATGTGTGTTACTCCGGGTTAAGCAGAGGTGAGTACTTACTGACTGTAGTTTGAGGAGGGGGCAAACCATGAACTGGCATCCAAAGCAGCTCCAAGTCGCAACAGGAACGACCTAAAGAATCTACCGCTAACGTCTTGGTGCCAGACACCACAGGGCACCTTCGGGAGTCCCTGTAGAGTGCAGGCCCTTGGGGTTTGCAACTATTTCGACAGCATGCAAAGAACGACAGCAAATTAGGCAGGTGGGGCGTTACGTTAGTGACAGTCTAATGAAATAGAAAACTTGAGTGACGCACCATTTGACGTGTTGAAGACTGCTCGTATTCTCTGCAGCTTTTTCGTTAGGAATTCCGTTTCTATACATTCAAATTGCAAGTTGGACAACTGATTCAGTTTTCATTCAACCTTTTATGGCTATGTTTTAGGATTGGCAGTTCTTGGTTGAGGCAAGGGAAATGCGGTCTAATTTAACACCATTCATCCGTTCCTCAACCTTCTTTAGGAGTTCAGATGCAATATGGTATGAGAGCTGCGCACTTTTTCTAGTCACCACCGATCACAGCCACCTCCTGCCAACTTTGATGCAGTTCTTTGTGTTGACTGTGTGTTTATATGTCTTTTGCATGCTTCTTTTGTAATGCTTTGGCAACTCTGAACGTACAGCACTCACGTCAACCTTTTTTTGTTTATTACATGTGCTCTAATTATTAATTATGATTATTATTTTTTAAAAAAACTGACATTGGTATTCATTGGGTATAAAAAACGAGGTGCATGAGCGTTGATATGACATGGATTTTTCTTTTTTTTTTATTGCATTATTATCATTTGTCCTTGTCATGCCTCAGTCTTTCCGAAACATAAGTAGTAGTTTGCGGCCCCGCTCTTTTCCTAGCGCGTATAAAAAAAGGAACAAGAGGCGGAGGAACCAGAAAAAGAGCAAGTTGCAACAAAGCAGCACGGAGCATTGCAATGCAGTCCTCACAGAAGGCCTTCAAAACGTCTTTCTTTCTTCCCACCCATCGCAGCCACAGATCTGACAGTGTAGGATTATAGTGACACTGGCGACATTGAGGTCTATAATTAATCTCACCCGAGTACAGCGCGATCTGCGGCACTGTCAGTGAGACAGAGGGAGGGGGAGAGAGAGTGGGAGGAAGGAAAGAGGAGTATCGTAGAGGAATTGGAAAAGAGCCCTGGTCGCACTTTAAGAGCAAAAGCCATTCTGAAATGTGCGTCACTGCATGTTCTTGAGCTGTGCTTATCGTGACCGGCTGCAAGTTAAGAAGAGATAACTAAAGTGCAGAATTTTCCGAGAGGTAGTCAGCTAATTTTTTATTTTAAGGGGACAGAGGAAGCTCATAGGTCACCACAGCACAGCCACCACTATGCAAGTCAACATAGCCCTTCAAAGTTTTTCTGATACTCAGCTCAGTGTGCGCATGTGTGCTTTTGGGATTTGAGTTTTGCCTAGCTTTCTTTGCTCCTACCTGTACAACCTGATCTTTTGTCCAGAAACACTTTTTTATTTGTTTTAGCTAATGCACACCTCCAAAGTACTACGGTTAGAAATGATGTGAGGGGAAATCCAATCAGTATTGCAAGGAATTTATGCTGTGAAAACTGACCTGAGCTCAGTTCCAGTGGAGAGGACGGAGGAAACCAACCAACCAATCAGCAGCCAGCTATATCTGGCCTGGCAGGGCAAGAAGCCGACCAATGTGCAGCAGCCACATTCACTCTGGCACCCATCCCAAAGCTAGGACGCTCAATTCAACCCTCCCTTGTGTATCGTTTTTGTACGCTTTGGTGTAAAAAAAAAAAAAAAAGAAGAAGAAAAAAAAGTACAATAAATTGGTTTTGATTTCCCATGGTGTCTAATTTGAGTGATCTCCTTCTCTAGAATTTGGAAACCGAAATCAGCTCAATCAGACGGCGAACAAAACATGACTGTGAGCGTTCGGTTTGTGGCGCTCTCCCCCCTGTCTGTAAGTACCAGAGTGAGAAGAGACTGGGTGAGAAGAGGAGATGGAGGAGGAAGAGGAGGAGCAGGAGGAGGGGAAGATAGCTACACACAGAATACGAACGGAAAAGGACAGACGTACAGACATAAAAAAAATAAAGAAAAAAAAGAAAAAGTAGAGAAACAGACAAACATACAAATGGATAGTGTAACACAGACCAACAAGATCCAACGTACAAACGCATGACCTCACACAACCTGTGAAAGAGACAGTAACACAACAAACAACAAAATAACAACAGCCTGCGTCAGACATGGCCCTACACTGTGAACTTTAACCTTCAGAGCCACTGACTCGTCCTCCCCAGTGGTTACAACATACCATGGGAGTAAAAGGGGGGAAGGCATGTGTTTTTCACACAAACACAGTTCAGCCAGTAAACAGTGCAGAGAGTCGTGCATTTAGTCCCACGGTCATGCTCACAGACTCAAGCGCTGTGTTCATTTAGTTAAGTGTGCTGGGGTTTTGGAACTACAGCTTCTGACTCTGACGCTAGCTCTTCTTGACGGGACTTTGCTCTCCTTTAATTTCCTTTACATTAGGTCAGTATATTAGATGTATAACTAATGAAGTATATGTTTGCCATAATCCTGAGCATTCAATCAGATATTTGTTGCAAGGAGTTTGTGAAGAATTTGTTCGAGCTGGGACCAGTTCAATAGAGTGTTGGTATGGGGTGATAATACTGACAAAATTCACACAAAGTCAGATGTCAGACTGATGGACAGACCAATCCACATCTCATAGTTGGATCCTTTTACAAATATATTGATATAAAAATGTTATAATACCATTTTTTTCAACAGTGTGAATCATTACTTATTAAACTGTGTATCACTGATGATGGGTATGCTGAGCTGAGCGATGTATTCTAATGACCCTTTAGTGGGGGAGAGGAAATTTTTAGTTTATGTTTATTTTCAGTTCAGTTCAGTTCAATGTAAGTCAATTTTATATCACACCAATAGCAAAATTACTTTACAGGACCTGAAAACTCCAGCAGAGAGCCAACACAAAGGAGCCACAATTGCCCTCGCTGCAGTATTGTGGGGCATCTGGAGGGTTTGTAGTGATTTCATATCAAGAATTTACAGTAGTCCAGCCTAAAAAAAACAAATGCATGAACTACTTTTTCAGAATTACTTTGAGACAGGACGTCCTCAACTTTTATAACATTGCACAGATGAAAGGGAGCAGTCCTAAAGGCTTTTGTTGATGCATGTGTAAAGAACACGTCCGGATCAAAAATAGCTAGGTTCTTCATAGTGGGACTAAAGGTCAAGGTAATGCCAACCAGAGTGCCTCTATGATGAGATGTGTGTTTCTGATGTGTTTAGGACAAAATACAATGACTAAATAATAGTTTTGTCAAAGTTTAGAAGTAGAAGGCTGTAACTCATCAGATCCTTTATGTCTACGAGACATGTTTGATGTTTGATAATTTGCTTCATCTAGAGTCACGGATAAATCAAGATTGGTGTCACCTGCATAGAAATGGAAGTGTATGCAAACACTTCCTAATAATATTACCGAAGGGAAAAGCATATGATCAGGACAAAAACAAAACAAACAACAACGGCCCTAACACAGAACCATGTGGAACTCCAAGACTAACTTTTTGTATGTAGAAGGATCATAATTGACTGATTAAATTTAAATCGAATTAGATTTAGCTTTGC
Source organism: Planiliza haematocheilus (assembly GCA_005024645.1). Classification (NCBI taxonomy): domain Eukaryota; kingdom Metazoa; phylum Chordata; class Actinopteri; order Mugiliformes; family Mugilidae; genus Planiliza; species Planiliza haematocheilus. Next base: position 5,317,580 of record SRSE01001373.1, read on the forward strand.
ACTTTTCCCTTTGTCCCAATTGCACGTTCCTGACTGTAGTAAAATATTTATCAGTGGTGTTGAATGCAGCACTAAGATCCAGCACAATATGTAGAAAAATGAGTCTGACTGCTGCTGGTCTCTGTGCACTGTCCTAATTGAAATTCACTTCAACACCCCACACAATTCACTGTACAGAAACGGCTACTCTATACAGATATGGCCACTCTGAATTATTGCAGACAGCCAGACGCCTTCTGGCTTCTACCTGGTTGCCAGCCAGTTCCCAGCAACCAGCTTCTCTGGACATGTTTCTAGATTTTACTGGCCATTTATTCAATTGCAGCTTGGTTCAACTCTAGATGAAGGCCTCATAAAGAAGGTGATGGGCTGCATAATTTAGCAACGCTTTTGGTTTTCACACAACAACACGTGTGTGAACACTCCGGACATAGTGGCAGAAACCATTTGCTCAGGCAGGTCCTGATTATAATCATATGTCCTGAAATAAACAATTAACAAGAATTAACAATTAACAAGTATTTAAAATGAGTACCCTGTGTCTGTCTGTCATTATACACCGATCAGACATAACATTATGACCACCTTCCTGATATTGTGTAGGTCTCCCTTGTGCCTCCAAAACCGTTGTGGCTCATCAGGAAATGGACATAGCCTTCTGAAGGTGTCCTGTGGTGTTTGTCAACAGGATGTTGTTAGTGGGGGGCTTATGGGTTGAGGGGAGGGGCCTCGGTGGATCAGGCTTGTTCTAGCGCATCCCACAGATACTTGATTAGTTCGACTTGACCAGGTCAACACCTTGTGCTGTGTTTTTTGAGTTGCTGGTATACCGTGTTTGTGTCAGGCTGCATCCTGCTGGGGATGGCTGCTGCCATCAAGGAGTGTCATTGCTACGGGGTTTGGTCTGGTCTAGGTGGGTGGTACATGTCTCAGTAACATTCACACAAATGCCAGGTCCAAAGGTTTCCCAGCAGAACACTGTATTGTCACAAGATGTTATTTACGTCTCCCGTCAGTGGTTTTAATGTTGTGGCTGACTGGTGTGTAATGTAGCAGCATGTAGTTAATAATTGATGTGATCATGTTGATGTATAAGGAGCTGTGTGGAGTAAAGGGCCTATTTCCTCAACAATCACCTTTGTCTTTATTTCCTTTTGTTAAAGGAGTGTAAAGCTAAGTTCAGATCTGGAGATTAATTTTAGTTCTAGGTGTGAACACGCGTACCTAAAGCTGGTATCGTGCGATCGGATTGCCCAAGGCGGATAAACAGGCCCTCCGTCAACTATAGATCGATATTCAATCTTCCTGTAAATCTACAAAAAGTTGTTGCTAATCTATCAACCTTGCACCCCTAACCATTTCATTGCTTGCCTGCTACTGCATGTTCTTGATATGCAGAGCTGCATGTTTCTCATCCGTAGTAATGGCAGCACCAGCCTGCTCAGTGTTGATTACTTAAAGTTATCAGTTCCTAACTAAATGTTATGCATAACCCTGATCTGTGCATGTTACCTGATATACTCATAAATCATGCCAGCTAACCCACCTGTAATATAACTATTACTGTTACTGACATAGTTCTACGCACCTGTGCTCTTGTTTATTCTTATAATAGCATCCATATGAGCAGACTGTCTACACTGTAAGCTTTAGTACAACTTATATTTTGAATGCTGGCTCTATCCTTTGTTTTTCTGCATCATCAACGCATCACCTAGTATCATGTGCCCTTGTTGGCTGGAATCTGCTGATTGTCCTATTTTGTTTAGTTTCCCGTTGCCACTGTTGCCTTGGTACCTTCAGACCTTGTCTTCTGTATGTTAATGATGCCACATCAATAAAATGTAATTGAAGACAATACACGTGATATGGACCACCTTCTTTAACCTGTGCAGCATTGTCATAATTAGGAACATTCTGCCTAAAAGTGATGCTGAAAAACTAATTCATGCATGGAAGGATGTTCTGCAGCAGAATGTTCTGCTCAAGGTTTTTCACCTGAGTCCTTGATTGGTGTCCAGCTCTGGGTGCTGGCCTGTTGTTGATGTTACGTGAACTGAACTGAATTGAACTGAATCGAACCAATCTAATGAGCTCTGATATAAACTAATCTAGTCACGTCTACTTTAATCCATTTCAGTCAAATTTAACTTAATCTAAAATGTATCCGGTTTTCTGAAAACTAGTATAATCCATTGTCATTTAATCTGGTCTGATCATGTCTAGTCAGGCTGAATCTAATCTGATTTTATATGCCGATGATCAAACATTTTATTTACGCAGACAGTTGACCAGTTTAGTACGGCTGAGTCGAGATTGTGTTATTGATTATAATTAACGCACCGTGTGGAAGTGTCACCTCTCTGGACGCTGGACTCTGAGCCTTGTATGGATGTATGGGTGTCTATCCTGGTGTGTGTTTGTGTGTGTGGACTTGTTTTCATTAATTTGTGAGTGCTGCTCTTTTTCCGGGGTTTAAACCAGTTAATGCTGGTTTTTAGGGTAAAAGTTACAATTGCGTTGGGCACTTGCTTGAGATGGTTGGGGTAAGGAAGGGGTTAGGGAACACAGTACGTCAATGGAAAGAAACACCAGTCTGTGTCTATTTGTGTAAGAATCAGGGGAAATGTTGTATGTGGAGTGTGTAGTGTAGTGTGAAAGAGGTTAAAGGTCAGGGGTTATGGCTGGATGGATGAATGGATGATGGATGGGGATGGGGTGATGGGGGATGGCGTCGCTTTGCACTTTGCTAATGAGATAGAGGGATATACAGGCAAGGATAGAGCGGGGCTGAGTAAAAACAAGCGGAATGTCAGGAGGTGAACGAAAAGCAGACATGAGCAGAAACAGGAAAGAATGGAGTGTGGGGAGGAGAGTGAAAAAGAATGAAAAGTTAATGAACTGCGTAGAAAAGCAAAAAATAGCGCACTATATTAGAGTGGCAGAGCGAGGAAGAGACCAACCGATGCAGAAGAGTGATCTGATGACTGAGGACACGGCGACAGTCATCATGAGACATGTCAGATCAGATTTTGTTTCTTTTTCTTTTAAAAACTGCAAATTTACACATGAATCGGTTCATTTCAAAACAACATGGTCAAACACAGACTTAAATGTGCTTCAGTTTGTTACCACAACGACTCCCTATATTATTCTTACTGTCAACAAATCCCATGAAAAGGTGAAAACAAAGAATGAATTTCCAAGACTCAAGATCCAAAAACTGTAAAAATCAATGATCCACAGTGTTTTACTGGGCAACACATTCTTTCATTACCGCACAAACACAATGTTGTTCATTTAAAAATACATTCTAATGTAAGAGTCCTCCCTAATCCCCCTTCATGACTGGTATAATATTCAACTGATGTTGAGGTAATAATTCAATTGCATTATCATTTTGAATGGTGTCCTTTGTGGTCGTGTTGATTGAATTAAAAGCAAAAGTGTTTCTGTTATTTAGCCCATAAAACCTAAAGAACATGTTGTCTCCTGTGAGCATGCAGGAGCACCGGTGCACCCTTCTTTTTTTCTTTTTTCTTTTCTCAGAATAACTCAGATAGCTCTGACAGTGGTTGTGGTTTGTGAACCCTTCCTCCAATTTGTATGTGAACACACTCAAATTCAAGATGGACACCTCATTCATTATATAACTGTAAACTGACATGATTACACGATTAAATCTTACTTGAGTGTAAATGATGCCCTAAAGTGCATGCTGTGTGAGTGGTCCTGGAAAATAAAACCATCCTAAGTGTAAAAGACTAAAGAAAGTCCTGAGACTTCAGTGCCTTGGGATTGGGCAAGGGTCCAGGCTGAGACTACTGAGAACCTGTCTAGCTGAAATCGTCAAATCAATGCCTACCTAAAGCAGTAGTAACCCCAAATGTGGACGGGTCAAGCCACCGCCAAACTGAGGAACCCTGGGGCATTTTTGGAAGTTCCACCAACCTTGAGCTTGAAACGTTGAATCCTAAGACTTCTTCTGATTGAAAAGACAAACTAGACCACTGGGTTCTTCTTACTCAACTGCTGACATTTACTGAGCTGCAAATATTAACTTTAGACTCTAAGTCATAACTTCTGGGACACAATATGGTCTTCAAGTTTAATGATCGGCCCGTTTGAGCTGCACATGATCTTCCGGTGTCAGCCCTCCAAGCAAAGCTCCTGTTGGGTCCAGAGAAGGTCTGACTCCAAGCCTAGGAAACATCTGTTGGCAGGTGTTTGACTGCTTTGGTTTCCAGTAAATTTGACACATAGTCTGTACTCAAAGAAGACAAAACTAATATCTCACTGTCACAAGGTCATTTATTTTAGTCTACTTTGCTTTTTTATGGGATTTGTTGAAAGTAAAACAAAAGAACAGGACAACAGGAATGTTGCATTTGTCCGCATCTTAAAACCTCTCTGCATCAAAAATGACACGTGACAGCAATTAGGACAGGGACATTTTAAATTGACACAGTTTGGCTGTTTAATCACAAGGCACTTTAACATGGAGAAGTGTGTCACAGCAGACCAGCGTCGTCCTTCGAGTAATGTTCCACGTTACCTCTGTGCATGGATACCTTTGTGTTCGAGCACAGGAAATCCAGCATAATCGATATCAGTGCAGATGACGGCGCAGCAGCACCCTCTGCAGCGCAGATGGAGGATAAATGCATGGAGGGGGTCTCCTTCAACTACAGCTACATGATTCAGGAGCATGAATGACCAGGATCAGTTGATCAGTGACATTTAATGCACATGGGTATTGCATGTTACACTGCATGTGCCACAGGAAAGACTTCTCGTGCTGCTGATGCTGCTGAGCTTAAAACGATGTATGGGAGTGACAGGTAATGTGAGGGGCAGTGAATTTGTGTTGATAACCCTTAGCACAATGAATGTTTAAGATGATTTTTTTTGGCACCTTTAAAGTGGATCTTTATATAGATAACATGAGCATTCTTATTATTTTGTGTGGATTGATGTGCGGAGTACACACAGTACTTGTGAGTGCATATCCATAAAGTTCATGCAAGCACTCTCCTCCCCCCACTCCTCCTCCTGCTCCCCGCTCCGCCACCCTACCTTTCCGAACATTCCCGTCCGTTGTGCGCTGGAACTCCCCTGCACTCAGCAGGAAGCAGGCCCGGTCATGAGGGTAGCGCTCGCGGCTGGTGGTGGAGCCGAGGCCCCCTGTGGCTGGGCTACGCTCATCCCCGAGGACCTGGTCGATGTTCGGGCAGTCCTCATTGGCCAGGGCCGCCGCATTGGCTGCTGCATCGCCGTTTGGCTTGGAGTCTGGGAAGGGATGGGGGCAGAGACATCAGGAGGGTGTGTCAGACAGCAGTCGAGGTAAAGAAATAAAAGGATTTTTGTTAAAAAGTGATTTTTAAATGGTGAAATAGGTAAAAAAAAAAAACAGAACGTGAAAACGATAAATAGCATGATACATTGTGGAAGTGGTAGAGAAAGCTGAGAGATTAAGGGGGAAGAGAAGAATAATGGCTGTTAAAGATAAAAGGGAGAGTGGGGGAGGGGCGGTAATAGTAGTAGAAAGGGTTGAGAGTATTAAAGCAAAAAAAAAAAAAGGAGATAAGAACAGAGGTGGTGAAGAGTGACTCCAATGAGGGCAAAGAAAAGAAATAAGAGGATAAGAACCAGAAGCCAGCTAACTACTACGTCCTCACCAGTCTTTAAACCACCACAAATGTATGTAAATCCCTGTAGCTGCCGGTTGCTAACGCTAGTGGACCAGTCTAAAGTCACCTAGGTAATCCTCTTATATATTTACCACCTCAAATGTTTCCAGAAACGAACAGAACATAATAATGTTCCTAGGAGCTAGCCTACGCTTGAAACGGTGACAGTTCACAGATTGGCCTAGAACAATCCGTACGTTACGGAACGGCAAGAACTAGCTCTTCTTGCCATCCAGATTTTGACTGCACAGGCTGTGCACACTACAAGAGTGTCAACTGCACATCAGCCAGGAAAGTAGTAGGGACGTTTGTGCGGAGGAGAGGATGTGTCAGCTGATCAGCCGCTAACCAAACCTTTACAATTCATCATTTTAGAGAACAGTGACCCACATTTGATTTAAATCCTGGAGGGGAACCCTGAGAAGGTTTCGCCACTTTCAATTAACACCTCAACAATATAAACACACACACGTATACTTTGTGGCGGGATATGAGTGAGGCTTGGTTTATTCCTCTGGGGCATTTAAAACACTAGCCAATGAAATTTCCTTTTGTTTTCTTTGTGGAGTTAGGGGTAATAAATGTTACTTTTACTGCAATGCATAAAATAAAAAAGACATCGGAGGATATTGACCCAGCTGAGGCAGAAGGAGGGTCTTGTCCTGGGCACTGAGAGGCATGGACTAGGAAATGTGCTTTAAATATTTTCAGGGGATGATGTCAAATTGAGAAAAGGCATAATGCTGTTTGCATCCCACTTCCCCTTTGTCTTTCAATTGTTTGTACTTCCATAAGTCATTGCTACAAAAATAAAGCCCCTAAATATTTAGTTTATTCCAGTATTCAGTTCAGTGATAGATGTCAGGACTCTCTTCTCTTGCAATACAATTGCAGATAAAAAAGTTCCCCTTCAGTTCCTGATTAAATTGCTTGTTCCTAGAGGCCTTCAGTGGGTTTTTAAGATGCAGCGAGTTACTCTTACTCTTTTCCAGTTTCTTCGACCCCCAAGGCTCACGCTACATGTTCCGAGCTGGCCATTCATCCCAAATTTTGTAATTGATTTATAAAAAATTTGACCCAAAGGCAGCGGTGTCCAAGTACTCTTGCTCGCACAAAGTCTCGTTTCTGTCCTCATGATTGAATGTCGAAATTTTCTGAAGCTCAAGACTAAGATTTTTAACACAGTCATCGCGGTTTCAAGGTTTTAGGATTTGGTGTCATTCCAAAAACATGAGGCATGACAAAAACATGAGGCCTGACAAATATATCTTGGTTTACTCTGTGTATCAGACAAGTGATGCCAAAATGCAGCAGTAGAGAGGTGCTCATCTCTGCCCAGCATTCAGTGGCCTCAAGCCAGTCACAGTCTTTCATATCTTTCTGACAGCTTTAAGACATTTACATGCTCTCATCTCTCTTCCTATATTCTTTATGGCCTTCTAGACTTTCATTTTCTCCTCTGGACACATCAGGATACCCTAAAGACATGTCAAATTCAAAGGAATCATATCAATCCTGGCCTATTTCACATACACACACCACAGATACTACAAATCCCAGAATGCACTGCAACAGCTGGCACATCAATACCTGCAAGCCCAGCTGCACCTCACCGCTGATCTATTGACACTGTCATTAGAGGTCAACGGCCATCCACGCCCGACACTTTCAATTAAATTTAAGCAAGCTCAGCAAAAGAAATGGGACTCTAAAAACAGGGACTCTCAAGACAGGTGTGTGAGACGGAAGATGAGACAAACAAAAAAATAAATAAACCAGGACAAGGATCTGGATGGTCAGCAAAAGCTTAACAGTTAAAAATTAGTCTGCCGTCACAGCAGACTAAAAGCGAAATCCCGAAGTGAGGTTACTGCCAGAGCTAGGTTCACTGTGGCCAAAGAAATAGCTAAATCATCCTGAGGATGGTCCCTACCGAGGGATAGTTTGTGAAGGAGTGCATGATTAAAGTGTGCGCCGTAATGCGTCCAGACAAAAAGTAAGCATTTTTTAAATGTGAGCCTCAGCAGAAAAACTGTTGCTGATCGCGTATGGGAGCTTGCCACCGATTTACACAGCTGATGGGAAAGGGAAAAGACTTCGCTGCATATTCCCTCGCTGTGGATGAGAGCACTGACACGACTGATACTGCACAACTGTCAGTCTTCATCTTTGGAGTGGACTCTGGTTTATGTGTTACTGAAGGTACTTTCGGGAAGTAAATCAATGTATCTAAATGTGTAAAGTAAATGAGACTGAGGTGGGACAAAGTGATGGGGCTTGGGACAGATGGAGCAACTGCAATGTACGCTGCATCATACACATCTAGCCTTGGAAATGAACCATGCACCAGTGTTACACAGTGTTTTTCCCCTTAGATAGATAAGTTATTTGACTGTAAATTGATTACATTAATTTACTTTGCCATCAAAATGTTCCAACAACAAAGGCTTCTTTTCTTTCTGGAAAAAAAAACATGGTTGTTTTTTCCCTACACATCATGGGGTCTCAAGATCATTTCGCATGCCTGAACTCAGTCTTGTTCAGTTACTCACCTGCCCTGTTGATCTCGATGATCTCTTCCTGTGCCAGTGGGCAGTCTCCGGTGCCCATTATGCTGCCAGATCCCACCATGCCTGGCCCTAGCACATTGCCCATCAACCTGTGCGGTGAGGCAGTTGCCATGGCAAGGGCGTCTGGCTTGCAGTAGTTAGGGCTGCCCGGCTGTGGCGCTCTAGGGATGTGTTTGTTCCTCTTCTTGGGGAGCTTCTGCTTGGCCATGGCCAGGGAGTAGTACATGCCGAAGTTGTTGACAATCACGGGCACAGGCATAGCAATGGTCAGCACACCCGCCAGGGCGCAGAGGGCACCCACCAGCATTCCCGACCATGTCTCAGGGTACATATCCCCATATCCCAGTGTTGTCATGGTCACCACGGCCCACCAGAAGCCAATTGGGATGTTCTTGAAATTGGTGTGGGCTGCAGCCGTCGGATCATCTGGGTCGGCACCGATTCGTTCGGCATAGTATATCATGGTAGCAAAGATAAGGACACCGAGTGCCAGGAAAATGATGAGCAGCAGGAACTCGTTGGTGCTCGCCCGTAGAGTGTGGCCCAAGACCCGTAAACCGACAAAGTGGCGGGTAAGCTTGAATATACGCAGGATGCGGACGAAGCGTACCACACGCAGAAAGCTCAGCGCATCTTTGGCTGTTTTGGAGGAGAGACCGCTCAGCGCCACCTCCAGGTAAAAGGGCACGATGGCCACAAAGTCTATGATGTTGAGGGTGCTGCGGAAGAACTCTGCCTTGTCGGGACAGAAGATGACGCGCAGCAACACCTCAATGGTGAACCAGATGACACAGACACCCTCCACATATGTCAGCCAGCCATCTGTGACCACCTCATACACTATCTGTAGAGTAGAAGAAAAAATAAATGGTTACTTGAGTTTATCATGCCTTTACTCATTTATTTAAACATTTAGCACTGTCATTTGATAAAACAAAGTAGTGTAACGAGAAGCAACAGTCTCCAGAAAGTACAAAGAGGCCATTGGATACGAACCCATCAGGGTTAAGAAAAGGAAAAGTAATTGAACCCATGCTTCTCTAGTGGAATACAATGATAGTAAAAGACATACAATTAGAATTATTTGGGCATGAGACGGCATGAGTTTAGGGGGAGTTGTCAAGGTTAAAACCGAGTGGTGGTGTTATTGTTATCTTGGCTTGAGGCCTAGAGACAATTTTGAGACAGGAGCTTTTACCTCGCACAAGAGGGTTGCACCACAGGAAATGTTGGGTTTGAGCATTTTTTTGGAGGGAGTCCTACAACAGGGACCCTGTGGACTTCTTATCAGGATGTCTTAGCCTGTGCGTCTTCATTCCTTTTTTTAATCTGTATCTAATAAATCACACAAACACTATAAAAAAAATTGGTCCGAACGGCTTGAGTCTTTCTTTATTATTAGCATCTCCAAAGAGCCCATATGGATTGGTTCACTGTGTGGGTTAAGTGGGGGGCTATAATGTTTTGTTCAGTCCCGTAGGACATGTGGACAGCTGGTTCCCTCAGTTGCACGGAATATGTTACATGGGATGGTGTATGGGGAGGTGTAAAAGCCTGAGTGACATTGGTCAGATTAATGGTTCGGAGCATCTCTGAAATGTCAATGCTTGTTGCGTACTGGTGAGTACCTACCAGTGTTAATTTCATTAACGAAAAAAATACAACCATTTTTTTTTCTGTGACTAAGATGAACTGTTGGTGAGCTACAACTAATATCCGATGACGAAACGAGAAGGGACTAGAATGTTATTTGATATATTAAGACGTTATGATCTCTTCGTACGGGCTGGAGGTCTTTCAAAATGTGCATCCCTAGCGTTGAATTAGATAACGGGTGTTTGCCTGTCTAATCTCAGGCAGTTCATCGTAGCCTACTAAAACTAGCAAGCTGCTAGTGAGCCCTGTGGCTGCAATTTAGGTAGGAAAAATACAGTATTTAAAGGCGCATAACGCTGCTATTTATGCATTCTCTATCTTGGTAAGTAAGCTAACAATGTTTCGCGTTACACGAATTTATTGTGATTTTGTCACTCTCAGTGTTCCTCTGATGGATATGTTTTGTTTTTCTAGCCTAAGGATGGCTGGTTCACATGCACCAAGCTTTAAATGAATTTTGTGGCATCATTTTAAAAAGAGGTATCATGTACATCATAACATCTTAACATACCAAATAACATTCTTGTCCCGTCTCATCTCCGTTACAGTAAAGGGCTCTCATTTCGTAATCAGATATTAGTTGTAGCTCGTCAACATGTCGTCTTAGCCACAGAATTCAGCAGTTTCATAAACCAGACTAAGATAACCCCACAAAGATTCAACTCCAGACCTTTGACAAAATAATAAAGCAATGTCCCACACGTATCCACGAAGCCGTCTTTGTCAAAGTCCATTTACCTTTGGTCTTTTAAAAACAGAGGGCTTCATATTGAGGAAGGTAATCTCTAAAGCCTTCCTCAGTTTTAGATGGGATTTGAATACCCTCCGTTTAAAAATAAATCCTCGGTGTCAAGACCAAATTTATTTTATAACTATAATTTAGTTTGAGACAAAACTGTGTCAGCGAATAAAAATAGCCTGACATAACTGTATCATACAAAGCCCATTGTGTAGCGTAAAGAGGGCAGCAGCCACAACCAAAGCACAACAAATATGCTATTTTTGGCTGCAAAAGTGATCTCAAGAGTCTCCGTGCAGCCTTGCCCGGCATTGTCGGACACTTGTGCGCAGCTTTTCGGCGGCACAAAGTGACAAAAGCAAGCAAATAACAAAGAAGGCTCTTCTCATTTTAGATTTTCATCTCAACCAAATGTTCAACTAAGAAAATATTATCAAAGCAACTTGGATGGCAGGTATATAAAAAAAACTGCCACAGCTGGTATCAGCTCATACAGTTAGGTCCATATATATTATGACACTGACACAATTTTGTATTATTTTAACTGTAGCTCGATGCCAAATCTTTGCAGTGAGACACAGAAGATGTGAGGCAATGGCCTTTACCCTATGAAACTGTTTTGTTTAGTGTGATCAATTATTAAAAAAATGTATTATTTATTTATTATAAATTAAAATTAATTAAAATTAAAATTAATTAATTAATTAACATCACTAACAAGAGCGGGTGATATTAACTACTACTTCTCCCCTAGTGACGCACTGTGAATCTATTCTGAATGGGCTTAAACACACCGTTTTACCAAAACTCACCTCCTCACGCGTCACATTGCCGATAGTGACGTTCTCAGTTTTGTTGTAGATGGTGTTGAAGGCTTCATGTGTCTCCAGGCAGAAGGTGGAGATGGAGAGGAGGATGAAGAAGAGTGAGCCGAAAGCCACATACTGCATAAAAAGAAGCAGAGAGATTGGGAAGAGAAAAAAAAAAGGTGTTACATTTTGCGCCTCAAACATGCTCCTAACATAAGAAACAGCATAGCCACATTTTTCTAAGCCTTTGTTACTAGCGTGTTCAACCCTTTATTAGTGGAGGAGGAAGGAGGGATTTGAGCCTTTGCGGTATTTGGAAAGATGCAGTGATGCCGAGGGACTGCAGATAGGGGGCGCCAATAGCACACAGAGGAAATTGGAGGAACGCTGTTATTTCTGTTCAAATGTCCTGATTGCTGCAACCCCATTGATTGCATTGATGGACAACGACGGACAGTGTAAAAGGAATGAGACAGGAACACAAGGCGCGTCTTTGTATGCATCTGCATTGGAAAAAAGACGAAGTGAGACATTTAATACACGGTGTATGTACAGAAATCAAGGGAATATGTGAACCGTTCAGCGACTGTGAGCACCGCTGTGAAGACGCGTGTAACACGGAATTTAGATAAAATGCCTCTTGGTGTGTACGTGTTGGGGGAGGGGCGAGGGAGTGTCAGGTCAGGTCTGAAAACAGTCAGATGAAGACTACTTCTGATCCTCGGGTAGCACATCAAGTCCCACAGCTTATTATCATGGTCTAATTTAACACTGCTATCTGGAGCTGCCCTGGATACTCACACTCGCAGATTTGCTGCCATAATTTCAGGGGATGTTACATTAACTTACATTCGTTTTCTAGACACTTATGGCCAAACGCATTACTTGGCTAAGACTAACCCTTGCCCTAACCTTAATCTTAACCTAAACTAGCATCCCTATAGCCTTAACAGAACCAAACCATATCAATGTTTTACATAAACTCTTAATTTAATACGTTACATTAAGGGGACTTATGTTATGTGAAAGGAATTCGAGTCCACACAATATGACAATGTGATTTATATCCCCTCATGTAGTTATGTAGTCATGTAGTGGGGACATAAATCATATTGTCATAGGTACACTAATGTAGCCAGGCATGCACACACCTGCAGGTGGCCATAAAAGAGACACCTCCACAACCCAGCCTACAACATTTTTCACAAACAGCCTACTTCCATAATTTAAGTAGTCAATGCGCCTGCTGAAATCAACTGAAAACAAAGCAGCATGATCATGGAAGGGAACTCCATCGGGTAAACGAGAAATATGACCCGAACCGAAGGTCTTTGTATCTGCTGGTAATGCATCTTCACAAAAGGTCTGCGTCACAAAAGAGAACAAAAGGGGGGGTTAGAGGGGATTCCTACCCATATCATGTGAGACAATTCTGCAACGATTTCAAAAACCGTGCATGCTGCCTTTCAAATGCACAGTGTAGGGGAAAAAAACAGATAAATTCATTTCTTGCAAATTGCCATGAGACAGTACTGAACTGGCAGTTATGAAACCCCAGCATTTACTGTTTTGCAGACCTAAAGTAGCCGAGTGGACATTTACGATGAAAAAACAGCACTATCCTTAAGGTTCAGTTAAGTTTGGGAACAAAACCCTGGTAAACACTGACGTTTGTGTTAAATCAGGCATGTCATTCAATCACAGCAGGCGTCAAAATGTCCGTGTCTAAAGTCTTATTTGCGCCTGACTAGTATTACCTTGGCACTTCTACTAATTTGCAATAATTGTGGAGTTCATCTGCGTTCTTAATTGCTTGCAAATCGCCTTTGTGTGTAACCTGTAAAGTAAAAAATTACACATATTTTTCCAGAGGTCCTGTGATATAACTTGTCCCGTGATTCCTGTTGATTTAAATATTGTCATGTGGTCCATAAATTCTCCTGCAGACAATCAATAGAGACTCATCATGCTATCATCTTCATTTTATTTAATGAATATATTATTTTCATTATTTTAACCTGAATCTGCAAAAGCAACTGTCGCCACACACAACACACATGAAACGGGTTCAATTTCCTAATAGCGTAATGCCCCCAAGTAATACTAATCTTAGGGCTTAAGTACAGGGTCAAAATGGGTCAACATTTATTGAAATGAAGATTAAGCAAAAGTTCAGTAAGGAAGATCTGTCCCCTCATGATCTGTGAATGTGGGCTGGCTCTCTATTTCCTTATCACTTCCATTTTCCGACGCCGTCAAAACCAATCTGTCCTCAATTGCTACGTCACTATTTTTATCCGATGGAAGTATTCGCCAGCCTTCTTCCAGCTAATCATTCCTTTGTCCTTGTGCTTTAAAATCACTGTCACTTTGTCCGCAGAATGTCCGTTGCGCAACCCTCCTCCTCCCTATCTCCACCTCGCCATGGTCATCCTAGGAGTCTTCACCAGAGGTCTCCTTCAGCCACTTGACAACTTCATCTTGTTCACCTCTGCCACTAGCATCTAGACTCGGGGGGCATCTAAGGCATATTTTCTTGGCTGTCCAATTCACTCACATTTTGGGACTGGTTCTGTGATGCGGACAGTCTCAGAATTCAGTCAAGGTGTTCATCTCAAAGGTGACTACTCTGCGTGGTTTTCATGTTTCATAGAGAAAAGTTTCTCAAAGTTTCTCATTTGTTCCCAAACATGCACAGCTTTCTAACAGCCTGTACAGCATCAGAGTTGCGGCATCACTTCATGTGGAACCTGTGCAACGGACACATAGTCTGATATTGCCATGAGCTTGTTATTGCACTGAAGGTATGTTAGCTCCATATGGATGATAACAGGTGCTCTTTTCACATCAACCTCCAATGGATTTCAGAGCCATTCCAAATAAAACTCTTGAGCTCCAAGGTGCGCCATATGAGCATCTGGGAGCACAACGATTTAGGCAGGCTCTTGTACCAGAGCTGAAATGTTCCACAACATGTAGAGAAGACCAATGAACCGGCAGTATGGAGTAAATGATGAAAAGGTGGAAGTCCAGATGTTACAATTGTAGGAAGAGACCAGAAAGAAATGTCACTGTCAAATAAAAGGTCACTTAAATGAATGAGTTTCCATGGTCCCAAGAATAGGTTTTACAGTCAACACACTGTACTTTGATTTAATGAACATGCTGCTATCTTTACTGACCAGCTGTCTTATTTTAATTATATGTTTTATGTTAAACATGACCTTATTTCATGATGAGGTTATTGGAACATCCTGATAATATGGAATTATTAATTAAAATAGTCAAACCTTGACGTAACAAAGGTATGACATGGTTCTAACACCATTCTGAGACAGGGTGCTCCAAATGTTGGCAGTATTGTGAAGGAAGGCAGAATTAAATTGCAATGTGCAATGTATTCACGTTGAGAACAGACATTACAGAAGTTATTGGAATTGATTAATTTGATTAATTTAATAGTATTAGTAGTAGTAGTAGGCCAACATTGGACATCTGCGGTTTAGAAAGCTGAGCTGTTACCGAACTGCCAAAGATCTTATCCAAATAACATTAATTTCACTACAAACTGAAAGGTAGGGAGTAAGTTACTAAGCTAAAGCACAGTTAGCCTTATGCTGCTGTTCAGCATCACACCCTTGGATTTGCCTCCTCTCCCACTAGTTATACTCTCTTCCATTGATAAGCCAGTTGGAACCACATGCATTCAGTCACCTGCTGAGAACAAGGAAACTGGGAATGGTGGTACACAAGTGAGAAAAGAAAACACCGCACACACACAAAGCACATGCAGAAACACTGATGGCACATGACACCCTCTCCCGTAAGACCAAACCACCGTTTGGCCAACGAGGGTCCCGTCACACAAACTGACGGTGGTCTCACCAACAAGGCAGTGCGCTGGCCATGACACTATCTGTTCCCCTCTGTTGTACTTGATCCCAATGCCAACATCTTGTACCAACAGGGCCCAAGTCGTTGGTTGTGGTTGCAGATCTGGGCTAGAGGGACAAGAGGGTTGTGATCAATAAACAGTTACTGGAGATGAAATGGAGCCAACATAATTGCAAGGTTGCAAGGTAATGGCCAACGTCTCCTTTTCGATATGTGAGTAGACCTGGCGACGGCGTTTGAGAGGTAATGCTCAGAGTGGCCATGTCTCCCTCACCTTATTGAACACTGAACAGCACCTCCTCCAGAAGCACTAGCATCAACCTTTAGCTTGAATAGCTGGAAGGAGTCAGTAGCACCCAGGACAGGAGAGCTGCAGAGGAGAGACTTGACATTTTCAAGAGACATGTTTATAATTACCAGTCCGCTCAAAGGAGACTGCAATGCTGCACAGCTGTGCTAAAGAAGGCAAACCACACAGAAGCTCCTACAAAAACACCAATACTAATTAGCCATGCCCAAAAAACATTTAAACTCACACTCTTAGTGGTGACACTGCGGTACCAACACCAATATATGTACACATACATTAGTACACAACAGTACAACACCAAACAGGATAAGTTGAGGTAGGAGAGATGCGAGTCTCCACTTCAGACAACAGCCTATGGAGTTATTTCCCTTCGTCTAAAGTGACATAACCATGTCATTCATCTGTTCTCAGTTATGGTAATATGGTACTTTACTGTCTACCATACAGGGTACACGGACTCTTCAATAAGATCAGTATGAGCAAAACCAGGTGCATTAGAACTAAAACTTGATCACACTAGTAATTCATGTTGTCTTGTGAAAAGGAAAGGTCTTCTCTTGCCAACAAGGTTGTTCAATGCAATGTCTGTCTACGCTATGAAACACAATTCAATAAATCAGTTTTTGGCCAAACACCAAACTGCACAATCATCAACTTCTAAGGGCTATGGATACTGATGGAAGACCAAAGACAAGTTCAGGCAGGATGAATCCAAGAGATATTAACTTTGCATCATGGCAAATGGACAAAAGGCACACCCTTAACCGCAGTGCTTGCCTGTGTCCTAAAGGTATTTCCTCAGCAAAGATGACATCATTCTAGTGCACACACGGTAACAAGCGCTGGACACCGAACGAGAAACACTTAAGAGACAAAATGCCTTTCCTGATCCATCTGTACAGTTTTTGTTTGAACGGTAACACACTTTACTGTCAACAAAAACATACTGGGTCTTTGGGGAATGGACCAACACCGTCTACAATGGCGTATTTCAGTGGTTGACCAACAGGACGCAATGAGCATGAGGCACCACTTGGTTCAGGCTGCCAACAAACTAATAGGTATGGCAGGTTTTGCAAAACGGCACTCGTCATTTAATTTCATTAGTGGCCAGAAGAAATGTAGAGTTGCGAACGCAGCCTGGAGTTATACATCAGGAGCAGTGACAGATTCATCTACGCTCTCAGGCTCTTTTAAAGGCTGATTCACTACGATCAAAGGGTACATTCTCAGATAAAGTAGAAGCATGAAATGGATCAGATAGATAAAATAGGAGGATCACCTCAGGTACTTCTAAGTTTTGTATTGTCAATAAAATCCATGCATACCCAAACTAATACTGTTCACTTCAAGGAACTTAATTTTTTCTTCACTCTTTACCCCCTCCTCTTGTAGGTGGAGGGCAGAGTTGCCAGTGCACTTTGAGTTCCTGGAGTCCTGTATAGTATCCCTGGTTTTTGTGATATTATGGTTCAGGTTATTGTGAAAACATCATTCTATCAAATTCTGGACCTTTGTCCACGAAGTCTACTATAGTGGTGTCATCAGCAAATTTGACAATGGTGGTAGAAGGATGAATAACAGAGCAATCATGGCTGAATAGGGAGCATAGGCAAGGACTAAGGACATAACCCTAAGGTGCACCGGTGTTCAAGATGAGAGAGGATGATGTAGGGTCTCCCATCCTGACAGTCCAGGGCCAGTTACTCAGGAGCTTTAATCCATGAACAGCTTTAATACAGAAGTGTTTTCTTATTCCAAATGTGGAAGCACTGCAGGAAGAGCTGTAATGACTGCATCCCCTGTTGATCTGTTTGCTGGATATGCAAACTGATGTTGGTCAAGACCATCAGGCATGCAGATTTAATGTGGTGGAGAATGTGTCCCTCAAGGAATCAGAAAATGATAGGGGTTGGAGTCACTGGGCAATAGTCATTAAGGTAGTTCATTGGGCTGATCATGGTTGACTTAAGGCAGGTGGGAACTGGAGTAGCAAGAGGCTTTCCTTGTGTTCACTTGACTGGATCTGACTACACAAGAGTGTTGTTCCAGCTGTATGGGGTCATCCTTCCCTTATAGCATGGGTTTTTTTCCGGCCTCTCTGTTGGGGTTGTCATCAAATGGAAAAGAAGTGGTTTAAGGTGTCTGCTGCCTTTGGAAGACTCTCAGAGAGTTTTAACCCCTTGTCAGATGCATCTGAAGCTGTTACCTGACACTACTTGCAGCCTGTATCTAGACTTGTCCTCACAAATGCCCTTCCTCAAGCTTTTCCATGCAGAGCTCCACATCTAAACACTTAGTCCTGTGTCCTGAGAAAGTCCTGACAATGTCGTTGAACCACATTTTTTGTTTGGGGAGCACTTTGACCATTTTTGCCACAGACACAATCTCAGCAAAAAATCGGACAACCAATGCGTGTCCCTTCAGTTGTGTCACCTCAGGAGAAAAATCCCAGTCTGTATCTTCAAAGCAGGGCTGAGGTGGCTCCCCTAGTCCACTTTATGACTGTCCTTATTGATGGCCTCTGACTACAGCTGAGTGCTTTGAATAATGGGATCAGGGACAGAGACCGATGATCCCGGATATGGCAGAGGGCTGGCTATGTAGGCGTGTGTGATGTTGCAGTTCGTTTTTTCTCTCGTTGGGCAGTTTACACGCTTGTGTAATTTGGGACTTCAAGTTGGTACGATTAAAGTCCCCTGCTGCTTCAACAATGTTGTCCGGTTGATCTGCCAGCTGCTGTGTATGGACAGATCTGCACTGTAGCATCAAATACTCTATATCTAAGGAGCAGTGCGTGTCCTTTACTGTCTTTGCACACTAGTTGTTGTTACATACATATAGTCGCCCTCCTTTGTCCTTACAGAATTGTACTGTCCGCTGTGAAGTGCAGAGTTGTAGTTCATCCTTTTTGTTGTTAAGTGACCGTGACTCTCACGGGAGCCCTAGATCTCCAGAGGGATAAAGTCATATTGGCCCTGAGTGTATTGATAATTGTCAGCTATCATTAGCAGCTTAGTCCAGCTGTACTCTACGCATGTGCCTTGTAATACCTGCACAGAGGCACATGAAAAATACACAACATTGGGCGCAAAATTGGCGGTGGTAATTGCTGCTCACTCGCAACGGCACAATCAAAGAACTGGAAGGCTGTTTTGGATCTGAAAGCTTCGAGGAGAGCGTAAAAATATTGCAGAATTGTTACAGGAAACACTGTGGTGCTATCGTGGCAATGTTTGATTAGGTTCAACAGTTTAGCATTAGCTGGCTATTTGCCACTCTTGGAAGCCTCACAGATTTAGCTAAAAAACAAAACGCATTGTTTAAGTGTCAAACCTTTTTCTAAAAACTGTTTTACTACAATGTGAATATTTAGGAAATAGGTCTTACTGCAATCTCACACCACAGCTCCTTATGGTATTCTTGCAGCTCTATCTGCTCAACAGTGAGCAAGGGTGTATAAACTCAGCTAGTACAGCAGAGGGAGATCCGCTGCATTTCTCACCTCTGTCTCTCTCACACACACACACACACACTCCCCGCACAGCACATCACAGCAGATCATTCTGCAGTAATATGCTGCATGTGTGAATGTGCTCCATGTATCGAGGCTACTGGCTTACTGCACACGCTGTTTTCACCACTCAATTAGCCGCTTTCGCCACTGCAGGTGCCTCTGCGCTTTTGATGTGCATGTACGTGTTTTTTTCCGATTATGTAATTGTCCCCCTTGCGAGGCGAGAGGACGGTGGAGATCGCTAAGAGGTGAAAGACTTTCTTTCTTGTCATCAAAAATAATACGGCGTCCCTCCCTCCTTCTTTCTCTCTCTCCCTCTCTGCACCCTCTCTTCTTACATCCACGCTTCTTGCTCGGTCTCTCTCCCTCCTGCAATGGGTGACACGGAGAGAAAGAAAGCTCTGTCGCAGCATTATCCTAAAAAGCACAGAGGGGGAAGGGGTACCCTGGTGGACATATTGCCTATAGCACAACAAAATCACCAGGCAGGGACGGGAGAGAGAGAGAGAGAGAGAGAGAGAGAGAGAGAGAGAGAGAGAGAGAGAGCATTGCTAAAGGTTTTAAAAGCAGGAGGAAATCTGAAAAACGCCAGGAGATAAAAATAAAAATAGAGAAGTGTGTGTGTGATTGAATGTCATCATCTGGTTGTCGGTGTTTTACTGCAGAGGTACTGGGATCCTGCAGACCGTACCAGTGTCATGTTCCATTCTGATGGTTGCAAGCAGTGTACCTGATCCATAAATAAAATTGCCTCAGTCAGAGTCCAGGTCTGTCAGCAGCAAAATCTGGTAACTGCGCACTAGCCGGGGCAAGGACAGTCCAGAGCGCCGACGCTCCCCAAAAAAATTCCCAGGTAGTGTTGAGAATATTGTCAAATTACGCTCCTGTCCTGTCCTGTCTTTGAAAACTGACGTAACAAACTGATTTAAATCACATTATATGACAAGTGCCAGGAGATTATCCCCCCTCGATTCTACCCTGACCTGTAGTTGGGGGCAGGACTTATCTGTTTTTGTCGACCTTGCCCTGAGTTTTTAAATGACTGCAGATTTTTATTTGTGCACTATTTAGCACCTTTCATCAAGTTACTTTTAGCTATTTCAGCCATTTATAAATTGCTAACCAACTGCACCAATCTTACTTTCAGCAAAATATGCCATTGCATCATGCACTCTTTATCCTCCATTTTGGCTCTTAATGAAACGATTTACTATTTACCAGCTGTTCCTGTATTGTATCTCAGTTGTTTTATCGTTTTATATACTGTGCGTCAATTAACGGCTCAACCAAATCCATTTGTTTTATTTGAAATGCTTCGATATAACCTGACCTAAATGACTGCAGGACCTCAACTGTTAAAAGTCTGGCGCACCACAGTAAATAACACTATAACGCTGATGGACCCACATTATTCGGATGTGCAACGGTGCCCCTGAAATGACGCCAAAGTGACAGATTGGACTGTGGTGGTGTGTGAGCGTGATTGCGTGTGTGTGTGGCTTTGTCACTGGGGCAATATTTGTTTCTCTTTCTTGAGGGACTGGGATTTGCCATCCCACCCTGTTGCGTAAAAAAAAAAAAAAAAAAAAAGAAGGAGGGAGTCCGGGAGGAAGGGAGAACGATAGAAAGGAGGGAATGTGTGAGTGGGAAGGTTTTGCTTACAAAGGAACACCATTCAGCTGAGACGTCCGCCTGAATGAGGCAAGCTGAGACGTACGACCGGATCGATACAGATACGAGTGTCCCAGCCTGCCGAGCTCAGCAGGAAAGAAAGGGAAGAAGAAGGGGAAGAAGAGAGGGGGGGGAGAAGAAACGGGCAGCAGGCATGAAAATAAAGGGTTGCAGAAAGTGACCCCCATCGTGTTCTCCTTCTTCTGCCGCTTCTTACTCTGAATTCACCCCCACCGACCAAAAAACACCTCCCGTTCTATCACTCTCACCTCCCCTCTGCCTGTGCCTGTCTCTCTTCTTCTCTGCAGCAGACTAGAGCGCAGTCAGCTATATGGGTACTGCAGTATTACGCTATAGCACAAGCAGAAAGCTGGGGGAGGGGGTGGGGGTTGGTGGAAGAAGTGGGGGTTGGAGGGAAGGAGAGCACGTTGGGAGTGTGTGTGTGTGGGGGGGGGGGGGGGACTAAATAGCAATATTTAAGCAATCCAGCACTCTGCTCTGAAATTGTGGCAATAAAGCACTACAAGCTGTCAATGGTGACGGCAGGGAGGAAGCGAACCGAGCAGAACTGCACGGGCTGAAGAAGAAGAGGACAAGGAGGAACAAAAAATGTAAAAAAATGAATCAGCCACCTTTGCACGGATGTTACACGTAGCGGACACACTGAATGACAGGTCCTTCTCTGTTTCTGTTCTACTCCTTTCTTCTCCCAGTATTTGCTGATTCTTCTTCACACCAAACATCAGCATTACCCAGCAACCTCATCAGCTAAAACCGAGCCAGCCACCTGATCTCAACCTACCGCTGCTGCTGCTGCTGCTGCTGCGATGACCGTCCACCCTCCACCCCTTCCAATCCAATCTTTATGTCACTGCGTTGGCACTAAAACTATTGACTGCAACACTTTCAAAGTCACCTCAGTTGTCGTACTCGTGCTGCTCCCCTCTAACAATGACACCAATTTGTCTCCTTTTACTGTCACGCTGGTTCTTGGATTCCTCAAGCTCCGGCTCGCTCCGGCTCGCTCCGGCTCGCCCGGTCCCGCGCGCGAAACGGGTACGCGGGAAAAAATGTTTTTTTTCTGACGATACGGAGCACTCCCACATATTTCAAGGCGAGATGGGGAATTGCGAAAATTAATGAGGCGACGCTCCGTCTAGGCGGAGCACGGTCAGTTGAGTAGGCAGTCCTTCAATGTGACCCCGCGTTGTGTTCGCGCTGCTGAACCAATGCGGTCAGATGCGTCCTAGAATTCGTCCGGATGGATTTCGATCTCGGCGCGTCGTAAAAGCATCTTGGGCGCATCTAAACGTGTGCTTAGAGCTGAGCACTTGCTTTTTAAAATCACCAAGAATGCGCGGTACTAGCAGGTGTGAAGAGGGCCGTAGCTCGCTGACAAAAATCGGAGGTCAGGTGCGGTTCAAATCGAAATCGTCCCTGCGACACAATGAGTTGGGAACAAATCTGGCTTCTGGTAAGCTTGGACATCACTGGACATGTTTCGCATGTGTTTTTCAGTTGTCCACCTCAAGGTTTGCCTGAGATTGACAAGGGGATCACTTTCCACCAGTATCAAGTAGCATCTGCTCTGTCTCAGCGGAGTACCACATGAATGCCACTGGAGATCTGCGGCATGTACCGCTCAACCAGGAATGGCATGTCATCAACCACTCTTCAATCATAATTACCATTTCTCTGCTGAAAGAAGAGGCTTTAATATGCTGAGATTTCAGATGGTGCAATTTCTTAAAAGTATTATGAGTATAAATTTACTAAACTTACCCAGATAACTACATCAGATGAATGGGTTCATAGACGTGGATATACTTTTAAGTACCTACGGAGTCCTGCATGTGCATTCGCTGGTGCGTATTCACACCATCTACAGTGGATGTGTGCACACCTCGCAGAGTGTGCATGGTGTGTGTGTGTGCGCCTCCATCACACAGTGTGACTGAGTCAATATACTGTCTTCGGGCATATACGAGAGTCCACAGAAATACACCTCGACGGAGAAAGATCCAGGTCAGCACTGGGCCCTTGCTCTGCAAATGACCATGGATTTCTTGGGACAATTTAGCAAAGGGCAGCAAAGGTGAGAGCGCAGGCACAGATGGAAATGGAAACTGTTACATAGGTAGGGATGTTTAGAAAGGCAGCGTGAATGCAGGGGACAGATGATGAGCTTCATCTCTAGTGGCAGGAAATGTAAAATCTTCCTTCTGGTTTTTCAAGCAAACCTATAAATTCGGCACATTTGACGTGGTGTATTGCAATGTGTACTGTTAGTACCTCTTTGGTTCTAAAGTGCAGAATTAAACTCTGGTCATGTTAAGATGATATTTATCATGACCTGATCTGACCTGACCAAACCCATCCTTTAGATAAACCAATGGACATGCCATGGAGCACCTTTGTCCCCACTTCTAAACATGCTCTAATCTAATGTTCACAAGCGCAGTAGCCACAGCTCTGGCGAATAATCCTGTATCATGGTCATGATGGCAACGGGACAAACAGACTGTGGCCTGGGCGTGGTGGGTCTTCACTGGTGCAGCTAGCTCCCTTGTGTGGGTGGCTTCAATACGCAGTGACCAGATCTGGGAAGACAGTTCCCTCTATCCTCCGTGCTGTTTTTACCACCCGGGCCAAGTCCTTCCTGTTATGTTCTGTGCAGATGGCATACCGCACCGTGGCACAGTGACGCAGGATCGAGGGAAGCCTGGTCTGCTTGAGCTTTCCGAGGAAGAAAAGACTGGTGAAAAGATGCTCCAGGTGAGACAGGGCTGAATGAAGTGCTTTTTAGACTGCATCCTCCATAGATCTGTTGCCTTGACCGAGAAACTGGTAGCTGTCCAAATCAGTGGGAATGATGCTCTTAATGTGGGATAATATAATGCTCTCACAGCACTTCATAACAACTGGGGTTATGGGAATCGGTCAGTAGTAGATGCAGGTGACTGCTGTCTTCTTTGGCACAAAGACAATGGTGGAAAATCTCTGGCAGGTGGGGGCTGCAGCTTGTTGGAGGAAGAGGTTAAAGATGTCGGTCAACACACCAGCTAGCTGGTCAGCACCGGCTGTTGGTGCGCGCAGACGCCTTATTTGGTCCTGCAGCTCCTGAGATTCAGTCAGAAACAGGTCCACAGCTAAAAATGAAAGCTGCAAGTAGCGATGAACGGACCCTTACCTCTGTGCACATCAGGCTGCAGACAAGGACTTTGCTTGGAAACACTTTCCATGTCCACTACGCTGCATTAGGGAACACCCACTAATCTTATGCCATGTTGCTGACAATGTCTTCATGGTGAAATTTGCTGCATCGCCACAGCAGCAGAGCTCAGAGAAAAATGTTTCTCTTGCAGAGGACTTTGCAAGGGACACTGATTAAATTTCAAGAGGCTGTGGTTAATTTTCTAGGAAGAGTTTGTACAGAGGAAGAAAAGGGCATAAACTGCACGACGTAACAGAGACAAAGCACATCACAGCTGCATCGACCAAGTCGTAGCCTAGCAGGTTCGGGCTTTGATGACAGATGCACTGTGGTCCCAATACAATGACCTCCTGAGTCCTTAACCAAGTGTTGCTAGTGAACATATCTATAAAAGAGTTATGGATGAATAATGCTGCAGTGGATAAGGTACTGCAAGATCTGTATTCACATTAAGTATAAACCACTTTATACTTGCAAGCCTTATTTTTTTTAAAGCAATCCAATGCAATTTAGTTTTAATATATCTTCCAAGAGACTGTTGCGAGGCAACTACAGCATGATCATGGTTACAGAGGTGGTTAACATTACACTCAACATATAATCGCATAGATTCTTGTTGGACAATACTGTTAATATGATTTACATTTGATACATTTTGTGTGCAAAACCTTTGTTGGCTGCCCATAACTAGCAAATGCACATTTTCTTTGAGGTGAAAGGTAAAGGCTGAAATCTGTGGCAACTCCTCAACCACAAGAAAACACACAAAACGTGCTTAATGTGCAATGATATTTGATGTATTTCATTCCTTGATGTCTTAAACCATGGTTTCTGCAGGAAGTTGAAATAATTATATTTATAGAAGTAGATCCTTTAAGATATTTTTTTAATTTTACCAAGCACCTATGTCTCTTGAAATTTGATTTTAGCTAGGGTTGGGGTCTTTTGTCTTAAACTATGTGTTGCTATCAATGATCTTGGTCTGTTCTACCCTAAAGTAACGTTTAATTCAAATGCAGCGCCTCCTGGTTAAATCAAGGTTAAATAAAAACGGTAAAGGATCGTGTAGCATTTAATATACTTTGAAAATATCTAATATTTCTACAGCAGTAGATGGCATTAGCTTCGTACCATTCTCTGACATTCTGTGTCCTTGTTTGGACCCACAAGCTGCAGGTCCTATAGACTCAGACCCAGCCAAAAAGAAATTATTAAGGCCCATGATTTTCTGCTTCATTTGTTGGGAGAATGTACTCTGGCGTAGGTACAGTATGTCCTTCACTTTGTATGATCCTGAGAGTCGTATCCTCTCTATCCCCAAAGTGAATGCACAGTCAGTCTGTCAGTCCGTCTCTGTCGCCCTACGCTCTGTAAACCTCTTGACCTCCTGAGTCATTACAATGTTTAAGCCTTTACACAGCGACGTTAGGACTGCTCAGGACGTAAATACCCATAAACGTGTCCTAGGATTTAAAAAAAATCTTGCGCTAAATATCATCTTCATCCTCTATTCCTTACCTGTTCTTTCCCCTCTGCAAACACCGGTTATGTGACCTCCAAAACCGTGTAGTACAAACGTAATTACTATGGCTACAGGGTTGTACAAAGGCAAAACCTATACACTTAAGTGTTTTATGCTTCACTGGACCCTTCAAGACGTCCCTTTAAGGATGCCGTGCAGTAAATCAGCGCAGAGTTTTTTCCGTGCCACATTCGAAGCAGCAGAACATGAGAAAACAACCGACGCATGCGCATTAACCAGCAGACTAAAACACACACACAAAAAAAAACTAACTAAAGCCTAACAGTTCTGACGGACGCTGCGGAAAGGGCTGCATTTCACGCGTTTCCTCTTTTGTCGTAGACGCAGACTCTCAGGGGGAGACTGGTTTGACATTGCCAGCTGGCACACACACACAAAAATCAAAAAAAACACAGCTACCTAATGGACAAAGTCTGTGGTTACTGCTGCTGCTTACAGGGTGTCCTTACAGTGTCATCAGCACTGTATGAGGGGGAAAAAAAGGAAAAGATAAAAGGGTGCAGGGCCACCTGCCACCATTTGGGTTTTCGCTTCCAACGACTTGGTGACTGAGCTGATGATGAGACCGTTAAACCGTTAACACAGAATAGTGGAGGAGAATCAGAAACCAGTTCAGGATGCGACCTAATTAGACTGGGTTATAAGTGCCCAGTGGGCTACCTTGCTGGATAATGAATTACTGCTGCACACATGAATGCACTGGAGACAGGCGGAAAGAGAAGGGGGGAGAGAAAGAGAAGGATGAAGTGATGCCACAATGAGCATCAGAAGTGGTCACCAGCAGGAGACATACAAACAGCCCGTGTAATGCATGGAAATAAGGGGGGGTATCTGTCTGTCTATCTGGATCTACTTTGGCGCAGCCTACTTTTTTTTTTTTTTTTTTTTTTTTGAAAAACAGCGCAGTGAACTTAACATCCCTCCATTCCTCCAACACTTTCCCACAAGAGCGAGTGAGACAAACGACAGACAGGACGTTGGCAACGGATTTTTGGCACAAACTAGACACCTGTCCCGGCCACTCACCCGCGCGTATTTGGAGGAGTAAGGGTCCTCGAACAGCGCCCACATCTTGGGCTGCCACACATCCCACCACGTCGTCCTGCGGCCGTCCTCCTGCATGCACAGCCGCTTCAGGTCGCCATCGGCGCCGCCGGTGAGCGCCGGGTCATCCTCCGGCGCGTCCGGCTCGGGCGTCTCAAAGCTGTCCAGGGCTTCCTCTGCGTCGCGGTGCTGCCGGTAGTTCATCCAGCAGCATGCCTCCACGTCCGTCTCATCGATGCCCCAGAAGGCGAGCTCCTCCTCGAAGAGCGGCCCGCAGACGTCGTTGGGGCAGTGGAGCTTGCCGGTGCGGTAGTAATTGAGGATGAAGGCAAACGTGGCCGGGTGGCGGTCGAAGAAGAACTCATCGGACTTGGGGTCGTAGTCGAAGTTGCTGTAAGCGTCGGGCTCGGTCAGCCAAGACAAGCGCGTCCCTGGCAGCGTCTTCAAGGTGCTCCGGTAGGTCTCATGTCGAATCCCGCCGCAGTTGATCACGATCTTCTCGCTATCTGACGCCGAGCAAGTCATGGCTGCGCTGGAGCATCCTTCGGTCGGTGCGCCCAACTACTACTGCTGCTGCTGCTGAGGCTACTGACCCTCTCCTTCCACCGCAGCTCCCCCCTCTGCGGGCAACTGTTATACCGTCCCGGCTTGGAGTCACAGGGCCAACTGAGAGGAGGAGAGAAAGGAGGAGTCACTGTGTGTGTGTGTGTGAGAGAGAGAGAGAGAGAGAGAGGGAGAGAGAGAGGGGTGGGGGGGCTGCACAGCGCAGCGCTACCAGAGTCTGCAGCACTACCAGTGTGTGTGTGTGTGTGTGTGTGTGCAGAAAATGTGTGTGGGATGCGAATTTTATGAATCAATAGGTTTGACCACAGAATGAGCGACCGTGTGATTGACTGGCTGATTGAATTCATATTAATACCCCGCGCTGAATGCGTACAATTTTACGACGGCTAAGGTCATAAGTGACACAAATCTGTTTTCGTTCTACTCCGGTTCTCTGCATCCTTGGATTGAAGTGCAAAGACAGGAGATGCAGGGCTATTGAGCTGTGAAGCCAGCAGAGATGGAGGGTGGATGGCTCTGCTCCCTCAGCAGCAAAGCCACGCAGCAGCGTTGTGAGTTGTCGCTATTTTCACTTGGTTTTTACACATTAATCGTCTTCTCGTTCCTCCCCTGTGCCACTGCTCTTAAATATGCACAATAGCAGACTTTACTCCGGGAAGAGGAGTGCTGAAACATCTGCAGTGCAACGCTGGTCACATGTCACAGTGCAGGCCAATGCAACACAGACCCACGAAGTGTATTAAAAATATATACAAAATGTTTTATAGGTCAAAGCGGCGTGCAACTTAACAGCCCTCCCAGGGAGCACCATGTTTCCCCACACATTTATCCAAAGCAATGCCACACAGCACCTTGAGAGGCAGTTGGGAGGAGCTATGGAAACCCAAGAGTCCCAAAGGTGGATAAGAAATAAGAAATAAAATCAGAGCTACTCGACAAATTAAACAAACGATAACTAGAAAACTGGCAATATTGCGTTGATAATGCCCGTGTCGCGGCGTCCTGAGCCGAATCTGCTGCCTCGCAGTTTCTGGAACGTCGACAACAAATCACAGGCGTAGAGTCACAGGTCACTGACAGGTCACCGCTCATGGTTACCTCGGTCCTCTGTGGACCCGAGGATGTGCCTGGTGCATAAGTAACATCCCCCCCTGACAGACATGGTACAGGCCGCTGTGCTATCTGTCCCACAGTCCTCAGAATCCACTAGTCTTCAATCAGCTGCTGCTGTAAAGTCAGTGATGGACACGGCCGCCACAAAAGCACTGCAGTCCACGCGTTTGCTTAATTAGTCTCTTTTACAGTCAGTCACACTCAGTCATTTTAAAGTACACAGATTATTTAATTAAAGCTTTTATACATATAATGCTACATAGAGTGCATTAACACCATGAGATTGTATTGGCAGGATAGCGTGTTTCCTGTAATAATCTCTAAGTTACCTAGTTATGGTGTCCTTTCTCATGCGCAAAAGACGTGGCTGAGGGTAGGATATAATGGAATGGGGGAATTCAAATGTAGTTGGGTGTACTCAGTATTTAAGTCCCTGTCTGTGTCAATGTGTGAGTCAGTTCACACGTCATGTTGTTGCTGCAAATCTGGGTATAGTCCAGTTTTGTTAACCATTTATATAGGCCCACTAATTAAGTTTGTTATATGATCGTTTTTACATTTGTTGGCTAAATAGAACATGCTTTTTCAATCATAAACTCCCGAGTCTATGTCACAGGTGAGATCGTCACTTTCATTGTCTCGGAGCGCAAATCTGCTATTGAATTTCGAATGGCCACTTGAGACGCATGCGGAGACGCTTTTTAATGAAAGTGTTGCCATCTCTCCCCCAAAAGCTCATGAAAGCAGTGTTAGGCAGGTAAGGTATCCTGTCCAGGTGTAATCAACCAAGGTAGGAACTGCATGGACCCTCAGAGCAGCATCCCACTCAATGTGCAACTGAAGTACTGCAGATGCATCCTCTGCTGCAACATACTCAGTTTGCATGCAAAGTGGGTTGCACTTGGCAAACGTCAAACTGGGAGTTGTTACTGACTGAAGAAGTCTTCTTGGGTCCGCTTAAAAAGGAAATGCAGCTATTCCATCCAAGGGTCCATCTGTTTCCAGCATGAAGGGACAAGTGAAGTCAGAATCACTTGATACAACAGATCAAAGAGTGGATTGACGGTGTAATCTGGTCTCAAAACTTTGACAGTAAAGCTTGGTTTGTACTCCTGCAGCCAGTCTACAAGGAGCTTACACTGGCATTTATACCTTTGTGTTGGTGTGTCAGCACTGTTCTGCTGCATTGGGTTTCACTATGAACTTCACACTCAGATAAACAGGGCCGATCACAGACGTTACAGCCGCTACATGTGGTTACTTTTCTGGGGAGGTGCACGTCAGGTTGCGGTGTAGCGTACAGTATAGAGTCCAGAGCTATTCCATAGTTACAGCATAGAAGTAATGTATGACTTTAAATCAAGCTTAATATGAGTTACACAATCAGTCGTCAGCTCAGGACAAAGTGATTGTCGTGTTTGCAAAGGATTTTACTGGAGTCTGTTAAAGCACTCTTCACCGTGCACGAATTAGCTTGCACTTTAGGGTGCACGACAGCGTTAGGTCAGTGCAGTGCTTGACAAACATGGAAGCTCATTCATCATTCATGTTCTTTGTTTCCTTTCCCCAAGCCCTCAAGTGCTAGGTCTGCTGTGTTGTTTAGTCTTATCCAGTGGTTGACTACTCGAGTTTGTCTGTTCTTTGGCACAGCAGCATGATCAAGCAGAATCCATCATAATGTTAGCAGTTTCAGTCAACCCTTACATAAATTATTCAATACGCCTACCAGGATTAAATCCAGCACTAGTTTTGCTATATCCTGATATGTAACTCCAAAATATTATGATTTTAACACTACATCAGCAGTAACTGACTGAATAGAGGCAGAAACCAGGATAATAAACAGGATGTTCTCGACCGAACCATCTGGTCTACTCACAGTGGCATGGTAATAGCATGAGAGCACTCCCACCAAGACTGGATAAAAGATCTGAATAAAACTGGAAAAGCAGATGAGATGAGGCATCACACAACAATGCACAGTGGCTAGTGGACCAGCAGACCGCCTGAAAAGATCATTACACTGGTAGACATCCAAGGAAGAGTATCAAGAATAAAGAACTGGACAGCACCAGGGGCTGGAATTATTACTGCCTAAAGAGAAACTTCATGAGCTCCTGGAAGCACATGCGCACTAGCTGCTAAAGGATGGGGCGCACCTTGAAAAGCAAACCAAAAAGAGGACAGAGACTCCTAATCTCAAAGGTTCCCCAGAAGGGAGTGGCCCCTGCCTCTGCATATGTAAGCACCTGTCAGTCAATGTAGCTAATATGAGAGAGCATGTGGCCCAATACATGACTGGAAGCACTCACCTGAGACCGTAGGAACAGACCAACCAACCTGCGCACCCCCTGGATTGACTGCATAAAACCTGCAACTCAGTCCCTCACACATGGATCCTAGTATGCTTGACGTCAACAGGACTCAAGAACTCATTGAGGCTGTGGAAAACAACCTTAGATGCCAACTTCAAGCCGATTGCGCAAGTCACCATCGCACCACCGCAAGTGGTACCATATGTCAAGGAGATGTACTCTTCCCGCTGTTGTTCTGCATAGACCTAAACACCTTCAGCCATTACCAAGAGTGGATATTGAACCTGCCCAAGGAACCGTGCAGCCATCAGCTACCTCTTCTACATCGACGACATCAAGTTGTATGCCAGGAATGAGCATTAACTCACTGATCCACACCACCGGGATCAACAGCAATGGCTTTGGCATGTCAAGTGTGGTTGAATGGCAACATAGAGAGGGAAGGTTGTCAGTACAGAGGGGACCGAGCTACCAGTAAGCAACATAGCAGATGTTGACAACTACAAGTACCTTGGAACCCAACAAGCAAGTGGATACCCTAAAGAGGCCACAAGGAAGCAGCCAAATACCTAGAGAGAGTAAAGCAAGCTGAGAAGTCAGCTGAATGGGAAGAACAAGATATGGACTATCAACACCTAGCCCTTGCTGGTCATCAGATACACTGCGCTGGCCAAAAGAGGAGGTGATATTAAGAGAAGGAAGCAACTTATAACAGGAAGGTTTCACCTCAAATCCAGCACCCTGAGGTTGTATACTAAGCAAAAGCAAGGAGAAGGATGAAAGACGAAAGATCCAGGAGAAAACCAGAAAGATGGCACCTCAGGGAGCTGAAACCTGAGGAGTAAGAGAAAGCAGAGCGGGAACAAACAGTACGTACCAGAGACAGGTAACAGAAGTGGCTGATATTTAGAAATCCTACCTATGGCCAGAAAAGGCCGGATTGAAAAACAATTTAGAGGTTATAATCATGGCAGCACCGGAACAGGCTGTGGATACAGAATATCAACAGAAGCTGGGGTCTGCCACACCAGGGGTGACCTCAGGTGCAGGACAGGCCAGCACACAACAGCAGGGCGTAAGACGCTAGCAGGCAGGGCATACGTACAGTATGAGGCCATAACCAAGCTGCTGCAGTAGCGTATTGAAACGTAGCCAAAATCCAAAGAGACTTCCAGACACAGAGTGAAAAAGCTGCTGACGGCTAACCAACCGGACGCAGTGGTAAAAGAGCCGTAGGGGTGATAGCAACAAGAAAGATGAAAGACTAATCACTGAGAAATACCAAGACCTAGAAAGGATGTGAAAGGTGAAGGCAAGAATAGTCTTAGTGGTGACTTACCCCCAAACTGAGAGGTGGCTACAGCAGATTCCAGGAACAACATCTGAGATCTCTGCCCAAAAGGGTTTAGTCCTAGGAACAATTAAAATATAAGCTCCCAATCCCATGGTAGATGACCTGAGCTTTAAGGTAGAAAGATCTCCCACAGGGGCAAGAGAGGAATTTCATTTTAACATACATACGTATAATACGTATTCCTTTCCCTTTTGCTTATCAGTCAGAGAAACATTTTCTTCTAGTAGACTTCAGCCATTCCCATTAGACAATTAAAACTCATCTGAATAAGTAGAGATTACTAAAAAGAATAATATTGCATTGTGGTCTTTTTCATTTAAAGGGACATTGTACTGATCAGTGCACCGTTTCTTGCTGCCTTCCTGTCCTTTGGTTGGTTAACATACCGTAGGTCACAGGGAGCAGTAGTCACATTACATTATGGTCACCCTTCGTTTCTGACACTGTAAAAATTCTGCCCCGGGCCGTTTTTCGGTCACACAATTACTGCGACAGCCCTCTTTGGAGACGACGGGGAGAGAAAACGCTCGTTAATCTAGAACAATCATTTTTGAGTGTCTAATCTGCAGCGCTCTTCAGGCTTTATGGGCCATGTGAGACGCAGAACGGCTTCAAGAACGCGGCAGCATCGGGATGTTTTTGGGACATATACAGCAGGACATGTTAAGCTTTCTCAGTCAATTGGCTGACTTATCTGCGCGTCAGGAGTTTTCCACGGTGTGGCTAAAACTAATGTAGTGGGTCTCCACTGCATCACTGCCTTCCTCCACGCTGACAATCTACTAAAACGCTTGGCTTAATTAGGGCAGAGCAGGAGGGATATAATAGGGAGTTGCACATCCATCGCCCATTCTCCTCGCTCTCTCATTTCCTATCCAAGATAGCACTAACAAGGGGGATGGGGGGGATACCAGAAGCAGAACAAGTATTTGCTGAGCTCCACAAAAGGGGAGAAAATACCGCAAACCATTAGATCACTTGTGCTTTCAATTTTTCTCTTTCTCCCACACCAAGTATTCTCTCCATTTCCCTCTCCACTTCTCCTTATCATCTCCACTGCTCCACTGCTGTTTTTTTCTCTCTCCCTCTCTCTCTCTCTCTCTCCCCCTCTCTCTCTCCGTAGTGCAGCGCTAATGTGCTGTGTTAGTCTGTTGACGACAGTCTGCAGCACATTCTCCACTACAACAAG
This sequence comes from Planiliza haematocheilus, assembly GCA_005024645.1. Classification (NCBI taxonomy): domain Eukaryota; kingdom Metazoa; phylum Chordata; class Actinopteri; order Mugiliformes; family Mugilidae; genus Planiliza; species Planiliza haematocheilus. The sequence continues at coordinate 5,350,772 of SRSE01001373.1, forward strand.
TCCACTCTGACGTCACTGGGACACACGGACACACACAGGCCGTGGGATTAGGCTAACCAACCACATGCACGCAAGCCTCGACTGGTTGAGCTATCACCCAGTTTTTGAGATTTCCGAGTAATTCAGTGATAGATGTCAGGGCATGTAGTCGTTCAAGGAAAATGAAACTGCTAGCAGCCAATTTGGCACATCTTTTTTTTTGTTTTGTCTTTCCAATATGAACGCAAAATGTCCACAGGGCTTTTTGTCTTTTGTCATTGAGGCAACGTTACACTATTTGTTCCTTTAAAAAAAAAAAAAAAAAAAATCTCTTCTAATAAAAGTGGAGCGTTTTAAGATGACTTACATTAGTCCATTTTTTGAGGCTGGGCTTAGTTCAAAATTCACAACTGCTAACACAAACTTCTGATAATATTGTATAATGTCAATGGTTAATTTATCGGGGAGTCCGAGGGCCAAGTCGTACCTTCAGTAGCTACAGCAGAAAAAAAAAAAGTGAAGGTTTTTAAATGGCCATAGTCCCCCTGACTTCAAAATCCTCGCTACCTTGAAGAGGTCCCAACCGGGGACTGCAATCAAGGCGACCCACGAACGTAAAGGAAGGATAGGACGCTTTCCAGACTAAGAAAATAAAGCATACACAACACTCACAAAATACTTACGTGTTCGCTGGACGGCTTGTTACAAATGCATACATATCTCATTATTTGATCCTGTTTGCGTACATGCATGTTAGGGTTACGCAAATCGGATTTGAGACATCAAGATGAATGTGAAATATGAAATGAGTGGCATTTTAAACTTTAAATAGGATGGAGTAAGATGTTTCTTCAATAGAACATTTTTAATCATTTTAATCTATAATTTTTTATAAACTACCTAAAATGACAGAAACCATTCTTGTAAAAAAAACATTGTTTTAATGTGTTCTTAAAGCGGAACTACTTTTTTTATAACTTGGACCTTATTTCCGGCATAAAATGGGATTGTTTACTCACTCATGTAAATTTTGTGTAATTTGTAGTCATCGGGAGATATTTAGATCTGTGTATATTCATATACTGGGAGTGACTGGGGCACCGAAACGCAGCCTCTAATTAACGCATTATCTGCCGCGAAACTCGTTCATTTCACCAGTATTTTGTTATCGTACACTGTCGTACGCTTTAAGTGTTTTGGTTTGACCCAAGTCTCATTTCTTAACACTGAGGTGGAGCTTTTGACATATACTGGAACCAGCCACCAGGGGGAGCTCTACTTGCTTCAGCTTTATTTTTGAGTAACTATCATGGCATCCATTTTTTATACAGTCTCAGCTAAAAACTAAGCAATGCAATGTCTTCGTCCCAGATACTGAAAACAGAACTACAAGAGAATGCTGCTAAAAACAAAAATGAATCACAGAAAAGAAAATGTTTCAAAGTAAAAAACCCCTGAAAGAACACGTTCAGCCCATTCCTGCTACCTGACAGCGACGGTCCTTTAAGAGACAAAAATTGTAATGGATATAAAAATTGAGTGCCATAGTTTATTCACGCAAAGACAAAGTAAATACCTGCAACGGGCAGTATCCTACAGCCTGTAGAAAAATACACATTAATAATGTAACACTGTGATCCCGTGCATTAAGTGAATCATCAATAAAACTCTTTAAAGATTTAAATGTAAATGTTTAGAGTCACTTAAAATTAAACTACTCTCAAGCCCATTTATTGGCTCGAAGTCACAGACTGCGAACGGTGCACAAATAATTTCTGGCATTAGCTGCCACCATCGAACAGGTACGCAAATAAGGACTGAAGGTGCCATCCACTTACCTGCATCCATTTATTGTTAATGGTGTCTTGGAGGTGTGGTAATGTAACAGAGTTGCCTAAGCCACTGGAGTTATTGTGCGGGTTAGAATCGTGTTGCCATGAGTCGATGATTTTGTGGACTTGAAAATGAGTCAGGTTTATATATTGGGTCCACTTAACATACTAACACATTACTCATGAACTGAACACTTAAACCTGGGGTGCTACACATTAATCAACTGCGGGAAAAATCTCTGGCAGTGCAAGTGCGACCTCTTGTGGCAACTTCAAAGATAAAGATTTAGTCTGAATGTATCCAGTGATTGTAATAGATATAAAATAGTAATTATGTTAATTATTAATGCATTAGCTTCTAAAACTGTAGAGAAATACATAATGTTCACATAACTCATTTTGAACTCCACATGTACCAACATCAGAAAGCAGGTCCTTGGACAAGAAGGAAACACGTGAACTACAGAGAATGACTTTCTGCAGCTTTATTTTTAGGGCATATTCATTGCTTCTGGTGAGTTTCATTTATCACGTCTCCCGTCTCCTTCGAGGAAATTAACATCGGCTGTGAGACAGCTCTGCCACGTTTAGAAAAAACCTACAACCTCCTAACAAAGAGAAGAACTGCTTGATTTTAAAATGCCAAAGCCCGGCGCTGCTTACAGTGCAGCTGTTCGTCCAGTGCAAGGAAAAACGACTCAGTTCAAGGAGAGCGTGCAGGATGAAATGAGTAGCACCAGGCCGAGGCCCATCAGCAGCAGCAGCAGCAGCAGGACTGGGTGCCGGTGCAGCTGAGAGCTCCAGGAGAGGCCGCGGCGAGGGGAACTGGAGCGAGGCTGTCGGGACTTCAGGTATTGCTCCACGGAGTCCGCCAGGCTGTAGGGCTTCGGACAGTAGCCCAGCTCTCGACGGGCCTTGTCGATTTTGAAGGTGTGGCCGACTGCGATGTTCCTGACCTGCATGCAAGGTGTTAATGAGTCCTTAAGACAAAAATCACTTCTGCAGACACGCCCAAGACAAAAGATCAGTCTGGAGGTAATTCTGTCAGACTAGTGGTTCAGACAGGCTGATGTTGTTGAACATTTTTAACAAATCCCCACTCAGATTCAACGCGGTTCAAGATACCATTAAAGAAATGTAGAGAATCAAGAGACTTCACATGGAGAAAGGCGAAACAAAAACCACACAATGCTCTAATAGAGAGTTGCCGGGATGATTTCAGGACATGCGAGAGGTTTCCCAGCTTTGCTTGTCATGGCAACAGTGCTGAGGTCACTTCCTCTGTCTTTACTTCCTGCCCGGTCGATGTTTTATTCACGGGACAATCACTGATCCCCTGGCAGGCAGCTGTCTGACAGAATGAGCTACAGGTGCAGTCCCATGGTGCTCAGCTTTGGTTTCTGCCTCATCACACATTCATGAGGACCTGCAGGATGCAGCAGAGACTCCGAGGATGCAGTCTGAAGGCCTCCACGGGCAGAGTTACTGCAAGCTGCCTCTGTCCTGTCCTGCATATGTTCACTCTAATCTCAGAGTGACATCTTGGTGATTTCTAATTAAATTTAGTTCTTTTAGGACAAACAAGCTGGCTCAGCAATTATTTGAACTCTGTGGTAAGAGTTAATGTTTTAAAGAGACAGAGGAAGGCATACTTACCTCACTTCTTGTAAAGAGGAGAGGCACTTCTATCACCGGCCTCAGAGCCACATGCAGATATTCCATCAGAATGGCTTCAAAACAGAAGAAAGCGTCATTAGGAGCCCAACGGATTAAAAATAAAATGAAATAAAAAATAGATGAGCTACCTGCTGAATAGACGAGTGAAACTGGCAGATTTATCAATGGACGGCTGTAGCCCAGCTTTTCAAACTGCAACGAGAAAAGGAACAAAGGCAAGTAAACATTTTTCAATCAAACTACGAATAAACCTGAAACAATTATGGATTTTCTTTGGGTTGGGTTTTGAAAGGGTGAAACTAAAAAAAGCACAAAAGCTGTCAGGTTTTTAGCGTGTGTCAGTCACTTGTGAAGACCATTAAGAGGTTCAAAACCACCAAGTGAAATGAATAACGTTGATGATCTCATTCTGTGTAATATTCTTTTGGGAAACCTGGGTCCTTTGACACCACCACCTGCTACAGACCATCTACACCCCCATAGCAACGGCAAGGGGTTGCTCCTTGCATCCTGGCACCATGTGTTCTCCAGGTAAGTGACGCCCCAGCACCAAGCCATGCACGTTATGTTAAAGAAAACGTGAGCTGGAGTTTCAGACTCTCAGATTCCCATTGGTCTAGAGACATGTTGTGGCTTTGGAGCTAGAGTTTGCGCAGTACAGTCCAAGAGTGGAGCTACATGGAGCCACAATATCAATGTTACAAGGAAATGTTGGATTCTATTATTATTTTTTTTATTTTTTTACAACTTTCACGGTCTCAGTGGGTAGGCTTGAGCATTCATCAACATTATATCAACTACCTAAAATAACAGAAACCATCCTTGAAAAACCATTATTTAATGTGTATTTTTTCATTTGGCACAAGTCCCACCCACTAACATGGAGGGGGTGGAGCTTATGACCTATACTGCAGCCAGTCACCAGGGGGAGCTCTACAGGCTTTGGCTTCTGGTCTTTTGGTCCTTGTCAAAGTTGCTCAAATCCTTCCACTTTCCCATTTTCCTGATTCTATAAGAATAAAACGTTCACACACAAAACATAGTTTCAAAACTTTTTGAAACTTTTAATCCAATACAACAGTTTGTTACTCTCTGGACAACAGGGGCTCTATACCGCAGATATATGGCTTCATTGACTAATACTAACATTATTACATTATCATGAAATTGTTATTTTGTTTTTGTTTTTTTGTTTGTTTCGTTTTTTTTACTGTAGGCTTTACTGGCAGAGAGAAACATCAACTCACCAAAGGTGTCAACCACTCAAACAGATTGACTGAAACCCCGTCATTTATGAAGTAGGCCTGTCCGCTCTGCAGAGGAATTGAAAAATGTAACATTTTATTCGTTTTTGGTTTTTTTCATAATTTAAAGTCAGTTTGACAACAATGAAAAAAAAAAAAATAGTTCCTAGTTGGCTGAGGTGGACAGCGTGACTCACAGCCACGTGGGTCCTCTTCGGGGTGAGAGCCTCGGCCGCCAGCGTGTGGGCCAGCACCAGGTTATCAACGTGTACCCAGTTCATCCTGCCCCGGGGGTCACCGAACCTGAAACTGAACAAGCGACGCTCCACATTGACCTGAAAAGAGACACAGGGACGACAAGGAGATGGTTTATGGTTCAGTTTGTTTCTCATAAATCCCATAAAAAAAGTAGTAGTGGTTGATCTATGGCAGAATACATTTGTTGATAAAGCTAATGGAAAACTTGTCTTACATGCAACATTAAAGGCCCACAGGCAGCTTTTATGATCCAAGAAATCAATTATGTTGTGTTTTTGCACACAGTAACTCTAGACTAGTGGCTACAGTTTGTATAAAGATTATTAATTGAGCTTCCTTGACCGCTTGGCCCCGACGGTAAACCCAGAACGTAACCAAACACATCCCTTCGCCCTTCGCCAGACTGCCCTCACTACAGTCTGGAAGAAAACGCTGCTGTAACCGGACGCCCACAGAGCTCCATCAATAATGTAGACTCATCAGACAGGGACACACTCCGCCTGGGGGGAGACGAAGGCTTCGGACGGAGCAAGACGTTCGTTTTTTTTCCTCCAAGCGATCATCGTCATGAGATAACAGCACACGGTTCAGCTCGTGCGCGTCCCTCACCATCACTCTGTGGAGGTGCCTCTTCTCCTCTGGTCCGTAGATGCCACACGGTCGCAGGACGCAGGTCCGGAGCAGGCCGCCGTCTTTATGAGACAAGAGCAAACCCATGCTGAGACAGTTCATACGAGCATTTTTTAAGTAAATCAAAAAAACTATGGCACTGGTCATTATCAGGGCATTCACTGACACAGCCTGTTTCCCACTTCCACTGTGTAACACTCACAAGTGTACTATACGTTCACTGAGGTGCAGTCTTGGATGCAGAACTTTTCCTCAGACAAATGTACCGGTAATAAAACGTTTGCAGTTACACACACTGACAAGTAAAGCTTCTACATCACAGGTGTCAAACATATGGCCGGTGGTCCAAAAGAGGCCTGCCAGAGGGTCTAATCTGGACCGCAGCATGAATTTGCAAAAATTTAATTAGAAGATGGCTTTTTCAATGAAAATGAAAATATTCCTAATTTGTCCACTGTTTTAGAAAAAGAAGTGGACAGGACACAAAACCTTGACCCAAGACTAAACAGCTGACAGCAATGTGCCCAAATTACACTTATTTTTTCAGGAATTTCATTTTTTGTTTTTTTTTAAGGATAGTTTATTAAACGTAAACATTCTCCTAATTTACTCGTTCTTCTTTGCACTAAAACAAATGGAAAACATCTGGAGTTGACATTATTCTGTGGTGTTACTGGTCCGGCCTGCTTAAGATCAAACTGGGCTGTATGTGGCCCCCAAACTAAAATGAGTTTGACACAGCAGCTCTAGACTCAAAACTCAAACTTAAATGACATATTTAATTGTGAAGTGTAGAGAGTAGAAGTTAAGTAGCTACTATGTATGTGCTTAATATTTACACTAATCGCTTTAGTGAACGTACTTCGATCTTTACAGTGTAGCTTAGGTGTCTTTATGCCTCCGTCTTTTTAATCATTGAACAGCGGAAAAACCGCAGATACACGAACTTTAATCCGACGTACATAATGAAACAGCCCCGCTCTTTAGGCTCGACTGAATGTATAAGCTGATGGAGTGCTGGGTTACACTGGAGGAGTGAATGAGACGCGTCGCACGTGCTAGCATAAACATAAACCCCATTAAACTGAAGCGGCGTTTGAAACATCAACGTCAAGCAACTGCTGTCGTGCCGTTTGCCGGGCAGACTGAGTGTCCGCGGTAATCACCGCCTTGGTCTCTCACACTCCGACAAACACGTTTTTGCGGTTTGTTCAGAATTCTCCCGTTTCGTGTAATTCTTTGATTGGGCTGTCATCGCGCACACCGACAGTTTCAGACCTTTTAGGGAGCATCCGTTGGCTGAGAGGACCATCTGCTCTGCGATCGCCTTAGTTCTCGAGTAGTGGTCGATGTGCTGGAACAGAAATGGTATGGCATGTGTCTTTCAGGTGTACAGCACACATTCATACGTTTGAATCCGAAGACTTCACTACACAGCTCAGCAAACCAGAATCACAAAATGGTTAGGGCGGTGAAATAGAAAGACATGTGGCTTCTTCTGAAGTTTAAAGGTTTATCTTGAACATCTCCCTCTCTGTTCATCCCAGTTCTCAACCTACACCTTACACATCCCTCACTCTTACATCTTTCATCACAAGAACCAGGAAGACAAGAACCTGAATCCCAACCTAAGTCTAGCTCCCTAGCCTCCTCTACATTACATCTGTTTTGGCTGCACACGGGAATTGAACACTGACATATGATACCGTCTACGGGTAAACTCTCTGCTGGTGTAGCTTGCCATTACTGTATATTTGGCAACAAGACCCTACAAGATTTTACTGCCACTCACCCCGTCACAGGGAACATATGGCACCGAAGCCTCGTCACCGTCCTCTATGGGCTTCCCCGCAAACACCACATTGATGGTGCTGGTGTAGACCAGTCTGGGGATGCTCCTCTCCTTGCACACTGACAGCACATTTACACACTAATACATATGTATGTACATATACACGATGGTACAATAAAGAATACCTAGGTGGTTCATGCAGGTATGAAGATGAAGATCTGCATGTCTTGTTACCTTTTATGACATTACTGGTCCCTTCAACGTTGATTGACTCCACTTTTTCTTTCCTCAGCTGGATGAAAGAGACAGTGAGGAACACGTGTCATTTCCCATGTACACCCTCTCCTGTTATGCATAATGCACAGTCTCTTTTCACCTCTACGCACTAACGAGTCTTCGTCCTGTCCTGTTGGACGACACCTCACATCGGGACTACTTGCTCGTTTTCTCTGACAACACTGACTGTATATAAAGATGAACCTGCTCTGGTGTCACAAACAGGATTCCACGCAGAGAGGTTTAGAAGCTCAGCGTGGGCGGCATGGTCGCCACCATCTTGGCAGCGCCCTCCAACCAAGTCAAAGACGGACAAAGAGGTGGAGCGTGAGTGGAACTGAGGCCTAGGCAGTCATCTGAGGACACTCACGTGGCACTCAGAGAAGCCGAACCCTAAATTATGCAGAACTTTAAACTTTGATATTATTCAAAGAGGTGAGCTTTATAAAGATTCTCCCTTGTACAACTGTCATGAGTGAGGAAACTAGCTAAGTATGTATTTATTAGTTCTGTTAGACTACTTGTAGCGAGGTATGCTTGGTGGTTTTAGCGAGGAGGTTTATTTGTTGGCCTGCCCGTCTACAGTCTACCTCAGCTACGTGGTGTAGTTTATGCATGAGAGTCAAGCCCTCCAGACTGTCTCCACGGGAGGGATTGTTCAAGAGAAAATTGAGCAATTTTTAACTTTTGAGGTAGAGCCAGGCAAGAACACACCGAGCCAGGAAGTGGAGGAAAAACTAGTTTGCTAACCCGCTAACAGGCTCGATCATGTTCAGGCTGCAACCACCAACATGGTAATTATGGAGGCAGAGCGCTAGCCTCTTTTACTTCACTACAGTAATTTCTGTGCATAAATAAGTGTTGAACACTAGGGGCAGACTAACACGAGGTCGGTAGGTTGTTTGTGCAAGTAGCTTGTTAATGTATAGTTACATTTTGTTGTCACGGTGCTTTTGAGTTGCCATAGTAAATTAGCGACAGAGAGAGGAAGCTAGGCGAGGTACTTTCCTTTGGGGTGGATGGACGGGTTCACAAAACTCTGGACTTAGATATGATATTTCATGTTTGAAACCAAAAGACAGCATTTCTTTTGACAATGCCAGTTGGCGGGTGGCTTCAAGGACTTTCAAGGACTGCAAAGACGTCTTTCATTCAGTATTTTGAAATTGTAAACACTAAAGGGCATCATTCCCACACAAACAGATCTATCTAATCTTTGTTTGAATGATTATATGATGGGAATATACTGTAAAAGACAAATAGAAGTCACCTGTTCTGGTCCAGACATGCCATAAGACGCCGTGTGGAATATACAGTCGACCCCTTCGCACATTTTATAGAGGGACGGATAGTCCAGGATGTCACTCTATGGGAAAGAAGAAATGACAACAGGTTCTTAAAATATTAAAATTGTTTTCTTAGTACATTTACAGTCAGACTGGAAATGTTGACTTTGATGTTTAACTGGCACCGCGGGTGTGATTCAATTGCTAATCCAAGAAAGGACGCTTATAATTAAGGTAAGTGTGCCAAGAGGCCCGCAGGTGAAACCTGAATCATGCGTCCTCCCTCCATGACCCAGTCAGCAGCTGGTGCTCCAAGACAGATCACTCACCTGTGTCTGTTTCCAGCCAGCAAACGTATTACCCAGAGAGAGACACTGACACAAAGACATGCTAGTCTTGAGCTAGAGTCGATTTTCAGGTCTGTGCAGAACTGTTTAAGGCTTCCCCTAAACTCTGCCACTTAGGCTGCGTGCATATGAGCTAGATGTAACACACACTGCTGCAAGTAGCACTGCACAGGGTTTCAATATGAGAAAGCTGATCTATAAATCAAAGTAACTATATGTTATCTCATTAAAGCATGTATTGTTAAGCAGTTTTGAGTTGTTTAAATAGTGAATAAACCAAAACTAGATCTGTATAGTGAGGCCCTCTCTCTGCTGTTCTGTACCTGATAGAAGATTGCTCCATCAGGAACATCACAGGAAGGCTTGTTAATGTCCAGAAGAATCACTGACAGCCCCTCGCTGCTCAGTCCTCTCCCCAACCTGAAGCCAAAATATCCCCCTCCTCCCGTCACCACCACCTTCCCCTTGGAGACACGTTGGGCCAGGACTGTCTCCTGCCCCGGTGTAGAGAAGCCGCGCTCCGGGCTGCCATAGGCCACTGCCCCGTTTATCCTGCGCCGTGGGGCCGAGGCTGGACGTTTGACCCGCCGCTGGTGAGTGAGGTGCAGGAGGTTGTGCACGTTGTGTCCGGTGGCCTGCAGGTCAGTGAGGGGAACGCTGTGGCAGGGCAGCTGCTTCACCTGGCACAAAGAGCCTCCACTCTCACTCATGTTGGGACCACACAGCTCCATAGAGACCCTGATGGGTTAAAGGAAGATTGACAGTGGCTTTACATCAGCAAGTCTTTATTTCTAACAGCTGTTTGTATCATGAACACTTTTTTATTAGTTTTTAATTTTATACACATTTCCCAGAAATTTAGCTGGACATATATTGTAAAGCTACAATGTATATAGACTGATCTCTTAAAAATAAAGAAAAAACATAATAAAATAAATAAATTAGAATTAGAAAAATAAAATAAAATAATAAAAAAATAATAATAATATAAATAAATTAGAATAAGAAAAATAAAATCATACAAATAAAAAATGAAATTAAATAAAAAATATTTTATATTAAACTAAATAAGAGATTTCTAACTTTTTAAAATTTTAGCTCATATTTGACATCAGCCCCATGAAGAAACATCACTCCGATACTTCAAAAAACAGTTTCATGGGTCATCAAAGATCATTTTCTTTCTGGTAGGTCAGTAATAAACACATCATTCATCTTGTGACATGTATACTTATCAAATTTAACAAAACCAAACCTAACTAAACTTATTCAAACATGTGCATGAGCAGTCAAAAAATGAATGAAAGAGAATATTTAATATTTTCAGGCATCTTAAATTGTTTTAACAAGTTAATATAAAATCTTTGCTTATATTTTAAACTTATATACTTTCCTTGTCTCAGCTAAGTAGCCCTGATCATATTAATCCACTTACCTTGTTATAGCGTTCTTAGACTCTCATCCATAGTCAGGCCGGTGTGGTGTGCTCATGAAATAAAGTCTTCCCTCTGGTACCCCTCTCTCTTTCTGTCTATACGTCACCTCTCTCACCTTGTCAGGTACCTACACCTTCACCTGGAGATCTCCTACTGCATCACGTCTGGGTGGCGGGGCACGGGCTCCGTGGCAGCGAGGGATCGTGTTTCCGAGAAAGCATCAGGTGGCCAAGCGGGACCCCTCTCCCTTTCGCGCCCCGGAGCGGCATTCTTCAGCAAACATCCGTTTTAATCAGGATATGTGTGTTTTGTGGCGTTTTAAATGGTTAATTAACGCCTCATAATGAAGAGGGCCTCAAATGTCAACCCTCGGAGAGAAGCGAACCCTTGGCCGTAGCCCTACGCAAAGTAGCCATCAAAGAAAATGAACTAAATACAAACACAAGCTTAGCCTTATGCAAAGGTTTGAAGGTGAGACTAATGTTTTGTCAATTTATGTGTTTGCAAAAGAAAACCCTCCATCTGGTGGCATCCATTCTCATCCATTAATAAATGCTCATGGGTTTCTCAGTTTCTGCTGAGTAATGAAGTCTTAGTGCGTTATAAATTTTAATTAGCCATTAATATACAGCTTTTATTCCATTAAGCCACTTAGGTTGGTTACTTTTCCAAAAGGTCCGTAATGTTTTACAGCCTCAACCCCAAATCTGACCAATTTATTTTAACCACATATGTACCGTTTTTGATTTTTAAAGATTGAGAATGTCGCTTTCCCATTGCAAAGTGCTGTATATGTTCACCCCTACGCCATAAAGTGGCCTTGCGCAAAAATCCCAAAAATAAGGAATGAAACAACTTGGTCTCTGTTTCTGTGAAGCAGGCCCCGGCAGCGGCGGTGGCTCGTGTTTATCGAGAGGACAGAAATAGAGGCTTCATGTTTTATTTAGCAGAGAACAGACAGACTGCCAGGCCTGAGCTGACTGCTGAATCTACTGCACGTAATATAAAAAGGAGGAGGAGAAGGATGTGCCTCGAGCAGCTTCCAGTGCAGATGGAGACAAAAACTGTCGAGCGCACTTCTTAATGTATATATATTAATATTATTTAAACCGACATTTCGGTTTAATCGAGACATGACATTGCATCTGCTCTCATTTGGGTTTAACAGCAGCTTTTGTGGCGCTGTAGCACAGAGGAGGTCAGGAGGAGAGATAAAAGCCTGTGTCTATTTTTTGATAGCACTTTGTCAGACACGACATGTCCTGTCCTGCGGAGAGGTATTATTTAGTTACGAATTTGCTTTTTGGAATGGACATTCGCTCATTGGTGGCGGGGGTGAGGGTGCTCTTGGTGTTTTGTCCGCCTGTCTGTTACAATGTCCTCTGAACTGAACTGAACTGATCTTAACAAGGTGTACAGTATGTGTGTTCTTGTACAGCTTCTCTCTGAGGACCAGTTTTACACCATCGTAACGAGGACATTTTGGGACAGTGGTCACTTCTTCACAACGCTGTTTGAGGGTTATGACTCAGTTTTAGGGTAAAGGTTACCGTTAGGTTATGGTTAGGATTAGGCACTTAGCTGAGATGGTTAGGGCAGGCCATTTACGATTATACTGTTAGACTTTTTAAACCGGCCCACCGAACTTGTCCAAATTATAATTATTTATTCATTCATTCGGGGTTCACCCTGGACAGGTCGCAGGGCCCAAATTATATTATTAAATTAAATGTTATTATATTTAAACCTCTTTCATTTCCATTTCCTGTAATGCCTACATTACCACAGTAGATAGCACACTTCAGCCTCATTGACCTTTGTTGGAGTGTCACATATTAGCCATTTGGACCCTATTGTAAAAATGAGCAGACCAAAAAACAGAAAAGTGGACTGTGAGTGCCGAGTGTTTAATAAGGAGTGGACAACTAAATATTTTTTAGGGCTGTAAGGCTGATATGCCAGGAAACCATTGCGGTTTTCAAAGTATACAATGTCATTTCAATACAATTTGCGTTGCTAACTATGCTAACGGCTGCTAAGGCTCAGAGGCTGGCATCTAATTTACAGACTCGGCAAAAACATTTCACCGACAAAACGAGTCATGTAGCAAGGCAAGTTTTTTTTTTGCTAGCGTTGAAATTAGCAAAGGCCAGTAAGCCATTCTCCGAAGGTAAGTTTTTAAAAGAATGCATAGTAGAGACAGCAGGTCATTGTGACCGGAGAGCAAAGGCAAGTTTGAAAAAATGAGTTCATCGCGCAGGATTGTGATTTACTGTGTTGAATTGATTTCAAGTTATATATTCAGATGATTTGATTTTATTCTATTTGTTGATTTGAAAACAAAAATGCAGGTTGTCTACTCAAGTAGACATGTGAAAAATATTTGTATTAAAAAAAAATCTTTTTTTTTTTTTTTGACGACCTAAGAGCAATAAAAACAAACAAAAACGGACTCAGTTTGTCATAATTAATGTAAGAAAAGGCTGCATTTTGAAAAGAATTTGGACAATCACCTTGTATATTCACACTCCTTTCATGTAATAACTTTTACATGTCATTTATATCTGTTCTCACAAACACTTCAGCTATCTGTTCCTAGCCCAGCCCCTCTATCAAATTTTAAAACCTCTGGTCCGCGAGTTTGCCGAATCCTGGATTAGGGGCTAGGGACAGCATTACGTCAATGAATGTCCTCACAAAGATAGCAATGCACTTTTTTATGGTATACTAATATTGTGGGGCCATTTTAAAGACTAAGACTTAATTTACAATAACAATTAGGTTATGGTGAGCGCTAGAGTTAGGCATTTAAGTGGTTAGGGTAAGTAGGTCATGCAGTATATCAATAGAAGGTCTTCACAAACAGTTTTTACAATTTTTATAATAAATGTTATAAACTATACATTTCTTCAGTCAAAATATGTCCCGGGAAAGAAAATACTAAAACTTTTTAATTAATATTTTAGCTGTATTGACTCGATTCCAGAAAACATCAACAACGCTCAAAGTTGCCTCTTTCAGACAGCAGGGGGCGACAGACCACAGCTTTTAGACACAACGTGAGCCCCAGACTGGTCGCGTGTTTTTGTTGTTGTAGTTTGTGTCTCTTTGTTGTCATTTCTGTCGCTCATGCGGTTTAGTCTGATATTTATGTAAAACACTATTCTTACATACAAGAGATGTTGAAGAACTAAGTAGTTTATGTTATTTCACAACGAAGCTGAAACCAAATGCCAGGTGCACAGTTCTAAAAGACACGATGTATTTTATGTGAGAAATGGTTCATTTTATATAACAACCAACAAACGTTAAAAAGAAAGATGCCAAACAGCGTGAATTGCTAGGTTATGAAACACGAAGGACGCTGTGCACCTGTCTGTGGGAGGACGAGCTACCAAGGTCGACCAGATGTTCTCTGCTGGAGAGAGAACAGGTTCATCAGTCTGCTCTGGTCCTGCCTCTGACAACAACATAGCTCACTATTGTTCCCGGTAGGTACTCAGTTTTGGGTGTGTGGAGTTTTGTCAGGTGGGGGTCCTTTAAGGAGGTCTCATAGTTCCCATAGTTCAAAGCTGTTTGTTGACAAGCTGCTTTTCTGTACCTTGTCCCACTTGACTAGAAACCTTCATAACAGAGGTTTACCTCTCTTGAGATGTCATATCCTCATCACTGGCACTAATTTGCCTTCATAGTTTCATTGATTGGACTGCTTCCCATGGTGATCTCTGTCACACTGGGCTCTAAGCACCATCCAAGCAAGTCACGTTGGCGGGGAAAGATTCAAAATGACATATTAACATTGTTTGAAATATAGATTTCAACGGAAGTAGTTAAAACGTAACCTTCAGATATGAATTTCAGCCTCGGCCGTTCATCAGTACTTAACCCATGTACTCCCTTCACTGTTGCATCCTGGGTATCTTCTCTTGAATCACCGTGGGTCGTCAAGTTTAATTCCCGCTCGTCTGCTCTATAGATTGCTTCCTTGCAGCTGTTTTAATAAGCACAATAGCGTATACGTTAGAGTCTCACACACACACATTTTTCTCTTTTTATTCAGTGATAAATAATTCCCTATGATCATAGGCTTTTATGTGTAGACATTTGATCAAGGCAAGAGACAAATTAGAGGGCACACATGTTGCCACCATTAGAAAATAATAGCAGAAACAAAAAACAATGAGGTAAGAAGTTCTCTTTTTATACATTTGTAGTGCTTCTATGTCTGTTACCTATACTGTTGAATGCACAGTGCTTCCTAATACAGAAATCATGTCTTTTTCGTGTCTGTACATTATTAAACAAAAACAGGTCATGGCACAATACTAAACCAACGAGACAGGGCACTGCAGAGTGGATAGTTTAGCAGTATACATCATCAGAACGAGAGTAAGAAAAGCTGAGCGGGGAAACAGAAATACAAAACCAAACTAAGACTTTGCGACCGAGCAGTCGTGTAGTTCAACACACACACACCCACACACTTTCGGGGATATCTGTAGTGTCTGTAGCTTATATATTTTTGCATGTGCGTGTTTGTGAATACGGAAAAGAGCTGCGATAATTGGGACGTTTTGGAAGCAAATAAACCTGCAGAAATCCCTAGCGCTCGTTAGTTCCTGGTTCTACAATGACAGCGTTGCCTCTGTTAAGGTCAGCGTTAGACAGGCTTTTATATGGAGACATTTCATTTTGACCTAATTTCATAGATGTATTCTGTTCTGAATAATGACGTTTTCAGTGAAATTGAGGCATGAGTCATGACTCAGATCTAAAAATTCACAGAGACATGCCTAACTCACATTTTAAGATTCACTTCTGCTTTGAAACCAGTCAGTAGAGGATCGTACGGATTACAAAACATGTCTGAGAAGTAACACATTTTTAAGTTAAAGGGGAACTACTGTTTTTTTTTTTTTTTTACAACCTGGACCTTATTTCTAGCATAAAATACAAGATTTTACTCACCCATATAACTTTTGTGCAATTTGTAGTCCTTCAGGTGATGTTTAGATCCTCATATATCCATATAGTGGGAGTGACTGGGGCACCGAAACACAGCCTATAAATAACGCATCATCCGCCGCAAAACGCGTTCATTTCACCAATATTTTGCTACAGCTAGCTTTTTACAACGTAGCTGAATATTTTTCCAAGTCTGAGGTTGTGGACGAACCATAGCAGTAGCAAATTACAGGTAAACAAGCCGACCTTTGTGGGTGTTTGCGGCGCTCAGATGACATCATACAGGGTCTGTAGGTCAATCTACAGACCCCGCATGACAATAACAGCTGATTCCAGACTCAACGGGGAATAGCACTAGCGTACGATAACAAAATATTAGTAAAATGAATGAATTTTGCGGCAGATAATGCGTTGTTTAGAGGCTGCATTTCGGTGCCCCATTCACTCCCACTATATGGGTATACAAGGATCTAAATCTCCCAAAGGACTACAAATTACGCAAAAAATATATTAAACAAACATATTTTATACCAGAAATATGGTCCAGGTTGTAAAAAAACAGTAGCTCCCCTTTAAGCTGAGTAAACCTGGTTTCTTTTCTTTCCCATCTGTCGAAATGTAATCCCATTTACATCCACCAAAAATATGAAATAACATCAAATGAAGCCCTTTTATTTTAAAGCCCTACTCTAGACATATGGATGTAGAATTTTACCAGTAGATTATATCTGCTAATATTATGCGTTTTATTTTTACTTATTATGTACTAATTTATATTTGTGTCATATCAAGAACCATAACCTCACATAACGCCCTGATGGGAGGCGCAATGTAAAATAAAAATAATGGTTGCAGGTCTATTTATAGCCAGCGAAGACCGTAGCGCTCGCACGGGTGTAAAAGGTGTGTTTGTGTGTGTGTTGCATTCACAGACCTCACAAGCAGCGCACACACTGAGGCACAGCCCCGCGCATGGACCTGACCTGCAGTTCCAGTGTCCTTCAAATGTTGCAAAAAAAAAATACCAAAAAAAAGACAAAATAAAGAAAAATAAAGATACTCCTGGCTCACTTATTTCCTGTCCAACGTTAAAGGAGAATACCACTGATTTTTGAGCATTCACGTGTTTTTAACACCATATGTAACTTCATCTCGTGTTCATGAAATACGGGTCCGTGTGACGTCACAGGGATGCTTCGTAAAATAATTTGAAAAAGGCCACTGTGCATGTGGCTATGCCTAACACAATTAAAGTTGTTACACCAAACACAAAAGGCGTTTTTATGTTCAGAAGGTGATTCTCTATAATTCACAGTCTTCTAGTTCTTGGCAAAAGACCTGACTCGCATTGATGGGTCCAGCTGAGCAGAATAGCTGCAATGCTTCGCTGCTGTTCGTATAAATACCATTATGCGCGGTCTTACATTGAGTGGCATTCTCCTTTATGGCGCTCAACCTGTTCTACCGCCCTGGAGACTAAGAGGAAGCACACCTGTATCTCCCTCCCATGTACAGCAGCCCGTGTGTGGGCGCGGACCAGCTGAGATCACAGCTGCTCTAAAGTCAAATGCAGGACCCTCCTCCCGTGCAGGGTCCAGTTCAGTGAATCTCAGCAACACTCAACCTTCTGCATCGGGAATGGAAGAAAAAAGAAAGAACACAAATTGTACAACAACGTGAAAGAAGAAAAAAAAAAAAAAAATGAGCAGAGAGAAGCTAAGAGAAGCCAAAAATAGCAACGAGAGCGGACGTGACAGCGCAGATCTGTGCCGGGGGAGGTTCTGCAGGCGGACAGGAATCGAGCTGAGGAGTGGCTGTAGTGGTCCTCCAGAAATGTGCACCAGCATTGTGGCAGCGGTTGCCATGACGGCGGCGCATTAAGCACCGGTTCCCAACAGAACAACAGAGAGAGACTTTTAAATCAAAAGTGGCAGGGTGCTCCGGCAGCCTTGGCTATCCTCTATCAGACTCCTCCACCCCCTCTGCGGCCGTGTCCTCTTTTAGTGTTATGTTCATTTGTTTGTTTTCAGCTTTTAGTAGTTAGGTACTCCGCGGTGCTGCGGTCCCTTGACACATAAGCAGTGACTTCGCCGTTTCAGGCTTCTGAGCAGAGTTTGTCGTCTTTGATTTTTCCGTCACGGTGTGTTCTCGTAAAATCCCATGAAAAATTCACAACTTCTTGTGTCAGTGCCGAGGCGAGGACGGAGGAGGCCTCAACCTGGGAGGCAGACCTTGCCTGCGAACAGCAGTCCCACTATGGTGAAGAAGATGGAGAGAACAAACAGCACGTATGAGGAGCCCACCACCGTGTTGTTGGGTAGCTTGTACGGCTGGCCTCCCACCTCGTTGATATAGAAGCCTATTGGGAAGATGAGCGCCGCCATGCAGAACAGGATCAC
Source organism: Planiliza haematocheilus (assembly GCA_005024645.1). NCBI lineage: Eukaryota > Metazoa > Chordata > Actinopteri > Mugiliformes > Mugilidae > Planiliza > Planiliza haematocheilus. Next base: position 5,368,893 of record SRSE01001373.1, read on the forward strand.
TGGGAGGAAAGAGCCACAGAGAAAACGATGGTTACACACTGACAGAGGCAAGAAATTAGACATTTGTATGCGACAATCCATAGGAGCCTTTGGGGAGCTGTTGTTCCAGGCCGTGGTACGTTCAGTAATGAATATTAAATAAATGTTTCCACACGATCTTTCCCCTAAACATCACAGAAAACTCCCTGCTTGTCTTTTATGTTCCACCGCGGCTGTTTGTGTATTCATCCGTTTCATGCCACCTACGGCTGACTAACAGTTTAACATTTCTCCACAAGGTTAAATTGCAAATTAGTGATCACACTTCGCCCGTCTAAAAAATAAAATAAAATACATACAACTTTTTGCAAGTGCAGTTGAATCAAGAGAAAGAGTTCGCTAAAGAAAATGTCAAGGAAGCAATTTGTGCTAATGCTAGGACTATTTAATTGCATGCGGAGGAAAGGGACTGGGAGATTATAGTCGTTTTTATTCTTATTTTATGACTGACCACATCTCCTGCAGTTACGTTTGCTCGTGCATTGTATTTATTACGACTCTACGTCTCCGCTCCCGCTCCCCCGCCCACGCGTGACCTCTGTAACTCCGGAGGCCGCTGCTGATGTGCACTGAGACGAGGAGAAAGGCCCTTGTCAATCATACAAAGCTGCCCATTCAAGCGCTGATGGCCTGGAGCCGAGCACCCACTACAGACGGCCCACCTCCTCTCAACATCCATCACCTGTTAGCCCTCGGTGAACCGTGCCTGTCCCCCTTCTGCAGAACTAGCGTTAGCCAAGATGCTTTTTGCCTTTGCTGCATTTAGTCGGTTCAAGATGGTCCCAGGCAGGTCCTCTAAAGTCTCTGAAGTGTCCACCAGTCTTCCTCCTTATTCATTTCCCCAGTGATAATCTCACGGTGCGTTACATGTTAAAAATAAAAAAAAATAGAAGTCTGATCTAATAATACACTGTCCCTCTTGTCTACTTCAGCCAGCAGAAGATTAACAATGGGCTAAGGGTGACAATTGCTTGCAGTTTCCATAGCAACCTCCTTCCTTTCCTTTGGTTGTGATTGTTAAACAGTGACTCAACGGCTTCCTATTTGGCTTGTGACACAGATTTGTGCTCCTTCCCCAAGGCGACAGTATCTGGAGGGGCTTTTTGATTTTGGTGATTCGTCAAGTGGCAAAAACAACTTATCTACATTTGACATGGCAGGGAAAAAACAAAAAACAAAAAAAAAACTTGGGTTGTTGCTTCTTTTCCTTCCAGTGTCGGCGTCAGGAGAAACGCATCCAGCTTTCTAACAGCTACACAGAGCATCTCGTACCACTGGCCCATCAACTAGCCAACCAATCAAACTACACCCTCCCACACCGTCTTACAAAACCAGCCGGCCACGGGGCTGGGCGCTACACAGAAACCATGCACAGAAAGTAAGAAGGAGGCAAAACATCAGTGAAGTAAAGAGGGACAAAAGCCTCTCACTATGCAGATAAGCTGCATTGCTTAATAAATCAGCTTAAGGGACAAGAGGAGTTGTCAAAAATGCAAAAAAAAAACAAAAAAAAAAACAACAACACACCCACACAGGTCCGTCTCTGTTTCTGATCTCATCGCTGCATGTGAATGAATAAATTCAAACCAATTTCTAACTAAACCCCTTCTCTTTTTTATCATTTCCTGCCGCACAGATACAATTTGCATCAGTATACTAATGTGGAATATGTGATTTTCTAGAGGTTATGTCACGATTGACGTAATACAAACAGAAAATACACCGACAGGAAGTGTAGTGCATAAAACAGTTTAATTCACTGTACATTGGCACAGGCAGATAATTGCCAGAGCCGGACAACGTTCTGGATGCACTGTGAACCAGCAACAATTGTCTTGGGGGGGACGCTAAGCCCCTTATGTCGAGACGGTGTCTTTGCAAACTTCTGCTGAGGGGCTTGATTTGATGGAATGAAACAAGCAATGTCATTAAACGGCAAACTGCAAAACACAGACTGTCAATAAATGTTAACAAATGAACAAATCTACTTTGATGACTCTTACCCCCGAGGCGAAGCTTGCTTATACTCACTGGACTCATTAAAACCACAGACAATTTGATGCTGTATGTCGCTCTTAGAGGAGCGTATTAAACCAATATTAAAGTGAAATGCATCTGGAACGTGCCACTACATACCAGATGACTGCACTCAGTGTGTACGGCATTGTCTGGTTTACTCACTGCCAGTGAAGGCGATCCAGCGGGCATATTTGGTGGCTTCTCTGCGCCAGTGTGATGCCACCAGCAGTCCACAGGTGACCGTGAGGGAGATGATGCCCATGATGATGAAGAACAGGGTGGTGACCCACTCTGGGGGCAGCCGCGGCGGGATACAGGTCCGGTCTCGGCCGTGGATGGTCTGACATTGCCGGACTAGGCCGACTGTAAGGGCACCTGCAACCAGAGAACGAAAGTTGATTTAAGGTACTTTTAAATAACAAATCATTTTTATATAGCTGTTATTCCACACAGGTGTGAGACACAGTCTGTAAGTTACTGCATTGATTTTGCTTTAAAGGTCAGCTTATGTCTGAGAATTCAACACCACTGACTTCTTCTGCAAACTGAATTACCCCCTGCTGGTCATGAGACACAATGCAGGTGTAAGACTCGGGCGTCCCCCTTCAGACCTCAATGCTGCATTCTTCTTTCACACGCTCGGCTAAAACCGCCAACCCCTCAAAGTGTTCCATTTTCATGTGCTACGGCACATCTGCTTTCAGAAACATATCATGGCTTAAGGTTCGTGCCAAGCTCTGTACCTATCCATCACTGATCAGACAAGGAGAGAATGGATTAATGCCTCAAACTGCGCCATGACTCAACCTCTGCCAGAGGGCGAATGCCAATACTCAGAGCAGGATCATGCACCAGGAATACAGCTATTACAGATGGACTGCAGAGACAGGAAGTTGCTCAATCGGTGTGTGTGCTGTTATACTAGTTAGTGCTTGATCACTAAATATTACTTATTTACATAGCTCTCTAACTATTCACAGAGTATTTAGCCATTTCTTATTACAGACAGGGAACACATCGGTTCATTTGTGTTGGAGCTGACGGTCACGGTAGCTCCCAATACTTCTGTGGTCTGTGCAGGATATCCAGAGGACGTCCTGTACCCTTGACCAGCACTGCTTCTGCAATAACAACCAGACACAACTACAGCCAAGCCTAGCCATGCAATGGCACCGGCTCAAAAAGAAACACCCTGGAAGTCTGTCAGTGTCGAGTTATAATTAAAGTATTATCACTGGCGTTCCTCAAGGCTCTGATCTGAGACTTCTGCTTTACTCCCTCGACGCAGCCTGCCACTGCTCCAACACCACTAGGTCATTCACAAACAACGCAGTAGTAGGGTTGATGTTAAGAAACGACGAGTCAGTCTGTTTTTACGGTGCAGGACAGCTACTTGCGCAAGAATGACACCAAAACAAAAGAGGTGGAGGTAGAATTTAGGACACGAAGCAGCTGAGGAAATGTTCAGTTTCTTCAGACTTTCTACACCGCTACCATCCAGTCCTTTGGTGAAATCTGTGCCTGGTACGTCCACTCATCACCCTAACCACAAACCGTTTGAGTCACTACCCTCTGGGAAGCAGCTACGCTCCACCACGGCCAGAACTAAAGCTGAGAGGGAGCTTCTCCCCGCAGGCCATAGGGACCGTGAACACTCCCACGCATCACAGGACTATTCATGCACTTTACAGGATACTGTGAGGCTGGTGTATAAATACCAGTATCCTCAGTTTGCACTCTACTGCACCCAATACACGACAGTATGGGACACATTATTCTCTCAATCCTTCACTCCATGTTCACTGGAAACAGCATCGTATAGTTAGATCTTTATGTTTCTTATCCAGTTCTGATAATTATGTCACTGTTTGTACTACACTTTATTCTGCTTAACTTTTGTAACTACTTCTTCTCTGTACTTAAACTTGCATCTTATATTCAGGGATTTCATCTTCTCATCTAGGTGAATAGATTTTTTTTTAAAAAGAAGCTTATTTAACTTAAATAAGCTGCTATTTGCATAGTTGGACGTTTTCCTAATTTCACTGTACATTATGCACGTGACAAATAAATAAAAAATAAAAAACACGGACTCATAGCCCTTACATGGTTTACATCAGCTCTAAAGAAAATAAGGTGAGCAAGGTAGAGAGAGTTTTGTCCGTGGAGCAAAATAGTTTGATTTTATAGAACTGCTTTATGGCCATTTTTTCCTGGATCCCCGGGCCTCCTCCTGTTTCATGGGTTTCTGAGGAATTCCTTCCCTACAGCAGGTTGGCACGCTAGGGTACACAGGCACAGGTAAACAACTCCAGAGGCAGGAACACACAACATGTTCTGGTTAAAGTCTTTATCGTAATCCAGCAAGCATGTGTTTGTGATGCGTGTTCTTCATTTTGACATGGGACATTTCACATCAAATGAGCTAGTAATTTGGAACTAGCCTGCAACAATTTAGTTCATTAAGAAGGTTTAGAGATGCTGGTTTTGTCGCTTTAAGAGCGAGGCTAGTTTGCGGCCTTTGTGCTAAGCTAACCAGCAGCTGCGTGAGGGTTTATATTTAATAGTTACAATAGTCTTGTCATCTAACTCAGCCAGAAAGTAAATAACTCCACGTACTTAAAATATTTTATTAACTCAGCAAAAGACACCTTAACAGTGAAATTTACTTCATCCTGCGGCAGGATGATTAGGACACATAAAGGGGTATGTGTGCAAAGCACCTTGAGCAACTTGTACGTGATGTACAGAGCTAATGTTACATTAGGCTTCCTTTCACACAGCACGGAAGAAGGACATGACGCCACCATGAAATAACAGAGAGCGAGAGAGATCACCACAAGGCCATTTCAACCAAAGTCTTTCTGGTTTTTGACCTGGTTCTGCTCTGGATTCTTGATCCTAAGTAGCGAACCAACTCGTACTTTCACCAAGTTTGGGCGGAACAACTGTAATCAAGGATTCAGCATCCACGCACAAAAAAAACAAAGCGTAGCGTCAATATTTCAATATTTCTTATTATATGTACATCCAACTAATGTTGCTCGTAATTATTCAACACTCCCTGCAAGAATGCAGTTTGTAGTCCAGTTAATACCACGTAGCAGGACAAGATGTTCCAACCAGAAATAAAATATCACAAATCTCTAAAGCCAATGCCAACATTATTGTTTTGTGAAAATATCTTTCATAACCAAGTAAAACTGTTTCATAACTCAAACATCTCTAAAAGAAGTGATTGGAAATCAGCAGCGACACCAGAGCCGAGTCATAGTTATAAAAAGTGACCTCTGCCTTGAGAGCCCATCAGAATCAGATAAATCAAGAAAGCGTCAGGACAGAAAGTTTAAATTCATGAGTCATCCGTGCTTAATTAAAAACCAATGCAAGGCTGATCAAATATTCACAAGATGTGACTGTAACGCTCCTCTGGCCTGCTAGAATCAGCTGCAGGATCAAATGTAACGCATTAGTTTAAACGCTTTCCTCTGTCTCTCATTTAAAGAAAATAATGGGCCAATTCTCTCGTCGGAGGGCCTGCTTGCTTTCACACCCCCGTCATGTCCTGGTACCATGCAGCCAGGTCTGCCTTCACACTGATCAAAATACTCCTCTCACCAGGTTTCTGTCCAAATGAGAGGAAATGAACGCCGTGCCTGCTCATCTTCAGCATGATGATGCCGTCATTAGCGGAGCACTAGGGGTGCTGATGTTTCTAAGCTCTGGAGGGATGAGTCAAGCAGGCCTCTGAACTGTGGGGGGGGGTGGCAAGCAGGCAACCTAATGGGTGATGGGGTTCTTCTGCTGACGCTGGAGGCTTTTACCGCTTGCTTCGTGGGAGTGGTCTGAAGTCATACAGATAACGAGGCAGACAGGTCTCAGAAATGAGACACCAATGCTGTAAATACAAACACCAATGCACCAAACGCGCCAACTTGACCAGCATAACAACACACTGGGTGCAGTGTTGCTTTGCCTCGGCTTACTGAACATGAGTGCATCCAGTACAGCTGACAAATCTGCGATATATTTCTAATTAGATGTTCATATCCTGCAGATTGTAAATGAAGCAGGAGCCTTTCACTTAATGTGAAACTAGTCTATGTGTGACAACCCTGCAGCGACCGTGGATGAACCTTAAATATGTTAAATAAGCAGCAGTGACGATCCCACTGCCGCAGGAAAAGCAACAGATGGTCGCTGCAGTCGCAACCTGCAGACGTGGTGTAACAGGTGAAGCTTTCAGGTTTGCTTGAACAGTTTTTAAAACCCTCAAAACACAGTGGCGCATGCAAAAACTAAATTTTCTCGGCCGGGTCAACGTGTTTTTCTGTCCTCGTCTTTCAGTGCCAACGTTTTGGCAAAAGCGTTGGCACTGCGAGGCTGTAACTGGATGATAATAGCTGGGCTTGGTTTTCAGGTTGCTCTGTATCAATAACACTGTGTGTCCTTGTGCTTTGAAATGGGAGGTAGCCGTCTAACGTTTCATCTATTTTAGGTAGTTTCAGATTCACTCTGACCAAGGAAGCAGTTCATGGTCACTTAAGTCACTGCGTACTTCAAGTTGACCAAATATTGCTTGTTTTTGTCTTTTTCTTACGTTCTGTTTGTTTGGGGTTTGCACGCTAAAATCCAGTTAGTCAGGATTTTTGTTTGATTAACTAATATTAAAAGTGTCTGCAGGGTTTTTAAGGACAAACGAAACCTGGAGCAGCCAATCGAGCTGATGCAGAATGTTTAATATTATAAAAGTGATTTTGAACACTAAGCTTTTAACGCTAATAAACATCTTCTACTCCGAGGGAAAATATCACAGTCCAACAAAAAATATATTTGTAAAAAACAAACTAAATGTCATTAAACGGAAAAGCAATTACAAAAATCAATAATCGTACTTGTAGATACTTGTGCATTATAACAGATACTGAGTTTCTGTCAAAATTTGGTTGGCATGCTTGAAGACCAGCAACATACACCTCTGAAGGAAACGACGGCCGCCAGCTGACACCAGCGTTATGCTTTGTGGACCCCTTTGTCCAGCTGATGTTGCTTCATAATGTTGACAGTGAGGGCAAGTAACACTGATCCGTTTTCCGGTAGCATGTTCCTTTTTTTTTTTTTTTATAACCAGAGAATGCTTGCAACATACTGGCAGAAAATCTGAGACAAACATCATCCATCTCCACTGGGGAATGTAATTGGATTTGTACATAGGCTGATGGCAGTCGATGAGTTGTTGTGTTATAATTTAAAAATCTGTGACGATGACAAGAGCTACAAAAGGTGCCGTTGCAATTCAGATCTGAAGCTCCATGGAGCCGAGCACAGCAGCCACAACATTAAAACCACCGAAAGGAGAAGTTAAAAAAAACAAAAAACACTGACCATCTTGTGACAATACAATCTTCTGATGGGAGACTTTTGGTCCTGGCGTTAGTGTGGATGTTACTCAGACATGTACCAACCACCTAGACCAAACCAAGGACCCTCACCTCATAGCAATGACACTCCTTGGTGGAAGTACCGTCCAAACATTTGGAGGCACATGGGAGAACATTAGGGGAAGGTGTTAGTGGGGGGCCTTGGGGCATATGGATTGAGGTGAGGGGTCTCCGTCGATCAGGCTTGTCTCAGTGGATCCCACAGATACTTGATCGGTTTGGGATCTAGTGAATTTGGGGGCAAGGTCAACACCTTGTGCTGTTTTTCCTGGGGATGGCTGCTGCCATCAAGGAGTGTCATCGCTATGGGATGGGGGTGCCTGGTTAGGTCTTGGTGGGTGCTACATGTCTAAGCAACATCCGGCCATAATGTTGTGGCTGATCAGTGCATTTTAACAACAGGATGAATTCACGACTCCCAAAAATAGTGAACAGATCAAATCTAAAAACATAATCTATTAATAAACCGATTTAAAAGGCTGACCATTTGAAGCAGCTCTACTCCGTTTATCCCATAACAATGGCTTACAAAACCATCAAGGAGACACAATTGTCAAAGAGAAAGACATAACCTGTGAGGAAAAATGAGAAGAGTATTAGCGAGCAAGTTGGTTGCTATACAAGAGCCACTCAAATAACAACACCCACGCTCACTACAACGCGGCAGTTTAAATATAGCAAAGGTTCAGCTTTCGGTACAAGCAGGTACAGAACTGTGGATCTCAGTGTGCGGTCGTCACGCAGTTAACTGCAGTGGCTGTAAAGCGCTATGTTTAGAACAGAGACAAAATGTCCACAATCTCATATTAAACCGTACAAACAAATGGAAGGGAACGTATAGGGCGCCCACATCTCATATGCATCCTATTATTAATACGGCGCAGATGACTTATTCCGTAAAGCTAATACAGTCTGGATGTGTGCTGGTGGAGGATGAACCCTCCCTGACCCAGATACTAAGCTGTCACACAGCAGAGAACAAAGAGTAGCATCTGTCCATCAACAGCCCGAGTGTGTATTCAGAGCGGACACAAATAAAACAAGACGAAACACTATGTGCTTCTGTCCACAACCAGTGCCTGCTTTGGGTCCTCACACGCTCGCTGATTAGCCTCATCCCGTGGAGGGCCACCCATAATAACAGCAGGGACATAACGTTTAGCAGTAAGACATGATCCTTAATCAACTACAAATGTGTGAGAGCCTTTCCTCTCAAGACCCACACCTGAAGTGTTCCTTCAGTGGTGCCCACTGATGGAGTGTGGTCACTAGTCCTTGTGTATGAACTCACTAGAGATGCAACGGCACCTTCATTAAGCACCTCAGTTATTTTTGGTCCCAGTTTTTGGTTCAGTTCAGACAGCCGGGGCGGAAAAGTGAGTCACTATCTTTCTGATTTCCCCAAGAGGGGAAGAGGACAGAGCGTTGACCGACTCCGCTTTCCCTGACTTTCATACAGCGGACAGGTCCGAGAGCGTTGCGCTCTTCATTTCTTAATTCAACACACAGTAAACGTCACCGTGAGGTAACTCTCTGTTGCGCCAACTGTACGAAGAGACTGCAAAGCTCTGATTCGTCTCTGTTTTGAAAAAAAAGGCCAAAGCAGAGAGAGAAACGTAAATCATGCAAACTAGGTGTATGCAAAACTGAAAACACCGCAATTCACAAGTGCACACTGAAGCGTGGATGCTGAATCAATCCAATCAGTATTACACTGACTGTAGCATCGTTTGTACTAATGGTTCAGGAAAATGCAGAGACACCAGGAAGATTCTAGTTCATTGACAGACGTGAGGTTGTGATTAATCATGATTGTCAATAACACTTAAGCTGATGGTTATTCTGTTTAGTTACGTATCTGAAAATCCAATGAGCACGTGGCACATCGCACAAAACCAACATGTCTCTAGTTTTAGCTTCTTAAATGCAAGTAGTTCCTGCTTGAATTGGTTTTGCTGAAAACTGCACATTTTAGAGTTTTTGTTGTTGGTTGATGTATGTTGTATTTTGGTCATTTATGATGGTAAAGTGTTTGTATGTAGTCAAGATGAGTGAATAGTTGATTTACACTTAGGAAAATAATAATCATTTGCTTTAGGCCTACAGCAGAGGTAATCAGTTAGACTTTTCTTGACATTTTCTTCCCAGTAGTCAATTAGAAACGGGACACTAATACACAAACAAAGCAGCTGTGAAGGACAAAAGATGCTGCTGCAGATGAAACCCTGTGCACACTGAGACATGTCTTTGTTGTCAAGACCACCACATGACAAACCCTGAAATGAGTGTAAAGCAAGACATTATGCTAAACCACACAAAACAAAAAGGGACTGCTTCATTTACCTGCTGATTCACCAGTGTTGATCCAGTCTGGGTTTGCAATGCTAGCTATTGCAAAGATGTCTGCTGCCAGAAACAGGCATCCTGAGATTATGGTTAGTTTATCCATACTGTCAGGCGGCGAAGCGATGAACAACGTGTGGAGGATTATACGGGGTCCTTGTCCAAATGTTACCCCTGCCGCTGAGGGACACGGGGTGGGTTGTTATCAGCCTAACCTCGCCCCCTTCAATGGGAGCTTGTTGTTGTGGTTCTGCTGTGCATTTTGCAGCAACGTTTGCCCCTTCGAGTCAAGCAAGTCGGAGCCTGCAGCAACAAAAGGCTCGAAAACGACGCGCAAAAGCATCACATCTCAAATGCCCGTTGTAGTCCAGTCGGGTAAAACAATAGCTCGCTCAGCCCCGAGGCCCCGAACCGCTTTTGTTGACGCGAGAATGTGTTTTAGCAGCAGCAGCCGCCGCAACAGCAGCATCGGGTACAGCTGCGGCTAGCAGACGGCTAGCTAGCTAGTTCACAGATTCGGGCTCGGTGTCCCGAGCTGCGGCCCAGAGGCTGCTCGAGGGCCGAGCCCGCAACTGCGTTAGCATTTCGGACACAATGTCACACAAAGGGAGGCACGGAAGAAGTAATGCAAGTCCAGCTCTGTTCGCAATGTGAGTGGTTTAGCGAAGGTTTAAGCGTTACCCGCCAGGACAACGAGAACCCATCACCCTCAACTGCCTATGCGAGCCCGTTCTCCTTCTTCTTCTTCTTCGCTGCTGCTGCTGCTGCTGCTAGCATCTGGTACTTCGGTCCGTTAGCCAGCCAGTCTCCTCTCCTCTTCTCCGGCTCCGGACCCCAGAGAGACTACGGCACCGGGTTGAAAGCTGCGTGTTTCAAGCTACAAGCGAATCCCAGTCTGGACGGAAAGACGGTGATGATATTGTTATGCTTTCAACCTCAAAGCCCACCGCTAGCTCAACCTCCCCTTATGCCAAATGACATCAGACGGACACCCCACGCAGCGACACACACACACATACACAGAAGGGGGGCTATGCGCTGTCTTCTCGCGATACTGTGAAAGAGAACTGGGGTCTCGCTCTCCTGAGTCGGCCTATTTGTGGCAATTAAGATATGGGGTCAAGATGATGCCATAATTTAATGTGCGGTGGGGAAAGGAGTTATTAAAGGTTGAAACGGCAAAGAAGTGCCACAAAAAAGCAAACATTAAAAATGCATAAATAAAAATAGAGAAGAAAAAATTAGATAATAAATTTATACGTGTACAATTATAAAAATAAATTAATAAATGTTGATATCTGAAGAATGTTCTTTAGCTTTTAGCTTAAGTTTTAACCTTTGTGCTGTGCCTTTTCATGAAAAAAAAGTCCATTAGCTGGCTGCACCCATGAATCCTGTTCAATCCTGCTTTACACCAACTTCTTTAACCTGGTTTATACTCCTACAACAAATCTATGCAGAGTCTATGTCGTAGAGGGCTACGCTGCCAATTTATACCCGTAAACTGCTTAATATGCTGCGTAAACCCCGATCAGCGACAAGCCATTTTGACGGGTTTCTCTCTGTGTTTATCGGTATGCGTTCTTGTCTGTATTTGTATTGTGGTAGACTTGTGAAACGTCATCAGTCGCCACTCAACTACTGTCCGTTAGCAAAGTACGCAATCTGAAGTACAGTGCAAATACCTGGAGGTGTTCACACCCCACATGTTTCATCGAGGAGGATGCATCAAGAGGTATCTTGTGCGGACTTGTTCGTGGCTTTTGTGACGTGCAGTTGTATGTCTGCGGAGGTGCATGTCAGTCAACGACGTAGGTTGCGGCGTAGGAGTGACGTGAAACTATAACTCTGGCTTTAGCACAGAGGGCGGGAACTTAAGTATGAATATCATTTCAGCAAAGAAAGTACACATTGACAGCCTGTAGTGGTGTGAATCATGGGCAGCAGGCAATCCACATTCTAGTTTAGCCATTATGTCACTGAAGGACACCGTTGATGGTAGGTACTCATTGCTACTCATGTATACATAAGGTAAAGAAAGCCAGATTGTTTTTGCTACATGCTGTTAAAACTTAATCAGCCATACTTGTGAGTTTAAAATGCATGCATGTATTCTAGTATGCATATAGGTTTTGTCTTTGGGTTGCTGGGGTTTAAGGGATAGACTGGACAGGACCTCACAGCCTGTACCTAGCCTCATTTTTTCTGCTGCACCGCAGGCAGACCTAGGCATATCACAGTTCACTTAACCATAATGAGATTGAAATGTTTCACAGCTTTTTGATGGATGGACAAAGGCCTAAATTAATGCTTAACTTTCTTCTGAAATGTCCAAATGTGACTGTGAACACAGATCTGCTTGTATTGAGAACCAACACGTTGACAGTGATCAAATTATCTGCAAAACGCACAACAGGTGAAAGTAATACAAATAATTTTCCATAGCAAAAACTGACTATTATTATGGAATAGCATTAAAGTGTTGCCAGCATTATGTAATATTTGACATTCATTTAACAGCCATGCTGTACTTTGAGGTTAGGAAAGGGTTAGGGTTGACTGCAGTGTAACACGAGAAGTTCATTTGCATTTACAACCAGAAAGAATGACACTAAATTCTTCCGTTTTAAAAGACTGGTGGGGAGCTGGGATTGAAAAGGAACATCTGTCGGTGGTGCTGAGCAGAATCTCGCATGACAAGGATCTGTTCATGAACAGAAACTTACCTGTAACTGGACAAATCTTCTGATATGTTTTCCTTCACCAGTGAATGGTCTCGTGGTCCGGTCTGGAGGTGTTCTTTTGTTTTTGTTCTTGTTTTGTTTTTGGGATATACCATGAACGACAGTGAAACTTATCAGACATACTTGTTACACTTGGGATTGTTATATCCATTTGTACCGTTCCTCTTAGCTTTAATGTTAACATGCTAATACTAATGGAAAGGAAAGTTCCTTTCCATTAGCTGTCATGCAGAGGCTTAGCTTAATGTGCTAATGTAGCAACTGCGCTAAACAAACTTCAATACCTTAGAGGAAAAAGAACAAGAAAATAGAAGAATCCAGGCACCATCACCTGTCCTATAAACCGGGCCATGTCTCATTTAGCCTCATATTAAGAAAGAAGAACCGCTAGTGACATCTATGGCATTTACTACAACCTCAACGAGCTTACTATGAACAGAAAATATATAAAATGATCTTTCTCAATGATTTTTCAATCATTTTGGATTAAAGGCCACTTCCAGTTTACAATCCTTCAAAGAACAAATGAATGAATGCAAGGGCCTTTGGGTCCCCCACTTGACGATGAATGAAGAAATACCTCCCTGTACCGACGATGCTTACACTACCAATGTCATCCAGTCGCAAGCACTTATTATTCATAAGAGCTTCCATCGAGCCCTTGTCCTTTCAGACCACTTTAGGGATTGTCTGCTTGTCGGAATCCAGCAGGAAATAAATGAATGTCTGGTTCAGTTCGCAGAGATGACAAGTTTATGGCTTAAATTGGTCTAAAATCCACAGCGACTGCTTTCCAGGCCTCTACGCCGTAACTAGATAGTTTTACTGTAAATAAAACAATAATCTTTCACGTGTTTAACAGTGGACAGCGTCAGGCTGTCTTACTGTAAAGTGCAACGGCTGAGAGTAAGGTGACCTCAAATGACCCATTTAGCGTCCCTGATGCATGACTGCCACCTTCAGTTGTCTTCTCCATCACTCACTTCAAAGCCATCTTTTACAGTCTCGCCTTTCTTTTAAAAAAAAGTTAACCCATCGTGGATAAAAGGAGAACTACAATTTATTTATTTTTTTAAATTTGTTTTTTACAACCTCAACCTTATTTCTGGTATAAAACACTATCATTTGCTCGACTATATAACATTTGTGTAATTTAATGTTGTTCGGCAGATATTTAGATCAGCGTCTATCTATATAGTGGGAGTGAATGGGGCACCGAAACAAAGCCTCTAAATAACACATTATCTGTCCAGACAGTTACCTGTTATCATCATGATGTCTATTGGATGATGTCTTCTGACCTGATAAAGTCATCTCTGAGTAAACAATCATATTTTATGCCAGAAATAAGGTCCAGGTTATAAAAAACCGTAGTTCCCTTTTAAGTGTAAATGTGTCTCACTGTTTCGTTGATTTTGATCATTTAATATTGATTTCTACGACCATGTTTGCTTCTTTTGCCAGCTCTACGATTCCCATGGATACCCAAAAGAGCTGAAACATACATGAATATACATATAACAATTTAAATAAACAAACCAACAACCTGAAATAATGTAAAGTGTTGCAGGAGTCATTCTCGTTTTTATGATCACTAGAAAATAAAGCAGGAAAAATGAATTACGGCACACGCTAAAGAATTAAACATCTTTATTACAACGCAACTCCACTCAAATTCACTAAAATACACTACATTATAAAAATATAGTCAGAATATTACATGTAGTAAAGATGGTCACTCTGGATTTAAATACACTGCTCACAAATACACGTTTTTTTTTCTTCTCACAGGTAACCTTCGAAAAATAATCCCAATTCTTTGCCCCCTAGTAGAGGATCTCTAGATAAAACTAAACGTTTACCATTTTCAAAAGGTCATTCACGTACCTAGTCACTCCCAATAAATACATCACACAACAACAAGAGATGCTGACCAGGGAAAATCTTCAGATTAAGGGGCTCATATATTAAAACAATACCTTATAACATGTTCACATCACGGAGAGCGTGTTAAGGCTGCTGACTTTAGTCGTAGATCACAGTAACTTGAGTCAATGACGTTCGCTTTGTTGCCACGCCAACATGAGGGACCTTGCTGAAAAATTCCAGTTGCGATGACGTGAACAGCACAATAGAGGGTTGTTCACGTGGACTCGTCTCGTGATCGCGGCGGTGTCCCACGCGGGCCGCCTCCGCCAGCCCGACAACTTAGTGTCGCCGGTAACGGCTCAAACAGATCGGCACCAGTGACCGGCGTCGTCTCCCAAGTTGCTCCACAAGCTCCCGAGCTTTGTATTGCACTGTCCCCGAGGAGGGTGCAAAGAATAACCGCAAGAGACTTACCCCCTGCAACATCCACGCTCAGCTGTCGTTCGGCGTCGCGGGACAGCTGCTCACGTGGATGTCTTTCCTCAGCTGGAGAGACACGCAGCTGAGCCAGCTGCGACTTGTGGGCATCTCCCCAACAATCTCCCACGTGTCTGCTTCGTCACAGTATCTTTCTATAGTGTCGTGATATCTGCGTTAAGGGAAAAAGAAAGAGGAAAAAGTTTATCCTCTTGTTTTTAACTGACAGAATTACATCAGGAGCACAAGAGTATTCTTTTTTGCATTTGAAATTCATGTAAACTCTACAAAATGTAAGTAAACTGGTCTGGTATCATATAAATCTTTGCATTTGCTGTACTCATTTTGTTACTTACATGTTTGGATTATCAAATTGACACAGCCCTGCTCTCTTGATCTAATCTTCACAGCTCCTCACCTGTCCCAGCCCTCTTCTCCGCCCAAGACGTAGATTTTTCCATCCACCACAGCAACACCGGGCCGGTAGCGACGTTCCTTCATGGGGGCGCACATCGTCCACTGGTTGGTCTTGGGATTGTAACACTCCACCTTATCCGTGTTCTCCGTTGAGGCGTGCCATCCACCTGAAGAACAACAAGAGACTCAGCGATGTGGACGAACAACGAGGACAAGTCACTGCTCTGCTCTGAGAGCCTGTTATACGGTTACCTATAACGTAGATCTTTCCTTTCAGCATACAAGCGGCGGAACCGGAGCGAGCGATCTGCATGGGGGCAACCTCTGTCCAGACCGATGTTTTAGGGTTGTACACTTGTGCGAGGTCTGTGCCGTCCCCATCCTCCAGAACTGCGCCACCTACGCAGGGCAAAGAGACACGTCAGCATGCAGGCAACGGGACGGAAGCAAATGCAGAACTCATAAGTCTGAATAAGTCAAGTTGTAACAGCTCTTAAAACCTTATGTTACGACACAGAAACTGTTATTTCCTACCAGTTACGTAGAGCAGACCGTCTAGGGCCACCACAGCAGGACTCGTGACAGCCATCTTGACAGACGGGGTGAACTGCCAGGAGTCGGTGTGGGGGTTGTAGCACTCCACCGAGTCGAGACGACAGTGTCCCTCCCACCCTCCCACTGCGTACACGAAGCCATCCAGCATCACCAGGCCTGGGAGGAGCAGATGGAAGAAGGAAATTAATTAGCAGCGTCATTCAGCCAGCGCCTCAAACAGCAGAACATCTAACGCTGTTGGATTGGATGCTACGGCGACACATGCGTCAGGACTGTCTGAGATCTTCTTACCCAACTCGGAGCGAGCTACATTCATGGGAGCGATCTCCATCCAGGAGTCGAAGCAGGGGTCATAGCGCCACATCTCTCTGCTGGCTGAGCCGTCAGGAAACTCTCCTCCTGCCAAATACAGAGTCGTACCTGCGGGGACACCAGGATGAGAGGAAGTGCTTTTATTTGTTTACTTTCCATCATATCCAGTGAGTTATGATCAAAATGACCCTCACCTGACACGACCAGCCCGTGTTTGCTCACAGCGAACGGCAGGCAAGCCAGGTTCTTCCACTGGTTCATCACGGGGTCGAAGCTCTCCACGCTGCGCAGCACCACCTTGTCGTCCTCCCCGCCGACTGTCACGATCACCTCAGCTGTCCCTGTCGCCACAGCAACAAAAGAAGAGGCACAGAGAGGAATAAGCCGTGGAAAGACGTTAAAGATTATTTGTTTAGAGTAAAGAACGTTTGCGAATGTTGCAGACACATCTGCTTAGGTTTGCATGCTAACCACCTGCTCCCGGCCTGTAAGCTTCTTGTCAAATACCACAACAGGATGGGAAGGCAAGTCAATGCAGAGCCTAGCGTGGCCTCCGTCCATTATAAGAAGAAAAGAAGAAGATGTCCTGCACATGTTGAAGGACAGAATAGGACAATGACTGAAGCTCATGGCAAGAGACCATTAGCACGCTCACCACTGATAACCCGTGATGCTAACGTGCTTTCTTGTTTGTTGCAACACAGTTTAGAAAAATTGCAATTGTTGTCAACTCTCCAATAACACCACCAATGCTCAGTTGCACGTTGATCCGGGGGCAGACCCCAGCAACTTCCCTCAACAGGATCCAGTAACGATCATAATGGCAGAAATCCCAAGCATGAAGAGCAACAGACCCTGAAATGATCCTTGCCAACCATGATCCTCCCATCATGCCTCATAGCGACTAAGACGTGTAGGGGCATGGGTCAACACCAGAGTGGGGCCCAGAGAGGAATTGGTAGAAACCGCACCTCTAGAAAGAGCAGTCACTTGAGACTGTAAGAGGAGATGCTCTGTCCCTGCTGCTGTTCTCCATAGGCCTAAACCCCCCTTAAGCCAGATTAAACCCTTAGCCACCTACTCTGCTTGGACGATATGAAGCTGGAAGCCCAGATCCACACCACTGGGATCTACGGCAACAACATCGGGTCACCCTCAGGAAAAGGCTGGATGTAACAGGAAGAGGGAACGTTGTCATAACTGAGGGGATTGAACTACCAGATGGCAACAAAGCAGATGCTGACAACAGACACCTAGGAGATCTGGTCTCGTGGTGGAAAAACAGCTTAAGGGGGCCGAAGTGGTCAGCCCAGCAGTCCCAAAGCAATGACAAGACCAGGAAGAAGGAACATGAGAAGCTTGAGAAATACCAAAGAGGCTGAAGGAAGAGCTTGAAAATGTGTGAAAGGTGAAGACACCAGTGGGCCCAGTGGTAATAGGAACGCTTGGGGCTATGACCCCTAAACTGGGACAGTGGCTCCAGTGCATGTGTTGCTCTGAAACAGAGGTTTCTTCTATCACGGACTACCCAGATAAACTTTAAATTTGGTACGGTCCGCTTTTATGTTGTGACGGCTTACACTGCATTTTGCCACGGTTGTGTGAGGAAGTTGAAAATAGTTAAAAGCACTATACTTCAGAGTATCAAAACCAAATGCCACTAAAGAAAACACTAAATTAACAGAGGTAATGGAGCAACCTCTATCCGCGTTCTTACCTGTGGACCTGCGAGGCCTTGCCCTGGCGCAGTAGAGCTCTCCCCGGCGGTCCTTCAGCAGCAGGTAGTCCTTGGCCTCAGAGATCAGCCTCTGGCATCCCTGATGCTCCTTCACCACATCCAACGACTCGATCACGTCATGGAGGTAGTAGGGGCTGATGAGAGCCAGGCGGATATGCTCAAGGACCTTTGGGTAACACATTAAAAGGAGAGATATCCGACCGGATTAGGTGGCTCATCTCAGGTGCTGCTATTGCACATCTAAAGTCAACTGTAAAACGGTGTGACAAAAAAAAAGTCTGACCACTGCTCAAAGCCTTCTCCAGCACATCCCAGAGATTCTCAATGGGGTTAAGGTCTGGACTATGTGCTGGCCAATCTTTGGACACATAATGTTGCTGAACCTAGACCTGAGCAACTGCAGCAACCCTAGATCATAGCACTGCTCCCACAGGCTTGTACAGTAGACACTAGGCATGATGGGTGCATCACTTCATCTGCCTCTCTTCTTACCCTGATGCAATGGTTCTCCACTATCCTTCAGGTTTCTAATAATGCATTGAACAGTTCTTAACCCAATTTTAGTAGTTACTTCAATCTCCTTGATGTTTTCTCTGCTTGGTGCATGCCAATGATTTGACCCTTCTCAAACAGACTAACATCTTTTCCACGACCACAGGATGTGTCTTTCGACATGGTTGTTTAAGAAAAGAGAAGCTACTCGTTGCATCAGTTGGGGTCATTGCCCATGCAGTAATTATCCAACATATGCCAGGCAGTGTACGTTGTTGTGTATTTTGTGTTGGGAAAAAGGTCCAACGTTGGGTCCTTCAAAAGGTAAAAGGCTGCAGCTAGAATGGAATCGTTTGTGTGAGGGTTAGGTAAGGCAGCCAGATGGTCCAGCACCATTACTCTGTCCATTAGTTTTGCCAGATGTAGCTCAGCTATTAGCTTGTCGCGTAATGCTGGTACATCTACGTTTGTCCATCCACTCAATAAAAGCAACATCAAAACTGGTCAAAACTCTGCAACAAACATCAGATACATCAGATACAACTTTAAATGGATCCAACCTTTTCAAAGCTCTGCTTCCGAGAGGGGCATTTATTCAACCACAGCATGGCGGCCTCGAACACCATCTCCTCCTTGGGCACGTTGAGATGATCGCTGGCAATAATTTCTGTCATTTTGTCCACACACAGAGACAGGAACTCGTCCTGCAGTGGGGGAAAAAAGAGGATGTAGGAGGTAATAAAGCATCAAGTGTAAATAATAGCACATTTTTATTGCTTTCCAAACACACAAATTGTCCACGGAACATGAGGGTGAGCGAACACAATGCCGTGTTCAATTTTACAGATGAGGTACTCGTGACATAGCTTCATTAGTTTTCACTAGGGATGCTCGATATTGGCTTTTCTGCCGATATCCGATATTCCGATATTGTCCAACTCTTAATTTCCGATACCGATATCACCCGATACCGATATATGCAGTCTTTTTACACCAAAATTATTAGGTAACAACATAACACCTATTATGGAATTAACACAAAAAAGTGCCAAAAACGTGCCATTTATTTATTTTTTGTGTGTTTTTAGAGAGCATATTTTGCCTCAAACACTACAGACAATATCAAAACAAGGAAGACAAATGTAGCTCTGCATGTTTCTTCTTGAGGTGGGTGAACAAATTTTATGTATTAAAGGAAGACCCCTGTTTCCTCCTCTCATAACCACCTTTGCTTTGCAGTCATTACAAGTGGCAAATTTACGAGGTAGTGACACTTAGTTAGTAGGTGACACTTGGAAATACTTCCAAACCGCGAACATCTCACATTCCGGGAGAGCTACCTTATTAGCCACAGTTAGCAACCTACGAGACTAGCGTTGTTGTTATACGTCATCAAGCACGCGCCTGTTAACGTCCCATGCTGCGTTCATACACTCAGAAATGCTGATGCCTACAGAACAAATATCGGTTATAAAAACCCGATACCGATATTTCCCGATATTACATTTTTAACTCAATATCGGCCGATAATATCGGCCCTCCAATAATATCGGACATCCCTAGTTTTCACGCTTTTAATTTTTTTAACTCAAAAATTCATATTTTTGACTTCACAGAGCAACTTTGACGTGTGAATTTGGGAATAAATCTCGATTGCCGAATAACATCTCGATCAACGAGCACTCCAGCAACCAGTCAAACAGCTGACACTCACCTGCTGACAAACGCTGCTGAAGTGGTTGAGAATGTAGTCCATGCTGCGTTTCTCGAGCACCTTACAAGAATGCGCCTCGGCGAAGCAGTGAATCCCCACGCAGTTCATCTCATCCATGTGGCGCTCCATGAAACGGCAGCAAGCCTCTCGAACGGCCATGACGTCCAGCAGGTTGGCCGCGGCCAGCAGCGCCTGGTCCAAAAGGAGATGGGGTCGTCAGCGCACGGGGCGCCTTCACGAAGACGGGCGGAGGAGGGGAGCCTTTTTTGTTTACCTGCACGTTCGCTTTAGAGATGTAGACCTCTGACGTGTAGGCGTAGCTCACCAGCATGCCGATCATCTGAGGTTCGACGCCGTTGATGGCAACGCGGTCCTGTTTGGACTCGATCAGGTCAGTGGAAAACATGACCTGGAAAGAGGGACGGAGGACATCATTCTCCCGGGCATGGCACATTGATCAAGCGTAACATTATGACCACCTTCTTAATATTGTGTAGGTCTCCCTTGTGCCTCCAAAACAGTTGTGACTCATCAGAGAATGGACATGGGTTTAGTAACATCCTCATAAATGCCAGGTCCAAAAGTTTCCCAGCAGAACATTGTATTGACACAAGATGGTCAATGTTATTCGCTTCACCCATCAGTGGTTTTAATGTTGCGGCTGATTAGAGTATATCCAAACACACTAAAGATAAGCAGCTGTTAGACTAGTCATGCCAGTTTCTGATGAGTTACACCCATAGATGTTCCCACTTAAACCCCAATTCCACCAGTTTGTTGCCTTTCTTAGCAGTTTCTGGATGTTTCTATCACATGAACCCGGAGACACAGTCCCAGTCTCTGATGTGGTGTGATGAAAGTGCGTCTACCTGGAAGTAGGAGCTAAAAGAAGCCAGCACGATGCGGTGGCAGGGGAACTCTTGCCCCCCACAGCACAGAGTCACATCACAGAAGGCGTTGTTGAGCCGCAGGCTGTTGAGGCCCTGCAGCACCGTGTTGGGATGCCGGGTCTCCACGAACAGGTAGTCCTCGCTGCTCGGAGAGGACGGAGGAGCGGAGGAGGAGGAGGCGGCAGCGGCGGCGGCGGCGGCGGCGGAGGCGCCAGCGCCGGAGCTGGGGTCCTCCAGGACCCGGCAGGTGGCGTTCATAGTGGACGGCGACGGCAAACCGACGCCGGCGGCAAGTATATCAGCCATACCTGACTCTGCTAGGCGAGCCTGGAAGAAAAATAGGCCCGGTAAACCTACATGGTGCAGTTTGAGGGCGGAATGTGCAAAGGAGGAGCGGGATAGCGGGAGCAGCAACGAGGCGCAGGGAGGATCTGAGATTGTCTGACTAATGAGGCTTATGGATGTAGCGGCGCAGAGCAGAGGCTCTCTACCGAGTCAGTCACTTCAGGAGAAAACATACACACATACTAGATAAAACTCTCAACAACTGTGACATTTAAATATATTACCTGTTACACATAGTAGTGGTTGATACAGTGAAAACACTGTTTTATATCCAGCGTCCTTCTTCTTCTGCTCCTTCTGTTTTTTCTTCTTCTTCTTTAGTTTTTTTAATAGCGGTTGACAAACCAGCTTAAAGGCGCATTACCGCCACCACCTGGACCGGAGTGTGAAGCGTGAAATTAAAAGACGACAAAAAGCACAATCTTTTATTCTAATTTTAAAAATAAATAAATTGTGATCTAACTTCGTGCTCTATGTGTTGTCTTATTCAAGTTTTTTTCTTATATTGTACTTGTTGTTTGTTTCTATTTCACTTTCCTCTCAACCTCAACTTTATTTTGTATAATATATAAATGCCTCCCTATTTCACTATTATCCTATTATCCCAGTACTTCCGTCTCTTCTGCATCTTCTTCTTCTTCTTTTGGGATTTTAAAAAAGCAACTCACTACGACCTTACTTGAGATCTTGCAGCACCACATTATTTGTGAAAACTGTAAAACTGTAAAACAGTTTTATCGTTGCACCTGTAAAATGGCAATAAAGACATACTGGTTCCCAAGTGACGAGTCGTCTTTATAAACACAGACTGTAATAAAAAGTTTCCTCCTCTCATTCATACAGCCGAGAAAAGATCTGATTTTGACCTAACTAACAGAATATCCTCTCTGTTGGGGGAATTAGCGTTTTCTACAAACTGGACATTATTTCTGGCATAACTCTGGACTCAATGGGGAATAGCTCTAGCATATCATAAAAAAATATTAGTGAAATGAACGAGTTTTGCAGCAGATAATGGGTTATTTAGAGGCTGCATTTCGGTGCCCCGGTCACTCCCACTATATGGATATATGAGGATCTAAATATCGTCCAAATGACTCCAAATGACACCAAAATTTTATGGGTGAGTAAACAATGGCATTTCATGCCATAAATAAGGTCCAGGTTGTAAAAAACAGTAATTCTCCTTTAAGTATGAGGGTATTTCCCCCATTTCAGTCATTTGTGCAGCTAAAAAAACAAATAAGAGGAGGGAGTGAGGTCCACCTAATTTGAGTTTTACTTGATGGAATAAAACTAGATATTTTCATTGGTTGTTGGACCCATCTTTAAAATCTGATATCTTAAGAACCAGAGAGAAACAAGTCACCCATGCATATTTGTACCAGAGAATAAGGAACTGTAGAATTATTTATTTATTTCGTAATTACCAAAAAAATCATAATGAAACGTACAACACCACAACCCAACTAGGCAGGACCATGTTATGTTATTATGATAAAGAAAAATTAACCAGACCTACTGGACCACAAAGATTTTCTATTCTGCTGTGAGGTTATGTCTTAATCACATATAGTACTGTTGCTATTTACTAGACATACAAGTTACCCTTTGAAATTTAAGGTCTGCTTTTGGAGAAAGAGTTTACGGTGCAATCTTTGTTTTGTACAAAATCAAAATGTTGACTATCTTTACAAAAGACTAGTTTTAAGTCTCAAAAAGGATTATAAGTAACTACTGTTTCAGATCACATGCTGCTTTCCTTCATGGCGCCAGGTGTCTCTAGCACGTTCTTTCTGCGAGCAACGGCTTCCAAGATCTTCTTCCTGGGTCCCAGCTGGATGCCAATGCCCTTCATGTCTTCATCAGTGCAAAGCATGAGAGCCTCCAGATCCAGGTGCTCTCTGCTGAAGGCGTGGGTAAACTCCAGGAGGTTGATGGTAGACAGGAAGACGTTCAGAGGAGAGGTTTCCTCGTCTTCATCGTCATTCAGTCCCAGGTCGTCCTGATCCAGACCAAGGTCGGCGTCACCGGCTTCATCAAAGCCATCAGAGTCCTCCTCCGCCTCAAGCAACTTGTTTTGAACGAGGTAGCCAAGACTTTCATTGTTCCCGCTGATGTTCTCCTCTGACTCCAGTCCCATCTTCTTCATGAAAGTCAGATCTCCAAGCCCAGGCCGTTTGAAGATGGACTGTCTGACCTGGCCTTCTTCATTGCCACCTTTCTCTTCAAAGTTATCATCATCTAGCATGTTCTCATCTTGCTCATTGAAGACATCCATTATCTCTGGTTTCTCAGCCATACCATTGTCCTGCTTAAGGAAAATGACGTTCCCATCTCCTCCTACCCTCTGCAGAGTGTTTTTTTGTTTCTTCCCAAGCTTCTTCTGGATTGATCCAAACCCTGGAACCCTGCCTGAGAGAGAACCAGTCTTATCCGCAGCGATTAGTTTGGAGAATTGCTCATTGACGCTGCTGATGGTGCCAACATTTGAGAACGATGAGACCGAGCTCACGTCTGAAACAGAATCCGCTCCACGGTAAATTTTATCCATCTTGCTCTGGTGCTTCTTCTTCACCTTCTCGCAGAGCTTCACGCGTTTTTCTGCCTCTTTCATGGCCT
The DNA here is from genome assembly GCA_005024645.1 of Planiliza haematocheilus. Taxonomy (NCBI): domain Eukaryota; kingdom Metazoa; phylum Chordata; class Actinopteri; order Mugiliformes; family Mugilidae; genus Planiliza; species Planiliza haematocheilus. The sequence continues at coordinate 5,392,910 of SRSE01001373.1, forward strand.
GACTCTTTAGGTTGGCCACCTTTTTCGCATTTTGGTTGGTTTGCTGGGAGGCGGCGCCATCGAGGAAGCGCACACAGTCCATGCGGCCGCGGGCGGCGGCGACGTCCATGGCTGTGTGGAACTCATTGTCCAGTGCGAAAAGGTTGGCGCCAAAGTTGACCAGAAAGCTCAGGACGTGCATGTGGCCGTTAGCTGCTGCATGGTGCAACGGTGTATTTCCCCAGATGTCACTTCTGTTGGGATCTCCTCTGTGTAACAAAGAACAAAAAATAAATAAGTAATGATCTAAAATATATTTACATTTTAGTTACACTGCTATTAACATGCAATGCAATAGTAGAACACAAATGCATGCGTAGTAATAAAGAAGAAATTAGATAAGAAATTAGAGGATAGGTGCTAGCTTGGTGCAAGGGAGAGGCAAGTAGAGAACAGGTGCATCATCCTTGGCAGCCTAGCCCTACAGCAGCATAAATAAGGGATGGTTTCAGCCCAGCCGCCTGAGCTAGCCCTAACTATAAGCGTTATCAAATACTAAAGTCTTAAGCCTGACCTTAAGAGAAGAGAACCCAATCTGATTATTTTATTGTTAGTTGTAATAGTTTAAAAATAGCTCCACCTCAGCCAATAGTAAAATCTTGCATGCCTGAGTGATATATCTAATCTAATCTAATCTAATCTAATACATATATTTTTTTGTTTTTCAGTGATGTTTCAAATGCAGAAATTTCCCTTGAAACAGAGTATATTTACAGTGTTTTGGATTATTAGTACTTTCAAGGAAAATATCTAAATACTTCCTCCAACACTGCAGCTTTATGTGAATTACATATTTTATCTTATATAATGATGTTTGTTGTTGTTGTTACCTGGTAACATTGCGTTACCTTGACTTGCTTTTTCACTTTCTTTAAGCACTGATCCTTTTACGCTATATCCACTCCCAGCAAGGCATGTTGCACAATGTTGTGAAGTATCATTTCCATGTGAGGTGGACTTATGAAAGCAAGTACGTAAGCACATTTCCACTTTAGAAATGATCCAAGATGGCTGAAGATAATTGGTAAACTATTAAGTTTTAAAGTCCTACAGTGTCGTGCGTCATTGTCACTTTTCATTGCTGTGACACTGAAACAACTTCTCGTAAACCATAGGTATTGCTGAATATGGCAGAAATGTTTTTTGTTAATTCTTCCCATGAAGTCCAGACATGTGTTACGCCCCACTAAATAACTTCAAAACATCTTACCGACTAATAGACATAAATTTCATTAGTTGGTAAGAATTTGTTATTTGTTGTAGTGATTGAGTAACGGAGGTGGGGCGGCTGGGAACAGATAAAAGGTTCCTTTGTTCTACAGCAGTGGTGTCGAACTCAATCAGAGAGGGGGCTAAAATTAAGAACTCACTCCAAATCACGGGCCAACCACAATATTTGACACTTTTCCCCAGACTGTTTTACCAACTGTGTCCAATACAATACTATTTTTCATAAGACGCTGTAAGATTAATAGTCCACAGTATGGTTTCCTAACATTATCTGTCTGTAGTGGGGCTAATGTGCTGGTTACTATACGGTGACAGCTGAGCTAACCACGAGGCTAGGTTAGCATGCTAAGGCCGTGTTAAACATGCTCCTGTTGTGTTGGACACTTTCTGTATGTTAGTGTGTATGTAAACCAACTGGTGTTTAGCTGTAGTGGTGTTGTCATTTATATTTTAGTAACTTTTATGTTTGCCACGTGAGCCACCATAGGCTAACCGATTTAGCCTGTTGTCTGCTAACTGGTACAGTATAAGTTCATCTTTGTGTAAGAAACTCCGTTAACATAGTTTAGTATATAGTCCTCTAATGCTCGTGGCTTGTAGTGATGTGTCATGCGCAAAGGAGCGCACTTTATTTTGGTGGGAACGCCATATGACCAATCACATGTGAGAACTTTAAATCACATAATATTTAATACCATCTTTCACACTTTCACTGCGTTAATTTGACGACGTAGCTACGGCAACAGCCCAGACCATATGCGGACCCTAAAGGCTCATTTAGGGGACTGCGGGATACAGACGTCGTAACCTACGCACATAGGGTATGCCACTGTAAGCCATTTATACTTGTGCGCTGGTCCGTCTGGCTCGCTCTGTAAAAAATAAAACACCGAAACTAGTCGCCGCAGTTTCTTTTTTGCCAGTCAGGTTCATTGCGGTTTCTACTTCCTGATTCACTTTCAGCAATGGTGACGAGTCATACAAATGTTTGTATCTCTGAACCTCCTCAGTTAACATTTCCTGATGTGTTCCATCTCTATTGATCCAAAACAACCCATTAGAAAATTACACTGATGGAGAAGTTGCTGGAAATACTAAAGCGGAAACATGCTACTGCCATCTGGACCAATCACAGCTCTTGTGGTCTGCACTGTCGCAGTGCATAGTGACATTTCTGGAGAGGTGCACATCAGCTACGGCATTAGGGTCTATGTGTGCTCTGCACTGTCGCCATGGCTACGCCGTCAAATTGACGCAGAAGCCCAAACCGCCTCTAGAGAGCAGATAGTGGTGAACAGATCAGATACTCATCAGGCTATAAACAAAACTAATTAAAGAGCCGTTCGGGAGCCGACTCTTTTGTGGGAGCTGTGGCAAAAGAACCGGCTCTCAGAAAAGAGATGAACTTCCCATTACCAGTGACTTGAGCATTAATTGGTCAACCGTATGGACTGATGAGGCGTCAGAGCGCCGCGGAGCCACACTCAGTTGCCGAGGCAACCATGAGACTCAGATGGGGGTCTTTACACTCTGTGCACTGCTGCTATCTCTACAGGCTGACAAATTTACCGAAAAGTATCTTTAAATGTTAAGTATACATTCTCAGCCCTACACACCCACAATATAAAACAAAACATTACTAAGGATGGATCAAGATAACTGGTAAGCTATTAAGATTCAAAGTCCCCTAGTGTCATGCCTCACCGTCCCGTGAATAACTTCTGATTGCTGTAACGCAGAAACGTCATAAATCTGGTTTCATGCTGATAATGACAGAAAAGCTGCTCATGTAGCTTACGCCCCACCAAACATCTCACAAGGATATTTTCAGAATCCCATTTGTCGGCAAGAATGTCGGGCTACATTTGTCCTTTGTTGAATCGCACGAGTGGCAGAGGTGGTGGTGGCGGTTGGGGGGGCGCTGGGGACGGATAAAGGGTTCCTTTGTTTCACAGGATGATCCAACTTTTGGCTCAGCTCGTGGGAGTGAGAAGTTTATAAGCGGAATGAAGTTTTAGGTCTTTTATGACTACAGTCATCAAAATCCTGACAGATTTCTAAAAAAATGGTTTACAAAATGTTTCCCAGCCCTTAATTTTGATGTATTATATTGTTAACTGTACGTTTTTGGACAATAACTATGGTTCTACTGTAGATTTATATTTAGTTTTGTGAATCACACATAAAATACACTTGAAAGTAATGAAGTCTATGCATTTCAGAAGTATTTTAATATTAAAATACACAGAAGATTGCGATTATGGAAAATATTTATCACTGTCACATCTGGCTTCAAGCACAAGCAATAGAGAGGAGTTCCTGTTACTTACTCTCTGCTACATATGAGCTGAAGAACGTCGACATGGCCGTGGAAAGCAGCCAGCAAGGTGGGGGTCATGCCATCCTCGTCGGCCATGTTCAGGTCCCTCCTCGTGGCCTCCTTCAGGATGTCCAAGTACCCATCAATCGCTGCTTTGTGGTACCTCGTCATCTCTGAGAAGAACAGAGACGGTCAACGGACAGAAGTGTGGCACTGTCTTCCTCTCTGCACCCCCAACTAATGAGCAGACGGCCACAGCCGAGCGGGGCAAACAAAGGAATCACTGGGCGTCAACGGATCGCCAGCTCAGAGCAATAAAACAAAAGCAAAGTCCAGCTGACAGCGCTCGACAGCTTATTATCACCTGGTATTTAAAGCCAAAGGTTGGACCAGGTCTTTGGAATTCAGAGGGAAGGCTCTAGTCCTTCCTCTTGACGTTCCTCGTCCTGAACTTTTACCTCTGATGACTTAACAAGTTGTAATATTCTCTTCACCACATGTAAGGCCATCAGTGGACATTTAGGTCACTTTTTGTGTGAAACGTTTTGAACTTTGAACTCACATTTGCACTTCTGAACGTTTCCAAACCATCAATCAAGCAACAAATCGAGAAAATAAGTTCAAGTGACAGAATTACACAATTATATTCAAGTAAATGGAACAACAGATTAGCGTCTGACTGATCATTGAGGAGCAGAAGGCCACTGAATGAATTAAAGAAGGGAAAACACGGATATACACCGACCAGGCATAACATTATGACCTCCTACAACTGTGTAGGTCCCTCCTGTGCCTCCAAAACAGTTGTGACACATCAGAGAACGGACATGGGCCTTCTGAGGGTGTCCTGTGGCGGCCTTTGGGTCCTATGGGTTGAGGGGAGGGGCCTCTGTTGATCATCCTACAAATAATAGTGGATTTGGAGGCCAGGTCAACATCTTGTACTGTTTTTCATATTTTAGTTGCTCCTAAACAATTTTTGTGTCATCCTGCCGGGGATGGCTGCTGGCATCAAGCAGTCATTGCTATGGGGTGGGGGTGGCTTGTCTGGTCGACGTGGGTGGTACATGTCTAAGTAACATCCACACAAATGCCAGGTCCAAACATCTCCCATCAGAACATTGTACTGTCACAAGATGGTCACTTGTCAGTGGTCATAATGTTGTGGTTGATCGGGGAATATTAACAAAAGGATGAATTCACTACTCACAAAATAGTTAATAGATCAGGTCTTTTTCTTGCCCCTGTCAGTGGTCATAATGTTCTACCTGATTCTTGTTTATATATATTTTTGTTGGGTCATTTCTTCCTCCAGTCCAGTAGGGGGCAGTGACGCGTCACTTGTGTCTCAACGTCAACTTAACCAATCAGGAAAAAGTGGGAAGAAACATTGCTTCATTGCATAAACTGTTTGCTTTGGTTTATGCTTTTCCTTTTAGGTCGCCGCTGACTTTCCAGCACCATGGGGTTGCAGTTGTAAGTGTCTGTGTTTATATCTCCTCTGAGCGGTGGCTGTCTTCCCTCGGGGGCGGGTTTCTCGCAGTTACTGCAGCAACTAACCGGCTTTCAGTCCGACTGTGAGGTCCGAGCGGACCGGGAGGAACCTGCAGAGATGTCCGGCAACGGCGGCTCGCCTGTCGGCCTTCTGTCGTACGAGACGCTGGTCCACGCTGTGGCTGGCGCAATGGTGAGATAACGTGTAATAAAAGCGCAGTTTTATTTATCACTCGGTGTTAGGAGTAGCGTCGATTAAACCACGATAAACAGGTTGGAAAGTGAAACCGAGAGAGACTGGGGCTTCCTGTGTTGTGTTTGTGGATGTCACATTACTATGCTCTGTCTTTTTTAGGGGAGTGCGACAGCGATGACCGTCTTCTTTCCTCTGGACACGGCTAAAAGCAGATTGCAGGGTGAGTTGGAAGCGTTATCATCTGGGGCATAGTTCACTAGACAGTTAGAAAGCAGTGTTAATAAAGTTACTTTGAAGGCGTATTTCATAAAAAAGTGACAAACGCCACTGGTGAAATAATTAGGGTTTGCACTTCCGCATTAAATGGGGGGTGATAAGGAAGCAGAGAGGAAGTCCTCAAGACTCCTAGGCCCTTATTTGATGTGTGTTCATTTCTGTTTTCTTTACAGTGGATGAGAAGCGAAAGTCTAACTCTACCCCCAAGATCCTGGCTGAGATAGCAAAGGAAGAAGGCCTGTAAGTCGGGGATGTGTTTGTGTCTGGTGGAGGGAAGCTGCTCATTTCTTAGGTCAAAGGTCAGAATCACATCTGATGTCAAAGCGTCAGAGGGGCTAGCTTTCGGGTTAACACCTCAAACAGAGCTAGAGCTGACTGCTCTGGCGAGCATGTTTCCAGAGGCTGCTTCTGCAGAGATTATTGCCTTATTTAAACTTTGTTACTTTAGTAGTCTGATTGCAAATGGCAGTTGATGTTCGTGTGAACGCTTCCAGAGATCGAGTTGTAGCTATGCGCAGGTCAGGGTAGAGGTGAATAAATAAATAACGCATGTCCGTCATTCCAGTGACTGAGACAAACTTTGCAGCTTGTTCCAAAATGCGTGTCATTTCCTCAAAACTGAGAACATCCATTTGAGGCGGTAGTTGTTTCAATGTGCGCCCCAAATGTTGTCGGTGCGTATTTGCACACAGGCCGAAGCTGTGATCAGATCTTGAGACGTTGTTGCATGCTTTTAGCATGTAGTACATGCAGTCCCATTGGGTCGGTGTGTTTTTATTGGCTGGTTTAGCTGCACATTACTGATCTTTGTGGTGAGATTAAGCTAAAACAGTTTTTAAAATTGTCCAATTAGTTTATGTTAGACTGCCACCACATTGGTAACACTCCTTGTTAACGGCATTTGAGCAATTCAGCAACTATCGTTTTGAAATCCTGCCAATTTTGTACTGAATTAATGGATTGAATCGCCAAATAAAGCACCAAATAATGACAAGACGACTGAGCTAACCTTTTATTGGCTCACTTGATGCGATGATGTGACCGCCATTCAAACGTCCCTCCACCTCTTCTCCCAGTCAGTCTCTGTACAGAGGCTGGTTCCCGGTCATCTCCAGCCTCTGCTGCTCCAACTTCGTCTACTTCTACACCTTCAACACGCTGAAGAAACTGACGGTATCTGGCCCAGGGAAGTCCAGACCTGCCAAAGACCTGCTCATGGGGGTCGTGTCAGGTAAATGAAACAGTTGTAAGAGTCCAGTACAGCGTTAGATCTATCTGGTTCATTTGCATGTTCAAGAACTGAAATCGTCTAAGGTGTCCAGTGAAGGTTTCTTGTCTAGAAATGTATAGTTGCAGTCAGTGTTGCTGGCCAGTGCATATTAACTGATAAATATGAGATTCTGTCCATGCAGGGGTTGTGAATGTGCTCCTGACCACTCCCATGTGGGTGGTCAACACACGACTGAAGCTGCAAGGGGTGAAGTTCAGAAACGAAGACCTCCAGCAGACCCATTACAGAGGCATATTTGGTGTGTAGTCTATAGCTCTATTATGATTCAGCAGTTGTGATATGCTTTTTTTTCCTGTCACTGTGTAGCCGTCACTCATTTGGGTCCCCCTCCTCTCAGATGCTTTCTCACAGATCATCGCCAACGAGGGCGTGGGAGCGCTGTGGAGCAGCACCCTGCCCTCTCTCATCCTGGTCCTCAACCCGGCTGTGCAGTTCATGTTCTATGAAGCCATGAAGAGGAAGGCGGGCAAGGGAGGGAGGAAGGTGAGAGGACGCGAGAAAGACGCGTAGAGTTTTACAAGACCAAAGTCAGTCCATCACCCTGAATCTGAACGGGTCCTCAGTGACCCAGTCACATGTAACCAACTAAAAATATACTGTACGTGCTCACACCTGACATTTTGAATGCGTCTCGAGATCAGTTTTTCGCTTCGTATCAGAACCACGGACAGCGCCATTTGTTGCGTGTGCATCCCGACTTGGAGAGACGACGCATATTTTGGAACCAGCTGTAAAAAGTTTCTCTCATTCGCTTTTAGAGCACTGCAGGACCTTTGTTTCTACTTCCTGCTTCGCTTTCAACAATGGCAACTGAAATGCTTGGTGAAACACAAGCCGTAAAAAAATTCTAAAAACTGCAGAGGTGGAAAAGCAGTCTGAAATACTGAAGCGGAAACACGCAACAACTAAGCTAACCATTTCTGGGGAGGTGCATGCTAGCTACAGTGCTAGGGTCTGTGCAGGGTCTACGGTGTCGCCGTAGCTTCTGCGTCAATCAAACACCTAAAGCGCCTATTCATTTCCCGTCCTGATTAATTAGTTGAAACACCAGGTACTAGTGTGTTGAATCTTATTCTCCTACCACAGATCTCCTCAGCAGAGATCTTTCTTATTGGAGCCATTGCTAAGGCCATCGCTACCACCGCAACGTATCCTCTTCAGACGGTTCAGGCCATCCTGAGGGTAAATATCAACATAAAATGTCATTCAGAAACAATTAATTAGGTCATCTTAAACAACATCTCGACTAAATGTCTAGTTCTGGTGAAGTAAATGACACTGAACCTTTGTTTCTTCACCAGTTCGGTCAGTACAAAGGCGACGGCAAGGGCGGTGTAATCGGAAGCCTCTCCAGCATCATGTTCCTGCTCATGGACAGGATCAAGTGAGGGCGCACGCTAAAAGCACAACCTGCACCCCCGACTCGTTTGCATTCATTCATTTAACGTGCGTTCGCTCCGTTTAAATCCCAGGAAGAACGGCGTGCTTGGCTTGTACAAAGGGCTGGAGGCGAAGCTGTTGCAGACGGTGATGACGGCCGCCCTCATGTTTGTCGTCTACGAGAAGATCACCGCCGCCACCTTCAAAGTCATGGGCCTGAACAAGAAACTGAAGCACTGAGATCGGCTGCTTGAACACAGCGTGGCATTAGCGCGCTCGTCATCACGGGGGTTTTTATCAGAGCCTCAAGATAATACACATAAGAAGAGAGTTTAGATCGGTGCCTTTACATAAACCATGACCAGTGGGTTTGATACTCGCACCACCGTCTCGCTCTTAACCTTTAACTACTTCCATCAGTGCCGATAGTTTCTCCACTGTATTTGGGCAAAACATGCTATTATTATTATTATTTTGTTTCTGAATGAAACGTTTCTCACTTCAGCAAACAGGTTGATTTGATCTCGCGGAGGGTTAGCAGCTCCTTCTAGGGTTCATCAGCGACCTCTGAGGTGTGGCAGATCATCAGGAGAGCGCGACCAAGTCTTAAGTCTTTTTCCAACAAATACGAGGAAGTGGCGCCGCCTCATCGCCCGCGGTTACACTCTCAGCTAGACGCTAATCTCTGGACACCGGAAACAAGAACAAAAATACATCCAGGCTCTTTAAAGATAAAAAGTGACGACTGAGACAGACCTGCTGTTTTAGGAAAAACCCTCTTAATAAACTTGTGTGTGTTGCCTTAATCTAAGCCCCTGGACCAAATGAAAACATTCGTTTTAACTGTTCATTTAACTACCTGCAAAACGGAAACCTCATGAAATTAGAGATGTTTTTAATGATGTCATTATTAGACACATATCAGAGGTCCCATGCTTATTTATTGATTTGTGTGTAAATCCTTTCCGCCTCTAAACGATTCCAACAATGCTAATGTATGAAGATTGAATTAATAGAAATAGGAATTAACGGTTAATCCGTCACTGGAAGTGCCTCTGACTTTATAAAGAAAGCTGTAGCGTCATTTAAAATATACTGTTGATTTATGCAAACACATGATGCACTGAGTCACGTCTACTTTTCGTCAGCGCGGTTGTCTTGTCTGTGTATATTTATGTCGGGGACTTGCACGGTGTGTAAAGTAGTCGGGGATCGCACAAACGCAAGAGTATTCCATCATCGCAGGAGGCCACAGCCGCCTTAGACCTCAGCTATTGGACACTTTGCTTCTTTAGTTGCTGTTAAAGTTGTTGTTCAACCTGCTGGTGTTCATTCGCGACCTTACTGGAGGAGTTAAGCCGGCTCTGTGGCCACGTCGATACTGCAGCTCTGTGCAGAACCTGTGAGGCATTTATTGAATGTAACGGCATTGTGACACAGCGTGTTCACCAGATTTGAGCTCCTCTAGAGTTAGGTCAGTTGTGAAAGCTGGTGAATGCGTCGCTTTTCGTTACGGCACAACAATTAAGACAGGGACACATTTGGAAAACGGTTGCATTAATTACTGTTCTAACTCTTTTTCCTCCTCACAGTGACTACTTGTCCATGTTTACATGAAAATACTTTGTAACTGCTCATCCAGTACTTACTTGATATGATTTTTTTATGCTTAAATCAAGACTGTTTTGAGATTTGGATTATTGTTATAACCGGGGGAACAATAAAGTTTGAGAAACGATAATGACAACGCACTGTGTTGAGGGTTTTATTTAAAATCGACAGATAAAAGGCGGCGCAGTCCTAACGCATCCTCGTTAGGTTAACTGCTTCATCTTTACTGTGTTATCCGTTTAAAAGACTGGTGAAATGTCCATGCCTCTCGCCCAATCACAGCTAGGAGAGGCTCCAGCCCCGCCCACGGCAACCCTCCAAGCAAAATAAAGCACGGACCAGCACTGCTGAACATCCCAGAAGATCGTGGAGTTGTAATCGGGGACAACTTGTTAAAACATCACCTGTCAAGTGTGCGTTGGTGAAGAACCCTCCATTGGAGGTCAAGAGCACCAGGCCTTAGTCTTACATCAGGACTGATGATGTGAGTCTTGTCTACTGGTCGTCTCCTCGACGTACCAATGAGGCAGGAAGGAATACTGCGAGTCCCTGTGGACGGTGTAGGTCACATCTTTGTGGGGTTCCCAGGAGAACAGGTACACCACACTGAAAGGGAAGAAGTGGAAAAGCTTAAGATAAATGTACTTAAACATGTCAAAAGCGTTGTTTATGATCACAACTCACCTTGGACTGTCTTCAGTCACCACATGCTTCACAAAAGACAAGAAATCGCAGCAGAAGTTCATGCAAACGGTCGGCTTCCAGCAGTTGTATTCATTCTGTTGAAAAGACAAAGAGTTGCATTTATTTTGGATTAATCTTTTAAGTCGTGTCCTAGCTAGCTTATGATGCAGTCCAGTCCTCACATGCTGTTTTTAATGAACAGTCATTCATCTCGTACTTCACCTTGATGAGCTGTGAAATCTTAGAGATGTGAAACGTCTCCAGAGAAACAACAACTCCATCGTGGTCCCGGAAACCCGCCACGACGCGAGGGACTCCCGGGAGAAAAGACTGAGCCCACCACTTGAGCAGTTTGAACCTGGGAACAAAAATCAACACGGCATGAAAAGTTAAAAATAAAAATAAAAAAAGCCACTAGTAATGCGGTTGTTCGTCATTTCATCTACCTGTGGAAGTTGCTGCGCTGTTTGGGCGTGCAGATCTCCGCCGACGTCTTCAGCTCCACGTAACAGGCGGGAGGAGCCGGGGCTTTGGGATCTCTGTCCCGACAGTCCACCTCGCCGGAGAACAGGAGTCTGTGCTCTCCGAGCCGGGTCTGCACCACGGTGCAGAAGGCCTCGTTGGTGTTGACCACTCCGCCGGGGTCGGGTGAACTGTGGGGGGTATCTGCAAGGATGATAAGGTGACAGTGAGGCGTTAGATCATGCGCCGGCAAAGATCTGCCAGGCCAAAAAGAAAATCATTTGTCGAGCTTCATGTGGTCAGAGGAGAAACCTTGGAACAGTCACTCAGGTTAGCTGAGATTAATATGATTACTTGTTGGGCTGTGCAACTGCATGCAATGCAACTTTTTAGCGGTAAAGTACATAATGACGTCTGTGTTCACTTGCAGACAGAGCGCAAAACCAAAATTAGATCTGGAAATGTAGAGACGTGCATTAACGCTAAGTGTCACTTCATGTTAATGCACCGTCTAAACAGGCCGTTAAAAGCTGAGCTGGTGTAAAGACAGTTAACAACTCAGGGGCCAAGTCTTCAAGCAGAACAAGTCAAACAAGTTAACGCTTAGTCCCGCCCACCTGCACATGTGTACTGCTCAAACTTGTATCCCCAGTACATCATCTCTTCGTGCCTCTCGGTGCGGTTCTCCCGTTCCCTGCGAGCGGCTTCCGTTTCAACCTCGCTGATGTAAAGCGTGCCGTTGAACCTGGTGACCGCCAGCAACCATCCCTCTCTGGTCTCGTAAGGAGTGGTCAGCAGCTTGGTCAGGTGACCCCGCCACGTCACAAAGTCGACGTCTAAAGCACTGGGGAGAGGAAAGGTTGATCAAAGAAAGTCCAGCGGGAGTAATTATGAGGATGAGGGTCTGTCTGTGTGTGTAGTTACCATGAAGACGCCGTGGTCACCCTGGAGTTGAGCCTTGATCTATTGGCTACGACCCACCGAAGAATGTGGTCCAGCTTCTCCTTCACGCTGTCGTCTCTCTTCACAAAGCGCTCCCTGTATCCATCCCTCAGGTCAAAGTTAGGGTTTCTGTCTGGTTCCACGTAGTATCTCAGCTGCCTGCTGTCGCTGTAGAATCTACGCTTAGCGTCCAGGGAAAAGCATCCCACCTCCACGGGCTGCTTGTAGACAGGAAAGTCCTTTTCGTAAAGCTCCCTTCTGGTGCTCAAAGTCCTGGAGCCCGGCGGGTTATGTCCCGCGGCTGACCCAGACTCAGAGTAGTGCTGCCTGTTGGGTCTGACGCGTTTATCCTCCCAGTGATTTCTTCCACCGTCGTCCCTTTGTCTTTTGTGCGCGAAGCGGCGGTTGTCGTGGCTGGAGGGGGGACTGCGGGGTCTGTGGTGGTCCATTCCTAGAGGCAAAAGGGCAATTAAACAAACCGATAGGGATGATGATTATTCCGATTATGTAGCTACATAGCCTTCTTATTTATTTTGATTTTAACCCTCATATTGCACATGGAGCCATCCCTTTCAGAACGTATGTGCCTTAAAGTAATACGTGGCTTATAAAATAAACTGTCCTTAGATTCCTTTTTGATCTTGATCCACTTTGTATAGTTTAACCTAAAGTTCACCACATTTGGATCCGTTATCTTATGATGCACCCATCAGCCACAACATTAAAACCACCTGCCTATTATTATGTAGCTCTCCTAAACAGTTCTGGTTTATCTAGGAATGGACGCGGGCCTTCTGACGTCCTTCTGTGGGGACTGGCACCAGGACGCTGATAGTGGGGGCCTTTGGGTCCTATCGATTGGGGGGAGAAACCTCAGTAGATCAGGGTAGTTCTAACAAAACCCTCTGACACTTTGGGATCTGTTGAGTTTGGAGGCCGTGTCATCACCTTGGCTTGTTTGTCATGTTTTTTTTTACCCAATGCAGTTTTGTGTTGTTGTTGCTTTGGAGCGGGGGTGCCCGGTCAGTAACAACATTTAGGTGAATGTTATGTATTTAAGTAACAACCACATGAATGACTGATCAGTTAATGTTGAAACAGTGTTAGATAGGTGGTAATTCAACTTTATGATCACTTTGGAGAATGTAGTTTGTAGTGCTGTTAAACTGAACTGAAATAATCACTAAAGTGTCTTTGTTATTTAGCCTAGCCCCCTGCTTAAGATGGGGTTGTCAAAATAATACAAACATGTGTCAATACAGCACTATGTAATACAAACACAATGAAAAATGAAAAAAGTTGAATCAATAGCTCTCTGTTATTTTTAATAAAATGCTGAATACTATAACATTCATGAAGCCATTAAATCACAATGCATTCCCTTTTCACTAGTGTACCCAGTCAACTGGTAACTGACTGTATATTTACGATGTGTGGGACTAAATTAAAACGTACCTCTTGGTCAGCCTACAGCGCCGAGTTTCCATTCATGTCGCAAAAAAACTTTGAGTAAACACGACAAAAAATATTCCTGTCTAATTACCTTACACAGTACAGGAAGTTAAAATGACTGGAAGAAACAGTACGTGCGTTTGTTTTGCTAGCAGAGCAGCCAACTTAGCACCATAGACGCTAACGCTCTTCTTCTTCGTCAGCGTCTTCTTTTTCTTTATTTAGGATTGTGGGCAGTTTTGACGCTGCTGGTTGTGTTGCTGCCCCACAGGTTAAAACGTGTACTACAATTGTAATTTAAATAGATGGCTACTTCCGGATGTAGTTTTCATCCAATCCGCTCCGTGGCAACCGCGACTCTTCCTCTCCACGAACGGTCCAAGTCCCCGTCAGAAGCCTGAAATAGCCGCGTTAAAGGGACTGCTGTGGACCGGTAAAGATGGTGTAATGCTGGAGCGGACCGGCAAAAGTTTAAACTCACCGTTGGTGACTCTAGCTATCACAGTAGAGGGGTTCAAAAAGCTCGGTTGTGCGGGAAACTGCTAGCTTGCGTTAGCCAAGCTAGCGCGGAGCTAACGGGTGAGTCGAGTTTAAAGGGACAACGGTGCACTCAGTCAGATAAACGGCATGGTCAGTGTCCACCCAGATATGTGCTAGCTTTATATTGTCTGTGTCTTATGAGAAAACGTTAAACTGGCTTTATAAATGTGGTAAGGCTTCATTAATTGTTCCAAAGAAACGTGAAATGAGTGAGGGGTGGATTTGATGTGTTTTTATCACCCAAATCAAACACTGGGTCTGTGTTGTGGGCACCTGTTTGAATGATTGATTTCTCATGTTTCCCACCAGGTATGAACAGAAAACGGAGTCTGGTTTCAGACGCTTTCAATGTGAAAAGGAGAAAAAATGGGGCGGAGAGGTTTGGAGTCGTTAGTGATGACTGTGGTAGGTGTGTTTAAATAAACAAACCAATGATCATTTTGTTGAACTGAAAGAAAGCACAATTAACTCTCTCTCAACTTTTCACCTAAAAGGACCAGCTGACATTAGATCCAGCCTGATGTACCTCATGACACTATTCCCCAGAAAGCTCTTCAATGACACGTTGCCACAAATCGTGATAAAGCACCAGCTCTACAGCATGCACACCTGCAAGACGTGGGTGGACAAGGAGCTGGTAAGCGTCAGAGATTGGTTTGGTTGATCGTTTTTATGTGGATCCGAATGTGAAATTCAAACCCGCTGCCCTCTGCCGTCCCACAGAATAAACTGCGCGAGCAAGGAGAGCTGCTGATGTTCCAGCTTGGCTTCGACACCGATGCCTTCGGGCTGGTTTTCACTTCGGACTACAAGGCCAAAGTGTTGGCGGGGCAGGAGGGCAAAGACTCTCGGGGGACGGTGGAGAGGTTCCTGGAGAAAGTGGTGTCCACCTGCACGGAGCTGAGCTTCACCAAAGACAAGATGCTGAGAGAGTTTCTCTTCACCGACTCTGAGATAACGTAGGATACATTTCATCTTTTTCTCTGGCTTCATTTAATACTTTATTCTGAATCTGTTACTTTACACTCAGATTTAGAAAAGATTGTTGTCTGAACCTAAAACGGGTCTGACGCAGACCCCTGCACCTGTGTCCGTGTCCCGCAGTACTCTAAATGAGCCTTTAGTCTAATGAGTTACTCCAACACCTATTAAAACAGTTTGAAATGATTCAATATAAAATATAATGCACCATAAAAGATTTCACACAAGATCATTGTGCTTAATGTTAACTTAGTGGATTTTAGAAAGGGTTTAAAAACATTTAAGTGTCAGTAAACTCGCTTTAGCCATTTCCCATCCATCAGCATGTATATCTTCTCCCCATCTAGGCAGCTGGTGAAGTCTGGAGTCCTGACGGTGAGGGACGCAGGCAGCTGGTGGCTTTCCATTCCTAACTCTGGCAAATTCACGAAGTACTTCATTCAAGGTACATGTTCAACTGTGCTTTCATTGTTGGTAAACCCCAACTGACATCCTCCTGAGGGCACCTATATTTTTGTCAAGCCCGGCTTCCCATGTTACTGTTACTAAGGTAGACAAACTATGTTAATGCTGGGGTCCACTCCCATTGGAAAAATATGTTCACACCTGTAATAACAGAGTCTGGAGCTAACGTTAGCGACAGTGCTAATGTGCAGACGTTGGTAATGTAGAGTAGGAGCTCTCTGATTGGTGGTCAGCTGACCAGCAGTTGTACGATTGTTTCTAACCATCTTGCCTCGTTTCTCGTCAGGCCGTAAGGCCGTGCTGGGCATGGTGAAGAAGTCCAAATACAGTGAAATCTTAAAGTCAGAGATAGAGGAGCGGCGAACAACGGCGCACGTGAAATTCCACATGAAATACCACGTCCATGACATTGTTGGTGCAGAGCTGGTGGAGAGGTAATGTTTGTTTGTAACACGTGGAATAAGTTCTGAAAAGTCGCCAGTTTTAAATGTGAGTAGGTCAGAGGTCATTTTAATGACTGATTTCTTTTTTTTTTTACTTTTCTGTCCAGCATACCGACAACTTCAGGGACATTGTTACGATTTGTGGATTCCTGAGCTGTTACCAGGCTGGTATCAGTCATCGAGTGCCTGAAGAAATTCATCGGATGTACAAAACAATGTGTTTATATGAAGAGAGATTTAATATAAGATTCTATGCCAAATGTGTTACCAACCATGTATTACAACTTTGTAATAAATATGACTTGTTACACTATTGGTATCATTTGAGTAATATTTGAAACTTTAATGTGTTGACTGAAGGGGTTGCACCGTGACAAACGGGCACAACAGCGTCTGTTTTACAGGAGTTTATTGGCTTTTTCAAAAAAGTGACAATAGCTTTTACCCATAAAACTAAGGAGTCACAACATTGGCTTGAAGTAAAGCACAGCTTGATGTCTGAATACAATACAGATGAGCAACATGTACTTAACTGTTCAAATACATTTTGTAAAAATAGAGCTGTAGCAATTCTAATTTTAGTTTTCAGTATATGATGCACATACATGCTATCAGCATTAATTACAAAAAGCTAGGCTTGTAGGGAGATTAAGGTAGCGTTAACTGTAGAGGTAATAAACAAAGGATATTCATAGTGTTAGTTTAACAATACAGTGAGTGAGTTTAACTTCTGAGAAGAACGATACAAAAGAGTCAAATAACATGATTAGAACAAAAAGAGGAGTACACTGTGTTTCACACCAAGACCGACGGTAGCTTTGTTACTGTTATTAGCAAGCATGACGCTCTTCTTAGTGACATTGCTCAGCCAGTAGTGATGCGAATAAAAATCAAATGTGCTGCACAAAAGATTTCTTAGAAATGCCCACAGAGCATTAAAGGTTCTCTTGTTCCCCGTCACCAAAACACCTGGACATTTTTAATCCAATATGTAGTCAAGTTTTCAGATTTGAACTCCTGGGTAGCTATACGGTTCAGACACTTGTAGGGAAATATTGAAGATACAGAGAGGAGGAAAGAAATGAAAATACCATAGACTTAACAGGTCCGATTGGAGCCAGATGCATAAAATACTGGATCTCTTTAAGATTTTTAAGGATTAATAGCACTGTTGGTGTTAGCATACCTTTCCCCGGTCTGAATTTTCAGCGTGTTTCAGGCATCATTCAATCCGTGAGGATGGACTAACGTGAATCTTGCTAGGACTGAAACTGCTGTGAAAGAGGTTATGGTACATGTCAGGCAATAAGAACTAGCACAGGCGGATGCTTTTAACTTCAGTGTCGCGAATGCCTCCGTAAAGTGACCTTGCGAAAACGCGGCCGGTGACGGCAGCGAGCGGCCGCCCGTGTTTTAAAGGTTTGAGACGACAGGACAAATGGTTTCTCTGTTTTCAGCTAAAACACAGAATGCGTGCAGAATGTTTTTGGCAATATTTCTTCCACTCAACGCTGTAAACAAAAAATAAAAGGTGGATAACCAGTGGAGGAATACACTGAAGACATTCCACGGTCTGCTTTACAAACATCCAATCGATTTTAGAAGGCCTCGAGAAATTCAAAGACTATACAGTATACATTGTTAGAAAAGAACTATGGTCTATTATAGTCCATCCTGTTCTCCTAAATTTGACCCTATGCTCATTGTGTTTTCAAAGTAATGGTAGGTATAACTGTTGTAGCTACACATAGGAAGGACAGAATCTGAAGTACGTGGTTTGTTTGTGTGTATACTGGTGTGTTTCTCTTGTGTCTTTAGCCACCCTCACCACTAGCAGTTATGTTCCCCTGAAACCGTTTCAGCGGAGAAAGTCTTAGAGGAGGGAGCACTTCCTGCCCTTCTTCTTGACAGGCGGAGGGCACAGGACGGCCCGGATGGCCTCGTCAAACACCGTTTTAAGGCCACGCTGAGTCAGGGCTGAGCACTCCAAGTACTTGACAGAACCTGGAGGAAGCAAATTCAATCTTTCGTTTAAAGTCTTTCAGCAAAAAAATGTGACAAATGCTACTTCAGAGAAAAACAAGTCCGTACCAATCTCTTTGGCCATGGCCAGTCCTTGGGGGTAGGTGATGGGAGAGAGCTTCTTCTCTTTCAGCTTTTCCATAGTGTCCTTGTCATCTCTGAGATCCAGCTTGGTGCCCACGAGTATGATGGGAGTGTTGGGACAATGGTGTCTCACCTCAGGATACCACTGCACACGGACAACATTCAGATGTTAGCGGTACAACTTTCTGATCAGAGCATGTGGTTTTACAAGAGCAGCCAATAATCGTTATTACTAAGACGCTGTTGGGTAGGACGGGCATGGATGGGGCTAACTTGAAGAATGACTGAGCAGTACATTTAAATGCTGTACAGAGAGGGTGAAGAAAAACAGTAAAGTTTCAGACTAGAGAACCACAACAATGCTGCTGCAGTGCTCTGTAAAGCTGATGGTTCCTGCACAGTGAGATAATAGTTTCCTGTGTGTTTATCACTGCGGAAAACACTGTATGTACACAGCTATGGTCCAGAAATAATTGAGCTGTGACAGTTTTCATTATCTTCTCTCTACATGCTACCGCAATAGGAACTTCTTAAGCGCAGCCTTCCAGCTTAAACTGAAGAGGTTCAACAATAATATGTGACTTTTGTCAACCATCTGTTGTATATACAGCACCCTATTGTCAGGGGCTCAAATGTAATTGAACATATATACTTAATCATAAATAAGACACTGGGTACTGCAAACGTTTGGTAAAGGGCCTTAGATGTCTTGCTAAAGGCATGTGGTCCATGTACTGGGAAATGAACGACCCATCAGGCTTACGTTCAACAGCTGAAGTTGGCTCATTGTCTACCGGTACTGGGAAGCACAGCCGTATCAACTCTGATGTATTTTATTGAATCTGTATTCCCGACAAGCTCCAGTGTTCACCTGACTCATCATCAATATTGAAACAGCTCTAGTGCTTCAATGCTGCTGAAGATTCACATTTACATATGGAGTTATACGCTGAGGTAAAGGTGGAGTTTAGTTTCATCTATCCCAAGAAATATTTGGATGTTTTTGGTGAGTCTAATCTGGTCTTTCTATTCTTGGTTCTTATGAATTATTTATTTTTATTCTTGCTTCTGAGCTCTTTTGACGGTATGCTTGAGAATACATGGAACTACCTGGAATATTTTGTGTCTGTGTCCTAAGGATACCTTAGATACCAAAAAAAAGAACCGTTTGTCAAAGCCCTACCAGAGTCACTTGATAACTTATAAGACAATCACCAAATTCTCCAAGTAAAAGGCTGAAATGAGTATGAGGTTCATTATGTATGGCTTAATGAATATCAATACTGGATGTGGTTTACATTTGTAACATGTTACAGTACAGGGTGAGCATAGGAAATCAATGCATTGCTGATATTGTGCTCAATTGATTCCTTAATGAACTTTTAGGTCTGTCGGGTAAAAATAAACTGGCTACTTTAACAGCTTAAGGCAGAAAATCAATACCCCATGTTACCCTCAGTGTTGAAATAAGTATTTTTTGATCAACTAGTCTTGTCTAACTGTGCTATAATCCTTTCTCACATTAATGTGAGTCAATGTTTTTGTGTTGCATAGAGATAAAAGTTGATCTAAAAAAAAAATGCTGTCTTCTTCACCGTGAGGATTTGGATGTTGGGCTAGGTTTTCATGTCTATCTGCTTGGACTTGGTTTAACCAATACTGTAATAACTGCACTGACACTGCCAAGTAGATGAGGGTAACTCAAATAAACAAGTAACCCAGTTATGTTGAAAAAGTAATTAAATAAATAAAAAAAAAATAAAAAAAAATCACCCATAAGATTCTCATTATGCTGCGTCTATAACTTGTATTTCCCCACACAGGCGCTACTCACCTTCGCACGGACATTTTCAAATGAGGCAGGGCTCACAAGAGAAAAGCAGATGAGGAACACATCCTGGTAAGACGGAGAAAACAAAGCAATCAGATCCCATGACAATCACTTCCCGTTAAGTCAATTATTCTTTAAATAAACGTGTGTACAAAGGCGTGCCGTTTACTTTCTTTAAACTACTCATTCATTCCTGTCAAATTAACTTTTCAAGCAGGTCATGTACCAGGTATGATAAGTAAAACATTATCCAACACAGGCTATTGTTATTGCATAATACCGTCTGTGGGTAGGAAAGTGGGCGGAGTCTGTCGTAGTCTTCTTGTCCTGCCGTATCCCAAAGGCCCAGGTTCACCGGCTTCCCATCCACCATAACATTGGCGGAGTAGTTGTCGAACCTGACACAAGTGAAAATGTGCGAATAAGCCAACCCCATCAGGTTTAATATAAACACATTAAATATTATCACCAACATAAAATAAAACCTGAAACAAGCACAAAACTGAAGTACCAAAGCAGAAATCAGTGTCCTAACTCATCCGTTGGCCTCTATTGCCTCTTTATCTCTTTTGAATAATCTAAACTTAATGTGACTGCACCAGGAACCTTTTTTTTAGCCGTCTGTCGAGCCAGTTTACGCCACACTGCGAATGATCAAAGATTGACACAGATTACACAGATGGTCTAGAATCAGATAAGGGGCCGGCATTCCTTATAACTTCCTGGAGCTCATATTTCCCTGAACGGTAGATGCAGTAAACAGCAGTGGCTGTAAAGACTTCTACAGGCCATTAAATTACCATCTGAAAGCAAAGGGCCGGGGAAGAATAAGATGGCCCCTTAATCGTGCAGTGACTGCACAGGAAAAAGGAGTGGAGACAATTGACCGACTGCGGGGCTTCCATAAATAAATAAGCAGACACTGCATTGCAGTCTCAGGTACTCACACTGTTGGGATGTACTCTCCAGGAAAGGCATTGGTGGTGTAGCTAATGAGCAGACAGGTCTTACCCACAGCTCTGGAAGAAGAGAAGACACTTGATCAGTATTAACAGGAAAAAACAACACAGGCAGGCAAAATCCCAATTGATTGCTTCTCCCTTTGTGCAACAGGGATGAGGTCTTAACTGCTACATTAGTGCAGAGACAGGTCAGCACCAGTTATTTACATTACAAATTCCCATCATATGTGAGTTTGCCAAAACTATTTCTTGCTCCAATTACCCAAACATAGTCAGTTTACCATAACAGACATACCAAGATGATCAGATATTCTGTCATTTCTATTCAAGTGTTCCAGTAAAACACACAGACTGTTAATAATCGTAATGTCACTAAAGGATGCGCTCACTTGCCAGTGCTTTAGGTACACTAGTAAAAATGAATGAATTATAGCAGTCCTGCACAAAATCTCAGCCTCATGAATGTTATGGTATGCAGCATTTGTTTAAAATAACTGAGAGAGCTGTTGATTCACCTGTGTTTTGATTTTAGAGTCAGCAGTTTGTAGCGCTACTGAGCTGTATTCTGTTGTACAGACACATGTTTCTATGAGGCTGTTCAGACTTGGTTTTTAAAACGTGTCCTGGTTGATCTGATCACTACTGGCCAGCTTAAGAAAAGCAGGTGAAAACACACCCAGGGCTCACTGAGGATGCGTTTGAGGTGGTCTGGGACATATTTGTCCGCATTCCTTTGGTAGTGTGAACACACAATGAGTCTGGGGTCACATTAGGACCGCCCACTCAACTGGAGTGCTCCAGTGGAAGGGTGAATTTTTGTCTCATCCATTCTGGGAAAATAAACCTACAAACCTTCTTCTTTTAAATGATTAAATGAAAAGCACATCATGTCTATTCATTAATAATGTTGTTTATAATAAATATGATCCGGAATAACCGAATGATCAAACACGAGAACAGCGCATATCTTTATAAATTATGCATTTCTGCAGTATTAGTCAGTACCTTTATATATATTTATTACCAGAGATTTGTATTTCACTGCCGCAAACAACTCTGCAAACAGAAGCTTGCAGGGTTCAAGTCCTAATCTGACCTTTGCGCAGGTTTCTCAAGAAACTAAAGGTAGCACGGAGATAAATACGCGCTCTCTGTGAGTGCGACAGACTTTACAGCTTGCTTGGTTCTGATACAGTGGTGGGTATGCATTCAATAGAAAAGACCAGTGATCAGATCTTAAATAATGACCTGAGACTCATGTCTAGATGCATTTTAATGCCAAGTGAGACCACAGGTGATTAAAGCTGGATGATCATGTTACAGTTAAAACCAGATCTGAACTGGTCCTGTTACTTTGACATAGCTGTTCCAGTCAGTGGGCCAGGCTAAATTACGGAAACACATCTTAACTAATCAGGACTGTTATACTAGCTATATTAGAAAGCAATAGTGCACATAATGTTTTGGCCAGTGAGTGGATTTGCCACATATGAAACTAGTGTTGCCTTTTTAGTGTGATCCATGACCATCCTGTCTACTGTAAGTTTCCCCTTAGTCTAAAACGAAAATAAAGGATTTAACAGAGTCATGGGCCTATGAATGAGTGTGCTGCTGTGGTATCCACCACACCCTGACGTTATGAGTGTGTTTACCTCCCACATATTCCTCTACATCTGAGTGTCACACTTTGCTCAAGCGTTTAATCCTTCCACCAGCCTTAAACTGCTACACGTAAAGCCTTCGCTGAGAATTTATTGGCAACTTTTAAGTTAAGCTTGACACACACAGTCGCATTACAAAACCACTAACGCCGGCAGCACACCATGAAGCCGGGCTCTTCAAATTTCTCAGCTGCCAAGTATTTGTTGCTAAACTCGTATTTATACTCTCTGGTTAGGAGGGATAAGTGAACTGTGAGGTCTGACTCAGCCAAGTGTGAGAAAAATGTAACCAGGACAACGTAATGATTAGCCAGTAGCACGCATGCTAGCTAAGATCTGAGAAAATACGTGGGTTTATAAGTAACATAATATAAAATGCAAAAGTTAGCTAAATAATATCAAGGGTCGCTAAAATATGTAGTTTAAGCTTGGTTGCTAACTTTACCGGGTTTGGGGCAAAATGAGGCAAAGTGTTAGCCTTTAAGCTAACGTTCGCCATTAACGTTACACTTCGACGTTAAATACTATTTAGGAGGAAACAACTTACCCGTCTCCGACCACAACACACTTTATGGCCTGCATTGCGGCGCAGCTAGAGGAATGCTAAGTTAGCCCGGGAGCCAGCTAACGTTAGCTCAAGTCTCTTTTCCTTTGTCCGGATTTGCTCGCTGGTGAAACGGCACAAAAGCTTCTCTTTGCCGGCCACTCGGTGTTACGGCGGAGCTCCCGGTGCGTCGAACCTCTCGCGGGGCAACTTGCGGTAACGTATTCGACACTTTTGACGCGAGTTTGCTCAGAAATTCCCTCCCAACATTCCCATGCTTTCGTGAGGCTGGTCTGGAAAGCTAGGAAGCAAAACAGCGGCCACCACCCCTGAGAGGAAAAAAAATGAAGCTAGACGCCACCGCCAGCTGGTGCATCCGGTACATCCGGGTTGAAACGCCCACAGAAAATTAAACCATCTAAGACGACTTAAAGATTATTAACTGGCAATCTTTAACCTTTAAAATGCGCATTCAAATTTACAATAATCTAAAGTGTTTAAAAAGTAGAGTTAAATTGGTTTGTGAAAGCAATTTATAATAAAACCGAGGAACACGGACGAATTAGTGTGTGACACGGAATGGGGAACTGAGTTCATTGATTACTATCGACTTTTTACTGAGGTTGGAGCTGGTGTCCGATTACAGTCAGCCGTAGGAAGGGTGGGACTTTGTAGCTGAAAGAAAATTTAGGGTTAAGGTGGGGCTGGGTGTCGTTTTAAAGTAGGTATCCCTGTCAGGAAGCGTGTCCTGTCTTCTGGGATATATACATAACGTGTTCGTGTTTGAATGAACTTCATGTAAGAGGTTGAATTGCGTCATGTTTGACCACCTTCCAAAAAGTTTATGACTAAGCATTCAGGACACATTACAGGACTGATAAGTGACGTTAAGTCTTGCCAATTTTCTATATTTCTGTATAAAAATGACTCAAAACATTATCTGAACCCAATTAAACAAATGAAACAAAATGTTCTGCTGTGGTATTTATTCATTCAAGGAAAACAGTCATATCTCCAAATTGAAAAAGTGTGTGAACCGTTGTTTTCATTATCTTTTGTGACTACCTTGTGCGGTAATAACACTGGATCTCAGATTAGATAGATAGGTAGATCGATTGATCTTTGTTGGCTGACCGCTTCTGTGGAGGTTCAAAGTCATTTTTAAAAATTTCAACCTGATGATCAGCAACAGCTCTTTTTTTCTGAGTTGCTCAGAAAGCTCCTTTAGTCCTTGCTGTCATACACTTCCACAAATGTGTGTTGTAAAGGTGTTTTAAATTCAGTGAGCAAGCATTCACTTACAAGCTTGCCTGCTATGAAATGAGCTTGTCTGAACCAATCAACAGATAACTTAAAATGTGACTTTATATGACTTTATAATGTGTTAACAACAGGTTACGGCAATGAGGTGTTGTTTGCCACGGTACTCTGTTTCAAAATGTGTGTTGGCGTAGTTTTCGTTTACAATACCAAATCATTTTATTTCTTTAACGACAGGGCTGTCATTCCTACTTAAGGAAGCAGTGTGGTGTCTGAGCATTTTGTCATTGTGATGCCACAGAACAGGGAGTCTACCTCTGTCCGAAACCAACTTATCAATAAGTTGTCACGATAACGTGATAGCAGTTCATCACGCAATTACATGATAGCGGGTTATCAAAAAGCTTTAATGAAGTGATAGCAAGTTATCATGTTATTATGTGTTAGCAAATTATACGTTACGTATATTCTACGATACCTACTCTATGGTTAATGCGTGATACTGATCCGTTTTTTTTCTGGCATGGCAACTCACAGATATGTAATATTGCCTATTTTTTTCCCGAATAATCAAATACACAAGTATAACATTTTGTTTGACATTGTTATCTTTGTCTACTTTAGGGACTTAGGCTATTTTTTATTTGAACAAATAAAAAGACCGATATTTTGAGTGATTTTCAAGCAGATATTGTTGAAAACTAAATCTGGACCAGTCCAGTAGGTGGCAGTGTTCCTTTAAAAAGCCCCTGGCCAACTGCCACAAAATAACAGAAGAAGACGCACCTTGGTGTGTCACACCTTTATCAGTCCCCTGGATGATCATAACAGACGTCGGCGGAGAAGCTGTCGGGGTGGAGCAGCCCAGCTAATACAAACCAGTGTAAATAATGGGACTCGGCGTCACTCAGTCAACAGACATATGAACTGTCCCACGCCACCCAGCTTTTTATTTTTCAGCTTCGCCGCGCCAGCTGTTACAGTGACCATAGGAACCGCCGGGCGGACTCGGCTGCTTTTATGGCTAGTCTGTCATATTTAGTGCTCCGATTTTCGGGCTCCGCTGGTCGGACCTACGGAGTGTTTTCCAAAGGCTTGACGAGGACTTTGTTGATATTTTTTGATCTCGCATGGCGGCTGCGAATCAGATTCCCCTACATCTACCTAGTCGCCTCCATGATGTTTAATGTGAGATTGCAGGTAACTATCCGGACACTCATAGCAGCAGCAACAACAACAGTTAAGTTTGTCAGTTTGCTAATGTCAACAAGCCAACAGCTGATGGAAGCCCTTGGATTATCAATGTAACACAATTAACCCTGCAACTGACTGTTTAAATGTCAGTACAGATCAATATTGGTTTGCACCGCTTAGAATTATATATATAAACTATTATCAGGTTGTGGTGGAGAATATAATGACTATACACCCACTTGCCAGTTCATTAGGTACACTAGCGAAATCATGGCACAATAATGTAACACCCCTGCAAATAAAACTTTACTTCACAAAGGTTATGGCATTATAAATTTGAATTTACATTAAAACAACTGCTGTGTTTTCATTTTGCAGTAACACTTAACTGTATTGTGTTGCACCGGCACACGTTTCTATTATTTTGGCAACCACATTTTAGTGTTTAAGCAGAAGCACTAACTGCAATCCTCCAAAAGTGATAATACAGTTGACTCACCTCCTTTCTTACACCGTTTAAATTTCAGTTGAACAAGAGGGATTTACTGCAGGACTGTTTTATGAGAATGCATATGTCTTCACCAGTGTACCCAATGAACTGGCAAGTGGCAGCTCCTAAAGAGCATTAAACCTCATGTGACAGTCTAATCAGCTGATGTCCTGCTCTAATTGCCCTCATAATTTATTGTCATATTAAAGCTACGGTGCTGAACTCTCTCTCAGCCCTTTAAGATGCATGTGCAGGATATAGGCCTGCAGCGTACAGTCCCTTCTCCCTACGAGAAAGAGCCACGCACCGATGGTAAACAGCGTGCATCCTTCCACTGAATGCAGTTTGATCTTTATGTGGAGGGTCATTAGCTTTGCCCTAGTCCTAGCTGAGGTAGGCACTCTTCATCCGCTCTGGCAAATCGATCACAGGGACCAGATTTTAAATTTCCGTTATACTGTGAAATGCAGAGAGACTGAAAGGTTTGGGTGAGGCCTTGGCTGTAGCTGATGTTCATTAAAAGGTAACAGGCTTTGAAAGGCTTTGAATAAACTAATTTTAACTTTAAGACAACTAATCAACTGACAATAAGTGATTTAATGACATTAAAATTAGACATTACATTAGAATTATACACAACAAACAAATAAGATTTTTTTTTCCATCATTGTTTACACATCAACTAAAATCTCAGGCTTCAACTTCAACTAAAATTAACTCATAATACTTCTGTTCTTATTCTTTAGTTGCTACTTCAGTTAAACTTCTAGACGTCTCAGCTCTGATTTTTATAATATTATACAAGCTATTATGTAATTTAAGGTTTTCATTGTCTTCACTGCTACACATAACTGTCTTATGTGTTGACTCTGTCTGTGGTGTCCAGCCTGACCCGCTCCTTCGTCTCTCCACAGGTCCACATCGAAATCCACTGAGTCCTCAGTGCCACAGCACTGGGTTACCGCGCCACAGCAACATGGAAGAACGGGTCGCCTGATTCTCTAATCTGGCGCCAAGATGCAAAAGTGACACGGCCGGTGCGTAGGGATATGCGAAGGAGGCGGTAGAAGATGCCCCCCCCACCCCCCTCCCGGCGGCCCTTGCTGACTCAGGAGCTGCTCGTCCGGTCCATGAAGATTTGTTTTTTTTAACTCTGCCTTTACTCTCTGCTCTCCGCGTGACGGAGCTCGGAGTGGATCTGAAAACGGACGATTGTCGCTGTGAAACTTTCGTAGCTACTCTTCGTCGTCTGACATGTGTGTTTATCGGACGCTCGGTGTGCAAACATCTCACAGAAATACAAACGGTACCATTTAACTTTAATTCCATCGCATTCCACACAAACAAGTGGGTTTTTTTGTTTGTTTATTTTACCTCTGAGGCTTTGACACTTTATTTAAGGTCGCCCGTAGAAGAAGGTTGTAGTGCTTTAAAAGAGATTTGTCGGAGGCTAACGGTACGGCTGCTACAACTGGAAATCTGCAGGCTGGAAGTGCATTATGTTTGCATGTCTTTGTGTTCGTGCGCACAGGTTTTCACCCCTCACCGTTTTGTGTTATTCTATCAGTGGCACTGGAAAGTGAACGAAAAACGTAGCAGAACTGTTTTTTTTAGCTACATTCAGATCAAGTTTTAATCTATACACGCGTGCGTGTCTGATGGAGTCTGAAGTTACAGAAATGAGAGGGAGAATGTTTGAACTTTGGAATAAATAAATTAATGAAAGCATGACTTCTCTGTTACTGGATGGTGACAACTCATTATTACTTAGATTACTAACTTGCTTTGTTTTTTTTTGACACAGTTTATTCTTGGGGCTTCACACATCTGAAACCCTTATGCGCTACACTTATCTCCGGCTGGATGTAGCTTAAATCAGACATAAAATGCACTCATGCAAATCATATCAATATTTGGATCAGTACTTTGACACCACCGAGAAAAACAATGCAGTTGAAACTAGCCTTCAGAATTAAATAAAAAAGGTGGCCTAAGTCCTGGTCAATAAAAAAAAATGCGGACAAAAGTTAAACCGGTCAAAAATTTTGTTCACACGCCCAGCTCTTTTTTTTTAAAAGTAAAATTCAACCATCCGATCTGGAAACCATTACATCAAGAAACGCACCGCTTTAACACGACATCAAAAAACTTTAACCCAGGCTCCTATAATCTAAGGAATACGGTAATTTTACGAGAGCTTTTAAAAAAATGTCCTCCATAAAAGTCATTTGTCTTTGAGCTTTTAGTAAACGTATGCGTCCATCAAAAGGTGGTCGATGTGTTAACAGCCCAAGACGCTTAACTAAACCTTGGCCTGAGAGCCCCGAGAGCATGCTTCACGGAGACGGTGGTGCAAAATATAAATTCCTTTTAACGGGAAGAAACCTTGAGCCAGACCCAGCTCATATGGAGGGACATATTTTATTGAGGGCAGCCGGGTAGACACAGAAAAAGAGAGAGAGGAATGACATCAGCATCCTTTGACTAAAGCATGCACAGAGAACACCAGAGATACTCAGAAGAATATGGGGGAGAAGGGGAGAGGAAGGACATTTACAGAGAGACACACTTTTGATCTCCAATGGCCAGTGCAAGTCAGTTCAGTCCAGCTGGAGTTAGAGGACTGACATTACCTCGAGGTACTTCGCTGAACCCAGAGCGAGCCAGAAAAGAGCAAGTAATCTGAGGACTGACAAAGGAGCAGCTCGCCTCAGTGAGGAGCTGTTTATATTAGCAGGGCGATGTAAATCATCAGTGAGATGCAGCATGAGCAGAGTGCCAAATCATATCGTTTGGTTGGAGTCATCGTGGGAGTTCCCACCTGTCTATACATGCAGCATGCAGCACAACTACGGGATGATTCAGAGCCCCCTGTGCCAGACCTAATTATAAGCTTTGCCAAAAAAGGGGGCGTCTAAAGCTCAACCTTAAGGACAAAGGCATCTGCCTCCTGAACCCAAACCGGGAGCTGGGTCCCACAGGAAAATGGGTTCTGACGACTGCAGCCAGCTCAGATACCTCCGACCTACTTCCTGCCTCTGGTTCTGTCATAGCATACCGTCATCTGTCCACACGGGGGAGGCAGCCCATCACTGAGCCGGGTTGCCTTTCCTGTCTGCTTGGAGCACACACCAGGAGCTGTCAGCCTCTTTGAGACAAGAGAAAATGACGGAGAAGGTGACGGCAAAACATAACATCCCTTCACCGTGACACTGAAAGCAGAATTTCAGCAACTGTACGGTTAATTCATTTTGCTCTTAGGGATTTTTGCACAAATGTGTCATTCTCTTGTCTTCTTCCTTCATTAAAAATGATTCTGAATGGTCAGCTGGAATGACGGCATCTTACCGAGCAGAATTATTTTTGCACACAGCTCCTCTTTTAAACAGATTTCCAAACTGCTGACACCGTCACTCGGCTCAAAATGTCCCTAACCTTACCCTAACCAGTCACTCTGATGCCAGGCTGCAGTGTAAAACCACCAGGGGTTGCCAAGGCAACTGTATTTCTCCACGTTATAGACAAACCTTCCCACTCCGCCCCCCCTTTTTTTTTCTGGGAAAAAAGAGGATTTATTTCTCATGGATTTGCCAGAGGAAACATTTTAATAGGGTTATCATAGAGGGCTGGCAAAGATGGAGCGATCCAGAGATGAAGGATAAATCGGGTTATCTTTACCTTGTTTTTGCCAGCCATCATTTGAACCCTCTCGCTAGTGGAATAAAGATTACAGAGTTTCAGGGGTTTTTGGAATCTGCAGCAGCTCATGTTTTATTTGACTGAGTGGTAAAAAGAGACGCTGCAAATGGAAAGGGAAGGCATTGGGTTGCGGCTGCAATGCTCAGCCCTCTTCCATTAGTCATTAACATCAAGAATTTATTCCTGTGGGAATTTAAAATATGGTGTCTTTGGGCTTAGAATTTCAGGATTAAAGTGACCTTGTTTTGGTATCCTGTTGTTTATATACACCCATCAGGCTTAACATTATGACCACCTTCCTAATGTTGTGTAGGTCTCCCTTGAGCCTCCACAACAGTTGTGACTCATCGGAGAATGGACTTCTTAGGGTTTCCTGTGGTGTCTGGCAACAGGGTGTTGTTAGTGGGGGACTTTTGAGTGGAGGGTCCTCTGTGGATCATCCCACAGATACTTGATCAGTTTGGGATCTAGTCAGTTTGGAGGCCAGGTCAACACCTTGTGCTGTTTTTCATGTTTTCATTATTATTATTATTACTATTTTTAGTTGTTGTCAGGTTGCATCCTGCTGGGGATGGCTGCTGCCATCAAGGAGTGTCATTGCTATGGGGTGGGGGTGCCTGGTCTGGTCTAAGTGGGTGCTACATGTCTAAGTAACATCCACACGTATGCCAGGTCTAAAAGTTCATTGTATTGCCAAAAGATGGTCAATGCCATTTACTTCAATTGTCAGTGGTTTTAATGTTGTGGCTGATTGGTGTATATAAAAAGAAGAAGAATCAAGAAGTCACCTGATAAGAAGACGAGTGCCACAAGGCAGAAGCATCTACGTGGAGGGAGGAGAACCCTTTCCACCCCTGGCCGAGAGTCCACTCAAAAGCCTGGAGACCCTACACTCTGGCGACTTCGTCTATGAAAACTGGCAAGGCATCAACTTTAGAGGGTCTGGCTGAGACTGGTTGATGCCAGATTCCTGGGAGACACAAAGTGTGGTGAAACCAACAATCTCTAGGCCACTTGGTGTTGTGGACAGTCTGGCAAACAACTGCATCAAAAGAGTTTGTCCTGCTGCTTTTTGGACGCTGGCCTCTTTGGCTGGAATACGTTGGCACTCCCTGTGAAATTCATCAGCGTAGGGCGCAAGCAAGAGAAGGCACGGAAGGACTTTTCGGGCCAGATGAGGATGGGTTCACTCCCAATCGGTCGCATGGAGTTAGGCTGAGGAGCACCACGAGAGTTCAGATCAAAATCCACCAAGAAACAGCAGAGGACCACAGTGGTAGATTCCAGGTTAGAGCAGGAGCCTGGACCCAGTGGGACAGTATGCCATAAGGCGCCACAGATAGGAGGGCCAGGCTGAAGTTCCTCTTGAGGGCAATATTTGAAACCCTACCATAGCCCTGAAATCTCACCTGGGGGTTTGGAGGAGACAGTCACTGGCCACTTTGTGGAAATATCCAAGCAAGTTTGTGGCATATTTGATAAGGATGTACCCTAAGTCCTGGCTAAACCGATATAGGGTGGTACCAAACCCCATCCCAGGAGCACCCATGGTCACCCTAAAATGTAGTAGGTCTTCCCAATAGAGACTGTTACAAGCACCCTCCAGATAGACATCATCGTGTGGTTCCCTGTGGAGAGGGACTGGCAGCAGTCTATGAAAGAAAACAACTAAAACACTACAGACTGACAGCAGAGTGCCAAGAGGCAGCTGGAAAATCCTGGTTTTATACATGTTTTGTGCAGTATTGTGCCTAAATTGTATCAGCTAATTGTTAAATATTCTTTGGAAAACGTTGCTTTTAACTGCTCAACTCAACTAACACCCACAGGCAAATTCAGTATATCCATTAATACACTTCTCCATAGATAGAGAATGGATTACTGACTTAATCCGCATGAATTTAGCTTTATTGCATTTGTCTTTTAAACTGGGAATTACGCTCAGTGTGAGACTTTGAGGTCAAAGAGTGCTACCAGAGGGCACTGCCATGTATATAACTCCTTGATTATTTAAATAGACCCGAGTCACCCCCTTCGATTCAAGGTCCATTGACTGGGGAAGCGCATGCAAACCGCTAAAAGGGATGAGACTAGGAGCTGAGATGAGCTCCAAGCTGACCTGAAAACTGAATCAAAGGAGCGAGGGGGGAAGAGGTGGAAAATAGAGAGGGGGAGAACACGGAGGAAGAGGGAGGTTTATATTTGCTTTAGCCGAGTTGTGGGATTGAAATAGGTCACACGGGCAAATGAGTATGCAAACATGTGCCTATTTTGGAAGGTGTTTTAGTTTTTACGTGTTGTCGTATTTTTTGTCCCTGCATTCTTTGTTGGATCAGCACAGTTTCACAATGTGCGCATCAAAAATCTGCCAAATCTGTAGTATTAAAGGCAAACCCCCATATTCCACTCTCCTGTAGGTTTTATATAGATTAAATTGTATCCCGATCATTTAATAACCACTTCACTGATAATCGCTGACTTCTTATAAATGAGGTTAAGCGATATGTAAGGTTGGGGCATACGTCGCTGCCTTTGCTCACGTGTATCTGTAGGTGTAGAAATCATTTTTTCATCAATGAGATGGTCGCAGGAAATACGTGGTGTCGAGATGCAGAGCTCCATACTGAACCGAAGAGAATGAAGGAGGAAATCCTGCTGTGGTCTGCTTCCCGTGACCCCTGTCACACACATACGCTGCCACCCAAAGGTTTACACCGCTGCCCTCCACAACAGGAAGGACATGTAAAACCTTGTGATATCCCCTGGTTTTTGTACAGTACAAGGCTATAGGTGTAAACACGTAGCGGAAGATTGACCGGAAAAAATGAAACCCACTCACCTACGGACAAGACATCACTGACAGTACCAGTTTTAAGAACCATACTTAAAAAGATGTCTCTGGTGAAATTCACTTTCTCAGTTCTTCCACAATTAAAATACTTCAGGGTTATGCTATGCCATATGGGGGTTGGGGTTAAGGTTAGGGTTATGAAAAAAGACGCATCGCAGGTTTGACATTTACCATGTCTGCCATCTTAGTTTGTGTGCTAGCGTGCAGTTTTTTGCTAGTTAGCACCATAGACTGTAGAAAAATGGATGACGTGTCTCCACTTCCTCCCATTGGTCAAAGTGTTACTAGAATTCTGGGGATAAAGGCGACGCCGTCTTGCTAGCTTGGAGCCTGATACTGTCCAAAAGTGGAGCTGCATTATTGACGACCCGGTCATACTTCTGCTAGACTCACTGGCTTGAGAGAACTTACAGTGTTGCATTTTTTTAGCTAGCTAGTTCATTCATTAATTCATTCATCTTCTGTAACTACTTGTCCCGTACCCCTGAATATACATCACAATTATTTAAATGGCCTAAACTGACAGAAACAATTCTTGAAAAAACAAAACAAAACAAAACAAACAAACAAACAAAAAATTAATTTAATGATGATTGATTTAACATGGAGGGGGTCAGACTTAGAAGCTATACTGCAGGCAGCCACCAGGGGGAGCGCCACATGCTTTAACTTCACTTTTGAGGCGCTGTCATGACATCCACTTTTTTTACAGTCTATGATGTATTTTCTTTTGGCTATACGACTGATGCAATGAGTGTCCTATATTTTAGGGAGGAGAGGGGAGGGAAATGAAGATGCAAAGAGGGACATAAAGTCATTAACATGCTATACAGTAGAAGAAGCACACACTGGGATACACCATCAGGGAACCGTGAGAAGACATTCGAGACTCATCAGTCGAGATGTCATCCAGTTCCATTTTACAAATCATTTAGGTTAAACCCAATTATATATAAAATCATGCCATGAGTAACTCTAGACTGTTTTTCTGTGTCTTAGCACAATTTTAGATCAAATCTGCGCAAACTTGAGTCATGGTAGCCCAATATCCCTGACAACAATGAACTAAAAGATGAGAAAAGATGGATGCAGATATCTAAGAGAGAGTGTTTGTAATGCAAAATAATTCCACACGATTCCACTGAGGGAGGTGGAGACTTGAAGGCTTCTGTTGATCGATGTAAAAGGACTCGGTTTGCTGATTTTGAAACAGTTCATTTTGCATGCTAGCATTCTCCCACTGCTAACGATATCCGGGCAACGCCAAGGCTTTCCTTTGTGAGTCATAAACACATTAGCATGCCATTTGTGCAGGATTGAGCAAACCAAATGTGTCTGCACACCAAGAAAACGCACCCCGGAACCTAATTGCTTTTAATAGCATTGATTTTCAATGAGGATGCTCCGTTAGACAGGCCCAGCGGTGGCGTAAATGGACAGAAAATTTATAATGTGTTTGTCTACTCGTATTGCCCGATGCCGATGACCTATTTTCCACTTGCAGCACAGAGAGTGTTGTTCCGGGCTTGGTCTGTGTCCTTACTACTTTGCATGAGTCCAGCTAGTATGTAAAACTTCGTAACTAGTGGAAGTGAGTCCTTCTGGGCCCGAAACTAAAGGGACTTCACTCAGATTTCCCCTACTTAACATTCCTTATTTCCTTGTTTTCTTTTCCCAGTCACCAAAACAAAAAGAACAATGAAGAGAATGAAGAATTTCCTCTTTGTTCTTCCACTCTTCACAGTGGTACACATCTAAGTGAATTAAGTTTCCCTTACAACACATGGTTAGGCCTTCACAGTTGATGCTTCATGCCAGAGTGCCGGGAAAAAAACCTTCATCTCTCCTCTATGCCCCTACCTTAGGGCAGTGTGAGAGCTAATCTTATCAAGTGCAATGTCAGGAGCTTTATTTATTTATTTATTTATTTATTTTTTGCTCTTGTCTTCAAACTAGACGTTGAGCTGAATCCAAGGGATTCAGTGGACTGTGTAGCTCTTTGGCTCTACTGATGAGTACTTTTTTATCGTCAAAGCCAACTTGTTTGACTTCGTTTATTTACTTTTCCTGGTGTCAAACCAAACGCAGTGGCGTCTCCCTGCCTGATAAGGTGAACGATGATGTTTTACATATGTTTGAGTTAATGGTTACGAGGAACGTTGAGCCTTATCACGTTTGTTAAGGGAGCCAAATCGTCCTGCTCCGACCTGGACGTCTTGGATGCGTCCTGAGCGTCGGGAGCTGAAAACGAGCGTGTCGATCCGTGACTGAGCCACAACGAAGCCGTTTTCTCAAAGTAACACTGTTTGAATAAACAAATGAATGCATTAAGACATCTGCTGGTGCTTGACCATTGGAGTAATGTACGCAGGAAGTGAGACCCCCCCTCCCTCCCACTCTGTGCAGGCAGGAATGCTCTAATTTAAACCATGTGTGTTGCAGAAACCAGCTCGTCAGACATCTCCGTGTGAGTGTCGAAATTTGTCTTTTATGTTGTGAACCGGTTCCCCCGATCACTACACAGTATAATGTCTTGAAAACATGTTGATGGATGTTGGTATTTGTCTTTCTCATCTACAATAAGTTACAGGATGCAGGGTGGCTCACCCTCCACCTGAGATACACCTCTATAAATTTAAACTGTTTTTTTTTTTTTAAATCTGGAGCTGTACAGAGGTTGAAGACGTATTATGAAGATCTAATTAAATAAAAGTAGGTATTGTACCAAATGTATAAACTGCTTGATAATATGTATATCTATGGGACTCATCAGCGAATGGACATGGGCCTTCTGAGGGTGTCCTGTGGTGTCTGTCTGGCAACAGGATGTTATAGTGGGGGCCTTTGGGTCCTATGGGTTGAAGGAAGGGGCCTCCGTGGATCATCCCACAGATACTTGATCACTAGTGAATTTGGAGGCCAGGTCACTGTGGGGTAGTGGTGGTAATTTAACTGTACGACCATTGTGGAGGATGCGGCGCTGTTAAACTGGACTGAATTAAACACAAAAGCGTTTGTTTTATTTAGTCTAGCCCACTGACTAAAGTGAGGTTGTCAAAAATAACAGACACACAATACAGTTGGATAGTACAACAAAATGGAAACAGCTGTCTGTTATTCCAAACAATGCCGAATACCGCAACCGTCATGGAGCTCAGGTTTACTGCCTGGCTGCTGCATCCGTGTTATTCGTTTCCTCTTGTGTTACCTAATGAACTGGCAAGCGAGCGCTCGTGTCAATCCCAAACACAATTGGTTTAGTGGGTCTGGTTTAATCTCACTACTGCCTAGAGTCACGTGAGAATTGATAGGCGACGAGATTAACGTCTAGCGCCCGAAGACGACACCACTTCCCGTTTGGAGTTTTTCAAAATAAAACAAAAGCGACCCGCACGCCGCGCTTTGTAAGTGAAAACGAGTGTGTTGTTTTGAAGGTGGAAACTGCGTCGCTTCCGGTGTTGATTTGCAGCGACTTGACTCAAGTCCTGTGAGCCGCTCTCTTGGTACTAGTGGAGTGGAGGCGTATTTGGAGGGGGACAGAGATAACGCGCTCACCGCTGTGCGCTAAAAGACGAGCGGAGCGACGGGCTGCGACGGAGGCTCACCGCTCACTGGCTGACTGGCTGACTGACTGACTGGCTGACCGGAGGACTGCAGGGGGACCGGAGGGAGCTGGCCGCGAAGCGTCAATGGCCACAACACTTTCCTGAAGAGAAGAAGCTGCCCGCGAGACTAACCTGTGTGTCCAGATGCGTCCTGCGAATAACGCGCATTTGCCGTAAATAGATGTTTGTCCGTGCAGCGGAAGTTCCTCTGACCAATTTTTGGGTGATCTTCTTTACTTATTGGCTGCAGCCATGAACGAAGACAACCAAGGTATGGGTTATTCAATGCAAGTCATATATCTAATATGTGGGCATTTATTTCAGTAAAATAATGTTAATAATCATATAACAAAAAGCAGGTATTATTATAATTAATATTATTTTTCTTGTAATAAAAATACGTTTTTTATTTATTTAATTATTTTTATTCATTTATTTTTTTTTCTGAGGTAGAAAGTTTGACCTGAGCTAAGCTTTATGATTAAGACCCAAGGTTATCAGGCTTAGGTGGATGAGCCTGGATCAGTGACGAGGTGTCAGACCGTGCGAGGTCCAGAGCTCTATCTAAGCCCTCTCGGGCTCATGCCACTGTGGCCCCAACAGGTCCCGTGGCGGTCAGCCAAGCGCACCCGTGAGACACGGATTCATTTGTTGGGTCAAAAGCACTGAGCTCTTTCGGCCGCACCGGTTGCAACACGAGCCGGCCGCACCGCATCCATTCACAGTTCAGCCCAGGGGGAAGGTTAAGTAACTTTCGGAGGGGAGGGATGTCAGACTTGGAACAGTTTGTGAGATTCTGTAGAGTTTGTAAAGATGTGCTGACTCACACCAGAAACCCCTCTTCCCTTTAACTTTAAATGTTCTTTTGTGAAACAGTTTCAGTAAATAGTTGTAAAGGTTCCTCTATCTCTTTCATTTAAACCCTGGTCGTCCTGCACTGGCCCAGGAGACCTGGGTGTGCACCTGGATAATCATCCACGAGACTGCGAACCCAGCTACAGGTCTCCTGAGGAACCCGTGCCACCTCTCTCGGCCCCATCCCCTCTCCAGCGAACTACAGTCTGCTGAGCGTATTAGTCAGAAACTGCACAAAGCTGGATGCAGCTTCGCAGGTGAACAAAAGTTCACCCTTGCTGTATCGTCTCTGCAAGTCAGCGGCATTCAGTCCCACGTGTTCAGCGCTCGCGGAGCTGCAGGATGTGACTTATTGCTGGAGTACCGCATGCATGGCACCGAGGCATAAAGCTGTCATTGTGCTGCGTTCGGCCGGGCCTGCCCTTCAGCACTGACACACATCAGCGCAGCCCCACAGACAGGCGTATGGTGCAGAGCGGGGGATAGTATGACAACAGCCAGGAGTGCATAAACATGCGCTTACGTAGACATTTATATATAAACTGTACATGAGAAGCTAATTTGGGTACTTTCTGTTGTAAAGATGTTGATTCTTATCATGATCGAGAATGATAAGAGCCTGTTTGTGGTTCATAGCTCTCTCTATCCTCTCTTGTCATCTCCTCTGTACATGTTTTTTCTTTTTTGTGCATTGGAAACCGGCATCCGCAATTATCTGCTTTTTATTTGAACAAGTTAGCACTTACACGCACGCCCACACACGGGCCCACAGCAGGGTCGGGCGCTGCGGGGGCGACGGGGGAAAAAAAGTAGATGATGAGCACTTGTGCCTTGAATCTACTCACCGTGAATGTGGAGGATAGGTGGAAGGTAGGTTTACATAATGAGATACCGAGGTGTCAGCGTTAGGAGAGCAAGAAAGGCTTGTGGATGAAAACCATGATGAGCGAAAGTGAAACCGCGGCTCGTTGTTTTTCCTTGGTAACAGTGATGGCGAGATGTTTGAAAAGGGAATGAGACGGGAGACGAGTGTGTTTGTGCGCGTGGAGGGGTAGGGTGACGTGCCAAGGGAAAGTTGGGAAATGTCCAGAGAAATAAGGAATGCCGCCAGTGAATGACGGCGAGGGAGTGCGGCACTGGGCTAAATTAATTTGTGAGAGTGTTATAGGAGTTTCTTTCCAGGAAAAGTCCCGGTGTTTATGGTCCCTAACTGAAGCCTGATCCCGCACCTTTGTGATTTTGGCTACAGACCTGTTTACACCCTGTTCCATTTACCTTGACAGCTCAGCGTGCAGCCTTTGAGGTTATGGAACGCTGCAGCCCTCATGAGATTGGTTTTGAGATCTCAGAGATGTCCTTGTGCCGGCCACAGGACACCACCAGCAGCTGCCTGTTACGTAGGAGCAGACTTTTTGCCGCATGCTGTGAAGCGGCCTTCAAGAAGCGTAGCGTAGGAACCAATCATACCATATTAGTGTGCATTTCTGACTGGTATTCAGGCCAAATGTGCCCTGTCTGCATTTGAACTCTTTCACGGGAGGTCACCTGGTTCTGTTGTGCGGTAGATGGCTAGAGAATTGCGACTCTGGGGAAACAGGTAGGGCATGGATGTTTACACCCAGCCCTAGAAGGCCCCAGCAGGCAGGCAATCAGTGTGTACATGCCTGCTGTGTTACGGTGCTGTTCCTGAGGGCCCTGCAGGATGTCAGGGAGCAGGAGTGGGAAGCACAGAATAGGCCCAGACCTCTACAAATAAACAGGATTCAGGGTCTGCTGTAACTTTTCATGAAATGCATTAAGTGTTTCTGATACTCTTTTCAATTTTTTTAACTGACCAACCTCGACTAGCATATTTAATATCGATATCTGACCTGATCTGAGATGATCGAGATGATCTGCTGAAGTTCAAAGTGAGCATCAGAATGGGTAAAACACAAGATTCAGGTAACTTTAAACGTGGCATGGTTGCTGGTGCCAGTCTTCCTGATCTATTTGGGATTTGGGAAACTGCAATTCATCCTCAGAACTATCTTTAAGGTCTACAACTCACATAGAAAACTGGAAAAATGTTGCGTGGTCATACAAATCCTGATTCCTGTTGAACACTCGGATGGTAGGGTGGCAACGGCAATGGTGTGGAGGATGTTCTCTTGTTACGCTCCCCTCTCTCCCATTGATGACCACACTGTTTCTTTGCAATCTTCTGATCACAAAGCTGAAATCATTAATTTCTTTACATTACAATGAGTCCACTGAACTCAAATGGCCTCCACCATCACCAGATCTCAATCCGGCAGAGCTCCTGCGTGGAACTTGGAGATTCACACAATGAAAGTGCAGCAGCTGTGTAGTGCTGTCAAACTCTCTAAAGAATATTTCCAGCATC
Source organism: Planiliza haematocheilus (assembly GCA_005024645.1). Lineage (NCBI taxonomy): Eukaryota > Metazoa > Chordata > Actinopteri > Mugiliformes > Mugilidae > Planiliza > Planiliza haematocheilus. The sequence goes on from SRSE01001373.1 coordinate 5,432,160, forward strand.
TTGTTGAATCCATGCTTCAATGACTTAAGGCAGTTATGGAGAGAAAAGGGGTACAAAACGGTACTAGCTAGGTACACAATAAGGTGGCCTGTGAGTTAGTACTTGAGAAAGTCAAGCTAACGGGCATCTCCTTCTTTTCTTGATGGAAGATGAAGACGTCCAGATTGTGTTTAATGGTTTTAAGCGTGGATGATAAAACACCCAAACTGTTGCACTGTCCAAAACAGTTCTTTCAGCATGGCACAGCTACCATCAATACCATTTTTTTTTTTGTGGCATCGACCCTCACAGTCAACTCTTCAGAAGACAACAACTGTATTTCCCAAAGTTTCAAACTAGCTGGTTAAGATGTGACTTTAATCTCCTTAAGAATTTTTGAAGAAAAGCAAGCGCAGAGGGGTGGGGCGGGCTTATCGGTGAAGAGTTCAGCCGTTCAATCAGGAAGCCTAAGGCAGAAGTCTTGGTTGGGAACAGAAGTCAAAGATGAATTAGTGGGAGGCAGACAGAGCAGGTGGATCTGACAGAGGCAGGGTCAGTAAAGGGAAGTCGGGTAGAAGAGTGCTTGAAAGTCTCAGGAGTGAGCCCGGAACTGGTGAATATATATACGGCGGTCTGATTACAGAGGATGAGGAGAAGCTGTGTGCACAGGTGAGCTCAGTTGACGGATGAGATGGGAGTGGCTGGCAGAGGCGGGGTAAATGGAAAAATACTGAGGGGGAGGTTGGGTGATATAAATTTGTTAGATTTTTATGTGTATGTTTTAGTATCTTAAAAGTAAAGTTCCCTTTCACCTTTGGTTTAAAGATTTAAAGAGAGACCGGCCATATGGTAATCAGCTCTTTGGACTTAGTTCACTTAAATACATGAATACTGCAGCAATAAAAGTTTCAGCTGAGCATGAGTTGTATGTGTAAGTCCCATTGGACCTCAACAATGTCTTATAAAACAAGTCTGAAGTCCATTAATAAGAGGCCGGGACAGTCGAGACTTAATTCTGGCTCAGCAAAGCGAATTTTCAAGGAGCTATCCAGTTTCCTCTTCATCCTCCACACGGTGCTTTACATAGTAACAGATTGGAGTCTGCCTGTGTAGCGTTTAAACTATCAAGGTGCTCATAACGTGGAGATGTGAGACAAGTCTAGCTTCTTTTTTTCCCCTCCTCCTTGGAAAAAGAAATCAGAGAGCGTAAGAGGTCTCAGGAGGCTGATATAACGTGCTAAGTGAATTTCAGGCGAAGAACGTCCTGCTCCGGTCGGGCCTTTGTGGGAGTCCGGGTTCATGGCTCACGTTAAAGCGTAGCGTATGTGTGCGTGGTTCAGGCCTGCTGGAAAGGGAAGAGAAGGCAGAGTGGACAGGAAAAGGGAGGGTTGGGACAATTATGCAAGCGCACAAAGACTGTTTGACCTGCCACAGCAGGAAAAAGGTGTATCCCTCTGACTGCGCACTGGAAACACAATCATGATCCAGTGTTTTGTGGTTACCTAATGTCGTGAGCTGCTATGGCTTTTAAGACCAGCACGCATAGTGTAGATTCTCAGATCTGCAGCTTTCTTGCACAATTCTTCTGTTTGTTTTTTTTTACTTGATTCAGTTTTGACTGTTGTGAAATCTCCACAAAGTTTTGTTTTTTATACTTTCTCAGCTCCTCTGAATCCCCCTTTTTCATGCGCGCTGACATCGTATGTGTGAAGCTCTCTCAAAGACCTGTTGCCTTCCCAACATGTTTGCACCTCCCGATCCCCTTCTTTCTTTCCAACATCCTGCCGAATCCTGCCAGTCGAGCCGCGCAGGCCGAGGCTGCCGCAGTTGCACGGCTTTCGACTCAACTGAGCCCCGCGCTGTTTAGAGAAGAAGCGGCGCTCCGTCTGTCACGCAGGCTGCACGAGGCGCAGCTGGATGGCCGTGTGACTCGAGCAGGCTCTCGAGCGGCCGCTCAGTGTGTATATTCCTGCGCGGTGATGTATTCGTGTTTGTATATGTTGTGGGGCGGGAGGTGGAGGATGTGCAGCAGTGGCACGGACTCAAAGAGAGACAGAGAGAGAGAGAGAGCCTGACAGGGAAGTTGGATGCTGCAGTCGGATTCTCAAAGTAGGTTAGTGGTGCAGAATTCAACCCAGCTGTGTGCAGGCACGTGTGCATGGATAGAATTCTTTCGAGATCGAGTGCGAAGGGAAATGAACAGTTAAAGGATTGTTGTGCAGGTCAAGGGCTTGGGCCACTTGTTGTCAGTGTTTAAGCTTAGTGTTTTCCATTCCTGACATAGCTTGTCTTGTAATTTATAGCATGATGTGTCACTGGAATTCTTCTACCCCTTCACTCCTTCAACTGGTTTCCAAGATGGGATTGTAGCTGAGGCTGCCTACAGGGGAATCACGGCCACACTTGAGGTCCTTTCTTTCTCACGCCCGCAACGCGTAACTCATAATACGTCAGCACTCAGCGGCCACAGATGTGTGTGATTGATAAGTGCGCGTGGCTTTGAGTGGGTCACGGCCGCTAAAACACACATAAAATGACTGAAGTGGTTATCCCAGTGGGCGACTGTGATTTCCAGTTGCTCTCGGGTAAAGCGTTCCTCCACACATGTATTTAATCTCTTAGCTGAACTCCGTCACGTTGAATTTCTGCGGAAATTCATGGAGCCTTACAAAATGAACTTCTATTTTTGTCGTCATCTCTCGATATGAAGCTGAAAAGCGCCGGCGGGTCTGCGCTGCTGAAACGGGAGACCGATCTACCGGCTTTCAGTTAGATGAGAACAGCCGATATTCAAATGTGCGGCATGGAAAACATGTAACAGGAAGTACTCAGTTGCGGTCTTGTATTCTGGCTAGCCCCTGTTCAGTCCGTATTTTAATATCTCCCTCATATCAGTTTCCATTGCCGGTTATATAGACATGTAATACCCATCTAGACTAGACCAGGCACCCCCACCCCATAGCAATGACACTCCTTGGTGGCAGCAGCCATCATCAGCCGGATTCAGCCTGACACAGGCACAAAACCGGTTTAGGAACAACTCAAAAAAGCATGAAAAACATCACAGTCAAGGTGTTGACCTGGCCTCTGAATTCCCTGGATCCCAAACTGTCCCAAACACCGTCAGTCTGGCGCTTCTAAAATGCTGGTCTCGCTTGACAAACTCTAAGCTCTTCCATAACTCCTATCTTCAGTGCTAAAGCCTTTTTACCATCTTCCACTATCAAACCCCCCTTGACAGTGCAGTTTTGACATCAACCATGTTTCCACCAAGATACATTTGGCAAAATCTTTTACCAATGCACGGAGAAGAGACAGGGTTGAACGCATCTCTGTTACTGCTGTGTTGAGGCCACTTAGGAACGCAGTCATCACAAGCCTCTGTGCGAAAAACAAGCCTCTGCTTTGCTGCGGAAATGATGCAAGAATCAGACATGTTTACTTATAGTCAGCACTCAACTGGTGAGTTTTAATAGAGGAGTTTATGTAAAGGGCGGTTGAATGCAGAAGCACAGAATCTGGAAACCCCCTTTTACCCAGAACTTAGGAAAGAGACATCTTCTGCCCTGAACCACCCACATATTTTGTCTAGTAAAAAAAAAAATCTGGCTCTTCATCCCCCCCCCCCCCCTCTCTCCTCTTTATCTGCTTCTTTTCTTCTCTCTTGGAACAACACAAGTGGAAGTATAGTCCTACTTGGCAGCTGGAACCTCTCTTCATCTTTCTCACTGCTCCTCCCTCCCTATCTTCCTGTCTGCGTAAATCCCTGCACTATACTCTTCTCCAGATTTTCGGCCCGAATCCATAATTATCCGCCTGTGTTGCTGCCTCCTCCGTAGTCTTTCAGTCACGTTCACGTTGTGGTCGTCTGCTCGGGGGCCTCCGTATCAGACTGTGCACACACCGTGTTCCACTACAGCTATTTCCCAGAGGGACCCGCTCAGGGTTGTGGGCGTCTTTGGAGAGGCCCCGTTTGGAGTCAGAGCAACATGGCGTGCTGGTTTGTTGCACAGAACCATCTGAGAAGCTGTCCTAGGAGACTGGCACTTTCAAGTCAAAAAATGCTCGGCAGATGGTTGGATGAACTGTCTGTCCATCACTGTCTATCAGGGGCTAACTTCAGGCAGCGGAGAATCACAGAGAAAGGAAGAGGAAGAAAAACATTCTGCAGTCTGGGGAGCTTTAAAAGCTAGCAAGCAGCTCAATCACTCAACACTTGCTTGCTTGCTTTTGGCTGAAATGACAACAGTCACTAACAGGTTTAATGTGGAGGTTCTTGCGTTGGAAAGCAGCACGGGTGTCAGGCATGATCAGAGTCAGATATCGAACCCTTACCATGTACGGACTCAGCAGCTATGCACGCCAGAACTAGGCTTTGCACAAGGAAAACTATCAATCCTAGGATCATGGACACAGGATCTGAACGTGCTTTTGACTCAACCACCCAGACGATGCCAGTCTATCATGTGCAAATGGCCAATGTTCCGTCAATGACAGATAGTGAGCTAATGTTAGACACAGCCGTGCATCTGTCTTTGATGCACCGACTGTGACTGGGGTTCAAAAACTCAGAACAGGCTCAAAACTCATCAACTGGGTCAGAAAGTATGACCCAGGGATGCTTAGAAAAAATGGGGGGTTGGTAGGACGCAACTGGTTGTTATATTTGCAATGTAACATTTGAGTTTAGCAGCACATTTAACATCCAGATCCCCACCTCTGCTAGTCACATTTGCTAAGCCGTGATTGATTAGACAATACTTTCAGTTTGCGAGTGAGGAAACAGCTACTTTTCCAATTGCTCTCTCATGAAAATACACTTAAATCTGAGCATGATGAAGTTTGCGTGATAAGATGACAAACGTCTCCGTCTTCGTGCGTTTGACAGGCGGTTGATAGATCGGTGGCTCCGTTCATGAATATAAAACTGCTGCAAAACTTTGCAAATGACTTTGCAAACAACACTCACTTGTACGCCGTAGAGGAAATGATGCATGAGGAACAATCTACGAAAATAATGAAAGACCATTTATGCTCACAGGCTCTTAGAATTGAGGAAGTTATCGAATGAGGGGACATTTGGCAAAAGTACCCAACCAGAGACTTTACATTGGCCTAAAAATAGACAGATTAGAAGATGTTTTCCTAATAAAAAGGAAAGAGGAAACTTTAGAGTGAAATTCGGCGGTAATTGTTCATAAATAAGTGACTGTGACTAGTGTGGGCTCTGTGAAGAGGCTGCCTTGCTTTAAGGGATTGTGTCATAGGTTCTTTGAAGCTTTGAAGAATCAAACGGCCGTGTTGCGTTTGATGTGAGCTCTGATTTTCTGTTTTCTGTAATCTAATTTTCATAAAGGGGATGTTGCGGATGCGTCCTCTGAGACGAGGAGAACTGCTGGAAGCATGGAAAACATTCAGTAATTTCTTTAAGGCTTTTTTTATTATTATTTTATTTTGATATGTTTCTTTTGTAAATGTGTAAATTTACAAGCTTGAAAATTGCAAATAAGTGGATAGTAGGCACAAATGGAGGAGTATAGCACAAAAAACGTGACCCATGGAGAACTGGTTGGGACGGATGGTTGACGCTGAAGGTACACCAATCAGCCACAACATTAAAACCGCCAAATAATGAAGTGAATAACCTTGGTGATCTTGTTACGATGTAAAGTTCTTTGGGGATACCTGGGTCCTGGTATATGTGGATGTTACCCTGTTGCTAGCTCAGGGCTTTTCCTTCCTTCGACCACCTTTGACCACTGAAAGACTGGGACTGGGAACCCCCACAAGAGATGCCGTTTTGGAGATGCCTGGACCAATCCTTCAAGACTCATATTCTCTAAATATAAGGAACAGTGAATGTGAAAGTGTTGGGGGTTAATTTGTCGGTATATCTTTGACACCGACATTCATATCCAACGCTCTTACATCACTCTCGCCTCGTCTGGTCTGCACATAACAGCAGCAGCCACGCCACATTCCAGAGTTGGCTGCATTGTGAGCTTGTGTCAGTGCTCCTTAATTAGCTTCTTTCTGGAAGGGACTGCGGCCTCCCCCCTTCCATGTTTACGTGGTTACTATTGTCACAGGAAGACCAAACGTCCCAGTCGCCACAGACATCACCCTATTGTCCTGAAGAAAGCCTGGCGAAAATAAGGAAGTGTATCTCAGGCTGTTGGCTTTCAAAACGCCAGTGCAGCTTTTGTTGAGGTAGCTAGGAAGGGAGCAGAAATTTGATTCATATAATGTCAAAATAGACAGTTGTAATGGCTGAACACAGCTCTCTAGGTGGAGTATTCAGTACTTACGGTTAGTACATGGGGTTTGGCGTGCGAGGCTTTGTTCCATACGGTCCAAGGTGCCAAGGATTTTGTAAAGGCGTTGGTGTTAGAAATGTGTCCTTGTGCTTTTCCTGCAAAAACCATGTGAATCAGATCAGTTTGTTCAGAAGTATCAGCCGATGAACTTGGGTCTGCGTAGATCCACATGCTGCCTGATCAGGATAATCATGTGTCATTAAACCCCTCAGTAACTTTCAGTCCAAAAAATAAAAAAATAGAGAGAGATGCAGCCGTAACACGTAGTTTAGCGCTGCTAATTACATCCACGTATTTTTAATTGTTATGCCTTTTTGTTTTAATGTAGATGGTGACACAGACTCCAACGAAGAATAGGATTGAAATCATAACCGTACGAGTGCATCGTGACCGGAGACACAAGCTCCATTTTATGTGGCGTGAATAATTTGCATGTGGTCTCCGTCTTCCTTTTCATAATCGTCTGCACCAGCAACATTCAGTTAGTGGAGTCATAAGACTGCATATCACCATTAATGGTATCTGATTGTGTACTAAATGTGACCAACGCTGATAGTTGGACAGTGTTGTGGATACTGACAGACAAGACCGTGATTTGCAGACACAGAGAATGCCACTGGCTCTCTTTCTCCTTCCAGCTACGATATCACCACAGCCCAGTTAACCTTGTTTCACTCTGTGGCTCGGCACGCCTTATCAAAATGTGCGAAGCAGCGCTGTTGACAATACACAGCACGGGCATCACGAGTGGGGGAGAAAAAAAGCCCTCCGTCTCTTCACATCAGCAACTGTCAACAGGCCCGGACCCCCCTGTTAACAGAGCTGTCCATGAAAGCGCCGAAACCCTTTGCTCGGTCGCTGACCACCTGACAGGCATGTTGTAGCAAGAACAGGCAACAGGAAAACTGAAGCGTACGTCAACAGAATATTGCCAGAAATAGACACGAGCCCATTGGCGTCGTCTCAGCAACACCTGCTCTCCATTAGAGTGGCGTACCTGATCTGACTCGGAGAAGAAACTCGGTTTCACTAGATTATTTTTACTAGATTTGTGGATCTGACAAGGCTGTGGAGAGCAATCCGTTGACAGGGAGAGTAAAAATCGTGACACTAAGTAGGGATGTCCGATATTGAGTTAAAAATGTAATATCGGGAATTATTGGTATCAGGTTTTTATAACCGATATTTGTTCTGTAAGCATCAGCATTTCCAAGTCTGCATGAACGCAGCATGGGATGTTAACAGGCGCATGCTTGATGATTTATAACAACAACACGTTAGTCTCGTAGGTTGCTAACTGTGGCTAACAAGCTAGCTCGCCCGGTGTATGAGATGTCCGTGGTTTGGAAGTATTTCCAAGTGTCACCTACTACCCAAGGTGGTTATGAGAGGAGGAAACAAGGCGTCTTCCTTTAATACATCAAATTTGATCACCCACCTCAAGAAGAATCATGTGGAGTTATACGCTACATTTGTGCGCTATATTTGTCTTCCTTGTTTTAATATTGTCTGTAGTGTTGTTGTTGTCGGCAAAATTTTCTCTCTAAAAACACAAAAAAATAAATGAATGACACTTTTTTGTTCGCAATAAAATTAGGCATAATGTGTTAATTCCATAATAGGTGATATGTTATGTTGTTACCTAACAATTTTGGTGCAAAAAGACTGCACATATCGGTATCGGGTGATATCGGTATCGGAAATTAAGAGTTGGACAATATCGGATATTGGCAGAAACGCCAATATCGAGCATCCCTACACTAAAGTATATGCATACACAATTTCATTCCCGAATGTGTTGTTCAAGTGAAGGTGGTTGAATGCCAGTGCATTAATGGTGGAGTCGATGGCACACACCTGCTGAATTACTGAATAAAAATGCGCTGATATGCTGTTATCAATCAAATATTAACCATAATCAGTATTAAAAATGGGGTTTGACAGAATTACAACATGAAAAGTCTCCTATTATATTTATTTATCAAAGTCTAAGTTGGGATAATTCTACCATTCCTTTCGCCTTGTTGGCGCATTGATCTTGATTTGACTTGTAACTTTTGCGATCTTGCCCTGTGGAGCTAAACGTGAATATGAAGCTTGAAAAGGGACCATGCGTCTGTCTGAAAAACCTCCAGCACAGTGGCAGTTACTCATCCATGCATGCTTGGCGACCACTGAAGGGAGGAAAAAGTCAAGCACGCACGTTCGAACCATTATGAAGACGTATTGATCGCAACTGGAACAGCATTCCTCTGGGCCATAATATGAAAAGCCCGAGCAGAGTTGCATTGGAAATCCATGTGGCTGTGCATGCATGGTTAAGCAATCAGTGTTTTTACATATATAATCGAATATGGATTTTTTCAGGGCCTTCATGTATAATACATGAGCTGTCCACTGGCTGACCGACCTCGCATTAATGTCAAATACGTCTGGGTTATCCACGTCACGCACAACGGGTGATTGTTAACCAAAACAGATCCCGTCCCCTCAAACAAATTGCCCCATTCTCCGCTTCAGCCGTGCTCCTCCAGCCCGAGTAGGAGGGATGGAGGAGTGTTTTGCGCATTACGGACGTAGGTTGCCAGCGGGGGTCTCTCAGCTCCACAATTGCCGCTTTATGAGGCTACTCAGCAGAAGCCAAGGAAAGAGAGCAACAGTAGCAGGAGTGTGAAGACTTCTGGTGGGCTGGGATCAGTTTCTACATCACTCTGGGGTCCTTTTCTTTCGTTTTTCATTCTTTTTTTTTTGTTTGGCGCTGCCGCTTTGACAACTGCTTTGGCGTGTAATTGGCGCTTTCGTGATTTTCCTCCATCCTGTCTCCTTTTTTCTCTCCACGTCTCATAAAACCTGTTATTTTTTGCCTTTTTCCAACGTTCAATTACGGGTGTAACTGTGTGACCATTGCACCAACTACATAATTTGCTTTGCAGTCCATCTGCAGAAAATTGTATACGTATTCACTGATCAAATCACCAAAAATATACTTACACCGATATTATAGGTACTGTATCAGTGGTTAATTGGTGCCTTTTCATTAAGACCATTCACAGACGTGACAAACGTTTCTACGAATACAAAAAACTGGAAACCAGTGAAAGAAGGACACCAGCATCATATTACTGTCATCTTAAAGTAAGCCAGTTAAAGAGCTTCTTTTGAAATCTTGAGATATTAACAGTGAGTCACCGCTCAGTCTCGCACTGCTAGACATGGTGTTTATGCCCCATTGACATTTGACCCACTTTGCACTTACGCATAATTATCCATACAAGTTGAGTTCTCTTTATTCTCTTTATGCATTTTTTTTTTAAATCACTCCTCTGCTTTTCTGTCTTTTTTTTTGTAGGTAAGAGAAGGAGAGAGTTAAAAAAATAATAAAAAGGACACCCATCTGGATCTTTTTCTTCTTGACTAACTCCTCGTCTGTGATAACATGAGCTCCGCGCTCTCAGAGCGTAATAACCTAATTGCCCGTGCGCTTCTTCTGTCACTTCAAGAGCAAGATGGGGGAGAGGGGGATATTTATTCAGGAGGCAGCTCGAAAGCGAGAGAGTGATACGGGGGGTAGATAAGAAGACAAGAGGAAGTAACTTTCCCTTTTTTTCCATTATTCTTTACAGTCACGTTGGGGATGTAGAGGAGGGGTGGGGGTGGGCCTGAACGGCAAAGCTGCTTAGCGGTATGATTCACTTGAGGTGGGGGTGGGGGTTTGAATCTGCTTTCGCCCCCCACTTCAAACGCCGGAGCAGAGGCGGACAAAGAGCGAGATAGTGGGTGGGGGGTGCGTGCATGTGTGCGAGGGTGTAGCGGCGTAGGAGAAGCGCAATCTGGTGTAGCTCCATGTGAAAATGACCTACTTCCTGTCAGCTCCCTCTCAAATGGATCACTGTTTTCTGACATGTGGGGGAGAGAGAGAGAGAGCGGGAGGTCCTCCGAGGAGTCCAGGGGAGAGGTCGACGTGCGGCCGTTAAACGATACGTGTGTGAAATGTACGTTCATGTCACATGTGTGCTCACCTGTGTACACAGTGTTTGTGCGCGCGTATTGTCTCTGTTTTAATCACCCCAAAAGAAGGCTGATGAGAGATAGCTATGAGAAAGACAATATTTGAGGGGGCGGGCTTCGCCAGATGTTCCCCGGTGGTGTGTGTGTGTCAAACACACAGGATGTTAGTTATGGATGTCATCTACGTTCAGCAGTGAGAGAGGGGGGTTTCAATTTGGTTTTCAAAGAAATTCTCCCAAGAAACGTCTTTCTCGTACGTGGCTTTGCCGTGATCTGGTGCACACTTGGCGCAGTAACTGAAAATGATTTGATCATGAGAAATACAATCATGATTCTGTGGCTAATAAAGGTCCGACTGTCTTCACACTTTAAGCCCAACTGACTTCAGAATTGACACGTATACCCGTCTGTCCACATTGATGACAATTCTGCCGCTTATGATTTGTATCTGTCAATATCTTTGGACCAAGCTTATCAGAACGTGCATAAATCTTGTTGACGTCTTATTTAGTTTCCAAGACATTGAGCAATATATTTCCACAGGGTGGGCCTTGAATCCAGAGTTACGACACATCTCTAGCTGCAGTGTCGGAGATCTGACAAAAAGAAATGTCCCAACACGTCCAAATGGTGCCGATTTATCTCTATAAGGACATAATAGCCGTCAAAATGAAGACACAAACTTCCTAACTCTCACAATGGAAACCAAAAGCATATCTGAAGTTTCATAGTTTCGCTTGTTCCCTCATTAAATGAAGGAAAAGCAGCACGCTCAGGACAGGGTCACGGACGGCCAAGGCACACGATGGTCCATTTCAACAGATTGAAATGAGTTAGTGTGGCTCAAACTCATGAAAAAATGAATGCTGAAAGAAAAATGTCATGACTCACAATGCATCAGTGTTTGTTTGATATGGGGCTGTCAGGGTGGCCCATGCTGACCTACTGATCTACAACGGCTACAATTGGGCTTTGAGCAGAAATGGACCATGGTGCCATGAAATAAAGTGGCCTGGTCTGATGCACCACCTTGTCTTTTGCATCATATGGATGGCATGGTGCCTATGCATTGCTTAGGTGGTACCGGGATGCAAGAAATACCTTCTTGCTGTTGCCACGTCATGGAGAACATTGTTGCAGACCAAGCACATGCCCATCGTCAATGACAAGGGGGTGTGCTCAATCTGCAGCAAGGTTCAGGTGGTGGTGGGTATCACAGTAACAACTACACTACCAAGGTTTCCTAGAAGAACCTTACATTGTAATGAGATATTCATTCACTTGGTGGTTCTATGTTCTGGTTGGTTGGTCTTCAAGCTGCAAACAAATCCACGTGCAAGGTTAAATCAAATATGCAAGAAAATAAAAGACTGCAAAACACAACTCGGAATCCCCCATGCCTCTTGTTTCGAGATCAAGTGGCACTTATGCCCGTTAGCGTATTCATTTAGGTCATGAGAAATGTCTTCGGGTGGATTTATTGAAACACGTACGCACCGTCGAGCTTAATCCCCGCAACTCTGACAGGATCTCGTTGGAAGGTGAATTAATTTAATCCATCCTCAAAAACCCCCGGTCGCCTCTCACTCGCTCACGTTTTTTCCTGCTCTCCCGTGTTTTCCAGTACCCGACGACCTGTCTTTGGAGGAACGAGACGAGCTGTTGAACATACGGCGGAGGAAGAAAGAGCTGCTGGATGATATTGAGGTGAGCATCTGTGGCTTTTGCTTGCTGGTCACCGTGTGGTATCACCGGGCGGCTAACCAAATCAAAAGTGAATGACTCGGAGCAAATTATACTATTGGAACAAATTATTCAAATGTGTCAACCGTCAAATCTTCATAGCCTTCATAGAAAGTGTTTGTTCGTTCCTTTATAGCTACACCAAACTGTAGCGTATGAAATAACCGACGGAGTTCTTCTCTTGCAGCGGCTGAAGTTTGAGATTGCCGAGGTGATGACTGAGATCGAGCATCTAACCTGCGTGGGGGAGAGGTGAGTTTCAGACACATGAACTAATTTCACCTGCGCTCTGTCTCCTCCACTCCTAACAGAAGACATTCAGATTTACAGTCCTTTCCACTCGGCGCCTCACACCTGTTGTTTTTTTTGTTTTTTTTTTCGTGTTCACGCACATTAATTCCCCACTGTTTGAGGAGTGAAGCAAGACGGTCCCTCGGCTAAACATTAGCCATACGGTCTGTGTTCGGGGCCCTCGTCTGATTGGTTGATGAGGTGGAGTGAGGTTGTGCAGCTGGTGAATGGGCTCGGGCTATTTTGGGCTCATGAGAACCTTAGGGAGCGTTCACAGTAACACAAGGGTGAAGAATTCCCTGCGAGGTGCATGCAAAATGTGTTGTGAAGGAGAGACATTAAAAAAAAATGGAAATAATAATAATAATAATGTTCCAGTGTGGGTTTGATTCAAGGCTCAAGATGAAAATTCGGCTTTGTGTGCAGGAGTCAACGATTGTGGCTGATACATGTCGTCATATTTCCAGTTTTTACGAACACAGCAGTCTGGTGACAACAACAACCACAACTAATTGTCATGGGGTGGTTGTGTGTGTGTATTTTTCTTTTTTCACAGTAAAACCACACAAAGAAACAAACAGATCGCCATGGGGAGGAAGAAGTTCAACATGGACCCACAAAAGGTCAGGCCAGTCCTTGAGCAGATGATCCATCACGGCTCTTGAAATAGGCAAAAATATGCAAATAAAATTTATGCATGCGGTCTTATTTATTATTTATTTTTTCCCAGGGAATCCAGTTTCTTTTGGAGAATGATCTTCTCCAGAACACCCCAGAGGACATTGCACAGTTCCTGTACAAAGGCGAGGGGCTCAACAAAACAGTCATCGGGGACTACTTAGGGGAACGGTGAGCTTTCCAGTTTTCCCTCTGTTTTCCTCTACATTTCTTTACCCCTACTCGGATTTGATCTGCGCTGGGTTCCCTCAGATGTAGGCATAAAACCCCAGGAAATTGACGGTCTGGATTCATGGAGCAGACTAGCAGCATGCCGCAAAAATTACAGAGGGACGCGTGGGGCAGTCAATGGAGATAGGATTATACAGGAATGTCATGCTGTCTGGCCCAGCTAATACAGCGGCTTTCTATGTGAAAATGTTATTTTGTTGCAAAAGTTTGCAAAGGTTTACTTTTTTTCACTGAAATAGTTAAAACATGCATATCTCCTTTGCTGCAGGCATGACTTTAACATCAAGGTCCTACAGGCCTTTGTGGAGCTTCATGAGTTTGCAGACCTCAACCTTGTTCAAGCCTTAAGGTGAGTAAATGACTAACTCGATGATTGCATGCCATCATAAAGCCGTCCCTGAGCAGGACGCAGTGGCGTAAACGGGTGGGACACGGCCTGAAAGGAGGCAAAGTGTCTGCGGAGGATTCCTTGTCTGACAAGTGAATGAGAGTCAGTCGGGTCGGAAGCACCGGAATTTGGTGGGCTTGTACGCAGTCTTCCAGAGATGCCCTTGCCTCAGTCTGCCACTAGAGGGAGTCATGGGCTAAAGCAGGTGGGAAAAGACCTGATAGGAGGTCAAGTGTGACAACTAGGGGAAAGCTGGGTCTGCCAACTGAGTAGGAAATAGGACTCAAATATTTACACATCACCAGCAGCGCCCTCTATGGACCGTATTGCATGAAAGTTGACTAAATATAGAAAACGAAGGTCTTCAAAGAGTAGCATTAAGCTCTACCCGTAATATATCCAGAAAGGTTCAAAAGATACCAAAACACAATTTCTCAACTTACAGCATTTGTACTGTTCTGCCTTAACAATGGCAACTCAACAGCAAGATTACAATAAGTATGCATTTGGTGTTTCCATTGTAAATTTGCCTATGTCATTGTAATTTGTGGCAGCAAAAAGAGATCCAAGTTTGAGCCAGCTTCATTCCCATTCCATAGATTCCTCCCTCTCCTTTAATGTAAAGAAATATCTGGGGCATACAGTTCGGTTTGTAATTTACAGTGAACTTCCACATACTGTACCAAACACTGGCATCAATATTTCATGAGGCAGTATGGTATTATACACTTTCTCGCTCTCTCTCTCTCTCGACGGTGGCAGGCAGTTTCTGTGGAGCTTCAGACTTCCTGGCGAGGCCCAGAAGATTGATCGCATGATGGAGGCGTTTGCCTCCAGGTACTGCCAATGCAATCCCGGCGTTTTCCAATCCACAGGTAACACACAAACACACACAAACGCACGGCAGCAAATGTGTGACTCAGTTGGACAGTCCAGGGCAAACGATAACTGCAGATTTGAATGTAATGCTTTCTGACTACACAGACAGACACCTTCAGAAAGATTGCATTATGTGCCATTCTTGGAATTTGCGACTTTGGCAGTTTGTGCTGTAATTGGCCATTAGGCGAGGGTTGTGTGTTTGACTCTTACTTCTGGTAAGAGCTGGTAAGCAATAAAATAACTGCATTTCTATTCTTGTTGTTGTCCTTTAGTTTTGTTAGTTCTAAACTCCTGGTATCTAAAGAAAAACTGGGTGATGAAGGAAGACATCAACCACAAAGAAGAGCATAATTAATGTTTTGGAACGTCCAAGTCCAAGTCCTGAACTTAATTCAATAGAAATGTTGTGGAACGACCCAAAGCAAGCAGTTCATTTGAGGAAACCCACCAACATCTCAGAACTGAGGCGGTTCTGTGCTGAGGAGTGGGCTAACAGTCCAGCCATTGTGGACGGCTGATCAGTAGTTGCCGGAAATGTTTAGTTTGTGTTATTGCTGCACAAGGGGGGTCAGGCGAGATGCTGAAAACAAGGCTTCAATAAAATGGATCACTGGTCAATGGTGGCCATTAGCGCTGCCTTGCCTCCTTGCTTGTAGTTTGCTGCCCCTGCTTTTGTGCGTGTATAGGAGGACACAAGTGACAGCTCAGGTCATGAATATTGATGCTGTGCAGATCATTTAGTCATTAGTCATCTCTCACTACGGGGTCGCACACGGGTACAATTTACATCCCTGCGACTGTTGACTGGGGCGGTTAGAGTGTGGATGAATGAGGCAGTGGACGCATGGATCATTTCGTGCGCCTTGGAAAAAGTTTGACACTGATTCATAGCTTTCAATGATGGAAACATAATCTCTGTCACACACATGCAGGTGTAGGCCTGTGCTGTACGTCATGTTTCCCAGTTACACTGTGTGCAAATACCTCCACAGACACCTGCTACGTCCTGTCATTTGCCATTATCATGCTGAACACCAGCCTGCACAATCCCAACGTCAGAGACAAGCCTCCGGTGGAGCGTTTTATCTCCATGAACAGAGGGATCAATGAAGGGGGAGACCTCCCAGAGGAGCTACTCAGGGTGAGAGCTTTGGCTTTATTGGTTTGTCCGGGTTAACAAATGTATCCTACGCAGCATGCATTTCAAACATTGCTAGTGTGAAAGTGTAAAGTGCGCTTCACGTGCAGCAGTTTTCAGATCGACATTTACAAGGTTTTGAACCTGGAAAACAAATGAATTCACCCAGAGACCGGTGGCATGATTGGAATCCTTAAGTGCTGCTGCTGGGAAGATGGAAAACATAAACATAATCATTCTGATGACGTTATGCACGTTTCAAGCATTCAAATGCCAAGTTTCAACACATGCAGAACGCGTTTTTGTGCACTTTTCTGATATTAATGCCATAGCAATGAGGTTTCAGATTACAAATAAATGACCTCTCATGAGGTCCTCAACCTAGATACTGATGTTGATCTTTTCAGGAATGTGTGCCAGTGTCCTTGGCTTCATTTGTAAAAAGCGTAAAACGACACAGTTAAAATCTCTCCCAACTAGAATTTGTCAATGCTCTCCTAATACACTGTTAAATATGATTATTATTAAATATAATATATTGTACATTTATGCAGAGATTTAGTTTTCTGGGGCTTTGTTTGAGGTGGTTTTAGCTTAGTCAACGTTTCTTCAGGCACGGCTGAATTTCTGTCACTGAATTAGAAATGTGTGCACTTATGTGGAAATTTTAATGTGGACTAACGCTTTTCTGCTCCTCTCTCTCTCTCTCTCTCTGCGTAGAATCTATACGACAGCATCAAGAGCGAACCCTTTAAGATCCCAGAGGACGACGGGAACGACCTGACGCACACGTTTTTCAATCCGGACAGAGAAGGCTGGCTGCTCAAATTAGGTTAGTGTGACTCTCTCTGCACATTCAGCGTCTGGCGGGGTGGCTTTATTTGGTCACTCCTGCGAATTTCACAGTACAGTTTAGGCTATATTCTCAAAGAACTGAATGAGAAGGAAAGAGGAAATTGTTCTCATATCGTGTATTAGAGCGTCACATGTGGTATGTAGTGTCTTGTGTGGCGCCTAAGCTGAAAGATGCAGTCAATCAAACCTACGCCTGATTTCTGATTCCACAGTTAAAGGTAGAGTTAACCATTTTATTGCAATACAATTCATCTCAAATTCAACTGATATCGCCTCAAAATGATCCTGTGACTCTTTAAGCAGAACACATTTTCAACACTGTTCCAGTAAACCCGTAGCAGAGGACGACACAGCAAACATGTAGGCAGCAATAAGAACTAGTGTGTGTAAAAGATTTAGTTACTGTTAAAAGCTGCGATCATTGAACATCTTGAAACAATGAATTGTTCAGAATTGAAAAGACGAGTCTGAACTGAAGCGAGTGCCATTAAAAACATGGATCCTTCCTGACTGTCTTCCACTATTGAATGAACATAAGGTGGAAGATAGAGTTGGAGAAGAAGCTTTCTTTGTCGTATTTATGGCAGATCTGGTCTTGTCATCTTCAGCAAAAGTGATCAGCATCTGTTAGATTCCATGGGAACCGTGCATGAACAGCTATTTTCTCACAAACGATCTGTTTTGACTCCTCCTCACCTTGTTGTCTTTAAACCATGCCCGTATCGATTTGAATCAAATTGTCCTCCAGGATTTCCACATAGAGCATTTTGCTGCGTCCATTTGCTGCATAGAAGCATGATGCTGCTACCACCATGCCGGTGCGTTTGTGGTGATGTAAATGGTAAATGGTAAATGGCCTTGCTTTTCTACCTATTGGTACTCAAAGCGCTTTTACAGTCAGAGACACATCTACCCATTCACTCACACAAGCACGCACACAATCACACACCAGTGCCACGCACTGGGAGCAACTGGGGGTTCAGTGTCTTGCTCAAGGACACTTCGACATGTGGCACATTCCGGGGATCGAACCGCTAACCCTCTGGTTCGTGGACAACCCGCTCTACCTACTGAGCCACAGTCGCCCCTATGATGTGCAGGCAGCACACGTAGCGTCTAGTCTGATGACCAAAGAAGCTAGATTTTTTTCATCCCACCAGACTCAAGAACATTCTTCTAGTTGACCTGGGAGTCTCCCACATGTCTTTGGGTGAACTCTGACCAAGATTTAATTTGTCTTCTCCCACTCCCATAGGACTTTGAAGTAGTTAAACGTTTTTTTTTCACCAGTCATGGGTGTCCTTTACTAGTCTCCCTCTTGCACAATGTTCTAGGGAGATTTACGCATGCCATATTTCTTTATGACTGAACTCCAGGGTATATTCGCTAACTTGTGCCCATCCCCTATTCTCTTTAATAATCTTTTCTTTGCTTCATGGAGTGTTCTTTTGCCTTGATGGTGTAACTGTAGTCAGGAACGCCGCTTAACCAGTGTCTGGACCTTGCAGACACAGGTGTCTTTATAGTACAGCCTCTTGAGACACATTGACTGCACTCAGGTGACCTCCACTTGGCTTATTACAAAGGTACGAGCACCAGCTGGATGGACCTCCAATGAATGAACAGGAAATTTGTTTTCACTGACGGCAAAAAAACATCCAAATGCCTTTCATAGGCGCTGTGCATCTACGAGTCTGACCTGCACATTCTTGTAACTCCTCAAAACGTCTCTGTAGCCTTATCGAGCAACTGGGCACAAATGCAAATAGCCCCACAGTCCCACATGATTACATTTTAGTGCAGTTCCTCCCCGGGGCCATTTCCCACACCAGTTCTCATTTCCAATTTAACTCCCTAAAAATAAACCCAGAGGGATGTGGATGAATAAATGCCTTCTTAGCGAATCTTGTTCTGCGCCGACAGGAAATTTGGCCACGCTAATTCAATAGGCAGAGTCCGCTGAAATGTAAAGGAGGCAGGGATATTTTGTAATTATGCGCGGCTCACATAAGCTTCTTTGAGGATTGTGAAAACAGGAAAGGAATAAAGAAGCGCTGCGGATTTAAGAGATGGAACGAACCAGATATGCTCGGCCAATGAACGGAAAACGTTTGGATTCGTGTTTTGTGACGCAGTATGTACGTGCGGGTCTGCTGGCATACCTGTACACCAGACATGATTCTCCCACCAGCAGAGTCCTGGCTTTGCATGTCTGGTATCTGTAAGTCACCGCCAGAGGCCAAAAAGTCTGCTTCAGACCAACATGTTGGACATTTAATCTTTTGGATGTAGTTTGAGCAAGTTCAAATGGGGTGGTAATGAACTGGGGCATGGTAGGGTGGTCTCCAGACCACAAGAAACCTATTAATCAAATGTCAAACGTCATGAAGCATATTATATGTGTCTAATCGTCACATGACATCTTTATGCGACTGAGCGTCGTCAGCTGGAGGAAATTGAATTACAGCAGCAATCCGAGCAAACATGTAGAATCAATAAAATGCACTGTTTTCTTTTTTCGTTCCCGAGATTAATATCTCTCTGCCTCGGTCTCGGAGCACATATTCTCAGAATGATTCATAATGCTGTTATTTCAACGCACAGGAGTACATAAGAATAACAGTGGACGTGTCTTCATTATTAAGCGGCACATTCCTGCTCTTCTTCCTGAGGGGAGACAGCCAGTCTGTCACTGCAGCTGCCGCGTCACACCCTGTCTGCTCTTTCTCTTCCTGTCAGGGGGTCGGGTGAAAACCTGGAAGAGAAGGTGGTTCATCCTCACGGACAACTGCCTCTACTACTTCGAATACACGACGGTGAGTCTAGTGTGGAGATGATGGATTTGATTGATTAGAGGCGTCTTCGCAGGTATGTGTGACCGCAAGGCCGACCTGAAGGGATCCCGACAATGGGAAAAGGCTTTAGTGTTGAAGTAATCTTGAACTGTAAGAACAAAATTATTTGATACAGGTTTGATTGTGGCTTCTATTGTTCTATCAAATGTTTTTAAAGGGTGACAGGTCTGGATCGTAGGCAGGGACACTTCAGCACTGTGACTCAAAGTGCTTTGACATTTTCTTGCTGAAATAATCAAAGCCCTACTAGTAAAACCTAGAAACCTTAGCTCATAGGTCGAGGCGTCCATGATTCCCCAACATTTTGATTCCAGTTGGTTGGTCATCCAGTGAGCTAAGATCCATCTCGACAAATGTCTTGCTTGCTGTTAACTGTTAAAGTTATACCAGAACATCTCATCTCTCCAACGTCAACCATGTTTTTTGATGTTCCTACTCTACTGTCCATCACCGCATAAAGATCTGATTGACAAACCATCTCTTTTAAATCTTTTTCTTTGCCGTTTATGACCATCTTATATCTTTAAAGCTCCTCTTATTGTCTTCTAACATCTTGGTTGTTTTCTGGTCTGCTGTCTTTCGTGATTGCTTCCCATTTACATCTCCACCAGATTCTCCCTGTACTCCTTTGCTTGTTTTGCTCCATCGGCTCAAGTTTCTGCTCCTGATCCCTCTATCCTCTAGGACAAGGAGCCTCGTGGGATAATCCCGCTGGAGAATCTAAGCATCAGGGAGGTGGAGGAGCCCAGGAAACCGGTGAGCGTTGCCTTGTTAGAGACTTTAGATCTTCCCTAGATCAAGCGCCGGTTTCCTCTCGTTTCCGGCGCTTGGTAAATGTTCCCTTTGAAAATGATTTCTTGGTGTGACAGCTGCAAATGTTTGATGCCCTGCTCGTTGTCGCTCCTCCAGAACTGCTTTGAGCTCTACAACCCCGGTCACAAGGGACAGGTGATCAAAGCCTGCAAGACGGAGGCAGATGGGCGCGTCGTTGAGGGAAACCACGTGGTGTACAGGATTTCGGCTCCGACGCCGGAGGAGAAGGAGGAGTGGATCAAATCCATCAAGTAAGGTTCCTCGTGATGCACCCCACCCACTCACAGGTGCTGTAGGCGGGTTTTGTTGCCACCACTAGGCAGCTAAGGCTCAGTAGGTAGAGAAGGTGGTTCACAAACCAGAGGGTTAGTGAAATAACATTGACAAACAACACAAGGTGTTGACTTGGTCTCCAAATTTACTAGATCCCAAACTGATCAACTCACTTGCCAGTCCATTATGTACACGAGTAAAACAAATTCATTGTAATATAACTGTCACAAATGAAGCAAAGAGGTAGGACCCAAATGCAGGACTCACATTCTCGTATTTAATTGAAGGACTTTCGATGAAGGTTCAAAAGGCACTAACGAGTGTGGCAGGTTAATCCAGCCAAAAACCCCAAACCAAAAAGAAGGCAAATCTCAGGAGACATGAAACCGCCAGGGAGCTAATCTTAAACACAAGAGCACAAGAAGAGGAAAGAAACCGTGCGAGCAAACGGGCGACCTGACCCAGGACAAAGGTGAAAGGCAGCAGAGTGAGGAGCACTCACAAGGAGAAAGCAATCATAACATCAGTGGAGGGAAAACACAGACAGGAAGTAAGACAAGACAAAAGTTTCTAAAATAGAAACAGGAAAACGCGAGGAAAACCAGGAACCGGGATTACGGAAAATATTCAAGTCAAGCACGGCACTAAATCTCAGCTTGGCGAAGGTTATGATATTCAGCATTTGTTAAAAATAACCGAGGGAGCTGTTGTTTAATTCAGCCCAGTTTAACCTACATCCTCCAAAGCGATCACGCAGCTGACTCCCCACCTTCCTGACACCCTTTGGCTACAAACTGAACAATAGAACTGTCATGAAGGGGGACTTAGTTGCAGGACTCTGACAATGAAGTGCATTTGCTTTCACTAGTGTACCTAAAGTTTCGGGAAACTTTGGCAGCTTTCCTGTAAGTTTGGGAATCGGCGTCACATGATCAAACAGCCCTCCAAACAAGCACGGTTCACCACAATAATAGATTCAAACAGCTCAACAGGCGCCAGCGGACTTTGCTGTTTGCTGTTAGCGACACATCGTAGGTCACTAATTGTGGTTTATGAGTGCCGGATGCTGTAATCGATGGCACAGTAGGCGGCGGAGAACTTACTGTATGATGAAAGATAGCGTGAAAGAGTATTCGCGGGAGAAATGATGGAGGGAATCAGTCGCCGCTTATAACACACGAGGGATGAGCCAGCAGACCTATCCAGGAAAAGCGGCTCCAAACCCGGATAACGAGCCACAGCTTGCATTTCACCAGCACCAGAGGGGTCCAAGAGGACTTGGAGTCTGGGGAGATGAAAGGCTTTTTATGGAAATGTTTTCCCCACTCTTCTGAAGATGAGACGATCGCAGAGGCAACACACTGTCTGCTTATCTGGAGTCACAAACACGGACCCAGATGATGCTGGACCAAGTAGGTCACTCGAGGAAGTGGGTTATCATTTCTCATGAATGGACGCCGATGAAGGAGTGAAACCTGTGGTGTGTATTTTTAGGAGCAGGTTTTTACATATTTTTAGGACAGAAAATGGAGAAAAACGTCGTTAGTCATGGCAGGCTCGCTCGGATTTGATTGAGTTATTGTTTCACGGAATTTAGCGCGTGGCGATATAAAGGGGGATATCCGCATTGGAGGGGGGTTGAGCCTCTTCTCGCTTTGTGCCGGCGCTAACAGGATTTAGCAGCCGTGAAACTGGGCTTCTCAGAAGAGCCCAAATGGCTTCTTGACTCGCTCGCTCCCATTGTACGCAGCCCCTCCATTGCTCTGAGAAAAAGGAATCATTTTGAAAGCTATTGTTTTCCGTCCTTCAGACCTATAGGCGTGCAGAGCATCGGGGGAGAGTGCGCAAATGTACGTTTCATTACGTTCTTGGTGGGGTCCTGGAGGAGGGATTCTGAGAGAGGCAAATCAGAGTACCAAGAAGAAAAAAAAAACACTTGGTGTGTGTGTGTGTGTGTGTGTTTTCTTCTCCAGAAACCATGGAAACCAAACTAGGTCACTGCACAAACTTTATTCTTTTTGATCTAGTTAAAGCAGGGGTTTGTATGGATGTGCCCGTATTTCCATATTAAACATCTTCTCATTAGTGCCTTTGCTGTCCTTTGATTGACTTCTCCAGGGCCAGCATTAGCAGAGATCCCTTCTACGACATGCTGGCCACCAGGAAGAGACGCGTCGCCAACAAGAAGTGAAGAGGGACGCCTGGGAACCCCTCCATCTATCACATATACCACATTGCACAAGGCGATTCACCACAGAAAGGACTTCAGACTTGAAGACAAACCTCATTTTTTTCCCCGGACTTGCGCATGACAAGTGTTGGGGAGGCATCACACACCACCGAGGGCGCAGCAGAGTTCCAGATATGTGGTCTTTGCTCTAGCACGGAGCAGCGTAACAACCAGCGAGCCAGTTTGATTCCCTTCCATCTCATTCACAACCCCCTACCTCCCCGACTCATGATCATGCTAAGAAGCTATGGTCTCCCTAAAGCACAACTGCCACGTTTCAGGTGCCACATGCATGTGGGTGTTCGTAGACCAATGTGTTTGTGTGTGTGTGTGCAGCAGTGTGCATGTTGTCAGTGCACACAGCATATACAGTATGGGTGCATACGAGACGCAACCATTTGCTCCACTGTGCTTTATGAAATCGTTGTAATTCAAAATCAGAGTCCAGATGATTGGTCGTCTCTGGAGCAAGGAGACGGAGGGGCACGTTTGCGGAGGCGGCGGTCGAATCAGTGGAGTGCAACCTCACCTGGACCATCATCATCTCACTCTGATGCTGAATCCCTGTCTTCGGGCGCCGGCGGCTGCAGCTGTGTAGCTCGGAGTAACCTCAGAAAAAAGCTGGCTTACCTATCAAAGCCTTGAGTCAGCTGGGCTGATTTCATTTATTTGGGTGCAGTAGAGAATTTTTACAATGTGCATACTTTTTTATTTGAGTTGTGTAGCTAAGGTTTCAGATTTTAACTGGGTTTTGTACTCTGAGTTGCAATCCTTAAGATTTCAGTGCTAGCGGATTTGATCAAGCATTCACCTGCATCAAGTGCAGTAAATAAAAACAGGTTTACCTGTTTACACTAAAGCAAAATCAGCTTTAGTGACTGACCATTTATGACCTTCTGATTGGTCTGCTGACCACCAATCAGAGGGCTCCTGTCTTTTGCCAAGGCCCCTCCTACATTACTTTTGCTAGGTTAGCGATACAGAGGTCTGCTCCTACACAAAAACATTGAAAACCTGTTGAAGTTAGCAGTGAAACTCACAACTGTGATTCATCAAAAACATGAAAAACATAAAGTTGAAAAGTGTGGCCACAATGGTGGTAATAACCAAACAGAAAACTGGTGACAAGACTAGTTTTCCTATGTCTTCCAACATTAGCGTGGCTGCTAACATTAGCTGCCTCTCTTCCACGTTGCCTCTAATAATTTCGGATTTTCAAGCTTTTCCTTTTGGAGTAAACCCCCACACCGCCATCGCTTGTCTAGCCTAGCGACACTAACATAGGAAGTCGAGACCTCTGGTTGGCGGTCAACAGACCAATCAGAAGGCCAACAAGAGGTCAACTGCAATTTCCACACGCCCCTACGTTTTTTGTCGGCCATTGAGAACACAGATGCTTGTTCAACATCTGCCCCTTGTACAGTCAACAAAACAAATATACAGAATGTGACACACATGCTAATCTCTCAAGTTCTGCGGAGAAACTAATAACAAGCTAATGCTAAATGAATGCATACCATATAAAGTATAAAATGGGATCTGATTCCATTAATATCTTGAGGATTATGATTTAAAAAGCACTTTCATTTGAAAAGGTCTTTTTAGTCTACATCTGTGCAATGGCCCCAATAGGTACCAGTCAAATTGAGCATTTTTATTCTTTTTAGTCAGCTGCCGATATCAGTCAAGGTCGATGTGTTGTGATCCTGTTTGTTTTGTACTCCGGAAAGATCCCTTGCTTGCTTTTGTGTTCCTCTTTAAAAAAACAACAAAAAACCCCCAAAACAAATGTGTTATACCTATAATTTTTGTATTTATTTTCTTTCGTGAAACGGTTTCAGTGCATTTACTACACGTAAATGTGAACGGTGTATGCTTAAGTTAAGTGTGTATGTATATATATATATAATGTGTATAGGTTTCCGGTCTCTTTGTTGTAGTATGCACACTCTTTAATATGTTTGAGCCAAGCGGCAGAGGTTTGCATCAGCTGAAGTTTTGGGGTCTCCTTTACGACAAGCCTTAAAAACGAATAGACAATTAAAAATATATGATGATGATGATGATAACGATGATGAAGATATTGGTCCGTAACTGTGACAAAACTAAAAAGCCATGACTGATGAGCGAGAAAGATGGATGTATTTATGATGAAGAAGATTATAGTGAAAATTATGTCTAATGATACGCCAGTGATGATATATATAATTGAAGATGATGTCAAAATAAAAAAAAAAGCGCCTGTAGTTTTCTATGTACTGTAACTGTAAAATAAAACGAATGCCCTGCCGTCGGGGCAAAGCATTATCTTCTACTGCCCCGTGTTGGGCTCACAGTTACATTAACTTTTATATTCTCTGTAAAAGCTATTGATCACGTTGTAAACTATGTGTATCTACATAAACTATACATAAAGCCTATAGGAGATTTGTGCTGTCTTCATTATTGATGCTGGTCCTGACCTACTTACTGCATTTGCATGAATAATGACTGAATCATTAATGAAACACGCAGATCGTGGGAGACACTCTGATAAGCTTTCTGAATACATGCCACTTCGTTTTACATCATACAGAGCAGGGGCGTATTAGCGTACCTGATTGGACACGTGGTGAATGAGCAGGAAGTAGAACAGGATAGGTAAGGGAGAACATGTTGGGGCTGGATTAGAGGAATCACACAATGACTGGAGAGATAGCACCCTCTACAGGTCAGTGATCCAAATGTCCCCAATTTTTAGTTAACTTCATAGAAATCATAGCAAAAATATATATATATAAAAAAAATATTACGTTTCTCCAAGACTACTACATCCAGGACTTTAATCTTTAATCGTATGGATTATCTTTATGGTGTCAGTGATACAAGAAGTGCCCCTTAAAAGTATTTGCGCTTCAATATTTTCTATATTCCTGCATAAAAATGACTCAAAACATCAACGGGTGTTTGCACAAGTCCTGAAAGATGCTAGTAAAACAAATGAAGCTTAAATATAGCACTTGTTTATCGCATAATTTGGGAAAATGACCCAATATTACATATCTGTCAGGTGCAAAAACTAAGTGCACCTACAGAACTACAAGTAAAATGTAAAGCCATATTATTCCATCTGTTCTGGTTGCTGGTAGCACGTTTGTGGAAGTGTGCGATGGCTCGGACAAAAAACGTTTTGAGGACCTCTGAAAAAGCTGTTTCACAAAAAGAACGATCCGTAATAGTCTGAGAGGTCACAAAGGAACTCGGGGTAACTCTCTCTCATTGGCTGTTGTTAATGTTCATGAATCCACCATCATCAGGAGAACACTGAACAACCATGGTGTGCATGGCAGAGTGGCAATGGTAAGGCCGCTAACCACAAGAATGGTTAAAGAGGAACAAAATGAATGTTTTGAAATGGCTAAGTCAAAGTCCTGACCTTGATCCAAAAGAAAAGTTGTGGAAGGACTTGTAGCAAGACGTTCATGTGAGGAAACCTACCAACATCTCAGAAGTAAAGCGGTTCTGGACTGAGGATCAGAGACCTCACAAAAACAAACAGCCGAGGCCCAGAAGGTAAAAATGCTCAGATGCAATTAAATAAAAATGCAGGTACAGTTCAAAGGTACCACACGGTAGCCACGTATTTGTTTTGTGTTTTTGTGTGTGTTGTAAAACCTGCAGATCAATCTAACCCACTTTAAAAAAAACTAATAATTTCTGCTATGACAACAAATTTCTGCTCTGATCAAAA
This sequence comes from Planiliza haematocheilus, assembly GCA_005024645.1. Taxonomy (NCBI): domain Eukaryota; kingdom Metazoa; phylum Chordata; class Actinopteri; order Mugiliformes; family Mugilidae; genus Planiliza; species Planiliza haematocheilus. The sequence goes on from SRSE01001373.1 coordinate 5,458,571, forward strand.
GTAGACACTGAGTAATTTCCTATTCCTTTGGCCACAATCAGTGTCGGTCACCATGACCCTGTGTCCAAACAGAGTTAATTAATATTTAACTTGAATTTTTGCAACACACATGTGGACTTTTCATCCTACGCAGATGTTCCAGTGACATTTTAGGCGCCGTCTGCATTGATGCTTGTTACCATGTCAGCAGGGTGACATCTAATCATAGTTGGGGCATTTGAGGGGAGCACGGTAGCTGTATCAGAGTGATTGGAACAGCAAAACAAGTTGGGCTGATAAAGCTGGTTGATCTCCTCTGAAGTGTATTTCATGAACAGATAGGATATGACACCTGTACTGTGTGGTCAGGAAATACGTCTCTTGTTTTTGTAACTGTCATATGTAAATGATTATGTTATAGCAGAGTATTCATAATTATAATTGCTATTCTAATATGTTGTTGGTTTGATACTGGTTTAAAAAATAATAATACTGCCGTAACTGGCTGTGGCCACTAGAGGGCGGTAGATCCTCACAATTGTGACACAATCTGGTCAGTCAAAACTCTCGACTTTACCATGAGAAAAATGTCAAATAAAAGAATAGAGTCAAAACAAATATCGTCAAAAATCACGTAGTAAACATTATTAACGCTAGCTGCGCAATCTGTTTCTAGCCGTGGACGTGTAGGATGTGTTGCAGGTAGGCTAATGTTCAGAGTCTCACATTTAAGCAGAACTGAAAATGAATTCCACCACAACAGACAGCACAGGGTAATACTTTTAAAATATTTTCGATACTTTATTTAGACACAGTATCCGTCATACCACAATGAAGAGAGGAACAAGAAGAGTCAGGTTAACAAAGTTGGGCTACCGAAAGAAACATACAAATATCCCTGTGGCTTTAACCGGAGCCTGCAGTGGTTTCGTACCCACAGCCATATATGATATTATTTATTTAAATATTATATTTTTATTTTATTTTTTTTAATCTTATCTCCCAGTTGGGATTCTCAATATGAGACACATAAACATTCAGTTTAACCTTAAAGATGTCATTTACTTTCATATGTATGTGGCAACTGCAGCATCAAATCACATGTTAGATAACCAGCTGTAGTAGACAGTCTTTCTGAATTTGGCAGTTTTTGAAGCCTTTGTATCCCCCCTCCCCCCTCCACTACCCCCAAGTAGTTGAAATAAATGCAGACACCTGACCGGGAAACATGAAGATGGTGTTTGGCACGAGAGAACAGAAAGCCATCCGAAGCGATTTACACACATTTGTCTGTTTATAATTCAGCTTTTTAGCCAAACGAGTCAGGCTACATGACAGCGAGTCGGGGGGGAAAATAAGACGCGAGCATAAAAAGTCAGTTGGGCGGGGGTTGTCTCGTTCTGCGCGACGAGGGCGGCAAGTCCGTGCTCCACATGCAGGGGTCTTTCTCATGCTTAGATGATTCCTCGCCTCATGCATGCACACAATACGTAAAGAAATCCCACGTTTTTTTTTATTTAGTTCTTCTTTTAAGCACATAAGGGCTAGGAGATCTCCGCAACACTAATGTGATTTTGAGTTCGGCCTGTTTCAGAAGGCCCCGAAACGACCAAGGTAGGAGGGAATTCAGCCATTCCACGCACGGCAAGTGCTGCATATTCTGTTTAGGATACGGAGTAGTAGAAAAAAACGACGGGTATAATAGTGGAAATACAATACAACAAGGTTTGACGATACCAAAGATACCAAAGATTCAGCCAAACTTTTTAAAACTATTCTTCGGGCTAGTCTAAACATAGAAACCATCTATGGTAGTAAAAGCACATTCAGTTTGTTGTATAAAATCTGCAAGTAACCTCTCTTTTTGAAACATATTTAGAAAAAATGGTCGACTTACAATAGAGGGTTAGACATATAGATATATATATATATCTCTCTCGACATAAAAGTAAACAGGAACCTTTTTCTACACTTTTCTCCGGAATAAACGTACAGCTAATATACTAACATGGTTTATATCATAATACTAAAATTCAGCCAGACGTGTACTGCATCCTAGGGTCTAAGGGTCGTACAGAGTCAGAAAAATAAACATGCAACAGAGATCTGCTTTGTGCATATGGAAATAGCATCTTTATACTTTAAAACACTGTCCCCGCACAGGTTTCTGACCCTGCGCCCCTTCCACCGTGGGCAACATCCGTCGCGTTGAAAAGAACCGGACAGCTTGTAAACATAACCGCGATTTGCCTCTGTCTCCACGTGTTGTGTTAGGTATACTCTGGATACACGTCCTACAAAAAAAAACAGATATAAACAGTCCTTGTTTAAGGGCTTTTAGTGTGAGGACACGGCTTCCGTGGGACAGAAGAAGGGGAAAAAACATTAAAGGACTTTTGCCACTGCAATAGAAATGTAATATTCCACTTCTACTTTGGCACTCAAGTAACAGTAAACTACTTCTTCTTTTCTTTCTTTTTTTTAGTATAGAAATATAATATACACATATAGCAGTTCAGAAGTAGATAAAGCTGGGACAGAGCAGAATAATATGTTCTGTTCTTGTCGTGCATTGCAGCTCGTTGCGTAATAGGATGGGGTGGGGGTGGGGTGGTACGTGAGCGGGATGAGAAGAAAAAAACAAAAACGCCGTATCTTCAATATCTAAAGAGATAGTAACTGATACCGACATTCATTCACGAGATAAAGGCTGCGGGTTTGGGTAAACACAGATACAGGTTAAGGATAAAGAACGCGTTATGAGATGTTTAAGGAAATGATGATGGGAAACACTGTCCTGTCCCGCTCCCTTCGGATTGTCCGTCACTTTTCCCGCTTTGCTGCTTTCCCCTCAGTCACTCCTGCACACAGATACCGATAACTAGTAGACAGAGTACCGCAGAGGATGATATGAGTCCGCTGACATGGGGATGCTCGGTGGAGGTTGGAAGGAACTTGTGTTCGGCGTCAGTGCGTTTTTTCCTTTCTTTCTCTTTCTTAACTTTCCCGCCCTCTCCTCATACCACGCTGTGCAGGGACGGATGGATGAACTGAGGGTTGATGTAGGAGAAGCCGGCGAACTCGCTCTGGTCTATGTTGGCGATGACGAGCTGGTCCGGAGGGGTCAGCACGGGCTGGGTGCGCGTGAAGAACTTGTCGAAGTTCTCGGCTCCTTTGCCGCACTGAAAGAGACGAAAAGGACGTTAGGCGCAGAAAGGATCGAGATGGGATTAATGGTTCTTTGAAGGGAGCTGCATCTTGTGGATCCATTCCTTTAAAAGAGTCATTCAAAAGACTCGCTCATTTTGAGATCATCTTATATTTAAGATGCCAGCCTGGGGCTATTTTATCCTCGAAATAAGCACTCAGGGTACGATTTAAATCATTCAAACTTAGACATCCAACCAATACATATTCTTTTGAATGGATATCTGAGTATATCAATATTGTGGCATGAGAAATTCAGTACACAACTTTGTGTTGAACAGGAATAAAACCATTATACCATCTCCATCACCATCATACTCAGTAGTGTAGAAAGCAGGGGCTTATATGCACAGCTAAAAATAAATGGGAGTCGGTTCCCATCGGTCGTTTTAAAGAGCCGGTCAATAGATTTGGTTCATCTACGACCGTCACATCTCTAACTGATCGCTGCAGAGCACAAAGACAGTAACGGGATTGAGTCTTTTATTATACAGTCCCAGAGGGAAGGTGATAAAAGAAAATGAAGCTTGATGTTCAGCCTTGCAGATCAGATTAGGAGCAAACCCTCAGCATCAATGCGCAGCTCCTCTCAGGGCTGGCGTGTGTCTCAAGCAGTTCAGTGTACCTACAGATGGATACACCTATGCGTTGAGCGCACGATCAGCACAGTCACGACGCAAATTCCTCCGAGTGTGTGTTGCACGGCAAACGCATCAGCGCGCCGTGGACTTTCAGCTGCTGATATTACAGAAGCCAAGCCACGAAATCTCAGATGGACACTTTGTTTGCCAGTCCTTTCAAACCAATCAGTGGCGCAATGCGTGACCCTGTTCAGACCTGGCGCCAACACGTGTTCTGGGTGACCTGATCACAAGCGCAGCTTAAAGTGCAGTCGTGAATGAAGACTTACTGAAGATGTATTTGAGATCCCATCAGCACCAAAACACATTCAGAGCTGGTCTGGGCCACTCGTGACTACATTTCTTTAGTAGCGTGAGATCATAGTTTGTCTTGGCCACGTTGATGATCGTCCGCCTACCAGACTGATGTCCTCTTGCATAAGCAGAGTTTTGTCTCATTCATTCAGATCAGACACAATAAGACACAACTGCCGTTAATAATAATCGCCAGAAAAGACAAAAGCTTGTTTGTAACTGAAGGCCTCAAGTCTCCCTAACCTCAATGAAAGCAAAACTGAAATCAGGATGTTAGGACCTAGTCGTGCCTTTAAGGATCTTCTGTGAAAATGACTCCTAAAAAAACCTAGGGGTGGATATGGAGAGAGATTTTAAACTGGTGAAACATATCAGTTCAGTCTAGTTTTCTCCATTTCTCTAAAGGCTAAAGGCTTTTATATCTTTTTAAGATTTTAAAAGTATAATCCATGTTTTTATCTCATCCCGTCCTGACTGCTGTAATGCCCTCCATGCTGGTGTAAGCCAAGCCTCTATGTCGCGCTTGCCGTTGGTGCAGAACGCCGCAGCTTTTAGCACAAACAGGCAAACGAGAGCGTATCTCCCCCGCTCTGGCCTCCATTCACTAAGAGCTTTAGTGTTTGCCTATAAAATAAATCACTGAATAGTCTGGCTCCTACAAATCTCTGATCTCCCACAACCACACGTCCCATTTAGGTCACTCGGGTCTGCGGACCTTCTGGGAGATTGTGCCCTCGCTCAGCTGCAGAAACGCAAACTCTGGAACAGTCTGCCCCTGCGTATTAGGTAGTCCCACACAGTGCCTGTTTTTAAATAAGACGTACTTTCATTCTTTGGCATTTAATTCAGTTTGAGAGGTGCTCTTTTTATTGTGTTTCAGTCTAGTGTTTATAATTACTGACTACTTTGGTGGCACTTTGGTCAACATTCGTCATAAATAAATTGACACTGACATCCCTTTAAAACATTCTCTTCATAGCTTTTTACTAACTAACCAAAGAATATGTTAACAAATGAGAGTAACTCATGTAATTCACTCAAGGAAAAAAATGTACTGGCATGTTCTGAATCGGCCATGTGCTCATGTTGATTTATGCAAAGTAGCCATGTGGTGTCAAGCTACATGTTTATTCAGTGATGAGTAAGCTATAACTTGCTCACCATACATCTCATTATGTTCCATGATTTATATCGTGCCCCAATGTCAGGATGTACACGATGCTGTTTATGGCTCTAAAGTGTGGGTGGGGAGCCTGGCCAGAGTGTCATGAATGGTGTAGGAGGCAGACTCTCGTACAACGAGATTTAAATTAAAAAAAAAAACTAAACTCATAACTCAGCTACACTCTGACATCCTTCTCCCTCGAAAGCTTAAACCTCTGCCTTTATAGCACCTTCAATCAGCAGGACACCAATCTGGGCTGAACCATAAGAAGACTTCCTGGACAGGACAAGTTCTACCGTCTTCAAATGAAACTCACTTTTATTTATTGAAGAACGCTTTCCCCATCATTTATAAACGGAGCACGTTTGTCTGGCACTAAATACGACAAAGACAACTCATTCCCTAATTTCTGTTCCCCCCCTCAGACATGGTCCATCCCAGTGATCACAGCAGATCTTAATCACTGCTTGATTGGGCATTTCCCACCTTCTTCTTCCTTGGAAACACATGTAAGGCAAGTAAAAAAAAAAGGAATAATTAAGGCACTAAAATCAAACACAGAATAATAGAATTCAATAATCTGCATAGTTCAACAAACCAAAAAGTATAAAGTATATAAAAAGTAACCAGATGTATAAATTTAACTGAAGTTACAAATCAATGATGGTAAAACCGTATGGCTAATACAAACAAATTGTAAGTGTGGTTATATTAGTATTTCATATGGAAATGCTGTTTAAAATGTGGATAACCAGTGTGTTCTCACCCACTTTGTCACATAGTGGTGGGTAGAGATCCATTGTCTTGATGCACCGAAACAATGGACTTCAAATGATGCTTGGCTTTATTTGACTACAGAGATTGGACCTCCAAATGCACAAGGATACGCGTTTAAATGCTAGGTGTGGACGTACTTAAAGCAGCCAGCTGGGATCGGATCACTCAGGATGTATGTTAATACCAGGTCTGAACTGACTGAGTTGTATATACAGTCCATGATGATCAAAATCAACATTTGCACACATGCACCACACTTGCTAACAGCATTGCTCACCACTTTGGGCTTGAACGGCGGCTGGATCTCTCTGTTGGCGAGGCGTTCCCAGTCGATGCGTCTGAAGAACGCCTGCTCCCTGATGTCCCTCTCCCCCTCTGGGCCGCAGCCGAGACGCTTCGATGGGTGCTTGGTCATCAGCTGGTGAAGAAGAGCATGGGGCAGGCAGTTTGGTGATTGGAAGGAAGAACGGGTAAACTTTTCATAGCTTCATTCAACAGCCACTAGGGACTCTTTCTAGTTCCTTATGAGGGAACCGGAGATATTCCCAGCCCACTCTCCCAGTTGACCATTCCTGGTAAATCTCCAAGCGTTGGCGTCCAGGAGACATCCTCACAAGAAGCCTGAACCACCTCAACTGATGCTTCGAGTGCCTCACCCCATCTCGTCTACGGCAGAGCCCAGCCTCTTGCATTTACGTCATTCTTTCTACCACTACCTGGAGTTGATGACCACTGGTGAAAGTTAATTGACTGGATCTCCCTATTTACCATGACAGTTCGAGACATTGCCCTCGATACTGGAACCAAACTGCCCCAACTTACAGCTTGCATTATACACTGATAAGGCATAACATTATGACCAACTTCCTAATATACCTCCAGAGATGGGCTCCAGGCCCCAGTGACTCTCCACAGGATGACCGTAGTAGATAACAGGTAGATCCTTGATTTTAATTCCACACCAGAATCTAAATAAAAGCAGTAGTACCCCGAATCTCAATTCCTTTGTCACTCCAAACCCAACTTACCCCCTTGCAGATGACAACAGCTTCTTTAGACATGGACTTTGGGTAGGACACATTGTGCTCCATGATTGACTGAAAGAGCTCGTCCTCGTCTTCTCCGTCAAAAGGCGGCTGAAAGGGGCGAACACAGAGTCATCAGAGAGATGTAAAAGAGAAACAGACGACGGTGTCAGGCTCGTCACGCTTCAGCTAAGGCTCCCGTGTTGACAAATGAACGCTAATCTAAGTGATTAGTCTTGCCATGTGAAAATAAACAGTGTTTATTGAGACTGTTTACATGCGGGAGAGAAAATGATCTTCCAAACTGTTGCCTGGGAACAAACAAAACCGGATTTTCTTCTTCTATGGACGCACATTGCTATTAATGATAGCCTAATATAAAGTGTCACAGTTACATTGTTAGATCCTACAATGCCTTGCTTCAGGGAGTCATGAAACCAAACTGTTGGTATTATTATATCAGCTATTGAGGCAGCTTCTTTTCCTTTGGGATGACAATTACTTTTCACTATTGTTGTATGCTTTACAACAGCTATACAGCACAGAACCATTTCATCAGGAAAAAACCCTCTTAACTATTGCCAGTTCAGGACTATGGGATATTCTCATTCTCGGTTAATCTGTTCATTGTAAAAAAAAATCTATTCACTATTCCATGTATAACGTCCAACTGAGATTTCAAGAGATAAGGTGGTTTATTTTCACAGGTGCAGTAAAACAGCACATTACCTGTCCCGCCAGCATCTCATACAGGAGAACGCCATAGGCCCACCAGTCCACTGATTTTGCATAGGGCTGGTATGCTATAATCTGGCAGATGTAAGAAGAGAAAATGTTTAAACACGCTGGAATAATCAAACATAAGTGTAATTATTACAAAAAAAAAAACATGGCCCCAATTAATGTTTTTCTAATCTATTTTTGCTCTGTCGATAGTGTTTTAATAAAGACATCAGCGGCAACTGAGCAGTATCATTTTCCTCATCTAAACTCTAACCAAATCAGCCCCCGTTAAATACAGTCAGCTATTTTGAGCTGCCATAATAAAGTCTCCCACCGTTCAATTTGCCATCCAGCGTCCCCCCTCCCCCGCCCCCTCCTCCCCCACACAGACACAGATTGATAATAATGCAGATGCACGATGACGGCGGTAAATTACAGCTGCGCTTGTATTCAACTTTCACAAAAAAATGAACCGATTAATGGAGTTTGAAAAGCTAGAATTTAGCGCACAGCTTTCTAATAAAACTACAACGTATTCAGAAATTTTAGCTGAATATAGGAAAATCCAAGTCAAAGTCGGCACAGATTTAGTATGTAGTTTAAATAGATTAATGTATTAGTGTCTTAATACATCTGGATTTAATAAATGACGTAACACTGAAGTTGACTTTTGATTATAAAATGTCTTCACTTTATTTTTTTCTAGCTAATTAGCATAACCATTAGCAAATTATTTGCTTAAAAAAATATCTGTCTTCCCTGTCGTTTTTCCACTTTGCAAATCTATCCCACGGCCCAGATTGGATCCTTTGGTGGGCCAGTTTAGGCCCACGGACCGTATGTTTGACACCCCTACATTAACAATTAAAGGAAAGCAAAATGTAAAAATAAGATCCACACATGTGATCACATCCTGTTAGTTTAGTCATGTTTACTGTAATCCATGTTTCCACATCACAGACATCTGACCTCTGGCGCGATGTAGTCCGGGGTGCCGCAGAAGGTACGCGTGGTCATCCCTTCGTACATGTTCTCCTTACACATGCCGAAGTCTGCTATCTTGATGTGGCCCTCGGAGTCCAGCATCACGTTGTCCAGCTTCAGATCCCTGCGGCAGAGACAGCTTTGTAGCTTTTTTTTTTTTTTTTTTTCGACCGCTAGCGTCGCCCTACGCCGCCACAAAGCCTACGAGACGCTTGTCTGACTGCAGGACACATCATGCATGCACACTGGGTATCGGCCTTCTTCTTCTGTGCTTTATTTGAAATTCAGCCTGCATCTCTGCTCGTATTTCTCGATTCTTCATTTTCTTGCCCTTCAATCACCATTTCTGACCGTTATATTTGCCGCAAACCAAAGTCCGGATAGACTGCACAAGGCTCCATGGATATACGGGATGTGGGATCTTGGTTAAAGTACTGAAGAGGAACAGGGCTTTTTGTTATGAAGCACCTCATATCGTCCGATCTTTTTCTTCTTTTAACATCAGCATGATTAGAACGAATGTCTCCCAAGTCCTTCTAAATTTGCAGTTTAAATCCAACCAGGCCAGCACAGTGAAATCTACATGTCCATTATTTTTCCTTCACTTATTAGTTTTTCTGCATTTTCTTATTTTTCTGCCTGTTTGTTATACGTGGTCTGTCCATCTAATGTCCTGCATAATATTCAATCATTTCCTGTTTGAAATTAGAAGGGAAACCAGAGGCTTGTGACACACATCTCAATAACAGCAGTTGCTCGAACAACATCATCTACAGTACATCTGTCACCCACCTGTAGATAATTCCCTTTCGGTGCAAGAAAAACAAACCGACAGCAATCTCTGCAGCGTAAAACCTGCAAAACACGATGTACATAACACACAATGAAATATGTATTGTATTTTCATAAAATGAACTGTAATGGAGGCATGTGTAGCAAATACATTAATGCACAATAATCCCTTTCCATTAATAAATCTTGGGGTGATCTTGTTATCTAGTTGTTGGTCCTGTCATTGTGCTACTATCAGTATCTAATTTCGTCCAAATTAAGCTCTGAAATACCATTTTTAAACCGGTTCTGGGGCGTTGTTACCCAAAGCCCATACTTGAGAAGTCTGTAAAAGAACGTAGCTGTCTGCAGGAAATCATTCCTATCATTAAAACATATGTCTGGGGATGAACCAGAGTGAGTCCTCACACTGCCTGTGGCTCCTTGAACTTGCCCATACGCTGGATATGATACATGAGATCTCCCCCGTTGATGTACTCCATCACAAAGTATAGCCGGTCCTAGAAAAAAAAAAAAATACAATTGAAAAGAGCAACTTTAATCACGTGAACAGTAGGATCCATTACATCGATTACAGTCAATGTACACATAATATTTCATGTTATTTTACATTCTATAGCCATCTGTGATGACATTTTCTGAGTGTTCTTTTCAGTATTGAGGAAAGAACGATAATCATCACTAAAATAATGCAACTTTGAGTTTTGCTGTGTTGTACCATTGTGGTGCACTCCATGTGAAATCTAACCCTAACATAGCTGCATCTTAAACAAAGAGAAATCTGAGTCGTCCATTAAAAACTATGACTAAAGGATTTGCTGAAGTGTTTTTACACACCACAGTCTGGAAGCAGGAGTGGAGCTGCGTGAGGAAGGGCGGTTTGTCCCTCTGGGCCAGGACCCTCTTCTCCACCATCGTACATTCAACATCATCGTCCTGGATCACTACATCCTTCTTCAGGATCTTTATGGCGTAGAGCTCCTCCGTCGACTTCATCTCTGCCAACATTACCTGCAGTTCATGGAGGCACGAGGTCAAAATGGAGAAAAAAAGAGATTGTGACTATTGAAAACCAAACAAATTGCCGACCACTAGTCTTCCTTAGGTTGCTACATTGGTGGTGTCTGTGATCTTGGCTCTCACCTTGCCGAAGCTGCCCTTCCCCAGCAGGGCCAGGAAGTTGAAGTCACTGAGTCGGACCCGGTCCATGTTACCTGAAGGCAGGCTGAACCGCCGGTGGTCCGATGGCGTGATCACTTTCTTGCCATGGCCTAGCTTGGCTTTCTGCGGTGCACAACACACACACACACAAAAACACCATTAGGCTACACCGACTGGCCACAACGCTGATTGATCATCTTGTTACGATGCAGTGTGCTGCTGGGAAACACTTTGCCCTGGTGTTCATGTGGCTGTAGAAATTTACCGCCCACTTAAACACTGATGCTGACGGGCATCCCCACCCCATAGCAATAACACCCAAGGTAAACATGGAAGTCCAAACTGGCGAAATCTGGCATTGGGTAGGAGCCCCTATGAGGGGGTTGTGGACTATTGTCGAAACATGAGCTTAAACTTATGATTTTCATTGCAAAATACGCCAAAAGGTAACCGTTTGGCGTCCCTCCCTTTTTCCCCCATCAGGCCTCCTAACAGTTGCTTGGTTTGCCTGTCCTGATGGTGCACATTTCATGTTATTGCCTTTGTTTTAGTTAAACTGAAACACTACACAAACTACAAAAACCTTTCATGATATCTGTCTGAAAGGTTGAACATGCAACTATCTAAATTGTGAAACTGACATTTTCATTTCCATTTGGAGACGTTTCACAGCGTTCTGCAAAAAACATCAATCCGTGATGATGGGCCGCCAGTGGCGGGGGATGCCAGTGTTGCAAGGATCCCAGTTGTAATAATGTCTGGCCTAAGAACGATCTCTGAACAAAAGGGGGGGGCAGGCAACCGGCGGGGCACTGAGAGCTGTTGCCAGGACAACCATTTCTCTACTCTTGACTCAAGGTGATAAAATCCTCAACGCAATAATCGCAGCATATATATTTGAGTCGGGGTTCATGTTAGGTGGCTGCACATTTGTTCCTGATTGATACACACATTAAATAGGTACGTCAATCAATAGAATAGTGCCAGTTCTCTCTGTACAGTCTTTTAAGGTGTTTCTTGCTCTTTATGACTGCGGTTGAACGTTGTGGTGCTGAAGAATGAATTTGGCGACGAGGGAAGGGAAGGCATATAAACATCTAAAGTGCGTAGAAATGTGCACAAACAGAAGAACAAACACCAGGAGGCACACTTTTTAAAACCACATTAACATCTCATGTCATATCACATCAGTGATATAAGACACCCGCAGCATCCACTGCTTCAGCCGTCGCCCTTACCTTGCAGTGTTCGTTTCCTGTACACATGTAAATAACACATGTTGTACTGCAGCACACACAAAGCAGCCACACACATGAAAACACTTCAAAGTACAATAGTTATCGTGAGCGGGAGCCCACCCATGCTTCACGTCCAAACAGCCTTCTATAGTCCGGGCCGGACTAGTAGAAGGGGCGTGCCGCGGGCTCGCTGTCAGCTAGTGAGGACGAGCTGTGAAGCTCTCTTGACCAATGGCGGTGCACTGATAGCATTAAAGATGATGAGACCACCAGAGGAATGAGTGCTCCACAAATTTACTAACAACAACGCTGTCTGGTGTTTGGGAGTAAGCTAGGGACTGCATGTGTTAAAGATGGCAGGCGTACACTCCCTGGCCACTTCATTGGGTACACCGGAACCCCCTTCGTGGCTGCTGTAATGTTCAGTTTGTGTTGAAGCAGCGTGCGAAAGGTGGTGATTCAACTGCGTGATCATTTTGGAGGCTGTAGAGTGGATTGAATTAGACAGTACCCGCAAACCACAGCCTCCAAAATGAAAACACAGTTGAATCAACAGCTCTCTCAGTTATTCTAAATGCTGACTGCCGTAACTTCATTAGCGTACCTAATAAAATGGCCAGTGAGTACGCCGTGAATAAAACTTCCCCAGTTTGTGCAGCGCAGGCATAATTCACAGTGTTTCAAGTCTGAACAGTCAGAGGCTCATAGGAACATTAACCACAGTCACACACCAAATGCATCATCCTCCTTCAAATGTGTTTAGCTAATATGATGCTGCAGCAGTCTGAGTGAGACTATTAAATGGATGCTCTCCCACTGCAACAATCTGAGAGAGAAATGTATATATATATATATACTGTATATACATAGATCAGCAACAACATTATGACCACTGACAGGAGAAGTAAATTACATTGACCATCTTGAGACAATCCAATGTTCTGCTGGGAAACTTCTGGACGTGGCATTCGTGTGGATGTTACTTAGACATGTAGCACCCACCTAGACCAGACCAGACACCCCCACCCCTTAGCAATGAGACTCCTTGATGGCAGCAGCCATCCCCAGCAGGATGCGGCCTGACACAGGCACACACATAAAAACGGTTTAGGAAGAACTAAAAAAAAAAAAAAACATGAAGAACAACACAAGGTTGACCTGGTCTCTAGATTCACTAGATCCCAAACTGATCAAGTATCTTTGGGATGATCCACAGAGGCCCCTCCCCTCAACCCATACAATCTGTTACCAGACACCACAGGACACCCTCTGAAGACCCATGTCCATTCTCTGATGAGTCCCAACTGAGACCTACACAATATTAGGAAGGTGGTCATAATGTTATGACTGATTGGTGTATAAATATATACTGTATATATGGTGGCCACCTGATGCTTATCTGTTTTATCACAGACTTGAACAACAGTGAACCTGTCCAGCTAAACCCAAGTACTGCAAGTATTTCTTTTTGCTGCTCCTTCGTGTTTCGTACACATGCAGTCCCTTCACTGTTGTGAGTCAGAAATATGCATAAAGTTAGTGTAAAAGATTAATCTTGTGAGGGGAGTTACAGAAAGCAAACACATTCATGTAGTCTGTGTTCAGCAGCGAGCAAATTGGAGTGGTTCAATTACATTTTAATGCTGTGCAAGCCTTTGTTAGTAAATGTGATTGATTTGGGGAAACCCGTTAGAGATCCGCAAACAATCCAGACTCAGGAATTAAATTCCGTGTGATTCAAGCCGGACGTGAGCACAATAGAGGGGGAGCAGGCAGAACAGCTACCTTGAGATAGTGGATATTTAACTGGCAGGCCTAGGAGAAAGAAGAAACTCACGTGTTAGTGTGGTCGGAAATGTGGCATGAGAGTGTGTGTGTGTGTGTGTGTGTGCACGTGGATTAAAGACACGACAAGAAAGCAGAATAAATCACTGTCTGTCACATCTGATGCATCGCGCCCCAGTTTTCGCTGCGGTTTTTGTGAGCCTCAGATAATCCGTGCGTCGATGTCAGCGGCGAAAAAAAAAAATTAAAAACGCAATACTCTGAGTCTGGAGGACTGCTGTGAAGAGATGACATTTACACTTGGTATTAAAACACATGTACGCACAAGCAGAGATGGACTCTAATAAAATATTCCTCCTCCGATGTTCCCCTTTTTTTTTCAATCCCAAAGAGAGAAAATGTAGCAAATAACGAAAAATAAGAAAATCAATAACCTTCAATGAACATACATATACTGAACAGAAAGAGTCTAAAATCAATATGAATACCAACGAATGGCAATCTTTGGCTTAACTTAGACTGTGATGGTTAGAGATGTTGGGATGTAGATGTCGTCAGTAGGGATGGGCGATATGGACTAAAAAATTTATCCAGAAAATTTCTGGTATTTATCACGGTAATGATAAAAATGACGATAAATAAACACCAATTCACCGGACTCTTTGGATGAAGTCAACGCTGTGGTGGATCAAATTAGCAGTGTTTTGTCCTTTTTATGCACTATTTGTTTGCAAACCTTGCATGACTGCTCTGCGTCAGACTTTTTAACCCCTTTATGCCTATGTCGCAAATTCGCGACGCACTGTTTCCATTCAGACTGAAGCTGAAATAACACATGTAATACTCCAATGTCGGTTTGTGCACATTCAAAAAATTCCCAGAAACCTTTTGCAAGCACTAGTTTCTAGTAGGACCAGCCGGAGTGGTAAGCAAAAATACAAATATTTAATTTCTTTATATAATTGAAAAATCAATTCAGGTGTTAAGGGGTTAAAACCAAACCCGTTCCAGATAATGGAGGTGGAGCCTCATTTAGGAACGAGCTCCTCGCTGTTCGGCGTGTGGTGAGTGCGTCGTGCACATATACGTCATCAATGGGAATTTATCGTTTTTATCGCGGGATCTTACCGTGGGGAATGTTTTTGACGATATATCGTAAACGATGAAATATCGCACATCCCTAGTCGTCAGGCATCGATATTGCATCGCACGACCCAATATTAAGTCAGTCTGATTGGTTTTCTAGAGTGGGTCAAAGTATAAAGCCTGTGAGTGTATCAACGCTGCAGGAAATTCCATATGGGTGACTTTTGGTTAAAACTCCAGTGACTGTACATGTAGGTAAAACTTTGTCCGTGACTGCTGGGTCGCTATAAAGCCCCACAGCGATGAGTAAGAGCCATCAATGTTGTTTATGTTAAAATACGACACGTTTTGCATAAGAACACTAATAAACAGCTTCATTCCATATGCTGCGCCCCAAAACGATGTCTCATCACTGACACGTGAGTTGAAAAGTAGCGGCGCAACAGTTGTGTAAGTTTAAATGCCGAAAAAAAAGAGAAAGAAAACAGACGCGCTTTTATTAAAAATGCACAGAAAAAAATTTAAATAAAATGCACACAGCGGCTCACCTCAAACTTCTGTCGGAGCTCCAGGTTGACGTCGTCCACCTCGGGAATGGGGACGTTGTAGTACTCTCCCTCCTCCTGGTTCAGCAACTTGTACCTGAAAGAGCAAATAAATAAATAAATAAATAAATACATAACGCATCAGCATGTATATCAGCTTGCATTTAAAAGGGAACTACTGTTTTTTACAGCCTGGACCTTATTTCTAGCATAAAATACGATCGTTTACTCACCCATATAACTTTGGTGTCATTCGGGAGATATTTAGATCCACGTATGTCCATATAATGGGAGTGACTGGGGCACCGAAACGCAGCCTCTAAATAACGCATTATCTGCCGCGAAAAAACGATAAGGACGTCCATAGTCCACAACCTCAGTATCGGAAAAAAAATTCAGGCCATGTTGCAAAAAACTAGCAGTAGCAAATTACAGGTAAACAAGCCGTGTGGGGTGTGAGCGGCGCTCAGAGATGACATCATCTAGGTTAGTAGGTCAATCTACGGACCGGTGACAGGTAACTCCAAGGTGACTCGACGGGGAATAGCACTAGCGTATCATAACAAAATACTGTGAAATGAGTTTCGCAGCAGATAATACGTTATTTAGAGGCTGCATTTCGGTGCCCCAATCACTCCCACTGTACGGATATACGCGTATCTAAATATCTCCCAAAAGACTACAAATGACACAAAAGTTATATGGGTGAGTAAACGAAACAAGGTCCAGGTTGTAAAAAAACAGTAGCTCCCCTTTAATCTATCACCCGTGCATTCAGGAAGGAATGCACTACTGTGCAACTATAAATCATCGTATTTGTGCGAAGCTTTAATTAGCTGTGGATTTCCATTCTTAAAGCGTTTCTGGATCTGTTCTCCGTCTGCAGTGCCACTACACTGTGGTAGTTTCCGAGACGCGGGTGCCAGACATTTTTATGCACAGGTATTTCCTGTAGCTTCAGAGCGGGCTCGCAGCAGCAGTCCATCAGGCTTGGTTTAGGCTAGGTCTCCACTGGTATGAAAACATGGTCCTTGGAGGAAGGGGGGGCTTTAGCACCAGTGAGTGTTTATCACATTGATACAAAGCAGCCAGCCAGAGACGAAGAGACGGGAAAATGACGGCGGTGTGTTAATGGCGGTGGAAGTGACCGGGAAGTTCTACGCCTGCTTTACGCGCACTGTGCTTCTGTTTTGATGTGAGGTTAGTGTAGTGTCGTGTTGCTATGATAAATGACATGCTTCCTTTAGTCAAAATAAAGCAGCAGGACAATGTTATGGACTTGAAAACCACTGCTGACTGAATGCTCTCAATGAAAATGTTGCTGTTTTTGGTCTAGCAGTAATTTACATTAAAAAACAATACTACCAGCTGAACTGAACCCAGAAAGACGACTAACCATCCACAGTTGGTGGCCTTGAGGAGCTCAGACACCCCAAACGACATGGAACCCATGAAGTCGTTCCGGGTGGTCCGATCCCAGTCCCACACCTCGATGGACAGACGCCGGTCCTTATCCGACGCCTTCAGCTTACTGAACACACGGGAGAAAAACAATCACGTGATTAACAATGAAAAGGTGGAGCCTCTGCCGCAAACTGAACGTTACCACTCACAAGATGAAGGACTCGTTCCAGCAGGGGTTGAGGGAGGAGCGGATGGTCCTGGTCTTCTGTTTGGTCTCGTTCTTTGGGTCCGGGATGAGCTTGAGTTTAACGTACGGGTCCGACAAGCCGTTGGGGTCCATAGGAATCAGGTTTCTGGCCTCGCCCACTGGAAGACATGCGACAGACAGAAAGAGAAGGCTCCGTGACTCTGCACTGACTCAGGGGTCACACAGATGGGAGACTGCAGATGGACCCAAAGGAGGGGTGAGTCACTGCAAGTCACTCCACGGACGGACGGCGAACAGGAACACCTTCAGTCCCAGCAAATGAGCTGGCTTTTTTATCTATATATATATATACCGATCAGGCATAACATTATGACTGTGTAAGTCTTCATTGTGCCTCCAAAAACAGTTGTGACTCATTGGAAAATGAACATGGGCCTTCTGAGGGTGTCCTGTGGTGTCTGGCAACACAATGTTGGGACTTTTGGGTCCTACGGGTTGAAGGGAGGAGCCTCTGTGGATCATCCCACAGATACTTAATCAGTTTGGAATCTATTATGTCTAAGTAACACCCACACAAATGCCAGGTCCAAACGTTTCCCAGCAGAGCATTGGATTGTCACAAGATGATCAATGTTATTTACGTCTCCTGCCAGTGGTTTTAATGTTATGCCTGATTGGTGTGTATAAACATGCGGTCTTAGCTTCCTAATGTCAACAGAGTTTTGAGAAATTGGCTGCTCTAGAAGTGTAACAGGCGCGCATAAATGTAAGTTATACTTCAGCTGATCGTCAGTGTGCCTGGCCACTAACTCCAGAAGCTGGGCTTTTTCTCCTGAGAGACAGGCAGACAGATATAAATACTAAGGCGACACATATGCTGCTAGCAGGTGCCGCGAAGCCGAGCATACTGTCAAAATTTACTTAACGTTGAAGTGTGAAACAACACTTGCAGGATTGTAACACTGGTGGGAGTTGGGGAGCACGCAAATGTAGATCAAGAAGAAGCGGGAAAGAATGAAACGCCTAAAAGTCGGCCTGGTGTGTGCTCTGTCAGAAAACAGCTTAGGAGGGTTTACGTGTGCACTCTCCTCCGTGAAAGCACTGTGGATGTGCATTTAAAAAAGGGCGAGCAACGGGGGAGGCGTGTAGTGACGGACAAAGGGAAAACATGCAGAGCTAATACATAGCAACAGGAGGGAAAGGATGAGGTGGCTGGAGCGAGCCGCCTTCACCATGGCGACAGCATCCGCCGTGAGTGGCCACTCCCCCTCTCGGAACATCACATGAAGGCACAAAATGAGAAAGAAAGACAGTAAGAAAGAAAGAAAGAAAGAAAGAAAGAAAGAAAGAAAGAAAGAAAGAAAGAAAGAAAGGATAACAATAGGCCACATATCAGAGGAGCTAAATCCCTGCCAGCACAGACAACAAACAACAAACCTACAACAGACGGAGGGCAGAAACAGGATCGCGCTGATCCCTTAAAACCGCGTTTATCCGCTCCACTCTCCCAGCTCTGCATATTTAAATGTAATCAGACCACAGCGCGGGATAATTAAGCCGTTAAAACTGAAGGTTTTCAGAGAGTCAGCGTGAACCCTTCGCGCGCGGGGACGCCTCGTCTGAGATCCCGTACTGAGATTATTCATTAAAAACAGTGGCAACGCGTTTTCCCCTCCCGCAGAGCGAATCCAAACGGCACGCGGAGAGACGTTCATTTTGTTCTGATCTTTTCGTGGGGGTTCGAGGTTTGACATTTAGGTGTTTTTTGTTTTTTTTTGTTGTTGGGAGCATAAATAAAGATGAAGCAGCAAGTTTCTAAGTTCAGTTGATTGAGGCCATCAGGAGTAGCAGATCAGCTGGTTACTCCATCAACGGACAAACTTTGAAAGCAAAAATAGCTTTTTAAATTGTGCTTTTATAAGTCTTAGATAACTTATTAGATGGCATAGGTGGCATATATACGGGGGAAAGAGAGAGAAGGGGAGTTGCCCTAGTTGTCCCAATTGAAAACTTGGCTTCTCCAGTAGTGGGGAAAAATAGCGAGGACATCAAATTAATCTTTGCAAATATGACAAAAGTAGAAATAAAACACAACAACAAGGAGGATAAGTTGAATAACTGACAATCAAACCCGTTTTCTAACATTTCTCAGCAGCTTTCATGCTCTCCCAGGTTCAGACACTAGAGGGCACTGCTGGTCTCTCGTCCAGAGTTGCATTAGGTATCTATCTGAAGCTTTCCCCTTGGTCATGAACGTGTTGTTCCAACCTCATAGTTCACCCCTGGTCTCAGCTACAGTAATCGCCCTCCCTGTCTTTTTTTTTTTTTTTACCTCTCTCTCTCTCACTCCCTCCCTCTGTCTCGTTCGCCCACGCATGCATGTACACACACACACACACCAAAAGTAGGAGGGGCAGAAGGAGAATCTCAGCATCCCACGTTCTCGTCTAAATCCTCCCTCCCTGCTGGCCGTGGAAGCGTTCGCAGGCATCAGTCACTTCCATGGCAACGCTGGCGCCAAACAATGCCAAAGAAACTCCGACGAGCCCGCGAAGACGCTAATGAGGACTCCTAGCCGTGCGCGGGGACGGAGGGGGCTCACATGCTATATTTACTGTCCCTCCTGCACAAGTAGAGTTACATGCACTGCAACGTGTGCAGCCCCCCCTCCCCTCTTACCCTGCCTTTAATTCTCCCTCTCACATGCACAAACACAGCGAAACATCATAAACATCATCAGCGGCAGCGATCAAGGACCATCTCTACTGTCTGTTGTTGTTGCTTGGATACAACAAGAGAGAGAGAGAGCTGCTTGCCTCCCGTATCCTCCCCTCTTCTTCTTCTTCTTCTCCTCGCTCCTTAGGAGGGAGCTGCTAACAAAATGATGTGTGTGTTTGTGGCCGGTTTGGGGGTAAGACAGAACGACACACACCGTCTTTGCCAGTTCATCAGGTCGTCTAGTGATAACAAATGCTCTTAGTAGAAATCTAAGCTTCGCAAAGGGTGTGGTGTTCAGTGTTTGATATAACTGAGAGAGCTGTTGAGTCAACTTCAGTGTTGCAGGCTGTGGTTTGTAGCACTACTGAATTGCATTGTGTTTCTATTATTTTGACACCCCCATTTTAAACAGTGTGCTATCCTAAATAACAGAAACACTTAATTAAACATGGTTTTCTCATGTAGTTTTAACATAAACTGACCAGTTAAACAATCATAAAGTGGAAGTAGTGTTTTCCCATCAACAATATCTCCTGCAAATGGACTTAACGCCTTCTTAATATAAACACAGCGCACCTAAAACATGACATATCATCCCAGGGCGGGTGATTGAGGGTCTGCGGTGGGCCGACAGTGTGATCTCCGGAGCAGGCTTTGAAATTCAAATGCACCGTTGCATAACAATGCCATGTGCGACGAACGAAAAAAAAAAAAAAAAAGGCCTGATAATCTGAAGGAAAAAGCTGCGCGGCCAAAACGGGAGCTGCCGTGCAGTGTCAAGGATTCGAAAAACAAATGTCACGCAGAGGAAGGAGAGGGAGAAGCGAAATTAACGGCTATTTTAAGGGAAACTCAATTACGCCAAACAAAGACAAATCCTTGGAAACTGCGACACAAGGCCGCAGAGAGGTTTCTGTAAAAGTCAGCTCACATTCCTTTAAGGTCCGTACTATGGTATGTAGGAAATGGAATTTAAACATAATAATTAATAATTATGTTTTCTTTTTCATATAACTGTCTGGGTTAGCGTAGAATGAGCTTTTTTATCACAAAGCTCATCACGTGTTGACACATTTCTACAGTACGGTAGTAGGATCTAGAACGGGTCTTTTGGGTTTTATCGTTGAAGCACCGTAGGTTTACTACAGAGGGGTGTATTCTGTTCTATTGCCGTATGTGGCCCTGCCACTAGCTCCCACTAAATCCTACATGCAGGATCACTGTTGTTTGTTCTCAGTGGGAGGTCACTTATGATGCATACTTAGCAGTCTTGATTTTAAACCTACTTCTGGTAACAGATATTCCCAGGATAATTTGGGGGTGAAAATGAGAATCACGTTGAACAAAGACTTCTGATGAACATTTTAACAACCTCCTTTTCTAGGCTATATATATATTTCTGGTACATAAACTGAGCACTGATAGATGATTTTCTCTTGTTCACAATTAGATGTTCTAATGACGCTAAAGAACGGCAACTGGACTTGTAGAGGTTCCTGACAAAGTTTCGTCACTCATCTAAATAGCGACTATGGTTCTAAAGGACTGGTGACTGGTGAGGAATAGGGGTTTAAATAGGCACATATGTCAGTGTTGTCCATCAGAAACTTGCACAACTAGTGTCTGTTACCTGTCCTTGGAGGAGACTGTTTGACCTTGTAATCTTTCTCCAATAAATGGTTCTCTGATGACCCAATGTTAGTCAGAAGCTCCGGTCTCAAGGTCTGAGTGGGGGTGAAATTCCTTGGGGTCAAAAGTTAAGACTTTATTGTAGACTGATGGCAGATTATGTCTCAGTCCACGTCCCTTGTTCAGAGAAGGGTTTTGCAATTGGAAAAGTGTCTGGGTCGTTTACGGTCATCAGTCATGCCAGTTTCTGATGGGCAACACCCACAGATCTTCCTATTTAAACCCCAACTCCCCTCCAGTCCTTTAGAACCGAAGAAGCTACATGGATAAAACGTCTTCAAGGAACTGTTCAGGTCCAGTTGCCTTTCTTCAACACTTTTGGATATACCATAACCTGGATGAGGAGAACCTTCACAGAGTTGTTCTACATAACCACTAAAGGTCTCTCGTGAATGCTCTATGATTTAACATCTTCATCTCTATGACCTAAGTTCTGCTCCAACTTCGCCAAACAGAGAGGAATCAGAGGGATCTACCTATATACATATATAGTCGTAACCGATGTTCTGCTTCTATAGGCTATGCCCTCAAAGATCTGTTGGTAAGGGATAAGGGTAAAGTTGGATGTAGTCATTGCCGCTCTGGGACATCAAAAGTCAACAACAAGGCAACGTACTTCAGAACAGAACCATGAATGCCAACCTCAAGAAGGCAACAGAGAAAGGTTATGGGCAGTCACCAAGTAAATAATTCACGTGCTGCAAGAATGAGTGAGACATCACATACCACTGCATGCAAAGCGCTGATACAAAGCAGCTGTGGCACAGCAGGCTGTTCACTGATCGCAGGGTGGGTGGTACGAGCCCTGGCCACTCAACATACCCAAGTGCCACTGGGCAAGACGCTTAACCCGAAACTGCTTCCGATGTCAGGCAAGCACCCTCAATGGCAATTCTACTGCTGTCAGTGAGTGAGTGTACAGCAAACAATGTAAAGTGCTTTAAGTACCACTGAGGCAGAAAAGTGCCACATAAGTGTAGACCATTTGTTCTTTCAGTACATAATGATATATGCAGGTGGGGATGTCCCGATCAGTATCAATCATTTTGAAATGATTGGATTGAACCTCAGCCAAGCCTTATCTGATTTTTTTTTTAGTCTGCCATAAACCAGAACTAGGTTCCTATAGCATCAAATCATTGTCTTCTTTTGTTTTAATGGCAGCTAATTGCCTAGCGTCAAAGCAGAAGAACATGATCGGATCAGGACTGGGGTTGGGGGCCTGACAACACATCAAGGGCTTAAAACTAAGACAGTGTATTCCACAAACAGAAACAGATGAAATACTGCAGACCACCACCACCATCACCAAGGATCAGTCTCTTGAGGAGTGTGCATGGACTCCTCTGCGATAGCTCAGTGGGCGTGTTCTGCCAAGAGGTGTGAATTTGCACCGGAAGGCGCATCAACAGCTGCGGCTGCAGGTGACTTCCTCTCGAAGCGAGCATCCCTGTTGGCTTTGAGGTGTGGCTTTGCAGCACAGGGCGAGACGCCGTACCGTTTCCCCTGACTCAGCTGATTTTTGCAGATGAGCTACAGAGGAGAGGCGCATTGTGCAGCACTTTGTGGGATATGGGATCGCCCCGGCAAAGCCTGATGGCACGCTGTAGCATTGTCTACCATGCCATTAATCTGAACAAGCCATACCAGTGTCTGTCGTTAGGTCTGGAGAAAGAGTCCTAGGCTAAGTGGCCATGGCCAAAAATATAAAACTACAGGTCTAACAGTGGTGTCAGTGCAGAGAAAAAATGTAAACTCGCACAACTCTGCTTCGAACTTGAGGCGAACATGTAAACAATATGAAGTCTCACCATGAATAAACCGCTGTATAAACTGCCTCAGATAAAGGGAAAGCGACAATATCATCTTGCTAAAACAGAGGATAAGAGAAACAGGGCAGATGCTGACGTCGTACTGAGGAAGAAAGAGGAGAGAGGAGGCCGAACACGAGTGGATGGAAGGAGCTCAGCGGGTATTGAAGGAAACCAGATGAAGAAAGGGGTGAGGGACACTGAGGTCTCGAAGGACAAGTAGGAGAATATGACAGGAAAAGTCAATATTGGGAGAAGGGATGGAGCGAAACGATAGAGCGGACAGAGGCGGAAGAGGAGAGGAGGGACAACAAAGATAGAGAGAGAGAGAGAGAGAGAGAGAGACGGCGGGGAGATGTGTCAGTTTTCTTGGCAGGGAAGATTTAATCAAGTTCACATCGGTGCGGTGAACCACGAAAGCCTGCCACTTGTCTGTGGAGACCAGAGGGGAGCCGGAAAACAAGCTGAGGCTTTGCTGGTCAGACCGCTGCCATTAGGGAGAAGAAAAACAAACCACAGCAAAACCCTGCAGAATATACACTTCCTCTGACTTCACTCTCTGCTGAATTGCTCCAAATATCGATCTGTACTGATAAAATACATTGATTTCCTTATCTCTTAGGGAAACTGCCAGAGCTTTGTCTCAGTGGCTCCATTGTTTTCTACACTGCATGTCTTCACCCTCCAAAGACACACTTGCTTGTCCCATTTCTGCTCATAAATTAGCCATAGGCGTGGATGGATGTCTTAATGACAGACGTAAAGGTCATGAAAACAGATTGTTGCCGCATCCCTGGTGACAGGCGTTGCTACTAGACAAGTTTGTATTGTCTTTAAATATCACGCCACACTTCTTTGGTTCTTATCTTGAAATATCGCTAACAGCCACTTGCTAATATCTCTTGAAAACCTCCTCCGTTCGTCTGACTGCGGATTTGTGGATTTCAGACTCTTGTAACCTTTTCCAGATTGACGAGCGACTCTTTTTCTGAGATCCTCGGAAAGCTCCGGAAACTCAGTGTCATCATACCCTTCCACAGAGCTGCATTGTGACCGTGACAAATCCCTGACTTTTTAAAAACAAAGCCCTGACAGTAACCTGAGTCTCACTACTTTGATTGAACACATTTCTGGACAGACGGACTCTAATCTGCCCCCAAAATAGACTGTATTCTAATCCGAGTGGTGCCCTTACTTCTGCACCTCACTGATATGTAATATTGGCTCACTTTTCTGAAAAAGCAAACACACCAGTACAATATTAGGGTTTCATTTGCTCGACTGGGTTCCCTTCGCCAACGCTTTAACAAAAAACGGCACACCGGTGAATTTTCAGTGCGTTAAAGCATTAAATCATGACAACGCGAAAGGGAGGAGGTAGAGCAAGCATGGCAACAGCCGCCTCTCCGGCTGCACTCCCCGGAAATGTGAGCCAGTTAAGCTTTAGTTGTGTCCGCTTTGCCTAATCTGACAATGCCGACGTAACCATGTCAACGAGACCGCCGCCACCGCCGTCCCCGGCTAATAGTCCGCCCTCGTTTGCTCATCGCCGCCGTCGCATCGCAGCCGAAGCCGCAGACAGACACAAACAAGGAGATAAAAGAGAACGTGTAGCTGTCAGTGCGGCGCGGTAGATCAAAGAGTGTTCGGCCATAAAACAGACAAAAGGCCCCGTGACTGCTGAGAATAAAAAAAACAATACTATAAACTGAAAAGAGACACAAGCCGGACAAATAATCGATGTACGAGTGGTGTGGGGGTACAGCTCGTTTTCATTCTCGTTTTTTCTTCCATCTGGTTCAGCAATCAAACACATTTTCATGAAAGCAATATTCTTCAATCACATCTGCCACTATCCACTGCTGCTGCTGGAGCTGGTGGTTAGTTACGTCTGATCCTCACTGAGCTGGAAACTATTTATTGGCAATGATATTCCCTGACAGCTATTGTGCTGCTGTGCCATTATAAAGTTAAAAAGTTGGAAGGGTAAATTTTTCATTGCATGCTAACGTTGCAGGGTCATTGTGGCTGGACAACGCAAATTTATGAGGGTCATAAATTGTAAAGACTTAGTTTTTGGGTAAAAGTTAAGTTAATTAAGTTAGGGTTGGGCTCTTAGTTGAGTTGCATCAATGGCACAACCCTAACATAGATGGAAACACAAGTTTGTGAGTATATATGTGTGTGTGTGTGTGAGAGAGAGAGGCTGTGGAAGTAACCCAGCAGTCATTTCCCTCCCTGCACAAAGCGCTTTAACACTAGAGAGTTCTCCACTCCAGGTGCTGCTCTTGACTGACAGGATAATTTGAAGGTGTTGAAAACACAAACACACGGACGCACGCATGCGACACACACACGCGCGCGCGCCGAAAGCTGAAAGGCCGGCACACGCCAAGGCAGCGGCAGCTTCGTTTTTATGCCGACGACAAAGCACATTACATTGTTGTTGTTGTTTTCCTTTCTTTTTGTTTTCATGTCAAGTCACAGTTTTAATTGGTTACAGACTCAGTTCAGAAGAAGTTTAGGAGATTTTCTATTTCCCGTTGTACCTATACTATTATTATTATTCAGATTTGCAGTTGTTAAAATGTTAGGGTGGCCAGAAGTGGCAAATTCTTGATACAGTGACCTCAATCTGCTGATACACCGATCAGCCACAATATTAAAACCAGGAGAAGTGAATAACATTGACCATCTTGTGACACTTTTGGACCTGGCATTCGTGTGGATGCTACTTAGATGTGTAGCACACCTAGACCAGACCAGGCACCCCGACACACAAACGGTTTAGGAACAACTCAAAAAACATGAAAAAACAGCACAATGCAGAAGTTATTGACCAAACTAGATCCCAAACTGATCAAATATCCATGGGATTGCCAAACACCACAGGACACCCTCAGGAGGCCCACGTCCATTCTCTGATGACTCACAACTGTTTTGGAGACACAAGGGAGACCTACACAATATTAGGAAGGTGGTCATAATGTTATGCCTGATCAGCGTAATGCTCTCTTTTTCCAAACTACTGGATAAATTAGGTTACTTACAGGTGAGTGAGCTTCTGTGACCAGACTTGATTAGGTGGTGGTGATAGAATATCTGATTTCATTGTCTCAGTAAACAGGCGGTGCATAGGGATCTAATTAGCTGTGCCTAATGTGAAAATGTGGTTTCAGAATATTATACGGCATCAGCTCTCATCCCAGCGAACCATCTGATCCCACAACCACCCATATAGAACGGCTCCTGGAAATATCACATCAAGGGCTCACTCTTGCACTCAATTTATCCCAGATACTGTATATTGAATTAATACTACCCAGCACTAATGTGTGGATTTAGTTTGTTCAATGCAACCCACTTTGTCTCTGAGTGTGTGTCCACAATTAATAAATGCATGCCTGCAGGGATTGTTCCATGGACACCGAGGGGAAAAAAAACACATTTTGCTTAACAGTTCATTAACACAAGGCAAATCTCCACCAAACAGCTCAAGCTGAAAAAGATAAATGAACCAGAGATTTCCTTAAGTGATCTTCCAGTCGCATCAGGGAGCCACTTGCTAACGTCACTCCGAAACAGAGCAGCTTGTTTTTCAGGCGACTGACTCACAGGTGAAGATTAAAACCAACCTGTGACGTGTAGTCTGTCCCCGCTGACCTCGATCTTGAGGAACAGGCGACCCCGGCGCTCTGTGTGGTCCGTCCCACACAGGCTTGGCACGTTGACCACACACTGCTTGTGCACGTTCATGTCGCAGGCTGGAAAGAGACAGAAAACAGAGACAGGCGCTGAGAGTGTTGACTTTATCTGGGGAAGGATTTTGTGGCCGTGTTGTTTAAGTTGAGAGGAAACCTGTACCGTCTTTTCCTGCATATGTATTTGAAGGTGGCTAAATACATATACAAGAAGGACAGGTTGGGATATGTTGTTTGAGCGTTTATCTTGAATACTGTTTGTGTAATTTGACACTGAATAGGAAACGATCTGTCTCCGAAAAAACAGACTAAAGCAGAAATACCCTGAAATATCACATGTGACCTCAACGACTTAACAAACCTACAAGAGAGTAAATGTCTGGGACATTCCCATCAGTCAGTTAGACTTCAAAACACTCCCCTTCAGTAGCGTTTAAATATTACTGGCATGACAAAGAGTGCCCTTTAATTTCTCCTCTAACCTTCTGTCCCTCTCCTAAACTATATTTTCTGTCCTCCTCCATCTAACCACCCATCTCCTCCCCTCCTCCCTCCCCTTGGCTTGCCTTGCCAGGCTGACATGCTGGGAGCACACGAGGACAGACGAGAGATGGGGAAGCAGCTCATAATAGTGACGGGCTCCCCACATCAATTTGTTCTGGTGTGCTCCCATTACCATCTGCGACGAGGCCGCCATCCGAGACCCGCAGATGGATGGACGGACGCAGACGGGGGAGGAGGGAGAGGGGAGGGCGATGGGTGGAGGCGTGGAAACGGGATGGAAGGGGTGGCAGAGAAAGGTAGAGCACGCAGGAGCAATGGGAAACAAGAGATGCAGCATGAGAAAAGGGTCAAACGGTAAGCAAGTGTGGGAGAAACAAAAATGATGGGGGATGCGGGATCATAGCAAAGAAAGGCGGAAATAGTTCAAAGGGGAGTGTGAGTGGAAAGAATGCGAGTGCAGAGAGGACGCAGCAGGGTGCCGCAGTGAATTCAGCCCGGGCTGCAACGTAGTACAGTAACAGCCTATTCCCATCTGTTATCATTAGGACTGGCTCTAGGATGGAAAGCAGCACAGTGTGTCTTCCACACAGGTCCAGACATGGAGATACTCACTGTCACATTTCATCCCTTGGTGGATGAGGCCATACAGCAGCGAACCACAGTGGTCGCAGAAGGTAGGACTGCCGTACGTGTGAATTTTGAACTTGTGCTTGCTTCTGGGGTCCTGGGAAACCAAGAGAGACATGGAGGGGAAAAAATTTAAGGTATTATTAAACTAACGGCAGGTTAATTGAAAAAAAAAAATGGTTTCTGAAGATTAAAGTGTTGCAAGGGTTGATAAACAGAAGCATCCTTAGCAAGTCCCAGTAGAAAGGAGGTTTCCTTACATTGATAACCAGATCTTTCTTAACCTTACACACCAGATGGTTTGTTACACACAACCATCTGGGAAGACACGTTTGGAAACTGTTAGGGGGACACCACAACATGCAATTTAAAAAAAAATAAAACTTGATGAGTGATTGGAGGAACCATCTGTCCGTCAAAGTCTGTGGAGCTTTAAAAAGGTAGCCAGCACCCATGTTAGCTAGCTGTGCAGTTAGCATTTTGCAGTAGATGATTCCTTACGTCTTCGTTAATAAATTGTATTCATAAAAGACACTTTTAGGAGTCATCACATCTAAAAAAATGCTCATAGTTTCTTATAGGAGGACAACTGATGTGCTTGAGACGCTTGAAGCCTGATTCGGCGATTGTGATGAGATCGCGAGAATCCATCTGGCAGAAAGGTAAGATGCCTCCTCAGTGTTAGGTAAACGGTGTTAGTCAAGTTCTCAGATCATCACTAGCTTGTGGTTACAGGGGTGCACCATCAGTACAGGCAAACCAAGCCCTGTGAAGAAACCAAGATGGCTACCTTTTGGCATATTTTGCAATGACAACCATTAACCTTCTTAAACCTCTGAAGGCCCTACAATGCATCGACAATTCTCCACAACCCCCAATAGGGGCCTCCTCCCATCTACCCTATTGTACTACTTTGGTCTGGGAGGATAGCACATACTGTATACAAATTTGCCTTGAATGCCCTAAATCTTAGGATCACCACTTTTTGTTTTTGTAAAAATCAATGATCCTTCATGTGGCAACTCTAGACAGCATCCCTTTCTTCGTCATCGTTCTTCACTTTGTCACAAAAAGACTAAATGACAGCGTCACGGTAGGGACTTCTTAAATGTCTTTTGTCACTTGGTTTGGTTTTTCTTGGTTTGGTTTCCTGTTTCTGTTTGTAAGCTTCTTCCTTGGTCTTCCTTGTCCTGCTTTACTTTCTGCCTCATTGTTTTATTGGTTTCTCCTTTGTGTCTCATTGATTTCACCTGTATCTTGTTTACCCCTCAGCCCATGTGTACATACTGTATGTAGTCCTGTCTTTCCATAGTCAAGTCGTCTGTTGAGATACCCATTTGTTTCCTTGTGTTCCAATCACTTTTGCCTAGGTCCACCTACGTTGGTTTATGCTTTCTCTTTTTACTGGATTTCACTGTTTTTTGGAGTTGACCTGCCTTCCCTGCAGCACTTGTTTCCTGCTCCTGCCACCCCTTGTGTCCTGCGGTGGTTTGGTTCAACAACTATGTTCCAACATTTGGGAAAAATTGGAAATATGTTGATAAAAAATGACTTAAGGGGTTCTGAAACAACCTGAAAAACTGCAGTTCCTATCCAGATCCGATTCTTAATGTCCCCCTCAGAATAGACGATAACACCGGCTCAGAAAGAAACAAGACAGATCGCATTCTTCTTTTTTGTTTTGCCTCATTAGCGCGCTAAAACAAGAAAGAACATCTGACAGAAAGTGACGAGAGCGTAAGACTGTTATCGGTGCGTGGGAATATGTATGAGTGTCATCATACTTGATCTCACTTTTCTGCATCTTGTCATTCTGGGAGCCTTCGCAGCAACATCTGTCATCCCACCCCTTTCAAAATATGAATTAAGTCACAACATACATACAATACGTACAGGGATTATATAACTGGTTATCTTGATCACAACAGCTGGCCCTGAAGATTGAAAAGACTGAGCTAACTTGGGACTGATGCTCTGACAGAAGAAGTTGGATGACACGGTGAAGAAAGTCCAGTGGTATCTGTTAATTGGCAAAGTTTCCTTTTTCTTGGAATCAATTTATACATTCCCCAGTCAGTATTGTGGTAGCCGAGGTTAGCTAATTTCTACAATCACAACAAAACAAACATAGCTGTAATGAAAGGCCCGCAAATGAGGGTAGATAATTCCCCACCAGCATTGCCTTCATCGCGCTGAAATGTGTCAGAGCGGCTGCATGTGTAATTATACAGGCCGCTGACTGAGTAAGTGGGCACACATCGCTGAAAAGCGCCGTTTCTCCTCAAACATGGTAAATCAGGCAAACAACATGACAACAGAGGGGGAGGGAGGAGAGAGGGCAATGGCAACGGAGACGCGTAGTCTGTTTGTGGAAGAGGAGGGAGCTCCTGAGTAGTTGGGTTGTGATTGGCAGGGTAATGAGTCAGTGGTGCGAGGGTCTCAGAAAAGTCTAATTAGCATGCCTCCTTTTAGTAAGCCAGAAAAACTATTTTTACTCCTCTCCTCAAGCCTTTTTTGGAGACTTTTCTAGTGGGAAAAAAAAGAAAATAACAAATGACCTTGTGGTCGTGGCCCTTGCGTCCGGACTAGAGTCTTCTCCCTTGGGTTTTCTGCAAACCATTTTTACCTCCCGACTGCATGAACATTCTTCTCAATTATTCAATTGTGGGAACCCTGAATTTATCTTCAAAGAGACTGGCTGAGTGTACAGCACACACAGGGGACTCGAGCAGTAACAGAGGAGACGCTATCTGTCTGCTTTCTGTTCTCTTCCCTGTCTCTGACTTTATCAGCCCCTCTCCTCACTCCCTTTCCCCGAAGTTTCCAGACAGTGAGCCCTGCATGTTTCTTGTTTAAGCTTTACGTTTTCTTCCTTTAACTCCCTGTAATCGTCTCTCTGCTTTGTACTCCACCTTCTCTTGGTTGCCACGGGTGAAGTCAAAATGAGAGGGTTTAATTTTGCAATCGTCCTGAGCTTGTGACTCGGCATTGCGAGAAGAGGCAGGGTCTGATGGTATAATCTGTTCAGAGTCCTGGGCTTCTTAATGTGTGGGTGTGTTCGTGTCTGCCTGGCTGCATTGATTCTAGGGGATTAGGACAACCTACAGCCTTGTGCTGTGAAGACTGGGAAATGTTCGGATGTACAATACATCCAAAGCTAGGGCTGAGTGCTCAAATTAACTGGTGTATCTCCATGTTTCCACCTCTTCCACTTATAATGATGTTTCTTTCCTTGGTCTCCAGTCATGGATATTATTTATACTACCACCAAGCAAACACTCGAGGAGGCAGCATTCTTGGCAGCATTTAGTGAGGCTCATATTGCAATATTAAGATCAACTGTTGAGTCAACACAGTCCTGCATTTATTATTTCTTCTCCAGCAAAGTCCAAGGCCCATGCAAGGCTTAGCACTGTAGTCCACTACATATCAGGCAGAACATTAAAACCACTGACACGAGAAGTGAACAAAATTGACCATCTACTGACAATACAGTGTTCTGCTGTGAAACCTTTGGACCTGGCATTCGTGTGGATGTTAGTTACATGCACCACCCACCTACACAAGACCAGACACCAACCATTACAAGAACTGGAGGGAACAGGTGAGGTATTAGCTAAACTTTTAGCTTTTATCTTGTTATGTATAATCTCAATACAAAGCTCAGTCGTAGGTTTACAACTGGAAAGAGTAGCACTTTGCTAACCAAACATCAGAATTTAAATCATAGAACCGCTTCTCTCTTATCCCAGACTTACACTGCTGGATATTATTTAGGGGAGGGAGAACTTAATGCACCACCCAACAAGATCTCACAGGGCAATGGAGCCACACTCTAGTCCTGTAATGCACCTACGAGCTGGCGTGCCAACCACCAATCAAAGCAAAAGAAGAAGTAGAAGAAGAACCAACAGCAACTTTGCAATGCCTCACAGTAAGAAAACATAAAGCAGAAGCTTAGACAATTGTGGATAAGTTTGTTTATGATTCAGCAACCATTAGACTATTGTGCTAATCGTTAGCCTCAGTATCTAGTGTGGTCACTGTTCCTTGACAACACAAACAGCTACATGATGTCCTTGTAGACTTGTCTCTCTCAATTGTGGAAGTACTGACTCCTAAATATGTAACATGCTTGGAGGCACCAGTGATTGTGCAAGCGATTTGAGAAGTTTAAGCGTGGACATGGACTGAACCTTGGTACTGTGAAAACTCCAGCTTTAGCATATTTACTGTCAGATCATACCAGTCAGGGTCACCTTAAGAATTTAGTGTAAATAAAGCAACAGACTGGAGAACTGATGTGACTTAGTGATTTTAATCAGTACAACTCCAGCTGGGATTTTTGCAATCTGTTGTTTTACCATGCGTTCAGGGGAAGCATTTACTGTAAGCACTGACTAAACACACACTTGATAATGCTCCCCGAACATCACTGCGAGGAATTAAACCGATCAGAAAGCACAATTCAATTAAAAGCGTGAAAGGGTACTGTGATCGTGTACGCGTGAGAGCGCGTTGGAAAGAGGTGCTCGGGGGAACAAAGTAAACAGTTGCACAGTTGCTATGGCGATGATGGGTCGGAGAAAATGCAGAGAGGGAGAAGGAGGAAATCCAGGAGAATGCTTAATATACTGGTTCTCAACCTTGTCCATATGCGGCATGATAAATTTAATTGTGTGAGAGTCTCGATAGAAGAAAAAGGACAAAGAAATCAACACTAATCTCACAGCCTGATAGAGGTGATGAAGTGGTATCGTTCTTCAAGGCTAAAGGTCAGTTGCTCAGCTGAGAGAAAAAGCTATGCAGGGTAGCTGCGAGGATCATCTGTTATTCTCTGCCGGCGCAGAGGATCCAAAACAACCAATGTTGTCAGTCTCGTCCAAACATACACAGCCCACCGCCTCGACTGAGCAGGCAACCGTCTGACACGCAATGTTGTTGCATATTGGCCTCAGTGAGTGGTTTAAAAAGAGTGTGCCTGAATGTTTGGGTGTGCATCTGTTTGTTAGTGTGAGTAAGAAACAGACAGAAAGAGAAGCTCATAGGCCTGCTGTAGACCTGGTGTTAACATGCCTCCTGCGCCTCCAGCTTGTGTTTGTATTAAAACGTGTCTCCACATGCGCTCGAGCCAGCATTAGAAATCTGATCGCAGTTTCATGCTCTGTATGCAAATAAACACAGGAATTTTAACGGGAAAATTCAACAGGGAAAAGTAAAGACAACGTCCAATCGATTAATCTGTCAATAGTTTTTCGATCGATTAATAGATAAGTCGATAAGTAGATTAATCGATTAATCGATTAATCGATAAGTCGATTAACTGAAAGGTCGATTAACTGATCGATTATTTTCAATTAATCGTTTGGCTGCCCACTAAAATATGGTATTTGAATTTTATTCAAACGTAATGATGACATATTTTAACACACTATCCAATCGATAAGGACACGATGGCTCCCAGGCTCTGAAACACAAATCAAACATCAGACTGAATTCACTGTAATAGCCCAAATATTCAGCAGCTAATCTACAACTGGGAGTCGTTTTAAATTTAGCAACGCTTCCTCTACTTCTTCAGGGGTTTTGGCAGTTTCGAACAGCTTTGAACTAATGAACTGTATCAGTTTTGACCCGTGGGTAATGCCTTTTTTGGTAAACATTATGGTGTGTCGAGGTATTCTATGCCAGTCGACGTGTTTGCGATCTCATCATGGGTTGTTTGAGTACCCGACAGAGAAGGAAAAAGAATTCAGAGACAAGCATTCTTACAGTAGTCTCATGTATCTCACGTTCCCACCAGTCAGATTGTCAGTCTCCTTTGGGTACTGGGATATTGCATAGGTTTCTTTAACTGTCAGTGAAATGGGTGTTCAAGACAGAAGGCGAGCTCTCCTTCCATCTGTTTTTAAATTGTCATCATTATGGTTAAGGTGAGTACATCATTTATAAAAACAAATAAGAGAATGACACCAAGTGTGCGTTTCAGTAACAGTAGAAGTAGAAGCGTGGGCGGCGTGGTCGGGCAGTGGTTGGCACTGTTGCTCCACGGCACGAAGGGTCTGGGTCTGAACCTCCCTACTGACTTTCTGGGAGCTTTCTAGCACGCGCTCTCTGAGCTCTCTGCTTCGAGGTAAGTTAACTGGGTAATGCTAAATTGCTAGGAGTGAATGGTTGTTTGTCTCAATGTGTTAGCCCTAGAGACAGCTGGGATAGGCTCCAGCTACCTGTGACCCTCTTTAGGATAAGCAGCAGCAGAAAATCCAAGGACAGAAACCTAAGATAGCCAAAAGCATAAATACTATAGGTACAAGGCCTTCAGTACATTGGTTTAAGGCACACGCAGACCCAGGTGTCAGGCCCTTAACACTTCCCTGTTGCACTCTAATTAACAGTACAGGAAGGATCCAGTGTCCGGATACATTCAGGCTGCACTCATAACCACCGCTCACCCTTTCATCACAACCCAACTTTCATCATCAAACGCAGCATTTAATTAGACTGACGGGGATGATGACCACTTTCATATGCACGTGTTAATGCGTGTTGGCCTCTCTCTGACATGAGCAGCAGCAGAGCCTTTGTTGCCGTGTGCGCACACAGCAAAGGCCGAGTGGGGTCTTCAGCCTGTGAGAGCATCGTCACTTCCTGTTCGCTCCGCCATCCGACCGCGGGCCTCCGTGGCTGCGGTTGTCACGCTCCATTAGCAGAGAGCAGTGGTGATGGCTCAATTTCTGACCAGTGGTAACCGAGCAATCTTCAACCTCTAATATCAGGACGCTTGTGATACTATTAAATTTATTTTGCAATCCTTTGACTCCACATGCTATTGATGCTACATGCATGGAAAGAAGAAGTGTCTCACAATATGAAACAATGCCCCAAAGATAAAACCCACCATAATATGCAGAAAAAGAAAAGAACTAGCATGTAGGCGGAGTAAAAAAAAAAAGAAAAAAGGAGCAGGCATGCAGAGAATAATTACCGGCTAAGAATTTCATAAAATACATGACACATCCATCTAAGTTGAATGGTTAATATTTAAAGCTGCTGTTTTACTGAACTTACAATGTCTTAGCTTTAAAAAGGCGCTAACTATTACCATTCTGTCATGAAAGTCTTGAAAAAAATGGAGCAAAACTTTTCAGGTCATCTATCACCTTGCTTCCCCAAATGCTTTTCAGCAGTCCCCATTTCATCGCCGATTCCCCGGTGTGTTTATTAAAGCTTTCACTTGCGAGGGAAACCGGACAACTGGCTGTTAACACACCCGCACGTTAATCACTGTGACATTGCCACAGAAACCAAGGAGGAAGGGCCCCAGGTGGCCATCTCACATGGAAACTATATTTAACCGATGCACGATACAAAGAAAGCAAGGAGCTGCACTTTCACGAGCGTCGTAGTAACACGAGTGTTTACATACACATGCATGGACACAGACTGTCTCTTTCTGACACTGGTACTGCTACATGCATCCAGTTATATGTGTTACTCAAATGACCTACCAATCCTGCTGGTAGCATTTTCTGAAGTTGAGCTAATTAACATTTTATGTCATAAAGCCTACGTATAAAACGTCACAAAGGGTAGACTCGTAGTGTTGAACATGAAAATCATTAGGACGCTGCAACTAATCTCAACTTTACAGAGCTTCATAAAAACTTTCAGCACATTATCTGGAGGTCCTGAAGCTACTCTTCACAAATTTATGGCTAAGTTTATGGTGCAGTACAGTCTATGCAATAATGGACTTTCCTTTAGTGCTAATGTAATCTTGGCTTAGGCAACAAACACACTAAAATAAATTTATTGAAATGAAATACACATTAGCCCTGGAATAGACTGGCGACCTGTCCAGGGTGTACCCCGCCTCTCGCCCGATGACAGCTGGGATAGGCTGTTGGTGAACAAAGTTGAGCATTTAGCCAATATGTAGTGCTGGATATGTCAGTGAAGGTGACCCTCGCATTGCTTTGTGACTTGTCCAGATGCGTCCAAGCTCTGTGCAAACAGGGATTCTGAGGGGTTGTAGAACTAGTGAAAGGTGGTGTTAAATCAACAGGTCCGAAGTTGATAAGGGACATTTATACTTGAGACAAAGGGACAATGCAGGATGTCTTTTAAATGTTGGGCACCTTTTTTAGTCTCAGGAATTCTTCTATGAAGCAGTGAGTTGTGTCAAATAGTGCAGTCTAATTTAGAGAGGTGCAAGGCTGGTGACAAGTCTAAGGTCTAACATCATTCCCAGTTGTAGATCACACACTGGGTAATGTTTGTCAGGGCTTTTGAGAATTTAGCAGGACTGCAGTCTCTATTAATTCCGATGGGTGCACTGGTTTGGTGGTTCAATGACATCCCAAGCTCACTACGCCACTGGGGGAATGTAAAAAAGGACAACAATGGCAGCTAAAATCACCGGAAGCAATTCAACATCTAGACTGCAGATATTTGCCTTTTAGGGATGCCACAGTTCTCTCTAATTCGACATGGCAAGGGTGAAATGTGAGGGCTCCAGCGACTGTTTTACAAGTGTCACCCACGCAAACAGAAACACTTCCGGCATTACTGCACATCTACATTGCCATCACTGTCTGGAAGGTCTCCAATGCAATCTCTTGCATAATAATTGAAAACAGTGTCAATTAACAGAGTTTTCCACCTCCTAAAGATGGTCTGGACAATAGTGACTTTCTTTTTCCACAAAAGCACAAAGCAACCTATCATGTTCTTATTGGGAAGCAACAGGAACAGAACACCAAAATACACTCAAACTGATTGGGCTTTCAGAATCTCACCAAACCAACCATGAACAGTATTGCGCCCCTGTTACCGTCACTGTGACAAGCCCAGTTTTGGACTCACATAGGTGGTTCCATGGTGTAATGGTTAGCACTCTGGACTTTGAATCCAGCGATCTGAGTTCAAATCTCGGTGGAACCTGGATGTTTTACATTTAGCTTGAGCACCTATGCCCAGGTTTGTGTCTCTTGATGGCTGAGGTGCCACGAGATACTAACCCCCTAAGTGCTGTCCTGTTGAGTCCTGGTGGTAGAAGAGGTCCTCACATGCATAGACCACAGTGCAATCCAAAATATGGTTACTAGACACAAAACCGAAACCTAAGTGTTAGTCCTATTTACGTAATAAACACAACCAGCTAATGGCTGCTAACTCTTCCAGTCACCGTTGGTTGGGATGTAATGGACCGTAACATAGGCACGGAGAACTTGGTTAAGCTCCTACTACTTAACACGTCCTTCAAATTACAATCAAATTACAAGCAGCATCCGCAGGACTTGACAATAATAATAATCTCTTTAATAAATCCCTCGTCTTCTATGTTGATGAGGAGCGCAGCTTATAGGCCTTTTGACGTCAACACCGCATTCACCAGATAGAGTGCTTAAGAGTTGCAGATAGCTAAAGCCGTGTCATGACGCCATGCAGTTACATACATAGTAATCCTCAGTGGCAATCTGTGGCCATAGTAGAAGTACGTAATCACATTATCTAAAATGTCAAAATAACATATCCTAAATCATTATCATAACTTGGTCGCGACATAGACAGTGATTCCAGACATACCTTCCAAAGCTGAAACAAACACCTTAAAGGGAACAAAGTCCAGGTATCGTAATGGCCATCCCAAAGCACTGGCCTCAATTAAAATCAAGACAATTTGTAGTCGGGTCTGCAAGCAAGCTAGACTGCAACCCTGACTCGGTTACCCCACTTTTCTGAAGAGGAGTGTGCTAACATTCCTGCAGCTTATTGTAAGACGCTTGTGAAAAGCTACCAGAAACGTTTGACCCAGGTTAAACTGTTTAAAGCCAATGCTACCAAGGAAATAAAAGCTGAAATAAATCTTCCTTTCTTCTATTACCCTGACATTTCAATTTCTTAAAATAAACTCGTAATCCTGACTAAGACGGGGAACATGCCTGAGAATTAAATGTCCTAGGAAATGTGAAAAAATGATTTGACTGAAACTTCTTTAGCTATATCCCAAAGTGAGGTGCTTTCAAATTCCCGGTTACATCATTTGTCATATAGGTATGCAAACAGATGTTCTGGTGTCGTTACTTCTTTCGCTTTTGTGCGTGTGTGCATATTTGGACGTCGCGTTTCAAATCCTCCTACACACAGGCTGTGTGTACCTTGCGAGCACTAACATGCGTGAGTGTGGATTATGCCAGATGTCCTGTAGCTGGCAGACAGACCACTTCGGGCCCCTGATATCCAATCCAGCAGTCCCGTGTCCAAAAAGCCGGCGATTATCAATGTGCCACTTGATTGTGTGTGAGCGCGCACGTGCGTGTGTGTATCCCTAACTACTTTCGGCCCTGCAATTACATAAGCGACACAGCTGCTCTCCGTCTCTTTGTCTTTCCTCAGCACGGGCGCCGAATGTGCTGCGTCCCCTCTCCCAGCTCTCCCACCAGCCCGCGCTACATCCAGCTTACAAATGATTTAATGACCGAAAGCTCGCAGATCATCGAAGAGTTATGCGGCATTAAGATAAAGCCAAAAGAT
Source organism: Planiliza haematocheilus (assembly GCA_005024645.1). NCBI lineage: Eukaryota > Metazoa > Chordata > Actinopteri > Mugiliformes > Mugilidae > Planiliza > Planiliza haematocheilus. Next base: position 5,497,171 of record SRSE01001373.1, read on the forward strand.
CAACAGCTGGCCTGTCAGTGGGCTGCTAATCCAGGAGGTGTTAGGGATATGGGAACATCCCCGGCTAGCTTATGGACGTGCCTCATGATTACAGGGACGGCCATATCACTGATGATATGAGATGTGTGTGCCTCAGGATGAGACGAAACCCTGACCTACGGCGCTACAGTTCACTAGAGATTAACGTATACTGCTTAGCTGTGGAAATACAAATGACTTTTAGCAGGCAAACTGAAGAAAGAATGGAGAAACCAAATGTGACAAGAATTGCTCTAGAGAAGACCTCATTGTTGATGTTTATTGTACAGCATGTCAAGGTTTTAGTTTTATTTTATAGTATCTTGAACATAATCTGGTAATCTGGTCCAGTTTGAAGTTGAATTTGCTATTATCTTGTCCTGTTTAGAATATTGTAGATTTGAAGTGTATGAATTCCACTGACAAAATTTTTATTCAATTGTTATTCATTCCCACTTTTCTATTCTATTCCTTTTTCTTTTTGTCATTCAGGACGGAGAGCAGTCCCCAGTAGTTTTGTTGCTTCTACCCAATGTTTTCTGAGAAAGAACAGTTCCTGATAATCATAATCCTAAAATCATCTACAGAATAATATCATTGCACCGTGACAGTGCGGCCCGACTCTGGCCTGACCTTTCATATCCACCAGCTTAATACACTATATTACCAAAAGTATTCGCTCACCCATTCAAATGATCAGAATCAGGTGTTCTAATCACTTGGCCTGGCCCCAGGTGTATAAATTCAAGCACTCAGGCATGCAGACTGTGAAACAAGACATTTGTGAAAGAATGGGCCGCTCTCAGGAGCTCAGTGAATTCCAGCGTGGAACTGTCATAGGATGCCACTTGTGCAACAAATCCAGTCGTGAAATTTCCTCGCTCCTAAATATTCCACAGTCAACTGTCAGCTCTATTATAACAAAATGGAATGCAACTCAGCCACGAAGTGGTAGGCCACGTAAAGTGACGGAGAGGGGTCAGCGGATGCTGAAGCGCATAGTGCAAAGAGGTCGCCGACTTTCTGCACAGTCAATTGCTACAGAGCTACAAACTTCATGTGACCTTCAGATTAGCCCAAGTACAGTACGCAGAGAGCTTCATGGAATGGGTTTCCATGGCCGAGCAGCTGCAGCCAAGCCACACATCACCAAGTGCAATGCAAGGCGTCGGATGCAATGGTGTAAAGCACGCCGCCACTGGCCTCTAGAGCAGTGGAGACGCGTTCTCTGGAGTGATGAATCACGCTTTTACATCTGGCAATCTGATGGACGAGTCTGGGTTTGGAGGTTGCCAGGAGAACGGTACATTTCAGATTGCATTGTGCCAACTGTGAAATTTGGTGGAGGAGGAATTATGGTATGGGGTTGTTTTTCAGGAGCTGGGCTTGGCCCCTTAGTTCCAGTGAAAGGAACATTGAATGCTTCAGGATACCAAAACATTTTGGACAATTCCATGCTCCCAACCTTGTGGGAACAGTTTGGAGCGGGCCCCTTCCTCTTCCAACATGACTGTGCACCAGTGCACAAAGCAAGGTCCATAAAGACGTGGATGACAGAGTCTGGTGTGGATGAACTTGACTGGCCTGCACAGAGTCCTGACCTGAACCCGATAGAACACCTTTGGGATGAATTAGAGCGGAGACTGAGAGCCAGGCCTTCTCGACCAACATCAGTGTGTGACCTCACCAATGCGCTTTTGGAAGAATGGTCAAAAATTCCTATAAACACTCTCCTCAACCTTGTGGACAGTCTTCCCAGAAGAGTTGAAGCTGTAATAGCTGCAAAAGGTGGACCGACATCATATTGAATTCTATGAGTTAGGAATGGGATGGCACTTCAGTTCATAGAATGAGTAAAGGCAGGTGAGCGAATACTTTTGGTAATATAGTGTATGTACATCAAATAATAGGCTACAATCCATTGGGTTATGTAAGTTTTTTTTTCTGTCCCTGTCAAACTATTATGACTATTTCCATCGGCGACACAAATGTAGAAGCAATATCCTCATGGACGACACACATGATAGATTATCAACCCACACATGACCCAAATGTCGACTCCCATTGTCCTTGAGTGAATGCATCCATATTTCACGCATCGGTTTTAACATGCCACGGCTGCGCTGCCGCGGTGCCTCCTTCTGCTCGAATGCGATCAAGACGCGCAGAGAATATTAGAAGTTCGGGTGTTCGAGCTGATCTATTCCTGTCAGGCTGGGCATCTCAGACTGGGATGACTAATGATCCAATGGGCCCGACCACGCCAGGAGGGATCAGTGACGGCCTAATGAGGCCATTGGGCGTCTGTACTTACATCAACAGAAGGGGGAGTAGGAAGGCGGTGTGGTGGGAGACGTGGGGAGGTAAAATGAGCAGAGGGAAAATAATATATATGGTGTAACTCCAGGCAAGACTAAATGAGGATAGAGAAAAATAGAAAAAAAAAGTTGGGGAGAGATACATGAAGAAGCAGAGCGCAAGCAATTAATGTATGGTGTAAGAGGTGTGCCGCTGATTTCTTCCAATCTCGACACACCGGGGATTTACTGTGTGTGGGTTCTGTGAGCTTCCCCCAACAACTCGGCTCGTATAAAGTGACAAGTTGAGTGGGAGGTTTTAAACCTCCCTATTTAACTTCTTTCTCTTCCTGTGTCGGAGCGAGATAAGTAAATTAATCATTAGGATGGTCCCTCCCTTCTGTCGTCGCTGGTGGAGATGGGAGCGCCACGGGGTGCAAGGCTTGCATCAGCGTCTTGGCACCAGGAGACAGGTGGAGGAAGTCGGCGACTGGAGCGGTGACAGGGCATGGGATTGAAAGACGGGGGAAATTACACAGTGAGGAAGTCTACGTAATAGGTTACATTCACCACAGTGGCCAGACATTGACTGTCTGGTAACAACTGAATGTGTCAAGGGTGAAGGAGAAATGGGAAGACTGTGCAACTTTGAGACGGACCAAATAATAATAGTCTATTGACTGAGTGGGATCATCTCTTTGTGGTTTGATTATGGGCAGCAGTTGAAAGAACCTATCTACGATATTCCAAGCAGGGACAAAGCATAAAATGACAACGAGTCATCCAAATATAGTCCACCATAGTCCAAGCCATGGGGAGTCGGCGCTGTTTTGGAATCAAATTAGGCACCAGCACTTTGCTGTCATATGCTACAACACATGCAAATTTGTTCTCTGCATTTGACTCATCCATTTGGACACACTCACACATAAGGTAGTAAGCACACTAAGAGCAGTGAGTTGAGGGGGTTGGGTGATTTGCCCAATGGGACTTCAGGCATGGATGCCCAAGGGGAAAGCATACCAATGAAGTCATTGTGGTGAGTTTGAGGGATGTCCTGATAACTGGAGATCGGCACAGATCCAGCATCATTAAAATGATTAGATCGGAATTAGGCTTCACTTAAACCTGACCTCTTATTTAAGGTCTGCCATAAACCAAAACAAATGGTGGTTGGCTAGCATCAAAAAACCAAAGAAGAAGAAGAAGAAACTAAAAATCTTGAGTGTATTCAGGCAAAGGCTGTACTTCTTCCCCAACCTAACCCAACAAACACTGAACACTGCATTTAAAAGATATACAGCAAAAATATTGCAGAAAGTGTTACGGAGTTCATGGCTTGGCTGACCGGCCCATTTCTGTGGAAGAAAACCCAGGTTTGTACCGTCCTGTTAGAACTTCTGGAGCCAAGGTAAGAGCTACCCTCTTGACACTATATAAACTTTGACAGTGCTTTTTATTGTACACATTTATATGGTTGCATAGTGCACATGCAATCCAGGAGAATATAAGTAAGGCGGTAAAATGAACCTCCATGGGAGGAAATTATTTTTTTTGAGATCAGATAGGGACTTGAACCAGCCAATGCTTAATATTAAAAGATAGGTATCAGGGGCCAAAAAAAGGTTGATCGGGACATCCGTACTCAGTACCTCTCAACCCACACATCTTTCTCCTGGCAGCAGACGAGGCTTTGCCTGACATAACCTAATCTCAGGGTGTGGCTTGTACTGTACTTGGTCGGTGCGAGATTATTCTGAGAGTACCAGAAAATAATCAGGATTCAGGGGAAAGAAAAGAGACAGAAGTGTGCCTGGGCTTGTTTCCTCTTCTTTTCAGTGCTTTCCTTTCTCTTCACACGTTTTGTAGCACAGCAGAAGCAACAGAGGTTCTTAAATTTCTGCGGAGGAAAAAGGGAGCAGAGGAGGACAGGGGAGTTCATGCAAATGTGAGCATCTGAGTCATCTCTTTCTGTACAACCGTGCGAGCAAGTCCACATGAAGCAGATGTGCCTCCGTCGTCTACTCGAGACGATAAAGTAGGACGCTCTCCAGGGAGACAGTCTTGAGTCATACAATCCCCCTAACGCCCAAATATCCCCCGGCAAAACACTGAAGGTGTACACGCTGGAGATGGGAGCACCCACACACACACACACACACACACACATATATGCATATCTGCTGAAACGCACATACCGCTAAATACGTAATTATACCCAGGGGACTCAGCTGAAGGCCTTGGGACGTGTTTTTTCTTAATCAGAGTATTACATAAACTTCAAGGGGCAGGGTGAAGAGGGAAGACAATAGGGGAGGGAAGGCCTATCTAGGTGACATCCCAAGTGTAGCAGCACAAAGCTCAGTGGATAGCAGATGGCATCTGCAACCTCCACACACCATGTGGTAATAAGAGTGGCTATAGATTGAGATTAGAATTAGCGGCGAATGTGAATTAGCTGGTGAATGTACGCAGTTATACATCTGCCAGTTTGAGTAAAGTTTGTCAGCTTAAGTAGCTCATCCGAGTGTTGACAGGCTGTCCGAAAGCTGTTATGATAATAATTGTGTAATTGTAGTCTTGGAAGATATGTAGATCTGCTTTTTAAACTTTTTACAGCAATGGGGTGTCTGTGAAGGTCTCAGGCATCAGGTCAGATCTAAATAACGCTATGCACGAGTACTTCAGTTCGAAGAAGCTACTGATCAGTCGTACGCTAGTCCTAAGTCTATTCCCGTTGATCCGGAGTTAGCTGGTTTATCATCACCGGGGTCCTGTAGTTACCTGCGTTTCGTTGCCCCCCATTCACTCCCACTATATGGATATTACGCAGATGTAATACTCCCGAAACACTGCAAATTACGCAAAAGTTATATGGGTGAGTAAACAAATCGTATTTTATATCCAGAAATAAGGTACATGTTGTAAAAAAACAAAAACAACAGTAGTTTCCCTTTTTGCAAGTCAATCAAATAGTTGCAGCAAATCAGAAAACTATCAATTTTTTATCATCAGTCCACAGTCACAGTTTTGCAAAGCAGCAAAAAATATGGGCCAAAATAAGCCTTGCTTGACAGTACAGAGGGGAAATCATCAAACATTAAGTTGACAAGAAGGAGTTGAAACTGTACATTCAAGAGCGTCAAGGAGAACACGCTCCATGATCAGAATCTCTAGGGCATAGGTTTCTAACAGGCGGACTGTGGTCTGGATCCGGACCCAGAAGCTGTCCATTAAGGACCCGGATCTACAGCCAAAGCAGAAGTCTTTATTGTAGGGGTTTAGTGGATGAGTAAAGACCAGTTAAGCCATCCAGTGGCTCAGCCAATGGGATGGCTTAACTGGTCAACCAATGGGATATCACTCAGCCAATCAAGTCTGTGCATTCCAGGCAGTAAACACTGCAGTTCTACTGAGGAATGAGAGCGTTTGAGCCAAATTACAATACTTCATTTTAGCTGAATGCCCCTCTGGTCTAGGGCAGTGGTTTTCAAAGTGGGGGCCGCAAGGGGGCGCTAGGGGGCTCAGACAATTGAAGGGAACATCAGAAAACAAAAATCGCAAAAATAAAAAATATAATCTAATTGTTTTAAATCATTATTATATAGTGAATAAAAAAAAGTTCTAAAAGTTGATGTTTCTTTACATATTTTGTAGCATTGTCTATGGGTTTGCAAAGGTCCATGGCCAGAAGCTAATGCTGTTTCGGGGGAAAGTTTGGGAACCCCTGGTCTAGGGGAAGTGAGCAAGAGGATGCTGTTGTTTTTGTCAGCTTAGTGGAGGCATCATGCCATAGATTTGGCTTTAAAGACTTAAGTGCAGCTTTAGCAATAGTGTCTGTAAACACAGAGCTTAAATGCTTAAAAAAAGTTGAGTTATCCCGTAAGATAATTCATGATCTGTCGGCAGCCACTTAGTTGCAGATAAAACCGTCAGTCAAGGTGAATGATGCATCCATACGCAAATGTCTTATTGCAGTAAACAGGTTGTGACTCACTTTCAAAGGAGCAACGCGGGCGCCTGTCACCTCTCTGCCAGTTTTGAATATCATCATTCACAGGTGGCAGGAGCATGTACTTTTGGACTGAAACGCAGCAAAATCCCATCGCACCTCCCCTGCCCATCTCTCCCGCGGTCCCTCCCTGGTCGTGACATTAAACACCGAGCTGCCTCCGCTTCCAGTCTAAGGAATAGGTCAGGTCCCTGGCTGCCGGCTGCCTGCAAACACACACTGTTTACCAGTCTGTCTGCAACTACACACACGACGCAGGCGTAGGCATGAGGACATGCAGAGGCTCACAAACACGTGCGCGAGGTCGCACACACCTGATAAACTGTAGGTGTACAAATTATTCATGAAACTCTCATGTCATTAATTCAGTTGCATGGCTTGACTTTAAATGCCAAATAAAGCAGTGTTCTTGCAGTTTCAGTTCATTTGAATCTGCTTTCGATTTTGTATTGCAAGTCTTTGTATTGCAAAAAAATCGTGTTAAATCTGGAAAACAAGCACGACATGTGACAGTGAAAATATATCGACTGTCTTGATTGGTATCGACCTCCTGAAACAGCACATGGTGTTGACCTGGCCGCCAAATTCACTTGATCCCAAACTGCTCAAATATCTGTGTGATGATCCTCAGAGGCCAACATTATTTGGTCATAATGTAATGCCTGATCGGCGGAATTCCATGGTATTAGATGCACAGTTGGAAGAATGAATCAGAGGTGAGCTCAGCAATATTAGCAGCACCTTTAAGCTAACAAGCAGTTATTATCAGCTAACTGATAAAAGTCCACCCATATTTCCTGTATTGTGCTGCACTCGCAGAAACGTTCGCTCCTGCCTTCTGACCAAATACTTCAAGCACCGGCGCAGGCTGGAGGCTACTGAGAGAGATTAAGACAGGACACCAGTGCTCTGTGCGACTGTGTTGCGTGTGCAGGCCCGTGTCCGTGTCTATCACACAGAGTACTGAGAGCCGCGTTTATGACAGCGAAGCAAGTCTCACATCCCTGGTCGGTCTTTGCCAGTGCTTTTGTGATGAGCAAACAACAGGGCTAGCAAACTACAGAAGCTGAGGGGAGGGAAGCGATGAACCTGCAGAAAATGCAAAGAAGGAGGTCAACGGGAATTAAAGGAAAGGATGCTAATACGCATTTACAGGACTATGGACACCTAAAACCAAACCTAAATCCACACTCAGTCTTCTAGTTTATTAGTACTAAGCAACAAAATTAACTCTGATGTCACTTTGGGATTTGTTAAATGCCAAAGAGTCACCACAGTGATGTCTGATTAAGATGTGATCTACGATAATACCAAATCCATCGGCGTCATCCATAATCTCCGACCCTCTACGGTATTGTTATTATGTTTTGAACCGCTCCGAGCATAGACTTCTCGACGAATTCCTTAAACGCCATTAACTGCTCCTTCTTTAAAGTTAATTCGATTTATCTTTTGCAACAGGGTTGATTGCAGCTCCTAATAGGCGATTTAGACTTATGTGTTAAGCTACGGCAACAGTGCAGACCCCCTTCACAGACCCTAGCGCTGTAACTGACGTGCACCTCCACAGAAATGTAACTACGCAGCATGGCAACGCAGACCGCAAGAGCTGTGATTGGTCCACTTGGTAGTAACGTGTTTCCGCTTTAGTATTTCTGGCTACTTTTCCACCGCTGCAATTTTCAAATTGATTGTTTTGGATCAGTAAAGCTGCAACACATCGAGGAAATGTTCACTGAGAAGGTTCGTAGATGACGACATTTGTGTGACTTGCCTTTGGCAAAATTTCGGCGAAAGTTTCAGTCGCCATTGTTGAAAGTGAAGCAGGAAGTAGAAACAAAGTTAAGCCAACTGGCAAAAAAGACACAGCACCGTTTGGGTGGCGCTGTTACCTGGCTCGCACCAGTGCTGGCTGTGTGAATAAGTTACAGCGTCTAGGTCCCTCAGTAAACATCTTGCTCCCTCGACAGAAGCCTTTTTGTCGTTAACGCTCAGATGTGTGTGAATGTAGCTGCTACTCTTCCATCTATCGCTGCCCGTCCAAACTATTTAACTGGCCTTGCAAATCTTTGCCAGACTTGAATGAAATCAACTTCAAACTGAATTTCAGCCGCTATAACTTTACGGGCGGGCCAGATGCAAACTGTTTTCCAGGCTCAAAGCCCCCTGTGAGCCTCATAAAGTTATTCACAGCAGTTAGGTGTTATTCGCGAGCAACTATTGTGCTATTAAATCAGTTTGGGCTCCGCGGCGCACATCCTGATCTCAAACACTTCCCAACAGTCTTTCACCTGCTGAGAGTGCAGATTTATGACTATTCATCGTCTACACTTCACGTCAGTGGGGAGCAGGATCTGGCACTGTCATTAGTCTGTCTGCACTAAATGAGCTTCCATTCATTCAGCAATTACATCCACCAATGAGTGCTTGTGTGCCTGGATGATTAAAACCATAATAAGCGCCTTACATGTTTGAAGCACAGAGACAAAAGACCTGTTGTCGTCTGAGTGGGGAGCTAGATAAGGATCGGGCAATTCATCACCTTTCAGGCAGATTAATGACCTAATTTACATGGCAAGGTTGTCGGTTGGTCCTATGGTATATGCTGGAAAATAAACTATGAAATAATTTATTGAGTACGTGAAAACTGTTCTGATATGAAGCCAAGCTCTTGAGGTAAACTAGTTCCACTTAAAAGGGATCAAGCTAGGTTAGTGTGAAGCACACCGTGGGTCACAACAACACGGCGCTCCGACTTGGGAGATGCAAACATGCCAGGAAGGCGAAACTCCTCGACGGTACACCTTTCTGAGCAACACTTCCCTTCAGTAATGCCGGGAGCACTGGCTCAGACTGACATTTCTGGGGCAGCCTTCGCTCTGAGTGTGTGTGTGTGTGTGCGCACTGTGTTTATATCTGACTTAGAGGTACACCTCAAGACATGAAAACATTGGAAAAACCAGTTAACTTTAATGTTTACTGATGTACAGCAGTCTTGATTTAATGATTTGAAAGCCAGAAATCTTGTACACAGTTTTCCTCCTGTATGTAACTGTGATAAAGTACCACAGTGTAGCCCTCCTTAAGCACGTTTTTCTGCCTCTTCCTGGTGGATCCTGAGGTGTTTCCAGACCAGATGGGTTATGTAATTCTTCCCACGCTTTCTGGATGAGCCTTCTCTTTCACTTGGACAAATGTAGAGTACCTCCACAGGGGGAGCGCCCAGAAGGTATCCATAACAGACGCTGAAACCATGTGGACCCTTCCCTCACCAGGGAACTATTGTTTATAAGATGTTTGAATGGCAGTTCGATCACGCACACCCTTCGGGCGAGGAAAAGGGAACACCCCGACAGTGCTAGACATGTAGCACCCACCTAGACCAGATCAGACCAGGGACCCCCAACCCTGTAGCAATGACACCTCCTTGGTGGCAGCAGCCATCCCCAGCAGGATGTAGCCTCAAAAAAACATGAAGAACATCTGAAGGTGTTCACCTGGCCTCCAAATTCTCTAGATCCCAAACTGATCAAGTATCTTTGGGATGTACTGGAACAAACCTGATCCACAGACGTCCCTCCTCTCCACCCATAGGACCCAAAGGCCCCCAATAAAAACATTCTGTTGCCGGACACCACAGGACACCCTCAGAAGGCCCATGTCCATTCTCTGATGGGTCACAACTGTCACAAAGAAGACCTACACAATATTAGGAAGGTGGTCGGTGTAGTCTCCATCGTCCATGATTGCCGTTCCTCTCCTTGTTCATCTCCAGCTGATTCCTATTTCACATCAATTCTTGTCCTTCTCGTCAGTTGTTCCTCCTGAGGAGGATTGTAAGGGATGGTGAACCTGGGACCTAGGGTGCAACAGCTCTCATTTCTTTCCCCCAGAACAAGATTCACTACTCCTCTAAATGTAATAAAACCCTGATAGGATCTCAGTGCCCACATCCATATTCCCAACCTGCCATTTCCTTGACGTCTCATTTTACCTCCACTAAGTATTTTTCATACCTTCTTTTATGTCTTCACCTGGGCATGAATCATCCTCTTTTTCCTCCCCCCCCTCAGACTTCCTCACCCTCCGAAAATGTCAGGACGAGCACATTTCATCACACTCAAAGGAGAAAATTAATTCTCCTCCACACATGACCTACTCCCATTAATTAATTAACATTTCACAAGGAAGTTGGACGCAATTGGCATGCGAGGCGTGTGGACGAGGAAGAGTTCTGTTTGTGCTCATACAGCATTTGTGTTCACCACGACTGAGCGTTAATTGCGTGCACTGGTCACGCTGGGCTGTAAAAAAATAAATAAAAAACTGAGCGGAGGAACGATTGCAAACTAGATTTTAAACCAACCATCCCATGTGTAACTCAGCAGCTGGTGTGGGCTGAAATGAGCCTCAGGATTTAATCATCTCACTGTCTCAAACATTATCCTTTTTTTTTTTGTTGCAGTAATCTTCCTGAACTTTACCGACACTAACCCAGTGCTGAAACTCTCAAATAAATCTTCCTCGCCGTCCTCATGATTATTCGCGCTCATTTCCTCAAACCCCTGTGTTCCCTTTCCTCTCCAGGTCTTTTGGGCTTCATCTAGGCAGGAGGCGTCTGTCATTGTCGGCCTACAAGTGGATTTTAATGAGGCACGGTCTTAATAAGCTGCACTCATAACGCAAACTGCTGAGTACACATTAATATACAGTAGATATGAGCACACAAACACACACACACACTGGTATGATATTACATAATCAAATCAGTAAACATGCTTTACCCAGAGAAAGGTGGATGAGACAGTTACTTCTAGTTTTATCTAGCTGACGAGAGGAAAAGTTTGCTTTGATGTAACGGTGTGGTCTTCAATATTCATTCAAGGTTTATTCAGATATATATGAACATTTCCTGATATAGACTGAAATAGGGTAATGTACATGACCAGTTGTGTTATTAAGCTGTCAGAATAAAAGCTGTCAGAATATGTGTGCCCAGATTCCCTCACCTTAACAGCTTAGGTCTAAATACACCTATCAGGCATAACATCATGACCCTCCTAATATTGTGTAGGTCTCCCTTGTGCCTCCAAACACTTGTGACTCATTGGATCAGGCCTTTGGGTCATGCGGGTTGAGGAGAAGGACCTCTGTGGATCAGGCTTGTCCCAGTGCATCCCACAGATACTTGATCAGTTTGGGATCTAGTGGATTTGGAGGCCAGGTCAACACCTTGAGATGTTCTTCATGTTCTTCATGAGTTGTTGGCTGGGTGTGGCTGCTGGCATCAAGGAGTGCCATTGCTATGAGGTGGGGGTGTCTGGTCTGGTCTAGGTGGGTGCTACATGTCTAAGTAACATCCATACCAATGCCCGGTCCAAGAGTTTCCCAGCAGAATATTGGATTGAGATGTTCATTGTTATTTACTTCTCCATTCATGGTCATAACCTTGTTGTTACATCTGTTGCCTCCATTACCACTTTCCAACAATTAGCGTTTAAACTATTATTTGGTAATTAGTTAGGTCATCTTTTAAGTTAGCTGCAGACTAACTGTTAGGCCGCCTAGTTGGACTTTTTGCACTGTGCCTCATCCACTGCTGCAAAGGGCCGCCACTGCTTTAACAGAGGCATTTGCAGACGTCTCCTGGTGGCTACACTTCAGCACAGACGCCCCACTGAGAGTGTTTTGGCGAGGCGGACTTTTTTTTTTATAGACTCGACGTGGATGACAGATAATAAGGGCAGAGGGACCTGAGGCAGTAGAGAAGAGGTAGAATGTGTGCTTGCTTCACGTGTGAGTATTTTCCGTCCCTCTGCAGCACAGCCTGGGGAGAGTGATGTTAAACAGTATTCCTCACACTCCCGACGTTTTGCGTGTGCTGCATTTAGACAACGTGTGATGTTTTTCATTTGCACACTCCATCCAAAGCACTAAAAAGAGGCCGCCTGACGCCCAAAGTGTCCGTGCACTCGTACTGAAGCACGGGGAGAGGTGTAAACATGGCGGGGATGACAGTTACACAAGTGTAGAAGATAAGTCTGACATGTGTCCTGTGCCATCACGTGTGCACCGTGGCATAGCAGACTCCTGGTCACGTGATATTCAGGCTGGGAAATTGTCCGGAGCCACAAATCATTTTGAGAAATAACCACCTATCACACATTTTCTGTTGAGTCATTTCCAGGTGGAAGTTTTTTGTGTCTCACTGGTATTCTCACATTCTCCATTATCGTTTCCAGCCTTGAGGCAGTAGGTGTATAACAGTGTCCCCAGCAATACCCAAAATTCATTAGCATTAACACACAGGATTATTATGCAACCGGGCATGTGACCTACAACTGCAGATTGAAATTTGATATCTGTAATTAAATCAGACACTTACGTAATCACACATATTCTCCAGCTGTTCAGGCATCTTAGATGCTTAAGCTTATTGATTTCTAATAATTAAACAACACATTTGGATACACATACATATCTTATGAACATTACACGATTAATGGTAAACTAACTACAGCACTCCAACTTACCAACTATTTTCTTTTCAAAGTCTTTAGTTTGCTTTGGTCATGGTCATAGTATTTTATTTTATTTTATTTTATATATCAGTTTCAGTCATAATCCGTTGTAAATCTCCATATTAGTATAAAACTCCTATCTGAAGTCAATATCTCTTTCATATCATATTCATTCTTTCTTAATTTGAACATGAAAGCCCTGTTCACACCTTGCACTGATATCCAACCTGGGCAACCCGATCACAAACGGCCATCTTCAAGTAGAGGCGTGAACCTGGTCTGAACACACCCATGACGCAGACTGAGTGATCCAATCTCATACCACAGTATGAGGGAGGGAGTCTCGAAGCCATTTTACATTCCTTTGGTAGTGTGAACGCACAACGCATCTTGGCTCACATTAAGGACCGTCTGCTCACCAGGGATTCTCTTGAGTTTTGCCTCATGCGCTGAAAAAAAACCCACACAGCTGCTATTTTGAACGATCGCCAGAAAAGCAAAAAGCTCTGTGAGTGAAAGCCTTATGTTGACCAGTTGTTAGCTTAACTAAACTAATCAACTCAAATGATTCAACATGATACACTGTGTGTGATTCTGTCATTAAAGAAAACTTTAACGCATTAATTACGATTAATTACAAAAAAAAACATTTTAAAATAATCAATGCATTTAATTGCAATTTGCATTCCAAACAATGCAGAACTTTAGGTCAGTGCACGATTTTCTGGTACACCGATTACACTGATGCACATGTCAGAGCTCGGCTAACAGATACCAAACGAATCGGATGACAGCACATTGCTAGGACTGAGGGAGGGGAAATTTTATTTAAAAAAAAAAAAAACTTCAACACTTCAATCCTACAGTACCATCTAAATGCAAAGCATTTTGTGGTGAGCACAAAAAGCCCCGGAGCTGTTAGTGGTAGCTGTCCTGGTTTGAGTATGGACAAGATGTGCCAGCCGCCCAAACTTTTTTTTAAAGTTTAAAAAAAAGTTTAAAGTCAATACTGTTCTGAAAAAGTACTGAAAGTATTTAACCTTTTGTCCAGGGATATTTTCTTTCTTTTTCTACTGCTTTGAACTGAAATGCAATTAAATGCATTTTTCCAGACATTAAAAGAGCTTGAGTTTACAATATTCATGTTTGTGTCTATTATTTGATTCAGTCGTCCACTAAAATCGATTTAAATTAAATAATATTGCTTTTCGGGCCAAGTATTGTTATGCAATTAAAATGCGATTAATCGAGATTAATTAATTACAAAGCCTCTAATTAACTGAATTGTATGTGAAAGAGTGGTGCTTGAATTTCCTCAACTAAGCAATCTGGAAGGAACGTTAAGGCAAAGTCAGAATGGTGTCAAAGACAACATATGAATAAGAAAATAGTCAATACATTAGCAATGAGTACAAAAATGTAAATTGTTCCTTCCATCTTCAATGAGAGCAATCTGTGTGGAATCGCCAGAGGCTGTGTCACTCTGGGACATCTGGTCAGCCTGAAGTAATGTTGCTTACCACTTAGTGAGACAGATTGTGGCTTTTGACTGAAGAGCACCCTCATGTCCACATCCCCTCAGTGTTACGGACTTGCATAATCAAAACGTCTGTAATCTAAAGGGGCGATCTGCTCCTCAGGGATAATGACACATAGACAGACGTTTGTCTTTTAATTGACCTCTCTCACTTACATATCGTGCGGAGTTCATGTCGAGTTAATTCGTCATCTCTGCCCGCTCTTGGGCCGCGCTCCGGCGCACGTGTTGATGCGAACAGGAGCGAGGCTCAACTCTCTAAGCCGTAATCTGCTCTCTGCACACTTCAGCATTAACATGTAAAGAGATTGTGTAAGCGGCGGTGTGTAGCGGGCATGTCCGTTAGGTCTAACAGCTGTTGCTGCTGGTCAGAGCTGAAAACTGCTGGGAGTTTAATGGCCTGAGTCCTGGAGGCTAATGGCGCAAGAAGCCGCTGTGTGCTATGCCAGGCGAGGGTAATGCCATCAAGGAGCTTCACCTTCCAAATCGTTGATGTATGTTAGGGTTTTTAACAGTTATATCTGGAAAAAATTTTGCAAAAACAAATGTCTCGCTAACTCCCGAGTTACTCAGGAACTGTATGAGGACAGAGGGTGAGACCTTCAGGGTAAAATAAAAAAAATAAAAATAAGCACACAGCTATCACAGCTGCCAACAGCAGATGGAGGAAAGGGGAGGAACATGGGATTTGCCATGTTTCAGCTGACCAACTGTCAATGTGTCAAAGTCATGTGGAAACATGCAAAGAGGAAAGTCTTTTCATCTGAGTCTTTGTGATGCATTGACGTTTTCTCTCCCACTCCGTCTACCCAAAGTAAGCAGATACTAAGCAGACGGCAGCTGACAGGTACCGTGCACCGTGGGCAATTTAAAAAATAACAACCGCAATCTTGTTTTCCTGCACAAATACAGTCAGTGCAACAACAGTGGCACGAGCTCCGCCTCCTCCCGGGGACTCGGGCATGAAGTGAACGATTGCGTCGTCCAGGCTAAAGGCGTCAGAGACAAAGCAGCGGCTGAGTATTAGTCACAATTTAATTGCGACAATTTAATGCAGCGAGTACAACACGACCCTAGATATCAAACATCAGTCTTTTCTCATCATACCCACTGCTATTTGCCTTTACCTTTATAATTCCTTTTTTAGCAGTGACATTACACTGTGTTTGGAAGCTACCAGAACGTTCAGCGAGTGAGACTAACTTTACAGCCAAAAAACACGTACACCACAAACAGGGCATGGTTCTGACGCAGCGATCCGGTAGCTGCATCAAAACCATGCCCCGTTTGTTGTGTGTGTGTCATGCAACTCAGGCATGGAGTGAACAATTGCTTGCTCATGTTATCCAGACTAATTTGATATTTAGGCGGTGTAAAGGTGTCGAAGACAAAGCAGCGGTTAAGTGTGAGTCATGATTAGTCAGAGTTTAATGCAGCAAAATAACCTATGGCTATGTGTCTTTCAAGCACAAGACAACCTTAGATATTAAAAATCGGTCTTTAGTTATGTTTATAATTAATTCCTCTTTTATGGCTTCAAACAGCACAATGGTGAAATTACTCTGTGTATGGAAGCTACCAGAATTCAGCTATAGGCTTTTTATGCAGGTCTCTAAACTAACTGATGTCAGGACCCAGATTGAAATAATAACCCAATGTCTATGCTTTCAGTGAGACCGACTTTACAGCTTGTTCCAAAATGCGTATCGTGTCCGCAAGTCTGCAAGTCATGACGCACGCGAAACAAAACAGTGCACGGCTCTGATACAGCGATCCAGAACCCTGTTTGCTGTGTGAGCGTCATGGGACTCAGGCGCGAAAGTGAACAATTGCTTGTCCGTGTTATCCAGACTAATTTGATATTCGGTGTAAAAAGCGTCAAAGACAAAGCAGCGGTGGAGCGTTAGTCACGATTAGTCAGAGTTTAATGCAGCAAAACAACCTATGGCGCCGTGTCTTTCAAGCACAACACAACCTCAGATATTAGACACCAGATTCGCCGTCTTCCACCATAATTAAGGCTGCCACCAAAATCGGTCTGCTTGCATTTGCTCAGGCTGCAGAAGGTCGCAAATTTTCGGCGAACACCCTTTCTCCGAAAGGTCAGTGGCTGAGAAAAACAGCCCAGATTCCAGCTTTGTGACAACACAATTTTCAGCGAGGTCAGTGGGGTTTTTAAAAATGTTTACTTAGCTTAAAAAGGCAGAAAATTTCTCTTATGAAAGGAATGTTTAAAATTCAACCGCAGGAACGTGGCGTGCGCCAAACAGCACATCAAAAAAGTCTTACCGATGACATTTACATGAAATAAATATAAGCATCGCAAATTCTCCTCATCTCTGATCATATATCTGAAAACAAACAACCTGTTTCGCTCTTAGTTTGACAACCATATGTCAGTAATATAGTACATGTGAAAGTATGTACTCTAATGTGTCAACACGTTTTGCAGCTTGGTATGACAGATCTAACCATCTGTGATATGTAGATCTTATTTTTTATGATTGTTTCTTGAGTTGTATAGTCGTCTTGGTTCACTGTGTTTGTTTATCTGTCAGATGTACGCATTTAGTTTATTGAATAGTGTTCAGCAGACAACCAAAAGAGAGCAAACTGGGCCATCCCATACGAAAAAAGGTTGATTGAACCAATGTGACAAGTTCATTCTTTGATCCAAAACTAATTTATTTCAACACAAGACTTCTGTAAATATGAAACCATATCCTTGGTGCTAAATTGCCCTAGGTGTTAGGGTCAGGACCTGAACTGAGCCTCACTGATGAGCCGCGACTGAGTTTCAGACGATCCCATCGGTGCCGTCCATGCTTACATTCCTGTCCTTTTCTCAGTAATATCCTCATTTACACACGAGTCGGTGACTAATAATGCCTCTCATGCTCTATACCAGTTAGAAGCCAACAGTGTAGATTTCAGCGGAGTCAGAGTGTCAACAGGCCTGAGCACTGATGACTACTGTAACAGAGAACAGAGGTAGAGGGGTGGCAGTTGTAGTTTATGTAGACGCTTAATGAATGAAAGGTTTGAATGGATGGTTCAGGTGGTTTTCAGTTGAATTACATCAGGGCAGAATGAGCAGAAAAGAGAGCAACGTGCCGGACATTAGACTGAGAGGCTGAATGGGTTACTGCACTCGTGGCTGTATGCACGAATGGCAGAGATAGAAAAATGACTTTGTGCCATGCCACGGTTTTGCTGCTTTCTGTTTTAGGTCTGTTGGAACCCTTCCTCAGAAATCACTGGTGGGAAATGGAGGAAATGTGATTTGAACACTTCCTGTTAGTAACCACAGGTGTGGCCTCTTCTTCCTAATAATGTTGCACATACAACAATCAGCCGCAACATTAAAACCACTGACGGGAGAAGTGAATAACATTGACCATCTTGTGACAATACAATGTTCTGCTGTGAAACCTTTGGACCTGGCATTCGTGTGGATGTTACTGAGACATGTAGCACCCACCTAAACCAGACCAGGAACCCCCACCCCACAACAGTCAGACTGCTTGATGGCAGCACAGGTACACACAAAAACACCATTTAGGTACATCTAAAAAAAAAAAACATGAAGAACAGCGCAAGGTGTTGACCTGGCCTCCAAATTCCCCAGATTCCAAACTGATCACGAATCTGTGGAAGGCACTGATCCACTGAGGCCCCTCCCCTCAACCCATAGGACCCAAAAGGCCCCCACTAACAATATTCTGTTACTAGACACCACAGGACACCCTCAGAAGGCCCATGTCCATTCTCTGAAGAGTCTGCTTTGGAGGCACAACGGATACACGATTACTATAAAGTACTGCTGCTCAACCTTTGAGTCTCAAACAAGTTAATGACGTGAGAGTCAAGAGAGAACGATTGGATTGTTGCTACAATCTAGACCAGTTTCTACCTTTAAGAGGCTGATTTTAATAATATGTTCCGGGAATAGCACACAATGAAATGAACTGATGTATTAAAGGACCCCAGTTAAATTTTAGTTTTCACTGAAACTAGCATTGCATTACTTTAAACCGCACAAAATTGTAGCTTGTCACGAAAATGAGACCACTTGGACCTCGTGGCTGAGAGTGTTTTGGGCAGATTCATTCCATCTGTGCGCACATGAGTCACTGTAAGTTTAAGAAACTGAGAGACTGGGAGATCAGATGCCCGAGAGTCGAGACTGGTCAGAAGTGACGTGAGATTTTTAGATAACAGAACAATAGATAACAGATAGATAACTATCACATAAAACACATTAATATTACTACAACTGTTTTAAAATGGTTAGATGTGGTCAGAGATGTAGGCCTGTCAGGGACATGTAGGCTATTGGTGAAACCTATATTGTTTTTCCATGGATGAGTCACCTTCATTCACTGGTTCTAGAGTGATCCTTGACTGATAATACAGCACTATTTACAACCCACGCTTCAATGTGCAGGATGACAAACAGAAAGTGAGAGAGAGAGAGAAAGAGAGACAGAGAGAGAGAGAGCACTTTTCACTCAAATGCTAATGCAAACATCTCCGTGTTCTCCATGTCATCCTGGGAGACGATCAAAGCATCTGCCGTACAGATGACGCAATTCACGCGCCGAGGCTGCGGCATAATGGTCACTCTCAACCCACAGTGTAAAGGGCCGGTATGTGTGTGTGCGTGTTCGTGTGAGTAGGAGACAAAGTGACAATGTGTGTTTTTCCAAGCCTGAAACCAGATTTAAAGAGTCATGACACCACACATACTGATTCAGAAGCCGAGGGGCAGAGATAGAGGAGTGTAGATGGAGTGATGGTGAGAGGGATGGAGGGACTGGCATGGCCTGTGTTGTGTGAATCACAAATCCGGAGCAGAGGGATGTCTTAATGGAACAGGGGATGAATGTAAAATGATATGTACAGTAGTACTTGTAGGCATTACACCCGAGAAGCACCTCACATGAGTTATAACAGGTTCTTGTCTTTTATGGGCGTATTTCTAACTGATCAGGCTCGAGCATCCTTCAGTGTCTGTGCAAGCTGCGCAAACAAAACTAAATTAAACTGTGTGGTTCACAAGATGTGTCTCACTGAAAAGAAGAGTCATGTCTGGCAGCTGTGCTGAAGAAAATAATGTCCGACTCTTACAAGCAACTGAATTCCTGAGTGTGAAATCAAGTCACTAGTAGTAGTGAATTAGTGGCAACTATTGTTTCCTAGTCAGTTTAATTTTAATTTTATTTTTTTTAATCTGAATATTGTTCAGAATACAGTCAGCATTGTTCAGTAATGATTATGTCTTTCAATACAAAAGGTTTTTGCCTGAAGGAACTGTACTTCTCTCTCATTTTTTCAATCGATTAATCAGCCGATTATTTTTCTGATTAATCGATTAATGCACAGACTATTTTTTGAGTAGTTGCCCATAGCATTAAAATATAAGTGAACTTTTCAACAATAAATGTTAATCAAACATAAAGACAACACATGATATCTATGAAGTCTCTGTTTTAAACTTGAAGTTGTACCAAAAGATACTATTCAACAAAAGTTCAGATTTATTGAGTGTAATTAATTTTGATGTTTTTACTATAATTTGTCATTAATTATCAGAAATAGACTGTGAATTAACTTCATTGACTTGTGCTGATTATATCTGGAAATGCTACTGTATTCTCTCCTAGTAGAGGAAACGCAGCAGGCACAAGGAGAACGTGGAACCTCAACGTAGAAAAATCCCCGACCGCCAACAAACCATCAGACTAAATTCACTGTGATGGTCCAAATATTTAATGGCTCATTTACAGTGTAAAAGTGCAAATACTTCCTCTTCTTCTTAGTTTGGGATTTTTATTTTTTTATTTTTAGTATGAATCAATGTATTCTGTGCAAACCGATGTAATTGAGTAGATGTCACTGATTATGTTGACTCGCCCTTGCAGCCATAGCCACACTGGATACAATATGAAAGGAGTAAAGTTCCCTTTTACATTTGCAACATCCAGAACAGCTGAGACTAAAATATGAAATATCTGACTTGAAATGAAAAATCCATGTTGATGTGGCCAAAAGAGAGGCAAAAGAACTGCTCGTCCCTCACAACTACAGAGCTTTCATTCCTGATAACGTACTTTCAGAGTTATAACGTCCTGTACCTATATTGTAAAGACTGAAGTAGGTTAAAATACTTGATGACTATGCTTAAATATGGGTGTACATACAGTCTCAAGCTACAGCTCAAAGAAAAACGACCACAACACTCATCTAAAGCCATTTCTTCCATCAACCTTCTCCAGACTCATAGACAGTATAAAGATAAACAACAAAGCAAGTAGAGCTCCCCCTGGTGTCTGGCTGTAGTATAGGTTATAAGCTCCACCCCCTCCATGTTAGTGGATGGGACCTTGGGCCAAACTATGACACTAAAATACACGTCAAATAATTTTTGCCAAAGATGGTTTCTGTCAATTTAGGTAGTTAATAAAATACTGATGCTGCTGTTAAGTTTTACTTTAGTTAGTTATTTGATGCTATAGGAACAGGATGTGACATCACGATGACTACAAGCTCCCATGCCAACTTACTCTCGGACCATTCTCACAAGACAACACCGCCTGTATCCTCGGGAAAATAGTTTGGCCAATGTAAGGAAGTGGAGACGCATTGTCCACATTTATATACAGTCTATGTTCCTGACAGAGACATGCTCATGAATTCCCTCTTCCGTAGAGCCACAACTTCACCATGCAGCATTCACTTATTAATGTATGAAAGGACATCTGGTTGATGTCCGACTGGTCCGTCCTGCAGGTCCCGATGGAAGCAGCTGAATCCTCTCCAACCCCGCCTTCCAAGATCCACCCCTCCGCCCACTCCCAAATGTTTGGCTGAAGATTTTGCCCTCTGTGCTATTGTGTCTTTGTGTGAAGACGGATTCATGCATTCAGCTGTATGGGAAATGTAGACAAGAAGAAGAAGCCGTGGAAAGGTTATGCATAAAATATTAACTTACATCTGTGTCAGGACCCTTGTCAGCCCCGGGGCAGGAGAAGCTGACAAACTCATGGCACCGTTTGTGGACCACAAAACAGCACACTGGGAGAAAAATGAGAGAGAAATGGTTAGAAAGACAGGAATTATTTATTTCTCACACAAAGTATGATATGCAGTAGTTGTCAGACAAACAGTTAAGAGATGGGGAAAGTGAGAAAATGGGCATGGAAATGATCAGCCTTAAAATGAGCTTGGCAAGCCTCTCTCCCAAATAAATGCATACAGATAGACTGAAATGCATTTCTACACCCGCACTCACATGCAAAAAAAAAGTCACTTTGATCCTATGCAGTCTGCAGCCGTCTGCTGGGTTTGATTCAGACTGTATCACTGTCTCCCACTGATTTGGGATACCAAAGTGCTGACACAACACCTGACGCTGCTATGGATCTGGAGGTAAAAGCACAAAAACCTGGACATCTGCGACGGCTCGAACACAAGCTGAGTCCCTCTCTGACTCTCGCTGCGTACCCAACTGTACTTCTCTCTGCCATTATTTGAAATCTCCCATTCTTTCGTTCTTTTTCATTGTCGCGCAATCTGTCCGCGTCCCTCATTGTCAAGCCGCCTGCGTGTTCGGGTGCAATTTATTTATTTTTTTGCTCGTTCGCCACCACGGACGCTTCCTTAACGCCACCAGCGAAGTAACAGTTGCCAGACAATCTGAGTGGCACTGGGTAAACAAGAGAAATGAGTTCACTGCGAAGTCCAAGAAACAGCAGGGGTTTCAACGGCCCATGGAAAAGTTGAAAAGGCTGTTCTGTATCACACTGCTTCAGTTACATTTCACACAACCAGGCGGCCAGCAACCCACCCAGACAGACAGACAGACAGACAGAGTGCTTGTAATGGTCATTCATTATTCAAAAAGTAATTACTCAACTCAACTCTTCCAAAGAGACCTATATATATTATCTTTATACACAGATCAGGCAAAAAAATATGACCACCTGCCCAATGTTGCCTTCACTACAGTCCATTTTATATCTTATATACAGTATATGTTGCATGGCATCACATCGTATGGTACAGGTTTACATTGAATCGTATCGCATCGTATCGTCGTATTGTATCGTATCATCGTATCGTATCATCGTATCGTATCGTCGTATTGTATCGTATCATCGTATCGTATCGTCGTATTGTATCGTATCATATTATATTATCGTATTATATCATCGTATTGTATCGTATCATCGTATCGTATGGTCGTATTGTATCGTATCATATTGTATCGTATCATATCGTATCGTATCATATCATATCATCGTATCGTATCGTATCGTAGTATTGTATCGTATCATCGTATCGTATCATCGTATCGTATCGTCGTATTGTATCGTATCATATCGTATCATCGTATCGTATCATCTTATTGTATCGTATCATCGTATCGTATGGTCGTATTGTATCGTATCATATTGTATCGTATCATATCATATCATCATATCGTATCGTATCATCGTATTGTATCGTATCGTATCGCACTGCCTCTTATTGGATCATACACCGATCAGGCATATCATTATGAACCCTTTCCTAATATTGTGTCGTTCTCCCTTGTGCCTCCAAAACAGTTGTGACTTATCAGAGGATGGACATGGGCCTTCTCAGGGTGTCCTGTGGTGTCTGGCAACAGAATGTTTTAGTGGGGGCCTTTGGGTCATTTGGGTTGAGGGGAGGGGCCTCTGTGGATCATCCCACAGATACTTGATCAGATTGGGATCTTGGGAATTTGGAGGCCAGGTCAACACCTTGTGTGTCTGTGTCAGGCTGCACCCTGCTGGGGATGGCTGCTGCCATCAAGGAGTGTTATTGCTATGGGGTGGGGGTGTCTAGTCTGGTCTAGGTGGGTGCTACATGTCTAAGTAACATCTACACGAGTGCCAGGTCCAAAGGTTTCAAAGAAGATCACTGAATTGTCACAAGACAGTCAATGTTATTTACATCTCTTGTTTTAATGTTGTGGCTGATCCATGTTTGCCAAGGGCTGAAGCAATAAAAAAAAAAAATCAAGTCTCTATAGTATAATAAGAGTAAAAGAAATAAAGAGACACAGATATCTGGCCTTGCAAGTACACTACAAAAAATAATGGTATTTTATTATTAATTTAATGTCACTTTCAAATGACTCATGGCACAGGGGTCTGACAGGGAAACTCTGTAGTAAGAAGTGGAGTTGTCTCCAGATGGTTCAGTCCTCACAGGGAGAGCCGTGTGAAGCAGCAGGAGCAGAGGTGATGTGATGACATACTGTAACGTCAGGGATATTATGATTAATTACTATGAGCTTTGTTCCAGCAGCCTAATTGCATAAGCATGGCGATAAGGGGCTTTGGCATTACAAAGCAGCTTACGCAACATAAAAGCATTCTTTTGTGCATGAAGAAAGCACATTATACCCAGCGTCTGTGCGCAGAATTCGAGTGCCCGTCTCCATAGGTGGTACGTCTCCACAAAAAAACCCGCCACGTCCATATCTTTATCTCGGGGGAAGGATACCTGCAGCACAGAGCCCGACTCAATATCCTCCAGACACATCCGATTGATCCGAGCTGCGGAGGAGGGGAGGACAGGGTGCATCCAAACACAAAGAAAACTGGAGCTTCGATCTGAGATCCACAGGATGAATAAGGGGGAAGGAAGTGCGTGAGATGACAGATGAATGGTGAGGAAAGGAACAAGTCCACAGGGGTTTGAGTGTCCCCGCGACTTTAGAGATGGGAGACAGAAATCATTTATCCGCTTAAACAACTACTGTGCTCTTTCTTTAAGGATGAATTTAGGTGACTGCGTTGTTGCCCAGCTTTGACACCATTGTCTGGGAATTATGCAGGCATTGCTCATTGCACGGTCAGTCCATTTTAAATGAGCACAAAGGCAGGTTTCCTTCCAATCAGGTGCATATGAGAGTAAAATGCAATTCCTATGTTTATCTTTAGCCTTTTTCTGGCACGTTTTATGCACTTAATGTAAAAACAATTAAATAACAGTACTGAGGAAAGACGGGAGGAGAGGAGAGGTGGGGAGGGGGGGGGGGCGTATTGTCCTCCATTGGTTATTTTTAGGCTCAATTCTGGCCAGGACTGGAACAGCGTGTACTGAACTGCGTCGTGGCAGAGAAAGTGAGGGAAGACACTTCCTCTCCTGCCGTACACCTGGCCGACGGACTATAAATACACGAGGGGTGGGGGGCGGGAGGGGGGCACGCGCTCGTACACACATCATCCATGTGCAAACACGTATCTGAGGCCAGCTTTGTTGTGAGAGAACAGTGGCCGATGAACAGGGGCCCCGCGTGAGCCGCTGAATGAGGGCGATGGAAAAAATTGAAACATAACCATGGAGGGACTCATACGACGGGCCAATGGGAGCGCCGCGTCCTGAGAGAGAGCGGCTCTCAAGTTCTCGTCAAATTTTGATGGAGTTCAAAGGTCAAAGAGAAACTAAATCCATCTGTTGTTTGCCGTCTTGATCGCTTCCATCGGCCAAATGCTCTTACGCCGGGGCATACATGATTTAGTCTGCACTTAGAAGGCTCGTAGTCCTGTACGGATACTTCTGAAAAACATTTTGAGAAACACAGAAATAGGCCAATTCCATCTCTTCAAGACTCACGTATGTCCATACTGTGAGCAGTGGCCTATTCTTTGTATGTGGATTAACATTTAAGGCTTATCAGAGTATGGATGACTTGGAGAAATCCCAGAATGTCTGGCTTTCTGTAACACTCGTGAGGTCAAATCTGCTTGTGAACGAGTTTCATTGGGAAAACCGCAAAACCATTGCTTCCATTAATAATTTAACCATATATCTCTTTGCAATGTGGACTGAGAAAGGTGCAAGAAATTTCTTGCACGACCGATAACCAAATAGATATACGATCAGCCACAACATTAAAACCACTGACAGGAGATTTAAACAACATTGACCATCTTGTGACAACACGATGTTCTGCTGAGAAACTTCTGGACCTGGCATTTGTGTGGATGTTACTTAGACATGTAGCAGCCATCCCCTGAAGGATGACACCTGACACAGGTACACACACAAAAATGGTTGACCTGGCCTCCAACTTCTTGTATCCTTGGGATGATCCACCGAGACCCCTCCCCTCAAGCCACAGTACCTGAGACCTACACAATATTAGGCAGGTGGTCGTAATGTTATGCCTGATCGCTGTATAACCTAATGTGTTGCCGGCAGCATGTTTGTGCAAACTCACTTTAAGATTACCGTAATTACATCAAGGTTCGCGCAGTCAAAAAATTAAAACGTCATTACGGTAATTTCACCCAGAAGGTTATTACACTCTTATAAGATGCAGTAAATTGTAAAGAGCTGCGAGACATTGAAAGCTTGAAAGTCGCTTTTAGCATCAGCAGGATTATCACTTTTGACAACTTTCTACCGCCCCTCTGGACACTTGTGCGTGAGAACAAACCGTTTTAGCGCCGGCGCCATCATCAACGGATCCGGGATCAGCCAGATTATCTCTTAAGCGACACGGCAGATGTGTACAAAACTGTGCTCCATCCCTGCACGCTGCTGGTCGGGGTCACCACAGATACGTAAACAGCACTGCACATTTTACTTTTCCGGAATGAGATGGAAAACCTTTCTAGCGTGACCTCTGAACGGACAGATCTGAGCTTCCCGCAGCCCCAGGTCACATGACCAATAACCGCCAGATCTCTTTCAAGAAAGGAGGAGATGGATCGAGTTGCTCGCCACTTTGTCTTTGGAAAAACCAATCACTGCTGTATGACGTACAGTAAAATGACCTTCCGGAGGTCACCAATATTTCTCTTACCTTACTTATTAAAAAAATATATATATATTATTCAATATAAATCAAATACTGTGAGGAGCAGCTGTCCTGTATTCTACACAGGACCTATTTCACAATGTAGGTATACACTGTAAAGCTGCATTTAAGCACAGAGCGAGAAGACGAACAGACAGCGCTAACAAAAGCCCTGACAATCAATTACAGCACATACCTTGGGCTATGCATGCCACAGGCTCATAAAGGGACAAAGACGAGGCGGCGAGGACACAAACAGAGAGTTAACAGTGCATATGCGACCTTGGAAGCGACAGCAGATCTGGTCGAAAGAAAAGGGAGATGGGAAGAACAACAGAGCAGAAACAAAGAGACAGGAGAAGATGAGATCTGATGAGACCGGAGAGCGGAGAAAACAGTGCTCCTCTGTGTGAATATACGTGTGTGTTCCATTGTTTATGAGTGTGTATGTACTGTACCTATAGGGAATTTCAGCGGGGAATAGCTGAGACCTCAGGCGAAGCTCGTCGCAGGGGCGCAGCTCAGTTTTTAACAAAGCAAATTGAAACACTGATCGCAATCTCACAGAGCACGCTCATGTAAAGTTACAGAGAGCAGGAGGAGAGGGAATTTCTTATTTCTGAGTTTAAGACGAATTTGGCCCCGTCGGATTCAATCTCGACAGTGGACGGCTCCTCGTGCAACACAGCACTGCGGGCTGTACCATGTAGGAACGCATTAGGGAAGACGTTCATTAGATGTGGTCACGTTCTTTGTCAACTGTTCATCGGTTTGCAGCCACAGAAAAGGAAGTCTGATGACCATGCAACAGGGGTCTGACTGGAGTCAATGATGTGGCACAGAGTGGAAAACATTATGACCACATGTAATATATATACCATATCGCATCGCATCATATCGTACCGCATTGTATCGTACCGCATCGTATCGTACCGCATCGTATCGTACCGCATCGTATCGTACCGCATCGTATCGTGCCGCATCGTATCGTACCGCATCGTACCATATCGTAATGTATCATATCGTAATGTAACGTATCGTATCGTATCGTATCGTAACGTAACGTAACGTAACGTAACGTAACGTAACGTAACGTATCGTACCATATCGTATCGAATCGTATCACACTGCCTCTTACTGGATTGCACCGATCAGGCATATCATTATGAACACTTTCCTAATATTGTGTAGGTCCTCTCCTCTCCCTCCAAAACTTTTCAGACTTATCACATAATGGACATGGGCCTTCTGAAGGTGTCCTGTGGTGTCTGGCAACAGGATGTTAGTTAGTTAGTGGGAACCTTTGGGTCCTATGGGTTGAAGGGAGGGTCCTCTGTGGATCATCCCACAGATCCGTTTGGTATCTAGTGAATTTGAAGGCCAGGTCAACACCTTCTGCATCTTGCTGGGGACGGAAGTGGTTATAATGTTGTGGCTGATCGTGCGCCGGGTATGACGACACCCACAGCCAATGCTAATCCACACTTTCTGCAGCCGTAATAGTGTTTGCATCAAGAAAAAGCGTTGGGGGACCGGATCAATTATTTTAAACTACAGGTGGGAGCGTTTGGCTGCCAGCGTCTCTCTGAGTCACACAGGGGGGAAATAGTAATACTGCTTCATGAATAAAACATTACTCTGAACATAAATACACACACACACACAAATACGCAAGTTTACGTACAAACACACTCAAATCCACCTTTGGTTGCACATATTTTATACGTGCACGCCGACACGCTGGCAGGAATGCAACCAGATGTCCACAACAACACACACTCGTGCTTTATCTCTGTGGGACGAGACGCACACACCTGCACGTATACATGCGCAGTGAACGCCCACTTTGTCTGGGCCTCTGGTCTTCTAATCTTCTCAGTGACTCACTCAGGTGTACGCACACACACACACGTCCAGTGAGTGATGTATCACCTGCGACGGTCTTCCTAAGAGCCCCCTCTGTCCATGTATCAGGTGTCAGAGTGGTAGTAACGTAATGAGCCCGGCTGGTTGTGCAGAAGCTGCAAGGCTGACGCTGCTGCACGCTGACAGCACCAAATTAGATCGCGCACCACACTGAGCTGGGAGAGTACACACATGTTTGGGGGGGAATTAAAAGGCAAAAAGCTGAATATGCATACATGCTCTAGCACTGCCGGTTGCCAGAGGTAACCGTTTTCTATATATATATGAGTCTTTTGTGTGCGCAGCCTACTCGCAGAGACAGAGGGAGGGAGAGAGAGCAGCCAGGCGAAAAGGCAAAGGTCACGGCCAAGTCCAAGCGCGGCGCCTGGGGACGGGCTGATGCCGCGCATCAACATCGGAACATCTTCCACTCCTGCGGCGCTTCATGTCCTTGACTAATTTGTTTGGGACCAGCGAAAGCGAGGCTAAATTTGTCTCCAGACATTTATCCCTAATTTCATAAACTCTCTCACAGTTCGTCTTCTCTCCAATTCAAAAAGAAGGAAAAGCTGTACGGCTGAAGAAAAGTGACCTTGATTAACGCTGTGGTAAAACCCATTAACACTGCTCATTGAGTCCACACATGTACTCACTGAAAACTATCTACTATATAAGATATCAACAACTGGGCCATATTCTCCACTGCTTCCCACGGGTTATCTGAAGTGACATGCAGAGATAACACCGCAGACCTTTACCTCTTGCCACTGCCATACATCTGATTAAATGTGGCCGCTGAGCAGGCTGGCAGACTAGCTCCTCAGATGTTTGCCCTTAATCGGTGTCTTACCTTGAACTGATTCTCATACTCTCCGCAACAAAGCAGCGAGCAGAGATGATTTTTACAACCCGGCCCTGAGCCCCGATGCACGTAATCCGCACTCATACAGCCTTTCCCCTTGCACAGCCGGGTTCTCTGTTACATTAAAGCATCATTGTTTTTATAATTTTTGTATTTCCTTGGCAAACGTGCTGTCAGGCGTTTTGCCGCTACGACCTTGTGGGGTCCTAGCACTGTAACAAAACAACATTTAGAGTTACTTTTTTGCAGCAAAGGAGCAAAATTGAAACTACTTGGAAAATAAGGAAATGTTGGATAGTTTTTGCTTATGCCATTGAATTTTATTTATTTCAGTTTTATATATTTTTTATTTTATTTTATTTTTTATCACCTATTTTTGTTTTGGTGTTTTTTATTTTATTTATTACATTTTTTATTTTTACAAGTGGTTTTCAAAAGTGTATTTTTTTTATTTTATTTTTTTATTTATTTTTATCTGGTGTACAACTGGACAACTAAGTTACTGTGACCAAGCAATTTCCCTAGTGCCTCAGTAAAGTCTCTCTAAGTCTAAAGGCTCCCTTTGGCCCACATTTATTACGTCTGAACCTTATTTGATACTCGCTTTGTCCCGAACTTCAATGTGAACATTACAGCGTGCCTGTTTTCACGAAAAAAAATATCAAATCAAATCAAATCAAAGATCCCCTGCTGATCCAAACCGAACCGCGTCTGGCGACCGTGTCATCAGCTGCGCAGCCACCGACCGACTGACGTTTTGCAAACCCATCAGCTTTAATAACAGCAACTACACCTGACGGGGGCTTTGGCCGAGAAGCGTGAATCACGGTTTATGCATGAATCATATTTCTCTGGCTATGAGGGGAAACTGGAGATAAACAAACACGACGCCTAAATTAAGATCAATCATCACGGCCTGTGGCGTGCATGAAACACCGGGCAGCAAATTTAAAAAAACAAGCTCAGTTAAATGAATCCTTTAGTTCGGGAATGAAGATGCATTCATTTACAGATGTTTACATCGGAAAATGAAGGGGTGACAGCAAAGCAAAGAAGGGAAAGGAAAAACGTGATGAAGTAAGGAAAGAATAAAAAAAAAAACCCTTAACATAATAAAGATTAATTGTGTTTTCGTAATCTTGTGTGTCAGTAAAGCCGGTAAACTTAGAGGCTTTCTATCCTCTCATTTTGTTGAGCTGATGATCCAATCCCAGGGCAGCCAGGGACATTTTTTTCCCCCACAGCGGCCAAGAAGACAAGAGCTGACGCGACAGCCCTCGCAGTGAGGTCTGCTCCCTGCTCAGCACATGCACAAAAAACACCCGCGCAGATATGCATGCATTCATACACTGCGTGCTGTGCACATACGAAGCTCGCAGGTCGGCAAACGCAGGGCGCAGGGACCACAAAATGCACACACACCTCTCGTTCTCTAGCCTCAGAAGTGTATTTCTGTTGCACTAAAACTGCAGAGCCCCAGAGAAACGCCGTCACACCGTATTGAGGTCAAGAGGCTTGAGCCAGGAAATCTGGCCATTGGAAGTAGTAAAGTCAGTAAACTGTAGTGTTGCTTCAGCCCCCTTACTGCTGATTAATGGCACTCGGTTGAGAAAGGGAGCGCGACTCTTCTCAGCGCTTCTCCTCATCGCTAGGCGGCTCTGCGCTTGGCTAATTGGCCTAGTTAATCCAAGGCTGTGTAGAGCGATTAGTCAGCCTGTCGAGAGGATGGCTCATACAGTTTGGAGCTGAATAAGGGAGAGAGAAGAAAAAAAAAAACAGAAACCCCCGAAAGGCAGCAGCTGTGGCGAAATGGCACTCTGTGCTTTCTGCAAGATGGTTTGGACTAGCACCTGCTACCTCACATGCCACCCCCAGTGCCTTATTATTTCTCTCTGTTATTTAAATTTCGTTTTTATTCGGTTTCAGCAACAGTGACCATTTCGTCAATTCCAATCACTTTATGGCTGTTTTCGGTTTCATGTCCATGCATAACCAAATGCATGAACACACAGAATACACGTGCACACAGTTTCAAGTCAACACGATGACTCAGAAGAACTTATTCCCGCTGCATGTAGTCAGTCAGTCTAGTTCATCTCTCTCCCTAAGCAACGTGATTCATGAGCATTTACTGCAAAGATGGGAATATATGTCAATGAAAGTGGAAATGGATGAGGCCCTTATTTAAACTCACAGTCAACATCTCCGAAAAACACAATGTTGTGCCGATTTAATGGCTCTTCCTCTATATTTCTGATAAATTTAAATGAACTCTCCGCTCATTTAACCTGGTAAACACTGTCAATGAAGCTTTCCGGAGTTGACGTCAGTTCATCTTAAACTAGGACGCTTCTAGGGACTACTTAAACGCATTCACAGCGCCATGTAACGTACTTAGTCACGTATTACCCACCTAAACATTGTTGCTCACCACGGCAGCGACACTCCAGTAGCCTTATTGGTCAGGACATCCTGCTGCACCACAAATACTGCTCAGTAATGTCTGAAGGTTCTCAGTCATCCAGGTCAAAAAAGGTTCAAAAAAGGCAACTGGACTTGTAGAGTTTATTGAGAAGATGTGTCACCACTCATCCGAGTAGCTTCTTCAGTCCTTGGGGACTGGTGCGAAGTTTGAGGTTTAAATAGGTTTAAACTCCTACTGCTCAGGAATGGCTCAAAAACGTGAAAAACAGCCCAGTTTGTCGACCCATCGTCCGAGCTTCCAAGATCCCAAATAAATCGAGTGTTTGTAGGATGAGCTGGAACAATCCTGATCCATAGAGCCGCCTCCCCTCCACCCTAGTACCCAAAGGCTCCCTCTAGTAACCTGTGCAGACACCACAGGAAACAATCAGAAGGCCCATGTCCATTCCCTGATGATAACTACGTTGGAGACACAAGGAAGACCTACACAATGGTGGTTATAATTTTGTGGCTGATTGGCGTATACATATTATATAAGATGGGGCATGCTTTAACCAATACAGAAAAAAAATGCTTCTGCATGAAACTGGATAGTCCTACGACCATTCAGAGCCACTGTGTTGTATGCACTCAGATGACACGTATAACTACATCACTGTTGCAGTTTCTGTCCAAAGAACCCACCCTAATGATTTGAGTGGCCCGGCAGATCTTTGTCTTAGCATAATCAGTTCCCAATGGGGTGCTTCCAGACCAACTTTCCACCACAAAACGAGGTCAGGGGAAGTTCCTTCGTCTACCAGGCTGGGGTTTATTTTAAGACATAACCTTCAGCATATTAACATGGTCACACTAGCATTGTTAGGATGTTGATGCTTGGCTAATATTGCACTAAACACAAAGCACAACAGATACTGACAGAACTGTGCTTAGCTCCAAAGTACTGGACCTTTGAATTGCACCATGAAAACAGCTTAATTTACACTGAAGAGCTAAACATAGCTAGTGGCCCAAGGGTGCTATCAAGGTATCACCAAATTCATTTGATTCTTCTATTGTCTAGGGTTTGCAGCAAAAGTAATCCCTGGTGGACTGACCGATCAAGGACCGCTCAAGAGCACGACCAAAAGCAGAGCATAGTTTTACCTTAGTGATTTATACGTTTGTATAGGCCTGGCAAACTAAACATACGCAATTCATTTGGTACCGCAGCAAGACAATGACTCAAATCTGATTCACTAAAACAAAAGAGATCCTGTGGAGCTTGCAGGACAAGTGGTTTTACGCTATTCTCTTCATTCTAACTACGCTCCATTGTGCGGTAGTTTAGCCCGTTTAACACACGTGCACTTGACCTCACTTACAGATACGATTACGCCCACTTCTAACGCTCCTCTCTCCGCCACAACGTTTCTTACTAGGCCTCTCTGCCTCCAAACGACGAGCTGCTTTTGCACATGGAAGCCTAATCCTTCTCTCAACAGCATCCACCGCCACGCTGTCCCAGTGGGATCTACTCTGCAGCCGGCCGCGATCAGAGAGCTGTTGACACGGTCTGAACTCACTCGTCAAGTTCATTGTCTGACGTTGGGTTTGTGTTACAGAGGCTGAAACCGTGTTGCGGTGATGATGTACTCCTGTAATATCAGCTATGTGGAAAAGGGACTGCAATGTGCTTTGACAGACCCGGCAGCCTTTCAGTATGTAGCTGTGTGTACGGTATTTAAGTAGGTGTGAGCGGCCCTGCTGTCAGTTGCCATATGGGGTGTGGTTGATGTATGACTTACTATTTCTGCTCTGCAGATGGACATGTTGCCTTTTCAGCAACAGCTACTGCAGAATTTGGGAGCGCTCACACAGAACACGTATATGTTCAAGGTAGACGAACACACACAAAAATGTGCACGATTCACATAACTGAAGGCATCTGAAGGCATATGATTAGCTGATTAGCAATTGTCAGTAACAGTTAAAACAACAGTTAATTTTCAATTCTGAGCACATGGACATATTTTCGTCTTTGAACAGATTGATGAATTATAGCTGAGGAGGAAATTTCCTTAAATAATGTAATGTCTTCCTAATATTGTGTCAATCCCCCTTGACCTGGACATGGGGGATGGACTCCACCAAACCCCTGAAGGCACCAAGCTGTTAGCAGCAGATTCTTCAAGTTCCTCCAGAGATCATTTTTGTATGTCCAGCACTTCCCGCAGATGCTCGACTGGGTTAGGATCTGGGGAATTTGGATGCCAGGTCAACACCTCAAACACGTTGTTGTGCTCCTCAAACCACGCCTGAACCAGGAGGGCTGCGTGCATTATCCTGCTGAAAGAGGCCACAGCCATCAAGGAATACTGTTTCCATGAAAGGGCGTACATGGTGTGCAGCAATGCTTAGGTAGGCGGTATGTGTCATCTACATGGATGGCAGGACTCAAGGTTTTCCAGCAGAACATTGCCCCAAAGCTTCACACTGCCTCCGCTTGCTTGGTGCCATGGGTTGCACAGGTAAGCAACATGTGCAATGCGTTCATCTACGCAATATATAAGAAGACATGAATCTTCCATTGCTCCGTGGTCCAGTTCTGATGCTCGCATTGTTGGCGCTTCCGGCAGTGGACAAGGGTCAGCGTGATCACCCTGATTGGTCTGCAGCTATGCAGCTCCACATGCAACAAACTGTGACGGGTTGTGTATTCTGAAACCTTTCTATCTGAACTGGCAATAACTCCTTCGTCAATTAGAGTACCGGAGTGCTTCTGCTGGATTGGACTACACAGGGCAGCCTTCACTCCGCATGTGCATCAATGAGCCTTGCCTGCCAATGATCTCTTCTCTGGTTCTCCTCCTTCCTTGGATCTTTTCTGATAGATACGGACCATTGCATACCGGGAACACCCCACAAAAGCTGTAGCTCTGGAGATGCTCTAACCCAGTTGTCCAGACTTCACCATTTGACCCTTGTCAAAGTTGAAATCCTTACGCTTGCCCATTTTTCCATTACTGCCACAATGAAGAGACAATCAGTGTCTTCACCTGTCAGTAGCCATAATCTTATTCCTGATTGATGTATGTTGTATAAGGTATATAAGTAATACTATGTTTTCAGGCACATGTGTGGCTCAGTCCGTTTTCTCTTTTGCAAAGCCAAAGCCTTTACTCGTTACCTGTTACCTCCAAACATATTACTTTTTTCATAAAGTCAATATCGCCACAACGATGCCTCTGAAATCTGAAAGTTTATGAGAAACAATGCAACCCACTCAAACCCACACGCATCTGTCTCGCAGCAAACCATAAGCGCATTCATGCTGATTTAATTCATTTGGCAAGAGCGCTCAATTTCTAATTGATAGATTTATGACTGTTTTTCAGTGCGCTCAAGTGGCATTTTGGCGTTCATTCACAATTTTGTTTCTCTTTACGAGGCGAAGAAAGAGATGATATGGACAATTTGGCTGCACTCTGCCGCGCACAAACGACATAATGCACGGCTTGTCAACTGCAAAGATGAGAGTTATGATGCAGTCCCCTCCAGATGAAATGATCAAACTCCAGACAGCAAATAAACAAGGTCAGAAAACACTAATCCTCCCCCGTGGTGCATATTGCTATATTTGCCCCAAACGGAGCGGAGGTGGGGGGTGCCGGTGGAGACGATGAGACGCAGCACTCTCAGTTAGGAGTCAGAGGTGACAATCAATCTACTGCCATCATTTCCCTCCTCTCCCCTAAGACAGCGTGAGGTGAGAATCCAGCCGGGGAAGTTTGACAGCGAGCACGTCAGACAAAGAGGCTTACGGAGGAGAGAGTTAGTGCGAACATGTGAAATTTATTCATATTTCCATGTTCAGAAAAGCAGCTCTTAGGCGAGCGGTGTGAATGAGTTCACCCTAACCAGCTTTTCATCTTTCAAACACCTTCTGGCACATCAACAGCCTGCACAATACCAGCGGAGAGCCTTTCTTATCATCACAGTACGTCATCACCTTGCTGGTTTCCATGACATTAAAACATACTTCCTTTCAAAAAATATGTGGGCTACCCAGTTACAGGTAATTCAAGTCTACCCTGCAGTACATGAATGAAAATTACTCTTGAAGCACAATGCACCACTATACCAAATTAAAATGTAACATAACTGTTGGAATTTAAGACAGGAATGCTTTCACATCCTGCCTTAGAAAAAAATGAAATGTTGTTTTATAAGAAAATGTGCATGACACATAGACAAATGCAGGGTGAAATACAGGCCCATAGTTGTAGCCTGCAGGAGCATATCCAAACCAACATTTTTCATGTTACACAATCAGCATATTCTAAATCTCAGAGTCAGATGTTTAAAAAAAAAAAAAATGAACGAATAAGCTCATTCATCCAAACACGCCAGCTGAATTAAAATCAGGAACACATGTCCTCTGTGGGTGTGTTTCGCCTGCATTATTTAAATTGTTCAGATGGAGTTGTTGAGGTAATACCGAGTATAAAACAAAAACACAAAAAGCGGCACTCGCAAGGGCGTCAGTGTGCATCAGTGTTTGTAGAAATTTTGTAGGTAAAAATGGTGAATTAGCCCGTCTGAAATAAATTTGGAAATTAAAACCACTAAAAGCAGAGTGAGATGAATGTTTGAGTGTTTGAGTCCACAGAAAGTTGAGATTAAGTTCAGTAAATTAAGAGATTTATTTCAAATGACAACGGAATTTAAACTGATTTGATCCAGTCAACTAAGAAATCCAAATCAACCAAACTGATGCAGAGGTTTACTCAACATTACTTATTTTCCCGAAGAGAACATTTGGCTATGTAAGAACAACATTTTGGATATGTTCAACAAACTTAAAATTTTAAGGCAACCCCTCAACTCATGCTTTTATGCTGAAACAACGACTACGATTTTACAGTGTATGTCCTGTTGAGCACAATATCAAAATCACGTAAGAACAGCATAGCTCACAGTTGTTACCAATAAGGCTGCGCAATCCGGGGATCTCTTGCTACACGCACAAAACATTTGTGACATGTTGGTTATAGTTGTGATTGACCAGTTTCAGCATCATTACAAGCCCCGAATTTACCACCGTGCAAACAAGGCTGCTAGTTGTTGTGCAGGTGGGTTGGGCGCTAGCATCAGAATCTAGTAGTTCCTCTGCATGCTTTTGTTTCAGGTGCTAGCACGAGCTAGTTATAGTGCTAGTTTTAAAAAGCTTTACATCACACAGGCGTGTATTCTATGTCGGACACTGAAAAAAACGAACCATTACAAACCTTATACGGATTCAAATTCTGCCTGGAAATGAACTTGTTATCCTAAAGGTGCACTTACGTTTGCATTTCACTGATATGTAATATTGGCTCACTTTTCTGACAAAAAAGAAACATACAAGTATAATATTTCATTTTCTTCTGTTTGATTGGGTTCTGTTTGGGACGTCGGGTGTGAAATTCAGTTGTTGTTTTGAGTAATTTTTGTGCAGAAAACTTTAAATGTGAAGTATAACATAATTTCATTTATTAGGTATTATTTTGTCGCATCCAAAGGCTGAACATGGCTCCAGCTTGTAAAACTGATGCAAAGGAATGTCACTACAGAGAACCGGCTGCCAAATAATCTCAAAGTTGTAACTCAAAAACAAAAACTGAGCCTTGTTTCGGTAGCACCTTCTGCTTTTGATTGCAGGGACTAACCTCATTAATATCTGCTCAGTGATTATTGTAACCTTCCATACCAGAAAGGTAAAAATGTGCACCCTTTAATTTGTTTACAGCGGGGAATCTGTTTCTGGTGGTAAATACGCAGACAGATGGATAGCCGGGTAAAAAGGGTGCGAGGTGTGAGTATGACTAAGAGCCGCCGCGCTGCAGTCCCTTACCGGGTGACGCTCGAACGGCACGCACACATACACAAACACGCGGCGCAGCAGGAGCAGGAAGAGGGAGCACACATTTCAGAAAACTGGCACACACTCTCTCTAACCCTCTGCCTCTCCCTCACTTTCCCTGCTGCCTTGTCTCCCCGCATCTTTGTCCTTGCACAGAAATAGCAAAAAATATTATTCTGAGGCAGGGAAGGTCCCATGTGTCCATCCAAGGCACACTCACACAGCTCTTCTTCTATTACAGCGCATGCCTTTTAGTTACATTTTATCTGAACCTTATCGTTCTCTTCTCATTATGATTTCACCTTTGTGATTAACTGAACATCCTTTGGTGTTTGGACTATTGGTTTGTTACAGGTCGTGACTCACGGAGCTGTCTGTCGGCTAGCGTTGTGCTGCGGGTGAATGTCTGTTACTAGGGATTGGCATCTGGAGCTCAGACCACGAACTGGCATTTTTCAAATGACTGGATCAGATCTGGGTTCAGCCAAACCCGAGCTTACCTAACCCCCCAACATAAGTGGTTCGTTTTCGGCCCACCATAAACCAAACCACGTCCCTGTAGCGTTAAAACGTCTTCTTCTGTTTTAGTGGCGGTTGGCCAGCGTCAAAGCTGCCAAAAAAAAAAAAACGAAGAACATGACGCGGAAGTACTTTATCCTGGAAAATGAAGTCAACCGGTAAATTATACAATGTGGATGTCTGGTGAAGCAGTAGATCATCGTTCAGTGCTACCAACTTGATTCGGCACCCACGTGAAAATCACAAAACGGAAGACGTGGAGCTCACTGAGGCAAAGGCTGTACCGAAACGACTACCACAAACACTGAACGTTGCGTTTAAGAGAAGATAAAGGCTTCAAGGAGAAGAGACAGCAAATGTTACAAAGTTTATGATATCTGTAGTATAGGAGTTCTGTAGCCAAGGTACAAGCTACCCTCTGGACATTAACTTTGACAGCACTATTTATTTGAATTAATACAATCTTTTTTGTTTATTTAGTCACGATTTAGCAGATCGGAACACCAATCCATCAATACTGAATATTAAAAATCTGTATCGGATCGGGTTGTACCTGTTCGGGACCCTAGCGTGATTCAGAAGAGGTCAGCTCTTGGGTTTGTCGCTCTTCCTTGCTTCCCAGCTAATCCCAATGCGTTCCACTTTGAAAGAGACTATCGCCACCTGCTGGTACAGAGAGTTACTTCCTCTCATGCATTCGCAGAACGTACCCTCTTGTTGTCTACAGCCTGTAGTGTCTGTGGTCAATTCAGATGCTTTTTGGTGTAGACATGGGCGATGTGAGGCAATGCTGCAGTCGGCCTTCATCGCCAGTAGTTCTTTGCTGATGGTTTGTTAATTACGAAAAAAAAAATATGTCAGGAACTTAACTGAGAGGTTGTACAACAAAAATATCTGCAGTTAGCAGTCATAAAAGATTCATCAATATTGAAGAAAAATACTTTTGAAAGCCAATAATTCTTGCAGAAGTTTGCTAACATCAAACTTATCCAACAACATATTTTTCCTTATTTCACCATTGTAAATGTGTAAAAAATACTGGTTCATATGTAATGGTCTTTCCCAAAATCTACAAAAGGTGATGCGTCCATAACAGACCTTGGAGAGGAGTACCAAATATGAAGTAGTTCTTTTCTGATTTTTGCCTGTGTACCTTCAGACGTCATACCCGAAGACTACTCCACACCCGCATGCACGGACTAAGAGACACTGCAAGACCCTGCAAGTTCCAAATCCTCCTGAGTGTACATTGTGCTCAACTTATTTGGGTCAAGACTGATGTCTCTGACTTAAACCATCCCCGAAATAGCCGTGGGTGTAATCACCGCAGAATTCATTAAGCACAGCTGGAGTGGTGAGGCTCGCAGAGGTGAGCGCTTCTATATATAAATTCCCCTGGGGAGAGCCTCTCCATCCGGAACAGACAGCTGACTGTTGCGGACGACACACAAACACACACCTGCTTTGTTGATCCACCCCAACTGAGTTCGAGATTAAGACGCCAAACATGTTGTACAGTACGTCGTCACGGAATGGAAGATGGGACGTATTTATCTGTGGATTCATGGTGTGTAGTCAGTGTTGTTGGTGGGGGACCTTTTGGTCCTTTGGGTTGAGTCGAGGGAGCCTCTGTGGATCATCCTACAGGTACTTGATCAGTTTGGGATCTAGAGAATTTGGAGGCCAGATCAACACCTTGTGCCATTCCTCATGATTTTTGAGTTGTATCCTGCTGGGGATGGCTGCTGCCTTCAAGGAGTGCCATTGCTATGGGGTGGGGGTGTCTGGTCTGGTCTAGGTGGGTGCTACATGTCTAAGTAAAATCCACACGAATGCCAGGTCCAAATGTGTCCCAGCAGAACACTGAATTGTCACAAGATGGTCAATGCTCTTCACTTCTCCTGTTAGTTAACCCTAACCCTGACCACACAGTGGAGAAAAGTACCTAGAAGTTACCGATGCTCAAGCACGACAGGATGTTTGCTGCAGCCGATATCTCTTCTGTTTCTATTCTTGGTGCTATTCTGGAAACAACAAATATGAAATCACAGGGCTGCCACTGCTCCTGCCACTTTCTGTTGGTGTTTATGCAAACAGCACAGAGGAAAGCAGCCACACAAGGGTAGAATCGCACGTCCGCTTCCACCAAACCCCTCTACAAAGCATCACCTTCCCTCCCGTCGAACGTTCAGCCATCCTAGGCTTGTCCAACTGCTCTTTTGCCTTTGTTTGTTAAAACAGAGATTACGAGGGAACAGCTTGTGTCATCTCATTTACAATGCATTGTGTCTCAGCGAAAACACACAGGCAGCTTCCCGACAATTAACTACCCACTCGGAGCTGAGTAATGCCGCCGAGCCTCCAAAAAGACCCCTTTTTAATGTCACCAGATGACACTGTGTTATGCAAGCAAAACATGTGTGACTTGATCTGCTGAGACAGTCTGTTCAGATGAAAATATTGCGCTCGGTGGTGGTCACTGCCGCACCGAGTCTGTCACGGATAGGGCATGGGATGGTGTTTTCCCCGCTTTTTTTTTTTTTGTTGCGCCGCAGGGTGCGATCACAGAGCGGCGCTGGTCTGGGAAGTCATTGCTTCATTCATATCTTGATTTGCGCCGTGTTATGAGATCACAAATAATGCGACCAGACAGGCTCGCAAATGCATTGTCACAGCAATTAAGGCCCCTTCTTTATCCGTGCGTGCGGAAGCTGAGGCGAAGATGCCAAGCTCCCGTGTTGAATCATCATTTAAGGATGGAGAAGTGGCGTTTCATGTTGTCTTTTTTTTTGTTTTTTTTTAAAAGGGATGCGCTTGCCTGGGGTGTGCTGGATGGCAGTTATATGGCACATCGGAGACAGGAGTGTGGGCCAAGCACTGTTACCATGGTAACCTTGGCACACCATGCTAGCATATGTGGCCAGAGTTTACAGTAGGTGTTTTGGAGATAAAGGAAAAGGGACTTAGAATTTATTCTGTCAGTCGAAAACAATTTTGTGAGAGGTGACGTGGGCCACGCTCTGTGTATTGCCTCTTATTGCAAACACTTACTTTACCTTCAAAGAAGTCCTATATACACTACACATAATAACAGAAATGCATGTGGAGGTTCTAGCACAACTGACACACGAGGTGACAACCCTAACCCTACCTCTGGCGCATCATTTCAGCACAAATACTCCTAAAGAAAACGCCTAGGCACAATAAAATAAGACAAGCAGACTTTAGTACCAAAAAGGAGTAACATGCAACTAAGCTTCACTAGCATAGCATAACAAATATTATTTTATTATACTATTTTCATAAAATTAAAGAAATCAAAGCTCTGAAAGTACATTTATCTGGAGTCTGATCTGTAGTAAATACCATTCTTGGACTGGCAAGGCAGCAAGCCATCGAGCAGCCTTCGCGCTGTCAGAATCGCTAAATTCTGTTTTTACTAGGGCGGCCAAAGTTAACGAGCTAATGGTGCAATAATCCAAATTTAATTTTTTCGACATGTTATTATGACCTCGGCCTGCACTGTAGTCAGGATGGATGGAAAATCAGGATGGGTTAGGGTTAGGTAGTCAAAGCAACAACAACAACAACAAAAACGTTGTGGAAAGCAAGCAGAATCTGAAGTGCAGTTGTGGTAAATAATTTTACCCAGCAGGGGGCAGTGATGTGACCTTGTAGCATCATAACTGCCATGAATTCCAAAATAAAGAAGAAATGCAAGCAGAAATGATCAAGAAACAGGTCTTTTGAACAACAGGCACATTTGTCCACCCCCAGAAAAGATTGCGCATTACTAAGGATAGCATGCGATTAATCGGGATTCAATATTTTCACCTACTGACAACCCTAATTTTTGTATTGCAAATTGTTCCCAATAGTCTATTCTCCTATACTCCTCTTGTTTGTGCCAAGCAGCACAATATTTACTAGCTCTTCTTAAGTCTCTATGAGAGCCTAGGCCCTTCGGCATGTTCTTCTGTCTAGCCGAAATTATATAATTTATATATATTTTATTTCATATATATTTGTCCACTCCAGTGCCGATAGGCGTAATGAAAGGTTGCGTTAATCAAATGTTACAAAGGAAATCATGTGATTAGTCGTTATTAAATACTTTTGTTTTTTGAAATCATACAATATCTAATTAATTGTTCTCATTGGTTTATTCTCTTCATTCCACAGCTCCCCTCTTGTTTTATGCTGCTTCCAGTCACTCTAGGACAGATTAATTATTTTACTTTTTAATCAGATTTTATTTTATTTTTATGCATTTTGGTCATTTTCATCATTAATATCCTGCCTTCTGCTGGAAACGATGTGTGTGGCGCAGCTGTTGATGCAGTGTCTGGATCTGGATCTGTTGAATTTGCGTTAATTGGGTTTTTATGGCGTTACGTCCATCATACTTTGGCTACATGAGATGAATGTGTGCGCCGCGACGTTTCGTTATACCGCCTTCCTGTGTATTGTTGATTGCTTCTACGGCCGTGGCTTCGTAATGACGGTGTTAAGAGGTGGGTTAATTAAGGCTGAACTTCACTGAAGGCCAAGGTGTGAAATGCACGGCCTGTCACTGGTAAATACAGTTCTTGTCCGTGCACGCCCTACTGTAACCCCAGCCGACCTGTTTAATCTGACAAATAGCTCACAGTCAAAAACCAAGTGGGCATAAAACAACGGGGTTTAGAGCTAATGGGCAGAGAGAGGGAAGAGTTTAGAGCTTCGTAAGGGCTTTTAATGCCATTTGTAGATTCACATCCATTTTTCCTTGTAAAAAGGAGAAATGGAACTTTCTCTTATTGTGGTGAACAATTTAGTTTTTGTCCACAACCACATCCCGTCTATCACCATGACCCAGTAATACAAGGTCAAGCATGATATGATAAAAAAAAAATAACAGATCAGTAAAGCAGAACTCATTACTAAGTTGAAATAGATTAGAATAGATAGAGTAGTTGAATCGTTTTAGATTATATTATGTTTACATACACTGATCAGCCACAACATTAAAACCACTGACCGGAGACGTAAATAACAGTGACCGTCTTGTGGCAATTCAGTGTTCTACTGGAAAACTTTTGGTCCTGGCATTCGTGTGGATGTTACTTGGACATGTACCACCAACCTAGACCGGACCAGGCACCCCCACCCTATAAAAATGACACAGAGCATGATCCACAGAGGCTCCTCCTCTCAACTCACAGACATTCTGCGCTGTCTATGGGTTGAAAGTTTCCAGACACCACAGGACACCCTCAGAAGGCCCGTGCCCATTCTCTGATGAGTCACAACTGTTTTGGAGACACAAGGGAGACGTGCGCAATATCAGAAAGGTGGTCATAATGTTATGACTGACCGGTGTATATGTCAGTCGCGTTTCATCTGGATGATTCAGTCTAATTATTTTGTGGAGCGTCTTCTCCGGGGGAGTCGGATATGTGACAGTCTCGAAAAGTAGAGAAAGGTGATGAACTCTCTAATGATCCATATGTTTTTGTAGCGTTAATTTGAGCGTGTTTTTTTTTTTTACGCCAACAGAGCTCAAGCGGAGATTTGATTTAGACATTTGATTCACGCTAGCTGACTGTTCACGTTTAAGCAGAACTGTCTTACTCCAGGCTTCTCCTGCACTAGTTAGAGAATGTAGCTGTAAATCTCCAGAAGACGTCGTTCCCTTTGATAAGAGGTTATCTCTGAAAGCAGGCGCAAGATTTTATGTCACCGATATCAATCTTGTTTACATTCCCTCCCCCTACAGTCATATTAGAGGTGCTCCAAATCACTGTCTTAATTCAAATCGAACATCTCCTGCGGCATCATCACAGCCGTGCAACTGTCCAATTACAACCGAGCTAAAACAAGGTCTGGATTATGCTGTTCCTTCTCATTCCCAGTCCTCTCTCCACCTCCTCCTCCTCACCGTCTTTTTATATTTCAGAGTGTTTAATGAGAGTTCTTGGTCTAGCACCCTGGCTGTGCCTGATCCTCTTATGCTGACACAGAACAAAGTCTTGCGTCGCCCAGAGTTTAGAGGTGTCAGATGTGTTGATGGCCCCTAGTGTCTTCTGGGGCTATGATCTGGGAGTAACCTGCGCTTGTCGGAGCTGCAGCTGGCTGACTGGTGTTATCCGGAGCACATGTGGCGCCCCGTATTGTTTAGGTTACTCAGGTCCTGCCTTCCTAGTCGGTTCCTCTCTGCTGCTCTCCCTAGCTGCTTCAAGTTTCGGTTTGGTTCTGTTCTTTTATGCTTCCTACACTGTTTACCCACCAGACTTTAATGACTTCTACACTTAACATGCTGGCCCTTTATGTCATATGACCCTTTGTGTCTAAGGTTCTGTTCAAAACCGACCACAAGTGACCAGATTTAAGTTTTCAGACCTGGCATTAACATGCATCTCCAGACCTGATCTCAGTTTCGCACTGTGTGTGTAAATAAACCTGGACATCATCTTGGACGCAGTGGAATATTATACTAGTGGCTGTCTCTAATGGATCCCTGCTGCTGCTCCAGAACTGGCAACAGCGCTGTTTTAAGTGCCATGTGTGTCTGAATGAATGAGGCACAATTGTGGACACATGTGATCCAGACCACCTCTGAATGG
This sequence comes from Planiliza haematocheilus, assembly GCA_005024645.1. Taxonomy (NCBI): domain Eukaryota; kingdom Metazoa; phylum Chordata; class Actinopteri; order Mugiliformes; family Mugilidae; genus Planiliza; species Planiliza haematocheilus. The sequence goes on from SRSE01001373.1 coordinate 5,541,597, forward strand.
CGATCAGAGATCAGATCTCTCAAACACAATCTCAGGGCATCCTGGGGGTTGTTCACACTTCTCTATCTCCTGTTGAGGCCACTCTGGTCGAGTTATGACCACTGGCGCACAATTCACGAAGCCTCATCTGCAAGGTCTGGTCAGGCTATACAATTGAACTTCATGAACCTCCAGTTTATCAAAGAAGAATATTTCTTGACGCCGTACGAGACTTCAGTGGTCTTTGAAGCACACAAGCACTACTGAGACAAATATTCAAAATTTATTACCTTAACCTAAAATAAAAACAGAAAATGCTGTTTCTGGTTTGTAGATACATAAATAAATGAAATCAGAATTTGAGAATTTTTGATGCCAGGAGAAATTGCTATAAATACCACACTGGTCTTTAAATGGCCACTATGCCTTTGCCACAATCAGCTGAATATACAGTACTCAAGACTGAACAAGACCAGAGGGGCTGTAATCACCAAGAGCGGATGCAATCTGATAACATAAAACACACAAACAACACTGTCGGAAGAGCTGTTACCATGATAACAAAATGGAAATGGCCCACTGGGTTGCTACAGTAGTCAAGCGAGGAGTGGCGAGAAAGGCAAGGGAGACAAACAGAGGGAGGGAGGGAGCAACAGAGACCCAGTCTTCAAAATAGGAAAGGGACATTTTTTGAATATGAGGCAGAGACAGGCCAGAGCAGAATTACACATACATGTAATTATCCCAACCAGCTAAGCTTTCACTCTTGGTGTAATTAATGCCACTGAGCTGAGAGAGGGTTTAAACTCGCTGGCATATTAAAGTGCGTTTCAGTGATTTCTCCACATTCAACCATTTTAATTAGTCCCAAGCAGATACTTTGGCAGCGATGATAACTTTGAAGAGATATAATGTTTGAAGCTGAAACTGAAAGGACTGCTGTAGGATTCTGACGTCAATGGAGAAATTATTTCATCTATTGCATTTGGCAAATATTAGATATTTCAGAAATTTGAAGCAAAAATTCTAGTTTTACCTGAGGACGCCATATCATTTAGAAATTACACTCCTACACTTACCAGATGTCTAACGTGGCACTGGCTGTACAATTTAGCTTAAAAATACATCAAAGCTCAATACATATGATACCAAACACCAGCCATTAGTCACTAGCACACAGCCATTGCATAGACCAGTGATCCTCACTATTTTTTTCACAAGAGCCACATTGGCAGTGCAAAATCAAAAGGCAAGCCACTTTTACGACAACATACTAAGTCAGTCACCTTTGTGCATTTCTACATATAAATTGGACATCCCACAAAAAATAAATAACACGGCCAATACATTTTCATTTAAGACCAGATTTACTTTAATGAGCTTGTTTCTGTTTCTTTCTTTTTTTTTTTATTAGAAAACGGTCCGTTTTGTGTTTTACGCTAGCTAGCGGGGCTTACGTCGCCTGCTTGCAAACGTGCGTTGCGGTTTTGTAAACAATGCCACATGGCCACTCTCATTTGCGCTTTCCGCGATTCAGCTGCATGAAATGTATTACAACTTATCGCCACGAGATGGCAGTTTAAGTAGCATTGCCGGTAAATAGTGGATTGCAATTAAAGGCAAGTGGCAGTGTGATACTGTAGCTACCATACGAGTTATAACTTGACGAGCCGCATGTGTCTCGCGAGCCGCGCAATGAGTAACTGTGGCATAGAGTCTTCCTCCAACTTGCCAAAAGCAGACCTTGCCAGACACCCAGCAAGGCATACAATATATCCTGCAGCATGGACCTCTGAAGTTATTGTGGTGAATATTTTGGACAGTATTTGTCACTGTGTTAGATTGTTGCACACGTTTGCACAAAACAGCATTTGTCCCATGAGTCCCATTTTGAAGAGGTCTAAAAAGTTAACAAAAAAATCCCATATATAGGGCATATATAGGAATGTGAATTAATTTGCGATTAATCACACTTTGGAAACCATGCGATTAATCGCGATTAAATATATTGCGATTAATAAATCTACACTACGTATATAACATAAACTTTTGAATTAATTTCCAATACTCAACCACTAGGTAACCCACATTAGACTGAGCAGGAGATCAAACATGCAAAACAAGAAAACAGAAACTGTGTAAAACTCAAATTGGTCTTGTAAAACAACCGGAGCAAAATTTAAGGAATTAACATATCCAGGCCATCTTTACACACAAAGCAGAGTGAGGCAGGATGATTCTTCAGATCTGAACAGTGTCACTTGTTAAGGAACAGCTCTCTCTACAAGATGTTTGTTGTTTGGGGCTCCCCATCAGGAGTTGCACAGCTCTCACGCATGTTCCAGCACCCCCACACTTCTGCTTCTTGGTGGTTAATGAGGTTCGCTGCTATGATCTGAGCATGGGAAGCGATCAGCTCCACACCTACGCTGCCACTAGGGTTCTGCAGCGATCTCGTTGGGAGGCATATCAGCCTTCGTCATGCTAACTGACACATGCATGATGCCGCCCACAGGGACAACAAATGTTCAGCGGAGCGGTGGGGCAACCTACACAGAGCACCCTCGTCAGCGCGTGTGATGAGGATTTCATCATTATCGCTTGACAAGAAGTAAATATTCGCCGGATTGGAGAAGAGAGCAGGCTGCAAATATATTTCAGACTCAACAGAATCTGGGTTGACAACAATTGTGGAGACGTCACCATAGAAGCAAAGGACCACAGATAACATGAAGGTTATATACTCTAGTATGAAAAAGCAGGGGATTAAGTAGCCAGCAGGGAGGAATGACTGTCAGGAGTCGCTCCATTGGGAGCTGATTATGCCCCTGGCAAAGATCTGCTTAAATTTTCATTATTCAACTGAAATAGTGCTTTTTACATATCAGTAAAGTCAGTATCAGTTTCCGATCTGGCATAATATTATGACCTAATACTGTGTAGGTCTCCCTTGTGCTTCCAAAACTGTTCTGACTCAATACAGAATGGACATGGATCTTCTGAGGGTGTCCTGTGGTGTCTGGCAACAGAATATTGTTAGTGGGGGCCTCTGGGTCCTTTAGCCTTGGGTCCTTGTTGTGTTTTTCATGTTTTTTTGAGTTGTTCCTAAATTGTTCCTAAGCCCAGGTTTATCTATGTGCTGAAAACCTTTGATCCCAAGCTACCAAGCCGCAAGTATTTAACTGAAGCTGCCTTGCCTTGACTGTACAACTGTACATGTGGAAAGATTGCTACAGGGCACAGTATTAGATGAAGCAGACTGGAGTCAATCTAAATTTCTGCACACTAGACAACCAGAGACATCCCTACCCAGATGTTTTGCCGCATACTAGCAGTCAATTACCAAGCAGACATGATATCTACTCACTTTCTGCTATGAATAGTCAAGCTGCACGCCTTATTTTTGCCAAAACTCTGCTGCAAGATGGCAACATCTGTAAAAGGCCTCACCTCTTCACCCTCACACTACCACCCATGCGTTTGCCAATCCTCCTGTGTCTGTTTAGCCTCGCGCTAATGCCTCCTCCTCAGCTTCTCTCCGCCAACCGCCGCTCCCTCCATCTCCATCCGTCCCCGTGTCCAGACGTGGCGCTCTCCTCTCATCGAAGAGGTACTCAGCTCCACAGATGGCACAGACGATCAACTTCAAAAGGCTCAGGAGCGGGGAAGGGGGAGGAAAGGGGGAGAGCGGGGCATCCACCGTGGCGGCAACGCCCAAGACACACTCACTCTCACATCGCTGGTTTCAGTTAGGTGATCTGATGTTGGAAAAGCTCAGCGAACAGGCGTCACTGCTTAACACTGTGGCATTTAGGCAGCGCCCGTATTTATGTAGGAAAATAAGTGAGAACGGAACTGAAATAGTTTAAGATATGACAAATTTTGACATATGAATGTCTAATATGTAATCTAATCTAATCACATCCTGAAACACATTAATCCCAATTTTACTACTGGGAGTAAAGATGATGAGATAAGATCCCTAAGGGTTAAATGAAATAAAGGTGGAACACGTCTTGCAGAATTCCTGAGGTGGCTGGATATAAATTAAATCACAGTGAAGTAAATATGAGGCTGTGAACCAAAGCCGTATTTTCTTATTTACGACGTGATTCATTCCCCTCTAGTTCTATAAAATGAGTTCTGCATCTCTAACCAAGGAGAACCGCACGTCACCTCTGTTACATTTTGCAATAAAAAGGTAAGACTATTCACCGCACCGGGAACTGCAGGGGCTTTGTCCTCCGCCCACACAGATCCCTTCTGCAACAAAGACGTTTCCTCTGCCGTGGCCCTACTCTGATGGCACTCCGGTATTGTTATGCGATGGAGAAACCAAATGTTCCGGCGGCGAGGTGCGCCTCACGCATGTAACACTGTCACCTTTGGCAGCACAAGGTAGATAAGAGAATGTCTCCAAAGGTATTACTACCTCAGAAAGGTAGCTCCGTAGAGGCTCAGCTGTGGAGATATGTGAATGAATATGCATCCACAGACAGGAACATACAGAATGACATGATTTAGAGCTTCAGCAATAAATATCTGAACTTAAATATCTGAGAACCACCATGTCCCTGGTCCATGTAGAGTTCATCAGCAACTACTAAATCTATTAAGCATCTATCCAATGGAGGAATGACTGGGAATCAGCTCAGTATTTAGTTCTCAATAAAGCAGCTCATATGCAAAGTGTACAAGAACAATGTCTTTCTACGTCCAAGAACATGCAACTGCCAGACCGAGAATTTGCAGTCCGATGACACAACAACAAGCAGGCAGCTCAGTCTGCGAGACAGACACAATTAACCAAGATGCAAAGAAATGTGCTGCAATAGCAAGTGCTCGAGACAACGGCAAACACTGAAACGCACTGCGAGCAGCACAAATGACAAGGGAAACCTTTCAGGGGGAATCAAAAACGTTATGAAAGGACCGGGAATTAACTTTTTTTTTTTTGTCAATCTGCAAAACAACTGTGTACATCGTCCCATTATTTGAGTTGACAAGCTAATGAAAAGCAAAAGGCTTCATAGAATCTAACAAAAATATGTTTTGTTTTCAACATCACTGACAAATAGCTAACATTAAGAACTCCAAAAGTCATAAAACTCTGAATAACAATCGCGTCCCAGTCAGTAACCTTCAGTAACCTTCTTGCAAAGTAACCAACACAGTAGTGGGTTAGGGACAGAGTTGATTCCCAGGACTGAACAGGAAAAGCACTTTTCTGTGATCGCTACAAACACTAATGCACAGCAGCCTGGGCCATCTTAGTCACCGTGTGTAAAGACGGACAATGCGTCGCCACTTCCGCGCACTGTACATAAGTGAATCCACAATATGGGAGAAATCGGTGCTGCCATATTGCAATGCAGTCGTCATTTGAAAGCAGAGATTGAACTATAGTGACCAGGGAGTTGGAGGCACCAGATTCAAATCAGTATTCCACAAATTACAGCCTTAATTGTCCTTGTTTTGTGTACGAGCACCTCGATCTGACCTTTATTTGGCTTAAACCATCTTAATTAACAGTCCTCTCTGCTTTGTCTCCATATCTCCCCACCTTTTTCCTTTGCCACAGCTTACAACAGCTAGACAGAAATCCAAACACTCGCAAAGACAGAAGCCGCGGGGTGTTGATTTCCGGAAATGTGTTGCACCCTGACTCGGCATGTCTCAAAGTGCAAGGTCAAATTAAAGACAGGTGGCGAGAGTTTCTTAAATGAACAAATATCAGGAAGTAGTTCGGTATTCTCTCTGCGACTGCTCACAGGGGCGACTTTCACGCCGAACCTGTGGGTGGTGTTGCCCTGCTGCCACACCAGTTAACAGCTCGACCACTGATTGCTCTGTGAACAGCTGCCGATAGTTGTCTGTGTTAAGTTAGAACTAAAGAGCTGATATCAAGGAGACACTGAGCGAAATCCAGCTCTAATCTTCTTGTCTCGAGCCATAGCTTCAGGGGAGTGCAGGGGGCTGATTCACAGTCAATACCCATGGCTCTTGAACTCCTTTTGTGGTATGTTCTCTTGACGTTAGATGCCGAGTACTTCATTTGTGTTAATCGCCTTTAACTTTAATCTGGTAGTTTTTACTGGCCCCTTTTACAGGGTTTTCTGGATATAAGGCCGACTCGTATAACCTAAGGAACGATGGGCCGTATGATATTTTGACCACCCCATCCTTTGTTGAGAATAACTGTCAGTCTTCTAAAAACCAACTGACCGGCTTATCGTACAAAACTTTCAATAAACACTGAGCTCCAGTTTGACAAAACCTACTCGACACCCATGCTCCTACGGTGGAGCAACTTGTCAATGGCAAGTCTAGAGATTAGGAGCAAGAAAACCTTGACCAACGACACGTTTCCTCAAAGCCCCAGCTACCACCTTGGAGATCCGGCAAAGCTTGAGTCGGGCACTATCCAACCTCCAACATCACCTACACCTCCAAGCACCCACGGTGCTACTGATTATTCTAGTCAAACTTGATACTATCAGCCTACCCCATCCTCCACCTCTGAAGCTGCAACATCTCCTAACTTTGAGTCTTGGCAGTCTGGAGCAATTAGCGGTGGTTATGGGGTAGGTGGCTCGGTTTCCTAGCTCCCGAAGCTGAAAGAGGTGACTCAAGTAACCTTCCATATGAGGACGCTTTCAATATCCTTCTGAGAATAGAGGGCTGCCTCATCATTATGACTCGGCCTCCAACACTGCAGAGGGCCATGCCAATTACATGAGTGGAGAGTCTTTAATAGGATATGTCTCCACGCCAGAGAAACCGTCATTTACAAGTAATACTGAAGCCAAGACTGTCTGTCGGTCTCGGATGGAGGCTGTTCCCTTGTCTAGCTTCTCTAGAAACGTAAACATTGATCAAATGGAACAAAAGCCACAAAACCCAGTGGTCACAATGCAGAGAGTCCAGGCTCCCCAGAGAGACAGTCAGTTCCTCTTACTTCAAAGTATACAGTCCAGTCCACAAATGGCTACGCCAGAAAAAGGCATCTTCTAACCAAAACCAGATATCCCCAGAATACCCTTACAGGGCAACAAAAGCTTCAGAGCTGTCAAAGGGTCAATCTGCAGAACCTTAAAAGGAATGGACAATACTTAAGTGTTGATAGAATGAAATCCCTAATAGTCCTTCAGTGCAAATAACGTGGACATTGTTGGACTTTTCTAATATCTTGAAAGAATATTCCCTGCAAAGACCGTGCCCTTTAAAATCTTTAGTTCGCCGTGCAGGCTCTTGACTTCCGACATCTCTTTACACTTGATTACAAAACTCTTCAGCGTCGCTTTCGCCCGAGTGGATGGGGCGGTTTATGAAAAAGGAGCATGAGCACAGAAAGCTCGGAGCTGTGTGTGATGAACTGAGGGAGACTTCCCATCCCTCGTGTCAGACAGACAGCGGTGATGTCAGTGTACAGTGACGTCTCAACTCTGCAACTGTGCAGCATTTACACATACAGATGATTTACCTTGGCACTGAAATCCTTGTTTCCCAAATCCCCTGCAAAATAAAACAAAAAAGCAAAAAAACAAAAATGCCACCGGTTATTAATGACAGCTTAGAGGCTTCAGCACAATATATGTTGCAACCTAAAAGCATTAAGAAACAAATCATTTTTTATAAAGCGCATTAATTGGGGTGGTCTACAAAGTTGGATCACACCTATGCTGTTAAGGTAAACATTAAACTCCAAAAGCATTACGCATAGTACTGAATGGAATATAGTTTTTCAATGCACAACATGGGTCCATGGGTCAAACTTACCATATGAAGTCGGTGCAGTGGCTGCAGAACGTCGGCTGCTTGAAAAACCTTGCAGTAAACTTGTGGTTTTTCACTTCGTGAACATTTTTCTGTCGCAAAGCCCCCTTGCGAGCGAATCGGTTCCCGACCCCGGCAGAGTCGTTATAATGTAAAAGATGATCAGCCATAATGGGGAAAAAAATAAATCAGATCTTTTTTTTTTTTTTTTTTTTTTTTTTTATGAGGTCCCTGTCTCTCCGCTGCCCGTGACAGGCGGTGGCGCTTGTTTATTTGTTTCTTTTGTGGCTGGCTCTTGACGGACCGCACGCCTCCCCTCTGCCTGGACCACAGCTGAGCGCTTCTTTTTCATTCAAAGTGACGTCAGAGAAGAACGCCTTCACGGACCCTGGGAATATTTCACTTGCATTTTTTTTTTTTTTTAGCTCACTATTTCGCCAGAGGAGCTTTAGCATTTCGCAAACGCCGTTCCACGAAGCTCCTATTTTAACTATAGCTATCGCGTCTTATGAGGTATTGAGAGAGTTCAAATGATACAGTGATACTGTTTGAAAAGAGGCAGCCCTTCCCGGTGCTGATAGACATCAACAATTAAATTCAATTAACCTCCTAATAACAGATCAGTGAATGATGAGAGTTTCAGTCACGATTAAATGATGATGTTGTTTTTCACCGATAGTTTCACCTGCAAACTTTTAATAGGCTATAGTTTGGAGATAGTCATCCATGAGATTCAATGACATTTTCTGTCAACAAATGAAATATAGAGTATTTGTAACTACTACCACTGCTTCTACTACTGGTAGTAGTTGCAAACACAATAGTATTTAATAGTACAACAAACCACAGCCTCCAAAATGCCAGTAGTTGAATAAACTACTCTCTCTCTCTCTCTCTCTCTCTCTCGCGCTCTCTCTCTCTCTCTCTCTCTCTCTCTCTCTCTCTCCCACACACACATGCACACACACATGTTTTGGCAACTGAGTGTATAGGTTTGTGTTTTTTGAGTCATTGCTTTCAAAGTTTGAAATTCGTCTAAATTATGTCATTTGTAATGGCTCAAGCCTTCCGGGTGCTGATGAGACGATGAGACGTTTAAATTCAATTATGCCACTGATTGTGAAGGATGAAAATAGAAATGTCATATATCCGCGAAATGAACTTTGCGAAGAATCAATAACCACTAAACATAGACTCAGAGAACAAAGGCCTGTCACCAAATACCAATTCCGTCTGATCCGTTCAGAGATCTTTATTGGCAGTAGTTTAATTACCTGTTTAGTTGCAAATTCAAAAACAGGCTACTGTTTGGAGACAGTGTTTTATTGACTGGATTTTCACAAGCACTGCAAAAACCAGAACAGACGAGGAGCACTTGAAGGCGACACGTCCCTCCACCAGTTGCTCACCATGCCTCAACCTGCAGGTGTTGTACGCCATCGTGTGGACTTAAAATGTACCTGTCTGTGTACGCATAATGTGCCTGGACTGTTGTTTATTTTTAGTTAAATCAAGAACAAATGAATAAATGGCTAAAAAAAAAACCCACCACCAAGATTAACATAAACATTTTTGTGTTTAATTCAGTTCAGTTTCACAACACCACAAACTACGCCCTCCAGAATGTTAAACACCTTTCTTACGGTCTTTCAGCATAAACTGAACATTTCCGCAGTCGTTAAGGGGGATTTAGTGAAGGACTGTTATATTAAAAGGTATTTGTTTTCACCATTGACTGTAGGTTTTCACACGTGTGCCTAATAAACTGGCAGTCGACTTTTGCTGTTCAGTGCGATGACTGACAAGTGCAGTTTCTATGGCAACGAGGAGACGCTGCGTGTCATCGGAAACAGGAAGTGTCGTAGCATGAGGAAGTTTTGAACAGTTTTAAGCGGTGAAATCACTGCTAAGGTAAGGTTTTGGGCCGTATTTTGCGCATTCACGCTTGTTTTAGCGCACCTTTGGTTTATTTGTGAAAGCCTTGAGCATTACACCGGGCTGCTTTAGCTCGGCTAACGTTAGTAACAGCATTTAAGCACCTCGCACGCTCTCAACTAGCTAGCGCCTAGCTAGTTTACACCGCTGCCTATAGCTACGATGCACACAAACACTGGTCACTCCTGTAGGTACAGCTTGCTAGTACGGGATTGGACCGACGTTTGCTTTCGGAACTGCCTTGATTGATGGCGATACAAATCCACTAAGGTGTTGGAAACATTCCTCAGACCAGTTTGGTTCATGTTGACAAGATAGCATCTCACAGATGCTGCAGATGTGTCGTCTGAACATCCATAATGCGACTCTCCACCACATCCCAAAGGTCCTCCGTTGGACTGTGAGGGTCAAACTAATTGTCATGCTAAAGAAAACAGTCTGAGATGATTTTCACTTTGTGGGCTAGCTTTGTGCTACTCTGATAGAAGAACCCAATAGAAGATGGTTACACTGTAGTCATAACGGGCTGGACATAGTCAGCAACAATGCTCAGGTAGATCTGAGGCATTTAAACATTTGGTACCAAGGGGTTCAAGGTGTCCTTAGAAAAATCTCAAGACGGGATCGACATGCTTTCGTGTTGTGTGTAAGAGCTGCTCTTCTGCATGGCTGTGCCTGAAAATCCCAGTAGATCATCAGTTTCTAAAATTCCCTCACCAGCACCTCAAGTTCCAGCAACCAAGCCCAACTTAAAGTCACGTAGACCACCTTTCTTCCCATTCTGATCCTGGGTTTGAACTTCAGTGCATCATCTTTACTGTACTTTACTTTAATGTACTGAAATGCTGCCATGGGACTGGCCAATTAGATAGCGTTCTGAGCATGTACATGGTCAACTATAGCCGTTACTATTTAGCCGGCATGTGTACTGTACGTTGTGTTCGTCAATTCACATCTCATTATTCTCATATTCTGATCATTTTTTCATCCCCTCAGGTCACCATGAGCCAGCATGAGGACTCATGGGAGAGGCTGGAGACGGAGTTTGATCATTTACTACTGGACATAAAACCATATCTCCTTAAAAACACAAACAAGACAGGTGAGATGTTAACAGTAATGTAGATCATTACTAGCAGACGCGGGTTTGTGGGCCTTTTTTGTGTGTGTGATGTGCATGTAACACAAACTAATGTTATTAATAATAATAATTATCCCTGTCCTAATGTTCTCAGAGCGCCAGCTTTGTGCCGCATGGATAAAGAAGCTGTGCGACCCAGTCACGTCTGGGCCGGGTCTGATAGTTCGCAGGAATCGCAACATGTACGCCCGTTTGATGCTTCACATGCTCAGAAGAGGGGTCCTGGAGGAGCCTTTCACCAGCAAGCCAGAGCCAGGAAGCCTCAAGACACTCCCTAACTACATGGTAAGAATGACTACTTGAACAGTTCAGTTCATCCGATTAGATTCCATCAGATTAGACTCGGCTTTAGTGTAATTGCATAAAGGGACTTGTACATGGCATAGTAGCAGAAGTGCACGTAGCAGCAGGTGCACTATTAAACTAATAGCAGAGTATGAATTGTGACTTTTGCATAGAATCATATAATATTGTTTATTGGTAGTCACTACAGGATACACACATACAGTATGTTGCACTAGACTAAAATAGGGCTGCACACCAAAGCCTCCAAATCACAGTTGAGCAGGCAAATAACTGCAGCTTTGCATAATCTGGAAAGATACTGCCACCATCTCAGAGTGTTCATAATGATATTATATAATGCACTGGACTGCATAAACTGGCAATGTATGACTAACTAATATAATATTAATTCCCTGAATTTTTTATTTCCTAGTACATTTACTTTGATGAGCCGCTGGTCAGCCAGTCTGCTGAGCACAGCAACAGAGCTCTCCTTGACTGGGCGACAGGAGAGCTGGGCGGCTACTCCGATGACAGTTTGACCATGGATCTCCTGAAGGACAGACCCAGCTCTACGCTTACTGCAGCTCACTACAGGTACTTCTGCAGCCATAATCAGTCAAAGCGCGAAGATGGCAATTCATCGTCGGTTGATGTTGTGTGGTTTTTAATATATATTTATTGATTTTAAGAGCTCTTTGAGTATTAGTTGCAGAACAAAATAATTAACCATTATGCTGCAGTTCATAGTCGTGGAAATCTACCAGGCCCAATTTAAAGGTGGGACAGTTGAACGCGTGCAAGGGCCGGCAAAGTAAAAGTGGGCCTTTTGGCATGCTTACCTTTTTATATATTTACTTATTAAGACTTAATAATATCAAGATTTTAGTGTTGCAAAGAGCTAAATATTAACATAACCAATGAGATAGCCTCATGAAAATTATAGCAGATGTAAGTAGTAACAAAACAGCAAAGTGCACGTTTTGGCAGTCTATACAAAAATATATAAAATATTATATCATTTAATAATCCCAGTGAACAAAACAAATAAACCACTGATACAGGACAGGTACACAATGGAAAGCAGGTAGATGCAATGCGACACCTCTGAAGAACTAAATGTTCTAAAAGGAGAGTAGCAGGAAGCGTACTCACCCAGACTATATTGCAGTTTGAAAGATAAGGGCAAATTAAACTGTAATAAACTGTAATAAATCTATCGACCTCACTTCCCTGATAAGAAGACTTTTTGCCAGATATAGAATAATACATAAGATATTTATCCAAGGCATTCTGCTTTAAAGGTCTTCCGCCAGACTGAGAACATTGAACTCGGCTGTGAAGATGGATACACACAGCTTTTTGTGACTGATTGCTCATCGTATTTGCTCAGCAGTGCGAGCCGAAAAGCCAAAAGCATTGCCAAGTTCTTGCATCAGTCGGCATGAGCTGTCCATTTGGATTTTTTCGACCAGAAATACTTCAAAACAGCATGAGAGGCAGCGGAACATCTCATATTCTCTATATATCCTATATGCCAGGGAGGAAGGCAGGCTTAGTATCTCATTAGTGTGTTTTCTGTTTCTTAAATTGTTTGGTTTTCTGTTCCTGTTTCAACATGAGCCAAGAGCCAAAAAAAATAAAAACGTGTGCTCTGGGTAGTGACCGTAGGGATGGCATCGTGAATTCAAGGGGGTGGTGTGAGGATGGCTGGGCTCTGCCTTAGAGATAGGGTGAAGATCTGGAGGGAGCGTGAATTCGAGTTGTTTCTCGTTTGCGTCCAAAAAAGGGGGCCGTTGAGGAATCTAGTGGGGGTGCCAGCTGGAAAGAGACTTAAAGGTAGACCTAGAAATTGCTGGAGGGGTCATATGTCCTGACTGGCCTGGGATCACCTAGGAATCCTACAAGGAGGAACTGTGTTGCTGGGGAAAGGGACATCTGGAATTCCTGCTAAGCCTCTTGCCACCGTGACCCGACTTCGGATAAGCGGAAAAAGATGGATGGATGGATAAACATGCTTTGGATTATGATTTGTGCCTGCTGATTAAAACAGTTGGTATCCACCACGTAGATATCCAACCACTTGTAAGTGAATACATGACTCCTAGAATCATCAGTCATCCATCAGGGTTTGACAAAAGGAAATGACTAAAAACAGTTCAGTGGAGGGTACAGGCCCAGTGCTGCCATGTTTAATTCAAAGTTTTCCATCAGGGTGGTGGAACAATTGTACAGAAGTTGGCGTTTTCACGTCACAGCAAGACGTTTGAGGACACCTTGAAGACATCGGCTGGCTGTAGCTTCTGTGCGTCATACCCCTTGGAGCCCAAGTTAACCGTTGACTTTCTACGTAATCTCTGTAATTGGTGACCTGTTGCCTGGATGATTTTACTTTACATGACATGATCAAATAAATGAGAGTAGCTATTTTCAGTTGGGGCAAAGCCTAGGGGGTGTACAGTAGTGTTAGAGTGGGATATAACCATAAAAGACCCAATGTCCTGAGGAGTCCTTTTTAAGTGTCCATCTCATTTAGATAAGATTAAATAAAAGGAAGTCGCTCCCTATGGCGTGGCAGCGTTTGATCACCATGAGTCAGGTGATGGGCACGGCTCCTTTTAGCCTGTAAATTGGTTAGTCACACTTGAAGCGTCGCTGTCCAAAGGCGAAGTTAGGATCACTTTCTGATGTGCCTGTGCTGGAATATCTTTTAACAATATTAGTCAGAAATCCCCTGATCAAATTCCAGCCTGCTTCCCTCTATTGCCCTGGTGTTCCTAATTTAGCCACAAGATAGAGCCACTGCTTTGTCTAAAGCACCAGTTCAGGCAGAGGAATGTTGTGGGAAAGCAAAGGCAACCGGTGACTGTCAGAACAGCTTTGGTGATTGGCCTGCATGTCCGCTCCGTCTTATTTTACTTTGCTTCACGTTCAGTGAAGGTGATGGTACTGCTACCACCAATGCTGATCTTCTCCAGCCTCCAGTCTTCAGTATTTTCTCTAGCTTTCTTCTTCCTTTTCCCCCAACTTCTGCCTCCCCGTCTGCTTTTCATCCACATGTGAAAACTCTTAACCCCTTCACCTTCCTCTACTTTTCTCTCTTGGTAAGTGTGACAACAACATTGTCTTTGCAGTTGCAGGAGTCAGTCGGTGATGGTATTAATGGCTCCCCCTCTCACTCAGAAGCCTGAACGGTTTACACTGATCTTCCTTCCAGGTGGCGTTGGGTTATGGTGGAGAGTGTGCTAGGGCACAGGGATGCATGTGTCTCAAGATTAGACTTGACCTTTCCAGAGGGTGCCCGAGGCTGGGACCGAGGCCTACTGCCTCTGCACCTGGAGGTCAGGCCGGGCGTATGGATGTCGGGTCCCTTTAATCATCCGAGCTGCAGCTTCTAAGGCTCTACATGGTGTTCTCATTTTCCTCAGTGTGTGTGTATATGTGTGTGTGTGTTTGCGTAGCTCTGGCCTGACTTGCCACTGCTTTGATCTCTGGTCCTTAGACTCCAGACACATCTGATTCAATTATCCTCATCCACCTGTTGACTTAGAGGCCCGAAATTGCAAAGGTTGGCCCCTCTATCCAAGTGCCATACCAGCATGTTGTGTGTGTGTGTGTGTGTGCGCGCATAGATGAAGGACTCTCGGAGTACGCAAAAGCTTTAGTCTTTTATTTAAAATGTCTCATAAAAATTCAGTACAGATGAGTGAAACAACTTTGAAACCCATTGTAAATGACGCTATCATAGTGCTAATGTGTACAAATTTATCAAAACACGGCATCCAATGAATGCTTTACAATGCACCATGGTATAGTACATCAAAGTGTGAATGTATGAAGGGGCGCAGAAAGAATCCTGTAGACCACAATTCCTCACGAATACAGTACAGCATGTATTATTTCCATAGGGTCAGCACAAAGGATGCTAAACTATATACAAGACAAACCATACCATTCACAAGAGTCATCATACAACAAACAATTTAATAAAGATAGCATCTTAACATCACACTAAGCCATCGTTGTCGGCAACATGACAGCTTCGCAAAGAACCAGGCATTTAGGGGACATAGCAGTAATTGTGCCATCCTTGAAATTGAGCCTGCTATTCTGTGAAATAGGTTTCATGCCAGAATACATATAAATATATATGCACAGATATTCTCTTACATATTCTGCAGTTTATTTTCACAGTGGTGAAAGTCCACAAGATAAGGCTGCCTGTGACAAATGAGGTTCAAATTTCTCCACACAGCGGAGGATAAGAATGCCCATGGGCCCCAAAATCAAGAGTGTGAAACAGTGCCCTCTAGAATGTAATGCGACGTGTTTTTAAGATGACAGTGGTTCCTTTTTTTTTTTCTTCATTACGTTCCCTACATCTGCCTCGGTTCTCCAACATCATCATTCAATTAGCGTCAGTGGGCTGATAGTGCCTCGTGGGCCTGTGCTTAATGAGATTGTTAGCTCAGTTATGCCTTTGTGTGTGGCAAGTCGGAGCACCGTATGTGTATGAATGCGTGCGCTTGGCTGCATGTGTGTCAGACGTATGAGCAGTGTGCCAGTAGAGTCGCTTGTTGAAAGCGCGATGAGAGGCGTTGATCAATGTGGATGACTGTGAAAAGGTTGTACAAGTCATGGAGCGAGACCCTCTGCGCTGTGCGTGGAAATAGGCCGACGCATAGCGGGGATGTTTATTGTCAACATGGGATGAAATGCCAACCACAAACCACGCAACAAGTACCAGATGTTGATCTGTGTAAATGGAAATGAAGGCTGCCTATGTAAGCACATTCATATACAAAGAGGAAGACAAGAGCAGACACTCAGAGATGCTCACAGATGATGTAGGTTGACCTGTCTTTTTTTCTTTCTTCCAGGAGAAAGCTGTACGAAGAGAAGACCCAATCGCAACCCGTGAGCTCCAGTCCGGTCAGGGATTCACCCAGACAAGATGCAAGAATGGTTAGTTTACCATACTTCTGATGTTCCACCACACCTCTAGGCTTACCCGGCATACTGTTTTTGTCTTAAGATTCAGCATGAGGTTTTTAATGTGGCCCAATCGAGGAATACTTGAAGCCATTTCCCCATGAGGTTAGGGACGGTGCCAATGACCTTCTGATTGGTTTACTAACCCTTGACAAAGGGTAGGGACTTGATTGAGTGAAATTCCCTACCCTTTGTCAAAGGTAGGGACTTGATTGACTACGTAGCTGTCGCTAGGATTAACAATAGCAATGTGGTGTCCTTTACATGTAGTACATCGTCCAGTACAACACCACGTTTACAAACTAAACGGCCTGTACTGTGACTCTTAAAATAGTCAAGGAGGTGTATTTGTTCAAGCCAATGTGTAGTTCATTGGTACAAGCATCGTTTTTGGTCGATCACAAAAGGTCTTTACGCAATGCCTTGAATTCCTGGCGTGCCACAGACACCATGACACACTGCCTTGAACAGCCGATGACCTCCATGCGTAGCATAGATAATTAAATGAAATATTTACTGTGTTTGTTGAGGGTGAGGTTCTGGTACATTTTAATCAGATCTCATTTAATACTGGGCCATTCCATTGGGTGATTCCTTTTGAGTCAGTGCACTTCCACTGAGGTACACCCAAGGTCCACACTTCCACCAGATCCTAATCAAATTCAACAACATCTCTCCTTTCACTATGGCTTTCTCAACTTTATTAGAGACTTCCCCTTTCTCAACCTTGCTGCCCGACCACAACTTGAGTAAATTATCTTCTATCAACATAACCCCAGGAAGCGTTCAAATTATTCATATAAAGCAAATCCAGAGTCCCGGTTGTAAAAAGAAAGCTGAAGAAAAGAAGAAGAATGGCAGGCAGTGTAGCTGCACATGCCCCTCTTTTTGGAATTTACTGCGTTACGGAAATTATGTTGAACTGCCAAACATCTGGAGTGCTGTATGTGATAGGGCGAAGAGTATGAGTGTAAGAAAGGATGGAGAGATGTAGATAGCTGGGGAGTAGAGCGCTGCCAGTATGGGAGGTCAACAGATGTGGGTGTACTGTATATCTGCTAGCTCTTAAACAACCCTTTTGTTGTTTCCATAAGAGGAATTATATTGTGTCAGCAGGCAGCGATAACCTCCACCACTGCACTGCCTCCTCTCTGCTTCCTCAGGCAAAACTGCCAATCAAAACTCCTTCAGTAATTATTTTAGAATTCCCTCCTGAAATTCATGTTACTCCTCATAACTTCCATTTAGTTTAACTGTTGATGCCCTCTTTCATTTTTCTCTTTTCCCTGCTCAGGCGAATGGGGGGCTGAAGGCAGATGCCTCCCCCTATGACAGTGACCTGGAGGCTCGTCTCAACAGCTGGAACCTGGGGGTGAGTCCAGGGGCATGCCTTGAGCTTCTTGGGTACAGCAGCTGTCATCATGCAGTGAATCTCTATAGTGACGGTGTCTCTGAATGTCGGAACGCATGAGTAAGCCTGCATCGGTATCAAAAGGATGCCGAGTCAAGCCTTATTCGTTGCACTGACCTGTGGCTTCTTGAGGCTACCTCCTAGGATGCGATGGTAGCACCTCTCCTATCTTCTCTATCTGCAGTACACCCTGGCCTTGTTTCTTGTAGGTATTGCATCCTCAGCTGCACGAACCCTCTGTTTTTCTTTTATGCTTGCTTGTCACCTCTGACTTTCTACTACATTCCTTACACAACGTGATGCACAGTAGTGGCAAAGCAGGGGCATCTTGTCAGCTGTTGCAAAAACTGACTGTGAGATAAAATGCTGTGAGTACTCAGCCTTTCAAAAAAGGTCCAGGACTTCAAACCCTTCCAAACCCACATGCAAAGTATGTGTTAGCCCTGAGTACGGTGTAAATGGGTAATATAATGCTAATATGGACTCTTGTCCCTGTGGTGGAAATGCACTGAGTACCCCCAAAGGTTCCTAGCCTCTGGAGGAAGTTCCTGCCATGGTGCCAGGGCTTTTGACTTCCTCCTTTTAATCTCCTTCTCTCTTTCAGCACTAGGTTAATCTGAGGAATCTATCAGCAGCCGTGAAGCCGTGCAGTGATCTGCTCTCCTCTGTGCTGAAACACTAAAACAAGGCATTGCTTGGCAACGCTCCCCCAAGCCTTTCACATCAACAGATGTTCCTTTACACAAACACACACACAAATCCCCTCAAGTTTGCAGAAGTTTTATAGCTGCACTGCTTCAAAGTGCCCTGCTCCTACGAAATTTTGTTACAGCCAAGTTTTACTCTTTGCTTCAGCTTGTCTTTAGATGGTTTGAAGTGGTCCAAGTGTGTTTGTTGGTCATTTCACCTCTAATGTAATAAAAACAGTGTACAGTAGTCACTATGTTAACCATGGTGATTGCTGCAGACCTGGGTAGGAGTTCATCCAAGGCATACAAAACTCCAGTCAGCTCGACCACCATCTGTTTCAGCTTTCTGTTTGTTTGTGCTTGTGTGTAGCAACTAGTTTTATTTTTAATAGGTGTTTAGTCATAATTGAGCCGGGAGCGGTATACCTACCTGTAAAGAAAAAAGCATGCATGTAACTTGAAAAAATTGCGTAAAAGCCTAGCCTATTTTATGTCAAACAGTACAGTGATCAGTGGTCCCGGCCCAGACCCTAACGCCGTAACCTGACGGCCATTAGGCACCCCCCCAACCCTCCATTACGTGTAACCAAATAAATGGTAAATGGCGCCTTTTTACCTCATTATTCCTCAAAGCACTTTACAGTCATAGACACATCTACGCATTTACTCACACAAACACACATGCATTTACACACTGGGAGCAACTGGGGGTTCAGTGTCTTGCTCAAGGACGCTTGTTCGTGGACAACCTGCTCTACCTACTGAGCCAAAGCCATTATATCACAGCACTTACTTCCCTTTCCTTGCACTTCCTCTTCCTCGCCTCATCGGCCGTCTGATGACTTGCTGTGTGTGGACGTAAAAAGAAAACCCCATGCTCAGCCTGTGCACAACCTTGAAGAATACTGATTGATTCATCACCTTCTTAGACATTGCTAGGTGTGAAGAGCACTTGAGCAGACATCACACATTCTCTGCACTGACTGTGTTAGTGGTACTCCTGTGTTTCTTTCTGCAGTCGTCAAGCTGGATGTTTTCTTTTCTTGAGGGCAGTATGTCAGCTAACAAACCTGACCTGCTTTTACCTGCATGCAAACTTTGCAGAGTAACTTTTATGTGTTGCACCTTTCTCTGCCTCACCCCGAAGCAACAACTATGACTTTATCCTCAGAGTGGAGCTGGAACTATTTTAGTCCCAAGCTCTAAGCTTCTTGCTGGTTCTGTTCTCTTGTCTACCCATCATTGTGCATTAGCTTTGTATGGGTTGTACCACCTTGCAACATTAAATCTTGCGATTACATTTTCAGCCAGTCAATGTAGTTATTATTTTTCAAACTAACCTATTGACTGCATTTTGAGTACCGTCATTTAACTTTTTAAACCACTCAATAATAAACAGATCCTCCCCTTTTACATTTGTATTTAGTCATAATCATCAACATATCTATGAATGAAGAACCTGTTTCATGACACTATTCAGCAAGTTCAGATTTATTCAGGGTAAATCCAATAAGGAAACACATTGCTTACTGTCCTTAATTAGCAAACACAGTGTTACTAGTGTATAATTGAACTTCATATTAGTGCGTATTAATGCAATTCTCCGTTGTTTAGTTTTATAGGTCTGTGTGTAAACAAGGGACACCCTTTTTAGGACAACAACTTCTGACCTCTATCTGAACAACAAATTCCTATAGTTACAGGTGTCTGGTTATTAACAGAACTTAGTTTTATTTATTTAGAACAGAAGAAACTACTTGGGTGAGTGGTAAATCACCTTACAGCAGAGGTTGCGCTATATGTTTTCGTTGTCTGTCATTTTGATGGACAGTCATATCCCTTCATAATATTAATGGTTAAGGACAGTAAGCAATGTGTTTAAGCTGCCAACTGTTAATACTGCCAACACGTCTTGTCCGTACTTGGAACGGGACTGTTCTCTTAGACGGTACCGTAGGGTTGAAGTGCTTCAGTGGTATGCAAATTCAAGTTTGGTAGCCGTTAGCCGCATAGACATGTATACATATATATTGCATATATGTCTATGGTTAGCTCTGACGTGTGCATTAGTGTAATTAGTGTACCAGGAAATCGCAAATCGACAAAACTCGCCACCAAGTGGTCAGGGTGTGAGTTGCAGTCTGTACAAATGACAGATGGCCTTTAGATTTTTCCGTCACAGTTTAAAAAGAAAACGGTCAATAACGGAAAATATTCGGTTAACGTGACCCCTGCCTTACAGAAACCATGACAAGTCCATGTGCTTCTGTTTTAGCTTGGGCTTTGGATATACTATGACCTGGATGGATCCTGGTAGTGGGATCCAATGTAATTGGGGTTCGGACGTAAATATTCCGACGCTTCATTGTATTCCTCGCAAATTGGCGTATTTTCGTGGCGGAGCTGTTGCAGCCCTAATTAAATCCCTTTTTTTTTAAAACACGTAATGAGTTCCACACTCCCCTCCTCTGCCAGCTCTTCCTCCTTGTGCTCAGACCTACGCTGAAGAGATTAGGAGCAGAAGTGTTTACTGGGCGTCATTGCTGTCAGCTGTACTACTTTGAAAAGCCGTGATCCCGCTGCTAGTTGTCAGCCCCTGCAGACAGCCCCAGCGCATCAGAGGGAGACAATGTATGATCATGTGAGTTCATAGGAAACTAATGGGGTCATAAACACTTGTCAGTGTCACAGTCAGTGAGCTGTACTGATGCAATGCTGCAAAGTCACATGGACTGTGACCTGCTTAAGTTCAGGTGGTTTAAGTCCTCACTCTACAGTCTCTTGTGTTTCATATTGTAATCAAAGAACATGTTGCGGCAGTGTTTGGGGAAGGATGTATACACATTTGTCTCCATCACATGGTAAACGGACTGGGTATGGCTTACATATTAGTGGTCCCTGAGTGTTGACAAAAGGGGCAGAAAAGAGGAGCTGAGTGGAAACAGAGCCGGCCTCCCACACAAAGCCTTGAAGTAGCCCATGTCTTTCTAAACAGACAAGAGTTGACGGAAGAAAGTCCGGCCACAGCAATGTGCTTTTGATGTGCTTCCCACATTGTTTACGGCAAACTTAGGGCGGAGCGTAGATTCCATGGCTTTGTTAGGACTGAAAAAAAGAGTTTGAAGTTTTTCTGTTTACTTTCAGATTGAGAGCCCCAGGTATTTACGAGAGAAGCCAGCTCCCCTGTCCCCAGTAAGTTTTATAGTGAGTCCTTTATCATCTAATAATTTAAATTTTTTTTCAATGTTCTTATCACCTAACCTCCCTCATTTATCACTATAGATTTTCAAGTCAACTTATGTGAAGAACAGCACCTTGGGCAATGACCCGAGCCTGCAACTGGTACAGAGCAAAGAGGTATGCACCGGAATGAACTCTAACTGTTGTAGCTGCTATTTAAGAGACGGTCCTTCATATCCATTCCTGGCTAGCCGTTCCGTAAACCCTAGCTTTTGTATCGGCATAAGTGTTGTACACATTCTGAAGTCAACGCTCCCCAGACTGTTTATGGCATTCGACATCCCCATACAGCCGCGCACAGAGATCCACGCACATGGTTTGTATTTTTCAAACGGCCAAGCTGCCCTCTGAGAAGGCAAAGATACTGCTGGCTCTCGGTAATGACAGTTTTTTTTGTTTTTGTTCTTTGTGGATTTAAGCCGAAAATCATATTCTGAAAGTGCGCTTTGAAGTCCCCCGCGCCCCTTCCCATCTCTCCCAAACCACTAATCGTTCCTCCTGCCATCCACCTTTAACGCATTGTTAAATAGATAACTGAGCATGACTCCTCTGTAATAGCCATTGCTTTTCACGCCACGCTCCAGTCAGTTAGATTTGCTTCACAGAGAAAGCCGAAAAATGTGAAAAAAAACACGCATTGTTGACCTCTCACAACAAGAATGTGTTTGTGATTGCTAAGAGGATTTACATGTATAGTACCTGTGGGCTGCCTGAATCTAGCAACTAGTATGATGACATTAATGCAACGTCTTATGCTGTTTGATCCTTCACACCAGCCGACTGGCTTCTCACAGCTGTGTGCGGTGGGAATATAAATGTATCTATCAGGAGCCAATTCACACACCAGCACAGAATTTCTGTTAAAAATAATTTTGCTAATGTATTTTAGTAGCCGCACCTTTCGGCTCTACTCCAAATACCACAACAAAGTTTTTGTTGGCTGTTTAACTTTTAAGCCAGCTGGTTACCTGGTTGGTTAAGTTTGGTGAACAAAATACCACCACCCACATATGTGAGCCGAAACTCTGAATTAGGCTAGCTCTGTGCCCTACACCATAGATTAACAATGATGCAAACCACAACAACTGTGAATGGTCCATTCACTAATTTCTTCCTCCATGTTTCTCAGGCCTTTTGCCTACTACACACCAGCTACTCCTTAATACACCTGCTTAACATTGTTACTAGATGGCGGACTAATACTGAGATCAAAATCCCACAGCGCCTTAACTCAAGCTCATATTCCCTCAAGCATGTGGACCTGCTGATTCTTATTGGCCCCATGCAGACCTGGTATTAACATGCATCCTGAGTTAAATGCAGGCATGGACACACCTGAAACACATTGAGGGTCCTATCACTCGAATCCCATATGGAGTTGGACGGAGATAGGACTGAGTGGTGCTTGATGTTATGTTGGCATTTTTGGAACTAATTAGGAGTTAAAGGCTTGTGTTTGTAGAGCGAAGCCCTTATTATCTCCCAATTATCCCTGAGTCGTGCCATGTTAGCTATACGGGATGACATAATCCGTATGCTGTGCGGAAACATAAAATTACCATGTAAGTGAACGGCATCAAAGCATCACCAACATCAAAGTGCGTATTTCAGACGAGCCATTTCCTAATGTAATCAACGTGATCACGTGCACTCGTTCATTCATTCATTCATTCATTCATTCATTCATCTTCTGTACCTGCTTATTCCTGTTAAGGGTCGCGGGGTCTGCTGGAGTCTATTGCTATCATTGGGCGAAAGGTGGGGTACACCCTGGCCAGGTCGCCAGTCAATCTCAGGGTTAACACAAAGAGACAGACAACCGTTCACACTCACATTCACACCTATGGCCAATTTAGAATCACCAGTTAACCAAGTGCTACTCAATTATTTTCTGTTACGCCCCCCCCTCCAGGAAGAAAATCAAAAAAAGGGAAGTCCGACTTTCCGCTCAGACTGCAGCCGACATAACGCATGTAATACTCCAATGTCGGTTTTTGCTATTGACTGTGGTTTTTGCACGTTCAAAAAATTCCTAGGAACCTTTTGCAAGCACTTGTTTCTCGTAGGACTGGGTCAGAGTGGTAAGCAAAAACACAAATAATACATTTCTTTATATAATTGAAATAGACCTGCGATGGACTGGCGACCTGCCCAGGGTGTACCCCTGCCTCTCGCCCGATCAGAGCTGGGATAGGCCCCAGCATACCCCCTAACAGGACTAAACGGGTATAGAAGATGAATGAATCAGTGAATAATTGAAAAATCAATTCAGGCGTTAAGGCGTTAACATTAAATATTAGCGCTAGCCAAGGGGCGTGCCCCACTATTTGAGAAGCACTGAGTTAACCTAACTAGCATGTCTTTGGACAGTGGGAGGAAGCCAGAGTACCCGAAGAGAACCCACCCATGCAGGGACACAGGGAGAACATGCAAACTCCACACAGAAAGGCCCAGTCAGGATGGATTCAAACCCGGCACCTTCTCGCTGTGAGGCACCAGTGCTAACCACCTGCCCTCTGTGCCACCCGGATCACGTGCACTTGCATTGCTAACTCCAATCACAATCAAGTGATCTGTGATGTACTCATTAGTCCATCAAATGTTGTTCCCTCCGCCAGTGTTGGTGAAGACACGGGCAGATTGCTGCCCTTTGGCAATAGAGGCTGGAGTGCACAGTCACATGCTGTGCTGTGTTCAACCATTGTGTGCAGTTCTGGTCCAACTGGACTGACTTCCATAATGACCTTCTGCCGCTCTGCACCTGTTACTTGTTTTGGTGATTGAACTACCCCAAAATACAGCGGCTCAGTCTCTTTACAGCAGGGTTGACAAAATTATTTTGACAAAACGTGACAGGAGGGCTTCAAGTCCCGGTTCATAATCGCCAACATAGTCATCAATTTGGTGACCCACGGCGAGGTAAGCGGCTCGTTCATACGCTCGGCTTCACACTTGATGTGCATGTGGTTTTATAGATGCGGATATTTCTCTTGGTGCGTGCTTTTGTGCGTAAGCTATCCGTCATTAAAGCCATGCCATCTTTTATATACGCCGCTCTCAGTCTTTCTTTTAGAGATTGTGTGTTCGCGCTGTCTTCAAGATACTCCCTTGGTACGTGACCTGAGGGGTTGTTGGCAGTAGGCACAGCATAGTAGATGAGTGTGTTAGTGTCAAGCAGTCACACTAATGGTCACAAGCCCCTGTCTTGGGATCAGACCCCATTGCTTTCTGATGCCATAATGATGCTGTCTCTCTAATCTGAGAATCCTTTGGGATGGTGCTTAAGCGCTCAGCCTGTGACTTAGAGGGCCATGGCCTGACTTATCTGATCACTTTTCAAAGCTTAAGAGAGTAACCTAGTAAGTCTTAGTAGTTTAAAGGGGACAAGTTCTGGAGTTGGCTTTCAAGATGGGGCTTCAGGCTGGGAGACATAAGGGACCCAGTGTGTTCCGTAATGATAAAGTTACTATTTCAAGCATTTCTGTCCCCCGTCTTTGATTCTTGTGTATTTGATGTAGTCATTGTAGAGATTTTTAGTAATATTCTGTATACTGTGTTCAGACCTACTCTCTTTGAAGTTCTAAGAGTGTGTTTTTTTCACGTCAGAGATTTTTGCCCAAACTCTTTATCCAGCCTTGCTATCTGGATGCACTACAGTGAATTAACTGTTTGTCAAAGTGTGGAAACGGCATCTAGCTGCTCCTCAGTAGATAGCACAACACCGCACACCGACTATCCTTGAGCATCTGTGTTTACTGGGGATGAAAGATGCACCAGGACGTTGTATATCTCAGACGAGATGAAGGAAATTTACAAAGGCGGCATCGCTCTTGCGAAGCCCAAACAGTTAGCAGACGATTTATGAACACATCCCCCTGAGGAAAAAGGCCTTGACCCCCCGTGCTGGATTTGAGAACAGAAAAAGCCTCCTCGCGTTCTACTCGCACCCCTTCCCTTTCTGCCTTCCCTCTCCCGCCTTGCGTCCTTTCAAGAGCGAAGTGTCAAAAAACATGGCATCTTACAGCGCTCACTAGAACTCTGAAGAAGAGAAACAGGGAAAAAGCTGTACCACCCAGTTGGGCTGATTGAAGGCGTCTCAGAAGCCTTAGGTGTACGACGTTCCTCCTCCTCCTTCCTTCGCTGACACCTTTATAAACAAGTTTCAGACACCCCTGATCTAGTTTGACAAACTTTCTCCAAAGAGCATTTGAAGACGAGGATGAGAAAGCGACACCCCCACATGTGCTTTTTTTTGCCGGGGGACGGGGGTAGGGCATCAGAAACGGGTCTCTTATTTCCTTTGCTTTTCAGTCCTTGCCATCTCTCCTCCTTGTCTCTTCCCTCTCTCACTTCCTTTTGCTTTTTCTTTCCTTTCTACTTTGACAGGTCTCTTGTGGTCCCCTCAATTGCACAAGAAATGGCGGTAAATCTAGAAAAACAAGGAAACTTAACAGAGCCTTTTCAATTATACACTATGGCTCATCCAGTTGAGTGGCTATATAGGGAGACTTTTGTCCTCCACGAGTGGTGCTTGTACCGCCTGTACAAACCTTTGATTTTCACAAAGAGAGAAGATCTTACAGTCATCAACCACAACATTAAAACCAGCTGCCTAATATTACTCCCGTTTGCCTCCCAGAAAGCTCAGGTGCATCGGGATAAAGACACAGGCCTTCTCAAGGTGTCCTGTTGTATCCGGCACCTTTAAGATCCAGTCCCTCCATGACCCTCTAGAGCTCAGGCTGTCAAACTCATTTAACAGAACTTGATGTATAGGTCCACCCTAGCCAGGGAAGATCATTTCCAACATACACAAGTCCACTTTAAACTTGGTATCCTTTAAACATACGGCACTGAAATGAGAACAGACTTTCCCTGCATGATTAACTGCTATATGTATCTGCAGGTGGGTACACACAAAGAGAAACACACAAACAAACAGGCTTCCACTTTGTGTATTAAAGGCAAACATGTTGCATTGCACATATACATATACATAAGTGGGTTTTAAATGTTAGTGTGAGTTATTTTGTCATCGGCTGGAGGTGGATGGTACACGCCGAGTCTTCCTTCATCCACGTTAATGTTAAGTCCGTTATCCCGTCACTCTGCGCGGTGGTGATGTTTTTTCTATCTCATAAGTTAGGTCAAAGATTAACACTCACTTGCCACAAGTGAAGATTTAATCTCTGACATCTGCGTTTTTAGTTTCTTTTTATATATGGAAACCAAAGCTGAATCAGAGTTAGGTACTTTAAGTGGTACGTGTAACGTTTAGTTTTCTGTGTGTTTTCAGACAGATATGAAGATCAAGGTGCTGGAGGCCAAGTACCAGGAGGAGAAACTGAAGATGCAGCAGAGACATGATGCAGATGTTGAGAAAGTAAGAATGAAATCTGGAGTGATGCTCTGCCTACTTCTCCCAGTAATGTAGATAGATGTTTAACTACCATCGTGTGATTTCTCACTATAATTTGTGAATAGGTATACAATGTATGGGTGGTAACATGTCAGCAGCTTCTAATGGCGTTTCTAATTGCAGCAGTTCCTCTTGTCCTATTCACATTACCTGTAGACCTCTAGTTATTTTCAATAAATACTTATCTCTGTGTACACTCTCATATAATATGTTTTCATCTATAGTTCAGTCCTTTTTACTCAAGCATTAATACGCACCCTAAAAGCTGTCATTTTCCACCATCTGGTGCACTCCATGGGCCAGGACCTAGCACTGTGTCACTGCCTTGTTTGGTGGACCCTAAAAAAGACCACAACCTCTCTGGGGTCAAAAAATGAAAAAAATCCAAAAAGGGAATCCCTAAATTCTCCGTGAACCTTGGTCTCGTCGCCCCGTCGTCCTTTCATCTCATGACAAGCTTGGGTAATAAGTGCACTCACATTTAAAAAATGCTGTCCCTCAAGGGGCTACCGGTAGGTTTTGTTTTTGCTATTTCAGTCAGGAAGTAAAAGCATAATTGCATGGTTTATAACCAATACCACAATCTGTTATGCTTCAAATGAGGTTTAAATTAATATTTTAAGCAGTATTAAGCAGGATGACACTTGGACTGTTTGGTCGTCTTCTAGACACTACACCAAAGCTTGGGTTATACTGTAATTTAAAAAGAATTGCCATTTGGGCAGAAAAAAAGTCCTTCAGGATTGGTCCAAGCCCATCTGGGCAGTAGATGGATACACCACCAGACCGCTTACATAATTTAGATACACGCGTATTTGGAATTGAGTTATTGAGAGTGCTAGACTGTCCCTTTAAACTCAGCCTCCAATTCTCCGTGGCCTAATTTAACTAATTGCACACAGATGGCAGCTGCAGGCAGATGCATTTACCTCATCGTGCCTCTGCACAGGTGGTTCACTCAGCTGCCATTTTACTCAGTTTTCCCATAGTCTCCTAAGGAATGCATATGCATGAAGAAGAGGAAGTCTTCTCGGGCCACGCAGTGAATTTCAGTACAGGATCTCGCATGTTCTTGGAGATGCTCTTTCATTTAGCAACGCTTGAGTTAAACAGTACATAAGTCACCACTTTAAAGATGGACATCAAGTTGTGCGTCCTTGTGCACATACATGTGAACCAACAAGCGTGTAGAAACAGGGCTCCATGGTGCTAACAGTGATCAAAATGTAAAAAGTGTAAACATTACAAATGAAGAACTGCTATAAACTAAAAAAAAACTAAAGCACCCTCTTTCCAGTGTAACTTTAACAGTGTCCACTTTCCTCTCCAGATCCTCGACCGGAAAAATAGCGAGATTGAGGAGGTGAAAAACCTGTACCGGGCGAAGCAGAAAGAATCAGAGGATATGATCTGTAAGCTCGAGAAGAAAGGTGAGAGGTCACGTGATCGCGGGGTTGACTGGAAGGATGTTTACGCAAGTGTCTCGGTACACTCAGAGTAAAAAGCCCGGCAGATACAATTCCACGAGAGATTGCAGTGGTGCAGAGTGACGTTCTCCAGCTGTGCTGCTGAATCTGAAATTTAATCGCATAATGTGTGGCTTTTTCTTCACGCTTGTTTTCTTCTTTACCCTGCCTCACTTTAGTTTTTCCACTTATTCATCCGTCTCTGAAAACATGTGTGTAAAATGTGTGTTAAAATGTGTGTGAAAACAACCACTGCTAGCCATATAAAAGAGGCAAACTATCTATTTGATTTACCGACGGTGCATCAGCGAGCTGGAGTGTATGTCTGTCCGCGGTTGCCCATCTGTTCGTACCCAGAGGCTGGGCCTGACCGCTCTCTCTGTGTTTACGCCTGTGTTCTCACATAGTTCAAAGTGTGCTGCGGGAATCCCAGGTCATCCGTGAGACCAAAGAGAAGCAGATTGCGGAGCTGAAGAAGATGTTGGACCAGAGCGCTGACTCCTTAAAAAATGAGTGGGAGAAGAAGGTATGAGGACAAGTTGAAGGCCTTGGACATCCTGTAGCAACCTGGAACCAGAGGCAGACTGCCTGTTAGCTGAAGACTTGTAGACTTTGCTTTTGTGCTGCATAATGAATGGTTACTACTCTAGGTAAAATTTCTTTCTGACAGGCTTGCCTAAAGGGACATAGACGTCGTAACCTACGCATGAGGCCTATGCCGGTGCGAGCCATTTATACATGCGCTCGTCAGCCTGGCTCACGCTGTAAAAACACCACCCAAACACTAGTCGGCGCTATGATCTTTTTTGCCAGTCAGGTTAATTAGTATTTCTACTTCCTGCTTCACTTGAAACAACGGCGACTGAAGATCAGTCGTGCAAACGTTTCTCTGAACCTCTTAAGTTAGCCTTTCCTTGATGTGTTCCATCTTTATTGATCCAAAACAATCAATTCGAAAATTGCATATTGGAGAAGTCGGAAATACTAAAGCGTAAATACGCTGCTACCAAGCGGACCAATCACAGCTCTTGCGGCTTGAGTCGCTGCGGCCTTACGTGTGCATGTCTACGTAGCCTCTGCGTTAACTTAACGCAGAATTATAATCCGCTTATTACATTTCTGGGGACGTGCATTTCAGGCTACAACGTTATGGTCTTCGTAGGTTCTGGGCTGTTTCCATGGCTACGGCGCTAAATTGACGTAGAAGCCTAATGCGTTCCTGGGGCACTATGAGAACCCAGTGAAATGTACACCTCTCTATGTACACCAAGAGTAGCTTAGCATATGGTGACCACAA
Organism: Planiliza haematocheilus; assembly: GCA_005024645.1. Taxonomy (NCBI): domain Eukaryota; kingdom Metazoa; phylum Chordata; class Actinopteri; order Mugiliformes; family Mugilidae; genus Planiliza; species Planiliza haematocheilus. Next base: position 5,571,227 of record SRSE01001373.1, read on the forward strand.
CCTGAGAAAGCATTCCAGTTTTCCACCACTAACCTAGCACTCGCCTTAGGAAGGCTAAGCCATATATTTTCATTTTGACAAATTCTGTGAGCCAATATGTAGTTATCCTCTGCCTTCTAGCTGCATGCCGCTGTGACTGAGATGGAGCAGGAGAAGTTTGAATTGCAGAAGAAACACACCAAGAGTATCCAGGAGCTGCTGGAGGACACCAACGTTAGACTGGCTAAGATGGAGTCTGAGTACAACGCTCGGCTACAGGGAACTGTAAGTGTGTTTGTGATCAGTGGCGGAACGCTTTGTGCTTAACACGAGCAGCAAGAATTAATGTTATATTAACGTCTTTTTCTAAATCTGTGTACGTCTGCCACGTCTAATCATGAAACAGTGACCCACACATCTCAATGGTGGAAAGGAGACATCCTCTAACCTCTGGGCGCGACCGATTCTCACATTTTATAGCAACTCTGTAACGGTCATTCATCCAAGTACGTGTTAGATCTTACCCACAGCTATGGTCGTGCTCAGAGACGTGCATGCGCCCGTATATAAACCCCTCCCAGAGCGACAGCTTCTTTGGTGTCATATGAAAGGAATTTTCTTTCAAGTCGGATGGTGCACATTTCATTAGCTGGGATCATCAACACCAGAGGCGAGTCAAACTGCGCTGCTTCATAAATAGCGGCGTTATCTCTATTCACGGGCGCATTACACACACACACACACTGCTCCTGGCCTTTGTCCGTCAACAGACCCGTATTAACAGTAAGAGACATCAAGCGCTGGATGTTGCAGGGCTGACGCTTAAGACCCCCTCTTTAATAATTAAAGACAGACACGGTCCAAGAGAAAGAAAAGAACCTTGTGCCATCGTCAATTAACTGCTCCCCAGCTGTGTGGCTGGCTGACCTACGCACAGACTGAGCTTTGAAATTTCAAAGTGGACTATATCTCAGGTGCTACTGCTGGTATTCGGCTTATTGTTGCCAAGCAATATTCACATCTTTTTGTCCTTGTAGCGTGTGCAGTTAAAATCAGTTAGAAACTTAGGCATGTGTATGGTTGGACACTGACAAATCCATTGCTAGTTTAGCAAAATATACTAAAACTACTGTTATATGGGCTTAAAGTCCATTGTCCCAGCTTCACACCAAAAGTATCTGAAAGGTGTACAAATTACAAGCATTTCTATACGCGATGGATATAAGTGATGGACAAATGAACCTAATCATAAATTAAAGGTTAATGTTAATACTTTTTCAGTAGTCACTTGAGATAAATGGATCCTTGATTGGTAAGTATTGGTAAACCTGAAACCCATGGACATCACCAGATTGGGTTTTTATTGGCACCAGTGGTTTGGTTTTGGTTTCTTACCTTCAAAACTCCTGGTTTACTTTCACAGCATGTCATGGATTCATCTGAACCATATATACCAATCAGGCATAACATTATGACATTAGGGTACAGGTTCGAATCGTATCGTATCGTATCGTACTGCCTCTTACTGGATCATACACCGATCAGGCATATCATTATGAACACTTTCCTAATATTGTGTAGGTCTCCCTTGTCCCTCCAAAACAGTTTGGACTCATCAGAGAATGGACATGGGCCTTCTGATTGTTTCCTGTGGTGTCTGGCAAAAGAATATTATTAGTGGGGGCCTTTGGGTCCTATGGGTCTGTGGATCATCCCACAGATACTTGATCAGTTTGGGATCTAGTAAATTTGGAGGCCAGGTCAACACCTTGAGATGTTCTTCATGTTTTTTGAGTTGTTCCTAAAGCGTTTTTGTGTGTCAGGCTTCATCCTGCTGGTGTCATTGATATGGGGTGGGGGAGCCTGGTCTGGTCTAGGTGGGCGGTACATGTCTGAGTATTCATTTGTTGGACCTGGCATTCATCCACGTGAATGTTTCCCAGCAGAACATTGTATTGTCACAAGATGGTCAATGTTATTTACTTCTCCTGCTGGTGGTTTTAATGTTGTGGCTGATTTCTGTATAAGGGGCCCAACTGTACATCAAGAACAGCTTTGACCCACAGTATACAGTAGATGCCTGACAAGCCTCAGCAGGTGAAGGTTGACACTTGTGTTAGCTATGGTTCCAATGCTGTGAAATCATCCAGCTACGCTAAATGACTTTTGTGTCGTATTTTAAACATATTCAGACTCTAAGCTTCCCCCTTCTACACCTAATTAAGGGACGTAATTTGCTCCCACTGAGTGTGTCCAGGTGATTTCTTCTCATCTCCTGCCAGAGTTAAGTGTCAGCACGCATCCCCGGCGCCGCAACACAAGCCCCTTGTTCCTCTTTCCCTGACGCGCCACGCCGCTTACACGGAGACAAAAATGTCTCTCGCCAGCGCCGACACGTACCGCACTCTTTTCAAACACGCCGTTCCCCCTTCCCGCCGCCGCTCTGTCATCGCCAGTCGTCATCTAGATCAGCTAGCGCCCTCCATCTTTAATCAGCGGCCCGTCATCGCCTGCGCTGCATTCCACGGCGTCATGTGGGCACACGTACGCCGAAAAGGAACACCGATGGTGCCAGAAGAAGCTGTCTGCGTCACCTTTTATCACTGATTGAGCTTTTGACATTGAAATGAAATAACAATGAAAGTGTGCAGTGATATGATTCAGTATAAAACACTGCTTTTATTGCCGTTTTCCTGCCTTTGTACACACACGTACCCTAGCGTCGGCGAGTCTTAAGAACTACGAGTAATTGTGCGAAACATTTCCTTGTTTATATTTTATCTTATTGTAAGTGCTTCTTAAGCCTGCGGTGTCAAAACCAGGGATGCAGCTACGTATCGGTGTAATCGATTATGTAAATACGCAGATTTATGTAGAATACGTGAGAGCGTTAGAATGTAGATGTTAATCTCTTTATTGTAGCCGATCCCGCTGGCAGGCACGGTGAAAATGATCAAAAAACAAACAGTCCTCAAAAGTGTCTTTAAAGAGAGTCTCATTAATCTTTGTAAAAACGAAACAACCCACCGCAGCAGCGCGGATGCCATGCACGACAACATCCAACCTCAAAACAACGAGACAATGGTCTCAGTATTTGGACTATTACCGAGTGTTTTGTCTTATTCCCGCTTGGTGGTCAGCGCCCAGGAGTTGTCGTTGTGTCTTTTTTTTTTCCTTCCAATTGTTTTTCAGACGAGAGCCCAACAAACACTCCCTGGAGCAGATGATTCTGGCCAACATGGCACCGCTGCTTTTGTTGAAAGTAGCTGAAACCTTTTAAAGGCTTGGCAGCTTTTGTTGTCTGCAGGAGCAAAGCTGACGTGCAGAGGGAGAGTTTCTGCTTTTGATGACTTTTGGAAAATAGCAGTGCAAACCGGGATTCGGCTTTGTCACAGCAAAAGCACACAGTTTGTGCCATACAGGGTGAACAATGAAGTCAGAGAGGCTGTTAGCAACCAGAGCATTAGGTCAAAGGTCATTTGAACCATATAAGCAGGTGTAGTACATAGTGAGATGAGAGGACATTCCTCCAGAACCATGGAGCTGCAAGACAGTGCAAAAAACTTAAGAGACAATGCATCTATAAGAAGACATTACACAGAACAGAGAGCAATGCCGACTATTAAGCAGACTAACTGAGCACGAGTCAGGGTGGCTGTAAACATCTGACCAATTAGCCACATTCTTCCCAACTAACACCCTGACCTGTGACGACTTTTTCCTCACATTCAGTGTTTTTTTTTTGTGCATTCCCGTGGTCCAGGAGCAAACAATGCGCGAGCTGGAGCAGCGGGTGAAGCAGCAATCAGTGGAGGTGGAGAAGGGCAACACGCTGCGTCAGAGAGTGACGCAGGAGAAGGCCCAGTTGGAGATCCACGTCGCATCCATCAGCGCTGAACTGCAGGAGGCTAACAGACGGTATGGAGCTGATACACTTAGCAGCAGAGATGGATGAAAAGATCAAGACATGTGGACGGGGTACAATAGGATACATGTTGCTAATACATGTTACTATCGGGGCGAATGTAATGACTCATGGTTACTGTGCACAGGATCATGGTCCTGCAGAAGGAGAAGGAGCAGCAGACTGAGCGGCACAAGCAGACCATACAGAAGCTCCAAGCCAAACACGAAACCGACATGAGCCACTTGCATCAGGAGCACGCCCTGTCTGCTGCAAAGGTTCGCCTATTCACGACTCATTTATAGCAGATCCTGCTGCATCATGAACTTATTGTTGATTGACACAAGATACAAAACCATTCCCAAATCTAACAACTCTGCCTTTCAGGCTTCTGAAGTGATAGAGGGCTTGGAGTGCGCTGTGGCTCAGGTGAAGCAGCAGTTCCAGGACAGTGATTATCGAAGACACCAGCAAGTCAGGGTATGGTTACAGCAAGGCGGCACTGGTGTGTGCAGTGTGTTACGGTATTACTTGGGCTCTACAATACTACAATTCTGCTTTCTTTCAGGATCAGGAGATGAAGTTTCAGCAGGAGAGAGATGAGCTACAGATCAGCTATGAGAAAAAGGTAGTGTCCATCAAGAAAACGTAGCCACCGACCTTATATCAGACACTCTATTCTGTGTAGTTTTCTTTTTTGTTAGATCCTGTGTCTGGTCTTGCTAAATCCTAGATGTGATTAACGTGGCGATGTAAGATCTGTCGTCTTGGTCTAGAATAAGTCTACCTCCAATTTGTAGATTTCTTGCAGACTCAGACTCAAGGCTGTTACAAACTCTGCAAGAAGCGAGAAAATTTGCTCTCATGGCCATTAGTTCGGGACTTCTTGCAGCTTGTTGTCAATCTACCGGGTAGAACGTTTTATTCGTGTGGTGTCCGGCAAATATTCTGTGATTGGTAAGATGTTGGAAGTCGGCGAGGTTCATAAGCAAAAAGCAGCAATGCTTACAGCCACTCTGTGAGCTCTCAGATGCCAATATTCGCATTCTGACCTGTGACACAATCGCCAAAACGACCGATGGTTTAACTGAACCCTAGGGCATGTTCAGTGACTTGGAACTGTTTTTGTATACATCTCCTGACATTTTGTTAGAGTTGCTTAGACCTGCATCTTGCAGCTCAGGTGTCTTCATACTGCATTCACTGAACTTAGGCGATCTCCATCTAGTAGTAGCACCATTAGTTCAAAGCTCAGTTGCAGTTGAATTAGGTCATTCCCTTTACTAATTTTATGTTAATTATTTTTAATTATTGAACATTACTTTGTAGAAATCCACTTTCAATTTGACATTAAAGAGTCTTTGTGAATACTTTATTTAAAAAACGAGCCAAATTATACTGATCATAAATTCATTTATAAAAGCAGTAAAAGGCTAAAACATCCAAGTGGCTGAATACTTTTTATGGCCACCGTAATTGTCCCTGCACCCATTTTTTCTTTCTTTCCCTTTTGAGAGACCCTTTCAAAGCGCAGAGCGGCCGTAAAGTACAGAGACCATTGTGACTGATCTGAGCTGAGCCAGACCAGGCCAGACGTCTTAGTTAGAGATCAAGTTTAAAGGCCGCACAGCATCTGGGTTATCTTCAAAGCGCCACGTCTGTGTAATGTGTGTGTGTGTGTGTGTGTGTGTTGGTGGCAGGCTGGTGTACGGAGGCCCCTGTGACTGATACACCTGCAAAAACTTAGCAAGGCCTCCGTGCTCTCTATTCAGGGTCAGGGAAAATTTAAAAAGAAGGGGCCCACACGGCCAAAACAGATCCAGAGAGCGAGCAACGGGCAGGTAGGCTCAGAAGGGACTTTTGATGGGGTGATAGAGAGAAGAGACAAGACCAGACGCACAAGGTCACAGGCGGGAGAATTTACCCGAGTGATGTTTGATGGTGTCTGCTTCTGCGCTCCCTTACACCTCTCTCTCTCTCTCTCTCCCTCTCCGCCGTTTCTCTCGCTTTCAGATTTTGGCTGTTCACGGTGAGGCGGAGAAAGAGAGAGCGGAGGCTAAGAGGAAGATAGCCAAACTGGAGGATACACTCAGGTACAGTGAGAAAAGTCAAACAGAAGGGCTGCTTGTTGCAGGAAATCAAGGAGTTTCTCAAATTGAATGTTAAAGTGGACAGATACACATGCACCGATCAGGCATAACATTATGACCACCTTCCTAATGTTGTGTAGGTCTCCTTTGTGCCTCAAAAACATCAGAGAATGGACGCTGGCCTTCTGTGGGTCTCCTGTGGTGTCTGGGTTCAGGGGAGGGGCCTCTGTGGGTCAGGCTTGTTCCAGTGCATCACACAGATACTAATCACGTGCGTTCCAGGTGGGCACCATCGATAGGTGTGTGTAAAACTCCAACCAGTGATTTAGAACTAAAGAAGCTACTTCGACGGTGTTTTCAAGAGGCCTGACCTTGTTTCAGCCTGTTTCTTGGACATACTATAACCCGGGTGACTAAGAACTTCCACAGACAAATAGCAAGATGAACCTAATAAGGTGGCCGTAACGCTGCCAAGCTAATCTTTTAATCACACTCGCAATAACGCACTTCTCATCAAATAGTACGTACTCATTTCATTGTTCATTAATATGTGTAGAGAGCTTCTGATCTGCGCAAGAGAATGTGATTTGCTGGTTTTCTTTAAGACATCACAAACACCTATCACATCTGAAGCTCTGATCAGTAAGACTTTCCACCACTCCCGCTTATGAAAAAAAGAAAAAGGAAAAAAGATCAAAGAGAGTGTGCAAGGATTGGCTTGTTAAAGCCAAACTCCACCTTAAATCAGAATTTATACTCACTGTTCTTATGATCAAAGACTGACATAAACAACTTTAATAAAGTCTGAAGCTTCAAAGCCGAGGCCCGAATGCGATACTTGTAATTGTAAAATATATTTTATTTGTCACTAGCATTATGTATGTACGTGTTATTTTGAATTTCATGACCAAAAGGGTGGGGTTGGTTTAAGAATAAACAGTATGTGTCCATATAACTGTCAAATAAGCCAGAGGACTCTCGGTGATCACATTAGATTATGACAGGATTGGTTCAGCACTGTGTTTGAACACATACAATAACCCTGACGATCTCCTGTCCCGAGCTTCAAACATCTGCAACAAACACACACATCCACACACACTGACAGAATAACTGATGATGTGTCTCGGACCATTAAGTCAAACAAACCCTAGTCCATAAAGAGGGAATGAGGACGTACCACAAACAGGAGAAAAAAAACAAAGCAAAAAAACCATACTGAATTATTTCAGTACGGTCTAGAGCAGTATTTTCAACTTTAGAGTATACACCAATCAGCCGCAACATTAAAACCACTGACAGAAGTAAGTAAATAACATGGACCATCTTGTGACAATTCCGTGTTCTGCTGGGAAACTTCTGGACCTGGCATTCATTCATGTGGATGTTACTTAGACATGTACCACCCACCTAGACCAGACCAGGCACCCCCACCCCATAGCAAAGACACTCCTTGATGGCTGCCATCCCATAGGACCCAGAGGCCCCCCACTAACAACATCCTGTTGCCAGACACCACAGGACATCCTCAGAGGACCCATGTCTGTTCCCTGGTGAACTGTTTTGGAGGCACAAAGGAGACCTACACGATATTAGGCAGGTAGTCATAATGTTATGCTGGCATAACTTAATGAATCTTATGTCACAGTGCAATTGAATACATTTCTAATCACGTACGTTACTCTGACAACTTGCACTGCACTGGTTTTGAACATGGTGCAGCACTCCCACTCATTTTTATTCACCTTCATCCGTCGACTGGAAGGCTAACATCTTAGCAAGACATTGGCGGGAACATATACGTGGAGAGATCTGAACCTGGCCACGCGTCAATCTGTTCTTGTATTGCACGTCAACGAGTTGTCAAACGCCATAGTGAGGGCAGATGATAGAATGGGACACTATCTACCTGCACTGCCTTTGCAATCTACCAGTATTGGGTGCCCCTGCCTTAGAGAGTTTGCTCCATATTGACTTGACAGCATCACACAGTTACTGCAGATTTGTCTGCACTCGCTTGGCACTGAAGCCCGTTTGATTCCCGGTTTAAACTTAGATATTCACTTTAAAGAGCCTTGCAGGATTTCCAACCGTGTGTCACGATGTAATGGTAAACCCACAGAAACGACAAGAACAGGCTGATCGTTTTTAGCAGTTTTGTGCCGTTTGATATTCATCATCAACATCGCACTGATGGTTGCACATCCTTGCTGTTGTCAGTGGGGCGACAGACGGCAAGCTTAAACGCAGTATTCAGATTTGATCCTTGTTGTTGGTATCATTAACGAGCCGGTCATTCCTCCGTTCTGTCTTAAACACTGAGGAATGGTTAGTTGTCCAACGGGCTCTCAGGTAATTAAGTACTCTATACACACACACACAACCACGCTAAGCAGTCTGCCTGCTGCCTTGGCAACACTGACGAAGGCGAACCAAGAGAACTTCAAAGCCGCAGCAAGGCCGCACACAGGTTCGTGTGCATATACGTGTGTGTGTGTGAGCGTGTGTGTGTGCACGCGGCGGTCCACATCAATTTCAAGTATGAAAAGTGCATCACCTTAACCTACGAGGCAAACAAGCATTTCTGCGTCAGTTAAGAGTTCCAGGTCTGCGTTACTATGGCAACAACAACAGAAAGCACTACAAAGCTGCGCAGAGAACAAGTTTCTCTCCCTTTCTTTCATCCCGGTGCGCCTCAGATCATTACAGGGCATTAGCATAGAGATGGAGAGGTACGCCACGGAAATGGCTCTGGGTTTGAGGGGTGGGGGTGTAGAGAGAGAGAGAGAGAGGTGGGAGCTCATCTGGTGAACAGCTTTCCTGCTTTTGCAACAATGACCCTCCAATCACAATCAGAAAACCCGCCTGAATGCATCAAGTTGAGGAGGGAGGAAAGCGGCGGGCCTGTTACTGTAAACGGACGTAATTCTCTCTCCAGTTGACGTTGACTCGGCGGTGCGCTCTGCTCGTTTTGATCGTCCACTCTTTGGAATGATAGAAGCGATGTCGACTTCTATCACCCTGAAAGTAAAGTGGGCTCGCCTTCATGAGTGGCTACACGCCGGCCGTGTGAGCTTCCGTCCAAACCTCTGCACAGACTCGCACTGTCGGGGGTAGGATACGTTATAGCATTTGTTGAATTTAAAGTTGTTTTTCTATATTTATTTATATCTTAGTTGTCTCGCGTTGTCCCCCTAAGCAACTATTGGTTGTTTTAGTTGTTTCTAGTTGCAGCAACATGTGGAGGTTTGGATCCTGACTATTGAAAAGCTTCACCAAGGCTCAGTGTGTACTCCCATGGAAACTCCCTCTGAAGGGGATTTGAATGGGAATATTGTTACATAGGACTATTAAATAAGTCCTATGAAAATAATAAAATCATTTTTACATGGTGGGACTGAATGTACTCCAGAGCTACATATTTTTGCTCGGCCCTACCCACATGTTTACCCACCCACTTAGCGGTTCTGTCAGCCCACCCTGCTCCAGATTCTTCTTCATCCTTCTTTCTCGCCATTGTTGTTTGGGTGGCTTTGAGGTAAGACGCGCTAGCTAGTTTGAGGTAGAATCACCGTTTTAATCTCTCCTCTTGATGGGAGAGCTCAAACTTCACAGACAGCCGGGGCAGCTGTTGCTGCTACACTTGGTTTCCCTGGTTTCCCTCGGCACAAACTCACCCATGGAGTTGGGTTTCGTACAGCACACAGCTTTATTGTTGTACAAAACAATCCCAGTCCCATAACAGTAAAATGTCTTCCTATTTGATACAGCAGAGCTTGGTGTGCCTTTGCGTTGCTGGTGCGGTGCCTTCTCTGTCAGACCTTGCACAACAGATGTGCAATGAACTCAACCTGGTACCACACTGCCCAACCATCCAACGAATCACTCATTTAGTACTCATTTATAGTACTGCAGGACCTAGATGCAGTTACCCACGTACTTAGCCTACCCCGGTACGGACCATTTGTACTTGTGCGCTCGTCAGTTAGCGCGCAAAGGCTAGTTGGCACTGTGTCATTTTTACCAGTTGGGGTAATTAGTATGTACTTCCAGCTTCACTTTCCACTTCCTGCCTCGCTTTCAACAATGACGACTGAAACTTTAAAGGACAAACGGTTAACAGCGATTGTGGCACTTGTCGCGAAGCGTTCGTCACATAATCCATTGCTCTTGTTGGTTGTAGCACTGTCCATTTGCCAGGAAATGTATTTGTGGACCATTTATGCTTGTGCGCTCATCAGTCTGGCTCGCTCTGTGACAACGCCACCCAAACACTAGTTGGCGCTGTGTCTTTCTCGCCAGTTGGGTTAAATTTTGTTTGTGCTTCCTGCTTCACTTTTAACGTTTTAACATAGCGACTGAAACTTTCGGCGAACGTTTGGCCAAATTTTGCCGAAATTTCGCATGAGTCATACAATTGTCTGTATTTCTAAAGCTCCTCAATTAACGTTACCAATAGGCACATGGTTACATTTCTTGGGAGGTGCACGTCAGCTATGGCGCTAGGCTCTGCGTCAACAAGTCTAAACTGCCTATAATCTGATGTCTATCTGAGGACTCATCTAGTCCATGCCCAAGTTGCCCAGATACCCTACCTCCCTCCATCCATCCAACTGGAGACATTGAGCCCATAGAGTGTAGTGAGGTGTACAGGTTGTGTTGCCATTGTGTGTTACAGTGTGACCAAGAACTAAACACAAATGATCATTCTGTTGAAATGGCACTATGAGTTTTTTGGTTTGACGTCCGGCGTAGCTTCAGGGTTCTGGCACCCCACTGCATAAGAGAGAGAAGCCGGATTAGACCATGCACTGCAATCTCGTCCAAAGCTCCCCAAACCGTCAGTGGAGAAAAACCACACCCCGGTACTACAGAGCCGGTTTGGAAAGATTAACTGAAATGTCATCTCTCATGTCCACTCAACACTTGAGCCAGTCGCTAATCCCCTTTCCCTTCGCGACGTCCCCTGATCTGCTGCTAACACTGTTTTTGACCTTTCTGTGGGAAGGATCTACGTTGGTTTGTCAATTTTTTTTGCTTCCTTACTGGTCACTGACAGCAAAATGACTTTAAAGGACGAACGGTTAACAGCGATTAAAACCATTGCGCTGATTGGTTGTAGCGTTGTCCAGGTGCCGGCAGATGTATTTCTTGTTCTGTAATGGTTGAAACGCGCCCGATCTCTTACCAAACTCAAATTCTGCTCAGAATTGAGTGTGCCAGGCAACAAATCACAAGTTTAACTAGAACAAATGTCCAGTTGAAGGACAGCTGAAACTTAAATCAGGAGATGTGTAACGCTGACTTTAAGAGATGCTGGCAGCAAGGCATTACCAAGACAACTGCGTGGACCCAAATGACTGCATGTGTATCGTGATGTTGTTGTGAGTGAGGGATGAACATGCCTCATTCTTTTTACATGTGTGGCTATTTTGTTTCGTGTCTTAAAGTGAACTGCTGCTTAAACAGGCTACATTTGTCTGCAGTTTTAAAGCCATCCAGCTCAGTGGTGCTCTGTTTTCCACGCTCCCTTTTCAACTCGTTCTGCCTTTAATATTTTCTTGCTCTTGTACTATCTGTTCTTTGTGTTCTCTTATTTGTGGTCTGTGTCTGTTTCTGTCTCTCTCTCTTTTTTTTTTTCCTCCTTCCCCCGTCTTCTGTCTTTCTCCGGGGATGCGGATGAAAACCACGCCGGTTTTATTTTTTCTTCAGAGGGCGCTGAATATTTCAGTTTTGCATCTTCTCCCTTTTTATGTTCTCTCTTTTTTTCCCCTCTCTCTCTCTCTTCCCGAGCCCTTTGATGTGTCTGCGGATTCGTTATCATTCCGTTTGGATGAGCTCACAGACGCAGATGCGCGGGCACCCCCACGCGCACGTCCGCACGCTCTCTCGCCCGAGAAACCAGAGGCGTCCGCGTGCATTCTGCCCCTGTTTGTCGGCCCTTTCCATTCGCCGTTCCACCCACATCACAGCCGGTGCAATTCTTAAATACTTTCACATGAAAGGAGTATTTGCATAAGCAATTAAGAGTTTCTCCTGCGTGCGCCGTCTTCAGCGCGTAGCCTGGTATTAACTTTATGTGAATGCCTATATGCAGAAACCTCTCTTTTTCTGTACGTCCGTCACGTGGTGCGCGCTCACAGAGGCGCCGGGGAGCGCTGTGTGGTCACAGCAGACCGGAAAAACGCCGCTGTCCCTGCACCCCTCCCGTCTGCCAGGCGGCTGGACGTCGGAAGCTCCCTCACCCTCTCTCATACAAACACTCTCCTTGCCTCCCTCTCTCTTCCTCCGCGGCCATTTTTGAGGGATGAGAGGACTTCCTCTCTAGAAAAGGCACATCTTTAATTTGAGCCTCCTCTCCTTCCACTTTTCTGACCAGAGATCCATTTAAAGCCAACAGGCCGCCCTGGCGCTGGCACCCCTCTCCTTCCTTTCCCTCTCTCTAGCTCACCCTGCCAGGCCTCCCTGACTCTTATTATTTTTTTTTTCTCCGTCCTCTCATCTCACCCTCATTGCTCTGTTATTGATGGTGACGCGCTGTCTGCCGCTCTAGTGACCACACACGTTCTCACACACAGAAAAAAATAAATAAAAAAAAATCCCCTGAAGATGCCATTTGTTCAGCCCTCAGCTTTAGAGGATAATATGTTTCAATGTGAAGTTTGCTGCAGTGCAGCGTATCCTCAGAGGCGCAGGCCCAGCAGCTAGCTCCAACTTAGTCGTTTCTCGAGTACGCTTGTCAGTCACGCAGAGAGTTCGGGACTTTGGTTTCACGAACAAAGCCCGTACGCGCTCGCATATGCGGGCTCCGTCGCCTCTCAAGCGAGACGCGCGCCCGATTCGCTTTTTTTTTTTTTTTTTTTCTCCGCCTTTGGAAGTTTTAAATAAAAACTCTCTATTTTGGTCACATCCTCTTCCTCTCCTTTCTCCCTTTCCTTCTTTTTTTCCCATCGTAGTTTCTACAAATGTCTTTTGTGTCGGAGTCTGGAAGACGGTCATGCAACGAGACTGATTAATAATCACAGAGTACGCAAAATTGGGAGAGACGGGGAGAAAAAAAAAACGGTTTCTCTTTTTTTTTGTCGTTGTTTGATGTCCAACATGAGAGAGACCAAAATTACAGAGACGACATACTATAAAGAGGAGAGAAAGCTTGCACATTCCTTTCTCAGTCATCTTCTTTTGTTCTTTGCTTTTTCGTGTCCTCCTCTTTTATTTCTCCGTTTTATTGTATCTTTTAAGGCTTTCTCACTTTCTGCTTTTTCTCACGTCGGTGTTCCGAGTCTATAAACACCCAGAGTTGTCTCTGCGATAATAGGAATATCACCTATTAAAATGACTGCTGTGAATCTGTGTGCCGGCTTTATGTTTTCCTTTGTTTCTGTTTGTCCACAGTTGCTAGTTCTACGCGCTACACCGGCGCATACAGAAATGCGCCTTCGCCCTCGCCGTCTGTTGCCTGCCTATTTGTTCTGTATTTCTACGACTAATTGTTTCGCCTGTTTCACCCACGGGCCAGAAATCCATTTGTCCTCCCACTTGTTTGTCCAGGGGCAATAATTATCCATTCCCTGTTAGTGTATTAATTTACGAGGCAGCGGGAGGAAAGCGCAGCGATAGACAACAACACGTACACACACATACTGTACCGTGTAGACACCACACTGGAAGAAGACACGGCATTTTTTCTGATATAGTCTTCTTGGTGCATTCATCAAAAGAAGAAGGAACTTCTTGTGTGTTCCAGTGTAACTGTAGTGAGCGAGAGCCTGCGTAGTAGTTACTGATTTGCAGCTTAAAGCGTGGTTTGTGCCCACGCACGTAGCCTACGCCAGTGCGAGCCATTTATACTTGTGCGCTCGTTAGTCTGGCTCACGCTGTAGGAACACCACCCAAACACTAGTCGGCGCTGTGTCTTTTCTGCCAGTCGGGTTAAATTTTGTTTCTACTTCCTGCTTCATTTGCAACAATGGTGACTGAAACCAAAGCCATACAAATGTTTGTATCTCCGAACCCCCCTCAGTTAACCTTTCCCTGATGTGTTTCCATCTTTATTGAACCAATAAATAAATTTGAAAACTGCGGAGATGGAGAACCACACAGAAATACTAAAGCGGAAATATGCGACTATCACGTGGACCAATCACAGCTCTCACGCATAGTTACATTTCTGGGGAGTCAGGCTACGGCTTTAGGGTCTGCGTGGGGTCTGAGATTGACATAGAAACGTAAACCGCCTATAAGCCCTGTTCATACCTGGTTACCTGATAACAGCACCTCCAAGTATATCTGTTTACACCTGGCATTACAATGAATCGCTCGTGACCACTTGAGCTTCATATCCTGCTACTGTTGTTTCAGAACCATGAACTGTTTGTTGTGTTTACGGGATGCATGCTCATCATGGCAGTGAGTCACAAGTCGCAAGCTGAGATGATGGCTGCCTTTAAATGGAACTTGTGAACTTGTGGTTACGTCCAGAAGCTGTGTACACAAAATGTTTGGCGTCTGTTAGGCTTTAGAACCAATCTAAGCTAACAGTTTAGCATGCTAACAAACAGGTAACTTAATGCAAGATATGCAAGGGCAGGGTTTTTTGTTTTTTTTTAAATATATTGTGAAATTATGATGAAAACTCTCCACTTAAGAGGTTGCAATATCCTAACCATAACATAACCATTACCTTAAAGATAAATAAAGGCTGCTGTCACTATTGCGGAAATACTTAACCTAATTCCACGTAACTACTTTGCAAATGTTCATGGGCTGTCAAATTATTGAAATATTTAATCGCAATTAATTGCATGATCTTTATAGTTAACACACGTTAATGAATTGCACATTTTTAAGAATGTCTTTCAGGTGTACCTGGAAGGGATATTTCTATTGCTATTACTCTTTTTTGTATCTCTACTGCTCAGAAAGCTAGCAGCTCAGGTCATAACTCTGATCACATCGGAAGTTCTTGTCAAGAGAAGCGTCTGTCAGGGCTTTGAAGCTGTTCTTACCTTTCAAAATGGCTGTCATCCTTCATTTCCTTATTTCCTTTGTATTACGACCACACTTCAGATTCTGCTTGCTTTCCACAGCGTTACTGCTTCTTTGATTATTTCATCATTTGTCAAACTATGGGCCACGCCAAGGTCATAACAGAACAATAACAGAACGTACGTGCTGTAATGGTACAAGAAATAAATTATTGCTGGCATTAAAAGGAATTTGCGTTGTGTTACCTTAATATGTACGTGAACATATGGCTAATTAATATGTTGCTACAGCTGTTTATGACAGAATAATACATAGCCTGATATTCAAGTTAATCCATTAATTCTTGTTCAGATTTATTTATGAGTTTATTTTGTTAATGGCTGCAAGGACAAAAGATATTATAAAGCTGTCCATGCTAATGAAAAAACAACATTGTGCTATTGGCTTTTTTCGCAATCCATCGTTTGGAGTGATGTCTGATTCTGTTCTCATTCAGTTGCCACCTTTTTTTTTTTGAGTATTTGACGTAGTCTCATGCTTTCAAACCAAGATGTGAAACTGTTGTGCAAAATAAATGCGTCTTGGTTAGGTCGTCGGATGTCGGAGTTGGCATTCCATCAATATAATGGGCGTTCACACTGCTAAAGAACGTGGTCCCATGCCCGTGCCACCTTCAGATCTGAGCGATCGAATCCATCCTGGGTGATCAGATCTCGCGTGACACATTTTAACACCGGGTGTGAAAAGAACGTGTCAGCCCTCCGATTGGGGAAACCCAACCCCCACCCGCCCCTCAAAGGATAACCGTACGCAGCTAACGGATGGATGGACAAAAATTTGCAAGTGGTGTGCAAAAATAACCTTCTTACGCTTCCCCTCACCGTCTGTGCTGTCATTGTCTGTATCCTGTATCCATCCACCTAGACACACAGCACACGCACACACACCCTCTGTGGGTTAGCTTGACAGCTGCTAGGTTTTGGCTGCGTATAGCGTTGCGGCTGGGCCTGCTGGCTGGGCTGTGACAGTTCTCAGTATGAGGCTGTCCCTCTCAGTATGCCTGTCAATCCCCTCCGCTTGCAACTCTGTGACCTGACATTTGCCAACAATCGCAGCAGCATACCTGCACGGAAGAGACGCACATACTCATTGACTTGATAGATTCCGTAGAGCTGTATGCAAGAAATACTTCCTTTGTTACATTTTCCACTTTAAATGTATTTTAATTTGCGTACAGTACCTGTCCAAAGAGTGGACACAGCTTTTCATTCAGAAATTTCTGCATTGTAGGTTAATTCTAAAGACTTCAAAGCTATGAAGGAACATCTATGGAATTACGTAGTAAACGAAAAAGAAGTTAAAACAAACCACGGTATGTATTTTATTTTAGGGTCTTGAAAGCAGCCACCTTTTCCTTTGATGCCAGCTTTGCACACTCTTGGCATTCTCTCAGTCAGTTTCATGAGGTAGTCACCTGGGATGACTTTCCAGCAGCCTTGAAGGAGTTCCCAGAGATGTTCAGATCTTGTTGGCACCTTTGCCTTCAATCTGCCAAACCATCTCCATTGAGTTCAGGTGATTGTGGAGGATGGCAAATAGCCCTTGCCCAGCATGTGTTTGGGGTCATTGCTTTGTTGCGCAAACCAGTTGGGATGATTTGTTTAGTAAAACGCTGTGGTCGCCATGCTGGTTAAGGGTACTTTGAATTTTTAATGAATCACCTATAGTGTCACCACAGACTCGAAATCCACGCTAAATGCTATAGACGATGAATGCTCTTGTTTGTTTAACATTATTTTTGTTAACCACGTAATAATACATCAAAACTACAAAGGAACACTTGTGTTAAGTATCAATCTTCACAGATCAGGCAGAACATATGACCGGCTTCCTAATATTGTGCCTCAGAAAATAGTTGCGACTCATCTGAGAGTGGACATGGGCCTTCTGAGGGTGTCCTGTGGCGTCAAACAACAGCATTTTATCCAGTGCATCCCACAGATACCAGATCAGTTTGGGATCTAGTGAATTTGGAGGCCAGGTCAACACCTTGTGCTGTTCTTCATGTGTTTTTTAGTTGTTCCTAAGCCGTTTTTGTGTGTGTGCCTGTGTCAGGCTGCATCCTGCTGGGGATGGCAGCTGCCATCAAAGAGTGTCATTACTATGGGGTGCCTGATCTGGTCTAGGTGGGTGCTACATGTCTAAGCAACATCTACACGAATGCCAGGTCCAGACGTTTCCCAGGAGAGCATTGGATTGTCACCAGATGGTCAGTGTTACTCAAGTCTGATCACCTGACCAGACTTTGGTTATGCCTGATTGGTGCATAATCTAAATCTAAATCTAAAAATAGACACTGAATGAGGAGTTCTGTCCAAATGTCCACTTGTACAGTGTTTAGTGCAAACACACTGTATAATACACTGAAAAGATGCCATCCAACATACGAAGAGATTTAGCTGTGAGTAGAATATTCTAGTAGTTTCTGACCACAGCAGGCCACAATAGTGTGTCCACAGAAAGAACGGCCATTATTTATAGCGTCTGCTTTTGACATATACAGTGTTTCTAAATCCACGTTATATCCACATCATTCTTTTCTTCCTTTTACCATGCAGCTACTGCTTTGAAAGGTTGCGCAAAACAAACATAATTTCTGGACGAGTTATTTCTGCTTTTGCATGGCTGCACACCGTGTATTCATCTTCTAAATGCAAATGTTTGGTTTGAAGGGAGATGGAGAGTCAGCTGGACAGAGCCAAGGAGAGCCAGAGACAGCAGATCCAGCAGGCGGATGTGGCGCTGGAGCACTTCAAGAAGCAGGTAGAGTTCGGCTCCGAGGAGGCGTACGGCGGCATGGAACGTCAAGCATCACGCACGTATACGCATGGATAAAAAGCTGAACGCACAAATGTATGCTGCTGCAGACGTATTTCATAGTTGCGGAACAGCATCCAGACCACAGAAAGCAGGGAGCCACACTGACTTCCTCTGTACGTCTTCCTTTTTGTCCTCCTTTGCCTCCGCTTCCACCGTATAATGAGTTGCACCAAGGATTGTCCTACATCCTACAGTTGTTGTTTTTCCTTTTTTTAATCTTCTCCTATATGTAAGAGCCAAGAACACTATCATCCTCAGGCCATTTTCATTCATTTAGTCAACCCAAATGAATGAGACGCTTCATAATCCCTCTCATTAGGCAGGTGTATTCAATTTTCCGCAATCACACATTGACCTCAATTCTCTTCAGTGGGCGTGAGGTAGGCACAGAGCAGGTCACGCACATTAAGAAGCCAGATTAATTAGTACTTCGGGACTGCTCTCCACGGTGTGTGGGCTGCTGCTTATTGGGAGAGTTTCCCAATCGATATGCGCTCTGCTTAAAACTTCTGATGCTATCTTGCGAGTTTAGCTATAGGCGTTTCTGTTAAGCACTTATTACTATACTCTGTGTGTGCTGCGTTAATAAGGCTGCGCTGAGTGTGGCCCTAAATGTTTTAAAGGGTTGCCTCTTAGAGAGATTAGCAAGCCTTAGTTGGTGATTAGTGACATTTTTCACCTAATCTTTGTGTTGGGGGGGGCTGCTTGTGTGGGAGTAAAGTTTATATTTGTGGGCAGACAGAGCAACCGAAAGTCAATAGATTTATATATTTAATTGTGATTAATTGCACAATTTTCATAGTTAACGCGTGATTAAATTGAATTAATCACCCTTTTTTGTCAGTTCTAAACGCTCCTTAAATGGATATTTGTCATGTTTTATTTCTCCTGTCATTAACAGGATGTTAACAGTCAACATGGGAGTAAACAAATATGCATACTTTAAGCAAATGTGTTTTATTATTTTTGCAACAGTCCATAAAAATGACAAATACTGTCCGGAATATTCTCCAAAATAAGCCATCTGCACATTCAGCTGTCGCTGTTGAGAGTTTGTTGCTTGTAGCGTTGTCCAGGCGTCTCTGTTGCAATTTGTCTGGTCTGGTCGGTCTTTGGCGAGGGGGCGGAGTGCTCTCTGCTCTCAGCTGTGGTAACTTCAGTTCACATCCCCAGCCATCTGGCAGGGCTTTGAAGCTGAACTTGCAGATCACGAGACCCATTTCTTTATCCATTTCTACTGCTCGACTTCTTCTTCTTTTGGGATTTCTGGCAGTTTTGACGCCACAGGGCGCATTACTGCCGTCCGCAGGGTAAAATTATTTACACACTTTATATTCTGCTTGCTTTCCACAATTCTTCCTCTGCTGCTTTGATCACTCCCTGATTCCCAAAACTACAGTGCAAAAATATTTGTGGTGGAAAATGAATTTGCTTACTTTGATGACCTTCAAAAAAATAAAAATATTTTTTTTATTTTTATTTCTGTATTCAGGTTTGTAGAATGAATACAAAATGACTTTCATACGTGTTAGATGTAATTATATGTGTAAGTAGGATACTAGCTTTGTTTGTGATTTTTCATGGCTACTTATATCTTTTGACTGTGTTATGAGCTTGTCAAAGTTAATGCGTCAATAATGTTAGCACAGTTTAATTTATGATGCGTGATTAACACGCGCGTTCTGCTATTGTTACCTCAGGCAGAAACAAACAAGCAGAAATGTTTCTCTCAGCAAAAATCATTATCTGCATTTATCGCTGCTTTCTTTGCGATTAATCGCTATGGAAATCATTTAATCGCGATTCAAATTTGAATCTATTGACAGCCCTAATTTGTGTATTTCCAACGCATTCCTTCTCTTCCCCGTTCTCATCCTTCATCCTGTTGCTCGTTCCCTCTGTTCCCGCTGAGCGCCTGGCTTCCCCATCTCCAATCTGAATTTATCCTCAACCCACATCAAAGCCATGGATAGAGAGAGAGAGAGAGAGAGAGAGGGGAGCAGTCTCCTCTGCATCCCTGTCATCCTCTCTCCCTCTTTCCCCCTCCTCTACTCCTTGTACATCGCTGCATCACGTTCTCCTGCTAAGGCTTTAATGTTGCAGAAAGTACTTCAAAAGAAGTTTTTTTAAACTCTTTTTTCCCATCCTTCCATCACTCCTCTCTTCATCTTCCCCTCTCCCTCCATATATCTGCAGATGATTTTATATCTAAATGGATTATCTGTATCTCCTCTTTCGTACGTCTGTCTTTCTCTCATTTTTAAATCAGCATCACGCATTTAGACTGCTCTTAAAAGAACCGGTCTGCCCTGTTTTGGTTGGAGAAAGCCAAGGCGCCATATGGAATCATATCTCAGCTGTGTGCATAGCTCAGCTGTGAATGGATCGACCCAACACGTTTCTGATCGTGTCTCTTTTATTCAAGTTGACGTGACATACTAAATACAGCTACGCCTCCATTGTACTTTATTCCAACATTGTCAGGTAAACATCATTTCAGATTCAGTCATATCATGCTGCTGCATCCTTTCTGCATGATGTTATTTATTGTGCAGGGCCCAGACTCCATTTATTGTACCCACCGTGTGACTCTGTAGAATCTTGAGCTAGATATATGACCAAATTATTTATAGACATTAGCAGCATTAACATATGCCTTTCTACCTAGCCCATAATTTATGTATTTGTATCTTCATTTTCTATTTTCTGTCTTCGTTTCCAGATGGAAAAGGTAGAGGAGGACCTGATGCGCTCAAAGTCCCTCAGGGAGAGCCAGGCCAAAGAGTTCTCTCAGCAACTTGACGCACTCAGACAGAAATATGAGCAGCAGGTCTGTATGAAGGCGTAAGCTTTTCCGCACGGTGTGTTTGTCTAGTTGTTTGTCTCCATTTGTCCCCACCGTGTAGCCAGAGGACACAGTCCTTCTCTTGCTTCCACCATCATCATCACATTACGCTGCAGGGACTGACATGCACTAGGTTTTTGTCTTGTAATTCCTTCCCCTTTTCCACCTAATTCATTTATCACGGTAAGGGACACGCTTCAGATTGAGCTGATTCCAGCTCAATAGATATCTCAAACCTTGGCAAATGTAAAGCAATCTGCACAGAATATGCATGGCCCTCTTATCGCTCCATCTCTTTCACTCTTCCTCAATTAAAAGTGAAGAAACCGTTTTCATAACCCATTGAGATGAGATGACAGGCTGATAGGAAGACATCAGAATCAACTGTGACGCCGAAGGCATCACCGTTACTTTAACACTGAATATATGATGGGTATGTGAAACATGGAACAACATGTAAAACAGCCCTACCAGCTAATGAGTAACAGAAAATAAACCAAATTCTTTATTTTGAAGGAATGAGAGATGGATGCATTCACACATCCCTTTGAATCTAGTAATAAAGTAGTATTATGAAGAAAAAAATAATACTTTGCGCAGGGCTGCAACGAAGGTTATTTTTTTGTTTGTTTTTAGATTAATCTGTCGATAATTTATTCGATTAATCTACCGGTTATTTTAGCTTTCGATTAATCTTTTGATTAACCACTAAACAATAAAAGAATTTGACATATTTTCACATGGTATCTATAGATGAATAACCCATATTAGACTTTCAACAAAAAGTTAAGATTTATTCAGTGTTAGGAAACATTACTTCGGTTAACCGTTAACTAGCAAAGATAGTGCTGAGTCTGATTTAACCTCAGTGGACTATGTTGATTGCAATTGGAAATTCAGCTGTATTATAAATAAAAAAAAACTTCTAGAAACAACCAGACAATACTACAATAGTCCAAATACTTACGCTGCTGTCTGTGTGTCCTGAGGTCGTGAAGCCAGCACATCTTCTATGTTGAGCTAGTTGAGCGCCATTTGGGTCCACGCCTTTTCAGTTATCATTCACAAATCTACGTTCTTAGTCAACAATGAGTCGTTGCGGGCCCGGCTGCGTCTCCCCACGTCTGTATGATACAGTATGACCACGTGACATGAGGAAGTACACGGCAACTAACTAACTAACTGCCGTAACATCCGTATTTCCCACCTGTGTCCACCACATGATTGCTTTCCAGGCACCAGATTTCACTCAACCTGTGTGTTAATAAGCGTGCTAACACTCATTTCCAGGCCGGATGGAGTTTTGCGCTGCGTGTAATTCACTGTAGATCGTGGCGAGTGGAGGATACGAGGCCAGTGTTATTTCAAAGGAGTGGAGAAATTATTTCCTGTTATTGATTAGCTCCGTGGTTGAGCAGGTGTGTCCGTAATTATCACGCCATTTATGGGGGGGAAAAAAACACGATTTAAAAATACTTAAATTTGACGTTTTCATTGTGTTGGAAACCTTTAAATAATCCACCAAAACAAAACCGTATAAGAGAAGGGAATTAAAAATCCTTAACTTCCTTTCACAAGGGCTTATTGTCAATGACATCAGACAATGGTTGTTAGCTATTAAACAGATTGTATTTATATCCAAAAGACATTTTCCTCCCCATGTAATGATCCAGTAAATGTGAAGATTTATCTGTATTTTTGAGCGTCAAGCTGCAGTGTATTGTTCTAAGGAATCATGAATTCCATCTCATGTGCAAAACAGGTAGGCGATCAAAGATTCGCAGGATTTATTCAAGTGACCAACATCATCTGCTGCCGTGCTGAGTGGTTGTGGTGGTGGGGCTGCGGATGACAGCTGAAGGCAACCACATAGGGCTAGCAGCGTTTCAGGAAGGCTTTTGTCTTAAAGATAAAAAACACACAGAGACAATGGACCTGTCTTTGTGATGAGGTTGATGTGGAAGCTGGTGACATTACTTCAGCTGCACATTTAAACACGTACCCAAAGAATAAAGAAACGTGTGTTTGCATGCGCATAAAAAATGCGGGATTATTCATGAGGAACTGTGAGCATAGCTGTTCAATGTTTCATCGACGTTACATGTTATGTGTTTTTCATGCTGCAGATTCTTTGTATGTGTTGGATGTATGTGCACCATGGTCTTACTTCATATAGCTTGAAACGGTCAAGGTAGTCCATTCTCTTGGGTCACAAAAATTTCATTTGGGCAGCTTCTGTGAGACCCCAACTGAGGAACTACCTTCCCTTGCCAGTTCATTAGGTACATGGCAATCTTAGCTTCACGTTATGATGTTGAGCATTTGTTTAAAATAATTGAGACAGTCGTGATTTTAGTTATCCTGTGCGAGGGATGCACCATTTTTTACAACCTGGACCTTAATTCTGTCATAAAATAAGATCATTTACTCATCCATATAACTATTGTGTCATTTGTAGTCCTTCGGGAGCCATTTAGATCTGCATATATCCATATAGTGGAAGTGATTGGGGCACCGAAACGCAGCCTCTAAATAACTCATTATCTGCCACGAAACGCATTATTTTCACCAATATTTTGTCATCGTACGCTAGTGCTATTCCCCGTTGAGTCTGGAGTTACCTATTATCATCATCCGGGGTCTCTAGGTCAATCTACTGTATGATGGCCCGCGGCAGTCAGCTTGTTTACCTGTAATTTGCTACTGCTAGTTTTTTGCAACATGGCTGAATATTTATCTGATAGTGAGGTTGTGGAGAATCCACAGGTCAATTAACAATAACGGGTAGCTCATCAACGAGGAATAGCACTAGCGTACGATAACAAAATATTTGGTGAAACAAACGATTTTGCAAAATACGTTATTTAGAGGCTGCGTTTCGGTGCCCCAGTCACTTCCACTATATGGATATACGCAGATCTAAATATCTACCGAAGGACTACAAATGACACAAAAGTTATATAGTGAGTGAGTAAACAATCGTATTTTATGCCAGAAACAAGGTCCAGGTTGTAAAATCCAATAGTTCCCCTTTAAGCGGAGTCCGGCATCAGACTCCGCTTAAAGGGGAACTATTGGATTTTACAACAAATCAAAACAAAAGGTTTTATTTATATACATCACATAAAAATACCCTATCAAATGAGAAAGATGAGTTCAGGTGAGTTTCTGCTTTTTAAGGTCCTAACAGCTAACTTAGCTAACTGCTTACTTATTGCTACTAATAGTTTGTTTTTGTATCTTGGCTCATTCTGAGTCGTAACGTAAATAGGAACTCGTCTGGAATATATTTTGGATATTAAAGGTTGATTTTTTTTGGTGGAAAAAGCTGATGTTTCCACATGGCATTGATTTTGGATTTTACAGAACTTTCCGGGCTTAGAAAGCTTCCGGTAGGCGGTGCAACCATCGGCACTTGCTTTTTGCTTTTTTGTGCTGTAACCCTGGTGTGGTCGGGACAACCAAGGATTTGTCTAACTGTGAACTTGAATGATGTTCCCTTTGTGATAGTACAACTTAAGGCGGAGTTCGGCCTCTTGAGGTTTGAGCTATCGGTGAGGTCAAATACACTTGGAGTGATGAGCTTGACTTGAGGGGAAATGTTTAGCAGCCTTGCTTTATAAAGTAGTCTGGTCTATAAACATGAAAATACATGGGTGTACTTTATACACAGGCAAGGACGTACTCCTATACATACTTAGTGACACTCACGGACCATTTGCAGTTCAAACCCCACAGTGAAGAAAAAGGTTTGTCATTTTATCCCCATCTCTTTCCACTCTTTAGTGCACCCCAGCATCCCCTGCTGTGACCAGACATCCCTTCTGTTCTACTCTTCTTCCCTCCTCCTTGGCAGGCATTTTAGACCCCCCCCCCCCCACCTCCTTCACCCCCCTAGGCTTGAAAGAAGACCATTACCTCACTCACTGTCCCGTGCAAATGCATGCAATCCGCACACACAACCATGTCAACCCAGGCTGACAGGAGCCCTGCTGTGCAGTAACACCCGACCCACTGCGTATCTATGGCCCAAGCTGTGCTCTAACCGGCTCAGCCTTCCTTCATAAGCGCCACGCCGGTCCCTTTAAGAACCGCAGCACCCAGCATCCTCCACTGCACACTGGCACAACGTGATGTCACAACCAGGCTCATTGCTGGGTCTGCTCTCCTGTCATCTCCTCTCCTCTTCGTGTTTTCCCTTTTCAGTTTTTCTCACTACGGATCTATCTCGCCCGTTTCTTCATCCCGCTTCGCCCCCCCCAAAGCCCCCACGGCCCGCGACTCCGAAACAGGGGCGAACAGTAAACCAGGACGTCCTCCCTCGGTTTCTGTTATCGCATGACCTGCTGTCCTGCTGGGGAGTTCTTGAAGCAACAGCCTCCTTATCAGCCCGTCAGCTACAACTTGCACTGCAGTGTGAATCTTACTCAGCCTGCTGGACGGCGTTTTCTGGCTGGGGATCTGATTTGTGTTGTTTTGCTGGGGAAGGAAGTGAAAAGCTTTGGAATTTTCTGTAGACAGCAGCATCAACATTAGCAATGGCAGCATGTGAAAGATGGTGTTCACATTCTGCACAGTGTTTGTTGCTTGTTGGCATGTGTGAGTTATTGTCAAGGTGTACTCTATCCTCTGGCATGCTATCAACTAATCCACAGAGACAAGACACTTTTTTTTAGGGCATTTAACAAAGCTCTCCCAAAATCTAAAAAGCTAAATATTGGCTGCCAAACTGAAGTGCCTATTGTGGCCTTGGTCTCAGTTCTAGGGATGGAATCCGGCTTCCTGTAGATAGCCCCTCATTCATCACCTGCTCTGAATAGCGGGCTACGTTCGGAGATAGGGCCGGGGATAGAGGGAGGCACCAGACACAGAGGCTGTGGCGGGCCAGGTAGGGTGCCGTCGTGCACAATGTGCAGGGGGATTAGCTTCAAAGCAGGGAGGCGAACGGGCCCCAGGCCCCCGCTGTCCATTCAAGGCTCCGACTGGGCCTGCACGATGGGACGGTGTGGGGGTCACTTGTCCCTCCCGCCATGGGGGAGTGGGAACGGAACGGAGCCTGGGAAAGGCTCGGGGGCTTGGGGCCGGGAGTTTTCGCTGGCGGGTCTCACCTCTCAGCAGGTGACCTCGCTTTACAGCCGGGCTGGAGCGTAGACGTGGTTCAGGAGACAGGATGATTAAGCCCTGAAAAATTGGACTTTCCATCCCATTAGGAGTGTTTTACTGTATTGTCGCCAACTGATTGCGCCAAGTTTATTGGTGCATACGCGTCCTCGCTGGTACTCTCACTTTAAATATTCCCTATTTTGGTAGAATAATCCCAAACAGCCCCAGCATGGTAACTGCTACATAATCGTATTAGTTATTTGAGAACATGGACACTGGTATTGATTTTGGTTCAGTTAATCCAGCATGAAGGATCTGTAACTTTTCAGTTCTTCTCAGAGCTGCAGTCCTTGTCTTCCTCTTCCATTTTTTTCCCCAATCTGGGTTTATTATGATCATCGTAGTCATCGCCTAAGCCGATTTTCACATGCTGTCAGGCGCCTAGCATGGGGCATTGGGGTAGTTACTGCAGCCAGATGGCTAACCCCTACCAGCGCACATCCATAGCCCAGAGTAGCTGCTCTTTTATTTGCTGATTCCTGGACGGGGCGAGGGGGACAGATTTGAAGAAGAAAGAGAGAGAGA
This sequence comes from Planiliza haematocheilus, assembly GCA_005024645.1. Classification (NCBI taxonomy): domain Eukaryota; kingdom Metazoa; phylum Chordata; class Actinopteri; order Mugiliformes; family Mugilidae; genus Planiliza; species Planiliza haematocheilus. Next base: position 5,597,601 of record SRSE01001373.1, read on the forward strand.
GAGGAGTGGGACATTGAGGGCTGGTCTGTACAATTCTGAAAAGAGGTGGGAGGGCGGAGGAGCGATGCCAGATGTAAACACGCTACGTGATGTCGTCCTCTACGACGGGGGAAAAAGGCGCAGAAACTTTTTCTCAATTTGGCCAAATTGGTTTGGTGTTTTTTTGTTTTTTTTCCCAGGCAGAGGGGAAGGGCTAGGTGGACCAGGGCGACGAAACGATGGACGGATGGATAGGTGGATGGACAAGTTGTCATGACGACGGGGTTGCTCTGAATGTGTGTTGGCTGATGAAGTCTCTCTTTGCCTACTTGTCCAATCAGATGGCTGAGCAGCGCTTGCAGCAGGAGCAGGAGAGGACGCGGCTACAGCAGCAGCACAGCGCCGAAAAGGACAGCCTGGTCCAGGAGCGCCAGCGGGAGGCGGGCAGCCTGGAGAGGCAGGCCAGGGCCGCCCTGCAGCAGCACCAGCAGCACGCCCAGGAGTGGAGGAAGCTCGACGCCCAGGTAGGGGGTCTCCATTGATCCACGTCGGCGCGCACACACGCTGACCCGCCGCTCTCCCGCGGACAACCATTTTGTGTTTTGCCCATTGACGTTTCCGCCCGGGTTTGCCAAAGCACAGCGGGTTTAGGGCTCTTCCTTTGAGCCAGAGATTTACATTGGGTGTGAATAATTTTAGTGATTGCTGTATGTGCAAGTGTGAGGATCCAGAAGATTTTAGACGCCGCGGTTTGAATAAAAATACATTTAGCAGCGATGATGTGCGCGAGGAAAAAGTTTTTTAAAAAAAATCTGAATAAACAAAACAAAAAGAATTGTACTCTTCCAACTCTTTCAAAGCAATGTCAATTGATTTTTTATTTTTTTTTAATTGCAACAAGTTTTGTAAATACTTAAAATTCTTAAACTGTAGCTATCCACATGAAGGGAAAGAAATCAGTCCCGTTGAGCGCCAAGCTTTTATTTCCGCAACATAGGCTAGAATTCGTTTTTTAAAGATCCACTGCACGGCGTCGGGCGCCCCGCCAAGCGCCCTCCACTCCTACCGAAGTGAGTTTTCGCGTAGCGGTCCGCTCGCACCACAGGTAGCTACCTCCCTCCGGAAAACGGTGGATGCTCCTTCTTTACGGCGCCGTCGCCCGCAACAAATGTACGACACGGGGGTCTTTATTAGTGGATGTGCTCGACACCGAGGGACTGTTTTGTTGCCGTTTAGCCCAAGCAGCAGGTCTCCATCTCAAACTCCTCGTGCCCTGTCTTCGCCTCTCTCCAGCCTGGGCTAGATTGGAGCTCTGCGGGAAGCCATTCGACAGAGCAGCCCCCAACTGGGGATGTGTTTATATCTTCAGGCTTCTGGATGAAATGAACATTGTCAGCATGCAGAGAATTTAGTTTATTGGCTGCTGGGGTTAGGGATCCAGATCCAAAAATTTCTCACGCTAAATGCGGTCACAGATGGTGCCAGACACTAAGTGAATTATGAATCATACTTAGAAATAGCGGGTAATAGCAGGGGTCTTTTGTTAAGACAAAAAAAAGATAAAAAAATCACATTTGTCTTGTAAATTCAACTGTATTTGATGGCAAAAGTTAAAAATGGTCCCCTGTTGCCAACTGAAATGTCAGAATATTCTTTTATTTGGTTACTGCTGTGACACTTGGAGGCGATTATTTTGTAGACGGCTAAATTCTTCTTACTTTTCCATAAACGTACATTTCTGTATTAGTTGGCTCTACTTCTAGTGTAATGTTCCTTTATCTAATATATTTTGGGGGGGAAACATCTTTCTCAGCGTTTGACGGCACCAGCTAGTTCGTGATTCTTTTTATTTATTTATTTTTTTTGTTTCTGAGATGCCTTCGCTACAGGACGTTTCTGCCGTTAACATGCCGCCCCGCTCGTGTCAAAATGTTGTGCAGTTTGACAAATCTCAGAATCTCAGGGGGTGACAGAAAACAACCCCGCCACCCCCGCCCTCGTTTCGCATTCTTAGCTCCCGTTTGCTCTACAGCATTTTAAGTGGAGATCACATCACAGCCTAATGTCAGATGTTAAAGCGGCAGAAACACAGATTTTTGGAAAAACTGAAAAAACAGGGTTGTGGGTTTCCTGACACTGGTGGGGATGTGAGCTGATCCGACATCCCGCGCGAGGACAGTTTCACGGATGGTAAAGGTGCTGATGAACAGCAGCAGGTGTGTATTAAAATTCTTTTAACATTAGCCACAGCTACTCACTGAAAAGCACTTTTGCGTAATAGTTCAGCAGCTTTCACCAAAAATTTTCGAGCACTCGCTTACACCAACACTTTGCCACCTTTCAGACCTCACAGTCGAAAGGTGGCAACGAGTATCATCAACCGACATGTCTACTTACAATTTTTTAATGTTTTAAATCCTGATACTAATCTTTTTCTCTTCTTTCTTCTTCTTCTTTCTTTTCCTCATAGCCAGTCATACAATTTTTTCTTTTGTTTCCTTTTTGCGTATTACTCAGTTTGGGCCGGAAGGTAAAGCTTCATATCACAAACAATTTTCAGCCCTTCATTCATACTGTCTATGAATTATGCCAATTAATGAAGCAAGCTTTAGTATAACCATTGACGTGACAAAGATTATTTTGTCATCTAACTTCCTTCTACACAAGAAAAATTTTGCGGAGCTTACGTTGCCCACACTCAAATTATTTATGTGAACATGAATGTTATTAAAAGTAAATACACAGCATTAAGAATACCTAATATCATATTAATAATTAATAAATACGAATGTCCATAGGATTGTCCAAGCGAGACCACAAATAACCAATACGACTTTTAGCCAATGCAACATTTACGCAGCACAAAAATAGGTAAGGACAAGCTATTGCCATCTGTTAATTTAATCTTATTTCCCAAAAAATTGTCGATTGTAGTCAGCGGGGTGAATATAACTATACAAACCTACACCTGCCTGCCAGTACATTAGGTACACTAGTTAAAAACGAATGCATTCTAATATGTATCTTGACATAACACAATTCAGCACAAACTACAGCCTCCAAAATGATTATTGTTATTTACTTTTGTTCCAATAGTGTTCCTAATGAACTGGCGTGTATATTTACGAGTTTTGGTAAATCCATCGAGAGTTTGTCACCCTCAAAACTCTGTCTTCAACACCTCACAACCTTTACTTATTACTGTGAGTACACGGGCCTTCTCCATGTTTAAGACGATTAGACGTCACTTAGTCCATATTGTTATTGCTTTTTCATCTCTTGTATTTGCTGTTCGTCACTCCAAGTGTGAAATCCAGTTAAGATTAGGTTAGATTCAAGGCCAAATGTCCAGGGTGTGCTCTCGGTATTAACTCACAGTCCCCAGCCTTGCGGATTTTCGTATTCCTGTTCTATTAAAAGAATAAATTCTTTGTTACGGTTTCTAAAAATACCAGAAAATATGAAAGGAAGCTTTCAGTCGCTTGCCTATGAACTATCTTGAAACTGTTTCCCCCACAGCCAGTTATGTGTTGATCTCTTAGCTGATCAATGCCCCCCAGAGGAAGTAGTTTGGGATTCATCTTTAGCTATATATGCCCAAATGCTTTCATGGTCTTTTTCTTTCTGGAAACTGTTCCTCCAGAAATGTACACTGTGTACACATCCACCCAATGAAGTGTTTAAAATATGCACGTAGGCACTAAATGTCAGAATAGGCAAGAAGTCAAAGCCATTTCTCAAGTTGTGTTTCCACATTTCTGGCTTTGTTTTTTCATTATTGTGTAGCCTCCACACATTAAATCAGCCATCTTTAAAGAATAGACAGATTCTTTGTATTGCATGGCGAAACGGTTGAATAGATTTTTTTTTTTTTTGTGCGTGCTATTGTTTCCAATTTTTTTTTTATCTTCAAACATTAGCAAGAGTTCAAAAAAACTGGGGGCAGAATTCTAAATTAATTTGGAGACTTGTTTTTGCAAACATCAGAACATGTTTGTTCTACCCAAAATCCAGCATTCACATTTTTATTCCGCCAGCTCCTCCTCATTTTCTGGGTATTATTTTCCTGAATAACTGTGTCTCTTCTAAAGCAACGTACGCGCCATCTGGACTTCAAACGGCATAAAAGAGAGCGAGAGTCTTGTGAGGTCTTTCTTCTGGGCCGTGATGGACTAAATAATGATGCTGTCAGTTTTTCAAAGCGCTTCAATCCCGACTACGTGATTAAAACGAGTCAAATGAAGAGAGTGATGACAGCCCGAGTCAAAAACTAAGATGGAGGGAACAAGCTAGACAGCCAGTACACATTGATTGGTGCCAGTGCTTGTGTGTTGTCATTTACCAAATGATGGGTGTGTACGTACTGGCAAGTGAATCCTGTTTTGTTACTCAGTGACTCCAGTAGCAACTAAGTATCCCACTGTGTAAGCATGTCATTGTTCTTTGATTCTCACGTTGAATGATTTCGTCACATCTTCTCATGTATGCTTGATTATTTATGTTACAACTCAGTTTATCACTAGGAAACTATTGATCACGACTGAAGTCATCAGTGAATGCTGATGCTCTGTGATGTGTTGAGTTTTACAACCCTCTCCCTTTTAAGCACATAAAGCCATTTACTATGTGCATACATCACTTCTTGGATATCAGCCGGATGCATGTTTATGTGGCTGACAACTAATCATTCATTCTGACACTCTGACGAAGGGGCGTAACGTTAAGACAGGCAAATGGTGGCATGTTTTGCAATAACAGTCATTAAATCTACGAAGGCCTACACCATGCATCAACAATACAATCTCCCATAGGGGCCTTCTTCTATCTAAAGTGACTGATTTTGATAGTTTGCTCTAGGGATAGCACACATACACCTTTTCCCAGTGTACCCCCTTAAACCTAGGATCACTACTGACACCTACGTATCTTTTTTTTTGTCCAGTCAAGTATCACACAATACTATCTGTCTCATAAATTTGATTCTTATGGTCATGCTTTATTTGTCTTTAGAGGGATAGATTAGTCAGGCTATTCTGTATATATTCTTTAATGCTTGCCCATTAGCCCTAGCCCTTGCCCTTGCCCTTGCCCTTGCCCTTGCCCTTGCCCTTGCCCTTGCCCTTGCCCTTGCCCTTGCCCTTGCCCTTGCCCTCGCTCTCGCCCTCGCCCTAGCCCTAGCCCTTGCCCTTGCCCATTAGCCCTTGCCCTTGCCCTTGCCCTTGCCCTTGCCCTTGCCCATTAGCCCTTACCCTTGCCCATTAGCCCTTGCCCTTGCCCTTGCCCTTGCCCTTGCCCATTAGCCCTTGCCCTTGCCCTTGCCCTTGCCCTTGCCCTTGCCCTTGTTCTAGCCCTTGCCCTTGTTCTAGCCCTAACTATGAGCTATGCCAGCAAACCAGCATGCAGAATACCAGGGTACCAACATGTGTAGCAAAAGTAGTCTCTGTCACCCTCATGGAATTCTTGTCTAATGGGAAAGGAAAGCATATTTTTAAAGTATGTGTGTTTACAGTCATCGTCTCATTGCATTGATTGTTTGACATGAATCTACATTTTTGACTTACCAATAGAATAAGAACCAATAGTCTTTTAGATGGTTACAGATACAGAGAACTTATCACTGATAACGTTTTTTAGTCATATATTTTGTAAAAGCGTATTAAATCATAATCTGAGACTTGGTCTGGAGCAGACACCAATCTGCTCTTAATGATGTGTTTCTTCATCAAAATGTAATTTACTGTCTCCATAAAAGGAAGACTTGCACAATCTGGCTGTGTAGCCAAGAAGGATGGTTTCTTTACAAGTTCAGTAGTACAATTTATAAGCTCGGTATGGCACATGGTTTAAACGTTATCTAACTTTTCTGTAACGCCTACGCTATTAAGAAAGTACTAACTTCTGAGGCTTTTATGTATTTTGGAATAACTTTCTACGATCTACAGAGATAATCATGATGGCCCAATTTCACTTGACATTTTCTCTTGAATCAAAGCACATGCTGCCCATCGGTGCTTTCCCACTCCCTCTTCTGTTGTTTTCCCAGTCATTTGTCATCGTAGCTGACGCCGTTTGACCCAGTATTTTATGTGACAGTACTCTTTTGTTACCAAGAGCTTCTTCACACAAAGCTCCACATCTGCCTGCTATCTAATGTGCCTTCCTGAATTGGATGTGCTGTTCCTTCCAGAGCAAATATGCTCTTTTGGCCTCTTAAGTTTCTGAAGTGTCATTGCCAATGTCTCTGTTCTGGAAGATTATACTCCAACTTATTAAAAGATTTTTTTGGAGGACAGATTATCCACATTTGTTAAAGAGAGAATTGCACATTAAAGACTCTCGAGGGCTCAGATCTAATAGCTGCTTGCCCTTGGAGACACAAGCCGAGCGGTGAAGCTGGTAATGTTGAGAGACAGGGGAGCGGGACTTAGAGGATTGCATGTGTTTGCTTTTTACTCGGCATTCTCTCTGAATGTCGGGCATGCCATTGTATGTGTGCGACAACCAGGCAATATGTGGCTGTTTGTCTGCGTATGCATGTGTGTGCATAAGTGGAACTGTCTGTGTGCCAGTGTAGGAGGGAGTATAACACCAAACCACAGCATTTGCCCGTTTTTTTGTGACACTTCTTTGAAGTCTCTTTGATTCTCCCCAATGCCCGCTAAAAAGACTTCAGACAATTTCTGTCTGATTGCCTTAACGTGGCGTTGTCCTGGGATGCTCGGGCTTTTGAGAAGAGGGAGGGGGCAGGAGGAAGAGCTGGATATACAAACCTAAGTGAGAGAAAAAAAAATAATAAAACATGTGAACCACAGAGAGTAATGAGAATGTGCAATAGCTGGGGAATACATGCAATACAGGTAGTGAAGGGTGAAACACTGCAATGAATCTTAGAACCCCCTACTTCACGTCTCTTCTAGGCTTTTAGCTCATTTTAGCTCCTCTTTGTGTGTACACGTATTAATTTTAGCTTTGAGGCATTCTGCTTCAGCTCTTTCACAGATAATCTTCATCATCTTAACTGAACCGTAAGCCCACGTCTTCATTCTGGCATCTCCCAAACTCTTGAAATATAGCTTCATTGCACATGTCAGACCACTCTATTTCTGGTGTTTCATGGGCCATGGGGTTGTTCTTATTAGCATTCCCACGATAAAATTGTGACTTGGCTGGCAGCACTATTAAATGGGTCTTCTGAGCAAAGTCAAAGCCGAGCAGTTCAAAAAGAGAGGGGTCAGGCATTTGCAGCAACACCCACCCACGTCCACGCAGATGAAAACCGAGAGTAAAGTGTGTTTGGGGAACTTTACTACATGCGCACACATAGATAAAATGCAGAATCCCTCCTGCACACGTACTGTATCTAATTACTGTATCTATCTCTATCAGCTTAGCCCTTCTCCATGAGCATTAGCTCTATGTCTGCAGTAGAATGACGTGCAGATATTCTGAAAAGTCAGCGTCCTTTCTCAGTGGAATCTATGTATCTTTCACATACTTGGTAAAAAAAAATGTCAGAAGGCTTTGGTTGTCCCTTACCGAAAACACGTTTCTATCCCTGTTTAGACAATTTCAGATTTGGAGGGCCAGCTGTCAGATCTGCGCGAGGAACTCCAGCAAGCCCACGGCCAGCATAAGCAGCAGGTGGAGAAGATGGCCATGCTGCAGGACGAGGAAAAGCAAAGGGCGCTCCAGGACAAGGCATCCATGGACCAGCTCCGCGCCGACATGGAACGGATTTGCAGCGACCTCCAAAGAAGCCACAAGCTGGAGAAGGAGGCGATCAGTGAGAAGGTGAATGTAGTGTAGGAATGAAAAGACGACATGTGAGGGGCTGTTGGTAAAGGCCTGTCTGTGCTTAAAGCTTTGTTAACGACGGCATGAAGTAGCTTGGTTGGGTCAGCTGGGGATTAGAGATTTTCCTACAAGAAGGACAAATTGTAGACATTGACCTCGTAGCTATAGTACTAAACCTGATTGCTTGTGCTGTTAAGAAAATCAGGAGGAAGTCTTAATACCATGTATGTCACGTCTTCTACGGACTCTGTGTATCAAAACATACAGCACCGCTTTAAAAGTTTCTCTTCTCTTCAGAATTTTCAACATTTCTGACTCAAACATCAGTGGATTCCTGAGAGTAGACAAAGAAAACCCACTCAAATAAACTTGCAGTAAAGACAGCAGTCAAACGTTTCCGGTAACTGCTGATCTGTCATGTGCAGCAGCTTGGTAGCCCATTCCTCAGTCCACAACCTCTTCATTTCTGAGATGTTGGTGAGCTTTTTCACGTGAACTGCTTGCTTCAGGTCCTTCCACAGCATTTTTATTCAATCAAGGTCCGGACTTCAGCTTGGCCGTTCCAAAAACGTCCAAAAACGTTGTTCTTCTTTAACCATTCCTTTGCGTTTGCTTCGTGTCACCGTCTTGCTGCATGACCCAGTTTCTCTTAATATTCAGCTCATGGACAGATGTCGTGACATTTCTGTTTTGTTTTATTTGCCATCCTGCTCCAGATGCGGCGAAACAGGCCCAAACAAGGACATTACCACCGTCACGTTTTAAGAACGGGATGAGGTTCTGACGCTGGAATGCAGTGGGTTTCTTTTTCCCTCCAAACATGATGGCTCTCATATAAACCAAACAATACTACTTTGGTCTCATCTGTCCGCAAAACGTTTTCCTAATAGTCTTCTGGCTTGTCCGCATCATGTTCCACATGATGCAGAAATGTTCTTTTTGCAGCGCAGCGGCTTTGACCTTGCACACCATGGCTGTTCGGTGTTCTCCTCATGGTGGATTCATGAACATCAACTAATGCGAGGAAGGCCTTTAGATGCTTAGAAGAGTCATTTTTACGCAAAAATGTAAAAAATTCTGAAGGCTTATCAAACTTTAAAGCGTTCTTCATAACCGCTAAGCAGTGGCGTTGAGGAGTAAGCATTCGTGTAGCAGCAGAGCAGCGCAGATGTAGAGATCCTAATGATTGCACATTCCAACAGCTGGAGCTAAACCTGCGCACATGTCTGCTCACACACAAGCTGCACTGGTGCTGAAAAACACGCACAGTAGCTTTAGTCATATTAAGATAATTTGTTTTTAACGAACCACAAGATGGTTTTTTAACTTCCCAAGTGCTTAAATAGAAAGTTGTTTAAAGTAGTAGAGCCGCCAACATCAACACCACATATACTCATGTATTTGTAAAGTCTTTTGGGTAACCCGCTTATTGTCATGGGATATATGGTTCTGAAATGGATACGCTAGCTGACGGATTGGAATTAAGGGTTAGCCGTGAAGAGGAAACCACAGCATTTCAGTGGAACCATTATCCAGCTTTGCCTTTTACTATCTAGGCAAACCAGGGTGTACTTCAATGGCACCTTCAGACGCTCAGTATCTCTCTATTTTGCTTTCTTTCTTCTTTCTAGGCTTTTTTTTTTTCCCCTTTCATATTCGCTCCTCTTGCCACCTGAGAAACCGAACCCAAGGCCAGGAAATCGCCCGTAATCTTCTGCTGGTCTAGCAGGAAGCTGACCTAAGGTGGTGTTGATCAGAACCTAATCCCTCAGCAGGGCCCATCAAAGAGAGCATTTTTCATTAGACACCATCTCGCGGCAGCTGCACAACATTAGCGCCGGAATGCAGGGGCCTCCGAAGCACCCGGGCGGCCATTTTGGCTCCATATGGCGCACAGAACCAAGAGGGACTGAAGCGAGAGACATCCAAGGGAAAGAGTGTGCTTATTACAGGGTCATACTCATTTGAAGAAACCACGCTGTTTACTATCAGGCTGTTTTTGCCGCTTAACTTGTTTAATGTTTCAGCCACACTCGAATTCTTCTCGCTATAGAGAGATGGGTTTTTTTTGTATGTAGGGAAAAGGTCTGTCTGTCTGAAGTGAGTTCAAAGGCTGAATGTTGAAGTCAGACTGATAACACTATCAGCAGTGTGGCAGTTTCACTTTTTTATGAAAGCGATTAATGATTTCTACGTCCTTTTTTTGTCAGCCGAAAGTCCGCGCTCCTAAAAGTAACTCGCCAAAGATTGGACGCCTTGCGTTCCCCTGTTTTTGTACTTTTTAATCTGTCCCCAGGTTTGACTTTGGAGTGGGCAGGGACAACTTTGACTATTCGCTTGTGCCCTGTTTTATTTTATTTTATATATTTATTTATATTTTTCCCCTGCACATGGAATTGAAGTCACTCCGACCTCAGATCCATATTGACTCGTTCGCTCCGCTCTGTAAGATGAAAACTTCTCATTCATGTGATGCAAACAGAAATGCTGTCCTCTGCAGACCTCCATACTCTTGAAAGCGGCGCCTGGGCCCGGACGGCTTTTTCCATTTTTTACTTTCCTGAACTCATCTCCCAGATCTTGGACAAAAATGCCGGAGAAATCCATTAAATCCATGAATGGATTCTCATCAAAGGCGCGCGCGTTTAAGGGAGAGACAGAGATGGCGGCAGGGTGTTGTGGTGGATGTTTTGGGAGTAGACGGTCAAAGCTTTTCGGGATTAAATAATGAGAAACAGAAAAAAAAAATCAGAGGGGATAAGATCAGACGTTAAGATAGTTCCATGCATTTGATCTGGGCCAAAAGGAGAGAAGGAAAGTGATGGAGGCAGATGGAGGAGAAGGTGAAGGTGTGTGGGGGTGTCCTAGTCTGGTTCCTATTGAAGTTTATCTTTGTCAGTGTGTCTGTACGGGTGTGTGTGTGTGTGTGTAGGAGAGGTTCATGGTTGAAAGTGAATGCACAGAACCCCAGACCTCTCAATCTCCTTTCTGCACTGAGGGGCCTGTGAGGCTGACTCTGCGCCTGATAAAGATGCCTCATCTCTGAGCTACAGTGAGCACAAATCCTGCCTCCCATCCGCACCACCTTCTTATCTGGCGTTCTTATTCTACTCCTCGCCTCCAACCACCAGCTCTCTCACTGTCTTTCCCCGTATCCTCGCCCCTGACGTCGACTGTGGCAAAGCTCAGAACGTTAGGAGTTTCTTCAAAGTGCAGGCCTTCACCAGAACTTTGGCCTAGGCAGTGTGGAAACAATTCACTCACTACATGGACGCTCACTGGCCAGTTCATTACTTTAGGTGTACCTGTACAACTATCTAATCAGCCAATCACATGACGGCAACTATGTTCAGAATAGTTCAGAATATGAAAGAAAGCTGATTTAAGAGTCCCTGAACGTGAGATTGTTGTTGGTGTTTGGGGAAATTGTTGGGAATTTCATGCGCAACCATCTCAAGGGTTTGCAGGAAATGGTCTGAAATAGAGAAAACACCCAGTTCTCTTGGTGAAAATGCCTTGGCAGAGGTCAGGGGAGAAAGACCAGACTGGTTCGAGATGATGGGAAAGGCAGCAGTAACTCAAATGGTTGACATGGACCCTTGGTCTGGTTGTGTAAGGGTATTTTTACACCGCACTTTGACTCTACCAACTAAGTGTTGTTGTGACCATGTCTATCCCTTTAAGAATACAGTGTACCCGATGGCTTCAACTGTCGCCAGATCTCAAGCCAACGGAGCTCCTTTGGGATGTGGTGGTACGGGAGATTCACATCATGGACTCTCTTAAAGAATGTTTCTAGACCCACGGGTTAAAGAAGAAAAAAAGAGGGTCTGTGGGTCCAGCCTGGTACGACCAAGTTCTGCCTCATAAAGTGGCCAGTGAGTGTAAACACTCCTCTTTATCCTCACCAGGATATGAAAGGTCATGTTTGCAGTAAGCTCTCAATAACCAGGGATATGCATATGAACTTCAAGTTTGGTTAGTGGAGAAAGGGCCTTTGTGTTGGACCTCTTCACTTCACTCAACTGTACCGTACTCACTCCCTGCTTGTCAATACTAGAGATCTGAGATAATGCGAGACAAAAGATCAAGAGGCCTCAGGTTTGATAGGAAATGAGTAATGTCTGGAACCTTGAATTCATATTTGCCCTCAGTCTGGAGAGCGCAACGCTTTGAACTGCCGGGGGAGATTAGATGTGCAAATGTCGTCCGATATGTTTGTGCGGACCTGGAGTGCGCGCGAGTAGAGTGGAGTGAGCGCATACTTTCATGTACTCGTTCAGTTTGCATATTGCACACGCTTATTGTTCCCTTTAAGGAAGTCACCGTAAGAGCCCCTCGAGTTTAAGTGGTGGCGGTTAATGTCATCGTGCATGTGTAGGCCCTGTTTCCAGAAAAGTCAGTGAGACAAGAGTTTGAATGGTATGTTTGAGATGTTAGCTGCGCAAACGTTAAGAGTTGTTTTTCATATATTTTTTTTGTTTTCTTTTATAATGTGCCACGCTGCAGATGATGGTTCCGTCCATACCATCACAGATGCTGACTTTTCACTGTGTGTGATCTCCAAAAAGAACCTCGTATTTTGATTTATCAAATCTCAGAACACTTTCCCACTTTGCCTCATGTGACAAATTAGCTTAGCACACAGCAGCATCTGTGGATCTTGTTCATATATATTAGGGATGCACAGAATATTCAGCCACAGAAAAAAAAGACTCACTGATAGCAATTTGCAAAACGTGTGTTATACTGAAATTTCAAGAGGCGTGCATCTGCAAAGAATTTCTCCATGTGGGGTTTAATTTAAAATCACCTGAAATTTAGATTTTAGATTTAGATTCAACTTTATTGTCATTACACATGTACATGTACAGGGCAACGAAATGCAGTTTAGCATCCAACCAGAAGTGCAATAGGCAGTAAAGTGCATGTGGCATAAATATTGTGGTATATAAAAAGTATGTTACATGTTGTTTTTACAGTGTATGGACAATATTTACAGATCAGAACCTGTGTACAGGTGAGACCATATATACAGGTTAATGAGCAAGATATACATAATGATTGAGGGAGGTACTATGAACATATTATACAGATGGATTGTTCGTTAAGTGGGAGTGGGAAATCCAAACATCCGAGCAAGAAAGTTTCGCCAAGGCATTTTCGGTGCCAAGAATTTTGATTTCGGTCCATCCCTAATCCCTAATATTACATTGCCGTATAGGAATTGCATTGCAGTGTTTCAAACGTTTTCCTGAGCCCATGCAGCGATTTCCCCGTTCAGAATCCACTCCGGTCTGTTTCTAAAGCCGTGCCGCCTCAGGGCCCCAAAGATCGCAATCATTCATGTAGGTGTTTATATTACATTCATATTTGGTTTTTGTTCTGTGCACACAGAGGCTTCTTCTGCTTCTCCAGATCTTCTAATGATATTGTTAATGATATTACGTACTCTAAAATCTCACAGTTTTTTATTTATTTATTTATTTTCAGCATCTCATTTGCAAACAGGGTTTTATATAATTTTGCAAAATACGTATTGACAGAGGACTGTGAGTGGTGGTGGCAGAGGAGGAGTGTGTGTGTGTTTTCATGTCTGCTATGACTCCGGATCATTTCTTCAAAAACCAGTGTGACAAAACCACCTTGAGGCAAACATCAACCGATGGCACCGGCCTCGCTGGCCTTCTGTGTGACTCCTCTTGACATTAAAGGCTCTTACTCTTCCTCTGGCTCAGACACAAGCCGAGCACCAGAAAGCTGGATGTCAGCTGAATGAATCTTTGTTCGCAGATTTCCTCCGCTTGTATTTGTGTTCATTTGTAAGAAACCGTGACAGTCCGTTCAAAAGCTGGAAAACAGAATTGCAACAGACATTCGGTACCTCATCTTGGCTGCAGACATTAAAGCCTCATTTGGGTTGTTTGGCCGAAGAAAATCATCTGTAACTTTTGTTTGTTGTGCCATGCGCGGAGCTGACAAGGCAGTCTTTTTTATGTGGCCGGAGACGCATCTGCTTTCACACAGTCCTCCGTGTGTGGACACATGCGTCCCTGACCGTGCGGTTTTTACTGTTTGGATCCTAATGTGCCTTCAATGTGTTGCATTCCCGTCCATATTTAGAGACGCTTGTGATCAGACCACCCAAGACGGCCTCAGTGCAAAACATGCACACAGCTGATTTTATAAACCTTCGGAGAAGTTCAAACTGCAATACGGTTTCTGCCGTGGTTGCTTTGAATTTTGGAATTCGTTTTTGTCATGCAGGGGGGGAGACGTACATTCAGCACACATATTGTAGTATTGCATTCATGGATAAAGGTCTTTGCACAACAACTTAGCCACTAAACTATTGTGCAGCGGGGTTTCCAGGAATACAATTGAGTCACATTTCTTATCACCGTCATTACGAGTCTACTTCCTGGAACTTGCACTTGTCTTAGACTGCTCCTACCCTGTTTACTGACAGTTCTTTTGACACTTTTGTGAATGTGTTCTAAAACCATAAAGACATATAAGAATGTGTCGCAGAAACTTGAACTTATAACAGCTGATCGTGTGCTCCGGTCCGTCCCTCTGCGTTTTTTTTACAGACGCTTGACATCCGTATCACTCCGTTCACACTCGCTTTGATCCTGACCTCCCGAGACAGTTACTTTCAGCGAGCTTACCATTCTCTCTCTCAGCCAGAAGATGGTGGTACGAGGTTGTTGTCATTGTGGTCGTCACAGCACATGCCCCGTTCTTCCCTCTCGACTCCCGCTGACTTATTAGGTTGGTCCTCTGCCATTTGGAGATACACCAAATCATATTATTCAGTCGGTCATGGATTAGGCGAAGAGGAGGAAAAAACACTGGCTGGGGGATGATCAAAGAGAACCCACATTCACCTCATACTGACAGACTGACTGGGAGACAAAGAGATGGGGGAGGCGTAGCGAGGCATTTGATTTTAGGGGAGCTGAGGTAAGGTAAGGATGTTTGGTGTAGGGCATTCAGATTATTGGATCTGTGCATCAGAATCTGGATTTGTCTGCTCTTATATGTTTACATCAGGGCTGCTGCGCACCAGAGGTTGTGTTTGCGCGTGAACCCGCGCCGCGCACTCGCGTGCATGCGTGCGTGCGCGCATGCCCAGACCTATGTGAGCTCCTCGTTTCCTCAGTGCACCATCGGGCCCGCCGGCGGAAAGAGAGAGAGGAAAAGAGAGAGTGAGTCACCCAGCAGATGAAAGAGTCAAAGTAAAGGCTCTGCCGTCCCAAAAAAAACATCACACAGCTCCCTCGCTCACTTTTTGAAGTCATCCAAGAGGAGGGAGGCGACACACTTTCTCAATCGCATTAAAACATGGCGTCAGGCAGCTCCCATCTTGTTGCACGCTATAGATTATACTTGGGTTTGAAGTGGAGTTTTAAGTGGGACACCGCAAAATTCGGTTCCGTTTTTTTTTTTTTTTTTTTGGGCTGTGTTCCTAATTCAGCTAAATCATTTCGCATCTGAACATCACTGGTCAAAGTAGGGACAGGGACATAAATACAGGGAACCCTGGAACTGCATCATAGTTAAGTCAAAGTAATAAGTTATTGAAACAACTACTACACATCCTTCAGCAAATTGCTGCTGTCATAGCTTAATAGTTGTCGCATGTTAAGAGCATAGATCAAATTCCCGCGACGCCAATTTTTCATCTGACATCACGCTCAGGGTGGGATGCTCGAAGGCTATGTGCTCGTTGCATTGCTGTGTTTCCCGGTTCAAGCAGGTCGTAAAAATTTAGACAACGTGACGAGTTCAAAGTTGATCAGCAACAGAAAAGACTACGGTTAGTGAAAATCCTCCTTTCTGTTTGCTCTATTAACATACATGATACATAACTACAGGTGTAAATTCATTCAGACGTACACCATTCAGGCACAACATTATGACCACCTTCATAATATTGCATAGCTCTCCTTGTGCCTCCAAAACAGTTCAACCGAGAATGGACACGGGCCTTCCGAGGGTGTCCTGTGGTGTCGCAACAGGATGTTGTTAGTGGGGCGGGGCTTTGTGTCCTGTGGGTTGAGGGGACGGGCCTCTGTGGATCAGGCTTGCTCCAGTACATCCCACAGATGCTTGATCAGTTTGGGATCTAGTGAATTTGGAGGCCAGGTCAACACCTTCTGCATCTTGCGAGGGTTGGCTGCTGCCATCAAGGAGGTGTCATTGCTAGGGGGTGGGGATGCCTCGTCTGGTCTAGGTGGATGATACGTGTACCGTACTAGAGTTGACACGGTACCAAAATGAGTAACCACGATACTATACCAGACAAAGTATCACGGGTCCAGGTATTATCGCCATACTGCGTCCTTTTTTTATTATTATTATTTTTATGAACTGCAATGTATTTGTACAAGTTCTAAAATGTCAAAGTAGTTCCAAATGTGACTTTGGAGTTTGTGTTTTTTGAGCAAAAATAGTGGTGCCACTGACGGCGACGCCGCGGCAGACTCGCCGCTCGGGGCCCGGTGCTTCTGCCGTGGTGAGTGTGTTGTCTCGTGTTTGTGACTGTAAGACTGTAAGACAAAACTTTAGCTTTTGTTTGTTTTGAAGCGAAGTAGCATGCAGTGAGAAGCTGGGAGGAGAGCAGAGGTGGCCGATATGTAGCGGAAACTGGCACCGGTAGTATAGTACTCCACGGTAGTACCGTTGTGTAGAATTTCTAATATAGTAGCAACTATTACGGGGGGTACTGTGGGTATCGTGCAACTTTATGCAGTATCTTTATATATTTTTATCCTTACTGGGGCAAATTTATCCATCCAGTTGCATAATTCATCATATTTCCAAGTAAACAAGGTGGTAAGGTAAGGTGATTTGACGATGGTGAAGGGTTAGGTTAGGGGACTGATTGCACATCTAAATAAGACATGCAGGTGTACAGGCACAGGTCAGAAACTTCACAATATTTGCTCATATTTGTTGCAAAGTGACAGAAGGTTAAAGGTCATGCAGAGTTTCTGATAAGTGTTCAAATCCTCCCAGGGCAAGAAAGAAATAAGAGCTTGACGTTTCGCCATGGGAGTGGAAAACCTCTGATTTTTTCATTTCCTCTGTACCTGTACTTGTTAGGGTTAGGGTTACAACTGAGTCACAGTTTCTGTACTTTTAACATCTCCCTGCTGCTCAATAGACCTCAGATTAAGCCTCTCGATCGATCAAGAATTGATTGCCTTAAACCAAATTCGTGTCTGCTGTGAGTTAGACATTTAATGACACTGATAAGTTTCCTCAAGAATCAAGAAGTGGCGCGTGGAGTGTGCAGTCACTTAACACTTGCTTGCCTGCTTACTTGATGCGTGTCTAGCTGCCTGCGCCTGTTTGCACGCGCCCGCGGTGCATTATTTTCCCAGGCCGCGCGCCGATGCGCCGCCGACACCGAGCGGCGGGGATGAAGAGAATCGCTACTGACAGGCAGTGATGGCAAACTGTGAAATGGAAATAAAGCCTCTTGTCATTACAGCACCAACCCTCTACCCGCGCACGCAGAAACACAGGCGAGCTCAGCAAGACGGCAATGATTACAGACAAACGAGCAAATAACATCTCCCAGCTCTCCCTGTCTGGCACATTGAACTCGCGCTGTTATGAGAGACTCGCGTGGCGAACAGAGAATCATTTTGAATGCTTACAAAATACCGCTGCCACTAAAGCTGAAAGCTTTGTGTAGCGATGCAGAAAAGCTCCTCGTTTGATTTTATTTTTTATTTTTATTTTTCTTCAAGAAATGAATACCCCATAAATCAGCTCCCTGGTGAGCAACATCCAGCATGTCGTGTGCAGGGTGAAACTACCAGCAACCATTAAACCAGTAAGTTTTGCAACTCATCTGCCTCGAATGCCCCCCCCCCTGCTTTTGTTGGCAGTCACTTTGTGTCCTCTTCTTCTGTGTGTCAAGTGATATCATCCTTGCATCAGCTCGAATGCAGTTTTATGTCTTTTGTCAGAGTTCGTCTTCAGGATGATGCCGAAAACCATAATTGCTCTTTAGCAATGTGAGATGATTGGAAACATATCACAGAAAAATGCCATATGGAAGCAATATCCTGTCCAGGACTGAACAGATTCTGAGAATAATCCTTTTTATTTTCTACTTTTGGACCGATTGCTTTAACACACACACACAGACACACACGTTGTCATGTTTGCAACAATATTTTATTGAGAAACGACAATGTTCCTTAACAGGATTGCACACTCTGAGCATATCTCATTTCCAAATGGCTGCAGATCAAATTTCTGGCGTGGATCCTGTTTGTTATCTGTGTTTGAATAAGTGGGACTCGTGCGCAAATCTTTAAGTGTGTGTGGAAATAGTTGTCACCCTGCGCTCTGTCATTCCTGCGAGTCCTTTTCTTTCTTTCTTTTTTTTTTTACCCATGTGTCTTTGTGTGTGTGTGTGTGCGTGTGTGTTTTAGGCTTGGTTCCCGCTGCAGATTATTAATTAAATTCTGGTAAGCGGTGCATGCCTCGCCTTCAGATCTACTTCCACTCTCTTTAACGCGCACACACACGTATCTGCGCGCGCTCGCAAACACACACTTCAAAGCGGCTGCACTCCACACCGCTAGGATTAAGCAGCGATTGAAGAGCCTGATACAGTCTCAGAGTGCCTGCAGCACTAAAAATGCCTTTGGCAGGGCACAGGTAGGCTCTTTGAAACTTCTTACACACTTGCACAGACACACACACACACACATATGGCTGGTCTTTTAATTTTTAGGTGGTCCAAGCAATGAAAGTGGTTAGGATGCGGACAATCTATGGACTTTATGGATTGTGTAGTGATTACATGATCAGTATTTAGGCAAATTAACCAAATCAGCATTGAGTAATCCAGGGAGTACTCACTGGAAGTGAAGGATGAAATAATTATTGCAAGGACTATTCCTTTTGTACATTTTATGCTAGCAATGTGACGTCAGAGTTGTCGGCCAAGTGTAACTTTTAATAAAATCACCGTAACTTGGCCAAGCAACCTCCACAACGTCCATGTTTAACTATTGTTTCCTTTTATGTAAACGATTTGAGGACTTTCCACCACTAGGGGGTGCTAAAAGCTTGTTTTTTTTAACCAAAATCCGTGTCTCTCTCCGTGAGTGGCAAGCGTGAGGGTGACAGGAACAGGAGCTGGCGAGGTGAAAGATCACCCACTGCATGGAAGCACGGCATGGGTTAGGTCATCACATCTGACACGTGTGGCGACGCCCATAGACGTATGTAGTGGCTAGTCTTTGCTTTACTTTGCCGCTACCGCCTGATAGTGGGATTGAAGCTGTTAGGACGCGTTTTCGGTTTAAGAGAACAGTCTGTTTCCCGTGATTTACTTTGAATTTACTACTTTTTTTTCTTGTGACGGTGCCTTTGGTTATAATGAAAACAAATTGAAAAAATAAACTCGAGCTCAGTCGAAAACTGCTTGTCTCCTTCCATGTCAGCAAACAAAACACATAATTAACCCAAACTCAAACACCTGTAGCCACCTTCGGCCCGCATGAAATTCAGCCACTGCGTGACATTTGCTGCCCCCTGGTGGCTCGGAGGAAAACAACCCTCTTACAAGAAAATGTGTCTCTTACAACATATACACATAGACGCCTCATTGAGCGCTGGACCGCACGTCAACGTCGCTGCCATTTTGGAGGAGTTGATACCTCTGACAGGAACCAAAAACAAGGTCTGTAATAAAGTTCACTCCATTGAGTTGTATTGGTTCACAGGACAGAGTTGCCTCCTCCATGGCGTTGACGTATTGCAACAACGGGGCAACCCCACGTATATATGGGGACACCTGTGTGGGGCTGGCTTGGCTTTGGGTCCGAGTTGCATGGGGGTGCTTGGACCCCTTTGTAATTGCGCACACTTCTTGCTCCTGTTGTATTTGTCGCAGTCCAGTCGGGCTATTTTTAATGCGTCCTTATTTTCCAGTCATTTTTAATGCGCGTTTAGATGGCTGCACTGTATAATGCATGATGTTGCGAAACGCTTCCCGACGGATTCCCTTGAGTGACTGTAAGTAAAAGGAATAGGCTAGTAGCAAGCTCTTTATGTTTTTATGAAACATCTGAGCGTGTTTGCATGTCAATATGGCCATATGTTCCCATGAATACTTTCACATGTGAACTCATGTGCATAGATAGTAGCGTGCACCCCTCATCTTCTCATTAGCTCACACAGTTGAAGGGCTTGTGATTATATTTAGCTTTGACATGGAATAAGTTCTCTACTGAGCAACTTTTTTTTTTTTCATAATATCGACTACAATGATAGTGACATCTAATAAAGTGTAAAGAAATCTTTTCCACGGTGTCTCTCAACATAGCTGTAGCAAAGATGAAGCGGTCCTGACAACAAACGTGTCGTGTATAAAGAAGAACATAGACGTACTCCATCCACCCGCCCCCCCTCCCACAGACAGTTCTTTCTCTCGCCTTTTCTACACCCTTCTTTGTCTTCCCCCGCTCTCATCAGCTGCCGCAGGGCCCCTAGGGACAAGCGGGCCTGCCACTGAAAAGAGCGCTGGCGCAAGAAGACAGGCCCGTATCCTTGGTGATGGCTCCGTGTTTCCGTGGTGACAGGTGTGTCCGTTCAGAGCGAGCGGCGGTGTTTGTCAGGAAGTGTTTGGATGGGGCGCGGAGTCCAAAGGCAGCTCAGGTGTTGACAGCTGCGAGAGATGCGTTCAATGGAACACTGTTTGTTCACGACTTCCCTGTCAGGGGCTGTTAGGACACGGGGGTCGTGTGTGAGAGCGTGTGTGTTGGTTTGTCTCTGTGAGGACCAGTTTGAGTTTTAGTCTGTGGGATTAAGGACTTTTTGGAAAGAAGTTAGAACCTTTTGGCCTTTTTAGCTGCTAATCACGTGTTTTGTTTGATGACCTGTTTTTTAGTGATGAGGTTCAAATTACATTTAGATTACGGTTAGACAGCAAATGATTATTCAGTCGCTTAATCTATTGATTGTTTTTTTGATTAATTTTTTAACCTATAGAATACATTTTGAGTAATCCTTATGTCAACTCACCATTAAATAATAACCATAACTTCTACCATTCATTTTTCAACCCTTCATTAAGACATTTTCTCAGAATCAGAATTAGAACACCTTGTCCTTTCACACAGCACAACAAGAGCTGAAGTCACCTGTATCATTATAGGAAACACAATAAAAATCAACACAGCATATTTGTGTGGTGTAGGTCTAATAAGGAAATGTCTTCTTTACTGTATTCTTTCATTCACTAGCAGAAGTTGTGTTGAGTGTGATTTAACTTAAACAACTTGCTTTAGTTGTAGTTCTCCGGTTTTATTAGTCAGCAAAAGGTTGCTTAGGGCCGTGAAAACACCATTATGACAGTCGGTGATAACCAGGAGTCGTGTTTTTTAAAACAATGGCGGAAAAACATATGAAAATGACAGATTGCAATTCACACCCCAGACCACTTGGTGGCGAGTGAGCAAATTAACCGGCTCTTGTCTGTCTCGATTAGTAGTGTTGGTTAAGTTTTTCTGCGTATTGTGCGTAAGTCGAGTCGGGTAGTACTTTTTGTTTCTCTGCCGAGTGAGATGTAAGATGTTTGAATGATGCCGTTTATTGATTATGTATCAGTCAAACGTGGTAGGACTGAGCCGGTTAAATAGACGTCTAGATTCTTGAGTCGTCTTTGATGGACGGTTATATGAGCCGAATCTTTTTCCACCATATTAATTAAAAATTAATGAAAATCAAATTTTATTGAATATGTCATTGTTATCATTTAAAAAAACAAAAATTAAAGTGACAGATTAAAAAAAGATCATGGCAGGATTTTTTTGACCTCAAACACAGGCCAGCTCTGTACAACAGTTTGCTGCTCTTCCTAGAATCCTAGCCTCCTAATCCATTCTCCCTTTGAAGTACGAACGCAAACTCCCATTATGTAGAGGCACAGAACGTCAGCTGTCGCTTATAGTATTTGGAGCCTGTTCAAGTGACACTTTTTGGTGAAGACACAGTTGGCCTTTGTTGCCGGTATTTCTTTGATTTCAGTTTGTTGTGTCTGTACCCACTGTATTAGCCATTAGCACTTAATCTGTAGTGTTTTTGTTGACATCCTGTCTGAAACAAAAAAAGATGAAGACGCAACAGCAACTCAGAGGCGCTGCCCGCAAACCAAGAATACAGACAAAACTCTCCGTAACAGTCCTGATATGTATGTTTTTGTCTTGTTGTGTTGAGTCAGACGGCATGCAGAGGTTATCTGTTGAGATGCTTGTGGTTAGAGGTTGTGCTGCTGTAGGCCAACGCATTTTTACACAGTTTCAATTTTATTCAGCTTCTGTCTAGAGAGTTCCTACACCATGGACCACTGGTTTCTGGCTTTGTTGAAAGGATGTTCAAATTTCTGAATTCTGGATGTTTTATAGTGATGCACGCTCATAACTGCATCGTTTCACATCTGTGAAGGAAAAAAGAAGCGATTAAAAGCGTTTAAAAAAGACAACTGGAGCCACTCATCCGTTCTTCAGAACTGAAGAAGCTACTTCCAACGATTGGAAAACGTCTTCTCAAAAAAACTCTACAAGTCCAGTTGTCTTTTTTAAATGCTGTTTGGATATATCATGACCTGGATGACTGACCTCAATCTTACTGTCATCTTACTAAAATAATTTGCAACTCTCATGCTGTGTTTATATCAGTGGTATAAAAATGCTTACTGGAGTATGGAGAGCAAAGTTCTCACTAGTTTCTTACCATCAGATTTATAAGTTAAAGTAGTAGCTGAGTTTTACATTTTGTGTTTTAAGATAATAGCAGAAGTATACTCATTATTATTTCTGACTAGAGTAAGACCCAGACAAGACTTTCCTCGCTTTCAAATGATGGCACGTATCCCCCTTTTAATTTCCCCCTTTAGTCTTCCTACATGTTTTGTATAGATCCCATCACCATGCATACAGGCAGCCATTGACATCCCCATGGAATTCCAACACCGCGCACCTAATTATCTCACTCCACCATTCAGCCTTCAGAAACTCTGGCATCACAACACAGCTAGCTGAAAGGAGACGGATCACGCATTAGACACTCTCGGAGTCTTTGCTTCCAGCTAGCTAGCTTCCCATAGAGAAACAACAGAAAACAAAGACGCAAGCACAAAGACTCAACAAACTTCTAACAACAGTTTTCATTCAGTTCTGTTCCGTCTCCACCCTGTGGAGTCTCCCAGCTTCTCTCGATCTTCTCAATCATTTTTTCACCCTGTAGCTAATTGGCAGCCACAGTCCCCCCCCCCCCCCCCCCTCCTTCTCGTTAGGTATTGATTTGTTGGCAGAGGATTAAAGGGGCGTGCTGCCTACTGTGCACCATGCCCATCACTACCTGCTGGCATGCATGGATGCTGGGACAGGCGCTGTGCCAAAGGGGCCACAGGCCTGCACTGCACGGACAAACTGCCAAGATGCAGAGGTCAACCCAAGTGTGTAAATGGTAAATGTCCTTGTTTTTATGTGGCCCTTTTCTACCTATTGGTCCTCTAAGCACTTTACAGTCATAGACGCATGTACTCATTCGCTCACACAAGCACAAAAACAAATATTGAACCGCTAACCCTCTGGTTCGTGGACAACCCGCTCTACCTACTGAGCCTGTCTCTTGGTCCGCTTCCTAACCGAAGATTTAATTCTCTCTCTCTCTTTTTCGTTGTGTCTCTCTATCCGTCCGTCTGCATATCTCTTTCTGACACTCCTCTCTTCCTTCCTGTTGCAGACCAACAGCAGGGTGAAGCAGATTGAGAAGGACTACAGTCAGAAGCTTGCGAAGTCTGCCCAGGTAAGCTTCCTCCTCTGCCCTTTTACCCTTATTCTCTTTGAATGTACTGATGGGAGAGGTGGGGAAGCGCACATTAAAAGGCGCCCAATCCTAAAACGCAGAAAGTCACCATGCCCTTTTCCCCATAAGCAATAGTGCACAAAAACGTGCATGCACATTATTTGTGCCAGTTCCAGAAGAGCAAATCCACACATGCAACGCAGAAGCTCATGTTACAGTAATTACATCAAAAGCCCTACTGTCTGACTGTGTCCAGAGGTGACTACCTGAAATACTTAGTTTAGCAACTTGAATAGAATTTTGTAAAGAATAATTTATTTCTGTTTCTTTCGTAGCCTTCGGTTTTACAGGATTGTTTTACCTTAAACCTTAGGTAGTTGGTGAGTAAACATAAGACATTCATCAGGTTGTTGGACACAATTCCAAAGTGACGCCATAGTTGCTCAGTACATGAGGGTATTCTTAGGGAACTCTTGGTAAACATTTGTTGAATGTGTATTCATCTGCCCTCCTTTGGCCAAAATGAGTTGATACCTCTTTAAAATCCAGACATTGCCAGACATTTCTTCTACTTGACCCATGATGTCTCCACTTCCAGCAATCCTCATTTTTCACGGCCACGTGGAGCCAGCCATGTGATTGGTGTAACCCTCATACCATGGAATTATACTATAGTTCCTTCATGAAACTCCCTCTGTGCATCCTGCAGCAGGAACACACAGTCAGTTGACCTCAAAAGTTGATTTTGATGCTACGTTGCATCTAGCCTTGGTAAGGTTTGTGCATACAGGGCAATTGAGATAAAACTGTGTAATTCCCGCAGCACTACCCGCCGGCAAACAGTTTTGATATTGGTCATAATTTTGCGTGAAATGGGATTTCAGGTGGGCACTGGCATTTACTGCTTTTGTGCGGTTCATATACCAAGAACAACATGCTCAAGGTAATTGAGCGTCTGCAGCCAGACCCACGCTCTAGAGGCATACCACAGGATGAGACCACCCTCTCTCACTAGACTCGGCTCAGTTGATTTGTTCTGGAACTGATTGTGATTGCTGTGTTCACACCAGCCCAAACAAATCGATCCGGAGGGAAAATACTCCCTTATTTGAAAGATCAAATTAGGTGTGAAAGCACCTCAAATAATCCACTGTGAAGGTTCTCAGTCATGGAGATCATGGTATATGCAAAAATGTTAAAGAAAGGCTTTGGGGATGCACCTTCATAATCCACTGTAATCCATAATCCATTTTCACCAGCATTGGTGATATTCTCCCCTCCCAGCACCTCTAATACATCTTAACTGCATCTCCATACCTGTTTCTCTTCCTGTCATCAGTGTGGCCACACTTCAACTGCAGGGCCATATGTTTAACATTACTTCTTGTCTCCTCAGTCCATTTAAAACTCAGGTAATTCTTTTCTCCAAACAAGAACTTAACTTCCTTGGACGCACTCTGCCATTCAGCAATGTCTTTAAAGATCCGAAACACCCTAAGTAGTGTTTACATTACAGAAGAAATGGGTTTTCTTTTTAATTACGCAGGAGGCTAAAATATTACAATAATTTGGCCATAATTGCACCTCGCTTACCACAGAGGAGATCCAAAGACGGGCTTTTGTTGTTTTTTCTCTCTTTCTTCTCCTCTTTAAATCCCCCCATTTTGGGTTGCCTGGCAAAGGCTCAGAGGTGAAAGTGGGGTTGACAAGCAGATGTTGTTAGAGAACGGTAGCTTATTAGGTTACACAATGCCCTACTTCAAAAGAAGTCGGATGCTGTGCGAAAGTTCAGCCCTGTTTGCCCGCTTTGGCGGTGCGGTGTGCCGCCGCCGCAGACGAGCAACAAGTGTTTAATCCTCTGTTTTGGGGACGGAGAGCTGGCACGGGCTTAACAAACAACACTCTCTGACATTAAAGACAAGCCTCCGCAGAATTCAGCACCTTTGTTGGAAGTGTGTTGTTGTGCAGGAGATTGGGCCGGAGACTGGGAAACATATTAATATTCCTGATTAATGCGCACCATTCGTCATGGGCTTGGGCGGCTTTGTTTTAAAAGGTAAAGGTGCAACCAAGAGGTTTTTGTTGCCTGCCCCTTGGGGCGACTCAGTCAAATGTAAACAAGAGGCTTTTGAACCTCAAAGGCTAACCCTGGTTGTTAACCCCTCAATCTCTGACAGAGGGCATCGCTCTTGAGCTCAGTTGCATGGCTAATAGCCCAATTAAAAACATACCATGTCATACATTATCCTGAGGGGACTGGAGGCACCACATAGAAATGTATGTTTAGTTGCAGGCACATACTGCTCTGGCTTGCACAGCACTTCCTTGCTTTTGTCTCCCAGCCCCTCTCTCTCTTCTTCTCACACACACACACACACAGAGTTTCCTAATTAGTGTCTCTCAAATCCGATCCTTTGTGTTAAGCGTCTAGTTGTGAGTGGTCCTCCTGGGTGACCTGTGAACCCGACATAGCTGCGCTCTCTTCCCCCACCCAATGATCAGGTTACAGTGGGTGGTAGTTGCGGTACTAGTGGGAGATCATTACTTTATCCTTGACCATCCGCCGTGGGAGTATGCGGTGGGGGGTGAAGGGGATTTTCCACGGGAGGCACGGCGCAGAAGAGGCTGAAGTTCATATGCAAATAGACCTAATTTATTTCATAGCAAAACTGTTTTTTTTTTTTATTTGACGGCATTTTCATTATTATTACATTTCTTATAAAGTATTATACTTTGTTTCATTCTCAACCCTGGTCATCCGTGTCCATTTGTACTGAACGCTATCTGGCCATCGCTAAACAGCAGACAGTCAAAGTTAACAACCAGCTGGTGAGTCGTGGGCGGTTTCGTTCATCAAAGCACCAGAATCCAAACCTAAGTTGGATTCCAGCAGTCTTGTGTCAGCAGCTTTCTCGCAAGGATGACAAAATGTAGGGAAATGATGCGTAGATGTGCTAAAATCCTTAACCAATCAGCCATAACAAAACGTCCTGGCTAACAACGTCTAGGCCCCATATTGACGCAGAAACAGCCCTGATTCAATGAGGCATGGACTCCATTAGACCTCTGAGGATTTGCTTTGGTATCTGGCACTAAGATGTTTGCAGCAGATCCATTTCCTCCTGCAAACTGAAAGGTAGGGCCTTGGACTTGCACGTCACACAAATTCTTGGTTGGATGGAGATCATTTTTGTTTTGTTGCAAGGTACATTTTTCTGCTCAAAAAGGCCACTACTAATAGGGAATATCATTTCCACGAAAGCAGGAACATGGTCTGCAGCGTTGCTTTGGTAGGTGGTGATGTGTCAAAGTAACACCCACATGAATGGACTCAAGGACTTCCAGCAGAACATTGCCCAAAGCATCACATGTATGCATTGTAGGTCCTACCAGCACTACACGGAAGTCAGTCTGGGCACCTTGACTGGTCTGCAGCTACCCAGCCTCATGAAGAACAGATTCCAGTGTGTGTTCTTACACCTATTTTTCAGAACCATCAAGAACCTTTTCAACAGTTTGAGCTAGGGTACCGTGTTAAATCTGACCACATGGGCCATCCTTCACTCCTCATGTGGATCAGTGAGCCTTGGCCATCCATGACCGTGTCCTTGGTTCACTGCTTTTCCTTTCTTGGACCACTTTTGTTTGGTACTGACGACTACTGACCTGGGACACTCCACAAGAGCTGCAGTTTTAGAGATGCTTCAGCCATTACAATTTGTCCCCTTGTCAAAGTCCCTCAAATCCTTCCACCTGCCCGTTTTTCCTGCTTCAAGCACCACCTGTCAGTGGTCATTATGTTATGGGAGATCGCTGTGCGTGCCCTGTCAGTGTTTGACAGAAGCAGTGTCAAGCTGCACAGAACAGTGGACAGGAAGTCGCTCTTTGGCTCGTTTTCGTGGTGCGCAAAAAGAATCCCCTTAATGTCTGAAGACATTTCTGTCATTCATCATTTGCTCTCACGTCATTATTTAAACCACTGAAGAGAAGAAAACTACAGGAACTACCCTCCATAAAATCAAAGTCATCGTTCCACAAAATTTGTTTTCGTCCCTTTTCGTGCAATAGTCAGCGTTTTGTGTGCCGACTTACTCAGCCCTCTGTTTGCAAATAGAGAGCTGAATAAACACCAGACCTGTTTATTTCTTTTTATACCTTGGGTTCACGCAGAGCCAAGGCTGCCTTTAGCCTTAAAGACAGATGATAGCAGGCTGGGAAAATAGACAAGTCTCACCAGACCACTCATAGACTCATACAAGGTGCTGTGTGGTTTTATACACAGGAATAACAAGCTGGGTTCACTAGTTCAGAGTGGCACCGCTGCCCGCGGGCTGAAGACCGGCAGATGCAACGAATCCATACAGCAAAATAATTATTATGCCCAGAAATGATGTTCCCATAATAATGTGCCATTTGTTGCTTTCATGTGCCTGTCCCACTGACAAAATAAGCCTAATCCTCCTCTCACCCCCACGCCCCCCTTGCTGTCTCCTTCTATCTGTGGTCAGCCCACGTCCCTTTAACTCCCACACAATGTGCCGATTCCAGCGGGGCTTGTCCTCCAGAGTTTAAACACGGTAAACAATTATCCGTCTAGCCCAAAGCTAGCGGCAGCGCTGCCCTGCCGCCACCTTTTTCTCTCTTTTACGCTCTCTCATCTTCCTTCAGCCTTTCTTTGACGGCGGCTTATATAGAATGTTAATTTTGACTTTGAATTTTTAGGTCTTTAAAGCCGAGGCACTTCCCTTTCTTCTTGGTGTAGACCGCAAGTTCACCAACGCAAAGTCACTCTGCTCCTCAAAAAAGACGTCCCCCCTCCTTTCCTGTCTGTTTTCTCTTTTCTATTTTTTCTCCCTCTCTCTCCCCTCTGTGTCTTCCAGCATCTCAAAAAAAAAAAAAAAGAAAAGACTTCGGGGGGCCGGTGATTGTTAATGCCATCCAAGACCAGTGAAATGAAAGAAACCTGCATTTTATTCAGTGAACATGCTTTGCCTCTGGCGGCAGGTTTTCTGTTTTAAACATAAAGGGCGTATAGAAAGCCTATGAAACATAGTTAAGTTCATTTGAGAGAGCTTTCCAAGAGCGGGTCAGGATGCCAACTGGTCTTATTTACTCGCTGACAGGTAAAGGTTAGCGGTCTTCCACTTCTGTCTAGTCACACGAGGAAGTAAAAGTCATTTCCCCGTTTCTCGTTTTCTGACCCGTAGCTAATTGCGGAGCTGCAGACATCTGTTTGTGACTCCAAGGAGGAAACGGTTCGTCTGCAGCAGGCAATGGAGAAGCAGTTGAAGGAGGCTAGCGCTCGCTGGGACCAGGAAAGGAGGACAATAACCCACTACGCCGATCAGGCCAACAAGGTCAGTGTTGGGCACTCAATAGAGCTTAATGTACTCACGCTTGCAGCATGTGTGCGCTGTGCGCAATTCCATCAGAAAAGGTGTCGGCACGTTGCTAATTATCAATGTATGCGAAATAGCCATGTGGTGCTAACTTCCGTCTTTATTTACCTTCATTACCTTCACTGGTGCAAACAGAGCAGCAGTGAAATTACTCTGTACAAGTCATGAACCGAGCTTTGTCCAGGTCTGAATAAATAATAAAAGTATGTAAGTAGTTTTAGGGGCCGTCCACACGAACATGCTTTTTGGTCGATCGTCCACGCGAATCCTGTAAACGCATAGCCTTAAAAAACGCGCTTTTCTGAAACCTGGTCCCAGGGTGAAAAACTTTGCAAACGCAGCCCTTGAGCGTTCATGCGGACGGCAAAAAACGCGTACGTGCGTTTCGATAATGTCATCGCCGCACCCCTCGAGAAGCCTTCCACCTCCCGCGAGTCGTCTCATAACAACATCAACAACGGCGGACTACATGCTCATGTTCCTGCTGGAGAAGACATTGAGCCTTTTAGGGTTACTAGAGCAAAATATCATGCTCCTGTGCCACTACGCTGAGCAATAAAGACTGATGGACAACCACATAAGCAACATTTTGTAAACAGCACTCAAGCTTTGTGCGCATGCTCCGCCTCTTCCTCTCTGTTTTTGGTGAATTTCTGAAACCGAAACAGCACCACCTATAGGCCGGAATATGTAGTAGCGTTTTGAGTCGTGTTGAGACGGATCCGTGCGTACGCAAATATTCTTGAAACGATGCCGAAACTGCATGGAAAAGATGATTTTGGTATGTGTGGAAGGGGCCTTAGTGGGTGGGTGAGACTTAACACCTTGTTCCAAAATTTGTACCATCGCACCGCCACGTCATGACGCGCACACAACAAACAGCTGAATCATATAATTCAGTCAGTTTTCCTGATCTTAGGAATCACGGGATCCTTTACTCTGCCTCTTCCCTAGCAACCGAACTGGAACTCAGCAGCAGCAGCACTCGACTGGGTGTGGCTCTCTAAATAAAGAGTTGTTGTGTCTGGGATTGGGACATGTTTCCAAACACAACCTTGTCTGTTTGCGGCTGCAGCTGCCTGGTATAGTAAAGAGGCAGGTCCGTGAGCCTCCTCTCAGAAGTCCTCTCCTTCCAGGCCCTGGTAGCCCGGGCCCCCCTTCGCTCAGGCCAGACTTCAGCCTGTTTTAGGCTTGTGCTGGGAGTGGACAACAACTTTCTGTTTCCATTATCTGTGTCCTCATTATATTGACCCCCTCTCCCTGTACAAACCACCTGCTAATGAGCCTCCGGTTATTGAATTACTTATTCAAGAACAGATATGTGGGAGAGGAGAGAATCAGGAAGGAAGGTAAGATTGCCCATGCAGCAAATAGAGATAAAAATATAAAAACAAACATTTGATGTCAACTTGAAAGAAAAGGTAGAGGAAAAGGGTGAGATGGCAAACAATGAAGGGGAAGTAAGGGAGGGAGAGGCAATGAAAGGGTGGAGGAAGTGCGAGGATTGAGACGAAAGGGGTAAAGAGAGAAAAGAAAGGAACGGCGGAGAGCTGTCAGTGGGCCACCGGAGGGAGTGTGTCGCCTGCTGACATTGTTTCCATGCTGCTCACTTCAAAGGGCTCAGATTATGAAGAGAGCGAGGGGCTTCAGACAATAGGAGGGGAAGAAAATAACATCAAAGTTAGCCGTGCGTTTGAATTGGGATAATCCCAAAACAGTTGTTCTGAATGCATGCTGCACAGGATCAGATGTCCCTTTTTTTATTTTTTCCTCCCCTCACCAGCCTCATTCTGCTGTTTCTGGCCTGATTTTAGCTCCCTCCTCGGCTCTACTGTACTTTGACTTTTTTTTATACGTGGGTGTTAACGGCACAGACCTTTGTATCTCATAAACCCTATTTTAGAACAACGGTAGTACAGTTAAGTATGCTTATTATCTGGGTTATTTTTTTTTTTTGTATACGTGGTGTTTAGGTGGAGGAGTATACTTGTTCCGTGTGCGTGGGAGCATATTATGTGTGAGTTTAAGTGCATATAAGCCTGTTATAGTGCTTGACATATTGCTTCAGACAGGGACCACGGCTTAGCATTCCACGTTGTTGCAATAGCAAATAGGGTTAAATATAAAAATGTGTGTTTCAAACAGTCTCAGACTACAAGTATCCAGATTCCTTTAAATGCCACAAATTATTTTAGACCTGTCATTAACTCATATTGTCTTATTATGACCTCGGCCCCCTCGTAGTTTGGGCCGTGATAAAGGCGGCAGAAAATGTGTGGAAACCAATCTGAAGTGCGGTTGTAGTAAATCGCCTCGTCCTGCTGGGGGCAGTAATGTGCCCTCAAACACCAAAACAGCCAAATATCCTGAAAGGGTACGAAAAAAGAAAACAGGCTGGAACAAAGTGTCAGAACTTGATAAAGAAAGCAAAAGTCAGACCAGCCTGGATAAATCAAACCAGAGACGCATTGGGTAACTCTACTCTAAGCGTCAAACTTTCGACAACGATAGCAAAATGATTGGCTGGCTTTTTCTTAAGAGTATTCTGGACAGTATTTATCATAATTTTGGACTAGTGCAGTAATAAATTATTATTTTTTTGGTATATATTTTTCAAAAAAAATCTGTATTTGTGTTTTTTTTTTAGGTAACTATTTCCCTGTCTAAGTTGTCACTGTTTTTCTGTATATATATATATCTTTTTGCCAAACTCCATGCAACTGTGACAAGGAAATTTCTCATACATGGGATTAATAAACATATCTTATCTTATCTTATCTTAAAAATGATATACATTTCCGTCAAAAGTGATTCTTTTAAGGTGTCATGACTCCCGCATTAACTGCAGAAACGCGATTAATCGCGATTAATCTTCCGATACAGCTGAACTTAACTTCACACTTTTAGCTCATTGTTGTAGTTTTATTGTTCATATAGTTGTAAGATTCAATGTTCATTGTCTAAACCTGAGCACATCCATCCATGAGGAATAGCTGAAGAGTTACACAGCTTTTCCAAATTCCCTTTCACCTTTACTCCCTGCATTTGTATTCTACGAATAATCTCCAGTGTGGTCTGTAGTCAGCGTAGGTAGTAGCCCCGATCTGGTTAAATTTAAGTTACAATTATCTCATAACGGCAGGCGAGACAGGAGTGGCCGGTTGTAATGCATTGGAACTGTGCCGGTGTCATTCGACTGTGGAAGGTGAAAGCAAGATGAAAGCTTCGCGTTTGCTTTCATCTGTCCAGTCTATTCATTTTAGGTAAGGGCAGTGGTAAGGGCCGCTGTAGCACACTGGGACATAGCCAGCTTCTGGGTTAGACGTTCATTCACATGCTGATGTCATCTGTTTTCCTACATGTGGTCTCATGGCAAAGTGTTTTCCTTTGCTGTCGCTGCCCACCAATTTCGGGCAAATGTGAAGTTTAATAGCTCATTCTTATTACTCGATGTGTGCTTGTGTGGCCATGTTAAGGGACAGTGTCTTTGTGTGTGCGTGTGCGCGTGTACACGTGCGTACTTGTGCACTTGCCTGATACTGTATGTGCAGCTGCCAAATCTGTCAGAACTGGAGCCCGCATTAGGCTGCCAAGAGAAAGGTACAAAGACACACACACTCACACAGGCCTCGTCTCTTCTCTCTCTCACACCCCATCTTTCCAACTCTGTATCTTCGAACTCTTTGTGTCTCAAACTCTCTTCTGACTGCCTCCACACACACACAAGCGCACATGCTCACCTCACCCTGCCAAAAGGGAGAGGTGGCTGGTGAATAAACAATGGCACTCCGCCCATAGTGTCACCCGCCTGAGCTTTGATCAGCACCGCTGTTCCTACTCCCCACAGCAGAGCTTCCTGTCTTTCTGCCTGCCGAATGTTGCTGTGCACGCACACACACACACCTATAACCAGGAGTACATGAGCCTCCATACGCTCTCTTTCTCCCTCTCAGTAAGCCTTTATCTGTATCTTTCTCTCCCTCAAGCTCTCACACAAACATAGCTTTGAGTTAGTGCCCTTGTCTCTACAGTACATCTTTCAAAAGTGTTGCATTCTCTAACATACACCCACATATACTCAGTGTTTTCACACACACACACACACACACCTACCTACACACAGACAGGGATACACACCTTTGATCCCGGCTCATCCAAGCAGTTGCTTCTATTGCAAGTCAAAGAGAAGGTCCTGTTGTAGCGTTGTCTGGGTGAAGTGACAGCAGACACATTACATAATGCAACAGTGACCATTGTCTCGCAGTGCCTTGACGATGAGAGTGAATTTTTCGGGGTGTGCTGTTCTTTGTGCACGGGACGGTGTGTTCCTCGGCCAGAGCGACAGTCGCGCTCCGTGTGATCTAGGCGCCCGGGCTTTTGTGGAATAATTTCAAGGGATCCCATGCAGGCAAAGGCACGCGAACACGCGCACACTCAAGGGGGCTAGTTGTCGCAGCGCAATTTGTAGTTCTGTAGTTATGTATGCATTAGTTTCTGAGGGGGTTGAAAGGATGACTTTGCCTGTGGGAAGGAATGGCAGCAGTGGATCAAGAACAGGTGCGCTGAAAAGTCTCTGTTGGAGAGGCAAAGAGCCGCTTCAATCGCTGTGTGTTTGCAAGCGCGCGTTTGTCTTCTCTGTCTGTGCGTCCGTCCACGTCCTTCAGCACGTCCAAGTCATTTGTGTCAACCTTGGCTCGCACACTTGTTTACTAAACTTTGTTAACCATCTGTGTTTCTGTCACTTTCTTCTTTTCCTGCATGTGCGGGCTAAAGTACTACTGTCATTTTCATTTTAATTCAGTCCAGTATTACCATTAAACCTAATGATATGCTGTGTGAATAGGTTTGTGTTAGCGCTTACACAAACCATCCAGTGTTAAACTGCTGAGTCCCACATTGAGTGACTTTGGAGATGTACTGATGCACTAGGTTTAAAATGTAGTCACTACTTTCAGACCGACACAAACCCACGAAGACAGAGTTCCCTCTTTCTACACTATTTTAAACTTCTCCTAACGATACTATTTAGATTTATGTAGTTTAGATTTAATTAGGAAATGTGTTGTTAACTATATATTCTGCTAGCCTGACATAGCAAGACACAATTCTTGTCAGAATATAATCTGGCGCATATGGTAATACGCCGTTTAGGATTTAATTTCAACCGACGCAATTGGCTAGTCCTGCAACCAATCACAGACAATTTGTTGCAAACGAATGAAACTCCACGGCTCTCAGATGACATGTAGGGGCTGAGCTACTTCAGATTTTTTAAAGTCGACTAATATGTGGTGAAAGTCGTAGCCAGGATAAAAAAACAGAGGTTTGTTTATCTCCAAAACATTTTCCATGTGTTGCCGCTAAAGGTCATTACTGCGATCGCAATCGACTCGTAGATCGCGAAGGTAGTGCGGGTAGATCACGTACCATTGAAATTTCTTTTTTCAATTTATCCATTGCAACTCCAACTGCAACTATTTGTAACATGCCCTCAGTTCAGCAGTACACATCCACAGCCAGGCACAACTTCAACAACAACTCAATTCTATCGTCTTTCTTAAAGAGACAGCGCTACGTTTTTCACCAATTTTCCTTTGATAAAAATTAAAACAAAGATGGAGTGAGGTTTTAACACTGTAGCAACAATAATATGACAATTAATGTGACTATACTATATACGGGCAGATCACTTTGACTTGGTCTTTGTAAAAGTAGCTCACAAGCCCAAACACCCCTGCTTTAGACAATGAAATTCACCATCAAATAGTTAATTTGCGGCCTCCTTCTCTCTGTTACCACAGGACGTTTGGTGAAGTTGTTAACTGACTGTCGTTGAGAGGACTCAGATGAGTGTGAAATGCAGTGGTGCATTTGTTGTATTTATGTGTTAGCGACTCCAGACTACCGTTCGCCCACAAAACTTTAGTTGACGGGTAAAGTTGCAGTTGTATTCAGGAAAGAACTGGTATTATTTATTCATTGTTCATTGCAAATGGGCATCTACATTGTGCTTACAACTCACTGGGAAGTGGCATCTATACAAATCAATGTTTTCAGATAATTGTGTGATGCTGACGCGATTGTGCCAAACCCTGGTACCCTCCTCTTGACCAAGGTCGGACACAGGTTGGACGCTGGCCAGCTTTGGTCACCTAACTTTGGTATGAGGAATGTAAATTAACTGAATGATACCAAAGTATCCACAATCAGCCATAACATTGTAACCGTGACAGTTGAAGTGAATAACACAGATTACCTCATTATGGCACTTGTACGGCAAGTGGGTGACATACATCAGGAAGGAACATCTTGATGCTTTGAGCAATGTTCCTCTGAGGGACCTTGGGTTCTGCCATCCATATGGATGTTATTTTGACACGTGAGGTATTGTTTCTCAGATGCTGTTGAGTTCAAGGCGTTGTCTTCAAGTTCCCCAGGTCTCAGTCCACTTGAGCAGCGCTGTTGGACGCACTCGCGGGTCCCACCCCAAAACCTGCAGGACTTAAAGGATCTGCTGCTAACGTCTTGGTGCCAGATACCACAGCACACCTTCAAAGGTCTTACATGAGTCTCAACGGGTCAGGACTTACCCAGTATTAGGCAGGTGGTCACAATGTTATGGCTGATTGGTGTATCGTAGAAAATATGAAAGCCTTAGCCACAAATTCCTGGTCAGCAGTGAATGGGACACAAGACGGACTTCTGCTATTTTGGTAAAATAATCGTTTCCCAAGTGTTGTAGTGTTGCCTGCTCATGTTTGCAGCAGCTCGTCTGGATGCTTTTTCTTTTATTTTCCTGCTAACAACCTACACATCAATTAAAACTTTGCACGTAAGACGTCGAGAGTTTTCAGGATGCGGTGGCATTTGCAACTTTTGCTCAACCTAACACCCAATAAATGATATATTATTCCATAAACAGAATAAATTTACAAATGCCCACACACAAATACACACGGCAGGCATATGGTGCATATTTCAGAGCTGTTTCTTATTCTCTTTCTACCGTAGCTCACAGCAGCTGAAAGAGACGGAGACGGGAAGATGGAGAACAGCGTTCTCCCCCTGTGGGCATAGCTCGGTTGCAACACGTCTTCATTAGCGCGGCAATTGTCTCACGGTTTTCATCAGCGCTGGGGGAGGACGCCTCCGTAACTCCGCCGACGTGTGTGCGCGTTGCAGAACACGACATAACCGTTCGGTTTGCCGTGCGGGAGGAGTTCCTCCGCCGCCGCCGCCATCGCAGTATCTCCCCCTGCCTCGGCTCTAAATCAACTCTGGGAAAAAGGGCTGAGAGGATCAAAGCGCGGCACTGAAAGCAAGTCAATTCACACCGATATCGGTGTTATCTTTCAGAGGGGCCCTCCTGGTCGACTTGCTAAACCACATCTTTTTATTCCTACAACTGACAGACGGACGGCAAAAGCAAAAGTTTCTCTTCTCTAACACCTCAGGAGGGAGACCTTTCGCCTCCTCCTACAGCTTCTCTCCCTTACACTCACTTCTTTACCTTTCCCGCAAGCCTTTGATAAAGTGCAGATAAAAGAGAGTCTGTGCTCATCTCTCTGGCCATCTATCTCTCCTTGAGGTTAGCGCCTCCTTTATTATTTACTATTAGATCAGTAGCCATACATACACACACCGCCTTGTTCTGCTAAAGCTGATGTGTGTGTGTGCGTGTGTGTGTGTGTGGGTGCAATCCACATACTTTGCTTATGTATGTCTGTGTGCTTTATGCCCCTTGTGTATGTATCTGTTCTTCCAGCTTGTGTGTGTGTTTGTGTGTGTTTGTGTGTGTGTGTGCGCGCGTCCTTGGCTGCAGGCGGTGCAGCGTGAGGTTTTCGCTGCTGTCTGAAGTCGTCCAGCCTCAGTGTCATTAGAGGATCTCTTTAATCCAGACTTTGGGAGAAACTTCTGACAGCACGCTGCAAATAGAAGGCCCCGCCGCACATGAAAAGCAACTCGGCTCCTAACATAACACCAAGTTTAAAGAGGCCCCTGGCCTTTTTTCCTCCTCCCACTATTCCCTCCCTTCTTTCTTCTTTTGCTTTTTTTTCCCCCTGCCCTCTGTTGCTTTTACTTCACCCTAGGGAAACATGCTTGCCTTATCTGCGCAGGAGGACCACCCAGGAAAGATGACTCAGGCACCGGTGTGCGTCTGCGCGCCTTGTGTGTGTGTGTGTGTGTGCGTGCGCACGGTGACTGCACACTTCATTTGACTGAATGTAGCACTCACATTTTCGAACTTCTGCTGTTAATATTAATGCATGCCCATACCTGCACGGATCGCTCTGAGCGCAGTGTTTGCCGGTGCTTGTGTGCACGTGTGCTCTGCTAATCCTTTGAGCCCGAGTTTGGAATGAAAGGGAGAGGCACGCTGCTGATGGAGAGGTGAGAGAGGGGCCTTGAAGCGCCCCGGCTTCAGGACTGCGCCGCAGCGCTGCGCCGCCGCTGCCCCTATCTCTGCGCTCCAGCCACGTCTTTCTCTCCTTCGTGTTGCTCCTTCTCGCTATCTTTTTCATTCTCACCTTTCTGAACTTCATCTTTTCTTTCTCTACCCCTTGATATGGTCACATTTATCTTCCCAGGCTTTTTTTTTTTTTTTTTAACCAGTTTGTGTAGTTTTTCTTTTTTCCTACAACTTTGCTTTCTCCATCCACAACGCCTCCCTGCGTCGCTTGCTAATGCAATCAGACCCCCCCACACACACACACACACTTCCTGGCCTGTTGTCAATGATCCCAGTCTGCACGGCTGATAAATACCATATCACCATGAGCATCTGGAGACACTTTAGCTGGATCTCGTACATATGGCTCATGCACCTTCACACTCTCGGCGCGACAGAAACCAGGGCCGGGTGCCGCTCCTGCTTTCTCGCATCGATTCGGTTGCGGGGGACGAGGTTTTGATTCGATTCGGTGCTGATTCGTTTAGAGATATTTCAGTTTGGCTTAGTCATGAAATAGATTTTCGACAAAGCTGAGATTGACAGCTCCTCTCTGTTGTCATTCTCTTGAAATCTAAAACGTTGCCATCAACATCAGCTTCTCTCATGCTTTGGATTTCCCTCACATGTGGGCTCACCCCATGATCCGTTGCGAGGCTAGTCATGCCCACGGGGCTGCAGCGAGAATTTGAAGAAGATATTTAGAGGATGCAGGCTTTGGCATATAGGTTTAGAAAATGCATTTTTAAAATGAATATTGATTAGAATAAAACCCAGCATCTTGATTCTACAGTTTATGTTTATTTGCTTCCCCGTGAGATCGCCTGATGCATCCATTGCTCCCCGGTCTGTTACAATTATTTAAATATCTTCTAATTTGTTTTCACTGTTCTTATTTTTGCAAAAGATTTGAGAAGTGGCTGCTCTTAATGAAAATTCATTGTCATTTGAAGCATTTGCCACAGCACTAGCGCTGCACTGAAGTCAAAGCCAGATGCTGTTTCTGCATCCAGAGGTTTGTGCTGAGGCGTCCGTGCTCTCTGCTTCCTCTGCCTCACTGTCTTTTTTATCATCTTCAGAAATCTGCAATATTTGTCTATTAGGCCTTATGCGTTATCTGTTGCTTCCTCTGTGTGATGTGACTGTATTTTCAAAGCCCTTTCTGACTCACAAAGCGTTTGTGTTCATCAGCGGAATCCTCCCATGTGCTTCTATTAATAAAGTGGCAAGTGAACTCCTGCCCTCAGACTTGTTTTGAGTAGATGAAACGTAGAAGCCACAAGAAAGGGAAGAACACGTCACTGCGAGGCCGCGCAGTCGGCCCCTGCTTCCCAGAAGACGCGGTCCAGAAACGCTGCGTCACGGTGAATCACGCGTGGGTTTGGGAAGGGGGTTTTGTCCGGGTCGCTCGTGTTCTTCGTCAACCGTGCCACTTAGGGTCTTAGGGATTTTTGCAGGAAGGAAGGACTACAACTTTGTAAACGCATGCACATCTACTATCACATGATTTCATAAAGTAGTTCCCCAAAAGCAGAAATTTGTCTCCGGGAACTCAACTTACCCTTTTATAATGCATTCTATAATTTTCTACTTTTAAGGAAGGTCATGACAGCCTAAGGGGCCATCCACACGAAAACGCATTTTTGCGTAAACGCAGATGTTTTTAAATGTTTTGGCCTATCGTCCAGACGAATCCCGTAAACGCATAGTCCTAAAACGCACCTTTTTGAAACCGGGTCCCAGGGTGGATAAATTCGAAAACGCACTTCTTGTGGATCCGTCTGGACAGTTGAAACCGGAGATTTTGGAAAACGATGATGTCATCGCCACCATGGCCACACCCCTCGAGCAGCCTTCCACCTCTTATATCTCGCGAAACAACAATGGCGGACTACATGCTTGCGCTACTACTGGAGAAGATATTGAGCCTATTATGGTTACTAGGGCAAAATCAAATTTTTCCTTGAGTTTGGTTTCTTCTAAAGCCGATTTATAAACAGCGCTCAAGCTTCATGTGCATGCGCCACCTCTTCCTCTCCGTTTTTGGTGAATTTCTGAAACTGAAACAGCGCCGCCTATAGACCGGGGATATGAAGTAGCGTTTTGAGCCGTGTTAAGACGGATCAGTCTGGACGCGGATATTATTGAAACCGTGCCAGCGAAAACGGATAGGGAAAAGATCGTTTTCGTATGTGTGGACGAGGCCTAAGCTGATGGTTTAATCGTTTGACACCTTTATCTTCCTGTCCTCTAAGCTAATAGTAGCTCCTCTGGTTTCCCAGTCTTTCACACAGACGCAGGACATTCACTCTTTGCCAACTGGTGTGTCCTACCTTAGACTGAAAAACTCCAAAAGACAAAGGAAGCAGAACACCTTCGCAACAGTCTGAAAACTACTGAAAATACTACCCGGTGTCACTGAGCCTTTGGTTCACCAATAAACAAAACAAAATGATGAAATCCAAGGCAAGGGTTTGTGATGGATGGAGCTAGAGACCAGGGTTGGGTGGAGACTGGCCAAGAAACACCTTGATTAATATTATAGGCGCTCTGTAAAGCAGCAGCCATTCATGATGAAGAGCTAGAGCGCACCTCGACATGCCGTCACCATTATACGACACAAAAAGGTCAGAAATGTAAGATGACTTTTCCGTCAGTTTCAGCTAGAACTTTTTTGTGAGTGTGCGCTTCTCGCTGAAGTTCATCCTGGCCCCGGAGCTTTACAGTTTGTGTATGATTTATGTCAGCGGAGTGGGCTGTAGATCACGCGGCCGTGCCTTTCACCTGGACTTTGTTTCCCTCAGCTCAAAGTATGAACCAGCCAGCACTCACTCAGCTCTGGTGCAGGGCGGATATTGACGCTATCCAGCGACCCACTTGTTAGAGATGTTTTTTTTTTTGTCCGTGGAAGTGTAAATTCACGTCCGTGCTTTTATGTTAAAGTGTGTGCACGTGTGTGTGCGTGCGTGCACCCTTCTTCACAGTCTGCTTTCCATGAAGACTAATCCGAGTTGAAGTGTGCACATGTGCAACCAAAACATCTGGTTTTGCGTTCTACCTTGGAGCTGTGCCAGGGCAGAGGGGGAGACCTGCAGGGAATAGTCTGTAGGATGTTATCACTAGTCTTTTAACGCGAAAACGAGTCATCACAGACGCCGTCTCTCATCAATACCCCTCCGTCCTCGCATCCGTCTACGTGCCTGTGCCTTCAGTTTCTAGTTGCACGTGTTGCTATATTGAGTTTGGAGCTTCAAATTAAGCAGGTGCACCTCGCCAGCTCAGATGTTATTGTGGATTTATATTTGTGAATTTGCACTACTTCTTTTTTCCCTTAAACGACTGTCCCTTTCTCTGTCTCTTCCTCCCCCCCAGGCTTTGCAGCAGAAGGTAGAAGGTCTGCAGAGACAGCTGCACTGCTCGGAGAAGAAGCTGCTCAGCAAAGAGCTGGAAACCGAAGAGAAGGTAGATTAGGTTGCAGTTTGTTTCCTTTTCACGTCCGTCAGTCGTGTCCAGGAGAGACGGAGCATCTTGCTCAGACTCATTTCCTTCCTTGCGTCACTCTCACAGCCCAGCATTAACTTTCTTTCAAGCCTTTGTGTCACTCTTGTGTCTTGTTTCGTGCTTCTTGTCAGCGCACCTTGCTCTTCAACCATGGCGCCAAGATACAGTCCAAAGTATTCCTATCACCTCATGTTGCTACACTATCACTCTTAATTTATTATCCTTGCTTGACCCTTCAAAAGACCATAAAAACACCAACCGTATAGACACTTCCCCTCCTTTCCTGCCCTCCCCTCGTCACTCTGCCATCTCAGAGATATGCCCCCTCGCACATTTCCCAAATTCCTTGAGATCTGGCTTCAAGACCCGGTGCCTAGGGCCAGGAATGCTGCTGCTGCCTGCGTTCAAAGGCAAGCCTCTTTGTGTGTGCGCACACACACACACACACACCCCTGTGGCTCTCCAGAATGCCCTGTAATCAGGCCCTCTTTTGACCTTGACACACACAGAGAAGAAAGCAGTAATGACAACACTCACACAGGAGGCTGTTCTTTGTACCGTGGTATGTACACCAAATGTACACCAAAGGCGTTCATTCTCTTGTGTCTGCTCCGAACCCCCCACTGACCCTTGTACACACTTCACACACTCATCACCCTCCTCTGTGTCTTGCCATCACAGGAAGGGGTCAGTGGATTCTAGGGGCCATTGGTCACTGGCCAAGTCCCACGGGAGCTGCATATTGTTTCCTGTGAGTG
Source organism: Planiliza haematocheilus (assembly GCA_005024645.1). Classification (NCBI taxonomy): domain Eukaryota; kingdom Metazoa; phylum Chordata; class Actinopteri; order Mugiliformes; family Mugilidae; genus Planiliza; species Planiliza haematocheilus. The sequence goes on from SRSE01001373.1 coordinate 5,639,327, forward strand.
TAGCCTGGAGGTTTAATCCTGAATGTGCATGCTAGAATGTCAGAAAGGGGTGTCCGTAAAATACCTACTCCCAAACCCCAACCGTGGTTGTTGTGAATGAGGATGCAGCTGTAGAAACCAATGCTTAGTTTAGCTGTACGGGTGGGCAGTTTCACAAGGGGATCATTGACTTAAACTTTGGGCCAACCTTAAGTGGCCGTTTGAGGAACTTTTTGGAGGCACTTCACATTGGCTTCAATTCGCCACTTGGTTGTACCTCTGTGCTTTCTTTTTCCAGTGTCTTTAATGATTTAGACCACCAAGTTTCTAATCTCTTGAAGGAAGCCAAGTTCATGTGTGCGTTGGTGTGTATGAGCAGGTTGGGCAAAGACTCTTGGCAGCCAGTCACGATACAACTCCTGCCTTTTTGAGGGCTAAATCTTGTTAAGACTTGGCTTTTACAAAGGGGATTAGGGCTACCCTAACAATTAGTGTTGGGGTTACAGGTTAGGGTTAGGGTTATCCCTTTACTTGGGGAGGTTAGGATTAGGCTAAGGTGCAAGGCAATGCATTGTGTCAATGGAACTGCCTCACGAAGATAGAAACAAGAAATTCTGTGAGAGAGAAAGAGAGAGAGCTGGTGTCAAACTAAATCCGCAACTTGAGTCCAGGATAAGGTGAGCGTCATACATGTAGACGGTGCTGTGGGCATCCGTGCATTCCTGTGTTGTTTGTGATGTTAAACCTAAGGCCGTCCTTACTGCCGGGATGCGTCTTTGTAACATAATCCTTTGAGTTGAGCTAAAACTGCTTTTCTTCCCAGACTTCACACAGATGTGGCTTGCCTTAGACTTGTGGGACCCTGGCAGACTCCCCACTCCCCACTCTAAAATAGCGGATCCTCAGCTCACTGTGCGGTTCAGTTCTTCTTGAAGAGAGGAGCAGAATGTCAAAGCGTGACGCTCTTTGTGTAAATGCTTAATGACATGGACACAGTCAATCGCGCAGGTTTCAGAGCTACATCCTCCTGCAACACTAGACTTGATAGATATAAAATCGCAGATGAGTTGAACTTCTGTAGCCTAATTTACCTGTTTGCTCTTCAAATCATCAGCAGCCACCAGTACGTCCTACAGTTCTGACGTCTTCACTAGTACCTGCTTCTAATCTCCTGTTTTTTCCTATTTTTCATTTTTGGGAAGCAACTTAATATTCTCCTCTGTCACAGCAAAGCATTTTTTAACTCAAACTGCTCCTCCTTGGTGAGCGCCGACTGCCTGGATGTGGAGGTGCAAACTTGGTGAGTGGCGTCATTTTTGATGTACCCTCTTGTTCCTGACAGGGTTTTTGTCGCTTTGGAGAAAGGGAGTATATCAAAAATGTTCTTTCCAGCAGCTCCTCACCCCCAACCCGTCCCACACCAGCCTGTACATGCACACCCAGCTTCATTAGCATACATCAAGCTTTCCAGCGTTGTGACAAACTTCATTTGAACGTTGCAAGTGTTCAGGGCTTGTTCCTTTCTGTTGGCAGCTGTCAGAAACCACGCCATGTGACAGTACCAACGCGAGGGAAAGACAAAACCACAATCTAAAGACTATATATAGATGAAATGTTATTTTAAGATGACTGGGAGGGGGAAAACGTCTGCCGCTCCTCGCAGTCTTCAAAACTAGAGAATCGCGCTTCATCAGGAACAAACAAAATCTCATTTAAAAAAGAGCTGCGGAGATGAAACCTGATTTTTCTTCAGAAAGCCCCTTGTCATTGCTAGGGGAAATAGTGTCACGCTTTTTTTTCCCCCCCCCGCCGCGTGTTTCCCTTCTTCTCTTCCCCGCCTGGAGTCCGTCAATGACCGAATCCTCGCGGAAGGTTTGATCAGCGGTAACGTTCAAAGGCATCCAACATCTGCCCTAATGGCGAGGATCCTTTTTCTCAGATGCTGTCGCTTGTCACCTTCCACCTGTCAGAGAAGCAAACGCGCCTTTGCTGCAAAGATGTTGAAAGGGGAGACAAATGTTTGTTAGCGCGAAGAAAAATAGCGACAGGAGAAAAGGGACTTTGCAGGAGGCAAGAGAATGGCGCCTGATGCATGAATGGCGTCTCTCTGAACAAGTACGACACTAGAAGTCAGTTGTGCGTGTTCCATTGAGAGGTGGGGTGAATCAGAAATCTTACCTGTGATTGTCCGTTGAGCTGAGCACTGATTTCCACATGAGAGCAAAAAAGACGGCTGCTTCCAGGTACACACATTGCATAGTACATTATGGCTACGATATAGATATGTTTTGAAAGGACGTATCTACGGCAATGGCCAGACTACCCTAACCAATCAGTGCATAATATCATAGGTGCAAATTCGATTTTTTAAAGTCAACACCGACTAAAAATGTGGAGTTTGCATGTTCTCCCTGTGTCTTCATGGGTTCTCTCTGGGTTCTCCGGCGATAGATAGATTGGCGACCTGTCCTGGGTGTACCTTCGCAGGACAAGCGGTTATAGAAGATGAATGAATGAATGAGTAGTCCACATATGGAATACTGTAGTGTAGCTGGGTTCTTCTCTGAACCCTTCTCCTTGTACTGCAGCATTTGGTGAAGCTGTGAACTGACTGCTGTCGAGAGGATTTGCAGCGTTAGTGGATGCCTTCTCAGATTAGCCTGCCTTGCAGTAGTGCTTTTGCTGTATTTCTGGACTGTCTCACATATTTTGCATGTTTGTTGCTGCTGCCGATTTGTTGCAACGACCCACTGGGCTCCTCACCTGCCTTCTAGGAGACGTCCATGTTGTTATTGTCACATAAACAGTGACTAGTTGACATTAAGGCATCATGGCACAGCAGTGACGATGCAAAACTGACCAGTTGACTAGTCTGTACCGCCCTTAGTGCAGATACCAGACGTGTGGCCTCATTGTTTCATGATACACTTATTCCATGTTGGCCTTCCCTTTGTTGTTATTCACAAACCAAAGGTTCATGGCTTTTCTTGTTGCATCAGCCTCCCAGCTGTATGTACAGTATCCAGTCATCCCCTTAGCTCTCTGCGACTCCTGAAGAATATGCTGTTTCAGCCTTGCCCATTGTAACGTATGGGACGGAAAATTGAGACACCATGGCCACAAAGGAGCTTGTAATTTAGGCAGCGCAGATCTCTCATTGCTGCGGCGGCTGCGCCATACATGAACCAAGAATGCAAAAACTAAGGAGCTTGGCTTTTGAAGAATCTAGGGACTCGGTGGTTGGTAAGGGATGTGTTTATTCAACCACTGTTTATTGCTTCGGTCTGAGGTAGTGAAATGTGTTTTGTCTTGGATTGCCATTTTGTTATGACTACAGAAGCTACTATAGATAGAGGTAGACGGACGATCCACACTCCTGTTGCTTCGGCTTACTTCTTAAACCCTGGACGTTTTAATTTCAGCTTCACAAACACTTTTTGCCACTTCTTTGACAATGTCACTTCCAAATTATCCCCGGCTCCATTCTCACACCACAAGAAACAGACGTATCTTTGTAAACTGATGGATTCTTGACCCTGAGTTATTGGTCCAACACTTCACAATGAATAGGGCAGAAAGAGTCTGAAAATTGGCAAAGTTCTGGCAGACTAATCTGCGGCGCACTGTGCCGAGACAAAGTTAGCTGCTTCATGTCGGGATCATTTATACTGTGGCTTGCTTTGAAGTTCTTCCAAATCCCTTTCATTGTGCCCGGGAAGATTAATTAGCCAAAGCCAGAACAATCAGTTAAATCCACAACAGGATGATTATTTTAGGGAAACCAATCTTTTTCCCCCTCACCCTCTACTCATTCACGCTCTCTTCACTTGAAAGACAGAGCTGATGAAAGGTGGGGATATTGTGAATGGTAGCTGGACTTTGGCTCTGTCGAGCAGATTATCGGTTGGTCAGAACGCTCAAACTCTCTCCTGGTTACGACTTGAAATATGTGGTGAGAAGTGTTGCTTTTAACAGGCCCCATTAATTCCCCGGGCTCTGTTGAACCATTCATCAAGCTCCAAATTAATTGATTCAACAAGTCTTCAGAATGCCGTAAATGCTTTTACAATACCATTAAAGCTCTGTGTTTGCGTATGCTTGTGTGTGTTTGCATGTCTAGATATGTGTGTGTGTGTGTGTGTGTGTGTGAGAGAGAGAGAGTCCATTCATGTGTGTTTGTGGGTAAGAAGGGGGGGTTGCACTAACCAAACCCTTTTCAACTTTCTATAATCAGACTCTGGTTTAGTGCAGTGTAATTAAGCTCCAGACAGACTTCCTCCAGTCCTCCCTAGCTGAGATAGCTAGCTAGCTTCTGAGCTACTGCGTTTGATGTGTCCTGCCCTCCACCGTGGCCCTGTCCTCTTCCAAACCCTGCTGAGCCGAGCCCAGAAACGTGCCGGCTCTAGCTGCAGTCACCAGCCAGCAGCCGGTAGGGGGGGTGCTGTGCAGAGCGAGTCGTGCTGGTCTGCGGACCCCCTGTGGAGATGTGAAGGAGCTGTGAAGAGCGAGGGAATACTCTCAGCCATGAATAAAGAGGGGATACCCACAGACTGTGTGTGACGGTGCGCTCGCTTGCTTGCGTCTCCTACGAGGGAGTTGTTGGATTGCTTGCCGTGTCTGCAAGTGCACAAGTGTGAGTGCATCTGGACTGGGAGACTCTTATTCAGCATCAGCATCAACTGTTGTGCCGTATATGATTAAAATAGAAGCGTTACATCAATCAGGTCCCCCTTGCTCCTCCGAAACAGTTGTGACTCATCAGAAAGTTAGCTGACTCTAGCTGTCCTCCTCCTTCTTCTCAGGTGACTCTGGTCCGTCACGAGTACGAAGACAGGATCAAGGGCTTGATGCCGGCAGAGCTAAGAAAGGAACTAGAGGACACCATCACCTCTCTGAAAACTCAGGTGAGAACTAAATCTTTGCCAGATACTGACCAGATACCTCCAAGACTAGAACAAAGACTTTCTCCTCTCTCTTCCTCTTCCACCTATAACTTAAAAATGGACCTGCTATATTCGACATTCTGAAAAACTAGCCTTTGTTGCACTACTAAGAAATCTGTTTAATACATTTCTGAGTTATAATTGCATGAATCATACCTTTTTGCTTTGAGTGGGTAGGCACACTTGGCTAATGAAACCCATTGTCCCTAATACAGTAAATCTGGAATAGCCTAAAATACTAAACACTGTCAAATGTACCTTGTGCAGACTTACTGTCATTGAAACAAAGAGCGCATACTGAATATCTTAATCCAGCCCTACATCACATCTGCATTGTGTCGGTTTGGCTAACCTACGAATGCTTGGGCCAACTGGCTTGTCAGAATTAGCCTTTACACTAGGGCCCTGTCGCAAGGCAGTGCAAAACAGACCCAAAAGCAGATTACAGAGCCAGAGGTTTTGTGGTGAAAATTGATATTTATTTTAATCTTGGCAGGTGATGATGAGGCCGAGGGTGACAGCGGATGGTTGTGGCAGGCAGGCGAGGGTGTAGGCAGGAAGGAAGCGGGCAGAGTTGGTCGTTAGTAGGTGGAGTGGTGTTGAGTCAGGCTGGAGATCTGGCAGTTGAGTTGATAAGTAATTGTGCATGAACACAGAGAGGTACAAGGTGCAGAAAGTCAGCTGAGAATATACACCTCACAGGCAGCTGCAACAAGCTGGCGAGGAGTGGATTAAAGGTGAGCAGGCTGGGATTCAACTTTGGAACCAGTCCTAAGCTGGAACTGATGATTGTCGCCCAACTCTACCAGTAACCAAAAGATTGCATACCTTGGGATTAGGGATGTCCGATAATATCGGCCAATACTGAGTTAAAAATGTAATATCGGGAATTATCGGTATCGGGTTTTTATAAACGATGTTTGTTCTGTAGGCTTCAGCATTTAAGAGTCTGCATGAACGCAGCATGGGATGTTAACAGGCGCGTGTTTGATGACGTATAATAACAACGACACGCTAGTCTCGTAGGTTGCTAACTGTGGCTAACAAGCTAGCTCACCCGGTGTATGAGATGTCTGTGGTTTGGAAGTATTTCTAAGTGTCACCTACTAACAGTACATTTATGTTTTGCGATGACTGCAAAGCAAAGGTGGTTATGAGAGGAGGAAACAAGGCGTCTTCCTTTAATACATCAAATATGATCACCCACCTCAAGAAGAATCATGCAGAGTTATACGCTACATTTGTCTTCCTTGTTTTGATTTTGTCTGTAGTGTTGTTTGAGGCAAATTTTTCTCTCTAAAAACACAAAAAAATAAATGAATGGCACTGTTTTTGGCACTTTTTTCGTTAATTTATTTTGCACAGACAGTGTTTACATTTGAAAAGCCATGGTGTTGCATTTATGTTTGCATTCAGTGGGACATCGCAATAAAATTAGGCATAATGTGTTAATTCCATAATAGGTGATATGTTATGTTGCTACCTAACAATTCTGGTGTAAAAAGACTGCATATATCGGTATCGGAAATTAAGAGTTGGACAATATCGGAATATCGGATATCGGCAGAAAAGCCAATATCGAGCATCCCTACTCCGGATGAATAATGAATCTTGACCTGACCATACCAAACAAAGGAGCCTGGTATCGTTGTGTGACCACAACTGATTTCACGGTTTTGTTGATCTCAAAGTTAGCATCTCAGCCGCTACATACCAATGTATTATCTCATATCATGTTGACCATGTTTGCCCAATGCACTCCTATCTACTATACTAGCATGCTAAGCTAACGGTCATATCACCTGAGCCACCCACTAGACCAAATTAGCTAGTTAGCTTCATAGCGCACCCAAACAGTCTATACAGTGTAATATTAAGGAATCCAGGGTTATGTGTTATGTCGTGTTGACGCCCTATTGAAGATCACACCCACCTTGCGTGTCAGTGAGCAATGCACTATATCCCCGCCAGCTAAGATTAGACACTGATCTCCCCATTGAGGGCAAATCTTTCGTATTTAATTTTTAGGACCCATAATATTCCACAGTGCAGCATTCGTCGCAGGATAGGTATTTTTATCCGCGCCATTTTTGAGGACAAAATCCTTTTGTCTTTCGCTTTCCGCCGCTCCGAATCAGTCGGAACACGCAGAAATTTGCGAGCGATCGCTTTTTATGAGCGTGCATGTCTGTTCAGAGCGAGCAGCGTTCCTTGGAAGCTTCCAACCACGTCACGCTGGGGTTTTGCTCATGTTCTGTACGTGAAGTGCCACAAGAAATGCCAGAACTTGAGCCGAGCCCCCGCAGAAAGGAATGCCTCAGCTCGAGTGCAGGAGTCTCGGAACAATACAGATTCTTTTGGAGCTGTGATTATTCCGCCGGGCTATAGATGCGGTGTAAATATAGATGGGGTTCAGCTTCTCTTTGTCAAAGGCACATAAATAAATGTGCATTCGGTACCCAAACAAAAGAATGCTGCTGCCTCCTCTTGCAGCAAAACAACCTCAGCTAACCTATAACCAATACTTTTCATTGTCCCCAGTGTGCTCTAACCCTGCTGCCGTCGTCTCGTGACCTCAGCCCCTGCTGTCAAGTGTCAACAAGCGAGCTTTTCTTGTCCTTTCCCGTGCTCACTGTACCGGAGCCTCGTGAACTGATTTCCTGCTTCCTACATACTGATTAAGCAAGTAATCAAAGGAAGTACATTTTGATGAATGCGCCTTTATGTGACTGTGTTGCAGGTTAATTTCCTTCAGAAGACGGTCTCTTTGCTACAGGAAGATCTGGATGCCTGCCGCAGCAAGAGGTTAGTGTGATTGTTTGGAGTAGCGAATACGTGCCTTTGTATGCTGATGTTTGAGTTGAGCTACAGAACAATGCAGATACCTCCTGGATAGCCGAATGTCTCGTCGCTGTAGGCTCGGAAAGCGTAGGACAGATGAGCAGGAATATCCTGTTGCCTCATGCTCTGTCTGTTGCATGCTTTAACGGTTCAGAGGCGTCACACGTACGTACGTATCTGTGCCTTTGAGTGTGAGCGCTTCCTGTCCTGAGGACTTTGATTCGCCGCCCATCCATCACACTCTGAGAGCCATTTATTTATTTATGAAGAGCATCTATACATACCCAGCGATAAGAGCACGTGTCAGACCACGCTGCCGCTAACATCTCTGCAAACATCTCTCAGGACTGTCAGTCACGGACGTCACAGTTGAGACATCACAGAAACAGGATTTCACTGTAGCTCACGATTTAACGTGACTTAGATGCTGAGAGTCACAGACCTTGCATTGAGGTCCGTCCTTGGCAATCTGATCGCAAAGTGGCCAGATTTTATGTGTTCACGCGTGGTATTAAAATGCATCTCTGCATTGCGTCCCGAGCCAACACTTGAGATCAGGTCTTGGTTTTGGTCTCTGAATGCGAATAAACACAGACATACTTTAGGACGAGGTTTAGACATACTTTAGGACCCCCAAACTAATGGAGAGACGAAGCAGGGACCCCTTTCTTATGTATATGTATTTAAAGACATTTAAATTTATGGAAAAAAATAATAATTCCCGACCCCCCTGCAGCACCACCACGGGCCCCTAGGGGTCGTGGAATCCTTTGTTGAAGCTGCTTTAGGGCAAATATAATATTGTATATAGTCGCTGATTTGCAGTTCTTGTTTACGTTTATTTATTATTTAGTTAGTTAACAACTACAAGGGCACAATTTTCCAAAAGGCTCTCTGTCGTTATTAATGACCAGACATCACTTTTTCAAGCGATCATTTAAACTAGCGGTTGTGTGTTTTGTTTCTTCTTGAATGCCAAATCCATCCCAGACCACTTCCAAATGTGGACTGAGGTCATATGTGTTAAATGCATCTTCAATGTGTCCTGGCTGTGTTAAAACCTGTGATTTAGGACGGCCATCTGCCTAGGAAGGATGTTAATCCATGGAGGATTTTATTTACCATAATAATACTCAACACATCAATGCATTTAAGTGATTAACTCAGTCTAACTGTTCAATATAAGGATAATCCAAGTCCCTCTGTGCAGGTAACAGTGAAGAACCAGAGCTTGACCTGCACCGGGAAATGAAGGACTGCATCTCCAATCAGATGTGAGCATTATCGACTGTTACAACTGTTTTATAAACCTGTCATTCCACCAAACCAGTCATCTATTAGTTTGATATGTTGTTACATATTTTCTCTCATGACATATTTATTCATTGTCGGTTTTTATTTTGCTTTGTCTTGTTGGAACATGTGTTATTTTGTTCTTATTCACACTCTTAACCTGTTACATTGTTCAGTTAATATGACTTTTTATATCGTTAACTTGATATTGTAGTTACTGATATTTGATACCTGTTGTTACGCTCCTTTAATAAAGACTTTTTGTTGTCTTTTTCATTTTGTTTTTGATCATTTTGCCCATTTTTATGACCATTACATGTGCATTAACGAGGATTAGCCCTAAATCAACGACTTCCCGTCTCCCCCGCCACCATTTAGCGTCGTCTTTCTGCTCAAACCTCCACTTGAACTGCAAAGAGTGGCTGGAGGTTTGCGCTGCTGCAGATAAAGAGCGCTGCGAGCTGATCGTTTGAACCTCACGCCAAACGCCACAGTCCCGGGCCCGGGGATTATTCCTCGACCGCCGCTTTGTGTTTAACCAGCGGCTCCACTCGAACCCGGGCTGAATAACCTAGACGCTGGAGGAACTTTGGAGACTCTGTGAGTTTTATGGTGATAATATTTGGTGGGCCGAGGAAGGGCTTCATAATGAGCCCCTATCCTTTGGTATTTTGTGTCTCTGGTAGGCGAGGAATGCATGGAGGGCTTGAATGTTGACCATTTCCAAAGAATACACTTGGGAGGTGTTGTTGAATTCCTAAATCAGATGCGATTTCAAAGAGGCCTCTACGCTTATTTTCATTGGAAATGGTTACCTTTTACACCCGCGGTTCACGCGCTTCATGTCTTCCTATTGTCTGCGACCTGTTCTGCTGTCTCCAGATGAAACATGATTCCCCTTCTCTGTATTTATTTGATGTTCTGATTCTGCTACCCAGACAGACAGAGAGAGAGAGAGAGAGAGAGGGCAGGGGAAGAACAGAAAAAAAAGAGACGAAAGGAGAGAGGACTGTCAAACCAGTGTCTGAGAATCTGGAATTTAGTATTTCAGCACAAAGCCTGTTGTTTCTGGAAGAAGTGCACGGAGGATTCATAACTATTGCAACAAAGCATCCTTGTGCATTTGTGTCCATCTATGGAAATATGCGCGCGTTTGTTTTGGTGTATATCTTTGATGCGGTGTCGGCCTCGCTTCAATCACGCCGTCTCACCAGTTGTAAAGGCAGAAGTGTTCCCGCCTCCATATAAAGATGGATTATCTGTCCGGTCAAGCAAGACATCACAGAAACGGGGCCTGTCAGACGCTGTTTGCGTCGTTTGCAACTAGAGTCCGGTGGTGTCAGGGCCGCGGAAGAATGTGAGGACGTCCCTGATGAATCACTCCTGGTGGACGGGGACTGCCAGAAGAGATTCAAACATTTGCAGACGGTATAGACATAGCAAAGCGAAATCTTAGGGTTGAGATCGAGCCACATCTGCTCAGTTGGTGTATGAGCTAGGTGTTATTGTCAGATTGTCTGCTTTAGACGTTCCGAAACCGGGAATGCTAAAACATGTGGCGGGAAAACGGCAATCGCAGTCTGTTCCCGAACAAATTACCAGACCTGAGACGACCTGGAGAGCTCACCTACCAACGGACCGGTAAGACTACTACTTATTTGCTTATAATTATATAACCAAGCAGTTTACCCGATGTGGAATTGACCACTGTACGTCTACGTACCTTATCCTGCCGAGGTGTAGCAACAGCGCGCCTTCTCAGACGCTCAATCAGACTGAACGTGCTGTTTATATCCAAAACACTGGTGCATGAACCGCAGGAAAACGCTACCATATCTGTGGCTGTGCTAATACAAGCCACTGGTGCGATTTCCACACTGCTGATTTGGCCGTTTTATGGATTAAAGCCCTGGCCACCTCCCAATCTCCACATCGGACAGCTGTCAAATGCAAGTGTGACGGCACCAAAGGTTGCTACTGTAGTCCGGTTGATATTTCGGCTTTAGGTCGTAATGGTTCACCGCCTGATTTGGGGTTTTCCTGAGTGCACAAGAATTTAAAATCCACTGCACGCTAGGACAAAACAAAATGCTGCATTTGGAGTCTAAATCAGAAATCCTTCCTCTGCAAATGCTGTTTTTTTTTTTCTGCATGGAAGACTGTACGTTTTATTCTTCTTGTGATGTAATACCCGCAGTAATTTCTAATCAGAAGTGGAGCACGGTTATTCGAGGTCGCAAGGTTTTACACGTGTGACATGCGCCACGCGCCCTTCACTCTGAGTGCCTGTGACAGGCCTGTGGGATTGACTGTATATCGGCGTGTGATTGACAAAGATATTGTTTGCATTTTGCGTGAGCATGTGTGCCGCCGCTGGATCTTTTTATAGAGCCGTACTCTGAGTCAGACCCTGGGAGGCCCGGCGTTTTCGCTGCTGCACGCCGCTTGCATAAATAAACCTGTTTATCGCCAGCGCTCCTCAAAAACAACACCTTCAACGTATTTCACTTACGCTGTTTCATTGTCTTCCATCCTGCTTTCTGCACCCTCTGCCTTTGTCTCTCTGCTAGCTTTCAGTGATATATATAGAGAGAAAGAGAGAGAGAGAGATTTTCCACAGCCCTGTCACTCAAATGCAACAGTGGTTATGAAAAGGATATGCAGCTAGTTGTGCGATCTTAGTCCAGGATTGAGGCTGTGCAGTCGTGTTGGGAGAGAGGTTGCGTTTGCATGACTGTGACATGAATGTGCCGTCTGGGCAGGTAGTTGAGCAGAGGGACAGAAACCCCGTGCGTTAGAGACGGAGTGGGAGGTTTGCTGCATCAGTGTGTCTCTATCTGGGTCTCTGCTATCACTCTTTCCATAGATAATAGCTAGAGTACATGGTGGTGACGCTGATGTGCATTAAGTTGCCATTTTTTTTGGCCATCTAAACTTTTGCAGCCTTTCTTATGTCAGCTTTTGCCTCTATGTTGTGATGATACCTTCACTATCTTGGTGGCTGACCCGTGGCCTCGCCCCGTCGCTCCTATCAGTCCACCCTGCTTTGATTTTAGACCCCCACGCCGCACGCTGACGCACATCCATGCGCCGCTTGCGTTGCCGATGTTGCTGGTTCCCACACTCCCTTATCTTTTTTTGTGTAAAGCTCAGTAAATTATACTTGTTTTTACGTACGTTTCTTGCACGCACGACATTCCTTGAGCCGGTTTTGTGAGGGTGCATTCATGTAATCTGGGATAAAACTGTTTTAAAATGCCACATGTTTCTGTTTATTTATAGCTTTTAGATTTAAAGGGGAACTACATTTTTTTTTTTTTTACAACCTGGACCTTATTTCTGGCATAAAATGCGATTGTTTGCTCACCCATATGAGGAAGATATTTAGCTCCAGCTCAGCGCCGTGTATCTACGTATAATGGGAGTGACTGGGGCACCGAAATGCAGCCTCTATATATAACCCATTAGCTGCGCAAAACTCGTTCATATCACCAATATTTTGTTATGATACGCTAGTGCTACTCCCCGTTGATTCCAGAGTTAGCTGTTATCTATTCGCGGACGTGCAGCGGTTTGTTGTTCTTTGGCCAGCTGTTTCTCCGTCTCCGCATCCTCCTATTAACGAGCTCCTTATCCATATACTCTGGCTCAAAGTGGTAAGGATATCCATCATAAACAAAGTCGTCATCCAGTATATAATTATTGGTGAAATGAACGAGTTTTGTGGCAGATGATGCGTTATTTAAAGACTGCGTTTCGGTGCCCCAATCACTCTTACTATATGGATATACTCGCCGCTCCGTTGGAGCTAAATATCTTCCGAAGGACTAAAAATGACACTAAAGTCATATGGGTAGATTGTATTGTATGCCTGAAATAAGGACCAGGTTCTAAAAAAAACTTAGTTCCCCTTTAAGCTTTTAGTTGCCTTGTTTTCTGAACATAACAGGCTCTTTCAGACCAAACTGTTCCGGTGAATCTCTTAGTTTAACTACCCACTAAGGAGCTACCCCGATAACTACGTACGTCAAGGTCTTCTTTTCTGTTTGCATTCACGCCACCAATAGGAATGATGTGGTGAACATTCAGCAACATTGCATAAAGGCTTGATAAAAGTGTCGGTCTATGGGACCGTCTGTGGGACCTAATCGGACTTGCGTTCTTGGTAGTTCAGACTTCTTCTTTGAAGTACGATGGTAGAACGCAGTCGGGTCACTCTGTAATTGGAACTGCAGCTGGCATACGTGATATCCCAGATGTGTCCTCGACAAAACAGGCTAGGCAGGGACGCATCTAGGCATTTGGACCGTACCGTAAGAATGCATATTGAGAAATGAGCTGTGTCTTGTTGTTCTGTTCAATATTTAAAGCAAACATCAATGTGGTTGCTTTTACAGGTGAAGTTTTATAGGTCTTTGCCAGTGCAGCCCTCATAGTTGACCGGTAGGTTTACATCCCTATCTGGACCATTCACGGTATCTAAGTCTACTCTGAAGCAGGAGCTAAAACTCACCATGACGACAATGCTCTAAGAACTGCTATCATTCTTAGTTCCTGCATTGTGGACACACCAAGAATGTCCACGGAAGTTCCTCCAACATTTATAGGAACTATGTAAAAGTTTGTGCGGTATGAAAGCGCCTTAACATATTAAGCTTCTCTGTGAATCCCTTTTGTTTAATTTATTCTCTGCTTTAAACCGTCTAATGGTTTGGACCTCATCCTGTTGATGTGTCACACCCCTTTAATAAATAAACAAGAATCAGGCAAAGAGATCAGATCTGGCATCTGATGAACGAGCACGCAACTCAGTCAACCTACCGGTCAGCGAACCCAACGCCTCAGAGTCAAGAAGGACTGGTTGAAGCGACTGATGGAGGATGAGCGACTCCAGACTCCAGGATTCAGGTTAATACTGATTCAGAGACGGGTTGCCGTCCTGTCAAGCATGGCAGAACTGGGGCGTCCGACCTGTGAAGTGTCTGCATAGCGCTTCAGTGCGAGCACGGGGAGGAAATGAAAGTCATTACTCTTAGCGTGGAGTGAGCTTCATGGCCCAAACGGGATTAGACAGAGCATCCGACATTGTTTCTATACATTGGTAGACTTAAAAGTCAAGCGCAAAATGGGATTAAAACGAGGGAAGAAAACAATAAATAACCTTCAACGCCCCCCCTCTTCCTCTCTTTTATTCCTTCTCTGCCTTTTTGCAACCAATTCCCTACCTATTTCATGTTTCATTCTTCCTTCATAGCCTTTTCTTTCTCACCTGCCTCGCTCTCTGTTCTACATTCCTGCTTCCATTTTTCACACGCCCGTCCCCATCTTCACAATTCACAGGTAGGCGCAGACTCCTACTTGCAAAGGAAGAAAGAAAGAAAAAAACCATCCTTCTGGGGCCAATTGGTTCTTGAAATCCAACTTCATTCCCCTCAAACTGAACCCTTTCAAAAACAACCCCCCGTCACTCGTGCTTTTTTCCCCCCCTTCTCCTCTTCCTCTTACAAAACAGCCCCATAACAAACCGGTGAATTGTTGCCCTTCCTTAACTTTTAAGGGTATTATGCACCATGTCCAACTTCAAAGCCTGTCTTAACTCCACACTTTAATTGTATCTTCCCAGGCTCGCTGCATGCCATTTGATTCTGCTGACAACAGCACTTCTCCCTCAGTTCTCCTCTGTCCTTCGCTTCCATACTACGCTTGGCTGTCATTTGTGTTGCGCGCGTGTGTGTGTTGTCCTCCCGTCGTTGTTACCGATGTGTCATCTTAGTAATTGCATGTATAGAAGACTTTCGGTGAGAGTGCTCAAGTTGTCCGAGAGAATTCAAAGCTTTCGCTGTAAGCTTCTCTTCGGCGTAACGGGCAAAGCGGCAATGCCTCTTTTAGAAGTACCCTCCACTGTTGGCAAGAGGATAGATTATTTAAGACTACAGAGTGTAGGACGTATGCAGTAGGTTTTCAGAAGCGCATAGCTACAACTAATATGAGCTTGCAGTCCTTACTGCCAAAGATTACACCCAATCTTCTGTAAATATGTCCGCAAACCAGTGACGTCTTAAAACTTGCATATCGTAGGAAGGTGTATCCAGTACCCAGTTGGGTCACTTTTTGCTATGACAGCAAGTTTTTGCGTAGGATGTGAGTACCCAGAACTTGAAAGGGATGAGGCGACCCTTGCCATAGTTACAACCAGTCTGAGCTTGCAGTCCTTATTGCCCAAGATTGCACCTAACTTCCATAAATATGGTTGTAAATCCGTGACGTCTTGCACATCGTAGGAAAGTGGCAACATAAAAGCATAAGATTTATTGTCAAGAGGCAGCCTCCGTTTCCTGTTTGTGCTGTCAGATTTTTGTCGAGGGTGTGTCCACGCCAAACAGACCTGAAACACTAACCCCCTGTCCTACATTGCCCGGCTCCTTACTCTCTTTATCTGCTTTCCTTCTTGCCTGCGCGAACTGATTTCCTCCTAACGGCCCTGGTTGATAATTGTCATAAGCTTCCCTCTTGTTTTCATTTCCCATTGTCCTCCCCCAAATTCTTGGCTCTGGCTTGAGATAAAGGGATGAGCACTTCAAAGGGGTCTGCGAAGAGTTTAACCCCGAGCCGAAAGGAACGGCACACAATACTGTAATTGAGAGCAGTTACTGATCACAGGGCTGCTGCACGGAGAGGACACCACCGCTAGACGTGCGTGCACACACACTGAAGGTTTATGACTGCAACTGAGGTAGCCATTACCAATACTTACCGAAGCCAAGGCTACTCAGGAGACCAATAACCCGGTCGTAAAAACCTCTCCAGGCCTCTGAAGTTGTCACACAGGAGGTGTTTTCCATCAAATGGGACTTTAGATAACATAAGAAACCAAGTTATCAACATTAGCGGTCAAATGTTATTATCATTAAAGAGCTGATTGGGCTCACATGTGATTAATGTGTTCCCTTTGGTCTCTATTTATAGTGTTCTTTGTTGTCGGTCCAAGTTTGACCTGTCCCTGTAATAATATCCCCATAAAGAGAGACAGTTGCATCCCATAACCTCTACCCTGGAAGACTTCTTCCAAAGGTCATTGCCATGGTGATGGTTTCCACCCTGGCGTGTTTACTGTCAGAGGTCGCCTCGGACCCTCCAAAGCTAACAAAGACTGACATTGTCTGAGGAGCTCCCAGTATATTAGCCAGATGTACAGCTACACCTACAGAAGGACCTCCGCTGTGTAGACAAGCTCTTTATGAGGTAAGAAGTTGTGTTTGCGCAGACTTGTTTTAAGGAGGATGGATAAGGGTCACATCTGTCGTGGCTCCAGATGTCAGAAATCAGAAATATGTGATTCCCCAACCTTTATTTGTCACGTACAATCCAGCGATGTGGTGGGAGTTTAGGAGCTACGACTACAAATGCACGGTCACCTTTGAATTTGTAATAGCAATAAGGACAAATATCTTGATCAGATGAGAGGTAACTGCTAGAATACGTCTTCAACAGTTCTGCAATATACAGGCATAACATTAGGACCACCTTCCTAATATTGTGTAGGTCTTCCTCGTGCTTCCAAAACACTTTGGACTCATCAGAGAATTGGACCTTCTCAGGGTGTCCTGTGGTGTCTAGTAACATAATGTTGTTATTGGGAGCCTTTGGGTCCTATGTGGATCAGGCTTCTTCCAGTGCATCCCACAGATACTTGATCAGTTTGGGATCTAGGGAATTCCAGGTTTGGGATTCCAGGTCAACACTTTGTGCTGTTTTTCATGTTTTTTGAGTTTGTAAACCATTTTTGTGTGTGTGTCTGTATCAGGCTGGAGAGTGACATTGCAATGGGGTGGGGGTGCCTGGTCTGGGTGGGCAGTACATGTCTAAGTAACATCTACATGAATGCCAGGTCCAAAAGTTTCCAGCTAGAACAATGAAATGTCGCAAGATGGAGAAGTTATTCACTTCTCCGGTCAGTGGTTATAATGTTGTGGCTGATCAGTATCTCAACTTAAAGAAATGAGACAGAGCAAGCGCTGTAATGTGAGGTTTAAAGCTCAGATGTTGATCGAGAAGAACACCAAAACAGATTTCCTACGCCTCCAAAACACATTCACACGTCACAGTGAGCTCAAATGTGTTTTTCTTTATTTATTTGAGTGTGTATTTTCCATTTTGGCTTCTTTTAATTAATTGAGCCTCTCCGCAAACTTTCCACATCATCCCCCAGAGGAGCTGCGGAAGTATTCAGCTTGGGTCATTTTTTTTTTTTTTTTTTTTTTGCTGGGACAGCAAGCCTAATGTGAGACACATTGGGAATGTTTTTGCTCAGGAAGTGAGTACACAGAACTTGAAAGCGATGAAGCGACCCTTGAATGATGAGCAATCCCCCTTACAACCGCTCCGAGAGCAATTTCCTCTTTTACTAACCTTGATGGGAAGTCAGACGTCATGGGAGAAGTTTTCACGGCGTCTTTAACGGGGCTGATCAAAGTGTACTGTACTGGACACACGGACACCTACTGTCTCTTTACTGGACCCATCCGAAACCCTTACGCCTGTTCAATAAACACTATTAACAATGGTGACGGTGGTCGTCCAGCGTGAATAAAGGATGTGTAGTGTCCAAAATGTCCACTGCTTCCAAACACCACCCCTTGGTCAGGCTCAGAAGGGACGTATATTGGACGTCTGAGTCGTCTGTGGGCTTTTCACTCCTTCTCACATCATTGTGCGATGCCGTTCAAGCAGAAAGCAAGAAGAGCTGCAGTCTGATGTGCGGGGATGACGTGCTGTTGCTGATGTGTTGCTCAAATGATATGACATCCTTCAGAGTGCACATCCACAGATGTTTTAATCTCCTGTGCGTGCATGTACGCTTACTGCCACTGGTGGGAGCTGTTGAGCAAGGGGGAAAAAAAATAACTATGAGTTCATTTCCTATTGCAACACGCTGTGTTTAAATGAGTACTGGGGATTGGTAAAGAGGTTATACTTTATTTAAAAGGCGTTTTGCAAGTCTCATGTTGAAACCTTTTGTCCTGCGGCGGGGGCACGTCCACGCCACTTTCTTTTCCAAACTGTGTCAGCTTCTTAACTCTGCTGTTTTTGCTGGCTCCTGTTTACGGGGCCAAAACAATCCCACTGAGGTAAATATGTGGTATTTCGATACACGCCAGTGCATGCATCGCGCATCTCCAGAACTGCGGCGCGTTAATCTTAAAAAAATAAACTGCGGGTCTAGAAGGGATCCCTGCGTCTTTAAAGTTTATGTAGCAACAGAGGGATTGCAGCGATAATGCTATTGGGGCGGCAGATCAGTTACTTCTGACGCTTCAAAGCCTCGGGGAGTTGGCTCAAGATTGCCTGTCTTTGATAAGGTCCTCAAGCTGCAACTTCGCGAAAAAGGTTGGGAAACGTGGGCAAAAGCTTCGCCGGTCGGGGTGGGGAAAAATAAAAAATAAAAAGCTGAGCCACATTTAAAATAGAGCTGTAGCGACGTATCTGTGAATTCCTGCCACTTGTTCCCCGGCTTTTGTTTTTTAGTCGGAGGCATCGGGCTGCAGTTGTTTTTTCTTATGCAGCTGCCGGGACCAGGCAGTCGGTTCCACGCTTTGAAGTGCGCCGCTCCAGCCTCTCGGTTCATTTGGTGTTGGAGTCGCCTACAGGAGAGACCTACTGCGCGGCATGGCAGCCTGAAACCACAGAGAGAAGAAAAGGAGGAGGGAGAGAAGGCGATATATATATTTATATATGTTTTCCTCCTCTTCTCGGGTGATTTTTCTCTCCGCGAACCGACTTAAAGACCTGAAGGCGCTGCGTGTGGACGCGTTCTCGGCTACGGCGTTATGGATTACACGCGCTTTTTGTGGATAAAAACCCGGAGTTTCATTTGAGAAGAGGGAACTCGTGGGTCCATGGTAAGTTACGGGAGAGTGGGCTTCCTCAAACCGGCCCCCACTGGAGTTCTCTTTGATGTGCTGTTGACTCGCCTTTGAAGTCGTGTTCTGTGGGAAATTAGCCGCTTTTCGCGTGTTTCAAGACCAGAAAACGAACCGAGACGTTCCTATAGCACGCGCCTCGTCCTCTTTTCGATAGTATATTGTTTAAACTCTCCACTTAAATGTTAAAAGTATGAGTTTCTAAGAAGCGCCTGTTCATTTTTTTTTTTTTTTTTTGTGGAATTCCTCCCCCACAAGAGCCGAGACTTTGGTGTCGGGACTAGACCTTAAACGGGGTTTGTTTGCTCGCCATAAATAATATAAGACTACGTGACAGTGCTCTGTTAGTTTAAGTGAATCTTAGATGTAGCCGACACCCTCTCCTGCTTTTAAAACTATCACAGAGTCATGGTCGGAGTTGCAGCCGCGTCTCGGGAGCTGTTTTATTGTCAAAACTCTGGCATGTTTAACACTCCAGCAGTGTAACAGTGGGTCAGTGACATCCAGCCGCCGATGCTTGTGAGCAAACTGCTCAATGAAACATCAGACAGTTACGTGTTTTGAGCAGCACACCAAACCCAGCTGCAGCAGCAGCGAGTCAGCTCCATTAACAATTTTGGTCACGTTTTCCATCTCTTGGAGACTGTCCCACATCGCTGTCCCACAGGTACTCCAGCGGGGAGCGTAATTTAGAGGTCTGGTGAGACGCACTGACACACAAACGAGTCGTAGGAAACCAGAAAGTGGCATGGATCGGGGAAAGGGAACATGTGCTTGCGTTCTGCAGACTCTTAACCGTGAAGCCTGGCGGTGATGGATCCGGAAACGTTTAGCCGAGTCCGCGCGTAATGCCACTGCGTTTTTTTTTTTTGTTTTTGTTTTTAGGGTAAAATGACTCATTCCCGCTTTTGATTTAGAGCAATTATTACTGCTCGTGTCATTTGCATTTGTTTATTTATTTTTTAGGAAGTGTGGCGGTGTTGTTTCAGTTAAATCTCAGGTGCATTTCAACAGTGCAAAAAAAATAAATCTCTATTAAATCTGTTAGTTTGCGTCCTAGCCAGCAAGCACCTCGATGGACATCACTTTAGTGTGTGAGATATGAAGAGCTGTTTATGTAACACTGCTGCAGCGATCTCTCCGTGTTGTTGTTTTTTTCTTTTTCTTTTCTGTGAACTGTTTCTGTAAAAGTCAGAGAGGGTCTGAAAAGGGCTCTTGCTGCGTTTCTTCTCCTTTGAAGTTGGGGCGGATCTAGTTTTGATTAGATCAATACTTTGTGTTTCAGAGAAAAGACGGGCAGCCTGAGAGAAGCTCCCCCGCTGACATAAGAGAGTGAGGAGATTACAGTAGAAGCTCAGAGGAGGTGAACAACACACGGGCTCTCTGCCGCTGCCTGCAGAGCCATGAGCCGGGCGCTTATGGACCATATTGCCAGTAGTTTCCGAGAAGATGCTCCTCGGCCCCCGGTTCCTGGGGAGGAGGGCGATGCGCCCTGCTACCCCGGCAAACTGGCAACAATGAAGCCCCAGGAACCCCCCAAATCCGTGCTGCTCGCTTCTCCGGGCTCCTCTTCCAGGAGGAATGAGGATGGTCTTGGGGAGCCTGAGGGGAGTGCCTCCCCGGATTCACCGCTTTCCCGGTGGACAAAGTCTTTGCACTCCCTCCTCGGGGACCAGGACGGTGCAGTTCTGTTCAGGGCATTCCTGGAGCGAGAGAAATGTGTCGATACTTTGGACTTTTGGTTCGCCTGCAACGGCTTCAGGCAAATGGACCTCAAGGATACCAAAACGCAGAGAGTCGCCAAAGCAATTTACAAGCGCTACATCGAGAACAACAGCGTCGTCGCCAAGCAGCTGAAGCCCGCGACTAAAACCTTCATACGGGATAATATCAAGAAGCAGCACATAGACTCTGTGATGTTCGACCAGGCGCAGACTGAGATCCAAACCCATATGGAGGAAAACGCGTACCAGATGTTTCTGACCTCTGACATTTATGTGGAGTACGTGAGGACCGGGGGAGAAAACCAGAGTCACGTCGGCTCCAACGGTTTGGAGGACCTGAAAGTTGTTTGTGGATACCTGCCCACGCTCAATGAAGAGGAGGAGTGGAGTTGTGATTTCAAAGCCAAAGCGCTGCTTGGGCTGTCGGCAAAGGCACAGAGGCCCCCAGTGACCTTGAGGGCGGTGGAGGTGATGGACAGGGGATACAGGTAGGACCGAAACACTTTCTGCTCTGTGTTCACACTGCGTTAAAAAGAAATTAGCCGGGGATAGTCCGCGTTCGCCGGAAACCGGTTCTTATTTTTGCTCGTGTGCAAAAGTGCAATGCACGTTTTTCTCAACACCACTCCAGACTTTGCAGAAAACACCCCCCACCTCCCTCTCTCCCTCCCTCCCTCCCTTCTGCTCTCTCGCTCTCTCTCTCTCTCTCTCTCTCTCTTGGCCCCTCTCTCCCCTCTCACCCTTTCCAGCAGCAGCCCTCTGCTGGCGCTCGCCTGGATTTCCGGGGCTTTGAAATAGTTCAGCAGAATGAGGGATCGTCTTCCACAGGAAAAGTTCACAGAGCGCGGCTGGCTCTGGCCCTAGCCAGCAAATAATAGATGATGACACTGCTGTGTTATTCCTCCTCCTCCTCCTCCTGTATTGCACTGTCCTAAACAGAGATATAAACCTATAACTGATCTATAGCTGGCGCCTGGAAGTTATTAAATTGATTATCATCACATTCTTTCTCTGTCCCATAATAATAATAAAAAAGATTCCAAGTAATTAGAGTTCATTTATGAGTTTGTGTGTCTATAACTGTCGGTGTTTGTTTAAAGAGAACACTGTCATTGTGCCAACATTGGACTTCAAACTAATGCTCCTGTCTCTGACTTGTAACCATGGGCTGAGTGAACTGACAGCTCCCTGCTCCAGGTTGACAGCTTGTGTGTTTTGGCTTTTACCTTAATGTGATCTTTGCAGGCCACACTCATAGAGCAGCTGTTTGTTGACGTGGACATTGGTCTCATCTCTCCCGGTGTCGCCCTATAGATTTAAAACGTATGGAAGCAATAGTTTCTTCCTCTCTCCTCACCTCTTTTCTTTCGACTTAAGTTTAAGGAGAGAAGAAGAAAACAAACCCAAAACAGCAGCAGCTACAGCACAGAATCCACACCCCCGTCACCACCGCCACCACCTCCCAATCGGAAACCCTCTCACTTGCTTATTCCCTCTTTTCTTGTTTGCGTCAATTCTCCTCTGATTCCCCTTCTTTGCTGCTTTTATCTTTTTTTTTTCTTCCTTTTTAAAAACTCGGCGATGGGCACAAGGAGGAGGCATACTTTTAGAGCCAAAGTGAGGAAAAAGATGGCAGAAAAGAGGGACTGGGTATGGAGGGGACGGGAGGGGGGCGCAACTCATGAAAGAAAGGGAGGGAGGAGAAAGGATAAATGAGGGGGTGAAAGAGAGGCAGGGAGGGAAGAATGCAAGGCCAGCTGTGTTAAATACCTGACTCTTTGCAAGCCCCTCTGAAGGTCAGCTTGGAGCTGGGGGCCTACAGCTTTAGTCATGCTGAGTCTCTCCCTCCTCATGAAGACCCCCTTTTCCTCCCTCTTCCCTTCCTTTCAGCCTTCTGGCGCACTCAGGCTTCTACTCCACATATACATATATATGTTGTGATCAGTCCTCTCTTTCCTCCCCCTCTTGTGCCAGGAAAGAGTGTAGATGAGAGAAAGGAGCAGAGAGAAACCGTGACGTTTAACAGGACATAAGATGAAAAACAGATGATGAATTTGTATTTGATGCATGTAGATTTTAGATTTTTGTAGAGTTTTCTTGTCCCATTCATTCATTCTATACGTTTATTTTCATTTATGCATACTCAACATCAGAAGACACGACTCAGATCTGCAGCGTGATGCATATACGCTCAAGCTTTTCCCCCGGAAGTGGAACTCAAACGTCATCCCCCCTGTCAGATGCTGTTCCTTACTATGTTACGTGCCGTATAAAGTTAATTAATCCAGTGTCTGATGTTGCACCTTCTGCAGATCCTACAAAAGAGGAGACTCGCTCAGCCCCTGCCATGCAGGATTCTTCGCCCCCGTCAGCAGCACCAACGACAGCGAGGTTTCCAGCGACGCCTTGACTGACGATGCCATGTCTGTGACTGACAGCAGTGTGTAAGTGACTATTATCCACGTGTGTGTGTGTGTGTGCTGGAGATTGGCTGGTTCAGTGTAGTGCAACTGTTGCTGGATTGTGGCTCCATGAAAACCAACTGAAGGTACACCAAAGCAGCCAAGACACGGGATGTGGAGCCAGCATCAAATCGCATCAAAAGCTTCTGTGATTTATAGACGTTGCGTTAACGTGACTGCGCGTTAACTGCGTGTACTATAAATTGAGAAAGAATGAGACCCTTTGTTTTGGCTCGTATATGAAATATTCGCGTGACCTGGAATCGGCTAATGTTTGACGGCAGACGGCCTAAATAAATCGCTATCAAAGTTATTGTCAATTTAAGTTTTACTAGACTCCAGAAGAGGGCTAATTGCACAGGTCGTGCCGCCGTCCACATGTTCTTTGCGCTTATCTGCGTACGTGCCTCGGGCCTCGTTCTTCTGAAGGATTACTCGACACAATCACGTGTCTCTCGAGTGACAAGTACTATAAAGTCACCGCATGTGTTGCGCAGATCAAGGCCGGCGGGTCAGCTGGTTGGGGCGAGAAAGCAGAAAACTGCGGTACATGTTGTTGAGCTCATCTCACTCGGGAGGTGTCAAGGTGGCATGTGAAGTCCGCGACGGTTAACGATGGATACTTAAAGAGCGGCGACTGACGCCAGGGCAGACGGTGGGCTGGGTCGCACAGAAATATGACGGCTATAAAGCCTTATTTTTTTACAATAGGGAGTCCTCTGTTCTGGCATATCTGTAGGCTGTCCCACTTCAAAGAGGCCGAGGCCTGTGCAGTCCCGTCCTGCTGTACTTTGCCCCGTACAGTGACAAAGCTCGGGCCACAGGGACACAACTTCCCCACCTCATTTCCTGCCCGCTCTGGCCTTAATCTCTGTATCTGCCTCTCTTTAGGTCAGTTAAAAAGATCAATAAACACTTGATTCTCATTTACAGATAGAAAACGGGGGGGGCGGCAGGGGAAGAGGCAGTTGGGTGGAAAGAGA
Organism: Planiliza haematocheilus; assembly: GCA_005024645.1. Classification (NCBI taxonomy): domain Eukaryota; kingdom Metazoa; phylum Chordata; class Actinopteri; order Mugiliformes; family Mugilidae; genus Planiliza; species Planiliza haematocheilus. The sequence goes on from SRSE01001373.1 coordinate 5,663,472, forward strand.
AAGAGCGGGGTGGTGGGGGGAATTTTGCTTATATCTTATTTATGGATTTGCTTGGACGCTGGGGAATGCAGCTGCGCCGACTTCAAACATTACCTTATCTTACAAACCAGCCTTTTGATGTGCGGAGATCAGAGGCTGGCTGCGGCAGCGCTTGCCAAATGAAGATTGGGAGGGGGTGGGGTGGGGTGCTGTGGGGGGAGACGGCTTGCTTATGCGCATGACTGTGGCATTTCAAAGCAAAAGTGGAAAAGTGATCCTCAGTTAGGCTAGGTCACCAGGAAACTACTGTTTAGCATGGGCGGAGAGACGCCGCCTCACAGCCGCCAAGCGCTTCAGCTCCAGCTTCGCCGTTTGATGTGTGATTTGATTTTTCAACCAGTCAGCCGTTCACACCTTCAGATAGATTTAACCAGGTTAGCTGCACCCCTGGGTCCTGTCCTGCAGTAACTCTTTGAATAAGTATAATGAGTAGCTAATGCTAACGGTGCTCTCAGCTTAGCAGAACAGTTAGTAAGGGAAGGCTGACACTACTCCTGGCCAGTAGAGCGGTGCACACTGTGACTGTGTGTGTGTGTGTGTGTGTGTGTGTGTGTACTTAAAAGGAAATGGCCAGCAGGGCACCCAGCGTAGTGCTGGAGCCAGAGCTGAAAATGAGTGTCATTTCTAGGGCAAATAAAACCTCCTACCACCTCGCTCGGCACCACGTAACCCCATCTCCTCTGACACACGCACACAAGGCTAGAAATGCCGGCGTGATTTACCTCCGAGTATTGTTTTTGTTAACAGATTAAGACCGAAAGATGAAAAGGAAAACCGAGTGGAAGATTAATAAATTAGATTTCGCCTCGGCAGAGCTGCGTTTGATCTACCCAGTTGGCTAACAGCCTCCTTCCTGAATGACTGTTTGGTCTTTTATGATGTATCTGATTGGGTAATTGACCTTTGTGATATGTTTGTGTACCCTCAGAGATGGCATCCCTCCATATAAACTGGGCTCCAAGAAGCAGCTACTGCGAGAGAGGCAGCGCAACATGAGGATGAACAGCCAAGTCTCTCTGCCTGCCTTTCCTGTAAGTACACAAGCGCACACACGCACACGCTCAGAAGTCTTTCTGAGCCCGGGTCTCAAAGTGTAATTTCCATACCACCCTCTGTTCCGGGTCTCTCTTGCTTCTATGAATAGTACAGCGCAAACTGTATTTAGCATCTCAATTCAACAACGCCGGCAAAGATCTGAAAAATAGCGTCAAAGATCCAGCCTCCCACTCACTCACTCACACACACACACTCGCATAAGCGCACATGCAAACACAAGCCCCCACCCCATCCCACCTTATGTGTCACCTCCACCCCCATTAGGGTCCCTTGAAGTCTGCGGGAGACGGGGAAGTCTCTAAGCTGTTTATCGCTGCGGTGCTCGGAACACAGCCGCAGCTCTCGGTATTTTCTTCCCCGCCGATGCTGTAAATATGGAGAGCAGGGAGAGATGAGGAAGATCTCTGCCGCTTTATCTCCAGGGCTCTGAAATCAGCCCGGTTCCTCGGCACAAACACAAAGGCGCTCGGTCGCATTCGCGCGCACGCACACGCACCGCTTTGATCCGCAGATGAATGGAGGAAACGCGCAGGGAAGTGACAACTTCCAACTGAGTTGGCCCCCTTTTCTTTTTTTTTCACCCCCTCCCTACACGCGCACACAAATGCTCAGCCCGCCCCCTCCCCTTAAAGTGACTCAGAGGGGCATTGGTAGCTTAAGGCTGAAGAGAAACTAACTTCAGGTTGATGGAAGAAAAGGAAGGAAAGTATGAATTAGAAGCAGGGTGACAACTTGTAGAAGAATCAAGTTGACGTGTTGTGAGGTACCCAGCTACCGTTACTCATATAACAAAGAGTTTTTCCTCTTAATTCTTGCTTTTATTCTTGTTTTTGTTTCCTGTCTGATTCTCGGTGATGGCTGCCATTCCCATGCTGCTCCTGCCCCAGGCGCCATCCGACAGCGCGTCTTTTTTTTTTTTTTTTCATCTCTTTTTCTTCTCCTTCTTATCATCACTACAAAGAAAAATCAAGAAAAGCCCCAGTGCTAAAATGCAAATAACTGAAGATGAGCACATTCACCCACACGCTGTGGCATACCTTAACTGTCCTTCCTGAGCTCCCATCCCTCCATGGAACCGTTTTATCTCTCTCCTTCAGTCCTGCCCGCGCTTTAACATCTCGTCGTCATCAGCGTTTCTTAGATGCGGAGCCGACGCTCCTTAGAGAGCGGTGGAAGCTGGTGACAGAGGTCAGCTCGGTTGCTAACGTGCACGTTTCTCCCCACAGCGCACCCGCTGTCCTCCGAAGGAGATGGTAAAGATAGAGCCGGCGAAGTTTGCCGCCCAGCTGATCTCTCGCCTCGAGAGCCTGAAGAAGGAACAGGACGCGGTCAGCTCTCTGGAGGAGAGGCTGCAGCAGATTCAGGAGGTTTGTGTGAGATCTCCCCAGAAAACGTGAATTGCGAGATATTGTGTTTCACCCTCAGTTGCTGATTTTTGTTTTTTTTGTTTGTTTTTTTTTTAACCAGGAAGAGGAAAGAGAAGAAACTGAGATCACTGGCAGTGTTCCCCACCCCTTGACCCTCCTCCCTGGCTCGTCTGACGAGGACGCGCAGGCCATCCTGGATGAGCACCTTTCTCGGGTCCTGAAGACGCCCGGCTGCCAGTCCCCCGCTGTAATCCGGCACTCGCCCCGCTCCAGATCCCCCGAGCACCGGCCTTTCACCCACGCTGCTTTTGGAATCCAGGCCCTGGCGGCGACTGGTCCCTCGAGCTCTTCTGCGTCTGCTCCGGACCAGGGGGCGTTGGCTCTGTCCTCAAGGCCCAACAGGACGCCCGCGAGCAGGCAGAGCACAAAGCACATCCACCACCACTACATCCATCATCACGCCAGCCCGAAGTCTAAAGAGCAGATCGAAAGGGAGGCGGCCCTGAGGGTGCACGGGGTCTACAGCAATGGAGAGTGCCCGCCCTGCCAACCGTACCAGCGGAGTCGCAGCCTAGGCAGAGAGATCTGTGGGGCCATCTCAGCAGATAACAGCATGGGGTGAGTCCTAAATCTGTTTTAAAATCAGTGTCCTTTTTTATTTAGTTCTCAATAAACAACCGTGCTTTCCTTCCTCTCAGACGTTCCAGCTCTCTGTCGAGGCGTGTGTGTCACTCAGGGGCTGAGGACGGAGTCGCAGAGCGCTGCGGGGAGGACTGCGGCCTCATCAGCTGCCTAGCGACACAACAGACCCCACCCAGAATGTGTTGCAGTGGATCCTGGAAAGCAAACGGCAGGGCAGGCACAAGTCTCACAGGTGAGCGCCGGCTAACACCCCAGCGTGTCGTTTAAAGATTAAAATCTCATAATTCACGTCATTAAACTGCGTTTCTTCATCCCTTCAGCATCCAGAGCACCAAAAAGTCCTTCGGAGGCGCAGCTACTCAGGCGCCCACGTGGGGCGGCGGCGGAAGCTGCGGCCACCTACGGAGCCACCAGCCGGCCCAGCCGTTCATCCAGGACCCCGCTATGCCTCCCCTGCCCCCTCCCAACACTCTGGCTCAGCTGGAGGAGGCCTGCCGTAGACTGGAGGAGGTCTCTACGACGAAGACCACCAAGCAGAGGTACACACACACACACACACGGCAGGAAGCAGGTTTTAAACAAAACTCTTAATCTGGGTGATTTGATCTTCTACAACACTGATGACACTGGAGTAAATAAGTATGTCTTCTGTCTTCCCAGGCATTCAGTGTCCAGTCTCCAGAGGGACAAGACCCACCTAGTGCCTGCCCAGAGCGGGGGCTCCATCCCTCTGTCTCCAGTCACTTCCAGCTCCAGCGGCTTCCTCACGACCAGCGCGAGCCTCCAGTCAGAAGAGTACGATGCCTCTACCATCCTCTCTTCTTCTTCTTCTTCTCTCTGCTCCTCTTCCTCCTCCTCTCAGCTATAGCCTCCATCTTCTAATGTACTTTGACCCTTTTTAACTCTTCCTACTTCCTGCACCGCCCACGACGTAGATGATTAGGAAACTGCATGTCATAAGCACGCCGGCCACAGTAAGGGTGGACCCGTTCTGGAAAGTTTATTTTAAGCTCTACGCTCAGAGACCCGGCTCTGTGTCGGCGTCTGCACGGATCCTGTGCGTTTGCGGGGAGGGTGCAGTCGCTCGCGCCGCCTAACCGAGGCATCTCTTTCATATGCATGTATCACTTTTATTGGCCGGCCATCAGTGAGCTGGCAGTCCGCGCGGCCGAGCAGAGCTCAGCAAAGAGAGCGCTCCTCTGAAGTGGGGCCTTGGACGTGGCTGAAGGGGAATTGATAACACCGTGCCCCTTCTCCCCGCGCGCACTTCCTGAGTACACAGGGTCGCTCGCTCACTGTGTTTCTAGTCGAGCGCCGTGTTCTGTCCACTCTTGCTCCTTTAGAAGCTTTGTTTCTTATTTCTCTTTGGATTGTAACTATTAGGAAGGTGTCTCACACATTTTCTCCTTTTTCCTTACAGGAGTAAGAAGAGTTTAGGAAGCCACGTGGTGTGCGGCGGGGAGACGGTGGTGACGTACTTCTTCTGCGGCGAAGAGATTCCTTACCGGAGAACCATGAAGAGCCACAGTCTCACCCTCGGACACTTTAAGGAGCAGCTCCGCAAGAAGGGCAACTACAGGTGTGTAGAGGGACTTCTGAATGTTATCAGTTATTTATTTATTTATTTATTTATTTGAAAGTTAAAGACTTACAAGAGTAAACATAAAGCCAAGGTGTTCAGATCAGTGTTTGACATCTGAGAATAAATGTGAATTCAAAGCAGCGAGGGAACTTTACAAAGGGACAGCTTTACAGCGGAGACACGTCTTGAAGGTGGCAGCCACTCAGGCAGGAATGGACCTCCTGGACCTTCAGAGGTACAGGAGAGCCATGACCAACCTCCCTGACGCTGTCGTCTCGGTGTAACCTAGTGGCACTCTAGACGTTGAGAGGAACTGTCAGTCTGGCAGCTTCAAGGAAATCTCAAGCGAGAATAGCTAATGCTTGTTAGCTGAATTGCTAGTAGCTGCAGGCTGCTCTGCTTAGAGGTAAATTCCAGTCATAAGGAACTGAAATATGTTCTCCGTGTCTGTTTGTGTGCGTGCGCGCCTCTGGTTTGGTGCGGTGAGAGGGGCGCAATGAAAAGGAAGGACAAGAGGGAGGGAGGGAGGGCAGCGTGGGGGTTAGTGAGAGAGTTTGGACTGCAGTGATTTGGGTCCCATCTGGTATTGATTTCCATGCTAAGGCACACTTAATACACATGGCTTTGAAGCCACAGCCCCTTTCATTTCAACAACAAAGACTCACACAAATGGCCAGCGTGCAAATTCTTCACTGATGCTATCAGGGCTCCCCCCTCCTCCTCCTCCTCCTCCTCCTCCTGCTTGTGCATGTGTGCGCACATGGCCGCGCTTGCGTCCAGCGCGCACAGTGTTTACACATGCTGTAATCATTTTATGGATACTTTTGAAAGGCACATTGTTAAATGCCAGATCCGCCCGTTTGCTGTACTACAGGGCCTCGACTCAGGCCGCACGGCTTCGATGTGTGTTTGCGGAAAGAGATTTTACTTTGATTGCCTCTTTCCAGCGAGCGTCAAAGCGGGGAGGGGGGGGAAATCTAACATTTGGTTGGCTCGCCGTGCTCTCCAGGATAAGCAGAGCTGCTTGAGTATTGTGTTAATAATTACAGGTATCAAACCGGATCAAAGATCTTTAACACAAACCGTCCACATGTGCGTCTTTGGATCAGAAAGTGCGACGGGCTCCACATCTGTCTGTTCCATTCTCCCTCCCCTCGTCGTCGTCTCTGCCGTCTCAGTCCCCGTGTCATACCATCCACATTTTTTTGGAACGAGAGCAGCGCGATGCTTTAATAGCAGCCAGAGAATGTGTGGAGTTGGGTCATTTCAACATGGCAGCGGTTCAACAAAGAACAGTACTGCTCCATCCTGCCAGAAGATATTGGTGCCAGATGTCAGTGCAAACGGAGCGCGAATGGGGGGAGGCGGCAGAGGGGCGGAGGGGGCGAATCGAGCCGCACAAAACATGTTCCAGTGGAAATTCAGACTCTCAGCTAGAAAGATCATGGCTCTTTTATATCTTGTTAAGAGTCGGGACTTTTTTTTTTTTCTCATTGAGGAGAAGAGATGATGTCAGACATGACGTGCGCTTTCATTTCGTCTCGTTTGTCTTCCCTCCTCGGCGCGTTCAGCCTTTCTGCATTTCAGCGGCGTTTTATTAGCGACCACCCTTGGACTCATCGGTGCGTTCACGGGCGCCTCTGCAGTTTCTGCAAGTGCTGCACGTTCAGCTTAAAACGTTCACATACATACCTACATTCCAGCCGCCCCACACGCCGAGCACATTGGGTCTTTTTTTCCATTACATAGGTAATGAGAGGATTCTGAAAGCCTGTTAACCGACCCACCCCTGCTGGGCTGCTTCACTTCCTCCAAAATGTGGTCGCACAAAAAACGAGAAGCCCCTCCTTAAATGTTTTTCTTCTTCTTTCTTTCTTCCTCCACCACACATAAAAAGTTGTCTGTCAGCTGGCCTGCTTTCTAGTCATCAGTGAGCACTAATTCCATCAACAAGGGTGAGGAAGGTCGCAGCGTACCGCTTAATCTTCCTCCTCCTCCTCTACTTTGTTCTTTTCTTTGTCCCTGTAATAATGAAGCAGGGATGAGGAGTGAGTGAAAGCCTGTGCTTATGTCTCCTCTAACGTGTGGAGGAGTCAGTCGGGAGGGGGGGGGGGGGGGGGGGGGGGGGTAATGACAGGCAGACTCTCAGGCACCTGAAATTTCAGCCTCCGGACCCTTTCATTTGCGCAACGGCCTAATTGGCCCCCGTTAGCCAGGACCAAACTCGCAGCGTAGGGTGTGGGGGGGGGATTAAAACGAGCCGAAGTGGAGGGATGCAGGGACGGAGCTCAGTGCTTTTAGCTTTAACGCCCCTCTTGTCTCCGTGCTGCAGGTACTACTTCAAAAAGGCCAGCGACGAGTTCGAGTGCGGCGCCGTGTTCGAGGAGGTGTCGGACGACGGCTCCTTGCTGCCCACGTACGACGGCAAGATCCTGGGCAAGGTGGAGAGGATGGAGTGAGTCACGCGCCGCCGGAATACGTGGAACGCGCTCCAGAAACGCAGAGATCTGGAGCGGAGGAAAGGACGGGGAAGTTCAATGAAGAGGGACAAAACACTGATGGTGGCACTGTGAAGTGAAGAAAATATCGCTGGACTAAAACGTTTCCACAAGAGGAATATCTAGAGACTCATCAGGACGGGGAGAGGGGTTTAATCTGAGACTGAGAAGCCTGCCTGACCGTACCACTTGCTAGCACATTGCTAATGTGTGTATGCAGATACACATGTACATTGCATAGTATTGTGACGCTCATATTGCTGTGTAAAGATTTCTATTGCTATTTATTGGAAATATCCCTATCCCAGATCTTGTTGTTGTTTTTCTTCCGTGGGCTCGGTGTTTGGAGCTGGAGAAAAAAAGAATATCACATCTCTGCTTTCTAACTCCTAAAGCAGTCGTACTCCTGGAGACTTTGTGGGAGATCTTTGATTTCCTGGCTTACTGCTGAAGCTTTGACAATGGATCCCTATCAAGTTCAGTAATATATACATATATATACATATATATATATATATATATATACTGGTATTTGTGGACGTGTCCCCATCTGCTCCAGAGAGCCCTTAGTATGCGATGAAAAAAATGATGCCATTATGTTTAATCCCCTGCTCTGGGACTCTGCCCGTTTAGCCTTGATCTGTCTTAGTGCCTTTGTTTCCGTGGCGCAGGCATCGCACAAGTAGCTGACATATTTACCAAGAGGTAACCAAGTGAGTCCCCAAAAATGTGTTTACACCGACATTTAATATTAACCAACAAAAAGCTCTATAACGTGCTCCCCGGTGTGCTTACCTGCCTGTGTGTGTGTGTGTGAGTGTGTGTGAGTGAGCGGGGTCAGTGTGTGTGTGTGTGTGTGAGTGAGCGGGGTCAGTGTGTGTGTGTGTGTGTGTGTTTGTGAAGCCTGCACTATGAGCTGCAGATGATAATGATGATGGTAACATACACTGTGTCCATAGTGTATTAACTGAGTACAGATGCTGTGCCTACATGGGTTCTTGCCATGTTTTAACCCAGTTTTCAGGGTCGTATTAATCCCTTGGTTTTCACAAGGGGCCTTATGTTGAAAATCTATTTTTATGCCTTTTAGTATCCGTTTCATCCTGTTTTATGTTTTATTATATTTTTCATGGCTTCCTCGGCTCCACTTGTAAACTGTAAATTATGCGTTCTGTAGAACCCGGTTGAAAAGATGCCTCGGTACTTTAATTATTGTAATTATGAAGAGATGTAGCCTCTATTAAAATGTTCTATTTTTCAAATTAGCAAATTGCTTCCTATGTGTTTGTGTGTGTGCCTCCTGACTGGGTCCGCTGCGTGCCTTTTATTATATATTTCTTTTTTTCCTCTCGCTCTAATTGGGATATGGGGATGAGTCCTGCTGTGCAGAGTGCAACTCGTTGAATCCGGTGAGAAATTTCCTCCAGATTTGCGTCTATTATCAGCTCTTAATGTACTCCCAGTTGGAAATTAAAACACGCAGCGTTAATTTGTCCACCAGAGCATGAGGAGGATGGAGACAGATGGAGAGCTGTGTCCGTTAATGGGACCTTTGACTAACGCGTGTCCTTAGTGCCTTTCACCCAGCTTCCCACGGGGTGTTATCTTTATAATTAGGCTAAATGCATGATATTTCACTCACTGGCCACTTTATTAGGTACATAATACATTTGCCGTGTTATCCCGATGGAGGTGGTTGTAAGTTAATGTGTTCATAAAGAGAGGGATGCTCAGGTAGACTGTCCATACTACGTGGTAACAAGTAAGTATCCCCCATGCTATTACACCGTCCTTGATGCAAGGCAGGAGGATCTATCATTTCTGACCATAGCATCTAAACACTGCAGCAGAAAATGAGACCCATCAGACCAGACAACAACTTCACAATCTTCTTTTATTTTTAGCCCTTCCGCATCGTAACCTCAGTTTCCTGTTCTTGGCCGACGCTGGTCGACATCCTCTTCAGGGTTTGACGTGCGCTGCGTTCAGATATGCTCTTCCGCACACCTCGGTTGTAGCCGGTGGTTATTTGAGTTACGCTTGTCTTTCTATCAGCTCAGAGGAGCCAACTACTCGCAAATTCTTGCCATTCTTTGAGAAAGCGTTTAAAAAGCTGCACACCCACAGTGACGATACAGCGTTAATCAAAGACCTCAAAGGTTTTTATTGTCAAAGCTGTAGAATCAAAATCCTCCAGAAAAATAAAATAAGATACATGTAATATATTGTGTAGTAGTGTTAACTGTAAAGTAAGGTGTGGGACGGATTGCAGATTGAAATAGAACATACATGTCAAACATACGGCCCGGGGGCCAAAACCGGCCCACCAGAGGGTCTAATCTGGGCCATGGGATGAATTTGCGAATTGTAAAAATTACATTGAAGACATTAGCTGCAATTTTTTCAGTAAAAGTAATTGCTATTCCAAGGTTTCACACATATTTACACTGAGACCAATAAGAAGTTGCATTTCTTTTTCTTAAGAAATGTCCAGTGTCACTAAATGTAGATTGGATGTGGCCCCTGAACTAAAATGAACTTGACACCCCTGGAATAGAGTAACAGATTTCAGTGTATGAATATATGTGATATGTGGTCACGTCATGAAAAAAGAAACCATAAACTACGAGACTAAATACCGTCTAACATCCCCGTGGTTCAGCTATGAGCCCACTGATTAAAACCATGTTCCTCCAACAGGAGTAAAGGGTGTATGGGTAGGGGCTATGCTCAGCTGTTGATGAACACGTTGGTTGCTGTAATGAGTAGGAATGTTTGTCAGAAGGAGCAGCTCTTTCTTGGTCTTCTCATTGGACATGTTGTAACAAAGAAAAAATAACGCAACGTTATTCTTTGGCATCGAGTTCAATAATTTAGAATAATAAATCCTGTCCCGCCTTTGCTCTCGCCAAGACCTCCAGTTGATGCAAAGGAAGCCGCCATCACAGCGTACGCGTAATGCCATTCGAGCTTATAGCTTGGCACGTGTGCACGCTGCTATCTTCACACACGGTTTGGTTCACCAAGTTCCTCTGTCCCCCTCTCTGCTTTGAAGTATCACTGGTTAAGAGTCTTGCTTATGCCGCCTTTCATTTGAAAGGGCATCGTGATATTGTTAAAATACCATTTTCAGCCCTTTCATCAGCAAAGGCCAGTGCATACACTTGAAGGCCATCCTTTGGAATCTTTAGAACTAAGAGGCTCTCACTCAGCGGCGGTCCGCCGTCAGAAGGCCCCGTGAACCCTCCTTTGTGCGGAGAGCTATTTTAGGTGGGGTCATCTTTTTGAAGAATGCATGAGGTTGGGTGGACTCCACGCTGCCATTCAGAGATGTGGGCACTTCTTCCTAAAGGTAGGTGAGGTGTACGATTTTTGGGGGGTATTTGTGGGTTTGTTAAAATGCCTTGACAGTGAGATTATTTTTGTGTGTTATATGACTCAGGTCCTTTGAGGAGGATGCTATTCAGCTGGTTCTGTGTTGAGGTTTGTGAGCCAATTACTCTGCTCACACTGCGAGTATAAGGAAAAACTGAATATCAGATCAGTCTGATGCCAGAAGGAGACCCTACGATCTCATAGATGCTACGTTACGTTGTGTTCAACCATGCTGCATGAACACAAAGCTTCCAAGACCTGTGGACTTTTGGCCTGATGGTGCTTTTAGGATTGTAGCTTCTGTCGCGCTTCGGATCTCCCCCACACTAATCTTGTTGCCCAGTCTCGCAAGACCAGTGGTGGACAGTAACGAAGTACATTTACTTTACTTTTACTACTAGTCCCGTACTTAAGTACAGTTTTTGAGTGTCTGTACGTTTAAACATTTAAATGTTTGTTATGCTTACCACAAACAAATTATATCACGATCTACAAGAACTCATCTTCCAACATGAAAAAGCACGTCGCGGTATGTAAAGTAGCTAATGACGTTAGCTAGCTTAATGTTTGCTAAATTGCAGATGAACATTTTAAACGTAATTGTATGAGCTTGTAGAGGGAGTGTAGTATTTCCTGAGATACTTTTTAAATACTTTTACTTAAGCAAATACTTCAGTACTTTAAGTAAAATTTTGACTAATCTACTTTTACTTGTATTGGAGTAATATTTTTGACAAGGAGTATCTGTACTTTTCACAAAGTAGTGGAGGTGTGTACTCTGTCCACCTCTGCGCAAGACTGATTTGATATGACAAATTTCGAGCAAGGTTTCTAGAGTACTAGAGTATGCGGGACGTGGTGTGTATTTAAAGCCTAGCCCTACACGGAATGCTTGCCAAGGCTACGGCTACGCCTGTTCGCATGGTTTCTTCTTGTGAACACAAACCTGAGGCAGCAATAGTCGCTAAAGCTGACTAGCATGTTGAATGACGCCAACACACCAAAGAGCAAGCAGAAATGCCCCTGTCAGCACAGACTCTGCGTAGATCCGTTGTAGGAGAATAAACCAAGCTTCAGAACAAAGCGCTGTAATGAGCAGGCACAACTTTTTTTCCCAACCACCACGGCCCCCTCATGCCCACATCGCTGCCTGCTACTGTTTTTCCCTGTTGATATCCAAGGTCCTGCCCACACGAAGTGAGATCAAAGGCTCTGACTGTGAACAACGGCACACAGGAACCTAAACAGGAAGTGGAACCATGATCACACAGATGCATGGTGAGTCATGGAGGGGAGAGGCTTTGACTTCTGAAGTCATCAGCCGTCTAGTCACTCATCAGCATGGTCAGTTGTATTACAAAGTATAAAGACCTTGACCCGCTTCAAAGAGAGGCACAAACAGAGTGAAATATGAAAGTCATTGCAGTTTGGATTAAGGGAAAATACAGGTTATGATAGGGACACACCAAACCAACATCAAAGAAGTACCAGCAACAAAGGCCATCTTTGACGTCACCACGTGTCGCCTCTGTCTGGACCAAATAAACAACAAAGACTACAGCCAATGGCCAGCTGGCACTTATATTCTATGTCTGTCACAAAGGAAATAACTCTTCTGGGAAACTGGAGGAGCCACTATTAGCAGGGAGGCTAGGAAGAGCTCCCCTGAATCGTCCCGGTCAGTAGGTCTACAGTTTATACCTTCGAGATGATCATGTTGGCGTGAAAGTTCAGATTAGATAAAGATGTACGTCGAGTAAAGCCCTCTGCTTGACCTTTGAATCTGACAAACCACGTACGCTCACTGACGGTCCAACAAAGGGAAACGGCAAAACCGTCAGGCTTGTGTCACAGCCCTTAATCTCATCTCTACAGCATCTAACCAAAGAACAGCTAAGTGTAGAGGCCCTGGGAAAAAAAAAAAACTTCGCTCGCTGTCTGTCACCACAAACCTCAGCCTCATTTAAATGCACTCCAGCCATTTCACCATGGATGGATGTAAGAGAGTGAGACCCCCAATTTTGGGTCCTGAACCCCATCATTTGGAACCTGGATATTCCATGCAAGTTGTTCCACAGAGGCATAGACCCAGACAACCGTGGGGCCGTGGTCAACCAGGGGGCCTCTTCTGGAAACTGGCCAGGCGCCACTGCGGAAGCTAATCCTTGTACCATGCGACCAATCACGTGACTTAATACTGCTTGTTTCTAACCAATGGCAAGCTCCCGCACCTTTAGTCTCAACTAGAGGCTCATGTAGAGATGACGATTCCTTGGTCATGAAGAACCAGAACCCATCTATCAAGAAGAATTTAATGGAACTTATAGACAGACTATAGGTATGACTTAGTTATCCATCTGTAGAGATACGTCAAACTATTTGAGCTTGGAACAAAATATTGGATTGCTTCACTTTTTAAGAGAAGTGTCAGTTAACTTAACGGTCAACATATGTGACCAAAACTTTTAAAACCTCAAACAAAACATTCAAAGTAGCCTTTTTTTCCAGCAGCGCTGACAGAAAAAAAAAGGCGTCACGTTTCCCTTCCTAATCACATAGCAGGAGTCTGAAGAGATTATGTATCTAACAAATGCTTTGGGAAACGAAGCAGGCGGGGGTTTTTACGTTGAGGGCCAGAAACCCAATCTGCCGCCACTGCAGTGCGGCAATATCGGACGCAGTGCTGCCAAAGGGCACTGAGGACGGTGTGATAGCTGGCCGGGCCGCGGCGGGGAATTCTGCGTGCACCCTCCCCACAACTGAAGGAAAAACATCTTTTGTAAAGAGAGGGAGCGCCATTGTCCTCCTTTGGTGTTTACGTTTGTCTTGAATTTCACCTAGTACACAGCCCACTAAGCCACAGGATAGGCATTGTTCTGGGCCCGTGCAGGAATGGTAGCCTGCAGTCACCTTCTTTCTGACTGTCGCCATTGTCCCACCATCAATCCCCCCCAGACTTCTTTGTTTTTACTGCCCGCCTCAGACAGCTCAGATAATTGCCTGATGTTGCTTCCTGTTGTCCCATTGTTTCCACGTCTCCTCTCATGTTTGACTTTTCTCCTCCTTATAGGTTTGATGTGTGTGTCAGTTGGCTGAGCGGCGGAGGGGATGCGAGCGTGGGCTTTGGGGTTACAGGGGGGGCTTGGGTACGCAGAGTGCATGTGAAGTATTAAGGTTAACCACATGTGTTTTTGAATCCTTGAGCTTCCACTTTTTTTTCCCCCCAGGTTGAGGGGTTGAGGCGGGTGTGCAGGATGAAACTGGGGCGAAGAGAGGGAAGTTGGGTATGAGGGAGAAAGAATTAGAGTAGCAGGACTTGGACATGTGGTTCTTGTTTAAGGCGCTACATGCAGAGATGGTGGGTCTGGCCTCTCTTTGCTCCAACCTGTAATCTAAACATCCTACTGATTATTAGACATTTTGGATTTCTTTTCATTCCCCCTCGATCTGAACCAGAAACACTCAAACACCACGCGATCTAAACCAATTAGCTGCAGGCTCTTCTGTTCAAATCAGAAAGTCAAACATCTAGTCCTTTCCTTCAACATTCATTTTTAAGAACGTATCATAAGACAAATCTATCTTTTTTCCCTTTGTAGTGCTGTAAATTTCTGAAATCCTAGATCAGGTTTCTGGTTGGCTGCAACTGTGTGGGAGCACATTAGCATGATGCCTCAAGGCGCAGTGTAGTAAAGTTAGACCACACGAACACCTGACCACAGCACGCTTTCAGTCTGTGAGATTCAAGCACCCACACAACTCCAAAGTGCTCTGTGTAATGAGCTGTTGTAAATGAAGAAAAAAAAACTAATTTAAAAATACCAAACTACCACATTACAAGGGCAATAACTGAATATAAAGCAAGTGTAGTAAATTAAATATGTAGTGTTAAGATGTAAAATGAATTTACTTTGAGCTTACCTGAAGAGAACGGACTTAGCATTCATTTAGCACATGTACATTAGAAACAAGCTAGCTGGGTCAAACTCTGCTAATTGAGTTATTTCCTTGATAATAACTATAGGATTAATACTTTGTATGTTTAGCAGCAGAAGCTTGGGTTATCCTCTCACAAACTCTTCAGAGCTGACGACGCAGTGGGCAACAACCAATGTTAGCATTTACACTTGGGCAGTAGCGTGTCAGCAAAATTGTGTAATTACGTTGCTAATCCGCCAACCGGCGTCTAGGCCCCTGTGTTGAGTTTCACTGTGAACTTGCTACAGTGGAGGTCGGTGGTTCATGCCGGAGCTGCAATTACTGCAACACAAAGCACGTCTGATGGTGTTCAGGAGGCAAAAATAGGAGGCAAAAATATATATATACATTTTTTTGCTGCTGCTTAGACACGTTGTCAAGTAAAGACACTTTTGACAGATCAGGGCTGTTGTGGTCTGTCGCAATGACACGTAGTTGCATTTGTGGGAAGGTGCAAGTCAAGCTACAGCGTAATCTACCATGTACCATCAACATAGAAGTGACTGAGATAGAAGTGCACTGTTGCAGTCCAAGGTTGTGGAGAGTCCCAGACAAAGACAGTGAGCAAAATCTGTCATAAGGTAGATAGAAGGGGGTTCCAGTGAGGGACTGTGGAGTATAGTTGATTGACTGTGTGGCCTTAATAGGTTTATGGGGGTTTATGGTTATCATTGCAAAATATGCCAAAAGGTAGGGAGCCTTTAAAAATTTGCCAGGGGGCCACAAACAGCTGCTTCTGAATTCACTTGCAGAAATCTGGCCTAAGTTAGGCCCACTTGCTCTGTTGCACTTGTCTTGCACTTGTCCGTCCTTGCTCAAGGTGTTTCTCAGCAGACATAGATGGCTCCGTTAGGTAAGTAAAGGTCATGGTCCAGATCAAGGTCTCACACAATTACCTTTGGTGTTTATTTTACGCCTTCCTGTTTTATCGTTCAGCGTCCTGCTATACTCCCCTCTAAGGATGTAGTTTCTAGATCCTCTGCCTGGTTAAAAAACAGAAAGGCAAGAGAAAGAACTAAGGAACAAGATGAACCGTGAGCCGTCGTCCTCGCTCCTTCTCCTCTGCCTGGGAAAGGAGCGGACCTGGCTTCACATCACAGCATGCGAGTACATTCATTTGCAAGGGAGTGTGTGTTCTCGTGCGTGACTGGGAGAGCTGACAAAGAGAGGAGAACTGTTTCAAAGCAGAGCATTAGAGTAAAAAATCAAGACAGGGAAAAAATGTGATGAAAGAGGTCGTGAGGCTTGTGACCGTGGATAGGTGCTCCGCAGGAGTAGGAGAGGAGAAGCAAGAGGAGTAACTTTTGCAGAGAACTGCGACATACCAAAAACTAATGGTTGTCAGGGAGAGTCATCACATGTCAGGGTGGCAGAGGGGTGGGAGGAGAGGGCTGTGATTGAGATGAAAATTTGGAAAAGGACCTAGTGTTGTGAGCGTACTTGGCTAGGCGAGGGTCCGAGTGGAGTAAACTGTCCTTGCAGTCGCAGGAGTGCTGTGGAGGTACTGTTTGTGTTTGGTAGGGCGGGAGTAGTTTCCTGTTGAGTAGACACACAACAGGAAACTACCTGTTCAGCCCAAAAGCAAATGCACGAGAGTTCTCGCCATCGTCTTTGATCGGAAACA
Organism: Planiliza haematocheilus; assembly: GCA_005024645.1. NCBI lineage: Eukaryota > Metazoa > Chordata > Actinopteri > Mugiliformes > Mugilidae > Planiliza > Planiliza haematocheilus. The sequence goes on from SRSE01001373.1 coordinate 5,679,633, forward strand.
ATTTGCTCAGTTCATCTGACTTCCTGAGAGGTGACTTGGTTTCGGGATCACTCAACGATGACTGAGCAAGTGGTACTGATGATTCTCTTCCCAGGATGGCAACACTCCCTGATGTAGATTGATTCTTTTGTTTTGGACTCTTTGTTTCTCAAGGGTTAGTACTGATGAAATATTGCTTTTAGCACTGATGCCTCACAGTGAGAAGGTTCCAGGTACATAACCACTGGCCGAGTGGGCCTTTCTGTGTGGAGCCTGCATGTTCTCCTAGTGTCTGCGTGGGTTCTTTCTGGGTACTCCGGCTTCCTCCCACTGTCCAAAGACATGCTGGTTAGGTTAAATTGGCCGTAGCTGTGAATGGTTGTCTGTCTGTCTGTGTTAGCCCTGCGACAGACTGGTGACCTGTGTGCCACACCTCTTGCCCAATGACAGCTGGGATAGGCTCCAGCAGACCCCACGAGGTATAAGCATATCATGTTTACAACCTCATGCTCTAAAATAACTTTTTTCATTTGTCTTTGATAATCTTTTTTTTCTGAACACTTTCGTTTTTGGTTTTCAGAAATGAGTGCTGTGACTTTACATTTCCTACACTGAGTTATGAGGTCGTTAGCGTGCTCAGTTGCTTTGATAAGGAGTATTCTTCTCACGACTTTTAACCAATGTTACCATTTGAATGCCAAGCATTAGTATAATGATCATTTATATAACGATTTAAACATTGTGATACCCTCAAGATAAAAGCTGATCTGCGGAGGCTGCCAAAGGCGCAGCGGCCGTTTATCAGCCTGTTGACATTGAACATCAGAAACATGACGTCACATGGTGGACCTTGGCTGCCTTTGAACGCTTGCTACTTGGCTGAAAAAGAAGAACGTCAGCCAAAAGAATCTCAATGGCACGCCTTTGCCTTTTTTTTTTTCTTTTTTTTCCAGCCTTGAAGAAGTTAAAATTAGTCTTTAAAAAAGGCAGAATTCAAAGCTGGGAGCATGAAAAGGAGGGCAGAATGAAATGTCGGCGTTGCGGTGTTGAAAGAGAGATGGGAGATGAGAGATCCTAGTGTCTGACTTTGGTGTGACTTCAAACGGCTGTGTTTAAAGCGGTAGGCCTTAATGCTGGCCTGATAGTGGAACTGTCATGTCAGTGTGACCTCCCACAGCTGGCCAGCCAGGGACACAGGACTCAAGCTGTGTGTGTGTGTGCATGCATGTGTGTGTGTGGCCATTTCTTGATGTGTGCGTATGAGCTTGTTTGCTTTTTGTATGTTTGTGTGTCAGCACTCTTGTGGCTCTTGCTGTGTGTCTTGATGTGATTGTCTGTGTGCCCTTTAATGTTTGTGTTTTGATGTCAGTGTATGTTTGCCTAAGCTGTGAATTTGTGTGTGTGTGTGTGTGTGTGTGTGTGAGGTTGAAGATCTAAGCTAGGCGCTGCCCTCTCTCCCTATGCACGGGGGCCTTTTTTTTTCTTCTTGTTAAGATTCAAACGCTGATAGGCTTTGAACTGCAGCTGTAGACTAGCAGTCGTTTCACCACTTTAGTCGGCTGGCTATAGTTGCCTTTGTGCTGCCCGCCACATTGCTGCTGCTATTACAAATCATCACACCGGGCCTCACTAACTGATTGATCTTATGCCAGGGATGTATGTATTTATTGAACAAATGTCATTAAATTGAATTTTTGTTTTGTTTTTTATGCTTTTTTTTCTAAGCGCTGGCAACAAGTTGGTGTGTAAGTCTGCCATTATGTAGTTGCCGTGAGTGGCTTCATACAGCAAGTTCCAGACTCTGGCTGAACACGCTAATGACCCAAAAGTTAGAGATGAACTTTTCATGTACCCCTGATGATCTAACTTTGGCAAAGTTGGTGGAAATAACATTCCTGGTTTAATTAGCATCTGAGCTAGCAGCATTCCCTGCCCACCCATGCTACTCAGACCATAGGACCAGATCCCCTGATGTGACAGTCATCCACCACCATCAATCATCAACATCCCTTGCCTGCCTGCACGCAAAAGGTTCATTCAGTATCCACAGGTAGCTGCCACTCCTGCACCAATACCCTCGGAGCAACAGATCGGAAGAGTTGCTGGCCGACACTGAGCTTCTGTGCCAATTAAATACTTTGGCACATGTGAGCTGTATTAAATGGCACTAATTTTGTTATCATTTCAATCATTTCTTTTCTTCCTGATATATCCAAAAAAAGAATCAAAAAAGACAACTGGACTTTTAGAGTTTTTTGAGAAGACATTTCACCACTCATCCGAAGACCTGAAGAAGGTACTCGGATGAGTGGTGAAACATCTTCTCAAAATTCAGTACTGAACTGAAACACAACACAAAAGCTACAATCAAGGCAGCACAGGAACAGGGTCAGAACTGTAGAAGGTACTCGGATGAGTGGTGAAACGTCTTCTCAAAAACCTTGTTTGGATATACCATGACCTGGATGACTGAGAACCTTCACAGACATCCACAAGCTATCACTTGTGATTGCTACATCTATCACTACAGCCCTCTTATACTGTTTGTCTGCCACTACTTTGTCTGGTTGGTTAGCTATCGCCAGCTTGTTTGTCAAGGAGTCGACAAGTCACATGTTGCCTGCCTTGTTGTATTCCGTTCCTTGTTTCCTCTCAGCCTCAGGTGAACTGAGTGGAGCTGCTGCTGGGCATTACACTGGGGCTGGGCTGCTGACTCACCTATATCCAATCATCCAATTAAACCTGAAGCTGTATTTAACGACCTCCCTTCTTTGCTGTAGATGCAGTCCCTCCTGCAGCATTTGGCCAGACAGTTGCAGCAGACTCCTTCACTTCCTTCTGTAGCTCCAAGTTATTTTTTTGTTTTTTTGTACTCAACATGACACTTTCATTATGAATCTTGAAATCCCACAAGATCTTGGCTTGGCTGTTCTCCATTACCTTCAGAGGTACTCTATCTCCCATTTCGACCTCGGCACTTCTTCCAGTCCATACTCTGCACAGATGTTTCTATGCACTATGACAGCAACTTGGAATTCAATATTTGCTCCACTAGCATCTTAGGGGCTGTCCACACGGAAACTCTTTTTGGCGTAAACGCACATGTTTCGCATTTTGGCCTATCGTCCACATGAATCCTGTAAACGCATTGCTCTAAAACACACTTTTCTGAAACTTGGTCCCAGGGTGAAAAAATTCGTAAAAAGCAGCTCTTGCATTTTTGTGTGGACAGAGGAAAACGGAGAGAAACGCAACGAGCCTTCCACCTCTTATATCCCGCGAGACGTCTCATAACAACATCAACAACAATGGTGGACTACATGCTCGCGTTCCTGCTGGAGAAGATACTGAGCCTACTATGGTTACTAGGGCAAAATATAATTTCTCCTTGAGTTTGGTTTCTTCTAAAGCCGATTTGCAAACAGCGCTCCACCTTTATGCGCATGCGCCTCTTCCTCTCCGTTTTTGGTGAACTTCTGAAACAGCGCCACCCATAGGCCTGGAGTATGAAGTAGCATTTTGAGTCGTGCTGAGACGGATCCATGTGGACGCAGATATTCTTGAAACGATGCCAGGAAAAACGGAGGGGGAAAAGATTGTTTTTGTACGTGTGGACGATGCCTTAAAGTCTGCTGTTAGGTGCTGGATTGTCTCAAGGGCTTGTTTATAGGTCCTGGCCGTTATTGATCTGTCACTTTGGCCTTGTTCCTGCGCTGCCTTGATTGTAGCTTCTGTGAAGATCTAAGCTAGGCGCTGCACTGTATCTTGTGTAGCGGGAATGAATAGTCAGTATTAGCATACCAACATGCCAAACTCTTCAGCATTGTGAGAGTGTTAGCATGCTGGGGTTTGCGTTGCACTTAGCCCAACGCACATTTAATCTCTGCAGTCTACAGCAAAATCTTCATCTTCAGTCATTTTGCAGAGGCTTCTCAGTTTATGTTCCTCAGTCTTTCTGTCCCTCATGTTCTTTTTACTATGTTTCCTTGCAGGCAGTCTCCTCTTTCCTGGTACATTGCTTGATCCAATTTCCTCTTTTTCCATCTTCTTTCTTTCTTTCTTTCTTTCTTTCTTTGCAAGTCAAACTGGTGTAGTTGTCATGAGAAGACCACCACATGTACACAGATCTGACGGACCTTCATGTCCTTTGCGCCCGTATGTTCCATGCACGGAGAGGCACCCACCGGGGAACCTTCCTGTGCGTATGCATCCTGCTAGGTCCGTATCCTTGATTCTTGTTTTGAACTAAGCTGGTGAAGGGGCCTGTGTGCGGCTATCAGTTGATCAAATAGAAAAGTTTCCAGTGGTCACCTCCCGACGCCTGACTGTGCGTCCGCTCAGCTGACAGCGGGAGAGCGGGGGAAACATCGGGAGATGCTCCTGTCACACCCCAATCTCTGCTTTGATGAGTCACATCAAACGACGTCCATATCTGAACGTCACCCTCAAAGGAAAAACCGTGGGAGGTGTGTGTATGTGTGTGAAAAATCACTAAAAAAGAGAACAGGCTCATAAAGACAAACACGACGAGGTTCTTTTTAATACTGGACTGAGTTGATAAGATTTACTTATTTAAAACTGCCCGATGTAGGAACGGCAGTTTACTTTGAAGCCTTGCGTGCGGAGGGATATGTGTTCTGTCCTGATACAAGTTGCCAAGGAGAGATAATAGACTTCTAAAGGGATATTAAGTCTTGGAAATCAAGCGGCTAAAGCAGAGATTTAGCCGCCGTCCGCTCTGTTGTGTTGCATTTGCATCTCAGACACCGGATCAACTGTTTCTGCACTTTCAGGGTTTATTCCAAGCAATCACGCACTTGCAAGGAATCTGTGATGAAACCGCACCACAGAGAGCAAAGAAGGAAGTCTGACAGACTAATGGTGTTACTTGACTGGTTTTGAATTTGATTTACGATTCCTCCCGTTCGCATTCTTCTTCCCGATTCCTTTGCATCTGATGATAATTCACTTCTTGTCCTGTTCTCCTCCATTGTTTCGTCCTTGGGCTCTTTGAACCAAAAACATCGCCTGCCAATAACCTGCTTTTTCCTGTGATGAAGATTTAATGTGCCTGTTATATGGTGCAAATGCCACATGTTCACCTCTGTTGCTGCTTACTATATATTCACGCAGATAGAAGGTAGGTTATTAATCACCTCCTGTCGAAGCGAATGAACAAAAACGGTCATTTGCCAAGTTGGGAATATTTCAGTTGTTTAGGTGTGTGCAAACGTTTTTTGCTTAATTCTCTCTACTCCAGCCAGGGGTTGAACTACTTTGTATTTTTTAAAGTCGATTAATACTGTATGTGGCGAAAGTCAACAGTCTCAACTAATAGAACACAATAGAAATGAACATGAACACATGAGCTTATCAGTACTGTACGCTGCAGATATGTATTGTCTATATAAAACGGAACCGTCAATAGCGGTTGAGTTGGCAGTGTTCCTCTGCTAGCGTTAGCCGATGCCTTTTCAGGTGAGCGTGCATTGCAGTAGTATTTATGTTGTATTTCAGCGCTGACTGCAGGTCACGGTACAGTGGGCTTCATCTTTAGTGAAGTTTTGCCACACACTTGGTAATCCGCTGCTAGTTTGTTGAATGAACCACTGGGCTCCTCTCCTGTCTTCCCGGAGGCGTCCGTGTTGTTATTGTCATGTGACCGCCGACTAGTCGACTTCCTGCTTAAAGGGGAACTACTGTTTTTTTACAACCTGGACCTTAATTCTGGCATACAATACGATTTGTTTGAAATATGTTTACTCACCCATATAACTTGTGCATCATTTGTAGTTGGGAGATATTTAGATCTGCGTATATGTAGTGGGAGTGAATGGGGCACCGAAACGCAGCCTCTTAATAACGCATTATCTGCTGCGAAACTTATTAATTTCACCAATATTTTGTTATTGTACGCTAGTGCTATTCCCTATAGTCTGGAGTTAGCTGTTATCATCATCCGGAGTCAACGGGGAATGGCACTAGCATATGATAACAAAATATTGGTGAAATTAATGAGTTTCGCGGCAGATAATGCGTTATTAAGAGGCTGCGTTTCGGTGCCCCATTCACTCCCACTATATGGACATACGCAGATCTAAATATCTCTAGACTGACTGCAAATTATACAAAAGTTATATGGGTGAGTAAATAATCATATTTTATGCCAGAAATAAGGTCCAGGTTGTAAAGAACAGTAGTTCCCCTTTAAAGCGTGATGGCACAGCAGTAAAGTCGACTAGTCTGTACAACCCCTAACTCAAGCCAATCTTTTTCCTTTCCCGTCTGCTAGAAAATAACGTAATAGCATGGTTCTAATGAGAAGAAGAAGGGGAGAGCAGTGCCACAGAGAGATGTAAAGCTTTCTGTCCTTATTCATCACCAAACAGATTATGTTTTGCAGATGACAGACACCACTGCTAGTGCACAGATTCCTCGCCGTGTGCATTTTGACATTCAGTAAGGGTATACATTTACGCGTCCATGCGTCTGGCTGCGCGTACGTAGCGTCTCGCTCTCATCTCCATCAGCACCACCCCCCCATATCTCCGCTCTCTGTGTCGCTCTGATGAAAGCGGCCCGACGTCCTGTGCCAGCACGGGGCACGGCCCGCTGTTTAAAAGCGCTAATGTCCCCCGTTGGGTCTTTGATGTGGGACCCAGGCCCACAAAGCCAGCCAAGGTTACCAAGGGTCTGTGTAATCCTTTATTCGGGGCCTGACGCAGGGGGGGCGCCCAGCTGAGAGGCCTGACAGTCACAATCAATCATGTCAGGCACGCATCACACATGTTTGCTGACCCCCCTCCAGCACGCTCTGCTTTAATTAGCTGAAGATTCGCACAAAAAGCGTGCTACACACACACACACACACTTTAAACAGATCCTCCTCTACTTCTCGAGTGGCTAAAGATGAGAATGAAGCTAGATTTCCCGAGCGGGCTAATGTGTGTGACTTAATTACTGCATCTTAGTGTGAGTGATGAGACTCAGATGTCCGTATGTGTGACGGAGAAGAAGTCTTCACCACAGTCTTTGGAGCTACTGATAACTTTTTTTTCCTCCTGACAGCAAAGCAGTGATGCTTTAAAGAGGGAGAAGAGAGATTGTGTGTGTGGAGGGGGGTGGTTGGAATTGAGATGGGGGGGGCGGTGTTTTGAAGTTTGCTTGACATCATGTTAACAAAGCTTGTCTAATCCGTGTGGAAGGCTGGGCTAGAGCTGGGACGACTGAGTGCGTTTGTTTGGCTCAAGCCTTGAAAAAAATCCCCTCCTGAAACTCACATCCATGTACACTATATTACCAAAAGTATTCGCTCACCTGCCTTTACTCATTCTATGAACTGAAGTGCCATCCCATTCCTAACTCATAGAATTCAATATGATGTCGGTCCACCTTTTGCAGCTATTACAGCTTCAACTCTTCTGGGAAGACTGTCCACAAGGTTGAGGAGAGTGTTTATAGGAATTTTTGACCATTCTTCCAAAAGCGCATTGGTGAGGTCACACACTGATGTTGGTCGAGAAGGCCTGGCTCTCAGTCTCCGCTCTAATTCATCCCAAAGGTGTTCTGTCGGGTTCAGGTCAGGACTCTGTGCAGGCCAGTCAAGTTCATCCACACCAGACTCTGTCATCCACGTCTTTATGGACCTTGCTTTGTGCACTGGTGCACAGTCATGTTGGAAGAGGAAGGGGCCCGCTCCAAACTGTTCCCACAAGGTTGGGAGCATGGAATTGTCCAAAATGTTTTGGTATCCTGAAGCATTCAATGTTCCTTTCACTGGAACTAAGGGGCCAAGCCCAGCTCCTGAAAAACAACCCCATACCATAATTCCTCCTCCACCAAATTTCACAGTTGGCACAATGCAATCTGAAATGTACCGTTCTCCTGGCAACCTCCAAACCCAGACTCGTCCATCAGATTGCCAGATGGAAAAGCGTGATTCATCACTCCAGAGAACGCGTCTCCACTGCTCTAGAGGCCAGTGGCGGCGTGCTTTACACCATTGCATCCGACGCCTTGCATTGCACTTGGTGATGTGTGGCTTGGCTGCAGCTGCTCGGCCATGGAAACCCATTCCATGAAGCTCTCTGCGTACTGTACTTGGGCTAAGTATGTTTATCGTACAGCAAACATATTAGATGTAAAGGGATAGTTCGGTTTCTTTGAAGTGGGATTGGACGAGGTACTTAGACCATCGATGGACCATATCCATAGACGGTATATTAGCTATAGTAGATGGTGGCCCGCTTTAGCAAAAGCTGTTTTAGTCCACAAAAATCATTATCTCAGATAAGTACCTAAGAGCGGGCTGCACAGTGGCGGTTAGCCTTTCTGTGCAGATGGGTACTCCAGCTTCCTCCCACCGTCCAAAGACATGCTGGTCCATTGGTGATTCTAAATTGGCCGTAGGTGTGAATGGTTGTCTGTCTCTCTGTGTTAGCCCCGCAGTAGACTGGCGACCTGTCCAGGGTGTCCTGATGACGGCTGGGATAGGCTTCAGCAGACCCCCGCGACCCTGAACGGGACAAGCGGTTCCACTAGGTGAATGAATGAACCTAAGAGCCCCTCAAACGTTTAAAGCCTACAGCGGCCCAGAGAGCTCAGTGCAACTTGAAACTTGAGAATACTCACAATGCAACCAAGCACAAAACGCAACGCCAGCAGCACGAAAACAGGGAATCCCAATGAGCCGGGTTCAACACCGTTTTTGTCTTCCCTGTAGGACGTGCTTTTTGTTTGACGCTTTGTGACTTCGGGAGTCTGTTTGTGACGTAAATTTTAACATCCAGATCACACAGTACTTACAAGTCATTTCCTTGTTATTAACCGGTCAGTTCAAATAATTTGACAAAATACGCAATTAATCTGAAGGATGAATGCGTTGATAATACCTCCAACTAAGTTCCGAACTTTTACATTACTTCATGTGGCCCCCTGCAAACATGTCTGTTGTCGTTTGGGCTACTTTGTGTGTTTGTTGTTAACTGGATAGTCCACTTTAGTTTCATTTATATCACACCAGTGAATATCAGTACTGTTGCTTGTCAGACCTATACGGCTACATTGGTTGATTCGTCAGAGCTGAAGGTTGCACTAAATGGATTTAAAGTCATTGTACTTTTCAACCCTGTTTATAAAGGTGGAGGTACAGCAAACATATTGTATTTCATGTATATGCACAAATCATGTACATGCTATGGTGCGATTTTACATATTTATATATTTTAAGAGGCTGACAGTAGAATTTAGTGCGATTTGGGCTGTAGAGCTTCCCCTCACGAGTCTTGAACACTTGCCACAAAGCTTCTGTGTGGCCTCATCGTCATCTACTGTAGCAGAGCTTCAGAGCGGGGCAGACGTTTGTTTGCTCTGAGTCCTGACGGCAGAGTGCTGTGGTTGCTGGGAGGTGGCTCAGAGGAGACAGTGCAGAACAAGTGTGTCTGCGCAAACCTCGCAGGGCTTTGTTTACCTCCTCCATGAGAGCAGGTGCCGCGCTAGAATGAATGTGATTAGTTTCGGGGAGGGGAGCGCGCCGAGGCAATCGGTTTGGAATGACACCAATCTGGTGCATCTCTTCCTCCCCTCCCCTCCTCCTACTCCTTCACCTTTCTTTTCTGGTGCCGCACATCAAGCGGAGGCAGGAATGCGGGGCAGGGGAAACAACAACAGAGAGAGTGTCCTTCTCCCTGGAGCTATCTGGCAGGGTTACGTTACAAACTGAACGTGCACACAACATTTTTTTTTTGGAGTTAATCTATTTCTTGCCTCGCCTTTGCCCGTTCCTGGTGGCTGAAATGCGATGCAGTGGATGCAAAAAAAAACAAAAAAACATTGCTAGATAGAAAGGAAAGTCAGCCCGCTTGTCAGTCAGCTGTTTGATGAGTCAGGCAGACAGACAGACAAACATTTAGTCAGGCTGTCAGTCAAGCAATCAGCCAGCCGAGCCAGCAAACAAAGCACTCCGACTGGAAAACACATAATTGAAAAGACAAGCAAAACCAGAGAGTCTCCAATGGATGCTTTAACTTTGAGGAAGCGGCACCCAGTCACCCAACACTTTAATTACCAGTGTGTGTACTGTGTGTGCTTACATATCATGTCTGCGCGTCTGTTGGTGTGTCTGCCCGCGGTGTCAGACCTGTTTGACCAGATAGGATAACTGTCACCTCTCATCTTCTCAAATTAACCCCCCCGCCACCTCCTCTTCTCCAAACACCACCTCCTATTATGGGCTGGCCCCGTACCAAGTTTCAGCAGCACACTTTTCAGCGTGTTTTGGTGTGGCTTACGCAGAGATATTAGACTCTCATTTCTCTCTGTTGGATATGGTAAGCATATCCTCCTCACCTTTGTTGAATCTTTTCCTGCAGCCATTTCGTACCTGACAGTACATGCATGCTGAGAGAAGAGAGGATACTAGGTTCTGGGTATTTGTGCTATCCTGTGTGTATATACTAAAACCAATCAAACCACTGTGCATACACATTCATTATAAGTGTAACCACTCATCTTGTTGTTTCTGTTTCAACTCCTCCTCCTCCCACGTCTTGTTTCATTTTTGAGAACCAAAGAGATGCCGCTTCACTGCACTGGTTCTGTTTACAAGTATACAAGCCAAACTTGTTGAGCATAGGCAGTCGAAGCTAGTCAAATCTGTCACAGGGTAGATCAAATGGGGTCCTTTGGTTGGACTGTGGACTAGGGCCTTTATTGGTGTCAGGGAAGGGTTGTCATTCGAAAATGTGTCAAAAGGTAGACATCTGGTTCTGGTTGCTCCATTTCAGATTATTTGCAGTGGCCTCCAACCAATTGCTTGGTTTGCCTGTCGGAACGGTGCGCCCCTAGCTGAGTGTCAAGAAGTGTGCAGTTTCAAACCCATTCAGGACCGAAACGTACCATAATCATAATCACGGTTGGAATCGTGGAACGGAGATATCAGAGAACCAAACATAATCCCTCACCAAGAACGTTTTCGCTAACAAAGACCTCGGGTTAACTGACGTAAGGAGGTTTGTTGGTAGGCTGGACGTGAGGGAAATGGATAGAGGGTACGTTTCAGGAAGCTTTGATTCCTCGTTTCTCCATGGTTCCTGGAATAAAACATGGAAGAGGAAGAAAAAAAGAGTGATGGGGAGGGGGAGAACTGAGATCAACAAAGAGGATAAAGGTTAAGACGAACCTTTATAGGTAAGCGCGGGAAAGAGAATGATGTGGGGCTGGGTCTAGTTCCTGAGTTCCTGATTTGTATGCCTGTGCGTCTGGCCAAGAGGAGGTCATTCTCACCGTGATTTGAAACTAAATCTCTATGGCTTGACACGACAGTGCCAGCGAAGGATTACACCAAATCCTGGATCACTTCCGTTGATAACATTTTGATAGTGCAGTGGCAATTAGGGACAGGATGTGGTTGAGGAAAATAAGCTGCAGTTAAGGTATGATTAAGGCCACTGCAACGCTCAATGATCTGAGTCTGATTTTGGTATTCCTTCAAATATGAAAGAATTAGGGTTTGTCTGTGTTTTGTAAGTTTACCTATGCCATGACATCCAACTTACAATTAATTGAAAACCAGACCGCCACCACTCCAAGAGACCCCTCCAACCTTCAAATATTGGCATAGGTCAAAAAGGCCATCAGACAACTCTTCAAGATCAACTTCAAAGGAAGAACTGTGGTTGACAGAGAACAACAGCTGACTACATCACAGAGGACACAAGACGTTCAGGCGTACCTCATACTGTCCTGTAGCGTTATTCAGACCTCGAAACAAGCAGGAAAAACAAAGATGCCAGAGAGGGTTGAGGTTTAACGAGGAATGAGCACAGGGGTTCACAGGGGTCGGTTTGTAACGCACGTGAGGGCGGCGGCCCCAGACACAGTTCCCATGTTTGGGATAAGACAAGAAAGATAAATAACTAAGGATGGCTGCACAAGGAGCTACGAGGAGGAAATGGGAATGTTGAAATTCCAAAAGGGAAATCTCTCTCTCTCTCATAAACACTCACATGGGTTCAGATGGAATGAAGTGGTAAACAGATTTGTGTGTGTGTGTGTTTTGTAACCATGGATCGTGCGTGTTAGAAGTTTGTTATGGATTTGTTTTCAAAAAGAAAAGGCGCTCATAACAACTCCCTTCCACCGCTGCGTGCCAGCAGAGAGCGTATGTTTGACATCAGGACTTTGCCTCGAAGTAAATAGCATGCTAACTGCAAAGGATCTGGCCATACCGTGCATCACTAGGTATTCTTGTTTTTGTAGGGTTGTGTCTTGGTTATTTTACACAGTGAGCTCGGCCAAAAGACAGTCTAGGTTGTCTTTTATGTCTACATCTACTCATTGATCAGGCCGGTACCATCAGCCTTAGCCTACAGCTACACTATGACGTATCTGGAACCTTTTTAAGCAGCGACTATTGTGCAAGGCGTTGCACAATAGTATCCCAGACAAAATTGCTGCCCCCTTGCTGGCTTGTCCTCGCCTCTGACCTCTCCCCTCTTTCATCCTCCTCTGTTGAGGCCCCCGTCTTCATGTCTCTCCATTGTCCCCATTCTTTCTCCTTTTCATTTCTAGGTAACAAGGCAATGGAGATCTGAGCGGTGTGAGAGAGATGGATACAAACAGGCTGAGAGATAGCGGACTGCTCTCCAAGCTTTTGAGACAGCAATGCAAGGAATGCAGGTGCCTGCTGTGAGGACAACAAAGTGAGCAGGACCTCCATCGGAGCCCTGCGTGGTCGAGCGGCATGTCAGTGCGAGGGAAAACGGCCCATTATTAAACTATGCTCAGATGGTTCTCATGAAAAGCTGTTCTTTAAAGTTGAATTTCAAAGATTGCTGCTGTGTGGAGGTCCTCAAAATGTTGCGCGACAGCAGGTCAGAAAAACAATCATTGGCGTACCTCCCAAAATTTCACCAGAAATATTTGTTCATCGCGCAAATTCATAGAATAGGATGAGCATATTTGTTGCAGAGAACATAATGATTGTAGCTGAAACTAAAGCGAAGGACTACTAGCCATGTTGGCCGTCACAAAGACTACAGGCCATTATCAGGGAGGCTAGATTATGCCGATCAGCCAGTCTGCAATTTATTCATTCTAGACGTTCGCATTGTTGTGAAAATATTAACGTATTTGAATCTTCATGTGCGCCCTATGAAATTTGCCGTTTTCTTGACTTCTGGCTCTCCAACTGATTGCCAGTCAGTCAACAGTGCAACAACTGTCTGAGTAGTGGCAACTGTACGGGACACAGTGGAAAAACTAGGGTCACAGGCTCTCCCCAAAAGCCCTACCCAATGGAACAGTCATTGGCTTGGTGTGTTACGGTCTTAAATGCGTCATGGCCATGTATACCCATGAAACTTTCTACAATTAATTCTTTACGTAATGTTTTATCTATTTGTTCCCATACACCACTAATTTGTTCACTTTGGGAGCTTCGGGCTCTCGGTTCTGCAAAGCGCTTTGAGAAAGTTTGGACCTGCGTGTGTTTTTGCACATTTGCGAATTTATGCTCTTATACAGGTGTGCACAGAAAAAGGTCTGGTTCATTGTGTGAGTGATACAAACAGGTTGGAGTTAGGAACTTAGGTGAGAAGACTGAGAATGGGCTTAGGGGCTAGGGGGTGCATTATACCAAAGGATGGTCATCACAACTAGATTGTGTTTGTTTTATGTGAGTAGTAGGGGGCAAAGTCTTGCGTAATACTAACACTGTGGAGACATATTGTCCTTGAGGGGCTATTTCGAAGTTGTTAGGGTTAGGGTTAGGGACTTACTTCAAATGGCTAGGGTAAGGGGCAAAGAAATGCATTATGTCAATGGAAAGACAACAACATCAAGTACGAGATGGTACAGAACATGTTGAAAGCTGTTGATCACTTGATGGAATGCGTGACAATCGAAATTTTTGTTAAGGATGGTAAAAATATAGTCGTAAGTTGTGTTTACAGAGCACCTGATTCAAAAATAGAAAATTTCAATGATTACGTGGGAGAATTATTCTCCAATACAAGCCAAAAGAGGGTGTTCATCTGTGGTGACCTAAATATTGATTTACTCAATCCAAAACAAAATACATTGACGGAGGACTTCATTACTACAATGTATACTATGGGGCTACACCCCCTCATCACACGACCTAGTAGGATCACGACATACAGTGCTACTCTAATTGATAATATTTTCACCAACGTTATGGGGAATGACATAACAAGTGGTCTATTGATAAATGACATAAGTGATCACCTACCAATCTTTGCTATCTATGACATGAAACATATTACGAGTCAAACACTGAACAAGAGCATATATGTAAGAGTCAGAACTGGGGGGGAATGAAAGCACTGAAAAATGAACTACTGAGACAAGACTGGAATAAGGTTTACAATGAAACAGATGTGAATGGGGCGTATGATTCCTTTTTGCAAATATTAAAAATATTGTATGACAAATACTGTCCTGTGAAAATAAGACACAAAAAACAGAATAAGGAAGATAAACCATGGCTCACAAAATCACTGATAAACGCTTGCAACAAGAAGAACACACTGTACAGACAGTTTTTAAAATTTAGGACAATCCAATCAGAGTTGAAATATAAACGGTACAGAAATAAGCTAAATAATATCCTAAAGGATTGCAAGAAAGAATATTACAGTAAACTCTTAGCAGAAAATATGAGCTATACCAGAAAATTATGGGATATTATAAACAAGGTGACCAAAAATAAAGGGGCTAAACCAAGCTACCCCCCCTACTTCAAGGACAATAACATCAGGGAAGATAATATGGGAGTCATAGCAGACAGATTCAATAAATTCTTTGTTAATGTGGGGCCAGATCTAGCCAAAGACATCCCAGACTACACTGAACTGCACTGGGACCACTTTGATAAAAAGGGAGGCAGAAATCCAAGCTCACTGTTTCTCACACCAGTGGAGACAACAGAGATTAGACACCTGGTCAATACATGCGTAGCAAAAACATCTACGGATGTTAACGACCTCGATATGAGGCTAATCAAGAATGTTTTGGACGGGATCATTTCACCTTTAACATACATTTGTAACTTGTCATTTCAAACAGGGACATTCCCCAACAAGATGAAAGTGGCCAAAGTTGTACCACTGTTTAAGAATGGTGACATACACGAATTTAACAATTACAGACCAGTCTCAATACTACCACAATTATCAAAAATACTAGAGAAACTATTTAACAATAGGCTTGACAAATTCATCAATAAACACAATCTGCTCTACGACAGCCAGTATGGATTCAGAAAGAAGCATTCTACTGCTATGGCCCTAACTGAGTCTGTGGAAATCATCACTGATGCTATTGACCAAAAATTGCACTCAATAGGAATTTTCATAGACCTCAAAAAAGCATTTGACACCATTAACCATGAAATTCTTATAGCCAAGCTGGAAAGATATGGTGTTAGAGGAGTAGCACTGGATTGGGTCAGAAGCTACTTAAATAACAGATCTCAGTATGTCAAGATGGGGGAAAACACATCAACTTGCTTGAATATAGTCTGCGGGGTCCCGCAGGGGTCAGTATTGGGTCCAAAGCTGTTTATACTGTACATAAATGACATTTGTAAAGTGTCCAATATGTTGAAGCTAATACTATTCGCGGATGATACTAATATTTTCTGCTCGGGGGATGACTTGAACCAATTAGTTAACATTCAAATAAACGGAATAAATATTGAAAGGGTTAACGAAAACAAAGTGCTGGGAGTGATCATCGATGATAGGTTAAGTTGGAAGTCGCATATAAAACACTTAAGAAGTAAGCTGGCCAGGAGTGTGTCCATACTTTGGAGAGCACAAAAACTACTAAATCAGAAAGCACTTTACATTTTGTATTGCGCACTAATCTCTCCACACCTGCAATACTGCATAGAGGTGTGGGGACACACGTATAAAAGCAATACACATCCCCTGTTAATACTCCAAAAAAAATTGTACGAACTACATTAAAATCCTTTTCTGTAACTGTTGCAGGGTTAAGCAATGGAATGATTTGGATGATGAGGTCAAGAATTCAGTGAATCTGAGTGTCTTCAAAAAGAAATATGTTAAATTAACCATGGAACGTTATACAGCGATACATAGTTAGTGCTGATAAAGGTCAAAGACCTGTCAGCAGACACCTTGTTGAGACGGTATGAAAAGTAAATAAAAAACTCAATGTACCCAAACAGTGGAAAGGGAGAAAAGCATAGCGGGTTCGAGGTCAGTGTCAGTTAAATAAAAAAAAATAAAAAAACCTTGGGTAGGACTGATGATATTAAGCCAGGCTGTACTGCAATTGTAACAGAACTAAGAGAATATTGAAGAGCTCGGCTTGCAAACTGACACCGCTGACGAGAAACAACTGGTCCACAATGGAGCTGTTAAACTGGTCGCTGAACGCAACTGACAGAGTGTTCTCAACACGGAAGGCGGGTTCTGGTGAACCCAAATGCCCGGAGGGGACTTTCCAGGCGGGCTACACCATGGACGGATGGGGAAAGTGGAAAGTCCTGTGCCTTGCCGTACTGGATGTGGAGGATGTGGAGGATGTGTACCTGTTTGTGAGTACAACAGTTGGAATGCTCGCATTGGGATTTGGATTGTTCATGCTGTACCGGGAAGTAAGAAAGACTCGGGAGGATTCGGCGAAGATAAGCTCTGAGATAAGGAAATCGGACATGGAGGGTTAAATGGAAAAAACGGGCTCTGACACCATCTCAACTAAAACACCATCTCAACTAAAATATAAACATGACAACTGTCAATTGGACGACATGGATAATGGACTATAACACGCCAGGCGACTAGAAGAGACTGTTGTTCACTTATGACGGAAGAATATGGACTCTGTGCAAACACACATGTAATCTGTTTTTGACTGTCCTAAGCCGAACTGCAGCTATGCGTTCATCTTCTGTTGTAATAGTTAAAATGAAAGAAACAAAACAAACAAAAAAATATATATATATATATTTATATATCTGAATTTTGTACTGGTGGGTAATGGGGGCGGGACTAGATAAGCTTTGGCTTCTCCCGCTTTCCCTTTCGGCCAGGTCACTTGTACTCATGTTGATGTTGATGTGTGATTTGAATTGACTTGCCCGAAATGAATGAATAAATAAATAAAAGTCCTTTCAAAGATAGAAGCATGATTGTGTGTGTGTGGGTGGGTGGGCGTGTGAAGGCAGCTGCCCATCTGCCTGCTGGAGTCCGGGAGCCCTGCGCCCCTCGCAGCCGAGGACTGATGTGATTTAGTGCTGCAGGTCGAAGGTCAAGAGCCTCCAGTCTCCATCTGCGTCTGAAGAAAAGGCCATCAGGAAGGGATTAGGTTGGAGTCAGCGGTCCTGGTGACACGTCTTCCCCAGTCACTCACGCACACGAGAATAAATACACAACTTGTAGTGTTTGTCTCGCTCTCTTGCCCTTTTGTTTAATCATTAGTTATCTGTGACAGATGTTTACTATGGACAGTCTTGGTTGCGGAGGTCCTGTACATTTTAGCCTTCCTCAAGTAAATTTGAGAATTTGCTTAAGGGGGAACTAATGTTTTTTACAACCTGGACCTTATTTATGGCATAAAATACAATCGTTTTCTCACCCATATAACTTTTGTGTAATTTGTAGTTGTTTGGGACATAATTAGATCTGCGTATATCCATATAGTGGGAGTGACTGGAGCAACGAAACACAGCCTCTAAATAACACAGTATCTGCCACAAAACGCGTCCATTTCACCATTTTGTTATCGTACGCTAGTGCTATTCCCTGTTGAATCCAGAGTTACCAGAGTTATCTAACGTGGATGATGTCATCTCTGAGCACCTCACACACCCGTGACGGTCAGCTTGTTTACCTGTAATTTGCTACTGTTAGCTTTTGGCAACATGGCTGAATATTTTTCCGATTCGGAGGTTGTGCACAAACCATAGCAGTAGTAAATTACAGGTAAACGAGCCTACCGTTACGAGTGCATGCTGCAGTCAGAGATGACAGCATCAGGGTACGTCAAGCTACAGACCCTGGATGATGATAACAGGTAATTCTGGGAATAGCACTAGCATATGATAACAGAGGCTGCGTTTCGGTGCCCCAGTCACTCCCACTATATGGATATATGCAGATTTAAATATCTCCCGAACGACTGGTTGCTAAATAATGTTACCAAAGCAAACAACAGCTTTGTAGTTATAGTAGCAGTCAGTGTTAGCTAAGGTTAGGGTTTGTGCATTTGTTGTATATTAGCAGTAGAATCAGCATTCTTGGTACCACTGTTGATACACTGTAAGTCATATTTATCCCACGTGTCTACATGCTCATTTAATGGCCACATTGCTCCAGAGAGAAGTGGAAACCTAGGGAGAGTGCTCTTTACGCGGGGTTGTTTGACAGACAGGTCTGCAATGGCTGAAGACAAGTGTGTTTGATGAAACATGGCAGGAACCAAATCCCAGTCAGCCCTCTTATTGAACTTACTGATGGAGGACTGTATTGTGGAAAAAGTTCCCCCGAAGTGGCTCAGAAGAAACGCACGCTTTCCTGCAGGTGACGGGAAAGCTGGCGAACCAGGGGAATAATGTTTATGTATTAGATTTCAAACACTTTCCTTCCTGTGAGGAAATCCAGATGCAAAGGTAAGTTCTTCTGCCTCGAAGGATCTGAGGGATTTCTTCTTCTTTCTTGTCTTCTTCTTCTTCTTCTTCTTGGTGTCACGATGGAGTGACAGACTTTGGCTCCTCGTCATCTCGACACTCAGAGGATTTTTGAGCTACATAGGCACACGGGTTGAACATGCTTCCTGGCTTTCTTTTACGGTTCAGCGTGTGGGAAAAGTGCGTATTCCTCCCTGCCTCAGTCATCTTTAAGTTTGTGAAGTGGAGTTTTAAAAAAAAAATACCTACCATTAAAGGTAGTCATATCAGTTAAAGCCACTCCCTATAGACAAACCAATTTCTGGACCGTTTAAGTGCCTTTCAAGAAAATAGCCTGTCCTATGATGGAAAGAGAACTTTAATCTTCAAACAAGCCTTATCCAGCTCTTGTGGGTTTTTCTCACGACTCTTATCGTCTTATGTGCGTTCTCGGTAAAATGAATTTCTATATATTCTTACTCTCTTTGTCAGCATGTACAAACAAACCCAAGGCCTTCACAAATATGCACCGCCCTGCGTTCCTTTTCTTCTTCTTTCTCCTGCCTCTCACAGAGGAGAAAGCGGGTTGTTAGCTCTTTGAGCCGGCTATCGGAAAATCCGGGGGAAAAATTACGCTGAGCGCAGCAGTCGTACGGCAAAAGGGTGATTATAAATTCAAATGGATGCTTTTACATCAGTGGAAGGCTTTGAAGACCTCTTAATGAGCAGATAGCTGGAGTTAAACATTTGTGGAACCGCCATCTTCGAAGGAGCGGAAGGGGCAGATAAAGAGAGAGGAGAGAAAAGGGAATATCTTTGATCCTGGCAGATATCTGCAGTGTAGCACGGAGCAACTGTCTGCCTTGGACCTGGAGTTGTCTTTTGAGAGAGCGAGCTGTTCAAGGCTCTGTTCGGATCCAGGGTTAGATGGGGCTTTCTGAACAAGCTTGCACCAGGACAGCATCCCCGCTGTTGTGTACTGATCAGTGTCTGTCAGGGCTGAAAGACTGGCATGTGTGATGAAAGCTGGATCGCGGTACAAAGAGGGAGAAGAGGGGAACAAGGGGGCTGCAGAGAACCGAACATACCACTCAATCAAATGCTGGGAAAGAAAAAAAAGAAGAGACAGAGCAAGGGAAGGCAAGGAGAAACAAGCTGAGGAGAAGGAGTCGACGCTGAATAAAGTGAGGGGTTTGCTCGAAGAGAAGGGGGTGAAAATAAGGGAGGCGAGAAAGAGCGAAAAAGAGGCTGAGGCAGGGAAGGAAGAGGTTGAAAGAGAGCAAAGCAAATGATAAACAAACATAGGGTGGGAGAGGGAGACGAAAGTGTTGTTCCTCCATCTCAGCAAAGCAGCGGGAGTCTAGTGAAGCTTTGAACTTGGCCCCCATTAGAGGCCTGATGACGGTTTGAAGTGAACGGTTGAAACGAGCCAGAGCATTTTAGATGTTAATTTGTTTTTGTTGTGTGTGCTCGCGCGCGTGTGTGTGCGCGCGCGTGTGTGTGTGCGCACATGTGTGGGTGTATTTTCTCATCCTTTTCAGGCCTTCAAAATCGTTCAAAGTCACGCCCAATTTAACACAGCAGGATAAAATACTTCCTTTAGCTTTGTTGTTTTCTTCTCGTTTTCCTTTCGTCTCGTTTTTTTTCCCCTCGTACCTTTTTTCCCGTTCCGGGCGAAGATCCACAGCTGAGACTTGAATTCAGCTGTTTGATGGGAAGTGAAACTCTGTGGAGATTTTATCTTCTGTTCCGATTTGAGATTTTTTGATCATTTCCTGTTGTTTCCTCAGTGACTCACTGATGTAGCTGAAAATAGTTGACACGTATGTACTGCAACTCAAATCATTAGTCGCTCATTCTTTCCTTAATCATCTATTACCAGTAGCTTCTTCTTGTGAGACACTGAGGATTGAAGATCTTGGTGTATTTTAGGTAACAGGTTAGACTCTCTCTCATGAAAGCACATCCTGACAAAGGAATAATGAAGGCTTTTTGGTGGCATCACATCTGTCAGACTGAGCTGAGTAACCATGTTGGGATTCAGCATTCAGACGTTTCAATTTGCTGTGATCACAAGACCTCAAATCAAGTGAGCTTTTTTTGAAGTTGACCTGTGACCTCTGGTAGTATATCTCACATCGGGTCAGCGGCAGTCAGTCGGAGCAGGGAGTCAGTCTGGCACCACCGCCGCCAGGTTGACTCCCAGCCTTGAAAAGTCCCTGAGCCTTCCCAGCCAGGGTGACACATTCTGGGGGACGTAGCTCGGGCTAAGTGCGGGGGCTGGGCGGATTTGCGTGTCTCTGATCTGGTGACACATGAAAGGGGTCTGCCAGCAGGGTTGCCGGTCCATCATCTATGCGTCGACATCCTCCAACCACCCCCCTCCCCGTGCAACAGCACACACCCACACACCAGATTTATGTATTTATGCATTGCCGTGGCGCAGCTTAAAGGGATGTGGCTGGAGGGGGTTGAGGAGGGTAAAAGGGGAGCATGGATGCTTGGTCCCCAGACACAGACTGATAGGGTGCTGGGGGCATTGGAGGGTTAGGGTTAGGGGTTTGAAGGGCAAAAGGGAGAAGGGACATGGAGTGGGACATCTGGTGAGGGTTGCACTGGTATTGGTTACAAAGCTGTCAGAGGTGTTTTCTTACAAAGGTGTAAGAAAACTGTCTTGATCATAATTTCACAAGCCTTCTGGAAAAAATGAATGAGGATGTCACTTAAGTGCCTCATCATGGCCTTTTCATCTTTTCGCATTAGTACCCTGATGCCTTAGATTCGATGGAAAGTTTTGACCATTTGGCTTCTAGTTCACGTTGTCCCTCACATGATTGCTGTTGTTGCTTTGGCTGCTTTTCTCTACAGAGTCTCCGTCCTAACTCTATTATCAGACTGCATGCTGATTGCACTGAGAAGCCTCACTGTCTCACCTTCTTTGTGAATAACTACTTTCACCCATGTCGTCAGAGTCCAGGACCAGCTGGTACTTGGTACATTATTCTCTCTACCGCCTTTTCACATCTGTCCTGCAATGTTATAGAATAGATAACTCCATGTGGCCTCCTGGTCGTGGAAAGTCTAGGAACTGGATGGCTCGAGTACATTGGTTGATGAGCTCCAGATTGTTAGGTTTTGCTGTGATTTCCTTTCTTGATCAAACTGAGGGGAACCATAGCCATATTTTGTCTTTCAGGATATTGTCAAAGCCTGGTCGCACCTGGTTAAATTCACTTATGTAATATACTCCCCACAGGAGCAAAGACACTTTAAAAGCTATTTGAAAGTGCCTTTCACAGAGGTACTTCTTGTTCAGGCTCATTGACATCCCAGCTTGATGACTCGAGCTGTCTTGGGTTCTTCCTCCAGGAATGTTATTTCTGCTTGGACCAAGGCCTTTGCTCCCTGGAACTGGCTTTTCCCTAGTGCTGGATTGGTATTAATGGGTCTGTCACTTTGTTTAAAACAGAACTGAAGAACCGTGATATTACATTATGTTTGCATAAATAACATGAATACAAGAATCATTTCAGCGGCCAAAGCAATTTTATTTTATTTTATTTTTACTTGCAGCTAAGCCTTCAAGAGTAGAGAGAGGGAGAGAGAGAGGGAGAGAAAAGGAAAGAAATAAAGGGGGGATGTCTGGGTAACTTCAATAGCCTCTCTGTGTCCATCTAATATGGAGGGCTAGCATGCTGGGAGTTGGCCCTATCCATTCAGACAGACCCCAAACTCATAAAGACCTCTTCTATGGCCCCCAACCTGAAACCCACCCACTGAAGCCCTCACTGGTATAGGCCCCTTCCATGGGAACTTGCAATCTGCAACGTAATCCCACTTTGGCCCCTGGAGAAGCCTTTCCAAACAAACCGTGTGAGTTCTAATACCAAGGGCTTCACAAGTGGCTCCTGGCTATGCCTGAGCTCCACCACCAACAACAACTTGGCCCTCCTTCTTCTTATTTTTCCTTCATTCTCTCGCTTTCCTTTTTTTTCCACGCATAGACGACAAAAGAAAGGGATCTCCTTCTAATTGCTTCGAAGATTGAAAAACTGAAAAGGGGTTGTAGGCGGCTAAAGGGGATGGAGACGGAGGCTCTTGAGGCAGCGGGGGACTGTCAGTCTGGCTTTGCCTGCCCCGGGTGTGTGGTAGCCAGGATAAAGGAGCTGGCAGGACAGCCTCTGCTGCAGAGCTGAGTTGAGTGGATCAGAGTGGAGGCGAGTGACTCCCAAGGCTTGGCTTTACAATTCTGGCCAAATGGAGGACTATGAGAACATTGAGGAGCCGCAGCAGCTCTGCTGGAGGCCTTCTTTACACATGGGAAAGAACGTCTGGTCTTCACAACCGGGAGGTTCTAGAGAACAGCGCGTCCAAGCCAGGAAGGAGTGAGTGACCAGAGGGGCCAGAAACTGTATTAGTAACCATCCAAACATTCAGCCCCACATGAACAGAGAGCCACTGTTGATCAGTGAGGTGGCAGATGATGAAGTGTGTGAACACTCAGCTGGGGTGGTCTGTGACCTTTAGATCTGTTTCCATGACATGCAGAGTTGCTAATAACAGTCAGACGCACACACATACACACACACACACACACACACACACACACACCTTGACCTCTGCAGAAAGCGTTGCCACAAATCCAAGCCTCTTTTCTCTGTTGTTCTGCCTTCATCCAGCTCCTTTGAAGCTCCACACAGAAGTTTTGCTCCACTGCTCGGTAAGGGAAAACAGGAAACAAGCTTCTCTAGCGATAATTTGTGGAAAATCAAGACAACACTGATAATTCAATGGAAGATTTTGTTTTTTTAAAGACAATTTGAAAACCAAATTTAATGAAAGACAACTGTTAGCGTCAGAGCACCTGCCACATAAAGTTTAAGCGGCCTTTTCTGTACGTATGCGGCGGCGTGAAATCTAAAGTATTAGTGCCAAACTAGCTCCAAAAACTTCCCTCAGTCCCCCCTCCCTGACCTCCTTTCATCCCTCCATCTCTGCACCTTTCTTCTTTTTAACACAAATCAGCCACTCAGTGCCACGCACATGTTTTCCAGTCATTTGAACTCTGGCAGAGTACTTCAAACAGCTTTCAGAGTGAACAGTGTTTTTTTTTATTTTATTATTATTATTTATTTATTTTTTTCCTTTTTGCCCTCCATCTCTATTTCTTTTCAAAAGAACACAGCCACGCTTCCAAGTGCACCTGATCAGAGGGTCGAGAGATGGGGATTATGATATGCAAATGAGGCTTTGTTATCAGCGTTGACATTCTCTCTAAAGCTGAACAGAGGAGAGGTAACATGAAAAGGTGGTGACACCCCTCCTCCGCTCCACCGCCCCACCCCCGCTGCCCCTTTTAGCATAACCTCCCCTCTCAAACACATTGGCCCACGAAAGCCCCCCCCCTTTTTTTTTCATTTAGATCAAAAGGTCACGCACAACAAAGAAGTACCTGTGTGGAGAAGAGAAAGGGTCCCATCTGCACTTCTGTATACTTTTACACTCTCGAGACTATCGACTGGTCAAGTGGCTCAAAGGTGTGTGCACATCTGCATGACTGCCCCTTGCAGGAAAATGCCCACATAAGAGGTATTTGGATTTTGCTGCGTTCTGATGAGGCTGTGGCTCCTTTCGCGTTGCTAAGGCAGAACACAGGACTTTGCAATTACCAAACGCCGTACAAAGGCTTTCATGTGTCTGCCCTGCTGCGACGGGATAAAGATGAGAACATGCAAACACACACTCGGTCTGTGCTACCGCCATCTGCACCGATCTAGGGAGAGGTGGGATTTATGAACTTCATAAAGGGACGGTTATTAAAGGGTCAGAATGGAGATTGGCTGTTGAGCCTTTGATTTTAACGGCAGGAGTCCCGACTGCTTTGATGTCAATCATACTGTTAAATTAACTTTTGAGAGGTAGAGGGAGCTTCTGAAACCTTCAGAAAAGGCCAAGCCTCTGTTATATAAGTGATAATTAGCTCTTTTATCCTTTCCTCCTCTTCTTTCCCCTTTAAAGCACTCCAAGTTGCGCGACAGACAAAAGTTGTAGCCGCTTGGTATCAGTTTTCGAAGCATGACCTTTGAAATTCAAATGCGCGGTGCTCAGATAGTGCACGACCTAATTTGACCTTTGCCTTTTGTTTTACTATTTATGGTGTAACTGTCTCAGCATTGTCAACACTTTCCTGGCAGGCCTGTCATCTTAGATCAGCGTAACATTATGACCACCTTCCTAATACTGTGTAGGTCTCCCTTGTGGCTCCAAAACAGTTGTGTCCCATCAGGGAATGGACATGGGCCTTCTGAAGGTGTCCTGAATGTTGTTAGCGGGGACCTATGGGTTGAGGGGAGTTGTGGAGGACTCCTTGGATCAGGCTTGTTCCAGGACATCCCACAGATACTTCATCAGTTGGGCATCTGGGGAATTTCGAGGCCAGGTCAACACTTTCTGCATCCTGCTGGGGATGGCTGCTGCCATCAAGGAGTGTCATTGCTATGAGGTGGAGGTGCCTGGTCTGGTCTAGGTGGGTGCTATACGGCTCGGCTCGGTTTGGTTGTGTTTCCATTACAACTGGTGCCTCCTCGACGTGGGCGGGGTCGTCATAACACGGCTGCGCGAAACCGCTGTGACGTCATTTACACGGCGCCGAGCAACGTACAAATCCGGAAGACCTCCCTCTGAATCCGTTCTTCGGCAACCAGAGTCAGGAACGTCTGGACCTCCTCCACCGACCAAGGAGCGGATTTTTTCTGAGAAGCCATCTCGTTCCAAGTCAAAAAGCAGTAAAAAGTGGTGTCTTGTCTCGCGTCTTGTTTTTATTTACATTCTAGGCGGTCGTCGCGCGGTTATGACGCTTCCAGTGACGACACTCATCGGCCAATCAGTGGAAGGCAGTCGGCTGACGTCACGTTTTAGTAACGCTTCGGCTCGCTTGGAACCAGGGCTGAGGTGATACCAAAAATGTACCCGGTTCCAGGTACTGCGTGCTAGTGGAAACACGCAATAGCGCGCCGAGCCGTGCCGTACCGAGCCGAACCGTGCTAGTGGAAATGCGCCATAAGTAACATCCACACCAATGAATGCCAGGTCCAAAAGTTCCCCAGCAGAACATTGGATTGTCACAAGATGGTCAATGTTGTTGCTCATCCTGTTAGTGGACATACTTTTATGCCTGATTAGTGAATAACTACACACAGGGTCAAGAGACGGGTTACACCCCAGACAGGTCACGAGCCCATTACAGGGCCAACACCCAAAGACAAACAACCAACTAAGCTAGCATGTGTATCTTGGAAAACATGTGAATTCTGCCCAGAAAGGCCTCAAACGGCCAGCAGGTTCACTCAATATTCTCGCTTTACAAACCGTGCAAACCACTGCTCTATTGTGCCTCCGCACAATATTATGAAATATTACTTCATAATATTCTAGAAACCTCATGATGTACCAAGCAACACATGGAGAGTAGGTTGGGCACAGGATCAATGGCAGGCGCTCCAGGAATGTCAACTCATTTCAATCAATGTCAGACACTTCAATTCAAAGCTGGCCATAGAACCTGTTATAACGAATCCACACCTCCTGCCATTTTGACCGAAATGTCCTCCCTCTGTGAAAACAGGAATCAGGTACTCTCACCTAGCAGCTTTAGAGCAGGCCAAAGCTCAAACCTGTTTAGTAGCCTAGATAGGATTACTTCTCAAAAACCTTCAAGAAAGCACCATTCCAGACTAATTGGCTGATCTCTCCTCCCTCCCTATTCAAGAAAATACAATAAATAAATCAATTCTATCTATACCCCTCTGACAAACCGTCCTTTCAAGAACTGGAAGTTAGAAATAAGGTTCCATTTTTGCCTGCTTTATAAATGTAGTTTGCTTGGGGTGACTTTGATCTGAGATTTTTTTTAAATAACTGTCCCACTTCCTGAACCTGAGGGATCACATTGTTTTAGCTCATTTACATACATGTATGCAGCACACCTGGACTTCAGTGCACTTCCCTCTCATTTTCTACACTCAAACACTGTGAAAGAAAACAAGTTCCTGTTTTTTGACAAGTCTAGCCACAAACATTTGTTGTCTCTGTCATGGTTCCTCATTTCCTGTGGTTTCTCATCAAATGAGGCTCAGCAATTTGGGAACTTACTGTCAAGCTTCAAATATGTCATTGTCTGCTCCTGCCCCGTGTCAGTTTATTGCCACGTGCACACACAATGTGTTTCTCCTGTTCCTACTGTTCTACAGTATTTGTGGACATGACAGCAAGTACTTTTCCGGCTCCTACAACTACTACAGCACTAGTTTCACCCCTTTATCAACCTCTATTATAATACTTTGCCACAGAATACACAGAAGAAAATATAAACAGAAGATAAACAAGTGGAATCTAAATATGTCCAAAAAACAAGCTGAAAAAAAGGCAACTGGACTTAGAGTTGAGTTGACGTAGAGTTTCTTAAAGACCTTCCAGCACTCATCCAAGTAGCTTCTTCAGTTCTAAAAGACTGGTGGGGAGTTTGGAGTTATATTAGGAACATCTGTTGGGGTTGCTCATCAGAAACTTGCATGACTAGTGTCTGTTAACTATCAGAGGAAACCATTTTAATTCTGTTTTCCTTACCCAAATGAATACTACTCCAACCATTTACTGTACTAAGCAACAGGGGAAGAACAACTGGATCAAAATAGTTCCTATTTGCCATTTGCCATGACTTATAGTTGAATCTATAAGTACCATGTACCATGATACAAGTGCAAGTAGTACAAACTATTTAGAGCAAAGTTTAATTGTGTAATGTGTGAATATTGCCATTGTTCAGGATAACTATAAGTAGAGCATTAAGCTATGTAATGGTTGTACTTTGCCGTGCAAAGGTGATGCAGATGACTATAGAGCAATTTTTTATATCACATAAGAGAGTGTAATACATAGTGTTTGAGTGTTTGTATAAGCACACATGTGTTAGGGCGGATTTGTCTTTGGAGGAGGTAGAGTGTATTCAGTGTGCACATTTCAAATGCAACCTGACAGCTTCTTTTAGTCAGATATACAGCATGGAAAAGAGTTTGAGAATATTTCTGAAGGCCACACGTGTCAGTCGCATTAACGTCCACTAGATGGCTCCCTACACCACTCAGTTGCCAGTTGTGCTCACATGTTACTGCTGGGATTAGTTCTGATCTGGTCCCATGTGATAAATAATCTAGCTCTATAAAGAGAATCTGTGTAAATTATTTTGCAGGTGATATTGATATATATAAGAGGACGCGACAGAGCAGAGTTATTCTAAAAAGACAGAAAGACTAAATATCCGAGGGGAAGTCTCTTGACGTGATCACCTCAGTCCAGTAGGTGGCAGCATATGCAAGGAAGTGTAATCAGATTAATCGAGTCCAAATTTGGATGAATCCAAACTGCTACAAATGCTGGACACCTGATGGTCCTGATCCGGGGTAGGCTGTCTCTGTTGTTTGACAGTTTTAGCAAAAATATGGCGTCTGATGATAAGATCGGGGAGAGTATTTATTTATCTATATTTTTGGGATATTATGCCAGTTGATCAGTTTCTCAGCCTAATCCTGTATTAAAGGGAGGCGAGTTCAATAATGTCTGTGGATGGGATCCGCGTTTTGGAGGCATACTGCAACTGTGACGCAATTCACACTCTCCTGCTGCAATACAATAAACTATGAATCGCCAGCGTGCAGGCGATCGGAGGCTGTGCTGGGTGTAAATGTGAATTAAATGGCGAGGAAGGGGGTGTGGCGCGAAGGATCTCCCATTCAACCTAAACACTGACTAACACTGACTAACACGCCCAGTGCTTGTGCAGTTGTGGTGTAAAGCCGCGCCGGGGTTTGGAGAGGCTCGATCGCAGCGGCTCCGTCTGTCTCCTCGGACTCCTCCGGCTTGGTATTCAGGCCAGCAGCCCTCGGCAGCCCGCCCGCCCGCCGCGATCCGTCCTTCCGCAAGCTGCAGAGAAACGCTTTCCACGCAGGGAATCTCTTCGCGTTACGCAGATTGAAAGCGCTCCCCTCCCTGGACGGACGCAGGGCTATCTGGCGGCCTGCGGATGAAGATATGGGAAAATTAAAGGTGCGTTTGTTTGTTTTGTTTTTTGTTGCCTTTTTTTTGTCTGCTCGCTTTCAGGGATCAGCTGTTCGTTCCGTGGTTGCATCACAGTGAGACATAACAGGCGAAGCTGGAGCCGAAATGCGAAGAGGACAAAGGGGCGGATGGGGCTGTAACTGCCGCACCTTTAAATACTTTAGATCACATTATTAGAAATGTAAAACAAAAAAGCAGCAATGTTTCTATCTCTTTAGAACATCCACTGTGAGTACATATGATAGGATATAGCCCAGTGTACTGTGGTAGCATAATAAGGCACATTTCAGTGTCCTACAAATATTAGCTCTGGATCATGTTGAATATCTCAGCCATATGTTATGGTGTTGTGGGTTGGTTCCTTTTCCAGGAAGTGGCTCTGTCTAGGCAGGTGACTGATGCCTCAGTGGGGCATCTGTGGCTCCATGTGGCCTGCTGTGAACTGTGCGGCTGACCTGATCAATCTGTGTTACTTCGTCAACCATTTTCGCTCCTTCTGAGATCATCTGAAAGGAGCCCCTGCCCAGTGTTGTCACGTAAACTGGTCCCTTAAGGAGCTGTTGCTGACTTGTACAACTTGTGATTGTGGCAATACGAAACCGATTAGATAAGCAACTGATCCCTTGAACGGCCCAATTGTTGCAGCTGTTAAACATTTCAACATTTCAACCAAAGGTTGACCAATAGATAATCTGTGTCAGGGTTGCATTTAAGCTCTCTGCCTCTTTTTGTGTTAAAGATCAAGTCTTTCTCTGTTTTCGCAGGCATGTTAGCACAGTGATCCATGGCTGTGCTGTGTGTGTCGGTGCAGACTGTGTTCCAGGAGGATATCGAATGCCTCTAAAATCTCAAGGTAAGACCCCCTCCCATGCATCCTCCCCCTCACCCTGCCCCCGCTTTGACCTTGTGAATGTGTTTTTTTATGTCTGTGGGAGGTGGCAGCATTGGAGGAGGTCCATGGCCTTGAACCCCTTGCCTCATTTTTTCCTCCGCCTTTATCTGGACTTCTCTCATTGCCAAACCTCATTCACATACTCACAAATGGTCTCCCCAGATGTGAAGAGTTGTGTTTGTACACGTACTGCAGTCATGTGCACACAGGACGGTGGTTTATATTAGTTCTAAAGGGAATACTCTTTTTTTTAAGCTTAATTGCACACATTGCTTTGAGGGTTGAACCAAACAGTGGCAGCTGGTTCATCTGAATAAGCTATTGTTTGTGTTTGTAAAGGGACGTGACACACTCTCTGTCACAAGGCCCTTGTCTAAAGAATAATATACTAAAATAACTTTGCGTGTTTGCCTTAAGTCCCTTATGGGGACCCATACTGGACTCAGGACCAAAGACAGAAGTGGTGTCCTTCCCTGGAAAACCACTGATTTGGGTCACTGTTTAACGTCACACTCTCAGCTACACTAGGATCAGGGTTGGGAAAGTGTTTATGATGGTCAGGGTGAGTCTCTGGGAATTGAATGTTATGTCTACGTAAAGTCCCAAAATGCGACTAAAGTAAGACTGTGTGTGTGAAGCTTTTGCTGCGGTTGTTTGGAAAGTGCATCTACTGTATGTTGTGCACTACGGGCTGTGAACTTTTAAGGTTAAAAGAAATGCAGCTTGAGGGTTGTCTGGCTAGCCGTCTCTTGAGTCAGCATTCAGCCCGATGTTCCCTATTCATGGTTTGAACCCCGGGGTCAGGGCATGTTATGTGTAAAACCTCTCGGATGCGCACTGTCAAGGGCACAGCAGTGTTGATGTGTAAATACGCATCAAGTGTGTGTGTGTGTGTGTCATTTTGCAAGTGCAGTATAAATAAGGGTAGCATCGGTGTGAAATAAAGAGACAAGAATGAATGACGACATGTCCGGTGTGAAAAGGGGCCAGATGATTGTGTGTGTGTGGCCAATTGTAAGCTCCCAACTTCAAAATTATTTGTATACGCCCAGCAATATTATGCAAAAACCGTATAGCTCTTTCACTTTAATATTTCTGTTTAGTTAACGCGCAGGGGCTTTGTCCTCAGTTGATGCTTTGTTGGTCAACCAGAGGCTGTCTACATGTTGTAAAGTCCCAACTTCTTTTATTGCTGTTCCTGTGAAAACCCATAATGATAGAGTGTAGAGGTAACTTCGGAGGTGGAACAGCTAACACTAGCAACCATTAGCAATGCTGCTAACATGGGGAAATATTGGAAAATTTACTTGCTGGTGCACCTACATTCTCTCTACATCTTTCACAATCGTGGATTTCAGTGCTAGCTAAGTCTACAAGTTTTTCAGCGTTCAGTAGGAATCGATTCGCACATTGGCACTGTTTGTCTAACCTAGCAGTAACAAAGGAAGTCGGAACTTGACAATGGTTGGGAGCATTCTGGTTGGTGGTCAGTAGACCAGGTTGAAAGCAGATAGGATAATGGACAGTGCAATCCTAAGCGAAGCGGTTATCAAACGTGTTGGTCTCAAAAATGCTGGCCTCTGGCTGGACTATAGGTATTATCCAGAAGCATGTAGACACATACACCGTTATATTTATATTTTCAGAGGAAGTTTTTATGTTTTGGGAAAATCCCAGTCTCAAATGTCAATGATATTTAGGACAATAGCATGTTCTTAGCTTTGCAGCAGCAGCTTCCCCTGTGTGACTACTAAACCACGACACCATCTGATATGTTTCGGATCAGTCGTCAGACGTGCAGTTTCCTATGTTACTGCCATAGCGCAGCTTCTTTTGTATTGTGGCATAGAGGGAACAAATTAGCTCTGCCATGTTTCAAATTATGTCAAAGGACGTGTGGCAAGTGATGTCCAGCTTATTCTGTGGATTTACACCAGTGTATATGTGGTTTAAGTTCCGGTGAAGAACTGATAAGTGCTGCATAAAATTTGACTTTTTATCAGTTGGTTTGCAAGGTAACTGACATGCAAACCAGCACGGTGGAGAAACGCCTTCATGCAACACCCATGGCGGAGAATCCTTTGGCGCTTGTCGGAGAGAAAAGCTTCCACAAGTGTCACAGCCTTCAGGGTTTGCTGCCGCTGTGGCTGTATATGTGTTTTTTTGTGTGTATATATACACACTGACTGGGCTGCTATTCACTAGGATACGCATTTAATGAAAGCACACACTGACGAAGCACATACCCCACGCCACAGCTGAGCTATCCTATCAGTGATTTACCGCAGCTGGAAAAGTAAGTCATTCTGCAGAAGACACATCTGTTTCTGCTTGCGCTAAAGAAAGAAAAAGAGAGTAATGGGTGGTGCTTTCCTCTTGTTGCGACTATCTCGACAAACAGGAAGTTAGCGCTACAGAGTAAGAAGGAAGTCTTTGTTGATGAGATATTTGACCAACACACAGAATACACACTTGGTATGCGCACACTGCACTTAGCACACAAGCCATTTATACTGTACTTACAGGGTAAATGAAGTGAATTTTGAGGTAGGAGCATTCTTACCAACGCTTTAGCTGAGTTTAGCTGAGAATAGTTGTGGTGATTCCATATTTCCACATTTTGGATTGACAACATGTACTGTACATTCAAATCTATATAATCCATAGACCTCTATTGTTGGTCAAACACTTTGGGCTCCTTAGTATCATTTAAATGTCAGAGCAACGTAGAAACTGGTTTCTCTTCTCAAACATGACAATGAGTTTACTTAATTCAAATGGCCTCCACAGTCACGAGATCTCAGTGCGGTACATTACCTTTAGGATATGGTTGAACAGGAGATTTGCATTATGGTTTGCAGCTGACAAACTGGTTCCAACTGTGTGATGCTCTCATAACAATATGGACTAAAGTGTTAGGAATATTTCCAACACCTTGTCGAATCCATGCCTCAAAGAATTAAGGCACATCTGAAGATAACAGTAGGCCTTCAGTGTATGCTGGTATTCATGGAATAGTTAAAAAATAAAAATAAAATAGGCCTATTTGTGGAAAAAATGACTTAATATTTCAGTTGCATAAACGCATTTTATTTGTTTTCTTCCTAATTGTCCTTGAAATAGTGATCAAGAACCCCCCACCCCCAACACAAAAATGGTTTGGCCACTGATCAAAATTTGATGTTGCCATTTGATCGGAAGTTCCGTACGCTCAGTCTCATAAAAGATTATCTCGTCCCGGGCCCGGGCAAGACTGTCAGCTGGCCTGATTACAACCACCCAGTTATGTTCCATTAAGCTAATGCAGTGCTAACATTGTATGGGCATCTTATATAATGTATTACAACTACAAAATTACAGGTGGACCTCTGTGCTATCCTATATGCGAAGCCTTTTTCTTCAGTCACTTAAAATACATTGCCATACAACTAACTGATAGCGGTTTCGTGGGTGTCCTACTTACAAAAAGGAGCTTTGCTCCTCCTGACAAATCAGGAGATTATCACCGCCTCTCTCATTTACCGCTGACACTAATGAGTATGTGATCACACACACAGAGAAAGTTAGATGTAGCAAAAATGACGTGTTTTCCCTTGCAGAACCACTCTTAAAAATGCACCCTTTATTTTATGTAACTAATATGCCAATCAGTCTCCACTGTGAAGCCTCTATTATGTGCCACGTCGCTGCCAAAAAAGGGGAAGAAGAAGTGGAACAGGGAAACTGACAATGTTGACCTTGCAGTGAAGGATGACATGCATAGTGCAGCAGTGAAATATGAACTCATGACAAATAATGTGGTGTACACAGAAAAGTAAATATAATTTCAAGGCTTTCTTGGTAATGCCCTGATGGCTTTTACCAATTTCACATATTTTTAGGTTTCTTCCTGTTTTTCTTCTGTAATCAGTCAGTTACCACCCCAATTTCAATTACTAATCATTGTATGTACTGCAAACCTAATAACCAGGCCCAGTATGTCCTGACTGTGCACTTCTGTTTAATATGTGAACTGTAATATGGGCCGCTTATTTGTGGTGTTGCTACAGGATAAGGTATCATATCAAATATGTGTGTAAACGTACTTTCTCCGTCTCTGCTCCCCACGTCTCGCTCCCTCCATCGCTCCATTCATCATGTAATTGGATGGATTATGACTAATACCCAACCCTCCAGCTGTTTGCAGGCCGTCAAGCAGCTTTCACACAGATTAGGAATTGCTTAATATATTTGGACGGCTGGCTGTTTGCGAGTGCTCAGTTAGGATTTTGTGTATCATCCACACTTTGATCTCCATAATGTCAAACCAGATCAGGCAGCTCCAGACATCGATATCTACTGCAAGTCTGTTATTTACTGAAGGGAAGCCTTAAACTGCACGACACCACTTGGGCAAATATGAAATGAAAAAAAAGGGTACACCTTTTATCTCAGCGTTCAGAGAAGACTGGAGTTGGGTTAAGAGCTGAAGTCTCAGGAGGAAACCACAATTGGAGCGAATTTATTCATTCAATCGACTCCTGCATCTAATGGAGGTTTGGGTGAAGTGAAGTTTGGGTTTGCCATTGTTTTTCTTGTGCTTTGGCTCAGTATCCACGCATCCTACACACACACACACAACACAACACACTCCCAAGAGACCACGATTATAGATTGAGGAGAAGCTGGCCTGTCAAACAATCGGACGCAGGCATGAGTGCGCAAGAAGATGAAAGCTTTTTCCGTTGGCATGACAACCGCGCGATCATCTGCATGGAGATGTTTGATGTGTTGATGGCGGATTCTGGGTCAGAGAGAGAGGAAGAGAGGTGAAGAAAACTGGTTTGATCCAGTGCAGTAGTGTGAGCACTCTTCATCTCCGTGGCCTTTGTTTTGCCGTTGTTTTGTTCTCTGGCCTCCTTTTCTTTCAAGCGAGGGCCGCGTGATTCAGAGCGGGCGATACTCGCCATCAAAACGTTCCTCTGTGTTTTGTCTGTGCTCTGCTGGAGCTCATCACACCACCAGCCTGTATCTTCAGATCCTGCAGCAGGAGTGTGCAGGGCTTTGTGTGCTCATGCAGGATGTGAGTTTATGATTCATTTGGGCCTTACGTGGCCAAAAAGTATGATACGCATATATACAAAGTTGCAGATTTGCAGATTCCAGATTTAGTTGCTTAACTAAATCTGGAACAAACGTCGTGCTTCATATGTCAAAATTGAGTGTTGATGTCAAGTTTAGTCTTCTACGTTGGTGCAGCTGAACACAGCTTTAGGTTGTGCAGTGTTAGCTGGGGAAAATAAATAAAGCACTCTGGAGTCGGAGATATGGATTTTAGTTTTTATTGACTAAATGACGCAATGAAAATAGTTTAATCAATGTTGGCCTAATGTGGAAAAGCTATGTCATCTGGCAGTGTTGTTCAAACAGCAGCAGTGTTGACTGGCCTGTCTGTGGAAACATGCTTCCCCCACGCGCATCCTCTTTTATTCCGGCATCTACCTGTCCTCCAGCGAGCGCTGTAAGTGGCCAGTCCGGTGTCAGGGGAACAGCACATTGACAGCCCCTCTGAGCTATTTTAGGAGCCGCCGCGTTTGCTGCTTCCTCACTGTCAGAGTCGGGTCTTCTTGACTGCCGTAGAAAGTGAAAGAGGGTTATAGTTTGGCTTTTGTGCCAGCTCGCAGAGATGATCCGGCGACGACAAGCCTGTCATCCCATCATCTATGTTTAGCACTTCACTCTCAAGTTCCTTTTCTCTGCATTGTTGTTTTTAAAGAAACAACTTGTTTAGTTTCTTAGCCATCTCAGTCACTCCTTCTTGTTTCATGCAAAAATCTTGCTGATTGCCCACCAAATTAAGTACACCTTGCTAGTTCCTGTTTCGCTCCTCCTTGTCTTGAGAGCTGTCTTAATTCTTCGTGGCATGGATTCAACAAGGCACTGGCAACGTTCCTTCCAGAGTTTGATCAGTCTGCTCTGATAGCATCACGCTGCAGATTTGTTGGCTGTGCATCCATGATGCAAATCTCCCGTTCCAACACATACCAAATGTGCTCTACTGGACTGAGGTCTGCTGACTGTGGAGGCCTTTGGAGGTCAGTGGTCTCATTGTCATGTTCAAGAAGCTCTGAGACATGGCTTGTTATCCTGCTGGAAGAAGCCATCAGAAGTTGGGGTACACTGTGTTCATAAATGGATGTACATGGGTCAGCAACTATACTCAGGAGTCACCACACAGTACACCACCAGTACCAGCCTGAACCATTGATACAATGCAGGATGGATTATTGTCTTCATTTAGTTTATCAAGACTTAATGAACCAGGCAACGTTTTCCTAACTTCTGTTCTCCAATTGTGGCATAGTGGTCAGTGTGATCTTCTGCTGCCGTAGCCTACCTTCTTCAAGGTTTGACATCTTGTGTGCTCAGAGATGCTCCTCTTCACAGTCCATTTCTAACTAGTGCTTATTCACCCCGAGCCAGTCTGACCACTCTCCTCTGACCTCTGGCATCAACAAGGCATTGTCTCTTGACTGCTGCTCACAAGATATTTCTCTTTTCCAGACCATTCTCTGTTAAAACCTATGGATGGTTTAAAATCCCAATGTACTGGACGTTTCTGAAATACTGAAATACTGACATCATCTCTCCAAGTCACTTAAATCACTTCTCTTCACCGCTCTGTTTCTCAGTTTGAATATAAACACATCTTGTTGACCACGTCTACGTGCCTGAATGCGCTGAGTCGCTGCCATGTGACTGTCTAATTAGATATTTGTGTGTCATGAGGTGCTGGTGACTTACTGGTGCAGCAGAGCTTACAACAAGCCATGCATTGTTTACCTGCTCTCTGCTGCTGATCCCTGTTTGGTATGGTGCGCTCATTACCCCAATCCCTCAGTCTATTCTCCCTCCGTCTATGTTTGTGTTTGCGCCCTACTCATCTAGGCAACTGCTTACACAATGTGCCCATGGAGCTCGTTTCTGGCGCGTGTGCGCGCTTGTTATTGAGAAAGATGCGCGTGTGCGTGCGTGCGCGCCTTGGTTGTTAGGGACAATCAGCTGCTCCATCAGCCTTTCTCTCTCTCTCTCTCTCTCTGTGCATCATGTGTTTATCTGATTTCTCTGTCTCACCCCATTTCTCTCCCAGTCGTCACCCATCTTCTTTTAGTCCCTTGTTGAGTCTTTCTTGACTTTCTCTCTGTTTTCCTCTCGTCCCATTTTTTCACACAGTCTGTCACAGGGTGGTTGAATACATTTCTTTTGCTTGCTTCACGTCTGTGTTTGATTGAACAAGGTGCGTTTCCTTTACAAGCTCCGGCAGAGTTCATGTTGTCCCCAACACCTGGCGACGCATCCAGTCATGTCGGCAGACTGATGTTTTAAGAGGCGCATTCAGTTGTTTGGGCTTCAACAAAGAACAGCAACAACATTAAATATAGAAATGAACGTTCGTGTTTTCACCGTGGAACAAACGGATCCAACAAATGTACAAAATACATCGCTGCATTAGTTTGACAGCGTGGTTGGTACAAGCAGCACGGGCGCTGGCTTGTTTTAAAAGCCATGATGAGTCATCGTAGCGATCGACAGCTTCCACAAATACAGGATATTGTGGCCGTTTTGTGTTAACTGAAAGTGAAATGTGGATGTGACTCCTTTTGACCTTGTGCGTCCCTGCGTTTTCTCATTTCTTTCACCCTCCACTGGTAAGTTTAATCTTTGGCTCCCATTGTTTAAAGGCAATACTGCAGCTTTATTGATTAATTGAAGAAAACCGGTGGTTACAGTTTATACAGTATTCAGCAACATAATAAACTATAATGTGATAAAATGCAAATGCATAGACCAGGCTTAGCAGACAGTTTCCAACTGCTAACATATACAATCCCTACATCGCTGTATTTTGCCACCAATGTAACTAGTAATCAGAATTCAAGCAATGTAACACAGCATTTGGATTTATTTTAGCAGAGAAGCAACAGCAATGCAGGCGTCCATTCCCTCAGAAAAATGTTGAAAACCTGTCGACTTAGCTAGCTAGTCAAAGCTAGCAACAGCTGTTCTTCAACACAGCGGGGGATTCAGCTCAGAGAAGAGACATGTGATAAATTTCAGTCTCTCCCTCAGTACCTCTCCTCTTCACCACTCATTCTCAAATGGTTTCCCTCCTTTGTGCCCAATTATTAGCTTTAATGGAGTCTATTATGAGTGAAGCATGATGCTGGGGGTGGGCCATTGTAGATTATGGATACGAGAACAAAACATCATTTTTTTTTTTGTAGTGTGTAACTGTGCATCTTTTAAAATGATAAATAATAATTTCCTCTTGGTCCTTCTTTTGTTTAATTTGCTAATATGTCTGTTCACACGTATATCATTCTTTCACCTTGCTGCCTTTAACCGCTCTGACATTCTGTCTCGTCATCAAGGGTGCTTGCTTGAGCTGATTAGAGTGCCCCCGCTTGCTTTTATTAATTGGATGACTCTCCTGCCTTCTCCTGTCCTCTCCTCTCCTCCAAACGACAGCGGTGTATTTGTTGAATGGAGGTGAACTCAGACTGCGGGCGTGTCAGTGAATATTGTGCGGGTCGCACCAAAGTCAGAGATGACCCCAGTAATGTGACAACCGAGGCGACACAGGTGACACAAAAGAGGATAAATGTTGTATTTATTCCCTTAACAATAGATCTGGTGAGATTCGGATTACTCAAATGGCTTCGCATTGATTCAGCATCTGAAGGTGCGTCTCATTTGCCATTTGGCTGCCCTCCTCCAAAACCCGACTCTGGAGCCAGTCTTTTAATTCGTCCTTCAGGCTTTGAAGGCAGCAACAACAGCCACGACTTGCGTTTCCATGGCTCCTTCTCCCTCACTCTGCTCTCCGGTCCTTCACTCTCGCGTGTCTGTGCCATCCGTCCTGTTTTGTCTCTCCAGCCTTCCCAATTCAGTCGCCTTAAAGTGAATTGCACTCCTAAAGATGTTGTTTCTGAAAGGTCGTCTGCTGCCTCTACATAAACCCCCGTGGCTCTTTTTTTTTTTCTTCCTGTATGTTTCCTTGTCCTTATTCGATCTGCTGTGCTGCCAGCACGGCCATGGCAGAGGCACCAGATACAACACACATACAGTAAAGCCACAAAACCCATTGTAGCACAGTGAATGGATGGATGGATGGCTGAGGAAGTCAAATGTTCTGTTATTCCATCCCAGCAAATGCAATCTCTGAAGACGCAGCGCCAACCAGAGAGCCCCCAGAGGGCACAGAAGCTTTCTCTGAAACGCAGACAATCCCAAAAGTTTTCCCTCCATCTGCTGTTTTGCCATTACGGGCCATTTTTATCAACCGGCTGAAAGTCTGAAAGCTACAGAGCCTGTGTGCATGTTTGTAATTTACGTGTTTGCTAATGCTAACAAGAGAGGACGCACTTCATGCAACGTGGACGAACAAACAGGCACAATAACTCAACAACAACGCGACGCCTTGTTCAGCAGAATCACTGCCTGATGAATGGCTGTGTTTTTCGCTGCGTCTAGACTAAACAATGGTCATCTTTTTCCCACGATCGCTGGAGCCGAACAGCTACTTTGTTGTGTAATTATATTCCCCATATTGCTCAATCCCATAAAAACCAGTATTAATGTAATACATGACACTCATTGCCTAGTAGAAGACAAAATGTGGCCTCGGTTGCACGCCTGACAGATGAGACGAGCACTATCGGGCTAACATTTGGGCTGTAAATGTAAATCAGTATGAAAAAAAAGAAGAACAAGAATATTTGCTTTTCTGTCACATCAGTTTAAAGCTGCGCTGAGTTCCTGATGAGCTACCAGTCTGGGGTGGGTGGTCAGGTTTATATATTTATTTGAGTAATCCAATCACAAATGTCCCAGGACACATTGGGGATACATTTGTCCTATCCAATCTCAGGCCACAGTGGGAGGTGGCTGAGGAAGCATTTGTCCAAATTCCTTTGTTGGTGTGAACACACACAAAGCAGCCGGGGTCACATTGCGGATCACCTTTTCAGCCGCCATGCTCATGTGTAGGTGAAATCCTGCATCATATTCGTAAAATGAGACCCAAGCGCCATTATAAATTCCCCCCTAAAAAGGACAACAAAAAAAAAAACGCCAGGTCCTTACTGATGAGAGGCTTTTAAAACATTTTGCCGTTGTAGCTGTTAACAAACAGCGCTAATAAATGGAATCTAAGCCAAATTAACAAATGAAATGACTGAATATGAGTGTGTCGGATGTAATTCAGGCGTTTAAAAAATAACAGAAAACACGAGGCATGAGGGTAATTATCGTTGCAAAGATGCTGATGTGTGCAAAGCAGCCAGGTGGAGTTACGCCGTCTTTATCTACCTTTACAACCAGAGGTTTTTCTTACGCTGCTGCAAACGGTGCATCAGTGAGACTACTGTTCACACGGAAGCTTCCAGAATTCAAGTTATAACACGAGCTTTGTGCGGTTCTCTAAAACAACTGACATGTGAGTGGTGATCAATATAAAAAAATAAATAAGGTAGAGCGTGTGCGTGCTCTCAGTGAGTGAGCGAATCTTTACAGCTCGTTATGTAATTATGTTGCCTAAGACTTCCTGTCGTGTTTGCATACAGGGCACAAAGCTGTGATGGTATCTCACTCGGATCTCGTTTTAAAATGTCAGGTGTGAACAGTGTTTTCAACTGGTGATAAGTGATGAGATGGTAGTGGTGTGTCCGCCATGCTGCTCCCAGAATGATCAATTGCTGCAGGTCCGAATGAATTTTGACCAGTTAGGTTGAGTGCCCGTCCCTTTGTTTCCTCCTTTCTCGTCTTCACCGTCCCTCTTCATTTAGTCTGCTCTTTTCCACCCCTTTTTGGAGGGTGGAGTTAAATATAGCTGAGATGTGGATGGGCCTTCACCTCGAGCCTTGTGTGTTCTGAAGTAACCCATTAATCATGTTACCATAGTCGGGTGAGTGATTAAGTAGCTGGGAGGCAAGAGAGAGAGCGAGAGAGAGAGAGGCCTGGCCTGAGAGCAACTCGGTCTGCTAGCTACAACCTTGCATAATGAGGGCTAATGGATTGAGGAACGTGGACATACCTGTCCAGTCCACTAAGATTAGGATGAATGGAGAGCTACAAGGCTATTCCCCTCTGTCCCATGTACTGCGTGGCACATGTGTGGATCTCTGAAGCGGTTTAATCACATCGCCACTGGCAATGTCTCAATGTAGTGGCAATGTCTCTTGCACTGACACGTTGTACTAATGTTTCAGCTTTGTTATTAACCTTGCATTGTCTCAATCTGTCTCTCCCAGGCTGTGAGCCCTGTGCAGGGTGATGATGAACACTCAGGGCTGCAACGCCAAGGGAGGTGGCACTCCTCCACCCCGTCACGCCCCGGGACCCAAGCTGCAGGTGCAGCGCTCCCTGTCTCGTGACACCATAACCATACACTTCTCCGCTCTGGGGAAGGAGGAAGATGACGAGGAAGAGGAGCTCTACGGGGTACGCGTTGGATCTGCTGCAGCTACATCTGTTTTTGAAGAGGCAGGGGGACTTCCAGGTCTTGCCTCAGGGGCAGATGAACAGGGTGTCACTACTGGCCTGGAGGCGAAAGAGGAGCTGCTGTTCGAAACCGCTGATGTGGAGGCCTCTGGAGCTGCCTTTCTCCCCGTTTCATCCACGGAGCCCTCAGATGCTCAGCCACACATGCCCTCTCCAGCCATGACCATTACTCCCAGCTCCACTCAATCCCACCTGAGCTCCACGCCTCCCGCTAGCTCGTCCTGGCCCTCCGACCACCCATCAGGCAATCCTTTATCCACAAGCTCCAGCACCTCTTCACCGTGCAAGTCTGCAGCATTGTCGTCCTCCAAGCCTTTTCTCAGCCTGGTCAGATCTTTGTCCAATGATGTCGAGTCTCGAGAAACCACTCCTGCACTTTCCACTGTCGCGCCACCGCACGCGCGCCACAGACACTTAATGAAATCGTTTGTTAAGTCCCTGTCCACGGACACTGCTAAGGCTGAGCATCAGGAGGGACTTATTCATCACTACCATCAGCAGCAGCAGCAAATCCAAACGTCCCATCGGCCTCCACCTCGCAATATGCAGCTATTCAAACAGTTCTCCCAGCCCCGTTTATCCTCTAGCCCTGTCATTATCACTCAAGCAGGGGGAGACTCCAAGACAGCCCCGTCCTCGCCAATCATGTCCCCAGATGGTAGGTCCTTCTTCAAAGTCCAAGAGGTGGAAGCCAGGATAGAAGATACCAAGCGGCGGCTGTCAGAGGTGATGTCGGATCCCTTGCAGCTTTTTAGTAAGATCATGGGGGATGAGTCTGGTGTGGGAGCTGCAGGAAGTGCCGCTCAACGTGCCAAATCCCTGTCCTCCAGTGCATCGGAACTTAGTGGGGTGACATCTGTAAACGGACACGCAGAGGGTAACAACAACTACAGCATCAAGGAGGAAGAAGGGCCAGAAGGGGAAGAGGAGGAGGAGACCCCAACAGGAAAGGCCTCTGACTCTTTTTTCTTTTCATCTCCAGCCTTTACCCAAGCTTCATCCTCTTTTCTCCACAAGTCCCCCTCGCTCACTCTGGGACGCTGTTCAATGTCAGCCCTGGTTGCTCGACAGGAAGACGAGGACTTCTGCGAACTGTACAGCGAAGACTTTGAGTTATGCACTGATACCGAGACGCCAGACGGGGATCATTCCGGGTCTCGGCAGCCGCATACTGGCAGCACTGGATTGTGTAGTGAACTTGATACGGAAGAAGAGAAAGCAGAGGAGGAGGTGGACACGGTTCCTGTGACGGGCCTCATCTTCTTTACACAGTTGGTGTATTGGTACTTACTCCTACCAGTGCCACCAAGCGTATGCGCGATGGTGCATGGAATAGTAGCTGGGTTCCTGTTGGCCTTGTTGGTCCTTTGGCTGTCCTCCCCCCGAGGCTCATTAAGGACCAGAACTGGGAGGCGAATGACAGACCACTGGAACGTGGCCCAGTTGGATATCAAAGAACCAGGAATTTTCAAGGTGAGACTTTTGAATCTTGTTCTCTCTTAGGTATTATTATTGCTTTAGTGGTTTTAAGGCAACCAAGGTCTGCAGCTTTATTGTTTGCGTATTTGTTTGACAGTTTACAGGAAAGTCCTAGCTTTGAATGGCGTTACAGAGCACACTGGTTTTTACTTTGAATCCAAAAGTCAAGTTTGTATTACAAATTAAAAGCATGAGCACATGCTATGGCTGCTGCACTGTGATCTAGTGACAACTGTACAATTTTGCTGTCAACCAGAACCTTTAAATGAGAGGGCCACAGCATCCGCAGGCCTCGCTCGGTGCTAGAAATGTCTAGCAGTTTGAAGGAGTTATGCAACCGTGTGTACATGTATGTTTGTGCCTGACTGAGCCGTTTCACAGGAGACCTTTATCGCTAGAGGCCACAACTGCTCCAAATGAGGAGCTGTGCAGTTCTGCCGAACGTGATAAATGCATTCGAACGGTAGACACAAGTGGTAATTGTATGTGTTTAGATGAATGTTGGGTGATTTATGAAATCAAAAATGCAGAAAGGAGGACAGCGTGATAGATTACATTCATTTTAAATCTTGGCCAATTTGTATGTATCACCCAAGACCTGAAGGCCAGGAGTGCCCAACCTATACACCTTACAATTATATATTTATAGATACATAGTCTACATTGGCTTTTATTCAAAATTATGTCAAAGATACTTCTCAGTCCTATGTTATTTGCAAGCTTGTGGAACGTGGGATATTAACTAACATCTAATATTGACAGAAAAGCCAGGTAACTTGCTCACTTGCTGGAATAAAGACTATAACTACCGCCTTAAATAAAATGCCCATGAAGTGACAAGTTGAGTCCTCAGAGGAAGTAGAATGTGTCGCAACAGATTTCACTGTCCACTCCACTGTGGCGTAGGCTGTAACTTTTACTTTTTCTGTTTTGGCTACTTGTGTGGCAAAAAAATAAAAAAATAAAAAACTTGGCCCGTAGCTCCCCCTTGTGGCCAGGGAAGGTACCACACAGACAGACCAACCCACACAAATAGCTGATAATGAATAAACATATTGTATAAACGACACCATCAAGTCACCAGGTCAGCAGTTCTCATAATACTTTCCAAAAGTATGCAACAGTACAACAGTACAAACATATTTGTGAATGGCCGATACTTTGTCTTGTCATGTTCTGAACTTAATTCAAATACCTAACACAGCAAGAACTCTTTCACTTGTTTGTTAACTTACATACATGCCTCATATTGGAGGACAACCCTAGATGTTGTTTGACTGGGAGTCTGATGTGTGTGTATACATGCTGTGACAGCAAATTTTGGTTGTCACTGATAACTGTTCTGCCTCTCCACCCCACTCTCTCTCAGGGCTGGATGAATGAGATCCACAGCTACGACCCGGAGATGTACCACGCCACCCTGACTCACTCTGTTTACGTCCGTCTGGAGGGCTCCGTCCTGCGCCTGTCCAAGCCAAACAGGAACATTTCCCGCCGTGCCACACACAACGAGCCTAAGCCTGACGTTACTTACATCAGCCAGAAGATCTATGATCTGACCGACAGCAAGGTGCGGGGGTGGCTGTGGAAGCGTTTTGGTCATGAAAAGAAAGATTTTGTTGTGACCATGAGAAAGAGACAAGGGAAGAGAGGAGTATTAAAGTGTGAAATGTGTGTGCTCGCTTTAT
This sequence comes from Planiliza haematocheilus, assembly GCA_005024645.1. Lineage (NCBI taxonomy): Eukaryota > Metazoa > Chordata > Actinopteri > Mugiliformes > Mugilidae > Planiliza > Planiliza haematocheilus. The sequence goes on from SRSE01001373.1 coordinate 5,723,983, forward strand.
GTGTGTGGATGATGATAAGCTTAACAGATAGTGACATCGAGCACACGTCCCCTCAAATTTGCCTTTGCCTGAGTGCATGTTTGCTATCGGTCATGCTCTGTGACAAAGCTACTCATGTCCCATACAGTGTGTAAACATGGAGTGAATATCACAGGTCGCTGACCCTGTACACACAGCTGTGTGCGTTGTGAATTAGTGAGTTGACTCAAGGGTTTTTGCATATCTGAAGGCAGGACCGTAAGAAATTTTGTATGTCAGTGTATCATTGAGCAGAGGTTTCATTATGGTTGTTGTTGTTGTGCAACTATCTTAGTCTTCTCTCTGGTTTCCTAAAATGCCATTTCCCTAAAATTAGTGTTAGTGTGGCTGTTTAGTCTGTTATAAATGTTATTTGCACAGAATGAAGCTGGAAGTGTTTCAGATACACCCTAACCGGAAAGTCAAGTTTCTGCTCATGGTCAATGTCTGCTTTTCCCGTTAACACCCTTCCTCCATCTACTTCGTACCACCAAAGGGCTACAATTTGCTAATGCTTATATCCGTGAGATTAGAGATTAGCTTGAATACACCAAAAGTTCAGGCTTGAATGAAATATATTTTAAAAATTGCCATACTCCATTACATCTGTGTTACATTGTTGGTTAAAGACAAATTTGTATTTCTGCTAGTGTCTCAAAAAGTTCAATCTCCATGTCCTGGCAGATCTATCTGATGCCCCAGAGCTTGGCCAGAAAGAGAGTCTGGAACAAGAAGTACCCCATCTGCATTGAGCTGGCCAAGCAGGAGGACTTCATGTCCAAGACTCAGGCAGAAAGGCCCGAAGCTGGGGAAGACAAATTAACAGGGCTGAGCGAGAAAGCGGAGAAAATAGACCAGGGCGAGAAAGCTGAAGGGTCTGTGTCGACAGAGGAACCCAAAAGACCAACATCTGGAGGAGGGGATCTGACAATCTACCTGTTTGGGAGGACGGGTCGGGAAAAAGAAGAGTGGTTCCGGAGATTTCTTTTGGCGTCGCGAATGAAGTCAGAGGGGAGAGGTAGCAGTCTGCCGGGCATCTGCAAGAGTGGTGAGCTATGTACACTACCAGGGTATCTGTCCTGCTTACTTTTCCCTCACACGTATCATTTGCACAGACGTACGCCACTCCCCGCTTTCAGAATAGCTTTTCTTTGGAGTATGTAACTATGCAGCAGATCTGTGGATAAGCCCCAGCTTAGGGACTGCCAATCCTTTCAACTGAATGAACAGATGAGTGTGAATGGGTCAGCAGGATTACATGCACAGAGAAGCACCACATTATAGCACTGGTTTCCACTGTACGATATAAGCTTGTAAGGATAAGGTCCTGTACAAAGACGTATACAAAGGTCCAGTTTATCACTGTATGGTGTAGACAGGATTACAGAGAAGATGATTCAATTATCAAGCTGTATTGTGGATTTACATGACTATTTCAGTTGTAATATGAGACACAGAGAAGGTGCGTTTGTGTCATCCAGTGTAAAGCATGCTAATTCAGATAGCTGCATGTTGTGGTAGGAATACAAATGGGTGCTACCAATCCACGGCTAAACAACATTTTGAGAATGCAATATGAATATGAAATCACTGACTGTTTTGTTGATGCGTAGCCCCATCACAACACCCCCACTAACCTTACTCTTCACAACACTCCTACTCCTTCCGCTCGTAGCCTTCTTGGCCTCCCACAGTCGCAGTGGCAGCATCCAGTCTGGCGGAGGCCCCGAGGTAGACAGCAGGAGCAGCAGCCGGGGGAGCCTGGAGGAGTTGTCTCAGTCTCGTCACAAAGACGCCTCCGTTGCTCTCCCCTGTGGCTCTACTGGGGGGATGAAGCAGAAGATGCTATTGGATTATAACGTCTACATGGCCAAATATGTCAACCCCCAGGCACCGCCGAAGAGCCCAACTGCCACCGACAGCCCCGGGCACAGCCCTGAGAGCAGCCCAAAAACAACCAAAAAGGTATGAGACAGATGGCTGGCATGTAAGCCGGAGAAGAACTGGACAACCAACCTGGCAAAGCGGGCATCTGTTTTGGAGCCCCCTTGGAGCCTTGGTGGTTCAAAGTAGCTACACCACATAATCAACTAAATCAATCAGCCTTTCTGATAGCTCTGAGGCAAATGGGTTCAAATGAATTGGTTCTCATTGTTTGTGTTGCTGTTCCATTGATTTGACATCATAAGCCATTGATGTTGCTGAAGACTGAGTTCTTTGGAACCAAGGATTCCTTATTGAAGATTTCTCTGTGTCAGACCTTCATAGTTATGTCTCCATTCATGGGACACCATGCTCTGTTTCCAAGAATTATCTGTCAACAAACCAGTTTGGTCTATGTGTGTCCTTTAGATACACGGGAGTTCGGAAGAAACTGCAGAACCCGAGGCCTGGATCAACGCTTTCCTGGGAAGAATATTCTGGGACTTCCTGGGAGAGAAGTATTGGGCCAATGTAGTCTCTAAAAAGATCCAAATGAAGCTCAGTAAGATCAGGGTGGGTAGTGGAATTAGCTTGCACACACATGCATCGACGACACAACCCCATGTGTACCGCTTTATGTCTTTGTACATCCTTCTAAAGCCTCTCTTGTGTTTCAGCTGCCATATGTTATGAATGAGCTGACTTTGACAGAGCTAGACATGGGCCTTTCCATTCCTAAGATCCTCCGTGCCTCCAAACCGTCTGTGGACCACCAAGGTAGGAATATACACAACACTAGGTATGCCACATCTTTCCACAGTGCTACAACAGAGGTTTATTATTTTCAGCCATCCGTCTTCCACCCTCATTTCCTTCTTCTCCCTTCCTACCATATGTCCTTCTTCCTCTTGCTTTGCTTCTCTTCTCGCTGGATGAAGACATTGCCCTAACCCCCCAACTCTCCCGCTCCTCTGGAGTCTAGCCTGGGTGCCTTGCACTATTAAGCCACAGTAATTAAACTTCAAGTCTTGGTTCCCCCTCATCTATTACTGAGACACAGACTTACCCTGCCTGCCTTGAGCCCCAGCACAGGGACTAGCTCGATACAATACAGAAATGTGAGGCTTAATCATTTTGGGGGGAAAACAGAGAAACTTAAGGTGTCTTTTTATTCCGTGTTTATGGTTTTAAGAGTAGGTTTGCTTTTTCCTAAAATTCTATGGTAATAAACAGCAGATGAGTGGCCAAGTCTATACTGTTGTATCTGAATTTTGAGATTTTTACTGCACTATAAACCTGCATGAACTAAAGAGGATTAACATGCTTCAGTAGTGACATACTTTCCTTTTCTTTTTCTCTGCTTCACCCCCCCACGGATTCCTGACATTTGCAGTGTTTTTACTGTGTTCCAACAACTACTAAATGCACTCCTCAGAGTTGAGCTTGACATCACTGATATATCGCTTTTGATTTGGTAATAATCCAAGATGAGCCAAGAGGCGAAAAAGTATACTTGTAGTGCTTGTAATTTCTGTACACTTTAAACTCCATCATCTCCCCATCTTAGCTCGAGACTCATTTAGAATCAGGCAGCATTTTTCCAACCTTCTATTGTCCAACTTTGGTGAGCCCTTGCGAACCGTAGTCTCAGTTTCCTATTCTTAGTTTTTTATATGGCCAGCTTGATCATATGGTGCTGTAGCCCATCTTCTTCTTGATTTGCCATGCGGTGCCTTCAGAGAAGCTCTTCGTCTTGGTGCCTTGGTTGTAACAAATGGTTATTTGACTGTTGGCTTTTCTGTTAGTTCAAACCAGATGGGTTATTCTACTCTGAACCCTGGCATTATCACAGGATTTTTTGCGCGAAATTGCCTTGTTAATGCCAGAGTTCAGAGTAGAATGCCTTTTCTTTTTTTCCAAACACTCGTGATGGCTGTGCTTAAAGCTCCCAGTAAATACTCTGACCAGCTGGTTGGCACCACCAACAATGCCACATTCAGTGTCACATTCCTTCCCCGATCTGATCCTCAGTTTGGATTTCAGCTGATCGTCTTGTGATTGGCTGATTAGATGTTTGCGTAAACTGCAGTGCATGTTGAGTCCTCCAAATTAGACAACGAGACACCATTTAACATGATCTGTCCAAATATTTACTTTGCTGTATTCATTGAGCAAACAGCTGCTGTCTACTAAAAAGTGTAAACTGGATGTAGCCTGATGAACTGAGCCAATATGGAGGCAATGCCCCAGAGCTGAACCTTTTTGGTGTTTGTTAATGGACAGGTCTTCTCCCTGGCAGCCAAAGGGGACCTCGCACCGATTAAATACCAGCCAAAAGATTCTTATTTATTTGGACGTCAATCGGACACATGATTTTTGACACGTCTCCGTTCTTTTCTGTCATTATCTGCAGGTCTGTGGTTTGATCTAGACATCTCCTACGCGGGCTCCTTCCTCATGACGCTAGAGACCAAGATGAACCTGGCCCGCCTGGGGAAGGAAGGCGAGGGGCTCGGAGAGCATGGGAAAGAATGGTGAGGGCTTCAGTTCCATTTAGTTATTTCTTTCCGAAGCTTGTGAAATAGTGTTTGATTTTATTTTATAGCTTACACATTTCTGAGAGTGATCCTCCACAGTTTGTTCTTATTCCTGCACGTTTGTTTTTGGTCATTGTCTTATAATACATTCTCAGTGACGGGATGGAAATTAAATGTTTGAAGGATTAGCTGTTTGGCTTAACGGAACAGCTCTGAGCTGATGTTAATTGGGGAGCGCTGCATTTCGAGCCATATTAGTTGTCATGTGTGCTTTTCACGATTCCTACCCTTTCTTGTGTTGGCTCTTCCTCCCCTCTCTTTATACACTAATCCTTCCTCTGGACGCATCCCGCTATGGATTTGTCAAATGACGGGTGAGTTTGGGAATGTGTGCCTACAGCTGCCTGTCACTGAAACAATACCATTGTTTTACACTTGTTTAGTTCTTTTTCGTGGGGACAATCAGTGAAGATTAACTTCCTGTGGTTTATTTCAGTAGTAGGGATTCATTTGATGGGAATTAGTATCGATTGTTAGCTGTTCTGTGGAAAGCTATCGTGGCCTGACTGTGCAACAATGAGGGTGTGTTTATGTTTGTGTGACAGGTCCAGGCCACGGACATACTGTCTCGCAGACAGTGACGAAGAATCCTCCAGTGCTGGTTCATCGGATGAGGAGGATCCCCCAGAGCTGCTCAGTGACAAACCTATTCTGCCTGGAGGAGAGGGGTGAGCAAACATCCCTTTACGACAACATCGACGCATATCTGAACTGAAAATGACCACATTCAGATTCATACTCATGTGCTGAAGCCGAACCCTTTCTGTCCACCCACCCACTCAGCTCCACGCGTTCGAAAGCTCGTCCTGATTTAATGTAGCATGCAGTCACTCCCTTCCATCGTGGGTGCTGAGTAGCAAGAGGTGCTCTCGTGAATAAATCATGAACCTGACTCACTCCTCATCTCCCCTTCTCCTCCTTTCTGAACCTTCTGCTCATGTAGCTACATGGGAGGCCACAGACCCAGCAAGATCATGCGCTTTGTGGACAAGATAGCCAAGTCAAAGTACTTCCAGAAAGCCACAGAGACGGAGTTCATCAAGAAGAAGATGGAGGAGGTATCCAACACCCCCCTGCTGCTCACCGTAGAGGTCCAAGAGTGCCACGGGACACTGGCTGTCAACATCCCGCCTCCCCCCACGGACAGAATATGGTAGGTTTATTAAAAACCGCAGGAAGTAGTCAGTAATTGTAGGTAATCCTGGTTTGAGAATATTACACTGCATCACTGCGCCCTCTGCTGGACAAACTCTGACATGCATGCAGTGAAAGAAAGCCTGCAGATGTTTAATCACCAGTGAACTGAAAATATACTTAACAACCTAGAAATGAGGGCACAAAGGTGTGCGATTATTCATTTTAATCGTAATATGCATATCTGTTCTGTTGTCAACCCAATTATTTCCTCTTGGCTGACGACAGGTACGGTTTCCGGAGTCCGCCTCACGTGGAGCTGAAGGCACGGCCTAAACTCGGTGAAAGGGAGGTCACGCTAGGTCACGTAACCGAGTGGATTGAGAAGAAACTTGATCAGGAGTTCCAGGTATGCACTGAGGAAAACAGGAGACAGTAAATCCTAATGTTTAGACATAAACACCGTACACCGCAAGTGAAGTAGCCAGTGTTACAGCCTGTGGTGGGTTGGCATGACTGAAGTTCACTCAAGAACAACTAAAAGAACCACCCCAGATGTTCAGGATGAGAATTTAGGTTGTAAAAGACGACTTGGGGTTCATTTATGGCTCTCTGCCTACATGCACTTCAAAGCAGTGTGCCTGTGGCTTTGCCTCCCCTCATATACAGCCAGAGCAATGATCCCCCTGCTGTTAGATAACTGCCCCGAAGCACACCTGCAAACTACTGCAACAAAGTGTACCCATCAGGTCTACCACACATCTACATTTATCTCTGCCTGACTCCTCTGGGGTTATAATTACGTATCACCCTACACCCCCTCTACTATGCCTCGGGCAAATTATAGTACTGTAGTCACACTGTTGGCAATTGTGAGTGAGTGTATAGATCTGTACCATACTTAGGCTTCTTTGTATTGGTTCTTTGTTAGTTCTTGTTAAAAAAAAAAATACTATGTCCTACAATTTTTTTTAAATCTCAGAATGTTGTTGAATTTGCTTAATTTGTAACTCTGCTTGCCTCCCCTCCCCCCACAGAAAATATTTGTGATGCCTAACATGGATGACCTATGGCTACCCATAATGCACTCTGCCATGGATTCTCGTTCAAATGCCAACTTGGTTACTGTGATGAACGATGCCTTGAAGGATCCCGAGCCCAAGGAGCCCGAGGTCTCCGACATGTGAAGGCCGCGGGTTGGCGACACAACTTGTTCCCCCGATGTTCCAGGAACAACAGTGGGCCTGTCCAGCTCTCCCAATTTTTACCCATATTCCAGACCCACCGTGGCCACCGGTCCTGTGGCCGCTCACCAAGTGTGCTAAACAAAAGGCTACCGGTGAGCTTCTAATCATTTACAGCCACTAAAAGCGAGACAGTGGAAAAGAACAGTGACTCACGCATCGCCCGTCCTAATCACACGATTTAATTTGTGTGACGTCAAATGAAATTCCTAATTCCAATACGTGGAGCATGTTGGGACTGTTTAACAGGTGTGTGTGTTGTGGTGGATCGCCAAACAACCATCTGATTCAACCGGAATAACCATAATAGGCCCCTACCTGTGATCTACAGCTGCACCAAACATGATAGTTGTACAGTTTTTTTTCGTTTCACGTTTCTAATCGCGTGGTTACCGTAACTCTATGAGAACTTTGCAGCCACATTTAACGAATAAATCCAGAAATTTGGAGATGATCTAGTCCGCATTCCACAGGGATACCGCAACCTCCATTCATCAACCATACACACTGCTGCCTGTGCCAGCTGCCTGGCACTTATATGCAAACACACTAGTGGCATTGTGTCCATTTAAATTGACTATGGACACATGTCATATCATAGAGCCCGTGTGCTTTTAACCGTGTGGTAGGAAGTCGAACTAAAACCCACTTTACAGCAGCTGAAGATTGCCTAGGTCTGTTGAATGTATAAATATGAATGCAGCTCCCTAGCTGTGCAACAAATAGCTCAGTCACTGATGTGCATCTAAGAGACACGTTTTCAGGCACTCTTCATGTTCTGTTTTAAGCAAAAGTAATAATTTTCTATTTTTCTTGCCAAAGCAATCTTTCAGTCATATTTGAAAGGTACTGAGAGGTAAGCGGGGACAAGCAAGCAATGGGTGAGTAATTCTGCGATCCCATTGACGCCAGTGTCAAATGATCTGCAGTGAGCGTTTTTAATAATCGTAGCTAGAAAGTGAGAAGGTGGAGGAAGTGATCTTTCTAGATAGCAGGAGGCCGAAACTAGCTGATCAAGACACGTGAACCTGGAATTCGTCAGTAGTGGGAAACCCAATCTTAACATTATATTTGAATAGACTGGATATTAGCCATATTATTTGATGTTGTTGATCTATGCTTTGTTTTTAATCCAATCTATTTATTTGCCGTTCTACGTTGTACACATTGAAGAGGAACACCAATAATACGCTGGAACAAGAACTTTGTAATCTGCCAAGGCACCGTCCGCTTTACAGCTGACTTTTACTTCACGTGTTTTTATGTTCGTGCGTGTCGGCAAGTGTATGAGGCAGAAAGTGCCTTTAAAATGATCAAAAACATTCCTCCACAGTGTGAGCCACCGCGTTTCTTGCATCAGTTGAGGATAGAGAGAAAATGTCTGTGCCATTACTGTGTCTGTTAACTAAAAGCCCCCCTCTTTTCAGTGTTGTTCATTTGCACAGTGATAAAAAAAAGAGAAATATATCAGACATTGCTGTTGTGTTCAGTGATGTTGCCGAATGTTATTGTTCTGATCATTGTGGATCAATAAAACCTTTTGCTTGGAAGACTATGAGCAGCTTTATGGGTCCAACTGAAATGACCTGTGTTGACTTTTTTTCCAATGACTTGTGAATGCACAGATTTATCAATCACGTCAGTGAAGTTGAGCCATAGGTAGTGTAGGTAAATGTCCGAACCAAACACTTCCAATCTGCAATGACTAAAACGTAAAAAAAAAGTTAAATCTAAAATGAAGTATATATTTACAAGTATATTTGGTATTTTTGTCAAGAAGCTTCAAAGGAGTCAGTTATCAACACTTTCAATAAGCATTAGCTGCAGTTCATGCCAAATATTCACAAATCAAATTCTTCAGAGGGTGAAATATGTAGATTAGAAACAAAAATCTAGTATTTGTTGAGCTGTAATCTCATTTCCTTGACACATATGGAATGACATGAACTCTCAATCTCTCAAACGGCAGACATACTTGTTCTACTGCATCTAAACACCTATCTAATCAGCCAATCGCATAACAGCAACTCTGTGCATTTAAGAATGTAGACATGGTCAGGATTATTTGCTAAAGTTCAAACTGAGCATCAAATTTGTGGGGAAAAATATGGCATGTTTGTTGGTGCCAGACAAGCTGGTCTGAGTATCTTCTGATCCACTGAGATTATCACACACAGGCCTCACAAGGTTTGAACAGAACGGTTTGGAAAGAGAAAGTATCCAGTCCTCTGGGTGAAAAGGTGTTGTTGATGCCCGAGGACAATGGCCAGACTGGTTCGTGATGACGGAAAGGCAGCCGTTACACACCTGCCGCACCCAAGGTATGCAGAAGAGCATCTCAACTCACGTATTACAGCCTTTCAGGAGATCAGTTACAACATTGGAAAGGCCACATCGAGTGCCAGTCCTTTTGGCTAAAAGCAAAAAACTGAGACTATGCTCACCAAATTAGGACAAGAGGAAAAAATATGTCAAGGGCCAAACTATAAGGAATGTTTTCAGCACTTTGACTGTGTGCCACAAGGTTTACCTAACCCAAGGTTTGCCTAATAAAGGTGGCAAGGAGTATTTGAAACATTACTTCTCTTATAAACTTCTGGCATGCATATTCTATGAATTTAATAGAATTGTGTCTTGCGTTAAAAGAGAGACTTTGTGGGATAGCAAAGAAACCCCAGTTATAACAAGACATGGCGTAATCTCGCACTACTCTTGACCTATGCGAAAGTCCAAGGAGAAGGCCTTTCAGGTTCAAGATGTGCATAAAAGTAAAACAAAACGCGTGATGTGAATTAAGGAGACGTCAAGTTTGTAGAGAAATGCTTTATTCTTTGAGATCAGTTAAACATTTAGGAGATGGCACAGATCCAGAAGTCTGATCAGTATGCTTCAGAGATCCATTCACGTGCTCCCGTCCAGCTCCTGTATGAAAAATGAGAAAATGTCCAAAGTTCAGTTTGATTTCACGAGACAAGACAGCAGGAGGTTGTATGTGTGGGGTCAAATCAGAGTTTAAAGTTGACTTCATTATTATATCAGAAGTCTAACGCACGAATAACATCATTTATGAACCAAAAGACAATAAAAACCACTCATAGATCATATTAAAATATTCACCTTCATGGAGCGTAGTCATCTTGAATGGGCTCCGACCATCTGAGCACGTGTTGACGTGCAACCAAACTTGCAACATCGCATCCAGCCAGTTGATCAACTACCCGGAAGAAATAAAACAATATGTATTTAAGAGTGAATAGGGAAAATACAGTTAAAGGTTATAAAAAAACAAACAAAAAATGGATAATTTACCTTTACGTTTTCCTCTTCGCTGGTGCGGCCTAGTCGCGCGGCTCAAACATGAGGCTTTTTATGTAACACGTTTCTTGCTGCATATTTAAGTGTAGGGATAATCACTACAAAATATACACATAAACGATTTTACGAACAATTTAGCGGCAAACATTTCGAGTCTAACTGGTTTTGCTACGGACGGCAGCATGCTTTCAGGGAGTGGACTGCAGAAAATGTCCCCCGGATCTATTTTATATCACATCCGTGTCCGTGGGAGTCCTCGGATTGGCTCGGATCGACCCCACGCTTCCCCTCCTCCACTCGTGTGGCTCCATCCCAAAGTCCAACCCCCATCATTTCAGGAAGAAGCCGATCTTAACGTTGTATCCGCTGCTGCCGCTGTCTCAATGCCTTCATCAACGGCGTTGGTTAAAATCATTTCGCAGTAACTGCTCGGGAGCCAAATCGCGTTTTCTATGTAGGCCGCCCGGGAGCGACCAGGCTGTCTATCCCGGTTTGAGACCAGACACTATGGACTGGACAGTGAGCAGTCGGGCCCTGGTGTGGTGCATTCTAGCGTTGCTCTGCTACGCTGGTCTACCACAAAAGGTAAGAGGGCTAACTGGATAAGCTAGCTTAACTTCGATAACATTAGCTCGGAGTTTACACGCCGAACTGCACTTTTTATTTTACACGTGTTTTTTGTATTCTTTGCTTCAAACCCCACAAAAAAGAAAAATATCTGTCATTAGGGTAAATGTTTAAGCATGTCTGTGAGGTGCGAGTTGCCTTGACCTGATAGAAGTAAGCTAACATTTAAACGTTAGCTTCTTGGCTAAAAGCGTTCATATTTATTAGCTTTATAAGCAGCAGTTAAACTCTATTGGCGCTAAATTCCTAATTGCTAACGCAGATAATTTCCATTTCTTTAGTTCAGTTTCACAAGTCGAGGCGGATTAGATCTATAGAGCTGCCTTGGAGTTGTTTCTGAATAATTCAAATAGTTATTTTTTTTTTTTTTAAACTCACTAAATACGTATTTACTTAAAAGATCCCGCTTAAATAAAGGACGATGCTAAACTACTTCATGCGCACACTTGCCAGTTCATTAGGTACGCTAGAGAAAGAAGTGCATTTTGATATGATTTTTATCCCCCTTCATAACTACTGCAACGTTTAATATATGTTGAAATGGCTTTAAAAAGGTGGTCGTCTTTTGGCATAGCCCACTGACTAAAATAAAAATGTCAGAATAACAGAAACTGTATGAAAAATAATAGCGTGTCAACACAGGATACAGGTAAATAGTACCACAAGCCGCAGCCTCCAAAATGAAAACACAGTTGACTCAACAGCTCTCTGTTGTGTTAAACACATGCTGAATAGTATACCATTTATACAGATAAGAATAAGTGGAGGACTGTTAGAATATGTTTATTTTCACTAGTGTACCTAATTAATTGGCAGGTGAGCATTATGTATGAACCTTAAGTGAGTGCGTTTGTTCTTAAAAGCCATTTTGTCGCGTTGCTCGTGCAATTTGCACCTCACGCTAGATTAGGTTTGGTGTTTTGAAGGTTCGGTGACAGGCTAATCTTTCGTCTGCTTCCATGTGAACATCCTGCACATCAACATCACAGATATCTATATTCATATCAGTGCCTCTGAGCTTCGTGTGCTGCAAAGGGAGCAAACTAGACAACAGGCAGCAATGGGCTGGTGTCTTAGTAAAACTTCTTGCTCTTTGAGGTATGTCTGAGAGGATAAACACTCACTTGCCCGTTCATTTGTTACGCTAGTGAAAATGAGGCATTCTACTGTAACAGTCCTGCACTGACGTTCAGATTTGTGAAGGTTCAACTAACTGCAAGAAGTGCTGATTAAACTGCGTTTTCATTGTGGTTTGTAGTACTGTTGAATTATACTGCGGTGCAGTGACACATGTTTCTACCAATTTGACAACCCCTGTTTTAGACAGTGGACTAGGCCAAATAACTAAAATACTCTTGTGTGTAATTCAGCCCAGTTTAACAGCACCATAAACTACATCCTCCCGAATGATCATCCAGTTGAATTGTGCGCTCTGTATGTACGCTTTAGTCAGTCACATTAATCTCGTTTCTTCAGCTGTTCTCTTTTCTGTTTCTACCTGGCTGGCCTTGGGTAGATGGGTCCCTCCATATGAGTTGGGTTCTGCTCAAGGTTTTTCCTCGCCACCGTCGCCTTCTGGCTTGCTCTGGGAGTTTCAGGCCGGCTTTTGTAAAGCGTCAATTTGTATTGTTATTGACGCTATAAAATTGAACTGAATTGAATTGAATTACCACCTTTCTGACACAGGTTCAACTAATTACCGCAGTCATGAAGCTATGGTTTAGGACAGGAGTGTAACATCATATAAGAATGTATTTGCTTTCACCAGTGGCAAGTGAGGCTTAATGTGAAACGACACCAGATACCACATTAGATACCCTTACACCAAGCACTAAATAGCTTTCCTTATGCTGAAGCTAGTTTAGCTGATGATTATCCTCAGTCTCTCTCATTTCACATTCACTGTGCACTTCTTATAAAACCTTCTCCTTCAGACACTTGTATGATCTGGAGTCGCCAGACCACACAGTGCGTCTGCTCCATCTGTTCTCTAATTTCAGAAAGTTGACGCCAAAGCATGGCATTGTTATGCATGACGATTCCTCTTGGTTAGGTTGATTTAATTTTGCGCTACCTACAACAGGCCAGTGCAGAAATAATCCCACAAACATCTGTTTTGTTTTGTTTTCATATGCCAAGCAGAAACATTATGTGATGCCCATAGTACATAGAACAACAACGTGGCACGTGGAGATGGGAGTGTTATCTGATTTCGAAATGGTGGAGCAAACGTCTGGTTGATGCAGACGAGCTCTAGCTAATGTATTGAAACTAAGCCGGATCCCTAGAAAGGCTTGAGAGGAAGACCCTCATTGTGTAGTTAGTAAACCACCTCAGCTAAGTAGAAGATTAAAGTAGCCTTATAATCCTCTGTCATCTTAGTTGTGTGTGTGTGTTAAACAGTCTGCCGGTGTAGTGAGGTTGACTAATGAGAAGCTGTCAGATTTTTTTTTCACTGTCCCTTCCTCACAGTTGAGGTATTATTTCAGGTCAGCTGATTGTCCTTAAAATTAGGGTGCATGTGCCTAATGGACCCTTTGTTTGTCTTCTGATTGGTCCACCACCAGGCATATTCTACCCTTCGTCAGTCCCAACTTCCTGTGTTACCGTTCCTATGTTAGACAAACGACAGCCATTCTCGAGCGATAATTGTCTAAAAGTAACAATAGGCGAGACAGCTATATATGATAGAAATCATGCTAGCATTGGTATTGGAAAAACTGACCAGTTTTCAGTTTTTATGCGTGGTTATTTCCTCCCCTGCACCCACACTTGCTCCACTGTATGCTATTAGAGATTGTGAAAAATCGCACTTACGAGGTGAAGTGCTAAGTCCACAGTTTTGTCAACGTTTCCTCAACATTAATATAGGAAATTGGGACTTCCAAAGATGAGGAGCCCTGTGCTTGGTGGTCAGTAGACCAATTAGGGAAGCCAACAAACAGTCCGTCGGTGCTACATGTCTTGGTCGCTATTAATTTTTGCTTTTACACGGTGGTCCTTTTTAGACTTTTAACAGACTTATGGACCGATTATAGTGTGTGTGTTTGTTCTCATTGTCCCCACGATAGTATTTTATTCCTTTAATTTTTGCCCATCTTCTTAGAAGAATCAGATTTGCAAAAAACACCTGTACTCTCACTTTATCTTATCACAACCGTTTGTTGCCTTTGCTTTGAGTGAGTGCGCCCGGGCTTGGGTTAACACGTGACATCCTCCCCCCTCAAATAACACCACAGAGGAGAGATGTTTATGAGAGATTTTGTTCACAGGAAAAGTTGCTAAAACATCGCCACACATTTTAAAAGTTTGTCTTCTGATCATCACCTGCCTTATTCCAGGAACATTTAAACATCCCCAGACCTGTCGATGCCGCACAGCCCTGGACCTCCAGCACCTACTCTCATATCAGACGAAGGCTCATGGTTTGCCAGGCCTTTCCTAATGCTGCAATTTCATCATGCACATGAATTGACTTATTCTCAACTGACACATTTTTGATGATGTGTCGATGCACTTTACCTCCCATAACAAGAATTCAGATGTGTGATCATTTTTTTTTCTTGGTTCCTGTTGGTTTTTGCCTGCACTTGAGCAAGTTGCAAAACAGCCTGCTTGTTGTTACAGGCAAGCTGGCGGATGTAACTGATTCAGGGCTCAATCAATTGTTTGGTGTTGGTGCACTTGTGTTGTGCAATTGACGATGCATGTGAGCATGAAAAGAAAAATATAATTTCCCAATGTTATTCATGTTTGCAACACGTGTCCAAAAGCAGCCATTGTTCTGGTGAAAGCTTAAGACAAGTGGCTCCATTTTACCATTATTTACAGATGTTTCTTTAGCATCTCTAAATACTAATCGCAGTAGCTGAGAAAGGGTTTATGAAGCAAACATGCCATTAAACGTTTTGTTTACACCCAGCACAAAAGATGCCAATTACACCCCATCCTGTGTTCAGTTTCGTCTAGGAAGCAACAGGCTGTGAAGCAGCGTGACTGCTGTCAGTGATACCGTGAGCATTGTAGTCAGTGTACCTTCCAGCCACGCTTGGCCTCGTTGCAGAGGGAAAAGAAGACCTCAGAACTTGCCAAGAGTTTGGTTTCGCCCAGTTCTGTAGTATTATGTAACCCTCTTACGCAATAACTTAAACTTTTCTTCGCTGCGCACAGAATGAGGAAATGAAAGGGAATGCCCCCAATATTTGTCTTCACTTTAAAAATGCTTTGCAAGCGCACATCCTTCGGTCTCCCTGAACGCACAGACGCTGCACAACAAACGTCCCTGAAGCCTAACACTGTAGAATATTCACCAGCTGTAGAATATCTGCGTCAAACCACGGCTACGAGACTAACAGGTGTCCTGAAAGCTATTTGTTTGCGAAACCAAGAGCCCTGGTAGAGGTTACGAGCGGGTTCAAAAACAGATTGCAGTGTGATGCTTGTGAGTGGTGTGGGAAGCATCACAGGTGCATGTTATTGACACAAATGATTGTATAGGATGTGCAGGAGTACAGTAGACGGATCTTTAGGCAAATGTGGGACGGACCAGTTTCTCTCTGTAGATGGTGTGAAACTTTCAGGTATTCCTGTTTGCACAGTTATAGCAGAATAGTGCTTTCCCAACCATAAGCTGAATAACTCACAAGTAAGCTTTATAAACTGACTCACTGGCATTGGCTGGTAGTAGTTTTGGGGGAAATACAAGCTGAGTTAGCAATAGGGACATCCTGAGTGACTGTATCCTTGTGGTTGAGTTTGTTCTCTATGGCCCATGCATAGGCCTGGCTTGTTAGCGCTGATCGCTTGTTTGTGTCTCGACCACTAGACTCCTCCCACCTCAATGTGACTAAATGCTCAAAAGAGAAGTAGTAATTTTAAATGGGTAAACAGATTTATTCCTAGGTATTTGCATTGCCCTCAGGGAGCCGTTTAGGGGGATTAGTCAGTGAAGCTTCCTGTGGTGGAGGAAAACGAGGTCTGTCTCAGGTTTTTCAGGTTGATCTCGGAATGTTTACTGCGATTCAAGGGACGTAGATGTTTTTCTGTTCTTTTGTGTTTTCTCTGTTGTTCCGAAAAACATTCCGAGACATTACTGTCTCTGAGGCCCCATTAACACCTGATTATCTGAATGCTTCCCATGTAACTGGAACTGGAAATACACCTGACATTCTAAATGCACCTCCAGCGGCACCCGGAGAGCCGATCACATTTTTAAATCTCTGTATGCAAATAAACGCAGACTTCGCTTTGTGCTCAGCTTTTGTAATAACTGCTGTTGCTGGATCTGAACCCTGAACTGCGCTGTTTGTTGTGTGTGCGCGCTTCGTGACTTGGGGATATGATGACGAATTATGGAACAAGCTGTAAAGTATCTACCACTCACTGAAAGCGTGCACATATATTTATTATTTATTCACTGAGAGCAGCGTTAAGATCAGATAATGGCCTCTGCTGCTCTGTTTGCAATCAGCATCAAGACTGATTATTGTTGAAATACAATTTTGTTTGCAATCACCAGACAGAGAATCATCTGATTTGTTTTTCTTGTTGCTGTGTGAATAATCACATTAAACCAGTTGTAATTCCAACACTTCTGGTATCTCCAGGTGTGTGTGAGGATACGTAATGAATGCTTTAATGCAAGAAAATACCTTCTGGTCTAACCAGTGGATTTAAACAGGAGGGCTCATGCTCACACATGTCTGAATTCATTCTGATTTACATGTATCCTACGTAATTCGTTGTATTTTGGTGATGAATGGTGTTGTTCACAGCATCCTTTTTTGTGTTTTTTTCTCTCTATAGGGAGTTTGCAGTGCCAGCACAGTAGCTCTTCCTGAAAGCCTGCTCTTTGTGTCCACGTTGGACGGAAACCTGCACGCCGTTAGCAAGAAATCCGGCTCGATCAAATGGACTCTGAAAGAAGGTAAGAAGAGAGTGTACGTTTCCGTTGGCGTGGCTTGTCTCGAGGCGCAGTTCCTTTTTTGGGTTACGTTCACGAAAGGTGAACTGCCTTTGTGTTTCCCTGCTGCGGGGAGTCCACTGTGGGTCTAAAAGGGTATCCAAACTAACAGAGTTTCTATTGTAACTCTTAATAGGATGAAAGTATCACCCAAACTATTCTATTTTCTAATGCTGTCCCAAGTATTATTTACACCAGCGCTGCAGATAAACATGGGAGAGCAGGCCTATATTTCCACCTGTTTGACTGATGCACGTCAGTTAGAGTAAATGTTTTCTTGAGGTATATCTTGTGTTTAGGCCACGCTTTTAGAGAAAACTGTGAGAAGGGCCGTTAGGCATGAAAGCTGCGTAATCATTAACTGAGAGAGGGGCAAATATAGCCTGTAATCAAGGTCAGAGTGGTCCAGGGTAAGCAACTTTCTCTAGAATCACGTGCGCACGCCGCATGTACTGTGGTTACCACGCTAATGTAGGCACTATACGCTCAGGAACTGCATTAGATAAGATAGACTCGGGGTTTTAGGAAAACTTGTGCCGGAAAAGTCTGAGACATCCATTGTTGCTTTGGAAAATTGTGCCTGTGAGTCCTGGTTAGGTCCACCCAATGCCCAAATCATTAATAATCTGCGGCCGAGGCTGCCTCCTCCGCATCATCTGTTTATCTGGAGCAGCTATTGAATATAAATTTGACGAGTTTTGTACCAGGCTTCGCACACACCTGTTGTTGTGCTCCAGCCCACACAATGAGGGGGAAGCAGGGATCGTTTACTTGGACCAAGGCGGTGCAGTAAAACCCACATACATGTCCTGTAACTGTTTGCGCGTCACTCCTTGTTGACATATATTTGTATATCAGCCAGTTAAGGTTCTTATATGTGGCACAGGAAGCTATTGTTTTCTCAACGCAGCCTGGAATTACATTTAATGAATGCTAATGATTCTCTAACACAACAGTCATTTACCACCTTCAGATAATCCTATACCTACCCCCTTTGGGCACTTCCACACAGATTATCTCCATCTGGTCCACACCCAGTATGTTCACACTGCAGGAAGGTGTGTGTTTGTCTAGTAGCAACGGAGACTCAGGCATTACATTTTGACTCTTGGCATTAAGACAAATAGGGCTGTTATTTTGTTTTAAAGAACCACACCTGTAATTTAACCTGCTCCTAACATCTTTTAAATGACTTTGTCTCTCATTTCCGGCAGCTGTTACTCCTTATTAATGCCATGTGGTATGGAAACTTGAGCCCTTATAAAATAACTACCTGTTGTATTTGGAAAAGGCTGGGGAGTGATTTAATTCATATAAAGGACAAGTATGCTCTACACATGTGTATTTACAGAGCACGTTCTTTTTTTTTCTTTTTTTTACTGTACCAGGATAACAATAAAATCTGACATTTATCATAAAAGTTCATCCATCCTCAGTCTTATTTTATTGCTGTCATTGGTGCTACATGCTTGATTTATTCAGATGGCTGTTTGCAGACATGATTGTTTGCCTTGCCAACTGCGAATCCGTGTTCATTTGGACTTTGTGTCCTCTGTGGGTGAATGTCACCAGTGTTCTTGTCTTTCTTTTACCCAACAGCCACTCACTATCCTTTTCATTGTTGCCTGATATTCTCGTCGGTCCTGCCTTGCATCTTGACTTCTTTTTTTTTTTTTTCTCCACAGATCCAGTTCTTCAGGTCCCTACGCATGTCGCAGAGTACGTATCTTTGAGTTATTTTTTGCTCGGGTGTGTGCGTACATCTTTTTGTGTTGCGCCTAGTTGCTTACATAATCTCTACTTTTTTGTTTACTAGTCTTGAGATGTAAGCAGTGTTTCCATGTTCTTTCCACCAGGCCGGCTTTTCTGCCTGACCCCAATGATGGAAGCCTGTACTCTCTGGGCGGAAAAAACAGCGAAGGCCTCACAGTAAGAGGAAACGACTTTATCGCATACTATAATCTCACATCTTTAGTAAGAAACGCTTTTCGGTTCCCTGTTCTTTTGAATACTGCCATGAATGCACTGCAGACTCATTCTGAAGTTACAACTGCGGTGGTGTGTTCCCATATTTTAATAAGACAAATAAACGGCTGTATAACATTCATGCGTTTCACCTAAACAGAAATTACCCTTCACTATCCCCGAGCTGGTCCAAGCCTCGCCCTGTCGCAGTTCTGATGGAATCCTTTACATGGGTAAGGTTAATAAGGAGAGAAATTATTTATATATTATATATATATATTTTTTTTTTTGTAGTGATGTTCTTCCCGATTCCTCAGACTCCTTGGTGATCGGTTTCCTTATTCATAAACATGTGCTGTCCACGTTATCTGCCGTCAGCGGTTACAGAGCTTGTCTGTTCCACTCAACCTGCAGTCGTAGCATCTGCTCTTTTGAATTTACAACAGTTGACGCAGGAAAAGTGATCTACCACGGGGGACTGTGTGTCATTGTTCAAAGCGGTTGACATTTTCCTCCCCACGGTCATTATCAGCAAGCTTAAGCTTCTGCTATCACAACCTGATTTGGGCTCAAAATCTTTAACGGTTTTCATGTATGCAGTTTTTGCCAAGTAGGTTAGCAGGATCTAAATGTGCTAAATATAATTATTTAAGGCTAGGTTTCTACTTCTTCACCCTCCACAGATCTAATATGTATATGTAAAGAGGGCTTGTTGTTTAGGTTAAATACCTGCACTTTGCTTTCTTTTGCTCCATTGCCTGAAAATAGTTGGTCATTTTTCTTTAGATGGACCAGATTTGCATTAGTTGAATGTTTTAGAATAGGAAAGAGGGAGTAACTGGGTGGTAACCTGATGAAAGCCTCCTTTAAGTGTGGACAGGTGAATCGACGAAGTATTAGAACTGATCTTTGGTTGGCTTTCTGATTGGTGTGCTAACCACCAACCAGAGAGCCCCTACAATTTGTCAAGTCCTGTAGCAGTGCTCCATTCCCATTGGACCATAGGCAAAACATGTAATTGTGATTCTTAACGTGCATGAAAATCGCTAACGTGAGCGTCTCACTACCACATTACCGCTGTTATTACTGGCTTATAATTTATATAGTTTGTTTTATCCAGCAAGAGTAACAAAGAAGTCAATACAGTTAGGGAGTCTTGTAAAAACATGATCATATTACATTGGTGAACAATTTTCTTAATGTGTTTGCCCGTGTGCTCACGTGCAGGTAAGAAGCAGGACCTGTGGTACGTGGTGGACCTGCTGACTGGTGAAAAACAGCAGACTCTGACCTCATCCTTCGCTGAGATGGTCTGTCCATCTTCGTCTCTTCTCTATCTGGGGCGCACAGGTAACGGCTTTATGTGAAAGGTACTATAGCCACTGCAACACATTAAATTGTTGATTTAATTTGTGTAAGATACTTGATATGACACTGAAGGACACTCAGAGCATGGCTTTTGTGTAGTGCGTATAAGCAAAGTCATAAAAATGATTTTGAATGTCTTCTTTTTAGAGTATACCATCACCATGTATGACACCAAGAGCAGGGAGCTGCGCTGGAATGCCACCTATTCTGACTACGCCTCAACCCTCCCCGACGATGACACCAAATACAGTAAGATACTTGGAAAAGCTCACCCTTTCATAGCTCTCTCACATGCGGCGCAGAACGCTCACCCGCTCTCTTTTGGTCGCACACAGAGATGGCTCACTTTGTGTCCAACGGCGACGGCCTCGTGGTGACCGTGGACAGCGACTCTGGGGACGTCCAGTGGGTCCAGAACTATAACTCACCGGTGGTGGCCATGTATATCTGGCAGCGAGAGGGCCTCCGCAAAGTCCCCCACACTAATGTGGCCGTGGAAACGCTTCGTTACCTCACCTTCATGTCTGGAGAGGTCGGCCGCATCACTCAGTGGAAATACCCGTTTCCTAAGGAGAAGAAGCCCAAGAACAAATTCATGTAATGCTTTCTGCTTTTGAATGCTTTGCTTCTTGTACTTTTGAATACCGTTCATAGAACAAGCATTGGCAGACGTTTCTGTGCCAACACCCCTATGGTGAAATCAAAATCCTCTTATTTATTATTGCTTAGTGTTGGAGTCCAGACATGTAATGTCTAACAAGTGGCTGCCAAAGATCCTGGTTTCAGCTCTAGTTTCACAGTGTTGTAAAGTTTTATTTTTATAAATGACATCCACACCTGCTTGTGTCGAAACGCACAAACACAACTTTTAGTTCTTGATCCTTTCTGAAACTTTCGCTATGAGGTGAAAGAGAACTGAAATAATTCAGAATTTGAACTTTCCTGTTGGTGAAGTTGCGTCTGTTATTCTTAGCATGAAGCACAGTGCATGGGGCAGTTAATTAAAAGTGCTTTAACTGTTGTTTTGCAGGGCTACATTGTACGTGGGTAAATACTCCACCAGTCTGTATGCATCGCCCTCTCTGGTGCACGATGGCGTCACTGTGGTGGTGAGTGCCATTTACACGTAGATCGTGATTAAAGTACAATGCTGTATATACAACTAAAATACAGAGATGAAACCAGTTTGCTGTAGAGTTATTGTTGTATATGTGGAAGTTTTGAGTCAGGCTTCGCTGGCTGTTATTAATCCTTGTCGCTTATGTGAGCCCACGAGGCGTCAGACGGGATGATGAATCTGACTTCCTTAAATATATTTGTGTGTGCTCAAAGCCTCGTGGCAGCACCTTCCCCATGCTGGAAGGCCCTGACAGCCAGGAAACAGACGAGGACAAGGAGTGTGTCATCACACCGAGCACCAGTGTGAAGTTCAACGCTGCTCTCCGTGAACGAAACCGGATCAACTTCATGAGGAACTACCTGCTCCTCATAGGTACCGGCACCACTACATAAATCAGACGGTGATATTCAGTCTGACTTGCTTCCTTCTTTTATCATCTTACATGATATGAAGCCTTTTGGTAATTTGTGTTTGCATTATTAATAACATATCTCATAAAATCATAATATTTGAGCGTTTTCACTGTCTACATTATTCTCTATAGTTTAAAATGCAGGTCCTTAAACTGTTTTCAGTAAACGTGTTACACCAACACTGCCCTCTGCTGGACGATAAAATGAATTGTTAAACATCTAGATCCTCTTTCTGTCTGTCTTAAGCACTCATTTCTAAAATGTCAGCACGGATGACTATCTGCCCTATCTGATCCAGACACTTAAAAAGTTCTCTTTTGCGTTTCAGGTCATCATGAGACTCCCCCTGAAGCTCACACCAAGATCCTAGAAAAGTTCCCTGACAGCTTCCCTCGCAATCAAGGCAACGTCATCCCACCTACTACCGACAAGAAAGTAGACGAGGTCAGTGCTCGATCCATGACTTGGTTTGTTTCTGATCTATTCAACCACCTGTGTAGATTTTCTCATCCGCTCCCTCAATATCCTCCTCAGAAGGTTAACGATAGCGGTATGGACGACGGCCCCACCTCAGCCGTGCCTGACACGTCGATCCAAGAACCTGGGACCAGCGGCCGTACTGTGCGTCCAGAGGCCCCCGTGGACTCGATGCTCAAAGACATGGCCACCATCATCTTCTCCACGTTCCTGCTGGCTGGCTGGGTCGCATTTGTGATTACCTACCCCAAAGTAAGTCACAGAAAACCACTACTTACGTCACAGATAACTTGAGGAAACAAGTAAATAAAACTACAGGGGTCTTTGCAGCAAAAAGGTTTAAAAGATACGTAGTAAGAAGTTCAGTTTTAGCATCTGAAATGTAGGGGGAGTAGAAATCCAAAGTAGTATAAGAAGGAAATACAAACAGATGTTGGTTAATGACATTTCACCACCAACAGAGACGCAGAGACAGAGCTTAAAAGTCAAACATTGCTCAGGAAACTGCTCCGTGTGTGTGTGTGTGTGGTGTGCTCTGAATGAAGGTTTGTTAGACTAACAACATACAAAAACAAGTCACCCATAGCCTTAAATGTACTGTCCTCTCCTCAGAGTATGCACAAGCAGCAGCAGCTGCAGCACCAGGAGTTCCAGAGACAGATGGAGGAGAGGCTGGAACTGCTCCAGAGGCAGCAGCCCTTCCCCCCGGCAGATGTGGGCCTGGGCCTGGCTCCAGACAGTGACTACCTGGAGGTGGCTCGCACTCGCTCGGATTGCTCAGACCACAGCAGCCCCAATGTCACCCCCCGCGCGTCCAACCACTCCAATTTGTCTGTGTCTGAGCTGGGGAGCTCAGCCAATGAGCACGAAGATGGAGGTAAACACTGGAAAGTTAAAACTATTTACATGCTCTTTGTGCTTGTTTGACACGTGGACCATTTTAACCCAGTTTCCTGTTTGTGTCATCAGATGAGGACTCCACTATTGTCAGAGTGGGCAACATAACTTTTAATCCCAAAGAGGTCTTGGGGCATGGTGCCGAGGGAACTATAGTGTACAAGTAAGTAAACCAGTAAACAAGTGTTCATAATGGCTATTATTCAATTTGTTAAATGTTGAAAAAAAAACAACTGTTGCCACAACTGTTGCATTTCCCCCGTTTCTCCACAAGGGGTCAGTTTGACAACCGTCCAGTGGCAGTGAAGAGAATTCTCCCAGAATGCTTCAGCTTTGCAGACAGGGAAGTCCAGCTGCTGAGGGAGTCAGATGAGCACCCAAATGTCATCCGATACTTCTGCACCGAGAGGGACCGGCAGTTTCAATACATCGCTATTGAGCTGTGTGCAGCCTCACTTCAGGAGGTAGTCTATGGCCTGTGCTCTGTTGGTCTCTGTGAAAAATGGTGCTATTTGAGTCTTTTCTGGCAATTTGATTGATTTGCTGATCACCAAACAGAGGGCTCCTACACTTTGTCAGGTCCCGACATCCAATGATATTGTTGCTACACGAGCAGTAGCTAAAAAAGGTAGTCCTTTCCCAAGTCTATTGCTTTTCAATAGTTTCCTATGGGAATGGACGCCCACATTGCTATTGTTTTGTCTTGTTTGTCTCACGTAGCAACAGTAATTCGGGACTTGACTAGGGGTAGGAGCCGTCTGGTTGGTGGTTAGCTGACCAATCATGGAGAACAAAAAACAATAACTTTCCTTTAATGCTTAGCAAAACCTCTACTTTGTTTATATAAAAAAGCCTGTTAAAATACTTTGACTCACACTAACTGCTATCTTTCATCTTCTTAGTATGTGGAGAAAACGGATTTTAATCGTCATGGACTTGAGCCTGTTACACTTCTTCAGCAGACCATGTCAGGACTGGCCCACCTGCATTCTCTCAAGATTGGTATTTGTCACTGCTTATAACATTTATTCCACAGTCTCATTGACATTAGTTGTTGTGTATTACCAAGAAATGAAATGAGTGACGGGTAATCTTTGTCCTCTAGTCCACAGAGACTTGAAGCCCCACAACATTCTGGTATCCATGCCTAACGCACATGGCCGGGTCCGGGCCATGATTTCAGACTTCGGTTTGTGTAAGAAGCTAGCAGTGGGTCGCCACAGTTTCAGCAGGAGGTCTGGGGTGCCGGGCACCGAGGGCTGGATTGCACCAGAGGTCCTTAGTGAGGACAGCAAAGACAACCCGGTGAGTCAAGGGTTGGAGCTCTATCACAATGACATGGTAGCATTACGTGTTGAAATGGTGATATCTAAACCAGTGATACTCATTTCCTTTTCTCTCTCTCTCGTAGACGTGTGCGGTTGATGTCTTCTCTGCTGGTTGTGTTTTCTACTACGTGGTGTCCCAGGGAAGCCACCCATTTGGCAAGTCTCTGCAGAGGCAAGCTAACATCCTACTGGGAACATACAGCCTCAACCATCTGCTAAGTGACAAACACGGTGAGAGCGTAACTTCTGGTTTTGTTTTCTGAGATGTACAGCGGTTGGGTTTCAGTTAAATTCTTGATTCATAGCTTTGTTATGCAAGTTGTAGATCGTCGATATTGTTGGGCTGTGTATTTGTGTTTTCAATAACACCAGCGTAACGTTCTGCTGTGACATGGATGTTGCAATATTGGCATTACGATGATAAGCATGAACACACGTGTAAGTGTTCACACACCAGGCAGAGCTACTTCCCACAACACCCAATGAACTCGGCGTACTCACCCACTGCTGGTGACACAGATGTTACAGTTAGCTTCATATGTTTCGTCTAGGTTTCATTCATATTTCCTTCAATTGCAACCATTCGTCCGTTCTCTGCAGCTGAAAAACAGCCCTTCAGAATGATGCTGCCACCACCATGCTTCACTGTTGGGACTGTTTTGGGCAGGTGATGAGCGGTGCCTTCTTTTCTCCACGCATACCGCTTAGAATTAAGGCCCAAAAGTTCAATCTTAGTCTCATTGGACCAGAGAATCTTATTTCACATAGCCTGGCAGTGCTTCATGTGGTGTTAGGCGAACTCTGTGCAGGCTTTCATGTGTCTAGCACTGAGGAGAAGCTTCTGTTGAGCCACTCTGCCATAAAGCCCCGACTGGTGAAAGGCTGCAGTGATGGTTGACTTTCTAGAACTTTCTTCCATCTCCCCACAGCTTCTCTGGAGCTCAGCCACAGTGATCTTTGGGTTCTTCTTTACCTCTCTCACCAAGTCTCCTTTCCCTGATTGCTAAATTCGGCTGGATGGCCAGCTCTAGGAAGAGTCCTGATGGTTCTGGTTCTGGCTTTTTGGGCCATTCCTTCGACCTCATGATTCTCATTTGCTTGTAAGGTTGTACGGTCTCATATAGACAGGTGTCTGCCGTACTCAAGTCCAATCAATGTAATTAAACACAGCTGGACTCTAATGAAGGTGTTGAACCATTTCAGGGAAGATCAGAAGAAGCAACACCTGAGTTAAATATACAATCCTAATCAATGCATGGCTGTCTTGGAAACTGCGTTATATCCTGCAGGCACAATATCAAACCCAGCATGTTTGTGTCTTGTTACCAGGAGACATCGTTGCCAAGGACCTTATTGAGCAGATGTTGAGCATGGATCCCCATAGAAGGCCCTCCGCTGAAAGCGTCCTCAAACACCCTTTCTTCTGGAGCCTGGAGAAGGAGCTGCAGTTCTTTCAGGTGAGTCACTTCACTACTCGACATTTTCACCACATGTTGTAAAGTTCTCTTTTTTTACTCTGTCAATGATGTGGTTTAAACCTCCCCTTACTTGAACCACATCATAGTCTGTGTGAACTCTGTACTACAGTGTTCAGCCACTTCTTGGTATGTGGTGAGCTATGTATGTTCTTCTTTGATAGTTATATATTCATTCATTTCTTCATAAATGAATAAGTTCGTGGTTGCTTGCAGGACGTGAGCGACAGGATAGAAAAGGAACCGCTGGACGGACCAATCGTGAGGAATCTGGAGAGAGGGGGGAGGGCTGTTGTCAAGAGCGACTGGAGAGAACACATCACAGTACCGTTGCAGACAGGTATGAAAACTCCAGGAGCCTTCTTGTTTGTTGTTTTAGACTTTGATTTATAGTAACGCCCTCCACACATGGACTCAGCAGTGCCACCCACTGACTATCACTACACCAAGACATAATCTGTACCACAAATGACACAGATGTGCGTGATGTGGGAGATTCAGACTGAATGTGTGGCATTATATTATTTTGTATAGGTTATTTTAAAGCTGTATAATATGAGGATTTCCTGTTTAGCAATTTCATATTGTACAATGACCATCAATTCATTTTGTGACCATATGCGTGGGGATTTATTTTTCTTTTCCTTTGATAGATCTGCGCAAATTCCGTTCCTATAAGGGCGGCTCAGTCAGAGACCTGCTGCGTGCGATGAGAAACAAGGTGAGTGCATGGTCACATGTAATAAACTGCTTTCTGTTAATATAAAACTGGTTTCTAATGTCAGATGTGCCTTATCTGAACAGAAACACCATTATCGGGAGTTACCTGCTGAAGTACAGGAGACTCTGGGCTCCATCCCTGACGACTTTGTCTCCTACTTCACGTCCCGCTTTCCCCACCTGTTGATGCACACCTACTTGGCCATGCGGACCTGTGCACCCGAGAGGCCTTTCCTGCCTTACTACTCTACTGCAGAGCAGCTTCCAAATGCAAATACACCGTATGCACCCTACGGCCCACAAAGACAAAACGAGCCATGCTCTCAGCACCCGCCAACACACACCTCACTACCTTCCTCGCAACCCCAGGAACCCACGCATTCACCGGCGCCCACGGAGGTGTCGCACACGGCACCTGCTCAGTCAGTGCCCATACCACCAGAAGAGCCAGTGTCTTCACACGCTCAGCTTGAGACGTTACGGCCAGTAGAGCCAGCACAATGCACGCAGACTGAGTTGCACAGTCAAACGGTGAGCCCCACGTTTGCGTCAGAATCGCCTACAGTTCCTCTCAGGCAACAAGAATCCAGTCAGCCTGAGTTGCCTTCGTTGACGGATCGTCCGACACTGGAAAATGGACCGGTGTGAGCTGGTCCAGCGTCCAGGTTGACCCAGCACAGGCAGAAGCATTGTCTTAAAAAGTGGAAACTGAGCAGGAATCGGGTGCTGTGCTGTGAGCTGGCGAGGACCAGGCCTGCAGTGCCTTGGATCTGATGCCAGGTTCAGTAGCTGCACCCTGAATTAAGTGCCTTCTGCTGACCAGTGTCCGAATGGTCCCCTGACAAGTCCACACATCTGTTTCTGCTAAGAGAAAGTCAGATAACCAACAGGGCTTGTTTATTGACATTTTATTGTTATTGAACCGAGCAAAGAGAATTTTTTTTTTTATCCATTATGGCATGTCCAAAAAACGGTCTTCATCCCAAAAATCATCTGGTCTCTGCTATGGGAAACGCGTCCAGATGTTGTTGAACTCTTGGGAAGTTTTATTGTGCAATGTTGTGTATTTCTCAGTGAGCCTGTTCACTGTACAGATAACTGTTTGTATATTTTTGTATAACCTGATTCAGAATTTCCATCATCGACGTTGAATCAGTTTGCGCGGCCGGCGTGCCTTTTAACAAAAAAAAGACAGAAAAAAAAAATCACTGTGCATTATGTGTAAGAATCTTAAAAATTGACTATGCTAAATGTGCTTAATTCCAGTTAATGCTGCTAGACCGCTTCTCTTTTGTCAATCAAGACTATTGTACTGACTATTGTAAGAGCGGAACCGTTCCAAAGCGTGTTCAGGATCTGAATACAGTCAGTAATTTAATCCTCGTGTTTATGTCGTGAAATGCGAGCTTAGAAATCGAGCTGCGAGTTCCTCGTGTGTAATGACTTTTTGGAGGGTGTCAAAGTGAAGTTAATGACTTGCACATTAAATTCTATTTTTTTTATACTAACACTTTGCTTGTTCATTGATCTCCTGCTTTATTTACAGATTTATCCGATGTTAAATGTTGTGGGCTAAGCGTTGTAAAGCTAAATTCAGAACAATTTCAGA
Organism: Planiliza haematocheilus; assembly: GCA_005024645.1. Taxonomy (NCBI): domain Eukaryota; kingdom Metazoa; phylum Chordata; class Actinopteri; order Mugiliformes; family Mugilidae; genus Planiliza; species Planiliza haematocheilus. The sequence continues at coordinate 5,752,175 of SRSE01001373.1, forward strand.
TGGATGGCTAAAATAAACACATTTGGAATTAAAAGACTGTGATAAGCAAAATACAAGTCGCTCAGCAACTTTTACAGAAGTGTTTTACTTCCTCTCTGAAAGACATGTGGTACTCACTGGTGTCTAGATTTTGTTCATGTAGCAGTAAAACTTTTTACTATCCAGCTCAATGTCAGGTTAAACAGTCACTCCCTGTTTGCTAATGTGGTAATCTGATAAATGAAACTCTACCCCTCAGGCCATTAAAAAAATGTGTTCCAAGCTATTGCTCATTGCTTCCTCTGGTTTTCTGATTTGCACTGTGAATGGTTTGCCCACAATTTTTTTTTTTTAGTGTTTAGTGATAATTTAAGCAACTAAATAAAGTGTAACGTGCTTACTGGAGGTTTAAGTGTTAAATGACCTTCACCAAATTCTCCAGTGGTTTAAGTACTACCTAATGTAGTTCGTTTTTCAAAAAAACAACAAATAACAACGCCCGAAAAAAACTGGTTAACACAAATGGACCAGGAATCCTAGATAGTCGTCTCCATATTACTGTGCCCTTTAAAAAAAAAAACTGCTAAAACTGACTCGGTTATCATTTGTTTATGTATTTCCTCAAAAACGAAACTTTAAGAGCAGAGCATGCGCAGTACTGTCGGCCCCACACTGAATAACAGTCCGCACTCAGCAAGAAGACGGTCCTCCTTCGGTACAGCCTCGAACAGAATGGGAAACGTTTGCGTCGGCATTTATACATGGTAAGAACAAAGATCGCCTTCTGAGTAAAATAAAGTGCTTAATTTTGTCATTTTACAACATACAACGAAACTGCATGGTCGGATGGAGGGTTAGTCCCTTACGTTTTTGTTTTTCTTAAAGATCGCCTTTTGCTCCCCCCCCCCTGGATTTTGCTTTTGTCATAACTAGAGATCGCTATGTGCTGCATAACGATGCCCAATGTACTACAGAGGGGTTTTACGACAAGGTTGTGCTTTTGGAAGAAAAACGAGGAGTTCAGACTAAAATCAGTTTGGTAACATGTGCACACATGTTGTGTTTTTCTTCGTGTGAGGACTCTACCTCTGCTGTATGCTTTAATCGATATTTTAATTTTAAAAATGAGGCATTACCTACAATCTGTATTTGAAAGTTGTAGCAAGAAATTCACCTAAGCTGTGTAAGTCTCAAATGTGCTCTTACATTTCTATTAAATCAAAATTATTATTATAATTAAATACATTATCATAACACTTGTAGTATTGTTTTTTGGATCCTGTCAGGTGTTTTTGAATAGATAAAGATCCAAAGTCCCTCTGCTGCCCTAAACTTTGTCAAAATTACTGACTTACACTTCATTTTATGGCTCTCTGTCTCTTAGCTGCGGTACCTCTGGAAGTGTAACTTTGCATTAGCTTTTATCCAATCATATTTCAACATATTTCAACCATCATGTCAAAGAAATCTGCCTGGGTCTTCACAATTTAAACTGAATGAAACTTTACATACATTAGACATAACGAGCCAATAGGCATTCTCTGTGGCCTATCGTAGCGTCTTTGGACCGATCTGATTGGAGGCTCAGAGTACCGCTCCGTTTTAAGCCAAGTAGCGGTTCATGTTCATCTGCCGTGAGCTGCATAAAGGCCCATTTATGCTCAACGTTAAATACGCATACGGATACGGACGGAGCCTTTCGTCCGTACTCTGCGTTCATTTCGTCCGTTTTTCGTCCGTTTCCACAAAGCTTACGGATACGCACCAAACGGAGCAGTACCACCGGAAACCGTGGGGGCGCTGTTGCCGTCACTACCCGATACGGAGCCTAGAGCCAGTGTGAGACAGAAGAAGAAGATACATCGCCCCGATACAGTTTGGATAGTTCCACATCTCCCAAAACTCTCTCCTGATCCCTTCCCACTGTTCCCCCTGTGGAAAAGCCACGAACTCGTCTTTGAGCGCAGTCCATATGGCAGCACACACCTCCCTGACTATGCAGCTCACAGTTGCGGTACCCAGCTTGTAGCTTGCTGCCAAAGCTTGCTGGCTCATTCCTGTGGCAAGGTAGCGCAGGGTGACAGCAAGCCTCTCCGGCACACTCACAGGTGGTGATGGTTTGTGCTGGATGTGAGGGGCCACCCGGCGCAGCAAGTCATCGAACGCCCCAGCCGACATCCCAAAATATTGGAAGTGGCGCTCTGTGTCCATAGATCGCATCGGACGGACGAGAGAGAAAAATTCTCCGTCCTCCCGCCGCGATGAATTTAACGGCCTTACCGACCACCGCCTCTTACAACGAGCCCGTTTTCTTCTTTTGTTTATTATGTACATAATCAAGACCTCCTCCATAGTCGCCATGTTTGTTGTTTTCTTTTTACAGTCTATGGTTTGTTGTCATAAACCTTTGACTCTGCGCTGCCCCCTAGTGGATGTATTGGTTAACATCTATGCCAACGTAAAGGACGCATGGAAGTATGTGAAGGCCCATTTATGCTCAACGTTAAATACGCATACGGATACGGACGGAGCCTTTCGTCCGTACTCTGCGTTCATTTCGTCCGTTTTTCGTCCGTTTCCACAAAGCTTACGGATACGCACCAAACGGAGCAGTACCACCGGAAACCGTGGGGGCGCTGTTGCCGTCACTACCCGATACGGAGCCTAGAGCCAGTGTGAGACAGAAGAAGAAGACGACGACACACGATGGCTGAACTTTTTGAAGAGAGACTATGTGAGTTAGTAAGGAATTACTCACAGGCGCACTGTGTGATGGTTTGTGCTGGATGTGAGGGGCCACCCGGCGCAGCAAGTCATCGAACGCCCCAGCCGACATCCCAAAATATTGGAAGTGGCGCTCTGTGTCCATAGATCGCATCGGACGGACGAGAGAGAAAAATTCTCCGTCCTCCTGCCGCGATGAATTTAACGGCCTTACCGACCACCGCCTCTTACAACGAGCCCGTTTTCTTCTTTTGTTTATTATGTACATAATCAAGACCTCCTCCATAGTCGCCATGTTTGTTGTTTTCTTTTTACAGTCTATGGTTTGTTGTCATAAACCTTTGACTCTGCGCTGCCCCCTAGTGGATGTATTGGTTAACATCTATGCCAACGTAAAGGACGCATGGAAGTATGTGAGCAGTGACGGTAACAACGTTTGAAACGGACGCGTACAATTACGTCCGTACGTGGAGCATAAATGAGCCTTGAGCAGTGACGGTAACAACGTTTGAAACGGACGCGTACAATTACGTCCGTACGTGGAGCATAAATGAGCCTTTAGAAACATCTCCGTTAACGTTTTGAAAACTATTTTTTGAACCCACGATGGTGGGAGGAGGAGTGGTTGTCGATTGGGTTGCAGATCTTCTTAAGACATTTTCACGGACTTTGAAGGAAAAGCTTTATACTGTGTGGAAAGGCTATGAGGAGAATTCTAAATAGTTAAATTTAAGTTCTAGTGAGTAAAATGAAGTGTATTTACATCTTTAATGTACGTTTTTGCCATTTTATTGAGTCGACATTGATGTTTCTGCTGGATTTGACGTATGTGGCACTGAATACAGTGAGTGAGAGGAGACTTGAATTGTTTCTTCTTTTAGTAATGGTCTTCATCTCGCTATATGAGATACCCGTCTATGATGCAACATCCTGTTTTATTGCGTGTCGGTATGTTGTTGATGGTTTCTATAGAGACCCCAGAGTGAATAGTAATTTACAGCTGCACAGATTGATTTGTTGCATTGGTGCCAGAAACATTTTTGTCAAATAATGAAATCGTGAAATAGTCATTGCCTGTCCTCCAGAGAGCCCTGACTGTTTTTTTGTTTTGTATTTTTTTTTTTACTGTATACTGTCCCACTGACAATCCTCATAAACTTTGTGTTGATATTGTCTAACTTTGTGATACTGATACCAATTTCCAGCCTCAAACATGGAGTCAGTAATTTTCATGTAAATTAAACATAAGATTTAGAAGTCAATCAATGAATAAATCTTCAAACTATATGCAGCATCAACCAAAGGAATCACTGGAATGGTGAAAGTCTATAAAACTCACATCCAGTATCTCTTTGTTCTCATGGGATGGTTTGAAGGGAAAAGAAAGTGGACAAAGGGCTGAAGGGCCAGGTTATATAAGGTAGGTGTGTGGTCCAGGTAGGTGTGACAGTGATGAGACAGGTGGAGACTTGGGATTTAACATTGACATAAATGAATCAGCAAAATGATTGTGGCCTCAATGTAAATGTCTTCTTTTGCAGACGGAGGTGATGATAATTAACAACGGTGGTGGTGTTGTGACAAAAGGACAAAAACCATGGGTGAGTATAGTTACTGGTAATTGCATTGACCCAACTTTGCAGTTCCCTTGAATTATAAGGATACTTTAGTACCAACAATTTTACATAGTTTTGGTTTTACTGAACACTTATTCTTGTTGTTGGTTTTTGTCTTTTCATTTGATTTGATAATATTTTCCGCTTAACTGATGATGAAAATGCTTTTTGGTCATATGTCCAATCACTTTTGAGCCATGTGAATGTACTGTACATGACAGGAATCTGGATGTTAAATTGAGTATCCACTGTTGGCCCATATTTACGGTATAACTAAAATGTGAATATTTTTGGATGAACAGCTAAAATAACAAAAACAAAATCCGTGTTAAAAACTGTATTTGCTCCAACCAAACATCTGTGTTTCTTTAATTTTGTTATTTGTAATCAAGCCTATTTAATTTTTGTCTCTTTTTGCCATTTAGCTGACAACTTAAATGAGTCACCCAAAAATTGGACAGAATCTCAAGTAAGCACATGGCTAAGATCAATCGGAGTGAAGGAAGCATACATAGAAAAGCTCTGTGAAGAAGAAGTAGATGGACAAGTCCTCCTTACACTGGATGAGAGCTTCCTAAAGTCAAAGATTTGCATGAAATCTGGGCCTGCTCATTTGATTATTCAAAAAAGAGATGAGCTTGTCAACTCACAGCAAAAAGGCCAGGAGAAGAAAAAGGCCACCACTGGTAATACAAATGAGTCAGAGAAAAATAATCAGAAATCAGCTCAGTGTCTTCCTACAGTAGCTGAAGGTCCATCAGCGCAGAGTCCAGTGAGAAGTCAAGATGTCTCTGAGGAGAAACAGACTGCTCGTGGAGACTGCAAACCACGACCATTTGATCAAGAAGGGATTGATTGCATGTATGTAAAGCACAGTGTTCTGCAGCCTGAGTCAGGTGCTTTTGATTTGATAACACCATGCCACGAATATAAGTCTGGTGCTGTAGCCGCTGCAAAGGACCGCACAAGACTCCAGGCTAAGTTTGCCTACGAGGTTCTTAAGTTTGCAGCTGGCTGCATGAATATCAGATCAAATGGCACAATACACTTTGGAGTGATGGACAGCAAGGATAATTCAGGATATGTGCATGGTGAGGTAATCGGGATCCCTGTAGAAGAGAAGGACATTTATGTCGATGCTTTGGACCACATTGAAAGAAGTTTCCCCTCTGACAAGGAACATGTACGTCAGTGCGTGAGACCACCAAGGTTCATTGAGGTCATGGACAGGCAAAGTACAGAAAAGAGATTTGTGATTGAGGTTGACATCGTCCCTTTGATAGGCATTGTCAAGAACAAGGTGTACTCAGTTCGTCTGCCAAAGTTCAAAGAGTCAACAAACAAGATAGAATTTGAGAAAGAAACAATTCTGCGAAGAGTGGGTTCAAAAACAGAGCCAGTGAGCGACAAAGACCTGGGTGATTTTTACCAACGAGTCAAAGATCGGGATGCTCAAAGAGAAGAAGCAGAGAAAACTCAGTTCCTCTCTGCTCCTGAAAACTGTCAAGACCTCGGAAGAAAACTCACAATGCTAATGACCAGTGGAAAGAAATTCATTGAAAAAGAAAAATGGTTCATACTGGTCACAAACAAATTCACACCTGATGACCTTTGCAACATTGACTGGTTACTTAACACAAACTTGTTCTGTGTGTTTGACTTTGATCCGGATTCAAAGATATCAGGTCTTTGCAGTAGATACCTTGAGCATCATGCTGCAAACATGCATTTTCTACAGAGCTATAGGCTATCCAGTGGCACGAGCATCAAAGATTTCACAGCTAACTTGCATCTGTTCGATCAGACTAGTTGGATCTTTTGTAATGGCCGTAGTGACTTCAAAGGAAATGAAACTCCGTGTGATGAAATGACTTGGATCAAGACAAAAATGACTTTACTTCGGGAATCTGTGTCTTTGATTTGTAAGCAAATCTTGCCAAAAGGAACATTCCAGGTCATTTTCCTTCTCACATCACCAGTGGAGAAACCACTCTTGCACACCTTTTACGAGTTTTTCACAGACATGGAAGGCCATGAAGACATCATCTGCATCTGTGAATCAGAAACTAACTTCCAGAAATGGCAAAGCTTTGCAGAGGGTTCATGTGCAGAGAAACAGTTAACAAGTGGAGTGTTGTTGGGATGAAAATGAGTCACATTAATTCAACTCTGCAGCGTGTGCAACACGCAAAAACATGTGCCAAACACTTACCAGTCTTTGTAAAAGGGACATGTCTTCTTGAAACACATGTAGAGGAACAGATGTGCTCTCTGGAAATATTGACAGTCGATCATTGTGATGAAACAAGCACAGACTTCATTGATGAACAGAAAGAAAACATCGAGCAGCATTTCTACCATGGTGGGAGAGTGACCTGGTTGAATTTCTGGCTAGCTGAGCATAAGTATGTTGGAGAGGTCATTGAAAGAGATGCTTATCGCGAAGCTTCTAAACTTCTCAATGATGCTTTGAAGCATAATGCAGACCAGACTCCTGTGAATAGGATAAACATCTACCATCACCCAGGAAGTGGTGGAAGCACTGTCGCAAGACAGTTGCTATGGAACAACAGGAAAGATCTAAGGTGTGCAGTTGTGAAGCCTTCATACTCAGTTGCTGTTGTTGCACAACATGCAATTGAACTACGAGAATATGAAGAAAAAGATCCTCAGAGGTGTCTTCCTGTCCTGCTCCTCATTGAAGACTCAGACAGAGAATATCTAGAAGATCTAAGAAATGAACTAGAGGTTGCTATTAACACCAAACAAATCCAGATTGGAACACTATGTTTCATTTTGTTGAGTTGCAGGCGTTCCCATGATCCAGAGAGGAAATGCAAGGAGTCTCCATTACAGAACGTGTCTGTCACTCACAAACTGTCCGCTCAAGAGAAGAGAAGTTTTTCTGGAAAACGACAGGTACTTGAGGAACGATACGAGCCTGAATTTATCCTGACATTTGTTTTGATGAGTGAAGGGTTCAATCTGGATTACGTTCAACAGTTTGTAAAACACTTGCTTCAAGACATTGACCGTCACTCTGTTGCCACTCGCCTCATTCATTATGTGGCATTGCTCAACACATATGTTCAAAACTCTTTCATCTCTCAGTCCCATTGTGAAGCTTTGCTTGCCTTAACTATTCACTTGGAGAGGGTTCGCCAGCAGGTGTTTGAGAGATCCCTCAGTGATCAGGCCAAGCTTGTCTTCTTGCATCTTAAAGATGACAGGACGCATATTGAATCAGTCAGAATCATCCATCCACTTGTTGCAAAAGAAATTCTCCAACAACTTATGGGTCCCCAACAGACCCATAGCAGTCTGGCAATGGATTTGCTCTGTCAGGATGTTCTTTTTGAGCACAGATTTGGAAGAGAAGACTATCTGTCCTTTTTGAGGCAACTTTTCATAAGGCGATCCAGAATAAGCAAAGGAGATGAATATGATAGTCTTTTCTCTCCTCTGATTGAGCATGTTCGTGAAAAAGAGAAAAGTCCAGACAAAGCAATTGAGTTACTCGAGGAAGCATTTGAGCGTTTCTATCGAGATCCATTCTTTGCACAACAGCTTGCTCGTCTTCATTATACTTACGAAAAGTTTGAAGAAGCAAAGCTCTGGGCAGAGACAGCAGCTAAGCAGCTACCCAACAACTCATACATACTCGACACAAAAGGGCAGGTGTACAGAAAATGGTTCCAAGCAAAATGCAAAGCATTTGATCATGATAATATACCAAAGACAGCCCAAAATACAGCGGATGCTGTGGAAACTGCGCTGAAAGCCCTTGAGTGTTTTCAAGAATGTGAGAGAGCAGCTGAAGCTGAAATGGAAAATCTTAACAGTTCAGGGTTTTTTTCTGAAGTTGAAGTTGGGTGCAGTCTGCTCAAACTGATCTCTTCATTGCAAGTGTTTGCAAAAGGAACCAGTGGCCATTCAGAATGTATGAAGTACCTGTTAACAGATTACATTCCAGAGGAAATTAAAGATGCCTGGGAACCATTCCATGACCGTTTGAAAAAACTTCATAAGACAATGCAAGATGCCTTGGAATGGATCTCAGACGACCTCAGTTTCTTCCAGACAGACATTGATGCAGACGAAGGAGAGACTCCTGAAAGTCCCGAAGAGAAGATAAGCCATCCATTGACATGGTTGGCAAAGAAATTTTCAGAGTATGGGAAGTACTTCAGTGAGGAGTATTCTACCCTTCTACGTCGTGGGCAACCAATCCCAGCCAACCTTACTTCTTTCCAAAAACGCATGATCATCTATCATCTTGGTGGGGGTAACATAACAGCCATCTCCAAGTTAACTGACCAAAAGGATGCCATACCTCGTCTAGAAAATATCCTTTCTCTCTATCCCAGCAATCCAATAAAGGCCAGATTTGGTCAAAGGGATATTGTCAACTACATAGTGACCCACATCTCTCTGAACTGCCTGTCACCACAAAATCAAAAGGTAGCTCCACTGAAAGAGCTACAGGCACTTTGCCATCAGTTTCCATCTGATAAAAAAATGTTTGCATAGTGCTTTGTTCTTGCTTACCATGCTGTTCTGGCCAGAAGATCATGACACAGACCAGGAAAAAGAAAACAAATATGAAATTGTGCAGTCTGCTGTTAAACACTTGGATAAAGGCTACTGGACCAAGATAAAAGACATTCCTCAGCGGAAAAGAAGGATTTACACCCATTTCTTTCTCGGAAATGGGAATGGATTGGATAAATTTGTCAACAAGAGAAAGTTTGAAAGAGTCACAAAGGGGTTCTCCGTCTCTGAGAAACGCATGAAGTGGTTTAGTGGTGAGGCATGGAAAATGCCTGAGATTGCTGAGATGCTGAAACGTGTGTCTGGATGGACCGAAGATAGAGTGGTATACCTCGAAGGTCCACAGAAGAAGAAGTTCAGCATCCTGCCTATTTACGTTCCCTCAGTGCCTCACAGTAATGAAAATGTTTCCTTCTACTTGGGGTTCACCTTTAGAGGCCCTGTTGCCTACAACATTGTTGTGAAAAAATAGTTAATCTTTGAACCGTGACTGTGTGTGAATTTGCTGAAGTGAGGGACTAGTACCCACTTTATTATCAAGAACATGAAGGGATTATAAGCATTGTCTCAAAACGTCTTATGTCATTTTGCCATTTAGACAATATTTGAACCTTGTGATACTTGAGATGCTGCATTCTTTTGCAAGTTGATTTATCAGTTTTTCCTCTAATGTATGGATTTAAGTTATGCAAAAAGTTTCATAAATGGACCATCATTGTTGTGTATATATGAACACATTTAACCTGTACTAGAAAATGCTTCATTATTCAGAAGGATGTAAACATAGTTGTATTACTCAACAGCTCAGTACTTCTCAAATAGAAACAATTAAGTCACTGTTTAGACCTGTGTCTAAAACTCTATTTTTTTTCTTATTTTTTCTTATGTTTTTTTTTTTTTTGCAGCAATTCACACCTGCCATCTCAAGGCGTGTATATATATAGTGATTTGCGCTTGGATTTTTGTCAGCCTGCTCACATTTGGTGGTAATTTCCGGGAAGTGAACACTGCTAAACAGAGAAACCACATCCTCTAGCTACACAGCAAGACTGTAGCTGAATGTAGATCTGAAATGTGAGCAGTCAGAACCTTATATATGCTCTGTCAGCTTCTTCTCTAACAAATCTTAACTTGTGATCGCATCAGACAAAATTAATTTTGGTTCCAAGTGTGAATACATGTTAAATGTTTCTAGTAGATCTTGGAAGTTTTAGTTACTCCTGTATTTTCAAGAAAGGAAACAACGGAATAATAATAATAATAAAAACATGGCAATTGTTTCAGTATTTTAACAATAATGTATTATGAGCACACAAGCAGTGTTATTCACAAAGGGAGGACACTGTATATACAATCTGTTCTTCTTGCTATATACTTCTTTTAATAAAACTGCATATAATGCAAAGTTAGTGTGAGCATTTTTATTTTAGTGGCAATTAATGGTTTTTGATGAAGACGTATTTGACTCTAAATATCATTGCACTTAAATATATATAAAACAGAATAATTCTACTGACACCTGTATATGACAATACATGTTAATTGAAAATCTGTCTACATAAGTGTGTTATGTCACTCATTTTGGTTGAGCAATCTTTAATGTTGTCTGTGAAACTCTGTGGGAGTTCAAGCAACAGGAGAGGAGCCTGTGGGACTACCAGCTTGCCAAATACAGCTTCTTGTTAATGATCTAAAAAGGAATACCTGGTGCGCCTTCTCACAGTGTTTATTTGTCCATCATTTTTATTTCTGCATTTGTAGACGTAGCATTACAAACCATGATTTAACCAGTTTTTAAATCCTCATCAGTTAATAGTCAATGTGGCTAAGTTCTACTGATAAACATTAGTTTGGGAAAACTTATCAGCTTAAGTTCTTCAAAATAACCATAAGTCATCCAAGTTTTATTATAAATTAATTCATCATAATCTTGAACTATTAGTGTTCATTTTTGTTAATTAAAATTAATTGCATTTGGATTCGGTGGGAAAGAAAATACATAGCAGAAAGAGAGAGTGGTGGTTTTGCTTTACTCTTTAGGTATTTGTTGCTTTTTCCATGTGGAAGAAATGGCTTATGACGGAACAACTGCAAATTCTAAGCAAAAGAGTGTTCACATGGTGTTATTTATAGTTTCTTTTAAGTAAGTGACTATGATGATTGGTGGAGCAAAGTTGACTTGGGGTGGAGTTGATGACCTTCTTTGCCCCGGGCCCCCATAAAGTTTAGGATCGCCACTGCTGTTGAGGAAGCTCCATCACTAAACTGTACGCTCACTTGCCTGTTTATTAGGTACACATGTGATGTTAAACTGGATCGCGTGTTTCTGTTATTTAGCCTAGGCCACTGCCTAAGATGGGGTTGACACAACTGTATCACTTGTCACAGATTTCAAAATGAATCAACAACGCTGCAGTTATTAAGAAGATACCATAATGCCATGATATAATGACGTTATAGAATGCGTTTGTGTTCAGTAGTGTACCTAATAAACTGGTTAGACAGTACACTCAGTGTATAGTATTCGGTGGTATCCATCTACAGAGGAACTTTGCACAGCGAACACCACACGATAACGGGACGTTTTTATGTTATCGCGAGAAGACGAGATCGTATTAAAATAAAATGCAGTGCAAACGCGGAAATTCTCGGCTTCCGTCTGTCCCCCCCATACTTTCACTATATTCAGCGTTAACGTGTGTTCTCTTCATGGGTCTTCAGCAGGCATGTTATTGCTATTAGCGGTTCATTTACGGACATTTTAATGAACTTATTACACTGCTGTGCAACCGTTATTGTTTTCTGGCACAGCTCGTAACTTGTTTTCAAAGAAGAGCTAGCCCCACTCTTGTGCTAAAGTTCATTGCTAACTACAAAACTAGCTACAGCTATGTTTTCACTGTAGGACGCACAGGGCGTGTGTTGCAGAACATAAAGCTCTTGTGTCGGCAGTGCATTATGGCACTGTTGTCTGGCTTTTCTGTAGCTGGGCTCCTCATTGCCTTTTCTCTGTTGGCGTGTTTATATATCAACCACTTGTCCAACCATGCAGACAGACTGGTTATGCCAGTTCGTGATAAGCGAAATGGAAACACAGCCCACGAACCTTTTTATTCACGTGTTTATAATCCAGCTAAACCACAGAACGATTCAATGAGGGGCAGCTACACAAAAAAATACCAAAAGGCTGATGTTCCCAGGGTTAGTGAATGCACCATGGCCACAGAGAATAGGTTTGATTGTGCCAGGGACAGGGTTCTCAGCCAGATGGAGTGTGAGGAGAGGGGATGCTGCTATGCTCCTCTGAATGACTCTGCAGGACCCCCTTGGTGCTTTTACCCCCGTTTGTACCCCGGTTATAAAATGGGTCCTCTGACACCTACCACAAGAGGCCAGCGCGCCACCCTGACTCGTGCCAGCCCCTCATATCTCCCCAGAGATATCTCCACACTAAGCCTAGATGTTATAGAAGAGGCCACAGGCTGCCTGCACTTCACTGTGAGTATCCCAGACTCTGCTTTCCTATGCAGTCATAATCAGCTGTTGTAAAGTTTAGAAAATTGATTTATTGTGCTGATTTTGTGTCTCTTTTGCAAGTATTTTTTGAAAATGTATATGCAGCACTGTCAATCTGGTTTACACACACCAATCAAGCATAACATTATGGCCACTGACAGCACAAGTCAATAATATTGACCATATGTGACAATTTAATGTTCTTCTGGGAAACATTTGGACCTGGCATTCATGTGGATTTTGCTTAGACACCTAGCACCCACCGAGATCAGACCAGGGACCCCCACTGCATAGCAATGACCCCAGCAGGATGAACCCTGACACAGGCACACACACAAAAACAGTTTAAGGAACAAATCAAAAAGCATGACAGGTGACAGCAAAGAGCAAAACCGGTGTTGAAATGGGCCCCAAATTCCCACACTGATCACACAGGTACATTGGAGACCTGCACAATATTAGGATGGCAGTCATAATGTTATGCTTGACCAGTGTAAGTCCATGTGGGATAATAGTATACACTGACTTTCCAACGCTAGAGAAACAAATGCATTCCAGTATAACTGTCCTGCACTATACCCCCCTTCATGACTCTTAATGATGATCAGTTTGTCCTGAAACAGCGTAAGAAATGTGGTAATTCAACTGCTGTGGTGCTGTCAAACTGTAGTAAATTAAACACAAGAGTGTTTTTGTTAAATTCCCAAAGCTAACTTTTAGTGCAGGACTCTTGTAATAGAACACCATCATTTTAATTTTCCAGTGATACTCTACTAATCCATATTGGTTCCTTAATTGTGCTGCCCAAAAAACGTCGTTGTTGTTTGTTTTCTCTGTAGTTAAAGGACCCAACATCGCAGCGATATGAAGTTCCTCTCCCAGGTGGCGTTCCTCGGGGCAAAGCTGACACCCAGAGTGTCCTCTATACCACTGAATACCAGTCTAACCCGTTTGGTTTCATAGTGCGACGAAAATCCAATGGCAGGGTGATGTGAGTAGTTCTGTTCAGATGTCTGTAAGAATTTTAAGTTTTTAACTCATTAAGTACATACGAGAGCTTCTTTCAAGAAAGTGAAAGCAGACGCTTAAGTGCTTCTTGTACGTCTAATGGACTTTAATGTTCTTAGAAGATGGTTTGTGCTTCTGTCTCTCATTGTCACATTTGAAGGCTTTACGAGCTAGCCAGGAGTCGAACCTAGAATTTTCTGATCCGTAGTCAGATGCGTTATCCATTGTGCCACTAGCCCTGTGTTTTGAGCTTCCTAGATGGAGAAAAATAATTCATCTTTTGTCCTATGCCCTGTGATTGATGCCAGAGTGTGCGGTCATGTGAACACCTCTACTGCCTCTCTGGTGTTTGTTAACCAGTACCTGTAGCTGTCCAAATGGCCATTGCCACTACAGTCATAAAGTACACAAGAGAGTTTCCTCCAAAAAAATTAAAGCATATGCTAAGGTGCTTTTTGTACCTCTAATGGACTTTAATGTCCTCAGAATATGGTTTGTGCTTCTGTCTTTGTCATATTAAAAGGTTTTACGAGCTAGCCAGGAGTCGAACCTAGAATCTTCTGATCCGTAGTCAGACCATTATCCATTGCGCCACTAGCCCTACATCTAGTGTTTCCTGAGTGGCAACAAAAAATGTCATCCTTTGTCCAATGCCCTTTATTTGATGCCAATGTGTGCGGTCATGTGAACACCACTACTGCCTCTCTGGTGGTGTTTGTCAACCAGTACCTGTAGCTGTCCAAATGGCCATTGCCACTACAGAGCTATAAATGTTCCTCAAAAAAAATCTTCTGATCCGTAGTCAGCAGACAGGCAGTACCTGTAGCTGTCCAAATGGCCACTGCCACTACAGATCTATAAAGTACAGAAGAGAGGTTCAAAGCATATGCTAAGGCGCTTCTTGTACGTCTAATGGACTCTAATGTCCTCAGAATATGGTTTGTACTTCTGTCTTTGTCATATTAAAAGGTTTTACGAGCTAGCCAGGAGTCGAACCTAGAATCTTCTGATCCGTACTCAGACGCGTTATCCATTGCGCCACTAGCCCCATGTCTAGGGTTTCTTGAGTAGCAACAAAAAATTTCATCTTTTGTCCAATGCCCTTTATTGGATGCCAATGTGTGCGGTCATGTGAACACCTCTACTGCCTGTCTGGTGTTTGTCAACCAGTAACTGTAGCTGTCCAAATGGCCATTGCCACCACAGTCAATAGTAGCCAACAAAATGAAAGGATACGCTAAGGTGCTTCTTGTACCTCTAATGGACTTTAATGTCCTCAGAATATGGTTTGTGCTTCTGTCTTTGTCATTTTAAAAGGTTTTACGAGCTAGCCAGGAGTCGAACCTGGAATCTTCTGATCCGTAGTCAGACGCGTTATCCATTGCGCCACTAGCCCTACGTCTAGGGTTTGCTGAGTAGCAACAAAAAATTCCATCTTTTGTCCAATGCCCTTTGTTTGATGCCAATGTGTGCGGTCATGTGAACACCTCTACTGCCTGTCTGGTGTTTGTCAACCAGTACCTGTAGCTGTCCAAATGGCCATTGCCACCACAGTCAATAGTAGCCAACAAAACGAAAGGATACGCTAAGGTGCTTCTTGTACGTCTAATGGACTTTAATGTCCTCAGAATATGGTTTGTGCTTCTGTCTTTATCATATTAAAAGGTTTTATGAGCTAGCCAGGAGTCGAACCTAGAATCTTCTGATCCGTAGTCAGACGCGTTATCCATTGCGCCACTAGCCCTATGGCCAGGATTTCCTGAGTGGCAACAAAAAATTTCAACTTTTGTCCAATGCCCTTTATTTGATGCCAATGTGTGCGGTCATGTGAACACCACTACTGCCTCTCTGGTGGTGTTTGTCAACCAGTACCTGTAGCTGTCCAAATGGCCTTTGCCACTACAGAGCTATAAATGTTCCTCAAAAAAATCTTCTGATCCGTAGTCAGCAGACAGGCAGTACCTGTAGCTGTCCAAATGGCCACTGCCAGTACAGAACTATAAAGTACAGAAGAGAGGTTCAAAGCATATGCTAATTTGCTTTTGTACATCTAATGGACTTCAATGTCCTCAGAAAATGGTTTGTGCTTCTGTCTTTGTCATTACAAGCTAGCCAGGAGTCGAACCTAGAATCTTCTGATCCGAAGTCAGACGCGTTATCCATTGCACCACTAGCCCTACGTCTAGGGTTTGCTGAGTAGCAACAAAAAATTCCATCTTTTGTCCAATGCCCTTTATTTGATGCCAATGTGTGCGGTCATGTGAACACCTCTACTGCCTGTCTGGTGTTTGTCAACCAGTACCTGTAGCTGTCCAAATGGCCATTGCCACCACAGTCAATAGTAGCCAACAAAATGAAAGGATACGCTAAGGTGCTTCTTGTACCTCTAATGGACTTTAATGTCCTCAGAATATGGTTTGTGCTTCTGTCTTTGTCATATTAAAAGGTTTTACGAGCTAGCCAGGAGTCGAACCTGGAATCTTCTGATCCGTAGTCAGACGCGTTATCCATTGCGCCACTAGCCCTACGTCTAGGGTTTGCTGAGTAGCAACTAAAAATTCCATCTTTTGTCCAATGCCCTTTGTTTGATGCCAATGTGTGCGGTCATGTGAACACCTCTACTGCCTGTCTGGTGTTTGTCAACCAGTACCTGTAGCTGTCCAAATGGCCATTGCCACCACAGTCAATAGTAGCCAACAAAACGAAAGGATACGCTAAGGTGCTTCTTGTACGTCTAATGGACTTTAATGTCCTCAGAATATGGTTTGTGCTTCTGTCTTTATCATATTAAAAGGTTTTATGAGCTAGCCAGGAGTCGAACCTAGAATCTTCTGATCCGTAGTCAGACGCGTTATCCATTGCGCCACTAGCCCTATGGCCAGGATTTCCTGAGTGGCAACAAAAAATTTCAACTTTTGTCCAATGCCCTTTATTTGATGCCAATGTGTGCGGTCATGTGAACACCACTACTGCCTCTCTGGTGGTGTTTGTCAACCAGTACCTGTAGCTGTCCAAATGGCCATTGCCACTACAGAGCTATAAATGTTCCTCAAAAAAAATCTTCTGATCCGTAGTCAGCAGACAGGCAGTACCTGTAGCTGTCCAAATGGCCACTGCCAGTACAGAACTATAAAGTACAGAAGAGAGGTTCAAAGCATATGCTAATTTGCTTTTGTACATCTAATGGACTTCAATGTCCTCAGAAAATGGTTTGTGCTTCTGTCTTTGTCATTACAAGCTAGCCAGGAGTCGAACCTAGAATCTTCTGATCCGAAGTCAGACGCGTTATCCATTGCACCACTAGCCCTACGTCTAGGGTTTGCTGAGTAGCAACAAAAAATTCCATCTTTTGTCCAATGCCCTTTGTTTGATGCCAATGTGTGCGGTCATGTGAACACCTCTACTGCCTGTCTGGTGTTTGTCAACCAGTACCTGTAGCTGTCCAAATGGCCATTGCCACCACAGTCAATAGTAGCCAACAAAATGAAAGGATACGCTAAGGTGCTTCTTGAACCTCTAATGGACTTTAATGTCCTCAGAATATGGTTTGTGCTTCTGTCTTTGTCATATTAAAAGGTTTTACGAGCTAGCCAGGAGTCGAACCTAGAATCTTCTGATCCGTAGTCAGACGCGTTATCCATTGCGCCACTAGCCCTACGTCTAGGGTTTGCTGAGTAGCAACAAAAAATTCCATCTTTTGTCCAATGCCCTTTGTTTGATGCCAATGTGTGCGGTCATGTGAACACCTCTACTGCCTGTCTGGTGTTTGTCAACCAGTACCTGTAGCTGTCCAAATGGCCATTGCCACCACAGTCAATAGTAGCCAACAAAACGAAAGGATACGCTAAGGTGCTTCTTGTACGTCTAATGGACTTTAATGTCCTCAGAATATGGTTTGTGCTTCTGTCTTTGTCATATTAAAAGGTTTTACGAGCTAGCCAGGAGTCCAACCTAGAATCTTCTGATCCGTACTCAGACGCGTTATCCATTGCGCCACTAGCCCTATGTCTAGTGTTTCCTGAGTGGCAACAAAAAATTTCATCCTTTGTCCAATGCCCTTTATTTGATGCCAATGTGTGCGGTCATGTGAACACCACTACTGCCTCTCTGGTGGTATTTGTCAACCAGTACCTGTAGCTGTCCAAATGGCCATTGCCACCACAGTCAATAGTAGCCAACAAAACGAAAGGATACGCTAAGGTGCTTCTTGTACGTCTAATGGACTTTAATGTCCTCAGAATATGGTTTGTGCTTCTGTCTTTGTCATATTAAAAGGTTTTACGAGCTAGCCAGGAGTCCAACCTAGAATCTTCTGATCCGTAGTCAGACGCGTTATCCATTGCGCCACTAGCCCTATGTCTAGTGTTTCCTGAGTGGCAACAAAAAATTTCATCCTTTGTCCAATGCCCTTTATTTGATGCCAATGTGTGCGGTCATGTGAACACCACTACTGCCTCTCTGGTGGTGTTTGTCAACCAGTACCTGTAGCTGTCCAAATGGCCATTGCCACTACAGAGCTATAAATGTTCCTCAAAAAAAATCTTCTGATCCGTAGTCAGCAGACAGGCAGTACCTGTAGCTGTCCAAATGGCCACTGCCACTACAGATCTATAAAGTACAGAAGAGAGGTTCAAAGCATATGCTAAGGCGCTTCTTGTACGTCTAATGGACTCTAATGTCCTCAGAATATGGTTTGTACTTCTGTCTTTGTCATATTAAAAGGTTTTACGAGCTAGCCAGGAGTCGAACCTAGAATCTTCTGATCCGTACTCAGACGCGTTATCCATTGCGCCACTAGCCCCATGTCTAGGGTTTCTTGAGTAGCAACAAAAAATTTCATCTTTTATCCAATGCCATTTATTGGATGCTAATGTGTGCGGTCATGTGAACACCTCTACTGCCTGTCTGGTGTTTGTCAACCAGTAACTGTAGCTGTCCAAATGGCCATTGCCACCACAGTCAATAGTAGCCAACAAAATGAAAGGATACGCTAAGGTGCTTCTTGTACCTCTAATGGACTTTAATGTCCTCAGAATATGGTTTGTGCTTCTGTCTTTGTCATTTAAAAGGTTTTACGAGCTAGCCAGGAGTCGAACCTAGAATCTTCTGATCCGTAGTCAGACGCGTTATCCATTGCGCCACTAGCCCTACGTCTAGGGTTTGCTGAGTAGCAACAAAAAATTCCATCTTTTGTCCAATGCCCTTTGTTTGATGCCAATGTGTGCGGTCATGTGAACACCTCTACTGCCTGTCTGGTGTTTGTCAACCAGTACCTGTAGCTGTCCAAATGGCCATTGCCACCACAGTCAATAGTAGCCAACAAAACGAAAGGATACGCTAAGGTGCTTCTTGTACGTCTAATGGACTTTAATGTCCTCAGAATATGGTTTGTGCTTCTGTCTTTGTCATATTAAAAGGTTTTACGAGCTAGCCAGGAGTCCAACCTAGAATCTTCTGATCCGTACTCAGACGCGTTATCCATTGCGCCACTAGCCCCATGTCTAGGGTTTCTTGAGTAGCAACAAAAAATTTCATCTTTTGTCCAATGCCCTTTATTGGATGCCAATGTATGCGGTCATGTGAACACCTCTACTGCCTGTCTGGTGTTTGTCAACCAGTACCTGTAGCTGTCCAAATGGCCATTGCCACCACAGTCAATAGTAGCCAACAAAATGAAAGGATACGCTAAGGTGCTTCTTGTACGTCTAATGGACTTTAATGTCCTCAGAATATGGTTTGTGCTTCTGTCTTTGTCATATTAAAAGGTTTTACGAGCTAGCCAGGAGTCCAACCTAGAATCTTCTGATCCGTAGTCAGACGCGTTATCCATTGCGCCACTAGCCCTATGTCTAGTGTTTCCTGAGTGGCAACAAAAAATTTCATCCTTTGTCCAATGCCCTTTATTTGATGCCAATGTGTGCGGTCATGTGAACACCACTACTGCCTCTCTGGTGGTGTTTGTCAACCAGTACCTGTAGCTGTCCAAATGGCCATTGCCACCACAGTCAATAGTAGCCAACAAAACGAAAGGATACGCTAAGGTGCTTCTTGTACGTCTAATGGACTTTAATGTCCTCAGAATATGGTTTGTGCTTCTGTCTTTGTCATATTAAAAGGGTTTACGAGCTAGCCAGGAGTCGAACCTAGAATCTTCTGATCCGTAGTCAGACGCGTTATCCATTGCGCCACTAGCCCTATGTCTAGTGTTTCCTGAGTGGCAACAAAAAATTTCATCCTTTGTCCAATGCCCTTTATTTGATGCCAATTTGTGCGGCCATGTGAACACCACTACTGCCTCTCTGGTGGTGTTTGTCAACCAGTACCTGTAGCTGTCCAAATGGCCATTGCCACTACAGAGCTATAAATGTTCCTCAAAAAAAATCTTCTGATCCGTAGTCAGCAGACAGGCAGTACCTGTAGCTGTCCAAATGGCCACTGCCACTACAGATCTATAAAGTACAGAAGAGAGGTTCAAAGCATATGCTAAGGTGCTTCTTGTACGTCTAATGGACTCTAATGTCCTCAGAATATGGTTTGTGCTTCTGTCTTTGTCATATTAAAAGGTTTTACGAGCTAGCCAGGAGTCGAACCTAGAATCTTCTGATCCGTACTCAGACGCGTTATCCATTGCGCCACTAGCCCCATGTCTAGGGTTTCTTGAGTAGCAACAAAAAATTTCATCTTTTGTCCAATGCCCTTTATTTGATGCCAATGTGTGCGGTCATGTGAACACCACTACTGCCTCTCTGGTGGTGTTTGTCAACCAGTACCTGTAGCTGTCCAAATGGCCATTGCCACTACAGAGCTATAAATGTTCCTCAAAAAAAATCTTCTGATCCGTAGTCAGCAGACAGGCAGTACCTGTAGCTGTCCAAATGGCCACTGCCAGTACAGAACTATAAAGTACAGAAGAGAGGTTCAAAGCATATGCTAATTTGCTTTTGTACATCTAATGGACTTCAATGTCCTCAGAAAATGGTTTGTGCTTCTGTCTTTGTCATTACAAGCTAGCCAGGAGTCGAACCTAGAATCTTCTGATCCGAAGTCAGACGCGTTATCCATTGCACCACTAGCCCTACGTCTAGGGTTTGCTGAGTAGCAACAAAAAATTCCATCTTTTGTCCAATGCCCTTTGTTTGATGCCAATGTGTGCGGTCATGTGAACACCTCTACTGCCTGTCTGGTGTTTGTCAACCAGTACCTGTAGCTGTCCAAATGGCCATTGCCACCACAGTCAATAGTAGCCAACAAAACGAAAGGATACGCTAAGGTGCTTCTTGTACGTCTAATGGACTTTAATGTCCTCAGAATATGGTTTGTGCTTCTGTCTTTGTCATATTAAAAGGTTTTACGAGCTAGCCAGGAGTCCAACCTAGAATCTTCTGATCCGTACTCAGACGCGTTATCCATTGCGCCACTAGCCCCATGTCTAGGGTTTCTTGAGTAGCAACAAAAAATGTCATCTTTTGTCCAATGCCCTTTATTGGATGCCAATGTATGCGGTCATGTGAACACCTCTACTGCCTGTCTGGTGTTTGTCAACCAGTACCTGTAGCTGTCCAAATGGCCATTGCCACCACAGTCAATAGTAGCCAACAAAATGAAAGGATACGCTAAGGTGCTTCTTGTACGTCTAATGGACTTTAATGTCCTCAGAATATGGTTTGTGCTTCTGTCTTTGTCATATTAAAAGGTTTTACGAGCTAGCCAGGAGTCGAACCTAGAATCTTCTGATCCGTAGTCAGACGCGTTATCCATTGCGCCACTAGCCCTATGTCTAGTGTTTCCTGAGTGGCAACAAAAAATTTCATCCTTTGTCCAATGCCCTTTATTTGATGCCAATGTGTGCGGTCATGTGAACACCACTACTGCCTCTCTGGTGGTGTTTGTCAACCAGTACCTGTAGCTGTCCAAATGGCCATTGCCACCACAGTCAATAGTAGCCAACAAAAGGAAAGGATACGCTAAGGTGCTTCTTGTACGTCTAATGGACTTTAATGTCCTCAGAATATGGTTTGTGCTTCTGTCTTTGTCATATTAAAAGGTTTTACGAGCTAGCCAGGAGTCCAACCTAGAATCTTCTGATCCGTAGTCAGATGCGTTATCCATTGCGCCACTAGCCCTATGTCTAGTGTTTCCTGAGTGGCAACAAAAAATTTCATCCTTTGTCCAATGCCCTTTATTTGATGCCAATTTGTGCGGCCATGTGAACACCACTACTGCCTCTCTGGTGGTGTTTGTCAACCAGTACCTGTAGCTGTCCAAATGGCCATTGCCACTACAGAGCTATAAATGTTCCTCAAAAAAAATCTTCTGATCCGTAGTCAGCAGACAGGCAGTACCTGTAGCTGTCCAAATGGCCACTGCCACTACAGATCTATAAAGTACAGAAGAGAGGTTCAAAGCATATGCTAAGGTGCTTCTTGTACGTCTAATGGACTCTAATGTCCTCAGAATATGGTTTGTGCTTCTGTCTTTGTCATATTAAAAGGTTTTACGAGCTAGCCAGGAGTCGAACCTAGAATCTTCTGATCCGTACTCAGACGCGTTATCCATTGCGCCACTAGCCCCATGTCTAGGGTTTCTTGAGTAGCAACAAAAAATTTCATCTTTTGTCCAATGCCCTTTATTTGATGCCAATGTGTGCGGTCATGTGAACACCACTACTGCCTCTCTGGTGGTGTTTGTCAACCAGTACCTGTAGCTGTCCAAATGGCCATTGCCACTACAGAGCTATAAATGTTCCTCAAAAAAAATCTTCTGATCCGTAGTCAGCAGACAGGCAGTACCTGTAGCTGTCCAAATGGCCACTGCCAGTACAGAACTATAAAGTACAGAAGAGAGGTTCAAAGCATATGCTAATTTGCTTTTGTACATCTAATGGACTTCAATGTCCTCAGAAAATGGTTTGTGCTTCTGTCTTTGTCATTACAAGCTAGCCAGGAGTCGAACCTAGAATCTTCTGATCCGAAGTCAGACGCGTTATCCATTGCACCACTAGCCCTACGTCTAGGGTTTGCTGAGTAGCAACAAAAAATTCCATCTTTTGTCCAATGCCCTTTGTTTGATGCCAATGTGTGCGGTCATGTGAACACCTCTACTGCCTGTCTGGTGTTTGTCAACCAGTACCTGTAGCTGTCCAAATGGCCATTGCCACCACAGTCAATAGTAGCCAACAAAACGAAAGGATACGCTAAGGTGCTTCTTGTACGTCTAATGGACTTTAATGTCCTCAGAATATGGTTTGTGCTTCTGTCTTTGTCATATTAAAAGGTTTTACGAGCTAGCCAGGAGTCCAACCTAGAATCTTCTGATCCGTACTCAGACGCGTTATCCATTGCGCCACTAGCCCCATGTCTAGGGTTTCTTGAGTAGCAACAAAAAATGTCATCTTTTGTCCAATGCCCTTTATTGGATGCCAATGTATGCGGTCATGTGAACACCTCTACTGCCTGTCTGGTGTTTGTCAACCAGTACCTGTAGCTGTCCAAATGGCCATTGCCACCACAGTCAATAGTAGCCAACAAAATGAAAGGATACGCTAAGGTGCTTCTTGTACGTCTAATGGACTTTAATGTCCTCAGAATATGGTTTGTGCTTCTGTCTTTGTCATATTAAAAGGTTTTACGAGCTAGCCAGGAGTCCAACCTAGAATCTTCTGATCCGTAGTCAGACGCGTTATCCATTGCGCCACTAGCCCTATGTCTAGTGTTTCCTGAGTGGCAACAAAAAATTTCATCCTTTGTCCAATGCCCTTTATTTGATGCCAATGTGTGCGGTCATGTGAACACCACTACTGCCTCTCTGGTGGTGTTTGTCAACCAGTACCTGTAGCTGTCCAAATGGCCATTGCCACCACAGTCAATAGTAGCCAACAAAAGGAAAGGATACGCTAAGGTGCTTCTTGTACGTCTAATGGACTTTAATGTCCTCAGAATATGGTTTGTGCTTCTGTCTTTGTCATATTAAAAGGTTTTACGAGCTAGCCAGGAGTCGAACCTAGAATCTTCTGATCCGTAGTCAGACGCGTTATCCATTGCGCCACTAGCCCTATGTCTAGTGTTTCCTGAGTGGCAACAAAAAATTTCATCCTTTGTCCAATGCCCTTTATTTGATGCCAATTTGTGCGGCCATGTGAACACCACTACTGCCTCTCTGGTGGTGTTTGTCAACCAGTACCTGTAGCTGTCCAAATGGCCATTGCCACTACAGAGCTATAAATGTTCCTCAAAAAAAATCTTCTGATCCGTAGTCAGCAGACAGGCAGTACCTGTAGCTGTCCAAATGGCCACTGCCACTACAGATCTATAAAGTACAGAAGAGAGGTTCAAAGCATATGCTAAGGTGCTTCTTGTATGTCTAATGGACTCTAATGTCCTCAGAATATGGTTTGTGCTTCTGTCTTTGTCATATTAAAAGGTTTTACGAGCTAGCCAGGAGTCGAACCTAGAATCTTCTGATCCGTACTCAGACGCGTTATCCATTGCGCCACTAGCCCCATGTCTAGGGTTTCTTGAGTAGCAACAAAAAATTTCATCTTTTGTCCAATGCCCTTTATTTGATGCCAATGTGTGCGGCCATGTGAACACCACTACTGCCTCTCTGGTGGTGTTTGTCAACCAGTACCTGTAGCTGTCCAAATGGCCATTGCCACTACAGAGCTATAAATGTTCCTCAAAAAAAATCTTCTGATCCGTAGTCAGCAGACAGGCAGTACCTGTAGCTGTCCAAATGGCCACTGCCAGTACAGAACTATAAAGTACAGAAGAGAGGTTCAAAGCATATGCTAATTTGCTTTTGTACATCTAATGGACTTCAATGTCCTCAGAAAATGGTTTGTGCTTCTGTCTTTGTCATTACAAGCTAGCCAGGAGTCGAACCTAGAATCTTCTGATCCGAAGTCAGACGCGTTATCCATTGCACCACTAGCCCTACGTCTAGGGTTTGCTGAGTAGCAACAAAAAATTCCATCTTTTGTCCAATGCCCTTTGTTTGATGCCAATGTGTGCGGTCATGTGAACACCTCTACTGCCTGTCTGGTGTTTGTCAACCAGTACCTGTAGCTGTCCAAATGGCCATTGCCACCACAGTCAATAGTAGCCAACAAAACGAAAGGATACGCTAAGGTGCTTCTTGTACGTCTAATGGACTTTAATGTCCTCAGAATATGGTTTGTGCTTCTGTCTTTGTCATATTAAAAGGTTTTACGAGCTAGCCAGGAGTCGAACCTAGAATCTTCTGATCCGTACTCAGACGCGTTATCCATTGCGCCACTAGCCCCATGTCTAGGGTTTCTTGAGTAGCAACAAAAAATTTCATCTTTTGTCCAATGCCCTTTATTGGATGCCAATGTATGCGGTCATGTGAACACCTCTACTGCCTGTCTGGTGTTTGTCAACCAGTACCTGTAGCTGTCCAAATGGCCATTGCCACCACAGTCAATAGTAGCCAACAAAATGAAAGGATACGCTAAGGTGCTTCTTGTACGTCTAATGGACTTTAATGTCCTCAGAATATGGTTTGTGCTTCTGTCTTTGTCATATTAAAAGGTTTTACGAGCTAGCCAGGAGTCCAACCTAGAATCTTCTGATCCGTAGTCAGACGCGTTATCCATTGCGCCACTAGCCCTATGTCTAGTGTTTCCTGAGTGGCAACAAAAAATTTCATCCTTTGTCCAATGCCCTTTATTTGATGCCAATGTGTGCGGTCATGTGAACACCACTACTGCCTCTCTGGTGGTATTTGTCAACCAGTACCTGTAGCTGTCCAAATGGCCATTGCCACCACAGTCAATAGTAGCCAACAAAACGAAAGGATACGCTAAGGTGCTTCTTGTACGTCTAATGGACTTTAATGTCCTCAGAATATGGTTTGTGCTTCTGTCTTTGTCATATTAAAAGGTTTTACGAGCTAGCCAGGAGTCCAACCTAGAATCTTCTGATCCGTAGTCAGACGCGTTATCCATTGCGCCACTAGCCCTATGTCTAGTGTTTCCTGAGTGGCAACAAAAAATTTCATCCTTTGTCCAATGCCCTTTATTTGATGCCAATGTGTGCGGTCATGTGAACACCACTACTGCCTCTCTGGTGGTGTTTGTCAACCAGTACCTGTAGCTGTCCAAATGGCCATTGCCACCACAGTCAATAGTAGCCAACAAAACGAAAGGATACGCTAAGGTGCTTCTTGTACGTCTAATGGACTTTAATGTCCTCAGAATATGGTTTGTGCTTCTGTCTTTGTCATATTAAAAGGGTTTACGAGCTAGCCAGGAGTCCAACCTAGAATCTTCTGATCCGTAGTCAGACGCGTTATCCATTGCGCCACTAGCCCTATGTCTAGTGTTTCCTGAGTGGCAACAAAAAATTTCATCCTTTGTCCAATGCCCTTTATTTGATGCCAATGTGTGCGGTCATGTGAACACCACTACTGCCTCTCTGGTGGTGTTTGTCAACCAGTACCTGTAGCTGTCCAAATGGCCATTGCCACCACAGTCAATAGTAGCCAACAAAACGAAAGGATACGCTAAGGTGCTTCTTGTACGTCTAATGGACTTTAATGTCCTCAGAATATGGTTTGTGCTTCTGTCTTTGTCATATTAAAAGGTTTTACGAGCTAGCCAGGAGTCCAACCTAGAATCTTCTGATCCGTAGTCAGACGCGTTATCCATTGCGCCACTAGCCCTATGTCTAGTGTTTCCTGAGTGGCAACAAAAAATTTCATCCTTTGTCCAATGCCCTTTATTTGATGCCAATTTGTGCGGCCATGTGAACACCACTACTGCCTCTCTGGTGGTGTTTGTCAACCAGTACCTGTAGCTGTCCAAATGGCCATTGCCACTACAGAGCTATAAATGTTCCTCAAAAAAAATCTTCTGATCCGTAGTCAGCAGACAGGCAGTACCTGTAGCTGTCCAAATGGCCACTGCCACTACAGATCTATAAAGTACAGAAGAGAGGTTCAAAGCATATGCTAAGGTGCTTCTTGTACGTCTAATGGACTCTAATGTCCTCAGAATATGGTTTGTGCTTCTGTCTTTGTCATATTAAAAGGTTTTACGAGCTAGCCAGGAGTCGAACCTAGAATCTTCTGATCCGTACTCAGACGCGTTATCCATTGCGCCACTAGCCCCATGTCTAGGGTTTCTTGAGTAGCAACAAAAAATTTCATCTTTTGTCCAATGCCCTTTATTTGATGCCAATGTGTGCGGTCATGTGAACACCACTACTGCCTCTCTGGTGGTGTTTGTCAACCAGTACCTGTAGCTGTCCAAATGGCCATTGCCACTACAGAGCTATAAATGTTCCTCAAAAAAAATCTTCTGATCCGTAGTCAGCAGACAGGCAGTACCTGTAGCTGTCCAAATGGCCACTGCCAGTACAGAACTATAAAGTACAGAAGAGAGGTTCAAAGCATATGCTAATTTGCTTTTGTACATCTAATGGACTTCAATGTCCTCAGAAAATGGTTTGTGCTTCTGTCTTTGTCATTACAAGCTAGCCAGGAGTCGAACCTAGAATCTTCTGATCCGAAGTCAGACGCGTTATCCATTGCACCACTAGCCCTACGTCTAGGGTTTGCTGAGTAGCAACAAAAAATTCCATCTTTTGTCCAATGCCCTTTGTTTGATGCCAATGTGTGCGGTCATGTGAACACCTCTACTGCCTGTCTGGTGTTTGTCAACCAGTACCTGTAGCTGTCCAAATGGCCATTGCCACCACAGTCAATAGTAGCCAACAAAACGAAAGGATACGCTAAGGTGCTTCTTGTACGTCTAATGGACTTTAATGTCCTCAGAATATGGTTTGTGCTTCTGTCTTTGTCATATTAAAAGGTTTTACGAGCTAGCCAGGAGTCCAACCTAGAATCTTCTGATCCGTACTCAGACGCGTTATCCATTGCGCCACTAGCCCCATGTCTAGGGTTTCTTGAGTAGCAACAAAAAATGTCATCTTTTGTCCAATGCCCTTTATTGGATGCCAATGTATGCGGTCATGTGAACACCTCTACTGCCTGTCTGGTGTTTGTCAACCAGTACCTGTAGCTGTCCAAATGGCCATTGCCACCACAGTCAATAGTAGCCAACAAAATGAAAGGATACGCTAAGGTGCTTCTTGTACGTCTAATGGACTTTAATGTCCTCAGAATATGGTTTGTGCTTCTGTCTTTGTCATATTAAAAGGTTTTACGAGCTAGCCAGGAGTCGAACCTAGAATCTTCTGATCCGTAGTCAGACGCGTTATCCATTGCGCCACTAGCCCTATGTCTAGTGTTTCCTGAGTGGCAACAAAAAATTTCATCCTTTGTCCAATGCCCTTTATTTGATGCCAATGTGTGCGGTCATGTGAACACCACTACTGCCTCTCTGGTGGTGTTTGTCAACCAGTACCTGTAGCTGTCCAAATGGCCATTGCCACCACAGTCAATAGTAGCCAACAAAAGGAAAGGATACGCTAAGGTGCTTCTTGTACGTCTAATGGACTTTAATGTCCTCAGAATATGGTTTGTGCTTCTGTCTTTGTCATATTAAAAGGTTTTACGAGCTAGCCAGGAGTCCAACCTAGAATCTTCTGATCCGTAGTCAGACGCGTTATCCATTGCGCCACTAGCCCTATGTCTAGTGTTTCCTGAGTGGCAACAAAAAATTTCATCCTTTGTCCAATGCCCTTTATTTGATGCCAATTTGTGCGGCCATGTGAACACCACTACTGCCTCTCTGGTGGTGTTTGTCAACCAGTACCTGTAGCTGTCCAAATGGCCATTGCCACTACAGAGCTATAAATGTTCCTCAAAAAAAATCTTCTGATCCGTAGTCAGCAGACAGGCAGTACCTGTAGCTGTCCAAATGGCCACTGCCACTACAGATCTATAAAGTACAGAAGAGAGGTTCAAAGCATATGCTAAGGTGCTTCTTGTACGTCTAATGGACTCTAATGTCCTCAGAATATGGTTTGTGCTTCTGTCTTTGTCATATTAAAAGGTTTTACGAGCTAGCCAGGAGTCGAACCTAGAATCTTCTGATCCGTACTCAGACGCGTTATCCATTGCGCCACTAGCCCCATGTCTAGGGTTTCTTGAGTAGCAACAAAAAATTTCATCTTTTGTCCAATGCCCTTTATTTGATGCCAATGTGTGCGGTCATGTGAACACCACTACTGCCTCTCTGGTGGTGTTTGTCAACCAGTACCTGTAGCTGTCCAAATGGCCATTGCCACTACAGAGCTATAAATGTTCCTCAAAAAAAATCTTCTGATCCGTAGTCAGCAGACAGGCAGTACCTGTAGCTGTCCAAATGGCCACTGCCAGTACAGAACTATAAAGTACAGAAGAGAGGTTCAAAGCATATGCTAATTTGCTTTTGTACATCTAATGGACTTCAATGTCCTCAGAAAATGGTTTGTGCTTCTGTCTTTGTCATTACAAGCTAGCCAGGAGTCGAACCTAGAATCTTCTGATCCGAAGTCAGACGCGTTATCCATTGCACCACTAGCCCTACGTCTAGGGTTTGCTGAGTAGCAACAAAAAATTCCATCTTTTGTCCAATGCCCTTTGTTTGATGCCAATGTGTGCGGTCATGTGAACACCTCTACTGCCTGTCTGGTGTTTGTCAACCAGTACCTGTAGCTGTCCAAATGGCCATTGCCACCACAGTCAATAGTAGCCAACAAAACGAAAGGATACGCTAAGGTGCTTCTTGTACGTCTAATGGACTTTAATGTCCTCAGAATATGGTTTGTGCTTCTGTCTTTGTCATATTAAAAGGTTTTACGAGCTAGCCAGGAGTCCAACCTAGAATCTTCTGATCCGTACTCAGACGCGTTATCCATTGCGCCACTAGCCCCATGTCTAGGGTTTCTTGAGTAGCAACAAAAAATGTCATCTTTTGTCCAATGCCCTTTATTGGATGCCAATGTATGCGGTCATGTGAACACCTCTACTGCCTGTCTGGTGTTTGTCAACCAGTACCTGTAGCTGTCCAAATGGCCATTGCCACCACAGTCAATAGTAGCCAACAAAATGAAAGGATACGCTAAGGTGCTTCTTGTACGTCTAATGGACTTTAATGTCCTCAGAATATGGTTTGTGCTTCTGTCTTTGTCATATTAAAAGGTTTTACGAGCTAGCCAGGAGTCGAACCTAGAATCTTCTGATCCGTAGTCAGACGCGTTATCCATTGCGCCACTAGCCCTATGTCTAGTGTTTCCTGAGTGGCAACAAAAAATTTCATCCTTTGTCCAATGCCCTTTATTTGATGCCAATGTGTGCGGTCATGTGAACACCACTACTGCCTCTCTGGTGGTGTTTGTCAACCAGTACCTGTAGCTGTCCAAATGGCCATTGCCACCACAGTCAATAGTAGCCAACAAAAGGAAAGGATACGCTAAGGTGCTTCTTGTACGTCTAATGGACTTTAATGTCCTCAGAATATGGTTTGTGCTTCTGTCTTTGTCATATTAAAAGGTTTTACGAGCTAGCCAGGAGTCGAACCTAGAATCTTCTGATCCGTAGTCAGACGCGTTATCCATTGCGCCACTAGCCCTATGTCTAGTGTTTCCTGAGTGGCAACAAAAAATTTCATCCTTTGTCCAATGCCCTTTATTTGATGCCAATTTGTGCGGCCATGTGAACACCACTACTGCCTCTCTGGTGGTGTTTGTCAACCAGTACCTGTAGCTGTCCAAATGGCCTTTGCCACTACAGAGCTATAAATGTTCCTCAAAAAAAATCTTCTGATCCGTAGTCAGCAGACAGGCAGTACCTGTAGCTGTCCAAATGGCCACTGCCACTACAGAACTATAAAGTACAGAAGAGAGGTTCAAAGCATATGCTAAGGTGCTTTTTGTACGTCTAATGGACTTCAATATCCTCAGAAAATGGTTTGTGCTTCTGTCTTTGTCATTACAAGATAGCCAGGAGTCGAACCTAGAATCTTCTGATTCGAAGTCAGACGCGTTATCCATTGCGCCACTAGCCCCGTATTTAGAGTTTCCAAGGTGACAAAAAAAATCATGACCATCATTTACTGCATGTATTTTTGTTATCTGTGTCCTACCTGTTCAGTTTGAACACCACTGTTGCCCCTCTGCTGTTTGCCGACCAGTACCTACAGTTGTCCACCTCACTGGCCTCTTCCTTCGTGTCTGGCCTCGGGGAGCATTACACCTCTCTCAGTCTGGACCTTAACTGGACTTCTTTGACTCTGTGGAATAGAGACATGGCACCTCATGTGAGTCTAATGCAGCGATTTCACAGTCGCTACCAAACAAGAAAATTAAGAATACCTTCTGTTTTTCTGTGTTTGTGATTGTCATAAATTAAAATCACACTCTCATTTTACTTTATTGGACATTGCAAAATCAAAATATTTGGGCTAAATATCTGCTGTTCTAGAACAATCTTAATGAAGCTTAATACCTCTTTACTTTGTTTTTGTCTTTCTTTATAGGCTGACGCTAACCTCTATGGCTCCCACCCATTTTACATAGTACAGGAAGAGGATGGCTTGGCACATGGAGTTTTCCTTCTTAATAGCAACGCAATTGGTAATGAACAATATGTTCCATTAAACATGCATACTAGGATGCTGTTTATTCCAAACTGTCTTCTCAATCGTCTCTGTAGAGGTGATGTTGCAGCCGACCCCTGCTCTCACCTGGGTGTCCACCGGTGGAATCCTGGATCTGTACGTTTTCTTGGGTCCTGACCCCCAAAGTGTTATACGACAGTACCTCCAGATCATTGGTATGACTTAAGGGTGTGTGGGTAACATTCAGTAACGTAGAGTAAAAGGCAGCAAATAAAGCAAGTGGAAAAGCTAGAAAAGAGCGAATGGATGACATTTTTCTATCCCTAGGCTATCCCATGATGCCCCCCTATTGGTCATTAGGCTTTCATCTGTGTCGCTGGGGTTACACAACCACGAAAACAACTCGGAAGGTGGCACAACACATGCACAATGCAAGCTTTCCCATGGTAAATTAAATTCACGGAACATTTTCCTTATGTACGGCTGGATCCGAATGTATTCTAACCTCTACCCATTTTGTATCCATCCATAAAACTGTCCAATTGTTTAAATGTAGATTTAGAAACACGTGTAAAACAATACTTTATACAGTGACGCCAGAGAGACTTTTAAGGGATTTAATACTTTTGCAAATGAGACATTTCCTGTTTTGACCTATTATAAACATGCATGCCGTTATGAGTGCCAACTGATGAGAAAATCTGAAATGTTGTCCATTTAAAAATAAAATCTAAGACACAAAAGTGAAGAGGTCTAAATACACTGTGAAACTCCATAAACAACTTTTTCACCAACAGGATGTACAGTGGAATGACCTGGACTATGCTGATAAGCGAAGGGTGTTCACCTTTGACCCCTGGCGATTTGGGGATCTACCAGAGATGGTGGAGGAGTTTCATAAGAGAGGCATGAAGTACATCCTTATACTGGTGTGACATTTCTGAGTTTAAAATACCTTTTGTTTCAAAAAGATTGTTTTGTGTAGTTGTCCAAGTGAGCATGGGCGGTTATTACCAATCTTGTTCCACTAGATGGCAGCAAAGCGTTTAATTTATGATTCTTTCCTTGTTTTCAGGACCCAGGGATCAGCAGCACCAGCCTCCCTGGAACGTATGCTCCCTTTGATGATGGACTGAAACGAGATGTCTTTATTAAAAATGTCACGGGACATATCCTGATAGGGAAGGTTAGTCCTTGAATCCCATTTCTGGGGATGTATGCTTTATGTTTTCCTCTTGTG
Organism: Planiliza haematocheilus; assembly: GCA_005024645.1. NCBI lineage: Eukaryota > Metazoa > Chordata > Actinopteri > Mugiliformes > Mugilidae > Planiliza > Planiliza haematocheilus. Next base: position 5,784,333 of record SRSE01001373.1, read on the forward strand.
TGTAATGTAAAGCGTTATTCTGCATTTACAGGTTTGGCCGGGCCCAACAGCCTTCCCTGACTTCACCAACCCAGAGACCAGGCAGTGGTGGGAGGACTGCATCAGAGATTTTCATTCAAAAGTTCATGTGGATGGTCTGTGGATTGTGAGTACACACACACACACAGAGTACACCTTATTTGACCACAGATGATGCTGTGCAATTAGAAAACCGAAGCATCTACATGACATTCTGGTTGAATTAGCATCTTCAAATCACATAAATCATTTGTTTCCTCTTATGCTCCACCCAGGATATGAATGAACCAGCCAATTTTGTCCAGGGCTCAGTGGAGGGCTGTCCTGACAGCGATATCGAGAACCCACCCTACACACCCAGTAGGTTTGCTGGATCATTGTGACTCATTTCTAGCTTGTGAAGGCATGGAAATATAACTGATTTCACTTTTATTATTATTCTACCCCAATCAGCCATAATATTACGACCAGGTCAAAATAACGCTGATCGTTATGTGTATCTGTTATTGTGGCACCTGTCAGTGAATGGAATATATTAGGCAGCATGTCAACACTTGGTCCTCAAAGTCAGTGTGTTAGAAGCAGGAAGAATGGACATGTAGTGCGTGCAGTGCATTGCATTAACTGGTAGCCTGTGTCTCTCTGAATGCTGTGCCAACACACAGTCCTCCCCATTTGTAGTTCTCATAAATATGAAAAAACAAAAACAACTTCTACCTCTACCGGCCACTTTGTATTCTTAACAGGTCACTTTAATTTTTTAACATAGTTTATAGTTGTATAAAACATTTTATTCTACTTACTTTCTATCTTTATATAGTTTTTGTATTGTATGTTTAGTGTATATTACTACTATTGGATGCTTGAATTTGAAGTATCTATCTATCTATCTATCTATCTATCTATCTATCTATCTATCTATCTATCTATCTATCTATCTATCTATCTATCTATCTATCAGAGGTGGTGGGAGGCCAGCTGAGCTCTGGGACTCTTTGTATGTCAGCTGAGCAGAAGCTTTCCATTCACTACAACCTGCACAATCTGTATGGACTGACAGAAGCCTACGCAACACATAGGTCAGAACATGCAACGAGATGCAGTTTCGTTAGGAGTAGCGCAATAAAATGAATAGAGATCAGCTTTATTGGGCACGGGGATTTTTTTGCTATCTTGTCGTGTGAATGTTCAAAAATATGTAAGCTGTGTTTACTGTAACAGAAGCGTAAGCACTTGTATTAAGTATGGATTTATCTTGTTGAAATTCAATTAGTTGGTAGCCAGAGTTCATTTCTTGTGGATTTTATTTTTCAGTTGAAGAAACTAGACCACAGTGTAACACCGCAGAGCATGCAGATGTAGTCGTTCTGTAGTTGTACTGTGTAGTAATCCTTTTTTGTTTGTCGCCATCTTCAGTGCTCTTATAAAAGTACGCAAGAAGAGACCTTTTGTCCTGTCCCGCTCCTCTTTCCCTGGCATTGGACGCTACTCTGCCGTGTGGACAGGAGACGTCAGGAGTGACTGGGAGCAGCTTCGACTCTCCATTCCCGGTGAGGGGACGTAATTTCCGAGAAGTCCTAATGACAAACAAGCATTTACTGTATGAACGCATGCTCAGAGTCATACAACCAGTCGTGAGTGGGTCGACCGTGACCTCTGATTTCGCTTGTTCCCATCAGCGGTGCTGCAGTTCAGCCTGTTCGGGGTGCCTCTGGTGGGAGCGGACGTCTGTGGCTTTGGAGGCAACACCACTGAGGAGTTGTGTGTACGATGGATGCAGCTTGGGGCCTTCTACCCGTTTATGAGAAACCACAACGACAAGCCCAATGCTGTGAGACAAAAACACTGTTTATACATTAATTGTTTAAATCTTATTCAACTTGCATTTTAATTCAAATACATATATGCACAAACTCCATGACCCAGATCTGGCCTGAATGCTTTTTTTTTTTTTTTTCGAGCAGCCCATCTGTTCCATGCATCATGAATAGCAGTAACTCTATCTCTTCTCATTGTTTGTCTGTGTCCCTCAGCCTCAGGAGCCCTATGTATTTGGCCAGAAGGCCCAGGCAGCCATGCGGAGCGCACTGAACCTCCGCTACTCGCTCCTCCCGTTCCTCTACACGCTATTCCACCACGCTCACACTTCTGCCGACACTGTGGCCAGGCCCCTTTTCATGGAGTATGTGTCCTCTTCTTCTACTTGATGCACTCGCTGTCCACTTCATTAGATGCACCTTGGCAGTAGATTCAACAAGGTGCTGGAGATATTCCTCACAGGGTTTCGTCCATATTGACATATAGCATGTTCTGCCGTTGTAGCCGATCTTCTTCAAGTTTTCACGTGTTTAGTGTTGAGAGATAATCCTCTTCATATATCAGTTGTAAAAAGTGGTTATATATATATATTTGTATTCTTGTGTATCATAGGTTTCCTGCAGATCCTAACTGCCAGACTATAGACCAACAGTTCCTGTGGGGGAGTTCACTTCTCGTTACCCCAGTTCTGAAGCAAGGAGTAGAGGAGCTGGCCGCATATCTGCCCCCTAGTACTTGGTACAGCTTGCACGACGTGAGTCACTAGACCTTGCAGTACCAATGACAAAATTTCAGGTTTACGTCAGATGCTAAATCAGTTTTACGTCAAATGTCTGTTAATGACGTCTGAGGTGTTCACATGCATCCCCCTTTTGTTTTCAAAGGGTCAGCCTTTCTACAGTGTGGGTCAGTACTTGCTCCTGCCAGCCCCTCTGGACACAATCAACGTTCATGTGAGAGAGGGACACATTATCCCCCGGCAGGTGGGTGTCTCCTCTGGAGAACCGTCCAAAATGCAGCTTGGTTTGTGTCATTTGGGTTCAGTAGGAAAATAAATGCAGTTAAGATTACACAACCAACCGAGGCAAAACAAGCACTAAAAGTTGGCTATTTTCTGTTCCTGTTATGTGGAAAAAAATTCACTTTTTAAGGACAAGACTGCTTATGATCAAATGTCGTGTCAGGTTTTGTCGACCTAAAACTGTCATGAAAGAAAGAGGGCGCTTGGTTAAATAACTAAATAATTTGACCCCTCTTTTCTGATGAAGGAGCCTGCTTTGACAACCTCAGCCTCCCGAACGAACCCTTTCTTCCTGACGGTGGCTCTGTCGGCAGGTGGCTGGGCCTTGGGTGACCTGTTCTGGGATGACGGCGACAGCCTTGACACCTTTGAAACGCAAAACTACTCTTACGTTATCTTCATGGCCGGCGAGGTAGGGAAGAGATGAGCTGGTATTTGCATTTGGGACGCCGCTGAGGTTTTGCATTTAAGTTCACTATGACTCAACGTAGAAGCCTGAATGACCGAGTGGCGGTTTTATTATGCATTCAGGTAGAAATTGTCTCTAAATGTCTCTACCTTTACTTCAGTCCCAGATTGTGAGTAACCCTCTCAAGCTGAATGGGGCTCTGGACGGTCTGGTGCTGGGGTGGCTGCAGGTGTTCGGGGTGCCCTCACCGCCTCGCTACGTGTTGGCAAACGGGGAGAAAGTCAGCGATTTTACATACCGCACTGACACAAAGGTGAGTTGCGTGTGACTCAGCGCCGCTTTCATTGACGTTTGTCCTCATCTTCTAATCTTCTTTTCTATTTCTGTGATATGGATTCAGCTGAAACGTCTTTGTCTGTCCCTCCCCATAGGTTCTGACAGTGACTAACCTGGCCTTACCCATGACGGAGGCGTTTACAGTCCAGTGGGCCTACTCTCACTGAATTTCCTTACCCATAGGCCTTGGGGAAGTTTTGGCTTCTGAGCTGCTGCTGGAAAAAAAAAAAATAACAGCTGCATTTTCCTGCAGTGACACCTAGAGACGTCTTTGAGCAATTGCAGCAACATCAGGGTTCATATTTTTGCTGCTACTTGCTACTCAAATCTTGCTGTTTAATTCTTTGTAAATGTAAAATGTATAGTTTTTTTGTAAATTTTTTTTAGTTGTAATTTTGAAAAAAAAAATGTTTATACTTGATTTTTCAGAAATATAAATAAAAATTGTGAAGTATTATCATTTTTTTCTGGAGAACCGGATTCAGAGAGACATAGAGTCAACAAGGTGCTGGAAACAGTCCTTAGAGAGCTCAGTGGATTCATGCTTTCACAAAGTTTTGTGAAAGTTCTAAATTCTGACCCCACCGTCCAAAGGTCGCGAGAGAAGTCAAAACTCATCAGACCAGGTAATCTTTTCCCAATTGTCTCTTGTAAAAGGGGTTATTTGAGTCACTGTCTCCTCTGACCTCTGGCATTTTTACCCCTTTAACTGCCATGTTAATATCATCTTTCTTCCCGAGTCTGATGCTCAGTTTGAATTTCAGAAGATCGCCTTGACCTTCATGCATGAATGCACTGATTCCTGCTGTGTGATGCGCTGATTACATATTTGCTTTAATGAGCAGCTGAACTGGTTTTTGTGGCTTTCTATGAACGCACCACCCTAAAACAGATGACATATATCACCAGTGTATAATAGATGATGTTTTGCTAATGTAATTAGACTCCTACAAACTTGCCTTTATAATTAATAGTCAGACTTAAAAAATACACTTTTCAAATAAATTCCAAAAAATGGATAGAAATCCATTTATTGCTAATCTGAGAGTGTTTTTAAATGGACAGGTGTAGCCAGCAGAGACGGGGATGCTCTGACTCCAGCTCTGGTCCTGATGACAGACCAACTGCATTCAAGCGTTTGCCAGTGACCTTTAAAACGTCATTGTGATGTAAAGGGTAAGGTTTTTACGATAGGCTGGGTCGGATGACGACTATGGATAATGTAAAATGTATTTGTTTACATATTTTAAGCGACGCCGTGCTCCAATTTCCCACAATAATTTATAATCTTATTTATGATGAAGTATAAAATTCTCGGTAAGTCTGACAGAAAAAATAAATAATAATCATCTGGCATTCCGGAAGTAGCGGAATTTGGGGGATAGGTCTAGAGCTGTAAAGTCAAAAGGAAAAGATCAAGCAATAGTAGGAAGTAACTTCCGTTTGGATTTCAAAATAAAGTGCAACACTCTATTCAGCTGTAGGGAAGATTTACTTTGGAACTTCGAACCGGAAGTGTATAGTTTTTGCCGTAGACACGGCAGCAGGCAGGCGTGTGGTGTCACTGTCGGAAAACGGCATAATAAAAACAAGACTACAGTTCGTTAACAGCTGACCCAAATCCGGTAAAAGGAGGCGCAGCTACGTCGGCGCACGCTGCGCGGTACAACCTCCCGGAACGGTGAGATGGTTGTCCGGTATGGGCTGTAGACTCCTGCGGCAGCACTGAAGGTGAGAGCTCAGTCGCCTGGCCCCGCTTCCCTACATGCCGCCTGCTATTCATTCATTTCTCCTGCTGAAACAGGTGTGTGTCAACAGCCGTTCGTTGTCAAGTAAAATTGTGATGTTGCCGCTGCTGCTGCTGCTGCTGGATGAGAAACTTTTAAGTTTGCTAGTAAACGTGGACGCCCGTGAGCGATTTTTCGGCCGCGGTACGGGCAGCTTGACTAAAATATTTATGTTCTAAAGGGCTGCACGGCTCGGGCCAGAAACCCACTGTCAACAGCCTACCAGTGTGGGCCTGCTGTCAGATGGATGCTCCCTGTCAGGCTGTAATGGTAGCAGATGGATCCCCAGGCAGCATGGCACGCCTTTACTACACAAGCTGCTGCTGTTGGGCTTATCCCATCACAGTCAGGACAGGGAACGGCCACCTCCAGTCAGCCTGGAATTTAATGCATAAGTTTATTCATAAATATGAATGGAAAATTAAAAATGTTAATTCTTGAGTGCACCAAAAATAAGCTTGATTGGGACTTTCATTTGCATTGCTAATCATTTTCTGATGCCAGCATGTTCAACCTTTAACACTTTGTGAACAAATCTTTACACAGCCTAAGGGTTTTACTGAATAAGAAATCAAAATATAGCCCTTTATGTTTTAAATGTCACATAATGCATGCTACATAGTTTTTTGCAGGCTGCTGGTGTTATCTGAAAATGGAACCCACCCATGTGTGTTTAACTGTGTGTTTAACTGCAGGGGATTACTTTATGATGTCTTTACTGGAAAGGAAACATGGTTGTTGTTTTGGTTTTTTCTACATTTCTGCCTAAAAAAAACTCAAAACATAAGTCCTGGAAGTACTCAAAGAGGACCCAATCAAACACGTGAAAATATTGTGCTTGTGTGTTTGTGTATTCGGTAAAGTGAACCAATATTACATATCCCAATCGATCTGGGTGCGCATGTTAATTTTCAATGCCAAATTAGAGTCTGTCTGTTCAGAAGTGTTTTCTAATCGATGTAATGAGACAATCCGATCACGATCTGATCTTTACAGCACATGTTTGTGGAAGGGTAGGATGCCAGGGCCAAATTAGCTTTCTGAGGACGTCAGAATAAAGCGTCGTTGTTGCTCATCAGACCGGAGAAGTTTACGAAACCATCTCTAAAGAGTTTGGAATCCATAAATCCACAGACATGATTAGTTTTCTTAAACAAATGCACACGTATAATATTTTAGTTTCATTTTTTTATTCTGTTCTCTTTGTCTACTTTAGGGAGTTGAGCATATATACACCTTACCAATGAAGAACCTTGTTTTTCAGGCTTCTTTGTGCCTGGTCTCTTCCAGCTGCCCCAGGCATTGGTATACGGTGCAGATGAAAAGGTGTGTTCAGTATTGGCCCCTCTATTCAAATGTCAAATGTGAGCATGACAACTTAATTAATGTAGCCCAGAGGTGAGAAGCTGAGACCCTGGGAGTTTTAGCTCCTATAATCGCAGCTAAACCGCACAGGTGTAGGTTTTCGTGGTCTTATTAAAAGTTTCTCCGTTTGGCTGGCAGCCCGTAGAAAAGTTTGTGAAAAAATGCTAAGTACTCCGTAGGTCACGGTGGGAGTAGACTTGAGTGTGGGGACGTTGTTTCGGTCGCAAAGGATGCGAGTTTGATAAAACGCCGAAAGGTCAGAGAGAAGAGGCAGCGTGTGAGCGGCACCGAGGTGTTGACAACATAAAAGATGAAGAGAGACGGAACAGCCACCAGCCTGAACAAGAAACTGACCCAGGTCACCCTGTAATCACATACAGACCAAAATAACCCCTACATAGTAGCACCACAGTGAATTAGTTACTGCTGTACAGAAAACAGCTGGACAGCTCGTCAAAGACCCAAGCCTGTCATTATGTGGATTATGTTCACAATGGCATTTTTTTTCTATGTGTGCATCTTGGAAGAATGAACAGTTGGAGTATGTAAACATTGCATTATTCCAGTATTTGGTATGTACCAGGGGCTGTCCACTAATATTCAGTAGTAGTAATGTTGCAGCTTGCATTTATTTTCCCTTTAGTTAATGTTTTCATTCTGTCTGTGAAGGTTCTCAGTCATCCAGGTCATGGCATATCCAAAAAAGGTTTAGAAAAGCAACTTGACTTGTAGAGTTTTTTGAGAAGACCACTCATCCAAGTAGCTTCTTCAGTGCTAGGGGACTGGTGGGAAGTCAGAGGCTCCTGTGCCCCCCCACCCCCAACAACAGTTAAGTACTCAACCGTTAATGGAAATTAGCTGCGCCGGTTTCTGGTTGTTTACACAACCAGCAAGTTTCATTAGGAGTATTTAAACATCAAACTTCCCACCAGTTCCCTGGAGCTGAAGAAGCTACTTGGGTGAGTGGTGAAACATCCTCTCAAAAAGCTCTACAAGTCCAGTTGTTTTTTTGTTTTTTTTTTAATACCTTTTTTGGTCATGCTTTTATTCTAACTTCCGGAGGTGGAAGAAGAAAGTCTGAACACACTAAATTAGAATTGACTCTCTGCCGATCTCCTGACTGATCTGCTCACCATCAGCCAGAGGGCTCTTAGCTTCCGTCAACTCCCGACTTCCTATGTTACTATTTCTAGGTTAGACCAGCAATAGAAAAGTGGTCCGTTCCCATTGTATACCATTTAGAAACCTGTGATAATGCTCTAGAGGTAACGTGGAGGTAATGTTAAAACAGCCAAGACTCCAGCAACACTTGTGGTATATGGAACAACTTTATTAGACTGACACATTCATCGCCTTCATCATGGTCGTCAAGAAAGGAAAATGATGCAAACAAATATACATATGAGCCAATAGTGTAGCCGCGAAGTGGGCTTGAGCCATCAGGCCAACCAGTCACCTATAGCCACATACATATACTCCTGCCAGAAGACACCTGAAAGTCTGGGATGGTCATGCTGTCATGAGTCATGGGGTGTCAGGCTTCAGGTGTCAGGTGTCATCAAGGGCGTAGAATTGGGTAGGGACGCTAGGGACACGTCCCTACCAATATTCAGCCGTTACTGTGTTGTCACTGTCAATACAACCGCCGTCCGTAGTGTTTAGGCAGTGATTAGCCTATGGCACATAAAGGTTTAAATGTCGGTCTCTGCTCGAAGTCCCGCCTCTAACCTAAATATCGCTCCCTGATTGGCTGCCGATTTCCCACTAACTTACATGGGATTGGCTGTCCCTGCTGTCACTCCTTCTGTTTGAAAAAGCTACATGCAACCTGCTAGTTGGATGCAGTTATCTGCAGTTGCGAGTCTAAGTCATCTAAGTAAATCTATGGGGCCATTATTGTAGTAAAACTATCTGCAAATGTGTATTTCAATCCGTGTGTGTGTAACTTAACAGTGGCCCCCAACCTTTTTTAGCGCCATGGACCGGTTCAATGTCAGACAGTAGTTTCATGGACCCGGAAGGTGTAGCAGATAAAAACAAAATAAAATGATAAGACCGGCATAAAAACTGTAGTATTTTCTCCACTGTGAATCCACTGTGTAGCTATTCATGTGCAACTTTATTAGGAGTGTCCTCGTACCGTCACACCAGGGACGTGCACAGGAATTTTAAGGGGCAGTTGCTCTGGGTTAGGGTTAGGGTCCATATCCTATCCGATACAGTAGGTTTCTCCAAATTTACATACTAAACATGAAAAACTTAAAAGGAGAAGCCACCTATCAGGGGCCATTTCAACAAAAATATTCAGAACTTCTTTCTTGTCGATTCCTATGCCTGGATTTATGAAGATTTTAATTCATTTAATAAAACTTGATGATGATCGTTCGTTTGTTATACCTTTTGGAGCACTTTTGTGTCTCCACCAATCTCAAAATCAAACCTACTACCTTGGGTGTCATTGTACCAGACTGGCAAAACAGAGGAACGTTCAAGAAGGGTCAGTGGTAAATACGACTAACATTGACGCCTTTTTGCCAGTTTACTATTTTTATGTGTGGTTGTTTCCTCCACTGGTTACCTCTATTTAAATGTTTGAATCACATAAAAAAAAAAAAAAAACAGCAGACCAGTCAGAAGGCCAACAAAGTGTTAGCGGCTACTTAATGAATTGATCACCTTAAAATCTAAACAGCTATCCAGGTAATTTAGCAGTAGCAGTGTCAAACTGAACTGAAATGCCAAATGTGTCTGCTTCACCAGTTGTGATTGTGATGGTTCCTCTTTGGTAAACATATGTTGCAGACCAACATCTGCAGGAAACTTTTTTTTTTACAAGATGTTCTGTCCCTGTGCTGGATTTTCAACTAAAAGAACCACCCGCTCCTCTACTTTTTAAAAATGCAATCAAAATGATGACCCCCACCCCTCGCCCTCCACGATATCCTGCGTGGATTTTGTGCCACCAGACTTCCTGTCTGGGCCCTGGCATCAGGAAGTGGGGTGCCTGACTAATCAAGCAGAGGTAAACATGTACTCTGAGGAAAAAGGAGGAAACATTCCTCAGATGGCGTGGGGAGTACGTGTCACGAGCGTCAGCCGACAAGGAAGCGAGGCTGCATGTTAAATGGATCCAAAGATACGGACACGTCCAAGTTCAGAGAAAGAAAGTGAGTGTGGGCTTGACGGGAGGTTTGTCTCATCACAGAAAACATCCCCGCTGAAGCAAACAAGTTCAGCAGTGGCGGTGTGACCGCGCCGAACAAGGATCAGCGCGGATGTTGATGACATCTGTTGGCAGCTGATAGCCGTTCGGAATTTCACACGGACGCAGGGATGTTTGTTTGCACATGTCTTAGCGAGTGTGTGAGTGGTGTTTGCAAAAGGTGGGACGCGTCTGTTTACACACACACAGTATACACAGTATACACAGAAGCTGTGGATGTGTCCGTGGGTGCAGGTGCACAAAGAAAATGTGGCACAGAGAAATGCTGAACAAGTACTGGGGGGGTGAAGGGATTGTGGGGTTGAGCACTGCAGTAAGGACACTGCAGTAAATGCTAGCAAACATGTGACGGAGGAGGTGAAGTGTGCTCTGATACTGTATCTCTCACCCGCCGCCTAAACCGCCCCATCACCCCCCCTCTTTCTTCTCTCTAATCTCTGTATGTAGAGGATGGGCCCAGTGTCCCGGTGCCTGAGGAGATGTCTCTGGGTCGGCTCCTACGGCGTGCCTCGTCCAAGGCGTCCGACCTCCTGACCTTTAACCCCGGGGCGGGCGGCTCGGTGTTGCGCTCGGGCCTGGATGGCGAGATCATCTTCTCCAAGAACAATGTTTGCGTGCACCCTGCGGAACCCCTGCCCGGCTTGGCTGAGCACCACCCAGGTTAGGCTGCATCGTTTCTGAGTGGATTCAGGCTTTGGCTCGAGTTCAGTTGTTTGTATTTATGGAGGGTCGGGGTTAGAGTCAGGGTCAGGGTTACATGAGACTTTGGAGAGTTTACAAAAGAATACAAGGATTTATAAAATGTTATAGCAAAAACATTGAGAAAGGGAGATAAAATAATTACAAGAAGGCTCATACTGCTCATTTATTTGATGACCTGATGTTCTGTTGTCAGTGCCATTCATTGTTTCTAGTACAACTTAAAGGGGAACTACTGTTTTTTATAACCTGGACCTCATTTCTGGCATAAAATACGGTCGTTTACTCACCCATATAAGTTTTGTGTAATTTGTAGTCGTTTGGGAGCTATTTAGATTTGCGTATATCCATATAGTGGGAGTGACTGGGGCACCGAAACGCAGCCACTAAATAACCTTTAATCATCTGCCGTGAAACGCATTCATTTCACCAATATTTAGTTTTTGTACGCTAGTGCTATTAAATCCGGTGTTACCTGTTATCATCATCTGGGGTCTGTAGATAGAATCTTGGTGAAATGAACGAGTTTCGTGGCAGATAATGTGTATTTAGAGGCTGCGTTTCGGTGCCCCAGTCACTCCCACTATATGGATATATGCAGATCTAAATATCTCCCGAACGAGTATGAATTACACAAGTTATATGGGTGAGTAAACAGTCGTATTTTATACGAGAAGCAATGTCCTGGTTATAAAAAATGCTATATTCCCTTTCACATGACAAAAGTTATATTTACTTGATCTGCTGATAATTTCCCGAGTCATCAGATCTGGCATAGTGTAGAAGATTTGTTCCTTACATGCATTTTTCCCCCTCTCACTTCTGTAATCATTACCAGCATTTCCTTAATACTTCATCTCTTATCTCCTACTCCTCTACCTGTCTGTGTATTTTTCAAGGTCATAACTCACCACTCAGGTTTCCCTTCTCACGATGTGCTTACTTTTCCTCCGATTACTTGTTTGTCTTAAAGTTGCGAGCGCCCGCTGTAAAAAGTTTTGCAGCTGTCTTTTTACAAGCTTATACCCAGAGAGTGGCAGCTCCTAACGTAACCGTGGTTTTTTGTTGCCCCCTGTAGGCTACCTGTGCGTGCACGTTGAGAAGGACGAGAGCCTGGGCACCACTCTCATCCTGACCTGGGTGCCCAACTCCCGCATCCAGAGGCAGGATGAAGAGGCGCTGCGGTACATCACTCCGGAGAGCTCCCCCGTACGAAGGAACACCCGCCGCAGAGGCAGAAGGTCTGAAAAGATGTTTCTTGTTTTGATGTGCCTAAAAAATGTCCAGGATCCATTGAAGCCTAACCTAAAATAATTTAGATAAGAATTCAAAATTCTCTGATATTCTGGAGATAGACACTGATCAGCCATAACATTAAAACCGCTGACAGGACAAGTAATATTGACCACCTTGTAACACTTCAGTGTTCTGCTGGGAAACTTTTGGGCCTGGCATTCATGTGGATTTTACTTAGACATGTAGCACACACCTAGACCAGCCATCCAGGATGCAGCCTGACACAGGCACACACACAAAAACATGAGGAACAGCACAAGGTGTAGACCTGGCCTCCATAGAGGCCCCTCGCCTCAACCCATAGGACCCAAAGGCTCCCTCTACATTCTGCTGCCAGACACCACAGGACACCCTCAGAAGGCCCATGTCCATTCTCTGGAGGCCCAGGGGAGACCTATATGATATTAGGAAGAGATTAGTTGATTATGAGGTCTGTGGTTCTGCAGTACAAAGCGCTGATGAGCCTGAAAAGGCTGAAAGTATGCTCCATATCAAGAGGATGAGTCCTAGAATAAACATGCAGTTACAGTATGAAAACCTCACTGAGATTTGGATTAAAATCCTTTTTTGGAGTCAGTGTTACAAAAGTCATTAACAGGTTTTTAAACCGACCGTCCCCTCCAGACCGCACTCCCGCCCCCCAGCAGCCCAGGAAGAAGACGAGGACGAGGAGAGGAACATCACCAGTAGCGCCTCCGCCGAGAGCCAGTCCAGCCTGGCGGCAGAGGCTGGAGCGGACCCCTCTCACACCAGCAGCCGCTTCCCTCGGCCGGGGAGGAGGGCGATGAGGGATCCTGCGAGCTGTCGGACGAAGTGAGCCGGGACAGCACCATGGGTTCGGACTCTGACACCTTCTCCTCCCCTTTCTGCTTGTCCCCCGTCAGTGAGGCTCTCTGCGAAAGCAGCGGCTCCGTCTTCCTGGACAACGAAAGCAGGTCAGTGCTAGGGCTGAAACGGGCTTCATTAAAGATTTATGGGGTTATTTATACACAACAGAGTGGAGTTCTCTAGCTTCCTTAGCTCATTACTACTCTACTAGCAAAAATTAGGACATTTCTTGCGGCTGAATAGTTACAGTACATACTATGTACCTGCAGTCCCCTCATTTAATGTTTGCTTCTAAAATTAAACTTGAAGTACAAACTACACAGTACAAATATATCTTGTTTGCCAAGATTCAGTGTGTCTGTATGTGGCACTACTTTGTGTACCAAAACTATAGATACAAAAAGTTCAAAAGCAATAAAAAAAATCACAAAGCGGTTTTCATGGTGAATGAATTCTGTAACCTAAACCTGGGGAAAGAAACTCCTCCACAGTCTGGTGGTACAGCTGCAGGTTTTTGTGTATTACTTTTCAGTACTGTGGACCGCCATGACCTGAGTGGGTTCTTCTAGTATACTTTGGACTCTGCACTAATACCTTATCTTACTTATCAGCAGGTTTCTTACCAGGAACCTAAAACTGTTCACCCTCTTTATCTCAGCTCCACCGATCCAGAACCAGTTCTTATGCACGTTCCTGGCGTGAAACCAGAACTACTGACACAAATTCTGATATTTTAGCTGTTTACCAAAAACATATTCAAGTTGAAATCATATAATCAGCGTGGGCTTAAAAATGTTGCCGTTTAGCGTCCTCAAAAACAACACGAAGCTCTCCAGCCCGTGTAGAAACATACAATTTACTCCAAAGAAAAAGCATCTGAAATCAAGGTAAACAAACCCTGCTGTCAAACATACTAAGCAAACAGTTCTCCAGTCTTATCATTCCACACATCCACATTATCAGTCGTTATCAGAATCCAGCCCATATCGCCCTTAACAACCAAAACAGAAGCAAACCTAATAAAGCATCTCAGTATATAGGCTGTTATTTTATATTCTTTGAATCCACATATCACTACAGCACAATTTATGACAGGGAGACACATGCATCATGCGGTTGTAAAGGAGTAAAGATCTTGTGGATGATGTGGATTATGTTGGATTATCTCCAAAGCAGCAGCTCTGGTGTTCCTGGTCTACAGTGGTCTGTACCTAAAGAGGTTTAAGGAAAGAAAAGCTTTGAACAGAAGACATGGTCATGGGCGATCAAGTCTCATTGATGGGGAGCGAAGGCTGCATAGGTGTTCGTACACACAGTGCGTCTCATATGATATTGTATGAGGATGCTTAACTGCAGACCCTCAGACTCCGTCCCCTGCCAGAACCGCCTACAACTGGTATGTGAGCATCAAAACTGGACCACGGAGCAATGGTAGAAGGTGTCCTGGTCTGATGTATCACATTTTCTTATATATCACGTGGACGGCTGGAGGCCTAGGGGACACATGGCACCAGGATGCAAGCAAGAAACCCTTGCCGTGGTTGCCAAAGGTGCATGCTCGGGCTGCAGCAGCGTTCTAGTGGTGGAACGTATCAAAGTAACACTCACGTGCACTGGTCAGCCACAACATTAACACCACCAGCCTGAGAAATGAAGAACATTGATGATCTCCTCAATGTTCTTCATGGCGAACGTGGGTCTTGACCAAACACACCTCCTTCTTCTCTTCCTCCTCCTCAATGATCCTTGATCCATGACCGTGTCTCTGGTTCTCCTTCTTCCTTGGAGAGACCACTGCAGACCAGGAACCCAGGAGTAGATGTTCTACTACCAGTCGTCTAGCCATCACAGTTTGATCGCCACGAGAACCAGATGTTGTGGCTGATTTGTGTACATTGACCTCTCTCCACCGGCTAAACCTGCCAAGATTTTCATGATTTAATCAAGAGTGAATTTAAGTGATCTTGGTGTTTATATTTTCTTGTAAATGGCACGCTGCATAAGATACTATAACCCATTGATTCAGGTAACTGCTTGTTGTGAGACAAGTTTATACTTTCACTAATAAGGTGGGTTACTCTAAACTACCAGAAGGTGGAGCCAAACAGAAAAGAATTGATGGCATGTGATCTGGTTTACAGTGTGAGGCCTCGTGGCGGCACTGCAGCAGAAGCTCCCTGAGGAGTGAAAGCAGGTAGATGATTTCAGCAGGAGGCAAAACGTATTTGCTTACTTAACCCATTGCACAGAGTTTTATAATCTCCCAAGCTGACTCCCTAAATCCTTCCCGAACCCACAGCGCTCCCACAAACCGTTCTCTTAGCGAGGGACCCCACTGTCCGGTGCCTGAGCTGCTGCTCGGACCTCGCCGGCGTTTGTCTCCGCGGTTGTTTCCTCACGCAGCTATTTGGCCCTGGGATATTTCCTCAGAATCCGTGTGTGTCGTATGGAGCGTGAGTCAGTGTGTGTGTGTGTGTGTTTTCATTTTTTTTTTTTTTTTTTAACCACTTTCCAGACCCCAGCTCTCTCTCTCTCTCTCTGTAAGTGCAGTGAGTGTGTGACTTGGCAGCGCTCTTTGCTTCACAGCTTCGCTCCGTCCCACTCTTCCTCCACTGCTCTGTTCTTCACTTGCTCTTAGTGTCTCCCCCTTCGCCTCTCTGCCTCCCAAATCCATCCTTTCTTTTGCCTGTTTTTCTCTTCTTCTTCTTCTTCTTCTCCTCCTCTTTCTATCCCAGATCTGTCAATTCCTCCCACTATTTCTTTTGCATATGTTCCTCTTGCTCACCCTCTGTTTTTTCTCAATATTGAATCTTTTGGTGTGGCCCACCTCCTCTCAAATATCCCCCCACGCCTCCCTCCCTCCCTCCCTCCTCCTTCCCTTCCTAAAGTCTGTGTGAAGCCCTTTGATTCCCAGTGCTCCCAGGGTTGTTGTGCTGGGCTGAATGTCAGCTCCCCGGATTAGAGGACTGAAGAGAGCGGAGCAGCAGCCAAAACCCTGGAACCCACTCCATCTCTCATTCTCTCTCGCTTTAATTGACACTGTTAAGGGGCCAGGAACTGGAAACATGTCACTTGGAATCATTCAAAGAGAAAGAACCGCGTATGGGAGAGTGAGAGCGGATGAAAAGGGGGCAGAAAGAGGAGAGTGGTGGGAGAGGGCAAGAAAGAGAAATCCACAGCAATCTGTGTCAAGCCTCTTAACGAGTTCCTTTAGTTTCGCAGGAGTTTGTGGGCCCGTCGGCGCGCACACGCTCTTCTCGATGGTTTCGCAGGCCAAATTTTAACATGTGATTAAAACTCGGGAACAGTGGTTTTCATGTTTTTGGCTTAAAACAGAGCGAGCGCTGCCTGCAGCCACGCATCGCTGCTTGCATATCTGCAGTCTGCCACTTGTGATTGCAGTTTTTCCTTGTTACGCTTAAATATTTGTGGGAGTCCTAAAGGAGTAAGGCAGAAGCAATCAATAAACCTACAAGAAATGCTTTGCTTTATTGTGATTTTACACCGCAGGTATTGACAAAGTTATCTCGTTTCATTTTGCTATAATAAAAACAAAAAAAAATGAATCGGTTGGAAAGAGATTTCAGATATTTTTCACCAAACTCCAAACTGGACTGATCCTTCGTGCCCCATGCGCCCGCAGTGCTCACACCGCCCCCTTGTTCCAAGGCCTCCCTCGACTCCCTGTCCTCTCCAGGGGATTATTTGAAGGACCTGGGTGTCCCTGGAGGCCTGTAGCCCTCGGTCCTGGTTCTCAGGGTGATCTGGCAACACATACCCCCCCCAGGGTAAAGCCTTGTGTATGCTGCGAGAAGTGTTACGAAGGGCCTCGGGGCAGTTTGATCTCACCTCGGCCTGGTGGGATGTGCCGGGCCCGACTCTGTCAAAACATCTTGTTTACGCCCTGTTTGTGGCAACAATCGGAGAGCAAGTAAATGATCACAGTCAGGCTGCGGTTAATCGCTTATCGGCCCGTGCTTGCAGCAAATGTCAGAAGAGCTCATTCACTTTTACTTTGCACTCCGAGAAAGAAAAAGCTTTTTACATGTGTGCTTTAGGTCTGTTAACAAGCTTGTAGGCCTTGTAAACTGCCCCCATCTTGACAGGCGCTGGAGTTATGAAGCAGCGAGTACGGTAGTCTAGCGTCAAAAGAGCCCCTCCATATTTTAGCTCGACTCCCTCGCCAGAGCCCTCTGTTCTCTCTCTGCCTCCCAGACTCCCAGTCTTCCACAGTCTGGTTTGTGGCGTGATACATGAGACAGAGAGCGGTAAATCACCAGATAGCGCAAGGAAACTGCGCAGCTTGGATTGATCAGCCTTGTTTTGTTCCCGTCCGCTTACAGGGAAACGATTAGCCGGGCGTGATTGATGCACGGTGTAAAAGGCTGGATACGGTCAGCCTCCCTCGTCGTCAGAGCCCCCGACGTGCCGCTGGTGAAAAATAGAAACAGACATCCTATTATTATCTTGAGCACGTCTTATTACTCCGGGTGAAAAATGTATGATTTTCGCCCACACTTTTAAATTCACCCATTCATTAGTGTCCTCTTGTTGTTACTGATATCATAAATAACACTTTTCAGATTAAAATATTTTAAATTAGATATATATTTTTTAAATCGATCATGTGCATATAATAGCAAGTCGTCAGCAAATAACTTCATTTAGACGCCTACTTCCCAGATGTCAGAGGGTTTAACGCGTTGGGTTTCTCGGCTTTAGCATGTCCAGAAACGTGGTTAAGAGTGCATCATGGTCATTAGCTACGCTCCATTTGTGTGTGTGGTTGTGTGTGTGTGTGGGTGAGAGAGAGAAAGAGAAAGACATTGACCGTGCCAGGCGGTGACTGATTATTAAAGCTCAAAATCTGTGTGCGTTTGCGTCGACCACACGCGCGCATCGCGGCCCTTCTTCCGCAAAACTGCCGTCACGTGCGTCGCCGTGCAGCGTTTTGCGTTGTCTCCTCCCGCAGCAGAGGAACCCTCGGCCTCGGCTCAGGTTTCAGTGCCGGGAAAAACATGCTCGCCATGGGGGAATGACAGGGGAAATTGGACGGCAGACAGTGTGATTTGTGTGTGCGCGCAGATTTCCCCGCGAATGTGTGTCTGCAGGAGCCCCTGTGCATTCCTCCTGTTGTCGTACTGAGACGCAAAAAACAAGCGGACGGAAATGAGCTGGAGATCTGCCTTCACTAAGCGCCACCCTTAGCAGTGCACTCGACATTTATTATTAACGTTCCACTTTAAAGAACGGATCTGTTCCCAGCACAAAAAGAAGAAATAATCATTCTGAAATATTTATTTGTAGTATTTTTTTTTTCCAGAGAGTTGTGCGAGGAGTCCATGAACCACTCAGCGAGCTCCGCCTCGAGCCTGGACAGCCACGCTCCCTCTGAGATCGGCGGCCTGCCGCAGGGCATGCGTTGGGAGGAGCAGCAGAAGGTGCTGGCACTGGAGCAGTTATGTGGCGTCTTCAGGGTGGACCTGGGTCACATGAGGTCACTCAGACTCTTCTTCAGGTCAGCAGAGGGTCCAAAAGTTCACAGGGGGACTTTTTCCCATGCTACTGAGTCTTTATCGTACTGCATTACACTGTTGTTGCAGTGACGAGGCGTGCACTAGCGGCCAGCTGGTGATAGCCAGCAGAGAGAGCCAGTATAAGATTCTCCATTTTCACCACGCTGGCCTGGACAAGCTGGCCGAGGTCTTCCAACAGTGGAAGTGCTGCAGAGAAACTCAGCTTAAAGACCAGGTCAGCTTACGTCTCAAAGTCCAATTTGGCGCAGAGTTTTATTAGGAATTTTTCACCCTTTCTTTCCCAGATTTTTTTTCTGTGCAATAGTTGGTCCCGTGCCAGCATTTTAATCCGTCTGGGCTTTTCCATCTGTCACACTTGCCACTAGGTGTCAGATGAGAAGTCCTGCATGCAGTTCTCCATCCAGAGGCCCACCCTGCCTTCAGCCGAGGCCCACCCGGAGGAGAGGCTTTATCGCCGGCTCGATGTCACCACCTGGCTGCGTCACCTCAACCACAGTGGACAGGTGGAGGAGGAGTATAAGCTGCGCAAGGTATACGCAGCAGATCATGCAATAAGGCCGACATGCACATGGCACTTGACTGCACTTTGTTGCATTTCGCTGAATCACACTCACAGAAAGTCACGCTCATGGTATGTAGCTTTCAGATTCAGTCAGCACCATTGTCTGTAGAAAAAGACAGGGTTATTCATGGTCAATGCCACCAACCCCGACACCCCCATCCCTCTTGGAATGACTCAGTTTGCCATATTATAAATGACTAATTTGCAGTTAGAAATGACCAGAACCTTTCCTCAGTAAATGCTGGAGCTCTATTTTTGCTGGGCGTGGTGATTAAACAGTGTTTGTTTTTGTAGCAAGTTTCGTTTTTGCAGCGTTTTGCAACAAGCACGGAATAATAGGTGTACTGTAGTTCTGTTATTAGGTAGGCGAGTGCGGGCCCTGCCATCGAGCCGCTCTCTGCATGCTTCGGTTGCATGCTGTGCGGTTTGACCCGAGAAGGTTTTTTTCAGTTTTTTCCCGCTTGCTCTCTTCACCAGGCCATCTTCTTCGGTGGGATCGACCCCTCCATCCGCGGCGAGGTGTGGCCCTTCCTGCTGCACTACTACAGCTACGACTCCACCTCCCAAGAGAGGGAGGCCTGGAGGCTGCAGAAGCGCTCCCACTATCATGACATCCAGCAGAGGAGGTTGGTCACGGCTAGAAAAAGAAACATACACCGATTAGCCACAGCATTAAAACGACTGACAGGAGACATGTATCACCTGCCTAGACCAGACCAGACCAGACCAGGCACCCTTACCCCATAACAATGACACTCTTTGATGGCAAGGTGTTGACCTGGCCTCCTAATTCCCTAGATCCCAAACTGATCAAGTATCTGTAGGATGATCCACAGAGCCTCTTACCTCAACCCAAAGGACCCAAAGGCCCTCCACCAACAACATTATGTCTGTGGTTCTGCAGTATAAAGTGTATAGACATTTCCTCCTCACTGATAATTCTTGTGCTTCGTTCTTTAATGTTGTGAAAATCCACTCATTTCAAAAAAGCCTGGTACGCTACGAAACAGCAGATAAACCATCACACAGCTGCGGAGTCGGCTGCCAAACGCTCTTCCAGTCAAACGGTGAACCGTATGTGAATCTATAGCGTCTTCACATCGCTGAGCAATCAATAGGCACAATCGGGGATCAGTTAAGGGGAGGTGCCGGGTGTGATAAAATAAAAGGTTTTCAGAGAAAAAAAAAACAACACGTCGCTGCTTATCAGATCCCTTGTCAAAAACAACGCATCTTCGATATGCAAGCACACGCTTCACACACACAAGCAGACCACAGGCCTTTATATTGTCTCCTCCCTGCCATCAAAAGGTTAAACGTGCACATATTTTCACACCTTCTGCCGCTGTGTGTGTAATGAATATGATAATTGGACAGGTTTCATCTGTATGGCCTATTAACATTTTGAGCGCACCAGAAGGTCTTATCGAAGTCAGGTAATTAGAGTCCTTGTTCTGACTCTGATGCGAATTCCTTTAAAGATCCCCCGACCAGAGCAGCCTCCGGGGCCGCCAGTCGATCATTAGGAGAAAGGATGCACGTCTGTGGTTTCGCTCCTCGTCGCCTAACCTCGCGTCTTTCCTTGGGCTGTGATAAGAAAGCGGTGGCAAATGGAAGCAGTGGCACTGGGTTACATATGAAAAGTCAACAGGCAAACTGAACAGAATGAGTGAACAGCAGGAGACAGAAGATATTTGAATAGTTCAAATGTGAGTTATGAGTCATAGCATAGACATACCACAGAAACACATATCTTCTAATGTCTTTAGATTGTCTTCCAAGGTTTTTAAATTAATCAAATGCATTTTTGAAGTTTTTGGCAGGCTTGAAGATAAGATCTTTTCATCTTTGGTTTGCAAGATATTTCTTTCTTAATTCTTAATTAACTGTGAACGTTCTTAGTCATCCAGGTGATAGCATACCCACTAAAACTGGAACGGTTGGATTTCTGGAAGATGTTTCACCACTCATCTTGTCAATTCCTGAGAATTATTATTCCTAATAAATCAACAACACCCCTCCAGTTATTTAGAACTCAAGAAGCTACTTGCATGAGTGGTGACACGTCTTCAAGAAACCCAACCAGACCAGTTTTTAACTCTCATTTCTATTTATTTCCAAACATAACCATTTGTTCCGACGAGACAAAGCCACATTTGTCCAATGACGTGGTGATAAATCTTAGGGCATCTTGGTAAGTTTCTCAGTTGTGTCTATGACGAACCTCTTTACTCATGTGGAACAGTAGGTAGAGTGGGTTGTCCACAAACCAGAAAGTGAAGTGTCCTTGAGCAAGTCACTGAACCTCTAGTTCCACCCAGTTTTTTTCCACTGGTGCGCGAATGTGTGTGTACGTGTGTGCGAACGAATGGGTAGATGTGTCACTGTGACGGTAAAAGTGCTTTGTGTAATAGTCGGTAAAAAGCGACGTAAATGCAAGACCATTTACCATTTATCTCCAGAACTTAATGTGTGCCATAAATGGGATCATTTAAGTCTCAGATCAAGGCAACTTTTAAAGAGGGATCAGATCAGCGCGAAGAAGACACAAACACACGGCACTAAAACTAAACAGTTGCGTGGCGTTGCATCAGGTGTGCGCTCATAATTCCTGGTGGGGCCGCATGGAAAACAAACAGTGTTAATTAAATCCCCTCTGCTTGTTAGGACTTGAGTACATTAGTGCCACACACAGAGTACATTGCTAATGTACTCCCTAACATCTACGGGGATGGATAGGGGTTTTTATTGTTGTGGTGTTATTCTCAGTGGAGTGATTGGCGGTAAAATAACCCCTCAGTTCAGTGCAAGCCCACCCCCACACTCTTCAGTCCATTTGCAGCTAACTGTTCATGTTTGAAACCGGGGTAACCTTTAAAGCAGAGTTTATTTAGTTTCCTAACTACCGAGCATTTCCTAAGAGCCTTGCAACACAAACTTTCTTACAATCAGTTGCTTGACCAGGAACTAGTTTTGATCAAGAATGAGGCTGCAAGATTCAGTAATCTAATATTTCTGTTTCTGTCCAACATTTGTGCGGCTCTTCAGGTTGTCCATGAGCCCAGAGGAGCACAGTGAGTTCTGGAGGAAGGTCCAGTTCACGGTGGATAAAGACGTGGTGAGAACGGATCGCAGCAACCACTTCTTCAGAGGAGAGAACAACCCCAATGTGGAGATCATGAGGTCAGGCTCTGTTTGTCCGCTTCCTTCTCATGCTCCTTTCTCCGCCACCTTGTCTCCGTCTGTCAGTACCGTTCTTCAACTCAACGCACGGGCTATTCATTTCATATTCTGAACCCTTGGGGGGTGGGGGGAGACGCAAATGAGTTTCATGCTTTATTGACTCTGACTAAGCCGTCTGAGCACTTTTGATGCATACTCAGAGCTAATGGCTTTCTAAACGAGGAGCAAGAGGATTTAAATAGCATATTAGTTTAGTGACTCTCATCGAGGCTCCTGGTATTTGTCTTGGTATTATGCTTTATATTGTGCCTGAAGCCTGGTGATACCAGCGCTGCACATGTCCAGATGCGAAGCACTTATCTCAGACTTCCACACTATTACAGATACGTCATTGACATGTTTATCCGAGCCATTCTGTCTAAGCATGTTGTTGAGACTGAAGATATTGACTTCCTCGTGTTGCTTCTCAGAAATGTCTTGCGCCAGGTTTCCTAAAATACACACGAATTCTTCACTCAAACAATAAAATGTCCTTGATTTTTCCATTTGTTTATACAACACCCACTTATTTATGAGGGCAGCCAGGGAAGTTTTCTGCAAAGAAGTAACCAAGAAAAATCATTAATTAGCTCCCTGGTTACCCGAGGAGTTGGCATAGCAACTGCTAAAGTGGGGATTGCGGGCATTGCCAGCAATGGTGAAACACATGTTGGCTCGTTCAGAGCGTTTGGGTGGGACCACACTTTTCAGTGGTCTGGCTGGATTGCTCGGAGGCTATGTTAGCGGCTGTCAAAAGAATTGAAATGAATGATCCTGTAGTGTTGGTTCATGTATTACGTGCTGTAAGCGTTTTTTGTGCTGAGGTGTTTTGACAGTACTAAGATGTTCATGGCTGTTCTTGCCCCAGGCGAATTCTGCTCAACTATGCAGTGTTTAATCCCGACATGGGCTACTGCCAAGGTATGTCTGACCTGGTGGCCCCTCTGCTCACCGAGATCCAGGATGAAAGTGACACCTTCTGGTGCTTTGTCGGCCTCATGGAGAACACCATCTTCATCAGCTCCCCGCGCGATGAAGACATGGAGAGGCAGCTGGTAGGACGCTTTGGTGTTTGTTTTTCAGTTAGACACATGTCGCATCTACACCGACACCTGATTCATAATTCATACTCGGTTCATTCTGTAAGGATGTGAGAAAGTAACCATGATATGATCTTATGGCCTCTCATTGCTCATTACCCTAACCCTACGACCTAACCCTAACTCAGTTATTTAAAGTTTGCTTTCCATGGAGAAAATGTCCGAAAATGTGTGCCTCAAGCGTACGCAATTATTGTATCGGCCCCTCTCACTAGGGGTGTAACGGTATTTGTATCCGTCCCGCGGTGTCACGGTACGGGCGTCACGGTTCGGTGCACATAGTCACACAGCGAATACATCTGAGTGAGTAGTCGTCGCTTCAATCCAGGTGGCGGTAATGCCTACAGAAGAAGAAAAACAGACGAAGAAGAAGAAAAATAACATGGGAACATTTTGGTTTCGGTGCAACATAATGGCGATGTGACGCGAGTGGTGGACCGGACAAAGACTGGCTGCCGACAGTGTTTCGCAGAGGTGCGGTAACATCGCTGGAAACACGTCAGACTCATTATTTATTTTGTAATATTTTTATGAGATTTTCAGTTTTGGTACTATTTGAAATATTTGTTTGACTAGTTTGAATATTGCTAATGTGAGTATGTCCAACTGTTTACATTTTATTGTGTAACACAACATTGAAAATGTTAGTTTCTTATAAGGAAGTTGCTAAAGTTACCAGTAGCTACCTAACTACCTCAGTTTATCCCCACAAGAAATTGTGCTTTTTCTTTTTTCTGTATAACAAAATGAATGAATGGTATGAGAACCCTCCTTATGCATTAGTTTTATGTTTTATTTTATTCTATTTTTACTTTTACTCTTTACTTTCATAACAAGAGGTGTTTTTTTGTTTTTTCAGTCTGTTCAAAATAAATGAAAAAAAAAAGCTAGTCTTATACATGTGTGAGTTTTTGTTGCTTTTTCCCCGTTGTACTGAACTCGTGCTGAACCGTGACCCCCACACTGACGTATGTACCGAACCGTGACTTGTGTGTACCGTTACACCCCTAGCTCTCACTGATGACTGGCTGATGACTGTTATTTTAACACATTTTCTAAAAGGTGACACTGCTACTTAGTCTGTGGTGTCGCACGCAAATATAAAAAAAAGCACAGCCAAATATGTCCACTGCAGCCCGTAAAAGCATAACTCCAGCTTAGCCTAGCGCAATGAAAAGATTTGTAAGATGATGCGCGCCCTCTCCGACCTGCCTCCAGATGTATCTGCGGGAGCTACTGCGTCTCATGCTGCCCCGCTTCCACCAGCACCTGACCAGGCTGGGGGAGGATGGCCTCCAGCTTCTCTTCTGCCATCGCTGGATCCTGCTCTGCTTCAAACGAGAGTTCCCTGATACGGAAGCCCTGCGCATGTGGGAGGCCTGCTGGGCACACTACCAGGTTAGGTCAAAGTCTGATTCCTTTGCATACACAAGTTAGTAATAAAAACTTTGCATATACTCCATGAGTAAGCCGATTATCTGCTTCTGTACTGTTCCAGGGTTTTGAGTACCTTTCAGGTGGTATGCAGATGAATTGCTGACATTGTCTGCAATAGAAAGAGTCCAGGTTATTCTTTTAAAGTCTGTCACCGCAGATTACCATAATCCTGCTAAATGTCTTTAAAATGTGTTCTCGGTCTTGAGGTAGTTTAATGGTTTAATTCATTGAAGATTTTGTGTTTTCACAGTTTGACGTTCCTTCTTAAATCATGTTAACTTTTCAAATGTAAATGGTAAAATGTAAGAATGTATGAATTAAGGTTGCAATTGAATTTGTCTTTCAGTCTTAAACCTATGTACACAGTGGATGTCTCTTCCACCCCGTCTTCTCTTTTATCAGGGTACAGTACCTCTTCTCACTGAGGCAGAGTCAAATATCTATCTCTTTGCTTTGTGCCATCTGTTCGCGCTCCTTGCTTGATGCTCTGATCTGGAGCTGCAGGTGGTGATAGAGAAGATAGGAGAGTGAAACCTTGGTTTAGACAGTTGGTTGTTACACAGCAGATGGGCTAAATGCAAGAGTTTTTGATTGGTATCTGATTTTTTTTTTTTTTTGTGCAGGGGAGGCATTCAGAAATATTAGGTCACATCTGTTTTCTGTAATGTTTAGAAAGACAGAGACTTACCAGTCCCTCGATAAACTCATATTAAATAACAATCACAATAGTTTCTAGGTGTTTTATAGAACCCATAGTCAGAAATCTCCAGAGCAGGCACTAAGGTGATGTTGGCAATTAAGAATTAAGTGGAACCTTGGACTGAACCCTTTTTGCTTGAGGCCGACCTGAGGGAATAGGACAGAAGATAGAGAATAGGAGCATGTAGCATCTCAAGATGTTTTCTAGAAGCAAAAGCCTGACACCCCCAGAGCAAACGCCAAGGCAATGGTGGCAAGAAAAACTCTTTCACTGGGAAGGAACCTTGAACCCAACTCACATCTAGAAGGGCCCATCTGCCTGAGGCCGACCGGGTAGAGAGATCAAAAGAAAAAAAGGGGGAATTGGTCAGGAGAGAGAGGAGAAGACCATGTAGCAGGAAATCCCCAGAGGAAAGTGGCAAGGAAAATCTCCCTGTTACTGGGAAGAAACCTTGAACCCATCTCGTACTGGGGTCAACCATCTGCTTGAGGCAGACCAGGCGGACGGCAAAAAGAGGAGGCAGTCAGAAACAAGTACATAGATTTGCGCGTTAAGTGCAGCTTGTATACAAGATACAGACATTACATGATACTTTTAGATGACTCATGATACATGGATCATGTATCAAAGTAATCATCCTTTCATAATGAACATCCATCTTTTATATCCCTCATTAATATCTAACTATAGAGCGCTTAAACGTATAATATGTACATTTGCTACATGATTCCTTCAACCTTTGACTGCTTCATGGATCTCCCTTTCTGTAGACGGACTACTTCCACCTATTCCTTTGTGTTGCCATCATTGTTCTCTACGGGGAGGACGTGACAGAACAACTGCTCGCTACTGACCAAATGTTGCTCCACTTCAGCAATCTCTCCATGCACATGAATGGAGAACTGGTGCTACGCAAGGTATCATAGTGAATACCCGTGATTTACATGTCTTTGTGCCATGTTTACATTGTTTCTTTTTGTGACTAGGCCCTCTGCAAACCAATCCATTAATCTTAAAATGTCACAATACGTTCTGATCTGTTTTGATTTGTTTGATGATTTATGATCATGCTTACAAGAATTCCTCAACAGCTGCGTTAATACTTTATTATTACTACATTTAATCCAAACCCAGTGTTGTTTGTATCAAGGGGTGCAGACCAGTGCTGCAGCCAAGTAACTGTACGCTGACCACAGAGGCCTTGAAGTACTAAATGGGATGCTACCATGCCATGCAGTGGATTTATGATCTGCATCCTTGCTATTGTTTGTGTGCCTGCCTCCTCATGTTTATGGATGCCGTTAGTACTGCTGCAACCACAGGCATTGAGTTCATGTTAGCATGCAGCTGGTGTAGCTCCTTTTGTTGTTGCCTGAGATTTTGTATCTAATGTTTTGAGAGCAGGCATGCTGGTTCTGTAGCTTTAGGTAAAACCCACGCAAGGCTGACCTTGACTGTCTTTGGTTATCTCTTAGCCAGGAGTCAAAGGTATTGATTTATTTTAATGTTCCAGTCTGCTACTTTTGATATCAGGAACAATCTGTTTTGAATTTCTTGACTATGTGTCTCTCTCAATTCCAAAATCCTCTTCTTTATTTTCTCCTCACCTTGCCGCTGCCAGGCCCGCAGCCTTCTCTACCAGTTCCGTCTGCTACCCAGGATCCCTTGCAGCCTACACGACCTTTGTAAACTGTGTGGCCCGGGGATGTGGGACAGCCGCTACATCCCCACTGTGGAGTGTTCAGGCGAACACTCAGACTCACAGAGCTGCCCCTATGGAGGCACCTCCGTCCCCCAGCCCTCCTCGCCCTCCCCATCGTCCACACCCACACCCTCACCTAACCCCACCCCTACACCTCCACCGGAGGGCAAGAGAGGCTCCAAAACACGGGACATTTTCACCTTCCGGAAACAGTCCTGAGGTGGAGGTTATGGGGTGCTTTTGCTCGTATCGATCTATGTTAGCACAGCAGATGTTTGGATCCATCTGAACTGCTTGCTGCCCTCCGACCTCTCCCTATGTACTGTCCATGCTTTTAATTTCACCATCGAATGTGTATTTTTGACACTTGACTCCATGTGGTGCAATGTGGAACACTGCCTTACCAGATTATTGTTTTCAGCGTTCAGTATCACATGAATCGGCAATGAGGATGGTTTGCTGTTGGACAGACCACAAGTCAAGAAGCTGCTTTCCTCTCAAAGCAGAACGGACAATCACCAGCCACTATGTTGGTCTGGAGCTTCTTCAGGTTCTAGTCTGCTTTTTCCACCGGGTTTCTGGGCAGGGGGTCGTATCAGAGTCCGAGGCAACTGGGCTGCATTCTTGCAGACTCTGACCTTGGGTCAAACAAAACTGCGGATTCCTTCACAGGACTTGAACTTGAACTTTTGTTCTTGTGTTCTCACAAAGGAACATTTGTGTTAATATCCAGTAACGTGTGCATATCTGAAGTCTGAGCAGGACATTTTAAAACACAAAATAAAAAAAAAGTCCTCGATGTTGACAAAAAAGGGAAAGCCTACAAATGAAATACAATGAAATACTGTCCTTTTTACGTTTTGTTCAACTTTATTTGTTTCAGCGACTGAATGTTTGATTTTATCTGCAGTTACAAATATTTAGCAATATTATATCCTTGCATGTGCAATTCTTTACGTATAGAGGGCACGACATATTTGTAGCTGGAAAACAGTCCAAACAAGAAATTAGAATGTGTTTACATTTCAAACACTCACATGATAGGGCTTCTCATATTTCCTCATCGGATGGCGGTAAGGAACGCTCTTGTAATTTCTCTGCTAAAATGGCGTTTCCCAACAAGCATGAGGAAGATAAAAGTATGTTTCTGATAAAGTCGGACACAGGCACTCATGTTACCTGTTGAGCAATAGGAGTTTTACCATTTACCCTTTCTCATGAAACATGAAACGAATTTACTGTCCTATCTGATGCATGGGATGGATATGGCAGCGTTGTCACCAAAGAGAGCATGGATTGTGGTGTTATCCTGACAGAAAAAAATGATGACTTTCTGTTCTACTTGAAATTTCATCTTCTGTGTTAAATCATGTTTAGACGGGAGTTGTGAAGCACAGTTTTGGTGTTGTTGTTTTTTTTTTTCTACTTGCATTCTTTCCACGTTCACCTTACAATGAATGAAAACATACTCCAAGCTAAGAATCAGTCCACATGAATGTATCTAACTTCTGCTTCTTCTCACTCAACAACAGTATGAAACACTATGATATACAAGTGGCTGTGTCCGTATAAACTTTAGTAACCTCTAAATACGTAGTAAGCCATACAAGGTCACTTGAGTATTGACTTTAATTAAAGCAGTCATCTGGAAAGAGAACCTGGGAGAGAAGGAAGAAAGACAAGCTGGTCGTTAATGTGTTTGATCTCACAGTCAGTAGTTAAGGTGGTCTCCACTTGGAACCTTTCCCCTCTGAGAGCTTTTGAGTGACACTCCTGGGGATGGAAACCGCTTTAAATTACTGCTAAAATGTTACATTAATACCTTCAATCAGCCTTGCCCCACCCCCCTCTCTCTTGCTCTCTTGCTCTTCCTCTCTGTTTCTCTTGTGGTTTCCCGCACTCTCACTCAGTGAACAGCCTTTGCAAAAGACATTCAATAACTGCTCTTCCTTATTTGTTATCATGTGCAGCTGGAAATGAGATTTGAAGACAGGATGACGGTGTTGATATGAGCTATGTCAGAAATGGTTCAAACGTGTGTGTATGTTTGTCTTTATGTAGTTGTGTGGACCAGCCTTTAATAGCAACATTGTGAGGACTTCCCTAGAGGACATTTTAGCTGGTCTTCACAATATTTTTAGGATTAATGCTTTTAGGATTAAGATTAGTTAATTAGAAAATTGTATCAATGGATGGTCCTTACAACTATGTCAAGACCAATGTCTATCTATGTTTGTGCATGCATGTACTTGTCTTTGTGTAGTTGTGTGGACAGAACACCAGTGTTGTGGGGACATTTTAGCTGGTTATGGTTAACATTTGTCTTCGGGGCTAAGGTCACAGTTAGGTTAGTGTGAATAGTGAATACATTTTGTCAGTGGCCTGGTCCTCACAACTATAGAAAGACTAATGCGTGTGTGTGTTTGTCAGTACTCGTACAGCTATCTTTGTGAGAACCATGTTGAGTTTCAGACAGTTACAGTGAGGACATTTTGGCCTCACCTTTTCACAAGGGGCTTTTTGAGATTTTGGGTAAGAGCTATGGACGAATGCATAATGTCAACTAACGTCCTCACAAAGATAGGTATGCAATGCTGTGTGTATGGGCGTGATCTCATGAATTTTTATTAACACTGAAATCACATTGTTTACACGGACACTGCAAGTCACTAGCTTGATGAATGACTATTCCCGTTTAAAAGGGTTGTTGTGAATTATGGCCACGAATGTACAATGTTGCTGTTAAGCTCTATGATACGTTGATGTATTATTGCACAATTCGCAGAAAACAAGAGCCTATTCTTACAATTGGTGTCAATAAAAAGAACAACAGTCATAATATTCAATCATACTTTCATGAAACAGCTCTAGAAAATGTTTTGCTGAACATTAAAGGACCATATACCAAGTGTACAGATAAGAAATGTAATTTTACTAACAAGTAAAACACAAATGTTCACAATACCACCACCAGCATTTTCATCTTTACACACTGCTCAGTTTTTAGCATTTTCTGTGGTTTATTAAATAAATACAGATATTGGGACATTGTGAAGTTATGTATAAATAAATATACCAGTGTCTCAGTCATGGAGAGATTTTGGAAATTCATTATGGTATTTGAAGTATATTAATTCAGATTATAATGACGTGACAAAAATGCTGATCTAAATTAAAGCAATTGTATCTCTATAGTATGAAAATCTTTTTATTACCAATATTACATTTAGAATTACAATAAAGCATTTTGGATCCATGTGCCCAGATGTGTTTGCTATCATTAGGTCCTTGCAGTTTGTCCAAATGGCAAGGTTAAATAAGAAAAATTTGGAGGGGTGGGCAGGGATAAACAGTGTTTTACCATATGTACCGTAAAATGTTGGTTGCAGTGATACAAATTCCCAGGCTACAGGATGAGAAATTGAGCGTAGGACTTTCGGTAGGTTCAAGTTGTTTATTCAGTGAACAAAATAAAATTCATGATCTGGAAATGGCCAGATCTGGCAACGCGGCCAGAGCTGATACCTTTGTCAAGTCCCTACTTCCTATGTAACGTGGAGGTCATACAGCCAACAATAGTAACTGTGTTTTTTTCTGTTGTTTTTTGCATTTTTGAAGAGTCACAACTACAAGTTTAAATGCTTTCTAAGTCAACAAGTTCTCAACCTTTACACATGGGAAGAGAAAACATATTATCTGCCTAACCTAGCAAGTGTAGGAAGCTGGCACTTGCCAAAGGGTAGGAGCCCTCTGGTTGGTGGTCTGCAGGACCGGTCAGAAGACCAACAAAGGATAAATTCACACTCTTCTAGTAACTCCAGTATAATGAAATAAGCATAAAAATGTGATAATATAATTAGGTCACTTTTTGGAGTTAATCCAAATCGGCTGACATGTTTCATGTTAGTTTAATGTTAAAGAGTTCATTTAGTAAACAGCAGCCACTGTGGCCAAAGGTAAAACAAGGGGTATGTTCAATTATAAAACATAGTAGCACACATGGAGGTGAGTCACCAGCTGACATAGTAATATTACCCATACAGCAATATCTATCTAAAGTTTATTAACATTAAAGGCTGTGAGTTATTATAGCTCACCAAGTAAGACTATAACCCCAGGCTGCTCTGACTACTTCTACTTCAATTTATTCTGACACAGGGTACACAAAAGAATATATAAACGGTACATATACTAGTAGAGTGTGTAAGTGGAAACTTTAACTGATGCTTGATATATACAAGCATATCAACAACTGTACAAAATAATTGTACAGTGAGATTCTTTTTTACAGTGAGCATTACAACATTACAAGCAATTTAATCCTAAAGCGATGAAGGCACCAACAGTAATAGACAAACTTCACAATAAGCCCCCTTTGTGTTAAGTTACCTAATTTCCTGGACTGTGAACTAGTTTTGCTCAACAGCGTTAGGAGAAGCTGCAAGACAGCCACCAGCTTCCTGAAACTGTGTCTTGGTTTCTAATAGCCTTTACATTAACCCGAGACATGAAAGTAGAGAGCGCCGTTGTGGAAGCTCAGCGTTAAACCACTCGCCTAACTGCGCTGCCCAGCAGTTTCTGAGAAAACTGTTACCACACAGACCCAACAGATACGTGATTCTCCTACGGTTAAATAATGCATTATCATTTCCCTTCCATGTTGTTGTGTTTTTGCCACGTGTACTCTCACAAGCGTTGATTCAACTTGAAAGCTGCTGTGGTGCGGATGAAACGTTTTTTTTAAGATGTCACTGGTTTTTTTTTTTACATTTGTAGATTTGACTGGTTTCGGGGGGCTTCCTGTTCAAAGCACTGGCCTTCGTGTGCTCTCCTGGGCAGCCACTTGGGTGTAAAACCTTGTTTTGTAGCGTGCCTTGCCCTTCACTCTGCAAAGATGAAAAAAGATGAGGTGTGAATTCTGCTTCACGGGGGATTTCCAGTCCAGTTTTCTGACAAACAATCTAAGGCCTCCCGTGAGAAAAGGCGGCAGAGGCAGGCGGTGCACTTCCCAGAGTTTAACCCTAAACGACCTAGCTGCAGTATGTCTCATCAGCCTCTGAAGTTTGTTGTGGGTTTCGGGTGAGGGCTCAGGCATTCGATGGCTAATCGAGTGATTGTCGTGGACAGCTGTGGGGAGGGATATCACCGTCATCAGGTGGCAGGTTCCTTGAAAATGAAAGGGCAGACATTTTTGGAGCAAGAGTCACACTGAGCTACGCATTCAACTTCAGTTACTCAGCGGATCCAGGAAAACAAAATTGTTTTCTCTGCGAGACCCAAATATCTTATGAATGTACAATTCCTCAGCAGCCAGTGACTAAACCGGACTTTTGTTCCTTGCCTGTAACCTTGTGGTCTCCTCCCTGTCTTCCTTCTTTAACCACTCACTATATTAACCAAGTTTATAGTGCAAAAGATCACTGGGATGAGTATAATGGGTTTCAAAATGAAAACGAGGAAAGTTTCTTAACCTATACCCCGAGATCGCCCAGAGACCTAATCCATCGCAAGCAGTTCTCTACTGTAAGTGTGATTATACTGCTGTCCAGAGACCCCACTGCCTCTGATGCTGGGGCCTGCCTGCCTGCAATTACAACCCATTAGCCTTTGATTGAGAGCCTCTCTCAGGGCTAATGCATTTCTATAACAGTAAACTAGATAAAGAAAAAAATGACAATAAATACATAAATGAATAAAACGCCAGTTCTCATTACTCAGATCTTTGGGCTTTTTGCGTCATGGAAGTTTTTTTATCCACAGGAAGAAAAAAAAAAGAGATAGTATATATGGATGATGTACAGCCTATGACTCAACTGCATGAAACTATATTAGCCTGTCTGCTTTGGAGCTAAGCTGGTGGTTGGAGGTGTTTTGCGTATGTCTGCATAGATTACAGACTTTTCATTGCATACATTTTTATTGATAAAATCTGTGGTTTAACGGTTATATGCATGTAGCCATGCGGCCAGGCTTTTGTCCGTGTTGTGTTAAGGTTTCACACTATCGGCAGCAGAGGCTTTTTATGTTTGAGCAGTACACCTTCTCTGCTCTATCACTTGGTGCATATGAATCATTCTAAAACCTGCCTGTGGTTGCGTGTGTTATAGCCTCCACGGTACTACTTCTTTTTCTCAACCCCCCCCTTTCCGCCCGTCAAATGCTACCATTGTTGAATTATAGCCCTTTCCTCCCCTCGTGCTCCTCCTCCTCCACCTCCTCCTCAATTCTCTATTTTCCCTAGCCATTGCCTGAGTGACAGTGTGGGGCCTGGCTACTCTCTTGTCATGAGGCCTGCACTGAGCGTGGGGTTATTACTCCCTAATTATCAATTACGGGGCTCGGCTTCCACACCTGGAGCAGGCCAGGCTGGGAATGAGCTTAGCCCATTAGGCTGGACCTCCGGCTGGGCTGTTTATAGAGGGGGCTGGGCTCTACCCTCTGGAGGTGTTAATGGGCCTTCCAGGGCTGCAATCAGCGGGCTGATTCACCAGAGTCTCTGATAAAAATCTGAAAGGGTGAATTCCCTTTTTAAAAAAAGTCACTCTGTTGGGAGGCTGGCAAAGGTCTGCTTGGTTGAAAACATACTTTGGACTGGCTCTGTGTGGAGGTGGACAGATGAGTAATAACGGCGTAATATTATTATGATCTTAGCACCGTTGAGTTGAATTTGTTTCCAACAAAATGGCTTCAGTTTGTTTGTGGACTTCCCAATCATGTGCAGGCGTATTTGTTTTCCCAGTATCTGTTAAACACACCCCGTAATGACTCAAAGACAAGTCATACAAGTCATTTTGTCCATGAAATATCAGCGAAAGTTTCAGTTGCCATTGTGGAAAGTGATTCAGAAAGCAGAAACAAAAACGACAGAGCACTACATAGCATTTGGATGGCATTTAGTGAGCCAGACTGATGAGCACACAAACCTAAATGGCTCGCACCAGTGTCGACTATCTTGCGTGGGTTACGGCATCTAGTCCCGCAGTACCTTAAACAAGCCTTAAAGCGGAACTGCTATTTTTTGCAACCTGGACCTTATTTCTGGCATAAAATACGGTCGTTTACTCACCCATATAGTTCATATTCCTTCGGGAGATATTTAGATCTGCATATATCCATGTAGTGGGAGTGACTGGGGCACCGAAAAGCAGCCTTTAAATAACGCATTATCTGCCACGAAACTCCTTCATTTCACCAATATTTTGTTTCAACTCAAATCAAGAATAATTATGAAACAGGTTTATATGTTAAAACACATTTAAGAAATCAGAGATCTTTGATTGCCCAATTAAGAATGGGAATTCTTCCCCTGGCACTTGAGGTCGGCAGATTTAAAAGTATCCCAGAGGAACAGAGACTTTGTGAACTTTGTGATTTACGAGAAGTGGAGAATGAATCACATTTTCTTTTACACTGTCACTTCTATGATGAACTAAGAGTACCTGTTATAAGTGAACTGTTTGCTCAAAACCCCGAAATATTTTGATATGTTTGTTTACTTTTAATATTCATAAGTTAGCCTCTTTTGTTACTAAAGCCTGGATGAAATGTCAGGATAGTTTATATCGTTAATGTTAGTATTGTTTAGCATCTATTTTTGGTTTTTGGTCTGTCTGTGTTTTATAATGGTGTCTTGTAAGCCCTTGTGGGCTGGGCATGCTAATGCATGACACAATAATAAAATAAAAAACATTTATTTTGTTTTTGTACACTAGAGCTATTCCCCGTTGAGTCCAAGATTAGCTGTTATCATCATACGGGATCAGAACATGGGGGTCAACGGGTAATAGCATTAGCACTAGCACTAGCACTAGCGTATGATAACAAAATATTGGTGAAATGAACGGGTTTTTTGTCAGATAATACGTTATTTAGAGGCTGCGTTTTGGTGCCCCAGTCACTCCCACTACATGGATATACACTTATGTAATTATCTCCCAAAGAAATACGAATTACACAAAAGTTATATGGGTGAGAAAATAACCATATTTTATGCCAGAAATAAGGTCCAGGTTGTAAAAAACAGTAGTTCCCCTTTAAGAGTTGAGAGTGGGCGAGGAGGAAGGCAGTCTTCCTGACTCCAGAGCTTCATAGAATGGATTGATGGTAAATTTGCAACTTTTTGGCAGAAAATCGTTACATAAAGTCTGAATGGATCCACTGTTTTTGGAGGTTGACTCATAGTACCGCATAAAATATTGAGGATTCAATACTTTTGGCCATTTTGGAATAGCTGATAGTGATTATATTTTTATGGTCTCCTATAAAAACCAAAAACTCCTGTAACCACACAAGCACCAGTAATTAAACCTTATGTGTACATACCATCATAGTTTCCTGCAGCTGAGTATATTCAGTTTTAGAGGTTAAAAAGGTCAACAGCTGTGGATATTTACTTCCTCTTTGTACTATTTTTTTTCTTCTTTTTTTACACGGAGGATATTTAAAAAAACACGAGTGGCCAATTTTTTTAATATTTCCAAAAGAATCTTTCTCTTTCAGAAGTAACATAATCAGAGCAGGTTTATAAATAGGAAATGGGGGGCCATCACCTATTGAATTTACTCAGGGACTATAATTACCATGTCACTCCGCAGCCAAAATTTGCAGCCGCATTAAAAAAGAACTTGCTTCTTCACGCTCTTCGTTTGTTAAAAAGTGCTCATCCAGCTCAGCATTTTCTTTGGCCCTCAGACTTCAGCAGTATTCGGTGTGTTACAAAACGTGCAGCACTGAAAGAAAAATACTCCAGTTTCCTTTATATAGAAATTCTACTCTTCACGCAGCACGTCATTTGCATGTAGCCGCTCATGTCTTCAACAAGAAGTACTGATCAAGCATGACAGAAGATTGATCGGTGCTTTCATGCCGCTGCACCATCTGTATCCTCCTCTCTCCTATGTCTATTCAAGTACCGAGACGCACTAAAATAGATTTCTTTTCACCCAGCAATGCAAATAGATTGACTTGGCCTCTTATCATTACACTATTTCAAGCGTGTCTTGTCTGTGCTCTATTCAACTGTTAGTGTCGTTTAGCTGAAGGAGTCAGCTCACGGCAGCCGTGCGCAGTATCACCCAGAAGATTGAAATGAAAATGAGGCATTTCTCAAAATAGCCGCAGGCAAACCGGGTAGGGGTGGGTGGGGGGTTGGCGGTGGGAAGCTGGTTCTCAGAGGATTGAGGGTGACAGAGGTGAAGATATATGTTATGACTGTGTGTGTATTCTGGAGCTCACGGGTTGTTTTTGAGCCCGTGTCTGTGTGAAATGCCTCAGAGGTATGTCACAGGTGTCGTGACAGATTGTGGAGCGTTCCGTGTTAACATTAACATCGAGCTTCGCGTTTGGTTCGCACCGCGTGAGCGTGACAGGCGCGGTAATACAGATGTGTGTTTGACAGGGCGGAGTTCTGAGACACAGAGGCTACAGATGTGTTTGTGCGTGTGTTTTTGCATGTGCTGGTGGAGCACAAGGCAGGAAATGAATGACTATGGCACCAATTTGCATTTATTTTCTTACTAGAAGAGCTCAGTGAGTCATAGAAGATTGGAAATATACATTTTTTGTCCTTTTTATTGCGTAAAAGCACATTGTCCCAGAAGGACATCAATGAGTCACACTGTTGCACTTTCATTTTCTCTTTCACTGTGATGCAGACATTTTTAAGTGATTGGGGAGGTCCTTGGGGTTGGGTCGCAGGTGGTGATGAGAGGACGTGTGATGGTCGCAGATGCTGGAGATGTGGATGGGATGCGACTTGGGCCCACAGCGAGAGATGAGAGAATAGAGAGTAAGAGTTGAGAATGGGTGAGGAGGAAGGTAGTCTTCCTGATTCTAGAGCGTCAGAATCGATTGATGGTAGATTTGCAAAGCGGCATCATTATACACTTCAAGTTTTTAACACAAAGTAGAGACAATAAGTCTGAATGGATCCACTGTTTTTGGAGGTGGACTATTTAGGACTGTCCTAGAATGGACATGGGCCTTCTGAGGGTGTCCTCTGGTGTCCTTTGGGTTCTGTGGGTTGAGGGGCAGGTCCTCTGTGGATCAGGCTTGTTCCAGTGCATCCCACAGATACTTGATCAGTTTGGGATCTAGGGAAACGGAGGCCAGGTTCTAAACCATTTGTTTGAGTGTCATTGCTATGAGGTGGGGGTGCATGCTCTGGTCTGGTCTAGTCTAGGTAGGCCGTGCTAAGTAACATCCACACGAATGTCAGGTCCAAAAGTTTACCAGCAGAACACTGAATTGTCCCAAGAAGATCAGTGTTATTTACTTCTCTTAATGTTGTGGCTGATTGGTGTATATCCTTTGGAAACCCTCACATTATTTTCTCAGAAAACATTCACAAATAATACTCTAAGTTCTCCTTTGGCCACATGCGTCCACTAGTGAGATGATTCTAGAGACTATTTGGATTAGAGGCAAAAAAAAAAAAAGATACTTGCTAGACTTGATGCTGTTGGAAGCAATTTTATTCAAATGTCTCTAACTCCGTTCCATAGTTAGGGCTAGACTAGTAGCACTCAGCTTCCTATTTAGTATGAATAATCACCATTATCTGCTCACCTTGCCTTTTCTCTTCTTCCTCCTCCTTTTTTTTCCGGAAATGAGCGCGCAGAGTTTTGTCAGGTGGGGTCGGCTTAGGGAGGTCAGTGAAAACTTAGCGTGTAGCCGCTAGTGGCGACGAGAAGAGAAAGAGGAAGGAGATCTGGAACGGGGCGAGGATTGGTGCCTGATGAGCTCGACCCGAGCTGAGCCCGGGATGTGGAGACTGGAGGTGAACGGGTGAAGGAGGGGTTAGCAATTCACACCACGAGAAATGACATGCAACAGCAGACGGGCCGATGGAGATCAAGCCAAGAAGCCAAATGATTCAAGAAATGGGAGAAAAGAAAGTCCGACGTCTAGGGATGCTCGATATTGGCTTTTCTGCCGATATTCTGATATTGTCCAACTCTTAATTTCCGATATCGATATCACCTGATACCAATATATGCAGTCTTTTTCCAACAAAATTGTTAGGCAACAACATATCACCTATTATGGAATTAACACATTATGCCTAATTTTATTGCGATGTCCCACTGAATGCAAACAAAATAAGTTACCAAAAAAAGTGCCAAAAAAGTGCCATTCATTTTTTTTGTGTGTTTTTAGAGAGAAAATTTTGCCGCCAACAACAACAACACTACAGACAATATTAAAACAAGGAAGACAAATGTAGCGTATAACTACACCTCATGATTCTTCTTGATGTGGGTGATCAAATTTGATGTATTAAAAGAAGACGCCTGGTTTCTAGTCATTGCAAATTGCAAATTTACTGTTAGTAGGTGACACTTGGAAATACTTCTAAACCACGGACATCTCAAACACCGGGCGAGCTAGCTTGTTAGCCACGGTTAGCAACCTGAGACTAGCGTGTTGTTATAAATCGAGCATGCGCCTGTTAACATCCCATGCTGCGTTCATGCAGACTCGGAAATGCTGATGCTTACAGAACAAATATCGGTTATAAAAACCCGATACCGATAATTCCTGATATTACATTTTTAACTCAACATCGGACGATAATATCGGCCGTCCGATATTATCGTACATCCCTACCGACGTCCATAATCCATAATAGAAAACTCACTAGGGCACCAAATGTGTACTAATCTGAGCAAACAGATATAAAGATTTAAATTTGTCCCATATTTTGCTCATGTTTGGGTAGCCATTGCTTTAAATGACAGCCCGCGGATGTTTCACAAATGTTAAACCATATGTTAATGAATTTGTCGACATAAGAAACACACGGTAAAGAAAAATACCCGTCATTTGAAAACGAATTTATAATATAACGTAGATGTGTACGTGCTCTTATAGCTGGGTGAAAGCCTTTAGCCGCTGATGATGAAATTCATCAGCAACCGTCTTGACGACCATTAGTTGCCATGATGTGTCCACACACACTCGGAGCATTAAGAGGGAGGCTTAATGCCGTCCCTGTTGTGCTGCTCACCGGGGGCCGTGGGATATGTGCGCTGACGCAAGCTCCCGTCTCTCTTGGGCAGCCATGCAGGTAAATAAACCGGTGATTGCGTGCCAAGGGAAGACGTCACATGTACAAATGGAAAAAGGAGGAAAAAAAAGAGAAGCCTGTTGATCGCTGACTGGATAGCCACAGTAACAGTACTCTGTGTCCCGAGTCTCTCTCTCTGTGTCTCTCTCTCTCTCAGCCTCAGCGTGAGCTTCGGATCAATCCTTAATCGGGTGACTGGAGTACAAATCTTGTATTGACCCGCAAGAAAAATTCTCCTGTATCATTTAGTGGTATTTAATTGCCTCCGTAGAGGTTCTTGGCTGTGAATTATTGATTCACATAAAGAGGATTATGATAAAAAAAGCTGCCTTTCCCCTTAATTAGTGATAATTTTAAAGAAGTCTCCTGGTATTTAACATGGATCTGCTCCTGGTCTGTGGCGGTGGCCGACTACATGTGTGGATGGTTGACCTTAGTCAGAGGACAGCGATACCTCTCATGTGTTGGTTCACTCTCGGTGTGTGCCATGAATAATTTGTCGCTCCCCATTACCGTTTTGAGAGTCTCGGCGGCTTGCGCGCTGTAGAGAGATTTTAATCACCCTGAGCCGAGCGCTGCTCCGGCTATTGCGTTTTTACGCGTCATGTATGTGTGTTTTGGTGTGACTCATGCCTGAAAGGTGTGTCATAACCGTGGCTGACTCACGGCCCCTTTTTGACGAATCACCCTTTTTCGCATTCGTTCGGTTTTCGCCGTCTTGGCTGCACTTATTGGTGTGGTAATAATGCTTCTTCTGGTGGGGAAAGCTGAGGTGGGAACACGTGCACTTTGAGAGAATGGCTGCCATTTCCAACAGTGAGTCAGAGTGTATCTAGCGCTGACAAAGTGCTTCGTTGGGGGCTCAGTTCCTCCCAGTTTTGAATCCAGATCTTTGTCACTCGCAGTGAAAAGCACTTGTAACACCACAAGGCCTATCCACCATTATCCTTCTTTACCATTATTCATCTCCAATAAGCGCAGCGCCTCCCTTCAGGGTGACTAGGCGAGGTTTGAAGCAATTCAATCCCAATCAGACACTGTTTGCTGCCTGTTTTTTTTGTAAGGTGGGGGGGGGGGGGGGGTGTTGGCTGTTATGTTCTCTCACGATGTGAAAGGCGCGGCGCCTCAGGCACAGCTGACTGTGACGGGGGGGCCCCCACAAGGGACCCCATGGTCGCTCCGCGGGGAAGAGTTCCTAATCCTGGATTATTCTCCCAGACCCGCAGCCAGCTGGATTAGGGGATAGTCGCTGGAAAAGGGCACCGTCAGCACTCCTTCCTCAGCAGCTCAGTGGATTAGAGCCGTGCAGGCGCTGAGCTGCCGGAGAGGAGGCGCAGAGACCGAGCGGAGCAGTGAGCGCCGAGCCGATCCCCTCGCAGCTACCATACATGGAGATGGAAATAAAAAAGGGGACGGTTGAGTGTGCACTCATACCAGATGAAGGGTTGATTTTTCCAGTCTTGACGCGGGGCGATCAGACGTGGTGTCAGTCGCCTTTGCGGGTGGATTAAGTAAAAGGCCGTTTCAGTAAAGGCCAGAGCCACGATATGTGGCTAATTTCATTCATTACAACAATGAAATGCCTCACGTGTGGGTCACGCTGTCAGGAAGATGACAGCTCCCATAGCAACCTCTGATGATAAATGGGAGGTCGTATTAAAGGTCCTTAAAAGGTTTAAAAAAAAATCAAAAACCGTAAAATACGCTAAATCTCAGCTTCGTGGAGGATATGGTGTTCAGCATTTGTTTGAAATAACAGAGCTGTTGATTTATTTTGGAAGTTTGGATTATTATTGAATTGCATTGTGTGGTATCGACACAATGTTATTTTAGAAACCCCATTGTAGTCGATGGGCTGGGCTACGTAATAAAAAAAAAAAACCTTTGTGTTTAATTCAGTTCTGTTTTCCGCCAGAATTACTATACAGTTGATTCACCTCCTTTCTTCCACTCATAATGGCCAAGAAGGGAGATTTGGTGCAGCACTTTATTAGAATGCATCTGTTTTCCCTAGTGTACTTAATGAAATGGCTGGAGAGGAATTCATTTTGTGCATTTCAACATGCCGTAGTGAAAGTGAGCCCCCGGCGTAGTGAAAGGAAGAGGCCATGGACGAGGAGGAGATCTGAACCAATGACCTATTGTCCTAAAGCGTGACGACAGCGGCGGAGCCCCCAGCAAGTTTCTCCAGCTCGCTAATCAGCTGCCATCGACTGCGAAGTAGTCAATCAGGGTAAAGTCTCGACTTGCCCTCAAAGCCGCCGCTGACGCATCGATCGCGGCCTTCCTCCGAGCCTCCGTGTGACGGCCGGGATGTGCGGTGTTTGCTTTCCCTGATAAGAAGAGAAAGAGAGAGAGCGAAAAAAAAAAAGAACATCTTTTTATATCTCCAGTCGTTTTTCTGAAAGATTCACGACACGAGCGACGTTCGGCTCTGCTGTTGTTGTTAATGAATTCAAAGGCAATTCGTTTGCCGCTGTGCAGGCGAACGCATGCGTTCATCCGTGAGACAACCACATTACCTCCCCATCAAAACCACATCCTATCAACTTAATGCAGATAAAGAGGCCATATTGAAATTGCCAGGTGCCTAATTTGGTCTTTGTCGCCCATAATTGAAACCACTCATCCCTCCCCCCACCGAAGGAGAGAGCGGGAGAGAGAGAGAGATAGAAAGAGAAAGAGAGAGAGAGAGGGGAGGGGGAGAGAGAAAAAGATAATTGCCTTATAAGGCAGTAGGCTGTTATGTGACGTCTCATTCCCAGCAGCGTGCTGGCAGATGATACGGTAAAGCCCACTTCTCAAATCCATCTGAAGAAGGCTGGCTCTCCCAGGCTTTGGTTTGATAGCTCCAGCTGTCTCGCTTAGGTCTGCGTGTGTGCACATGTACATATATCTGCGCGCGTGTGAACGTGCGTGCTCGAAAAAAGGGGGGATGGTGCGTCTCGAAGAGGGTGGGGGGCGGCGGTGGTGGTGGTGGGAAGGCGGCGGTGTGTGTGTGTGTGTGTGCCACGTTATTGACTACTGAATTACTTCTCTGCGGGGGGATCTTGTTGGAATTTGGCGTGTGTGTGCGGTGGCGGCTAAAAGAGAGCGTGGCTGGTGAATGGAGAGGTGTGCTGTGTGCAGAATGGTGTGCTGAGTCAGGTGGGTGATCTGCAGGAGGGCAGGCTGAGATTCACACGGAGACACGCTGCTGTGTGCGCGGCGTAGTTTTGTGTTTTCCTGTTTTTCCAAATGGCACATTCTGCTTCCATCTTTCTTCCTCTTCCTCCCTGTCTTTCCCGACCCTCCCCTCCTTGTTGCATCCATCTCCGCCGCTCTCCTCTCTTCCCCTCTCCATCACTATCCCTCTCCATCTCCCTGCATCTCGGCGTTCCCTTCCCCCAACCAGACAGCCGGGCTTGATGTGTGTGTGTGTGTGTGTGTGTGTGTGTGTGTGTGTGTGTGTGTGTGCATGTGTGCGCACTCCCAGCTGGGGGCAGCAGTAGGGAGGGATGTTCTTTGGGGAAATGGAGTACAGAATGCAGTCTGCTCCTCTTGGAAAACCGTCAGTGTATCATGCCGTCGTCTCCTTCTCTGCATCCTTTGTTGCTGCAGAAATCTCCGTCTCTATTTTAAACATACCTCTAATTCTTAATGTGCTAAAAAAAAAAAAGGATATAAATCTCAGTGTACCTGTCACCTCCCTCCCCTTTCTTACCCTTCTTCCTTTTTTTCCCCCTCTCTCTTGCTGGTGTCCTCTCAGCATGTGCTGCTGTCCCCCGTAGAGAGGGTTTTCTCCTGTCACTACACACTCTTCGCAGGGTATCCTCTCACTACCACCAGCCTCTCTAAAGCCCAGCCCTCCATTTATCTCAACTCTCCCTTCTTTTTTTTCTCTCTCTCTCTCTCCTCCTGCTTCTTCTCTAAAGTGCCGCGAGCTCCTTTCAATTATCCACCTTTTCCTCTCAGCGGTCGCTGGGAGACAGCTTCCCCGCGCAAATATTTGCTTTTCATGAATATGCCGTCATCGAGCGCCCTGCATATAGGTGTGGGCACGGCACTGACGAAATGTTAATTGCGGCTCGGCGAGGCCCTCTCGCGCATTCCTCCCCTCGCAGGAATCTGGCAGGAGCTCAGACGGGGAACAGACGTCTGGGTCAGGGCAGGCTCAGGCAGAGAGTGAGAGGACGACGCGGGAGAGGAAAGGAGAGCGTGTCGTGTGAATAGGAGAAATAAGAGTCAATCGTAGAGGGGCGTGAGCGTGAACAAGGGAAGAAAATAAACAAATGTGCGGTCATCAGTTGAAGGATCCACTCTAATCCTCCAGCTCTTAAGTCTTTGTGCATCTATAACCCACCCTTTGAACGCCTGAACGCACATTAGACTTATGTTCATTGCCTCAATCAGCAAGACAAACTCCTTGTGAGCATGCAACAATCAGGCATAACATTATGACCTAATGATCCTAATGTTGTGTAGGGCCTCCTTGTGCCTCCAAAACAGCTCTGACTCATCAGAGAATGGACATGGGTCTTCTGAGGGTGTCCCGTGGTGTCTGGCAACAGAATGTTGTTGGTGGGGGCCTTTGGGTGCTATGGGTTCAGGGGATGGGCCTCTGTGGATCAGGGTCATTCCAGTGCATCCCACAGATACTTGATCACTTTGGGATCTAGTGAATTTGGAGGCCAGGTCTTGTTTTTTGAGATGTCCCTCAACCGTTTTTGAGTGTCATTGCGATGGGGTGGAGGTGTCTGGGCTTGTCCAGGTTGGTGGTACACGTCCACATGAATGCCAGGTCCAAAAGTTTCCCAGCAGAACATTGGATTGTCACAAGATGTTGTCTACTGGTCATAATGTTATGCCTGATCAGTGTACCTGGCAATAAATACAAGTCTCAATCCGAAAAACACACCAACCTAATTTGCATGATATTAAGTTACTACTAGCCAACATATTTTTCCCATTGCTTGTTGTTTCTTTACCTGTTTTTAATTACGTTTCATCTCTATCCTCCCATTTCCCCTTTGAGATTTTACATATAATGAAACATGTGTTATTTATGAAAGGGATTCTCACTATTATCACTAAAGCCGCTAAAAATGAGAGTGCATGTGCCCCCCGAGGCAGTTCAATTGTCAGTTCTGGTACGACTGGACGCGGACCAAAAGGCCGGCATGAAAAGAGGGATTAGAGTCCATT
The DNA here is from genome assembly GCA_005024645.1 of Planiliza haematocheilus. Lineage (NCBI taxonomy): Eukaryota > Metazoa > Chordata > Actinopteri > Mugiliformes > Mugilidae > Planiliza > Planiliza haematocheilus. The sequence continues at coordinate 5,828,644 of SRSE01001373.1, forward strand.
TCAACGTGGAGCTGGTATCTGTTGCAAGATCGGCCTTAATATGGTGAACAGCAACCGCTTTGTTTTAGGCGAGGAATGTAGCCGGTCCAGCTAATTTAGAGGAGGCCATTTCTGTTGGCATCGGCGGCCCGGCGAGGTTGGCAAGGCTCCTCGAAGGAGGTGGGGGAGGGGGGCGCATGCGATAGGCAGGAAAGCAGCTCACAACAAAAGGTAATTGAGTGATTGGGTCAAGTGAGGAGAACTTCTTTTCCAAATCATCAGATTCAGGTTTAGGGTTAGGGTTAGGGTTATACGTCCAACAGTAGCCTAGATTGCAAAAAAAAAAATATCTAGGCCGCCTAGCTTAAAAGCTTAACCCAGCTTGACATTCCCAGAATGCAGATCTTTAAACTTTGGCCTATCAGATATGTTCAAGAGCACGTTTCTTGCAACGTGCTGTTGTGCCTCCTGACTCCACCTCCTAACTGTCCTAGTTGAGACAGGCTGTCTCTTTGCTGCATTAACATACTCAGGTGTTAACCACAGCAGGTTGTGGTGTGTTAGCGGAGCAGCACTAGCAAAAATGACAAAAGTAGGATCGACAAAATGATCCGAAAGGCTGGTAATGTTATTGGCAGCGAGTTGGAGACCTTTGTCTCAGTGAGGGACAGGAGACAAACCGGAAAAACCGCTCTCCATCGTGGACAATCTGTCTCGTCCACTGCACCAGACAAAATAGGGGCAGAGGAGCTCATTCTCCAACAGACTGATCCAGATCTGCTCCCTCAGTGAACGCTACAGGACGTCTTTCATACCCATCTCAGTCCAGCTGTACGACAACTCACCTCCCTGTAACAGATACCTTCATGTTAATGGACACTACTGCACCTCACCATCATTCCTATGTATATAATATATATTCTTCTATATCTGTTTCTTGTACCCGTGTTCATATGCTAATTCTGTACATTTTCCGCTTACACTATTTTTATTTTATCTTCCTTGTGTTTCCTAAGAGTGTTGTTTTTATGTGTAACTCAGCTACTGTGACCACACGCTTTCCTTTGTGGATCAATAAAGTTTATCTAAGTCTGAGTCTAAGCCTAACGTGACCACGGCATTTCTAGGCTGCACCTTGAGATCATCACAACAAAAGATAAAATAGCTACCGCTGTAATAACTTTCCGGAGTCACGAGGTCCTCCCTACTGGAACAGTTTTTATTGCGGCATACGCCTTTCAGACTATTGTGTTGCCTGGATACGAGCGAGCGTGTGATTTAATCAAGTCCGGACAAACTCCCCTGCAAAATTGGCAGATCTGGTTTCATGTCACTTTGCAGGTAATCCAGTCAAGTGCTGACTGGTGAGGCATCAGCTCATCTAACAGTAGCCCAGCCTGAAAAACCTGGAGTGCGTGGCTAAAAAAAGATGAACCCAGCCTCGCATTAGCAGAATGCGGAACAACGGCATTATCTGTGTGCTCAAGTGCAGGTTTTGAACGCAGTATTTCTGGGGCGTGCCCTGGAATCATGGCCATGAAAGATAAGATAAGATGAGATAAATTTTCTTTAGCTATATGTCTTTAGATCTGAAATAAACTTGAACCTCCTGAATCTGACTAGTGTATGACATAAAACAACGAACCAAAGCAGCTGTTTTTCGTCAAAAAGGCTGCTGTTGCTGCAACAAGATGCTTAGTCCCTCCGTTTACGTCTCAATGCAAACTCCGTACAATTATTTGTTACTTGATGAGCCTTCTGTCAGGTGGATAAGAGAGCTGAGTGTTGCAGCGCCTTTTTTCCAGGCTTGAGTCGTGTCTATCTCATTTCTGGGCCAATTTGAATAAATGAAAATGACCACGATACCCATGAACACGTATCTGCACACTTTATGACAGCGTGTGTGACTGCAAAACCGATGCGTAATCTTCTAACGGACACAGCAAACGGGCAGATGGGAAAGCAGCCAATGCCACTCACGCAACATTCGACCGTCGTAACGGCACGAGGCCTTTATGTCGGCTCGGACCCGTATATCACCTACGTGCCGTTTCTATTTTCAGTCCCTGTTTTTCATTACAGATTTAGAACGTGTGTGACAGTTCTGCTGCAGACGGACGGGGGAACCGTCACATGACATGAATCACACCAGACCAACTGCCGCTGCTGCATGAGTCTGTTTTCACGTGTTGTTGCCCATCTGTGCAGCTGCACATCGTCGCTGTCCTTACTCAGCCTCGCGCTCATGTTTCTTCATAAGTTAGGGAGGGATGGAACGGGCCAATATCGCGTTTCCAGGCAGCCCCTCGCTGAAATGGGTCTTTTCCATTTCCTCCGTCTCATTCAACCCTTTTAGCACGGAAATCCCTCTTTTCTCCACCTCTGTCACCAGTAGTCACATTTGAAAATATCATGCGCCTGCAGTGCAGGTGCGTGTGGGCGGAAGGATGCTTCCTTTTTTTATTTTTTTTTTCCAACAGATGCCTCGTTATCCTCTCTTTTATCCCTTCGCTTTAACCCTAAAACATCCTCTCTTCCTCGGCTTTGCTCCTTTTTTTTTTTTTCCACAGGTAAAATTTCATGCGCCCTCCCTTTGTCTCTACTCTATCACCTTCCCCCTCCCCCACCTCCCTGCCTGCTGCTTTCCCAGAGAAGTCAACCTGTTATCGGCTGGGTCTATGAATAGAACAGGGCTGGAGCTGCGACCCACTCACCTCCCTAACATTGCTCGTGTCTCATGTATTGCTCCTGCGCGCCTGAATCCACCGCGCTCTGTTTCTTTTGTTGTTGCCGGTGCGAACCCTAGTTTCCAAAATTCCCAAATTTTTACCCATTACCAGAATATTTTACATTCGCATAACCAAAAATGTACTTAATAATTAAACCAATGTGCCAATTCACGGCCATATTTACCAAGCTCAAATACATGTGAGCACATCTCCCAGCTAATTAACAACAGGCAGTTTAGCTCTGTCTGGATGTGAGTGTCTTAAAAGATGTGCGTCACCTGAGCTGAAAAAGTGTGAAACTGCTAATAAATAATTACGCTCATTTGCATTCGGCACGTGCATTTTCCTGCGCCAGACGCCGTCGTATACTGTATATACATCTCAGCAGTGAGGGCTGTGCCCAGATGCGCCGACGCCGTCGTTCCTGCTCCTCGACGGTCGCGTGCGTCAAGATTCCTACTTTCGAAAACCTGTTTGCAGCGCGGCGAGCGACGGCGTCAGCCTCCTAGTGTTTCTCCTCCATGCCACAGCTCCAATAATACACCGGGGACAAGGAGCTTAGCAGTGACAGCCCCAAATCCCTCTTTCCACAGCACTGATTTCTGGATTAAGGAGGAGAGATTTCCACACCTCTGAATTGTATTGTGTTACAGGGCTCACACATCTTTTCATGCATCCTTTCTTCTCCGGTGTGCATCGAAATGGGAGCATTTCCTTATTTACACGGGTTTAGAGCGATTCTGGATGAGGCACGGGAGGCTGTAGTATGGATGAGGTTTGAGACAGGGAGAGGGAGGAGAATAAGAGTGACTGTGGTGATAAACCCCCTTTTATGAAAGGATTTAAGAGCCTCATAATAAACAAGAAGTAAACAGCATATTTCACTTCCTGAAAAGCGTTATAAAGCAAGGCTGGTATTGTTGAAGCTAAGCCACATTTCCTTGATTGGAGGCTGGGAATGTTTCCATTACAGTCTTCCATTTCCTTCTTCTGCTCCTTCACTTGTTGGCCACTCCTTTTTTTCTCTCCCTCGCTCCTGTCCTCCAAGGCCCTCCTCGCGTCCTTAGCCGTTTTTTTTTTTTCCTCATTCCAGTACTGAGCGTTGTTTTGGCTTTCCAGGTTCCGCATTCCTCTGCGCAGCATACCGACCTGCCTGTCCGACCGCCGGAAGAATTCCCGGCCTGTGATTACCCACTCATATTTCATTTACACCGCACAAACACACAAACACACAGGCAGTGGTGATACATTAATAGGCTTTACTGTTATATTACCTCTGAAGAAATATTTAACCCAACACCATTGATTTGCTTCGGAGTGATCAATCTCTATCACACATTTGATTTGCGTTTTTCTTAACAGATGCTGTACGGCAAGCGGAACCTGTTTGTGCACTTGTGCGTGTGTGTCGCTTTAATTGTTCCTCTTTTTGGGCCAAATTAAACACAGCTTTATCGCATGTTTGTTTTTCCATTTACTGAGAAATTAACGTCACGAGAGCGATTAATCAGGAGATGCCGGAAATGCTGGAAATCTAAAATCCGGTGTCGAGTCTGCGGACGCGGATCCATAATCGTTTCACAGACAAAAAAAAAAAATGTATTTTTATTTTTTTCTACAAATTAGAGTTCATGTATCTAAAGCAGACACAACATACATGTGCACACACAACAAACACACACACACACACGACCTACCAGTTGGCAGTGGGTGTTAATTGTGTTGGGCCTCAGGGCAAAAATAACATGGCGCCAAAGACAGAAAGATGGAATGTGTTCTGTCATTCATCTGCCCACGCCTTTCTGTCGAGACAAAAGGTTCATGTCAACGTAAACTGTAGCTTCTTTATTAACATGCAAATCATTAGTCATCATGTACTGAATGCAAAAAAAGAAATAAAGACCCTAACACTTATATTTTGTTCAGCTTTTTCTTTCTTTTCTTATTTGCAGCCTGAATCCCCCTGTGAATCCCAACAGACAGTGTTTTCATGACTATATGACTGTTAATTGCTAATTAGGCCGGCGTAGCAACAGACCCCTGTGTGAGGTGATAGCACTGTGTCGGTGTACACAGAATAATTACAATGAAAGGTGTTGCGGGGACATGTCAGCATCTGCTCCCTTTGTGGATGCAGGAAACAAAAAAGAAAAAAGAAAAGAGGAGCTCTCGCAAACGTGACAGGTTTCACTTTGTGCAAATTTGCACAAACACATACAAGGCAAACATTTCACGGGTCATTTGCTGCGGTGCGGTTGATGGGGGGAACGAGAATTGAGAAGATATGTCATTGCTTTAACCTTGGCTTGTGTAAAATATGCAGACACATATTATTTTGAGGGGGTGTTGTGAAATAACTGCTAAATAAGTAACTGAATGAAATCATTTTTGGGAGATAACTCCTCGAACTAAAGCCACAAAAAACACGAACAAAAAAAAAAACATGATCATATTTTTTTGCATGCACCTCGTTGCATTGTGAGTTCAAAAGTAAACGTTTGTGTCTCAGTGATATCTCGTGTTCCCGTATCACAGTTTGCAACCCATTTTTTGTACGGTACATACCGTTTCTCATTCCAGATACATCTCAGAGGTGTGTGTTTGTACAGCAGTCATTGTGAGGACCATCGTAAGTTTTAGACTTTGGAGCGAGGACATTTTGTATGATCTTAGATTTTTAACACTCTCTATGAGGGTTATGTTTTAGGGTTTGGGTTAGAGTAGGTCTTATGTCAGGGTAATCTTAAGGATGCATAATAACATTCTCACAAGTACAGCCATCAAAACATGTGTTCACGTGTGCGCGGGAGGCGGGTTATCTTTGACAATCAAGAATCTTCTGAAGTGAAAAGCATAATGCCCCAGAATCGAGCAGTAGAACAGGATCTGTAGGATGACAAAGATCTCCTCATGAAATAACTGCAACACACTGCTCTTTTAGTGTCAACCCCATGTAACACACACACACACACACACTCATCCCCCACATTCTTCTATTCTCACTACGCATGTGTGTGTGTGTGTGTGTGCGCGCCTGAGGTTAGGAGCTGCAGCATGCTAAATAGCATGTCTGTGGGCAGAACTATCCTGAAAACACATGTTGGTCTAATGGATTTAATATGGCTGTAAATTACAGTCAACAGAGTGCTGTAGCATCAGTACCACTAGCATGGAAATGAGCGCTACTCGAGTGCCTTTTAGCGTGTTCGAAGCTTTGACAGTGGTGTGTGCATGCAACGTCTTCATTTCAGTGGACTAAATTAAGTGTTTTTGAGGTCAGCTATGTGTTTGTAACACAAGATACTTTTGAACAGTTTCTACCACTATGGCATTAGGCTTCTGTAGGACCCTGTACACACAGTAATGTCTGCTGCCACACAGAAACATGCAATGCTGCAACACTCGCCACTCATTCATCCCTCAGCACAATCCCCTTTCTCTTTTCATTCTCTTCATTCTCTTTACTCTTCTTCAGTATTTTACTCTGTTCCATCTGTGTTTAATTTTGTAATAATCCAGATGTATATATTCTAGATTCAAACACACACACATATATATATACTGTGTATATATATATATATATATTATAGATCCTAGAGGAGTTTTAACCTTCTTATGTATAAAATATGCAAATACCTATTGCCAGTGATAGGGTAAAAGTGTCCTTTTCAAGTTTTATTTATTTGATCATTCAGCATTGGTTATGCTTGTTGCTATGATATTTCGTTGATAATTGTTACGTTGTTACTATTAAGGGACAAAAATATGTTATGTTAAAATTATATCTTTTTTAAATGGATTTTAGTGGATGACTGATTCAAATAATAGACAAAGACATGAGCATTGTAAACTCAAGCTCCTTCGTCTGGAAAAAAATGCATTTAATTGCATTTCAATTCAAAACAATAGAAAAAGAAAGAAAATATCCCTGACCAAAACTGAAGAGACCTAAAGTTAAAGTGCTTTAAGTACTTTTTCAGAACAACATTGACTTTAAATGGTAAAAACAACAAAACACACACACACAAAAAGACCTGGACTGCTCGTACTAACAGCTCCAGCAGTATTTGTGCTCACTGCAACATGCTTTGTTGGCACCATGAGGTTGTGCTTCGGTGGTATGCAAACTCTCTCTTTTTTTAAATAAAGTTTGCCTTGCATCAGTCCTAGCAACGTGCTTTCATCCGATTCCTCCATTTTGGTAGCCGTTTCTATTCTAACACACTGATTTCGATGTATTTAAAATCATTTATTTACTTATTATTTTTGTAGTGTCAGATGTCAGATTTACAAAAACTGTTACATTACTACCACTATGGAGCTAAAATATCTTCCTCAAACATGCCATGAAAATAGCATTTGTCAATATTTGTTTTTCTGCTTTTTTTTACATAAATGTTTTAATCACCAGCCCTGCGATGGACTGGCGACCTGTCCAGGGAGTACCCCCGCCTCTTGCCCGATGACAGCTGGGCTCCAGCAGACCCCCGCGACCCTTAACAGATCTTCATTAAATATAGTTCAGCTCAGATGAGGTGAGGAGACAGCAAATCCAGAATGGACTTCCAAAAATGGACATGTCCTCTGGTCAGCCTCTCATTCCGAAACACTCCTTTACTTTATTGCCATCTGTTTACCTCCCGGACCAACAAGGTACGCCATTGCCTGGATCACAGATCAGATGAAATTCTGCTGATATTATCCAGCTCATCTTGACTATGACAAACCTACAGGGGAGCTGCACCATGCAAGCCTGGAGAGATATTGACAAGATAGAGCTGTAGGCGTTCCTCAGCCTGCTCGTTTTGGCCGGGGTTTACCGCTCACGGGATGATAGCACCCGCGCACCCTGTGGAGTAAAATGTCTGGATGTAGCATCTTTCCAGCCACCATGTCCTGAACTAAATCTGAAATAATAGGATCCAAGCTGCAGTTCGATGATAGCCTGACACGGGCCTGGTGTCAGAGAGGCAACAAGCTTGCTGTTATTTGGGTACTGCGGGAAAAGTGGGAACCCCAGCTCTCTATTCTCTGCAACCCTGCCAGAGATATCTGCATAGATGAGCAGCAGGTTCCATTCCAGGGTCGCTGCACATTCAAGTGATACATTCCCAGGGAACCAGCCAAATATGGGCTCATATTGTGGTTGGCCTGTGATGTCTGCACCTCATATGCATTCAAAATCTAAACGGGGAAGCAAGAAGGCAGTCTTACGGAGGTCAACCAAGGGAGGAGAGTGGTCCTGAGGCTGACTGAAGGACTGGCAAGGCATACGGAGACGTGTGACAATTTTTCCACGTCATATGGACTTGGGGAAGAGCTGCTAAAGCGTAAGATCGGCCTGGTTGGGACAATAAGATGCAACAAGCCAGAACTTCCCCCGGTTCTACTCATTCCATTCCAAAGCGTGGCAAAAATGTCCCGCTGCTCAGAACCGTACTCCAGCCAGCCATTAGCAACCAGGCCCAACAGAAGCTGAAAATAATACTGGACTACAATAACTGCAAAGGTGGTGTGGACAACTTGAATAAGCTATGTGCAATTACAAACACACTTTATTATTACTGGATTTATGTGCATATCTGAGATGCATTTAGTGTGTTTACCATTCAATATTCCTTTAGTTTATTTAAAAAATGAATAATGTATTATGATGTGATGAGGAAGAACAGTCTGTGGACTGAAAATGCCTGCAGAGAATGGGGAAGACTGCTGAGTGGATCATGCTGAGGACTCCACTCCCCTCTCTGCAGAGCATCTATAAGCGCAGAGTCCACAGGAGAGCTTCCTCCATCACTATCCCACCCACCCCCAACATGGACTGTTCACACTCCTACCCTCAGGACGGATGTACAGGACTGAGAAATGTAGGACATTGAGACTGAAGAAGTCCATCTTCCCCACTGCCATCAGACTCCTCAACAGCTTATTGAAGTCGAGAATCATTGACTAAAATCATGGACTACTCCACTGTTCACTTTTTCAGCTTCTGTTTACATTTTTCAGTTCATTGTCCATTGCCTTCAACGCTTTCATGCTGTGGATGGCTGTGATTGAATCCAACCTGGAACCAGAGAAAACTATATAAGCGTCAAATTTGGCATTGGTCACGCCGCACACACAGCGCAGACAGCGGCTCCCCCGAGCACCCAAGCTCTACAGCCGGGGCGGCTGAAGCACAACAGCAAAGGGAGGACAGTGGCACCGTATACCCAGGTACCCACCAAAAGGTGACGGTGTATGCAGTTCACTGCGCAACGAAGGACGGCCACTAACATCTGCTGCAAGTGTGGAACAGACATTTGCAAAGTTCACACATCCCTTTGCTGCAGTTCCTGTGTATGAGAGTGAACTGAATCACACACATGAACACGCACAGACACTCGCTACGGCATTCTTCATGCTTCATGTTCCAAATTTGTTTAATATTTGTTTGTTGAAAATAAACGACATCGTATGTTGTATTTATGTTTTATTCCTAGAACGATCCAAATTCTTTTACTCTGGACTCCTAAATGGCACTGTGATACCACCACAAACACTAGCATATAAAGGGTTAAACTTATGTAATTAATCAACATTTGGTATTTATGATTAGGACTGAAGTTGATTCAAAAAAATTATGTAAAAAAAGAAAAGCAGAAAAGAATATTAACATATGCTATTTTTATGGCATTTAAGAGGACACTTTTATCTCTTAATAGTAACAATTTTTGTAAATCTGATACTACAAATAAAAAACAAAATCCATCAAAATCAATGTTGCTACTAATCATATCCAAGGCTCCAATAATCCCCCCAAGAAAAATCCACTTGGCATTTAGATTATTGAAAATCATTGTTGTGTTATTTTATGAGACATTTTTGATGCCGTCACAAACACTGGCATATGAAGGCATAAAATTTTGTGCAAAAATTGTAAAATTTTGTGTGTTTATTTAAGAAGAAAAGCTGAAAAATATTAACATGTGCAGTTATTTTGGCATTTTTGAAGATGAAACCTTTGTCCCTTTATGGTAACAACATAACAATTTCAAAATCAGGTACGAGGGTTCTTCGATTTAGTTCATTAGATTGGTGAAACATATTTGTATTCTCTTCCAGAATAGATATGTAATCAATTCCAGACTAAATTATTCTATTCAACAACAGTGTATGTACACATTCTTGATTCCAGACTAAATTATTCTATTCCACGGTATGTCCATATTCTATATTCTAGCGCGTTCTTATCGCTGAGTTGACTGGTTCTGTCCGTCCACAACGTTTCATTGTTCTGTTGACCTTGTGATAGCCAGCACAACAATTGCTTTTAAAGCCTTTAAGTTCTCAGTATGCAAACGTTAAAAAAAATGAGCAAGCTTTTCAATGGTGTCCTGTTAATACAATAAAGCAGTGAGCGACAGTGATAAAGTAACAGGCGGTAGCAGTGGATAGGTGTATGCGTGTAATATTTGCATGTGTGTTTGTGGCTTGAGGTGCTGCCCCTCGTTCTGGTGCCACCTGCTTCTCCCTGATTCATGTTTTCAGTGTATTTTTTGAATGCTCTGCCTGCATTGTCTGCTGTTTGTATGAACCTCTGTGTGTGATAGAAAGAGAGAAACCGTACCGTGGGTGTTTATTTAAACTGTTGATCGTGTGAGTAGTGCTAGCATGCAGGCAGATTTTAACCTGCACCTCTGCCTCATTAGGCTTGCCACCGTTGCCATGGTTGTCTATTAGAGCAGCGGAGATTAAAGTCTCATTTACATGTGAAAGAGGAGAGTGGTGAGGGAGAGAGAGAGGGAGTACAAAGTACTGCACTCTACTCTCTCAAGTGTATTCTGGAGAAGAGTGTCAGATAGGGCACAGACAAATGTTTGCAGAGGCTTTGGCCAACATTTTAGACATTTAAGCATATCTGTGTGTTTATGACTTGGGCTTTGTCCGCCTGTACAATGCACTGAGCATTGTGTCAGCTTGTGCAGTCACCACGGTTCTCTATATTAGTCTTAATGCAGTTACATTCATTGTACCAAAGTGTTACTTTTGGTATACTTAGAAACATTTGTATTACTGAGGCGCCACTGAGGCTTGTGGTTTTGCATGAGAACTTTGTTGCCTTCGCCGCGCGCTTCCTGCCTATCTGTAGCGTGAAATGAGGGCAAAATGCAAAAGTTTGAAGCTAATTGTGCATAATAATCTCCATTACACGGTATCTGCAAAGACAATCATTTGCTTTTGTGGTGCTTGTAATTCTTTTTCCACTATAACAGAACTATTATATGCAATGAGGTTATAGATATTGTAATACTGGACTACTGCATAATACCAAGAAGGGTTTATGATGTTTGCAGCCACGTGTATGCAAATGGAAAGGGCAACAAAATTAGAGACATTTCTTAGTGAAATGTTACACCACCACCTTAAGCACGAACCCGTTGATAAATGCTGAATTGTTAAATTTCTGACAGCAAAGCAGAAGATTATTACTTTTATGGATATTTAGAATTTATCAAAGAGTTGTTGTATTTGTTGGGTAAGACTGTGCATTGTATGAACTGTGAACTATGTGTGTGTGGTCCTGTTTTTAAGTTGAGGAGACTACTGGGCCCCACAACTTTTTAAGGATTGAAACTTGTTAAGGCGTAGTTTCAGGGAAACGTTAGGGTTACGGGGTTAGGCGTACACGTTATGTCAATGGATTGTCCTCACAGTGATAGGGATACGAATTTGTTTGTGTGTGTGAGGGGAACAGCTGGAGGTTTTGAATATCATGTATGTTTTGCATGTAGGCCAACATCTGGTCTCTGTCACACCTGATCCTCTAACAGAGAAAAAGAAATAGGAAGAGAAATGTGGATGGAAGTAAAGGAGACAAGACTTACAGATTAATTATTTATAAAAAGATTTTTACCGTTAACTTGCGTGGTTCGGAAAAAAGTGACCCCAAGAGAAGGAAAGGCAATTTAATACGTCGCCGCCGTGGAGCTTGTACAGAGATCTGCAAGGTGGACTAAATGACTTTAAGCATGTAATTACTGAGGTTATTCATGGGAGACATGAGTCACCTTGTTCTCTCTCTTTAATGTTCATCGCGAACCAAGCAGGAAGCGCGAAGTGGAGCGATCTCTTTCACTCTGACTCACCGCTGTGGTGGCTTTGACCAAAACAAGCCACAGGACCAACCAGTCGTCGTGTGAACTCGCGCTGCAGCACTGAACTGTCAATCTGCTGTTTCTCAGCACATGGCAACAAATTTGCAGCAGACAAATTAAGCCGCGCGTCACAAGTTTTACTGATAATGAGGACGCGCAAACAGTTGACAGTTACGGAAACAACCCGCGGGTTCATGACATGACTTTGTGCCATGTAACGCCTTGACGCTATCAGTCTGCACAGGCAGTCCATGAAAATTGCAGTAGCTTTTTTTTCCCAGCAGCAACTCTGCTAGCCATATTTTATATGCCTAATAAGCCAAGTCTGCGGGCTACAGGCGGGCGGCAACAGACAGCAAGGAGAGAATCTTCTCTATGAATATTAATGTGCGAGGGGGAGGTTGTGGGGCAAAGAGGGTGGGGAACCAAAGCCCCCTCCAAATCCTTCGCAGATAAACTGAGAGGGGAAGAGAGATGATTACACGCATGGTTTTTCACAGGGCTGCCCCAAATCTCATTTTCTGTAGTGCATTTTAATGGGATCCTTGCGCACACCTCAGCCGGCTAAGTCTCTGGATGCTGCCGTTTCAGTTGTTCTCGATAAATTCCCTGCTCCCGTGAATTTTTATTCATTCATTTTTTTTTTTTTCTCTTATGCAGCATTATGAGGGCGAGCGGCGGCGGCGCGGCCCTGTCACGCTTTTTATGCGAGCAAAAATGGGCCTTGTCGACCTTTTGTCTTTGTAATGTGCCGCATGTATCACTGTCATTTAAATGCGGCCTCAGACAATGGAGCGACGCGGGAGACGGATGAGATGAGGCGCTGAAATAGGTATCAAAGTCATTCCGTGCTGCAGATGATGGAAGAGGTCACCGTACGGGCCCAGGGGGAAAAAGACCTGGACCCTTGTGTGACCTGAAAACATGACAGAAAATTAGTTCATATGAAGAGCTAATCATCAACATTCAACATTTTGTGATTTCTTCCAGTTTTTTTGTTTTTTTTAACTTACATTTCATCATAGATTATGATCCACTTAACTCATACTCAGCTGCCCAAGCCGCAATTTCCAGTTTTGAAATCCGACACCCTCGCATTGATCTCAATCCCCTCTCCGTCCGACTCCTGTTTATTGCTGATAGCCATCAGGGTGACCTGAGCGCACACAGGGGGCTATTTAATTACACCCTTTCCACTGCACACGCATCAATAACCCGGCCGATGCAATCGCTCATGCGGCCGCTTCCATCGATACTTTCATGAGACCTGCAGTAAAATTGTGGGTCGTGTGTGTCTGAGGCGTCATCGTTGCTTAATCAGCCCCTTTGCTGTCAATCTTTTCTTGAAATTGCCTGTTCATTGGTATCAGTGTAGCAACTGATGGAGGGATAGCAGTCACAAGTGAAAAGTTGGGTTTCAACTTGGGTATAGATGGTGTACTGTACGTGAAATTTCAAATTAACCAATGAAAAATAACATCACCGAGTGGAGTAATGTTACTCACTGATGTGTTTTTGTGGCATATGAAAAGGATAGATAAGCTAAATTAACATCATTTCATTACCGGTTAAGGACATGTCTTTATCACTGGGGTGTTCCCCAAGGTGTGAGTCTCGGCCCACTTTTGTTTTCAATCTAAATGCTTTTTTATTATGTAAAGTGGTCAGCTGTTTGAGAAGTTAAATTGCTGCTCAAAATATCCTTAAATGAGAAAGCCTTTTTGAACATTTAGCTCCAATTTCTATATTTGATGTAAACTTTGTATCTTTGTTTTTGCACTGGTTTATTTTCTCATTACTCTTTCACATGAAAACATTGCTGAGTCCCCCCAAACGAGACAATACAAAAGTGGTCCTGAAGAAGCGGTTTGAAGCTCTCTGGAGGTGTGGCAATTGCACATGAGTCGTGTCACGATGCATATGGCGGTAAAAAAGGCGCACGTTGGCCTGCCCCTTTTGAGCAAGTTTATGTGCACAATTAAGTGACAAATCAGATTCAGCTGGAAGGCGGGGAGGTGTGAGTTCGGCTACTGCACTCACTTTAAAGCTCAAAAGCGTTAGATTAGCATCACACCTCCCAAAGTAAGCCCCCCCTCCTGGCTCTTTCTGTCGTCCACTGCTCTGATAGACTCTGATAGCCCAGGCGACACGGCATCTGCAGAATTGAGTTTGTCTTGGCGCCCGAGAAAACCCAATGAAGCGGTGACCTCTTCCATAATTCACTTTTAGCATCAGAATGTACTTCTGTGTGTGTGTGTGTGTGGTATGTATGAAATTAGCCTCATCACATGTCATGTGTGTAACGCATTCACACTCACACGTACATAGTTTATGTGTGGAGGTTTTTTTTTTTTTTTTGCAGAGGTGTGAAGTACACCCCGCGATCTGTGGTATGGTAAAACGAGACAATGTCGTCTATGAAATTACACTCAGCTCAGCCAGTGAAGTGTGTGTTTGTGTGAGAATTTTTTTTGTGTGTGTTGATGCTCAGGGGTGGATTTTGTTTTCACGTCCAGGAACGCTTTGTGCTTTCCATTTTCATTCTCACAAATCAATGCAAACAGAAATCAGAGGTTCATTAGGTTTGATCTGTAAAAAAAAAAAAAAAAAAAAGAAAGAAAGAAAAGAAAAAGGATCACGCTGACAGCTTGTTAGTCACCCGGGGGCTTCTCAGGCGGAACAAAGACAAAAGGGGCTCTTTAAAACAAGCGCCGGCCGTGACCCGAGGAGTTTGGCGAGAGCTTTGCCAATGTCAAGGGCTCTCAAGCCCTGTACTAAAGCAAGACAACCTCCCCTTTGTCAGTGTGGGAGTGCGGGGTAACGCTGTACAGTCACAAAGTGTTACTTCAGCTGTCATCATATCTGGAAATGTAGCGTAACTCCCTCGTTTCCCACCCGCAGCATCCACATCCTTCATTCACACCCAACGGCTATCGGAATGATTAAGCACGATTTGCTGTCGATCCTCAGCCCTCCCCTCCTCCTGCAAATCCAGGTTTGCCGCACTTCAGGCTGTGGTGAGTCACTGAGGGATTGTGAGCTGTGCCGCAGATAAGGGCCAGATAATGGCAGAGGCTCCGACTGACAGAATGGAAAGCGTTAACACAGACGACCTCTGGGCATCTTGTCTTTTCACAGCTGTCTCCTTTCTCACTGTGTTTTTGTCATAGTTGGTGGTTTGTGGATATTCGATTACCTCTTCTTTGATTTCAGACTTCCTGCCTCAAGTCGCCTCCACCCTAAACACCATTGCTCTGAATGACCAGTCCTGTCTTCTGACCTAGAAGGAAACTCCTGCCCAGTCCGTAAGTCATGACAACAACCGTCCTACACACAAACACCTACTCCATAAAACTGTCAGTGGAAAAACCTTCCACTGGCTCAGAGCATGATGTCAGCTGTCTCATGGCGGACACGCCTTGTTATCGGAAAAACACACGTGTACAGACACCATAGCGGCCTTTCAGGTACATCAGCACACTCAGCAGCCTGGTTCTCATGTGTTCTGACGCACGCTAATTACAGACGCACGAAAGTAGCTGACTTACTTACTTAAATGTCATTTCGAATTTCGGGAGGCAAATCTCTCAAAACACACGCCACAGCGATCACGAGGCATTACGCATTCATCTCCACAAATGGCAAGAATGATTAAACATTTATTTTTATAATGCAGTTTTAAAAGCCATTTATTCCCTTTTTTGCCGAGACTCCGGTTCAATTTAGTCTCCCATCCGTTAGACCGCTCTATGAAATGCCCCCGCTCTGCCCATATGGCCTGCGCTATTGATTTGCTATTATGTTGTGCGGGGGAGAAAATCCATGGGGCTCCCTTTAAATAACCATCACACGAAGACAAGAGAGATATATCACGGAGGAGCCATATCGAATTGGAACACGCGGGGCGCTCGGTGTAAGCGAGGCAATCTTCTGCATGCGTCTTATGCCTGACAAAGAAGAAGCTGGTGAATTATCTTAAGCTTTGCTGAATCAGGCTTCTCCAGAGACCCTGGTTGTTTATATTCTCTTTACATAAGGCTCCAACAATTAATCCAAACGTATTCATATCACTCAGTAAGGCGGTAAGACAGATGCCTGGTTTAGTTTTAAGTTGGGGGTTAAGTCATTTAAGAAAGTTGTTTCTTGAAGTAGCAAAAAAAAGGTATCTCAAAATGTGCCTGCTCTCAGTTTTTGGAGGATGGGTTCATGTTGGTGATTTAAATCAGTCTGAATGGTTAAAGTTTTGTTTCAGAAGTCAAAGTCACATTGTGTAGCTGGATTTTTTTGATTCATGAAATCATGAGATCCATTTTGTGGCTGATCCACAGAGATGTGGACCAATCAGCGCCCTGTGAGGAACTATTTGGAGCTACGGCTTTTTGTTTTAGGTGTGACGAGGGTCCCTCTCAAAGGCCGTCGGTTCGCTGGTGTTGGGCCCATCCGTGAGTGTCCGCGTCCCTAGCTTTGGTGGCGTGTACACTGGCGCCTGTCAGACCACCGTCGAGGATTTTCAGCTAAATTTAGCGCGCTGAACCGGCGGCTGAAGCAGTCCGTCTGAGTGATCTCTCTGACTGACAGTTCGGCAAACGTGAAGAGAAACAGAAGCTCTGGAAATAGTTGGAAGAGCACGAACGTTCGTGTGATCTCGACATCCAATTACCAGGAGTGTTTTCACAACACAGCAATCATCTGGAAATAATAAACTGTAGACCGACTGATCAGCAAGATTCAGGGGACTCCAGCCTAGCTTCCCTGCTCATAGTAGCTCTTCCGGTTTTCCCGTTTGAAGGAAGACAACTGCTGGTGTGGGGATGTATTTCCTCTCATGCATGTGCAGAACGTATGTGCCCGCAGGCTGTTGGTCTTTGTGGTTTCTTCAAGCTCAACATTTTTTTTTTCAGTCCAGACACATGAGTTAATGTGAGGTGGCATCACAGCCTGTAGTTCTTTGCTGTCAGGTACCTTAACAGTGCCTTTTTGTGCGCTAAAAGTTGACTTCTGACATATTGACTACACAGCTTGCTACACTTGTGTTTGCCATCCTTCAATGCTCCTCATGCAACAGAATATGGTGTTTGTTCTTCTGCACTGTCCTACCATGTCACATTGATGGGTGGAGGTCATCCCAGATAATGACGGACAGATGGTTCATCCAATAACCTGTGGAGTAATTCTTTGAAAGCTCCTGTGCTTTAGGTTTTAAGGAACAACAGCTTAGATGGTAACAAATGACATCAGGTTTGTTTCATGCGCATATGTAGTTACGTTTATGTATATTTTCTGAGCCTGTATACTGTACAAGCTTGTTTGCATATGCATTGGGTGTTGTTTTATCGAGCCACCTTTCCATACCACTTGAGAATATAGATCTGCTCCTAATTCAGTTTTGATGTAACAGACTGCAGACGTCTGCAGTTTGAAGTTCACCCAAAGCTAACAGAAAGCTATATCGTCGTATTGTCGGTCTGAAATATACTGTAGCCTAAAATTTACTACATCAGCTAATGTTAAAGGGGAACTACCGTTTTTTACAACCTGGGCCTAATTTCTGGAATATCATATGAATATAATATATATAATATGATCATTTACTCACCCAACTTGACTGATGTAATCCTTCAGAAGATATTTAGCTCCAGTGGAGTGCTACGTATATCCATATGGTGGGACTGAGTGGGGCACCGAAACACGGTCTCTAAATAACACATTATCGCAAAACTCAACGGGTAATAGCCCTAGCATATCAAAACAAAATATTGGTGAAATGGACGAGTTTTGCTGCAGATAATGTGTTATTTAGAGGCTGCGTTTCGGTGCCCCACTCAGTCCCACCATATGGATATACGTAGCACTCCATTGGAGCTAAATATCTTCCCAAGGACTAAAAATTACACCCACGTTACATGGGTGAGTAAACAATCATATTATATGCCAGAAATATCCAGGTTTTTTAAAAATAGTAGTTCTCCTTTAAGCCAACTTCTTTTTGACTACTTGCTATGCACTTCTTGGGAGTAGACCACATTTTATATAAATTTATGTGGCATGAACATAATTCCAGATAACAGGCAGGTCAAGTCTGACATAGACTAATCAAATGGGTGTCCTCTAGAGTTCTTGTACTAAAAGATTTAATAAGGCTCATACTGAATTCAGCTAAACTCTCGAGGGTCGAGCCAAAACCAAGACCACTGCCTCCATCACTGGAGCTGTATTACAGCCAGTATGGATAGGACTCCATGCTGGCTCCACTGCTGGTTTTAACGCACTAATCCTATAATAGTTCTGTAAAAACAGACGTACTCCATAATTAAAGGCTCATCAAATTGAAACACACTCACTTGCCAGTTCATTAGGTACCCTAGTCAAAACGAATGCATTCTAAATCCTCTTTTATGACTGTCATAATGCTCAGTTTATGTTGAAGCTGCATCAGAGAGGTGGCCATTCAACCACTTGATCGTTATGGAGGATGTAATTTGTGGTGCCGTTAAACAGGACTGAATGAAACACAAATGCATTTCAGTTATTTAGCCAGGCTCACCGACTGAAATCAGCTTGTTAGACAAATAGCAACGCATGCTGGTACAACAAAATCGCAGCCTCCGAACTGAAAACGCAGTTGAATCAACAGCTCCGTCAGCTGATTTAGATGAAAGCTGAATACTGGAACGTTCGTGAGGTTCAGATTAAGTGCAGGGCTGTTATATTAGAAAGCATTGTTTCACTAGCGTACCTAATGAACTTCCAAGTGCGCGCATGTATATCACATAGGAACTTTCACTTTCCAACCAAATTTAGCTCACTTTCAGTTTAGATCACTGCGCAGCTCGATTAAACACTCAACATAAAAGTCGGCTGTCTCTCACTGAAAGGATAATTTATTACTTAATGTTTCGCTCAGTTTCACCGTGAAATAATTGTTGTAAATTGCTTGTTTTTTTTAAGTGATCGTGCATCTTAGTATGGCTTATAAATTCAACAAGTTGTCTAAAACCATCTGTTTATTTGTCAAAAACTGCAATAATTTTTACCCTTCAAAAGAACACGACTACGACTTCAAGTGAAGGTTTTCATCTGACAGACACATGCGTGTGTTTGTGCATGCTTTTGTGCAGGATTCATGCACACACGCAAAATAACAAGAATCCCTTCCAAACACAATTGTTGTATTAGTGCAGGGGCGTCATCTAATACATTCCTGCCCCACACAGTGCAGAGACAACAGGACCTTGCGTGCATCAGAGACGGGTGGGGTGGGGGGGGGACAATACAGGACATGCAGCAGACAAAGGGCTGTCTGTGCACTAGTGCTCAGGAAGAGGCCTTTCTCGCTCTGATGTGGTGAGCTGCAGTACCTGTGACACACGCACACCGAGTTCCTGTGTTGAGTTCATGATGTCTGCTGCATGCGTTCAAGAGCGATGACTGACAGGCGCATGCGGTGCCAGACCCGCTTATATGAGCCCTGACAGGCTTGCCGTAGGCCATGGCTGTGGCAGCGAGAGGTGATTATGCAGTCACGTGGGCACGATAGCTTATAGTCTGAAAAGTTTTCTATAGATTAGTTTAATGCTAATGTGAAAGAGCCCGAGATGGAGAGGCTGGAATTTCTGAAAGCGAAGCTCGGGAATGTGAAAAATTCCAAAGAAGGTATAAGAACGCGAGCTGGAAAACAAAAGATAATATTGAGCAGCAGTGTCTTTGTTTGTATTGTGATTTAAAAACTGCCGTCGACGGCAGTTTGCGAGAGGCTGTCACCTTTTTTTTCTTTCTCCCCCTTGTAAGAAATGGCAGACGCTCCGTCGGCGTCTTGATTATCTCGCTCTAAACTGAATACTAAATCCCTGATGTGGTCTTTGCTCAAGTAAAGAAAGCTCGCCTTATCTCCCCCGCTCCTCCTATTCTCTTTGCTCCCCGCGCAGCCAATCAAAGGCAAAAGTGAATTATGAAAAATATAAAAAAAAAGAAAAGAAGAGAAGCAGTGGGGTGAGAACCTGCGCGGCTGAATTTCCATATAGATGGTCGAGCATATTACACTTGTCTATCTGCAAGCTCTCTGTCCACTCTTCCTCTTATTACATTTTTATGGAGAGATGGCTGCTTCATCATCAACTTGCAACACCCTCCCCATTACCCCTCCCTTCTCGCTTTCCCTCTTTGTCGTGTTTCTATCTGCCCCGGACACTTGATTGTTCCTGAACCGATGCTGACCCCATAAAGAGGAACCTGCGCCTGTTTTTTTTTTTTTTTTTTTCTTCTCCCTGTCATGGCGTGTTGTGCTAGCGCTTGTGATCTGATCTGGGAGGCATTATTGCTCCATCTAGCCACCTTCTTCCTCTTGTAAAAGCTGCACTTCACGATTCCCCGGCGGCGAGGGGAAGGAGACAGAAAAATAAAAAAAAATGGGGAAGGAGAAGAAAACGGGAAGACGGGGCTCCTCGCCGCGGCGCTTCCAGGCTTACATGTAAATTAAAACGCAATTAAAAACAGGCAAATAAGCTGTTCCCGGGAGACGGGGTGGTAGGGGAAGGGGAGGAGAGAGGAGGAAAGGGCTCTCAGGATAAGGGCCTGTGTCACTCATCATTAGCACGGCATTAGACTGAAGGGAGCTAAATCTGAGAGCCGGGTCTCGGGCACATTTAGAGGAGCTGCGCCTGCCGCTGTGAGGTCCCCGCGCTGATGAAAATAACCACGTCCAGAAAAGAAAAACACTTCTCGCTTTGGATCGGCCAAAAAATCTGCACAATCATTCGGCCATTGTTCCCTGAAGCATGCAATTGTGTGCCCGCTATTGTGTTGCGCTTCATGTAAAAAGCTTGCCATTGTGTTTTGCTGCACAAAGCTGGAGTATCCGCCATTGAGCAAATATTTCCGCGGGCACCACTGAGAACACGGCGCTGAGCAGAAAGGTGTAGCCGCTCGGCCCGACCATCAGTCAAAGAGCTGTATCAACACAGTATCGCCAAGTTGTGTGCTCATCCACAATCTGCCAGAATTCCACTGCACCACAACCTCCTCCTCCTCCTCCTCCTCCTGCTGCTTCTGCTCTGGCCTTGGCCCTCACCCCTACCAACCGCCTGGAAGCCTGGTGCTCTGTATGCCCCCCTGCTTCCCTCTCTCCCGGTCTCCATGCACCCCCCACCTCCTGCTCAGGCTCCCGGGCAGAGGGGATACAGAGAGAGAGAGAGAGAGAGAGAGGAGGGGAATCAATGGGGGAAGCGTATGGTGTTGATGGCAGAGGTGGGGGTGAACCCCACACGTCGGCAGCCTTGCAGGGGAAGAAGCGAGCGGTAGGGCGCAGAGAGGAAGGAGAGGGTGGGAGGGAGGGAGGGAGGGAGAGGCTGCGGTGGGGTGGGAGTGTAGGGGGGCCACCCTGGCAGAGGAGCACCCCTCGCTGCAGACCTGTCGCCCTCGGTGCAACAATGGCCCTGACAATGACACTGGAGGAGGAATTTCCGCTGCCCTCCACCACCCACCACCACACAAACACACACACGCAATCTTCGTGGCGCATTCAAATCTGCGGCGCCCGAGATGAATGACTTCCTAATAGCTTTCATTTGTTACAATTATCATAATTAAACACATGTCACGGGCAGACAAAGGAAACGGGAGATTTCTGTGTTAGCACCTGAAGCAGAAGGGGGATACAGGCGCTGGAAAGGGATCGCTTTTGTTACAGCGTAATTAGTCCGAACACATTTGTATATAAGACTCACAGAGCATATTTACAGTAGCTAATTAAAGACCCTCTGCCTTCGGTAATTTAGAGTCTGCGTAATCTGTTGACGGCTCCGGCGTGGACCTTGGTTCTCCCGCATCGACGCCGCTTGTTTCTCGTCTGCGTGTCCTTGCCACATCAGCCTGTTTGATGGTGCAGCTTAATAACCGCCTGCTGAGTGCTGTGAGAATGGCTGAAGGCCCTCTTAACATTTTTCTAATACCCCCCCTCCTCCTTCTGCCCTGTCCTTGCATTCTGTCCCTTAAACCAATCAACTCTTTCCCCTTGTCGCTGTGGAGGAATGAATCAGATGCTCGGCTCTGGCCCGACTCAGAGGTCTTTCTCCCTTTTTCTTGTTTCCATTTCCCTCATCTTCCATGTGGTCCCCTTTCCACCATGCCGTTCCTTTTCCTCACGTCACACCAGTTGGCACTCCTGGCGCTGTGGGTGGTAGTGATGGCGGTGGGTGCCAAAGAGGGAAAAGGCAGGAGGCCTTCCCCGAGAAGCCACCATTTTGTGGATGGCTCAGCGAGCGAGGCAGCCCGGTGCTAAAAGGAGAATTCTGACAGAAACTGCGACGGAGGAGAGGTCGCGAGGCCGAGCTCTCGGTGCGTCCCGCTGAGACCCGACCTGAGATCAGGACTTAACCCGACCCCGGCACCCTCCTGCACGAACACACGCAAATATCCTCCATAAACATTCTTCTCTCTACGCTGTAGACTTGACACATTTAGCCGCGTGAAACTGCCTCCTAAAACACAAGGAAAAGTTTTTAGTTTTAATATAAAAGTATCTGCATTCAGCAGTTTTTTTCCAGCCGCGTGGCAGCGAAACCGCGGGTAAAAACAGCCTCCACGCTGAAATAAAACTACCCCATAAGTTATTTGAAAAGAGTGCCTTCAAATAGAAGAGAGAGGCAAAAAATAAACTGAGTGACCCTGACTTTATCCTCGTGTTTTAGATAAGGGCTCGTTTGACCTTGACAGGCCTTGGCAAGGACAAAATAAACATAGTTTCTGGAGGCACAGTCTGCTTTAAAGGAAAAAATAAAAAGCAAATGCACAAATTTGAAATGCAGAAAATGAAAGACAGTGGCAGTTTTAAAAGAGTGAACAGCGTTAAATATGAACGTTTGCTCGTCACCGGGAGCCATTTTCATGCTGCGAATATTAGAGATCAACACGGAGACGTGACTCATTTGACTTATTTCTGTTTCTCTGCAAAGTTTCCACTTGATTGTTTCATTTTCCCGTGTCTCTCTTTTGTAATTATTTTTATTTGAATGCCCGCAAAGATTTCTCTTTCGGAAATCGAATCCGCTTGCAAAATTAAGACAAAAAAGAAAGAAAAAGAAAAAGAAAGAAACGCTGAATTTCCACCCATCGGCTTTTGTGGTGAATGCAAAAAAAAAAAAAAAAAAAAAGAAGAAGTCACAGGTGGACAAGTGAAAGAGAGCTGAGCTCACCTAAGCGCATTCCTGAGAGAGAGAGAGCACACGGAGCGTGGAGCGACAACTCAAGACGCATTCCGATTTTTAAAGATGATGACTGCGGAGCCTCGTTTTCATCTGATTGTGTGATAAACGATTACTTCACAAGATGTTCAGGGAAAAAATTAATAAAATCACCACGATCTGGGCGCAGTGTGGAACTGTTGGCCGGTGAATATAACCCTTAAACCCTGCTTTAGATAGACCAAAATTTGTATTTCTAAAGGGAGAACGAATGGTTTTAATTCCCAGAACTAACCCCAACACCTGAAGAGCCACGTCGCTGCTGTAAATTAATAAGACTGAAGTCGTGCGTGTTAGCGACGCTGTTTCACCTTTACACCACTGCAAGATCACTCAATCCCACCGACCTTAAATCTACTGATCACAAGTATTGGCAGATATATTGTGGCTGAGATTACACGGCGCTGTGATCAGATCACGGGGAGAAGCTGAGTCGGAGGATTCTCTAAATCTCTGTCTGTCTTCCTGCGTCCATTCCGTCAGCACAAACACAAAATGAGACCTAATTAGTATTTTGGGTACCTGGAGAGTAAACAGAGCTGACAGTGAACCCATGCAGCCCCCCCGTCCGTGCTTTTGAACGTGCATTTCGTTTCGGAAACATCTTTGGGCTGACAGAATAACGTTTGAGGAAACGGCAGCTCCATCGGTGCCATTTTACCGAGAGCTCGCTTGTTTGTCACAAACTTAAATTCTCTATGTGTGGGGGGGGGGGTTTCTCTCTGCCTCACTCTCTTTCTCACTCTCTATCTCACTCTCTCTCTCTCTCCTTTTATGCTGTTGCTAGGGAAGCAGGGCGTATGCGCTCCTTGGCCGCGGATGAAGGGCACGGGGAAAAAACAGCAATAACGCTCAAATGAGACGCTTCAATCGAGCACATTTCTACCGGGCACTGCCTTAACCCCCTGTTGCACCCATTTCAGGACCCAAACCCGGGAAGTAGGGGGTGTAAAGTGCAATATTTCGGCGCTTTTTGTCCATTACCTTATATGGCAGGGGAGAGATATATCGTGCCTGTATGTAATAGGCTGGCCGCTGCCGCTCTGCTCAGAGGCTCCATTTAACCCTTCTGCTGCTGAATTATTTTAAGTGCAAGAAAAGCGTCGGCTTTAGCGCGCGCACAGATCCTCTCCTGACATTACTAATGCACCACAAACAAACGAATCCCCCCCGTTTTGATGTCACCCGCGCGCACAGGTCACGACTTACGCACTGAAACCTGGAATTTGCGCACCGTAGGCGCGTTTTGGCTTCTGTTTCTAATTAAGACCCCCTCCTTCTTCGTAAATCAGTTGGGTTAATGTGGATGACATTTACAGCACAGAGTACATGCTCGCTGGTGATTCGGTTTATGCAGCTGGATTTAAACTGTCATGGCGTAGATAGACGTGCCGCGGCCAGTATCTCAGCCAATAACAGGCTGCAGGGATGCTCTGGCACGAGTTTGCCAATAGAAAGTTGCCACAGGTAGATTGATAAGTCGACCATATGCTGCGTGTCACATCAGCAGCGAATGAGTCCAGAGGATGAGGTGCTGGTTTGACTATCAGAGCGTGCTTGGCCTATATTTGCACAGCACTGTTAGCAGACCGAACTCTAAGCCTCGGTCGCCCATAACTGTGCAGCTTTAAGAGAACTTTCCCCCCCTCTGTGCGTCAGCTTCAGTCAGAGTGATAGTTAGAGCTTTGGTGACACTGTGCTGTCACTCCCAAGGCTGAGAGACCATCTTTGTTATGGGAGTTGTTTACAAGTGGCTGTTTTTGACTGCTGTGGACACAGGAGGAGAAGGAGGAGAAGGCGGATGGGCGCTGACAAAACTGTGAATTCTGGCTCCCTTGTGTGCAGCCTTGCATCTTTAAAATGTCCTCAGTTTTCTTACATTTTGTAATTAATATGCCCCAAATGCACATTTACTTGGTGTCATTTGCTTCTCCGTGTACATACTTAAATAAAAGTCAACCGTTAATTTATTTTTTTCTCCTAAGTGGCAGGCAGCATCAACTGTGAGAGGAGTACCAGCCCCCCCTGCTAGAGTTACTACTGGACAAAACGAAATGACTACGCGAGTGGATTTATGAATCCACCACGTGACACTAACGTAGTGATTGATTTGAATTTCCAGATATCCCTCCTGCAGTCCGGTACGCTCGGGATAAAACCCCAACCTCCCTGCAAGGTCTCCACCTCCCCCTCCCCTCCTGACGTCATGCACCGAGCTGAAGCAACTGCACGAAAAGAGCTGCTCGCAGCCGCACCACTGTGACTGCCCGTATGCTCATTGCCAGCACCGTGGAGTGTGCAAAGAAGTGAGAGAGAGAGGGAGAGAGAGAGCGACAGAGAGAGAGAGAGAGAGGACGAGAGAGGTGGAGGGAATTGTAGCTGTATTTGGATACGACTGGAAAACAACCAAGCGCGCACAGCACGCACCCGAACGGAAGGCACATCGACGGTGCGCAGCCTGCTTTTTTTCTCCTGCTCCCCGTCCCCACTGCGATCGGATTGAGCCGAGAATGGAGCTCCCTGCCGCCGGAGAGCACGTCTTTGCGGTAGAGGGCATCGAAAAGAAGCGCATTCGGAAGGTAACAGAATGGAGGGGCATTTGCAAAACAACAACGACGATAATAATAATCATAATGGTCATGATGGAAAGCGGACGTTGAAATACCGCGTTCAGATCAGAGCCTCACCATTTTCCCTCTTTTCTCAACCATCACAGGGCAAGATAGAGTACCTGGTCAAGTGGCGAGGATGGTCTCCAAAGTAAGTCTCGTGTTTCCCCTTATAAAAATCTCTCCATATGTGCATATGTGCAGCCATTATGTAACAAATTGTTGTTACAGTTTAGAAATGCCATCCATCAAGTGCGCGCACAGGCTGTGGTTGTTAACGTGTGTGCGCGCGCTCGTGTGTGTGTGTGTGTGCTGGGAGAGCGCGGTCGGTATGTGTTTCAGTGTATCCGCGGATGCCTTCACTAATTTATGCGAGGGAAGGGGGGGGGGGGGGGGGGGGTGCAGGCACGGCCATGTAATCCCGTTTTAATTATTTCTGCTCTGCCAGCGAATTTACGAGACAGCGGTGCTAAAATGGCCGACTGTATGTCGCTGCTGGAGGACGTTTTGGAGAGCACATACAGCCACTCTCTCTTTTTTTTCTGGTTTAACGCTTCCCCCTGTGAGGCGAATAGCCGTTGTTTTTTTTCCCCCCCTTCGACAGCTTTGCAGGCGGGGTGAAGGTTAAAAATAATCCGCTGGAAATGATAAAAAAAAACAACTAATTTCTAACCAGAATTTGGAGGCGTGCCTCATCACCTGTTTATTCTGACTGCGCAGCAATGGTGAAGATGTGGGAATGTGTGAGCGAGTGTGACAAGAGGCCTGTGAGTCAGCCCGAAAAAAAAAGAGAGAGAGAGATAGAAAAAAAAAAAAAAAGGAAGTTCCAACGTGACAGCTCGCTGACAGTTTGTTTGCGCCTCCCCTGCAGATACAACACATGGGAACCAGAGGAAAACATCCTTGACCCGCGTCTCCTGGTCGCGTTTCAACACAGGTGAGAGAGAGGTGGACTTCGGACGAGGCGGCGCAGCCTCCACTTCTGCCATGACCATATAAGGACGTGGGAGGAGGGGCGCTCCAGTAACACGAGCACCCCCCCCACCCCCCCTCTCCTGCGCTTGCACACAGGCACACTTCCCTCAGGACTTTCTCCTGGGGGAAAGACTCGGGATTTGATGAGAATGTCCTAATCATTGCTATGGAAATACGCATGGATGTACAGCATAAACCATAAGAAATATTATGTCCACCGGGAACCAGTGGGTTCTGCCAACCTATGTCCAAAAAAAAAAGCAAATCTGAAGATCTGAAGGGGCCCTGGAAGCGTAGGCCTGTGCTAGACCTACCCCATGCAGATCAAACTACAATTATCACTACACGAGCACAGCGTAGCAGCTTAGCTTGTTCTGGCAAAACCAGTCTGCTGCATGACTGGATGGGCATGAGCCTGCAAAACAGAGCTCTCCATTCACCTGCCACTTCATTAGGTACAATAATGAATACAAATGCTTTCTAATTTAAACAGTACTGCTCTAGATCTTAGCTTCATGTAGGTTATCGTGTTCAGCGTTTGTCTTTTTTGTTATTTTGGAGGCTGTTATTTGTAGTACTTTTGAACTATATTGTGTTGTACCGACACATGTTTCTATTATTTTGGCTACCCCAATTTAGTCAGTGGGCTAGGCTAAATAATACAAACACGTTGGAGGTTAATTTGGTCCAGTTTGGTGGCAACTGATGCAGGTTCAATGCAAACTGAACCCACATGAAAGGGGATTTAGAGCAGGGCTGTTGCGTAAGAGTGCGTTCATTTTCACCCGTGTACCTAATGAAATGGCAAGTGTATTTCGCTGTGTTTTCCAGTCAAGAGAAGAACCGTCCATAAACACTTGTCTTGATCCGTCAAGATGGGCTGCAGTTGGGTTTACTTTGTGACTTAAATGAAACAGAAGGTCCGGCCTTGGATGCTCACACTGAGAACCTATTCTCAAACGTAGGTCAAGACCGGCCTGTGGAAGCATTTAGAAATGACTCACTGTCAGTCTTCATCAGCTCAGCTGCATTTTGTCTGAGCTGCTGGACCTGCTAGGCCTCAGATATAGGCTCTCTCTCCCTCTGTAGGCCAGCAGGCCGCACATGAGACTGGGCAAGGACGGGATGGCTGGGGAAAGGAATTTGCTTCTCTGAAAAGGCTAATTGACACGCAGTGCTCTTCAACGTTTCCAGTGTACCGCTCTCATATTCCCCTGCAGCCCGCCTGCCTGCCTGCTTGCCTGGCTGGCTGGCTGGCTGACTGTCTGTGTGTGTGTGTGTGTGTGTGTGTGTGTGTGTGTGTCTGGCTGTGTGCTGATGGTCATGGAGTGCTGCCTCTGCGCTGTGTGTGGATTCCTCTCTGCTCCCAGTGGATGGGGGAGGGGACTCGGCGAGGGAGTCTGTAATTGCCAAATCTTCTGTGAATAGGGGTCACTCCGTTAGACACTGTTTGAAAACGTACACACGGATGGTTCGTCGTGACAATCTTCCGGCTGCTCCAATAGTTCGAACGTCCGAAGCCACAGGCCAACAATAGGCCAGGTTTCTGCACGCCCCGGTGAGGCCTGTGTACAGCTGGCCTTCATCCGCCGCCAGTTATTTATGAGCCAATGATGAGTCAAGGTTTATATCAGGGAGCAATATTTCACAGATGGTTCAGGGCTCGGTCTAGTCAGCACAACTACAATTACACGTTTCCTTGTCCTCCTTCAATAAAACAAGAGTTGTTAACTGTTATTTATTACCTTGTATTTTGAGCTGCCCACAGCCTCATAAGTGCATGTACTACAGACACACTGCTGGTGTGTAGGTTTTCGACATAAGCAAAAAGCACTAAACTGAGCACTGTTTACCCTGTGTCATTTGTACGCCGTGACCCTAATTAGACATCGAATGTAAGAAATGGAAGGGTGGGCTGCAGAAGGGAGGATGTTTGAAAGACAGGGAGAGCTTCTCCCTGCAGTAGCCTTAATTGAATTTCTCCGGGATAATGAGAATACGGAATGGGCCGATTACCATGGAGAGCTATGCAAATAAGGATCATAATGCTTTGCAGCTGGTCACATGTGGATATTCATTAGTCCTCTGAATCAAAATTCCATTTTTTTGACCTTGAATAGGTATTAGAAAATGAAGGAATAGTCCAAATGTCAAACGTGCACTGTGTGATATATGCAGGGAAAGGAAAAGGCAATATATATATATAAATATTAAAAAGGAAGATTTACCATAAGCCATTTTATGTAATGAGGTGTAATTATCTTTTGTTTTCGCAGAGAGAGGCAGGAGCAGCTGATGGGATATCGTAAACGGGGGCCGAAACCAAAACATCTTTTACTTCAGGTAAGCGTCCGTGAATCATCGCCAACACAAGAGTCTCTGTAGGAACACCATGTCAAAAGATTAGTGGTGTGTTAGAGCTGCTGTAGGTTTCCTTCAGACATGGATGCGACAAAGAGAGGACAGGGATATACAATTGGATTTCTGTCTGCATCATGATCATGAAACTGGGTTTGTTGCCTGAGGTTATGCAAGCACTGTTTAGGTGCACTAATTTATCCTTCACGTTCATTGTTCCTTGGTTCTGAATAGCTTTTCATGCAAAACAGCTACTCGCTTGCCTTTTAAAGAGATTGTGCGAATGTTCTTTGTCTTCTTTCATTTCCCTGTTTTAAATGGTTTCCCCAAGACGAAAATACACGGCTGAAAGTAGCACTCTGCTGGGCTCTGACTATCTCAGCACAGGCGTTTACAGGGCCATGTCCCGAGCCAAATGTGATTATATATTTTGAGAGAGCGGATTGCTATGCAGTGTCAGTGTCTTAAGAGGCATACCTCTCTGCCGGACTCACACGTGGCCAGCAATCAGGGCCAAAGCATGACATGTCTGGTGGCACCTCTGTGACCTAAGGTCACATTCAAAGAGTCTTGAGCGTTCCGCTGTGGTGCCCTTCTGGCGGCCGAGGGGTCACCCTGTACGGGAGGAGGAGGGGACAAGATTGTGGTAGTGAGGCTATAACTTCAGTCTTGATTGGATAGTTAATTTTGCAAAATTTGGCAATCTTGAAGCATAAGTGATGTCGCAACAGATGTCAGTCAGTTTACTTATTATGTTCTGCCAGTGAAAACAGTTGTGCAATGTCCTTTGTGCCTCTGGAGAAGCTGTGTCCTAGGAAATAACCCTGTCAGGGTTCACAACTTGGACTTGAAAACTACCGCTCCATTTTTATTCATATCCCATTGTTAGTGTTGTTACTGTAATGTAGAGCTGATTGTAAAGTATTATGAATGTAGGTGAAGTGCTAAATATCTTGTTTCTTCTTTAAGGTACCCTCATTTGCCAGAAGATCAAGTATTCTTGCAGGTTTTGAGGAAACATCTCAGGACGTAGACAGCAACCCCAAGTCTGATCTCATCCAGGTCCAGCGATCCCAGCCTCAGCAGTACCAGCTCAACAGCAAGAAGCACCATCAGTACCAGCCCAGCAGCCAGGAGGTCCCTGCTGACCAGCTAGCCAACAGCAAGAAGAAGTTCATCTACCAGCTAAACAGCAAGAAGCACCACCACTATGAGCCCGACCCAAATATGTACGATACACAGGCTTCTAGGCTCAAAGAGGTGGTCAAGGTTCAGGAAACGGCCAGTAAACCATCAAATCCTGGCTGGAACTTACCTCCGGCCCTTCAACAGAAATGGGTACGGGACAAAGACACGGGCTGCTTGAGCAAAGTCAAAGAGCTGGCAGTGGAAGTGAGGAAACCAGCTGTAAAAGAGGCAGAAAGCGAGCACGCCCTTAAACCTAATCCTAAGGATGCAACCCTGCCAAGTTCTATTAGCAGCAAAATGAAGATAATCAAGAATAAAAACAAGAATGGACGTATTGTTATTGTCATGAGCAAATATATGGACAGCAACAAGGTTCACGGAACAAAGGGTAAACATGGGGAGTCGTCAAGAGAAGAGAAACCCCAAAACACCAAACCATCAGAAAACAATCCAGCAAACAGAACCAAAATGGTGGAGCACCCAGAGAACGGGATCCCAAAAGAATTCTGCAACGGCAGTTCCCTCTCTGTCGCAGAACATCCCATAAAGTGTTCCCCAAAGGACAGGCATTTCTCCAAACCTTCGCCAAGCACAGCAGAGGAATACAACACGGAAGTGGCTCGCGGTCAGGCGGATTTACCCGATGATTTGCCCCTACAGCTGACCGCCAGCTCTCCTCCGACGTCTTGGCCCGTTGACACCAACATCCCGACCCTAACGGCTGTCGACCAGATCAGGATCCCTTCCTTTCCCGGGGACCGGAAGAGAAAGCTCTCGGATCCTGTGGAGGACAGGAGTGTTGCCAAAATATACCTGACTTCAAGGAGCTTCAGCGGGCCTAGCACAGTGGTTACACCACCTCAGGACAAACCCATGGACCTCCACTGTAGCGGGTCACGACACAGTAGTACATGCACTTATGAGGCTATGGGCAGCCAAGAGGAGCCAATGGACCTCAGCTGCCCTAAAGCCAAGAAGAATGTTGAAACAGAAATACAGCCAGAGCCTGAGCCTGAGCCTGAGCCTGAGCCTACTGTCAAAGATACGCCTCCCACGACAGAGGACTCACAAGAATCCACAGAGAAATCTACTGAAGCACCTGTTATAAAACAGACGCCCTTCATGGGAAATATCATCATCACCGACATCACAACGAACAGTCTCACCGTCACCTTCAAGGAATATGTTTCTTTTTAAGAAGCAGCTTACGATCCGGGACTACCAGTGACTTGATTGGACGAATCCTGTCTATATGTGCATATGTAAAAACATCAGAATTTTGTATATATGGAAATTTATAATTTATCATTCAAATCCAATATGTTTCTTATAATGTTTTATACTGTAACTCCTCTGTGATATTGTAGCCAAGTAAGTGCCCTCGAGGATTTGAGCGAATGCGTTCAGGTGGAAGTGTCCCACTAAAAAAAGAAAAAAAAATCAGTCTATTCTTCAGATGGAGCTTGATGGGATGCTTTTGCTGTTGTTTCATACTTGTACCAAACTTAAAACCTGAGATGTATGAAGGTTTATACATATTTTGTATTAATAATATCTCTGATTTTGGTCCTGATTATAAGGTCGAGAGGGAGTTGTTTATGGTGATCGAAGATCAAATTGAAAGCACTTACATTTTATACGTTTGCTTGTGTCATTGCTGGAGAAAACAGCTAGCCGCTACAGCTTCACGGATTCTTTTTGTCTTCGACAGGTACCCTTTTCACTCGATTGGCATATTTCGTTGCATGTTTTG
Organism: Planiliza haematocheilus; assembly: GCA_005024645.1. Lineage (NCBI taxonomy): Eukaryota > Metazoa > Chordata > Actinopteri > Mugiliformes > Mugilidae > Planiliza > Planiliza haematocheilus. The sequence goes on from SRSE01001373.1 coordinate 5,860,609, forward strand.
CTTGTGGCTTGTTTTCAGGAAAACAATTAGCCGTGTCAATTTAAAAAGCAGGCGTGTCTGGATACAGTGTAAACACAGCGACACATGTAAGACAGGCTCGACTGTGTCAACAATGTCCCATTACGTTTCCGTCTCCTCGTCCTTGACATCAGGCAAAGACGCCAGTGATTCACACACATTGCAAGTCCGATTTTAATTGCACATTTCCTATTTAGGACACACAATAGGAATAAAACTTGGCATGTACACTCTCAGAGGTCAGTTACCGTTGTGAAAATGTTGTCATTTATAAAACATGCTACATCCTGTTATGAATTACCGGTTCTTACCGTGATAAGGTTGTGATTTATTTCAACGTTGCCTCTCGCAAGCAACGAGTGCGAGCTACTCTGATTATGCTGCTGAAAATTCAAATATCAGAGCTGTTGGATGTAACAACGGCCTTCTACGCACACTTAATGCAAAACCAGTAAGAATGCTAAAATGGTATAGTAGTAAAAAACGAAAAAAGAAGAGAGAGTGCATATTTATTGAGGTTCCAAAACAGTTCCAAGCTGCATCAGAAGCTGCAAGCGATTCCACTGAACAGTTCCACCGCTTTGAATGAGTGTGCTGCCGTTCTTCTTCCTTTTCCCTCTGTTTTTGTCCAGTCTTTCTTGCACTCCGTTCAAGGTGAAAATGATTGTCATAAAGCCTGTTATACCAGGAGCTGGCTGACTTATTGTCGTTGGCGCAGCTCACTGGATGGTATGTTTCACAATAAAGAAAGAGATTTGACTTCTGGTATTTTGTTGCATGTGTTATTTGCTCGAGGGGGGAAACTGGGGATGTTCTTGCGTCGGGACGTTTCATTTTGTATTATGGAATTTTCCGCAGAGTTCCAGCAAAACGGTTCACATGTCATTGTTTTCCCCTGTAGATCCCCTGAAATCTCTGCTCGCGGAGGGAAAGAACGAAACATTAAACACCAGAAACACTAACTTGATTGTGAACCATGAATAGGAAAACAGATCATGTTGCATAATCATAAACAATCCAGCACAAAGGGCCTTCTGTATTGCATAACTGCACCGGTCACTCGTATTATTATTAAAACCTTGCCCATGCATTATTTTTCTATTGCAGCTCGACCCCAAGCAGGAATGTAAACACAGAGCATAACTGGAAAAGGGCAGGGAAAAGCTGCTCTGCGATTCACTTCTTAGATTCAATCCGGACGAAAAGGCTTCACGAATGTACAAACCAGCAAAATGTAGCAGGGAACTGCGTCAGTACCGACCTTTACATGTAATATGTCTGCTTGCTTGTTGTCATAAAGGACTTTACTTTCACAATGACATGGTGGTTCCAAGTTAATTTAGACAAACATGTCTAGGCTTACACAAATGCAAAGCTGAAGACACATATTTGTGCACAGCTCAGCTTCTCTGCATGGACTCTCAAATATTGACCTTTCTTTCCTGACACTGCTGAATGCTGCGGGCCTCTTCCAGTCTTTATTCAGATCATTTTGGCCTGTACCCTGGACTCTGGTCTGGAACTGCATACCTAAATAGTTTATTTTTTATTTTTTTCCCCTGTCATAGTGGAATCTCAAACTGATTGCAAGTTGAAAGTTTTGAAAGACACGAAGGCCCTGGAATGTCAGTTCACTGGTGGGAGTTGCCTATCGGAGAATGTTAATAAGAACTGTGGCCAACTTTAGGAGGGAATAAGACTCTGAAACAGTGCAAGCTTGTTGTTATAGGCCAGAATTGGCTTTAGATTACTCAAATAATGAATGTCCTCTTCATATATGTTTGAATTAAATAGAAAAACAAAAGCACTTTCTTTTCCAGTTTTTGAGAGAATAAATGTGCTGAACTCCCCTGTGATACTGGCTGCTATCATTTAAAATTTGAAGTCATGATTGGTCTCTGTGTGTTGCTTGCTTGGAATTCCATAAAAACAACACAGAGACCAGAGAAATGTGTTCTTAAACCTAAACGGACGAATGACTGGAATAAACAAATATAGCAGAGGTAACGGTGCCTTTATAGATCTGTTTGAATCTCATGGAAAAATTAGTCTGTACACGACTGAGGCCATTCGCGGGAGCTGGACTGGTTCTCGACCTCTATCGAAATTTCCACGCCTCATTTTCTCTTCTTCTCTGGGATTTTGAGTCAACGTTTTGTCCGCAGGCAGATTCGTTAGCTAATTTAACGAATTAGAAACGCATTTCGGACTGTGAAAGTCGAACTGCAAAAACAAACGATCGATTAATCCTAACAAGGGGACCCGTCTAAAACTGGTAACCGAAGACACCTGTGAGCAATTCCACGATGTGAAACTGGGTTGACATCATGTGTGAAGCTATAACCGGAACCTCAAACCCCATGAGCACAGATCTCTCTCTCTCTCTCTTTCTTTCTCTCTCCGAAGGGTACGAATATCTATCTCTCCAAGTCTTCAAACCATCAACGTTTCAGTCATGCATCAGTGAGAAACTGAAACATGGCTGAGCAGGGGAACGTATTTATAGACCAAGTGTGATGTTTCACATTCCCCCTTTATCATAGAGCCCAGCAGCAGCAGCAGCCTGCACAGTGTTGGTGTCATGCAGCCTCTCATGTCATCAGTAGGATCAGTTCTCTAATTGAAAGCCCTGCGTGAGACCAACTGGAGGCCTGTGGCATCAGGGAAATTACAGAAATATGTATCGATCAAATTCAGGGTGATTAAATGTATGCAATATGAATGCGTAATTGCGTTCGTTTCTTTGGATTTTGAAGTAATGTCAGTGAAACTGCCGCGGATTTGTCGTGAAAATGCATATGAAACACCTAAAAAACTATAAATGGTGACAGCCTTTAGAAATAAGAGCTGGTGCTGTGGCTGTTTCAGACCGCTGTAAATAACGCTATCTAATTTAAACATGTGCTGAAACATGGCAAGGCTGTAGGCAGGTCAGAGCGGCTTTACAGTCTCTCGCTTGCGGTTTTCTTTTTTTGTGTGTGTGTGCGTCTGAGCCACCTATACAGCAGAAAATGTCGCCCGGTTAAAGTAGGACAGCGAACAGCGAGCTGTGTGCAGCAGTTGCCCAGAAACCGGAGAGCCAATAATGTTCTCACAGAGCCAGCTCTGTTTATTCATGTGCGGCTGTCGCCATTGCGGCTCCTGCAGACACACTTTTTCATCGACTCATGGCCAAATATGGAGAACCGCAGCAGTAGCAGCAGCAGTGTGCAGTGTGCCTCTTTTCACCAGGCTCCAGTCCTCTATCTGTATCTACAGAAACAGGCTATAACCATTCTAGCACCAACAGGAAATGTCGGTCTACAGGCTATGACTATCAAAATGGTGGTTCATATTTCGACGGCAGCCACAACGCATCTTTTGTCCGCGGCGCGCCCGCCTTTGTCTGCTCCACTGCGACGTTTGGCAGAAAATATATATAGACACATGCGTATTTATATGTACATATACATATATCGACCTATCATTCATTATCATCAACACGATCCCGAATAGATGCTGACAAATCGCTGGTGCGCCTCTCCACAGCGCACAGTGTCTGTCTCCTTCCCTGTACGTTTCGTTTTTTACCCAAAAAAGATCACGCACCTTGTTCATTTAGCCTCACAATTAAATATAATTAAAATGAATTAGAAATCATCCCGCTTTCTTCCACTGAGGTTATTTAAGGCGAATGTAAGTCCATATTTTATTGGTTTATTCGATATAATGGAGAGCACAGAGTCGGAGAAGAAGAAGGAGACGGATAAATTGGATTTCCTGGCAATATTTCTTTGTAATCCCACAAATTTGTGCTGAAATTGTGTCGAATCACCGTTTCTGCAATAATTCTCCCTTTTGGTTATGTCCTTCTCTGAAAGCAGCGGCGTCCTTTTAAATGTTAAATTGTCAGACAAGGGAAATGGCTTTCCCATTAACAGTTAGTCTTGATATATATTAAAACCTGCTTCATTCATCAACTGAATTAACTCCCACAGACATGTACAGTTTGCGTATTTGTTCTCATTTGAAATTCATAAACTGGAAGTTAAGGAGGAAAATATACTAGAAGTCTGAAATAAAAGAAAGCTAACGTTTTTTCCATTATTGGACCCATTGCTTGATGTGGTTAGACCTTATTTTTGAAACCATTAAATTACCTTTTTCCCCCCTCCAAATGGGAATCTTCTTTCCCATCAAAGTTAGCTTGGTGGCGGTGTCCTGGAAGTGAAAGGTAAATATTGTAAATGTTCCTAAGAGACGTGGAAGATTTGTGCTTTTCTTTGCAAAATGGTGATTTATTATTATTATTCATATTTATATTTCCATTTAAGTATTTGCAACGAATAAGTACACAGAACTTTGCAGCTGAGGCCCAAGGAAAATTACATGTAATGAAAGTCTGTACTGTATTTTATTTATTTATTTTTTATTTTTATTTTTTATCTTTTTGCGAGACCAATATTCAGATGGAGGTTATAGAGATTGTTTTAAAAAATCCAGAAAAATGGGGCAAAAATACATAATTATTATTGTTATTGTTATTATGATTATTTCCTACTGAAATTAAACAGAGTTTCCCCACAAAAACATATATCTTTATATGTTCGTGGTCTAGGTTTTAGTCACGTAATAATAATAATAATAATAATAATAATAATAATAATAATAATAATAATAATAATAATATAGCTAGGATAACTATTAAAAATAATTAAAAAAAAGATAATTCCCGAAAATTTGTTGCTACCATTGCTTTCGCAGCTGAAACTTTCTGTATGTTCTTATTCTATATGTGAAATCAAATTAAAGAAGAACAGCGTTCAGTCAACCCCAATTTAATTTGGTTGTCATAATTTTTAAGATTCAAAATTCTGGCGAGCACACAAGCTGTTTTTGTTCCTTAGGTCACTTAACTTTTCAGAATTAAAAACCGTCATGACGCAGACAATCAGACATTTCGGGAAGCATTTCTCACTCGTCCCGTGAGGGCCGGTTATTCTCGGCCAGGAAGGTTCAAACTCATTTGAATGTCCCTGTCCAGAGGCACACAATTTCCGTGAAGGATAGCAAGTATCTATCCATGTGAGCAAATATTATCTTGAGTCTACGAAGTTTAACACGAGCAACAGACTTTCGTGGAGGTTGAGTTGCAGCATGTTTGGCTTCAGGACAGTTTACGAGTTTGGTTGGCTTCACTTCATTACTCCATTAAGAAGTTGCTGCATCGTGAGAAGCTGTTTCGTTTATGGGTTAAAACATATAATTAATTCTTGATTTGTTGCTATAGATTTTGAATCAATGCTATGAAGTAAGACACCAGCAGTAAAAACAAAACAAAAAGACATTTATTTTGTTAAATAAGTCATGTGTTTCTTTGCAAAACCTGACTAAACGTTGGCTAATATCTAAGAATACCATCTATTTAGAGGAACACCTCCTAGCAGATACACCTACACCTGTCTATTTATTTTATTTTTTTAGTAAAGCGTGCTGCCTATAGGCCTAAATATATTCAATAGGTCATCTCAACTGCAGCGACACCACTGGCGAAAACTGCAATAGCAGGTAGCAGCTCTTAACTGAACGTATCTTGCACTCCTTAAAAGGTCCTCATTTAGTCAATACCAAAACATTATCGGATGGAAAGGCGGTATGGTGTAGAGGGGCAAAAACAATAACAACAGAAAAACACCTTGCTAGGATAACCTACAAGCAGGTGAAAATACAGATTTAGTCATATTTATAGATTGTGAAGAAGAAACTGTTTTGTTTTGTTTTTGTTTTTTTACCTTGGATCATCAGTGCTAGAGTCCCACTTCTAGTTTGACCATTTCTAATGTTTAACTAGACGTTAGTGCGCAAACCATATTAGATGTCGAAAAAGTAGAAATATCTTTTTTTTTCTTTTCAGTAGTGATCAACTTCAACTGTGCTAAAATAAAAGGCTGCAGAAACCTTAACAGCTAATGTAGAATGTAGAAAAGAGTACATTAGTTTGACACCTGTCCTGTACATTACTAATATTTTCATTCAATATATTATTTGTTTGTTATATTCGATAGTGAGCCCAGGAATAATAATAAAACAATGAACTGTTAAATACATTAACTCTCTATTCAACAGCTGAACGTGGGTCTGAACAAGAAACGACGGAGGAAGGAGGAGAGATCAGGGAGCCGGGACAGTCCGTTGTGTCACTGTGAACTAAATTAGTGAACAATACTTCCTCCGTCACTGATCAGGCTGGATTACTCTTATATAATTATTATTTATTTTACTTTACCGGACAAACCCCAAAACATTACATGTCTTTTGTTTTGCAACCAGGTGAGTCAGAGTCGCGCAGGAAACGTTTCGCATGAACTTTTAACCACACAAGAAACAGAAGAAAAAAAAAACCCCAAAACTTTTGTATTTCGGTGAATTATTTGTCGACTGATATCGCGTCAGTTTGTTTCTTTTCTGGAAAACACTCCGGAATGGTTTTTGATCTCTCTCCTTTACAGATATCTGGCTTCTTTTTTTGGTTGTTTAAAGCTTTGCTATTCATACAATTTGGTTGGAAATATAAAAATGTTATGTATGCCTACATCTTTAGCTATCAGAGGGTTTGGAAAAATCTTTATCATTTTTTATTTTTTTTGAACTGCTAGATTTTTTAACTTTAATTTTAATTATTTGTTTTTTTAAACACATTCTGTTGTCCAAGCAATACTTGTGTGCTTCAGGCTAAATTATCGCAGGCAGTGATTCAAGGACTGTCACGGTGTGCTCAGTCATAATTGAGTCACGGTGCGCAAGACTCACGATAAGACTCCGCGGGGTAGTCCCTTGACTCATGGGCCCTTCAGAGATTTGCATCTGAAACTGGTGACATGAAATGAATGTTTGAGCTGTGCGTCAAACAAATCATTTTGAATAATTAAAAGGTAACCCAGATACCAATCGAGGCGTGCCTGGGACTTGCTCAAGGCATGTTCACACCTCAAATAGGACATAATTTGTCGCCAACAATTTCTACGCAGTGGTATTTGTGAATATATTCCACTGATTTTTGATGCTGATGCTTTATATAAAGTAATATTTATGTATGATTTGCGTAAGGGAAATGGTTTTGAGGATCTGGTCTGTGACACATGCTTCTCTTCTGCTATGGTGTTAAATATTATGTGTGTATTATTTATTTATTTATTTTGCTTGCCAAATTAAACGATTTACATTTCAGTGGAGGTTATCTGAACCCTCACGGGACCTCGGGGGTCAGTGGACCCGCTCCGGGAGCCTCTGACTCTGCCTGCCCCACTGTGCCAGACATTCCTGCACAGCCGCCAGAGCGGCAGCAGCAGCGGGACTCCTCCCCTTCACTCAGAAACCCGGAGCACGTAGCAACAACTGAGCCAATGTGCTCAGCCACGATCCGTCCTACCGAGCTCGGTGCCTGGCAACAGCGAGAGACGTGATGACGTCCTCCCCAGATTGCGTATTATGGGATGTGCGGAATTAAACAACCCGGAGAGGACGAAGGGAAGCCAAAAATAATAAAAGAAATAGATATAAACGAGGTGCATGGTCAACTATGGAGCTCTCGGCTGTCGGTGAGAGCGTCTTCGCAGCCGAGTCCATCATTAAACGGCGAATCAGACGGGTACTCGCTGCTTTTTGTCTTTTTCGCCAACAGGCTGTGTCTGTCCACTTATTACGCAAACGTATGTGTGTGCCTAAACCGAGAGGCTGATAATCTGAATCTATTACCGATCTGTTTTGCAGGGTCGCTGGGAATATCTCGTGAAATGGAAGGGCTGGTCTCAGAAGTGAGTATATAATAAGCGAGGCTGTGAAGGACAGCGCTCCATCCTGGCCGCTTGTACAAATGCACCAACTCCCTCGTTCCGCGGCTTGAGGAACGCTTATTTTTTTAACGCTTTAATGTGCCGTTTGTACTGTGGCGCAGTTTGCTGTGCCTCTGCTGGCTTGTGAGGAGCGGTCAGGTGTTAAAAATGCCCGAGCCCAGGCCCTGTGGGATGTTTTTAAGTCCACGCTACAGCGTTAGCAATGGCTGAGTTCACCATGCGTCACTGCCCGCTACGTAGTCTGTAATTACAGCTCAAGCAGCGAGATTGGTTTGAGATAAAAAAATAAATAAAAAAAGTATCGCACCGCGCTTTGACACGCGATCATTTCAATGCACGGCGCCAACTGCTTTCCTCTCGGTTGTCGTTGACGCAGGTACAGCACTTGGGAGCCGGAGGAAAACATTCTGGATGCACGTCTCTTCGCCGCCTTCGAGGAGAGGTGAGGGTTTGACAGCGCAGCAGTAGGCCTCTCTGCAGGAGTGAGACGGCACCGAATTTGTGCGCCACGAAAATACCCATTCGAATGTGTCAACTTATCACAGGTTCAATCTTTAAAAGTTCTCTAAACGGAAGTGAGAACAAAATGTCAGAGTAAGATGTGGCTTCTTTTTTTGTGTTTACTTCAAATGGCTGCAAGATGTGAAGTGGTTCTCCTGTCACAAGCAAGTTGTCTTCTTTATTCGTCCTCATTTTCATTTTCCTTTAATTTAGAAAATCCGATGGAAACTGGTTAAATCTCGCCCCATTTTCCGAGTTTGGCCCACATGTGAAAAATTAAATTTTCCGATTGAGTTGTTGGCTTAATAAGAAATAATTAGTTAATGCGTTGTGATGGTTCCTTCTTTCATTTCACTCATTAGGGAGCGAGAAAGAGAGATGTTCGGACCGAAAAAGAGGGGACCCAAACCCGAGACTTTTCTCCTGAAGGTGGGTGACTCTTTTGGCTCTTATTTCTTGGATTTTCATGTCGCCATCTACAACGCCTTTCTGGGGATCTTCATGAACAGAAGCAGAAAAAAAAATAATTTCAAGTGATTTGAAAGTTGAATTTTGAACCCGTTGTTTTGTGGTGCAGAAAGAAAATCTGTCATTTAGTTTATTTGATAGAAGAGCCCGTGATCTATAATAGAAAATCATTGTGTATGTGACTCATTTTCTTTCTCATGGCCATGCAGTCCTTAAAAACAAAGCAACTTTAAGATGAGGCCTTGACGAGGTCCAGTTGCTTCTCTTAAACCTTTAAATTTCCTCAAGAGACTTCACTTTTTTTTATCTCTGGAAAAACTCATAACCTTTTTCCCTCTGTCTTCAGGCCAAAGCCAAAGAAAAGACGTATGAACTGAGAAGAGAGGCTCCCAGAGGTATTCAGGTCACCTATCCCATCCCAGAGCCTGTCATAACGCCGAGGGCCCGGGAGGGTTTACGTACGGTGGTTCCCACAATTTTCCCTCCGAGCACGGTCAACAGAGGGGAAAGTGTCCACCTGCGACCTCCCGAGCCCGAGAGGAGGCCCAGACCCACGCCACCCGCATCTCTTGCGGTCCAAGAATCGCGTTTCCCCAAAAAGAGGGGACGCAAACCGAAGCTGCATTTGCATTATGATAAAGATGATGGCAGCACCTCGACTGAGCCCAACGTCAAACGGAGCAGGTCGCTGGATGAGCCGATGTCTCACGGCGTGTCCAAATTGCCCCGGCGCCTGCATCATCACGGAGAGACGTCGGACCACAGTCTCCTCCAGCTGACCAAGAGGTTCCAGGAGGAGACCACGATAACGCCCAAATCCAGCAGCGAGCAAAGACACGTGGGAGGGACCAGCTTATCCTACAGCCGCGCGTTCAGTCCAGATATGCTTAAAAACGACCAAGGTGGGCACAGGACTATTTGTTTGAGCAGGGTGCCCATTTCCCAGCCGTGCAAGATGAGAGAGCACCCGAGCCGTACGCCCTGGGAACAGTCCACTGCCATCTCCGCAGAGTCCATCCAAGAATCGTCTTCGCGGCCTTCTTGGACCCCTTGTTTCTCCAACTTGGACACTGTCACCGTGACCGATGTCACCATGAACTTCTTGACCGTCACCATCAGAGAGAGCAGCACGGACAAAGGCTTTTTCAGAGATAAAAGATGAGTATTTGATGTGTTTCGTGGCCGAAGTAACTGTTCTAACATGCTACTAACAAAGAAACCTACTGTAATACTATATTTTTCTATGTAACTTTCAAACGTGTACGCGAATATTTAATACGCTGCTGAGAGAATTAAAACGAAAGCGATATTGGAAGTCTAAATAGTTTTGTTGTTGTTGTTGTTGTTGTTGCTGCTGCTGCTGCTATTTTTGCACTCTCCGTGGAACGCCTCATTGTCTTTGCATATTAACGTTTAATAAACTTTGTAACCAGATACTTAAAAGGACACAAACACTGCTACACACTTAACGGTCGTTTCGGATTAATTATGGCGAAGTGAAAATGAGATGTGACACAGTTCCTTCTTCTGTTAACCACAACTTCATGAGAGTTAAATTAGTCTTTTAACTTGTCAGTTTCAGTATATATAGTATATGAATTCGTCCACATAAATGTCTGGGTATATTTTCAGAAAACAAGATAAAAAAAATCACACACACAAAAAAAACTTGGTTGAAACTATAGCACTTTTATTTTGCATTCGTTTCAATTTTTGCATCGAATTCAAACTCCTAATCTTAAAACGCTTATTATAAAAAAAAATAATAAAAAATCTTGTTGTTTCACAGCAAGGTTCACATTAAAAAGTGGTTTACGAGTCATTACTGGGGTTTTAGTCTGCATTAAATCGCTCTGAAAGCAAGTAAAGGGACGGCGAGATCACCATCCTGGAGATAAAACATCTTTATCCATAAACATTACATGGACATGTCATAATTATATCTATCTATATATCCATATGTCTATATATATCTATAAATATATTATTAAGGGAGTTCAGTGTTTCCCTGACCCCGCTGGTCCAGTTCAAACCGTGAATGAAGGCCTGGAGGTGAAAAAGCCTTGCATTTATTTCCCTTCGTTTGAATGTCATCACTGTAAAGCCGTAAGTTAAATAGTTGGGAGATATTTTATTAAAATGTCTAATCAAATGTGTAACTGTAGTAAACCTGATTTGAATTTAAAACGTGGAGGCTCCTCTTCTTCTTGATAGTCCTCTCCACGGCCACGTTAGTATTCAGCGGGGAGAGGCTCTAGAGGTCGTGTTGGGCCCTGAAGCTGACAGCCAGGAGCGTGGGTTAGTTTTAGCAGTTTATTATTTATCATCAGAAGAATTATTAAACCACAATTATAAGGTATATTCTTGTGGTTCCTTTATATCACCAGTGAGAATTTTTACTGCTGATCTGGAGCTAGAATCCGCAGGAGATCCAGAGAAACCGTGACCTCGGGTGTTTTTATAAATTTATTTATTTTTCAAAATGCATCTAATTGTATCTTCAGAAGGCGGCTTTGGTTTAAGAGCATGTAGAGACGTGGATTTTTTTCTTTAATGACATGTATCACCTCAGGCCAACGGCATATTTTGCACTGCGCCAATAACAGGCCTCCGTTCATTTGGCTTTGCTTTGTCTCTCTGGGACGCGATCTGAAAATGACCCCGTCGAGTTTTTAGCGCTCTAATTTGAAGGTGGAAAATAAAAATGTAGCGCGTTTTCGATATGAAAATAAATAAATATAACTGACTATAACCGCTGCATTAGTCTAAAATGTATTTGAGATCGAACTTTTCAAGATTTTTTTTCAAGTGAGTAGCAAATCCCTCTCCAGCATTTGAGGCAGTATCTGGTCGAATTCTTCTCATGAATGTAACTTCCTCAACTACGCACCCACCACAGACCCCAGCCCTTTCGCCCAGGGCCTTATTGAACCCACCTCGACAGAAGCAACCACCCGCCCTCAAAGGAAACTGTCACGGTCCATGGAGTTTACCTCCACAAGATGTCGCCACCGCCAAGACCTTGAAAGTGTGCCAAATACATTTTTTTACACAATGACCCCGAGGGTTACATTTAAGCGAAACTGCTCATCCCTGGTGGATTAATCATTAATGAAAGCAAGTAACTTATTCTTCCTTCGTACTCATGAACAATATTAAAGGTCGCTGAGTTGCAGCCTGACTCTTACTGTTCCTTAAGGCCAGCAGCAGACTACATTTTGCCCTCCAGATGTGAGGAGACTATGCATCTTCCCACCACTAGATGAAGCTCATGTACCAAAACACATACTACTTTTTTTAACTTTTGTATTTGTTCCTTCTTGGCCTACTTCTAGAATTATCTCATGCCCAAACAGAGATAAGTTGTTCTATATTTTTAAAAGGAAAACAAACATTGAGGTCTTTTTGAGAGAATCAAATTATGGGCTCTTTAAATGACAAGTACAATTCAAGAACTCAGCTTAATATAGAATAATATACTTTGTAAGTAAATTAACTGCTGTTGCGTAAAGACGCACTCGTGTTAACAGATGGCTGAGAGCTTTCAAGCTGATTGTCCCTTCAGACAGAAAAAACAAAGACAAGCAGAGGCCGACTGTCCTCAGCAACTGGATCATTCCTAATTAGAGTTTGAGAAAGAAATAGTGTGTGTGTGTGTGCGTGTGCGTGTGAGTGAGTGTGAGTGTGTGTGTACGAGAGAGAGAGAGAGAGAGAGAGAGAGAGAGAGAGCACCTCGGCCCTTACCCCAGAGAAGGTTCAGTCACGGTGCCGGGCTGCAGCAGAGCACTTGTACTCTGGTTACTCACTCCCAGACAAACTCTGTAGTCATGCACTGCCACCAGCTTCTTTTGAGATTTTTGTATTCGCGTGGGTGAGATGTTGCCAAATGTGATCATTTCGATATGTTTTCTGGCTCTTCGGTTACGCCACTGTGCAGCTGATCTGTGCAACTGGACTGGGAGGTAAGGCGCTTTTTTTCTGCAGTTGAGATGATGTGGACAGCGTCCTGAAGGGCAAAGAATCAATTTAAAATGTAGGATGAGGTTGTGACTATGGAAAAATTAAAGTAGCCTAAATAATTTCCTTGTGTTTCGTAGATCGGTTGAAATCGATTAAAAATAATACAATCTGACTAGTGATGGGTCCTTGCCTGATCGTATCTTTCTCAAAAATACTTTAATAACTGTGGATGTGATGCCTGGTCGTTGTTTTAAACTCCAGAAACCAGCCAGTATTTATTTCCAGGTTGTTAAACTTTTTAGTTTAATCGAGTATAGCCCAATGGACAAATATCATCCAGTTAGATGTTTTTTTTTATTCAGCTTAGAATAAGTTATATGGCTATTTTATTAATAACAAACATCACTGGACAACATATTAAGCTCTGTTAAAGTGATATTCATTCAATCATCAATTATTTAAAATGCAGTAATCTAATTTGAACTACCACAAATACTGTCCTATCAATTAATCGATGTTACCCTTCGGATAAAGCGGTTTTGCAGCGGCCGTGGATTCCAGGATTGTTCTCCAGGTTCGGCTACGTTGCACAGAAGGCTCTGTGAGGTGGGTCTACCCGGGACAGGCTCTCAGGGTGGTCCTCGAGCCTAATCTGTTCTCCGCACGACGCAGCACTGTCTGCATCAAACCGTCCCCCTCCTTCGCTGGAGTCAGCGTGTTCATCGAGCGGGCCGGGGAGCTGGAGCTGCTGGTGACGGACGGCGGGCAGGCCGAGCGGCAGGTGTTCTGTTTCCGCGCAGATGGACCGCACTGGCCGGCCCTCTACCTCCAGGCCAGCCTACAGAACGACAAACCCTGGAGCAGACGCACGATGGGCTTTAGATACGAGCTGCTGGGGAACAGGAGTGATGCAGCGCCCAGTATGGGTCAGTAGTATGGATGCGACCTTCATGATCATAAAGATGAAGCCTAACTTCATTGAGTGCTACTCTGATAAAATGGCCTTTATAAGTAGGTTAGTAGTATTTATGACAAAAACAATTATTTATATGGTTTGTTTTCCGAATCTTTATAATTTATAAGCAGAAAGTGAAGTGAAAGTATCTCAAGTATTACATTCAATTTCTTATTAAAGTAGTGCAAAAATATAGGCTATAGGAGTAATAAAGAACTTCAATTGCAACAATCCTCCTTTTTTATTAGGGGACTGAGACATGAAATCATCTAAGAAACTTTGTACCTCTTTAGTGGAGAAATCACAAGGTGCCACAGCTAATCTAAGAGGCCAAGAGACTTCACATCTGTGGTACTTTGAGACAAACCGAAAAGTTTTCAGAGAAGTATAGCGGGAGAAAGTGGCCAATATGTCCCTGAAACCCAGTGGGAGTAGAAGGACAGAGCATAAAATGTAAACGCTCAAGAAAAGCGCTATTTCAAACCTTTCTTTAACAGTAAAGCAGATGTTCTTTCCACCACTAATTATCCCCTAAACTGCTCCCAGGGTGCCTTGCGTGGCTGTCCTCTGCTCCAAGTGTGCTCACTGTTTTAATCTAATTTCTGTTAATAAACCAGACTTTTCAAGTTTTGAAATTTGACAGATTGGACCACCCCACCTTAGGGGTTACAATTTAATCTAGCTTTAGTAAATAAAATAGTTACTTAGGTATACCAAAGTAAACAAATGCATTCTAATATACCCGCCCTCCACCAAATCTTAACTTCATTTGTTTAAAATAACTAACAGAGCTGTTGATTCAGCTTGTACCGATACACATGTTTCTGTTATTTGGACAACCATATTTTAGTCAGTGGGCTAAACTTAATCACAGAAATAGTTTTGTGTTTAATTAAATCCAGTCTAACATCACCACAAACTGCATCCTCCTGTTTCAACACAAACCCCACATCATAACAGTCACAAAGGACTGTTATATTAGAATGCACTTTCTCCTGTGTACGTAATGTTTTGTCAGGTGAGAGTACGGCAAACTCTGATAGATTTATTGCTTGCACCATATCCTTGTCTTATCAGGAAGCGAGCATGTTTTTCAGTATTTCTTGACATTTGCAGGCCGTTCCCACTGCTGACTCACGGTTGTGTGCGAGACTTGCCGACCAGATGTAATTCCTAGCTTCCAAAAATGGCGGTTATTAAATTACAGACTCCTTAGCTGCAGACTGGATCATGCAGCTGCTGGTCAGCCTTGTGTTTTCTCTGGTTGTCTGGTTTCCATCAGGGGACAAAGCAGGGAGGCCAGAGGAGACCGCGGGGTGGCTGGAGGGCACCAGGCCAAGAGGCTTGAATCGAGACGGCAAATACTTTGCAGATTCCGCAAATGCCTCCTCATTGTGCGTGTCCGCTTGTTAGCATTTATCTGTGTGTGCGGGCCGCTCCCGACGTGGTGATGTCACCCTGCGCTCATAATAGACAGCTGCTGGTTCATCTTTTCCGCATTGCCAGCCTGGCGGAGTATTTGACTCCTGCGGGCCCCTGCATTGGCACGGGGTCGTTCAATTAGGTGGATACAATAGGAGTCAAACATGGGGTCAGGACTAGTGAGGGGGGTTTTTGATCTGGAGGCAGAGCGGCGGACCGGGCACTTAAAGGAAGACAAACACTGGAGACGCATTCCTTCGTCTAATCCATGGTTTCTTGTGTGGGATGTGAGGAGAACGGGGTAAATGTGGCCGGTCTGTGGGTAAGGGCATTTCAGGACACTGAAGTGGTTGGGAGAAGTGACATCCATCACTGGCTCGTGAATAAAATGAGACAAATACGACAGATATTTCAAAATACTTTCTCATCTTCTCCATCCGCAGCTTCATGCCGACCCTGCAATGACTCTGAACTCCTCATGGCCGTCTGCAACAGTGACTTTGGTGGGTACATACATGAACAATCCTCCTCTACAGAGCCAAGATCTGATGCCGTTCCCATGTCATTCACATTCGTCCTGACTTCTCCTGACCTTTCCTTGCATCTACATGTTAATATCTCACAGTGCAGAGGAACTGAAATAGATGTCTAGATTTTGCCGAATCTCAAGGACTTCTGTGCTTTGACTAGCCGTGCTTTGCTGGCGGCCGCAGAGCAGATGCAGTTTCATGCATGTTGTGTATTGACGTGTGCCTCTTCTCCTTTGCTCTTTCAGTGGTTCGAGGCAACATCAAGAACGTCTCCCACAACTTTAAGCGACAAACATCCCTAGTGGAGGTGTCGGCGGCGAGGGTGTACTGGCAGCGGGGCGGCGTCTTCGAGGAACGCCCGGGCTCCTCGCCTCTCTCTTCTCCGTCCTGGCACGGGCACATCCGCACGCTCCTGCAGTGCCACGTGAAGCCCGGGGATGGGGAGTTTCTCTTCACGGGGTCAGAACACTTCGGGGAAGCCTGGTTAGGGTGTGCCCCGCGATACAAAGACTTCCTGTCTATGTACTTCAGCGCCCGGGCGGCTCGTCAGAATTCCTGCGACTTCCCCTTAGACTGAGCGAGGAGGGGAGTGTTGTTTTAAGCAGCGCCCTGTCCTGACAGCTGCCACCAGTTTACCAAGACACTGTGGGATACTTGGGATGCTGTTGTGCGCCACAGAGGTGGCATCCAGTGCCACCAGCAGGGACGGAGCCGCTGAAATGCTGGTGAAAAACAAATTTGGAGTAAAGGAGCAGGGCCAAACAGCAGGGCCTCCTGCGCTGAAGCTCAGAGAGCACAGTCCTTTGTCTCTCTCCCATCTCTGCCCTCAGTCCTGGGAGATGAAGGAGGGGTTGGGTTGCTGCTCTCTTTTTTTTGTGCCTCTCCCCACATCAACTGTTGTTCACTTGGCTGGCTCTCCATGAAAGCTGAACTAAGGCGGGAGGGAAGACTCTATCATTGCCAGTCCGTCCTAGTGACCTTTTAGTCACTTTTAGTCTCTGATATTTCTACTTTTTAAACTTTTAAATGGTTTTGTCTATTTGTACTTGTTGCAAAAAAATGCATTTCATGGGTTGAATCTTGGTGATCGTACTTTTTCCCCTCATGCAAATCAAATAAACCTTTATGTCTCTGTCGCACTGTTTCATCAGAAAGATAAGAAAGACTACATTTATTTTGTTGTCGAAAATTCATTGGTCAGTCTCTTCCGGGCATACAACTGATCTGTAAATAAATAAAGGAATGTCTCTGAAAACAAAATTATTCCAATTTTATGGGCAACCGTGTAAAGTATTTATCAAGTAATATATCTTTTTTTTTTTTTCACAGCTTATATTATAATCAGTTAATAAGTCGTCTCTTTTTAACTGGTGTGGCTTTGAAACTGCTTTAATGAATCTACACCCCCTCATCCTATGCACCATAATATCTGGGACTTAATGTTGGTGTCCTACAAACTTATTTTGTCCAGTGTCCTTCTTCATTAAATCTTTCACCCGCTAATCGGATTGTCATGATAATAGGATAGGCCTCATAAAATGAAACACAGAATATCCTTAGAGGGCCTGAGCCGGCCTGAATACGGAGTTTCTTTTGAGCTGTTCGGCCCCTGCATCGCGGCAAGAAGACGAATGGACAGATGTGAGGCCCCCCCAAAAGCCTTGGGAACCTCCCCTTCGGCCCCTCCCAGGAGAGCGGGAACAATTAATTGACTTTTAAAGCGACTGCTCTCCCGAGCCAATTCCACACTTCTCCTCGGCTGAGCGGGGGCTCACAAATTGGCATGTTGAACTTTTTATGAGGACTAAATAGCTGCCAATGAAAGTGTAAATGACTGTGCGGTGAATGGGGCCCGAACAATGGCCCCGCAGTGACAAGGCCCCTAACGGACATAATGACCATTGTCACGGCTGCTGTCATCCAGAAAGCATAAGGGCTCATGAATCCAAGAAGCCCGTGGAAGGGTGAGCCCTGTCCTTTTTGTTTTTTTATTGCAACCATGTCCACATTTGCTGTTCCCGTGTATTTCTGCATCATTCCTGGCTGTGAACATATCTGTGGCCGTTTCAGATGAGCTGCAAATCTGTTTCACCTGTGGAAAAAACAAATTCATCCATATAAATATTAAACCGTATTTATGATGATAGTAGATGGATGATACATAGAAAAAAATAAAAAGAACGGCTTGTGTGCGTGTGTGTGTGTGTTAACTGCGGTTAAAAGTCATAAAAATGTCTTATTTTGATGAATGCTGTGCAAAAAAAATCAAGCCCACCACAAACGTGTTTTCTCATCCTCCTCCAAATCTCCTCCCTCTGCATTGTCCCAGGAGGCCCCCATGTCAAATTTCCAAGCAAAATATGGTCTCTCTGCAGGCTTTTGAGACCACACAATTCTCCTTTCGGGGAATTCCAGCAGGCTCTCAGGGGGATCGAGCCTAGGAGGGCTCGGCCCCGGAGCTGCTGCATGGTGCACCGGCAGGAGTCCAGCCGGACTGGGGGGTAATTGGTTTATCCCGCTGCCCGGCCTGCTTTCCCATGTGGGTCACTGCTGCGGGGAGGCCCAGGGGTACAATATGGAAACAGCGTGATACCCTCCAGTGCTGAAGAGGCATTCACCGCTCCTGCCATGGAGAGCGGGGAACAGGGCGGCAGGAACACAAAGCTGAGGCAGAGATGTCTCTTGGCTTTGAAAAGGTGGCCATTTGGTCTCCTTTTAAAAGTGGGACGCATTTGTAGTTGAAAATGTGAAGTAAGTGAATTTTGACTAAAGCGTCTTTTTTTTCCTTTCAGAGAATGCTCCTCCGTCTTTAAAGGTAATGAGTTTAACAGATCTATGGGTTATTATAATCACTCCTGCACCTGTTTTTCCCTATAATTTTATAATTTCCTTGTGGTATTAAAGACAAAATAGAGACAAAGCATTAGAAAAAGAATGCATTTATCTTAATTAGCCAGTCTTTTAAATTTGAAGCCAAATCAAGACTTTATCAATCAATCAATCAATCATTATTTATAAAGCACTTTTAAAAACAATGAGGTTGGCCAAAGTGCTGTACACAGACATAGGATTCTACGTAGACACATTGTCTTACTTACTACTTCTTTGTTTATTTCCTCATTTGGTGAAAGAGATGGGTTAACTAAGTTGCTAGTCATCTGCAATGCTCTTTGACTCTAATAAACCTGTAAGCTAGGCATGTATTTTATGCAGGGCTATAACTTTTTCTTTCTTTAATGATTAATCTCATATATTGGTAGTGAGAGAGGGAAACATCTGTGCACACTTGCATGTATATTGGAGGGAGAATGTCTTAAATATGTCAACATGTGTGGGATTTGGGCTACCAGGGCTGTTGTTGCAGGCAATCCGGTCCTTTGCTATTTCCGTAACCTCAGCCAGTAAAGCTCCGGTGGGTCCATGAGTCAAAAGAGAGCAATATTAGGATCAGTGCATTAGTATATAGTCTACCAGACTAGTGCAGCTGCATCCAGTCCGCCCACGTTGGGCCCTACCCAGTATACCCAGAGATAAAAGCAGTATTGCTCACGAATGCTGGACCAAAACCTTTGGCTGGGGTCAGACTGGTGTCAGACACATCCCCTTTGATAAAACATGAGTTTCCCATTAGTTGTGTAAAAACTAAAACCTGCTACAGCATGTAGAAATACCACGATTATGTCCGCAGGGGAATTATCACACACAAATAAAGAAGAAAAAAAAATAAATCCCTCAGACTCTCCCTCCCTACACAGATGTTGTTTATTGTAGAATTCTCGCTTATTCTTACTCACCCAGCCAGGATGTTGATGACAACCTAGCAGCCAACCATAAAAGGCACTGGAGGACTTCTGGTCTTGCCGTTAATAGCCGCAGCAGCACCACCATAGTGGCCAGGCAAGTCATGGTGACCTCTCCAGGCAGAGCTCCTACAACTGATCACAGCAGAACAAACGCAGCACCAAATGATCTGACATAGTCCTCCAAGTGGTGGCATCAGTCAGACATACAGTAGAAAGATGTCATACTTATAAGTTGTTGTTTTTTTCAATGACACACCATTGCCCTATCTACTCCAAGTAATGACAGGTGAGATATACCAACGTATTCATCTCCATCCATCCGCACAGCTAGATGGTTAGAGTGAATGGAGGGATACAATGGGAACCGTGCCTTTAGATCCTGTCCATTAATATATAATGATCAAGGCTAGAGACAAGGGGCAGCAAAGTGGCGATATCTCTAAATACCAATTCACTGACAATGTAAAAGTTGAGTCTAACCTGAAGTTTGCACTCCATCAATTTAACATTGCACAGACTCACAATAAACACATGCAATGCTGGATTTGAAGCCCTCTTCAGACCTGGTTAACATACGTCATGGGTGATCTGATCACAAATGGTCAGCTTAAAATACAGGTGTGATCACACCCAAAGACACACAGATGAAACTTTTGTGATCTGACTGCTCAGACCACATTTGTACGCGGTCTGCTGGTGGCCACGTTCTTTCAGAGGTGTGAACACATATTGCATCCTAGACCGCATTTTACGGATGGCCCCTACCCAAATGACATCCCCTTGCAAAGGTCTGAGTTGTGTTTTGGTAGTAGCAACATATCATTACATAAGGAGCAGGTCCGGTACTCGCCAAGACATCTTAACAGACATTGATTGGAAAAATTGGTGCAAGGGTCGTAGGGGGGCTGGAGCCTATCCCAGCTGTGATCGGGTGAGAGGCGGGGTACACCCTGGACAGGTCGCCAGTCTCTTGCAGGGCTAACACAGAGACAGACAACCAGTCACACTCATTCACACCTATGGCCAAGGTAGAATCAATAATGAACATAACAAGCATGTCTTTGGACGGTGGGAGGAAGTCGGAGTACCCACAGAGAACCCACGCAGACACAGGGAGAACCCCAGTTGGCCCACTAACAACATTCTGCTGCCAGACACCACAGGACATCCTCAGGAGGCCCATGTCCATTCTCTGATGAGTCACAAGGGAGACCTACACACTGTTATGAAGGTGATTTAATGTTGTGGCAGATCGCTATATAAACGGGTCTCAAAAGGCCAGCTCATAATGAAAGACAAAGGCACAATGTCCACAATCTGTTCAACCTGTCTTGACAGAGCGTCCGCCACAAGGTGGCAGCAGATCTCTCTTAAACAACCAACAGAGACACGGTCGGTAGAAAACTGATCTTAAATCAGTCCGGACAGCTCAATCTCTGCAGGGTATCTGGTCAGCTCTGGTGTGTCCTACTGAACCTGGAACTGTGCTCAAACGAATTTTAAGCTATTTAAAACTTATCGGTTCCACTTTTTCCCCCTACTTTTTACCATAACCACTTTTAAGTAACATGTTGACAAAGTCAATTTATAGTTTTTGTCCAATGTCGAAGTTGACAGAATAAATAATCAGGCCAGGTTAAAAGAAAAGAAAGCTTTTAAAGGCTTTATTCTCACTCTAAGTCTATGAGTATGACAAACCAATGGTTGAGTCAGTGCTTTTTTATTTTTTTTCTGTCATCAGGCCATGCGGCTTACACTCCGGGAAGTAAAGGCACTTCCTCCTTCCTACCATACTTGTACTGAAACCAGTCAGATTAATAGCGCGTCTGACATTCGTGGCAATGGGGATCTTGGAGCTTGGTAGAGGCTGACTTCCGTGCGTCTCCGTGGCGTTTAAACCAGCCGATGCCGCCGCGTTCAACCCGGAAAACCTTTCAATCGTAGCGCACAAAAGCGGCCGAAGAGCAGCTCTTCATTTTCTCTCTCTCTCTCTCTCTCTCTCTCTCTCTTTAAACCACAATGGCTGCGACGTAGCGCAACTTTTCTGATCCAAGGTGGATGACCGACGGCGCTCGGAGGTGCTGCAAACTTTCTCACACTTGCAGGAGACGCCGAGGAGAGTGGCAACATGAAGAAGCAGTTCAATCGCATGAAGCAGCTCGCCAACCAGACTGTTGGACGGTGAGGTGTTTTAGTTTGCATTTTTGTGAGATGGTGTCACTGTTTTTTTTTTTTTTTTGTAATCTGGTGGGCCAGCATTGTCTTCCATTGTCATCTGTCTTCGCGTTGTGGGCGGTGTCGGAAGGGCCGGGCCACGGTTTTGGGTGATAAATACCGGGGCAGTTGTTTAAGTTTTAGAAAATGAAATCAATAGTTTATGATTAAGTGCTGACGAAAGTACACACAAAGTTACCACGTGTCTGTAAATGATGTGATTTAAAGGCATATGGCTTCTGTTATGAAAACTATAATTTAGTGTTACCTGTGGGCTAACGGCAGGGGCGAGCCCAGGTTCTGGGGGGCCCAGGGCAGAGACAGAGGTACTCGTGTGTGCCCAAACGAATGTTACAGATCGTAACTTGTCCAAACTAGTGAAAGCTGTCATAAGGTAGACAGAAGCTGGGCCTAGGGGAGGTTGTGGAGGATTGTTGTGCACTGCTGGACTTTAATAGGCTTAAGATCTATGTATCAATGCAAAATATGCTGAAAGGTGGTCTTCCAGAGGACCCCTTTCCTGTTTTTATTTTATTTATTTTGTTTTGTTTTTTTGGCCTGATGGCAAACCCTTGGAGTTGAACAGTGAGTTAATTTGATTTAAGTCTGCAACAGCAACCGATTGTTTTAATTTCTGTTTGATGTTTGCCTTAGAACTTCCTGATTTCTTAGTTGCGTAGGTCCAATAGAGTGGATGTGAATCAAATAATCTAAAAACTAATTGTTTTACATTGGAACCAGCAATTCACGGTCTAATTTGATGTCTCAAACCATCCGTTTATTATAACAGTTGTCCAGTTGTCGCTCTTTAGTGGGGAATCTATTAAAGAAGAACTGATTCTGTGGTAATTGTCCTTTCACCCAGCTTCTCATTAACGAATACATTATTATTTTTTATATCTTGGACCCAAGAAATTTACACTCAACAAAAACACAAGGTGCGCTACTGAACATGACGCTAAGGTGGTAAAGGTGGTATTTCAGCTGTGTGATCGTTTTGGAGGAAGTAGTTTGTGTTGCTGTGAAATTGTATTGAATTAAACACAAAAGAGGTTCTATTATTCAGGAAATCCCACCACTGAGACAATGTCCCCAGTTAATCCTACATCAGTTAATACATCTGCAGATAATGTTGGTTGAAAATGAATGCCCTTGGATTCCTCACATATATTGCTCCACATGTTGTGTAAGAGCAGTAAAACACAACTGAGCAGAATGGCAGCTTGCTCACCGAGCACACACCCACACTGGATTATTGCTGGACAGAGTTTAACATGCCAGAAATCATCAGGTGCCATTTGTACAGTACCATTGCATGACTGAAAGAAAATGAGTGGGTGTGATTAACATGTTTAATTATATATTTAAAAAAACTCATAACCAACATTGTCCCAGTTCTGGTTTAACTTAATATATAGCTTTGAGTACTCAGAATAAGTGTAGATGAAAGTTGCATGAGCTTTCAAAGTAACTATTTATGGCCTGCTAACAAACAAGCTAAATGTAATTTGACGAAACTCTTTTTGAGCCTGTTGCGACAAGGAATATCTGGTTCACAAAGCGGTGGATCAGAATTGAGAGCCTGTGATGATTTGCGGTTTTGTGTATGGCACAGGAAAGGCTTGGCACAGAGGGTTTTTGTGGAGTAAGCGTTTCCATGGTTGTTGACGGGGGACACAGCGGAGAGCTGGGAACGTCCCGCCACCACAGAGGGCGTTTTTAATAAAAGGGGAAGCCAGTCCGATTTGCATGTGATTGACGGGAGGAAGCAGTTTGATTCACGTGTTGCTGCAGTGTGGCAGAAGATCTGCAAATACTTTTGATTTTAGAGTTTGGATTGTGTGCCTGCAATATTCGAGCGTGTTGCTCAGTTATCATTGTTTCTCAGCTTTCTGTGAAGTGTTCTCACAGTGTCTTTGTGTCTTTCCAGTAATGCGGGAGTCTATTCTTAGAACAATTGCTACTGGCCAGAGACAAGTTGTACCCTACTCAGATCAATGCTAATTCAGTATTGATGGAAATCTAAAGATTACTCATGTAGCCTTTTCCTTCAGAAACGATCCAGTAAAGCTTAATGTGTAATGTGATCATGTGGTTCAGTGTCAAGGTATTCTGGCTGCAGATAGCATGCTGTTCATCATCGGGCCTTCAGTAAATGGCCTAGTGCAGCCTTGCAGTCTCACTGCACAGAAATGATGTCTCGCTATCCCCTTTGTTTCTTCTCAGCATGCTTATACTAACACAGTACCTGAGCTGTACCTCGGTCAGCACCGTTCTTCGAGAAACAAAGCTTGCTTTTATACGGGACCTTCGCATAGCCCACATCTGAGCTGGTTTGTCGACATCGTTCTGTAATTACACCGCTAAAAGACTTGTCAGCAGCTTGTCAGCTGTGTTGAGGTTCTATTTGTACTTCAAATAGTGGTAAGCCGAACTGAGCTGCTCATGCTGGAGTTAGAAGCTAAATACTGTTGACACCATTACTTTTACTGAAATGACTGCAAATTGACAAAAGAGAGAAAAGACGTCAGAGTAGAAGGAGGACAGCGGGAGGAGCCATGAACTAAAAGATGCAATTCAGACCAATCGCAGCAGTTTAAGTGTTGATCGCCGTAGTGTCTTGATCGCCATAGATCTGACGCAAAGCCATGAACCTAGCATGAGTGACAAGATTATGAGAATAACCAGGCCAAGTAGACTGTAGCATGTCACCAGAAAAGATGCCATCAGAAGATACCACTACCAAAGTCTTGTTTCGTTTGACCAACAGTCCAAAACCCATAAATATTCAATTTACTTACTATCATAGAACTACACTAAAGATTTTATCACGTAACTGATCAATGAATCTGTCAATGCAATAGTTGCGGGTTCATCTACGGCTGATCAACTTCTTGTTTCAAGCCTTGCATTTGAATTTTAAAATTGTTTATACAAACGCACAAATGTCGAAACAGTGCTATGGAAATTGAGGTTTACCACTCACTGCACTCGAACACACTGTGAAGACTTCAGCCAATGGCATACTTGTACGTATGCTCTGCACCTGTATGAGAGGGACAAAATGATTATACCAGCACGACGGCAGTTTGTTATTACAAAAGTAAATACTAGGATTTTAGGCAGAGCCACGGACCGTTATACCAAGCTAACCACTCCTGAATCATGCTAACCAACTGGTCTGCAGTTTGTTTATTCTAGATGATCATGTCGCCTTGAACTTATTTGCTTACCTGAATATTCAAATAAGATGAATACGAAAAACGAGAAGAACCATCTCTTCATCTTTGAGCGCTTTGAACATTTTGTTTACTTCCATCACTGCAGTTTCTTTGGCTGTTGCATCTGCCGCTGATTCACTGGCTGAAGAACAGCCGTCTGATATACAACCAGTGATGACAGTTTGGGGCACGCTGCAAAAACTAGAGAGGGCGACACTCATTGACCGCCGAAGAGATTGGTGTGTCATGGCCTCAATACTGAAAATGTCATAAAAACAGACTTTTATATTGGGTGGCAAACAGCAAATCATGGAAGAGTTTTATAACTTTATAAAGTTTTATAAAATTATAAAGAAACAAAAGACTCTTTTTTTTGATTGAAAGTACAAAAACATATCCTTGTAACTTCAGCCTTTGACTAGCTGAAGTGAAACCTTATGGCCCGAGCCCGTCATCTGCACCCAGAGGCGTTTTTTGATCTACACTGAGAATATTTCAGGCATGGGTGAGGTAAGCGCGTACTGCTTGCAGAGGGTGTAACACGAAGATCTTATTTTTGAGTCTTAGACCAGGATTAGGTCGTAACTCTTGTGTGGCGGAGGGTTAATTGATCCCTGTGAGACTTAAATCTATAGTGTAGGCCTGCTCCGGCAGAGGGAGGGAAGAGGTCTTCGGGGGTTTGTGTGTGGAGACATAATACGTCGGTGTATTTGTCAGATATTGATAGCGTGACCTCTTTTGTTGATCTTGCAATCTAAGCAGGATTTCAAACCAGCCAACCAGAAGAAGTTAATGTGTATATTACACCAAATGGAGGCGATTTCAGCATTTTATCAAGACGCCTTGAGTGATGTCATCTATTTTCTGCAGACTCTGCTACAATGCTATGGGCCACAGACAGCCGACATGGCCACTCCTCACCTCCTCCACATAAATACACATACCTTCCCTTGTTGCCATAACAAACAAGGTGGAGATGGCACAAAGCGAAGCGTCTTTTAGGACAGGGTGGTGGAATCCGACGGGCTCAACGCAGCATTAGTGAACACGTGCAATTCGTAATGAGTCTCGTGCTTCTTGACTACTATACCGCGCTTCTACTGTGGATCTCACCTTAATGTGGCGTTTGCAAACTGTAAACGGAAGTGGTCGGACTTTAGTTAGGTTAACACCACTGATATCGCTGCTGTCACTGACACGAGGCAAAGATTTATTAATAAATAGAAAAGGGGTGAAAATAAAAGCAGCGCACGCAATGCCAAATAAAGTGCAGTATGTTAAGGAGCCGCAGTGAGATAATGTGGCCTTTACATAAGGTAAACACAACTGTATGCAAGCCGCATGTAGTGGCCGAAGAAAATGTGTGCCTCTTGTGCAATTGTGTATAATCATTGTATGCTTAAGGTGTGTTCTTCATTATTTTTGACCGCCGGCCTTTGTGTTTTTTTTTCTATAGGGCTGAGAAAACTGAAGTCTTGAGTGATGATCTCCTACAGGTAAATAACACATTTTCTTTCCTACGTACATGAAAGCATATTTTGTGTCTTCTGATCTATGCTTATGCCATTTCTGGGGCAGAACATTATTTTGCACTAAGCTAGTTCTCAGGCGTCTTTGAAAAGTGATTCCCAAAATCATCTTTGAGCCACGTGGAGGTTATTTTTTGGATCACCAGACAGGAACTTTGTCTAACCACACATATCTGACCACAGTCCTGGGCAAATAAATTATGAGATTATAACTTGAACCCTGGAAGTGTCTGTATGCACAGTAATATCACTGCTGTGCTGTTTGCAGCAGTAAAATAAATAAAGGTAATAAAAGTTAATAAAGATACCAGTCATTGTTAAGGAAATGCAGTAACATTGCAGGAAATGCTGTTAAAGGACTGCGTGCTTATTGAACAGACTTTGATTCTGGTGCTTTTTGGTTTCTCGTGATCTTTCTAATCAGCCGTTTTGTGAAAGAATGAATGAATGAATGATGCAGGAGTCTGTTACGCAAGAGGCCATGAGCTGAGTAGGTGAGGGCCAGCTTTTAGTGCAGGTGAAGCTGTAGTGGAACAAATGAGGAAAATTTGGTGTCACGTTGCAGTTTTATTTTTGCCAGACTTGCAAATAAACATAAAGCGGGCGTCACGTGTCACACAAAGTCATGAGCAGGCCGTATTATTGCAGCCCGGGCCTTTGAAGTTGACAAAAAATGCTTAGTCCGAAGTGTCTGTCACCCATGAAGGGTGTCGTTTCCTGTTTACTGCAAAACACCATTTTGAATCTTCACTTAAAAATAGCTATTTTAGAAGTCATTTTCTGGAAGGCTAAAATACAGAAGTTATCAAAGGACTTACAAGTTCCCCTCGAAGTCTCTGGTAAAGCCATCATGCTTTAGTAGCCTGTTGATGCCAAGTCTCCCTGCAGCCTTTGAGTACAACTGCTGGCATTAAGACATTACTGGATAGCCTTACAGTCGCTAATGCCTCTCCAGCCCAAGGGTTTGGCAGCGCAGGAGAAGTGCCTCATGGTTTTCCACTCAAGGCAAACTCTGGCAATGTTCTTTTATCTTGAAATCACACTGGAAGTACACTGCCGCATAGTGTTTGTGTGTGTGTGCTGGGGGATGGGAACGCTGGCTAGTAAAACTGTGAGATCACTGCTAGAAAGTGAGTGTGAATAAATATGACAGAAACTGAGAAAGACATAGCATGTTTAGAGAAGAAAGGGACTTTTGTTGAGGGAAGGTAAAAGTAAACGTGTGAAGGACTCTCAACAACTCGTCATTCAGTCGTGGACGTTTTATGACATGCGGCAGTGAACTATGAACCTCATGTGGTTAACACACAGGAACACAAACCACTTTTTTTTTTTTTTGCTTCAGCAGTGCTATTAGCCGCATTTTTACTGCTATCCCAAAGGCACAGGAGCATAAACTGACCCAACCCTTTCACAGAATGCTTTCTCTCGTTTTCGGGCCTGGTCTTGAGCTACTGGATCGTTGTGCTGCGTTGGACATTCCTTAAGCTCTAGCCCTCGCTGAGGAATGTGATTGTCAGGATGTCTTTTGGCACAACAACTTCGGCTTCAATTTGCGTGTCAGAGTTTGTGTTTTTTGGAAAGAGCCGTGTTGAATAATCAGAATAATCAGTCAGGATGCATGTTGCGCATAGTTTTCAGATCTGCTGCCTGGCAACCTTGCAAAATGTGTAGCTCCCAGTTTACTGATTCATAGACCAGTGAATCGTTATCTGCACAGCAATTTAATCACGCTGCCTGGAAAAGATTTCTCTTTCACTCTTTCCAAAGATGAGCTGAGAAAGAATAGTTTTTCCTATCCCTAACCCCACAAGCTCCTTCAACCCCCTTCTATAAGAAGTCCCCCCTTCATGAAATTTGACACTGAGAGTACAGTTGGTGTCCTTTCTCTTCCATTTTTTCCGTAGTCCTTTGCATTGGCTAAGGCTATCTGTCTTGTTTGGACATGTCCCGCCTCAGTGGGAGAGTTGCGGAGGCTGTCAAACTGGATTATATATCTTTGCCTACCTGGTTCACACGCTGGAGGGTCAGGTTGAAACTGGTCCCGTATCTCAGTATTTGAATACAACTGAGGATACGATTGACTGGTTGATACTCATATCTGATACTGTATGGTAAGCAGGTATCGGTCAGTGAAGCAGCTGGTGAGCTAAACAAAACCCTTCAGTCTCTCTCCGCTGTGACACAGCAAGCCAGTGCTGTTGGCCAGTGTTGGGCTGGTGTTGAGCATCAGCGACCGAAGTTCTTCCTGTGTATCCTGCACCGTTAGTCTGAACCCTTCCGGCTTTTCCCACTTTTCTTTGAAATTAGTCCTATCTAATCCGAAAATCTTAATGGACAAATGTTTTCACAATGCTATGATAATTTAAAATGAATAATTTATAGACAAACACATCAGTATGATTCAAGACAGGCCAGCTCTGTACTTTTCAAATATTCGTCCCATCTAAAAATAGCTCCTATGGTTTTGATTGACAAGCACATTCTAATGCCACCTGCTGGTATGAAGTGAGTCTTCACAGAACAAATATTTTGGACTAGACACAGATGACGTCCCAGTCACTCTTTGTAGACAGTAATACTTTGTTATCGTGTCCATACCTTCAGATGAGAAAATGGACAACACTCTTATGTGCTAAAAGTACCTAGAGACGACGGCCTAGCTAGCTTAGCTAACATAAACATTTTGATTTGGTGGAAGGGCTTCTTTGTCGCCATGTTGTAATGGGCAGACTTGAGAGTGGTCATAATCATCTCCTCGTAACGTGACTAGAGTATTGTAGTTCCCCAAATGTGAATCTACTCCTTTAAGCAAACGTGACTCCTCCTTGAGTCTTGTTTCTGCTTCGTCATTTGCCGGCCAGCCAGCCGTCAGTTAACCAGCTCCCCAGCCAAAAGCGGCCCCAGGCCAGAAAACAAAACTGTATCCACCCGGCTGCTTCCTCTCTGACTCACTAAACGTTCCGTATTTTCTGCTACGGCGGGTCAGAGGTCGCCAGCTTGCTCTGTTCACTGTTTTCATTGCTGGGCTGTCTGGAAAAATCCTGGCAATAACTGGCCTGTAAACCTTTGGACAGTTCTGCAACTGGAGAGTGGAAGGGATCTCGGTTATGCTCAGTTGTGTGTGTGTGCTATGTCGTGTCTAGAATCAGGGAGTTGTCCCTTTTTTTTTCCCTCTTCAGCTTTGACTTACACTGTGTGTGTGTTTTTTAATTGAAAAATGACATATAGTTGCCAGCACAGTAAATCCTGTAGCTTCAGAAATGGGTTATTATTCTAAAAATGGCTTAACCAGGAACTTGGCATGCCTCTCTTCTCTTCTATATTAACATTACATCTGAGTCATCAAGATACACACCTGATTTTTAGATAAACAATTAGCTTATCTTTTTTTTAATAGCACTTCCTGCTTATGCTTTGTTCAACTATGCCATTTGTGTGAGACTTCAAAGCATATGTGTCAAACATACGGCCCGGGGGCCAAAACCGGCCTGCCAGAGGCTTTAATCTGGCCCGCGGGATGAATTTGTGAATTGCAAAAATTACATTGAAGACATTAACTGCAATTTTTCCAGGAAAAGTAATAACGACTCCGAGGCTTCACACAGATTCAGTAAGAATTATGGACATAACACAACACTGAGACCTCATTTCATAGTGACGCAGCTTTGGGGAAACATGCAAGTGGGGCAAATAAAAAAAGCATGGACGAAGCAATCAACCCTTAGAGGAAATAAGTTACAAGAAAAAGGAAATGGTACATTAAAAATATATGAAATAAGATAAAACAAGCATGTGCTATGTTGTTTCTCACACAGTGTATTTATTCACTGTTTCATATTTCATAATTACACCCTTTGGATAATTGAATTACTCTTCAAGTCCAGAACCTAGAAGATGTTCAAATCAGGCCCTTTAAAGTGCTTTAGGTTTAATCCAAAAATCGCTATGCTGTTAAAAACGTTCAATTTTGTGTTGTTGCATTGTCTGACAGTCATCTACCAGACGAAACAAGTTAAGTCTGTAAGGGTGTAGGGATTTAGGCCTAAGGTGGAGATCATGTCTTGAGAAACCATTTTAGTCACTAAACTAAATGTTGGACCCAGATGCAACATGGAACACTTCTGAGAACACCCACCTAGTAGACAGGAGGTGTGTACCATTTCATGCCATTGACGTGGTTTAAGACTGGTCAGCCCTTGGTGGTTCTTGGGAACCATCCACTTCTGTGCCTGAGCTTCATGTCTGACTGTTGTTAAAGCGTAACGGATGATGGCTGCTCCCCATCAATAGATTCACCTATTGCTAAGTAGATCAGATGAACGGTTTTCAAGAAAAGTGAAGAACAGATGTGCTCTTAAAAAAACGTTCTATTGGACAGCGTGATTGCTAAGTGTTCTTCGTTTACCATACTGCTCACTCCGCAGTCACTCAAGCCTCCCACTTTCCTTTTCCGGCACACAGTTGTGTTGGAAATCTGGATTCAATCAAACCATCACCAGTCCCATACATTATCGAAAGCCAGGGATCAGCTGAATGGTGAGCGAATCAATTGGATCCAGCCGAGGAAGCCAAGTCTGAATGTGGTCTGGCACGGTGCAGCAGCTGCAGGAAAAAGGGATGAGAGTAAATTAAAGGGAGAAGTGTGTTTGTGTGTGTGTGTGAGAGAGACTGAAGTGGAGTAAAGAGAACCGTGATTCGGTGAGGGACAGACGGCAAACCGGGGTCCTTAAGATGTTGTGGCATGGCTGGATGTTTATACTGAAACAGGAAGAGGAAGTGAATACTTAAGACAGGCTACTAGTTGGGTGTTAGCCAGCCTGTCACAAATACTAGATAAATATTTGAAGCCTCCATCCAAAAATGTCATCTAAATTTATAGTGGTGTTACTACTACTACTACTTCTTAACTGGTGACTGGAGACTTGAAACTTGACACTTATCAGGGTTGTGCCATTGTCACATGGTCAAGAAGCCGGGAGCAAGGACTGGAAAATCTCAGTGGTGCATTCAAGGAAAATTTGACTTCTGTGATTTCTGAGTTGGATGCCAACTCAGACTTTCTTTTCAAGAATTTACAAAGTTAGGGTTTTCTTTTTACATGTTGCTTTTTTGTCTTCATGTTAGGTAGTAACAGTAAGTAGTAATCCCTCAAATAAGAACAATAAAAGTCTCTTGGACTCTGCACATCTTGTTTATTGCTGTTAAGCTGCAGCGTGTTGAGTTCTCAGAGTCAGTAACAGCAGTAATAACGTCAGTTTATCATAAAAGAAAAACTTGCACCCCTGGGGTCAGGCGTAGAGCTGCTTTCACACCTAGATCATACGTCCAAAACTGGGAGTGTTTCCGCGCCCGAACAAATCAACTGTGCCGAAACCCAAGTCATTCATTTGCAGTGTGAACACGTTAACCATGCACCAATATGACTACCAGCAGCTTACCTTATTTGGAATAGGTGCAATATTACTACATTATATGTGCAATAGTACTACACCATAAGTGTAAAAACATTTTTACAATCCAACCCGTGCAATATTACAACTCAGTCAGCATATTTCTACTTGATTCTGTTCCACTATTTATCTTTTATAGTTACCCTTTTTGCTCTTGCTATTTTCTTTTTTTATAATGCATCTCTCTGTAAGCTGTTGTGAACTGCAATTTCCCCATTGCGGGACAAATAAAGGTTTTTCTTATTCTTATTCTTATTCTTATTATAGTGATATTTATATTTCAGGGATTTCCCAAAATCCAATTTTCTCCCGAAATTACGACCAATCATAAAACTGTGTGTGAACGCTTGTCGTTAAAGGGTGTGTCCTGTCAGAATTGTGTCTCGATTGCCCTGTGAACGCAAACCAGTCATCCTAACAATACTGTATCAGTTACCCCCCGAATCGAAACTAAATATAGGTGTGGGAGCACAAACCCAAACCGCTGCGTCCCTGAAAGGCAGAGAACTAAATGTGGAAAAAAACAAGATGCTTTTGAAAATGGGCCACAGTAATGGAAAGGATTAGCCTGGCGTAACATCCCATTTGGATTTCGTTATGGGGCGTGTCTCACCTACAGTGAAAAAAAAACCTTCTGCATGCAATTGGATAGTCCTCACAACCAATCAGAGCCATTTTGCTGTAAACAAATTCCACTCTGCGGTGCTAAGATGACATGGATCGCTGCATAAAACTTGTGCAAACAGTTTGATTGGCCTGCCAGATCTTTGTGGGAGAATTATATATTTCCAAACAGGTTCTGGGCTTGTCTGGCCTCCAGGCTGAGAAAGTAAAATCCACAGTTTGCAGTTAAGGGGTTCAGACATACGAAACCACCGCTAAGGTCCGTGTAGCACCTGTTCACAAAGCGTGACCAGTAAACATCGGGCCCGCAGTCAGAACAGTTAATCTTTTCTCCCGTAAAGTGCTTCTTCATGTTTCTTGACAAAGAGCTCACCCCGTTCACAGTAAAAGGCCGCGATCCATCAATTTGCGTTACTTCTCGCCACTGACTCCTTCCACATGGCTGCTGGAGCTCGCTGTTGCACAGCTGCACGCTGCAGAGCAGATCCAGACAAGCGACGCCTGCGTCCTCCATCACCTTTCAATAACAAGAGCGGGATGGAAAGTTTAGAGATGGATGTGAGCTAGTGCACCATCTGTGTTTTGACTTCACCTGCGTTGCTAGCGTTGGACAGGAAGAAGTGTGTGTGTGTGGTGAGAAGATAAAACTGATGACACAATTTCCTTCATCCTGGGTTAAATCGGTTAACCTGGCATCTCTTTGCTTGTCTCACGTGCAGATCGAGAGGCGCCTGGAGCTGGTACGGTTGGTGTCGCACAACACGCACAAGAGGCTGGTGTCATGTCTGCAGAGTCAACTGGGAACGGACGCGGAGAAGAGACAAGTAAGAAGCACTGTCTCCTCCCTGTCACCCTCCTCCTCCTCCTTTACACATCTTTCATTCATTATACCTCATTTTATCAGCGCAACATGATACTTATTTTGCAAACTATAAGGTAGAGCTCATGCACAAATTAAACTGAAGGGCGGATCACTGTAACGCAAGTGTTAGTACTAGCAGGGACCTGCTATCTTGTGCCGGGAACACGTAGCATCTCTTCTTATGTAACACATAGATATGATAGAGAGTCAGGAGAAAACTATTCAGAGCTGGCTCCCTGCCTGCTTCACCAGCCCTATCTAGCAGGCCCAGCCCACGAAGCTCTGTGGAAAGACGTGAACAGAAATCATTACATTGACTTTTTGAGTTTTGTCTAAATCTCAAGATGAAATAAACGCGCGTTCTGCACGTATTTGTGTTAGGCTAAACTATGTTTGCTGCTCCTCTTGCAGAAAAAGCTTCCCCTCACGTCGCTGTCCCAGACCATGCAGGAGGGAGGCAGCCAGCTTGGAGATGAGAGTTTGATCGGGTATGAATTTATTATAAGCAGCTCAACGTTACATTTATGTGCCGACGTTCGGTGACCGGACGAGATCATTTGTCTGGAAAAAACCCACGTTAATGGCTGTTAACTACTGGATGATGAATGACCAGATTATTTTCAAGTAACAGTTTTCTGTCCTGTGTTTGTTCATGCAAACAGCAAGATGATGGATGTTTGCGGGGAGGCGGAGGGCAGGTTAGCCGCCGAGCTCATGCATCATGAAATGCAGATCGAGAAAGACATTCTGGAACCTCTGAACCAGCTGGCAGAGGTAGAAATACAGACGCTGACGTCCTTTTCATGCGTTAAGCTGTATCTAATTTGCAGATTGTATGTCACGGCGTTGCACTGAGGAGCCCTGCTGTTTTCTACAGGTGGAAATTCCCAACATACTAAGACAGAGGAAGCAACTCGCTAAGCTGGTTCTTGACTATGACTCAGCTAAGACAAGGTACATTTGCATGTACTGTACTGAATATCCAAACATTATCTTTAACAGCTTATTCTGTAGAGGTACATGGGGGTGAAGCTTTTGGTGATGAACACCCTGGCCAGGTAGCCATAAAAGGCAGACTAACTGTGTTGCCTTGGTCTAGATTTGAAGAATAAAACCCAATGTTTCTCCCCAGCTGACACCTGCATGTTGCTTCATTTAGTATTTCTTCATAGATAGTGTGAATTACAAAGTTGTTAAGTAAAGAAAAAAAACTTACGCTCACTAATCCTTTGGTTCCCAGGTATATCCAGGCTGCAAAGTCCAGCAACCAGGCCATGGCAGCTAAAGCAGATATGCTCAAAGACGAGATGGAAGAGGCCCTCAATAAAGTGGAAATATGCAAGGTAGACTGCGTTTTAAACCCTTCCAGGTGTGCACGTTTTTGAATGTACTACTTGTAGTACTTTTATATAGCGTATACCTTATACGCTAGGTGCACGTGTTGCATTCTAATTTAACAGTCCTGCGCTACATGCTATTGCTATTCAGCAGAAGAACTTAGAAAGCGGTCGATGCAATTATATTTCGGAGGCTGTGGTTTGCAGTTCCGTTGACTTGTGTTGCGTTACACCGACGCATGTTTCTGTTATCTTGGCAACCCTGTTTTTAGTCAGAGGTGGGCTAGACTGAATAACAGAGGCACTTTTGTTTATTTCAATCCAGTTTCACAGCACCACAAGGTACATCTTCCATAAAATATCATAAAGTTGAATCACCACCTTTCTTACGCTTTCAAAATAAAAACGTCATGAAGCTACGGCTTTGTGCAAGACCTATATATTAAAATGCATTGGTTTTTACTGGTGTACTTAATGTTTTGGCGACTGACTGTATACTGTACATACAGATTTATACAGGTGTCACACAACAGTGCGGTATAATAGCAGCAGTCGTGCGTTTTGGTATGCAAAGTTAATAGACGCTTGTCTGGTTTAATATCTGTACGTTCCACTCAAGGCCTCTGCAGTAGCAAATGAACGGGCCCAACAAAGGAAGCGTTTGTGACATGCACACTATTAGGGCCGTGTAATTAAAGGTCTGTCGTTGCCTTGTCATCTGGCGTACATCAGTGTCCTACTGTCAGGGTTTATTGGTAAAGCACAGCAGGGTTTGCCACGTGTGGTGGTGAAATCTGTTTCTTCATCCGACAGGACCAGCTCTCTGCGGACATGTACAACTTCGCCTCCAAGGAAGGGGAATACGCGCGCTATTATGTCATGGTGAGTTCACTTCCGTTTTAATGCCGATGGCCTGGAACTAAAATGGAAATGAGATGTAAACGCGGTCCAGTCCGCTGATCCGAATCTATTGTTTCATATGTGCCACAATTCTGTATGTGTGATCCGCCTGTACGTTTGTGTGTGCATGTCAGTTACTAGAAGGCCAGGCAGAGTACCACAGGAAGTCTCTGGCAGCACTGGAGGCAGCTATACCTACTATCCAAATACAGCAAGGTAAAAAAAAAAAGAGGACGTAGAACTTTTTAAACATGCAAATGATCAAACATAACATTTACCTACTTCCTTGTGGTGCAATTGTATTGTACCGCAAAGAAACAGCACAAAAGGATGCAAATATAATCAAAGTAAATGATTCACCCAAGTCTGACGCAAGCTTCAAGTCTTAAAAATGTGATTTCCGATGCTAAAAATATCTATTTAGACCTATTTTCTACCGGATAGAGAACAATGGGACAATGAGATACAGCACATTACATCTATGATGGTGATTCTCCTCTCACCTAGACTCCTGGATGGAGAAGCCGGCGTTCGGCACGGCCCTGGAGGAGCACCTGAAGAGGAGCAACCGCGAGATCGCCCTGCCCATAGAGGCCTGCGTCATGATGCTGCTGGAGACCGGCATGAGGGAGGAGGTACGTGCGGAGCGACTGAAGAGCGCGGCGGGGAAACGTTGCAGAAGTAGGGCAAAGTTGAGGAGCACCGACAGCCAGTTTGGAAGCAAATGTGTGCCCGTAAAACTTCCTCTCAGTTTGAGCTGGAAGGAGATGTGGGTCATGTGCCTGCACTCTACAGATGAATCTGGAAACATCTGTGGCCAGCTTGTGGTTAGCTAGTCTTGGGCCTGTGGGAATAAGAAGTGTGTGTGTGTGTGTGTCTGTGCGTGTAGGCATCTGCTACCCATTAGCATGTCCGCTGTTGCGCTCTTTAAATGTAACAATATCACCAGACTCCCCATGAAGTACGATTTAAGACGCTTTTATAAACGGAAACCGCTCGTTGGCCGTGTGTCTGTCTGGTGCTCATCTTGAAAGAGCCACATCTCTGTTGGTAACAAAACAATTCCTCTCTCAGCTTTCTCAGCTAGTTGGTGGATTAGGAACTTCTTCTTTTCCCCGTTTTACCTGGCCTCACTTCTTTAATTTCAGATTAGCCAGATACCTGTGTGCGCTCATTCTCTCTATAATTCCCATCCAGGGTCTCTTTAGGATAGCTGCTGGAGCTTCTAAACTGAAAAAGCTGAAAGCGGCGCTGGACTGCTCCACCTCACAGCTTGAGGAGTTCTACTCTGATCCCCACGCCGTCGCTGGTACAACCTCTACAAATCCGTGAAAAGTGAAACCAACTGCCCCAGATCTTCTTCTCATGGTGTTTTTTTTTCACACACAGGAGCCCTGAAGTCCTACCTCAGGGAACTTCCTGAACCTCTAATGACTTATAGCCTCTACGACGAGTGGACACATGCCTCTAAGTAAGACGGCACACGTAGAAACAAACCTTTTAATATCTTGTAAAAGGACGGACTCGCACAGCGTTAATGCGCTTTAAACCTGAGGCAGTGTACGTTGTTTTCCAGCACTAACAGGCGAATGTTGTGTATGTGTGGTTTCAGTATTGCGGACCCCGACAAGAGGCTTCAGGCCTTGTGGATGACATGTGACCATTTGCCAAAGACTCACAAAGCCAATCTCAGGTATGGGCAGTGTCTTTTTTTTAATTTAACTCCGTCATGTGTTTGAAAGTCATTTTGCAATACACAACAGTGTTGCCACATCGGCACTGAACTCCTTTTCTAAAAGCGCAGCATCAGACCCGGGTTGGTTTCTGTTCCATTTTTCACTTTCATTAGTCCATTTGAGACAACAGGTTTGCGCTAGCTGAAAATAGAGCGCTCTAAATGTCGCTTTGATACCTCAGAACAGCTCATTATAGCGCTCCGTGACATGACCCCACAAGCGTCCTTACACTTTATACCTTTTAAAGATTCACAAACCCAATGTCAGGTATGAGCATCTTTACGTCTATTTTCTTTGTTTCTAAAAGTGAATCATCAGAACTTGGATCTGAGGAGTTGGCTTCCATTTTTCCACATTTATTGTTTAAAATGTATAGATTTGAAAACCTTCAAGAAAAGCAACCTGAAATTAAAAAGTCATGCCAGTTGAACTGCTCATAAGTCATGACCACACCAACACCATAGCTTTGGGTTGGGATCTAGTGTCTTAAAAGCATATGATGGGGAAAAAAAGCAGTTTCTCTTAGATTTTAAAGCAGTTTGTGTCCTTGTTTCAGGTATCTTGTGAAGTTCCTGGCTAAACTGGCCCAGGACAGCGATGTCAACAAAATGACCCCCAGCAACATCGCCATAGTCCTGGGACCCAACCTGCTCTGGGCGAAGAACGAGGGGTGAGAGTCTCGTACACCGTTCACCTCATATTTATGTTATTCCACAGGTGTACGTCCATGGGATATTTAGCTGATCATCCTCTCGTCCTTGTCTGCCTTTCTTTGGTTGTGCTCAGGACGCTGGCAGAGATGGCAGCAGCTACATCTGTCCATGTGGTGGCCATCATTGAGCCCATCATCCAGCATGCAGATTGGTTCTTCCCTGAAGGTTTGCAGCAATACTACTTCTTTCCGTCTGAACACCTAACTTAAAGGCAGTCTAATTCAGTTACACAGAAAAGAAATTAGAGGAATATAACCTATTGGCATTGTATGTCTGCACATTATTTGCCATACAAATTACGATGATAACTACCGGAACATGAGCTGTGTGTCATACCTGGTAATAATTTGCATCCCGAGTGATCGGCTGACAAGTATCCAGCTTTAAGTAGGTATGTCCACACCTAGTGTCCAAATGCGTCTGGAGCCACCACTTGAGATCCAATCTCAGCTTCGCCCTCTGTTGGCAAATAAACACTAACTTAATTCAGATTGTGGACGAATACTGTGTATTGTGTACTATGTAAACAGCTGGTGTCTCTGATGGATCTCCACCTACCGATTTGAACTCAAACCCTGGAAGGGTCCATACAGTAGGGCGTAGGCGGTCACCAGCTGACCAAGCCACCTCCAAATGTGGTCTGAGCATTCGGATCTGAAGCGTGTTCTCACTTAGCTGGCCACTTGAAACCAGATCACTTGGTTTGCATGTTAATACCATGTCTGAACAGGGCATGTCCGCATAATGCTAAATGCTAATACCAGCATGCTAACATGCTCAAAGTAACAATGTTGACTTGTTTACCTTCTTCACAATCAAAGTCTGTTGGCGTGCTCTTTCCCTCCAGAGGTGGACTTCAACGTGTCAGGGATGTTCGCCAAACCGTCCCATCCACCCACTCCAGAACCCGAATCCGGCCTGGACAGGAAACGCCCCGGAAGCATGGGGCAGGACGGGGACAGTCACACCCCCCGTAAAGACAGGTATCTGTCTCGCCCCAACCTCAGCCTCAGCCTGCCCCTCACCCTCCCGTCCCGTACCAAGACCATGAGCAGGCAGGAGTCGCGGGGCCCGGCCGTGTCGGC
Organism: Planiliza haematocheilus; assembly: GCA_005024645.1. NCBI lineage: Eukaryota > Metazoa > Chordata > Actinopteri > Mugiliformes > Mugilidae > Planiliza > Planiliza haematocheilus. The sequence goes on from SRSE01001373.1 coordinate 5,899,772, forward strand.
CCTTTATGTAGTGGCCGACGAGTCCATCACGGTCACTGAAACTCCCACTGAAGATCTGCCCTGCCCAGACTTCAAAGCTGTTCCGTAGTCTCATGTAGCTCCCGTCAGTCCAGTTCCTAAAAAGTGAAAAAGGGAATGTTTTGTGTCATTTTATGCACCACGTTTGTTATGATTTAAACGCGTCCTGATCAGTTATGCTTTTCTCAAGATTGAGCACATGAATAAGTAGCCGTCTTTCACGTATTTTCATCAAACACTAGCCACTTTCAGTATTGTTGGGACAGCATTTTGTCGAGTTTCATGTCTCTGGTGTTATTGCTGTGTACTCTTGTGTTATCTCTTTAATTTCCTATTAAAGCTATGGGGCCACATTGTAGGTTGCTTATGTTTTGTGTGGGCTTCCTGTGTTGCATTTTCTTTGTTTGACGTGGCACCTGTTTTTAATGTCCCTGCAGTGGCCTTGCAGTTCACTGCAAAGTTGTTCTGTTTACAAGGTCACTGTCATGTGGTTTTATGTCCTCTTTGGGGTTCTTCTTTCTAAACTGGATTCACCTGACTCCGGAAGTAGCGTCTCTTTCTGTCTCTCGCAACAACTCTTATTGCTCTCGCTTTCTTTCTTTTTTTTTTGTCACTCTTGTTCTCTTGCTCCGTCACTCTGTCTGATGGCGTGTGGTTTGCCTTCCTGAACTCTCTCCCCTTTCCCCCCCCTTCCCTAGCCCTGTTAACAAACAGCCGGAGCCCGCTCCACGCAGACTCACCGTAAATAGAAAGCAGTTACAGCTAACCTCACACACCTCCCAACCCCCATTGCCCCCTCTGGAAGCCGGCGGCCCTCCGCAGCCTGAGCCCCAGCCTCAAGCTTCGCACCTTGCTGCAGAGGCTGAGCAGCCTGGCCTGAGCGGTGCTGGTATTGGTGGTGGTGGTCTAGGTGGTGGGGTCCAGGTAGCCACAGTGCAGCGTCAGGTTGTAATCCAGCTCAGCGCAGAAGAGAGCAGGTAAGGAGCGAGCTGAGGTAGCAGCAATACTCCACCGTGTGCTCGCAGCCAATCAGCCAATCTGGAGCTCGCCCACCTTTTGTGTTTGTCATGTGTTTGATTGGTTTTGTAGTTTACAGTTCCACACTGGATGTGATAAATCAAAAAGTAATGAGAATAACTGTGTCTACAGTGGCTACAACTTTTAATTTGGCTTCATTAATCATGAATGTAATGCAGTGACAATAATGGTATGCTGTGGTTACATAAATTTCAGCCTCTGCTTGTGATGATTGACTTTTTTCTTTTTTTAAAGAAAGATAACAGTCCTTTCTTCATGCCTGCTTATCATTGTGTCTTGTTTGACTTCTTTGCGGCATTGTCTGATTTTGCATGCAACTCATTACTGAGTATTGTTCAGTCTCCTGAGCAAACGTTAGTTTCTGATTTTGCACCCCACTCCCTGCCTCTGTCACTTTTTCTGTGTTTTTTTCTTTTTTCTTTTTTTTTTTTTTACGTGATAACCTTCGTCAGATGTAATTCGTCTGGAAAGATGCGCCGTTTCTCTGATATATTGTGCATGAGTTCCTGCGGTGCAGCACTTATTTGTTGAATTTAAAAGCACAGATGACGTGTAAATGGGGTTAACATTTGAACATGTTGTATTTCCACAGCCCCGCCCGTGAGCTGATGTCCACCCCACCACCCCAGAGGAATGGTGGCGTTCATCTTTCAGTAGGAACCCCGCACTCTCAGGGCGGGTCCAGGGGGCCTAGCCCACACATGGTCCGAAGAGGTGATAAATCGTGCATCGCCTTTCCAGTCATTTGATGTTAAAAATGTTAAAAATATCTAATAGCTACGTCTGTCCTCCTCTGAAGGCACAAAGAAGCAGGCCCCAGCCCCACCCAAGCAGGGCAGCCCCTTCGCCTCTCAACTCGGTGCAGCGGGTACCCCTTATCACCCACCCATCATGGCCCGCCGCCAAACCACCAGGGAAAACCTCGTCCACGCCCCGAGCCATCCTCCCCCGCAGCCTCCTCAAGCCCACCATGCACAGGGGGAACGTGAGCCCTCTCCCCCGAGCACTCCTACGCCGCCTGACACTCCACCTCACGATGGGCTCTCTTCCTATCCCTCTGGATCTCTCCCCCGTCCCTCTAGGCCGGCTCCGAAGCCTAGGGCCAGACCCAACGTACCACCGCCCCCACAGCCTGCGACAAATGACGAAGGTAATGGCACATCCAGCTCTGCCTCCAAGATCATAACAGGTAAACTGTCTTTCTGTGTTTTATAGTTACTTATAAATAAGAATAATATCCAGCATGGTGTTTAAGTAATTAAAGGCAGCTGCAGAAATAAGTCTGTCATACATACACTGATCAGCCACAACATTAAAACCACTGATAGGTGAAATAAATAATATTGATCATCTTGTGACAATACAATGTTCTTCTGGGAAACTTTTGGACCTGACATTTATGTGGAATGTTACTTAGACGTGTAGGCAGCAGCAATCCCCAGCAGGATGCCGCCTAGGCACAGACAAAAACATGAAAACAATTAAAAAAGACGACACAGGCCTCTCCCCTCAACTCACAACTGTTGAGTCAACTCTGTTTTGGGGTCACACAGACCTACACAATATTAGACAGATGGTCATAATGTTATGCCTGGTCGGTGTATATTGTAACAAAAATATTAGAGGAAGGGGTTGTACTATGTGCGTGCGTGCACACAGCATGCAGAAATAAGGCTGTTCTGAAGTACAGTGGTGCACAGATCTAGTCATGCATGCAAAATACAACTCGGCAGATACAGAGTAGTATTAGGAGCAATGTGCATTTTTTAAAAGGTAAAAACTGAATTATGTGAAATTAAGCATTACATTGTTGTATATTAGTAGTTGTGGACTATTCATACAGAATCATATTTATTAATTGTATTTTGTAATATTAATCTAAAATGACAATATAACCAATATCAGCGGTTTCCTGTTTAGTCCTGTTCAGCTGGTCTTCTGATTGGTCTACTGACCACCAACCAGAGGGCTCCTACTCCTTTCGCAAGTCCCGACTTCCAGTGTTGCCGTTGCTGGGTTAGACAAACAGTAGTTGACAAGAGTGGTGACAGTGGAGGAAATAATGTTTCCAGTGTCTGCCAACGTTAGCATGGTTGCTAATATTGGCTGTCTCGCCCCCCACCTTACCTCTAGACTCTTATTTTTTTTTCTACGCTAGTTTGTCTAACCTAACGACAGAACCAGGAAGTCGGGTTTTGACAATGGCTAGAAGCCCTCTGGTTGGTGGATAGCAAACCAGTCAGAAGGCCAACAAACTTATTGGGACTGGTCACTCAGACTTAGCTATGACCAAAAACAACCAAATGCCTAAAAATTATAGTTTTTACTGTGGGTCACAAGCTTTGTCTAAATACATAAAACACGTGTTTTTCTTTTAAACATAATTTCTGTTGTGTAGACGTTGCGATAACCAAAATAACTTGCCTTTCCGTCAGCCGATATTCACCTGAGAATTCAGTTTCCTCTCGGGGCATTGCCCTGTTTAGCTCTGCGGCTTTACAGTTTTCACTGTCTCGTAGTGCCTCGCACACACTAAAAGTAACTGTGGTGATCCGAAGCATGACAGGAAATGTGTAAATGTTGCAGATGTCTGAGCTGTCGGGCTGCCTGCAAGATGAGCTTTGCAAGGCAGGTAATGGTAAGGATCTGACTGGCTGGTGCATTGGGCTTGCTTCTGTGTCCACTGCATGTGTGTGTCCACATGGGGGATGGGGGAAGCGGGGGAGGGGTTGAATGCAGGTGTCAGCGTTTAACTTTTGTCGTAACCATACTTTTATGCTTAAGCATATTATACATATGCTGTATGTATAATGTCATGGTTTGTGGTTGTGCGTTTAACCATTTAACTGTGCTTACCCACAAAACTAACATGCTCGTGCCTCCCCACTGTTTGCCTGCCAACAGTTTCCTGTAATAACTAACATGCCCCTGAATGGCATTGAAACTGACAGCGTGCTACCTGTGTGTGCGTACTCTTGCAGTTCTTGCACAGATGTAGACGACTTGCTGCATTTAACGGCTAACACACCAAGGAAACTCTTGAATAATTGAAACCACTTCTAAAATTATATGTGCAATATTGACATGATTGAATAGTGAGAGCAGTCCTTGGTGTCTTACAGAGTGTGGGGACGTGTCGCACTTGTGTGTGTACACCTCAGTCTGAAGCAAAGTGGTTTGGATTATTGACTTGTTTGCTGACTGGTACCTTTAACTGTCCCATGCAGACGGAGGCCTGGTCCTGCCCAAGGGGACTGGAAGAGTTATTATCCCAGTGGTAAATGTGGACCACCAACCGGAGAGCTCTGCTGGTCATGAGCCCACCGCCGCCTCCGCCAACCTGCACCTAGCCCCTCATGTTTCAACAGAGACCACCGCTCTGTGAACGAAGAGGAGCCCCCTCCCCCGCCACACTCGGCTGGTAGAAATGTTTAGAATCGAACACGAGACGGGCGACCACGAAAACGCGATGGTTCGCTCCACCTCCTCAAGCTCCCCTCCCGTCGCACCGCAACGCTCTCTGGAAACAAACGGCTGCCTTTTTGTCTGCTATACTGACTCAAACCAGGAACCTTGTTTAACATTTGGTGGGTTAAACCACAAAACTCTTGACGCCGTGGCGTTGTATGTCAGGCTTCACAGTGAACTCGTTTTGCTCCATTTACTGCTGGAGAGATGTTTGGGATTTGACTGCAAAACCTTGCTAGACACAAGGCTAACGGAACGCATAACCTCAACAGTTTAGCCAAAGAGTGCTGTTCAGACTAAAGCCTTTAATTCTCTCCTGTTTTTTTGTCTTTTTAAATCCTGTACTTAAGATTCAGCGATATAAATTCAGACTAAAAATCTGTGAAAGTGGCTTTAGCAATAGGTTTGATTTTTTTTCTTTACCTCAAGCTGTTGATTACAGAACTTTAACCAGCCCCAGGTGACCTTTATATATATCATGAAACTGAAGTGCGATGTTTCTCTTGAATGTTTTCCGTTGTGATGTTCAGCGCTGAGGAGCGACACACAACAGCCTGCAATAAAGGACCAAAGAAACGGCTTTGTGCCAAAGGAAATTCAGTTCAGATTTGCTAATGATCACATATTTGGCAAGAGTGCAATACGAAATGTAGTCGTCTTCCAGTGGCGGCACACTTTTACTTCTTTATAACCAGTGATCCACTGAGAGGGGGAGGGGAGGATTTAATAGTGTTGCTCCATTTGAATTTTATTTGATTACCACTGACCTGATTTACAAATTTATATTTTAGATGTTCAGAGATTCGATTTTACAATTAAAAGGGACTTTTTTCCCCTATCAAACTGATCCACCAGTCAGACCTACAGTAGCTACGACCAAAAAATTCAAATCGTCTTTGTGTATGCTATTTTTTTTTTTTTTTTTATAATGGCTCACATCTTTGCCTTGTTTGTTTAGGGCATTTTTCAACTCTTTTGATTGTGTTGTTATTGTTATTATTCCTTTTCAGAATTTTTATGGTGGCTTTTCTGCACATGACGCATCGTATAATGCATCATTACTCTTAATAATTAAAGATCGTTCAAGTGTTTTTCTTTCTCATTTTCTTGAGTTATTTGCCGTTGTGTAACAATCATCTAAGGTGTGCAGTACATAAAGATACCTCCAGTCAGTCATTGCAGTACGTTTGGATTGCTATTGTGAGGACAGAAATTCTGTATTCTTTCAGTGCATGTCGAAACAATGATGAAATGACAAAATGTCTTAATTTCAAGTGGAAATATTGAAAAGGAAAAAGACAGTTTAATTAGAAATTTGAAGAAAACAGCAAATGAGAAGTTTCTGCACAGGGAAGGATAAAATGTTCAAAGCATTGTGTCCATCTAGAACCTCACAACCTGCCAGTCAAGCCCAGTAACCAATGATGAAGGCAGTCACGGAGAGGCTAATGATGAGGTTGACGTTCACGATGAGCTGCAGGCGCGGCTTCTCTTCCAGGGTGGCCTGTTCAGGTGCAGGAGGGGGCAGGGATTACTGTCTCCCTGCTTCCGCCTCTCCATCCCACACAGCCAGTAGAGAGCAGACTTCCACCTAGGCTGAGGGCGACCGCTGGACGCTGACGATGCAGAGTCTGGAGAGAAAAGTTTGGCAGTTGTGTTTCTCAGCAAAGTCTGACGAATGGAAATGCGAAAGAGTCACAAAAGACAGGACAGAGACACACCTCTCCTGTGATGACATGCTTTTCCATTGCCGCTCTCCTTCTCTCTCCCATTGACTTCCACCTCATCCGTCTGACTCGTAATCTCCTCCAAGGCTGTGCTGCTCCGCTCCACAGTGAACACTTGCTCTTTGGGCTTCACGGGGTCAAACCTGGTGAACCACGTGAGACGGCTAATCTGTTGAAGACAAATGAGCCAACAGCAACAAAAAAAAGTTCTGTAAACTTAAAAAAAAACAAAGTACATATTGAACATATGAAACTGTGAAACTGCAGGTGACATTCATTCAAGTTATGAATCTGCTATTTGAAAATTAGTTTTGGGAGGTGGGCTTAAGTGTTACTGACATCTAGTGGTGTTGTAGAGCCATGTTATGATTAGATACTTACACACCACAGTCTTTATACACCAGGCACAACATTAAAACCACTGACAGGAGAAGTAAATAACATTGACCATCTTGTGACAATCTAGTTTTCTGCTGGGAAACTTCTGGACCTGACATTCACGTGGATGTTACTTAGACATGTACCACCCACCTAGACCAGACCAGGCACCCCCACCCCATAGCAGCACTCCATTTAGGAATACCTAAAATAAGAAAGAACATGAAACAGAACAAGGTGTTGACCTGTCCTCCAAATTCACTAGATCCCAAACTGATCAAGTATCTCCCCCCCCAAAAAACACAGCATTCCGTTGCCAGACACCGCAGGCCATCCTCAGAAGACCCGTGTCCATTCTCTAATGAGTTACAACTGTTTTGGAGGCACAACGGCGACCAACGCAATATTCGGCAGGTGGTCATAATGTTAGGCCTGATCAGTGTATATTGTGTAGTGGCGTTAATGGCCCATTGCCCTTCTAGAGAGAAGATTGCAAACTTCATAGAGCATCTGTTAAAGTACCCAAAGACAAAGGTAACTGGGCTTGTTGGGTTTTCTTGAAGATACTTCGTCATTCATCCCAGTAGCTTCTTCAGCTCTAAATGACTGGTGGAGAATTTAGGTTTTAGTTTTAGAAATATCTGTAGGTGGCACCTGCCTGAAACTCGCATGACTAGGGTCTGTTAATGACCTCATAACAAAGAGCGTCCCTGAATAGTGTTCATTGGGAGAAACAAGAATAAAACTAACTAGTTGTTAACAAAGCTTCCCACCAGTCAGTCAGTACTGAAGAAGCTACTTGGGTGAGTGGTTGAACGTCCAATAAGTCCAGCTCCTTTTATATAGTGATCTGGATGACTGAGAACCTTTTACTGTTAAAAAGTTTGACAAAAAAATCCTGCTCAAACAGAAACCATACAATATCCTGTAATGGTCCATAGGAGTGCAGAGGAAGTAAAACGACAAGAGAAATGAATTTCACCTGCTCTTCTGGAGGCTTCTCTGTTGCCAGACTGACCACAACCACAATAGCCAGGGTGATGATGGACAGCAGGACGGAGAAGTAGAGGTAATGGACGTATTTTAACACCCCAGGCCTCGTGTCCTCTTCATAGCACAGAGGAGCAGGGTAGATGAAGTCCAACAGCATGCGAATACAGCCCACCACAATTCCAACAACCAAGCCCCAGAATGCACCCTGCAGGAGGGAAAGAGTGAAAACGCAGCATCGCTTTATGTCCAACGTCCGTAAAGGACAGGAATATGATCAACAAAATTAAAAAAAGAAAGTAAATTGGACATTCTGAAGATACAAAACCTTCTCATTAGTCCTCTTCCAGAAGCAGCCCATGAGGAAGATGATGGAGACAGGGGGCTGGAGGTAGCTACTGATGGATTGGATGTAGATGAAGAGCTGTCCTCCCTGACTGGCCTGGACGATAGGAATCCATAGCACAGACACCACAACCAGGACGAGCACAAACACCCTGCAGCACACACAGTTTAAAATGTAAAAGAATGCTGATCCCCGACAAGGGAAAAATATAAAGGCAATATACATGCATGTAAGGTAATGGGGCTTATTGTAAAAGCTGGAGGAGAAAATCTGAAAAAGTCATTACTTAGGAATATGTGGAAAGAGGGGTTATGGTTTGGGCGAGGATGAGAGAAAAAACTGGAATAATTTAACATGGCGGATGATTTCATCCATTATAAAGCCATATGTGGCTTTACAATGCACTCTGGTTAAGCCTTCAACTTGAGACGTGTGGAAAAAGCCAACAAAAGTGTGGCCTTCAACAGAACAGAGACGTTTCATGAGCCCTAATGCTTTCCTATGTTGCTGCTCAGTGCAATCGTAAACTGGAGTTTCAGAATATATGCCGATCAGAGCGGCTCACGTACCTGCCCACGATCATGAGCTCCCACTCAGAAGCACGGGACCTGAAACTCTTCCACAGGTCCATGGTAAAAATTGTGCTGGAACTGTTGAAGATGGAGGTCAGAGAGGACATGAGAGCTGCGATCATCACGGCCATCATTAACCCCCTCAGTCCTGGGAGGAAAGACGCGCAGAAAGTCATCCAGACTGTGCGCGTTAAGCAAAAGGCAGGGCTGAAGGTATACCGTGACGGAGTGGCTCACCTGACGGCAGCAGCTCCATGACCAGTTTGGCGTAGGCAATGTCTGAACAGCCCACTGGGTTGCCACATATTTGGACACACTGCTCAGGTTCTGCACATGCCACTTCATCTATACACAACACAAACACCCTTCAGTGACTGACAGTATCTATTGTATATTCACCATTAAGAGGGAACCATACACTCCTTACATATTTAACTTCCGTAAATGCTCCTAAAACTTTCTTACTTTTATGAGGTTATTACTAATACGTGGTATTATAACACAAATTTCCACTTGCAAATGGGTCTCCCCATATGAGCTTGGTTCTGCTCAAAGTTTCTTCTTGTAGTGCTTGGTCTGACTTTTTGGGAACCGTCTTGAGGGAATTTGAGGGAATATTGAATTGAACTTGCAGCCTTGATTGGTAATCATTTCATACTGTACCTGTGTAGAGTATTCTGCTTATCATGCCAGGAAGCATGATGGCAAAGAAAGGCAGAATCTTAAGGTAGGAAGCCAGCAGTGAGCCACCTTTGGCGTGGGTCAGGGTCTTGGCTGCCAGGGAGCGCTGCACAATCACCTGCAAAGAATCCCAAAGGAGAGGGTGCTTGGTTAACTTCCAGCGGGTGGTGGTAAATGAGTGACTGAAATATTCAGCGGTGTGTAAGTACATTTTAATGGAGGCCTATCTATGAAATTGAAGGTAATCACATAGCTTACTGCCATCATTCAGGTTTTATGAGCGGGTGTGGCCAGTAGCGGTTTGAACTCCAGAAGTGTCCTTGGGCACGACACTGAGCCCCCAGTTGTTCCCAGTGATTATGACCACTGATTATCTTTACTTTTTCGTTATTAATGTTTTTTATTTACTGCTTTACATCCTTTTTTCTCTTATATGGTTAAAAAAAGGTGCTTAACAAATGACCTTTATTATGGTACCTGATCAGAGCACCAGTACCACATGGAGGGGATGGACATGCCGATGATGACACCAGGCCAAGGCAGGTCAGAGGTCACCGGGTGCCTGAATATGTGGAAAGCATCCTCTCGGGGGATGCCACAGGTTGAGTTGGGTACGCGGATCGAGGGGATGGAGTTGGCGTAACCCTCCATCAGAGCATTCCAGCCCCCAACCTCAGCAAAGCCTAAATTTGGACATAACGACGTCAGATAAACTGGAATTTAACGCGCTGGGAGGTTGCCATGGTCATGTGACTTACTGAAGCCCATGAGGGTCAGAGCTCCTGCCAGCATGATAACAGTTTGAGCTGCGTCCGTGTAGATGACTGCTGCCAGACCACCTTAGACGTGAAACACAGAATATAATGTTTTAGTTTTCTTACTTGCCACTCCTATGTCTAAGCTTTGACATTGCTAAGAGAAGGAGAAAGGTCACCTGCTATTGTGTAAAGGGCAGTGACTGACAGCAGCAGCACCACAGCCAGGTAGATATTCCACTGTAGGGCAAGCTGAATGAACACCGCACCTGCATACATGTCCACCTGGCGGGGAGCCCATTCATACAAAATGTGTCATTTATGTTAGACACCACTGAAACGTTAAGCAAAGTGAAATGAGTTCTTGTGGATTATACCGATATTTTTGTAAAGATGTAGATAAATAAAGACAGCACGGCGATAAATAATTGCGTTCTTCTGCCACCAAAGCGCTTCTGCAAATATTCCGGCATGGTCGTCACCTGCAGGGGAAAGAGTCGGCAAGTTAACACAAGGGATTTAATGAATGAACAGGATTGTGCATGAGTGTATGCGAGTCTGCCATGTGGATAACGCACCCCAGAGGCGATATAAATGGGCAGGAAGAGCCATCCCAGCAGCAGCACCATCAGCATACCCTGTGGACGATCCAACATCGGCACTTCAAAAATGGTTCATTACTCATATGAAACTTATTTTTTTCCTGAATATGTTTTTTATCTCTTACATTCCATTCATAAGCAATTGCCCCGATTCCCGCTGCAGCTCCTGACCCTGCCAGGCCAATGAAGTGCCCGCTGCCAATGTTGCTGGCAAACAGCGAGGCACCGACCTGTAGATAAAAGAACCAAATGCAGGATCAGCTTGGCATGTCACTTTGAACCACACAACATTCACTCTTAAGCCAGTCTGTGATAAAAACATACTTGAATTCTCTCCACAACACGGGACGTATTTTTGTGTAGGACCTATGTTTTACTCACTGGCCACCAGGTCATGGATTTCCCAGCCAAAAAGTATCCATCCACGGTGCTGCGCTTTGTCCTCCACATAGACTGGTAAAGATATGGGAAATGTTAAAGAAGACGTTGGAGATAAAAGTGAAGAAGACGCATCAATTCATAATGCATGAGAAGACAATTGTTGACCGGATCCCTAATTAGGTTACACAAAAGCTCAAACCATCAACCTCTAGGGCCAGTTGGTCACACTTTATGTTGTACAGGTTGAATGGTTGTAAAAGGATTTTTAAAACACAACAAACAAACACTCATGCAATGTAGATATCCCAAATGGGCCTATCAAAAAACTATCCCAGAAAGGACAACAAGAGGAGGAACATTGTCATCCCTTCCATACTCTCCATGGCTGGGATACTTCAGAAACTTGGGTGAACTTTCAAGAAACACCAAATGCCCATTCATTTCCAACCCTTGTACCACCATCCTCAAAACGCATTTACCAACACAGGAGAGCCAGCTCACCAGGAAACGATTCAGCAGTCCACCTAAACCTGAAGGACAAACGACACACCTTTGAAACATCTGCATTGTAGCCAGAGAAGACCGATGGTTTGAAAAGGAGTAAAGGAAGCCATCCATGTTGTACTGACAAGAGATAAAAAGTTCCCCCTCAACGACCGGTAAGTATCTAGCCATTAACAGACTCTAGACATGCAAGTGTCCTTGTCATTAACAGACACTAGTCAAGTGAGTTTCTGATGGGCTACACCCACAGACGTCTCTATTTATACCTCAACTCTCCACCAGTCCTTAGAAATGAACAAGCATGAGTGGCGAAATGTCTTAAAGGAACTCTACATGTCCAGTTGTCTTTCTTTTTTGGATGTACCATGACCTGGATGACTGAGAATTTTCTCAGGCATAATTATTGGACATAACTCCAGTTCTATTAGCATGTGTATGGTCCTCTAGCTGCATTCCCACATTGCACCACATTACTACTGCTATGGTTTGTCCACAACCTCAGAATCGGAAAAATATTCAGCCATGTTGCAAAAAACTAGCAGTAGCAAATTATAAGCCTACCGTCGCGGGTTCTTGAAGCACTCAGAGATGACATCACCCAGGTCAGAAGACCTCATCATGATGATGATAACAGCTAACTCCAGACTCAACCGGGAATAGCACTAGCGTACAATAACAAAATATTGGTGAAATGAACACGTTTCGCGGCAGATAATGCGTGATTTAGACGCTGTGTTTCGGTCCACCAATCACTCCCACTATACTCCTGAACGACTACAAATTACACAAATTACCTTCTCCTTGAAGGATAATGCTAGCATTTGCTGATTACAAGAAGGCAAAAGGAAGCACAGTCATACACAGTTTATTTTGTATTTCAAGTCATCAATTCTCATTTCATAAGAATCACCTTATTTCAGTTTGTCTAGCGAGAAATAATGCAACTTACTATGTGAAAATACTGGTCTCTGTACTTACCCAGAATCCAACACCCATCACCAGTATAAAGTAGACTACCAGCACCACTATGTCCTCAGTGTCCAGGGTTTTCATTCCCTCTGATGGGGGCAGCTCAGTTGAAGGCATGGTGGTCATTTTGTGGCCTACAAAGTCAAAAGTTATCTGAAATCCAAGAAATTAAAGACTGTCCTCACTGGCACTCAACTTAATCACAAACTTAAAACATTAGTAACTGCAGTTGATTAATGTCTCTTTTAGTTTTCAGAATCATTATAAAAGTAGTACTGTGTTCTGTGTATTTACCACAGAACAATTTTGTGTGGCTGATTGGTAACAACATTCAAATGACTGTTTATGAGCAATTATTGTTTTATGAACATATTTTATGTCGTTAAAACACTAGCATAAGAGGAAACCAGCACAAATCAGCTTTCTACTACCTATACATAAGTATTACCCATAAAACAAACTCACGTTTCAATACGTCGTCACACTCAAAATCATTCCAGCCGGACTGCGTTGAGCTTCCTTGACTGGTCCAAATAACACGGCGCGTCACATAGTCAGGAATCTCACGTTTGTCTCGAAGCTTCCTCCACGCTCCAAAAGATCAAACTCCACGCTCACCTTGTTTACTACAAGGTTTAGTTAAAATGTAAGAGATTTATTACGCCCCACAGGAAAGTGTTTTCAGATGACACCAGGGGTTCCATTAAACAGCTAAATGATTGCTGAATGAGTTTTAAATTCGTCCAAATAGCAACAGTATGATCTTATTAGAGCAAGATAAGGGGGATGTCTGTGTGCGATCAGAACACAGATACAGACTTATCTCACAAAGACACATGTTTGTCTGATATAGGGCTCAAGAAGGACAGATTAACTGGCCACAGCTATGGTATGAGAAGTAGCTGTAAAGAAATATAATCATAATCACTCAATAAAAAGTTGGAAACGCAGCGCACAAGGCCTTTGATATGATTTCCCTCGCACGGTCATAAACACACAAGTGCACATTTATGTGTTTCATCAAAAGCTTTAAAAACACAAGCATTCAGGCAAAGGTGGATCTCATACAACTCTTTATATTTGTCAGAATTAGGTTACAATACAAAATACAGACTTAACACTTTATAGGCCTTAAACTGACAGCAATGCTTTAGAGGTTTATATTCTGTAATTTAAACAGGAAAAAAGAAAACGTATTAGAAAACAATGTTTTTTTACTGGCTGCACGCATTAATTATCCTTATCATAATTATTTGACTTACAATTTGAAAAATATCAATTGGAGCTTTAGTTTTTTTACAAACCACTGGCAAGTCAGAGAAGCCGATACACCATATTATTATTAATATTTCTGGAAATTACACGTTATTCTCTCAGTGGTATAGCACTACGGTCAATGCACAAGACACATTCAATAAAAGAAATACTTGGGTAATACATTAAAGCAGCAAAGTGATTCACATATTGTAGCATACTGTATATTTCTTCTACACTCTCGCTATTCTGTACACTTCACAAATAATATGTCTCATTTACACTTCATTAGTAGCAGTGGTATAATATCTAACAGTGGAATACATATCGCACAGTGCCTGCTGTAAGATCCACACAACCCGACTTGTGCAGTCTGTTATTAGCGCCTTAACGACCGGAAGCCGAGTTAAAAATTATCATCGCAGGGGTTAATGTTTTTCACAAAAACAAGCCTTAAGTAGCAACTCCCGCTATATACCCGTTGGTAGGTTTAGTAGAGCGCAACCAATAAATTGCGCAGCCACGAGCGGCGTGGATTTGGAAAAATACTGAGGCGTAGGTACAAGGCAGTAAATGTCATCGGGACAGCTGAGTACTTGCTGGAGAAAACAAGCGACACCTATTAAAGAATTTATGTTACATTCAGAGTGGTGGGTGCCTTATAAAAGTACAATACATGGAAACTAATCAAAAAACTGATTTATTTATTTTATTTCATTAAATATCTATTTTCAAGATAAAATGTATAACTCTATGACTTAACTGCCAGTAATGATTTGAATGTATAATTGTCACACAGCCTTATGCAGGTGATCACTGACCTAAACGCGGCCTTAGAGGAATATAACTTAAACTATAGAATGTTAATAGTGTGAGTAAGTATGATTCAGATATACTGGCGATCAAAGAAGGTTGTGTTCTACTGACTGGTCTAAACCATTGTAGATTTTATTCTTTAACAGGAAGTACAACACTGGCATGAAGCGTAACTATCCACATTTGTCGCAGCAGGCTTCCATTCCAAAGTTTCACTTAAGTAAAAACATATTAATTAACACAAAAACTTTTTTTTTGCTTAATACTGCACAATGAGTGTGAAATTATATATAATTTATATGTTTCTGTTATGTACATGTGCATGTGTGTTACCAGGCCAGCGGGGAGGCCAATCGCGGACTCCTGGGGCTCTTCGGATTTTCAACAGCTTGCTGATCACTGAGCGCTCTCTGGTGTGAAGAAACCAAAAGTGTTTGTTGGACCTTTTTAGTGACAGTGTTTTGTGATAAATATACACTGATCAGCCGCAACATTAAAACCGGACAGGAGAAGTAAATAACATTGACCATATTGCGACAATACAATGTTCTGCTGGGAAACTTTTGGACCATTTTGCATTCATGTGGATGTTACTCAGACATGTAGCACCCACCTAGACCAGACCAGGCACCAACACCCCATAGCAATGACACTCCATGATGAGAACAGCCATCACCAGAAGGATGTAGCGTGACCTCACACTCACAAAAATGGTGCACTCAAAAAAACATGAAAAACAGCACAAGGTGTTGACCTGGCCTCCAAATACACTAGATCCCAAACTGATCATGTATCTGTGGGATGCACTGGAACAAGCCTGATCTACAGAGGCCCCTCTCCTCAACCCATAGGACCCAAAGGCTGAGAGGACACGCCCAAAAGTCCCATGTCCATTTTTTGATGAGTCACAACTGCTTTGGAGGCACAAGGGAGACCTACACAATATTAGGAAGGTGGTCATATTGTTATGTCTGATTGGTGTAGATAGTACTCTTGTGTCTGCATACATGCATATACAATGCAGTGCATGTATGTGAACCATGGATGCAAATGGCATAGTTCCTAATTTTATTCTACTCAAAAACATAAGAATGAAAACAGTACACAAGTCAACACACTGGTATTAGTTGTCATTCATTATTACTGGTGTAGCCTACTACAAACTGCTTTCTCTCTTTATCTTTGAAGGACTACAAGCTGTGCTAATTACTGAACATACTGCATGGGCCCGTACAAAAACAAAACACTGGCAGAGTAGAAAATGCAGTAATGAGATGGTCATCAGACTTGAATACGGTTCAATTATTTATCTCAAACTCACTCGGGTTATGCATTACAAGTAGTAGAGAGTAAAGAAACTAAAAGGTGACATCAGAAGCATTCTTCCTCACCTCAAACTTGTTAATGAACTCAGCAAAGATGCCAAAGAAGGCCTCAGTGTTGGTGGATTTGCTGTCCTCTCCGAAGAAGGAGGCGGTTTTCCCAAATTCTTCCATGGCTCTCTGTTGGAGAGATTCCAGAGACTGGATTGCAGGGTGACTGTTTTCCAAGAAGTTCTGCACAAATTAGTCAAGGGATAAAAAAAAAGTTTTATCAGCTCCATCATTTTTTTTTTTTTTTTTTACTTTTTACTTTTACTTTTCCATCCCTGTGTCTTTCTTTTTTTTTTTTTTTTTTGTTAAAGGATACACTCATTACAACAGCAAAGCGGTCCTCAGCTGTCGCAGGCATCTTCTGACAGGCTGAGCGAATGTCCTGGATGGTTGCATGAAGATCATTCAGGTCTGATGTGATATTCCTCTGATTGACTGAAGACAGATATGAGGATGAATTAAACAGTTTCCGGCATATTTTAAAACATTCTCAAGGTTTAGTGCAGGTAAAAGGTAAAACGACTATAGTATCTACCTTTTGCTGCCAGAGGAACCATTGTAAGATCCTTAGAAAAATCCAGAACATCCGGAAAGTGTTGACATAACGACTTGACCAGAATATGCAGAAATGTGGACTTCCCGTCCACTGTTTTAGTCGTGCTCAGCTGCACAGGACACAGAGGAGTTACTTAATATCTTAAATATCATCATCAGTCGTATTTTGGTAAGATTATGTAATATAATAATGGTCTACGGCATGCCTCTGTTAGGAAGTTGATCTTGAAGCCCGTAGTCTTGTTGGTTTTAGGTTGGCTGTTATTCAAATAGTTCCCCATCGCCAACACAAACTAAAGAAAGGGCAGAAAAGGAGAAGACAACTGAGTGTACTCTATGTCTAGCTCCAGTTTACAAAATTAAGATATTACTGAACTTTACATTGTGTATATGATTATATTTAAAGCTTTTTACACTATACATATTAAAATGTTCTTTTCATTTGTGCATAGAGCAGTAGGTTACCTCCAAGATCTTAGCCAGCTTCTTGCTGGTCTTGAGCTCCATGGAGGCATTGTAGATGCAGTCGTATGCTGCCCTCAGCTCCTCTGTCTTCTCCTGGAGAGAACACTTGAAGAGTAGGCTTTGGAGACGGGTTTTAAACTCTGGCACCGACAACATCTGACAGGTGCAAAACAAAAATCGAGATATGGTGAGCACAAACGCAGCGCTAGGGCAATGACACATGGACAGGCTCATCCACGGAATGATGTGCACACGTGTGCCGTCCAACAAAACTGTACCTGCAACACAAACTGGTCTGGCTCGCTGAGTTTGCTGGGATCCTGCCTGTACTCTTCATATTTTTTGACCTCCTCTGCGTCGGGGGCGTACAGCAGCAGCTGTTTGATGTGAGCTGGCTCTAGCCTATCTGTGGCCATGTTCATTAATACCTGACGGAGCTCCCCAGGAGACAGTTTCAGATGAGCTATGAGGATGGCTAGAGTTTAAAAAAATAAATAATGCAAAAATAAAAACATTAGGAGGCAAATCCTTGTTCTGAACTAATAATTACATGTTTACAAGTGTAAATAAAGTCACACCATATATGTAAAAAGATAAAATAATAATAAGAAATCCTCTCACATGCATTGTAAGCTTTCTTATGGGACAGGATTTGTATTACATCTTTCTTCTTAAAGGTTTCTGGGGATGGCTCTGGAGCAAGCACTGCAAATTAGATCAGTGTTAGCTGAATGCCAAAATGTGTGGAGACATATGTAAGAAAGTGAACAAACATAGAGTGGTAAACATTAGAATATCTCGGATCATACAAATACAGTCCAAACTTTGATGAATGTGCATCATTTTTGTTTGAAATGCAATGATTAAGTTAATATACTCCAAGGATCCAGAGGTGCAAGGTTTTGCTTACATTTAAAGCATTGCAGAAATGCATATAGCCATGTGTACTCACTGGAGCTCTTCTGTGTTCCAAAGTGCAGCTCCAGATCCAGATACTTCACCATGTCATGCAGTTTGTCATAGTCCGAATTTGCTCCCAACTACCAACAATATGCAAAAAAAAAAAAAAATGCAAAATCAACTCTATATTGTATACTTCTAGCATTTATTTTCAATATTAAAATCTAAATTTACAATCACTTCCATTTTCAAATGTTCCCAAAGGTCCCCATGTCTGAACCCTATGCAACTCACCTGTCCCCATATAGTCCCCTCTGAGTTTTCCACCTGCTCCCAGCGCAGCCTTTTCACACTCATGTGGTTGGAGTCCATCCTGGACAGATTTGGTCTTGGCAGTGGTGGAGGAGAGCAGGGTGGCGGGAGAGGGGGAGGCGGAGGGAGATCCAGATGCTCTGTGGGATCCGAAAGAGAGTGGGGGAGGGACTGGGGCTGATTCTGGCTGTGGGATTGCTTATAGTGGGACTGGGATTGTGGCTGGTGCTGAGACTGGAGCAGGTGGTGTGACGGCTGCGAATGCGGACGGGCAGTTTGGGTGGAGGACTGGACTTGGTGCTGTGACTGGTGGTGCTGGGGCAGAGGCTGGAAGGTGGAGAGGGTTGGCTGGTGTGGCTGGAGGGGCTGAAAGGTGGAGAGAAGGGGCTGGGGCCGGTGCGGCTGCTGGGGAGGATGGATGACATGAATCTGGTGTTGGAGGTCCTGAGGAGGGGGCTGTGGGGTCATGTGGTGGATGTGGTGGATCTGAGGTGAACTGGAATGATGGTGGGTCTGCTGGATAGAGTGCGGTCTCTGTGGAGAGGGTTTGGTTGGCTGGGGGTGTTGGCTTTGGTGCATCTGCTGCAGTGACACTTCGGTTTGATGATGCCCTTTAATACTTCTCCGGCTCTGATGGGAGTGGCTGTCCCGGTTTAGCTGAACTGGCAGAGAGGCAGGCTCTTGATGAGCTTGATGCAGAAGCTCCGTGGAGGAGTGATGGGGTTTGGGTTGGTGCATCTGATGGGCTTGATGGAGAAGCTCTGTAGAGGAGTGATGGGCCTGGGGTTTATGTATCTGATGAAGCAGCTCAGTCGACGAATGATGGGGCTGTCCTCGATGCATCTGGTGAGCTTGGTGGAGGAGCTCCGTTGACGAGTGGTGAGGCTGCATTTGCTGACCTTGGTGCAGAAGCTCCGTTGAAGAATGGTGGGCCTTGGATTTCTGTATTTGGTTGAGCATTTCTGAGGACGAGTAGTGGGCATGGGCTTGCTGCATCTGTTGGAGCATCTCAGCAGATGAGTGGTGGGCCTGAGATTGCTGCAGCTGGTGGAGCATCTCCGCAGAGGCATGGTGAGCTGGAGCCGGGGCCGGGTGGATTTGGTGAAGCATCTCAGCCGAGGAATGGTGAGGCTGTGGTCTTATGATCTGATGACTTTGGTAGATGCCCTCTGCATACTGACCCGATTGGCTGGGGTGGACTGTTGGTTGGGGTGATTGTTGGTGTGGGGAAGGGGCTGAGCGAGACAGGCGTCGGTGGTGATGACTCTGGTGGGCTTGTTGCTGCTGTGCCTGCCGCATCATATAAAGAGGGTGGTTAGCGTGGGCATGGGTAGAATCCGGAGAAGGGAGTGGGGGTAAGGACTGGTGCAGTTGCTGGAGCGGCAGTGGT
The DNA here is from genome assembly GCA_005024645.1 of Planiliza haematocheilus. Taxonomy (NCBI): domain Eukaryota; kingdom Metazoa; phylum Chordata; class Actinopteri; order Mugiliformes; family Mugilidae; genus Planiliza; species Planiliza haematocheilus. The sequence goes on from SRSE01001373.1 coordinate 5,919,266, forward strand.
GAATGGGCCTTCTGCTGTGTTGGCTGTGTAGGCATTGAGTGGTGGCTCTGGTAGATCTGCTGCATCTGTTGCTCTTGATATGCTTGTTGCTCCTCGTAGGCTTGACGTTCCTCATAAGCTTTCTGCTCTTCATAAGCTTTACGCTCCTCGTAGACTTTTTGTTCCTGGTAGGCTTGACGTTCCTCAAATGCTTTCTGCTCCTTGTAGACTTTTTGTTCCTGGTAGGCTTGCAGTTCCTCAAATGCTTTCTGCTCCTTGTAGACTTTTTGTTCCTGGTAGGCTTGCAGTTCCTCAAATGCTTTCTGCTCCTTGTAAGCTTGCCGCTGCTCGTATGCTTTTTGTTCCTGGTAGGCTTGACGCTGTTCATATGCTTGTCTTTCTTGGTATGCTTGCTGTTCTTGGTATATTTGTTGCTCTTCAAAGGCTTTCTGCTCTTCATATGCCTGTCTCTCCTTGATAACTTTTTCCTGGTAGGCTTGTTGTTGTTCCTGATAGGCCTGCTGCTCTTGGAACAGTTGTTGTTCTTCATAGGCTTTTTGCTCTTCATATGCCTGCCTCTCTTTATATGCTTGTTGCTCCTCATAGGCTTGTCTTTCCTGGTAAACTTGTTGCTCCTGGTATGCTTTTAGCTCTTGTATGGTAGCATGGACCTGCAGGTCCTCTCTAGAGGGGAGAACTTTATGTAAAGAGTGACGTTTAGGAGGTGGATTGCTGCGGGGAGGAGGTGGTGGAGGAGGACCAGACTTTCGGCGAATAGGTACATATGCTCTCGGGGAATGTTCAGGAGTGTAGCTAAGCTGCTGCTGCTGCTGCTGCTGTTGGTGCTGAGGTTGAGTCTGTGCCGGTGCTGGAGGTGGAGGAGGCGGCGGGTCATTGAACTGAACAGGTGGAGGAGGGGGAGGAGTCATGGGAGGCGGGGGAATGTGATCAGAAGACGAGGAGTAGGTGAGAGAGGAGGCATTCTCTTCCCCGCTGCTGCTTTGAACATCACTCGGGCTGCTGAGTTCTGGAGCCACAAATCCTCCGTTTTCTTCGTCATCCACCCCTAAGTCGTCTTCATTATCCTCATCCTCCTCATCTGGGAAGCCCATCTGTACAACATCCTGACATTAACATTACACTTAATTAGATGTTTAATGTCAAATAGGAACTTGTCAGATACATTTTTTGTATATTTGCTTTATTTTATTTTAGCTTTATTTTTTTTAAAGAAAAAAAAATGGCACCAACGTATTGATTCTAAATCAGTCAATACATAAAATACACACGTGACCAGGTTATGCAGAACCTCCTGGCTGTATGTCATTGAGTGACATTATTTTGTTTTGATATTTCACATAAATATAAAGTGTGCCCTGTATTCATTATGTATGTGTGTCAGAGGAGGTATGTCCTATTTTACATTTGAACACAAAGCTTAAATTAGTGTACAAGATGGAATCAGTGCAGCACAGATAACCCACTGTGACCAGAACCTGTGGAACATGAGTATTTTCATGACTAACAATGCAATGGATCCTCCGACCCAACTCTCTGGCTTTGTCTGAAATCCTGGTGTCCAGTAGCCACAATCACAAATTGCAAAATTTTGATTGAAGGTTTTCTCTGCACACAATATTAATGACCCTCATTTATTTATTGGTAAAACCAGCTTCTCTTCTTGATCCTGTTTTTACGCTTCATGGTCACAAATGGGTTAACAGGAGGTTTCTTAGCTGTTGACTCCATGATGCCTCAGAGTGATTTCATCTGGTTGAGAAATCATTCCCTGGCGCAGTGTTGGTGTGACTCTACCTCCTCATAATCGTTTTCAGGAGTCAAGAATTCGTCAACGATGGCCACCCTCTGCCCCAGCTGCTCGCTCAGGGCATCCAGAAAGCGGTCCGTGTCTTCCGAACGGGGTGGTTTGGAGAAGGTGTAACGGCGCTTGCTGTTGCGGTGGGCGGGCGGACTAGATGGGTAGTCAGGGGGTTCTGGAGGTGAGGGAGGGGGACTGTCGAGGCTGATGTAAGGGTTGGATTCCGCACTGGTCTGGCTTGTCAACCCTGACGGGTAGAACTGGGATTGAGGAGGACTTGGGAGAGGCTCTGGCCAGGAGGTCGGTGGCGGGGGCCCTTTACGGTTACCTGAGACAAGAAGGATAAACAAATAGCTATTTAATGAAAATTAAATCTTGATTTAAAAGCTTTTCCTCATTATGTTTTGTGCAGTATTTGCGAGAACTGTGTTTTGGTTTATGAATTAACTGAACAAATGCAAAAGTTTCCAGCAGTCATGTTCTAAAATTAAACGATTCAGTAAAATGTGATATGGTCTTTTTTTGTCTAAAATTGTACACATAATTAGCCATTAAAGAAACAAATTACGGTCTTTAATGGTGTGTTTTCTAGTTCCAATTCCACCATCACCATGCTCTTACGTGTGTAAATGTTTGAGGACAACATGAGAACGCTGCTTTTGGCCTCATAAGTGCTCCCTGCATACATATCCCATTTTTGAATCCATTAATGTAAATGTTTAATATATATTCAGTTGTCACAAATGGGTTTGCTGTCTTTATCACTCTTGGTACTGAGTACCTTTTAAGTCCTTTCTCTTAGACTTTTAACTAAAAACACACTGAAGCACACAAGAGAGCAAATAGGAATCATTTTTGTATAGTATACCAGATTATTATATTGTTAATTCCAGCTGCTATGAATTTAGTGTTAATGTATACTTTCAGCTACCTGTGTTAGCATGTATTGTAGGGGATGCTGTGCGTGAAGGAGGTTCCAGATCCAGCAAGCTCTCAGGGGCAGGAGGAGGGCGACTCTTCAGAGACTTGGACCTCTTGGATGAATACATGTTCTCCAGTTCAGCATACACTGCTGACAACTTGCATTGCGGAAATGTACAAAGAAACCGGGGTGAGACTTTTTGTCCTACCTTGGTGAGTGAATAATAATAATGACATTTACTGTGATTTCTTTCTCATCCCATGATGACAGGCTCTGGTACATACGTTAGTAAGGTTGTTGGGAGTCTCAGGGAGTGAAGTACCATCCCCTGACTGTCTTTCTCCAGGAGCCAATCTCATTCCTGTCTCATGTACTGGCTCTGTACGGAGACCTATTGTAACACACCAGTTAGATTGACTTAAATACAGCTAATTTAGTTGAGTCAGCTAACTGACCTATATACAGTGCGCCCTTCAAAATATTCTACATTACTGCATAAAAATGCATCAAAACATCAGTGTATTTCCTGAACCCAACCCAACAAATGACACACAAATATAGTTGTGTATTAAAAATATATTCAGGAAAATTAGCCAATATGACATATCTGTGAGTAGCAAAAGTAAGTGCACCTAGGATTAGAGATTAATTTAAAGGCCACCATCCATTCGGAAGTGTTTCCGAGTTAGGAATCCACAGACAACTGTTATGCTCCACAGAAGGAGTACAACAGCAAAGATCACTACAAAAGCAACGGCTCAATAGTCCAATAGGCCACAAAGGAACGCAGGGTAAATTCTAATCAACTGAAGGCCTCGCTCTCATTGGCTAATGTTAAAGTTTATGAATCCATCATCAGGAGAACACTGAACCACCATGGTGCGCATGGCAGAGTGGCAAGGACAAAGGTCTCCGAAAAGAACATGGGTGGTGGCAATCTGGGCCGTCATTGATGCACCAATGAATACCAAGGAATTCTGAAAGAAAATGTCAGGACATCTGTCCACCAACTGGGTTGTGCAGAGAGACAACAACCCAAAGCATACAAGAAGCGAACAATAATTAACGTTTTGGAACGGCCAAGTCCCGACCTTAATCCAAAAGGAATGTTGTGGATGGACGTGAAACCTACCAACACCTCAGAACTGAAGTGGTTTTGTACTGGGGAATGGGCTAAAATTTCTCCCAACTGTTGTATGACGGATCAGCAGTTACCGGAAATGTTAGGTTGGCGTTATTGCTGCATGATTTTGCTAATAAATAAATTCAGTGTAATATTTCTGTTTCATTTGTTGAGTTGGGTTCTATTTGCCTACTTTCAGGACTAAACTAGACTATATTCAAGGTCACGATGAGAATATTGTGTTAGTGGTAAGAAAAGTCATGATAATGATGAAATTTGGGAGTGCTGTCATGGTTGTAGTTTTACTGTTGCAACTGACAATGATGAAGATAATGAAGTTCAGTACCCATGCCCAAGTGTGTGCCAATGACCAGGTCATCAGAGCTACGTCCCCTCACACTGCTCCTGTACGTGGTCCCTGTCACCCTCATGGAGCTGCTACGGCGATGGGGCTCAGGGGCAACATCAGGCTCCGGAGGAGGGGGAGGTGGTGGTGGTGGTGGTGGAACTGGAACACACACACATACTGGCAATGTAGAAGCTGAGGCAAATGCGTATGAAGGTTTGCAGCGCCAAGCCGACTGAATTTCAATGAGCGAGTGGTTTAACTCAAGATCCCCATGATGACCCATGAATCCCGATGACAGAGTCCGTCTTGCGCAAAAATAAAGGCAATTTTTAATCAACACACAGACCCTGAACACAGAAACATCGAAAAATGGAAAAGGACCAATGTGTGCACACACCTGGCGCTTTGAATCCGAGAAAACGTGAAATCTTGTTCTGGCAGTGTTCCTGCTCTTCGTACGTCAGCAGCTGGTAAACGAACTGCCAGATCACCTGTTTGGCTGGAGTATCCAGCACCGGGAACACATCCACGATCAGAGTGTCAACATTCCTGTTACCATGGAAACACAGGCAAGGTGACAGAGATTGCCTGGCTGTCCGATCCAAAGTCAATCAGTTAGTGGGCGACGGGAACAGTTGAGCTCAGGCAACTCGAATCTGATCTTTTGATTTGTGTCAGTTTCATTAGTCCAGTGCTCAACTGTTCCCTGTGCAAAGGTAACATACGTCATGACGCTCTAATACAGCACGCAAGTTAAAAAAAAATAAAAAAGTGTACACCAACCAGGCATAACATTAAGGAGTTGTGTAAGGAGTGTCATTGCTATGGGGTGGGGGTGCCTGGTCTGGTCTAGGTGGGTGCTACATGTCTAAGTAACATCCACATGAACTCCAGGTCCAAATGTTTTCTAGCAGAACACTGAATTGTCACAAGATGGTCAATGTTATTTACTTCTCCAGTCAGTGGTTTTAATGTTGTGGCTGATTGGTGCAATCTTTCACATTAATTTGTCCTCAGCAGAACAGAATATAACAATATTCAATTATCCATCCATTCTTCCAGCAACGCCATCCACTACCTTCCTCCCCTCTCCCACTTCATTTTACTCACCTGTGCTGGAAGAAGTTCTCCAGAGCTTTGCAGATTGTGTACCTTTCCTGGATGGTCAGCAGGTGCTCCAGCTGCTGTCCAAAGGTGCGACCCTGAACCCTGATACTGGGAGGCAGGATCTCCGCCACCCACTGTAGCGAGCTGAGCGCGGGAGAGCGGGCTCCTTCCGCCGTGGGAGCGCTGCCCCCCGCGAGATCCTGCTCGGACTGGGAGAACGTAGACGGGCCGTCCTCCACTACCAGGGTGGGCATGGCACCGCTTCCCTGCAGCATGGACACCACCTTCTCGTGGGAGGAGATCCTACAGGCAGAAACGTGGTGAGTGATGCTCATACATATGTAATAGCATGTACTGAAGACATTACATATGCTAGAGTGTGAACTTTTATATTCTTGTCATTTGTCTTTTGACTTTGAAAAAACTTTGTGAAATAAATGTGGCTATAAGCTTGACCTCATGTCAAGTCCATTGAGAAACAGGATGCGGTCTCCTGGTTTTAGGCCGGCCTTGTCTGCAGGGCTTCCTGCATGACAGAAAATCATAGAGAGAGATTTAATAATTGCCACATTGACGGGAAACCATAGTTGTATTAAAAGATACAATCAGTTCCTGTTAACAGTTATGGCAGTTTAATAACTACATGTATGGTCACGTGCATTCCTTTCTTACCAGGGATCACTGAGTCAATCCACACTGGAGCGTGGCCTCTGAGCGTAAAGCCAAAACTCATGTTTCCCTTGCACACTCTCACGGTCCTACAGAAACAAATTTCCACTTTGATTAATAACTGCTTTGAAGTCAGAGGCCGCCTGAAATGAAATGAAATGAAATGAAAAACCGGTGTACAAACATGCTCAGAACCTGGATTTAACTAAGCGACTCATGCAAATTAAGCAGTTTCGTTGATAAGTTTTTCTGCCTGAGTCCAAATGTGGCCCTCCAGCTGATTTCCATATTCAGAGGACTGTTTTAAATTCACATCCTGCGTGAACGGGATCAGTCCTACTTAAATATGGACAGTGTACCCCATGGGAGCTGTGGAACATCTTCATAAGCCAGACACACAGAAGAGATTAGTGGGTTCTTGGAGCAATTTTTCTCCTGTATCTTCAGAACGTGGTTTTTAATCATTCTTTAATGATAAATGTGTAAAAACACAACTGATAAAAATCCCTAATGAGAAACAGCACAACACGCGAAGAGAGCGGGAGAACAGGCATGACTATCAGGTTTATGTTTCCACTGATCTATTTTCAGTTAAATCATCAGTCTTTTAAGTTTGATCTCTAAAAGGAAGAATATGTTATATAATTAAGGAAGCTGCTTTCGCTGAAAACTAAAAATCACATGCTGATGGGAGGCCAAATTACTCAACAAATGATAAACTATTATTTAACACAGACCTGCAGTTGGTGGTGCCACTGGAGTGGCCAGCTATGAGTGAGGTGGTCTTGCGCATGCCTCTGGCCGGGGGGACCACACCTTCCTCGGCGTGGGTGCGTGGCACCGAGCTGGCGCGGGTGGAGACAAGGAGGCGCTCGGGGTGGTCCTCGCTTCGGCTGCGGCGGAGGCGGTTCCGGCTGGGGTCACTGAAGCTCCGCCCTTTGAGCCGGCTCATCAGGCTCTGAGAGACCACCTCGTCAAAGCGCTCCCGGTGCTTCTTGGGAATGAAGATTCTGGCAAACATTGTGGAATCAAACAACAGCCTCAGACGGAGTAGTAAAAGCTCTATGTGAACGCAGAGGTGGAGTGCTTTCCAGTTCGGCTTCGCTTCTGTGTGGTCGGTGAGAAAACACTTAAGTACATTTCTACATCACAAAAAAAGGAAAACAAAATCACATCAGTACAGAAAATCCAAGATTCTTAATCCCAATCTCTCTTCGTCTAAAGCAAACCAGAGGAATTAATGCTCCAGCTGCAGGATCCACTTAACTGGCACGAAAATAGTTTAGTCCATATCATCTCATGGGAGGGACGAGTCAGGTAGAAGGGATTGGTCCGGCGTTTGTGTGCGTGCTTGTGCGCGGGTGGATGAAAGAGACGAGAGGCGAGCTTTGTTGTCTGTTCCTGTCACACTACGTAGCAGCTGCAGGTGAGAGCGCTCGGTGTCTGTGACAGCTTACAGCAAGCATACTGTACGAAAGAAGAGGAGAAAGTGCTCGGCTCGTGTTTTTCTCCCCTCCCATTAACAACTCCCAATATTATTTTTTTCTTCTTAAAGGAAAAAGCCACCATCGGACACAGACATGTCTCAGTGTGTAACAGTGTGTATGTTCTACGGGTTATTTTTGCGTGATGCACCCACTTTCCTCAAGTTGGTTTTGTGTGCTGCATGCACTGCAGACATAAAGGTAGTATCCAGAAGACAAAATGGAGATCAGCAGCATGGACAAATGCATCAAACCCATCAAAGAAGGCTTAGATTGTAGATGCACAAATTCTTCGAGGACTGGTGTAGGCACTGCTGCCTTCTATGACAAATGTCTCCCTGCAGGAGCCTTCAATATCAGCACTAGCACTCAAATCTGATGTTAACCACTGATGTCTTACGCTGCTCCCATTAAACTCTCTTGTAGCTGTGCTGTCAGCTGCATGCGGTCTATGTTTGGCCAATTATCTGCAAGAACAACAGAAAAAAAACATAACAGAACAGCAGCAGTGACCCAGAAATGGAGAAAACGTAGCCAACATCTGCTCTGAAAAGTGTTTTAGTGCGTGTTGCTCCTTTAAATATAGGGCGCTTCTCTCTCATCTTCTCACACACACGCACACCTCATTTGTCGCTTTTCTCTTTTGCATATTTGTGTCCCCATCCCGCCTACAAAATGATGCTGCCACAATCCTCATAACACTACTTTTGCTACCGCTCTGTCTTCAGCATGATTCTCCAGGGTACTTCTACTGTGCTGATGAGAAAAGAGTGCTTTGGGTTTTTTTTCCCAGAGTGAACCAGTTTCATGTGCCTCCATATACACGGCTCATCTCCTTGTTCCAAAGCTTTGGTTTTCAAAGCTGTCACGGTGACTTTACAGGTGCATTTGGGAACATTGTTCGGAGGCAAGAATTTGGATGATTCTTGATTCAGTAGCAACATTAAAACGTACAAGTGCTCCATGTGAATTAAAAGAGACACATAAAGTAAAGGCTGCCGGCATACCAATATATTACAATCCAAAGATGAGGGAAGCAAACACTTCCCCTTTAGATTCTGGCAAAATTCACAGGTTTATACAAGTATGTACGCACACACACAAAAACATGGCAGTGATTACAACTAACTCATCACACTGAGCGCATAAAAACCTGACTATATGCAAGGTCAATTTGCGGTAGGCGTAACAAAACAGTCCTTGAGGCTTTCCAGTGTTTATGTATTAGGTCAGGCTGTAAATTCAAGTCAAACCACTACCAAAGTCCGATGCTCATCACAGATAAAGACAATAAATGCAATACAGTCTCGAAACACCGGATATGAACATTGGCCCTACGCTTCTGACTAGTTATCTGACTTGTTAAATATCACAAGCGCAGATACTGTGCTCTTGGTGCTTCTGTTCAGAATTAGTACAACATACTTCAACGACTACTACTACTTTCCACAATTTCCCCTAGTCCACCATCACGTTGAGTTATACCCATATACACCTCAATCACATGATGGAAAATCCTGGACTACCTGCAGGTTCACTGTCTGAATTTCTTGATACTTGTTGCTGCATAAACAAGAGGTAGACAACCTAACAGAAAACCAAATAATGCAACCAGTTACAGCATTTGACCTGTTTGTTTGGATTAAGAACTCGCACATGGTATGTACATTGTTTGAACAGCTATAATCATATTTGCAGTGAGGTAATGGTTGTTTTCTTCAAATGGCGTTCCCCAAGGCTCAAATCTGGGTCCTCTTTAATTTAAACTGTAAGTGGTCGTATTGTGGCATTGTCTCTTAGGTAACTATACTGCTGTTATCAGTGACCTGACAATCTCTTACATAGGTACAATCTTAAGTGCTTACAGTGAAGACATCCACATAACTTAAAAACCAAGGGAGGTAGTGTATGTAGGTGACAGTGATTAAGTACATGGTGTATTCATGCAGCAAAAACCAAACTCTTCCCCGGAGGGGTGTGGTGTGCTCAACTGTGACACCGGGCTGCTCTGTGCTGCTATCTTGAGGACCAGTTTAGTCCAACAAGATGAGAAGTGAGGCTGCTCTAGTTAGGGACATAACTAAGAACATTAAATAATGGAAAGTAGTCTCAACCCTACCCCAATGAAAGTCATTTTAAGTGACGGAGAAAGTCACAAATTAGTGATTGACGGATAAACCGTATGAGCTGTGAGCTGATGGTGGAAGCAAGGTAGAAAAACCTAAGAAAAATACCACATGGAGACACAAGCAGGAAAATCTGACAGATCTGACAGACTGGAAAAGAAAGAAAACTGAGAACTAGAGCTCTTTCTAGGCCACGGTCATGTAACTATTGGGAATGAAGCAGTGTAGTCCGTGCTTACAGCGTATGTAGGCCACACAACTTTCCCGAAAAGCACTCATACATCACCATCGTTTCTTGGACAAATGGTGGATAGGGAAAATGAAACAGAATGGGGCCATTTGTTGTGTATTTATGTAGTCTCTAGGTCTGTTTCATTCTGTCAACTACTGATTTCAACAGCTGTCATCAGGTCCAACACCTCCCTCGCTCCTTTTAACTCTGCTGTGATGTTATCAGCTCAGAAAACACAAAAAAAACTTTCACACGTAAAGTCTTACAACCTGGCTAAAACAAGCGAGCAGAAACTTCACAGCCTTTCTCCCGTGAAGTTGGATGTAGGCCTTGGGATGCCCTCAATTATAAGGAGGGCGAGAGGAGTCTATAATTAGGTCTGAAGGAGGGGTGGATCAAGGACGCGAAGCATAGAGGGATGAATGACAACTGAAATCAGCTGGGAAACTCATTGCGAGAAACCATTATCATCAGACCCACTTCTGATCAGCCGATTTGACAGCTGGGCCAAGAATGAATTAGCAAAAACCACAGCACAACTTGAGACACGTTGGAGAGGAATTAAAAAGCCACAAAAAGCTCAACAAAGACATTAGTAAACAAAGACATTACTAATGGCTGTTTGCAGATGACAAATTGCAGTTTTCTAATCAAGTCTACGTCCATGGTGGAATCAAGTTTATGAACAGCATATATTTTCATATTTTTACATGCCGACACAGTCGAAAACCATCTTTGTTACGAAGCTTGATAGCAGTTTCACAGGAAAGCATTGCTTCAGGAATTTCACATACAACACAGCACAAACAATACAAAGCACAGCGCTAAGACCAAAGAAAGATTGCCATACCGAAAGTGTCTTGAAAGGTTCTTATCCCTTCCCATGGCTCTTCCGGGCTTTAAGGTAGTGGCTGAGGTCAGTTAAACAAAGCAAATGCTTCCCCTCTATCTCGGTGAGTCCCCATCTAGTCTGAACAATCAACTTTCACGAACAAAAAGGGGAAAGGAGAGAAAGGTGAGGAACAGGAAGGTGCACGGATCTCAAAAGCGCTTGCTGCAGGCTCGGAAAGCAGCCAGGTGAAGAAAGCAAGAGAATGAGAGAGCGGGAGGGAGTAAACTATAAGAGCAGACGTGGTTTACATCCCTCCACACCTCCAAAACATCCCCAGGCAGAACCGTCGGCTCTTCTCCATCTTCACGTCTGAGGCGGCATTCTATACGTATTTCCATCTTGTATCCCCTTCTTCCTCAAGTACAAAGAAGCAAAGGACAGGATCAGATCAGGGTGGTCTTCTTGGTCAAAGTTAAAGGATAATCCTCATCAGTGAGTAGTCCATCATTCAGCAGTAAGAGGTAGTGAGTGACAAATCCTCTCTTCTCTCAGTGGAGGAAGGAAAGAATGAGATGAACAGAGGAATAAGTGAGGAGGGAGAGAGGAAAGAAGTGGAGAAGAGACGAGAGCCCCAGTGGAATTTCATAGGCAGGTCAGCACAATGGCTGTGTGTGTGTGTGCACAACACAGCAACGTGCATGAGTGACTGTACAGGAACTAGTTGTGTTGACATCTGTCCAAATCTCTACAGCCAATCTCCGTCCAAATGGACAGATCCATAAAAAATTCAAAGACCAAATAAAGGTAAGATAAACTGCACCACATCCTTAATCCTAGATTGAGAATACATCAGTGCAATTAAATCACATCTCTGAAGTCTATATATAGACACAGTGTCAGCCAAAGTCCTGCCTTTCAGTATATTTTCACTGAACGATCATGACACGAACGCACCAAATGAACAAAAAAAAGATGTTTCAGGATTGTCTCTGCTGACACTCCTGATACACGATGTTATGCATAGCTTTCGAGCACATGCTGACCTCTCGGGCTCCGCAACCGCGCAGGAATTGACACTAGTAAATGCGTCAGAAATCTAAGAGAGAGACTTTATTAAAAGAAATAGGCTGCTTAAAAATAGAACGCGTCCACACAAGGGAAAACGGCGAGGGGACAGAGGCAGACTGAGCAAAAACGTGGCCCGAGCGGTCAAGTCTTGCGAGGCGTGCAGAAGAAATTACTTCCTAAGCTGTTAAGCACATCTCACATCCTATGATATATGACTTCTGATTATTAGACTGAGGTAGGGCGGATGGAGAGCTTTCACATTTGTGGGCACATGTGACTGAGGGCTGTCACAGGATGTGACAGAGATTGAGACGGTGAGGCTGACAGCCTGGGTGGGATGGAGACAATGTTTAAATAAAAGAAGAGATCCCACATCAGGGGTAGACATTCATTTTCCACTCCATATAAAACAACAGCACTGGCACAAACTCATAATAAAACACAATCTAAACACAATCAATGTTATATTGTTTCTGGTTTCTTAACTGCAGAAGGAGCACTTGACCAGTTGGTACAATCAATCAGGCTAAACATGGTGACATAGCTTTAAGCTAAATGCTAACACTAACATGGCAACATACTCACACTGACAACACTAACATGCCGATGCTTAGTAGGTTTACCGTTGACCATGCTCCCTGTCTTAGCTTAGCAGTTTAGCAGTTTGGCATGCTACAAATGGTGGATAGACACTAGACAATGTCGGTCAATTGATGGTTTGTTTGCCAAGTCCCAATTTCCAGTGTTAATGTTGGTTAAACCATCAGAGGATCCATTCCCATTGAAACACATTGAAAATCTTTAATAACAGAGTCTAGAGGTAACATGGAGGTAAGACAGCTAATGTGTTAACATGCTAATGTTAGTAGACATTGGAGAAATAACAGGACCTGTCACCATTTTTCAGTTTTTATGTTTTGTTTTACCCTACTGTACCCACTCTTGTTGACTCTTCGATTTACACATGTTGCTGTGCGCTATATATGCTAACTAAGTCTACAGGTTTTCAATGTTTTCCTATGAGAATGGATCCTGCGTGGCTATTGCTTACTTAACCTAGCAACGGTCACCTAGGAAGTCGGGGCTTGACAAAGAGGGGGCATCTGACCACTCAGAACACCAACAAAGGGACAACTGTCAAAGTTATCACAACTCATCCATGAATAAAGTTTGATGGAACATAGAACAGTCTAATGCTTTTTGAGACTTTTTACTTGAAGGCTAAAAAACTGTGGTGGAACAAGAAGAAAGTCCAGGGAATATGTGAGCACTATGGGGATCATATACCAGATTGGGTAATTATTAATCGTGTAGTTGTTGCTGGTGTTTTTCCAGGTAAGGATGTGATGGAATTGAGTGGTACATTGACCTGCTGGTGGCACTAGATATGTAAATAAGTTATATTTATTTTGGGGGGAAGGCATGACTCTTAACTATTTCTGCCTGGACTAAACAGACGGGGCTAACCGTCAATCAGATGTTAGCATACCTTCAACCATGTTGCTAGCATAGCTAAAAGCCTCAGCAGCAGCCTTGAAACCTGCTTATTAAACACTTCATCACCCACAAGAACAGAATACTTCCATATCGCCACAGACAATCCGTCTGAGACCATCCCATCGTTCGAAGAAACAAACACCACCCTGAGGAATGGCTCAGACAATCTAGAAGCACCTACAGCTCCTATGACGAAAGACTACTCAGTAAGACCGATTGTAGCTCTTTTCTTGTGAATGCAAACTCAAGAATGCCCTGTAAAATTTGCATTGCCTTGTAAGTATAAAGAAAAAGTCAGCATTGCACAATTAAATCTACACTACAAACCTGAACTTAATACACCAGAGGGGTACTATGGGCAACTGCAATTATCTGAAGATGATTTTCCTAAACGCTGCTTCAAACTCTGATCGAGAGATTTAGATGTACTTTCTTGCTTGCCTGAAGGTGTGCAAAACATCTAAGCAGTTTTCAGTCCTCTGCGGCTAACTAATGCATAATTAATGGCACTCCTGTGCAAAACAAACATTACCGAGCATTTTTACAGCAGCTTTATGAGGAGGGAAATGTGCTTTCAAGGCTGATATACCGACTGAGATGTCTGGACAGCGGCTTTGGGTTTCTTTTTTCTTTTCAAAAAACAGACTACTCACAAAAAAACGAACCATGGGGAAAATTCAACACTAACTGACTGTTGAGGTCTGCTGTTACGGAATGCTTTAACAGCACTACAGCTTTCAGATCTGCTACCTGATAACGTAGTACCTGATAACCTGCTACAAGCGTCAGAAAATCAAAAAATGAACACTGCCAAACTGTTTTTAGTACTCACCTGAGGCAGCAATTCATAATTTCTCCCAGCATGGAACTTGAAATACAAGACGGAGTGCATGTGTGTGAGAAGCAGGGCTGTGTGCACGGAGTCTGAGCATCTCCCTGTGTTCGTATGTGTGCATATTCCAACCACCAGCAGCAAACTGGCTGTAGCAGCTAAGAGCGGTACGCAGACGAAGAAGTAAATAGCATCCAGTGATGTGTATCAAAGAGTGCATCGCAGCTGACAGGGAAAAAATGCGAAAGAAAACTGAGAGTCAAAGTGAGAGGAAGTGATCAGAGAGGATAGAGAGATAGGAACTGACTAAAGAAAAGTGTGCGTAGCAGTATTGTGTTTTGGGTTTTGATTTTCCGATCAATGCTGAGGAGGAAGAAATGCAATATTCGCTGGCGAATTTCCATACCGTTCCCCGTTGTATACTGTACAGTAGGGTGACATTCAAGCACCCAAGGGCAGCCTTCCGTGCTTGATATCAGATCAAACTTATACACATGTGCCCTTGATGTGCTCCCTCCCACACATTTCGCAGGGAAATGCTGAATGGGTGGGTTGCCAAATATGGATTTCATGAGGCAATTAAGGTGTTTTTGGTCCCTCGCTGTGTTCCTATTGTTGTCCACACTGTACAATGAGGCCTGAAGCTGAACAGTATAAAGGACACGATGGGCCAGAGAGAGTTGCTCTTTTAAAAGGAGTCACATAGCGATTTTTTTTGATAGCTATGATGAATGGTAGTTTTTCTACTATGTGAGAAAGAATAATGTGAATGTGCTATTGCATCCCCATCGGATTGAGAATAATTATTATTTTTATCTGTTTCAAAAAGAATTACTTGGAATGTGTAATATGCCTCTTAATAAACAGCCTCCCCTATGTTTTGTTAATGTTCTACAGTAAAAATCTAGTGATTTACAAAAATCTGTTCATGTAATTCACGTATTTCACACAAAAATGGCAAATCTAAGAGGTGTTTCGGTTGTTTGGTCATCACACAGTTACTACACAGCGATGTATGAAGCGATATAGTTATAATACAACATCCATTTTTAGGTTTTAGACTAAAACATGAATGCACTATCCCGACTGCATCACTGAAAACAGACTTTGAGCGTCAAAGCTTCCTTAATCGCACCTTGAGGAGGACATAAAGGCCGGTTACTCATTGAAGCTGATCTTGCAGCCTTAATGAACACGCACACAGCGTGGACTCTGGTGTGAAGTCTGTTACTCGACGCGTAAGTGAGCAAATGATTGGCTACCTGACGCTGTCGATGAGCTGCTGATGGTCCTCCGTGATCAAAATGTCGGGCAGGGCCTCGGCCAGACTCTCCACGTCCCTCTCAGCCGCGTACTGCTTCAGAACCTCAAACAGCTGCTCCTTCACATCTTGCTCCTCTCCTAGTACTTCCTCTACCTGATGGGCAGTAAAGTGACATAGATTGTAAATGTACGTAATTATATATATATAAAAAGACATCAATGAATTGCTTTGAGAAACCCCTTCATGCTCACTTTTTTGTTGAACTCCATTGCCTTGTGGGCACGGCTCTCCCTGACACTGTCGCCGCTCTGCGACAGCACCCTCATGCTGCTGCTCAGCCGCTTGGGCCGGCGGGCCATGCTGAGCGCGCCGAGGCGCAGGGGACGACCCTGAGCGGCCTTGATCATGGCCGCCGCCGTTTCGTGATGCTTCACCGGGATGCCGTTGACCTCCATGACGTAGTCTCCGGCCTTGAGGCCACTGCGACCGGCCGGACCGTTGGGCATGCAGTCCTCAACCATGAGGGGGCTGTCTCCCACAATGGTGAAGCCAAAGCGACCATCCGGCCCTGGGTTGATGTCAATCTGAGGAAATAAACAAAGACGTCACCAACTTAGCGCCATTTCCACCAATGTGAGCACGAACATTCACGTTTAAGTGCTTTTAATAACGACTATCTTGTTGATGACCAACCTGTTCTATACGTGACACCACTCCAATGCTGGGTGGTACAGTCTTGAGCGTCTGAGCCAGCGCAATCAGCGCCGGCGTACTGAGGTTAGTCACATCCTGGCCCTCGATGTCCACCACCTGGTCGCCAGGTTGCAGTCCAGCCAGATAGGCGCTACTGCCCTCCACGACAGAGAGGATGTAGCTTGGCCCGGTGCCCCCCAGCCGGAAGCCGAACGCCTCGGGCCAGTTCTGATTGGTGGCTGGGAGGCCGAGGTCTGGATGGCAGACAGATCATTAGTACTAAGAGGGTTTCAAACGAACAGGTGTTTTAAATAGCAGCCATGTCCAAACTAAGTGAGAAAGTAGTTAGTTTGAAACCACAACCAACAATCTGCTTTAAAGCTTGTAGGATACAGTCAGTGAGTCATAGTAGCATAAATCTAGCGACATAAACTAGTGGGCTGGGAGATGTTAAATGGAGGTCAAATGGTCCATTGGTTTAAATGGGGCAACTGAGGCAGGGACGGAGCAGCAGGTACACTGATATATTTAATTAAGCCACAAAATACCAAGGCACAAAAACGACATAAAAACAAAAACTAACAAAAAAAATAAATAAAAAAAAATATCGATTACCCCCACCTCCCTTCAAAGTATCAAGAAAAAAAAGTAGACTAAAGAAGGTTATTTGTGACGGACGCCATCTAGACCGCGTGTGCATGAACTGCTGGCCTTCCCCTGGTCACTGGCCTCATTCTAACTGCTGCGGAATGCGTCCCGAGAGAAAGCCCTCGACTTCACCGCCACTCATCTACAGCCATCCGAATACATCAAAGACATATGTAGGACATCACAGAGCCTGGTCAGCGCTCTATTTCTTGTGTAGGAAAAGGAAACGACACACGGGAAATCTCACTTGCCCTTGTTGTTAATTAATAATACCCATTTTCCAATTATCGTTTGGATCATTTGTATTTGCATTACAGGTTTACTGATAAATGTGCGTCCAGTGAGTTTACCGTGGATAACAGCAGCAAAGACCTAATATACGAGTAATCCGATGACAAATGTGCTTGCCTCGAGCCATAAAAGCAAGCATAACTCCAACAATGGTTTTATCTTATTGAAACTGGGAAGGAAACCTTATTAAGAAAAAAGTGCATTCTTGCATCAAACAGCAGACACAGAAGCTTACTGCATGCAGTCAGAACCGCCAGCACAGAGCAACTGTTTTTGTTGTCGTAACTAATCAGAGGCTGGGAAAGATGACGACAGATGGAGAAAGACTAAATTAGAAACAAAACAAAAAGTCAAAAAAGTGCAAAAAGAATCAGTGCGAGACTTTGTGAAGAACGGCAGCTCTGCTTCAATCCAAAAAACATCCAATGAACGGCATCCTACTGGAGCAGAGGGCTAAATATTTAGGGTGAGATGTGGCCGGGTGAATAAAACATATCAAACTGATCATTCATCTCAAACAGATTGTTAAATCACCGACACTGAGCTGCGGATCATAACATTTTCTCTCTACCAGAACAAAAGCGGCACTGTCAAGAGTTTTCTTTTGCCCTTTTCTCTCCAGCCCGCAACCCAGATACACATCTAGCTCCTTTCAGCTCCCCTCCTTATCTTACCTCCAGCAGATGAAGCAGGTCAGGGACACCACATAAAACCGACTTACAGAAATCTTTGGAGGCGCTCCGGGTGCCAGACTTGCTCTGGCGCAGGGAGAAGCGGCCCTTTCTGCTCAGGAAACGCCTCATCCTTGCCCGGCTTGCGGCGGGGCACGTTCCAGCCAGCCTATCTTCACCCCCGGCCTGGGGGTCGATGCAGCCAAAGAGTGCCTCAAGACACTCTTGTGCTGCTCCTCACCTGAGCTCAATGCCTCCAAAAGCCTCTACCCAGCTAAGGAAAAAAATTTAAAAAAATCAGGTGCGCCAAAAAGATCACATTTGTAGGTTACGTGGGCCAGTGCCGTCCTCTGTTCTTAAGTTGGGGACCAGCAGTCAGGAGCCGAGGAGAGGGAGGCCAGAGGAGAGGAGAGAGCATCTGAGAGTCAGGCTCTCCATCCTGGGTGAGGCAGTCCAGCGTCAGCCTCAGCCTCAGCCCAGACCCTATGGCTGAGCGACGATCAGAAAACTGGGACACACTCACTTGGTCCTGAAATGGTTCCGTGCAAGAAAAGGTACTGCGAAGCCCCATTTTTCTATAAATACCTTCCCCTCTCTCACCCTCCCACCCTCTCTCTCTCTCTCTCTCTCTGTCTCCCTCTGTTGCTCATGTGGATGAGGCCCTCTCAGAGGGCTGAGGGATGACCCAGAAACTGTATGGTTTAACAGCCAGGGACACTGCTCCGATTATAGCGGCGGTACTGGAGCACCAGTTACAGAGATGTACCCGGAAGATGGACTCAAGGTCAAACGCATCAGCTGCTGCAGTGTCTCAGTTTGTGGAGAATTTACCAGAGGAGTGAAAATAACACAACCTGTTTAAACACTCTGTGTTTCTGTGTATACATTAGAACGGGCCATAGCATTATAACCACCTGCCCAATATTGTGTAGGTCTCCTACACAAAACTGTTGGACTGACTCATTAAGAGAATAGACGTGGGTCTTCTGAGGGTGTCCTCCTCTCAACAGATTGTTGTTAGCGGGGGCCTTTGGGTGCTATGGGTTGAGGGGAGGGGCCTCTTTGGATCATCCCAAAGATACTTGATCAGTTTGGGATCTAGTGAATTTGGAAGCCAGGTCAACACCTTGTGCTGTTCTTCTTTTCTTTTTTTTTTTGAGTTGTTCCTGAACCGTTTTTGTGTGCTCCCAAGGACAGTCGTTGCTATGAGGTGGGGGTGCCTGGTCTGGTCTGGTCTGGGTGGGTGCTACACGTCTAAGCACATCCACATGAATGCCAGGTCCAAACGTATCGCAGCAGAACATAAAGATGGTCAGTGTTATTTACTTCTCCTGTAAGTGGTCATAATGTTATGCCTGACAGGTGTACATCCACACTTCTAAAACAAATTAAATACATTGTAAAACTATTTTTCATAGTCAACAACTATGCCACATGATGTTAAATTAACACAAATAAATGTAAGGACCAGGAAGAGACAGATATCAGCAGGTCACAGCTGAACCAATCCATAAGCACTTATCCTGCAGAGGGTCCTAAGGGGCTGGAGCGTATCCCAGGTGGCACCGGACGAGGGGTGGGGTACACCCTGGGCAAGTGGTCAGTCTATAACAGGGCTAACACAGGAAGACAAACAACTAGTCAGACTTACATGAACATCTAAGGACAATTTGGAACGACCAATTTACCCATGACTCTGGGATGTGAGAGAAACCGCAACAGCATGAACCTTGTTGACAACTGAAAACAAAGTGAAGTCAGCCGTGTATGAAAATAGCATTTATTGGATGCAAACTCTGTTAACGCAATCTGAGCACATATTTACGCCTGTGCACTGGTGCATCCCGACCGGCAACACTGCATCGCGGATGGCCTCGGACAGGCGGGCAGGCAGGAACATGCACAGCTTCGAATGAATCTACCCGGGCCGTCACGCGTCAAACGAACTAAAAGTCTAAAAACTGCAACTGTCCCAGGCGTCGGAGAGCAGAGGGGGAAATCCGCACTGAAGTGATGTCTCCTTAGGTAGTAAAAGAAAGACTGGAACGCCGGCAAAGAAGTCAAAAACGTGTTCAGTTTGTACCGTCAAAAAGAAACACTCGCCACTTCAGGACTTCAAAAATGAAAGTCTCGCTAAATAAATAGGAATCGTTTTAAACTGTGTTCACGAGAATTTCAAAAATTAGCAAGCACGTTGAACGGAGTGATAAATTCTAGCAAATCAGACGACACAGATCTGACACATGAAAGAGCCTGACCTCATGCACGCGTCATGTCACACAGAATTTCTTGCTTTTTAAGTGTCTATGAACCTTACAAGAACTTAGGCTTTAGTTTTGTAACTGATTCACCCACCCACACACACACACACACACACACATACACACACACTCTACGGTAACTGGCTACACATTTACAGTCTGCAGTTCTCATCCTCTTTGATCATACGATGACAGTCTGAATCTCCACCTCCTCTGGGGAGGTGATGACATATCCCTCTTGCTGCTGCACCGTCTCCACCTCCTCCTCCACCGTCTCCTCGGTGGTAACCATGGTAACCGTGCCCCCCTCCGCCGCCTCCACGCCGCCCGCCGCGGCCAGCAGCGTGCCGTCGCTGATGGCGGAGGCCAGCGTCATGGCCACCTGCTCCGTCAGGCTCTCCGGCGTGGCGATGGTGATGGTGTCGCCGCAGTCCGAGATGGTCGGGCCGTCCTCGTCCACCGCCACGTTGCGCACGATGATCTGGTGGCTGCCCGTGCCGCCGGCGCTCTGCGACTGGCTGACGATCTGCTGCACCACCTTCATGATGTGGTTTCCCATCTGGGAGGGAGGGGTTTCAAAAACATATTAGTCTAGTTTTATTGTGATGCAAATGACTTATTACTCACTGATATAAAGGCCAGGTCCATAAGGAGAGGTGTTTAACTGCTCATTAACGTAAATATTTAATCAGCCAATCATGAGGCAGCAGCTCAAGTGTTAGGTATTTCTCTTTAAAAGAAAAAGAAAAGAAGAGAGAGAGAAAATACTCAGTGAGCAGCAGTTCATTGTCTTGTTGATGCCAGAGGACAATGACCAGACTGGCTCGAGCCAGCAGAGAGGGACCAGCCAGTGAGCGCACACATGCTGTACAGTATAAAGATTACGTATTTGTTCTCCTTGGTGCTACCCGTGTGTGAATACTGACCTCATTCTGGCTGTCTTGAATAAGCGTGACCTCTTCTTCCTGAATTTCCTCCTCAGTTTGAGTCTGGATGCCAGCAGAGAAGCAAAAGCAAAAATTTTAATAGATTGGATATTCCTCTGGGGATGCTTGAAATCCTGCGTTTAATACGGTCGTGATTAAAAAAGGCATTAACTACATATGACTAAAAGCTCTACTAGTAAAAAAGAAAACTGTTTGAGCAAAACCAGGTGACCACAAGATATGGCTATTTACGGTCAGCTGAAACTTTAATGTTAGTAACCTTTTTGCAATATCCTTTGGTACATCGTTAAATCTTAAAGGGGAACTACTATTTTTTATTTATTTTTTTTACAACCTGGACCATATTTCTGGCATGAAATGTAATTGTTTTTTTCACCCATATAACTTATTATAGTTACTGTTATTTGGAATCGTTCGGGAGATATTGAGATCAGCGTATATCCATATAGTGGGAGTGACTGGGGCACCGAAACGCAACCTCTAAATAACGCATTATCTGCAGAAAAGCTCGTTCAGTTCACCAATATTTTGTTATAATACACTAGTGCTATTCCCCGTTGAGTCCAGAATTACCTATTGTCATCATCTGTGGTCTAGACCAGATGATGTTTTCTGACCTGGATGATGTCATCCACTGTCGGCTTGTTTACCTGTAATTTGCTATAGCTGTTTTTTTGCAACATGGCTGAATATGTTTCCGATTCTGAGGTTGCGGTTGAACCATGCAGTAACAAATTACAGGTAAACAAGCCGACAGTGGTGGGTGTCACAACGTATTAGAGCGGTACCCTGCAGTAATAAATCATAACGGTTCCTACTATACTAGAAATTTTACACGACGGTACTACCGTGGTTTACTATACTACCGGTGCCAGTTTCCGCTACACAGCTGTGGCCTCGAATCTCCTCCCGGCCTCTGACTGCACGCTACAACAAACCAACATGGCAACTACTGCAACTGAACTACACAGCTGCTGAATGATGTTACTGGTGACGTCCGGGGATATGCACGCTCCGCACGCTGGGTCCGCCCGTATGTTAGCTGACTGGCTGTTCGTGTGTTTCTGCTGGCAAGAACGAACTCAATGAAGACAGATCCGCTTCGATAGAAATTCGCTTCAAAACACACAACAAGCTAAAGTTCTGTCTCGTCCAGAGCTGGGCATGGCTTACAGTTACAAACACGAGACAACACACTCACCACGGCAGAAGCACCAGGCCTGAGAGACGAGTCTGCCAACTCATTATACAACATTATACAACCAAACAACATTATAAGTAATTAATAAGTATTTATAACTTACCATTGCAGTTTATAAAAAAGGCAGCAGTATCGCGATAATACTCGGAACTGTGACAACTCTAGAAATGAGCGAGTTTCGCAGTAGATAATGCGTTATTTAGAGGCTGCGTTTCGTTGCCCCAGTCACTCCCACTATATGGATATACGCAGATAATATCTCCCGAACGACTACAAATGACACCAAAGTTATACGGGTGAGTAAACAATCGGATTTTATGCTAGAAATAAGGTCCAGGTTGCAAAAAACTGTAGCTCCCCTTTAAGTCAGTATTTTCATACTTAACAACACCTCTGTAAACAATTCAAATTCTAATCATCCTAACTGAAAGCAGTGTTCTGAAAAGTTGTTTCCCTGTAGCTCTCACCTTGATGATGTACTCCTGTGTGTCTGCCACCACCGAAGAGAACTCCACCAAGACCGCATGAGGATCCTCTGAGATGATGGCCGCTGTAGCAAGGCTGTCCACCGACTCCTGCTCTTCAGTCACAGCAGTTTGCTGCTCGTTGCAGTCGTCCTTGTGGCAGCCTCCTGGCGGAAAAACAACATGTATTTCTGGGAGCCCTTGTGTCACTGGAGAAAAGACTCGCACTTGTTGTGTCCACCACCCTTACCTTTGGCACGCATATGCCGGTTAAGAGTCCCGTGCTCGGCGAAGCCACGCCCGCACTTCGGGCACTTGAAAGGCTTCTCTCCGGTGTGATGCCGGATGTGTCGTACCAGAGAGCCTTTCTCCCTGAAGCCTCTCAAGCAGAACTGACACACGTAGGGCTTCTCGTCCCCGTGGGTGCGCTGGTGCACTTGCAAGGCATTCTGTGCGACGTAAAGACGCGTGTCACAGATAGCGGTGAAAGCTTTTTTATATTTCTGCGCGACCAGCACGTTAAACTAGCGCTACCTTGGTCTTGTATCCTTTGTTGCACCTGGAGCAGCGGTAGGGTCGCTCGTCTGAGTGAGCCCTCATGTGTTCGCGTACGTGTCCGATGGTTTTGTAGAGCTTGCCGCATTCGCCACACTTGTATCTCCTCTCGCTGACGTGGACTTCCATGTGTTTCTTGAGCAGGTAGCCAGTCAGAAACTCTTTTAGACATAGAGTGCATTTGAAGGGCTTGAAACCTGTATAAAGAGGAAAGGGTATAGAGAGAAATCAAACCCCAAAGTCATTTTATGTAATGACCTAATCAGACTGAGTCGAGACTACTTTGACATGACTCTCTCCAAAAGATTGTGCCTAGTTCCCAATCAGACCACATAGTTGCTGCTTTGATTGGTTGTAAGACTATATAATTGAGTATAGAGGTATTTATTTCACCCCCAACTGAACCACACCCAATGATGTAATCCAAATTGCATGTTATTACTCAAATTGTGATAAAAATTGATTCAGATGAGGTTGTGCCAATAGCCTGACACTTCAGAAAAACTGTGGCTCTGACTTATGAACCTACCCAAATGGCCTTTAACATGGAAGCGGAAATAATTCAAGCCCTTGAAGGAGCGGTTACAGTGTGGGCACGTGTGCAATTTGGATGACCCCCGCTCACTACTGTCACTTGCATCCTGAAAAAGAAAATGAAAAGGAACAACAATAGAATATGAGTTCAACTGAGACTAGCTTTAAAAAGAAAAACTTTACTTTAAATATAATCAATCTTCCTTGGGTGCTGAATTACCAACGCCCACCTCTTCCATCTCCACAAACTCTTCTTTAACTTGGATCTCGATGACACCCTTGTCGGCATCGGGCCTGCCGGAAACCACTTTGGTTATCTCCTCGGTCGTGTGCGCAGTCTCCTCCACCACCGTTTCCTCCGTCTCCAGTGCAATGCCAGAGTTAAGGATGGCCTGGCAGATGAGATTGTCACCCGCGGCTGCAGCGGCAGCCAGGGCTTCTGCCTGAGACTGCTCTACCACCACCTGGCCAAAGAAAAAACAAGTCACCAAAAGAACGGGACGGGTTACAGGAAAAACTATGTCCTATTCAGACGTGGCTTTAACACTTGTTTCCACATGCGTCCCCAGTTGTTGCGCAACAGAATAACGAACTGTTGCACTGTCTCCAATTGCTCACTACCAATTACTACCTACTACTCATTCAATAATTTTGTCGGTTAATTCTTGCTTGGATTGATTTATTAATTTGACTACGACAATTTTTTTTTTTTAATAGACATTGTAGTTGTGAGTTTTTTTTTCCTAAGTGAATGAGGTTGAGTAGGTGGTCCTTAATGTTCCCCAGTCAAATGTGTCCCAGACCACCTCGAAAAGGGGTCTTAGATCTCACATATGAGCCCTAGGTGTGCTCACACCTGTGCTTTGAGATGACCACTATATAAATTATCCAGATTTTTAAATGCGCATCCCCACCTGCTGCTCTTGTGTTGTTCCATCCACCTCCATTGTGAAGTGGACCTGATGCAGGACTTCCTGGGAACCAGCCTCTACCACACTGACAACAGCAGTCTGAGCCTCCACTTCCATTTCCTGCTCCTCCGGCTGCTGCTCCACAACTACCACCTCCTCCTGGCCAGCCACTGCAGCTGGATGAGATTCAGCCCCTGAACAATTAGCACTCGGTGGATTATCGTTTAAATACTTTTTTGTAAATTGATAATTAAACAAGATAATTAAAAAAAAAAAAAGGTGATAGGAACTCAGAAAGTGTTGGGTTGATTTAATGGCTGCATGACAAGTTTTTCTTCCACTCTTATAATGGCTACAGCACAAATTTTAAATAGAAAACTGACCTTTCTGCACTCCATCCTTGCTGACCAGGATTTCCTTGTATTGAACAAAGCGGATCTTTTCGGTGCAGGGCGTGAGAGCTTTAAGATGTCTGGTAAGAGCACCTGACTCTCTGAAGGACTGGCCACACAGGGTACACCGATACGGTCGCTCATCTGAAAGAGGGAAAATTAGAGTTGGGTTAATTTAATGAGAGGCGAACAACGCGGCAACAGTCCAGCCCGGCTTCAGTTCACACTCCGTACCTGTGTGACGACGGTGGTGACGAATCAGGGAACCTTTAGTGCGGAAAGACGTCCCGCACAAACCACAGGAGAAGTTCTTCTGGTCACTGTGGGTTTTCATGTGAGTTCTCAAGATGTTGGTCTAGCGAGTGGAGAAAATAATAGATTAGCAAACCCTAACATTTTTCAATGAAACACATTTCAATGAAATGCACAACTCACCGTTTTAAAGGTCTTTTCACAAAGCTGGCAAATGTAACGTCCCTCTTGGTTGACTTTGTACATAAGCTTGTCTTTGGAAGCATTATCAGATACAGATTCTTCAGTCCCATCTGACTGGTCAGTGACTTTAAGAGAAGCAGTTTTCTTCCTGCGACCTCGACCCAACTGGTCATTGCTTTCATCTGTGTGAGGAAACGGACAAAAACAACGACAATTCAGACCTAATTCAGATCTGAAATCATTTTGATACCATTACTCAACTTAATCTCCATCTAAAACAATCTCCAAAATCAAACAATCAAAATCATTTTCTTTCTTCTCCAGTTCACCACCTTCATGTTATTATAAACACAATATTACAACATCTGATCATCAGCTTCTAAAATGTGAGGATTTTCTTCCCCATATATGTTAGCACTGAATATCTAGTAAGCATAGAATACAGAAAAGCATATCATAACGACAAAATGCTGAACCTTTAAGAAGATGGGCTACAGCCGCAGAAGACCGCGCCAATTGCCACTCCTGGCAGCTAAGAACAAGAAACTGAGCCTCCAGTTTGGAAGGGTTCGGAAAAATTGGACAATAGAAGATTGGAAGAACACTGCACATTAAAATTTCAGATTCAGAATTCGGCATAAACAATATGAAGCGTGGATCCACCCTGCTTTGGGCACACTTTGGGCCCCTTAGTACCAACTGAGTGTTGTTTAGATGCCACTGCCTATATGAGTACCATTGCTGAACATGTCCATCCCTTTATGAGCCCAGAGAACCCGCCTTCTGATGATATCCAGTAGGCCAACGTCACAAAACTACTTTCACTGATTTCGTGAAACGGACAATTGTACTAGAATGGGCGATTCACATCATGGATGTGCAGCAGCTGCCAGATGCTATGATGTCAACAAGGACAAGGGAGCTCTGAAGACAGATGTGGTACCAACCCGGTACTAGCAATGAATCAACAACTAATCCAGGAATTAATGTTAACATTGCTGACTCACCATTGCTGTTCTTCGCCGGTTCATCTGAGGATGTACCTTCAGCTGTTTTCACCTCTGAATTATCATTTTCAGTGTTTGCCGTTTCCTGTAAAATGTAAAGATCAACATTATTAGTCAGTGACCCCGATGTTTAGAATTATTATTAGTCAGTGAAGCCGATGTTTAGAATTTTTATTGTATGTAAAACCCAACCATCGCAGTTCATACCTCTTGGGGGGCATCCTGGCTGTTGTCCTTTCGTGCTTCAACGCGTTTGCAGCTGTGTTGCAGCTTGTGCTGTATGAAAGCTTCCAACGTGGAAAACTCCGACTGACAGCGTCCACACATGTGCACATCTTCATCTAAAAGCACAGAAGCAGACACTTTCCGCGGGTGCTAACTTCATTGAGTATTTGTGCAGCGCTTTTATCTGGCATGTGTAAACTTTTCAAAATACCACCTGGACGTCCAATGTGAGTGCAGATACATGCAAGAAATAAAACTAGCAAGTCTTGCTAATGGCAGCTAGCCGCTAGCAACAATTCACGACGGAGGAAGTTAGCTAGGCCCAAACGTACAAAAACGACAAACAATTCAGACTTGTTTCATCCGCTAAGAGGACCAACCTTCGTCTCCCAGAGTGGTTTGAATGGCGATCGTCTCGTTGCCGTCCTTCGTTTGCTCGCTCTCTGTTTCTGCCGTATGATTATTTTCTACACTCATGTCGTTTGAATTCTCCGTCTCTGTCGCAACGCTGCAACAGGGAGGGAAAACATGGCGGATTTACGACCCTGTAGTCATAACAACAAAAGGGCGCGTGCGTATGTGTTTTTCACATACTCTGTTTTTAATAGACAGAAACAAGAAAAGAAATAACTAAATATGTGTTAATCTAATTTTGTTTATAAACCATTTTATTATATGTCGATATATATTGACTTATATATTATATTGTACATAGATATTCTATATCCAGCTCTTATTCATCCAAATACACGTCTGTGTAACTATATCTGGTATCTATTTAAACAGCAATGTGCAAAAATTAACTTCTTTTCCAATTTTGTGATGCTTTTCTGTTCAGTAATTTACTCTTTCTGTGCTGAGATCCAATGTGCAGTGTTTAAAATTATTTTTGAGGCAATAATAATAAAGCTTTTCAATGCAGCGTTATACCAAAAATACACTGTGAAAAATAAAATAAATAAAATATTTAATTCAGTCTCTACCTGCGTTTTCCATGTGGAAGTGAGACAGATTATTATGAAGGGCTCTGAAAGCCACCGTATGCTTTACCATATAAGTAATGAATTGTTTTACTACACCCACCCAGGAAATGTTTCAGCTTCTAGACGTGACTGTGTGCATGTCTCTAAATATATCACTGCTTCTTAGTGTGAAACAGTTGAGTTTTAGTGTTTTGTGTTACACTTTCCATGCAGCTAGTTTTAGTAAATGAGGAACATTCATTGTAATGTCTGTCATGTTATGAATAGCCCTTTTATGTTGATGAATCTATCGAGAGAACCACTAGTTGTTCCTGCTCACTATCAGCATCATTTTCACACCAGTAGCTTGTTTCCGGATTGCTGGCCCTTAATGTACTTTTCATCTTAAACAGCCTAAGCCTTAGAATTATATTTATTTGTTTATTCAGTTATTTTAAGAACCATATGGACCGATCCTTTGCAAATTTTAATTCAAGACTATAATTTGCTTTTCATGGTTGCTTGGATGAAACAAGGAGCTGTTTACAGCTGTAGAATAAGTTTAGAGTCTGCACCATTGACTGCATATACTAGGTCTGCACTCCTTTCTTGCAGCTATTTACTGTCCAAGGAGAAGTTACGTTACTTGTGCAAGTATGGAAAAAGCCAAGTCAGAGTGACTGGTGTAGCTACATAAGGTGTATTTTGTAGGGATAAAAGTTATTATTAATTATTCTCACTGGTATGACTTTACATCACCTTTCCCCAATACGTGTCTACGTGTCTGTGCACGTCTGTTCACATTTATTTTAGATAAACATAACTCGTGTAAACATTTTAAAACTGTGAGGCTTGCCACTGTTGAGAGTTGGCTCGAGCTATTCACGACACAAGACAAAGGTAAACAACATACACTTTACGGCAGTAAAAAATGGCTTCTCACTTCAGCGGGGTGCTGCAGTTGACAGATCTCGATGATTTCATTACTCCATCCCAGGTACGGTTAATACAACTATTATAACGTGTCACCGTATAATATATTAATTATTAGCTTCATATATTTTTATGAAGCTAATAATATAAAGGAGCCCAAAGCTCAAAACTTAACGGAGTAGCTACCATGCGCTGTAACCTTTCTTGTCAGTGTTGTTATGTGAGGAAAGAACCCAAAAATAACCACAACAATTGAGTCTTCTTGACTTAAACTCATCATAGTGGCGTTTACCACAAAGTTAAGCTGTTACTACTTACAAACTCAATACCCTAATAACTTTAAAAGCATGAAATATGCGTTGTGCTGTTAGCTTCATGCTAACGATAGCGATGATGTAATCTCTAGAAATTACGTTGTTTTAGGCTAAAACAACTAAAAGGTTACATTTCTCTCTCTTCTCTTGTTGTTCCTTATCAGTTTTCTTATATGTTTTGTTTTAAAGGGTCGTGTTTTTGTGGTCCATGGTGCATATAATAAACACTAACGCTGTAGTGCTTTAGTGTGGTTTACCTACACTCCTCTGTCATTTAGAGACACCAGTTAAAACGAATGCATCCTAATATAAAGGTCCTGCAGTAAATCATCATGAAGATTGTGTCTGTGTCTTGTAGGAATGCGTCAAACCTGTCAAAGTAGAGAAGAAACAAGGCAAATCTGTGGCCAAAATTCAGATAGAAGATGATGGCAGTTACGTCCAAGTCAACCAGGTAGGCATCAATACTTGATAAAAAAAAAATCTGGGTGTATATTTTCAAAGCTAAAGTTTTGCACAATTCACCTTGTACTTGCAGGACGGTGGCAAGCAGAAGCTGGAGAAAGCAAAGATCACGCTGAATGACTGTTTGGCCTGCAGTGGCTGTATCACTTCAGCCGAGAGCGTCCTCATCACGCAGCAGAGCCATGAGGAGCTGTTCAAAGTGCTCCGTAACAATAAAGTAAGGATATGTCCAAATGCTTGTCTGCTACATGTCTTGTTTTGTTTTGAGAGTGACATTGTATTGATTTGTGCCACATTTGGACACAGGCCGGGGCAACAGAGCAGAAGACTGTGGTGGTGTCAGTGTCACCGCAGTCCAGAGCCTCCCTTGCAGCACACTATGACCTCAGCAGTACTGAGGCAGGCAGGAGGCTAACCTCTTTCTTCAAAGGCCTTGGTAAGTAACATTAATTAGATACAGAGAAAGAATATCTCTGCGCACAATTGGATAGTCTTACATCTAATCAGTGTGTTGGATTATGTGACGTATTCCCAATCCAAATGCGGTTATCTGACACAAATTCTGTTAAGAAGTCTGGCTGTGTCAGGCATCTAGACCAAAAAAACAATAGTATGTGTCTTTTTAGCCCGACACTGTCCATTCTAAATATCATTGTTGTTGCAGGGGTTCATCACGTGTTTGACACCAGCTTTAGTCGGACCTTCAGCTTGCTGGAGAGTCAGAGAGAGTTTGTGGAGCGTTTCCAAAGGAAGGAGCAGGACAAGAAGGCCCTTCCAATGCTAACATCTGCCTGTCCAGGTATTCCACTTAAAGACGCTTATGACCACGGAATGTGTCCTGGCTGTGCTTGAACACATTGTTGCCGGATGCTTTTACATCGCTTCCCTCAAGTCTTGTTCAGCAATCCTGTCCAATAAAAGCAAAACATGTTCTAACCCAACGCTAACATCCATCTTGCAGTCATCATAAATTAAATTTGAACCTTCATCGTATTGGTGGTGGAGCATGTAACTGGTGTACGCATCTGACAAAAAGTAAAAAGCAATGAAAGACGCTCTAGTTTGTTGTGTTTTTGATGTTTATCTGAACATGTGTGTGGTTTTCAGGTTGGGTCTGCTATGCAGAGAAGACCCACGGGGAGTTCATTCTTCCATATATCAGCACTACTCGGTCCCCCCAGCAGATGATGGGCTCTCTGGTTAAAGGCTACTTTGCTGAACAACAGGTATGATTTGTATTTGTGCTCAGGGATGACAGATGACAGATGAGTTGCCACTGATCAGAGTGTTTATTGTGTGCATCGTTAGGGTCTGAGCCCGCAGCAGATCTACCATGTGGCAGTAATGCCATGCTTTGACAAGAAACTTGAGGCCTCGCGGCCAGACTTCTACATGAAAGAAGCCGAGATCCGAGAAGTGGATTGTGTCATCACATCTGGTACAGTAACTACTCTGTTAATGCCCTTTGTGATGCAGGTATGCAGAATCCACTTTTTAATACGATTCCTTGTCTATTAAAGGAGAGGTTCTGAAGATGCTGGAGGAGGAAAATGTGTCTCTGAATGATGTGGAGCCTGCAGTCCCAGATACGATGTAAGTTATCTGTCTTTTTGGTGGGTAACTGAATCTTTGTCGACCTTCTCATTGGTCTATTGGCCACCAACCATGGGGCAATCACCATTTGTGAAGTCCCAACTTCCTATGTTACTGTTGCTAAGTTCAAATTTGAGGGTCCATTCCCATAGAAAAAGATAGGTCTAGATATAGAGATGGAGGCTAGACAGTAAATGATTTCCTCTGCTATACCCAAACTTGGCAACTATGTGGTCTACTGAAATGGACCTCTGCATTGCTATTATTAGTCCAACCTAGGAAGGAACAGTGACATAGCAAGGCAGGAGTTCACAAAATGTAGGAGTCCTCTGGTTGATGTCAGCAGACCAATCAGAAGGCCAACAAAGGGTCAGTTTTCTCACTTAAAAGAATTACTAAATTCCAGTTGAGTAGCTCAAGTCACAGGTTATGAATTGTTGTCCCAGGTTCAGCAGCGTGTGCGGGGATGAGTTCCTGAGCCACGCCGGGAGTGGATCAGGGGGCTACCTCCACCATGTGTTCACCTATGCTGCCAAGCAACTGTTTGGAGAGGAGGTGAAGGAGCTCACCTACAAGACCCTTCGGTGAGTCCGTCAAAACTGCCTCAAAGGCTACAAATTAAGAAAAAAAAATTTGCTCCTCTCACGTCTCACCTTCTCCTCCAGGAATAAAGATTTCCAAGAGGTGAGTCTAGAAAAAGACGGCGTCGTCGTACTTTGCTTCGCTTCAACGTACGGCTTCCGGAACATCCAGAACCTCGTGCAGAAACTCAAGAGGGGGAAGTCGCCGTACCACTTTGTGGAAGTTATGGCCTGTCCATCAGGTAAATATTTGTGACGTCAAAATTCTCCAAAACATAGTTACATTAACACTCCTTGACTACTTTAATCTTTCTTCTGTTATCTTGTTAACATTCAGGCTGTCTAAATGGTGGCGGGCAGCTGAAGCCCTCAGCTGGTCAGAACCAAAAGGATCATCTTCAGAAAGTTGAGGAGCTCTACAAGGCGGAGCGCCCCCTGTTGCCAGAAGACGACGTCCGCGTAGCCGAGTTGTACCAGTCCTGGCTCAACAGTGTAGGAAAGGAAAGAGCCAAAGAGCTGCTGCACACGCAATACCACGCCGTGGAGAAGATGACCAACGGGCTCATTATGAAGTGGTGACGAATGTTAGTTTTTTTCTTTATTCCTTTATTTTGCACACACTGATTCAGAACTGTCCAAGAAAATGCCATCTTTGTCTCTCTCCTGAGGCGGTGGAGTGAAAACTTGAAAGCCAGAAGGACAGATGTATGCCTGCATCCACTGTTCTCCTCGTGTAAAGACTATGTGCCTGGCAACATGGAAGACCAGATCCTAGGTGTTTAAGCAGAGCCAAATTCTGTTCATAAACTGATCATTCGCCCTCACACTGCTGATTGTCCTTTAGACGTATCATTAGTTAAGTTATTCATTTCTCTGTGGCATCTGTTACGCTGTGAAAATAGGAGCCGAAGTGATACAAAGCAAAATATAATCAACCACTGTGTATATTTAATCGTATTTGCAAATATATTTTGAAAATTAAACACATTATTTAATTGCATCTGTATGTTTTATGTCCAGAAATTCGATTCAGACTGATGTTTTAATTGTATTTTATTTAACTGATGTTATAATATTCTTTTCTTTGGGAAAGTACATTCACAGTTTTGTGCACTTTTTTTTTTCTTGTGGTGTGGTTTAAAACACATTTGATACCTATCTGAAAATATGAAGTACAGAGTACAATGGAGCCTTTGCTACAAGCCCTCTGGTTGGTGGTCAGTTGACCAATAAGAAGGACAAAAAAAGGGTGAATTAAAAAATATATAGCATATGTATATAACTTGTTACTGACCATGACGCCGAACAGAAACAAACATCTATAAGGAAATGAAATGACAAATACAAAGGAATCAGGGACACCTTTCTCCCAAAACCAGTTATTTAAATCAATAAATACACAAGACACATTGTGATCTCATCAGTTTAGCTATAAGCAGATGTTACCTGGTCCAGTTAGATTGTGCATAACAGACTGGCCTTTAAATTAGTTCAGGAATATTTAATAGAAGCAGCTTGAAACTGGCCTTTTTTGAGCAGACTTAACACCTAAACACATGGTATTGTATGGCAAACCCAGCAGCATACGGTAAACTGGTCAAACTTAAGTCAAAGCAACAGACACCACGCTCTTAGCGCTTTGCTGCA
Source organism: Planiliza haematocheilus (assembly GCA_005024645.1). Taxonomy (NCBI): domain Eukaryota; kingdom Metazoa; phylum Chordata; class Actinopteri; order Mugiliformes; family Mugilidae; genus Planiliza; species Planiliza haematocheilus. Next base: position 5,952,299 of record SRSE01001373.1, read on the forward strand.
TTCACCTTATTCCTCCTCAGCAGTCCTAACCGTTGAGCTCTGAGACGGTGTCTCATGGTCGGAGCAGTCCCCACTCCAAAGCCAGCATGGCGTGAGGAGGAAGTCTCTCCTTGGGCTTCTTAAATTTGTCCTTCTCCTTCCGTAGGACCCTCAGCACCTCTATAGGATCCGTCTTCCCCGTGAACTTTTGCACTCCTTCCTCCCTGCGATGCAGTGAAGAAGATTAGAGCAAGGAACAACGAACAAAGCAACATGAACAAAAATGTTTCTCGAAACACAAAGCTCACAAACTTGACCTGCTTTACCAAGTTGTAAAGTTGCACTGGTATTTAAAAAGATTCGACATTAGACGAGTGGACAAACATACACTTTCCTAAGAAGGACTGTCTCTTAAATCCCTTTGAAGAAGCAACACTTTGTCCAATTAAAGGCCATACATTTCCATGTCTCGATTTCCCTGCACATTCTTAGATAGTCCTACAACCAATCAGAGCAACAGATTATACGACGTTTCCTTCTCATCAAATGCGTCAACAGCAGTTTGCTATCAATATCTTGTACACTGACACGATAGCAGAGTCCAGGCTTCTTGCTTTTCAACTCCAGTGCAATCCACGTGACAAGTATGGCTGCCTTGGCATTACCCTTCTGCTGGTAAAGCCAACTCAAACTATTCAACTGGCCCGGCAGATCTCTGAATGAATTCAGAACAGACTCAAGACTGGTTTCCCAGAGTCAACACAACTGATCTGGACGCATTTCTTTGGTTGGCTGGAATATTTTTGTGTGCATCAGTCCAACCAAGAAGATACAGAATGAATGTGACAAAAAGTTGGATGATGTGTCTGTGAAGGTTCTCGTCATCCAGGTCACGGTATATCCAAAAACACAGCTGAAACGCAGGCAACTGAACTTGTTGAGTTTTTTTTGACGTTGCACCGTTCATCAAATTGGCTTCGTCTTGAAGGGTTTTTTCTTTTAGGAAAACACATAGGAGATAGAGTATCAGGTCATTAGAGACCCTAGGGCACCTCCCACAGAACTGAAGGAGATACGCTGATTAGTGGTGAAAAGTCCAGTTGCCCATGTTTCAGTTTTATCCTTTGCAATACATTTACATTGCATATAATAAATAAACTCACGAGAGGCGAAGAAACGGGTTGTATTCAAATTCCTCTATCAGGGTAGACGGCACCGTTGGTTTGTCATCGTCGTCTCTCGCCTGCAGACACAACAAAGGCTGTGAGGAACCTGCGGAAAATGATTACTTCTCCTATGTATTTAAAGAATAAGAAATATTTAATTTGACAGCAAATTTTGGGTCAATCTCACAAAAGCTACCGAAAATAGTCAAACGTGTGTTTATGAAAGGCTGAAAAAAGTCCCACTGGGTCGAATACTGACTCAGAGCATTGGCTGTTTCAGGTATTTGCCTTTCTGGATTTATACACAGATCAGCCACAACATTAGAACCACCCGCTGGTGAATTGAGTAATGTTGACGATAGGTACCTGGGTCCTGGCATTTTACTTAGATGTTGCTTTCATATGTATCACCATCTGAATACTACTGCAGGCCAAGCACAGCACCATAGCAACAGCAAAAGGGTGTTCTTTGCGTCCTGTTGCAGTATGTTTCCAAGATAAGCAACGAGCAGGCACCCAACCACGGTCCAATTCTGATGCTCACATGCCAACCCATGTGAGCATCCCATGACCCCATTATCGGTTCATCGGTTCATGGTTTCTCCCTCCATGGACCACTTTTGAGAGGTACTAACCACCCTGCCACCCTGGAGTGGCAAAACCCCACAAGAGCTGCAGTTTGTCCCACAAGAGACGCGGTTGTCCGACTATCGCCACTTGGCCCCTGTCAAAGTCACTTAAATCCTTCCATATAACCATTTTTCCTGTTTCTAACAAATCAACTTTGAGGACAAAATGTTCACCTTTCTGCCTAATATATCCCAAGGGCCATGTAAATGAGATAATCACCTCTGATCAGAGAGTATTGACAGGTGGACATAAAGATAGGGCTGATCTGTGTATATTTGTCCTGGTTTAAAATGTTTAATTCATCAACAAATGAACTTGTGGTTGAATTTGCTCTTTAGGTAGTTTTCAGTGTATTTCTCACCCTGGCCCAGCTCAGCATCTCTTTAACCTTTTCATTCTCTGGCTCCACCAGCATGGCGAACTTCAGGTTCTTAATGGTGTACTCGTGTCCGCAGAACACCTTCTACAGATGAACAAAGTTAGGACGAGATCACGGCACAGCTTCGGTTCATCACCCTGGGCTCTGTGCCATCCTTAAGATGCTCTCCAGGCTGCACACAGTCCTACCACTGTACGCGCTTATTCATCACCGTGGCTTATCAGAGCTCACGCTAGATGCTGCTAACCCTGTGTGTGCTGCACAAATCCACAATAAATGCGTCTTACTCCCACTGACCGTGTCTTGAGGTAGGGAGCCAAGCACCTGGGTGAGGTTGTGGTACATCTGTTCCGCCGTGCCCTCCAGGAACCGCCCGCAGCCGCCAATGAACAGCGTATCCCCTGACAACCAAAAAAACAAACAACAAAGGGATGTGACAGAGGACACTGGCCAGACACGGTCACCACGCTCACAACGACACCATGCGACAGAGAGCTACTCAACGAGGCTTCATATCTCTAGCCACTCGAAATGATGCAGGCAGCTGACGCTACAGGAAGTGAGCCATTTCAACTGGCTCGCCGGTTTACAGAGAAAGACCTGTGAACACAGCCGGGGCGTCGGCGCACTCATCCTCCCAAACAAAGTAGCACATGTGGCCAGAGGTATGGCAGGGAGTGAACAGGCACCTCACATTGATGCTGCTAAACTGCAAACGGAGAAGAGACGTGAGCAAAAAGACAATATGACAAAGCTATCTATCTATTTATGTAATCTTCATGTAAAGACATTTTACTCTTATTTCTGTGTGGGCACCTTTAGTTCCTGAGCATTTGCAACTTTATCCGTCAAACCCCCGATCCGATCATCTCCCCCATACACCCTCAGGCCGGGAACCTCCTTCACCAGGGCCTCGTTCCCTCGAGCATGATCCCTAGAAACAAATTTGTGATTTTTTTTTATTTATTATTTAGCAGTGACTTCAAACTGGCTCATTCTCGCAGCAAAACGCTCTCCTTACCAGTGGTGGTGCGTGGTGAGAACAGCTACAAGAGTCACGCCTTCTCTCTTCACTATTTCGAGGAGCTGTCAAACGACACAGGGCAGATGATCACGTTTAAAGCAAAAATACCAAAACATTCAAGGGTGAAGCTCTAAATAGCGGGGATTTGCACTTTTCCTTTGCAATGCAAGCTTAATAAATTTTATGAAACTTAAGAAAACACAGGTAAATTGAGAAACACCTATGGATTAGTTTGACACTCAAAAACACTGCAAACTCTAAAAAGGTGATGAACCTGGCTGAGATGTGGTGGTTGCTCAGAGCTTTGTGACTTTGGGAGCTGGTGATGAAAGTCTTTTTTATTTTTACATCCTCATCACATGATTCCATGTTAGCATTTTTTTTCTTATTGTCTGCTTGCCTGTTATGACAAACTACGCCATTGTGTTCAGTTGTGGTCTGCGCCACTTGCATTGTGTTAGGGTTGCTGCTGTTGTATTTGCAGCGCGTGTTGCCAGATTGATGAAGATGTTTTCCTCATTTACACACGTGTTTTCTCAAGCTGCAGAGCGCTGAACTCTCTTGGCCATGGTGTATTTATTACACCCTGACATTTTATACCCCAAACAATTAACTGAAAAATAAGGTGCAGGTTAATTGATGGGGTAAATAATAGTTTGCTGGACTTCTGTTTGAGTGTCAGAGAATGTAATACACTATTCCTTACAGAATATGCATTTGTTTTGTCTTTAGAGATGATTTTTACAACTTTTCAAATCTTCCTATTTTATTTCTCCACTGCTGTTCCTTTGCCACTTGCGAAAAAAATTAGATGACCAGAGAATATATGAAGTGAAGCGCAGTGTTTACAATACAACGTCTCTCACCCGGTGTGGTACAGCAGGATCCACCGCTATGGCCTGTTTGCTCTGCTCCTCTATCACCAGGTACATGTAGTTGTCTTCCAGGATGGAGATCACCTTTACCTTCATGTCAGCCAACAGGCGCATGCGCAACACGGTGCGCGACACTTAAGGAAGAGATTTGTTGAGCAAATAACACTTATAACACATTATTCAGCTCCCATTTGCATATTATTTAACAGTAGCGGTACATGTAATGCACATGTTAAAAACTAACAGCCCATAAAAGCTGGGTGTCAGCTACTCCAGTCTGCAAACTACCAGTGTAATGAAGCTGATCACTTTCTGTAGCCTGAGCATGAATATAAAAGCTAAACACATCGATAACAAAAGGCAGGATACCTCACGTCAGCTGTATTAGACTTGTTATTCCTGTCCGACTGTGATTCTCCCAAAAATAATATTCCACATTTCTCTATGCAGACGAGGAAGTTATCGTGACGTCGTTGAGGCAAGACATTTTAATCGAGCCGGAAACATAGAGGCCTTTCAAAAAAAAATATATGTGCGTATGTGTGATAATATATAGCTAACAGTTTGAATAGGACGCAGGACTTTTTCTTTCTTTTTTTTTTTTTTAAATAAAATTGTTTTAAAAATCTATTTAAATTCGTCTGAATGCTTGTTTCTAGTAATGCTTTACTCAAGTGCTACTTTGGTACAATTTTGAAGAGGGTTACCCGTACTTCTAATTCTTTTGTTGAACTTAACTCATACCTACTGACCACCATACAACATGTGATGAATTTCTTGGTTGATTTGAATCCCGAGCAATGTGTGAAAATATGAAAAGGTTCTCTTAACAAAAAACAAACATCAGCTAGAACTTCGACTTGAATTAGCACTAAATGAATTGTCTTCTGAGTAGTGAACTAGTAGTCCCCCAAGTTGCATGTACTAAACTCTATGTTACCATATTGTGATCATAAAGTCATATTCTGAATGCAGACACTTGCTTGTACTCACAACTAATGCGTTTTATTGCATTTTTGCAAATGACCTCATGCAATATTTTTTGTAAGACTGTATTTTACAGAAAGAGCAGGATATCCAAAATGTAATGCTGACACGTCACTAAGCCACTGCAGTGCTCACTGGACGCTTTTAAATAAAATTAGAAAGAAAAAGCAGTTGTACTACTTTTTAGATGTGATAAAACATTTTCAGCCACTATGAAAGCAATGAAGTGAAGAAACACGGCCGGAATAAAACAATAAAACAAATCTTTACAAAGAAATGTGTTGATATGACTTAATCAATTCCTAGACATATATCTTAACATTTATTACTTGGGTGGCTCTCTGTCTAGTGCATCAAATTTAAACACTGACTGAAAGAGTAGTTTGTTCATACATACGTTTCAGCATTATGCTAAATAGACTCTTAAACATTTAGATAAACTAAATATAATTTCAAATAAAGAATTAAAGCAATGGCCATATATTTCCAAACTCGCACAAAGAAATCAAATATATTTAAAAGAAGGATGGATAGCTGACAGCCATATGTGATAACCTGGTATGTACCCTTAGCTAGAGTGAATGTAGCTGATCTATTTCAAGTGAACTAGGTATTTTCTTCAGCGTATCCTAAAAAGCTTTCAGCACTGTCAGCAGTCGTCAACATGAACACGCACAGGATTTCACTCCTTGGGCACGCGGAAGCCATCCTTTTCTTTCCGGAGACTTCTCATGGTTTCAACTGGATCCGTCTGCTTCACATGGTCTTGAACGGCCTTCTCTCTAAATTAAACATTTAAAGAAAAAAATAAAATAAAGTCAGCCATAACTTTGACTTGAATTTGCGCTAAATTAGCATTTTACCAAGCTGCACATACTTTACTCTCATGAAGGGGTTAAATGTGAATTCGTCTGCCAAAGTGGACGGAATAGTTGGTTCTCCATTGCTGCACTTCTCCTGTGGGAAGGTAAAGACACAGATGCAAAGTTGTTTTTGTTTTATTCATCATCTGACCGTGGTGAGGTCTTCTCGGATGTGACACACGTCTGTCAATTACCTTTGCCCATGCAAGTTTCTTCTGAATGACTTCATTGTCTGGCTCCACGTGACGTGCAAATTTCAGATTGCTGACGGTGTACTCATGACCGCAGTAAACGCGCTTAAAAACAAAACCATCACAGTTAGTCAGTCACGCAAATTAAACATCCATTGATGGAACAGGACATTTTTACTAACTGATAAAGAGTCATTGAGTTTTTTTTCTACAGTAAATGTACAAAAAAAAACCCAAATCCTTTATTATAATTTGCCATATTTACCGTTTCACGAGGCAGATTTCCCAGAATTTCTATCAAGGCTCTGTACATCTGCTCTGCTGTACCCTCGAAGAATTTACCACACCCAGCCACAAACAGCGTATCCCCTGCACGGGTAAAAAGAGGCCTTTGAGCATTAAAGATCACCTGGGCCCTACTTGTGTCATGTGCTGCTCAGTAATTGTGCAGTTTATCTAATAGGGTGAAACATACCTGTGAAAACAGCCGGTGGCTCCGAGCTGTTTTCTTTTGTTACATAGTAGCAAATGTGACCGGTCGTGTGACAAGGCGTAAACAGGCATTTGATATTGAGTGACCCGAGCTGAGAAAGACCCAAAAGATTAAAAAAAAACAGCGAGTGAACATTAGTGCTTTGGGGGTTTATATTAGGACTGTAGAACAAAAAGTGCGATGGTCTCACTTTGAAACTGTTGGAATGCGAAACTTTTTTCGTCAGTGCATCAACTCTGTCATCTCCTCCACAGACCTTCAACCCCGGCATTAACTTGACCATCTTCTCATTTCCACCGGCATGGTCCCTGAAACATAGTAATCGGTGTATCATGATTATCCTTTGGTATACGGGTATTAGGCATTTATAAACATTTTTAAGCGTGCTATAGTAAAAATTTACGCTACTTAAAATCTGAATGATTTAGCGAGTACCGTACACCATAGCAACATAACACGCAGCTTACCAGTGGTGATGAGTGGTCAGAACTGTTGTAAGTCTGACACCATGTTTTCTGACAGCTTCCACCACCTGTTGAAAGCACAAAACAATAGAACTGATGTTGTCATTTCTGACACCATCCAGTCTGTTTTACAGTGAATAAAACAGCCCTTGGTGACGTCTCTAGTGATCTATTGCTTATTTCAGATGTATGTCGGTATTAGTTATAATTTTTCTAGTCTTCACCTGCCTTTGAAACAGTTGCCCATAAAATCAGAATCAGCCATCTGTAATCTTTTCAGTCTCCCGCATTAAAATGATTTGTTTGCCATTTGTCAAATATAACCTTCACTGTAGAAACTGAACATACATGTGGAGTTCCACAGGGCTCCATTCTGGGCCCTCTACTAAAGGGGTGCCCATAGTTTTTCCAAAAAGACCTTAAATATATATGAATATATATATAAATATATAATAATAATAATAACTTTTTTCCTTCTTTGTTTTTATTTATTTATTTTTTAATAAATGGCACTTGATATACCTGCATAGCCTTTGCAAGCTACCAGTCAATCGCAGCTTATTGGGCATCCAATCTCTACTGTTTATTTGCTTGCATGTGATGCAATCAACCCCCACTACTATGCAGATGACAGAGAACTCTAACCCCTTCTGAAATCTACTAGTAATGATAGATACCCCTTACTGTTCTGTATTGTTTGAACACTTTCTCTTAACGATTCCAAAACAGAAATTATCATTATGGCTCTTACAAAGCAAAAGAATACTGATTGCTTCATGTCGGGTTTGGGTCAATCCTCTAGTTATGTTAAATAAGAGGCCTGAAATCTCAAGAGTGGTCTGTCTTTTATTACTCAGGTGACAGGTCTTGCTTCCTTCGTCTTAGGTAAACTTCTAAAGTTAGGCCTTTTCTCTTATTTACAGATTTATAAAAACAAAAAAAGTTCAAAGATGCACTCATCAGCTCTAGACTCGACTATTGCAACACGCCGTAATGTGGTATCAGTAAGGGAAACATTAATAGGCTTCGGTTAATTCAAACAGTGCTGCTCCCTCAACTCGCTCAAACCCGAGACCAAATGACTCTGGTCTTAACTGGTTTCCAGCTAGTTTTAAAATTGATTTCAACATTACTGCTCGTCGTGAGAGATTACACAGCCCGACGCCAACTTACATTTGTTATCTTTTAACTCCTTGTTTGCCCAATCGCCGCCTGAGACCTTCCACCAGGAACTTTTCGGCTCTGCCCAAACACACGCCTTGTGGCTAAAGTGATTGGGAAGATGGGATTTCCTCCCTGCAAGGCTTCTTTTAAATCTTTTATCATTTTATTTTCTCTTAATTAGGAACACAACTTTACTGTAATTATTTTAAGCTGCTTCATCTTGCACTCTGTTCTTATATAGTTGTTACGAAGGTCTCTCCTATACTTTGCACTGTAGTTATTTGTGTCTACAGTTCTACTTTGCTCATCATAATACTATAGTATGTTATAATATAGTTTATACAGACCTTTATTGGCTCCACAGGGTCAACAATGGCGGCTTCTTTGGATTCCACATCGATCAGCAGGTACATGTAGTTGTCAGAAAGTGCTGGGAGAAGTTCAACCCTCATATTTGCTTGCTCCACCAGGTGAGATTTCCTTGATGCGGTATGAATGAGAGCGGCTGCTTGGGCCTTGAATTCCACAGGTACTTCATGAGAGGACACAAATCAATATTTAACAGATAGCAAGGCTGACAGAGTGTTGACACTCTCAGTCAATTATTAGTTCTATTTCCTTGAAAGTTTCTTCTTGTGTCATTGGAAATGTTAGGAAACTTAAGACTGCCCGACATCTGGACAGGCGTTCAAGTCGAGAGCTAACACGACTCTCAAAAGATGTAAACAACGTTAGCTTGAATGCTAACTCGAAAAATATGAATATATTTGCGTCATTTTTCAGATAGCTGCCAAGGCTTTATTCCAACACGACTGTCACAGTAGAGATTATGTAACAGGGTACGAGTATTTCCTCAGACGGGGTAGCCGTTTTCGTCTGTCAGGTCTCCTCTTGCAATGATAATACTAAATATAGCTGCAAGCAGCAATGAAGGGTTCAAGCAGTTCTTTGGGATAGAGTTGCAATAGTACTGATTTTGAATATCAGGCATACACAGGGGTGTAGTGGTAAAAAAAAGAGGTGGGTAAACTATAATTTTTGGGATCAGGGAGACCACAACACAGTAGGGGCCAATTTATAGTCGATATATAGTATAGTGATTTTACACAGCATGCAGTGATTTTAATGGGAACAGGTCATACAATCAAATTTGCCAGGCTGTTAGAACTGAATGACACTGACTGTATATACCATGGGCAATTATTTGTCTCAAGGGGCCACATGAGAAACAGTAAATATCTTGGAGGGCCGTACCAATAAGCTGAACTCAATTCTGTGCCCTCAGCATTGGTATGTTTTATTTTGCACTAATGTTTTTAGTAAAGGGATGATCAAGAAAGCAATTAGTCATACTTAAAACTTGAAACGCTTTAATAAGAATGAACACATTCTCTTATAAAGTGCAGTTAATTAAATCTTAAATCAAATCTGTACCAATGGACAAAATGTATTTATTAACTGTTAATCTATTAGTATGTTTTTTTCAATGACCATACTATATTGGCTAATACTACCAATTAGCCAAATCTTACTACTAATACTACTGTATATTAATAAATGATCATTCATAAACCACACATGTCAAACTCAATGCTCTTAACTGTATCAGGTAAGATTATATTTCATATCAGAACAGACCCACAGGTGTTTTACGTGCGACAGGCATGTACGTCATTTAGCTCCTCCTCCCAGCTTTATTGAAACAGCACACACGGCAAACAGAAAACTATAAATGACAGCACTGCAGCTAAACATCAGTCTGTTAGCATACATGCTAACATACGCACACACTGAAAGTGACCGTTAGCCAAATAATAGCAGCATGTTTAACACGGCATTAGCATTAGCATTAGCATGTGACCACGCAAAATAAAAAAAGTTATGTCCGGATGATCTGTGGAGAACAAATGACATGGACCGGTCAGAGTCAGCCAAAGGGCCGTACACGGCACCACAATTACAACAATAAGCGCAGTTCAATGAAAATGTTATTTAAAAATGGACAGCACTGGCTATCAATCTACCAAAGCTGTCTGGCACCATTAGCGCAGTGTGATTGACAACTGCCGCAGCAGCCTGAGGAAATGGGTGGGACTTACCCACAAGGACGAAATGTGATTGGCCTAGGCAATGACATGTGACCACAAGTATAGCCTATCACAACAATAGCCGTCCGACCCAGCCCCCAAAGCGGACTACAACGCTGTTGGCCGTTGCTACAAACTTTTTTCCCCTTTTTAGTTTTCTTTTTCTCATGACCCGGCCCACAAGGCCACCGGCCCACCGGGGAAATCCCCAGTGTCCCCGTACGCCAGTCCGCCCTTGACACGTACATTGAATAAGTGACTTGTCTTGTCTAACTTGCTAAGTTCTCTATTATGTCCGTGACATGAAGCTAGCATCACCTGCTGTCATCATGACAACGTAACGTTAGTATGGTTCACAAACCAGAACGATGGGGAGTTTATCCTAAAAACATGAAGTTTATTTTTCTTTTTGGACTCACTGTGTCGAGATGTTTTGCTGGCATCAGCTGAAAGGTGGATGCTCCGACGCTTCAGAAATCACCTGATAACCTAATCGCATAGCCTGCTGGCTCCCGCAAGAGGGCGATCGGTAGACAGACAGATTAAAACTCCCCAAAACTTGTGCAGGATCTACTAAGTGTAGCCAATTGAAAAATAACGAAATAGCTGTGTATTAATATCTGTATAAAACAAGAGACATACGTGCGTAAAGTGTATTTGGAGGTGCGTAAACTATATTTAGAGGTTCATAAACGCTATTTCCTTAAATCTGGAGGTGGGTAAACGGCGTTTACGTGCGTTTGCGCACCACTACATCCCTGGGCATACAGGTCAAAAGTTATAAGTAAAAACACGATGTTTTCTAAGCCCTACGGACCCGGTACCGGGTCCAGAATAGCGTTAAAATGTTTACGGCGTATCAAAAGTTATTTACATATGCTGCGGTCGGTTTTTATTCCAAATGTTTCCAAAAGACAAGGCTTCAAAGCTACCAAAACAACAGTCTAAGTGTATTTTTCTCAAAGACAGTTTGTTCGGCAATAATTTAAACATTTAACTAAAAAAAAAAAAACAAAAAAAAACAGCTGCGTGAATATACGGGACAGCCGAAACTAAATGCAGCGGTGCTCTGTATCCCCTCGCTCGATTGCATCATGTTAGGTATCAAAACAAACCAGAGAAGTTGATCCTTCCGCTCATACAAAGCAAAACATAGTCCGATTAAACCAGCGAACGTAAGCCCCGTAGCAACGACGGTGCAAAAGTTCGCATTTTGTCGTTGACACGTGAAATTCTGTGTTTATGTCTCAATATTCCATCAAATAACAAAGCAGATTTCACCAAAAGCGACGGATTTTTGTTTCCCTACCCTTTCGTGGCCATTTCGAGTCTGCCCTTCGAGTCCTCCGCTCAAAACAAATAGCACGGGAGCCTGAATTGTGTAAACAGTGTCGTCACTGCTCGATTTCATATACGGTCCTTTGCCTCCATCTGCTGGTTGTGTGTTGGTGTAGCAGCGTAAATTACACTGCAGCTGTGTAGTAGAGATGACAACCTTTTGATTGAGGTCCATTTTTCCGAGGTAAACCTCGGGTTACCTCAACTTTTTTCGATGCCTAAACATACAGAAGCTGGAGAGAGAGAACTGCCATTACGCATGACGCACGAGCAAGTCCACCAGGCAGCCATTTTGTGTCTTTAAGAGAACTGTTTTCGTAGCAATTGTCGAAGTTCAAGGCCCTGTAGGACAAATGACTCTATTCACACATTTTTCTCTTGGAAGTGGAAAATTGGTGCCAAATTGTGCCAAGTTGTGCCAAACGAATGTCCGCCTGATCCTATCCTTACTAAAACAACAATAAATTACACTAGATTTGTTATATGTGTAGTCAGTACATAGCTGAAGGTGACCAGTGGCCCCTGTGTCCATGGGATTATTGCTGGCATAGTGTTATCCTCTTACAAATAGGGGGAGAATTAGGCGAGGACAGACATTTCACATTTCTCCTTTCATTTCTTACAATTTAATCAAGTATAGTAACAGATAAAACATTTCTGACACTGGGAATAGATTCCCTGAGGTCTCTAGATGTCCCCAGACACCAAGGACATGTATATGAACCATGTAATTGTGTAACAATTCTTCATTTACTTTGGGTATGTATTTTTAGGTGTTTATCTTAAAATATGCTTAGGGGTTAACAAGTTAAATAGTCCCCCTAGTGGCCGAATGATGCGCCATTTGGAGCCAAAAAGAGACTTTTGCTAATTACAGCGCTCCCTAGTGGCCGAATGACACCAAATTTGACATGTCCCCTCGGGACAGGGTCTCCAAACAAACTTACAAATTTAGTTTTGATACGTCACACCGTTCCCGAGATATGACCTTGTATCACGTTTGCCGCCTTCACCAGCGAATTTGATTGGCTGTAGCGGCCAAACGGTTTCGAAACTGAAGACACCTGATAGTAACTTTTGTGCGCATTGGTCAGAAGACGGTCTGTGCTGATTTTGGTGAGAATCAGACAAAATTTGCGAGCGCTGAAAATTTAGTTTCGCTTTCAACAAAATCCAGTATGGTGGAGAATCCATTGGGGCGTAATGAACATCATCGGTATCGTTGATCTCGGCATAATCCAAGGAGTCCAACAGTACCATGTTTTTGAATATCAGGCATACGGGTCAAAAGTTATAAGCAAAAACGCAATGTTGCTAATTACATCGCCCCCTAGTGGCTGAATGACACCAAAGTTTTATTGCGCACTTCTAAGGGAGTCTCAAAGCATGTGACTAAGTTTGGTGTTCAGACGTCAAAGCGTCACCGAGATATAAGCAAACTTCCTGTTTTGGGGCTTCGCCGCCGACTCCAATTGGCTAACACGAAATGTTGGTATGAACTGTCACTGGGGCAACCCACGGTATGTGCGGATATCACAATTTAATTTCAAGTAAAAACGCATCAAGAGATATGAGCAAAAACAATGTTTTGCTAATTATAGCGCCCTCTAGTGGCCACGAGACACCAGATTTTGTTTGTGCACTTGGGACAGTGTCTGGAAGCGAGGTACCAAATTTGGTTACAGTGCACCAAATCGTTGCAGAGATATGAGCTCAAATGTAAAACGCCGCCTTCGCCGCCACTTTTGATTGGCTGTAGCGGCCAAACGGTTTTCGAAGCTGCAGACGCCTGATAGTAACTTTTGTGCGCATTGGTCAGAAGACTGCCTGTGACAATTTCCGTGAGAATCGGACACAATTTGTGACTGCTGAAAATTAGTTTCGTTTTTCAACAAAATCGTGAATTGCGAAAAATCTATCTGATGCATTATGACGTCATAGGGTGCGTTGCAATCGTCATGATCCAAGGATTCCAACGATACCTTGTTTTCAAAAATCGGACGCACGGTTCAAAAGTTACATGCACAAATGTACTTCGAACTTTGACCCGTTGGTGGCGCTAGACCGTACTTAGCGCTTACATGCAACCCAGTCAAAGTAATATTGAGACTGGCCTTAAGCTATGTGCCCAATTTTTACAACTTTTTACCGTACGGTTCTATGGGCTGCCATAGACGCCCATGGCGGAAGAATCGGAATAATAAGACTAACAATCCCTATAGGGCTTCTCGCAGCTTCGCTGCTTGAACCCTAATAAAAAACAGTATTAGCCATCACGTAACAAGCCAAGAGGCTAGAAAATTGCACGCTAAAGGAGAAAATGTGCGTACTTACAGTATTTTAAGGCGGTTGCTGCTCCTATTAGAGTGCAGGCACTCCCCACTAGTGACTTGAATAACATAACAACAGTAGCTGTAGTCTTATCACATATGTATAAACCTGAAAAGTTTGGTTCAGGGTCAGTTCCGCTTCCGCCCCCTTTTCAACTGTATCCTCGCAGACTCTATCAATCGAGTCAAGATGAGTGGATCGTAAATAATAACACTTTAAATTCGGAAATGATTTGATTATTCGCAATTAGTTATGACGAATTTACAAATACGCTACAGCAGTATTGTGTGTTGGTTTACTGTATACTTTAGTCTGGTTAAAATAATCAACTACGTGCATATTATAGCTAGTTTTGAGTCAGTTAAGCGGATGTCCCTTCAGGCTTGCCGTAGGTTGCTAACCTGTTTTGAGGGACGGTCAGTGGTTTCGGTCAAAGTCCGGTTGAACTTGTACGGGCTGCTTCGGAGCGGTTGGGGCAGCGCACGGTTTTCTGCAATGACAGCACGAAATGTATCTCGGTTTTGGGAGTGGGGCAGGAAGATCATTTGTGTTGGGAGAAACTATGCAGATCACGCCAAAGAGCTGAAGAACGCGATTCCCACCGAGCCCGTCTTGTTCCTGAAGCCACCATCTGCCTATGTAAGAGAGGGCTCTCCTATCCTAGTGCCGCTGTACACTAGTAACCTGCACCATGAGGTGGAGTTAGGGGTGGTCATCGGGAAAGGGGGGACCAGCATCCCACAGTCCGACGCTATGGAGCATGTGGCGGGTTACGCTCTGTGCTTGGACATGACAGCCCGGGACGTCCAGGACGACTGCAAATCCAAAGGGTTACCCTGGACCCTGGCCAAGGCTTTCAACACCTCCTGCCCCGTGAGCGACTTCATCCCCAAAGAACGCATCCCTGACCCGGGCAACGTCAAGATATGGCTCAAAGTGAACGATCAGCTGCGGCAGAGCGGCTGCACCTCCCAGATGATTTTCTCCATACCGTTTCTCATCAGCTACATCAGCGACTTCATCACTCTGGAGGAAGGGGACATCATCCTGACGGGGACTCCCAAAGGGGTCTCCGCCGTGCAGGAGCACGACGAGCTGCAGGCTGGGATTGAGGATGTTGTTACCATGACCTTCAAAGTGGATAGACACGAATAATAGTGACAAATAGATTTATGAGGCAAAAGAAATCACACTGGCTGTGAAGAAAACGGTGCTTTTATTCTGAAAATCTGAACATCCTTTCAATGTCTGCATCGATCAGCAGATGGCAGTGTTGTGCAAGATTTTTTTAAATCTGCTAAATATGCAGTATTTCAAGAAGACAGTTTACAACCTTCAGATAGTTTGATCTTTGTAACAGCATATGTTTTACTGTATGTTTTACTCAAACCAGGGATATGAAAACCATTCATCATCACACACTGTCAGTGTCTTGACCCCCAGTGGTGGAAGGAGTAGTCACAACTTTTAAATAAAAGACACAATAATGCAATTATATTGTTTTTACTGTACATTGAGCTAAAACTGTGAATGTGACTATTAGATCATTATCAATTAAACAAGCACAAATACCAAAACATTCCCTGTTTATTTTATTTTTTTGTTAGAATTTTCTGACACAGAGCAAATGGTCAATTGGGAAACTAATATGCCATTGCCTGGTAATTAAAATAATGATTTGATGTATAAAAAGTGCATTTTTGTCTAGACAAAATGCCCACTTTCAATACTGTTTTAGATTAACATCCATCCACCTGTCATACTGTACACCGATCCACACATTAAACTACATTAAACCACTGACAGATGAAGTAAACAGCAATCACCATCTTGTGACGTTGCAGTGTTCTGCTGGGACACTTTTGGACCTGGCATTAGTGTGGATGTTACTTAGACATGTAGCACCCACCTAAACCAGACTAGGCACCCCCACCCCATCCCCAGCAGGATGCAGCCTGACACGGGCACACACACAAAAACGGTTCAGGAACAAGTCAAAGTAAAAGCATGAAAAACAGCACAACTTGTTGACCTGGCCTCCAAATTCACTAGATCCCAAATTGATCAACTGTAGGGTGCACTGGAACAAGCCTGATCCACAGAGGCCCCTCCCCTCAACCCGCAGGACCCAAAGGCCCACAGTAACAACATCAAGTTGCCAGACACTGTCACAGAGAGACCTACACAATATTATAAAGGTGGTCATAATGTTATGCCTGATCATTGATTAATAACAGCAAGATACAGGTGCAGAAAAATATATTATAAAACTGATAATATAACGTTAGAAGGTGTACTGTAGGTCCTTCTTAGGTTTAACAAGGTCTATGATTGTCATTACAGCTATGACAAAAAGGATGTTATCTGGAAGGCCCCCTTCCTTTTTCATTTCTTTTCATAGGACCCTTTCCTTGGTTTCCCTGTCCTGGTGGCATACGTGGCCATGGATATTCATTCACTCTGAGAAAATCCTTATATAAACCAAGAGAAAACCAGTTTGGCACTGGCTACCTGTGGCTGCGGTTTAAATTTGGAACTTGTGGCTTTTTCAGATTACCAGAAATGTTATTTTTTTCCACCATAAATCACCACAGATACCACTCTTCTGCTACAGGCTACCATTTGAATCAAAGTTTAGATGTTACCTTCTGCTCTCTGGTTAGTCTTTAACAATGTAATACACATAAAATGCCCCCCACCAGCCACACAATTTAAACAATAACACTTTCTGTGGCTTTTCTGTTCACCAAGTGTAATTTTGACTTCCATAACCGCATTGTTCAGCTTCTGCTCCAAGTTCAGTTGCGACTCTCCCACATGCTTCTCTGCTTTCAGGATCAATCAGAGCCTCCATCAACCTGTCCCAGGCCGGTCTGCTGTAACCTGACTCTGTGTACTTCATCTTCCCACACCTGCAGGGCACGTTATCTCAAAGACTCGCAGTGCCTTGCCCTGGCCCTCAGGGGACTCTGGTGTTGTATGTGTCCATCATTAGAACAGTCATGACAGATTCAATTAGATTTGGGAGCTGGGAATTGTTCTCATGGTCTGTTCCTTCCCAATCACGGGTGCTGGGGCAGCGCAGCAGCCCGGCATGTGCTCACAGGTTTAGCTTTTTATGAGATATGCATCGTACCATTCATTGTCCCCTTGTGATTGAAGGTATTACACCCTCGCTGGTTTTAACAATGGCTTCAAAGCTCAAGCTCAGCTCTGGCTTAACGTTCACCGCAGAATCCGGCGTGTTGTCACTGAGCGAGAGCCTTAGAAGGTATATTTGACTCTTTCAAAGGAGAGGCCGTTGCATGGAGACCGCAGTCCTCTGATCTGACACACACTGACGGTGATGTCACTCCTGTCGTGATCAAGCCAGAGTGCGGCTTCACAGAGCCGTTATTATGACTACAGTCTTTGAGGATGAAACACTTTGCTGTGTAAATGTTTGAGGCAGTTAAGATGCTCTCCCACAGTACTGCAGTCTGAACTGAACTTCAAAACTGGAGAAGCAACTTGAATGAGTTACAAAACACCTTCAGGAAAACCCAACAAGTCCAGTTGCCTTTCTTATAGCTTTGTTCTTGGTTACAACGCCAGGTATCAGCTCTTCCTGATGCAGCAGCTTGAAAAGTTTGTGATGAGTCCTTCTGTATATTTTGGGCTTTCCCGAGGCAACACGTGCTGTGCAGTTCTTCCAGAGAGGGGAGAGGTCAGCCTATCATTCTCTGGGCAGCCTTTACAACCCCCTGGAGCGTTTTCCTCTGCGCTACAACATCCCTCCCTACTTGACAGATGTTGCTCTTCCTGAGAACTCTATGCTGGACCTTCTTTACCAGCTCCACTGTGTCTCTGCCCCAGTTTAGGTCCTCTGTGATGTGGACTCCCAGGAAGCAGAAGTTCAACACCTTCTCCACACATCAGTAAGGGCCAAATGTCTGTTTTCTGCTTCCTGTAGTCCACAATGATCCCCTCAGTCTTCGCTATATTTAGCAGCAGGTTGTTGTCTCTACACCATGACAGCGGTGGCTGTATCGTGGGGCTCATGGATGCAGAGGCTCTTTTTACGGTCATGCCCATGTAAGTTTGATCATTCAGGGTAGACCTAGAGACCTAGACACAGATGAGGGGAAAGCGGAAGAGGTTAATGAACGGAGCAGCAAATAGCCCAAAGTGACCATCGAGGGTTGCATTTCTGATCATAAATGCAGATTTTTGAGCGGTCAGTTTTTGACAGAGTGAAGCAGGAAGGTCCAACATGTGAAAGTCTTTTACTCCCTGGCAACATGCGTCTGCCTATGTGTTTTAGAAAATTACCGTTCGTGATGCCTGGCTTTGCGTGCTGCACCGTATGTCACCAGACGGGTCTGCGGTGTAGCTGTTCTAAGAAAAGAAAGAAAAAAAAAAAACGACCAACACACACAAGCACTGGAAGGAGTGAGTCAGAGAGGATGCCATATATGACATATCGCATTAGACAGGCACACAGGGCCAGGAAATTAATTTAGCTTCATTTTTGGAACGGCAGACTCTGTGTGTCACGGCTACGTATATGAGTGTGTATGTGTGTGTGTGTGTGGTCCTGTTTGTCATGGGATACTAACATTGTGGGGCCTAGCAAAAAGGTCCCCCCATGACATGGTGAGAGTAAGAGCTTTAGCAAATGCTTTTCTACCTATAATCACGGTCACAATGACACATCTACTCGTTCACACACACGCTCACACATTACACACCAGTGCCAAGCAGTGGTAGCAAACTTGGGGTTCAGTGTTTTGCTCAACAACACTTCAGCGTGTTGTCTATGTTCCAAGGATGGCACCGTCAACCTTCTGCTTCTTGGACAACACTACCTACTGAGTTACAGCTGTCCACATCCAGGGTTAGAGTTAAGCATTTAGCTGAGATGGTTAGGATAGGGTAAGGGACTAGAGCAGTGGGGCCCAGACGTTTTTGGCTAGCAAGCTACTTTAGATATCTTAGATATAAATCTGGGGTCTGTCACCAGGCCATATGTACTGTATATGTGGCCCGTCAATCCATCACTGTACTGTACATTGACCAAGTGTCAGATGTGAGGAGAGATGATAGATCAACATCTAAAACATTTTTTTTTTCTTTGAATTGCAAGCTATCTCGCGCTGCCGTCACAATCTAACCGCTGATTGACCGCAATCGCCGTATTGGGCAGCCTGTGCTAGAGAGTACAATAGATTATGACAATGGAATGTCCTTACAAGAATAGAAATGTGTGTGTGTGTGTTTTAGATTACATACTTGGATGTCAGCCCAGTTATTGCACTGCTTTGTCTTTTCATTTTATGTCCTCGGCTGTTGACAAGTTTTGATTTACTCGTGCGTCTAAAAAGAAACAGTGCATTTAATTAATCATTAAGTAACACCACGGAGTCACATAGAGATCTCCATAAGCCGAACCACTGCACTTGTAATTCATTTTGAATAATGAATGGGGTCTTTGAGAAATGGAAATTAACCATGCATGAAGCCCAGGTGCAGACCTCTTTCATTCAGTGACTGACTGCACCCCGTGTGTTAACACTTTGTTTGAAGCTGCAGGTGGAAGGCAAAGTGGGTAGGGTCCCGTGGAACATACCGTAGATTTAACACCTAAACTCTAGTATGCTGCTTCTATACAGACGTGGACACAGCCAATTAAAAAAGGAATTCTCCTCCGAAAGTGTTTCAGGAAGGACTTAACACAGTTTTATTTTCAGCGTCAAAGCATTTGGCAACCAGGTCTCAGTTTGTACCTCATCAACCAAGTGAAAGCTTCTCTATAAACTTTGAGAGCTCGAGTTTTCCAATCACGGCTTAAGAAATAGTGAAAGCATGTGCTGAAACATGTCCAGAAAAACAATGTTATAAAATCCTATTGTAGAAAGTCCTTAATCCCATATCCCTGAAAAGTTCCCTAATTTGAATTGAGCTACCATGACCATTTGAAAATCCCTCCAACCCAAATTTCTCTTTCATCAATTAAAGCTGGAGTCACAATTATACAAGATACTGTGAGGCCTGACCACAAAGAAGAGAGAAAATCCCCGAGCATTTCCTTCCCTGAATCGAGGGAGACTGCGGTATGGGTGGAAAATGTGTGGAGTCCTGAGAACGAGCCATCTTCATTTGTGGCTGCTCGAACGGAGCCCGCTTTTACACTCTGATCCTGCTTTTAATCTGCAGGAATCGACCCCCCCTCTCCTTCGGCTCAGCCTTCACAGCGGTTCATCATTCCCTCTTATTAGTTTCACCCATTATTTAAAAGTAAGAGTCGCCACAGAGAATGTGCGTCCCTCATCACTCCTAATCGAAAATAATCACAGCGGACTGTAAATATAACTGAGCAATTTTCACTCGTGCAAACAAATCCACAAAGTCAGGAATTGGTGGCATGCATTAAATTGTGGGCTCACATCGCTGGAAGCTGAATACCAGCCAAAGCTAAACAAATTGCTGTTCTCATGACAAAGGAAGCCTTGGGAGTTTTATAAGCCTCCAGTTTATTTTCTTTACATTTTTGTTGTTTTGAGCTGTTGTATGAAATATCCAGTACTTCAAACACATTTAGGGAAAATGTATTGTCTTTCTGACATCTGGATTTGGTGCAACTGTAGAGTATCTTTTTGATGAGTATTTTATTTTCAACTGGTGGCTTTTATTTCGAAAGCAGTTATAGACAACCCTCTTTCTGAAACAACCACAGCTCAAGATGTTTAACAACACATTACATGATACCATATTGTGCCATTCAGCAACTTATAACGATGATTTATTTGTTGAGCAGTGTGCAGAGTTATCCAGTCCAGACGTCAATCTTTTATTTTCAATTAGTCTACACTATGAAACTCCTTCTTTGAATAACACTGTGTCTCTTAGTTTATTGACATTGTTGACAAATCAGTGAACAGACTGGCCTCAACATGCACATCTGCTGAACAGCCTTGATAACCTTAGCTAACAAGCTAATGACAAGTGGGCTTCATTTTACCCACCCCAACATGGCCCATTTCTGGATTATCCAAATGTGGGCGGAGCCAAGCCCTGCCAACATGGCTGCCGCCGTGTATACGCACTTTGAGCTTTAAGACTGCTCTCTTAAAACACATCTTAAAACAAAATTGTATTCTTTGGTGTTTAAGTCAGTTTGAGTGCTGTTATATTATTATCTTTGTCTTGTCCACGTTTTATGATGTTGCAAATCTGACTCTATGGAACTTACGATCATCTTTTCTTGTTTTCACGCGCACTTTATGAGTAAAATTGACTTGAGCTGTGTCAGCTGTACAGTGGATCCTGAAGTGTGACATCACAAAATCCTGCTTCTACATTTTAAAGTCAGATTTGCGGCATGCATAGAGCGACTTTCCTCCTTCGGGAGATGAAATTGAAAGCAGCCTTCTGGTGTCAGTCATTACAATGAAGTAATGACATTTTTTTTTTTTTTCAGTTTAGCTTTTATTTGACAGTTATTAGTGGAAAGAGACAGGAAGTAATGGGGTGAGACCTCTTGCACCGCTGCATTGAAGACTATAGCTTCAAATTATGGGACACCTGCTCAACTGTGTGAGCTAAGACAGCACTGTATTCTTCTACAAGCAGGGACGCACCGCCAGGACATGCAATCAGACCAATTGTTTGGGGCCCCATGGAAAAAAAAGCCCCAGATGGCTACCTTATGGTATATTTTGGAATGACAAACATAAGCCTCCTTAAACCTATGAAGGCCTTAAAGTGCATCAACAATACTCCACAGAACTCCCCTAGGAACTCTCTTATATCAACCTCATGATAGATTTAGATTTTTTGGACTGCCTATACACAGTAAATTTGGTTTTGACACTGTTTGGACAGTTTCTTTATAGGTAGGGTGGAGTACAGTACACATACGTCTTTGCCCAAAGCCCCCTAGACCCTTGGATTACCACTGTGTACTAGTATTGAGTTGATTTCTATTAAAAAAAAAATGTTAATGTAACTGGCATTCACAATTTTAGCTGCATTTTAATTGTCTGGTGAATTGGGACACGCCCCAATGTCCTGTCAAATCAAACCATAAATTCTGCAAAAAGCCATCCATGTGAAAATATCGAGTCAGAAAATATGACTAAACTCTGGTGGTGGTGTGTACAGATTGCTGTGGCAGCCACAAGTGGAGGGTGGCTTTCACAGGCTCATAACCCAGACGATATTCTGAGCAAATTCTGCAAGGCTTGTTTACTTAAATCACAGAGTTGGATGAAGTTCGGCTTTAGTAAACGTGCAATAAATCTTCGAATATCTTCGCATGTGACGCTCCTTCCGTTCTTCTTTACCAGTCCTTCCTTGTCCTCGATTGGATTTCTCACATCATTACCTAACGTTTAGTCGCAGCTATAGATTATGCTGAATGTCGTCCTGGTTTAATGAGACTGGGCCAGTCCTGCGAACACCGACGCTAACGTCTTTCCCAGACGGCAGAATGGAATATCAGTTATCTTTAAATGCCTGCTGCTGGGCTGGCACAGCTAAATGGCAGTCCCCTATCAGTAATGCGGAGTAATAAAACCTGGCACAGATGAAGCGAGCCAAGCAATGTTAAAAATTTTAGCGAGGCCCACTAAAAACTAACGCCAGGCCCATAAAACATAGGTTGAATGTGACAGAAATACGGACTGGAATTAGAGGAGGCAAGATGCATGGAGAGAGCCAAAGCAGCGGGCGTGTGTGTACATTCAAACTTAGGAAAAAAAGACCCAAGCAGCCATCCATTTTATTCACGAGCCACTGACGTTTCAACAAACAAAGCTAAACCTTCATCGTTTGATTTTATTTTTAATCATCCTGCTCAGGACGGCATCTGCAGCCTCGGTGTGTTTTTCATTTCTCAGCCGGGTTCCTTATTTGGTTGTTTCCACGCGAGAAGGATTTCAGATTTTTTCTTACATGCTCCATGAAAGAGAAGAGCTCTGCTGTTAATTCCGAGCCCGGAGAAGAAGGAGGAGGCTCTCTGAGCGAGCTGACATCGTTCGTAATTAAAGGCCACAACACATGCAGGCCAGAGACTCTACATGTGGTTGTGCTGCGTGGAAGTGGTGGGGACAAGCAGTGTGAGAGAAAAGAGAGAGAGAGGGAGGAGGGGCTGAATGGGATTTCTCTCCAGCGGGGGGGTGTAAATAAAATTAGAGCTTGTGAGAGGGCAAAAGTTTGAGAGCATGAATCATGGACTGGATTCAGCTACAATTAAGCCTAAAGAAAGAACTTTTTGCTTGACGGCATCTGTTCAAATTGGTGCCTGAACCTTCTGAACATGATAGTAGGGTGGAGCAGGGGAGTGACACTTGAAACCTGACTGGAGCACATGGCTATGGCACAAAGCATCATCGCTGTGTTACCTACCGTGCAGAGGCTCACTGTACACCACCCCTCTACCCATTATCCATCATCTCATCAGTTATTCTATAGAGGGCCATAGGGGCATTGGGCGAAAGGCGGGGTACGCCCAGGACAGGTCGCCACTCCGTCACAGGGTCTACTGTTCACATTAAAAATTAAAGTGCATTTAAAAATTAATTGAAAAAAATAATTTAAACAAAGTAATGAGTATCAAAACTGCACTGCTCTCTCCAGACAAATGGCCCTTCTGTAATGCCTCCCCCATTCACTGTTGATCCCAAGCCTCCAAACATGATTCCTGGAGGCATAATATCTACCTAATTATGGAAAATAACCACTAGCACACTGGGCAGCTAATGTAGCGAATGATGCCATAATGCAATTGTGAAAAAAAGACTTAATATTTCATGAGAAAATATAACACTTTTGAACAGGAAGCCTAACGGAGCCAGAGTTTTTTTGGTGCCAGCGCCTAGTCCAGCCTCAGCGACTGTTGCCACTTGGCATGAATAAAGGAGCGAGGAACATATATAGTTCAGTTCGAAGTGTAGTTATGAATGTGAACGGGGCTGTGGATGAAGTTTTCCAGTCGCAGAGTTAAACCTGGAAGTTGGAGTTCTTGCCTCGGTTCTCTATCACCTCATTCGATGTAAGTGCTTTATTTGTCGTTAGACATTGTACAACGACGCACTGGTACATGTGACATGCGGTTTTATTTTGGTGTTACCAATGGAAAAATGGGAAATTGGCAGTTCTTTGCTTTAACTTTGAAAGAAGCCTTTTAGGATGAGAACATGTTTGACAGGCTCGAAGGCCAACTTCGGAGATTTTTACCACTTGTTGTGACACGAAGCTACATTTAATAGGAACACGGGCAGTTTCTCCAATTGGACCGATCGGAGGCGATGCCACAACAGAGACGGAAAGAAACCACAGTGTTTGATTAGCCGTCAGTGACGGTCACCCGTGTAGACGGTTCCCGTGTTTGTGAACATAGCCCAGGCAGCGTCAAGCCTTGTTCAGTGATGTATGGGCTGGCCCTCGGTTCTTCACTGTGGGTAACTTTTATTAAACACCGCAACGCAATGAATTCAGGAAGGGAACGTCCTTGTTTGCTTTTGCAGTGGCAGCCTGTTAACTGAGTGCAGGCCATGCTTTCCGTGGAAAGGGGACTAGTTTGGAACATTCTTGATTTCATTTATGGGGAATAGATCACGTTGCTGCATTGACAAAGGCATTACCAAAGTTTCAAAATAAGTTTTTTTATTTAAAATTAAATCAATTGTTTTCACATCAAAAGCTATTTAACTCATAAATAGCAGTCATTTAGTGGTTACTGTTGATAACGCTGCACAATTCATTCAGGAAACTTTATAAGTTAAACAATACAAACCGACCGTTCAATGCAATGCGACAACTCTAGTTAGCTCATAATCTTAACCTGTAATCTACATGTGACGTATGAGATTATATCTATTACTACAGCGTCATGGGCAACATGCGGAGAGAAAAAAAAATGACAGTAAAAAAAATATATCTTTCCACATGAGATGAAAAGAGATGAAACATGCTAGGAATGTCATTTCAGGTAAAGCTTTACTTCACAACACAGAGAATCAAAGTCGGATAAGATTTTGTACACAAAAGTGTGCTTTGTACATAATGAGTTGAAATGGTCAAAATTAACCACAGATCAGTTTAACAGCTGTCCAAGGTCCAAGGTAGTACTGCCCAAGGCAAATAAAAGTGAGATGCAGATCAGGAAAACAACAGTAAATACCTACAGATGGAATGTGTGTATGTTCAGTTTCAGTTTAATATTTACAGACGAGGTATCATCGGTATATATTTTGCAATATCAGACTAAGATATGTATCATTACAAAGACCATTTAGAAACAGTACAATGAAAATATAAATGTAGTCAAAGTATCGTTGAGTATGACATCATCCCTAATGTCCTGTCAAAGACATAGGTTTCGTGTCTAAATAAATTAATTTCTTTCATATCAAGTTTCATATCAACAGAAACTATAAATATCAGCTTATTCTACAAAAAAAAGTATTTAAAGGCAGGAGAATGTAACGTACACATAATGGTTTGATAACTAAGCCTTTAACTATGTGTGTAACTTGCATATTAGCAGCACTGTGTTCACGTCGGGTTTTACAACAAAACGGTGAAAGTTCATGAGTGCCGCATGTCATGTTGTTTCTACTGGGGCAGAATGGACTTTGTCTCTACGCCCTCCCTGAGAACGTTAAGCCCTGTGGAAATGGTAAGCGAACAGCAATGCTCTCCATAAAATAAGACTCTTGCTTTTAGTCCCAGCCGAAGTCTTGCCCGCTCATCTGGTAGAAACGGTGGTTGAAGGGCTTGTAGAAGTCTCTGAGCCTCTGCAGAACCTCAGAGGGGATCTGGGGATGAGGTCTGCCCTTAGACTTTCCAAGGCAGCGAGGTCTGCTGCTCCCCTCTGGCTTCTTCAGGCAAGGAAAACCTTTAGTCTGGTTGAAGTAGAAGTGTTTGTCCGAAACAACTCTTTTCAGTCCCAGGAAGTCCTGAACCCGACCCATCTCCCCTGCCGGATCGGACACCAGCCGCTCACCGCTCACAAACAGAAAATGAGACAAGGGGAAGTGCCGAAGCCAGTTTTCCAGATGCATGGCGTAGAGGCCTATGCGCACGGCGCTCCACGTGGTATCAATCAAACCTGTGGAGGAGTTTTTCAAGGCAAGGCTCTGGAAGGATGGAAGGCCTGGGTTCTTGGAAAGTGTCTGGGTGTAGTCTGACACTGCCCGCGTAACTGGGTCCCTGACCACCACTATCAGCTTGGTCTGGCAGTTCATAGTACAGACACGGCTAGGAGCCTCCTTTGTGACAAAGTAACTGGGTGTCTTCTCCATGGTGATCTGGCCGTCCAGTGTCCGAGGCATCAGGTTCCTACGCGAGAAGGAAAAAACATCAGATAAGGACTCCACACAAAAGGTTTGAAGATTCACTGGCTGTGTCTGTATCTGACAGATAACATGTTAGCCACAAAAAGGTTTGAGGTTATCAACATTTGACACACACTGCATGACCAGCAAATGTGGAGCAACATTAGGATTCATTTGGAATCCGTTTTTCTGTCAAGAATGTTTTGGGCTTCACCAGCTTTAGCTGCTAAATGCTTCACTGCTGTCGTTAGCTAGCTAACAGTTCTTTACAGGACAAGCGTCTAGTTTTGGGGGGTTTTCACTCAAAACAAATGAGTTGGGTTTTCTTGTTGGCTTCTTCAGTTTTAAATACATGGTGGGGAGTTATGTTTTTTTTAAGAACAACTTTTTTAAGTTCAGAAACTGGACCTCCAGTGAAACTATTCAAAATGTTGAAGCAGAGATATAAATCACTACAAATACTAATCACATCATTAACTTCAGTTAAAAGAACATCACGATATAATGTAAACACACTCTCACAGTTAAATCATGATTAAAGCTTCAGACACCGTGTTAACGGACGGCCCTCCAGACAAGCCCTGCGGAGTCTCACTGTAAGGTCTGCAGAACAGGACCATCCACTCACTATGCGCCTGATGAGTCAAAACCACAAAGCCTCAAGAACCACTTAACAGCAATTTCCAACAGATTTCCACCCCCTCTTCTTCCTGCAAGAGCAAGGCGCCCCGCCCCGTGCCTCCCCTACGGGCTCCTACAACGACTCGAACAGGACTCAAGAGTCTGCAGGAAGTGCGACCGGGATGGCGAGCTGAGCTCAGCTAGCGTTTTACACATGTGGCTGCAATGAGGTGAGATGCTGTAAATGATACGCTGACGGAAAAGATGTGTGTTAAATTATGTGTTACCGATACATTGCACAGATACAGTAAGTTATGAGTCAAACTCCAATATAAATTCATCTGTAACTAAACCTATTATCTATTGCTTACCTATTTATCTCCTTATCTTGCTTTTTTTCTACTTACAAACATATGTGCACCTGCAAATGTTTGACAAAAGCTTTTTCTCTTTATTTATTCATCTTCTCATAGATAAATGTAACCGTCCCGCCTGATGAACAAGTCCCTTTTAGGTCAATAATATCTGGGAAACAGGGATTGCGGGCAACATGGTATTCGTCGGATCCGTCGTTTTGTCATGTGTTTACCACGGAGATTGACAGCCTGCGTGTGCCAGAGCTGTGGCAACTTTGGATGTCAGAAACAAATAAAAGAATGATGAGCAATGTTTAACATGATAAATGAACTGCCTACAGTTCGTCCACTCAGCGCGTCTCTTCCTGGAAACAAAGACCTTTAATGTGGCTTCCCGTAAAATAAACAAGTCACGGAGCATATGTGCTTTATTTGTTTCAGATCGGAAGTCTCCGTTGGGTCCAAACGCCAATGACAAGAGGTCATCCAGAAACGTGCTGTTGATGGCATCGCAGGAAAATCTGTTTTCATTTTCCCATTTATTGTATATTAGTCAGATTGTCTACGGGCAGCAAACCGTAGAATTGTGTTATAGTTTGCTGTCAAAGGCCGGAGACATCTGGAAACTTCAAAAAACTCGGTACTGGAAGCAAGAAAAAAGTAATTTGAGCAGTTAAAAAAACTGGATCAAGACTGAATATTTTCCTCTTTTGTCTGAGAAACCATGAGTCCGACATATTCTTAATGTGTGAGAAAAACATGGTTTGGTTTTAAAGTAGACAAAGAGTTTTAAGGTTTCTTGATGGTTCTTTGACTCCACTCTTGATCTGTAGTTAAATGCAGCCTGGTATCTTTGAAAGGTCCGCAACACCTTTCCTTGCAAGTGGCTAATGTTAACTTTCTAACCCCCACACTCTTGGTGCTCCGTTAGCTTGCCAAGGATAAATATCTTGGAGAAAAACTGCCAAAGGAGCTGACTTGCCTGGTCTGTATCCTTGATATTTAAGAAAGAAACAGTCAATCAAAAAGAAACGATGATCTTGAAAGACATTTCCATGACAAACGCACAGCATTTCGTGAGGAGTATCGAGCTGGGGATTAGCAAAAATCCCAGTACAGTTTCAGTTCAGCTCTAGCGTAGTCAACGGCAAAGGCAAGTGATGAAGACTCCATCTGCATAACTGCAACTTATATTATACAATACTGTGAGAGCTCAACCATTAGATTGTAACCACCATAAAGCCACAGACTCTGCAATGACTTTAAGTTTCTGTCCACTTTTAAAAATACAATTTACTACCTGAATAGAGATTTATTGTTTATATGAGATATTGATTATGGCTATTTACATAGGAAATAAAGGGCATTTGTGTATATTAAATAGTTAATGGAAGTTACACAAATCCCTAGTGAGCTCTAATGCTAACAGTACAAAAAAATAGAAACTTTCATGGAGTTGTTCCTGAGTGACTTTCAAGTCCTCCCTCTGTACTTAAAATTAAGCCATTTCAATCAATCCCCATTAAATGATCCCCATAAAAAAGACCATTAATTGATTACTATCCAATTGCGAGAGCTGCAAATGGCCTATCACTGCCTCCCTGTCCCCAGTTCATCTGTGTCTGATCAATACGTCTGTCTCTATATGACAGATTATTCCTCGGTGTGTGTGTGTGTGCATGTTTGTGTGTTTGCACACACACACACACATTTGGGCACCGAGGTGTCGGTGTTCGCTGATGACAAACCAGGAGCCCGTCGCCCTCTCCCTCTCTCCCGTCCTTCTCTCCCCGGCCTTGAGTTTGTCCTTCACATAAGTGACACTTCAGTAATTGATCATAACTTCTCTCTCCGCGCTCATGAATAGTTAATAAATTGGCGGCTTCCAGCCCTCCATTCTCCTTAGGCTCCTAGCCTCCTCATCGCTATCAGTCTCATTATCAGAGAATCAATAATGGACATTTTCTGTCATAAATCTGTCTTTGTAGGTGGTGTCAGCAAAAAAAAAACTGTAATCAGGTCAGTAATGGTTAATCAAAAATAATATATGTTATATCTAAGGGTTAGAGAGTTAAGAAAAAAATGCTTTTAAGCCCACTGTTGCATAAAGTGGAGCTCGAAGTAGAAGTTTTGGGAAGACTTGCTGACTAGCCACACCACCAGCCTGGAGCTCCCTGCTGTTAAAAGGATGTAGCGCTTTATCTCCCTGCAAGTGCTGCACAGCTGATTGCACTGCTGGTGTCTTCTAGACAGTCTGGATGAGGAGATTAAATAAAAAACCCTGGCAACAAGGATGTGGCCAAGAGACTTCCTGTCCCAGAGATTACGGGTCCTCCCGCTGAAGTGGTGCAGCTACATCCCCTGTAGCATCCTAACAAAAGGCACAGAAAGTGGAGCCAAGTGCAGAAAAAAAAGAGACAAAATATCCAATTATCATGTCCCTTTCTCAAGCAGAAACAGATTTCAAACTCCACGGGTTGTTATAGCCATTTACTGGACCATCTACGCTAAACGCTGCCCCGCCGAAAGAAGGCTTCTGCTCTGGCAGACGTCTCCACATCCAAAGGCTTTCTTAGCCGAGACCCAATTAAAGAGGTGGTGGAAAATCGAGGCCATAAAACTGAGAAAGAGCGCAAACAACAAACTGAGGGAAACGTTTCCCAGCGGTGCTGCTATGCTCAGAGGTTGACAGAAGCCGAATGATGGCCACGGACAGCCCATCAGGCTGACAGGATGATCGCAGGAACCTTGATTTATGCTGCTGTTGTTGGATAAAACATATTCCCCTTTCACCAGGAAAAAAAAAGCAAAGGAAAGAAAATAAGTTCAGCGTGAGAACAGAGGAGTTTTATGTAATGGGACAGCCTGGCATTTGGGGAAATAAGCGTGTTTGTTTTCTTGCTGGAAAGGATTAACACCACCATCTATTCTGGCTACAGCTTGTCACCAAATGGCCAACATAACGTTGGAAAATTGGTATATACAGGGAAAAACAGCTACCGTAGCTCTGTCCAAATCACCTGTCAGTAATTGCAGTACTCAAAAATGGACATGCAGTATCTCTTCTGTTCCAATTCACTGCATATAAAGTGAAAATGACCAATCGTGGGGTTATGCATCTCACTATTTCTTGACTAGGATCAACTTTTGTAACTCATCTTAAAGACAAATTACCATTGTTTTTACAACCTGCACCTCACTTCTGGCATAAAATCTGATTGTTTACTCACCCATATAACTTTGGTGTCATTTGGAGTCGTTCAGCCAGAGTATACGGATGAGGAGCTTGTTGAAAGGAGGATGTGGATGCAGAGAGAGCAACAGCTGGCAACAAACTGTTGCTCGCTGTACATGAATAGATGACCGGTAACTTGGGACTCAGTGGGGAATTAGTGTATCATAACAAAATATTGGTGAAATTAACATTAGCGTTATTTAGAGGTTGTGTTTCGGGGCCCCAGTCACTCCCACTATACGGATATACACGAATCGTCCAAATGACTCCAAATAACACCAAAGTTATATGGGTGAGTAAACGATCGTATTTTATGCCAGAAATAAGGTCCAGGTTATAAAAAATGGTAACTCCAAAACCAATGTTTTACATTTTGGTGTGTTGCACACATCACTTTTGTCGCATATAGACAGAGCCAGGAGTGCTGTTCACCCATTTCCAGTCTAAGCTAAACCAAATTAAACACCTGTTAAGTTTCATCAGTTTCCTCAGTGGGGCTGCAATTACTTGCCAACGTTAGCGAAGATGTCGTTTATGCAAATGTGTCGATTTACTTGGTATATGTTTAAGTGTCCCGAAAATCCCAAAAAAGGACCAAAAAAGCCGGAATCTGAACTTCAAGTGTGGAAATTCTTTCTAAGAGAGATATCCATTATAGCACAGGCGCTATGTGCGAGCACCTAGACTGACCTTAAAACGACAAGACAGCAACGTCAGTATTTGGGCTACTACAATGAATTCTTGGTTGGTGGTCAGTGCCACACACACACTGCATCTTCGTGTTTTTCAGACATGAAACACTCTATCTGCAAGTTGTAAGCAGTTTGTTTTTGCACATGTAGACTAAGCCTAAACAAAGATTCTGTTCACTTAAAAAACTATCAGCAGGTTGATCGATGGAAAAAACACTTGTTTGTAGCAGAACTAATTTACGGTAAAGTCTGTAGTAAAGTACTCAAATTAAGCTCCACAAATATTACAGTGACAAAGCATTAGGCCACTGACACTGATGTTGTAATGTTGTAATGCTACGCAGGGCCACAACCCCTCCACACACACACACACACACACACAAATCATTGCCTTTGGGATACTAAAGGCGAACGTCGCCATGCTGTCTCCACGCTCTTTGTCTGCTTAGAAACCTGACTGGAGGAAGTCTTAAGGCCTTAAAGTGTCATAAAACAAAATAATATTTATAAAACCAAAGTTTGCCTGAGTGTGGACTGGGGGGAAACATTATAAGCGTTACGGTTAGATCCATGCAAATGTTCGTCTCTAGGCGGCTAAATTAATAGAGAGATCCCTCTGGGAAACTGACTCTGGGAAAAAAAAAAACATTTTTAAACCCATCACATGATTCGTCCAACGATGAATAATGCAGAAAACTCTACAGGGACCGCAATGAGTGTGAATGTGTGTAAGCAAGGGAGTGCGTGGGTGGGAACAGGGTGTTTTTAGGGTTGGGGGTGGACACTCAGCTGAGACGGTTTGGGCTAGGGTAAGGGACTAGGAAAAGCATTATGTTAAGTGTTTGAGTGTGTGTCTATAAGAAATAAAATACTTTACAGCGGTCGATAGCTAATTAGTGACTATGGGTGTCCAATTCTAATTAGAAGTCTTAACAGGATGTGAGATCTATGGTGCTTCACTGATAAGCTTAATAACGGCTTCAGCATTTGGCACATAAAAAGACAGAAATGTTGTCTAGGGTTGGGTATTTTTTGCAGTACAGTATATCGTTTATGAATGTATTTAATTCATATATTTCAAAAGAGTTTGGTCCATCAGGCAGGTGGTCCTAACGCCATCGATTCGCTGGCTGTTCATCTAACTGCACCATGAACTCCACATTTTTGGCGTAGAGTTGAATGCCTCTATTGCCTGTCACCCCTTTATGGTGAATTGTAATGCCTGTACTGGCGCTTGAACTTGTTCCGCTGCAATCATCAAGTCAGAATTTGAACCCGTCCAATGTTTTGGTTCACTGACAGTAATCCTCCCGTAGTCCTCGGCTCTATTTTGTCTTCAAACCATGTAATTGTTAACTGTGTTTGATAATATATTGGATTGCCGCTGGACACTCCAGTTCGTTTTCAGGCTCGTGTTATTCTTTGCTGGAAATGGCAGCGCAACTGAGCATGACTACCAATCATCTGAAACATTTCATTTCGGCCAACCGAAACAAAACCATTATTTTCTTCACACGGTACTCTTCCAACTGCAGCCGAGCTACAACTAGCGCAACTGAAAACCATCCCGAGATTTTACAGGCGCCCCGAAAAGGACCGCAGCGCACCTCAAATTATTTTAATTCCCACCATATGGAGGGCGCCTTAAAGCAAACCTTACAACGCCACCTAGACCCGACTCGCGCCAAAACGCAGCGCCATTAAACCACGCTGCTGCTGCTGCTGCTCAACGCTATACATGACAGCTTCCTGGTCTGTTACACCAATCACCAAGCGTTCAAGCTCTATCGCTAATGGCCTCAGGGCTGGACGCGGTATGAGGTGTTGGGAAAAATTGCTCTGGCAAAACGTTGCTCCATGCACAGTGGGATCTGTTTTCACAATTTCAGCTGCCAAAAACTAAGACTGACACGATGAATATTTCAATCTGACCTCCATAATTTATTTTAATCGACACTGTAACAAATGACATTACATACACGTTAGTCAGCCCAGAATTTGTTTATACCGAACAGAACCTCATAAGAGGAGCATGCTTCCTTCTTCTTTTCACCTGTTGTCATCACTTTGAGTCCTTATTTGCATAAATCTATGTAATTTTCAGCAGTGCTGGCATTTCTGCTTGCCCTCGTGTTGCTGCCCTTAAAAGATTTTTTACTATATAGTAATAGCAATCCAATCAGGCATGGCCTTTGGTGTCAAGACCGTAGGTCAGCCAATTGATAAGCTTTCAAATTATTGATGAGATTTGAGAACTGGAATTGTTTCCTTAAATAGAAATGCATGAATTTATGGATGCTATTTTCGCTCTCGGATCGTCCCTCTACCGAAAATGTCAAAAACATGTGTTCATTTTAACGTCGTCAGCCCAGGGAAAAACAAATGGAAGATAAAGCGTACACATTACTCACTGCAGGCCACGTCAGGCTGACAAAGCCGCGACAATCGGAGTCTTTGTGCCACTGAGGTTTTTTCGCGTTTTCCGCGGTGGCTCTCAAGCCCCATATGAAACCCATCACTCCTTGAAGTCCCCTTGAAGCAATAAAACAAAATCATTAAAAACCTTTGCTTCGTTTTTCGACGCTCTGTTTTGCTTGCGGCTTTTCAATTCCCGTAATGGGGCTCGTGCGCAAACAAGAGAGCGGCATGGGGAGACAGACGGGGCGGAGGAGGACGAGAATGGAGGCCGACGCGGCGGCTCGGGTGAAAGGGAAGCGGAAATCGCGTGAATTAATCACAGAAGACAATGCTGCTGGAGGAACGCACAGAGGAGGGCATGGCTGAGTCAAGTATCTCCAGAATGCACTTGCCAAAGTATTAGATACACTTATGAAAACTTAATATAATAGTGCTGCACTAAATCCAAGGGCTGTTAAACTGGATTGAATTAAACATAAAAGTATTTTTTGTTATTAAGCCTAGCCCTCTGACTAGAATGATCAAAATAACAGAAACATGTGTCTGGACAAGGCAATATAATTAAACCACCAGCCTCCAAAATGAAAACACACTTGAAGCAACAGCTCTGTTAATTTAATTTAATTTAATGCAGGGCTATTAAATTAAATGACTTAATGAACAGGAAGGTGAGCGTGGATCAGGACACGTGGAAGCACGAGGCTTATGACACTGTACAAACAGTTTCCAGATATGTTAATGTGACATTGTGTCTGGTCCACAAACCAGTGATAAAGCATTTAAATATGTTTCTTTATATTGATTATGGCTGATATATATGAGCAAGCTAAGGTCACGCGTGTCTGAACGGCAAAGTCACCCAACTAAAGACGATATTGATTAATAAGTGCTCTGCTATGATTGAATTAACGATTCGGCGAATCGTCTATACCCGCGGGTTCCTCTGTGGATCTGAGAGCTGCAGATGAAGCGGACGACTTCGTGGTTGCTCTGTCAGGGCCTGCATCTCTCTGGCTGCAGCGCGTGTTTGCGCTTCAGACGTGACAGCGAGCGGCTGACCCCGCGTCCAGTGACAGCCGCTCAGAAAGGCTCGCTGGTTCCACATGGATAAGCTCTTTCTGTCGCTGACATCCGCACACACAATGCCGCTTCTCCTTTGCTTTGAGTCACTGCACATGACAGCAAACAGATTTCCCCCGATTTCTGAGATTCTGTGACAACAGAGGAATCACCTTTCAGTGATTTCACCCAGGATCACGTTGCTCCCATCCCTCTCCATTGTTGCGTTAATCCCCTCTCCATCTACCAGAACATTTTACAGCGAAATGTCAGCATTTCTATTAGGTCGTCCATTTTTCAGCTCTTCGATCCAACATGAATAAATGACTTAAGCTGGGGTTGCGTGTGTACACCTTTCTCTTCGGAGGCACTGCTTCATGACTGATTTAACTTTTACGAGTGGTGCTGCCGTGTTACAGCTCCAACAAAACGACAGCTTTAAAGCGCAGCAGCTTTACTGCGGCAGTCGGGCTAATTAAAGCACACAGAGACACGCATAAAGAACATGCCCTGGAAACACCGGGTCAGCGTCGGCATTTACACACGAGGGCTTCTTCAAGTAGCCAGTACTGGGGTTGTACAGCAAAGGGGTTTGGAGAAGGTTGAAGAAAATATGAACGTGGGAGCAGGAGAAGTGTAAAAAAATTGAGTATAAGGGAATAAAGTGCTAACGCGGTGCATGTGTGTGTCTGTGTGTGCAAAGAGAGCAACAGAGAGTGAAAACACAGCAGCATGCTAAAATTGTCAGTGGTGAAACTGTTTCCATGTGTCCTTGTGTTCCAAGTTAAAACACAGTGAAGGGAGTTTAGGAAAGCAAAGGCGAGAGAAGATTGAATTACGCCTAAGATTCCACCAGGACGAAGGACCATCTCGCTATCAAAGCGCATGTTTCGGTGTCCTTCAACCGCTTGGGCATCTCGCTCGCCGCTGTTTCTCTCTAAAGCAAGTACAGTGGTAATGTAAAACTGCTGAGAGCTCAGCTCAAAACATGTCCAGGAACTTGTAGAACATCTGGAGATGATCAGTCCCAACTTCATCCAGACCTAAATCCCCCTTTAGGGCTTTAAATCCACCCAAATGATAGCTCTGGTCAGCCTGGTCGCCCCAGATCATGTGCTGTCACATCCACAGTAGCAGAGGAACATTTCACGTGCCTCAGTAAAGGGATGTGAAATCGTGACGTGCAACCATCAGGACAGGAAAGCCGGCAAATTGTTTGAAGTACCGTGGAAAAAAAAACTGAGGAAGGCGGCCCCCAAATGGCTAGATTTTTCATATTTTGCAGTGACAACCATAAACCCCTTTAAACCTCTTAAGGCCAAATGTGCATCAATCAACTGTGCTCCACAGCCTGAACCTAAAATCACCGCTGCATGCAACCAACTGTATCCATCAGTTTATTTTCGGACAACCTCATGTGAATCTCGGATGTTTTCTTGCCTTCATGTGCAGAACCATTAGGAACAAAGCGGGAATGCTAATACGAGACATCCTGCTGAAGTGTATAAATGGTGTTTAGATGACTGTCAGGATGATTAACTGCTCCCCTGGGACTTCACGGGCCCTTTGGTCCACGGTGCAGCACACTCGGAGACTAATATTCTCTGAGCTGATCCGAATACATCAGCCATCGGGGTAGTGGCTACCCGTCTATTGATAGGAGAACAGAAAAGAACACGCAGCACATCTGCACAGGTGACTGGGTGTCAGCAGGGTCATCGCTGCTGCTTATCTGACCCTTGGGTCTGACATCATATATCACCCTGTTCTGGTTATGAGGAACTCAGGACAGTTTGAGCACTCCATCATTGTTTTTAAGTGTCACGCTCTTTTAAGATTAGTTTACAATCTTCTCAAACGCCCTACAGCTTTCATTTTCCTGCCCAAACTATAAACCACAGCCTGCATGCGTCTTCTTAGTGTGCGTACCTGTACCACTCCAGCCCTTTATCGTAGAACCTGTCGAAGAAGTGCGGCTCCGCGCCAAACGCTCTCACGTCCGGGTGGATGCGGAGAAACTCCAGCAGGGCTCGGGTCCCTCCTTTCTTCACGCCGATTATAATCGCCTGCGGAAGCCTTTTGGTGCCGAAAGTGTTGGACACGGGGATGCTCGGCGCGCTCTCCTCTCTCCCGTCAGACGCGCGCTGCTGCGCCACCTGCGGCGCGTCCGTGCGGTTCTGGCGAGAGGCGTCGGGGAAGAGACGCGGCGGCGGGTCCTCCAGAATGCGGCGACGGTCCCCGAGCATGCCATCGTCCTTGTCTAAAGCTCGCTGAGTGTAAAGAGTCCTCGGAGCTGAATCACAGAATCCGGTGAGGCAGTAGAAGAAGTAGGTGAAGATCAGGACCATGGTAAAAAACACCGAGACTTTGGACAGGACTTTTCCAAAGTTGAACCTAACTCTGCATCCACTACATCCCATGAGTTGATCTCCTGCTCAATGCCAAAGGGCCAAAACGGTGACAGCATGCTTCTTCTTCCTTACATGGAGTTAATACTATTAAATGTGTCCAGCAATACCTGTTGCGCAAAGGTGAGACAGTCTCTCAGCAGCGGAATGGCAAAGTGCGTTTGGCAAAGGTGATCTTCATAACCTCTATTTTATTTTTTTCATAAAGAGAAAAGTCAGAAAAGTCCTCTAATTATTTTTTATTTAAACTGACTAATGCTGTCACTTAATAAGCCGGACTTTACATCCTGGTGTAGCTGAGCTCTCTGAGCTCCTGTGATCTCTCATTCAAGATTTCTCCTCTGCTTCTCCTACGCCCTCCTCCCCCTCGTTTTTTTTAAAGTCTCCACCCTTCCCATACGCTATACGATAAACATGTCTCAAAGGGTGATATATGCAGAGCCTCTGTTGGCCTGTATATTCAGTTTCATGTGTTGACAACATTCAAATACATTTTACATTTGTAATTTTATTACACAATCCATAGGAAAACAATTTATCTGTATTAAAGCGCCAATTAGAAAATGTGTTTTTGATTAGTTTGAGGTTTGCATGAGGCAATTTGTGTTAAAAAAAAAATGCAGTAAACTTTGGGGTTTAATGTAACACAAAGTGTGACACAAACAACCCGCGCTGAAAAAGATCTCGAGCGCTTTATCCCAAAGGGAGGGGAGCGCATCAGTGTAAGCTGACCTCACAGAGGAAAATCCTCTTTGCCCCTTTGAACCCGTGTGATAGATGTCTCAGTCAGCTCTGTGAATAACAAAAGCCCCGAGGATGTCTATCCAAAACCTCCTGTACTCTCCCTGCACCCTGTGACTCGACGCTGAAGCAGCACGTAGACGACAGGTCTCCTGACACAAACCTCCACAACAATGGGCCCGGAGCGGCGAGGAGGGGTCCCTGCAACCGCTCCGTCTCTGTTCCCACAAATACAGTATCCGAAGGTTGAGTGCGTCACCCTTGGTGCTGTACAGGAAGGATCAGCGCCGGGATGTTGCCCAGACTCTGTAAAGCTGGAGCAGGTATAGAGTTTCCCCTGAGATGAAGTTCAGACTTTGAACCCGGCTAACACCAGTTGCGGCTGTTTGAATGGATGGCAGGATGGGAGGAGAGGTGAACGGTAGATAATCTGCCTGAAAGAGAGGTGCACACACTATTAAACACACCTCATCCCTGCAGCGCAGTGAGTCTCAGGCAGGGATCATAAATTGGCAAGCTCAGTGTGCTGGTTAATTGAGAATTTTGTGTTCTTTTATCTTTAGTCCTTTAATAATCTCAAGTTAAAGTTTAGTTTTTGGAAACACCCTTGTTTGATTTCTTGCCAGAGGTTAAATAAGACTCTTTAAAGAATATTTGGAGCTGTGCAAGACTAATGTAAAAGTGGAACATGTAGACAGACTGAGTCCAAGTTTGTTTTTTACAAAAAAAAATGTCTAAACTGACAGTTAGCAGGCTGGTTGTGTGCCAGGCAACTTGCAGTCAGAACAGAGATGCTTTTAAACTCAAGCAAGACGTAGTTGGAAAAGTTTTTACAGAATAAGCAAGTCAGATGTAACATGTTAATAAGTTAAAACCCCGTTTGAATCGTTCATTTAACATCCATCCTGAGTAATCTAAAAGTGTTGAGGACGCATTTGAGACCCAACCGCTTGGACCACATTTGTAGGTGGTCTGGACGGCTTCTGACCACGTACTGTCATCAGTGTGAACCATGTATCTCAGGTCACATTAAGGACGGCCTACGCAACTGCTGTCCTCTTGTGTAAGGGGAGATCTTTGGCATTCATTCATTTATTCAAAAAAAAAACGGAAAAAAAAAACGCCCGCAAGTTCCGTAAGTGACGTCTAACCAAACTTAGAAAATCATAAAAAATAATAATCGAGGCTTCCACAGTTCCATTCTGAGCTTCATGCAGGTCTCAGCTGATGTCTGATCTGCAATACATGAATAAACAAAGACTTTACAGCTTGTTCCAAAATTGGAATCACCCCCCCAAGTGTGATGATGCAAACGCAACAACCATCCATGGTTCTGATGCTTCTGATGCAGCGGTAGGTAGAGATTTATTAAAGATAGGACCTGTTACCATATTTAACCCTGCCCCAAATGATGTCACGTGACACTGTAATTACATCTTGACATTTGGAGACACGTTTAAATTGTTAAGAGACGTATTTTCAGTTCAGATAACCAGGGTCTGAGCATGGCATTGGAGATGTTGGTGGATTGTTACTGTTTGGTAGCATGCAGTAACTAGCATGCATTCATTTTCAGCCTTTGCGTTAAGCTAGCAGGCTGCCTCAGTGGCTTCAAAACATAGACAAGTAAGTGGAGTCACGACTATTGTTTAACTCTCAGCAAAACTGTTAATAAGCGCGTGCCACAAAATATTAAACTCTTCCTTTATGGACTTCATAAACTTCCCAAAGCGTCACAAAGCCAGTGATTGCAGTTTCCGCAGTCTGCTCAAACAAAGGCCTCTGTGGATCCGTACATGACCCAGGCAAATATAGAATAATGATATGTTTTGAAACACAAACAGCCATTGTAAATCCATTGAAAAAGAGGCCAGCTTGGCACTGAGGAATTCACAGCTCTGGAAATGCCTGCTGGCTAGCGGCACTTTCAGTCACGGTGAGGTCAGGATCCAGGCTTTGCTTTCATCAGACATTTTATTTGCTTCTCCCTTATGCTAATTGCGCTAGCTGGGGATGTACTGACAGGTTTTGGACCCAGAAATATAAACACGGAGATAAAAGAAACAAACAGGCGGCAGTCGTGTTTGAGGAAACAAATACGACGTGCAAGTTGTGAACTTCGGCTGTATATATAGGACTGAGGTTGGATAGCATGTCTCCCTGTTGATGAGTGCATACGTCTCGCTGTCTTTGTATACATTACCAGAGCAGCATGCGCTTTACTTCACGTGTTACTCACATAGGCATTTATGCAGGGCCTGCGTGCAATCTAGACTCTAATTTCCGACCGTTGCGCCTGCAGGTGCGATCTGGTGCTGCATCCTCGCGTGCAACACAAACAGATTTCCATAGCCACAGGCCTGCTGATGACCTGTACATGTGTCAGCCATTACAGTGAATTACAAATCCTCCCCACCGAAAGCCGAATATTCCGCTCTCATTTTGTCATGTCTTGTGCGCGGAGGAAGCTGTTACCCATTTGCGATATCCAGCAGAAAAATCGCGAAGCCATCGTGACAGATCTTTGAAACTCACACAGTATTCATTATCGATCGGGAACGGGCCGCAGTTTCCCACAAATGGAACCCGATCCGTTTTTTTTTTTATTATTATCGTGTCTGGAATGAATGTGACATTTACTAATAATGGAGTGCAGATTGAAGAGGGGTTCTCCTTTTAATCTGGATCTGCTAAACAAATTCACATTTCCTCCATCTCTCTATGCCTTTGTGTGGATAACAGACACATTTAATATGGTGGTGTGCGAACCCGAAGCTCTTTGAAGAAGTAACAGATGTAAGACGCTCAGTGGCCCAGCCCCTCGGGTTGTGAGGATCCCGGAATACAAAAGCGAGCAACAAAGAGCCTGTGAAGCCCCGCTTTCCCAACTTTCATCTGCAAAACCCCAGCAAAGTCAGGGAGAATGACTGATGGACGAGCAGACAGGGGACTGAGACAAAACCACTCTGATCTCTCCATCCACCCAACGTCTTCCTATTCTCCTCCCACCCTGTGAGCTTTCTGGTGCCTCCGGCAGGACTTTCAGACACCCAGACTTGCCCTGCAGCTTTATATAGACATCACTGAAGGGATCGGGCGCGCTGAAGATCTGAGAGGAGAGATGTTTGGAGCTAGCGCAGCGCTCTTTGCGGCCTTGAAAGCATTAAACTGTGATAAACCCATGCCATGCCTCAATATTGTAGCGTCTGCGCTAGCGTTTCGCCGGCTTTCGTTCCAGTTTGAGTCAGCTTTGGGCGGCACCCAAAACCAGTAGGTGCAATTATGTAACTGATATACTGTACACGCAGAGAGATACGAGGCCACGGGTACATTTCACGTAAACAAAAATGCGTGTGAGCCTCCTACTACGGGGCAACCAGCTGCTCAGGAACAATTTTCAATACGTCTTTCATCCTGACAATAAAAACTAAAATGCCTTCCAGGAAGCATGTCTGCACAAGACGCTCGCATTTTTTTTTTTTAAACTGTTATTTACCTTCTCTAGCGCTAGCAGTGGAATCGGGCAAGCAGGAATCTGAAGAGTACAGAGGGAATTAAAGCGAACGACAATCATGTCATCACGTAAGCCGCAGACCATTCGGGAAATGCCTTCTTTTCTAATCCACAGCTCTGCGGTGAAAAGTGGGATCTGGTGCTTGGCTCCCTAAGCGATATTGGGTGTGTTAGGGGAAGGGTGGAGGAGCGGGGTGGGGGAGTGCGAGGGCTGCCTATATGTGTTTGTGCCTGTGAAGAACAGAAGCAGAGTGTGAGAGAAGGAAAGTTTAAAAAAAAAAGAGAGAGAGAGATGTTCAGAAAGAAACACGCGTGATTAGAGGAGTATACGGTTTCAAGCCTCCCGGCTCAGTTCGAGCGATTCATGTCCTTCAACTCTGAGCATTCAGGACTGCAACATGTGTCTGAGTGCGCAATATGTTCCGGCAAGTGCGTGCACGGGCTTTCATGTCCCCGGGGTCCTGTGCATACATCCAGATGCCTGTGGAGTCCTATTGTTCCAGTTTGCGTGCACATGCACCACTTGCGGTACCCGGTCCCAGACTGTTCCGTAGTGAAATGCTTGTGGGCTTCCTCTCATTGAAAGGGCCTCGTCCTTAAAAGCTGATTGCCGTGACGTCAGCCACCCAAAACCTCAGCCCTGCCTTTTTTATGTGTCGTTGTCACCGTCTATTTCCGCGCAGTGTGCGAAAAAACAACTTTCTTTCCAGCCGTGCAATTCGCTGACACGGACGGAGGGATTAAACGGCGCGCTACTGTAACGGGAGGCCCGGAGCGCCACCCAAACGGAGGCGCTTGTTCATTTTCGCACCCTCCACGCACGTCCCGAAAAAAAAAGATTAAAGCCGCATGCGAACGAGCGACCCGGGTGAACGTGGTGGCATCTAACCGGCGGCTTTTTGTTCATTTGCGTAAACAAGTCGGACCTGGTCCCCGTAAATAACAACACTCATCAGATGGGTGTCAACTGACTGTAATTACTGATGCAAAAACCACAGCAGTTTTCTGGAGTTTCCCATGTTTTCAAATTCCGCAGCGACTGTGAGAACAGAGAGCTGTCATCCTCGAATATAAAAACAGAGTGAGAGAGGAGGGAGAAAAAAAAAAGTCTTGTCCATTGCTTCACTGTCGAGTCTTCTCAAACGGTATCACCTGTCCTGTGAGATCCTGCAGGCCAAAGAGAGAGAGAGAGAGAGAGAGAGAGAGAGAGAGAGAGAGAGAGCGTGTGTCAAACCGTTTCATGCTGCAGAAACTGGAGATAGGCTTCAACCCCGTGGGGGCCTGTCTGCGTTTCACAGGAATGCAAGTTTTTTTTTTTTTTTTTCTCTTCCAGACTCAAACAAGTAAACCATCACCTAAGGTGTTCGCGGTTTGTTTTGGCCGAGGGGGACAGGAGTGTACCAAATATGTGACCGCGACCGGAGGGAGAGAAAAAAAAAAGAAAACAGACGTGTGTG
The DNA here is from genome assembly GCA_005024645.1 of Planiliza haematocheilus. Taxonomy (NCBI): domain Eukaryota; kingdom Metazoa; phylum Chordata; class Actinopteri; order Mugiliformes; family Mugilidae; genus Planiliza; species Planiliza haematocheilus. Next base: position 5,995,090 of record SRSE01001373.1, read on the forward strand.
GGAGATAAACGAGTGGTGAAAACTGGACATTTCACTTCGTGGATTGACGTGTTGTTCTGTCCGGCTCCCTTCCATCACAAGGTGTGCCAGGTTCACATTGCTTGAACATGCATCTGAATGATGCTTTTGACATCCACTTTGCTCCCATTAAAGCTTTAATTAAATTGTTAAGATTATATAATGAACAAGGCACCTTATGGCTGGAATTCGAGGATGTTTACACCTAAATTGGAGAAATGGTGCAGGAATTAGAACCATTTTTATTTACAGTCTGCTATTTATTTTTATTTTTTAGGAGGCAATATTAACATAACCATCATTTTTTAAAGTTTTTTTTTTTTTGTAATCCTTTGTGGAAAATGCTTTGCAGACAGCGCCCAAAGCCTGGAACTCACGCACATCGCCAAAGCTCCGTCCAATAAACCGCTCCATTTGGCTGAATCCGAGCGGTTCGGAATTCCTGCTTTCGTCTTCCTTTACATTATCAATAAACAGTCGGACCGAGATGCGTGCTCATCCCTCCCACCGACCCCGACGTGTTTCACAGATGATGCATTTTTCAGATCACGCCGCCGAGCCTCCTCCGTAATCCTTCATCCTGTTATCCCGGTACAGGTCCAACGTAGTTTCATCTGTACGAAGAGTTCTTTTGTAGCCTAAGGACGAATGTTTCGCTTGTACTGAGATGTTATTGAGTCCTTAACTTGTAAACAGCTCCGAGTGCGACCTTTTACATTCTTAAATGACCTTCATCAGTCCTACTTGACTGATGAAGGATAATAAATAAAGGCCTATCCCACATCTGTCCACAAAACAGCTTTTGAGACCGTGCACAAAAATAGTTGTAATTCTTACATCTTTCCTCCGATTTGGACGTGAATACCCTCAAATCGAAGCAGAGAGTGTGCGGTTTAAGACTATCATAGCGCCAACTTCAATGTTCTTATAAACAGCTAAAATTAACAAAACATGCATTGGTGTTCAAACATTTACGGACCTAACTGTGAACTCAATAACACCTTTCAGTTCAGTTTTAGGCTTTAGGTTTTAGCTTGGTTAAACCATAGACTGTATATAAATATGGACTATGCGTCGCCACTTCCTTCCATTGGCCAAACTGACGCTATTTTCCCAGGGATGCGAGCAGCGCCATTTTGTCACTTCGGAGCCAGAGTCTGCGCGGCATGGTCTGAGAGTGGAGCCATGCAGAGCCACGATATCGATGACCGGCCACACTTCTGCCAGACTCACTCCCATTTTCATTTAATAACTAATCAAATAACTTCTTAAACGAAACTTAATCGAAAAATTGACGCTTGAACATTCAGCAACATTACAGCCTATTAACTACCTAAAATGACAGAAACCATCATTAGGAAAAAAAGTGTGTGTATTTCAGTGTTTGGGTCCCATAACATAAAGGGGGCGGAGCTTATGACCTATACTGCAGCCAGCCACCAGGGGGAGCTCTACTCGCTTCAGCTTGACTTTTGAGGAGCTGTTCCACCATCTATCTTCGGTTAAAAACACAGTTATGTCACATATCAACACCAACAGGGTGTCACGTGCATATCGTAAGGCTGAACATCTTCCTGGATTATGCGGAAAAGCAGTTATTTGTCTATGCCCTTCTGCCTAGCTGCCAACCTGTACTTCATTGTGCATGTACCTGTTCTTTTAGCAAGTTAGTGAAACTGAATCTAATCTAATATGTGAGCTTTAGAGGTGAATGCGACATTTGTTGCCTTTGCATGGAGCCCAGCCATCTGTTTCTCCTTGGTCTTTATGCTAAGCTAAGCTAACCGTAGCCTGATGTTCACTGTAAAGACATGATAGAGGTTTCAGGCCGAAAATCAGGTCACGTTCGTAATTTTTGAGTCACGGGAAAGCTTTGTTTCCGTCTTCACGCTCTAAAATACCAACACCACGCCCTCACTTTGTTGTAGAGCTGATGATCATATTGGGTTGTCTGTGAGCTTCATTCCTGTGGGAATGTATTCTGAGACTTTGACCTCTTCTTTTTAACCCTCACACACACACACACACACACACACAAACCCTCCTCTTCTTCTTGTGGCACTCATCTGGTCTCACTTTAGGTTTTGAGGTCTGTGTTTCCTGGGGACCCGACAGAGCCGCGGGTCCAGATGACAGAAGCAAGGCTTCTTCTGCGGACTTCCCCAAATTGCATTTCAAATTAATGTGGATGCTGTTTTGACCAAACAATCACTCACCCGCTGTTACAGATACACATGGAGGAAAACACAGAGCGCTCACTGTCTTCACTGTCTTCACTGTCTTTAGAATTGGCAAAACATGGCGTTCTCAAATCCAAGACACTGACAAGCCAATGAGGAGAGGCCGAGGCATCGAGAGAAACAATTACTGCAGCATGACTGACAGCCGAGATTATCGGGGTATTTGCTCGTCTGGCACAAAAGTCCAAATTTGGAAAATGAAAGTTGCCAGATGTTGATGGTGAAGATAAACTGCATTAATAACGGATTGCTTTGATAAATCAAGCGATGAATGATAACTCTGGAGAGGTAGTTGGCTGATGGCTGGTGTCGCTCGCTTTGAAGAGATGCTGTGAAAAGGTGCGCCTCTTGGTGTTGCGCAACAGATGCTGAAGGGCCAAAACCTGGAGCAGGCAAGTGGAATTCCCCTCATTACCTCTACAAAGAGGATCCACATATGAGCACACAAACAAACACAGTAAATGCTTAATGCCAATACAATACGTATTGCTCTATGGAGGAGAGTCTTCAGGGGCTAGAAGTGATTTAAAGGAAAAGTGAAAATGGGTTATTCCTTTTATTTTGAGTTAGATGAGAAGATCAGTGCCATTGTAATGTTTGTGTACTCAATCTTAAACTATTAGCTTAGCACAAAGAGTGAACTACCTCTAAGGGTCTTTATTTAACATGATAGCACACAGCTGCAGCATGCTACTGTATCTTACTAGCTTAGGGAGGATCAGTAAAGTCTTATTAACAAACTGAATGAGGCCATTGCAAGAGGTGAGCTGTGCCTGTATGATCAGAGGATGCATCAAGGATGTTTTTGAGATCCAGTTGCTCAAACCATATTTGGAGCCTTGACCAAATTGTGACAATGTTCTGCTGGGAAACTTGGCATACCATAGCAATGACACTCCTTGATGGCAGCAGCCATCCCCAGCAGGATCCTGGCCGACACAGGGACACACACAAAAACGGTTTAGGAACCATGAAGAACATCTCAAGGTGTTGACCTGGCCTCCAAATTCACTAGATCCCAAACTGATCAAGTATCTGTGGGATGCATTTGAACAAGCCTGATCCACAGAGGCCCTTCCCCTCAACACATAGGACCCAATGGCCCCCACTGGCAACATTTTGTTGGCAGACACCACAGGACACCCTCAGAAGGCCCATGTCCATTCTCTAATGAGCAAATAGTTCAATATGATTAGACTGCGTGTGATTCATTCATAAAAACGTCATGTGTCTAGCCGCTTTTAGAGTTCTCAATATTATTAAAACTTTCCGGTTATTGGTTGTAGCTTCATATCCAGCAGATAAAGTGTGAGTGACCTAGCAGTCTAGTGCCAAGTAGGCACACATTGACTTTTTAGAAAGTAATTTTGTTTTCCCCCAAACACAAACCCAAACACTACAGTCGTCTACATATAATGTCATAATACATATATGTACATAATAATACATATTATTTATAGGCATCTTTCAGGACGCTCAAGGTCACTGTACAAAATTGTTAAAAAAGAGGCTTTCTTTATCTTCTAGCTCTAGGTTTGTAGTGAAAAATACATAAGTCCCTCATATCTCCAGCTTTCTCATTATCCACCGAGAGAGACTGATGTAGATTATAGGTTCCTGATTGGGTTATAATCACGAGCAGAATAAAGAGCTCAAACACCTTTGAAAATTGTCTGCGCAGAGGTTAGCAATCAGCATAACCATAGGAGCAATTACGGCTATTAAGACCACCCATCTGGGGTCTGTGTGGAGCCACAGGGTTCACAAGTTGTATACCCCTCTCTGCATTTAAAGTATACGCAGGAGAAAAAAATGCAGGATCAAACGAGACAGACATGTGCAAAAACATGCTCGCAGTCTTCTTTAACGCACGCATACGTTACGATCTGGAAATCATATAAGGCGCACTTGGAAAACTAGCCAAGATGAGAGAGGATGAGCAGCCACAAATTGCAGGGAGCCGGGGTTGGCCGGGTGGGTGGGTGCAGTCGGAAAGGGGAGGGCTGGGACGGGAGGAAAACAGTCTGTGGCACCGTACTCGGGGAAAGACTGAGGTAATTACGTTCTTCTCCCCAGTCTGTGTCTAAAGAAAAATAAATAAATAAATAAATAAATGTAGCGTGCCATGAACCTCTTCAGACGTCAAAGTTCCCCTGACATTTCTGGACATGCGTTGACACAAACGCAGCATTTTCCACAGTCCATCACCGCTCTGACTATCTGCGAGCCGAGCCTCCTTCTAAATCATTCAGCGGACCCTTAACCTAAGTGATGTTTCCGTACTCGGGAGATGGCGCTCTTGATAAATGGTTCCTGGCTTCTCGCGAAAACTTTTATCTTGAGCTCCTGACACCGAAGCTTGTGCGGCGAATGCAAAGTAGAACAGGATATTTAAGTGAAATGAGAAGTCCGGCATGGATACTGGATTACTGCGCCCACCTTTGAGGCCTTTTCAAACTCCCGCATTGCCTCTGATCAGGGCCGGATAGAAGAAAGACAACATGAGGGCACACAATCAGCCGGTCCTATTCTCTTCTTTTAAAATCTTTGCTCTTATCCCTCCCCAAAAAATAAGGATCCCTCTCCCTCATCTGCGCGCACAATACCAGCGCCACACACCTCAAGTATTCCTTTGAAGCTGTAAGGCCGTCCCGCGCTGCCGTCTCAGGGTCTTATCGCGCCGAAAGCCCGATCGGAGCGCAGATAGCGAGAGTCTGCAAACATATATGTGTATACTTCCAAAACCCCTGTGTTATTGAAGCTGGCCCAGCTCGGGAAGAGGAATGCACCCGTGTGATGGGGCTGACAATAAAGTGGCAGGAGGCATAGAAATTTCACGCGCTGTTTATTTTCTCGCTGGAAGCCCTCGTTCACTGGATCTCTTCTCATGTTTTAGCCGTTGACGTTTTGTTGGACGGATCTGAAATTTGAGGTTTCCCATTGTTTCTCTCGCCCTTAATGCAACTGTATTTTTATCACTCCTCAGTCCGCTTTTGCAGTGTTTACAACCGAAACGGCCCACCGAGATATGCATTTCATGCACCCGCGGCACATAAAAATCTGTTTATACTCCCAGTAAACTTACACACAATTTCATGCTGTGTTTTTTTTTTTTTTTTTTCTTCCAGAGAGGATGAGCGAAAAAAATACTCTCATTTTGGTTTCCCTAAGCCCCGTCTCTTTCAAACACATGTTGCCCTCACAAAATTACAGCAATGCCCCGACCTGGAGGGCCTTGAGCGCGCAGAACTTTTTTTTGATCCGGAGCGGAAATCGCATTCCAGTGTCATGTATAAAAGCTCTGTTTATCCTTTCATTCATTACGTGGGGCGTTTGGCCGGCACATGTACGTCTGAAACATGTGGAGAGCAGCCCCGCCGTGCATGCACGGAGGCGCTTTACGCGGCGGCTTAACGCTCGCACTGCAGATATTATTTCCTGATGAAGGGCAATTTCAGTTACAGTCTCGCATTCAGGAGCTTTATTCCTCCAATAAAGTGACCCCAGCTTCTACGGTGTGTGTGAAACAGGGCCACTGGATGACAGATGTTTTACGCTACCTCGAGGAACTTGGTTAATATCATGGCATGTGGATGCAGATTGTGGATGCAGATTTTCTTTTTTTCTTTTTTCTGTGGCTCGAAGCAGAAGCAGGTGTAGTGCCTGTAAACATCCACATCTAAGCAACAGGCTCATGTGGTATGTTGCGATTGAAACAAGATGTCCAGCGATTGAGTCAGTGGCACACGGCATGTGCTTATTAGTCAAACCTCGGGGCTCGGCCCTTGGGAACAAAAGACTTTGGAGTAGTTTAATGTAATTAGGGATCCCGTTCGAGCAGGATGAGCCCCCAGAGGTCCCCAGTGGAAGAAGAGTACGTCTTGTGATTCTATCAAAGGATTACCACTTCCTCCTTCCTGTTTGCTTCCTCTCGGCTATACAGCTGCGCCCAGATGCCAGCCGGGGAGACCGTTCTTCTGAATGCTAATTACAGTCCTGTGTTTTTGGGCAAATTCCTTTCCTCGCATCTGCTTTATCTTTGTGTTCGTTTCCCACCTCCAAATTCATTCCACTGTTCACCGATGCAGTATGTTCTCAGCCAATCACATGGCAGCAGCTCAGTGGATTAATGGGGAGTTACCCTTTTTACAACCTTATTTCTGGCATAAAATATGATCATTTACACACCAGTATAACTTTTGTGTCATTTGGTGTCGTTCGGAAGATTTAGAAGCACTGTGTATATCCATATAGTGGGAGTGACTGGGGCACCGAAACGCAGCCTCTAAATATATTATCTGCCATGAAACTCGATCTTTTTTCACCATTTCACTAATATTTTGTTACTGTACGCTAGTCCATCATAAGTCATTGTCCACAACCTTGGAATTGGACAAATATTCAGCCATGCTGCAAAAAGCTAACAGTAGCAAATTACAGGTAAACAACCGACTGTTAAGTGTGTGTGCAGCGCTCAGAGATGACATCATCCAGGTCAGACGTTAGGTCAATCTACAGACACTAGATGATGATAACAGCTAACTCCGGACTCAACAGGGAGTAGCACTAGCGTATCATAACAAAATATTGGTGACAACAAGCTTTGTGGCAGATAATGTGTTATTTAAAGGCTGCGTTTCGGTGCCCCATTCACTCCCACTATATGGATATAAGCGATGCTTCACTGGATCTAAATATCTTTTAAACGTCTCCAAATGACAAGGTATACGGGTAAACAATCGTATTTTTATGCCAGAAATAATGTCCAGGTTGTAGAAAACGTCAATTCCCAATTGATCTGTTGAAGTTCTGAGTGATGGTAGCATGGTTGTTGGTGCCAGGCCGGCTGGTCTGAGTATTTCAGAAACTGCTGATCTGCTGGGATGTTCAAACACAACCATGTCTAGTACTTACAGAGAAAAACGTCCACTGAGCTACAGTTCTCTGGGCCAAAATTCCTCATTGGTGCCAGAGGTCAGTGGAGGATGCCCAGACTGGTTTGAACTGATAGAACAGTAACTCAAATAACCACTTGACAAAATGACAAGTGGAACCTTGAAGAAGATGGACTACAGCAGCAGAAGAAGAGTGTCCCTCCTGTCAGCTACGAACGGGAAAAGCTACAGCTTCCAAAGACCAAAATTGGTCAATAGAGGGTTGGGAAAAAATGCTGTCTGTTCCTATGAAAGCATGAATCCATCCTGCCTGGTATCCACAGTTCAGTTGGATATCTGTTTGGCAGTGCCACACACCTAAATGTTGAACATGACAGTGGGTTCACTGAACTCAGATGGTCTCCAGAGCAGATCTCTATCCAACAGAGCACATTTGGTTTGTGGAGGAATGGGAGATTCCCATTACGGAATGGCAGCCAATAAATCTGCAGCAGCTGTGTGATGCTATCATGTCAATATGGAGCAAACTCTCTGAGGAATGTTTCCAGCACCTTGTTGATTCTATACCGCAAACACTGAAGGCAGTTCTGAAGACAAAAGCAACCCGGTACTAACGAAGTGCACATCTACTGTACACGTTTTCCGTGGCTGTCTTACAGACAAAGTCATCATCACATCAAATGCGCCACATTTGCTTTAAATACTTGAGCATTACAGTCGATGAATGTTTGCACTTCCTTCCTTAATCCTCCGGCTGACGCTGGAGCTTTCATCTCCCCCTCTGATCTCCCTGCCTTTGAAACGAGCAGCTCAACACCTGCTCGTCCCAGACACTCGAGCAGCACGAGAGCCGCGGAGCGTACCCCTACGTCCCTAGCTTTGTTTGAAATTCCACCGTCTGCACCGGGGCCAAGAAGCGCCGCGTGTTGAGATATATCAAAAACTTTGCAGAGCAGAGAAAACACAAGGCCCCCCTCGAGCCTGGACACATGGAGGTGGGATTTTTACTCTGCAGAGATCTAGGCACAGACCTCGGAGATCTGAACCCCAAAACGGGTTGCTGGCATGACAAGGAGGGATATTTAGTGTATCCTCTGAATCCGTAGATGTCAGCAACCAAGCCGCCTAGACTCCATGAACAAACAGACCAGATATCTCTTCTACAAATCTACAAATATTCAAGTGAGTTGAACAAGAAAGAAAGAACAGGATTGGATCAGTAAAAAGAATCAATACGGTTGCTGACGGCCATAGGGAATGAGACCTGTCTGAATGTACGGACCTCTGATAGAGACATGAAATCAGTGTTTGATGTACGACTTTCTCCTGGGTGAACTTTCACACAGTTTTTCAAGGTACTTGGCAGATAAGTCGTTCTGAGAGTAACTGATCCTGTGGATTCAGGCCGTCTCAGCAGCTTCTGTCTCTTCATGAGATGCCATGATGTTGCCATCAAGGCTCAAGGCATGCCATCTGCTGCAGGACTCCTGCAAATTTGGGTTGGTTGTGATGTAGAAGGAATTTTGGAGCAGTCAGAAGCCTCTCTGTTTGTGTTGTGATGGATAAGAACCAATCAACTAACCTAAAAAGTGTTTAAAACTTTAGCACGGTGCTGCATAGCTGAGAACAAACTAGGTTCACACTTTTAGAGGGAATAGCACCATCAACTGGTGTAATTGTGTAATTACAGTCACCAACATTTTCATGAATAGAGAGGTTAATTTAATTCTGTTCATACTTTAACTCAAAACTGTTAAAACATTGCAAATCCTTTGCCAGAGAGAGTTAAACATTAGCATCTTGTATAAATTATTGTCTGACTCTTAACTAGTTCTGTTTCGGGTGTGCCTTTTTGTCCTTTGCTTCTTCTTGCTGTCCAGCGTGGCCTCCATCCATCAGCGCCAGGGAGATGCATTAGGCCTTTGTCCGAGAGCACTTCATCCAAGGTGCACACCTTCAGCAGCGGCAAACATTTTCACCCTTTCACAGCTCACTTTTTTTGTCCGCCGACCTCTTCTGCGAAGAGAGGGGTAACATTGAACGCACAGGGGTTTTAATATGCACCCTGGCCGCACGGCGTGGCTAAATGGTAGAAACCAACAGGAGACGCACCTTTAGGGACGAACACCAGTGAGCTGCTGAAGATTCAGAAGCGCGACAGTCCTTCTTTTGGTCCATCGTACAAGAACTCATGACCCAGTCCATTGCCACATTTGCCACAGCTAACCTGAGGTATTTTAATGCACCGAGCTCAAATCAAACCACGTGATGCCAAATATATTTTTTAATCTTGGTTATTAAACAAACCCAGCAGTGCTGCTTCTGTAGGAGTAATCTACCTTTATGGGTCCCCATGCTTCAGGTTGTTTAGAGACACTGTCCTCATGGATCGTCTCTGAGAAAGCCGGCCAAGGAGAAGAGTGTTCAAACTTTGACACGCTAGAAAACAACTCATGGCCACATTCAGAGCACACATATATTCCTGAGAACAAGGAAAGAGACGTGGAATTTTATCATCAAAAAAGTGGCTCCTGTTTCCACCTTGTTCATGCAGCCTCATGCTTCGTTCACCACTCACCAGGCTGGAAGTGATTTTTATATTCCTCCCCACCAGAAAATGAACAGTACGACATTTCACCAGCGCCGGCAGTCTCGGTTTCTCGAAGCCCCGAGCAGTTAATGGTTACAAAGAGCCACCCGCCTGAAGCTGGAAAAAACCTGCATGGCCAAGTGTCAAGTGTCAAGTGCTCAGTGGCTCTTGTGCAATGGCTATATGTTATTTTCACTACCGCCCCCTAGTGACACCTCTGCACTTAGCAGCTCTGCTAATGGAAGGCAACGGCAGTTTTCTCACAAAATATATATTTTTATCAGTTAAAATGAAGCAATAGATGTGTCAAATAATAATAGCAGATGTGGGAAAAAGCTCTTAAGAATAAGTGAGTCATACTTGTCTCATGCGTCATAGACATATGCTAATTAAATAAATATATATAAGGAGGTCACTGACCCTTTCGATTTAAAATATATATTTATTGAATTTCTTTGCATAGCTGTCATGAACCACATACATAAAGCTTTTCAAGATTATCCCATAAATAAACATTTTTTCTTGGAAATATTAGTATAGTAGTATTGTAAAGCCACTTATTTTCAGGATCCAGCAGACGTTGTTGAAAAGAAATATGTGTGACCTCTTTAAAAGCCTATTTTCACATTCAATTTTGTAACATATTTAATTCAACTTTTAGTACAAAATAGTTTGCATAGTCATAAGAAGTCTTCATGTAGTGAGAGAATCTTATCTCATCGTGATTTAGTGTCAGTTGAGGTAAAATTGTAGAGAGGGAATGTGTGATCTGTGATATGAAACTGGTTGCAGAGAGGTTTATGATTATTACTAATAAAGACATTTGTGACCCGTCCTCCGTTCTTGCTGTCCAGTGAGTCCACCGTTCATCAGAGCCCTGGTGCTCCCAGACTGGGCTTTGTACCAGAACCCTTCATTGGCTGTCCTCACCTGTAGCAACGGAGAAACTTGTTGTACCGCAGCACTTGCTTGTGAACGCTCACCTTACTGTCCATCAACCTTATCTGTGGAGAGAGGACAAAGAGAAGGAGAGGTTAACATTAATACACTCACTGGGCACCTTATTAGGTAAACACCAAAGTGAGGATTGTTTAAATGCCACAGCACAGTATCTCTGCTGACCACGTCCATCTCTTCATGACCAACGCGTCATGTAAATTCCTCTTAAACTGGTTTCTTGAATGCCACAATGAAATCACTGTACTTATATGATTTCCACAGTCACCAGATCTGAATCCAGTAGATCACATTTGGGATGTGGAATGGAGTCACTTCATGGATGTGCAGCAGAAAAATATGCAGCAACTGCAAATCAAATCCTCCAAGGAATGTTTCTAACACCTTGTTGAATCTAAGCCAGAGATTAAGGCAGTTCTGAAGAAAAAAACAACCTGGTACTGGCAATATTTAACTAATGAACTGTACTATGAACTGAGTGAATGTGTATAGAAATACTCTATATTAGTTACCTTTTAATATTGCTAAAAAAAAATAAATAAAAATGAGTTCACCTGCAGCAAATTAGGTATTAAAGAGGCACATATATTAAAACGTATGAACGTGATCAATCTATGGGGTCAGGTACCTTTAGGGACGAACTTCAGTGAGCTGCTGAATATTCAGAAGCGCGACTTTCCTTTGGCTGGCCCATCATTCACAAACTCATGGCCTAGTCCATTGCCACACTTCCCACAACGCACCTGGAACAAGACAACAGACAAGCGATAACGTGGAAAATTAATCTTAAACTAGTTATTCTTTTTTTAAATGTATCATTTTAAGAATTCAATTCAACAGTGGTACCTTGTAAGCCCCAGGTCTCTCCTCATATTTGGACACACTGTCCTCACGGACCGTCTCCGTGAAGGCAGGCCAGGGTGAGGAGTGCTCGTACTTGGAGCGGCTGGAGAACAGCTGGTGATCACACTTGGAGCACACATAAATCCCTGAGGAGCAAAGAAAGGGTGATGAATGCACCTCATGCCGACATAACTACGTGCATTTTAATACAATTCTTAGGTTATTCTTCCACAGCCGGCTTTATTTATTTATTTATTTATTTAAATGACACCCCTTTACAGTCTCTTGCCAAAACAGTCCTGCCTAAACTCTTAGTTTCGTGAAGTTTATAATATGTAATGTTCAGTGTGTGTTATAACAGTACAAACCAAAGCTGGGATGCAGGCTGTGTTATTATAAACTAATGCTGAATCCCAGAACACTTCCTGAAGCTAAAATTTCGTGCAGAATTTATACATTAGAAAGCATCAGTTTTCACTTGTGTACCTAAAGAACTGCTAAGTTCGTGTAAATCATGTATAAATTTTCATAGATAAAGTTTGAAATTCTTTAAGAATGCGGAAAACCGTCTCATTTGTTAAACTGCATCCCGTTTTGTAACTGCGTTGTTGTGTAACCGGAATGTATTACAAAAGTTTACTAGCTTTGTAACTAAGTTTTTCCTTATTTTTTATTTTATTTTAGTGGCACTAAAAGTACTTTTCTATAATCCTCCCAAGCATTCCCAAATGTTGACACCATATACGGGGATGAATTATTTAGCGCAGTCTACTCGCAGGTGTTTCATAAGTTATCTTGTCTTCAACTGTTAGCAAACGGTGGCTAGCTGGCTAACGAGCTTAAACTCGTCCTACGTCGTCTCAAAACAGAGTCCGTTTGAATAAAGTGAGAAAAGCCAAAGCAGTGGGCGTACCTGGTTTGAAGTGATCTTTAAAGACCTCTCCGCCGAAGAAGGAACAAAACGACATGGCTTTTGACTGGTTTTAATCCTCTTCCCTGAATGGTCACGGACGAGTTGTAAACTTCTGCTGTAATAACCAGGACTTCCGGTTTGAATCCCGGACCTTCAAAATTCAACCAGTAAAAGTGTTTCCTCGAAATAATTTATATACGTTTTCCTAAAAAGTTATTATATATAAAACATCATACTGCCATAAAAATAACAAGGTAATTGTACTGACTCATAATTAATAGAAATTATTTCCCAAGCTTTTCTTGTCCCATGTATTTCAATGACACAGCGTTAGCGTCATTAGTACTAATATTAGACATCTACTTTTAATTCCATTGACTCTTTTACACTGACTTTATGTTCATGAACGCATGCTCTGTTACTCTACATATAACTGAATTTACACATTTCTGCAATATAGACCGACAATGAAATACGTGTTTTGACGCTTTTATTCTGAAAGATTCAAACCGGATGTTGTGGTTTCTCTCATATAGCAGACTACAGCATTGACAGGTCTCAGCTAGCCGAGTTCATCCTGTTGTTATCCCGCTGTCATCACAGATATTTTTGCACCGTACCTCTCTCCTGGGACATGGACGCCACGATGTTTCAGCTGAGGTCGTTTGTTCACCACCGCATGTACGCAGCAGCAGAGGAGATCCTCGGAGAGGTGGAGAAAACCATAACGTTAGCCGTGTGCGAAGTTAGTCGCTCTAAAGAGGAGGTTGAAAGTCTGCAACGCCAGCCGGGCTTCTTGCAAAATAAATCAGGTTTGCGACGCAGCTTCCATGTGTTGTACCGTGGCGTTTAGGTGCATGTGTTCAATTAGTGGCAGCTGGAGAAGTAGCTTTGTAGCTACTGTGTTTCAGTCTCCTTACACGCATGCGCGCACGTACACGATCACAGGAGTCACACATCTGCAGCAGAACTATTTAAGCATTTAATAAGTTTAGAAGCAAAAAAAAATCATATTTAAAATCCGGCAAAATGACAGTCCCTAAACCCAAATCACAAAAAAGGCATTGATGGAAATTTACTGACTGCCATTGTCTTAAATTCAACAATCCAAAAGAAAAAAAATTACAAAACATAACAAACATTACTACTGACAGCAGCGCAGAGGGCTGGGTGTATCCATGCCCCATGGATACATCCAGGTGACAGATTTTTCAGGTCCTCTTGGAATATGTCTGTGCCATCATGGAACAAAAAATCCATTGATGTAATAACCTGGTCATTCAGTATATTCAGGTTGTCCGCTGATCTCATTCTTTGGACACATAATGTTGCTGAACCTGAGCAACTGCAGCAACCCCAGATCATAGCACTGCCCCTACAGGCTTGTACAGTAGACACTAGGCATGATGGGTGCATCACTTCATCTGCCTCTCTTCTTACCCTGATGCCCCCATCAATCTGGAACAGGGTAAATCTGGACTCATCAGACCACATGACCTTCTTCCATTGCTCCAGAATCTTTATGCCTTCTAGCAAGTTGAAGCCTTTTTTTTTTCAGTTAGTCTCACTGATTAGTGGTTTTCTTAAGGCTACACAGCTATTCAGTCCCAGTCCCTTGAGTTCCCTTCACATTGTACATGTGGAAATGCTCTTACTTTCACTATTAAACATAGCTCTGAGTTCTACTGATGTTTTTCTTCAGTTTGATTCCACCAAACGTTTAAGTGATCACTGATCACGATCAATCAGGAAATTTGTCCGACCACATTTCTTCCTCGAAGAAGATGGTTCCCCACTAATCTTCCAGTTTTGAATAATGCATTGGACATTTCTTATAGTTTTAGCAGTTTCTTCAATCTCCTTAGATGTTTTCTCTGCTTGGTGCATGCCAATGATTTGACTCTTCTCACACAGACTAACATCTTTTCCACAACCACAGGATGTGTCTTTCGACACTGGTTGTTTCAAAAATGAGAAGCTACTCATTGCATCAGATGGGGTTAAATAACTTGTTGCCAGCTGAAACATAATCACCCATGCAGTAATTATCCAATAGGAGGCTCGAATCTATTTGCATTGCAAAAAAAATACATTCTGATGGGTGACTTTTTGTGAATATTTTATTTGCAGCCGGCAGACTACCGCTGAGTACTCCAACACTGCAGGAGATCCAACCACCCACAACACCAGAGAAGTCGAGCTTCAGCCTGAGTTCCAGCCTACCGGGACCCTCTAAATTGAGCACAGATCTGGACAGTAATACCTGGAACTACAGCTCAGTGGAGACAGATTTCAAGATGTCCAAGATAAAACAGGAGGAGATGGAATCAGGCGAAGAGAGTCAAACACCAGACATTGCTTTTCTTTCTACTGAAAGTATGAAAACTGAGCAAGATCACACACGAGTATCGCATGAAATGCAGCCGGTTTCTACCGACGACTCATCAGTTCATAGCGAGATCAGAGAGAGGGATGCGGAGTTGTTGAACAGCAAAGGAGAACAGTTGAAAACAATGAAATCGAATAAGTTGGCGCAACGTGGCAAATATAACAAGAATGGCCGGGCAACATTGCCTCGTGAGAATCAAAAAAGCCAAAAAGCCCGCAGTTTTTGCCATTTGTGTGGCAAGGGATTTCAGTACATCGGCTCTTTGATGAAGCATATAAAAACACATGAAAGCCAGACTGATTGTAGTTTTTGCGGGATGACACACCAGTCTACAAAAGAGCTGATCAATCATTTGAAAGGCTGTCACAGCAAATCATATTTTTGTCTTGAATGTGGAAAGACTTTCAGCAATAACCGTCGTCTCCGGCTCCATAGAAAAATACACAGTAGCATAAGAGAGTTTGTGTGTCAAGAATGTGGCAAAACATTTCACCGCAGGGAGCATCTCATTGTGCACGTGAGGACCCATTCTGGGGAGAAACCGTATCACTGTGAAATTTGTGGAAAATCATTCAGCCAGAGCCAGAACCTTACGATTCACAAACGAGGTCATTCGGGAGAGAAACCGTTCCAGTGTGGACTGTGCGGCAAACTTTTTAACACAAGCAGCCACCTCAAGATACACATGAGGTACCATTCAGGTGAAAAACCGTACCCGTGCGATGTTTGCGGTAAACGTTTTCGCCAGAGTGGACAGATGACGAGACACAGGACCACGCATACGGGAGAGAGGCCCTTTGCTTGTCATGTTTGTGGTATGAGGTACAGGTTTGCCCCTAATCTTAGGGCGCACTTGCGAACTCACGAAGAGGACATGAATGAAAACTGAAATTTACCACGCCAGAATGTGAAATCATATGTGAGTTGCTGATTGTGGTTGATTCAAAATATGTCGTGTAGCCGCTGGCATCTGTAAACGGCACCAAAACTGAAGCCACATTTTACTTGCCACATAACTCGCTGAAGTTAACGGACTGATTAGATGCTTTTTACACTTTTGTTAAAGGCCACAACACAAAATTCTACATGCTAGTTTGGAAACCCACTCACAGATCCCCCAACCACAACATGTTTGTGCGGGAATTTCGGTCTGGAGTCACTCGATTTGGAATTCACTATGCCTGGTGAAGATCTGAAGGTCCAGTCAAATAATTTGGGCGGCTCATGCGGTGATGGACAGAAGAGTAATGGTGACACATTCATACGCATCATCTGTGCGCTGTTAAGTTGATTTTGCCCGTAAACAGTTACCTGTGATTGAGGCATATGGTGAGAAGCATACAACAATGCATTGCTCTGCTTTGTTAGAGGACTGTCCAGTTGCAGTCTGTATTGGTTCAGGATCCTACATGGCAATGAGTCATAATCGGTTCCCAACTTAGCAACTCCAGGCCAACTTTTACCCACTAAAATGTTGTGAGAGGGGGGCTTTCAGGCTGGCTTCCAGGCTATAACAACTGGGTATATCGTGTAAATCCAAAAAGAGGTTCATATTACAGTTGCAAAGATTTCCAGTGTAGCACAAGGATTGTCAAAGATCATTTAATAACATAATCTGACTTTTGTATTTTTGTATATCTTGTGATGACTCAAGTTCTGACACTAATCAAAAGTGCATTAAGAAAGGAAGCGGCTGCACGTAGCACCTCCCCGCGTTATTGCATAACTGTGACAATATGAATGTTCTGTCGTACCTCTGCGTTTCTTTCATTTTGAAAGGGGGTTGAAGAATTCTGTTCTCAAAATAACCGCAGGAGCTAAAGATGTTCAGAAAACCTTTCAGTGTCCTGTTCTCCGTGGTTTAGGCTGCTGAAGTGCTTGCCTGGTTAGTGTTTGGATCCCTGTAGGTAAGCAGATCTGCAGATGTTCTTCTTTCACGTTCCATTTGTGTATTTTGGCGTGTTGTTCTGTGTAATGTTCCTGTGCGTTGACCAAATTTTCAGATGGTCCACAATAAAGTTTAATACCCTGTCATATCGAATTAACAGTCACCTGTTTATCATACAGCTACCTACATAGAAAACTAAAAAATATACTGAATGAACTGAAGTCTGCTTATATTGAAATCATGACTAGCATTGTGGTTATGGAGCCACAGTTTCACGCATTTGACCGACCAGGCAGTTTATTCAGCTGGGGATACTTTTAATCTTTGAGCGTTCCAAAATGGCCACAGCCATCAGTAGAAAATGATTTCCTCCCATGTCATTCTACGAGAGCTAAGCCACATTATGAAGTCCAGCTAATTCAAATGCAAGTAGAGAAATATTTCTACTTCTGCAGCTTTTCCAACAGGGGGCAGCAGAGGCAGCACAACGACAATGACTATGGGTCTTAACCAGTCAGGCTCAAAGATACAGGACTCTCACATCACTGAGCTACTGGCTCACACTGAAAAGTTATTTACTTCACGATAACCAATCTTGCATTACTGCCACAACTCTGGTTGACGTGTAACCTCATGTAACCATCGTTTCCATTGGTCTGATGTTGCTGAGGCGAGAATGCTAGATGAAACGTCAGAGAAAACGCTTGGTAAAGGAGCATAGCAGTTGCCTGTTATTTTGACAGGCTCTTTAAAGTAAAATAAAATAAAACTTTTTAAGAAGCAAAGACATGACATTTAGCTTGCAGGTTAAGCTAAAATGTCCAACGAAACTGTGCATGCAAAACACATTCATAGGTCATGATATGTCAGAATCAGATACTACGGCTGAAGCAAGTACAAAAAGCTAGAAGTTAAAAAAAAAAATTACAAAAGAGGAACAGGTCACAAAGAGAGACAGCATTTGTGAGTGCCAGGAAGCAACTGTGAGAGGGCGGACAGAGGGCCAGAAATTGATTTTCTTTCTTTTCTTTTTGTGAACTTTTACAAAATATACCAGCAACATTTTTGTTGTAAACCGTATTTTTCCTCAGTCAGTACTTAGTGGAGTTCCTAAATTGCGGGGTGCCCCGGGCAAAGACGAACGTGTGCTATCCCACCAGTTCAAAGAAACAAAATCTGTCATAGCGTTGATGGAAGGGGGCTGCACCGTAGGGTAGGTTGAGAACTGTGGGGCCTTTAAAGGTTTAAGGGTTTATGGGTGTCATTCCAAAATGTGCCAAATAGCCACCTGGGGGCCCCAAACGGTCCGCATAGTTTGCATGTTTGCGTTTAAATGTCAGGTCGTGGAAAGGTGGGTGTATACAGTATCTCCATGCTGCGTTCACGGTCATTAGTGAAACCGGCAATAAGGACTTTTTGAAAGCCACTGTCTCACTCACTGAGATACTTAATAAAAAATAATTGTTATTAATGTAGAAGAGTACATTTTGGAAGAAAATGACAACACTCAGGATATAAAAGGTATAAAATGTTCCGGCTTTTAAAACTGAAGCTTTTGACCTGTGCCTACCGTGGGTGTTTCGAGCCGTGCACTTACATAAGTCTGCGTAAAGCCTACATGACTGCGGTGTCGGAGGAGGGGGGCAGTTCAGCTCAGTCAGTCTGTGTTTTGACGCTGAGCGCGGAGCACAGCACGAAGGAGGACCCGCTCCGCCAACTGTTGGCCTCTCACATCTAATCTGGATTAGACTGTCGTCCATTCTGCCGTCGGGACTCCAATAATCACATTACTCCCGCTGTGTATTCCGTTTGACGCTAGCTTTCAAATGGAGGGGCGAGCGGCGATGTCAGACGCTGCCTGAGTTGCCGGTGCGTATTACCTCAAAGCTGAACGGCTAATTAAAATGCAAAGCGTATGCTTTAAGGAGAGTTTTTGATAAAGCAGTAAGTAAAGTTGGATGATTTCTTTCCTCTGCGGTCGGTGGATGGTGGCGTGCATCCCCGTGTGCTGCACACCGCACTCTGCAGCATCCAGACTTATCACTGCAGCCTGTGCTTGAAGCACATTTCTGAAAGAAAGAAAGAAAAAAGAAAGAAAAAAAACACGATGCATTGGTTGTGGAGCTCCAACCACTCATAATACAAGGGCAGCTAGTAAAACAAACCAGATTCAGGTAATTACTCTTTTATTATTATTACTGACTACAGTAAATACTTGTGTAGTAGAATAGCTGCAGCAGACTTCTTGAGCAATTTTCTACAGGTGATGACAGAAATCTTTTGGGTGCTGAGACTGCATCTACCGCGTGAGAAAATGCGTTTAAAAGAAACAAGTGTGGCTTATTTGAATGCTGGGAAGATGTTCAACAAACAATGAGCCACTCTAGGTCCTGGAGTTTCTCTCTTAACGATTTGCTCAGCTCCTCTAAGACTCATTATGTGGTACCCACACAGCCCTGCAGTGCCAAATGTGTCAGCCATGGTCAAAGGGGAGTCTGAGGATTAAGGACAAGGATGCTATGGAAATAAACGACCTGTCTGTCCTGTGTGTGTGTGTGTTTATGAGTTTTGGGGACCACACGTTTGCAGGACGTTGTGGGGCTGTGCTGTTCTTGTGTGGACCCTGAGTTTTTTCAGGGTTAAGACCTGTTAAGACTTGGTTTAAAGGTTAGGCACGTCCTTGATGTGGTTAGTTATTGAGTTTTGGACGTTACACTTGTTGTTGTCTCCCTGTTTCCTGTTCAGTTTTTGAAATGGTCCCTCACCCTTTGTATTTTCTGTTCTACTTCCTGTCTTTGTCTTCTCGCCTCTGTGATCACACTCATCTGCCTTGCCATGTTTCCTTTGTCTGTGTGCTCCTCCTCTCATTAGTTTCACCTATCTTTCGTTACACTATCAGCCCGTGGGCATATACAGTCCTGTCTTTCCCTTTGTTTCTTGTCCATTCATCCAAGTCCACCCGTTGTATCCGTGTGCATCCCTGGATGTTTTCCCCCTGCGTTTTCCCTCATTCTCTGTGTTTTTATTTTTATTTGTATTTTGGATTATTTGGATTATCCTCCCTTACTCTGCAGCACTTTTTGTTACTTCCGTTGTAAGCTTTATTAACGTCCAACCTAGATGAATGAGCGGGAGCAGGAGCTGTCCAGATCCCAGATGGCACTCCATCAGATTTGTATGAAATTTGTCTTAGACAAAAATATGAAGATTATTCCGTCTCCCTTTATCTATTGTTTTCTTCTTAATCCCAGATAGAAAGGCCACAAAAAGGACAGAGCAGAAAAGATGATTTTTCACATAATTCATAACTGTGTTGACCTCAGAGTTTCTGCCGGGACAGTAATTTCTCTCTCCATTTAATCCATTTAAAATGCCCTGCTCAGCGTTCTCATTTATATAAGATTTGTCTCCCACTGCAAGCAAAAATGCACAAGATTTGAAATCACATTTACAAGTTCACTTTTTAAATTGAATATTCTTTCTCTGCTGCAAATGTGTGCTTTGCTACTTTACTTAGTTGAATATAGCTGTAAAAAAAACAAGTGGTTGTGTTGACTATTTGAAATAAGTAACTGGGCATTCTTTCACTATTTCATTAACGTATTAGTGGAAGTCCGGTTGTGACCATTTCTGCATTTTACATTCTGGTATAAAATGCTGGAAAATGCCTTGCATCTCATTTTAACTGTGTTACTAAGGAGAAAAACTTTACACTCCCAAAGGACAAACCAAGAAGTAACAAAGCACAAACCAGGCTTGCACAGGCCTGTGTCAGCCCTCGGGTGGTTACACTTTCACAGAAATTCAGATTGCAGAAATTCTCCCACAGTCATGAGTGGCAAGCCGCCAAATCCTTGCTGACGCCGCGTTACACTTGGCAGCAAGGGTTTTCTTTTCCCTGTCAGCACGAACTGATCCAAAATGACTCCAGAGTAGAAATTGATCAGGGTAATTCAGGACCTGTCCAGAGAAGTTAAAGCACGCGCAGAACAACGCTTGTGGGAGGTGAGATTTAAGAACCAGCCAGACAGGTCAGTGCTAAAATTAATATCTGTCTTTATAAACAGTGTGCAGAGAACTGGAGAGATTGCTATTTCAGGTCCTGTCATTGACAGAATATGTAATACGCAGGCCCAATTGCTTTTCAAGTGTCTTACAACTGCTACATTTCAATTGTTTTAATACTTTTATCATCATTAAATAATCATTAAATATAAGGACATTGTTTTTTTGGACAACATTACTCTTAAAGACAGGGTCACCTCAAAGGAGCAGCTTGTCAGCAGGCAAGGTGGACAACTTTTATTTATGCTGAGTCACAAATGATTTTTACACTCAACAAAAGCAGTTTTTCCTTTGCTCGCTAATTGTGTCCAATATGATATTAGATATACAGTATATCTGTCACTTTCATTTTCTGGACTTCCTTGTGAGTGTGGTCACTTTATATTACTTGTGAAGCGTGAGTGTGTGTGTTTGAGATAGTGAGTATGAGTGAATGGGATTAAAACTGAAAAATCAATTCAAAGTGTTTTAATTTTCCGTCACTACAGTCTTGTTAAAATTGAGGGTTACAGTTAATCCACTCTTGTCCAAATCCAGTAGCTGCATTAATGCTGAATGAATTGATCAGTCTGTGCTGCTAAAGGTTTGTTATAGAGCTACATGTTGATTTCCGTCTTGTATTCATGACCCGTCAGCCTTATATATTCAGAGTGGGGGTATTCGATTGGGTGGCCATTTATCTTTTGGCACATGTTGCTAGCAAGATATCAAGAAAAGCATGTTGTTGTTGTTGTACCATGCCTTGTTTATTTATAGAAAGGACAGGGTTGCTGTTAAATGTTGTTGCAATATAGCTTTATTAAGAATAACCAGAATTTGATGTATGTATGTTCTTTGTGTGCTACATTTCCAGGGTCCAGCGTGATGGACGACAAACTATCCATGACGGATTTTCCAAGTCTACGTGCAAATACAGACTCACGCCTCATCATGCTCCTTGTGGACTGCAGTTCCATTTGTCTGATCACTTTCTCACCTTAGCTTCTGGTTGACCGCAATCATGGAGGAGAGCAAACTCATCTTCAGTTTGGACGGCCACGACGAGGGTCCATCCGTCGTCTTTTCCAAAGACAGACCACAAACCAGGGAGAGTGGGTCTGATCTCAGTCTGGGGATGAATCTGGATCTAAGCCATAGCTATCGCTCCCAGCCTCCCTTCCTCCCTCACTCCCCTTCTTCCCCTGGGTCTTTAGCTGATCTGTCAGCCTCATCGGCAGATCGACTTGTCTCCACTAGCCTTGTCAAATCCTCCTCCACAGAGTTAGAGCCGAGAGAGGGCAGCTCTTTAAAAGGCAAACCTCTCCTCAGTCTCGTCAAGTCCTTGAGCACAGAGATCTCCCGTCGGGTTGAGCCAGAGGTCAATCTCTCCAAGTCTGACTCCAAGCTGCATTTGCATCCATGGAAGCAGATTACACATCCAAAGATCCCAGAGGCCAGGCCTGAAGCAGGAGGACTTAATGAGAAAGATGACTGGGTATTACCTTCATCCGCATGCAGCATGTCTTCCACTGAACCTCGGGGCAGTACACTGATTGCTGAGCTGGAAGACACGCGGAGGAAGTTCTCGGAGGCCATGCAGGATCCACTAAGCATGCTGAGTAAGATCATGGGGGATGAAAGCTCTGGAAGCCCGAAGCAGGGTAGAACTTCTTGTGCAGGAGACTCACCAGCCTCCCAAGGCAGCTATGGAAGAGATGGAAACAATGAAGACTCAGACTTTAAGTGCCGAAGGAGAATGGATGAGGAGCACAGAGGTGTATGTGACACTCCTCTCAGAAGATTCCAAAAAGATTCAGTAACAAAACCATCTGTCTCCCTAGAACGCCACACCCATAGTAGTGACAGCCATCTTGAAATCTGCACCTATGGAGATATAATTGAGGTTGTGGAGCTCCAGAACAGATACGAGAGAGCACGTCAGAGAACTTTCCCCACAGTGCCAGGTTCATCGCTACCTCTTCACTGGCTCTTCCCTGTTGGCCTTCTAGCTTATGGGTTCTTTGTATTGCCCCTGCCTCTCTATGTGACCGGACTGTCAATGGGGATTGCTTTTGGCTTTGTGTTGGGCTTGGCCGTCGTGTTCATGTTTGCCCCACGACGTTCAGTAGCCAGAAGCAACCAGGGCTCTCGTTGTAAATCCAGTCCCATGAACATGGATCTGCTGGATGGAAAGATGATCGATCCAGAAATCCTAGAGGTAATAAATCAGTACAAAGAAGCAGAAGGCGTAAATGTGAACGAGACATGCTGACTAAGTCTCTGTGCAGTACAATACTCATTTAAGTGTTAGACAACAGATGGCCAGGTAAACATTAGTGAAGCAGCATGTGCCATACATTTTATGTCAAGCTTGTGGTTTAGAAAACTCAACCTTCAACTTACCTGCAGAAATGGAAATTTTTCACCACAATGCAACATTTACTCTTTGCTTTTGCTTGGATATCACTTCTAATTGGAACGAGAGGAGATGTGTGTTTTTCCATCCATTGCACATCTGCGCATTGACTCAGTGACTCACTCTGACCCATGCCATTCTCCAGGATAGCTAGGGATGATAGTGTTGGTTGTTCTTCCACGGTATTCTTCCATTAGCATTTGTAGTCATGTACAGGGCCATTACTGTGGCTGTACACTCTTTTGTTTCATTCAGTATGCAGCAGAGAAACCACTGCTGCTGCACCTATTAGCCCTCTGTTTCACCGTTTTGGCTAAATGGAAATGAGCTTTAAGCTCCAGTGTTTGCTTTGCAAGACGATGAGAGATCAAAACAACAAACAACAGCCGTGTAATAGATAGCGCCAGAGAAAGGAAAGCACCATCAGTAGGCTTAATGGATTGGTTTCAAGGGAATCGCTGCATGAAAAACTGCACTCAAGCACTTCAGGTTCAGGATCAAAGGGTGGGTTATTTTGATAATAGGTTTCTCAGAGCACTTCAGTTCTGCTGAGAGAGTCGGCCGCGGCTGTCGCAACAGCCGCAGAGTTAGCAGCATCAAATGAGGTAAAGGGTAGGAGGACAGAGTAGCTACTAATAGCAGACTGGTGGCTATTTAGACACAAACCGTGTTAAACGATACAGATGTATTCTGCCATGGCTCATGTTTCCCCTCCTGCTGAGCTGTATTGTCACTGTCTGCACCACTCACTGTTGATATACCTTGTATGAGCACAGTATTTGCTTGAAAGGCCGATCTAATTGTGGGTATTAACACTTAGATACTAACACTGTACACCAAATACATCTGACTCAATACAGCTATCAACCAAGCTTAATTCTAACAGAAAACATGACATGTTTGTGACTGACTGTGTTGCTACATGCAATAATTTTATGGATTGGATTCAAAACTTTTATGTTTTTTCCAGGGCTGGATGAATGAGACCCACAGCTACAACCCTGAGACTTTCCACCCCTCTCTCACACACTCTGTCTATGCCACGCTGGAAGGAAGCCGGCTGCGCCTGGCATACCCACGTGCCAGCATCCCCCGGTGGGCGGCATTTGATGAGACTCCACACGAGGCTGCCTTTTTGTATTCACGCACTTACCAGTTGGCCAACTGTAAGGTCAGTGTATGAAAAAAAAATCCAATTCGTTATTTTTTTCAAGGTAGTAGGCATGTCCCTCAGAGGGGAGTAAAACAATGCCACCTGAACGCTTCCCTCTCATCGCTCTGCACCCAGTTTGTCATCTAACACGTAGCAGGCCAGTAGGGTTACGCCTGAAGTGATGATGCACTGAATAAATTTAACCCAACTGTTGTCCCAGTGGCACTCTGAGGCAGACTACAGTAATTTATATAGCCTATAAGCTTACTAACAAATCTAACACATAGGTTAGACTACGTATGTGAGGATGGCTTCTAGTTTTTAAACATTTCTTTCTAACATTCCTGACTATGTGGACAAATGTACATTATTCATTCCTGAATCCTCATTTTTCACCCAGGTGTCTTTGGTGCCTCCCGGTTTGGCCCGCAAGAGGCTGTGGAACAAGAAGTACCCCATCTGCATCACTCTAGCCGAGGGGGAGGCAGGGGAAGAGAGCTTGGTCGAAGGGCAGGACGAGGAAGAAATGGCAGAAAACATTGTGATCCCAGACCACCAGTTTCCTGTCACCCTCTACCTGTTTGGCCGCACAGGAAGGGATAAGGAGGAATGGTTCCAGCGCTTCCTGTCTGCCTCCAGAGCTGAAGTCCAGAGCAGTGAGGATAATACAGGTATGGTTCAGCTAGGCGAAATATGGTTTGTAGACTAGGAACATGCATGTGAAACCTTGTTTTCCCTGGTTTCACGTGTTACTCAGAATCACTGAGTGGTGGAGAGGCTATGAAGGAAAACCCGGAGGAGCTGTCTGACTACCCGATGAAAACGAGAACGTTCTTGGACTACAGCACCTACATGACTCAGCTGATTGGCTCACAGAGTTGCAATCCCACCCCCATCTCCGGCCACAGTGACAAGGAAAGCCCCACAACTTGCAAGAAGGTCAGTGAGCAAACCTTTTATTGAGTTTTTGATACATCACAGGAGGTGATATAAACTCTTCTGCTTCTCTGGTTTAATTTCGAACATTGCTTTCCATTAAAAACATATATCACAATGCTTTTTCAGCTTTATTTATCCTTTGCCTGTTGTCCTTAGCTCCATTGTTTTGCTCTGCGCTCAGATCATACTTCTTCCAGGATGCCGGCTCAGCTAAACACATCCTTGCTGATCAAATGTCAATGTTCAGAAATATTAGATTTCACTTTACTGGAAGAATATTAATAGCAGCTGACTGGTGCAGCTTCTAATTCTGGCTTGGGATCGGCAGCCCATATAGTGGCAATCTGCCAAGGTGTTAGAGAAAGTTAGTGAACAATTAACACACAGTCAGTCAAAGTTGGGATTGATAATACTCTGCATCACAGCAGGTATCTTGCGTCACATTCCTACCAGGTCCGATAACCTCTGCAAAATGCCAACATGCCTCCCAAAGACAGTTTCTTTCCTGTAGGTTCATACTGAAGAGCATGGTTCTGGAGGTCAGGCTGGAGCTGAGGCTGGTGCAGGTACTGAGACGGAGGGCAGCTATCCAGAGGGTCAGCCCACCTGGGTGAACTCCCTGCTGGGCAGAATCTTCTGGGACTTTCTGCGGGAGAAATACTGGACCGATCAGGTGGCACACAAGATCCAGAAGAAACTAAGCAAGATCAAGGTGAGTGTGGATGAGAATGCATATAGAGCGGCTTCAGTGGTTTTGATAAATGAAATCTTTAATGTTATGCACAAAAAAAAGTTAATGGCCAGTTAAAATTATATATCGTAGTACTGTCCTGAAGTCCTGATAGCTATAAGTTATGACGATCATTTAAATGGATCATTAACGGTGTCATAATGACTGATGACATGGCTGGTTTAAGAGCTGGTCAGTCAATGAACTATGTCTGAGGATGTAACTGGAACAGCTCTGGTTTCTTCACAAGGTCAATAGAAAGAAGGTACTCCTTACTGTATCTGTGTAGCTTTGTATTTGTTATGTTCAGGGGTTTCGGGTTAGGGCAAGAAGCTAGGAAATGCTTTCAGTGGAAGGTCCTCATAAAGATATGTGTGGCTTTGAGAGTGCTGATAATGCATTCCCTCAGCTCAGTAGGAGGTGGGTGGGTGTGGAGGAACGCTGATGGCACCAAAGCATCCCATTACTCATTTCCTGTGCTCTTCTTTGACACGGACCGCTCTTTTTTTTTACGTTCGTCCACACACATTCTCAAACAGTGAAGCTTTCCCAGCTCACTCACTTCAGGGTAATTAAATACCTCTGTGGGTCCTTCCATTTTGCACAGATTTAATTTGAAGGCTTTTATGGGTGAAGTGAATGCACCATGTTCTTGATAAGAGGCTCTCTTCGTCTCATTATAGTTGCCGTACTTCATGAACGAGTTGACGCTGGCTGATCTGGACATGGGCACCTGCCTTCCTCAGGTCCTTAGCACATCCAAACCTACACTGGACTGCAGAGGTATATTTGTATATTTGTATTTACACTCACTGGCCAAATTATTATGTACAGCTTGTTGGTGCCAAGTTGGACCACATTTTGTCTTCATATCTGGCTTAACTCTTTGTGGCATAGATTTAACATTCCCTGCCTACAGGATGGTCCATGTTCTTTATGATATCATCACATAGTTGCTGGGGATTTTGTCTGCTGCACATTTGAGTCATGTTCAAACCAGTCTGAGGTCATAAAGGGTGACCAACAGTACTTAGCTTGGCAGTGGCATTTGAACGATACGCACTTGGTACTAAAGACCCCAAAGTGTGCCAAGAAAATATCACCCTACCAGCAGCATAGAAAAGAGATAAAGGCCTATCATTAAAGTGTCACAGCAGAAAACAAGACTCAACACGCCAGGCAGTGTTTTTCCTAATCTTCATATGTCCAATTTTGGTAAGCCCTTGCAAATTGTAGACTTGGTTTCTGGTTCTCAGCTGACAGAGAACTGCCCATCTTTTTTAAGGTACAACACAATGTGTGTTCAGAGAGGCTGTTCTTTGTCAGTGGTTGCCGTTACCGTTGCCTCACCATCATCTCAAACCATGCTGACCATTCTCCTCTGACCTCCAAGAAAGGATTTTTACCTGTCAGACCATTCTCTATAAACCTCAGAGTTGGTTGTGTGTGAAAATCCCAGTAGATCAGCAGTTTCTGAAATACTCTAACGATTCCATCTGGCACCAATAACAATGCCATGATAGGGTGGCCAGTGAGTGTGTATGTCGCAGATGAGGGTTACCAACAGCCAGATATCTGCCGTGCTTGACCTAAAAGCTTTCCATTGTCTGCTAATGAAGCGTTTAGCAATCCTCTTTGCCTCAACTAATCTCAGCCAACTATAAGAGGCCAAAGCTATCCTTTGCTGATCTTAAGTCCACAACATCGTGCCAGATCGGATCAAGAAGAGATGTTTACTCTGTTTCCCAAATCACACTTTAAACCAAACCACTGTCCCTTTCTTTCTACTGTACGCCCTCTATCCCTGCATCTCCAAGGCCTGTGGCTAGAGCTGGAGATTGTTTATACAGGCTGCCTTCAGATGACCCTGCAGACTAAGATGAACCTGTGTAAGCTGGGTAAAGAGGAAGAGGACGAGGCTCACAGCATTTCAGAGGCCAAGCAAGTGGGGTGAGGCTCAAGTCATTTACATGTTCCTCAATGGATAAAAAGAGAGGGTTGTGACAAAACACACAGAAATTTGTTTTCGTAGCACGTCAGTTCGCAGTAGCGACTGCAATCCGTGT
Source organism: Planiliza haematocheilus (assembly GCA_005024645.1). Lineage (NCBI taxonomy): Eukaryota > Metazoa > Chordata > Actinopteri > Mugiliformes > Mugilidae > Planiliza > Planiliza haematocheilus. The sequence goes on from SRSE01001373.1 coordinate 6,023,171, forward strand.
GTTTTTCAGCTCTAAGCCGAGGCTGTGCGTACTGGCTGATAGCGATGAAGAGTCATCCAGCGCGGGGTCATCTGATGAAGAGGAAATGTCCCCATCTGAGCCACAGGGGACTCTGGCAGACAGGAGCACAGCGGTAGGAGCTGACGGGTAAATTCACTCAATTTGCATTTTCTAGTACAGAGATAAAATTGGTGAGGATGTGGACCAGCCGGGTCAAGTTCACAATTTAAAAACTCTAGGACGCTGCTTTGAAATGGCTGGTGTATGAACCCAATTGCAGCACGAAGAGGCACAGAATCCACATGGAGTCCAGCCATTTAATCAGGCAGCCACAGGCAGGCAAACGGGAACCAGGATGGCAAAGGCAGAACTCTTGGTCGAGAACAGAAGGCTAACACGGTTTACTGTGAGCCAGACAGGGTTAGTATTGGGAAGTCAGAAGTGTGCTGGGAGGACAGCCTGGCCAATGAGTGAGTGCTGAACTGGTGAATATACGCTGGTCTGATTACAGAGGATGAGGAGAAGCTGTGTGCACAGGTGAGCTGAGTTGACTGATGGGATGGGTGTGGCTGGCAGACTGGGTGATCCGGAGGCAGGGTAAATGGAAAAATACTGTGAGGTAGACAGGCGACTGAACTGTGACATGCATCTCATGTCCTTGATGTCATCTTAATAAAACATGTCTCATGAATTTTCTGGTACTCTGCTGCTGATGTGATGCAGTGATGATTTAACAAAAGTGTGATAAACTGGATGATACATAATGAAAATGCTCTTTTATGTAGAAAACGGCTTGTAGTAACTGTATGCCCAACTCAGACGGGATCCTTTTCAGCAAACATTACAGGAATACTACACTGGCTTTGATTGTTTGGCTTTTAAAGGGGAACTACTGTTTTTTACAGCCAAAAAAATACGGCCATTCACTCACCCATATAACTTATCTGTCACGAAACTCGTTCATTTCACCAGTATATTGTTATCAAACTCTAGTGCTATTCCCCATTGAGTCTGGAGTTAGCTGTTATCATCATGTGAGGTCTGTAGATTGACCTGCAGACCATGGATGATGTGTTCCGACCTGGATGATGTCATCTCTGAGTGCCGTGTGCACCTACGACGGTTGGCTTGTTTTCATGTAATTTGCTACTGCTATTTTTTTTTTTTCTTTTGCAACATGGCTGAATATTTTTCCGATTCTGAGATTGTGGACGAACCATAGCAGTAGCAAAATACAGGTAAAGAAGCCGACTGTCTGCGTCTGGACTCAACGGGGAATGGCACTAGCGCACATTAACAAAATATTGGTGAAATGAACAAGTTTTGCGGCAGATAATGCTTTATTTAGAGGCTGTGTTTTGGTACCCCAGTCACTCCCACTATATGGATATACGCTGATCTAAATATCTCCCGAATCAATACAAATTGCATAGAAGTTATATGGGTGAGTAAACGACTGTATTTTATGACAGAAATAAGGTCCAGGTTGTAAAAAACAGTAGTTCCCTTCAAGACACAAATTTGTATTACATACTGCATGATCCTTGGTTCTTACTCTCTGCAGGCATGCCGGAGGCAGCACAAGTAGAAAAATACTGAGATTTGTGGACAAGATAGCAAAGTCGAAATACTTCCAGAAGGCCACAGAGAACGAGTACATCAGGAAGAAGATAGCCGAGGTCTCCAACACGCCCTTGATGCTCAGCGTTGAAGTCCTGGAGCTCTCTGGAACTCTGGCCATCAACATCCCTCCCCCGCCAACCGACAGGATATGGTGACAACATTCTTTTGACCTTTTCATTTTCACGCTGAAGAGATGTCCAGGATTTCATTTTTTTCTTTTTTTTTCCTAACACAGGTACAGTTTCCGGGTGCCTCCCAGGTTGGACCTTCACGTGCGTCCTATGCTCGGGGAGAGGGAGGTCACCTTCACCCACGTCACTGAGTGGATCGAGAAAAAACTGCAGTGCGAGTTTCAGGTCGGCCTACCATTGCATTTGTTTTTTCCTAATAGCACAGTACGGATTCATCATAGACAGTATCTCCATCATTCCAGTGAGACCGTAACGTTTAAATATTGCCCCCTCCCTTTCAACAGAAAGTGTTTGTCATGCCCAACATGGATGATCTGTATCTGCCCCTGATGTCATCTGGCCTGGACAGTCCGCCTGCATCCCACCAGTCCTCCATGGAGTCCCACGATTACCTGTCCGAGTAGTTCCGCCCCTTGATGTCACGCATGGGACTACGCTGATGTCAACATATCAGCTGCACTCCTATTCTAATGAATCTCTAATGGATTCTGTGGCTGCTGCAGCAGGGTGCCCGATTGGTGTCTAACCTGTGTTTCTGCTTCGTAACCGGTGTGGGACAGATGTTTTTTCCTGAAGCCACGCTGAGCTCGGCAGTAATCTCAAACTGCGAGAATGGTGCTGCGGCGCCCTCTACTAGGCAGTTTATGAGACATCAAAGTCTGTTTTTGCTGAAATGGATCTGAGACTGAAAAAGCGGATGTCTCAAATGCACAAAATGACACTCTTTCAAAAGAATGCTCTTTGAAGAAACTAGCCATCCATTTATTTTATAATCTGCGAGGTTGGTGAAACCAGAAACTGAAAAACATGGAGATGAGGATGTGATGAGTATTTTCAGTCAGGCTGCAGTGTTGCATGTTATTTCTGGATGGTGCTCATATCCTTGTGGACAATAAAAACGTTGACTATTTAAATCTGTTATTTGTTGATCTTCAAATATGTTCATAATGCAACAAAACACACACATAGCTATGGCAATTGCACATCACATCAGATAGTACGCACAGAATCACTAGACATTTTTATTTGAAACTTAGTTTTATTATTTTGTAAGATTTTGTAATCATCCGTTCTTTCAGGCCTCCTCCACAAGAGGCTCCTTCAGTGTCTTCAGGGCATCTTTCTTCAGTGGCCCCTAAAGGTGAAACCCAGAGGGGTGAGGTTAAAATAGTGCTTCATAATTGAGGTCATCATGAAATTAATTGGAGGAAAAAAAAAAACAGACGTCTATCGTGCAAATGTTTGAGATACTCATTTTTTTACACTCACCATAAATGCCCTCTTCTCCTGGGCGGTTTGGAAGCGCCCGTGGCCAAATTTGGAAGTGGTGTCGATGAACTTGAGCTCGATGGTCTCCTTGGACTTGCGCGATGTGTGGATGAGCAAAGACTGCGAGGAGGAACACCCGAATACATAAATTCTTGACGCCAGAAAAGGTTCAACAGAGCACTTGCACTGTGATTGTTCTGAAATAAAATCGCAATTAGACTTTTAAATGGCACTGTACCTTCCTGAGGGTGAGGACGCGCTTCTTTGTCCCGACAACGCAGCCTTTGATCATGACAAAGTCATTGTTCACCTCACCATAGCTTGGAAAGCCTCCCTACAGGGACAGGAAAAAGATAAATAGAATGGCAGGCAGATGGGGAACATTCAGGACACATATAACGATCAGGCATAACATTATGACCACCTCCCTAATATTGTGTAGATCTCCCTTGTGCCTCCAAAACAGATGTGACTCATCAGAGAATGGACATGGGCCTTCTGAGGGTGTCCTGTGGTATCTGACAACAGAATGTTGTAAATGGGGGCCTTTGGGTCCTATGGGTTGAGGAGAGGGGCCTCTGGATCATCCCACAGATACTTGATCAGTTTGGGATCTAGTTTAATTTGGAGGCCAGGTCAACACCTTGTGCTGTTTTTCATAATTTTTTAGTTGTTCCTAAACTGTTCTTATGTGTGTGTATCTGTGCCAGGCTAAATCCTCACTCCTGCCATCAAGGAGTGTCATTGCTATGGGGTAGGGGTGCTTGGTCTGGGTGGGTGGTTCAAAGGTTCCCCACCAGAACATTGCATTGTTACAAGATGGTCAATGCTATTTACTTCACCTGTTGGTGGTTTTAATGTTGTGGCTGATCGGTATGTTATTGATTTTTATGGAGCTCATACATTATAAACATGCTGTAACCTATTACTTGATCACTTCAGAAAGCACCTTGCTCCATACAACATTTGACAGTCCTATCTACTGAGCATAGATGACAGTACCATGGGGGTAATGGTTTTCTGGGTGGTGTCGTAGTTAGTGGAGGCATTGTTCCGGACCACCTTCCCATCCTGGATGTGAACACCTTTACCAATACGGTAGATCTGAGGACAAAATGGAGGACATGAGGTACTTTTATGACAAACAATGCTTCATAACAACAATCAGCTAACCTTCTTGTTGACCTCCGTACGGTGGTGATAGCCTTTCTGACCAGCGCGAGCTATAGTGTAGCCCACGCGGGCCGGATGCCAGGCTCCAATACAAGCCACCTTCCTCAGACCCTTGTGAGTCTTTCTAGGGAGTTTCTTAGTTTTCCAGCGGCTTGTCACACCTATTAGCACAAAGAACAAAATAAAATCATTCTCAACTGATTGGTGCTGTCTGGTTTTACTTTGAGTACACTGTGGCCCAAGTGGCAGAGTATCTCCTACCTTTGAAGCCGTGGCCTTTGGTGACACCAATGATATCAATCATCTCGTCTTGGTAAAAGACGGCAGAGACGGGGACGGACTTCTCCAGGTGCTCCCTTGCCCAGTCCACCTTGTCCGAGATGGTTCCCCCGTTCAGCTGCACCTCCATAATGTGAGCTTTCTTCTGCTTTATGGGCAGCAGTTTAATCTGGAAACAAAAGAGAGACATTGCACCTGAAAGGAGTCCTGAAATCTAGAAAAACTATGTTGTTTGTTACCAAGGTTGAAGAGTTCTAGATCTGGATCTACTATATTTAGATTTATTACTCAGCATGTGATCATGTTTGGACTCCTGCCATAACATCAGGCTATGGCCACAACACAAGCATAAAGGCGCATTTTGATCTTATCCCGTCTGAGCAGGGAAAGCCAGAGCTCCCCGTCTCGCTAAGAACCGTGATCTTGGCCGATCTTCACAAAGTCTGCTGCCAACGTGATTGTTTTTTCTACAGCACAGGCCGCGTGAGCAGCCAGGTCGTAAAAATTATTTTTAAACTGATATTTGAAACTGCCCCGCGGTGCTCCCCACAGACTGACTGTCGTGGTCGGAGTTGCTGGGGCATTGACGGAAAGAGGTTTGGGATTTCGAGGCTTTTCTTTCAGTCGCACGTCGCCGCGTTTAATACCTCTGTGCTTTTGCAATGGAGGAGATAAGGTCAACAGTAGTCGACCAATACTAATGGGAGCTTTTACAACTCTTTTATAGTGATTTTATGTCACTCTGACCATGTTGTAACCGTGAAATACTGGCCCACCTGGGAGTGAACGAGAACCCTGATGATTGAACAGTATTTCTTCATCACAGCAAACTCCTTTTCCAGCTGTTTCTTTCCTGTCTCAAGCTGCCACTTCTTACTATACTTAGTGAAGGCTTTTTTCTTACTCTTGAACCTGAAATACACACACAAAAAAAATCAGTTTAGGTACAAGAAACAACAAGTGCAGTGCAAGTCTGTGTGAGTCATACCAGTTTTTGTAAAATCTGCGCTTGCACTCGTCACTGAGATGCTCAGCAAAGATGGTTTTCAGGGATCGCAAGCCGCGGATGGTTTGAATGTATCCCACAATGCCCACCACGATGACAGGAGGAGTTTCAATAATGGTAACCGCCTCGACTTCTTCCCGCTTTGATTGCTCTGTGGATTAAAATCAGTTCAGGTAACTGTCATTACTCAACAAAGGTTTACAGTTTGTGTGTGGCAAACTCCTTGGTACGTACTGAGGCCAGTGCGGTGCATCTCCCTAAGCGTGTGGGTCATGCCAGCCTTGTATCCCAGGAAGGCGGTGAGGTGGACGGGCAGTTTGGGGTCGTCTTTGGGCCACGTACGCACCCTGCCCCTATGCTTCTTGCTCCGCTTGTGGGGTAGAAACCCCATGTGCCCGTGGCGGGGGGCATGGAATTTGCGGTGAGACTGGAAAAGGCCGCCAATCAGTCAGACAATTACGTTCAGATGACCCACATGTGTTAAAATCAAACATTCGCAGTGTATTTGTCATGCACAGGACAGCACACATGACTCTCACACTGCAAGCATGCAATGCGAACCCATGGAGCAGTAGGAAACGGATTACATGCTGCCTCAAAAGTATCAAAGTCATATATGTAATCTTCATCTGTTGCCTTCATGTTCTTCTTTCGATCATTACCACGGAAATCCAGATCAAGTATTAAACTCAGGAGACGGGGTGCTGCACGAGGAAACAGTCACCATTTCAGTTTACCACATGGTGTTCCCGAAGGCGGCCATTACCAGAAGTCACTATGGACAATCCGTTACAAATCCAAATGGCCACATAAAGCGATCAGGTACACACACACACATGCACACACGTAGGAGATAGACCTAAACAAAGAGTGAAGAATTTTGTATCCTTTAAGCAGAAAAAAAAAGAAGCAAAATCACAAGGAGCACTGACCATGTCCGCTCACTGTCCAGGCGAGGGATAGAAAGAGAGAGGAAGCACTGCTGTCGTGAGGGTCATGCATAAGATGATACATAGAGTAGAGTAGGGGCTCTAATTTGGTGGTTGGCCCAGTTGAGGAGACGTATTCGCTTTCAAACAAGGCAGACCGTGCCAAGTCCCAGCAAGAAACGATAGGAGGAGGAGGGAAGAGGGTAAAGTCAGAGGTCTGAGGTGGCGGGGAGGCTCAGTGGAAAGGAACCGTGCAACCAAGAAAGGAGAGAGAAAGGAAGAAGAATGCTTCCAGTGCCATCCAGTTAATCTGCCTCAGGGCTGGTAAAGTCTTTTCTAATAATAATAGCCCTGGGACCACCTTATGTTCAAGTGTTACCCTCTCATATCTACGTAGAACGTCTATGAAGTCCATGTATAGTATGTATTTCCAAACACATTTCATACACATGGAGACTCACAACAGTTTGGAATGGCATTATCTTCCTGATGTCAAAGATCACATATTGACGTCTCCATCTAAGATAAACTCTGTCGGGGCTGCAAAATAAACCTGCACCTCAACACACACCCACTCAAATATGAGATAATATAATAATACTGGTAAACTAAAGGCACAAAAATTGCTTACATCCTCTGTTGAGAGGTTGTCAACTCATAGCATCTTTAAAGACTCATTCCCCCCAGGAAATTATTTGTTTTAGGTCCAGACATTCAACAGAGTGATTAATAGTTTTTACCCCTATTGTGGAAATTCTTTTGTATTTGCTGTTGGTGAATAATGACATCGAGACTTCCGCTGGCCAGCAAATTGTATTTCCTTGCAAGAAAAGGTCAGTCCTCAACCTGATATTCTATTCTATTGTGTTCTATTTTTATTCTACAAGATCCTAGCAGTATATTCAAATTCTGACATAAATGTTGGTCTTTTACTTACATACACTACAATTTATGACTGTACACAACAATCCATATAAAAAACATTTGTAAAAATAATAATTTGAAAATTGCATGTAAATACCTATTTAATCAATGTAGTAGGATAAATACATTTTAACTGTTAACTAGCTACAGGTAGCGTGTTTTAGAGGCTGCGTTTCGGTGCCCCAGTCACTCCCACTATATGGATATACGAAGATCTAAATATCTCCCAAATGATTTCAAATTAAACAAAAGTAACGTGGGTGAGTAAACGACCGTATTTTATGCCATAAATAACCGAACAGCACCACCTACAGCATTTAAAAGGTACAACAGCTCAACTATGACCTTTACACTCCGACCTCATTGATTTTTTTTTTTTTAAACAAATACCGTATTCGGTTAGTTCTACGTTTCTACTTAAGTACAATGTTTGTATATAAAAAATACTTTTAACGTAGGGTAACGCTATCCAAAGAACACTTAAACATTTATTTTGTGACCTCTAATTCGCCATTGTGTCGTGCCTTCTGCGCATGCGCCCCCTCCAGAGGAGAGCTGTCGAGGTCGTGTTGTAGGATTTCTCTGGTGCTGGATAAAAGGGAGGCAAAATGCCTGCAGACTACGATAAAGAAGCGTACCCGGAGCCTCCGCAGCAGACCCCGGTCATAGAGAAGCGAACGTCGCTGCCAGACCCCGCCATAATCCTGTCTAAAGCTTTCTATTATGCCGTGGACCTTCCTGTCACCACCTTTAGAGGTAACTGGAGCTAACCCGGCTAACAGCATAGCATATCAACACCGCTATGAAGTGGCGCTGTGTGCACATATTGTTGGCTTATTTAAGACAGTATCCTTGCTTAAATTGATAACACAACATAAAATCAGTTGTAAATGGTTACTTTTTTGACAGTAATGGCCAAAAGAAGCTGTGCAGCCTCCGCATTGTATTTTAGATATTATGCTAGCTCGCGTTCTGGACTAGCATAACATGGCCTTGATGCATTTTTTTTTATCTGTGCCTATATCTCCATCTTCATCCAGACACTATTGACAGCATTCGGGCTAAGAATAAGTTGGTCTACTACCACCGGAACTTCCGCCGTGTCCCTGACCTGATTGACTGCACGGAGGGAGATTACGTCTGCTACTATGAGGCGGAGATGCAGTGGAGGAGAGACTAGTGAGTAAAGCAGATAGCATAAGCTTCATCCACCCCTGCTGCCTCTTGTGCACCCGGGTACACCCTGCTTGTTGGACCTTTATGTCTTGATCTGGCACAGATTCAGGAGAGTTTGGTTCAGATTCAGATTTGCCATTTGGATCCATGCTTTTTTTGTTGTTTATTTCAAAGTCCCACACAAACATCTGAATGCTGCATAACTCAACAGACCTGGCAACATTTGTGCTGCTGTAGCCCACCATCTTCAATGTTTGACATGCTGTGCGTTCACAGATGCTCTTCTCCTGTGTTCCTAGTTTGTAACACGGGGATTATTTGAGTTGCCGTTGCATTTCTATCAGCTCAAAACTATTTGACCATTCTCCTCTGACATCAACAAGGCATTTCTAATCAGAAAACTGCTGCTCACTTTTATTTTCACTCTTAAAACCCTAGATATGAATTTGCATGAAACTCCTAGTAGACAACAGCAGCTGTTTAAAGTCTAGGATTTGTGAATTTGACCAGATATGGGTGAAAACCTTAAGGCGACCATATAGTTTATTAGTTAGTCTTATTAGTCTCTTTATTCCTGATGGCCTGTGCGGAAAGATGTTCTTGCAGCCTCTCTGCAGAAAGGGAATTCCAGAAAGCGAATCAATATGAAATCAACGAGAGTGTCAACCTGTGTTGTTGTTTCCGTCACTCTTCAGTAAAGTGGATCAGGAGATTGTGAAGGTGATCCAGGAGCGTGTGAGGGCCTGCCAGCAGAGAGAGGGGGCCAGCTACCAGCAGAACTGTGCCAAGGAAATACAGCAGTTCAACCAGGTGACGAAGGCCTTCCGGTCCCGCTGTAAGTAGTGTTTTAAAATCTTTAAGCATCTTTTATTTTGTCGCCTATTTGTTGACACTGATGAACTACAGCAATGTCACTATTGTAGTGCAGCAATAATAAAAATGTCCTGTTGTCAAGCAAAAACACTAAAACATTTTAAGTGCATTTCCATTCCTCAGTTTTTGAATTAGATTTTAATTTTCTGTTCCTAAATGTGTTTGCTTCATGACCTGCCTGTTTTCAGATGAGGACCTGGGAGCTTACGCCAACGCAAGAAAATGTCTAATGAAGCAAAAAGAACGGATGATGGCAGCCGAGGCCAGCACTGCTTAAAAAGGTTCTGTCTTATGTAATAATTGTAAAATAAAGTTTATGTGGTACATGATGTCTTCTCAGTGTGTGAATGATCCACTACAACAAATACAATTGTACTGCAAACGATTGCATTGAGCCCCCTGTATTTAACCAATGCTGAATACCACAATCTTCTCAAAGCTAAGATTTATGCTGCATTCCAGAAAGCTAGGATGTCGGATATATCCCACTTGGAGTACACTAGATGTGACCTCAAAGCGAAGTTGAATATAAATGACAAACAGTCTCAGGGGTTAAAGCAAAAAAAAATCATCTGACTGAAAATTTTTTCTTTTCTTTTTTTCCAAAACTGTGACAACGGCAACGCATGTTTTTTTTTAATGATCCGCGTCAATTTATCCCGTTAAAGCATGATCAAACACAGCATATGAAATAAGGCACAAGGCATGCTTCACAAACAAATGCTTAATACAAACACTGCTGATAGGTGAAGTGTTGTTGCAAATCATATCGGTGTTATAGCCTATGGCAGGACAGGGCAGGCAGCCATGGTAATGACACATAACAACACAAATGAATGTATTGTAAAACAAGTATTATTTATTCATTATTTCCTTCTTAAATGTGGTCACATAACCAGTGTGCGATTTGTGAAAGAAAAAAAAGAGGGGGGGCTCCTGGTTGTGCACCTGTAGTTATAGCCAATACAGTCACATCGACATCAACTCACGATATGTTAGACAGGCGTCCATATGGGACAGGCTTTTATTTAATTTCCAAAAAATCAGGTCACCAAAGATGGGAAATAATAGGCTATAATCATAAAATGATCCAGAAAACATTTCTTTCTCTTTTTTTGCTGGACGAAAATGCATGTGAGCCTGGCCGCATTCGCGGATCAGACCGGGTCGGGGTTTTGAGAACTGTAGCAGGAAGCACTATGACAGGTTGTTCATTCACTTGAACTTGTAGAAAACAGTCCCGGTTTCTAATTGAGACCGGCTTTTATTTACTCAAACCTGGAGACAGATTAAACACATCAGTTTGGCATTTAAACTTGGCGGTAACATGAATAAATACTATTCATCCGTCCAGGCGGGGTTAAACCGACGATTTTCATTTTCAATTGTAGGTTTCTGCTTTGAGAAAGACATGTAGTTTTCTACTAGCGGAGACTAGAGCTGCCACTTCTGTCAACAAAAACGCACGGACTTACGGGTTGAATGTTGCTAGGATACGCTGAGTGTTGCATTCACGGTCTGTACTACTGTAGGATTTTTTAAAGGCTCTCGAAATGTTTATTTATTTATACGCGGTTCTCACTCTGCCTTTTTGGTGGGACCATAAAGCTCGTCAGCAAAAGGAAGCATGGGGTGCTCCTGGTAGACGACTGCATTGACATGACTTCAGAAAACAGTGGACTAACACCAGCAGATGACATTTGATACCGAGTTTTGGGTTCTCATTATCCATAAGCTTTAATCAAAATTACTCTAGATGTAACAAATCTAGGCGAGTTTCACTTTCTCAAGTATGAAGGTCAGGAGCTTTTTCATAATATTCCAATTTTTTTTTTTAGCTGTACCTGTATGTGCCTATTAGTTACACGCCATGTTGATCACAGTGGCACATCTTAGACATATTTTTCCATCAAATATCACACATTACAAGACAGTACACATTAGGTGGTGTTCCAGAATGTTTATTCAACAATTCTCTGTACAAAAAGTTTAGGAGGTAGCGGCCTGGACAGCCTGGCCCCTCTGCACAGACACCCTGGTGTGAGTCTTGGCCAGATGGTCAGTAAACTCCTGTAACAAGCAGAGAGCCAGGTTAGATAAATAAACCTTGTATATTAGAAATCAATGCGTTTTCATTGGGCTCATACGGACCTGATAAGGAGACTTTGTGAAGACGGTCTCCTTCCAGAGATCAGGGGTCAGGTAGCTGTAAGTCTTGGAGATGGCATCAAAGGTGGCCTTAGCTGTGGAGGGGAAAGAAGAAAATGAGCATGTGCTGAATACGGAACAAATGTACAGAAGGGGAGCAGTCTTGTTAACGAAAAAAAAAAAAAAGATGTTGGGCACCAAAATGGGGAACAGAGAAGACAACTAAAACGTCTTCCTGCCGTGCAATGCTCGTTTTTATTTCTCTCCTGATAACGACAACAACACCACGGCAGAGGTGAAGCTGAGCAGAGCAAGGAGAAAACCACACACACACGGGCCGAGAAGGCCAGAAAAATCTCACCGAAGTTGCCGAGGGTGGCTGTGCAGCCTCTGGCGGAGGTGTAGCAGTCATCGATACCGGCCATCATGAGCAGCTTCTTGGGCACAGGGGCGGACACAATGCCAGTACCGCGGGGGGCGGGGATGAGACGCACCAGGACAGAGCCGCAGCGGCCGGTCACCTTGCAGGGCACGGTGTGGGGCTTGCCGATCTTGTTACCCCAGTAGCCTCTCCTGACGGGGACGATGGACAACTTGGCCAGGATGATGGCACCACGGATGGCTGTGGCCACCTCTTTGGAGCACTTCACCCCCAGACCCACGTGGCCATTGTAGTCACCAATGGCAACAAAGGCCTGTAAACAAAGAAGGACACCACCAACTTTAGATTTAACCAACAAAAGCACAACCGATAGCATTTTTTATTTATTTTTAAAAAAAACCCTACACATCGTTGTCATAATGCTCACCTTGAACCTAGTGCGCTGACCAGCCCTGGTCTGCTTCTGGACAGGCATGATCTTCAGAACCTCGTCTTTCAGACCAGAACCCAGGAAGAAGTCAATGATCTCAGACTCCTGCAAAAAAAAAAAAAAAAGCATTATATTAGTTTATCATGACCAACAGTTGAGATTAAAGTCTTTGTAGCATTTACACCTTTTAACTCAACATGTCATCTATACATGCCAGTTTATGAAGTACACTAGTTAAAACAAATGCATTCTGCAATATATGTTAACTTCACGAAGGATAAGTTATTCAGCGCATGTTTAAAACAGAGCTGCTGATCAAACAAATTTTATATTGTACAGACAAGTTTACATTAGTTTGACAACCCATTTGCCAGTAGGTAATATACTAAGTAAACAAATAGTTTTAACTGCACCACAAACATCGTCTAAAATGATCGGACAGCTCAATAACAACCTTTTGAACAGTGTTTAATAATTGCGAAGCTGCTGGATTTCAGCAACATAAAGCACATTTTAGCAGAAATGTGTGAATACCATGCGAATTTAAACGTATGGTACTAGCCGACATGCCTCATGATGCTCACCTTGATGGGCAGAGAGTACAGATAGATCTCCTCCAGGGACTTGATCTTCATGTCCTTAACCAGGCGACCCAGCTTGGTGACGGGCACCCACTAATAGAAGAAACGGCACCCCGGTTAAGCCACAATAAGCAGTATGTAGTTTAATAAAATATAAATTCAAAACCTCACAAAAACCCACCTCCTTGTCCTCGGACTTGCCTCCACGGGGACCGCGGCCCCTGCCACGGCCTCGCCCGCGTCCACGGCCCCTGCCGCGGCCACCTGCGCCGAAACCTCCGCGAAAACCTCCTCTACCACCGGCGTCGTCCGCCATTTGCTGCAAAGAAAAAATAAAATATTTAAAAAAAACTATTCAAACTCAGTCGCTAAAAAACAGAACTTAGCAAAACCATCCGTTTCAATCGTGCCACACAGGACACGAGAATCGCCGCCATCTTCGCGGACAAAACCTCGCACACAATAATTACAATTTCGTTCAAATCTGATATTAAATATGTGTCGGAAGTTAAAAGAACACATCGATATGTAATGTTAAACGTAAACCCGGTATGTTTGGTTGAACGATGCTTAAGATATTGTAGGATTTTGACCAGACTGAAAAATCGCCATGGAACTTACGTGATTGTTAAAACAGGAAGAAGGCCGGAAAAAGGTTCCGCCGGGTTTTATGCGGACGGTGTCATCGCGATACTTCCTCCATGAAATAACGTCCTCACTAGTGCCCCTACTGGCAGCCTTTTCATTTGGCTCAAAACTTGTATTTGTTGAAATACGTAATATAGAGTCTGATTTAAAATATAAAATAGTTACTGATGTGCTTATATTTTTTATCCATACCAAAAGCTCCTAATACAAATATGTTATTTTAAAGCAAACCATGTATTCTTTGTATATTTTATATTGTTTATTGCACTACCTAAACAATCTCCTTGTGTGAGTGAGTATATGTGGCAATAAATCTAATTCAGAACAATACAGTTCAAAAGTATATTAAGACCAGATACAGATATGAAAACGGTGCAATGTTAAATACTTTATTTACAAAGCTGCTGGAAATTCCATAAATCCGTACCTACCCACATATTAAATAACAAGCTTCTTCAAAAAAATAAACACATGCGGAAATTATACACAGCAGTAGCCAACCGGTAACACTGACTCGTCCCTCAGCCGTTGCTGTTGCTACTAGGAGTCCCGCTGGAGCTGCTGCTACTCTCCCCGAGGTCCTCCTCTTCCACCTCGTGCAGATCGTCCATCACCTCCAGGCTCTCGCAGATGAGCCCTATCTGCCTCTTCATGTGAGCCATGGTGCTCTGCATCCTCCTCATCTTCCTCTGGAGGGCCGTGGCGATGGCCCTGTGGTTCCTCTGCCTGGCTTCGTACTCCTGCCTCAGCTGCTTGTAGCAGTTGTGCTGAGTCTGCGTGCGGTGGGAGAGTATCGTGCCGCAGCCCATGTGGCAGGGCTGGCGCCAGTGCTCGCAGTGGCGCGCGTGGGTCTCCAGGTCCCTGCGGAGGAGCTGCGCCCTGCAGCCCTGGTACGGGCAGGGAATGAGCTCGTACAGGCAGCTCATGCTGTGGCAGTACTGCTCTGAGAGGGAGAAGGTCTCATCACAGCCGCGGATCTCGTTCTTACACTGGGAGATTAGTGTGCAAGGAAAATAATAATTAGTTGGTTTCATAGTGACAGACATTAGAAGGTCAAAGCTGGGCTCTGACCATTGACCACAAACAACTTGTCACGGTCACTACACACTGACACTGTGGTACTAGATGTCAAATTAGATTGTTCTATTCCAGAACAGTCCACATTATACATTTCAGATTTCATATTCTAGTCTTATCACTTCTCGTCCACATTGTTGACTTTGTGTTATCGCTGCACATGACAAATAAACTGATGATTCTGATTCTGACCTTGATCTTCATGCGTCCGATAGATTTGCTCAGCTTGAACATGACAAAGATCAGGCTCGGGTTAACCGGCTTCCTGCAGCAGGGGCAGGTCTCCTGTCTATGAAATGACGAATAACAGAGAGTCATTAGGCATCTATTACAGTTAAATATGATGTAACTTATCCGGTGGCACTGATCTGGTGTATTCTGTACCTTTTCAGCCACTGTAGGATGCATCTCTTGCAGAAAATGTGGTGGCATGCCGCTCTTACAGGACACCTGAGGACCCCTTGGCATATGGTGCAGATCAGGTCGTAGTCTGGAGCGTCCACGAACAGCTCCACATCGTAGCCCCCGCTCTGTGTTGACACCTCTGGGTCCGCCTTGATTTGGCCAATGTAAACACAAACTATTAATCCGGATTAAACCGTCATTAAGGAAATTAGAGAGGGCAAAGTTAAGGCAGCTGCAGACTGTGACAACGACCTATCCGCGGTGTATTCAACGTGAAGAAAAGAGACAACAAAACAGAATTGTTCTGGAAAGTCATATGACCAGTCACGTGATTGGGAAAAAGTACAATACCTTTGCCAAAATGATTTCAAAACATGAGATAATTAAAATGTTATGTGTTCAGCATTATCCTTAATGGTGTTTGACTTAGTCCAGTTCAAATAGCTTTTTATTATAAATATGCCATCACACTCTTAAAGCTCTTAAAGGGCAAAGTAACGATAAACTTCACCGACTAAGGAAAGTAGTTTTACCCAAATTAAGGATATAAATTCACAAGTACATCCGTTCCGGAAAAAAACAGAAATAAAGTATATAAAATAAAATAAAATAAATGTATAATAAATAAAGAGAAGCTGCCGTATACTCACCATTACAAACTCCTTTCCTTTCCATTCCCGGCGCTGGTTTACTCCATATCGATCCTCTCACATGTCACACACGGAACACACCCCTGCGTTATCAATACAACACACACACATGAACATTCCTGACTGAACATGAAGGAGGGCCCCCGGACAAATGGAAACAGTAAATTATATAAAAAGAAGCCAGATAATGGCGGCGTCCTTTCCCTGCTGTTCGACCGGGGTCCGCTTGTCAAACGTTTAAAATGAATAGGTGCCGAAGCACCTGCTATAAAAGATAACTTTCACGAGTTAATTTTGACAACAATGGCACTCGTTGCTTTTGCTTTACGCAAATAACATTTTAATATCGATACTTTAAATTTCCACATTGTAAAAGTTGTGGTTTATAGAAGAAATTCACTTTCTGCATAGGCTGAAAACATTGACGGTTCAGAAAAATAAAATAACAACGCGGCCAATCACAGCTCCGTGCGTGCCGATGACGTACAATGCGTGCGACTCGGCTATCAACATGCGGGATGGATGCTTTGGCTGTAGCCAACGTGTGTGACGAGAAATAAGTTATTTACATTGCCCGTGGCGTCTAATTATTCTGTTTTGTTGGCTTTTCTCGTGAGCAAGATGGCGAATACCAATCTCCGGTTCAAGACGAAGTGAGTTTGGCGCATCGCACGTGCATACGTCCAGGTGTTGCTAGCGGGCTAACGCAAACTAGGCTAAGGTGGCTTCGTTTCACTGTGATATTTCTCTTATTCTCTTACAGCTATGCCGTTTCCAGCAAGATCGAGCCGTTTTACAAAGGAGGGAAAGTGCAGGTGCGTTGTCTGCTCTGACATGTCAGTGTATAAGGGTGTAGTACCTGCTGGGCTAGCTTGATATCATCATTAAGAGATATTGTCACATTGTCATAACGTTGATAGACTTGGAGGAGGCATACTTGGTTGTGTATTAGAGGTCAGAATGCCTTGATTTATTGTCCAAAGTATGGGGCAAGCTCCAAAATGTCTTCATCTTCATCTTCTGTAACTGCTTGTCCTGTGAAGGGAAGCTCCAATATGTACTTGGCAAAGTTTTCAGAATTCTATAAAATGTAATGCAACTGTTTTCAAAAGCTGAGTAGCACTAACCACATTACAGCTCCTCGACTTGACCTTTAACCTCTCTGTGTATTGTTTTTTTCCCCCAGATCAGCAAAGATGAGAAGTACATCTTTTGCACATGCGGATCCCGCGTCAATGTTTTGGAGATCAGCACGGGGAAGATCGTCCACTGTGTTGAGCATGTGAGTGAAACCTGGTTATAGGGGGATTTAGAGCACAACTGTTATATTAGAGTGCATTTATTTTCTAACTTTAATGAATTGGCTAGTGAGAGAAGAGCTTTTTTGGTAGTTAAAAATGTACATGTTTAAATATCACTTGTAATAACATGTTTGATAGACAGTTTTATGCGTATTTTTGGTAGTGTGATATGATATCAACTATGGACAGTCTTTACCACAAAGGAAATACATCTTGAATTTTGTTTATTTTTTGTTTGTTTGTCCTGTTTGGCAAAATCTTCCATGAAGGACGATCAAGAGGACATCACATCATTTGCGCTCAGCAGTGATGATGAGGTTAGAAAAAAAAAACCTGAGTCGAAACTGCTCAGAATTTCTTGCGTGGTCAAATATTTGCAATTACTGTTGTGTGTGAGTGTGTGTGTGTGTGTTGTTGTTTTTTTCAGCAGCCTGTAAAATGGTATTAAACTTTACTTTCCGTCTCACAGTTTCTGGTGACAGCCAGCAGGGCTCTGCTGCTGAAGCAGTGGGACTGGAGGCAGGCTACCTGCATTCGCTCCTGGAGGGCAATTCACACTGTTCCTGTTGCCAGTATGACCTTTGACCCCACCTCTACCCTACTGGCGACAGGTCGGCTGCGGCGCAATTAACTACGATCAGCTTCTTCCTAAACGTTCGACGTCACATTGTTTACAGTGCTTCGCTTTGTCTTGCAGGGGGCTGTGATGGCACTATAAAGGTTTGGGACGTGGTGAAGCAGTACTGCACTCACAACCTGAAAGGGTCGTCTGGTGTCGTTCAGTAAGTGGACACAACTTGGCCCTTGCTTTTTAAAAATACGAAAATAATATTACATGGATGCTATACAGACAATTATATATTCATCGGAAATAGTAGATTTATATTTCTTTAGTATCAGAAATGAAGAGTTTGTAGCTGGATTTAGTAAATCACAAAAACCTTCTGCTGTTTGTGTGTTTTTGCAGCTTGGTCCAGTTCCACCCGGATATAGACCGGCTGCAGCTCTTCTCCTCCTCTCTGGACTGTGGCATTCGGTTGTGGGACCTGCGCACCAGCAAGTGTGTGTGCGTGCTGCAGAGCCACTACAGCGCCGTCACCTCCCTCAGCTTCAGTCTGGACGGCGGCACCATGGTCAGGTACGGCACGGCCGGGGTATAGATGCAGCGGATTGAGTGAATCTGAATGCCGATGTGAGTAACTGTACCCTGATCTTTGCTTGCAGTTCTGGCAGAGATAAAATCTGCACTGTGTGGGACCTAAAAACTCGGGAAGCGAAGAGAACGGTTCCGATTTATGAGGTAAGAGTGTGCAAACCTTCACTTGAATGAAAAAAAAAAACATTTAACACTTGCTTTAGCCTCAATTGTATATATCTTTATCTGCAGGCTGTGGAAGGTGTCGTGCTTCTGCCTGAGAAGACAGACTTATCTGAGATCGGGGTCAAGAGCAAGGGCTTGCATTTCATCACAGCCGGCAGCAAAGGTTTGCTTCTTGAATTTCCCTAAAGCGCCTCACCTGCGTCACGAGTCTAAATTTCGTGCTTTAAATGTCGCCGTCACTCGCCAACGCGTCCATCCTCCCTGCAGGTGTATTGAGGTTGTGGGACGCCGACAAGGCGCGGTGTGTCTACACCCAGACCCTCTCCGCCGCCCTCGCCCCCGCCTCTGGAGAGGAGGAAGAGAATGACGACGACAACCCCCGCAGTCTCACGTACCTTTTCCACCTGCCTGCCTCCTCCAAACTGGCCACGGTCACCGCAGAGCACAACATAATGTTCTACAAGCTGCCTGATCTCACCACACAGCAGCAAGTGAGTACAGGGGCCAGAGCTTAGTGCGATATTTAGATCTGGTGCTGATGATTATTATTTGGG
Source organism: Planiliza haematocheilus (assembly GCA_005024645.1). Taxonomy (NCBI): domain Eukaryota; kingdom Metazoa; phylum Chordata; class Actinopteri; order Mugiliformes; family Mugilidae; genus Planiliza; species Planiliza haematocheilus. Next base: position 6,042,111 of record SRSE01001373.1, read on the forward strand.
AACTGTACATTTTTTTCTGTGTGTCTTAATTGCTTCATTTGTGCGCCCACTTCAGTTCGTGGGTTACAATGACGAGGTGCTAGACGTGAAGTTCCTGGGCAAAGGCGACAGTCACATCGTGGTGGCCACCAACAGCTGCCAGCTGAAGGTGTTCGAGCTGCTCACCAACAGCTGCCAGATCCTCTACGGACACACAGGTCGGTCACCAGCAGGGGGCAGCGTGTGAACACGTTGTGGAAGTTTCTGCAGCGGAACCTCAATGAAAAAGAGTTGCGCTGCGTAGATGTGCAAAGACTTTAAAGAGTTTTAATCATAGTTTTAAATGTTTACCTAATTAGATTGGGTGTTTTTTAGTGAGATGGACTTTATAAAAAATATAATTAATAGGGACAATTTCAGTTTGGTGTCAATTAAATTCAAGGTGCATATACAAATGTGCATTATATTTAAAAAGGTACCAGTTTAGCAAATGTTAAAGCGGTAAGGACCGTAAACAGAAGCGAAACCAGACTTCTAATCAGATTTTCTTGTCTTTGTGTTGCTAACATGCGACTCGCTGAGCAGGTCGGATGGATGTTTATCTCTCCCCCTTTTTCATTGTTTTCTTTGTTTTTTTTCCTGTTCGTCTCCCTCAGATACCGTCCTCACGTTGGACGTGTTCAAAAAAGGCCAACTCTTTGCAAGCTGTGCCAAGGTAACAAGCGAGGGGAAATTAGTCTGCGTACATGTATTAAAGCACATTAAAGCCAACAGCCACATTGGTGTGTTTGTCTTTAGGACAGGTCGGTGCGTGTGTGGCAGATGGACAGTGACGGCGGTCGGGTGAAATGTGTGGCCCAGGGCTCCGGCCACACCAATGCCGTGGGCTCCATCACCTGCTCCAGGTCGCTCTCCTGCAGGTTTTCTCGTCACACGTAGTCGTCGCATATGTGCCGCAAATGGTTTAATGTGAATCTGATCCTTGTGTCCAGGGTGAAAGCGTCTTTCATCGTGACTGGTAGTCAAGACTGTACCGTGAAGGTGTGGGATCTCCCCGCAGACCTTTCTACGACGGGAGCGGAGATCCATCAGCTCAACGCCCGCACCACGGAGAAGGCACACGACAAGGTACGAGACAGTCTTGCAGCCATTTTTAGCCAGTTCATATTCTAAAAGACAACAGTTTCTGTCCAAATATGAGTCAAGAACTTCTACGTTTGCATAAATATGGTTGGCAAATACACCAAACCTAAATTAAACTGGAACCGGTCCCTGAGATGACAAAGTAACTGCAACAACAACATTTGGGATGTGTCTACAAATCTTTTGGCAGGCTTTTCCCGATCCCCTTGTGAGTCGTTTTTGTTTGCGCGCTCAGATAAGCCCTCGCTGATGAAGGAGATTTGGTTAAAACGCAAGAACAAGGAAAATGGCGATTCTTAGAAAGTGCTTTTGTCGTTCAAAAATTCCCTCATTGCCAAAAACAAACCTTTGGTTGGAGCTGCTGGTTAATCTTCCACTACATTGTCCGCTGTCTAAACACTCAGAGCGAGCCTTTTTTAGCAGGACTGTGAAGGGTTAGTCACTGTTTGCATTTAAATGAAAAACAGGGTCACACGGTGACACAATGAGACAAAAGGCTCTCTCATGTGAAAGTGAGAGAACGGTCTTCCTTCATAATGACAGCCTGTATGAATTTCACACGGCCTGCTCTTTAATCTGTGAAAACTGAGTATTGGTTACGTCAAGCCTGTGGCTCCATCCTTCCTTCCGGGTGCACTGCTAACACAAGCACACAACATTATATATTTGGTCGGAAAAATAGAAAGTGTCCAGTGAGTGGAAGCTCTTTGGGTGAGAACCTTGCTGGTACCAGAGGTCAGAGGAGAAAGGTGAGACAGGTTGGAGCTGGTAGTGATGTGACGTCAGAAGACCAGATGAAGGATAAGAGCAGGAATCTGAGGCTGCAACTCACAAGGGATCAACGGAATTGGACAAAAGAAGATTGGAAAAGCCGTTGCAAACAATTTCTGCTGCCACATTCAGATGTTTGGGCCTTGTACCAATGATTCAAGTTTAACGGTGTGCCAGCATTGTTGCAGACCGTGTCCACCCTTTTTCTGACCACAGTGCAGCCATCTACTGACGGCACAATAACGCACCATGGCACAAAATTGCGATGTGGTGGAACAGGATATTGGCATCATGGATGCGCAGCCGACAAATCTGCAGCAGGTGTGCGATGCTATCGTGTGAAAATGGAACGTTTCCAGCACCTTGTTGAATCTAACCTGGTAACCTGGTTTTAGGAAGGCGTACCTAGGGAGTGTAAATGCATGTAACCTGGGGCAAACCCATAGATGAGTGGCCAGAGAGGTTGGATCAGTTTGCTATACCATTTTGCTGACTGTCATTCCCAGACACTCCTGCATTTCTGGTTACCCCTTCAACTGAAGGGGTAACCAGAACTTTTTCTATTTAGTCCCAATGTAACCATCACTTTCTAGATGATAAGGCTCTCTCCGTTAACTATAGGAATGCACAAAATGTTCATTGTTGAACAAGCCAGGTGATTTATTGTTTCTCATTTTCCGTCGAATTCACACACCCTAAGCTATGTAAACTAATGTGTATCCGAGCTGAATCTTCTCATAAGGAAGTGCAGAACCAAATCGCTCCCATTTGCTCACTTCCGGATCTAAGTGGCTGGAAAGTAAAGTTTTGTCTTCGTCTGCTGCACGTACACACTTCTCAAGGTGCACAATACAACAATTATACAGAAAGAATTGGCAATCTGTCAACTGGGAGTGTCCGGTAACATTTCCAAGTAATTCCTGTAAATTGAACAGCCCTGTTTTTCCATCTAAACTCTCAATTACATCCTCTTTACTCATTTAAACCAAACCTGTTAAAAATGATTTCTTATATCATATCATCATCTCTCTTCGTCTCTTTCTACTTTCCTACAGGATGTAAACAGCGTTACGGTGTCGCCCAACGACAAGCTCCTGGCTACGGGCTCCCAGGACCGCACGGCCAAGCTTTGGTCCCTGATGGGGGACGGTAACGTGGCCCTGCTGGGGGTGTTCCGGGGCCACCGTCGCGGCGTTTGGGCCGTCTGCTTTTCTCCGGTCGACCAGGTGCTGGCCACCTCTTCTGCAGATGGCACGACCAAGCTGTGGAACCTGCAGGACTTTAGCTGCCTCAAGGTGAGGGGGAACATGTTGGTGCGCGAGTGTCATTTTTCTGTCGTTTGTTTAGATTTTTAAACTTTTTTCTTCCCACTTCATTTTCAAGACGTTCGAGGGCCATGATGCGTCTGTCCTCAAGGTCATCTTCGTGAGCCGAGGCGCTCAGCTGCTCTCCAGGTAACCGCATCCTTCTCACGCAAGGCATTTCCTCATAATATTAATAAAAGATGACTTTTCTGTTTCCACGTTGGCCAATTCATTTTGAAACACCATTTTCACATTGTACTGTAGTTTAAGGAAGCCGGTCTGTCAAACACCCGAGTCCTGTTTATCGTGTTATCTCAGATGGCTGATTATCATGGCTCATTTCAGGAAACTATCGCTTGTCAAACTTGTTCACTTATAAGGTTAAATGAAAGGAAACAAAGCTGCCTTTCAAAAGCAAAGCTATATTCTCAAGAGGCTTATCTGCATCCATGGCAAACTTACACTGATTTCTTTGTGCATTTGACTGTAGTGAAGTGTGCATCAGTTACATACTCATACTTCAGTGTCAGATTCATATTTTGTCTATTAGTCCAGATCATAAACTATATAAATATAGACGACGTGTCTCCACTTCCTTGCTTTGGACAAACTGACGCTAATTTTCCAGGGATACGGGCAGCGCCATCTTGCGACATTTTGTTTAATTAATACTGTGCTCTGTACCTCCACCAGTTACACTGCACTTGTTTTTGAAAATTTTTACAACTTTCACAGTCTCTCGGGACTGCTTTACGGAGCGGTTGGCATTGCAACTGGTAGTCGCACATATGTTACGTCCTGTGTCTGTAGAGTCAAATATCTAACTAAAATGAAACATATCCAAAAAGACACAAAACATCCTTGGAAAAAAAATATTTGACGTGTATTTTAGTGTTTTATTTGGCCCAAGTCTTATCTGCTGATATGGAGGGGGCGGAGCTTATGACCTATACTGCATACAGACACTAGGGGGAGCTCTACTTGCCTTTGGTTTTCTTTAGGACCAGTTAGGTGTTCATCTTTATACAGTCCATGGTCCAAATCTGAAAAGCAAAAACCAGGGAATATTAACATATTTTCCTGATTAAACAAACTTATGACTATGTGAATTATCTTTGTTTCAACTTTAATATACTTAAACACTCTTAACCTGCTTAAAATTGGTAAGTAGTATGGACACATGGTTCCTAGTGAGCGTTTCCCAGCCAGGTTCGTTTGTTTTGGCTGCTTTGAACACAACAATTGCGCTCCGTTCCTGAACAAATCAACCGAGCTCAACCGAGTCTCAACTGAGTCTTAACTGGTCTCAGAACACTTCCCAGGGTGATTCGAGAACACACGTTACATAGATCAAACTAAACATTATTTCCCGACTTCCCAAAATGAAAAGGTTCTGTTCAATTTTGACCAGTCAAAAACCTTTTGCATATGCATACCGAACCAAGGCTAAATGCAACATTGTACCAATGGAACTATGTGTGAAGGGACCTCAATGCACAGCTTGTGTACTCTGAATTCAAATATATCTTCATTTCTGTTGATGTACCCTCCTATGACACCCTACAAGCCAGTCCCGCGGTGTGTTAACGTAATTCTTTATTTCCGTATCGTGTTCCACAGTGGCTCAGATGGTTTGGTAAAGCTGTGGACCATAAAGACCAACGAGTGCGTGAAGACACTGGATGCCCACCAGGATAAAGTGTGGGGCCTCCACGCCAGTCACAAAGACGATAAGATGGTGACTGGCTCAGCAGACTCTCATATCACCGTGTGGGTGGTAAGTAGGTTTTGACTGATCTGTTGACTCTTTGTTGGCCTTTTTGGTTGGTCGAGACAATCAAAGGGCCATGGAAACATTTACACAGCAGACATTAATGTTCGTTTAAAAGACCTAGATTGGAAATTGTGAACACACAGAGAGCTCAGTGCAGAAATAAGCATGTGTCACAGTGTTTGATTGTCGTTTGACCATGTACTCAATGCTTTGTTCAGTATTTGCATCTGGTGTTTGTTGTTCTTTATCTTTTCGCCGGTTATGTTAGCTAACCATTCACTCTGACTTATCCCTGAACAGGCCTGTTAACAAAAGCTTTCTGTTTGTGCACCGCTAGGATGTGACGGAAGAGGAGATTGCAGAAGAGCAGGCCAAGCAAGAGGATCAAATACTCAAGTAAGTCGCACCTGACATTGATATGCATCCTGAACATATCCACAAGAGACGAGCTTAAAGTACTATTGTGAACGCACCCTGGACGCATTGAGGGGATCTGAGTGGTTCCTGTAAGTGAAGTCTGTTCATTGTTAATGGAAGTCTTATGAAATCAAATGAAATTCTTGAACAACGTGTCATAAAAAAATGTATCCGCATATGTTTAATTAACCGTGCGTTCATGTTGCTATCTCCAGAGTAGCCATGTGGAGTTAAATTACATATTTCCTCTATCACCAGGTTAGAATCTGACCTTCATGCAGGTCTCTAAAATAACCAACATCAGGGTGGAGATGAATAAATAAACAATAACTTCAGTGAGCGAGAGAGACTTTACAGCTTGTTCCAAAATATGTATCGTCTACGCAAGTCATGGTGCACTGAATGATGGTGGGTGTTGATTTGCACAACACTGTGAACGGACCTCCAGACGCATTTGGGGACACGTTTAAAATGTCAACACAGCAGCCAGATTTCAGCCGGTTACTTGTAATCTTATCACTGAGAAGTCGATTTACAGGAAAGTTGAGCCATTTAAGATCCGCAGTTTAGACCTTATAGACATAGTGGAGTCCAATTTCAAGCCATTACCATCAAGGAACTGTATTTTCCATTGTACAAATTCTCAACAGCGCACCATGGCCATGTGTCTTTGTGTGCGTATCAACATGTGTCTTTGTTTGTGTTGCGTCTAAAGGCAGCAGGAGCTGTCGAACCTGCTCCATGAGAAGAAATATCTGAAGGCCCTGGGTCTCGCCATCTCACTCGACCAGCCTCACACCGTGCTCACTGTCATCAAAGGTACTTCATTCTATTCTTGTCCTTTATGAGCTGCTGAACGGTATGTTCATTGTCTGTTCTCTCTGTCCTTCACGCTTTTCACCCGTGGTTATCTCGGCTGCCAATCTGGACCCTGTCCTCGGAATGAGCTTGCGAACACCTGGACGCTTCACCTTGTCTCCCTATTGTTCGGTTCCCACAACAAATGAATGCAGTGGCAGTTTCAAGCTGAAGATGAGCAGCTATAAATATCCCTAATTACTTTGGGAGCACAATTGCAGGCGTTGCAGCCAACACAGACTATTTATAATATTATTAAGTGTTACGGATGTAGTGAACCAGCTCAGCAACATCCTCGCAGTTAATTAAAGCCAACATTTTCTATTGTAATGTTAGAGGAAGTAACAGTCGGATTGTGGCAGTTGGAAAACTTTCTCCAAATCGTAATATTTAAATACGCAGTTAACTTTTAGATTTTTCTTGTTCGGTCTGTGTTTCAACAACGGACATGATCTGGTGAAAGCTACTCGTGCTTACGTCAAAGAGACTGAATTTATCCAAACACAATCTATTTGTAGACTAGGCCGTCGCTCAGGACTGTCGCAGGTGAAACAACTTTTCCAACGCGCCGTTGCGTATGTGGGTACTGGTAATGCCTTCTTTGTTTCGTTGTTTTGTAATCACAGCACATATGTGCTTCATGCTTTCACTGAAATGATTGCATTTATCTGAATGCAGGCATGCACAAAGGGCGTTTTTGAGCATCTGGGCGTGTGGTGTTGTAATATCAGTACTATTGGGAGCATTGCCAAGAGCAAAAATGTACCTGCACACATTTGCCTCGCGTGGAAATTCTGCATAGACCGGATTGACAGGCGTAAATGAGGCATCAGTGTATCCATCCATATCTGTGATGACACGTTATCTCTCAGCTGGGAAAATACCAGTTTGCCTAATTTGCATTGTGGTATTAGAAACTAATACTGCCTGACCCCTGACTTCAACATGTCCTGTGTTGTTTCTAGCAATCCGTCAGCAGGAGGACAGCCGCGAGCTCTTGGAAAAAACCGTGCTGAAGCTTCGTCAAGATCAAAAAGGTAACATGCTAAAAGAAGCCTTTGGACGTTTTTCATTAAGAATCATTTGATAGCACTATGTTGATTGCCTAATCGTGATGGGAAAGTTATTTCACAAACATGCTGCCTTTAAAAAGAGTGACTCACTTTCAAACACAATACTGCCAACTTCCTTGGAAAGAATGCTTTTAAGTGGAAAACTCGTATTGTTTGAACCCTGCTTTTGTTTTCGTCTTGCTGCTGTACGATATTTGACCCCGTCGCGGTTTTGCTTTGTCTCAGAGTCGCTCCTGCGCTACTGTGTGGTTTGGAACACCAACGCGAGGAACTGTCTGGATGCCCAGGCTGTCCTCCAGGTGCTCCTCACACACCTGCCGCCCGAGGAGCTGCTGCAGTACCAGGGAGCCCGAACACACCTGGAGGGCCTCATCCCATACACAGGTCAGCAGAAGGCATGCGAGGCAGATATTGACCGGTTCTGGGCACTAAATGTTTTGGATATGACAAAATAGAAGCATGCATAAAAATGCATTGGGATTTCTATTGGAAATGCAAGGTCATAAAAAGAGCGACATCATCTGCATAGATAGAAAAGCACAGATTTGTTACAAGTTACAAAGAAGACTTTGGCAAATCTGGGAAAGTTGTGGTGGTATAACTTAAAGCATCACCTTTAAATCCCTATTTTAAAAATGTTCCCATAACAATTCCTGCAGGTGGACTCTCACAAAGAAACCAAAGAGTGTAAAAATCAGTTTTCACATTTAAAACTTTAACCAGTGAAACAAGAGTAGCTGTTGCACTCATCGTCTGTCTCATCGCTGTAGCATGGCAGCTCACTGCTCCGGGTTAGTGTGTGCTTCACCTGTGTGTTCACTAATTTCACGGATGGGTTAAATGCAGAAATCACATTCCATGTATACACAAGTATACATGGCCAATACCACTAATTATTATTATTATTAATTATTATTATTATTTCTCACAGAGCGTCACATGCAGAGGATTGGCCACCTGCTGCAGGCATCCATGTTCTTGAACTACATGTGGCAGAAGATGAGAGTGGCTGGAGCACCATCCAGGTAACCTATGGTCTGGTCTTCCTGGCTCGGTTCAGCTCTATGGGGCTGGTGTGCATGCTGTTTGTTGACTTTTGGTGTTGACCTAACGACACAGAGGTCCGAGAGGTCAGACCTAACACTGATCCTGGGCGATCTGATCTCAAGCGGGCAGCTCTAAGTATGCGTGCTCACACCTAGACTTGAGATCCAGTCCTAGTTCTGCAGATGTAACTAGAACAATGTAAACGTCAGCTGACATTAACTGCATTTATTAATGTGTATTGTTTTATGAATCTAATCCGCGTCACTTTATCCTGTCCAGCATGGACCAAGGCGAAGACATGGATACTACTCCTCTGGTCCAGACCCAACCCTTCTTTGTGATTGACAAGGAGAAAAGGGACATCGGCAGCGAAGAGAGAGAAGACGAAGGCGACGACAGTGACAGCGGACAAGACGAAGACCTGAATTGCTCCGTTGAAGACGTAGAGCAGGCGGACGAGGTCAGCGCCACCAGGAAAGCCTCCACCAGCAACGGGCAGTTGAAAAACGGGAAACACGACTCGGGAAGCGAGGAGAGCTCGGATGAGGAAGACATGGAGGGCGACGATGGGAACGATCTAACCGCGGTAAAAGTCACGAAACGTCTCCCGGTTTCCGTCGCTCCTCAACGCCAGACCTTCGCTAGCTGACAGAAATCACAGAGCTGAACACAGGTGACTCACTTCTGCGGAGACGTTTTCATAACTCGGACCATTGGTGGATCTGGATAATATGTGGCAGCGCTGCAGGAGACGGAGAAACAGGTGTGAAATTATAATAAAGACGAGAGGCCCGCGTCTCAGCAGCTGAGTTTTGAAGACTTTCAATGTTGTGCCAGCACCAGAGCTATGCATCAGTCCATCAGCCTCCAGGCGGGAAAAAGAGGCGATGGAACAGATTGCATAACAGATGAATAGCTGCGTAAATGTTGAGCCGTTGTGTCACGGTCCTCTTCACCCACAGCACATACCACTGTGCTGTTTTGCAGTGTTGCATAGACCTGATCTACCTGCTGGGCAAGAACGCAGTTTCCATTTGCAGCCTACACCTTTCCTTATATACCTTTTTCTTTTTTTTAATGTCTTGACCACAAATGTTTATAAAATAAAAATGGCTTGTGATTTAAAATAAGTTGCATTTTTAATAAATCGATTAACAGCATTTTAAAATAAGATGAGTACGCAAAATGTTTTAAAACATGACCCAGTCTCTCTTTCATATGCAAACGACTGCCTGGAAAGAACTCAACTGCTTATCGGAAACTGATCGGCAATTGAGTGGGTTGACCGGAGGTTTTGGTCTTTTTTTTTTTTTTTTTTCTTCCTCATATTTTTGGCAAAGCTGTGGTTGGGCATATCGTGCAGCTTTTTGCAGCAAGCGAAACACCCAACCGACCATTGCTTAGTTTCTTTGTTTTGTTTTTTCCACAGGGTTTGGTGCCAGGTGGCGTTAAGACGTTGTTATTTTAATGGCTTCTCTGCGATCCGATCACAACCCCCCCCTCCCCCGAAAATACTTTGTTTTAAATGCATCTCCGAACGTATCTGGAGATCTGTTTCACACTCTCTGCAAATAAAACATCAACATGGTTTGGGGACAGGAGCGTACTGTAACAGCTGCTTAACGGATTTCAACTTGCGGCTGTATCAGAATCACAAACAGCTGTGGCATGAAGACTTTTATTTATTTATTAATTAGGTGATTAATGGCTACAGGCTCATTACTAATGAACAGGCAGAACTCAACGATGCCTCACAGCAAAAAGGTTCTGGGTTCTGGATTTTCTCTGGGTTCTCCGGCTTCCTCCCACCGTCCAGAGAAATGTTGGTCGGGTTAATGGTGACTCTAATTGGCCTAAAGGTGTTAGCGCTGCAATAGACTCGCGACCAAGGTGTACGCCGCCTTTCGCCCGATGATAGCTGGGATAGGCTCCAGCAGACCCCGCAACCCTTCGCAGGACTAAGCGGTTACAGAAGATGAATGAATGAATGAATTCTAGCCCTGCGATAGACTGGTGACTTGACCAGGGTGTACCCCGCCTCTCACCCAGTCGCAGCTGGGATACGGATAGACTTCAGTCCCCCTTGCAACCCACCAGAGGACAAGTGCTCATAGAAAATTACTGAATGAATGATTCAAAACTCTGCTTGCGCAAGAGAACTCCTGTTGACAAAGTGTGTTCACACTACCAAAGGAATGTCGTCAAATGTCTCAGGGTTATTACATTTCGGGCTTTTTCGACACATTAAGACTTGGACGTCGTCGTAATTCCTGAAACAGCTTTTATTTGTTTTCACTTCCTTCATTTACATGGTCAGATTCTGGATTGAGTATTACACGCCTCCTTTCCTTCATAAAGAGATTTGCTGTAAATGTGCTTTAGCCAATACAGAAACAGCAGTACGGATAAACATTTAAGAAATATGTGCAGTCAGAAGAATCTTTCTCAATACACTCGACACCAATGCATAAAAGGCACAACACAAGATTTCCAGTGTGAAAAATAAAACCCAAATAGCCATTTTTTTTCTAGCTCTGGTATCTTTGATTCTACAATCTGGGCACCCTTGATCCCAAGCCATAGAGCAAATGAGATTCCTACATGTCAGAAATGAGACCTTTTGATACTTTATCGACTGATTATCTCCGTTTGTGTGGGTGACAGGCCACCCTTGGTTGCATTCTTTCGTGTGACGGTGGTACAGCGGGTGAGGATCTCCTGGGCCCTTGGTCTAGGTGGCACCTTTGGTAAAGTGGGCCCCTTGTAGAGGTAGGGATCAGACACGCTAGGGATCATTTTTCCCTCTGGGCAGGTTGTTGGGCTGCTTGTTGGGCTGAGGCGGTTGCTGACAGTGGGCGGAGGTGTGCGGCTGAGACGAAGCTGTTCTTCGTTGGCGCTTTGGCTCAGGTCAAGGAATGAGCCCGCCGAGGAGGAGAGGTCGCTGAACTCGTCGCTGAAGCTCGAGTCGCTGTTGAAGCTGTCCTCGCTGTCGAGTTTCGCTCTCCTGCCCTGCTGCGCCCCTTCTCCGTCCATCTCCACCATGATCATGGGAGGAGGATTTGAGGAGGTGGGTGAGGTGAGACTGTTTGTAGGGGATGCAGGGGCGCTTGCTGCAGACTGCACGGCAGGTTGTTGAGAAGCGTTGTGATGCTGAGACATCTGTTTGTTGCTTGGTTGGACTGGGGAGGGAGACCTGACAGCTGGAAGCTGCAGCAAGTTTCCTTGGGATCGGCTGTGCTGGGACTGCTGCTCCAGGCTCAAGGAGGCGCCCAAGGAGGCGCCCAAGGAGGCGCCCAGGAGGGGGGAGGAGAGGCGGCGCTCATGCTGGTGGAATCCCATTTGAAGTTGCGGGACGTGGTAGGGCTGCAGGTAAATGGTAGGAATGTAACCTGTTTTTCCATTGTATCTGTTAAAACACAAACATGGAGAGGTGAAAATTGGCGCCAGTTTGAAAACTGAAAGCAGTTAAAGGTCCTTAAGGTTTAGCTAACACTTTAATTGCTACTTTGATATCATTTAATACCTCGATGTAAACTTATAAGTTAGAACTTTCTGGATAATATTGACTATGATAATACTGACTGAAATAATGAGCATGTTTAGTTGGCGATTATACCTATTGATAACAAATGCTATGAAACAAATCAATGAAATAACTTCCACAAGATGCTAGAGCAAGATGGGTGCTTTACAAACATTATTTATTATTTTATTTACTGAAATTTTAACCTTATTTTAGTTACCTTTTCCAGCCTGACTAACGGACTGGGCTGTGATAATCATTCAGCATGATAATATGCCCGTTTACTATAACATATATAAAATGCGTTCATCAATGTACGCTACACTATTAAAAAAAAAAAAGTTCAAAACAAAATCTAATTGTTGCGTTTACAAATCAGAAAATGTAACTTAGTTATTACCCCCTGGGATCAGAAAACCCCGCCCCCCAAAAAATAGTTTTTTTGGGGGCGGGGTTTTCTGATTTTTAAAGGGAATAAAATCTGGTACAGTCCGATTTTTTATTTTTTATTTTTTTCACTGCACTAAGTTAATTAATAAGTAATTGTTTATGCTTTTTCAATTTAGATATTTTACTTTAATTGTGCAGCATTTGTGTAGCGGCCACTGGTGCCTGTCATTTGACAGCTGTTTTTACAGTATATTATTTTACAGTGTATCCATCCCATATTCTTACTTTAGAGGTGTCTGCGGTACCACTCTGGTGTTAGTTAAGCCCAGTCTCATAAGGCCATTCATAACAAAGCAGCTTAATGATCCGTTTTCAGCGTATCAGCTGTAATACCTGATGAGCCACCAGCCGTTTTCGGACTGCTGCAGGACCTCAACCACTGAACCGGTGATTATGGTGATCTCATCATCTTTGGTGGCCTTGTAGTTCTTGACCGCAGTGTAAAGGACTCCTGTGGGTAGAATAAATGTCTAAATATAATGCCATGTAATAGAATTCGCTCGACGTGCAGGTATGCCATGCAGGAGCTCATGTCTCAAGGAAGGGTACAGCAAATACCTCTTTCAGGAATCCCATCTGCATCATCATCATCATCATCATCCTCTATTTTCTCCAGGTAGGGCGCAGGGAACCAGGCCATCCGCTTGTCATCGTTCTCCACAAGCCACCACCCTGAACCCAAACAAACACGTTAAAACTGCTCCCTGGCAGCATTTTTGGGACGTAGTGGGGACGTTTGCTCACCCGCTTTGTCTTTGATGAGCACGTCTACTTTTTCATCCACGGCCACCTTGAAAGGCTTGTTCTTGGTGTCTTTGGTCTCGTACGTGGCCACGCATTTGTACGTCTCCGTGACAAACGGCTGGGTCACGTTGCCAGTGTTGCTGGGTCCTCCGTTGCTCTTGGTGTCGTCGTCCGTCTGCATGATCACGATGCTGGGGACGAGAGAGACCGATTAGTCCTGAGGTTCATCCGGTCCAGAAGGAAAGAGATAGATCTTCTGCCTGATGATGGATTCGTGCAGGCTCTACTTTTAAAGATTCCATCGCTTTAGTGCTCGCTCTGGGGGTTTCAGGCTCTGGGTTGAGATAATTTGATTAGTGGCAACATATAAATAAACTGAATTAGATTGATTGTTATTATTGCTTAAACCTGAACCGTGTACCTGACTTTGTTTCATCTTTGTGCACATCTACTGGCTCTTATCTAAAGTCTATCCCTAAAAAGCTGAAAAACTGGAGAAGCTGCTTGGATAGAAAAGTTGGCACGGCGTCTTCAAGAAACTCTACAAGTCCAGTTCCTCTTGTTTTGAGCTTTCATTGGATATAAGATGACACGGATGACTGAGAACCCGAGAGTTGTCTGAGGTTGTTCATAAATCAATATTTAAACGGGGTTAAGAGAAAGTCTTTTCTAGTTTTTTTGGAACATAAATGCAGAGGAGTCATGTCAAAATGATTATATAACCTCAAATATACAATTATGTTTTAATAGTTACCCCTGATAGCCACCATGTATTATGCAAGTTTTCTGGAATCAGCTCTAAAGGATTACTAAGGATTTTCAGTATGGATGTCATTGTTTATTTAATCTAATTGCTCTCTAATTGGTGCTGAGGTTGACAATACAGTTGCTATAAATAAATAAATGCTTAGCCTACCTGTCCTTTGCAAAATCCGGCTGCAGGTCCTCGTCCTTTGGGTTGAAAAACCGGATGACCTCCAAACTCTGAGAGACGCGCGAGTCGCACCTCAGAAGCTCATTACAGTAATTCTCCAAAAACTTCAGGCACACCATGACCTTTGCCGTGCCCTTCCTCTGGCTGCCCTGCTTCATCTTCCTGTCTGAAAGCGCACAGGACTCTTTTAGCGCCAAACCTTAAAGACCGCGACTGGCCTCAGCCCAGCTGTGAATAATGCACACTTACATTGAAACCTCGGGATGATTCTGTCTGATTTGTTCATTTTGCTTGCCGAGGGGAACGCCTTCTTCATTTGCTTCTGTAGGTTATAAACGACGTGGGTTAGACATGTGAGCATGCACAAAATGAGAGGCGCAAAATAAAGTTTACACTCACATGCATTTTCTTGAAGTCCTGAAAGCTTCTGTACACCACAATTTCCTCCCTGTCCGACCAAAGCACCGAGGTCATGTACATCTGGAAGGAGAAAATGCAGACTTTTAATTCAAATTCAAAATAGAACTATAATAAACAGCTCAATCTGCACTTACTTTGCACTTCTCCTTGTGTATCACTCCAGCTAGACGGACACTCATGGGGTATCGTTTAGGATCCATGGTGGTAGGGGCAGGCAGCCGGGTAGAGGTGTGCCGAGCGGTCCTGCAGTCTCAGCCTGGTTCAGGACTGAAGCAGATGCAACGCTCAGCAGGTGCATTTATTTCCTCCCCTGGAGCAGGTGTGGCTGCTGCGTCTCACGTAGCCACAAATGGAAAAAATTCCTGCATTCCTCCAAAGCCGCATGCGTTAGCACGGTTCAGAGCTGTGTCACAAACAGGTCAAGTCTGTTTTAGTCTGAGCCGTGTGGCCCCGGTGCCTGCCACAGGGAATATTCAAGACTTTGATTTTCTTTCTGAGGCTGATTGTGATGGTGATTAGATTGTGACTGACTGGATCAGGTGGAGCAGGTAGAACAGGGAGCTTCTTCTCTTCTGTTACAGCTCACTAGATCATTTGGAAGGCTAACAAAGTAAACAAGCAAGAGGAATGTGTCATGATCCCCTCAATTGTCCCCTGCACACAGAATATGTTCCCAACTAATCATTTAGTGCTTCAAATTACTATATTTTGGATTCTACACTGTACAGGCAGATGTTTTTGACCTTCGTTCAGAGCTGCTACCATTAAAGTCCTGCACTGTGAAATGAAATATCTATAATGAAGACCCGTGTGTCATCTGCAAAGAAATTAACAAGAGAGGCCAGGAGCACCCTGGACGTGTCCAATAGTGGATCACCCCTGCACCCCTACAGCAGTAAGCCTTAGTCACTTCTCCTCTCAGGAAAGCAGCAGCAGCCACGACCGTTAAAACCACACGAGGAAGTTATTGCACACGTACGACATTCCACATCTTTTTTTTTCCACTCCGGTTTTTACGGGAAAGAAACATTTCCTCCTGTCTGCAGACAGGTATTTTTAGGTGCAGAATCTACACGGCAAACATGCAATGCTGTTATCGATTACTGACTAGTTTGTGTTTTTGCATGCTTTTTCAGCCTGGTGGGAGGAACCAGACAATAAAAGTGTCCAAACGCCTCCCATTGAGCACTTAAGAGATTATTAAACTCACTATGTCCGACTAATCCAAACTGATTAAGGATCACAGTCACTTTGAGATTTGTGTTTGTTAGATTTATTGACTTATCACTGCACCCACTGTGTTTTGGAAGAAACCAAAATCTGGGCTCTGGGGTAGGTCAACAGGTTTTCATGGTTCATTACTGACATCTAGTGTCAGATGAGCTGCAGCACCATCGTTTTATTCATTTAACTCACCAGATCATAAACCACTCACGAAAGAACCACGAAGGACGCAAAGCACAGGTACGTATGAAACGGCCATCTTTATTTGTCCTCACAAAATACCCTCATAGCAAAAGCAGAACACTTTATCTTCTAACTGAGTTCATTATATCGGGGTTTAAATGACCCACTCCCATATAAACATGATTTCATTGCACAGATTCCTGGTTCTGTTTAACATGATTAATAATAATAATAATAATAAATTATAATTATTTTGAAGCCATTAAGATCTGCAATCCACTTGCATGGATCAAACAAACAAACAAAAAAAACAATACAGTGCAAATAGCCCAACAGCCAATAGAAATCGAGTTGATGCGAGCAGCTATAAGCGACAGATAGGTTTGGGAGTGCGTGCATTGTTCAGCAGCTTTTACATCAACCCTACTACAATATAAGAATCCTGAAAAGTTGAAAAAAATATTCCTTTCAAACACAACGATGACTTATAAACATTTCAAACAGTAAGGCAGCACATTTTCCCTAAAGCGTCAAAGGAGGTCACCCTTTCACACACGGTTTACATTCTTTAATGTCATACTCCCTACAGAGGAAGCAGCTCGTTGCTGGAAGTAAACAGCAGTAAAATAAAATAAAAAAGATCAACAGGAAGGGTCAGAACACTGCATTGCTTTTGTTGCGTCTCAACATTTCTCCTTGTGCCGTGCCCAGAACTTTCTTTTCTTCCAGGCGACCGTATGAGACAACACACATCCTCTGTCTCAAACTTATGTTGTGTGTTTAACTAATTTTTCCGCTTTTAATTAAAAATAATTAAACAGCTCACCCTTAAATAAAATAAAACATTTAGGCGGCGTATAAGGGATCCTACCCATCGAGTAATCTTTGGCTTGCATAGAGAACATCTGACATGAAGTCGCTGCAGCTTGGAAAAGACCCGCTCTCTCGGTCTGTCCTCGCTCCATCACCCTTCAGCGTTTCAGTTATTAAATATGTACTGCCTTAACATCATAAATGAACACAGCATCCCTGATCAACTGACCCAGTCACCATTAATCACTTTGGGGATTAAAAACTGATAAAAAATAAAGAAATAAATGAAGAAAATCTTTCCACGCATCTTTATAATTTCGTCTGCAGCCCCTAATTGAAAGGCATTTATGTTTATTCCCCTTAAGAATCAATTATGATGTCCGACTACAGAGGCAGATTTAAGTGCAACTAAATGAGGTGGATTATCAAAAAATAATAATAAAAAAAGACAAATTAAAATTTCAATTATCTCTGCAGTGACTGGGAGAGCCGCCCGTATCTCGCTGATCTTTCCTCCTCTTCCTCCTCTGTGCCTTCTTTCCTTCGGTGCAGCAGATGAGTGTCTGACCACTTTATCGTTTCCTCGTAGTGAGGAAAACGGGTCACCTCGGGTTCTCGGCATTCAAAGGCCCTCCCATCCCATTCAAGCACGGGGCAGACGGAGCTGTCCCTCTCTTCACTTGACATCCCTGTGCATTCATGTCACCGGAATTCATAAACAGGCATACTGTGCTCTCGAATGTGGTTTAGGCTTAGAGACTGGTACCTGCAGGAGTAAGTTAGAGACAAACGGTGTGAATGAGAAGCATGTTGACGTGACTAATGTTACTGAATTATAGTAATTACCACTCTGAGCTCCTATGGTAATAGTAGCCTTCAATAGTGGCCGTGGACTTCTGGAAGCAGATGTAGTAGAAGCCGGCGAACGACGCTCCGCTGATGTCTTTGATGGTGTGGTCTGGAACTAGAAACTGCTCCTGAGAGGGCAAGAAGAGCTGAGGTCAGCTTGATGCTAGGCTGGGGGAACAGGGACAGAGGCACGGCCACAGCTTGATAATGTAACCAACCTTCCACCTCATGAAGATATAATCACTGTTTTCCAGCGCCTCATAGTCAAAGTCGTCCGAGTTGAAGTTTTTGGCGTACTTGTAAAAGGCCTGGAACTTGCTCTGGAAAGGGAACAGAAACATCAACACGTGCAATCAAATATGGCAAATTAACATCAAATGGTTTGATTAATTGATCATCAGCCGTGTTTAATTATTATGGTCCTGTTCACATCAGGCTTTCGCATGTGTCCTGGTCCGCTCACTGGGACCACATTTGGAGGTAGTCTTTTCACATTCTTTTCATCAGTGTGGGCAAACAATGCGTCCTGGGTCGTCACCTACTCAACTGACTTGCTCCAGTGGCTTCCACAGCTCGGAATACAATCTGATTTTTGTAGCCAACATCAGGGAATAACCAGATAAATGAGTAAATGAGAAAATGTTTACTTTTAGGGAGAGAAACCACAGCTTGTTTCAAAATTTGTATCATGTCCCGACCATAGACTGCATAAGGATGGATAGCGGAACAGCTCCTCAAAAGTGAAGCCAAAGCAAGTAGAGCTCCCCCTGGTGTCTGGCTGCAGTATAGGTCATAAGCTCTCCATGTTAGTGGGTGGGACTTGGGCCAAACCAAAACACTAAAATACACTTCAAATATTTATTATTTTTTTCTTTCATTGATGGTTTTGGTCATTTTAAATTGTTAATGTAATGTTGATGGACGTTCAAGTGTCAAGTTTTTTGGATACATTAATTCATTAAGCCACTGTAACAATATTCTACTGCACCTCACATGATGTCTGTATTTATTTGCACACAGTGTGCAAAACCGGACAGCTTTTGGGCAGGAACAGAGAGAGCTATTTTCAGCCAGTTACGTGAGATTGGATCATTTGGGACACGTCCAAACAACCAGGTCAGGACAGGACCATTGATCGCTCAGACCACATTAAAAGGTCCGGGCCACATGTGATCACATTATTTCAGCAGCATTCTGTTTTGAAGCCCTACCATCCATCCCATATCTCGTTGTTTACATCCTGCATATTTCTAAATTGTGTGGGCATTGCTGTGCATTACTGGTTAATATGCAAATTGCTGATCAAATCTTCAATTGGTTGAGACAGTTATATTAAAATAGATCAATATAAACAAACATACCCAGTGCTTTCGGTCCACATCCTCGTCTGCGTCCCACTTCCTGGTTAAAAAAGGCCTTTTTCGGCTGATAATTTCACCAGCAAAGAAAGTAGTGAGAGTGGGATACTCCTGCCACAAACACACACACACAAATGAGAAAATGAATGAAAAACAAAAACAAACAAACAAAAAAATGGAGCTGTACTTCCACATATTGTTTTTTAATATAAAACCACGGTGAAACATGAAGAGTACTGTGATTTACAGGTTGTGAGGCTGGCTGTGAACTACACATTTTAGCATATGCAGATATAGGGGGCTGCTTGTGCTGCAAATCAAACGCTCGCGCCCTTCATCTCAGCTGACTGCAACTCGCCGATGCACTTACGCACTCAGGTGGCAGTTCATCTATTACACCAGTGAATACAAATGTGTCCTAATACAACAGTCCTGCGCTAAATCCTTTCATTTGTTTAACAAACACAGACAGAGCTGGCGATTCAGCTGCGTTTTCATTTTGGAGGATGTGCTCTTAAGTACTATCGAAATGGATTGTGTTATACCAGCAAGTTTCATCTTTTTGACAAGCCCATTTGATTCAGCGGGCTAGGCTATATAACAGAAACACCGTTTGTGTTTGATTCAATACAATACACTCAATGACAGCACCATAAACATCCTCCAAAATGATCATACAGCTGAATCCCACTTTCTTGTCCCGTTTCAACATAAATTGAACCTTATAGCAATAACAATGCTAAGATTTAGCGCAGGACTGTTGTACTAGAATGCATTTGTTTCCACTAGTGTACCTGATAAAGTGGCAAGAGCGTGTATGCACAAGAAATGTGACAGACTATCAGCTTTCCCTCCGCTCTGCCACTGCTGAAATTTACCCGCTGACCCTTTTACCCCCCCCTTCCACATGTTACATAAAGTAACGGGGCATACAGCTGACACACTTAATCTCAAGTGTGGCTGCTTGGCCCTAGTTGCCTCCCAGTTTATCAACAGCTAATCTGACATGATTCATGCAGCGCTGAGCAAGTGGGAACCAGTTTGTGTTGAGTCGCATAAAGAATAAAGGTCAGTGTTACTACACCTGACCCAGTTGCAAAGGCTTACCTCAGTCAGGCCTTTGATCTTCAGGTATCCACACAAATATGAGTCATCTGTAGTCACATGCTGCCCAAGATAAAGACATTTAAGGAATTGCAAGCACAAAAACTGGATATACAAAAGAAATGGCAGCACTGGAGTTGAGAAAACAAGACACCAGGTGGACAAGCAACCAGGAATTAAACCTTATATTTGCTTATAGTCTGCTAGACAGATCAATTCTGCATCTCGGGTAGCTTATTGCACAAAATACTAGCGTGTTTGGATGGTATGTTAGCTACAAACAATATTATATGTGACTGACGTATGTCTTGAATTCAAAATGCCAGTACAGGAACATGTCACCCGGGCTGACTCAAAATTAGGTCAGCGTGTTAATACTGTAGGACAGCCCCCCCCAAAAAAACTATGGCTGCACATATGCTGACTTTGCATTATAATAATAAAAACAACATTAATAAACAAACTAATAACAATTTACCTGCAAAACAACCTCGACGTCGTAGGAGTTGCCTTTGCTCTTCTGGTAACCACGAAACTGTGAGCCGCTGTACAGGAGCGAGGTGGCCACCCCCGGCTGGTGGGTGTTGATCGGGGCAGGGGGAACAAGAGAGGCCGAGGACGGGCAGGCCGAGCCGGTCGCTCTGTAGCACTCAGCTCGGACTGGCATGACGAGCGCTAAGGTGCCGCCGTCAGCAACCGTCATTAACTTTGCGACTGAGCACACCGCGCCTGGGGAGAGAATAGGTGCTGACAGAGGAGGTTCAGCGAAACTGCACGAAATACCACAAGTCCAAACTTTCCTCAAATATCTGAGGTGTCCATGAACTGACTACTGGAGGGCTGCAGCGTTTCATTTGAGAATCCAGCTTCCCCGAATTTCATTGGCTAGAAACTAGTGCTCGCCCGGAGAAGGGTTCTTATTGGATAATGAGCCGCGAGGTATTCTGGGTGTTGTATTCCATTCCCGGCACTCGAATCACGAGATAGGAGACAAGATGGAAACTCAATGTTTTGGTGACAATTTTAGATACTGTAGTTTAATATTGAAATACAGAAACACACATATTAACAGTTCAAAACATTACTGTGTCTCCCAAGCAAATATAGCACTCACACGGACCTGTTTTCTTACTTTCTGCTATGTACTGTATATCAAACATTATAGTTTCTATAACCCATACACAATACCATATGATTAAATCATGTTAAAAATGTATTTTTTGTCATTAGAATGTTAGTGATAGTTTCTTAGAACAGTCTTAATGATATACAACATTATATTTAATTATAGACATTCCTTGTAATAATTAAGCCTTTCAGTTTTTTAATTTAACTAAAGAACTTTTATATATTCGAAGGAAGCATCTTTTGAAGACATATTATAGGTGCAATGATCAAAATATACAGTTTTTCATTCATTTCTTTCTATGGTGTTGTTTTCATTTCAAAACAGGCAGCAAAAATGATAAACACATAGGTGGTCAGAGCTTTTTTTTAGTGCATATGACAAATACAGAGTTTATACTGTAGGAAGACATGCTTTTTTACTTGTACACAGTGCGAGTTGTTACAATTGTCAATTGAAGCTGTGAAAATACACACACATTTAAAAATGATCTTACTAGTTGATCTCCTGCAACTGCTCCCTCAAACGGTCCACGTACCTGTTGATGTCTGAGATGCACATGCGGTTCCGCTTAATTTCTTTGTCTTGAATCTGCGACGACCAATAAAGGCAAACGGCAACATTTTTTAAAAGGCTGTCAGACAAACAAGAGAGGTTTGCGATCCATGTTAGAATTTACACTATCAGATCCCTACCCCTTTAAATAGTGTCGCTTTCCAGTTGCTGACACAGGTAACCAGCTGAGTCTCCCGGTCGTTGATCTTCACAGTGTGGTTATCGTGGCCAGTGGCTAGTGCGTCCATCACTGCGTCTTTGTCTGCGAACAGCTACGAGCAAAACATACAAGCATAAGAACAATGGCGGTGATTTCAGATGTATCTGTGTCATCAGCGTTCACATTAGACCTGCATTATTCAACTATACTTGACAACCCCATACTTGAACAACTTGAACATATTGGTTATGATGTGACTGTCCAGTATAGACATATATTTTTTTGTTCTTGGTATGAATGCATAAATATGCAACTGGGTTTTCAGTGTAGAGCTGAGAAACAAGTTCTTGCAAATGTGTTTTTAGTATTTTTAGTTTTATTGCCTTGTTGCTGAAAGGTGCAATGCAAATAAACCAGACTCGCCTTAGTTTGGCTAGTACAGCTTTAGTTATAGTAAAACTAAAGCTATTTGGCAACATTAGACTAAAAGGGACATCACTGACCATCACAACGTCGGTTGACATTGCCTCCTCCAGCTCGTTTTTGGCAACTTTCTGGACAGTTTCATTGGCAACTTCCCGCACATTCTGATAATAGACATCCTCCAGATCTCGACATTGGGCAAATGTATAAATGTGTCAAAGAAATCATTCATAAATGGTTGGATTACTCACAATCCGGACAATCCGGCAAGAAAAAGCTAGAAACATCATTGCTTGTTGCGCAGACTAACAGTCGAAGGATATATCTCTTGCACAGTTTCGCTGAAGTTGCCAACCATGTCTGAGAGGCTGGCGTCAAAGTTTTTTATGTCATCCTGAAATGAAGAGGAGGCATCACTGTGGGTAAACCTGAACTTAAAGTAGATACAGTATCCAGACAAAATGTACACACTGACCTCCAGCTGAGTGTCCAGATGAAACTCCAGTTCCATGAGGCTTTTACAGAGGCGGCTGACTTCATTATTGCAATGCTTGAGCTTGGCCTTAAATAAACCTGGATCTGATAACTGCTGCAACTCTGCTGTCCTCTATAAAGAGGGAAAAACAAGAGATAATCCTGTGTTAATTGCTAATATCACATTTACTGAACCCATGTAACTCTGCTAGACAGCCCAGAAAATGTTAGAATATAATAGTCCACCCAGCTTGCCTCGCTGTGTTGCCGATCAAAACTTTCCAACATCTGCGATGCTTTCTGTTGGTAGTTTGCAACAGCCTCACGCTGACCACTGAAGAAAGAGTCCACCAGTGTCTTTCTTTTTTTGTGTTCAGCCAAGCCTCTTTCAAATAGCTGCGTACACAGCTCCACCATTTGCTGTTCAAATGTAATTACAAAGTCAAGGAATTGTATTGTCAGCTTCCACGTTATTAATATTACACCTGCATGGATCAGAAAGCCATGACAAGGATATGTCAGAAGCAGAGAAGCCACTCCTGGAGCACAGCGCAGTGTCTCTGCCTCTGGATCGTCTTTAAACATGCTGTTAAACAGACATGGCCCGTTGAGGAACTCCACAAAGGCATCCTGTGAGACAGAAGGACTTAAGTGAGGTGTATGACGTACATAAACACTTACTCATCTGCACCAACAAACCTGAATTTACATTACTTTGTGTAATTGTAGTTCAGCATCCCGACGTTGGTGAGTCTCAACAACTTGTCGTTTCTCCACCTCTTCAAGTCTCATTTTCTCCAGAACAGATGAGTATTTGATCATTGCTTCTTGTCTCTGCACACACATCGATACATCAGTCAATAAAGATTAATGAAATGTTGTGTTAAAAAGAAGAAGATAACAAAACGTACATGGCTACAGTCGATTGTGGATTTGTACTTTTTACTTACTGTGTTCTTGTCAATCAGTCTGTAGTCCAGGAACATCACGTTTGGAAAATAGGCAGCGATGAAGATTTTGTAATCGTCGACCTTAGAGACAGGATTCCCAGAAAAGGTGACTGTGAACAGTTTCTCCAGATTCCTGATGTAGAGGACCTTTGAAACAGATCAACCATGCATTAGGTTATGCGCAGCATTCAGTGGCGTGGCGCATTCATTTCTTTATTTCTTACATCTTCTAGCTGACTGAGGAGGTTGTTTGCAAAGATGAAATGGGTGAGGTTCCCAAGTGTAGCCATGTTTTCGATGACAGAGATCTTGTTGTTGGACAAATTCAACACTTCAAGCTTTCGCAGCGCCTCCAGACCCTCAATTTTCTCGATGCTGTTGAATGACAGATCTAAAAGGCACGTTTCAAGCATTGCTTCTTAGTAGATCTTAGGTGCTGTCTGCAAGGAAAAGTAATCAGAATATACAGCAAATGCAAAGTTCCTTCTTACTTAGCCATGTCAGATTAATCAAATGGTCCAGGCCCTCAATCTTCTCTATGAGGTTGTTATTCAAATCAAGCCTGGTCAAGGAGGTGAATTCCCACAAGTGGTCAATCTTTTGGATGTCTGTAAACAAACAAACTCTCACATAACTAGACTCAATACACAGTGATACACATTTCTTCTTCTTCTTCTCACTTTTGTATTCCAGGTATAATACAAGGATTTCACTAAAGTGGGTTGCCACATCATCGGGCCCATCATTGAGAGCGTCTGCTATGACCTCCCGCAGAAACATCTCATCCATCAACGTGGGCCGAGATTTGTCAGCATAAGAGGTCATCATGCTGTCAGTGGCGTCGGAAGCAGGCTCGGCTTCACTTTCCTCTGTTAAGAAAACAGAAATACATTATATTTTGTTACTTAGAACTTGATTTGTTCAGGTAAACACTGTGCCAAGTAGAGGAACAGAAACATTGGAGGGTGTTGCAGTTAGCTTGCATAATAGATTATTATTATTACTCATGCATTAAACTTAAAATAGACACAATTAAAACTTTACTACCTTGATAAAGTCGGTGTGTAACCTCTCACTACCTCTGTTGTTTACACTGTTACATAGCAACAGGCTCATCTGAAGCTGCGTTCAAGTGCGTTCGAGTTATTCTGTTAAAATGAGCTTTAACGCTCAAAATGCAACCTTTTTTAGGGTGACTTATTGATATATGACAAAATATATCAAATTTGCGTTTAGCTGTGATCCCATTAACATTTTGCTCTCAAATACTTTTCATTAAACATATTTTTTTACGTCCGGTCCGGTGAGCTATGCACTTTATTTTTACATTCTTTATTAAGAAGGATTGGACTCCTACGCCTCGAAGGCATAGTTGTCGTTACGTGTATGTATTATTGTATCAATGAACAATTATTTTACGCTTTCAGATAAAGAGGTGCGATGATTAACATTTTTGAACGTTGCATTCTTTGCTTTAAATGTGACCAGGAATACGTGTCGAACGCTCCTCTCCTTTCTTTTCTAACCAATAGGATTTCTCGGTGGGCGGGGCTTGGGAGCACCGCTTGAGGGCCCCAGCCTCTGTCATTCCAGAGTGGATTGTTGTTGTCAAGATGGAGTTCTTACTTGGGAATCCGTATAGCACTCCCGTGGGCCAGTGTATTGGTACGTTAAAAAAAAATACTCATTAGAGCGTTGGAGGTGCGCTGCTCCCTCCGCCGCTCGTGATACGAGAATAGACTAACGCCCGGTGTCTGCTGCTGGGATTAACGGTTGCGCCCGCGAGCTAGCATCATCTTAACGAGCGTCATCTATTTGGAATCTGATTTAAGCTAATGTTAGCCCGCTAACCCGCCTAACTTAGTTCGCCGTAATAACACCTGCTAAATCACGGCATTTGTTTCGACAGTGTTGTTTCTGAGAGAATTAAATTAGTGGAGATTAAATGGGGTCTGTGGTGACAGGGCTTGGAGTGACTTGCAGAGCCCGAACTAAGTTCCAATGTTTCTTGGTGGGCGTTTAGTTGAACAAATTGCTAGGTCAGCCTGGTCGTTTTTCTTCGTTTAAATTGTCATTTCTCTGCGTTTTGGTGCTCATTAATACTGCAGTGGAGAACAAGGGCATGTGGCCTACCGCATCCCTTTGGTGCGGTTGCAGCTATCTTTGCATCTTGCCTTTTTGTTTATAAAACTACTTGCACTCTGCACCCGATCCAGGCGACTTGTCACCAAGCATTTGTCGCATAATGAGTAAGGGCTTTTGCTTAGTGTGACAATCTGCAACAGTTTGCTTGTAATGAAATCTAGCAGTGCTCAGTGTTTAGGAACTTGTCTGTCGCGAATGTCACTCAAGACTGGGCACTGTTTCCAACAGCAACACCATTAGTGCTGTGTTCCTGTTTATATAGGGACCACATTCTTTACATTGACTTCCCTCTGATGTTTCCCTCCTTCAGCTGTAAACAGTTTTGATGGGATGTCCAGTGACGCCGAACTTGTCTAAAAGGTTTCAAGCTGCGTTTCCTGTTTTCATGTAACCCAGTGGAAATCTCAGATGTTGATTTAGAAACTCGAGAAACCATGCAGCGACGTAATCAAGCTCACTGATGCTGCAAGATGGAAGCTGTTTCGTGTAAAGGAAGTCTGCAGCAACGGCGAGAGCGCACCGTGTCCTGTCGGCCGTTGTGTCTACAGATACTAGGCCTGTCGTGCGGTGGGGTTGCATGCTGAACATCTTGAATTTCCATTTCACAGAGATGGCTGTATCTCCTGCCAGATCTCTCCGGTTGAGCTGCTGCGCTGTGCAGAGCTGCACAGCCGTCTGTCTGCTGCAGCCTGAGGGGTCTGTAGGCTTCAGCAGAAAGGGCAAAGGATCAACTTACCTGACACAGACACAAATGTAGGAGTTCTATGCTATGGAGCCTAGTGTATCCGCAATTTAGTTTTGGTTTTAAGAAAACATGCGGAAGGACGTAACATGAGGGCATTCTAGAAAACATGCAAGAGTAATGAAAGTAAGAGTCCACTTTGTACCGTACAGAAATAGGCCAGAGAAGGACTTTGTGGCTTTGTTGGCAAGTGCATGGCACAGCTTGCCACTGTTAGTGTTTAAGCCATGTGATCGACTGGCTTCATTTGTGTGGTGTCGATTCCCAGGGCTGAGGGAGGCCGAATGAATGCCCTCAGTGGGCATTTAACATCTATCGGCAAAGCTCTGATTGTTCGGTGTAGTTCAAGCGCACATCATGTGGGCAGATCAGATTTTTTCCCCCCTGCTTTATTTCCTTTTCTGCCATCCGTGCGCCACCCTGCTTTGACATGACAATCCACTTGAGGAGATTAAGTGGGATATCCCGGTGGAGTTAGCAGGTTAAACCTTCCAAACTCACGTCCTATACGCCGTGCAGGCGCGATACCAGTGCCAGGCAGAGTGCTGATTTATAAACGCGGTGACATTTCTCTGTAGCTGCCTGGTTTGTGACAAGTTGATTAGAGAGATGAGTTGGAGCATGAATAAATCATGTCTTTCAGGTTTGTCAAGTGTTGAGTTCCCCAACAGGTTGGCATCGTTGCCCAGCGAGAGGCGCTTGGCCCGGGCATCACGGTCTGCTAAGGCCCTCTGAGCTTCAGAGGGAAGAGCTCATCCTGTCCAAACACAAGAATTGTGTAATGAGAACCGATCTTGTGTCAGTCACAGGATCATAGCTTTTTTTATTCTACCATTCATGGACATGATGGGTGGATTTGGAGGAGGCAGCTATGGTGACTACAATGCTGGCTGTAGCTAAAATGCTATTAAATGCTAGGGTGGAGTGTGAAAGGGAGATTAGGTCACTGTGGCTTCCATTTCTTTGTTTTTTTATTGCCGTTTTGGGTACACAACTACATCTCTTGAGGTGTTGGCTTTCCATGTTCCAGCTAGTAAATTCAGTTAATTTGGCAGAGTTGGAGAAAGCACAGAAAAAGGTCAGGGCGATATTTTATAGCACACAAGAGTTTCTCGCGAGACCTGTAGACGTTGAAATGGAATGAAGAATTGTGGTAGTCTCATTTGCCTCCTCATCCCAAAGCCAAGAGTTAATCCCCCCCTTCTGATGGATATTGGTTTCCAGTTGGGCAACTAATGGATCTTCACTGCACAGATTTTCCCACATCTCAAAAGGGGAATTATGAATTAACATAATGAATGTTCACTGCAGGGTAGGGTTTCTATGATGATTTTAGCACTGTTCATATTTCATAAGCCGGTTGATTGTTTAAAATTTTAAATAATTATGTCAAGTTACCCTCTGCAGAGACTACTGCTCAGAGGAACACATGAAGGCAGTTTTTTTCTCGCAGATTTTCATTATCTCAGTGGTCTGATGTGGGCAAGGCTCCAGCATAAATAAAGGCGACGTCAGTCCCGATTTGGCAAGTCAAATAAAACCTAGACATTTGTGTGCCTCTGCATCGGCCAAAGGCGTGGCCTTATTGTTTTCAGGTCGGTCACCCTTGTGAAAGGGATGATACGCGGATGCAAGGATGAATTTCATGTTCAGAACTGTGCCGAAACAAACGCCAATGTGTGTGTTCAAAACAAAAACAAAGGTCAGCTTCACTGTGACATCGCAATATTCTGCAAAAGCACTTTTTTTTTTATTGTTCACAAAACTAATGTCTACACGAATACGTCTTTTCACCCAGACAGACAGAGCACTGAGGTCTGTCACCTCATTCTAATTTGGTTACACAAACGTTGCACTCATGCCCTTATGTGAACCATGGGTTGCTTTAATTACTGTGCATCAACCTAAGCACAGACGACAACTGAGCCCTGCTACAATGCAGCAACGCGCTTACTGGGCAGTAAATAGTTTGCAACTGTGCAGAAAACCACCAGCATCCTGCGCCTCGAGACCGGTATTGGAGCCGAATAAAAACGTGTGACGTTAATTTGTTCCTGTGAAGCATTATCTTTCAGAAAACAGTACAGAGGTCATAAATTAAGTGTGATATAATTAATGTTTTGCCCGAACTCTTTGTGTTTTCCCACCAGAGAGAGCAACTGATGGAGGGCTGCAGAGTGAGGACTGGACGCTCAACATGGAGATCTGCGATATCATAAATGAAACAGACGAGGGGTGAGCCGCTGCACTGTTAGGAAATGAGTCATTATTGGGTTGTAATTTGCTTTTATCAGCGCTCTGGAGGATTAGTGAGGGTATTTGGCCCAAAAAGGCTTCTGGTCCCCCAGCGGTTTGTAATGGAGCTTTCATTGTTTTATCACAGACTAGCCGACGGAGTGACTCGAGCAAATAATACGCTGACTACTCTTCTCCTTCTTCCCTGCATTACACAAAGCCTTTTGTTTTCCTTAGGTGCCAATGAATGAACGAAGCAAAGAATGAATTACAGCCTGGCGTCGTGGCCAAAAACGCCTCGGGTCTCAAGTCATCCATTCCTTGTTAAAACACGAATGTGCTTTAAAAGAACTGCCAGACAACACTGTAAACATTATGGTGCATTATGAATTTTTGTTCATGCCTTTTTTAACGCCAGTGTGTGATTATGCAGCGCTATGCTTTAAGTGAACTCCTGTCAGTGAAGAGCAGGAAGCTGAGGCTACAATTTGCAAGCGCTTGCTAAAATTAAAATTAGGCAATAGAAGAATGAGAAAAATTTCCTTGTTTGATGAGCCTTAAGACTCATTTAGGGTATTGGGGGACATGGATGACGTAAGCTATGCACGTTTCCGACGTCGGTGCGAGCCATTTGTACTTGTGCACTCGTCAGTCTGGCTCGCCTTGTAATAACACCACCCAAAAGCTAGTCGACGCTGTGTCTCTGCCTGTCGGTTTAATATTTGTTTCTACTTTCTGCCTCACCTAAACAATGGCAAGTGAAACTTTCGCTGAAATTTTGCCAAGACTTCACCTAAGACTGAACTTTCTAACTTTCTAAGTTCACCTTTCCTTGATTTATTCCATCGTTATTGATCCAAAACATTCACCCATTCATTCATCTTCCGTGCCCGCTTATTCCTGATAACAGTCGCAAGTGTCTGCTGGAGCCTATCCCAGCTGTCATCGGACGAGAGGCGGGGGTAACACCCTGGACAGGTCGCCAGTCTGTCGCAGGGCTGATCCAAAACAATCAACTCGAAAACTGCGGAAAATGAAAAGCGGCTATAAACACTAAAGTGGAAATACACCACTACTAAACGGACCAAACAGCTCTTTCAGTCTGTGTCACAGTGACGTGTATTTACATTTGTTGGGAGGTGCAGGTCAGCTACGATGCTAGGATCTGCGTATGCTCTGAGCTCTCACCATAGCTACGGAGTCACATTTTCAGTCTATCTCAGTCCAGTAGAGCAGTCTCTGAGGAATGTTTCCAGCACTGTGTTGAATCTATTCCACAGAGAAGAAGGTGTACCTAATTGAACTGAACGATGAGCGTACATTTGACCCTATTATTATTTATATAAGTAGATACATTACACTGTAAGTGATGTTCACTATTATCTGTGCCAACCACCCCGCACTGGGTTTTGCATTGTGGTTTCTAATCTTTATAAAAGATTTTAGCTGACATATGCGTAGCAGGGCATAGTACGTCTTGACATTTCCTCGTCTCCTTAGACGTGGCTGTCGTGGTGAATGTCTGTGACGGTTTTCTGTTGTGTTTTTTTTTTTTTTTTTTCTCTGACCACCTTCTGTTTTCTGTGTTCGCATTCTTCATGCCTACACGCACGCATTGTCTTGACATGCGACGTGGAGCCCGCTCCGTCACACCAAGCACGCACGCGCAGCAACGCGGAAATAGAGAGCGAGGCTGTCCAGCTTAACAGAACACACGAGTCATTGTCTTCTGCCTGGTCAACTGCAGCGTTGGCGTTTCTGAAGCTGGAGAAACACTGCTGTGAAACGTCAACATTGCTTCTCGTGTGTTTTTGGCTAAGATTAATATCTGATACATGCCCCACCTGGGGACCATATGCTCTGTCCAATCTGTGCTTCAGCCTGGTATTGCATTATGGTGCAATGGTGCGACCCTTGAACTCAGACGACCTACTGTGTACTTTCCAATATCTAATTTTACAGGTACGCACTGTTGGATACACCGTGGATACACTACTAATTAAAGGCAGCAAAGAACTAGAACATTCTGTGGACACTATAACTTAACACACTCACAATGGAAGCTTCTTGTACAATATGCTATATGTCATACTTTATGCTACGTTCCCATTCGTTTCTATCTGTTTTACCTCCTTCACTCAGTAAATGTATTGTAGCCCCTGAAGGAGTTCATAAAAGCTTATTATGTTTCATCTGCATTCGAGAAATGGGGAGGCTAAGTCAGAAAGCCAGCCTAGACTCTTCCTGCATGGACAGCTTTGTTCTTGCCTTGGGAGAGACATATCGTAAATCAGGAAGAGAAAAAAAAAAAGAGACAGATGGTGTGACAGTTCTTCTTCTGTTTTACAGTTACACTGACTGACTCGCTTGTGCGATCGTGGCAGAGAAAAGCGTTGATTCCAGCGAAGTCAGTGATGCCGTGCTCGCTGGCAGCAGGGTTTTTTTTTTTTTTTTTTTTTGCAGCTCTAACGTTTCTGCTGTTTTTCTCTAGGCCAAAAGATGCCATGCGGGCTTTGAAGAAGAGACTGAGTGGCAACAAGAACTACAGAGAAGTGATGCTGGCGCTAACAGTAAGAAGTTTCTTTGTAGCACTGCCGCTAAATCCAACCCGTATTCCAGTCATTGTTTGACAAGACGGCTCTGAACTCAGGGGCCACGTCCTTGTTGTTGCTCCTTCTCAGAGTCTCAAGTCGCTTTGCATAAAATTAAACCGAGCTCTGCTAGTTAAAAGCGCTTGATTGTAGCGGAAGCATCCAGGCTGAGATTTCCTGTGAACACCACAGAGTTTCTGTGGCTTCTCACGTAAAAAAAAAAACCATTTCTCTGCAATTTGTTTCTTAAATGAGTTTGATCCTCTCCCTTTTCACAGGTGTTGGAGACATGTGTGAAGAACTGTGGTCACCGGTTTCATGTCCAGGTCGCCAACAGAGATTTCATAGACGGTGTTCTGGTCAAAATCATCTCTCCCAAATCGAATCCTCCAACCATCGTGCAAGACAAAGTGCTGTCTCTCATACAGGTATTGAAGCGTCCTCTGTCCTTGCTACGTGTGCAGTGCTTTTAAAATGTTCACCCCATTAGATGTTTTCCTTTTTATTGTTTTTAATTAAGTGATTGCATCAGTGTTCACCCCATTCAGGTCAGAGTTTAGTTGATGCAGCTTTGGCACTGAGTCTGTGTGGATAGGTCACGGACAGGCTCGCACATCTGGGCACTCCAACTTCAGTCCATTCTTCTTTGCAAAACTGTCTGATTTTACAGGGATCGGGATTGAAGTGCACTTTTGAAGTCCAGACACGATTTCACTGTTGATCGAGGTCTGGGCATTGAGTTGTTAAATATTGTCAGGAAATAAATCTTCTCTCAAGAAACAGTCCTCTTGTAGACTGAATCAAAATCAGGATTTCCACATATTTTACTGTGTCCATTTTACCCTTCACCTATATAAGCTGCTGCCCAGGGGCTGCTGCCCAGATGCATCCCCAAAGCGTGATGCTGACACCACCGTGCTTCGTGGTGGGGATGGTGCGTTTGTTGCCAGACATAGAGTCTTGTCTGATGTAGCAAACCAGTGACTGGACCTTCCAGGCGCAGGACTCTTTATACTCCAGCCACCAGAGACACATTGACTGCAATTCATTTTACTAATTGTGAGACTACTAGCACTAATTGGCTGAGACCTGTGTAGAAATAAGTCAGCCACTTTAAAGGGAGACGCAGTCGGCTCTGTGAAAGGAATCAAACAGGTCTGTGATGGTCTCTGGGTAGTCAGGTGGGCAGCGGATAATATGCTTCACTTCAGAGATGTTGTCTCACAGGCTTCACTGTCTCCTGCAGCTATCTGGTTGCTTGCAGTCACTTTAGCCAAAAGGTCTATTTCTGCTGTCTTTTAAATATTTACAAGGATTGTTCAGCGCGGCCCCATGGAGATTCCTCTTTTGCAGAGAGTCTACTGTGCACCCAGGAGGTCCTACACCATTCATTTAGTTTTTTTGTGACACGGGGTAGAAACACTTACCACAAATGCAGTTGTAATTTAGTATTTTAATTTTTTCCTGGCAACATTTTTACAGTTAAATGTGTTTGTGTAATGTGACAGGCCTGGGCCGACGCCTTCAGGAGCAGCCCCGATCTAACCGGTGTGGTCCATATTTACGAGGAACTGAAGAGGAAAGGCATCGAGTTCCCGATGGCAGACCTGGATGCGTTGTCTCCCATCCACACGCCGCAGAGAGTACGGATAAATACGCAAACAAGCATCATTTTGGGCGCCGCGGTGTCCTATAGAGTTCTGTTTTTCCTCACAGGGTACACCGGAAGTGGACCCAGCCATGATGAAGTACCTCGCCCCTGTCTCACCTGCTGCCGTGACTCCTAAACCGGCCCCGGCCCTGCCCCCTCCCTCTGCCACGCAAGTTAGTCAGAGCCCCATCACAGCAACCCCTGAACAGGTAAGAGGCATCAACAGCAACATTTAACCAATAATATTAACCCGTTACTAGTGACTTAAAACAAATGCAGTCATGTTACTGACTGCTGTGAATTAGTTTCAGTGACCTTTGAACCATTGTGCTTTCAGATTGCCCGGCTGCGTAGTGAACTGGACGTAGTGAGAGGGAACATCAAAGTCATGTCAGAGATGCTAACTGAGATGGTCCCCGGCCAGGAAGATTCCTCGGACCTAGAACTGCTTCAGGTTAGAGGAATACACATTCAACTTTACAAACTGTGGCTTGTTTTTGAATATAGGCTCACGCAAAATAGATTTCTTCAGGAATTACGTAAACAAGATTCAGTAAATAGCAGATTTACTGTGAAGTGTTGTTCTTTGGTGCAGCCACTAGAGGGAGTCATGTATTTAGTTTTCTGTCCCACAGCTTATTAAGCGCCACTAGTTCTACTTCTTCTGCTTTAAAAAGACGAAACAATATTTTTGACTCACTACATTCTGAATGCCTTGTATAAATGTATAACATCCTATGTCAAGTATAAAATGATTTCTTATAGAGGGTTGGTTGAGACATTTGTGTCTGCTCGTCCACATCTCTGCGCTTCTTCCTCCTCCTCTGTTGCTTTATTTCTGAATCTCTAAAACAACGTGTTCCCAAATCCTTCAAGGAGCTGAACAGAACGTGCCGGGCGATGCAGCAGAGGGTGGTTGAGCTCATCTCACGCGTCTCTAACGAGGAAGTGACCGAGGAGCTTCTGCACGTCAACGACGACCTCAACAACATTTTCCTTCGTTACGAGAGGTGCGTTCAATCAGGCACTCAGTCGCCCTTCACGTAGCGCAACAAGGAGGGCTGACAAGATGTTTCTGTTTTGGTTCCACATATAATACATTTTAGACGTCCGAAACCTCACAGAGAGAAGCGCTGTGAAACACTCATTTGTTTTTAAGCATTTTGAGCCTTCTTATTTAGATGAAAAATGTTTTAGCATTTGAAACAAAGACGTGTATGCATGTGAGCATCACAAACATTCAGCTTTTCGTATGTTGCTGACAGGTACGAGAGGTACAGGTCGGGCAGAGCCGCACACAACAACGGGGTGAGTGCCATCGACAAAACTCTGCATGCAAGCAACAAACATGGAACACTTTTTACTTAAATACACAACGGCCATTTGTTTAACATGAAAGATGAGGCATGGCTCACAAAAATCAACCATTGTTAGAGTGAATACTTATACTACTAATACTATAACAATTACTTTATTGTTGCATAATGTGAAATGTAAACAGAAAGCACTTTAAGCTTTAAGCAACCTGATCTCTCTAAAGTGTACATTTGCCACTATCAGCCATTTATCAGAGCACTGAGTCTTCTCTTATTACGTCTCACATGGCTGT
Source organism: Planiliza haematocheilus (assembly GCA_005024645.1). Taxonomy (NCBI): domain Eukaryota; kingdom Metazoa; phylum Chordata; class Actinopteri; order Mugiliformes; family Mugilidae; genus Planiliza; species Planiliza haematocheilus. Next base: position 6,076,740 of record SRSE01001373.1, read on the forward strand.
GTTTGCATTTAGTTGATCTCTCTGTGTGCTCTGTCTGTTTGTATTGTGGCTAGCTGATGAAGGCAAGTATGACACCGTGTTCCATCCAAGCCCGCGTGCTGGGATGAACTGGACGTTATGTATTAATTTGACCCATACGATCCTTAACGTCAGCGGCAACGTGTGACACTAGACACGTGCCGTTCCCTCTGCTCCCAGTGGCTTTCATTAGCAGTCCCGTGGCAACTGTTCATTCAACCCTCAGTGTTTTTCCTTGAGTAGACTCCAGTCCACAAATACTGACCTGCAGTGACGTTTCAAACGGTGTAGTCAATCCTGTAGAATTTCCATAGCTACCAAAGTGTTCCCTTTTGTATTCGAGAGGTTAACATCTTTTTTTTTTAGCAAAACATCAAACACCTTTTCCTCCTCTATATCCAATATTAGATGTTAAATGAAGCTACAGAGGATAACCTGATAGATCTGGGTCCAGGCTCCCCTGCTGTGGTCACACCCAGGATCACATCCAGTCCTCCATCCAGCTTCACTGCCGGGGCCACGGCTTCCCCAGGGCACAACCTTACGACAGCCGCGCTGTCTACTACACTAGCTGGTCTTGGTAAGAACAAAAAAAATAATGTATTAAATAATTTTTTCCAGTTGCTGTGCTCTTACCTTGTGCAGTCCAGGTAGTCAGACGGCGCCTACAGAGGTGCTGTTTACAGAGGTGCCAGTCTCTGGTTCTGTAGATGATAAATGTTAGCATTGTTATTTATTTAATTCAATGTACCTTGTCATTTTTTGTTGCCTTTCCTCCAGATGTAGGGTCAAACAGCGTGAGCAGCACTCTAACGTCTTTATCGGGCCCAAACCAGGACGACTTTGACATGTTTGCCCAGACCAGGAGCAGCTCTCTGGCTGAACAACGCAAAAAGTAGGTCTAGATGTAACTTTGTTTAACATAGATTGATAACCACTTTTGATATTTAAACTAAACTCTAACCTGTTAGTTGTGTGAGATATAAAATATAATATAGACTTGGGGTACTGGATATATAACACAAATTTAGGAACAAACTGTAATGTTTCTCACTTACTGAAAGGATGCATGACCTTAAGTTGCAATTTATTTTTTCATCTCTGCCCTGATGTTAGTTGTTTTAGACCCATAGATAGATAGATAGATAGATAGATAGATAGATAGATAGATAGATAGATAGATACTTTATACCTTGGAAAATTGTTTTTATGACAGAATTACTCAATTCATCTGTGGATGTGGAAATGAAAAAGGAAATAGCCTAGTTCTGCAAAAGATATGATTAAAATGCGCCATAAATGTTTGTTCTTCAAAAGTTGTTCATGCTTTTGTTTACAGCGTAAAATATGAAGACCCTCAGGCTCTCGGAGGCCTTGCCTCTGCTTTGGATGTTAGACAACAGAATGCTGGAGGGGTGAGTACACTGAGGCGTGTCGTTTAAAAACAGCTTTTAGCATGTATGGAGTGGGAGCTGTGTTGTTTACATGGCTGTCGAGCCCCTGACTACTCCCTGCATGGTGGGGTCTGCAAAACTGTATGTACCACAGTGATATTTCTCCTGTGTGCAGTGACACTTTGGCTGAACGGATAGGCGTAGCTATTTCTAGTTCAATCAGTTCAATCCAGTTTAGTTCATTCACAGTCTGTTCTCTCAGAAAGCTCAGAAGTCACCGGCTAGTTTCAAAATGCTTAGTCACACTCTCTGAGCACACATTGCAATATATGTGTATGGTCATCGGTAGGTACATAGATGAACCACCGCACACATACACACACGATGGTGATTACAACATTTTTTAGTTGCCTCAGGTTTTACATGTTTAGTACTTTATATTTGCTTTCCTCATTTTCATCTTTATGGAATGACCCTTTCGCCTTTTTCTTACGTTCTCTTCTTTCCCCCTTTCGATGACAGTCGCCTTTTGCACATTTGACTCTTCGTCTGTCTTTCTCTCTCTGCACTGTGTGCTATGCTGTGGTGGGGCCTTTCTTCTCTTGTGTAAGGTGTTATTCTGTTGTTGATTCAGCTGAGGGTAAAAGGGGATGATAACCCAGCAGATCAGGAGCTGCCCATAGACAGCTGGCTTATCACCCAAGGAATGGTGAGGACTCTATTCACAGTGTGGCCTCCTACCCCTTCCCCGTGTCCACCATCACTCTCAACCTCCTCCGCCATTGTCCATCATTCTCATAAGCTGCTGTTGTTCTTAAGCGTCATCTCACTGCTCTGTCCTGGTGCTAACAAAGTTATGCCCTCTACAAGCATCCATCTCCACGCTAGATTTTGTTCTCTAGTCTTGGGCAATATGACAGATATATTTTGAAATTAAGCCATTGCATGCCATACTGCCCACCGCTATAGTACTCTGTAGGAATGAGTGCTAAACTCTATACTCATTACTGATACTCATTCTAATTGATCCTTTGTTGGCCTGCTGACCATGAACAAGGAACCCTTTTCCTTATGTCCAGTCCAAACGTCCTGTGTTACTTTTGCTAGGATAAACAAACAAAAGCCATGTGGGGATCCATTCCCATAGAAAAATGTTGAAAACCTGTAATAACAGTCCTAAGGCAACACAGACATTACAATTGCTTGTCTAACCTAGCAAGTAGGCGCCCTCTGGTTGGTGTCCTGCAGATCAGTCAGAAGCCCAACAAAGGGCCATTTCCACTCTTTTGTGGATGTAATAATGCGTCACCAAGAGCTTTGATCAGCTCCATCATCCCTTAACAGTCACACACTAAAACAACGGAGGAGAGCAAATACTCCTGCTATGCAGCAAAATCAAATCAACAAAAATATGAACTGTGTTAAATTGCTAAGATGTCATTAAGTCTTAAAAAAAAAAAAAAAAAAAAAAACAAGAGTTGATTGCAGCTTGCTGTGTAGTGGTAGGTATTTTGTTAGTGGTCCTGTAATGGTCTATGGATTTTAGATAATACAATAGTGATTAACAACCACCTCAAATTTTAATTCTAACCAGAAAAACACCAGACGACTAACAGATAAACTAGATTTAATATTTATAAATTGATGTTAAAGGGGAACTACTGTTTTTTTACAACCTGGACCTTATTTCTGGCATAAAATACGGTCGTTTACTCACCCACATAACGTTTGTGTAATTTGTATTCCTTCGGGAGATAATTAGTTGGGTGTATATCTATGTGGGAGTGAATGGGGCACCGAAACGCGGCCTCTAAATAACACATTATCTGCCGCGAAACTCTTTATGGTACGCTAGTTATGGTATGCTCGTGCTATTCCCTGTTGAGTCTGGAGTTAGCTGGTATGATGATAGCTGATGATGTCATCTCTAGGCGCCACGTGCACCCGCAAAAGTTGGCTTGTTTACCTGTAGTTTGCTACTGCTAGTTTTTATTTACACATGGCTGAATATTTTTCCGATTCTGAGTAATATCTCCCAAAGGAATACAAATTACACAAACGTCATATGGGTGAGTAAACGACCGTATTTTATGCCAGAAATAAGGTCCAGGTTGTAAAAAACAGTAGTTCCCCTTTAAGTTTATATTATGAATGTTTACATGTAATGGATTACGCTTTGAATTTAAACTCACCTGCCAGTTCATTAGGTATACCTGTTCATCTGCTCAATATCAAATCAGCCAATCACATGGAAGCACCTTTGTGCATTTAGTCATGTAGACATGGTCAAGATGAGGGCAAACAACATGCATGCATGGATCCATCCTACCTTGTCTCAACAGTTCAGTGGTCGCGTAATGGTGTGGGAGGTATTTCCTTGCCAAACGTTGGGCCCCTTAGTGCCAGCTGAGCATCATTTAAATGCCACAGCATCCCTGAGCGTTGCTGCGGACCTCGTCCATCCCTTTATGAACACAGTCGACCCATCCTCTCATAGCTACGTCCAGCAGGATGATGCACCACGTCACAAAGCTAAAATGATCATGACAATGAGTTCACTGATCTAGAGTACCTTTAGGGTGTGAAACAGGAGATTCACATGGAGCATCCGTGCCCAGCAGTCCAGCCCAGTACCAGCAAAGTGTACCTAATGAACTGGCCAGTGAGTGTAAATCAGTTTAACTGTCACAATAGGGACATTTTTCTTACTGTGCACTTTATTTTATCTCCTCTTCACACAGCTGCATGACTTTTTTTTTTTCTTGTGAATGGCTTTCACTGCCCTACTGCCTTGTCTTTTGACGCTGTCCTTCACTACACATACAAGGATCTCACAAGGAAACACCAGTGTTTTCATAGTTTACAGCAGGGCACCCAGAGGTTTTTATCCTGCATAATAGACTCTGGTATCAGGTTGATGTCACAAAGGAAAAAGAAATGCTGTCAGAAATGTGGAAAAAGATTTCATTTATTTTTATTTCGAGTGACATATAATACAACACACATTTTCCATTGTGGCCGTTTGGTGCTCGCACAGACACGAGCGCAAAACATCCACTGACATGGCTTCCCTCATCACAGTCACCGCTCCCCGCACAGCGCTGCGCCGTGCGCCCTGTTGTCGCCGCGTGGCTCGTGGCTCGTGGCTCGTGCGTGCGTCCTCAGAGTTTGTGTATGCCATGGGATTGCCCTGCCTCTCGACGCTCCCTGTGCTTCCAGCTATTCCCATCCAATCAATCTCTTAATCACGTTCAAGCGATTTGCTAATTGACTAATGATGTGGAATAATTAACGCTGCTGTGTGACATTAGTCGGCAGCTGCTAAGCCGTGTCAGCGCCACGGAAATAACGAGAACAATACACAAACTGGGAATTCCCGCTCTCACATGGAAAGCTGCTGAGTAGCAGTTCACAACATATGATAAAACACTGTTAGCACAGAGGTGAGAGAGGCTGGGCGTGTCTTTTGAGCATTTTTTATTTCATTCATTCCTTAGTTTTACTTTGATATTTTCCTCTATGAGCTTTTGGTGATTCCTGTTCTTGTTATTTTGTGTGTGTGTTTTATATCTTCGTTTTTGTTGATGGTGCTGGGTGTCTTTCTGTTTTGTGGCTTTGGCGCTACCCCTCGGTTTGTACATGGCTTTGCTCCGTAGATCCCCGTATCGCAGTCCTCTGTCATGGATGACATAGAGGAGTGGCTCTGTGCTGACGTGGTGAGACTTTTTTTTACCTTGATTTATTTCTTCTTGCTTATCTCTCTCCCTCTCTGTATTGCTCTTTCTTCTATCCTTGTTTGATTTATTTTTTTTATTTACCGTCTAACCGCATACTTTTAACTTTCTTTTAACTTCACGTCCTTTCATTTATCCAATGACTGACGTAAGAGTTTACCATTAGGTCCCAGGCTAACAAAACGCTAACAATAACTGACTTAAAACAGCCGCAGTGATCTTCCTTAACTCATGCATGTAGAGGTCATGAGGGGGCTCGAGAAGGTTCCCTGTCGGGTCCACTTGTGTAACGTGTGGAAGGATGCATGAGTGATCCTCCGTGAGCTGCTTCGTATAAATCTGTCCCGGTCCGTGTGAACTTCACAGGGATGCGACCCTTTTTTTGTGTCCTGTGCCAAATTGTATTTCTGTCATTCATACGACAGTGTGTTCACATTACAGTGAAACAAAGACAACTCCAGTATTCTGTCAAAGGATGTGTAATATATTGTATGATGTTGGTTTTTCTTAATAGAAAGGGGACGCCGCTGAGGATGGAGTGACCAGTGAAGGTAGGCGCAGTTAATAGAAACAAATGCACATGCTGACTCGCCAGTTCATTAGGTACAGTGAGGTGAAAATGAATGCATTGTGATACAACAGTCCTGCACTGAATCTGTCGATTCAACTGTGTTTTTGTGTAGTTTCATATAGAATATAGATTATAGGTGCTTCCTCAAGAAACCTATTCATGACCACAGAGGGGATTCAAACCAGTTACCTTACCCTCCCAAAGCTGCTTCTCTATCTAGACCACAGCAACTACCTTTCTGTTCCTGTTTCACTATGAAGTGATCACTAAATGGGGATTTAGTGCAACACTGTTAGAATGCATTTGTTCTCACTGATGTACCTAATGTTTTGGCAAGTGAGTTCCATCTTTTATTTTAACCCTCGTTCTGAATCCAAATGTAACATTGACCCCTGAGCCGCCATCGATTTGTTTCTTTCAGAGTTTGATAAGTTCTTGGAGGAGCGATCCAAGGTGGCAGACTCCCTGCCGTCTCCCCCCGGATCCAACCCCGGCTCCAACCCCGGCTCTAACCCCGCTCACCCTGCTCGCGCCCCCGGCGGCTCCCACAAGAAGGCCGAGCGGACGGAGGACGCCCTCTTTGCCTTGTAGACTGTTCTCAGCGCCCCTCCCTGCAGGGAGCCTCCGCCCTGAAGGAAGGCCCCCCGGAGCGGTCCGCCTCGTCCCCATTTCTTTCATCGCTGGCTGGCAGTGGTGTAGCAAGTGATCTCCACCTGCTTGTTGTTCTCTTGCCACGGTGTCGCTCAAACCTGCAGAGGTCCGACGTGTTTACTGCGCACTACGCTGTTGCGTATTACTATAAATGGATGTATTAATATGTTAATGTGGGATGTATTATTTTGCAGTCTCATTTGTAACACTCCACCAAAGGAAGACAGCCGTGATTTAACAATGTGGTGTTTTACGTGTCCACACATTGAGTCAGTGTTGAAGCATACAACGAGGGTTACATTGTGTTAATACGCCACACTTTGCTAATTTCTAATTTATGCATTTATTTTTTTCATTTCTGCAAATATTCCAGTCAGGAGTTCTGTGTATGCTTCTAATACTGAGATATGCACGGAATGGCGACACCTTTTATTATTTTTTTTAGTTTGCTGAAAGCACTGAAAAAGAAAGTCTCACGTTAGCAGGCTAACTTTGCTAAAGGAAAACAGTAGCAAACGCGTATTTAATCTTGACAAAACTGCCAGCATTCCTCCAACCAAAGGGATTAAAAATAAATAAATAAATCTATATATGACTAGTTAGGATTCGCATTTATGCATTTCTAGTGGGAGGAAGGAACATGCCCATGGAACATTTCCCATCAGTCTTTTCATTCCTTTGAAAAGCCACAACAAATTTTTCTGCAAATGCTTTTAGCCATTCCAAAGAGTAATAAGGCTTCAGCGACTAGTACTTCATTTTAAAGTCACATCTACTATGACCTTAATAGTAAACGTTAGGGATCGTGGACATGTTCCAGTTGTGTTAACGTCTGTGCACTTTGAAGCTAAAAACAAATCTGTATTTTGTCCTTTGCGTTTACAAGAAGGTTACTATTTTTGTAGGGAAAGGGAAATAATCTTTAGAGTGACATCGTTTTGCACATAACTTTTCTAACTGTGTTGTTGCAGCGCCCGTTGGCGTCGCAGTGGTTGGACGGAGCGTCAGACCCGTGATTGCAAAAATGTTCGAAGATATTAGACATTGCATAAAAGGAAATTGAGAAATGATCAGTATGACATAGCACTGACATCATAATCTACTAAAATGCTTATGATAATGCGCTGTTGTGAAAAGATAGAGGCAGGTCTTCTCACAGTTAACGCTAGTTTAATCTAGTGAGGTATATACCTCTAATTACAAGAAGTTTAGCTTCTGTATGAGATTAAACATGTATTGGCTCACGTTAATATATATATATATATATTATGATATAATGTTATATTTGATGCCCCTGTGTTTTTATAGTTGACATAAAAAAGTAAAGACAGATGTTTGTACTCCTTCATCATTCATTTTTCTTTGATTCGTGCAGTCAAAGACCTAGTTTCATTATTTGTGTATTTTTTTTTTTATTCTTGTTATTTTCGAAGCCATGTGTGATTCGTCTGCTGTTGTTTGAGATGCCGCCCGGTTTTTCTGTAACTTACTGCAGCAAAGTAGCTCTGACTGGGGTTTGTCTTTGGAGTACATGAGATCACATTTCATTTCCTGTCCATTTCAGTTCAGTTGAACTTGTAATTGCGCTGCACAGGAGATTTATTTTTCCTCTTCTTTCATTTGAGAAAAGCAAAAAGCCTTGTTAATCACAGTCATTTGAGTCCCCTATCAAAGTGGTAACAGCCTAGTTATACGTAAATCTTGTCAGTATATTCACTAAATATTAGTGTCTACCTAATCATTACGATGTATCTTAACTGACAGAAGGAATTATCGCTGAGCTTTAATTTTCTTTAATGCTGTATGGCTACATATGGATATGTAGGTTTAATATGGTTGCCAGGTAACTGAGATATTAATTTTTTAGAACCAACCATTGTGTCATTTTTGAAAAACTTAACCATGCAGACGGGACGACGATACTAAAAAAAGTGTAACAGGCTCCTTCCTAAAGGGAACTTCAGCTATTTTTCTGTGTTTTGGGATCTGTGATGGAGTGTTTTCTGTTATTTGCATTTATGAAGCTTAAGTCCTGATGATCGCAACATGTATTCCTCTCAAACTTCTGGCTACGCCGCAGTGGTTGCTGAATGTCTTTAATACGGATGAGGCGGGATGTTTAGACGATGTTTTGCGGGCATGGAAAAGGGGTGGGGGGGGTCTGGTTTTCCTGTTGCCGGGTGTTCCATGTCTGTTTGGCTGTGCCGTCTGCTGCCATTACTAATGGTCGGATTCGTGTTTGACCTAATGCACATGTGTAACTGCCCAATAAAACACTAGCAATGTGTGACCGCTTCCTCAAATGTGTCTGTATTTTTTTTACAGCTAAGCGGTGGGCAGTCCCCTTTCTCTGCATTCTGGTGGCACCCATGATGCAACCCAGGCTCAATCTTGCATTGTCACAGCAGCCTTTAACCCCCTCACACATGGCTGTTTTAGGGACCTTCATCCACTCTACTCCCAACAGATTAGAACTCATTAATCTAAGCTTTTCGCACTAGCTCTGTTTAGACTCTGCATTAATATATTTTCCTGAGTTACCCAACCAAAAGTGACCTGCTAAAGTACAGGTGTGAACACACATGGAATGATTTGAGACACATGTGACATCTGATCGCTTAGACTATATTTGGAGGTGGTCTAGGATGCCTGTCTTTAAGCAGTGTAAACACACACCAACTGACAGGCTTGTGTCTAATCGAGGTTTTGCCTCATTCATTGAGAAAAAACACTCAGTTATAATCTGAACTTTGTGCACATCTCTAAAATAAATATCAGGACGGAGATAAATAAATAACGTGTGCATGCTTTCATTGACTGAGTTAGCCTTTACAACTGTTTTTTTTTACTACCTTCATTACACTAACTACATTTCCCCGAGGCTTCAAGTCATGACGCATAAAGCACAAACCGTGCACGCTTCTGCTACAGGTGGAGCGATCCATTAGAAACACCGGCGAAGTTCTACCGGGCTCTACTCGGCTGACAGCCATGTTTGTTTGAAACCTAATCAGACCTTGAGGCCACATTGGAGGCGCATTTAAAACATCGAGGCGCAAACACCAAGTTTGAGCTGGCGATACTTGTGACATAATATATAACATACACAAAAACACGCCATCACCTCCAGTAACAGGATTTTCTCCATCACTCCACTCCCTTCCTGAAAACAACTTTGCAGTGCCACTCCAGGTCACTGACCTATTTCTTCCAAACGTGCCTTTGTGAGGCTTTCTCTTTGTTTTCATATGGCGGCATATTTACTTTACAGTGTTCCTGAAGCTGATGACTCAACCGGAAAATATTTTTAGAGGCCCTCAACTTTGTTGCTTTTTTAATTATTTAAGTATTAAGTAAGAGCAAGAAAGTAGGAAGTTCAATTAAATGTAAAACATAATTAAATCTTATAAGCGAAATTATTTTCTATGTATATATTTCAATGACATTATGCATTTTCTTTTTTTTTAATTATTATTTCTGGTTACTTTCATTGCCCCTGTTTATTTCCACGTCGCTGCCACCATCAGCGTTCCTTCCAGAGTTAAACACATGATGTAATTTCTAGACCCAGGGATGTGTCGTCAGATCACCCCACTCGGCTTCTGGGCTTCCCATTGGACGATTTCACTGGTTCTACAGGAGGAGCCGCTTATTTGAGTCAAACTAACTTGACCGTGTGAAGGTAACGCCCCCGACGGCTCTGATTGGCTGAGCAAGGCAAACCCACAATAAACACAAGCATGCCTTGTCCCACTAAATTCACATCTAGGTGAAATATGTACTTCATATTTTAAAAGGCTGCACAGGGCTTAAATACACAGCTCCTGAATTAGTATTAAAAATATAGCTTTGAGATAAGATTTAATGACCCTTTGGTGATTCTTTCAAAATATTTTTTCCATGTTTGGCATTTTGGAGACATTGTATATGGTTGTCTGTTACATTGATAACCATGTCACATTGTGACTTTTCATATAAAAACGCGGCAATGTGATCCTCTCCTTGTCACATCTTCAGTGAAATAATCAAAACAACCCCGAGGAAAGGGGGCGTGGGAATCCAGTTCGAAGGCAGCGATTGGCTGGCGTATCTGTCAATCATCATCGGTTGGATGGGTTTCTCCGGCTACCGCCGTAAGCACGTTAGTACTGAATGAGCTTCAGTGTTTGGCATGGTTTGACAACTTTCCCCTGGACTATTATAATGGGGGTAGGAGGAAGCAGTTAGCTGTAAGCGGACACATCGGTAAAGAAGTTGCACCTCGTTTTTGCGTGTGTTTCCAGCAGACCTCGGGATCTGGAGGTCTGTCAAATGTAGGAACTTTCCCATTTTTTTCCCTCTTCTGAGCGATTCGCCAGCCAGTGAAGTCTTACAAGGGAAAACCAGACACCGGAGTAAAGATGAATAGCCTGTCTTTTGACGATCCTTCGTTGGACAACTTGGACCCAACGCTGACGCTAAATGACCCCAGCGATATTGACACGGCTCTTTTAAGCGACATTGATGGTAAGAATATGCAACGGTGGCTGTTAGCTAAGCAAGTAACGTTTGCTACACACCTAAATTAACATAAATTTTCTCCAGCATATCATGTGTGTGTTTTATTTATAATTTGACCCTGTGTTATAAATCCAGTATTTAGACTAAGCTAATGTATGCTAACTTACAGCACTGGCAACAACCAACGTAAAGGCTGTAATACCTCACATCAGCTAGCGTTAGTTACCTAGACTAGCTAACGTTAACAATGCTCAGCTAGCCGAGTATCCTGTAGAAGTTGGGTGTGCTTATAGTTGGCAGTCTTGTTCTGAATTTGTTTCTGTCAGAAGCCGCTGCTTTCATTTTGTTGTTCCGTAAATCAATTATTATAGCAGGTTCGCTAAAAATGCTAATGTGCTACTAAATGGTCGTGAGTGGGCCCCGCCCCCAGCATGCTCTACAGACAGGGGTAAGGGGTTACTGTAGTTCATTCCTCTTTACTGGGTTCAGAGTACCTCATTTGACCGCATTTACAAATTTTAAAGTTTTTGTCAAATCAAACCCTAAATACTGGATTTATTATTATAATGTAAGAGCAGGCTTGGCTGTAGACTTTAATGGTTTTTATCTCTTTGTTGCAAAATACACCCTGCGCGAACCCATCAACATCCTCGAAATGTAAAGAAATGGTTGATTCTGCTTGAATGTGTTGCGCAGTATATTCTGTGCATTTTGTGTAGGAAGGGGGGGGGGTTCTCGAAATGTCCAAATATATTTCATGATAACAGCCGATTATGATAAGCCGCATTGTGTAAACATTACTTTACCGTGCACGCCGCGAGGCCGTGCCGCTTGCACCTATCCTTAAATTTGACCGGCAGTAACCCTCCGGTGACGCTGCTCGATGGTAACCTCGTGTGAAGCCACAGACAGTCCCTCTCTTTTCCTGTCTTGGTCTGATCGGCATAGCAAGTCTCCGAGAGGCGCTCTGATTGGTCGAGAGCGATCACCTCATACACAACACTGGTTCACAAATCCGGGCTGCAGCTTCTCCTCACTGCAGCCATAACATACACTCGGTTGGTTGTATTTTTTATTTATTTTGCGCTGCGGTATATTCCCCAAGTAAAACTGGATCTGGTCACATTAGAGGCATGTGAAATTATATTGTGAAACCTTTCACACTTGCCAAAACATTAGGCAGACATCTAAAGCCCTAAATCCCCTTCATGACTGTAATAATATTCAGTTTGTGTTGAAACAACGTAAGAAGAGTTGTAATGTTATTAAACCTAACCTACTGACTAAATGGGGTTGTCAAAATAATAGAAACCTCCAAACAAACCATAACCATAACCGTCATGAAGCTAAGATTTATGGAAAAGTCACGTTTGGTAAATGTCTTTTTTTTCGTATCTGTTATGATCGTGCCAAACCAGGAGGTGCAAGAATAGTTTCACAACTCTTTCATAAACATTTGGCACAGTTTTCTCCTCATCATGAGAAAGGGCACTCTCTGTTTAGCATGTGTTCATCACGTGTCGGTATGTCATGTCAGTTTCATAGTTTCTGGTATTCTTTCAGATTGTGATTATGAAATGTGAATATTTCTTGTGTTACTCGTGCAAAGTTTGGATATTTTTCAACTTAATGTTTCACTGATCAGTGATACTGATACTGCTTCTGGTTTCTCTTCCTTTTCAGACATGCTCCAGCTCATCAACAACCAGGACATGGAGTTTGGAGGACTCTTTGATCCCTCTCCGTACACCGGGCCTCCTCCAACCCAAGAGATTCCTGTTTTGACACAATCCATCACCCCAGCTGTCCCTCCCGCCGTTACCACCACCGCGCCCGCGTCTTCCTCTCCCTCCTCCATCCTGAGCAGCAGCCCCCACCTGGATGCACTCCTGGGCCCTCCCATCACCCGTAGCTCCTCCACCCCAGACAAAGCCTTCCAGCCACCCACCTTCCAGCAGTCTCCTCTGGCCAAGGTACCCAAAGTCACCCAGCGGCAGCAGCAGCAGCAGCCGGCTTCCCCGCAACAGGCTCAGACCCTCAGACAACCCCAGGTGGAACAGCCCGCCCCGATCCTTAGCCCGCCCGCCCCGGCCCAGGCTGCTTCGCCTCATGGCTCACCAGGACCGAACCCAGTGTTCAGCTCTACGCCTCAGGCTCTTTTCACCTCTCCCGCATCCCAGACTCCACCTCATCCCCAGACGCAGCCTCAGGCCCGAACCAGCAGCAGCAGCCAGAATAGCTACACGGGTAAGTGCTTTTTAATGGCGACAGGGGTTTATTAGCGTAGGGTTACACTTAGTTAATTACTGTTAAACCTATTGTTCATAAAAGCTTCAGCGTAACGGTTTTTATAGTTTATTAGCTTTAAATGGTTTAGAAAACAAAGAACAATGAGGTTTAAAGCAGATTTTTGTTTCCTTCATAAGTTTGTCTTTTTCGTAGAATCATAAACCGTAGTTCCCAGTAAGGTGACTCTTCACATGTGTTGGATTTATCATTCTATGACACCAGATTATTCATCGTAAAGTCGTAATCTAATAGACTTTGCACAGCAGCCTGCGTCTGTTAAGTAACTGGAAACGCTTCGTCTGAGCAGCACCTCTTGTATATGCACACACGGCGGTGAACATGCAGTGTTTATTACAAATGCAAACGTCTTTGATTCGTACATTCTGCGACGAGAAGCTTCCGTGCCCTCTGGACAATTTCAGCGAAACGTGAAAAGTTAGTGTGTGCGATTCCTCCTTCCTTACGTTTCCATCAGCACCTTACAGATTGCCTCGAGCATGGCACAGATGCACTAATGCAATGACTACCTCCCAGTTGGAGCTGATAAGAAGAGCGGCATGACTCACTGAACGTCGTTATCACGCGCTTCTATCGAGATGACCGTTCACCTGTTTGCCTACAAACCCACGAACAAGGCCGATACTAAATCAGCCTGTGTGTTCAGTGTCTGTGTGTGTAAGTGCTGGTGCTATCATTGTTGTGTGTTTAAACAACTGTTATAAATAGCATGCTCACGAGACAAAGCAAAACACTAAAAGCTCACATCCACGTGCCAAGATGTTGGGAAGTTAGGTACTAGCTAAGGGTCACAAGTTCAAATCCAAGGACTGACGGGAGGAAATGTGTTGGTTGTGAGACACTTTAACCTGCAGACTCCTCCCCAGGTTTAACTTTTTAATTTTTTTTATTTAAATCCTTGTGGCATCTCTTGTTTTCCAGCCGCCTCTCCCAGCAGTGTGGCCGTGCCTGCAACGAGCCTGTCGTCCTCGCCTCCCTGTATTCAGCCGGTGACCATCCAGGCTCAGCTCCAACAGCTGACCACCGCCTCGCCTCTCTTGGCCACGTCAACGAGCCCCCCTGTTCAAACCATAGCCCCCCACGTTCAACAAGTACCCGTAAGTCTTTCAGGCCGGTAGCTTTGTTTGTGTTTATGACTATTTAGTGTACTGATTCTGGTGTCTTCCTCAGGTGCTGCTTCAGCCGCAGTTCATCAAGGCCGAGTCTCTGCTGCTGACCACTCTAAAGCATGACCCCTGTATCGTCACCACTATGTCCTCTCCCACAACTCTGGCCAGCACCACCCCAGTACAGAGCACTTCACTGCAGGTACCTAAACTTAAACCCAGAGGCCGTAGAATACACCGCAGAGGTCACACTTGAGACCTAACCGCCTTGTTTACCTCCTCAGGCCTTTATGGGCGGGGGCACTATCCTGACCACAGTGCCCGTCATGGTGGACACTGAAAAGCTGCCTATCAACCGCATCGCCATCAGCGGGAAGCCGACGGGCCAGCCGCACAAGGGCGAGAAGCGCACAGCCCACAATGCTATTGAGAAGCGCTACCGCTCGTCCATCAATGATAAAATTATCGAGCTCAAAGACCTGGTGGCTGGCACTGAAGCCAAGGTGAGACACCACAGTTTAAAAAGAATCTATTCTGAGCTACTGCCTGTTTTTATCAGGTTATACATTTTGTTTCAATGACAATACGAGTCTAATACAAATTTCAAAGCATATGTTTTCATCCAATCTTGTTCCTTTTTTAGCTCAACAAGTCTGCGGTCCTGAGAAAAGCCATCGATTACATCCGTTACCTGCAGCAGACCAACCAGAAGCTCAAACAGGAGAACATGGCTCTTAAAATGGCAGCCCAGAAAAACAGTACGCGCTCAAAAACCCTTCTTCCGTCTCCGTTCCCCAACTCTCTTGTGATGAGATTTGTCGATAGCCGCTGACTGACTGACCCTCCGACGGTTTTCTTCCTCAGAGTCCCTCAAGGACCTGGTTGCCATGGAGGTTGACGGACAGGCGGATGTGAAGAACGAGCTGCCCACCCCGCCGGCCTCTGATGTGGGCTCCCCGACGTCTTTCTCACACTGCAGCAGCGACTCGGAGCCGGACAGTCCAATGGTGGAGGACACCAAGGTAAGCGTCTCTCACTTGAAATGTAGACTTGAAGGTGGAGGTTGTTATGTCGGGACCTACTTTGATGATACCTGCGTCAGAGTAATGAGTACTGAATGTTCTTTATGTATTTTTAATCACATGCTTCTTTCTGAACTCTCCTCTGTGCGACAGCCAAACGCAGGCATTTTGGACCAATCGGTAGCGGGCGGCTGCGCTGGCGGCATGTTGGATCGTTCCCGCATGGCACTGTGCGCGTTCACCTTCCTCTTCCTCTCCCTGAACCCCTTGGCTGCTCTGCTCTGCTCATCCGGCAGCGGCTCAGCTGAAGGCGCCGGAGGCACCGCCACTCATATTGCAGGCCGAAGCATGCTGGGCGTGGATATTGCAGGTACGCTTTGGATAAAAGCCGGTAGGGAGATAGGAGGCTGCCGCTGCTGTCAGTAGGTTATCTGCATCTCCAGGGTGCAGATACGCAGAATGAATAGATTTTCTGACTGTGTGTGTGTGTGTTGTCCGTAGCTGACTCATGGGGCTGGATGGATTGGATGCTTCCAACCATTCTGGTGTGGCTGATGAACGGTATTCTGGTGTCGGGGGTTCTGATTCGACTACTGGTTTATGGCGAGCCTGTAACCAGACCCCACTCAGGATCATCTGTCTTGTTCTGGAGGCACCGCAAACAGGCTGATCTGGACCTAGCTAGGGTATGATCTTTTTTTTTCTTAACTTGCTTATTTTTCTTGTCCCATCATCTGATTTATCATCACCTTTTCCTCTTTCTCTTGATCTCCCTTTCCACTGAGCAGGGAGACTTTGCCCAGGCCAGTCACAACCTGTGGACGTGTCTGAAGGCCCTCGGCCGTCCCTTACCAACCTCCCAGCTGGACCTGGCCTGCGCCGCGCTCTGGTCCCTGTTAAGATTCTGCCTCCAGCGCCTCTGGGTGGGCCGCTGGCTGGCTGCCAGGGCCGGGGGACTGCGGTCTGATCGCCCCCTGCAGGAGGACGCCTGCAAAAGCAGTCGAGACGCAGCCCTGGTTTACCACCGTCTCCACCAGCTGCACATGACAGGTCGGCTCCAGGGAGGAATTTAGTTTTTTAGATTAAATCGGTGTGCGCGGTTGACTGAACGCTCCAGGGTGGCATATTGAAGTTATCAGTCATTAAATAGTAACTCGGCTTAAATTGATTTATTGCCAATACATAGTTTAGCTTGATTTTGAGAAAAAAATTGCAGACTTCTGCCATCATTTAGAGTTTAATTTGTTTCCATTAAGGTGGAGGTTTTATTTCCCCGCTGGTGATTTAACTGGCTTTTTAAATTAAAATGCATATGGATTTAACTTTCTGCATTGGTGAAATGATGGGATAAGTAAGTTGGTGTAACTTGCTACCTTAAGTTCATTGCAGCATTGAAGCGTTCTCTCTTTAATTATTCTCCTGTGTTCTGCAGGTAAGCTGAATGGCAGCCACCTGTCAGCAGTACACATGGCCCTCAGTGCAGTGAACCTGGCGGAGTGCGCTGGCTCTTGTCTGCCGGTGGCCAGTCTGGCTGAGGTCTATGTCTCGGCAGCTCTTCGAGTCAAAGCCAGCCTACCAAGGATCCTGCATTTCACCTCTGTAAGCCCCTTTTTATTTTGCACAAGCATCTCGCTCAGTCATTTGTATTGTGCAGTTGCAAGCAGGGTTTTTGAATGAAGTACATACACATGGTCCTGTAGTTTATTTTTTTTTTTGTCATTCTACTATATATTTAAACAGAAAGCAGTTTTGAATTGACATTTGTCTCCTATAGTTTATGACCCTGGAGTTCATCCCAGCTTCTAGACTGAACCGAAACTATTTTTTATTCCTTACAGCGCGTGTTCCTGAGCAGCGCCCGTCAAGCATGCCTGTCGTCCAGCGGCAGCGTGCCTCCAGCTATGCAGTGGCTTTGTCATCCGCTGGGTCACCGCTTCTTCGTGGACGGGGATTGGGCTATCCGCAGCACCCCCAAAGAAAGCATTTACAGCCAGGCCGGCAACACTGGTCAGTGTTCACCGTTATTTGTAATGCCTTATTGACGCTGTGGCTTCTTGGCACTTGTCAAGTTAATTTTTATTTTAATTTTTTTTGGTCCTCTTACAGTGGATCCTCTGGCTCAGGTGACTCAGGCGTTTAGAGAGCACCTCCTGGAAAAGGCTCTGTACTGTGTGGCCCAACCTCGTGGAGAGAAAAGTCCCAGCCAGGGCGAAGGGTGAGAACGCTTAGATTGCCTGTGATACAAACTATAAAACAAAAGCATTAATAAAGCTGTAGATGATGATTTTAAAGTCACCAATATGTATTGACGTGACAGAAAAACCTAATCATTCACTACGCATCTGTCCTCAGGGAGTATGCTGACGCCCTGGAGTACCTCCAGCTGTTGATCAGTGCATCCGATGCAGCTGGTGCCACATCCCAGTCCTTTGCTATTGGCTCCAACATGGCGACTGTGACTGGTAGGTCACTATAACAGCTGCCCGTTCTATTTACAGCCCATTCATTGCTCTGTTCCATGTGTGAGAAGATAGACACCCACCATGCACAGGTTTTACTTCCAAAATTGTGGAAAAATTGCATGCAACTTTCAGTGACTCAAAACCTCCATGACCTGGCTGCAAGTACTTTGCTTAGCAAGTGCAGCAACACCATGTTTCGGCTCCTTGCTTTAGTTGTGTTGTGTTTTCAGAGAGAATTGCGTTTGCTCGTGTAGCACCCGTCCTAAATGGTTTTCCTAAAGCGCTTGCAAAATAAAAAGCTGCGAGACAAAGTACATTTTCCACAACTGAGGCTGACTAGACACTTCGCTTCCATCCTCCCACCGCTTTACTTTGTCCTCACTGATCACTGATCTGAGCAAAGGAGGGCCAGGTAAACCCGAGGCATCCGCGAGATTGCTTCATCTATCTTCAGCTCTGTCAGACCGGTGATCACCTTGAGAGGAGGAAGGGAGACTGCGGGGATTTTAATAGGAGACGTTTCTTGGCAGAGCCTCAGGTTGCTCATGCATTGCTGGTGTGTGTGTGTGTGTGTGTGTGTGTGTGTGTGTGTGTTTCCCAATGTTAAATGAAATTGTCTTCTATTATGAGGAAGTCTTCAGAATGGCTGATTTTGTTCCTTGGCTCATGTTGTGGCTGTGCCAGAGGGGAGAGACGGATTGGTTCAGAGGTCAAGCTTCACATAGCAGCTGTCTGCCTGCGTGTGCAGACTGACGGCATTATTTGCATGTTTGACCGTCTGGGGCTGTCTCGCCTTTTGACTGTTTTTCTCTGCAATCTCCAGGCTGTGACCCTCACTCCAAATGGTGGTCCTCGGTTGCCGTAGTAATCATCAACTGGCTCCAAGGGGACGACGCTGCGGCGGAGAGATTGTATCCGACCGTCGAGCATCTGCCCCGCAGTCTGCAGAATGCAGAGTAAGTAGGAAATACGCACGTTGGAGCTTCTGCAGGCAGGTCAAGAGTGCGTTGCGTAACTACAGCCTCCCGAGCCGAGGACACGCTTGCACGCTTCCACCACGCTTACCTGTGTCCCATGTCTGTTTTGCCTCTCGTTACATCAGGAGTCTTCTGCCAAAAGCGTGCCTGAACACCTTCAGGGCAGTGCGGGCTCTGCTGTCCAAGCCAGAGAACTGCCAGCTGAGTCTGACCTACAGTGACAAGGCCAGCGCCCTGCTCCGAGACAGCCTCAACCTAGGACCACACTGCCACAGCTCCAGTTTAGACAAGGTACGCACGCACCAGAGCGCAAGTCGGGTTGATGTTTATTATTCCTCTGAGGGGAAATTGTGCAAATGCCGCTTCATCTGCATATTAAAAATAAATAAACACCAAGGAATACCAGGAATTGCCCACACGTGCACATCATCACCGGAGCATATGAATAAACGCGCCCCGGCAGACGGGCGAATCCCCCTCAGCTAAACCACTCGGTGATACTGCACCGTCCTACCCTCTGGCTCTCAGCAGATGGTGGTGCTCGTGGATAGGTAGCTCGCAGTGTGTGCACGTCTATGGCCAGAGCTGCAGTGCATTGTAGTTGCATTGCATGTGTGTCTCAACGGAGTGCAATGTATCTGCAGTGCAACACAGAGCTGGGCCGATAACGGCAGAACACACACTGGAAGAGCGACTAATTACCTCCAACTTTGAGAAGTTATTTCCAGACTTTCCACTTCATTAGGTACACTATTGAAATGCATTCTAGTTTAACAGTCCTGCACAAAGTCTCTGCTTCATGACCGTTCAGTTTGCATTGAAACGGCTCAAGAAAGGTGGTAATTCAACTGTATGATCATTTTGGAATGCGTAGCTTTAGCCTAGCACACAGCTCTCTCAGGCTGTTATATTTGAATACATTTATTTTCACTTGTGCATCTTATGAAGAATTGTCAAGCTTTGACTTATCAAAGGGTTCTGTTCAAGATAACATACTGTAAGTACACGCATATTTATTAACAGCCAGTATTTTTCTTGTGTATTTCAAACCCAAAAGTGAAATTTCTGCTTTTTCAGTCCTAATTCTAATCCCGTGTGTTCCTCCAACAGGTCGTCCAGTTGCTGTTGTGTGATCTCCTGTTGGTCATGAGGACAAATGTCTGGCGTCTGCAGCAGCAAGGGGCCAGTCCTTCGGGGACGGGCTCGGCGGGCACCAGCGGCCCCGCCGGCGTCCACCAGGCCTCCCCGCCGGAGCTCCAGGGCTTTCAGCAAGACCTCAGCTCCCTGCGCAAGCTGGCACACAGCTTCAGACCTGCAATGAGAAGAGTACGTACAGGAGAACGGCGACAGTCACTGCGTAGATTCGTTTTGGGTTCACACGGCCCCACTTTGCCTTAGTCACAAAAGAGGTTTCCATCAAGCTTCTGCCATGATTTGTATCTCACTTGCACGTGGACTTACATATATTGGAAAAAAACCCAAAAAACTTTTGAAGGGTTTTCTGAATCGATATCAGGTCTTTCAAATGAAGATTGATTTTAATCAGAAAAGCAATTTTTCTTTTGAAACCCATCACCTGTTTAATGAGTCAGCAGTTCGGTTTGTTGACATACAATCAAATTTTAATTTTGTCGTTCTCTGAACTCATTTTCTCTCAGTCCAACACACAACTAAGCATCTAGGCAAAACGCGATGCGCGTGTTGCAACGCGCGTTTGTGCAAACACGCAAGAGCCAACATTTAGTGGTGCTGTCTGCAGAACATGTGTCAGTCGTCGCTCTTCCTCCTCGTCTCTCATCTCTCGCCCCTCTCTCCCTTTCCAGTTGTTCCTTCACGAAGCCACGGCCCGGCTTATGGCGGGGGCGAGTCCGACGCGCACGCATCAGCTTCTGGACCGCTCGTTGCGGCGCAGAGCGACACCCGGAGCCAAGACAGGTGCGTGTGGACACACTGTTTCATCTAATCACTAGTAATTCTGTCTCGTCTGCTGATTAGTTTTATTATCTCTCGTGATGATATTTTAAATTTGAAATGTATTCTCATTGTTAGGGTTAGGAGGACGCACAGAGTAAATCTTCAGTGGTCGTAGTTGAGCTGTAACATTCCGTCGTCCATCATATGATTAAACAAATTCAATGATTTTTATTTTTCTCTGTGTACATGCATTTGATGAGATGCTCTCCTAGAGGGGCTGAGAGGCAGTGAATTACAGCAATCAGTGCTTCTAATCAGCTTCTCATCTAACTTGCCTATTTGTTCATTAAATCACATCAATACCGACACAAGAAGGCTGCAGTCTGATTGGCCGTCGGTGCCTGGTGACATCAAAAAGCCGAATACCGGCGTAACCAAATACTTTTTTTTTTTCTTTCTTCTCTCTCTGCGTGCAGAGGAGTGCGAGACGAGGCCCGGCCAGCGGGAGCAGGCAGAAGCCGTGATGCTGGCCTGCCGCTACCTTCCACCCTCCTTCCTGTCGGCTCCAGGCCAAAGGGTAGGCATGCTGGCAGACGCGGCGCGCACCCTGGAGAAGCTGGGAGACAAGAGGACTCTCCACGACTGCCAACAAATGATTATAAAACTGGGCAGCGGCACCACCGTCACCAACAGCTAAAGCGAAGGGAGGGCGGGAGGGGTCGAGAAAGAGAGAGAGAGAGAGAGGAGCACGGACACTGTACATAGAAACATTCGTCACACACACAAAAACACAGGCGGGAATGTGCGGTCTAATTTCGGAGTGAAACTCCCGAACAAATTTATTAAAATTTACAGATTCATATCAAACCAGGTTATGTTAGCTATGACTTGCCCCTCTCATCCTCCCCAACCCCACATCAGAAGGCACTTGTAGAGTTCACTCTCTAATTATCAGAATACGGGAATCCTTTGTTTCTCTCGCCAAGCTGAATCCCCTAAAAAAATGTGTTGCAGTGCCACGGTTTGACCACAGAGAGGAGCCATCATGTCCTTAGGGTGGATGGTTCAACTTGAGGTGCTATGAACAAGCTCAGTATAGAAACTACCCCGCCTCAGTCTAGAAGCGTCTTCTACAAGACTGGAAAGAGTGCGGGGGGGTTTAAAAACAACCAAATTTGGATTGGTCTGACTGTGAGCAGACACTCCACAGGTTGCTCAGATTCAGTCCAGTTGTATTTTATTCGCGCTCACCGGTGATGGTCTGAAGTGAGGTGTCCCAACTTGCCCGAGCCCTTCGTCTCTACCTGCACTAGCCCAGCGAGGCTGACTTCAGTGAAACAAGTAATAATAAGGCTTTACGAGGTTATTTTCACCAGTCGAGAAAAGGTTTAGGTTGTGTTTTTGCCGTGTACATATTTTAAACTGTATTTATAATCTGTAAGAAGCAGTATTTTGCATAAACAGAGTGATAAATGCTCATTTTCTTTCTTTAATCCTGTTTCGTTTGGTTAATTTTAGACCAGAACCAAATAGCGTAGTCGTCTGTACTGTATTGGCAAACGGACACGGTGTCGGGGTGACCTTTGCGTCGCGTCGCCTGATTCCGCCGACCCTTTGCCCCGTTGCTCACGTACGCAACTGCGATATCAAAAGTACTTGGCACCGTCTGATTCTCTTAAACCGACAACTCAAACCGTGACACGGACCTTTGGCACTTGTGCCACAGGTTGCGTAAATCATGCGGACAATTTCATAATGACTTTTCCAAAGAGGGCCTGCATTAGCCTGGGAGCCTGCCGGAAACTTCCCCCAGCTGCGAATGTTTTGCGGGCGGGGGGAGTTGGGTAGGGGTCGCTCGAGTTTGGGGTTGTGGGGTTGATTTTCGGACATGCGGTCTTGGTAGTTCAGACTTGACAGGTTAAACGATGAATTAAGGAGGAGGATGGTCATTCTGAAACAGCGGCGTACTTGATGGTGCCCACGTCATACGTTGCAGGGTACCTGGTTACTTCCTGATGCATCTTCGTAAAACGAATGGTGCAAGAACATATCTGGGCATCCGGACTGTATCTGGTGAGGTTTTTTGATTTGGAACATTGCTTAAGAAGCAGCTGATGACGTTTCTGATGAAGTCCAGATAAACGCATGCTGAGAAACTCCCTCAGTTTCCCAAATGGCGTGTTACCAGACTCATTCTGATAAGAATGGAGTCTGGTAACGCCGGGCTTGGCCCGCATTCAATCTACTGAGGCTTTACCGTAGCTCTAAACATAAATATTTGTTCTTCCAGTCTTTTTTCACGTCTCGTCTCGCTCGGGAACCACCGTTTCTTGACTCTTCTTAGGCATGTAAAAAGCTGAAACGAAAAAAACAACAACTTCGGCATGTGTTTTTGTCCCAGGACCAGTATGTTTTTATATTGTGTCACTAATGTGAAAGACTGAAAGGACATGGGAATCAAGACGACTGTGATGCAACCGTGTCTACATGTGTTGTTTGTTTTGTTTTTTCTCTTTTAACTTCCTTGTTCTTCAGGTTCATCCTTTTATCTTGTAAATATTAAAACATTTTGTAAAGAAGGCGGTAGTGTTTCGCAGTTTCTCTAGTTGCGCTGGTCGATACGATCAAACCTTGTTCCTCCCACTAAACTCGAAACTAGGAGAGCAGGGGCTTCCGAGTGGAAAGTAGTTAGCCAGCAAAAAAAACTGCATTATTAATTTGAACCTTTTAACCCTAAGGCTGATAAGCAATCTTATTATCTGCGATAAGTTTCCATAAAAAGTCATAAATGCAGATTAAATCACAGGCTAAAATTAGGCTTTTCAGCTGTGTTCTCATGGTGCACGCTTTAGCACTCTGTGCGGAATCAAAGTTCAACCAAATCCTCATTGTGTCTCCGTTGTGTTCGTGTTGGTGCGGGTTCGACAAAGGCAAAATAAAAGAGCAAGGCGTTGGTCATAGCAGCATTGAAAGGTGCTGGTATATTTAACATTGGCGTTACAAAAAACATTTCAAACAAATGATGCCGTGTCATCAGTTCCAAACAAATAAGACATGAAAATCAATAAAACTGCATGCTCCCACTTAAGACAAGTGACATTCCCAAAAAAGGTCTTCTTTTTTTTTCTTTTTTTCATCAATGGATTCTTTTAATAACATTTTATAAGCAATAACATATTCCATTTTATAGAAAATAAACATCTCTAGGAAATACTATACACAATTATATTAGTACATCACATCTTACATTTAAACAGCATCAAATACTTATATACACCATTAAATAATGAGCTTCATAAAAGAGAAAGTTTGCTGTGGAGTTTTTGCACTTCTTTTTTTTTTCCTTTTTCAATGCTCTAATACTTAAATATGTCTCCTTTTGATATGACCAGTGCTTTAACCGACGCCCTGCGCAGGGCCTCGTATAGCACGGTAGAGAGAGAGAGAAAAGAGGCTACATTTTTAGATACACAAACAGACAGGTGTGTTATGGGATCTGCACTGAATGCACGTCTTTCGGCACAGCTGTGGCGCGTGAAATAGCTCTACCCCACTGAAATGTTTAACGGTTAATACTTCTGAGCTGTACATAGACGTGAAGTGACGTGGCCTGGCTCCCCTCCCCTCCCGCCCCCCACCCCGTTCGACCCTCCGAGCCCTCGCCTGCAACCTGTCGAGTGATAATGGCGGCATCTTCTGTACATAATGTGCACACGGTTGAACTCTCGGACAGAGTTCGTACTTTTTTTTTCTCGTTTTCACACACATAAATGCGCGTATGTGTGCATACACGTACTTATGTGTGTATTCTGTCAGAGTACCATAAAGCCCGACGTATACCAAGGGTGACGCGATGATGTTAAGTCATAATGCACATCAAAATACATCTCTGAAGGTAAGAGCATTATATTAAAATACTGCGTCCATTTTTTTTTTCTTCAATACCAGTATAGTTAGAACCTGTAAAGCACATCATCATGTACAGTTTCCTTAGTTGTTTCATTTTGTTATAAACACAAATGCACACATTGATATTATCACCAGTGGTAGGCTGCTGTCTTTTTTTTGTTTTTTTGTTTTTTTTGTTGTTTTTTTACTTTTTATTTTTTGGGATGAGTGACATCTTGAACTGGAGATGCACTTCTTCACGCTCACACGGACAACATGTGCACAAACACGCTGATGATTTTGATGATGATGATGATGGTTTGGTGGTGGCTGAATGACGGAATGACATTTCTGTGGTTGACGCTCACGTGCTCGCCCGTGTGTGCACCTCTTGGCCCCCCCCCTTCCCTCGTTTGACGGGGTTGGCCAGAGGGATGTTCCCGTCCAATCAGTGTCCGCCAGGTGTCTGGATGTGATAGCAACCCATCCGAAAGGCAGAACGCGCGCGCTTTTCCTCGCTCTGCGCTTCAAACAGAACCGTGCGGCATGTCCTCCTGTCAAACGGTGTCGCTACTTTCTGCCTTGCAGTAAAGGGGCTCTGGGAAAAAAAAAGAAGAAAAAAATGCCACTTCCGGGCCGGGTTCGGGGTGCAGCTGCTCTCCGTAGAGCGGCTCTCCAGGGTTTGTATTGCTCCTAGCTCCACGTCGGTGCAGCCTTTTACCGCACCCCTCTCCCGCCCGGCCCCGCTGGCCGACATGCCCGTCCATCATCAGTCATCACCGTGCCTTTAGGTGGCTGTTAGGATGGCATTTTGTCTTGCTGGATATAGGTGGTGTCTGGCAGAGAGGTGGAGTTGTTGGTGAAGATGATACACAGGAATATCTTACAGGTCCTGTAGAGGAAGGGTAGAGAAACCGATTTAAAATCAAAAGATGCAAACATACAAAGGTCTGACTTGTGCAAGAGGTTTTTTCGTCACTCTGAGACGGTCTGAGGGCGATGGGCAGAGTGAAGACTTGCTAGATGCAGTGTGCGTGAGTCTGGAGACGGCTGCAGCTGGCCGCTGAACCCACTCCTCTGTGAAAGACACAGCAGGGACGCCTTCTAATTGTGCTCGTAGTGGTGGAGCACCCTTGCACCCCTCTGCAGCTCCCCCCTCCTCCGCCAGCGTCTCTTGTTCACCCTCTCTGTCTCTGAACTGCCAGCTGCCCATCCTTATGCCCCGGACTCAGACCGCCAGCTTTGCTCTCTGTCTTTTATCTTCCTCTCTTCCTCTCTCACTCCTTCTGATTCCCTCCCTCTCTCTCTCTCTTTCAAGTCCCCGCCACTCCCTCTTTCTGTTTACCTCCCCGGAGGAGCACTCATTCTTTAACACCTTCGCTCTCACCTGTTGTTTTCCTCCACCTTTTCCATCGCGGCGTCCCTTCCCGCCGCTTTTTTTTGTCTCTCTCTCTCGCCGCCCTCCTTCTCCCTCTCTGCCTCTGCCTCTTTCAGCGCGCCGCTGTCTGATGTAACTGGCCTCATTCGTCTTTTGTTCCCACTCAACCTCAGAGAAAGCGGTCTGTTTTTCTCTCGGCCTCGTCTCCCTTGCACTCCCTACGTTACGTGTGTGTGTGTGTGAGAGAGAGAGCTTTACGTGCAACCTGTTAATGAACAGCATGTGTCCGTTATCACTAGGACAATCCATAGCTGAAGGCGACGTGTGTGTGTGTGCGCTTTTTTTTTCTAGACCTAAAACCAAGACAACAGAGGAAGTATATCTGAAGGGGACCCATGGGTGCGGTGGTTTCATGCTATGTGTGTGTGTGTGTGTGCGTCTGCTCTTCCCTTTGATTAGGCCGCTCAGCGTAAATTGGCACAGCACAGACACACACACACGCAGACCTTCAGATCCCTCAGCTGATGACAGCTCTGCCTCAGCCCGCTAACAACAATCTCTCTCTCCCCCCGACTCGCTCTCCTTCTCCCCCTCTGTTTCTCACACTCTATTTCTGCCGCTTCGACGTGGGAGTTGAGGTGAAGAGAGGTGGGGAGAGGAGCAGAAGAGAAGATGAGAAAGAAGGAGGTAGAACGGGACGAGGAAGCATGAGGGGAGGACGACCGAAAACCGGAGGGGGGGGATAAAAGAGAAAGCTTGCAGGAGATAAGAAGCGAGCAGAAGTGAGAGGCTGAGGTAGCTGGAGCGGGCGAGGGAGCACGGGGGCAAAATAAGGCGAGCGGGAAGAAAGGGGGGGAGAGAGGGGAACGTGGAGGGAGCATGCGGGGAAGATAGCAGGCAGTGATGGTGGGTGGGGTGTTTTGATCAGCAGCCAGCTTTTCATCCCTGTCAGTATGCACAGAGGAGAGAGCAGAAGAGGGAAGAGGGAGGGAAAGAGGGATGCAGAGAGGGGAGGGAGGATGGGAGGCTACTGCCACTGCTGCCTCAATGCACCGCTGCTCCCTGCTGAATGTCAGCATCTCTAACTCTACCCCCACCCCTCCGCCCCCTCCTGCATTTGACCTTCCTCCCCGTGTGGCTGCGGTGTAAAGACACGACCACCAGATGGCGTCTGTCCTGCAGGAAAAGCTCTTCCTGGGGTTAACCGTTCACGTTAGCGCCGAAAATACTGTGACCCACTGTAAATGCGGTGGAGTGAAGTCAAAACAGCCTGTACCGAGCATTAACACCGTAATATAGCTTGACAACGCCAATGGGTACGTAGTGGTTTGGCTACAAAAGATTAGACAGTTCCAGATGATATCCTTCATGGCTTACTTATTGGCATGGGAGATGGGTGCTTGATGCCAGGGTACAGCAAACACCAACTGAGCACTTATGCTTTTGCCTTTGATGCTTTCTCTGTTTTACAAGAGCTGGCAATTGTCAACTATCCAGTCAGCTGCTCGTGACGGAAATGTGTGAATAAGGCTTTTTTGGAAGCGAAGGGGTCGAAAAACAACGGACTGGAAGATTTGTAATTGGAGGGGAGACGAAAACTGAGATGGCTCAAAAAGCAGAAAGACTTGAAGTGTAGCGGGATGCTGCCTGCGAGGGCGGGCGCGCATTTGTTTTTCTTACCTCGTGTTTAGGACATTTGATGGAGAAGTCGTCCTCGTGGAATGTGCAGCCTGAGCCGGGGAGAGAGAGAGAGAGAAAGCGTGAGGACGGAATAAGCGGTAACATTGCGGCTGAATGGATGAAACTCAGTTACTCACAAAAAAAGCCTCTACAACCCTCCTCGACAAACACAGATAAATGGTAGAGGAGGTGACGTTAACATGAAAGATGAGCAAGAAAGGGGAAGCGAGAGAGGGTAAGCGGCAGAGTCTGAGTGGTTGAGTTGCAGTGCAGGGAGGCAGGCAGGCAGACGGATATGGCTGGGGCACTCAGCGGGATTAAAACGGGCCCTGCTTCGCTTCCTATGCTGGTTTGGCAGATGTGGCGGGGCCTTCTAATCCTGTACTTTCTTGAGGTGACACAGGGCGAAGCCACGTCGCACAGCACACGTGACGCACGGACACTCACGGGGACACACACACCAAGCACTGGAAGCAACATGCACTGGCAGCGTGGTTGTAGCATGCAGGCAGGGGACCGTTTATGCTAGCGTTTGGGCAGGAAGACACATGCACATTTAGTCTCCAGACAGAAGCACGGACGGAATGAGCCACAGTTGTGGTCAATAGTGCACACACATACACGCACCTTCCTGCCTCTCAAGTCTTGCCTTTTTCTTTCTCGCACACTCAGTGATCCCACTTTCCACTCGTCATTCCATTTATTCAAAGTCCCCTAACTCCCTTTCTAGTTCTTGCTCTCCCCTAGCACTCAAACATCTCCTCTCAAGCTCAGCAATGCTACCACTTGGTACATTTTCCCTCTCTCATTTTACCCACATCCAATTTTTCTCTCTTCTCCCTCTCCCCCCCCGTTCTTCTTTGTTCAACCTGCCTTATTGTTTCCTCCCAATTGCCCTCTCAACCCCGTTTAGTTTCCCATTTCCAATTTCCTTCATCCCTTTTCCTCCCCTCTCCCTTTTCATCCCTTGTTGCTCTCTTCCTCTCTCACTGTGGCCTCTTACCTATCTCTCTGGCGCAGACATAGTGGTATTTATGAGAGCAGCCTCTCCAACAGCAGCTGAGGGACGCCCCCACAATCTGGCACTTGTAGCAGCTCTGGGGTTAGTCAGACAGATGGACATATGGACCAAGACCAGTAAAGAAACAAACAAATTGACCAATAGAGGCACAGAGGGACAGAGAGAAAAGAGAGGGGGGGAAAATGTCAGACGTTAACAGCAGTTCTGAAAGTAACCGTATACTGAGTACATCAGAATAGTCAAAGACTCGCTGGCAACAATTGCAGTCGTACCGTTTGCGCTGAGTTGGTGGCAGCTTCCTTCAGGCCGTAGAGCCTCCCAGCTACCATAATTATGCCCTTGGTCCAGATGGTGCAGTTTTCATGGGCCCAGTGCTCCTTGGCCTCTGCCTCCAGTTGTAGCCTTTGGAACGTGCTGTTATTGCCGTCTTGGTCCCCCGTGGCCGTCGTGTGGATGGCCTGGAGTTGCATCATTCTCCTGAACCTCTCTCGGAGAGTTAATCTTCGCGGACCACCCTCCGGGCCGAGTCTTTCCTTTCTTTCTGCCCGTCGGTAGTGCCAATGATGGTGCCTGCTACTGCTGCCCTCCTGAGTCGGCGGTTCTATGACGCCCTCCTCTTCTGTGCTGCCCTCGTTCTCGTTCTTTGTAGAGCTACCTGGTTCTTCAGCGCTGCTACTGTTGTCGTCATTTGTCTTGTCCGACTCTACCCTGAAGGATTCTGTGCCCTGGATCGTCAAGATTTTCCGTGGAATGCCGTCTTCTGTGTAGTAGGGCCCACATAAGTCACCTAGGTCTTTGTAATTTGCTGGTTTTCCACACAGGCAACATGTGAGGCACCTACCAATTAGGTTTTTATTTACCATTGGTCCCTGCAGCATGGCAGCAGTATGGGGCACAATTTTTGCAACTGTGAAAGGATTCCTCATTCTGAGTATACCCTTTTTTCTCCGTCTCTGAAATATTACCGCGTCCTCGGGCTTATTGACTACAGCACACCAAGAGGAAAAGTCTCTGGAGTCGTTAATCCGTACGTAAGGACAAAAAGACAGCTTAGAATTTTGATGAACTGGTTTGCGCCTTATTCTTTTCACAGTAATAATCTCAGTCTGTTTATCTGATACTGTCACCACAGGACCGGCAATGCACGTCTCCTCTTTTTCTATGTTTTCTCTTCCCCTTCTTTCCTTTTCTTCTTTTTCTCTCTCTTCTTTCTCGGCCTGTTCACATCCCGCAGCCCTTACTACTGCCTCAATTACCTCAATGGCATCTTTCATCCCGGGTTTTGGCCCAGGCTTTTTGTGGATCTTCACTGGCTTGCCAGGAATCTGCTCTGATGAGGCTTTGCTTTGTTTCCTTTTGATTGGGTTTGCTGATGGTTTTCTGCCTCTCCGGGATTTATGGCTGAGTTCTGTACTGGTCACTAGGGGGATTTCTATGATCTCATCTGGGCTGACTTGCAGAGGTACTGTGGACTCTGTGGCGTTTAGATTTTCTTCTACTCTCTCCTCTTGTTCTGCACATTCAGTGTTTGTGTCCTCAGATGTCTCTGGTTCCTCCAGAGCTTGGCCTTTTCTCTTCTTCCTTCTTTGTTTTAGGTGCATCTCGTGGTTGTTTTTAATGGCCCTTTGCTTGGCTAGCCTTGGTGTTGTAACTATTAGGCTCCCTGCTTCCAAGGCCACGACTGATGCATCTGTACTCTCCACCATTGCCCATCTCTTTCTTTTAGTTCTGGCAGACTTAGTAGCAGCAGTAGGTACACCTTCCAAGTCCTGTTGTGTCCACTCATCCGGAGTCCTGACTTGGGATGAGGCCGCTGTTGAACTCCAAACCGTGTCAACTATGACATCCTGCTGTGTCCCCGGTTTAATGTCTAAATGTCGTGTCTCACTCTCAATTGCAACCTCTTCTTTCACCCCTTGCCTCACCCCTTCTGGTGCTTCTTGACCCACCTCATGCTTTTCTCTTTCTTGTGTCACCTCCTCTATTCTCACTGCCCCTTTGTGCTCTTTCACCCCTTCTTGTCTAGACTCTGTCACCTCACTGTTATTTATCATAGTTGTCCCTCCTTCTTTCAAGACACGTTCAGACAAAGTCTTGGTTGTCAAATCATCAATTAGACTGGTGTCTAGCTGGGGAATTGGGAAGTGTTTTTTTGAGCTGGGAGATGTAATTTTCTGCACCATCGCCTCATATTTCTGTCCTCTGCCTTTGCGTGGTGGGAGAACTTTTGTTTTGGTGGGGCACTGAGGAATCACCACAGGAACATCACTAGTGATTTCAGGACCACTGATGATGGGAGTGTCTTTGGTTAAGGAAGTGACCACAGGATCTTTCTTAGGTGGCCCTCGCTTTCTCCTGGAGCCCCGGGCACTCTTTTCTTTTGGTGTAGGGTTAACTTGTTCTTGCAGGGAAGGTTGAGGAGGTAAGCTTTTTGCTTTGGGCTTTGGACCCCTCTTTTTCTTTACTGCTGTTGTGGAAAGTTCTGGGCAAGGTTTCCGTTTTTGTGGAAGGGGTGTCTTTTCTTCAGATTGTTCAGTCTGGACTAGCGGTACGTCTCCTGTATCATCTGTGTTTTTGACTGAATTATTAATAGGATTTAAAGTTTGTTCTTCAGTTATGAGCTTTTGTACTTGTGAAACATCATTGACTTTAATCTCTGTTAAAGTCTGGGTTAGCATATCTTCCCCTATGATCTTTTCTTTTTCTTTTGACAAGTTGTCCTGGGAGGGTTTTCTCGATCTCAACACCATGTTCTTACCCTCATTCTCTGGTGCCTTTGCTTCATGGTGTGTTTGTTTTTCCTCTTGCTGAATTTGTTTTACTTCCTGGTTTACTTGTAAAATTGTAGTTTTCAGACTCTTCCTGCTTCTTTGAAGTCCTGTGAAAGTTTGAACTATGTCTTCTTGTTGCACAAGCTTTGCTTTAGAAACTGAGCCCTTGGGACGACCCACTGGAGCCTTGATGGGTACAGTGTCAATGGGGGGCAGAACATCTGCAGGCTTGGGTCCAGGCTTAGGTCCTGGTTTTGGGCCTGGCTTTAGCACTGGTTTTGGCCCAGGTTTTGGTCCAGGCTTTGATCCAGGTTTTGGCCCCGGTTTTATTACAGGTTTTAAACCTGGTTTGGGCCCTGGTTTTCGTTTTAGGGGAGTCTCAATTTTCGGTGGTATCTCTGGTTCATTTGGCACAGGTTTTGGTCCCAGCTTGCACCCAGGTTTTGGCCCAGGTTTAGGTCCAGGCTTTAGGCCAGGTTTAGGTCCTGGTTTTGCTCCTGGTTTTGGCCCTGGTTTTGCACCAGATTTTGGCCCTGGTTTGGGGCCAGGCTTTGAACCTGGTTTTGGGCCTGGTTTTCTCTTAATATGAGGTTCGACTTTGGGTGGCAAATCTGATGAATTGAATGATCGTGTGCACATTCTTGAACGAAATCCATCAGTTAGCATTTTGGGAGTCTGGCTGGCAACAGATTCCTTATGAGCTAGGTCCATTTGATCCGAGAATAGCTCAGTTTTGCTTGGGGGCATGCTTGTTTTTTTCATGGGAGAGAGGGGTTTTTCCTCATCCTTTTCCCCGTCCCTCTCCAAGCTTAGCTGCCGCCTGATCCCCACACCAGAATGTAGGATTCTCCTTCTGCCCCTAGCATACTTACGTCCAAATGCCCGTGGCTGTGCGGATGGAGCCACTGGCTCTGGCTTGGCCAAGGGAGTCACAGCACTTGAACAGCTTATTCCAGGTTCCATGTCCTCGTCACCTTTTTGTGGGGAAGGTGGTGTGTCTGCCCAGGAGGGGGCTGAGGGAAGTATTGACTTCCCTGGTAGCTGAGGAGAGTCTGGCTCCAGCATTTTAGCATCACTATGATCAATATGATCCCTTGCCTGAGCTGCAGGTGCCTTGTCATTGAGAGCAGAAAAGACTGGCATAGCAGACTGAGGCTGAGGGGCAGTGTCACCAATGGCTGACTCCCTTGCTGAAGCATCTGCTGCTGTTGTTGCTGCTGCAGCATTTGGATGGGCCGGTGCCCCTGCAAATTCATTGTCAATGTTGGGCTCAGCACTCTGAGTTTCTGTTTTGCTGCCGAGGTCTCCAGAAAGCTTCTCCAGCCCGTCTTTATTATTCACATGTTCCTCAGTTAATGACAGACTCACTTCTCCCTCGTCCTCAGTTTCCTCTCTCACCTCTGCAGATAAAGGAGGTGAAAGACAACATTTCTGTTCTTCTTCGTCTTCCTCTTCATTTGCCTCCTCCTCTGCTCTCCCCTTTTCCTCTCCCTCCTCATTCTCTTGTACTCTGCTTCCAGTCTTGTCTGAGTTACTGTCTTCTAAGGCCTCAACTTGGGGTGTCGGAGAGGTGTTCTCTGAGCTGTCATCCTTATCTATGGAATACTGATCCTGCTCAAGGTCACCTCTTGAAATAAAGGGCAATGTTTTCACTGAGCTTTCAGATGCAGTTGGAGACTCTGATTTGAATGTTTCTGATTTCATCTCTTGGCCAAAGTGATCTTTGTGGCTGGAGTCAGAGAGAGCTGCAGGGGACTGTTCAACTGAGTCTCCTGCATCAGGGTCATATTTGCTCTGGACCTCCTGGTACATTGCCTCCTCGTAGCAAAATCTTTTCTCTGTCACCTCTTTGTTAACGTCACTGCATACAGATGGACATTTCTCTTCATCTGACCACTTCTCTAGTTTCTCAGTAGATTTAGTTGTGTCTAAATCGCTTTCACAGTCAAGAGGTTTTTCTGTTGTCAGCTCTTCTTTGTCAGCTGATTTCTCTGTCCAGGCTGATTCTTCAAAATTCTCTTTGACAGGTTCATTGATATGTACATCAGAAGGGGAGTCTCTTTCTTGCTTCATAGGACTGGGGATTATAATGCTTGTTGGAGACCTCTCATCACCGATGCTCTTTACTGGAGTGCTCATGCCATCTCCTCCTGGCACAGATTGACATCTAGTGGGGTCAGGAGTAAGGTTGTGCAAACCTGAGTCCCCAGACCTGGTAGACATATCGTCTGGAGATGCCATGGAGCATGAAGAGGCTGTGTCCAGGCTCAGTTGTGTGTTGTTATGGGCCTGGGCTGGACTTCTCCCCTGGCCAAAGTAGTAGTAGCCTCTGTCAAGTGGTTCATCACTACTGCTCGAGTAACCTCCCTCATGGAGTTCCATGGGCAGTGGCTGATGTTGGGGTGTAGAGTATGGGTCCTGCATGGGTCCCCCTCCAACAGTACCACCACCATCTGGATATGAAGGACTTTTGTACTCCTCACCCTTTTTGGAGGATGCTCCACTTCCAACACTACTGTTGCTCCCACCACTGTTGCGCTTGCTACCTTTTTTGTTGGCAACCAGGGCCTCTGAAAGCAGTAGCTGCTGGACATTATTGGAGATGTTCTCCACCTGAGATGTGAGGGCATTCAGGCTCCACAAACTGGGGTTTGATAAGAGCTTTTCTGAGAAGCGCTCTTTCATGGTGGGGACTTGTGGCGTGGTAGTGTAGCTGTGAGGGACTGCATGGGGTACGTTCGGTGAGGGGTGTGAGCGTGGGGGTATCAGCATGGTGCTGTTGGTACTGGCTTGCTCCTGCATACCGGCTGAAGAGGATGATGAGGAGGAGGCTGTCCCAGGGGTCATGGGTGGTTGGCCATACTGGAATGACTCTGGATTGGTCATTAGTGGTGACGGGGTGGAACTGTACGATGGGGAGCGTCCTACTGAGCGTGCAGGTGAGTGGCTGGAAGAGGGGCTACAAGTCTGATAATACTGTTCTGGTGATCTGACAGGCAGCTCAGACAGACAGTAGTTTTGTTGGGGTTGACTATAGTGCTGGTACTTGGGGTGGGGCTCTTGGGGATTAGTCATGGTATGTAAAGGAGGCTGCTGCTCATAACCTCTGGAGGGAGGCTGCTGGTAACCATAACTATTCTGGTTTGACCTGTAGCCCCCCTGCTTCAGATTGCTATGGCTGCTCATTTGTCTGCCATACTGGGAATTAGGAGGCATGTTGTAACCTTTATAACAATGTGGCATAGGGCTGCACTTTTCCATGTATGATGATGAAGAAGGTGAGTGCTGTGGGTAGTGCAGGTGACTCTGGGGGTACATGAGAGGTGAGGGGGCGGGGTTAGAAGTGTGAGGTTGATGGTGGGGGCTGGTGTAGGCAGGGGTAGAAGGCTGGTGGCACTGGGTCTGGGAGTGCCCAAGCATATTCTGGTCCATGTATTGAGAAGTGGCTGGTGCAGGGGTACCACCAGCCTCCAAACGTCCCACCATCTCCTGCTCATACTGTGCTAATTGGGCTGGGTCCTCCCACTTTTGCTGCAGGTGGTTCTCACTCATATACTGGGCTGAGTAATTCCCAGGGCCCACATGGTTACTGTAACCTCCAGGACCCTGCAGATGCTGACTGGGGTTTGGCGGGGGCACTTTATTTCCTCTGAAGGATTTCTTTGCCTGCGTTGTTGCCGAGCCCCCATTTCCACTACCATTCCCTCCTCCATTTCCGGGGTAACTAGCATAGGTTTGCTGGTTATAACAGTCCTTGGGTCCTCCAATACCTGGTCCTCCAGCTGAAGGCAAGCTCGTAGGATTTGCCAGGGGATGGGCCTCATAGCCTGACCTAGTATGCCCTGGGCCTGGGCCTGGATGAGGACCAGGGCCTGGATGTGGGTGCTGGGGATGGGGATGATGCGGGTGTTGGCGATAGGTCTCCAGGCGGGATAATTCATGGGGCTCCTGCTGGTAGCAGGGTTGGTTGCTGTGGTAACCACCGCTGCGCTCGCGGAAGGACTGCATACTCTTTCCGTCTGTAGCCAGAGCAGGAAGGGGGAGGTGAGGTGAGACAGGAAAGGGGGAAGGGGGGAGGGGGTTGAGGGATCTGGAGGTAGGGAGAGAGGGGAAGTGGGAAAGACAAGAAATTTTGAGTTAGTGCTGTTGACCCTGGGGTTTATGCACATGTGTGTATATGTGCGTGCACATTCTTGTGAGTTGCGTAAGTACAAATTGATTCACTTACAGGACATAACCAGCACAACTGATGAATTTGTTTCCAACTGATTTCATATGAGGTATTCAGAGCTATTGAACCCTACACTTATACCTGCTAGCTTCAACCCTCTTATTTAAGCAAGCAATGAAATGCAAAGCTGTCGTTTCTAGTTTGCTACTGAGGTACTGTTTCAAAGGTCCAACAGAGCCTTGTTTTTCTTCTCCTCTCTTCTTCAAGCCATCTCCTGCACACACACAAACTCCAATTTAGTCTGAGCGGAAGCAGAAAGTGTTACAAAGTGTGTTCACGTGCCTGCTTTTAATGCGCCAGTGGAGGGTGTCAAGGGAGTTTTTGTCGTATTCGCTTGTGTGTGGGTTTCTGTATGTGAATGCGTGTGCCTTCAATCTTTTACCTGCCCGTTCACGTGTCTGCGTGTTTGCATGCGTTATGCAGTCGTACAATAGCGAAAGCAGAGAGGACGGTTTGAGAGTTCTCTTGTTCTATAAAAGGAAAGAGTCACCTGGAGAAGGAGCACTGAGCCTGTGCTCGTGCATGCGTGTTTGTGCGTGTCTGCGTGTGTGTGTGTCAGCCAGTTTCAGCACAATATCCCAGCATTCAGCCCGCCCCCGGGACAATGGTGCATCCCACCAGACGCACAGTAGCATTATTCATCTCTGAAACACACGGTGTGCGCGACACAGTGTGTGGATATTGCGCGCATTCATTCTCTTGTTTGTGTTTGTGAGTGTTTGAGTTGTACTGTGCAGGTCTACAGCTTGGCAGCCCCATTACATAGGCACACACACACACACACAGTCACAACAAAGGAGAACACACACACACACACTCTCATAGACAAACACACACACCGACCGATAGATTCCCCTGGAGATGCTCTGTCCTCCCTCCTACCTTCCTATCTCCCCTGCCTGCAGCCCACTGCTGCTTCACCTGGGGTGATGAGTGTGTCTGTGAATGTGTGAGTGAGGATACTTTTTTTTTTTTTTTTTTAAACAATGACCTAAATAAATATGCTTGTAGGTGACAAGGAGTCAGATACTCCCAAATCAAGCTTTCCGGTCACGGCATAAAGGATTGAAAGGGAGACACACATCGCTCGTGTCTCTCTGTGTATTTGTCTACATTTAAGCCATTTCCCTTCTCGTTCATATTGTCCGTTTTGAAGAATAAATAATTGGACATTTCACCGCTTGTCTCTCCCTTAAAACTAAAGCTAACAAACCAAATCCTCCGTCCAATCAATTTACTTAATTTCTCCTTCAGTCCCTTCTCCCTTACTCAAACACACGCGTGTGCGTACGCCGGCGTCTACATTCTAATCACGTCTCCTCTCCACCTCCCCGCAGCACCTCCTTCCACTTCCATCCTTCATCACGGAGAAGCCTGCCGTTGTGGAGTCGGCCCAGCGCTTTATCAGCGGGTGCACCACGTCGCCGCTTCAGCAGGGGTCAAAGAGGAGAGGGGACTGAGGATGGATGCTGAGATCACAGAATCCTCCCTGTTGATCTGTCCAACCATTCGTCTGTCTGTCTGTCTGTTCGGCGGCTGCATTGATTTTGCTGCTGCTTGAGCACGGAGGTGGAGGGATGAAGGAGACGCAAGCAAACACACACACACAGACACGGTTCACTGTTAGCTACACCTGCACACACACACACATCGACCCCCCCAACACACACTCTCCCCTTGTTTTCGTGTATGTTTTGTGTGTTTGCTTTATGTCCTTATTTTTTCTTTAATCCCTCTTTCTTCCTCACATCTTTCACCTCACAACACAATGCTGTCTGCGGCGGAAAGACACGTTTTTCCGCCTTCAACTACCATCACTTTCTTTTCCCTGCCCTCAAATCTCTCCCTTGCCCCGACTAGAGAGGAGAGCGTCAACATGAGGCGAGAGACAATGAGGCGTCGGGGATGTTGCGGGAGAGAAAAAAAACAAGGCGGCCGCGGAGAGGGATAAACTCGAAGATGGGGGATGAGGAAGAGCGATAGAATGATAAGTTTGAAGAGGGGGTGGACAAGGAGAAGGAGGCGCAGAGGACGGAAGTGGATGAATGATTTACTGAGTGGGCTCCTGAGTAACCTGGGCCCCTGGGAAATATGAACTGTAGCAAACACCGCGCACACACACACACACACACACACACACACACACACGGACGTATGCATGCAAGATTGAAGATTCTGCGTGAGCTTTCAGCGCGATGGGCTGCATAATTAGCCAAAGGCTTCAGCTCCTCAGACAAACATGAGCTGCTAGATGCTGGGATTGATTACCGTGGTCTCTTCCCACTGCTTGTCAAGGCAACTGCCCTTATAGATTTCATTATGAGCGTGTGCGTTTCTAGATGTATTTTTGAAAAACAACAACAACAACAACAACAAAAAAGAAGCCAGAAGCACCAGTTGGACCTTTTCATCTCGAGCGTCAAAATGTGCCCTAATAAAATAGTGTCAGGACGGAAAGAGAGAGAGAATAAAACTAAAAAATAAACGCGAGGGAGCAGGGGAGGAGGGTGAATCTGATTGTTCCGCTGGATGGTTCATAATGCGCAGAGCTGTGACTGGTTACAGTCCCCCCCTTCATTCATTTTTTATCCTCTCTCCCTCTCTTTCATCGCATCATCTTCAGAGGCAGCTTGAGATGGGATTTATCTCCTTTTCTCCACGCGTGCACACATGAACACACAAAGAGAGAGAGAGAGAGAGCGAGAGAGAGAGGGACAGCTTCCCCTCGTTCCATCAACTCTGACTCCGAAGCACTTTCGCTTCGAATCTTTTTTTTTTTCTTCCCTTTCCCCCTGCTCTCTGTCTGTCTGACACAAACAAACACGTATGCAAATGCGCAAAAACACGCCGACCCACTCGCGCACAGGCACGCATAAATGGAGGCGTACAGGGAGGAGGAATGGAACGTCTCCCTGTGTGTTTACCTCCCCGGTCCTCCTGGTTAATTATGCATGCAGAGGCAGTTTGCCGGAGAGGTGGAGTGGCCTGGGAGGAAGCGCGCACGCACACGCAGACATCCCATCACACCTATTCACTCAAAATCACACTTCACCGCCTCCTCTGGAATCGTCACAACGCGAACCCAGCACTACACACACCAAAGCCGAGCTCACATGCTCGAAGACAACCTGACAACGCACTTGAAAATAACCCAAACACGGCGCGCTCCCTCTCGCCCCCTCCTCCCCCTTCGCCGCACGCTCGCACGCTCGCACGCTCGCGTCTTGCCACATCTGCCTTTAACACCGTGCTTAACACAGCGCGCTCCAAAATAACACGCCAACCCGGCTCAGGCGCTGCTCCCAATCAGTATGCTGCAATCCCCTTCCTAATTACGCACACTTCAACACGGCGCAGGAAGCGCTCCGAAGCCCCCAGCTAACGCGCTCCCTCTTCACATTTCCTGTCTGTGCCCTCCCATCTACCGTGCCCTTTCGCTTGATAACCTCTGGTTCGACACGGGGGACACACAGACAAGCCAGACAGATGGACAGACGTGCACACGGCTTCTCTCTCGGTCTGTCTCTCCTCCTCTTCCTCTGCAGTGTCTGTCCAGACTGTGTGGGTG
Organism: Planiliza haematocheilus; assembly: GCA_005024645.1. Taxonomy (NCBI): domain Eukaryota; kingdom Metazoa; phylum Chordata; class Actinopteri; order Mugiliformes; family Mugilidae; genus Planiliza; species Planiliza haematocheilus. The sequence continues at coordinate 6,115,933 of SRSE01001373.1, forward strand.
GATTCCTACCCGAGGGAGACGCTTAGGAGATGGAGGAAGCCAATATCTGCTCTGACATTTGTCAGTGTCCTATTGTCATGGCACACAGCTGGAGGTCATGAGGGGTCACTGGCAGCCAGTGGTGTAGATTATAGAAGGAGACGCAGGGGTTGGTGGAGACCTGCCATTGACGCTCACAAGTGGACGGATGGACAGATGAGGCCACTGGACAGGCAGCTAATAAACCCGATCAGAAGGCTGACAGTGGGATGTGTAAGAAAATGAAGCACATTCACGAAATACCAGACAATGGCAACATGATTCGAGCTATAGAGCTAAAACCACTTTCTGGATCGAACCGAGCTTGTTTACTTGAAGTGTTGTGCGTTTGGTTGATCTCGGAGACCATTTTGTATCTGAAAGACTCGTTAACACGAGGGCTGCGTTTGAGCGTGTGTTTATGCGCGCGTATGTATGTGTGTGTGTGTGTGTGTGTGTGTGTGTGTGTCGGCTGCAGTGTCATCTCTGGGGTTTAGGATGACTCATCAGTGTTTACAGATAGCGGCTGCCTATTCCGTCGCAGATGAAGATGACGCTCCAGACGTCTGCACGCCGGCCGCGCGCTAAAACGCAGACGTTACCCGAAATGCGAAAACCGGGACGAGGACGAGGGGGAACTCTGGAGTGGGGAAACACAGAGAAACAGACATGGACTGCTGCGGCGTCAGCGTAAAAGAATAAAGAAAGGTCAGAGGGAGAGAGAGGGAGGCAGATGTGTCCGTCTGCAATTGAGAGAAATGCATTGCCCAATAGAGTTATAGGTTTAAATTGGCTCTTAAAGTAGCATCCAGAGATGATTTTGTTGCTAGTCAGCCTTTCTCTTGTTCTGGTGTGAAAAAAAAAATACACTTTCAATTCAAAAGGCGCTCTAGGGTGGATGTTGTTGGGATGTTCTTTCTATTTCTGCGCCTTGACTGACAGGTTGTTGATGTCCGGTGACCTTTTTAGAGGGGAACAACCTCACAGTGGGACGCGCTGAAGCTATAAAAAGGTGTTCGGTTCCATACAGCCCAGACTCAAATCGGCAGCATGAAGTCAGCGGCGCTGTGCTCTTTTGAAAAGCACGCCTCCATTCAAGCCTGGCACATCTACATGCGGCGCTTCATAAAGGCGTTCAAGGGCATAACACAGAAACGCTTCACTTTCGCATTGAACAATGGGCGGGAGATGAGCATGTGGGCTGTGAAAGGACACATCCTCCACACCTATTTCTTTGAGTATCTTTTTCTCTCCGTTACAGCCTCCCGCAGCCTTGACCCAAAATCACCGGGCCCGACCTTGTCCCGCTCCTCCGCGCAACGCTCCTTTATCTCGCTTTTTTCCATCAATCTTTTCTCTCCGTCTCCCCCTCTGTCTTTCAACGCGGTCACCTCCAGCGGGCAGCTGCTGCGCGTTGCCCTTTGAAGGACTAAACCTGGCTTTGTTGACATGGTAACGGCGTGATGAGACTGGTGGGGATGGAGAAGGAGCGAGGGATGAGAGAGAGAGAGAGAGAGAGCGACAAATCAAGCACACACACACATCACATTGCAAGGTAGTGTTTCTTGCTGTTGTGGATACCTGAGCGTGTGACGGAAATCTGAAAAATTGAAAACTGATCGCTCATTACCCGCAGCTTGTCCCCGTGCTTATGCGCGAGCGAGTCACTGTCTGCGTGTAGGTGGGCGACGACAAACATGAATCAATTTTGGCTTGTGGAAGTGTTATGCGCGCGCGCTTGCGAGCATTAAGCGCGAACACGCATGCGGGGGGATTGATGAGAGCTTAAACGATCAAGCCTGACTGCCTCCAGCGCCTCCGCAAACGTGCGCGTGAGGGCATTAGTCGACTCTGGGTAACCTTCCTGGGTGCGGGTGGAGTGAGGCGTGCGGTCGCAGGAGAAGGAGGCGCTCTGTGGATTCACGCTCCCGTAGCGTAGATAAGCTCAGCAATGGGCACCTAGTTTTTTTTTTTTTTCTACAGCTTTTCTTTCTACAGGTCTCTCCTTCTCTTTCTCTTTCACACACGCAAACACACACACACACACACAAGGGAGTTGGGGTCGTGTAAAGTGGGCCGCAGAGCTACTTGGTATTCCGTCGGAATCCTCCAGCGAGGAGCGAAAGAAACGAACGATGCAGGAGGAAGACGGGACGAGAGACGACGACGAAAGCGAAGCAGTCAGAACGTTTCTCTGCGTTTACACTGGAAACTGAAATCCAGATCGACTTATTTTAAGCATATAATCACTGTCAGGTTTGGAAACGGGCGCAAAACCCCTCACACATCTTCCTACCACTTGCACACACACACACACACTTGTATCCACATCTGTCCCTTCCAGGTAATGGGGCGAGGGGGAGGGATCCGCTGAAGCAGAGGGATTCCGAGTCGGGACAAGTCTGGTGTGACATCCCTGCTGGGGCTCGGGGTGCGTTCCACTCCCATTTATTCGATCCCTTCCCTCATTTACCCGGACACACGGACGTGCACAGAGCACACACCCGCACATCGCGGACACCTGCACATACAGAGACACGCAGTCTAATTTGCACCTGCTCCCCCTTTGTGCCACTTCGGTTCATCTAATTGATGGTGCTGTGTCACCGCTGCCGTCTCCCTCTAACACACACACACACACACATTCTCCTTCTTCTTCTATGTTCTCATTCTCTCTGCGTCCTCCAAGTTGTTCGCTGTCCTCTGTTGTCCTCTACCTTTCATACCCTTTCGTGCCCCGTAGCCATAGTGCAGCTGCTGGCACCGCTGTGTGCGTGTCTGCCGATGTGTGCGCATGTGTGACCTTGTCTGTGCTTAGGCTGGGGCCCCTTAGCTTGGCATGCTGAACCCATAGCCCCAAGGAGAGATTTGTAGATGTGATGAGGAGCCTCAGATGTTTTCTGCTCCAGCTTTTGCGCCCGCGAATTTAAAAAAAACAACGTGTTTTCCTGCGCATTTGCTCGTATTTTACGGGAGCCTCTGCTTTAACTTGCGAGTCATGCCTCTGACTTGCTCCTGCGGTAGGCTATTATGTTTGTCTTTGATTATTGCGCACGGGCTTAGATAAAGTCAAACGGAAACACCAGATATGTTTATCTTGTCTGTGTGTTCAGTTGGACTCAGTCGTGACTAGGAAAAGAAGAAGGCCAGAACAGCTTTGGCACCAAATTAGAGCGTTCGGGTGCTTGGGGTTTTAAAATGCGGTGGTATTCCGTGAGCGGCTGCAAGAAGATAAATTGCCAACCAAACTTTGATAACCAACTTTCTGTCGCTTCCCAAACGCCGGCATACATCTCCTACGTTTCCTCTCCTCTCCTCCTCTCCTCTGCTGTTACCCGAGAGCTAGACTGGGGAATACTTTGCTCCATCCGCAGGCACAGACAGGCCGACACTAAAAGCCGGCCACGGCCATTGATACAGGGACGGCAGATAAGTGAAATTAGAGGAGGATAGAAAAGAGGGAGCCGGGAGAAGAGTTTGATCCGAAAGGCCCAAAAAGGGCAGGATTGGGAAGAAAGAGGAGACGGTACGGTGTGGGAGACATGAGGGAGGCGATTCGGGACAAATATAGAGAGAAGGAGAGAACAAATGGGTGGAGATTGTGAAGAAATGGAAGGCCAGCAGTAGGGGATAGGTGAGAAAAAGTGGAATGACAGGAAGGAAGGGGATATATGATACGAGAGAAAGGAGAGGGTGAAGAACAAGACACTTGGAGTGAGGGGAGGTAAGTGGCGAGATGAGGAGGGTGTCGAAGAAAGGCGAGGAAGGGCAAAAGTGAGGGAGCGATGCCCTGAGATCCAGGGAGGCGGGAGGGAGGACGAAGACGAGCTGAAGCTGATCGAGAAGATGCAGAGAAGGAAAAGAAGGGAGGAGGATGGGGGGGAGGATGTGAGATTGAGGGCACGGAGACCGGAGGAGGGGGGAGAGGGATGGAGAGGGAGAGATAGATTGAAGCTGCAGAGATCAAGGCAGACGCGAGGAGGGAGGAGATGCGGAGGAGGGCACGGGTGTAGTGACGAAGGGGAATGGAGAGATGCGAGGAGGAGAGGAGAAGCGGAGATCGTTATCGTGGGGGCCGTGCTGCCTATTGATTCGCGTTAGCGTCTCGAGCCGGTGAAATAACAGCGGTGCCGAGATGCAGACTCCTTCGTCATTAGCAAGCACCGCTCTCGAGGCACCGGAGGGTGCAGTGCGGCCGTGTTTGTGTGTGTGTGTGTGTGTGTGTGTGTGACCATATGGCGCGTTTGATGTCCACGCGATAAAGCGCGGGAACAGCGAGGAACAAAGTAAGCAAGAGGGGCAGATGACAAAGTTTTCCCACTTTGTGGTAAAGAAAGACAGATCTAAAACAGATTGCGGGGTAAGGAAAGAACAGATTGAGTGAAAGATCCGGCAGACTGTGGCGGGCTGGATGATGGAGAGGGAGATGCGGGGGAAAAAAAAGAAAAAGAAGTGATCGGGGCTTGATGTCTCAGGTGATATGCCTCCTCACACTTCAGGTGACAGATCTATCGGTCATTTCCCACAGATGGGCGAAGAGTGACAAAGTTAGCTCCCTGTCTTCCTCTCCCTCCTTCCCTCTCTTTTCCGCATGTGGCGCAGTGTGACGGTGGCGGCAGAGGTGGTGTGTGTGTGTGAGAGATTTTGTCTCGCCAGGGACCAGGCAAGTGTGAATATGGCCGTGGAAGTCTGCCAACTGAGCATGGGAGAGGGGTGGGGGGGAGAGAGGAGGAGGAGGAGGAGGAGGAGGAGGAGAAAAGAAAGAGAAATGAAGAGGGGAGGAGGAGGAGATGAAGAGGAGAGGGGGAAGACTCCATCCTTTGTTCTTCGTTGATGAAAGGAGGAATTGGATCCTCTACTCCCACTCTCGCTTTCTCTCTTGGTGATGAGCCTTGATGTGTTGGGGTGAGCGAGCAAGCGGGAGACGCGCGCACACACACACACGCAATCATGCACGCTGCTGCCTTATTCCACTCAAGTAAGACCCAAATGACTCCTCGCTCACTAATTAAACTTTAATCTCCAATAGCGCACAAATTACCTGCCACACAACTGAACGCTGAATTACATGGATGCATGGAGAAAGGGAGAGGAAAGCGGAGAAGGGAACGGACGGATGAAGGAAATGAGAGTTGGAGTGAAGGTCACGCAACCTGTAGGAGGAGAACCCTCCTGTTTCCACGCCTTGTATCGTCCCCGCCATCGGTTTGTGCGGGTTTATACGCGTTCCACCTGCTCGCGTGCCGTTCGTCTGTTCACAGCGGCCGCAAATGGAGCCGTCGGCCGGTAACCTCCACCTCCGAGCCAGTCGACGTTCCCTCTCGCACCTGAATGTTATCTCGCACGCACACACACAGTTGTTGCTAGCCTAGTCCTCCTCTGCCTGGCCTCGTTCCCGTCTCTCTCATCCACACGCAGCCTCTGCTAGGACACGCTCATTCCGCCATTTTGTGCCACGCGGCAGAGGGCATCGCAGCGGAGATGTTTGCGTGTGTGTGTGTCACTTAGTTAATCACAAAGAGCTAACGATAATTGCCGCCTTTCTACGTCTTTTTTCAAAGCCCGACTCTCAGGTTGTAACCGGGCACACATAACCGGGCTATGTAGTGCCGTGTGTGTGTTTGGCATCACTGAGCCACTGGCAAGCAAAAAAATACTGATGTGGAATACTTAAACACCCCATTATGCCACATTCACAACTATACAGTTCACATAGTCTTTATCAACAGCAGAGGGGGGGGGGGGGGGGGCTACGGGAAGCTGAGTGACAGACATTTGAAGACAGTAAAATGAAGGCTCGTTAATGACTGGCAAGCCTGGCGCCTCACAATCTACATAAAAAGCTGTCAGAATTTCAGTTTGGATGCTTTTCCTTAGCCTGGAAGCTGACCCCAACATCCCACGCCCACAAAATGTTTGGGCGCGGATAAGCTGGTCTGGAATCTCTACGTTGGGAACTGATTATGTCCCGGCAAAGATCAAATCAAATCGTTTGGGAGATCTTTATGCAGTGACGCAACACATCATGATGAGTTGTGGCTCTGACTGCTTGTTGGACAATACAATGGTGTCTTGAACACGATTGCTCCAGTCCCCCTTGCAACCCTCTAAGGATAAGCGACAACGGATGGATCATTGTCAACAAGTGCAATGGCAACTCAAGCTTGGCACTTTGGCCGTTGCCATCTAGTTTGATGAGACGATGGAACTGGAGAGGAATGAGATGTACCCAAGGATGCTATGCGTGTCCAAACGGTATAATCTTGTCAGTTACTAGGTACTCACTTCCTGCTACCCAACTGTCTTACTCTAAATGAGGCGTTATTTACTAAATTGATGTAATGCTGGCAATGCGGAAAGGTAGTTAGCACGGATGCCTCACAGCGAGAAGGTCCTGGGTTTGAAGCTATGGGCTACTGGGCCTTTCTGTGTGGAGTTTGCATGTTCTCCCTGTGTCTGCGTGGATTCTCTCCGGGTACTCCAGCTTCCTCCCACCATCCAAAGACGTGCTCCTTAGGTTAACTGGTGATTCTGAATTGGCCGTAGGTGTGAGTGTCAATGGTTGTCTGTGTATCTGTGTTAGCCCTGAGATATACCAGCGACCTGTCCAGGGTGTACCCTCGCAAATTGCCCGATGACAGCTGGGATAGGCTCCAGCAGACCCCCGTGACCCTTAACAGGAATAAGCAGGTACAGAAAATGAATGAATGAATGTATTGAAGTAGACATCTAACTAGTAATTGGAGGAGTATTTAGTGAAGCAATAAAACAAGTATGTAGTTTAAAAGACTCTTGTTGAAAGAGGGGAGCATCCTCTATGTCCAAGACCAAAGCCGGCTGGTTTTTCAGAATACAAAAAAGTTGTTGCCAGGCATGAAATATCAAACACTTAGGGTACACAAAATAGGCGGTAAATGGTGAAGGACATCAACCCAATTAGCCATCTCAGAGGTCCCATTTTTTAGATTAACTGCCGCTACTGCTGATGCTGCTGCGATATCCCCGGATGAAATTATTGACTGAATACTGCAGTGCTAACGCAGGACCAGGGAGCTGAGCATACTCTCCGCGGTGACCACTTTCATCTTAACTACCTTACAGTACCAGAGAATGTGCATATTTTCAGCCTAGCCGGCGCCAGCGGGAATTAAAACCTCCAAACTCTGAGCGCGTTAGTGCCACACCGTCATCTGTGCAGGTAAGTCACAAAACCGGAACGTCCGTCCGGTTCAGTCTGTGTCAAGGCTGATCGTACTACGCAGAAGGGTGTCTTCACAGTGCATATTACCCACAGTTGGTGGTGAGGTTCGCGGTGGGGAACATCAGGGGACAATCAAGGATATGCCCGTCATGCAAGGATGGCGTTTTAGTGTATGCGTAGGTGTGTCTGCCCCGTCTCTCGGTGTGTGTGCGTGTACGCGCCGCCCGCCATGCGTGACTAGACGGAGTCAGGTGTTCTGGGAGGGGCATTGGCACAACAGTGCACCCATATGCTTGTGACTGAGTGGCAGGCACAGAGAGGGCACAGTGAACGGGGAGGGATCTGCGCTATGCCTGCGGTGCATGACTTCATCCCTCCTGCAGGCAGAAGGGGTACTGGGACTAAGCGAGGCTGACTGACTTAGAGGGTGTGAAAGGATGCTGCTCTGTAGAAAGAGGGAAGAGAGGGGAAAAAAATGAGACATGGATACAGAATGAATGAGACCTAAGGTACAAAACAGATAATCTCTGCGTATGTGAAGTAATGATGTCTATCCTCCTCCTCATGCCTTTTAGATTTACACTCCAGTCTCTTCCTATGACCTACATGCACACGGCCAACACTAATTTGGCCCGTCAGCTTTGCACTGCATCCTCTCTCAAAGCCTGTGTTTTACCCGGGCAGAGCAGACGTGAACTTTCATGATTATCCATCAAACGCATGTGTTCGGTTAAGTAGCCTAAATCTTTAGCATTAAGCTCATAAGACGCCTGTCTTGGAGTGTTTGGGAGCCAAGTGGACACCGTGCGACAAGGCTCAGCTCGGTCAGCGGATGCGGCGGCAGCTCTGTGAACCGTGGCTTTGGCCCCATCCGAGCGCGCCAACGTCGTCAGCGACTCGCTCCCTCCCTCCCTCCCTCTCTCTCAGCCGCACACATTTCTAAATCTGTAGGAAGCTGTATTTAGATCGTGACGTGTCCTTGCTCTTTGCACACACATCCAAGCGCGCTCACGAAAACACACCATGCCGGCGATGCAAAGTAAATGATGCCGTTGCCTCTCCCCGAGTCCCTCGGAGGAGGCTTCCTGTGAGCAACTGCACAGCACAGGGACACACACAGATAGTGAGAGTGGTGGCTGGTTACTGTATCACCTCTCACGACTGTGAGCAGGTAATATGGTAGGTGATGCTTTGACACAGAGCCATAGTGAGTCCAGAACAGCCAATTAGGTTAACCTTCCAATTTGCTGCCATTTGAAGTTGGCTAGGTTATCTGCTCCACCCAACACCTAGCAACCAACCTACAGCCAATTAGTGCCAAGGCTTCCTTGTATCCTTGGAAACACATCACTGGCCTCCTAACATCAACAGCACACACCCAAGGGAAAACCGGCTGAGCCGTGGGAAACAGAGTTTGATAGCCAGGTGTCTAGCTCGGTGCTGCATTTTAACATCTATAAATCATTAACAAATGCTAATTTGAAGACATTAGGATTCTGATGACAAACAAACCGCTGAGGAGATTGGCTGCAGCTTCAAATATGTGCAACAGGGTTGAATTTCACAGAAATATGTGCTGGACCACATAGGAAAAAAAAAAAACCTGCTCCTCCTCCTCCTCCTCCTCCTCCTCCTCCAGCAACAAAAAAATAAAGAAATAAAGCAGAGCTGAAGCGTTTAGAGTTTCTCGCGATGGCAGATGGTGGAAGGAGAGAAAAGCTGATGGAAAAATCCCTTCCAAGATGTTTATCCTTTTCAGTAAAATGAAAAGGGAAAACAAATGCATATGGAGGGAGGAGGAGGAGGAGGAGGAGGAGGAGGAGGAATGAGTGGCCACGACCAGAATCAGCACAGACATCATCTTAAAAACAAGACTCCCAACAACAAGAAAGTCTTTCGATTCAAGTTCTGACACTAACTATGAACGAACTACAGGCTGTGATCTTCTGCATTAAACTGATGGACCTGATATATAAGGTGACATGATTTGAATCTGGTGGAGCTGATCACTTCCTCTTTTCACCACCCCTCCATCCTTCATTGCCCCTTCCTTTCATCCGATGCCCATTTTTTTCCCTCTCCCTCTGCGCTGCCCATCCCTACCTGTCTCATTTGCATAGGATGCCTCATTTGCATACATATGAGCTAAAGAGAAAGGGGATTTGTGTGCGAGAGAGAAAAAAAAAGAGAGAGGAGGAGAGGTGAGATATGCAAGCGGGCGGCCGCTGATGAAAAGAAATGAAAGAGAGCCCTTTCAGGAGGAAACTGCAACCGCAACCTCTCTCTCTCTCCCTCTCTCGCTCTCTTTTTCAATTCTGCTCTCGCCCTTTGGGTCACACCTTAGAGAGATCCCGCAAAGGCCCCATTAACGTGAAATATCAGGCGGAGAGACGGGAAGGAGTCAGGACGGTCAAAGGGAGCAGATAACCGGTAAAAGATCAGATGCAACACGGGCCGAGCAAGGAGACAAAACAATAAAAAAAAAAAAGAAAGAAGAAGAAGCGAAAAAGTAAGAGAGGGGAATAAAACTGATAAATACGACGCAGGAGCTTGTGCACGTCGCGCGTCTATCCCCTGCAGCAGCCTGGCTCGGTGTTACCACGGTGTTGTTGTTGCTGTGGTGGCGACGGATGGTTGCCTCGGCAGAGCAAAACGGATTGGTTGTGAAGTAAAGCCCCCCCTCACACACACACACACTCCTCACATCCCCCCCCCCCCCCCTTGAGTGTGCCCTACGGGTCTTTTCTAGGAAGGAAGGGACATGACAGGCCCCACCCCTTCGCCCAAGCGCGCACGCCCAAACACACACACACACACACACATTAAACATGACGCGTCCTCATTGAGACTTCTGTCCTCTGATAGAAGAAGACACAAAAACAAGGTAAGGACGCGATTCACGCACGAACTATACGGACCAGTTCAAATGTGCAATCACACCCACGGACGCGCAGCAGCCTCTATAATATTAACAACCTCCACCTCCCCTCCCTCCTCCTCGTCTCCACATCAGGCTAACCCAGATGCATCCCATACAATCTGTCCCTGATTGCACACCCGTCCTCAACTGAACACACTGAGAAACACACACACACACACACACACGAACGGGGCATATTTATCCTGCTTGCGCTTGCTAATTGCATGCGTCTAATAACCTGGTGCAGATAGAAAACAGAGCAGCGCTCTCTCTTGTCTCTCGTCTCTCTGTGGACAGAGTCCAGACGTGAGGCAACTGCAGAAGCCAAGGATATGAAAAGGCAGCAGGAGATAGGAGGAGAGCAGACGTAGATGTGTGTGTGTGCGTGTTTGTGTGTGTGTGTTCGTCCTCTGGTCTTTGTTTGATCTTTCCGCCCAGGCCTAAAACGCTGCGGCGCACCAGGAATAATAACTTTGGCTGTGACACACATGATCAGAATGAACGCGTGTGCACCCGCCGCACCGCACATACGCAGAGGCGGCCTCCCTTGCCGACAGCAGCCCTTCTACACGTACGACGCGTTTGTGTGTGCGAGCATGAGATCATTGACGCGTGAGCCGTCTCCTGTGTATCATCAGGACCGGGTGGAGAAGAGCGGGGGGGGGAAGAGAGAGAGAAAGTGATGAAAGGTGGCAGGGGGTAAGGAGTGGAGATGAAAGCGTGAGAGGCGGGGGGTGCAGGGGTGGTGGGGGGGTGGGTGCGAGGGTAAAAGGGCAAAGGATGGATAGGAGAGAGGGAGAAGGGGAGGAGAGAAACAAAGGGGAGAGGATGAGCCGAACTGGGTTGAGGGAAAGAGGAAAGGACAGATGTGCTGACTGCTGATTGGATGGAAAACAAGAGGGAAGCGGGAGAGAGAGAGAGAGAGGAGGAGAGGAGAGGAAGAGAGAGAGAGAGCGAGCCTGTCACCTCTAGTCAGCGGCTATTAGCGGCAGCAGCAGCTCTGAGACACCATCCCTCATTCTGCTCTGCCAGCGCTGGCACAATTAGACACACACATGCGCACACTTTCACGCACACGCTCATCCATCCATCTTTTCCTCCGCGTGTGTGGCTGAGACTAATTGAGTGTGTGCGTGTGTGTGTGTGCGTCGGGCTGTTTTTCTCTCTGTCTCGGCCTGCTGTGTGTGTGTGTGTGTATGTAATGAAGAGACTTAGGGAAAGCGCGAATGTCCTTGTGTTTGATCTGCTTGTGCGCGTGCATCTGTGTGTGTGTGTGTTTGCATGTGTGTGCCACAGAGGGCCCCGTGCCCAGGCCTGAGACTGACTGATAGAGTCCATGCCAACTTGAGCTGCATGCCACAGTCTCCGCGCCTGCATCCATGTCCTGCCACTGCCAGCGTCTCCGTCTCTCCCCTCTCTCTCTGTATCTGTCTCTTGCTCACCCCCAACGCTGTTTTTTTTTTTTTTTTTTTTTTATCTCTCTAGTCTACTTTGGCTAAATTGCTCCATCTCTAGCTCTGTCTCCCCAGCATCCTGTCTTTGCCTCTCGCTGAATGTCTGTGACCACCGGCCCTCTCATCCTCACATCTTTTAGTCGAGGCTCTACCTGCCCTCCTCCTCATCCTCCTCCTCCTCTAATTTCTCACAGCCCTGTCGCCTCTTATGGTCTCTGTCTCTTTTTTTTTATCACAGCCTGTCTTTTTCATAATTTTACACCTCTGAATGAGCCCTTTCTTTCTCTCCTTCATCCCCTCTTTCCCCCTCCTTTCTTCCCTCCTTTTCATCTACATCAATTATTTATTTCCGCACGCTGCCACTAGTGGCAGCTGTTTCCCATTTTCCTTCCCATTCATAACCCTCTCCACGGATCTTCAACCTTTTCCTGGTTTTTACCTCTCGCCGCCTCCGAGACGTCTCTATTCAGGCCTCTCCTTCCATCTCATCAGAGCCCTCATTATCCGAGCCCCCTCCGCCACTCGTTTTCCTCCCCTCTTCCCCCTTCCCTCTCCTCCCCCTGCTTTCCTCCATCACCTGCTTCTCAGCGGTATATCTCCTCATTTCCATACAGCCCCGCAGCCTGCAGACCTGCCTCGGCTCGTATCTGCGCCTGCTGGGGGTGGGGTGGGTGTGGGGGGGGGATCACGTATACGCATGCATGCAGGTTTTAAAAAGGCATGCACGCCGCATTCCTCAATCCGGAAACATACGGGTCAGGGAAGATAAGCATATGAAGAATTTATGCGGCTGCTTTCCTCGCACACTGATACAAACACGCATTCATCCAGGGTATAATGAGATTTTGCCCCTGCTGCATTCTTCTCTCCATCTTCTGAGCTACGTATCCACAAATTTGTTTACAATCACTATTTATATATGCAATAAAAACCATTTTTGAGGCAAATTAGAGACTGCTAAGTCCTTAACACCATTTGCCGCTTTCTTTTATCCACTCTTTCCAGTTTTGGCACTGCGTGGATTTCGTCTCATGCGCGCGGAGATATTAATTGAGCGAATGAGGCCTGTATTCTCTGCTAGCCTCCCCTACGCTGCTAGCGAGTCGGAGCCGAGGGCTCCTCTGCCGCCGAAGTACGGCGCCTCATAAAAATTAGAGCTCGCTGGATAGATCTGGGTTGCTGACCGCTGCCTCTTCTAGGCTAGCTTGCTGGGGAAGAGCTCATTAAGCTTGGCTGCGGGTGGAAGCGATGCGCCTTGTTAGGATGTGTACGTGTCTCTTACAGTGCACCTGTACGTTTCTAACTTGGTGTTGCAGGTTGCGCAGGCCTTTTTCTTTCGCGTGCCTGAGCGGCGTTACATTCGGCACGCGGCTAGAGACACAGGAAAAGAGGAGAAACCGCGCTTATTAGGCCACCACTGACTACGTGCATGATTCATTGAGAGAGAGACAAAGACCCAAAGAGAGAGAGAGAGAGAAAGAAAGGGAGAAAGAGGGAGATGGATGGAGCGGTGAACTAGGGCAGCTCAGGATCAGGCAACTCGCGCGATGGCTGTCTGCTGTCCTAAGGGAAAGGGCTTGCTTGTTATTTTAAGGAGGGTGACTCTGGCACTCACCTCGCATAGGATAAATAGGGACACAGTTACGCCTGCATAAGTTTTCTCTGTGCAAATGAAACTGACAGCAAACCAACTACCACCGCACCTTAGAGGGTCTATCTGTCTCAGGTAATGGGCGAGCTCAGCAGCGCTGTGCGGGCCCACCCCATCACGTCGGCCACGAGACGACACCGCCGGCGCACGAGGCTCACGAGGGCCGCATTGCGTTCGCGAGCGTCCCTTTGTGCAACCACGCCTGCAATGTAATGTGCAGCCGCTGCATATCTGTGTGTAAATGTAACGTGACCTCACCTGGGAAGTTCAGAGAACGCGTAGGCAATCTCCACGTAAGCAAGCCTCCGCGGGGCCGTCTGCATGTGACGACGTGCGCTTGCATATATGTGTGTGTGCGCGAGGCAGCGGGGCCGGTGCGGCGTTGTGACTTAGTGTCTGTGACATTTGACATACTACAGTGCCTGCAGTGTCTGCTCCACGGGACCAGGGCCGCTCTGGCAGCACGCCTCCGCTTGCACTCGTCGCATTGCATCTCGTCACTTCTCAAGTCGTCTCGTCACATTTTCTCCCTCTCATTCTCAAACCCACCCCTCCCTTCTTCCCCTGGTCTTGTTGTTTCCATCTATTTTTTATATCTCGAAGCAGGTATCTGTTTATTTCTCATCCACGGCCTCCTTTTTTTTTTTTCCTCGCGTCTAATTTCCTTTCTGTCTGTTTTCCATCACACCCCCTCCTCCGTGTCACATCTCATTGTCTTTCCCTTTCTTTTTGTCCAACTTCTTTCTGCTCTCATTTCCTTTCCGGCTTTGTCCGTCACCCGGTACGCTCTCCCGTCAGCCCGCTTCTCCTTCCATTCCCCCTTTTTCCTCTCCGTCTCTCTCTCCCTCCTCTTATCTTCAGCTTGCGCTCGGCTCACTCCAGGCCAATTAGCTTGCATCAGTCCGCTCCTGTTGGCTCAGTAGCACCAAGCAGGTAAGCTGGGCTTCTATTAAGCGGAGTGTGTCCGCGTGCTCGCCGCCCGTGCGGGTTTGTTTACAAAGAGCGCTATGAAAGGGTCAGTTTATGAGCCCCTGTGTGTGTCTGCGGGTGTGCATCCGGTCGCATCCACACCCACGCGGCGATAAACACACACATGCGGACGTGCACATCTGCTCAGCGAGAGAGGACCCGCCGCGCACGCTCCCTCGGCCTACAGATAAACAAGTGGGCTCACATCTCCCAGGAAGTAACCATGGCAACCGTCTCTCCCTCTCGCTCTCTCTCTCTCTCTCACACACTCACTGAGCCGCCTGGTTGGCTGGCTGTCATGGAGGCAAGACAATAGCAGGTTTCAAGGCCAATGTCACTTTTTACAGCCCCCACCACCACCACCACCCTCCCACCCCAAGCCACCCCCCTCACACCCACACTCACACACCCATCTCGGCCTCCTCCTCCTCCTCCTCCCTTTCCAAAAAAAACAACAAAACAAAACAGCTTCCTGTATTGATAAATGTGATGTCACAGGTGGGGCGGCAGCCATGCAGAGCGGCCCGGGGTAAACACGAAAAACAACAACGTACGCAGCCGCTTATTTTTATTTATTTTTATTTTTTTTGCAGTTTCCCTCCGTCTCCCCCTCCTCCCTCACCCCCCACGCCTCCCTCTCCTTTTCTTTTTGTATAACGTGGCCAATTGCCTTCTTCCCTTTGTAGGGCGCGAGAGGAAAAGGGGATTTCATGCAGGCTAACTAAGCCCCTAATCCTCTGTTTCGTAGCGTTCTATCTCGCTCTCTGTTTATTTATATATTTCCCTCTCTTTCTCCCCTTCTATTTTGGCTTCGCATGGAAACTCTTGCCGTTTCAGAAGCCTGCAGCGGCGGGAAAAAGTATTTAGATCTTTTAGAAATGCACGATTAGCATGTTAAAATACGGTTACAATTAACTGTCTGGTAATTTAAATGTACTAGTATTATTACCTCCACTGAGCATTTTCATACGTAACTGCTGATAATCAACACGAAGGTAACTGTGGCTACCACATGGATGCTGATTATTGTAACTGAACAGACACTCAATTTATTGGCATGTGAAACCTCAACAAACTCTTTCAACAAGCCCATTCATTCATTCATCACTATCTGTCTTATCCACTGGAGCTGGATCGTCAAACGTACGTCCCGCGGGCCAAACTATTCCCAGTTGGTCCACTGTTTCAGTAAGAGTAGCGGACAGGACGCGACACCCAGAACTAACTAAACAGCTGGCAGCAATGTGCCAAAATTCCACTTATTTTTCTTAAGAAATTTCAGGTTGGTCATAAAATGTTTTGGATTAAATGTTAACATTATCCTAATGCAATTGTAATTCTTTGCACTTAAACAAATGGAGCAATTTGGAGTTGCATTATGTTGCTAATATGGCCTGCTTGAGATCAAACTGGGGCTGTGTGTGGCCCCTGAACTAAGCGGTTTGACACCCCTGCACCAGAGGGTCTTGGGGAGATTGAGCCTTTTGCCAGTCTATCACAGGGTCAACACAAAGAGACCAACCAGCATTCACGCTCACGGCCAATTTAAAATCGCCGGTTAAGCTAACGAGCCTGTTTTTGGACTGTGGAAGGAAGAACCCGGAGAAAACCATCAGCCTCTGTCCCCAAACATCTTATTCTGACTTTTTGCAGAAAGTCAGAATATAATCTAACAGTAACTTTCATTATGATGCACCATTACATAGATCAGTGTTCATTATGTGTTGAGTATTGGTTTGGTCTCCACCACCGTGTGAAAAAAAACAAAACCAAAACGTCACGAAGGGAACTAGACAGGTGTTATTCATGGGTGTGTGCATCATGACAAGTGACACACAGGTACCCCTGCCTTCCGCTGTTAGTGTAAAAATAATTTCACATGCAACATCCTACACGAGCAAATCTACTGTACTCACTGTATTTACCTGACAGTTCCTCCCTCACCGACTGTCTGTGGCCGTGTCTCTCTTGCCTACTCTGTAAGGCGGCAAAAAGCCTCAAACAATCATTCTGTCCTGAACGCGTGCAAGGAGGCAAGAGGGGAAAGGGAGAGAGAGAGGGGGAGAGAGAGCTGTCAGCCACTCTGGCTAACCGTCTAATAGGTTGCCATACTGAACTGACATTTGAAGGCAACGGGAGCATTAGTCCTGAAATGAAAAAAAAAAAAAGGACGGGAGAGGGAGAGAAATTGGCTATGCAGCAAGTGTGCCATGCAGTCGGCAGCCCTTATCAATGCATCTGTCTATCCATCCGCACCACACGGCCTCATCTCCTCTGTGATCTCCTCACGCCATCCCTTACCCCCTCTCTCTCTCTCTCTCTTGCTCCCTCTCCCTCTCTAGCCCAGAGAGAAGACAGGGGAAGGACACAGATGAAAGGAAGAGGAAGAAGAAACCCAGTCTGGAGAGAGCCAGGGAGGCCCGAGCGAGCACTAAAAATGGATTGAAAGTAAGGGGAACAGAGCAAATGGGTAAGAGCAAAGGCAGAGGGAATCTTAAACGTTCAATTTGCAGCCTCTCCTGCTGCTGGCAGATGTGTGAGGCCGGAGAAAGACAGATAAACAGGCATCAAGATGGTCATCAAGAAAAGCCAGATGCATGGACGGGCATGCAGAGAGACAGCCATACGGACAGGCAGACGGACGAGAAACAGGCGGGATGTCTCGCATATTCTCCTCTCTGACAGCAGCCATTTACGAAGTGGAGTGACACCAAAGACTTGAACCTCTCACTGTCCTTTTACCCTCAATTCATCTTGTGTCATTTGCCCGTCCTTTTTTTTTTTTAGTCCAGCACTCTTGCAGAGCTCCCATTTCAATCTATTGTCAGCCATCTAAGGTCATTTACTTTATATTGCTCCACTACCGTGAACTGAGGGAAAAACTGCATTTCTGAGTTGGCGTTGGGTCGGTTACAAGCGCTGAATAGCTTCTGGAGCTGAAAAATCATTCTGGTGAAAGTAGGGGACACTGTTTTAGGGGTCCCAAGGCAAACATTTCCAGTTAACAGTTAATTAACATTATAGAAAAAAAGTATTGTCCAAATGATCTTATTTTCCCCCTCTGGCGTCCTATAAAACGACCAGCAAAGCCCTAGAAATGGCAGACACGGTGTGTATGAGCTACCTTATTTGACTGGTTATTAATTGTTAATACTTTAAGCACCCAAGCAGTTGCTTGTCTTGCCTGTTGACAAGCTGTGCCGTTGCTTCATGCTCCCGGCTTTTCAAGCTATCAACTTGGCAATGCTACATGCAGTAGCTAAATGGGAGCAGCGCCGCTAGCAATACAACTGCAACCTCAGACTACACATCTATTTGCCAAAAACAAACTTACCAAAGTCATGTGAGACCATGCTCATTGGTTTGTGGGATGGGGCAACGAGGTAAACACAGAGGGAAGGTCCAAATATGAAGAAGGCAAGAAACTCCTTTGCTTGTCCAGATCTGTCTGCTATGGGCAGCTGTTGATTCCACTTATCTGCTTCCCAGTATCCCACAACCAAACTGATCCAGAGTCCAAATAACAGTTTTGAACATGCCCTCTGTCAAACATACGCCGATCAACATTATGACCACCTTCCTAATGCAGTGTAGGTCTCCCTTGCGTCTCCAAAACCGTTGTGACTCATCAGAGAATGGACATGGGCCTTCTGAGGGTGTCCTGTGGTGTCTGGCAACACAATGTTGAGTCCTATTGAGGGGAACTGTCTCTGTGGATCAGGCTTGTTCCAGTGCATCCCACAGATACTTGATCATTTTGGGATCTAGTGAATTTAGAGGCCAAGTCAACACCTTGTGCTGTTCTTCATGTTTTTTTGAGTTGTTCCTAAATTGTTGCTGCCATCAAGGAGTGTCATTGCTATGGGGTGGGGGTGTCTGGTCTGGTCTAGGTGGGTGCTACATGTCTAAGTAACATCCACATGAATGCCAGGTCCAAATGTTTCCCAGCAGAATGTTGGATTGCCCCAAGATGGTCACTGTTGTTTACTTCTCCTCAAGATGGACTTCTGAACTGTTGGGCTACTTAAGCTAATTGAAATGTGGTTTGGCTTTTCCCGTTGAACAGCATTCATGGAAAACATGTTTTTAAACTGGCTACATATATCCAGGAAAAGTTAATATTTTCAACATCAAGAATTTACTGCAATGAGCTCGCATCAAACGGCAAATCTCAGCATGCGGCCCGGCCACATAGAGGACGCAAAAATAACTGAACCGCTGTGCATGAACGAGCAGTTATCCATGACGTCTCAACGTCATAAAGAACCCTTTTGGGTATCATGCCTCGACTGCGAATTGATGTTATATTGAACAACTGGGAGGTCATTACCACATCCAGAAAACTCAAGCATTCATACAAAGTCTTGATTGACACGCAAATCTAAATAGCCTGACCTTTGCAAAAAAAATAATGTTGTTCCCCCTGTGTATGTTTGTAGTGGTCCAACTGCCACTTATGCTGTAATTAATTGTCAATGATTGTCTTAGGAAGAGAATGCAAACTCTAATTTCCCCATTCCCACCTGCCCCGGGCTGTAATTATTGCTCCCCGACTCAGACGTACAAACGCACACAACCCTGCAGAATGGTGTGTGTGTGTGTGTGCGGCTGTTGTTGGGTGGACAGACAAACAGACAGATAGTATACGCAGCAGCGTCGCCTGAGATTTTGATAATTAAGTTTGTAATAAAGTAGAAGAGGCAGAGTGCATTTAAGTGTGGTGCAGACGTGAGTGTGTGTCACCCAAGTGAGCACTCGTCCCCGGCCTCACGCGTACGCCCGCACACCGGCGCGTTCGTGCGGGGGCCGCAAAAGTTAGCGGCGCACACACCACATCTGCATGCGTGCGGATGTGCCCATAAATCTGCGGGCGCGCGAGGGCCGTACGTGCGTGTGTGCGGGGAGGTGATAAGCACCTGAGCCCCCGAGGCAGCCTTCAGATTTCCCCTCACGTCCTCGGCGAAATCAGCCCAATCACTGCACTGTCATCTGCCTGCCACCAGAGAGGAGCCTGCGCCGCATACTGACAAGCTCATTTGCCTAGCAGTGTGTGCGCGCGCACACACGCACAAGCACACGCCCAGTAGGCCTTCCACTTTCTCCCAAAATTGAGTTCAAACTAAACCACGGTGGGAGACATTCGTTGGATTATTTATATATATATATAAATACACACATATATATATATTTTTGCAACATAGAGGAAACGCTCCCCTCTGCTTTTAGAGCCAAATTGAAGCGTTGTTGTTCGTGAAAAGGATGAGGCCCGAGTGCCAGCTAAACGCTCTAACCCCAAACACATCATCAAATATAACTTAATACTGTTCAGATAAATGCCCTTGCCTGTACGAATTGCATTAATAATTTATCCATTGGGAAATGTGGGGGAGGTTGTGCATCGATTTTAAACAACTGACACGGTTCTGTTAGCGTTATAACCATGTTGAGAAACTTAAACGAGGAAATAAAAAACAAAACAAAAAAAAACCTTCAGACCTTGAGGGAAACATGAGATATTCTTCCACTACCAGGTAAGAACGGTTTAGCTCTTCGTCGGCATTAACCGTGGTCTTGGGTGTTTCTTGAAGGGAGTGGGGGGAGGGGGGTTTATTAGCAGTTTGCTCGGCACGGAAACACAAACCGCAAGCGCACGTGATATAGTCGCGGGCTAACGTGACATCCCCGTGACCTCGAAGCGTCCCCAAAGCAAAACACGGGGATAGACGGTGGCGCAGAGAAGGAAGGGGAGAACGTTAATGACCGAAAGGATGCGAGACTCGTCGTGTTATCGTTTTCTGGGAGGTCGCAGGTGTGTGCGCGCGCTCGGGGAAGACAAAACAAGGCGAATATAAATATGAATTCTGCATGTGTTTGTTTCCTCTGTGCGTCGTTGCCGTACATGCACGGTGGCAGAAGCCGCTGAGAGTGCTGTTCTCCCGTCAGTGCGATTAGAGGGCTGCGCTATTATAAGACGGGGGAGAGATGAGAGATGGTGAGAACAGAGGGAGGGAGGAAGGGAGGGAGAGATCGGGGTTATGGGGAAAGATGTTGAAGGGAAATGAAAGAGTAGAGGGAGGGATTCTTGAAAGAGCCAGGCGGACACATTCAGTATTTCTCTCTCTCTCTCTCACACACATAAACATCCACGCATGCCCAAGGGTACGGCGAGGTCATTCCAGCCCCGGCTGGCCCACACGCCGCCGTCAAAGTTTCGCTCTCGAATGACACGCACACACGCTTTCACCTTGCCTCCCCTTCCCAACTCCTAAAGAGGCCCGTCTCCCGTTTGACGAGATGTTTCCATGACAACAGCAACAGCAGCCGGCAACCCCCATGGGTTCGTTTACATATTCAAGTGCAACGGCGTAGTTGAATTACAGCCGGAAATTGAATGGCTCAATCAATAGAGTGGCTGAGAGGGGAGGGGGGGAGAGGTGCGTAATGGATGGACGGATGGAAGGAAGGAAGGAAGGGAGGGAGGGAGGGAGGACAGACAGAGGAGGAGGAGGAGGAGGAGGAGGGAGTGTTGGCTGATGGGAAAGGGAGACGCAGATGATGCAATGGGCCTTCATTTTGTGTACAGCCGTGTGTGTGTGTGTGTGCCAGCGCTTGCCCCCCTTCTTTCGGACGACCCATTTTTATTGTCCTTCAGTGTTTAAAAGGAACCTAAAATGGATTGCGAAGCGTGTGTGCGGCTTTGTGTGTGTGTGTGGTGGCAGAGACAGCTGTCATCTCGCCGCCGAAGCCGGCAGACATTCAACTGCGCCCGACCATCTCCGCGCTGCACACACACACACACAAACGAACGATCACGCCCACCGCAGACGCACAGACACACTTACGTGCACCGAGCGTGCATAATGAACGCGCTCGCACTGGAAGGGACATGAAGGGGAGAAAAATAAAGACAATGAAACAGAATGCTGTCTCCACGGAACGCTTTTTGGACCGTTGAACGTAGTCGTTTTTAACCCTCAAGTCGCGTCGTTTAATCTACATTTAGCACCTGTTAGGCAACGCAACAATGCAGCATGAGATGAAAGGCACGTAGACGTAGCAGTGGCGTGAATTTTCAGCTGATTAAATGTCTGAATAAGTCACACGTTTCATTTCTTTTCCAGATGTGATTCCATCATTTGAGCTGTCTGAATCACTAGATGTGTTTACGTCACTGACTGCGTTTACATGGTCTTTAGTATCCCAATTTTGAGGCTTGTCCCGGCTTAAACACGGTTATTCATATCCCGTATACATGATAAATACCAGTAACCCATTTTCAGATCACTGCATCTTATCTGCGCATGCGTGTTTTACGTCTTTTACGTCTTTTTCGTCTTTTTCGTCTTTTGTTTACAACAGATCGCGAATTGGAAAACCAGCGTCACGTAGCTTTTCCGGTGTTTTCTGCCATCTAAACACGTCGTTATGTTTAGTTCTTTCATCAGTTTAAGGGAAAATTCTGCCTCTGCATCGCTCCAAAAGTGAGAAGTTCTCGTTGCCACCATGTTGTTTGTATATCTAGTGCGTCACTTGGCGTCACTCGCGCATGCGCAGACAGTGGGCAGCCGCCAGAAATCGGGATAAGGTGTATACAGGCTCCAGTATCCCGGCTTTTATCGGAGTACTGGGAAATGGGCATATCCCGATTTCTGAATTCGGGATATGAAACACAAAAACGGGATACTTCAAAAACCAGATCAAAATCGGGATACTAAAGACCATGTACACGCAGTCATTGATGGTTCTCATTCATTCAGGTGATGGCATGTTGGGCTGGATTTTCTTGAAGATGTTTCGCCACTCATCCAAGTGGCTACTTCAGCTCTACGCAACTTTCATGGACGAATTCTTCTCATTCAAGCTGAGCATCTGGCAAGTAGCTGACCCTACTGGTCTGAGTTGCAGGTGGGCATTACCCACAGATGTTCCCAGTGAAACCCCAACTCCCCACCTGTCATTTAAAACTGAAGAAGATACTTATATGAGTGGTGAAAGTCTTAAAGAAACTTTTGTTTTTGGTTCTTTTGCATATCTTAGGCCCACTGTTGATGTTACGTTTTAAGGAAATTTGCTTTTTGAATGAAGTAACTACCATATAGGAAAGTTAGCAACCTAACCTGTCACGGTTGGTTGCAAGTAGTAATCACAATCTACAAAGCTTGCAATCAACAGAAATCCTCCTCATAAATCTCCTTTATTATAGCACCATTTACTGGACACTCATCTTCTTTAACCCCTACTTTGGCGGCACATGAATCGAAACCGCTGCAATCCTGCTCTAATTTCAATCATTTGAAAAATAAAAAGAGGATGACACAGTAATCACCATCTGCACAACAAGCGCCCCGGCCCCTGCTCTCCTCTGCTGACCGCGTTGGATTCGCCGGGGACGCGATACCCGTGGCCCACTTCCTGAAAGGCAGCCTGCTCTCCCCGCTCCAGTGCACGTTCAAGACTGCGTTAGCGTCGGTGAGCCGCTCGGAAAGTGGATCAATCACGGTTTTATTATGACGAGCGAGCGAGGGCGGGCGCTGTAGAAAAAGTAAATGGCTCTGCATTATGCAGCGCAATAACTTTTCATATCGGGAGACGGCCGCGAGAGGCTAGCAGCACAATAAGGTGTTTACATAAACATAAAAGGGAGGATGCTGACTGTGGGGTTCTGGTGGATTAGTGTGTTGCAACAGCGAGTTTGTGTTTATGCTATCTGCTGTATGAATAACCTTTAGATGTGCTTTTGCCGGTGCACGCTTGCCGATGTGCGCGCACATTTCTCTTTGGCTTTTGATGTTTACAGATGTGTCCCTGTGCAAATAATCTACGCCTGGTGCAGCGGTGTGAGGGAATGCCGGACCGAAGGCTGTTATCGGCAGCCGCTGTGACAATGGAGCCCCGGTGGTCACAGGGAGACAGAGGACGGAAGGAGGGCTAGAGAGGGACTAGAGAGGAGGAGTGAGAGCAAGACGGAGGAGGAGGGGGCGCGGGGTAAGGTCTGCGGGAGGAATCAGCGATGGGGAAAATGGATGGAGGGGGTGGGGGCACTAATGGCCCGCAGACACAGCTGGCTGCAGACACCCAAGGACAGAGAGACGGAAACAGCGAGAGACAGACAGCAAGAGTGAGGGAGAGGACGAGAGAGAGAGAGAGACTGAGGCGGTGGGGGTTGTAAAGATGATAAAAATAGAGTGAGGGGAGGCGCAAGGGAGGCGTCTCGTCATCGCCGGAGACGAAGGAGGGAAGGTTATTTTCTTGTCATGCCTTTTGCATCTGTTTGCCTGGCGTGGTAAACACACACACACACACACAAACACACACCCAAACAAACACAGGGAGGCTGCTGCCGTCCATGTCAATGAATTATCCATGGAACAATGGCAGCTCTTCCTAATAATAAACATAAATGAGGGGCACAAAGATGGAGGGCTGAGGCTAAAACGGCATGAAATTCTCTTGATTGCCTTCAGTTCCAAACACTCGCGACAATTATTTCCATTTAATTAGAGGAACTCCAGTTATCCTTCAATATTTTCCTTGATGTGTACCAAAAAAAAAGAGAAATTCATTAATCAGAATGTATTTCCTACATTACCCATAACCCCTCAATCCCTCTCTCGCCATTGCACCTCAGCTGTTAACCTTGACGGTGACATTATGCACGCTGAATACATTAACGGGGATGTGCGCGTGTGTCTGTGTGTGAGCATGTGGCCGCCTGAATGAGACGGGAATATGCAATCATGCGTCATAACCGAAAGTGAGAAGGGGGCGGAGAGGGGAAGAGTGATAAAAAAGAACAGACCCAGTAATGAAGTGTAATGGGGAGCGGGCGGGGGCGAGGGGCGGGGGGGGGGGCCGAGGGGAGCGTGCCGAAAAGGGAGGCGATTGGTGTTAGACTAGCAGATGTGAGCCGAAGATCGAAAAAGGCGGAAGGGGAAAAAGGGAGGGAGAAGGGAAGGAGGCAGGGACGAGAGGGAGGAGGTGTGGTGTAGGATGTTGAGGGAGCAGGGGGCAGAATAATGGAAGGAGCGAAACAGAGCAGAAACCGAAAGAGAGGAAGAGAGGGGGGGGAGAGGGAGCGAGGGAGGGAGAGACGTCTGAGCGCGAGGAATAAGTGGAGAGCATAAAGAGGAGCAGGGGGAGAGAGAGAGAGAGAGAGAGAGAGATGGGTAACGGAAGAGGCTCGGAGAAGCGGTGAAAGATGGAGGCTCTGAGGGAGAAGATAAAGAGAGAGTGAGATGGGGATAACTCAAAGGAGGAGGGGAAGTGGCAGCAAAGCAGAAAGCCATATTGAAAGACGGAGCTGTTACGGCGAAGAGGAGGTACAAAGACGGATGAAAAGAAATGCAAGGGAAAAGAAGGGAGATGTCAGGAGAGAGAGAGAGAGGGGGACATATGAAAGCATGACAAAACGTCCACTTCCTCCTCTTCCTGAGAGGGCACAGGCTTCACGTCTTGGAAAAAAAAAATAACCCATTGCTCCTGTGATATTGTGTGTTTCGGTGTTTGCGTCGGATTCGTTGACAAAATTAACTAATATCACCAGCATTGTCCTTGAAACACACGTCTGACACTCATCTGTGCTCCCTCCTCTGTCCAAGCCGCTGTTATTTGCGCGTGTGTGTGTGTGTGTGTGTGTTCGCGGCCGTCAAAACCACATGAATAAATATGGCCACGGAGATAGCCCAGGGTTTGTTGACTGCTCTGATGTTTAAATTTGTGCGGCGGCTTCTCCCAGCAAAGCCAGTGACTCACTCACTCACAGGCTAGCGCGCTAAAAGCAACGCCGGGGTAAAACTATTCTAATTTAATACGAAGGGGGGGGGGGGGCGCTTAGGTGGCGGTGATTTGCGGCCAGCCCGAGCTAATTCCTCCCCCCGAGACGGCTGCGGCGGTTGTTTTTCAGCAGGATCAAGGATGCGCTAGACTGCTAGACGTGGCTTCATGCTAATAACATTGACACAGATTTTGATATTAGCTAGCTATTAGCTATGGCTAATGCAGTCTGATGCGCTCCCTCTTGCCTGTGTGTTATCCAGCTAGGATAAGTGTGTAGCTTCCTGTCTGAGTCACCAAGATTTCATTACAGATCCTCCTGGATGTACAACCCCCCCTCCCTCCTTCCCTTTCATTCATCTCGCTTTGCTCTTTGCCCCTTTTCCAACCAGTTATTTTTTTTCTCAGTACGCATTGCTATGTAGCCTACGGCGCCAGGTGAGAGTCTCCGTGTGGATGTGTGTGCGCTTGTCGGCATGGATTGGTGAGCATGGGCGTGTTGGCAAATGAGTGCCTGTAAATTCCAGACCTGTGTTTCTCCACAGTAAGGAGCGACGCGGCTGAGCGAACCCGGAGGCTGATCTTGATTTTGCACATGCGTGCAGGTACAAACATTAGGGCGAATGCTAATTCTCACACACAAACGCAGACATGCATGCGTGCACGAAGTGGTATATTGTGGTGTTACAGATGGCTTCTTTGCAGCCCAGCTGTGCGACGTGCATGTTTGCCTCGGTGTGCTTGTGCATGTATGTGTGCGCGCCATGTGATTGATTACTATTCTTATTCCTGCCCAGGTGCTTTTCTATTCAGCAGCCTTCACTCCATTTCCCCTTTCTTTCTCTTTTTTTCCTCCCTTCTTTGTGGAAACGCTCAACGCTCATGGTTTTATCTCCACCAAAGAGGCGATAGGTATAATAAGGCAATATTGTTGCTCAGAATAGCCTGGCACTTCCATTCTCGGCATTCATTATGTTGCGCTCAACATAGCGGAAATACACCCTAACAAGTGAGATAATTGATGATATCAAATTATAATTTAATTTCAAATTTTGGCTCAGGCTTTATCCCTCATCTGAGCCTCAGGTGACTTTGTGTTTTGCGGGAGTGAATTTGCGGGCGCATGTGTGCGCTTTCATCCCGGCTGCCATGGCTACAGATAGGCCCGTCGATAGACATCTGAGAGAGGGGTCATTAGCATCTCCCTCATGTTTTGCTCTGCATGAGAACATCAGCAATTAGCCACATCCCAGCTACGCCCCCTGCTCACGCTGCTGTCTGGGAGACTGAGCACCGCACCTTGGGACGTGGCTATCGTCTAGATCACAAGGCAATGTGAAGTCCATCTCTGACGTCTGTGCCGTGATTGTTTTGTCCGTGTTTATGTTGTTTTCGCTTGGTGTTTTGTCCTTTCGCTGGAACTCTTCGGCTGATTTAGCGCGGCTCACCGCGTGAGTTGTGTTGGGCCCGGCTTCTGAGAGCACTTTTTTTGTTTTGTGCGGAGGCTCGACTGTTAGTTGCTAGCTTTTGACGTGCGTTTGACGTCTTGAGCGTGTGTGTGTGTGTGAGGGGGTGCATATGTGAATGTATCCAAGGTGATGGGCCAGCTCCTACAATAACATTCTGATAAAAAAAAACTCCTCTGCCCCCGCACTACACCCACCTCCGCAATGCCGCAACCTCTTTCTCAGAGACGCAGAGAGAGAGAATAGAAGAGAGAGGAGAAAGCAAACAGGGAGAGAGATAAGAGAAGGAAAGCAAACAGAGAGAGAGAACAGGGGATGAAATGCTGAGAGGTGCTGAGCAACAAACAAAAATAGCGATGGAGGAAGAGACACAGTTGGAAAACAAACTGAAGGAGTGTTCGCGGCGCTTTTGACATTGTCTGCCATCCACATACCAACGCACCCCCACGTCCCCCTAACGGTCGTCCTGTCACCACAGCAACACCCAGATGTCTGGGCCCACCGGCGTGCCTGCCTGCGTGCCCACTGTACCCAGATTTGGCATCGGCCCTGCACCCTGATCGCGCAAGCGGTTCGCCGTTCATTCACTTCAGCGGCCCGGCTGGTCTGCGCGTGTGGCGCCGGTTGCTATGGAAGCTAATTCACAGGAGGAGAACTCACTTTCTGACCGTGACACCGAGCCAGTCAAGCAAAACATATATGTGCATGCAGGTACATGCACATTCATGTAAGCAAACGTGCAACCTGGCAACAGTGCTGCCAGAGTATGGGGTGGGGGTAATGCACTCAGCAGGGGCCGAGATGAGGATCCTGATTATGACGTCGCCATGATAGAAATGAAGGTTTTGCAAATTTGCAATTTGATGTGTTGTAATTGGTTGGGGACAGTTTTTATTTATTAATGGTTCTGCACCTGAGCTATGGTATGTGGAACCTGCTGTTTGGATAGAAGAAGGCTTAAATTTCTTTAGTTGTGTAGGTCTCCCTTGTGTCTCCAAAATAATTGACCAGTCAGAAAATGGACATGGGTCTTCTGAGGGTGTCCTGTGGTGTCTGGCAACAGAATGTTGTAAGTGGGGGCCTTTGGGTCCTATGGCCTCTGTGGATCATCCCACAGATACTCGATGAGTCTCGGATCTAGTAAATTTGGAGGCCAGGTCAACATCTTTTTTTTTTAGTTGCTAAATTTAGTTCCTAAACTGTTTTTGTGTGTTTGTCTGTGTCAGGCTGCGTCCTGCTGGGGATGGCTGTTGCCATCAAGGAGTGTCATTGCTATGGGGTCGGGGTCCCTGGTCTGGTCTAGGTGGGTAATACATATCTAATTAACATCCACATGAATGCCAGGTCTGAAAGTTTCTAAAATATAGTTTTATAGTTTTAAATCATATGGGAAAAATCCATTTTTTAAGACATTTCGGAACAAATATTGGATGCAGTTGGTTATCTTTTAGGTTGCATGTTCATGATGTGCATTACTTGGAATGAAATCAGAGTCAGAGTGACAGTCTGCTACTGTACATCTTAATTTTAGTCTTACACCCACAACTAACACCTACACACACGCATATGCACATGCCTGTTCACAATACACTCAACAGCTTGACATGTGAGCATGCCCCCACAGTCTGTACTAAGAAATGTAGCTCAGGTGTGATCATGACTTCCACTATCTTTCTTCAAGTCTTCTTCTGTCATTGCCATAAATTTGGCAATAATATCAGCCGCATAATTAAACTGCCAAAACAGTAAAGAAACAAAACTGTACTCATCTGCATGAGAATCTTTTTCAGGCTGTGGCGTCTGAATGTGTGCGTGCTTTGTGTAGCATGTCATGTTCAGTAACACTTCTCCCTCTTGGTTCCTTCATCTCCCTCTTCACTTTTCCTCAGCCTAGCATTATGTAACTCCGGCAGCTGTTTGAAGGCGCAGGAGGAGGATAGAAAACTTTTCAAAGTACCGCTGATGCCGTGTGATCAGCACACAGACGAGGAACCGGTGACAGTTTCTAGCTCCGGCGCGATCCTTGACGGTTGCCTGGTCCTATTGCGCGCGCTTCCTGTGAGCTCTAATGGTTGTTATTTCCTCCTCTCTGTTTCTCCCACATAACGTATGGAAAACAATCTCGGTGTCTGACTCATAGCTGTTTCTCCATTTTGTTCAGATTTTCCACATGGCATTGTGATTTCCATTTGGTTTCTCTGTTCCAAAGCTGTCTTATTCTCCCTGTGCATCTCCCTGATGCATTTGCCTGACTCTTTATTTGTTTCCCTCTCTTTGCCTCTCTTCTTAGTTTCTCCATCTGCCCCTCTGCCATCCCTTTCCACTCCTTTCAGCAGGACAAAAACCTATCCAGTTGCCTTCCTAATTTATTTTCTTTCCCTGTAAAAGACATCAAAACTGCAGCAGAACTCATTTACCTGAACACACACGAGCAACCCTAACCCTAACCCTAACACCTAACCCTCTCCTTTAAAATGCACCACATTCACAGCAGCTGTGCAGGTGAATAAAACTTTGTCCCGCAATTGCACACTCATCCAAAAAGAGCAAAAAAACTTATATATATAATGAGCTGATATCAGTTCTCCACGCTTGCAAAACAGAGCGTGCGCTTGAAGCCAGTGTAGTCGGGAGCATAATCACCCAAACCCTGGCTGATGTTGAGTGAAAGCCCTGATCATGCATTTTGCCAGCGACGCCAGTGCGCATATAAACAGCATTGTTAGTCTCTGCTGTTAACAGCACACATACCTGGGCTCCTCCTCACCGGAGCAGTGAATTTTTTAATTTCAATATTTTACAATTGCAAAACAGTTGTATTCTCCTAACAATGTGTGAGTCACAGAGAGCGCACAAACACGTTTTGATAAAAAAAATAAAAATAAAATAAATCATTCATATGGACCTAAAGTGTCTGGGAGACCTCACACTCACATGTGCACTGTGTGGATAGAAGCAAATGTGCTCATTACTGATCTTTTACAACTCCTATTTAGTCGGCCCTAATGAGGCAAGTGATCGAATGCACTTCGGTGACGAAAGATGTCACCCACTGCCCTTGTTTCCGCCTCTCTGTCTGTCAGCAGCACCGTTGCAAAGCAGTGGTTTGTTGCAGCAACACTGGAATAGCACGATAAAGTGCCGAACATGGAAAAGAAAAAGGGACAAGAAGAGAGAAAATATGAGATGATGTGGATGAGGAAGGGAAGGGTGAGGACAGATGAGAGGAGAGAGGAGGAAGTGGATGAGAGACACGAAGGACAGTTGATGAACTGCATGGGGCTGGACACCAGCCAGATCCCTTTAATGAGCAAAGTGCTGCACCCAGCACCTCGCACCTAATTACACGCACAAACACTCTTTCTTTCATGCACGCACACACGCTCGCAGAATCCTTATTTTCGCCTTCCCTACGCTGCAGCATCCCACCATCCAGCACTAAGTACTCCCTCCAGATCAAACAAGCAGCTCGCAGTAACCAGCATACAGATGAGCCTTCCCTCTTCCCGCCTCTTCTACCCCTCCCCTCGCTCTCTCTCCTCCTCTCATCACATCCCCTGTCTTCTCTCTCCCCTGCAGTAACCTCTTGCTCTTCCTCTGCCCCATCCCCCTCTTCCTACCCCCATCCATCTCTATCTCTGATGTTCCTCGCCCTCGCAGGGGGGGTGCATCAGGCGTCGCCCCCGACAAACACGCCGCGCGGCCACCGTCCCGGCTAGTACAATAAAAAAAAAATATATAATATAAAAAAATCTGCATTAAGGCCCGAGCGCAGGCTAGACGCACACTGACACGTATGAATGCACACACGCAGCTGTGCACGCGAGGAGCAACTGTGTGTAATCAGATCTAGGTTAGCTGCCGTTGTATGCTGTTCGCCGGAACAGCGTGTACCCACCCTGTCACGCTGAACTCAAGCTGAGCGACTGGAAGTACGCTGTGTGTGAGGTCTGATGATGCTAAGTGTAGAAGCAGAGAAGATGAGAGGCAAAAAAAATTGGGAGTTGGAATTAGAGTTATATGTAGGCATCAGGTAAGGTCGCATGTGTTTACGCCTTGGTGAGCATGCGGGTGTTACCACATGTTCGCATCCGCAACAATCCAGCCAGGTTTAGGAAATGGTGTTTGACGCAGCTAATTTTCAGACAACGAAGACAGAGTGATTTGCTGCCAGGAACAAATTGCGCCATTTGTCACTGCAACTAAACACCTGTGGAATTAGGTGAACATAAATCCCTAGATTACAATTTACCAGGATCCTTAGATCTTAAATATCCTTGATTGTACAAATTGCAGATAAAAGGGCAACTGCGCTAAGGTGGCTAGCTTCCAGGGAAGATATATGTGCGAGACAGTGCAAGCAGGGAACTAAGCAGGGCCTCACGTCACATATTTGCCCCTGCATCCCTCAGCGGGTCAGTCAGTCCATCTGGTTCATGCTATGCTGCTGAGGTGCTGTTGACTAAAAAACAAAACAACAACAAAAAAAAACCCACGCTGTCTCAGATTTGTAACAAAAACCACAACAGCAGCGATTTAAGGAAGATTTGCGACTATTTATAGAAGGAAACACGAACTGCCACTCAGTGTGAATACAAATGACACGCTATGAGTCATAGGTGGAGAGTCCACATTCATTAGCTGACAGTGCGTGTGTGTGTGTGCTTCCAGTGATGGTGCTATAGTCTGGTTGCTTTTAATGAGGGACAAACATTCTCTGTCTCTAACTCTCTCTCTGTCTGCCTAATAACCCCCCCACAGTAAATAACCGTGAGCCTCCGGGGCAATTAGGTCGGCACTTGGGGCTTACAGTGAGTTGCTTGGAAACTCAGGGGCACATGTGTGGCGCAAACTGAAAGTGTAAACGTCTAGTTGAAAAAACTAACTGAGATAATAATAAGATGCAAACAAAGGGGCCGATCAACAAGGTTAAAAGAAAATAAAACCGCTACACGGCGTTCCCGTTTCTTAAGCTTTTGTTTCTCATTGCAGCCTTTACCCCGCTTGCCCCCTCTCCCCCCCTCGACCTCACATATTTGTTGTGGTCCGGGAGAGACGGCGAGGGGAAGGAAGAGAGACAGAGAGAAACAAGAGAAGGAGAAAGACTCAGAGGGAACCGTTCACCTTTCATTTCACCACAACAATGAGTTGCCAATTTCAGTACGCCCTTTACTGACCATCACACACAAACACACACACACACACACACATAAAACCTGCTCTCCACACGCCTCCCAATCTCCATGATAATCGACTTCCTTTCATCGTGTTGCATCATGCAGGAAACCCACTGTTGGGCTGAATATGAGTGTGTGAAGGAGAAAACGTCAGAGGAAAAGGAGCACAGACTGTCTTTCTCGTCTCTTTGGCGGTGATTTGTGTATCTGAGGCGCGCTGCCTCACTGTGTCTTGTCTATTTCTTTTGACTACAGAACACATTCCTTTTAGACACATGCACACAGACATAACTCTGAACACATTCTGCAACAGATATTTGTAGCCGAGATATTTTGAACTTATTATAATCGTGTGCATGATTGTGAAGGCGTATCTTTGTGTTACACCAGTCTGGAATAACATTATGACCACTTTCCTAATATTGTCTCCCTTGTGCCTCCAAAACAGTTGTGACTCATCAGAAAGTGGACATAGGCCTTCTGAGGGTGTCCTGTGGTGTCTGGACCTTCGGGTTGAGGGGAGGGGCCTCTGTGGATCATTCTTGTTCCGGTGCATCCCACAGGTACTTGATCAGTTTGGGATCTAGTGAATTTGGAGGCCAGGTCAACACCTTGTTCTGTTCTTCATGTTTTTTGAGTCATCATTGCTATAGGGTGGGGGTGGGTGGTGCATGTCTAAGTAACATCCACATGAATGCCAGGTCCAAAAGTTTCCCAGTAGAACACTGAATTGTGACAAGATGGTCAATGTCATTTACTTATGGCTGATCGGTGTACAGCTTCTATAATTGTGATGACATAATGCTTCCATTGACCCTAATCTTCACCATAACCCAGTTGTAACCTTAGGCCTAACTCTAATACTAACCCAGAAAATAGGACCCCATAACGACAAAATGTCCCTATAGTGTCAGTAAAAAAACACTGGTCCCCACAACTTCGTATAAACAAGACCACACACATACACACACCTTATCCTGGTGCAAGTGTTTATGTGTTGACAGCAGCCATGCCGCCGCGCCGCTATAGGAGCTCAGCCACTCATCTTCCATTCATATATTCTTCCTACTCCTCAGTTCTTATCGCTGTCCCTCTCCCGCTCTATCATTCTCTTATTCTTACTTTTGTGCGCACATTGCCGCTATCTTTCCAGGCGCACGCACACACACACACACACACACATGCAGGCCACAGCCGTTTTCTATCTCACCTCTGTTTTCTCTCCCTGACACCTCTCTACACCCTCTGTGCGTTATCTTTGTCATTACCCCTCCTCCCTGTTGCTCTCTCTCTCTCACACACACACACACACACCGTGCGCAAACACTCACGCATGAACACATATTGCTGCCTTTCTCCACCTCCCCCTTGCTTTATTTACTCTTCCTCTCTCTCTCTGTCCCACACCTCTCTCTCTTTCTCTCCCTCTCTCTCCCTTCCTCCCTCCCACCCCCTCTCTCACTCTCAATCCATCTCCCTCTATCTCCCTCTCTCATCCGCTCTCCCCCTCTCCTCAAGGCTGTTGGTAGCATCACATTCAGTCAGCAGTGACACTGCAGTCTTAGTGCATCTTTAAATGGCACGCTGTGGCGAAGCCGCCTCTGAAGTGAGAACGTGCAGCACATTACACGTGAAAACACACGCCCTCGCCCGCGCACAGGACCTGCGTGCATCCTGGGACGGAGCGAATGAAGCGGCGTCGCACTAAAAATAACGTGTGAACTTTAGTTGCGCTGGAAACATGCAAGCGAAGTAAAAAAAAAAATACACAAACAGAGGTAGAGTAACGAAACTGCACACTACAAATAAACAGATTACAAGATTTCTTCATCTCTGGTTTGATAATATTAGTGTTTGTGTGTGTGTGTGTGTGCGTGCATTTCAGTTTTCTCCTTACGCAATAGGTAGAGTAAACAGCGTGCTATGACACGCCACTGCTCAGACACAGTGTCCCGTTATAAGACTACGCAGCACATCCTCAGGCTTGCAACGCAGCAAGGGAGGAAAAAGACAAACAAGCCACAAACAGAAAGGCTGCAGCTCCCCCCCCCCCCCCCCCCCCCCCCCGTGTATCCCATGTGTTCTGACAGGAGACGCAGTTTTGTTTTGGACTCTGATTTGTTTTTCCTTGCTGCTGCTGTTTGGACAGATGCTGGCTGGAAAACAGGGCTGAGGCAGGTGTTGGGAGTGTGTGTGTGTGTGTTTGTGTGTTTGCGTGCGTGCGTGTGTGTGTGGGAGGCAAATGTTGTACCCTTACCAAAGAACACCCAGCAAATGAAAATAGCACGCAGTCCCATGAGAGGTCCTGCTCTCCCCTGTTCGGCATGCACGCGCAAACACACGCAGGCACTCACGCACACCCCCTTTTTGCTCTCACTTCCATCTGCACCGTGCTCCTGTCCAACTTGCCTTACAAGAGAAACAAATGACAGGAAAAGCAGGGTACCTGTGTTAGGGGTCGGCCGTTCCCTCCTCTTTTTGTTGTCCCTCCAATTCCCCTCCTGTTCAGCTGGTCTGAGCTGAGGCGAGCTGAACTGAGCCGTACAGCGTACAGCGGCGAGGCTCAATCCTTTTACCCTGCGATGCTGAAAATGGCACCAGCTCCCTGATAGCGGCGGTCTGCCTGCCTCTCTCTCCTCTCCCTCTCTCTCTCTCTCTCTCCCCCCTCTCTCTTGCTCTCTAGCTTGCCTCCCTCATCTGCTTGTCTGCTGCCATGTTGAGTGCACGTAGGGCGAGGGGCGGGCTGCAAGGAAGGGAGGGGAGGGGAGGGGGGAGGAGGATGATGATGGTGGTGGTGGTGGAGGAGAGAGGGGAAGGAGGAGAGTGAGGAGGGGGGGACTCAGGGGGATAAGAAAGCAATTAGAAGACAGCCCCTCTTCCTTCCAGTCGGGGATGTATAATGGAATTAGCTTGAGGTGGGGGGGAGCGGGGGCGGCGGCGGTGGTGGTGGGTTACGGTGGGAGGTGAAGGGAGGGGTGAAGGGAGGGGTGTAGGGGTGCCTCGTCCTGCAGCCTCTGCTGGGCAGTCTAGCAGCCTGTCCGACAGCCACCGCTCTCTCAGATGTGTGTGTGTGTGTGACGAAGGGGAGATGGGGGTGCTGTCCTGGAGTGATTGCCATTGCCCTCTGTTTGTGTGTGTGCGTGCGCGCGTGTGTGTGCATGTGTGTGTGTGTGTGTGTGTGTGTGTGTGTGTGTGTGTGTGTGTGTGTGTGTGTGTGTGTGTCAGGCCTAAAAAGAGCTGAGGCAGAGAGAGAGAGAAGGAGAGAGAGAAAGAGAGAGAGTATGAAGGAGAGGAATGGTTGAGTTGTGGGACCACCTGCTCCTTCTCTCCCTCTCTCCCTCTCTCTCTCTCTCTCTCTCTCTCTCTCTCTCTCTCTCTAACTCAGAAGCACCCTGCAGGAGAGAAAAAGGGCGAACGGCAGCTTCAAAGCCTTCTCTATCTCAGGTTTTGCTCTCCCTCCTTCACCCCTCCCTCTCTTGCTCCATCTCTCTCTTCTCTCTCCGGCTGAGTGGGTGGCGAGCGAGCAGCAAGCTGCATGTGTGTCTGGGAAGACAACGGTGCGTGTGTGTGTGTGTGTGTGTGCGTGTGTGTTTATGTGCAAAGGAGGAGCGAGGGAGAGAATTTAACGCGCGCTTTCCAGCGTGCGTCCGTGTTTGTTCCGTTGTGTCCTTCTTTTTCTTTATCTTGTTCGGCTTAGATGTGTCCCTCTCTCTTCCTCTCCCTCTGCTGTTTGTTATTAGTGTCTGCCGCGTGCCTGCGCGCCAAGGCGCGTTTTGTGTGTTTACTCGTGTATGAAAAGAGGCGACTGAAATCCCAGTGTGAGCGACAGTGATAGGAAAAAGATGCTTCGGCGCGCGTGTTTGTGTTTATGAGGAAATTAGATAACGAGAGAAGGGGGAGAGAGAGAGAGAGAGAAGAAAAGTGTGTTTGCTCCCACGTGAAAGTGGGTCTGCGTGCGTGTGTGCGAACGAGAGAATGGTCTTTTGATGGAGAGGGGCTGAGCCAGGCGCTGCATGGGGGAGATATGTGCATGCGTGTGTCGCCGATTGTGCCATGAATGAAAATAAGGAGAGATGGAGGGGAGGGCGAGGAGGAGGGGAGGAGGGGGAGTGGGACTGTGCCTCTCCTCCTCCCATTCAGCCTCCTCCTCCTCCTCCTCTCTCTCTCTCTCTCTCTCTCTCCCTCTCTCATCCTCCTCTTCTTGAGTGACAGACGAGGGGCTGAGCAGCTTGCCCGGGCGCGCGTCAATAATTAGCATCCTCTCCTGTTGTTTCCGTGTTCGCGCAAAGAGGAAGCGCTTGCCGCAGCGCACCGAGCAGCCCATCTCGGTCATTCTCAATTTTCTCCTGTGCATCCAAGGGTGTTTCACAAACGCGCGACGCCCCCTCCTCCTCCATCCTCCCCTCCTTACATATATATATTTCGCGCGCTGTGCAATTACGGCAATGGCCCGTGATTGCTCCAGGCACGCAAGACGCACACGCCAGGGTGGACAGGCGAGTAGGAGAGCAGACGCTTTTCTTTTTTTTCCCCCCCTCACACGTTCATAAACAAATTCGTCCAAGTGCGCATTTGCAGTCAGGGAGTCGCACGCGAACGCACACACGCGCAGAGGTTCAAGGGCGATTGATTTGGAGTTTAATTTCTCTCCCCGGTGAAGGATGCGCCTCCGTCTGACCTTGACGACAGACAGGGGGAGTTTTGTCTCTGTCGCCAGGCTCGATCGCTCGGGACTCTCTCTCTCTCTCTCCCTCTCCCCTCTCTCTCCCTCTCTCCATTTCCCTTTCTCGCGCAGCATCGTCACCTGAAAATGTCAAAATCTTTCATGTGCTATTATAAATGAACGCTTTCCATCTGCTTTCTAATTATAGCCAGCATAAGGCCATTCCTAATTTTAGCTGCAGCCGCGAAATAGTCGCCTTTTAATAATTCATGAGTTCAGACACGGAGCCCGCTCCTACTGGCACGCGTAATGCCAGACTGTTGCTCAGCCGACTGGAAATAAATAAATAAAACAGGGTGGACAGGCCCGCTGTTTAAAGTGGAACAATGCACCGTTTCCTCGGACGTGACAGTGGCATTAAGCTTGTAAACGTCTCTGCAGCGGGGCCGTAAAAGCATTCTGACTCACCGTAGCCTCCAGGGGAAAGTAAGGAATGGAGACTTAGTCTGACATCCCCGCTCGGTTCGGCCTGAGCAGAGGAGACCACATCAGTCATATTTGAAGGGGATGTGTTGATTCGACAGATTGGAGATGAGGAGCCCCCAGCCAGATGCACGTAGCCAATCTGTGCGTGCGGCCACGTGATCGCGCCCGTGTGCCCAAATCGCTCCAGTGCAGCTATCCTCTGCGGGGCGTCTTTGTCTTGATCAATGCGGATCTGAGTGAAGCGTGATTTTGCCTACAGCGCAGACATCAGCCGGGATGTACCGGGGGTTAAAAACAATTGCCTCTGATAAAAAAAAAAAAAAAAAAAAAAAAGTCTCTCATCTCACCTTCATCTAACGCGCATGCACGTTCGTTTCTGGGCGCACCGTTTGGAGGGATGTAGTTTGTTTTCATACGAAGTGTGTTTTCCATTCAGCTAGTGCCTTTGTCATAGATAACAACAAGTGTGTCCACACCATCCAGCAGCTCATCCCTTAACATATTCACATGTGTTTTGGTGATTTTATTTCTGCAATCAAGCAGTCCATATGATGCATATTTAATAACTTTATCACCGTCACCCAGGCCTACATTTATCCCCTTTTGCTGCTCATTAAATCGTTAAAAAGTTTAGTTTTCCCAGAAAGATCTATACCAGTTTTGACATAATTCAAGCTTACCGATCGGGGTTCAGGGGAGGTGTAAGGGTCATGGTCGTCGAGGACTCACACACACACCTTGGATCAATGGGAAGCAAGACAGGATGGGGGGTTGCTCTCTGTTGCCATAGAGACGGGAGGACAGTGGCATTGTATACTGTTACTAGGCAGGAGAGGCTGCCTCTGGACGAGGTGAGAAAATGTGGGGTGGTCTTCTGATGTGGGTAAAACGACAAGGAAAGGGGCCGAGAGGGAGAGAGAGAGAGGGTTATCAAGAATCCTAGTTGAAAGTCCTGCTTGGGGATATATATTTTGTGGTCAGCTGCAATAAAATAATATTCACCTCAGTTTAAGAACGTGTGCAACGTGCTGCAGCAGGCACGCGTCAGAGGTCGAAAACATTATCACACGTAAACACAAAACTTTTATTTTCTTGTGATTCTCGGAGGAATTAAAGCAAACGTTTAGAATTGCACCATCTAGCGGCGGCGCTGATTAATGCAACAACACGGTGGACTTTCACACGTCACAGTTGTGATTTTTTTTCCCCCCACATGGCATCTTTGCTCTTCACTTGCCCATTCTTTTACATTCTTTTCTCTTTGTTTTTCCACCACAGCTTTCCCACAACAAATGAGGTTTTGATATTTTATGTCGTCACAGAAGGCCAGCGTTTATTTTGTTTTTGTTTGTTTTTTTCTAGTAAAGTGAAATGCCTCTGTCGTTACATGTAAATTAAAGTTCATCACTTCGAGGTATGACTCGCCTGCTCTAGCTCTTATTCTGAACAGCAAACAGCGTCCTAATCGCCGTAAATGTGCCAATGTGAACAACTCCAACGTGAATTCCACGAGTCTTTACTGCCACCTAGTGGATTTCCGAAGAAACTAACTGTTTAATTAAGGTGGTTTTCATAGACTGAACACTCGCGCCCTCTCCTGGTGAATAATGGG
Organism: Planiliza haematocheilus; assembly: GCA_005024645.1. NCBI lineage: Eukaryota > Metazoa > Chordata > Actinopteri > Mugiliformes > Mugilidae > Planiliza > Planiliza haematocheilus. Next base: position 6,154,323 of record SRSE01001373.1, read on the forward strand.
GTTTCATTTAGGTAAAATTAAACCAGATTAGATTAGATTAAACATGTTGCTATTGCCTGTGGTGGGGAATAGTACGAAATGCAGTTTGGTGAAAAATTAACCTTATAATTAGGTACAAGCTGTGACATCACAATATGTAGCATCATTTTTAACATAACAGTATAACATAGCAGTCCTGCTATTCAGTTAACTTCATGGAGGTTATTCATAAATAAGTAAATAAATAATTGAATAATATGTGTATGTATGGATGCATAATAATGATTACATTATAAAAAAATGATGGTCCTACCTCTGATATCTCCATCACTAAACTACTGAACAGCTGATATCACAGCAAGAACACAAAGTGGCCCTGTAGGCTCTAAAATGTCATCTGGCCTCAAAGCTACAGAGGACGTTTAAAGTTGTCTTCACCTCCTCCATCTCTGGCACTGCCCACCGGTTTGACCCAGACAAACATCTCGGCGCTGTCCGCGGTTCTGTGCACCGGGCTTTTCATGGAGCACGATTTCAGCACCACGGACAGCGCCGCTGAGGACGCCGCCACTACATGTCTATGGCTGCCACCGTTCGTGTAGCACCACGGACAGCGCCCAGGCGGTCGTTAAACAATGACAGGGTCCCCCAGTGTTCGTTCAGCACCACAGACAGCGCCACGTGTTCCCCTGCCATGCGGATATGCAATTTAATATCTGTCATCTTTGGTGTATGCACTATATCGCTCTGTTTCTAATGAGTTTACTATCTTTAGGGCACGTCTTAAATATTTCTTTTGATGCCTTTTTATTTCACCCACTTAAAATGAACATGACTTGAAGTTTGAAATTAAAAGCAGGAATTAATAAACAATCTTGCATTGATTAAGTTACAATAAGAAGTTTATTGGTTGGCTGAGGGATGAGAGGGACAGAGGGGACAAGATCAGACGGCTCAAAGGCAAAGGATGAGAGGGGTCGAAAAGAAGCATTGAGAAGAATCAAAGCGACGGGATGAGAGGGTTTGAAGATTGTGTTCGGGTGCAGAGTAACCCAAGGAGAGAGACTCGGGGTGTGGAGGTGTCTCAGGAGGCCTTGGCTGCTTGCACCTCTGGTTTCTGTAACAAAAAAAGTCAAGCCCCTCTTGATAGTATGCCCCTCTCCCTCAGTTAGTCTCAGTTCTCACCGCCCCACTGTCTCCTTTCTCTATCTCCCTTTCCCCCTTTTTCACAACAGGGACCAGTGGGATGTTTCCAGAGACGTGCCCCCACCTTGTGTCTCCCTCGGTTCCTCATCCATCTCCACATTCGGACACTCTCACCCCTACCTTTCGACTCCTTTGATCCCTTTCAATCATCCCCTCTACCCTTCTCATCCCTACCTTGCATCAATGAAGGCATGGTCTTTGTCAGTGAAGTGCTTCTTATTGTTGTAAAGTTTCTTGTCATACTATTAAAATGCCTAATTTTTAAGTTAAGTTCACGCTGCTTTAGGAATAAAGGATGAGAGAAGATCAGTATTTGAATAATATAGTGACAAATAAACATAGACTTAAGCTGCAATGTGCAAATTGCATTGCATTTTACTTTTACTAGTTACTGCTAACTGAAAGAGTTACTAATTGTATGTAGATCGCTGTAGGATCTGTGTTAATGAAGCATGTTTCATGTTAAACCAATCTCACACTACTGCATGTAGTGATTGACACGTCGTTCACGCTGAAGGCTGCGCTTTCTCTGCAGCTGGACGGGCTCGAGAGAACAATCTGAATCAAAACCTTCATCTGCAGAGACCTGACGACCCTCGCTCGTATCCGCCCCGCTCGCGTGCACAACCTCTGCGGCCACCTGCAAGACACCGAGCGATGCGTCCTCACGTTTGCTTTTATTGCACACTTTAATCGCTTGGTAAACATAACTTCACAGTAACAATGCGAGAGCAGAGAACAGAGGCAAATCACTGTGCAGTGCAGCTTGGTAGATCTTCAAACTATTTATAGGTATTTACATTGAGCATGTGAAAATCGAGGGACGGTGCCCGTGGTTATCCCTGTGGTTCGGCGAGGCCTTTAACCCCTGTTGTCACCCTCAAGCACTCCTCACACTTGACACCAACTCGGACTTTGCACCGCTTGTAGCTTTGTGAATCGCGTCCATACTGCCAACCCATAAACATTCAAGTACTGTATTTCTGTCATTGCACAGTTACTGGGTTAGCCAATGCACAGGACTCTTAGGAGGAAACAGAAAATTGCACAGGCACCAAAAATCAAACATTTTTTTTTCTTTTTTTATCATCTGAACACAAAAAAAAATAGCATTCAAAAGAACACCAATTTTAAATAGTATTAAAATATTAAAGTTTCTAAGGTAGATAGTTCTCAATGTATAAAGCAACATGAAGCCAAACAGGAGCCTAAACGTTACAAAACCATTGCCATTCTTTGTGAATAAATAGAAATTCGGGCGTGAAACCTAACAAATCAAACGATACGGATGCTAACAATTTGCATCATGTAAACTCTGGAATGATATCATAGCAAAAAAAATGCTTCTGCAGATGTTTAATTTGAATCAGATGACACACCAGTGTATCAGTGTGACCTTCGGTGTTTGCGCTGAGAGTGTTTTTGGCTTGGTCCGTGTTATTTTAGTGTTGTTCTGTTGGCCTAAGACTTTCAGGGAAGAGCGTAAGTACTGCTAATAATAAGAAAGATATAAAGCTGAACTAAGGCTGCGTGAACGCACTGTTTGAACTGCGCTCAGTGGTGATCATAAGGTAGGTCCCAGGCAAAGGTGTTTGCACTAGTTTCATAAATAAGTGTCTAAATTAAAGACCCAAACAATTGCCTCTTTGCCGGGCTTCTGATTGGTCGGCTGAGAGCCAACCAGAGGGCTCCTACGCTCTGTCAAGTCCTGACTTCCTATGTTACTGTTGCAAGATTAGACAAAGACTAATAACACAGGAGTCCATTCCCATTAGAAATCATTGCACATATAGTTAGCTCTGAAACTTGTGAGTTTGATTCTTTAAAAATGTGAAAAACCTTCAGTCAACCAGTGTGGAAATAAAATAACTATGTAAAAACCGAATGTCCGTTAGCATGGTTAGCTACTTTCTACTTTTCCTGTGGAAACTGACCACCTCGTTACTATAGTTTAACCTAGCAACAGTTACATAGAAAGTTACAACTTAACAAACAGCAGACCAGTCAGAGGGTCAACAAATGGTCAGTTGCAAGGTTTTCTGTTCCTGACGGCGCACCCCTGCCTATAGTGTGATACACACTCTGATTTCCGCTGTGCACGAGAATGTAACAACATTTGACTCTTCTGAAGTCTGTGCCGAGACAAAAAAAAAAGCTTATAAAGACAGATTATAAACTGCCGTATAATCCTGGATGTAGTCTGTTCCGATCTTTGTGACATTCAATAAAAACGCTGAATTCTGACATGTTTTACAAAAAAGAAAACAAAACGTCACACAGTCTCTCAACCTCGCCGTACATTGCGATAACCGGTAAAGCTTTTTTTGTCTGAGCACTGTGTACGTTCCGATTTGGTTATGTAGTAATATAATAAAACACATAAAACATACCGATAGCCTCTGTATTCAGAACGGGATATGATCCGAACACAGCAGTGGTTCCTTTGTGTCTTATACAACATCTGATAAAACTAAAATACATCTGTAACAAATACAAAGTCTCTGTCTAAGCACAGTCTCGTGTGGCATCCGTAGAGAGTTTCTTCCATATGAACACTTGAAAGCAGTTTCCATAGAGGCAATGATGGCAAGTCTTGGAATTCACTGAATTCAGCTTGATACCAGAAGTGGGATTTTCCAGCGCGATCCCATCGGTCGAACAGCCACGCGTGTGGTCCATTAGCTATGCGTCGCAGGCCCCACTACCTGTGGCCCGGGCCCCTGTGGGTGGCTGTGTCGCCGACTAGGTCCTCCTCCACGACGTTGACGTAGCCCTCCTTCTCTACGCAGCCTCTCAGGACCTGCAGCACCAGACGGAGCCTGCGGTCCATGGCCTGCAGGTGAGGCTGGATGAGAACGGGGGACAGGCGGTCACGCAGCAGAGACTCCTCCATCAGGGAGCTCAGCTGGTACTCCTCTTTGGCGAGCAGCTGGAGACGCAGGAAAGTGGACTTCCTCACCCTGAAAGCAAAAAAGAGAACGTGACGGTCAAAAGTGGGAGCTGTCTTTCACTGAGGAGCAGGAGTATGCTAGCCTGAGATTGTTGAGATATGCTAAAAGGCTAGCATTCATGGACAACCAAAAGTCTAACCTGCAGCACTGACTGAGAGGGACCAGGATGGACATCTCGTCATGGGAGTGTTTTCCAAACCTATGAGGGTGGAGGTAAAGAGCTAAGAGTGAGTTATCACAGTTATGGACTCTGGTATATGTATCCCTTAGTCGCCATAAGGGCCTACGTAGTTAAACGCCTTTACCCTCTTCCGTTATCAAGGTGAATGATGAAGGTGTCGTTTCCGAACTTCTCGAACGTCTCATAATGATGGCGATCCATGTTACCTGCGCAAGGTGAGAGGAAATCTAAAATTCAGCTGCTCAATAATTAATCTGTGTAGACATGGACAAGCCTGTCTGCTGACGTTCAGACCCAGCAACTGAACTATATCCGTTAACCTGTCGCCTCACCCACGTTCTTTTCCTCTTACCCATTAAAAAGTCAAAGATGGTCATATCCATGACGTCCAGCAGTCGAGTGCCGCGGTCGTACGGGGGCGTCTGCTTCACCTCATCGCAGTAATCTGGATCCACCTCCCACCTGAGGACAGCGTTAAAAAATGATTCGTGAGCTTAGCCACGGACGCTCGTCGCCACGGAGCGCGTCATCGGTGCACTTACTCCGCTTTCTTGCGCTTGTGGTAGGAGCGTCTCCAGGGGTTCCTCCAGGTCTTGCGTTTGGCCAGGCTCAGGTCTGGCAGGAAGGCGGCCAGGGAGCCCTCGATCTGGTCCGGCTTGCCGCACAGAGCGTGCTCGGTGGAGCAGTAGTAGGAGCACTCGCCGTAGAAGCAGATGTTGTTGGCTGACGAGAGAAGAGGGGAGACGCTGATGTAGAAACGCTAAAGGGGGATTAGGGAGTGGTTTGTGCGTTATCCAGGTGGCTTAATATGAGAGAGGAATGAAACAGGAAAGGAAAGAGAACCTGACCAATGATGCCAGTGTCTTTCAAAAATCTATTTGTGTGTAGCTTCATCATTTTATGGGATCATATGAAACACACATATTTAAAACACAAATTGTGTTTCGTCCAGTCTCAGGCAACCTCGCAGCGTTTTTCAAAGATGTCTAAACATAAGGTGGTGGCATTTTCCTCAGACCTGTTGCCAAAACTTGTTTTTCCAAAATAAAAGCACGTTAAAAAAATCTCTTATTTTAAAGAAATCTCTGCTTACATGTTGAAATAATTGCAATTTATGAACACAAAGAGACAAAAACCTTTAGTTCAATCAATGTTAAAAATGGACCAAATAATATTCAGAATAAATGAAAAAGAAAATATTAATATTTTAAGTAAAAATTTCTGTACAAAATAAATCCATTAAGAGCAAAAGATAGCGACATACCAACCATGACTCATCAAAAATGTTTTCATTTTGGTTTTATTTGCTTTAATCTACTATTTTTATTTATTTATTATAACTGAAAGATGTCCTATGAACCCATTTAATCCATCTACCACCAAGCCCTTGACCGTCTAATGTCTTACAGTGCCACCATGTGGAGGGTTTTGCTATGACTCTGTAATAATATTTCTTATTATAATAAGTCCTAAAATACACTCCAGGCATTTTGCCTTGAAGATTAGACCAGGCCATTATAACTCAGAGTACCCTCAGCTATGCTGCATAACTCACTCTGTACATAGCAAAGTGTACTTGAAGCAGAAATGTCTATTACTGTCTGTTACTATAAGCCAATAAGATGTGGTTATTCTGAGCTGGGTGTAAGATGCAGCCAAGTATCTGCCTCACTCCACCAAGCGGCGGAGGCCCTACCTGGCGAGATGAAGAAGGTCCTCCACAGCTTCTTATCCCGTGTCACATCTCTGATCTCCCTCGTCATGTTGACGAGTCGCCCCGCCACTGGAGGCACTCTCCGGAAGTCGAGGATCCTGCAAAGACAAGAGTGAGAGATGTAAGGCAACCGCTCAATATCTAAACACAAGCGGCCGGACTGCCGGCCAGATTAATATACCCGCACCGTTTATATGAAGCAGGGAAGCAGTCCTGTTTGACATTTTCAGATTTGCTTTATTTTTGCTCTGAACAGATGAACATACAAAGGACGTTCAGTCTCCCACTCGTTCCCCCGTGGTGCACAGAGGAGTGGTAAGTGTTTCCAGCCAGGCAGGAGAGGACTGAAACCTGAGCACCTGCTCTGTTTGTATGAACTGCTCTGGACTTCTTCTGCATGATGTACACCGATCGGCCACAACATTAGAACCACCAACAGGAGAAGTGAATACTATTGACAATCTTGTGACAATATAAACTTTTGGACCTGGCATTTGTGTGGATGTCACTTAGAGATGCACCACCAACTTAGACCAGACCAGGCACCTCCACCTCATAACACCTCCTTGCTATGGGGTGGAGGTCCCCAGCAGGACTGACACTCAAAAACGATTCAGGAACAACTCACAAAACATAAAAAACAGCACAAGGTGTTGACATGGCCTCTAAATTCACTAGATGCAAACTGATCAATGATCCCCAGAGGCTCCTCCCCTCAACCCATAGCACCCAAAGGACCCCACTAACAACACCCTGTTGGCAGACACCACAGGACACCCTCAGTAGACCCATGGACATTCTCTGAGGAGTCACAACTGTTTTGGAGGCACAAGGGAGACCTACAAAAAATATCAAGGTGGTCATAATGTTATGACTGATTGTTGTATATCGACTACAAACCTTCATGTTAAGAGATACATGGATGTGAGGATATACTTATGAGTCCCATGAGCTAAAACTTTAGTTCCAGTAAAGGCGGTTCTGCCACTGAGCGCCGATACAACTTAACCAGTGACAAAGACATCTGCACTTGTTTAAAAGAAAAGCTTTTATTGCGAAATCGCGCAGCGCAAGAGAAACACCGAGATACTGTTCTTCACAGAAAAATAATACTTAAGAGATTTCCAGTCCGACGTGCCAGTAACTGGATCTGCGTGTATTAATAATCCTTCACAGTGAATTCTGTCAGCTCGTGTGATTGGCACCGAAAGCACCACATACTTGAAACTGTTTCTGAGCAAAAAAAAACAAGGACGGAGTTGGCGTGCGTTTCGCGCACACACTTCCCAGATATATACACAAAAGTTGCAACTGCTTAATCTCGATCTCTTCTAACGCTTCACTCCCCGGCCAAAAACTCTCACTCACTCTCTCTCTCCATTTCTGTCTCCTCTTCCCTGTCTTTCTGTCTTTTCTTACCCTCTCTCCATGTCAGAACACTATACCTATTCAGCCCCTGTTTAGTCTGTCTCACTGTATGTTTGCTACCCAAGTGACCCCAACCCATTTGAGACTAAAACCAAGCCGCCTGGGAGCAGGCAGACACACAGACAGACTGGCTGAGTGGAACAGAGTTGGCGAAACTTTAGCCTACAGAGGACGGCATTCAGGAGCTGCAAACTGCACTGTCACGTCGGGCCGTGGTGACAAAAGAGCACCTGTGTGTGTGTGTGCGCGTGTGCACACTTGCAGCTTTTACTCGCGTGCACTCTACCTGTCACGCACCCCGGTGTCACGAGGAGTTCACGACAGATGGCAAGATAGTGCACAGGCTGAGAACGGGGGATCCAAAAAAAAAAACCTCCTGAGATTTAGAAGTAATTACTGGAAAGCAGCGGCGTTACCTCCTCCCTGGAATCTTCTGAATATTTTGGTGCGTTTCATCAGGGCCCTCTAGAAGTAGTGCTCAAATTAAAAGAAAGTTTTGGCCCGAGCAAAACAACCTCCTACGCCGCATTCCTTGTTCGACGCGAAGTAATAAAATAGCTCGCGCTCGACTCCAGAGGCTGCCATGGTTGGGCAATCTGACTGTAATTCACGGCGCACGCAAGCTAAAAACAAACCGCTCTTTAGGGGTAACACGGGAACCTCTTTGCAGCACTAAAACCGTGTTCTGGTGGTAATGGCGAGCCCGTGATATTCTGTTTGTCTCCGCCGTCCTGCCCACGCAAACCATGCGCCGCTGACCTCATCCAGGCGCCATGTTTGTGAGGATCAGAAACGCTTCCGTTTACCATCTTCTGCTAGAATCCCCAATGATCATATTTGACGCCTCACGTCCTCGGAGTCCAAGGATCAAGCTGAAATCAGGATACTCGGCTGTAAACAGAGGAGACGATGACGCCCCGTCCTGCACTGGAATCTAATCCCCCCTGTACTTAATCCCATTCAGATTTTCACAGTTTAGGTCCATTACGGCACGCCTCCTCTTCACAATGGGGTAAAAAGCGTCGCTATCGGTGGTGGTGCAAACCCACGTGGGTGACCTCTTCCTGGAAGAAATAAAAAGCTCCACTCGGAGATGACACTCACCTGTCCAGATGAAAAGCAGCGATCTCAGAGTTGTGCCTCTCAAAGTCGGAGAAGTAGAAGAAGTCCGGAGGCGTTTCTTGCTCCCTGGTCTGCCTGGAAGACAATGATGAATACAACATTAAACATAACAGATGGAACCTTTTTTTTTTTTCAGTGTGCTCCATCCCTTTCTGTTTTGACGTGTTTGTGTTAGGATGGTAGAAACGAGGGGGAGTATGTTAATAGCGCTGAACAAAACTCATTGCAAGAAATGTGCGTAAACCGTCAGCGACCTCCTGAGAGATGAGGAAGCCGGAAACGTGATTTCAGACATCTTGGGGCTCTTCTCTTGAGCACTGATTCATCAGGAAGCTGTATTATTATTATGTGTTTTAATTCTAATCGTGCACCCTTTGTTTCATTTGTGACGTTTTCAGTGCAAATCCTCAACTCTTATCAATTTTTCTTTCCTCCTGCAGCGTGAAACAACATATCAGCGTCTGCATTCCTTCTTTCTAGCGCAGAACCGGATGCAGGAGGCCGAAGCCCGACTGGACGAGCCTGTTCCTCCCTGCTAACGCACAATCGGACGCCCATTTCCGGGAGATGTGAACCCCCGCCAACCGAGTCACGAATCTGAGTCAGGAAATCCGAGAAGGCCCTTTGTCTGTCTCTGCGCCTTTCTCCCTCACTGCCTGCTCGCCGGTTTTGCAGCCGTACGTCTCTTATATCTCCTCTTTTACTCAATTGCTTTTGCGTTCTCTCACTCGTGCTTCCGCTCTGCGTGTACCGTGATGCCAAGTGTTGGCACAACAGGCAGCAAACTGCACCGTAGCTCTTCTTCCACACGCTCAGCTGAACCACACACACATCACACTGCCACTGTATCGCCTCCTCATCTGCCCTCCCTTATCTTTCCTCCTCCTCCTCCTCCTCCTCCTCTCCATTAGCGCAGATTGGACTTGAGGGTGGAGCGGCCCCTCTCCCTCTCCTCTCCTCCTCCAGTTTCCTCGAGCAGCCAGAGCCCTGACAACAGAAAATGACCTGTCCTCCCATTCTTTCACGTGTCAGCGGAGCAGCTATTTACCCATAAATCATTTTCCTGCCACTGCAATCCTTTCTTTCCCACCCAGAGCAAAGGAAGCAGTGTTTTGATTTTTAAGGTGCAGGCCCGGGGGATAAAAGGCACTGAGTGGATGGAGGGTGGAGCTGAATAAATATCAGCAAGGGCTTGTTTTTTTTTTCTTTTTAAAGGTGACCTTACGAGCGATATCGCTGAAAGCACCTGTGACGCACCTTGTTATCATTCAAATAAACTGTGATTATGGTTATCGCAGATAATCAGGCTTGGGAACTGGGAAACTGTTAAGTTGTAACGCTGAGATATTTTATTTCTTAATGTTCTACCACGACTTTAAGTTAATTATTTTTGCAGTATAAGTCATAAAATGTGTGAAGTTCATTTCGTCTCTCTGCAATCAGTGAGGATATCATTTGTCTTGTGACCATATGGTGTTTCTCCCCTGGGTAACAGATTTGGTTGCCATGGTCACCACGATGCAAAATGCAATTTCCTGTCAAGGAGAAGCCCCTAAGAATTTTGAATGCGGGCAATGACCAGTTTGCTGATGGGAAAAACCACACGCACAAAACGCGTTCACGCTTGGCAAATGACAAACACACTTCCCCTCAGATATGTGTGTACCCTTTATCAGGGAGCGTCCTTGATTATAATAATAATCAAAAAAAGCTCTTTATCTGAAGGAGATTAGGCTCCTGTATGCAGTTCAGATCTGAGCGCATGTGTGTGTGTGTGAAGTGATGAAGCCGAGCTGCTCGCCTATGTGGACCCGGTTTGCGCTGACTTGGCAGTTTTAATGCTCCTCCGTGAGCCCAGACCTGCACAGTGGTGGGTTATATTAGAGAAGGACGGGAGGGGGGAGGAGGGGAACAGAATAACAGCTGTGACCCAGACTCCACAGACACACTCGTCTTTTCTCTCCCTCTCTCTCTCTTTCTCCCTCCCCCTCTCTTTCTCTCTTTCATACACACACACAAACCCGATCTTCCACTGACATCATGCATTCACAAGCACCTAACCCTAACTGCAACCTAATTGTAAATTGTACTCCAAATGTTAGTATTGTATGAAAACTAGACCACAAACAACCAGGCGGAGGATACATGTGGGTGACAGAACAGTCGAAGCACAATGGGGATCATCTATAGGTCAACTTCTGGAATCAAGAGGAAATAAACTATTTTCTGGTGAAGATGAAACAGTATTTTTTTTCCCCCCCAACCATGTAGCACTGATTTGTTAAAGCACAAGGACAGTCTGGTGTGATTCAGTCTCACTATCAATGGACAAAATGGACCAAAGCTGCAGTCAGAGTTAAGTCCACCCAGTTCTCAGCCTGTCAGGCTTTTTCACAGAATCTTTTCGCACGTCGCTCTAATTACTTGAATAACCCGTATTCGCCCTTTAAGACTGCTGTTTTGAAGTACTTACTGGAATTCAAGGCTACCAATTTACTGCAAATTGCCAGAGTAACAACAAATAGTTGTCTCTAAAAGTAAAAGAAGAAATTATTATATACACCAAAAAAATTGGTGCTAAAATGAATTCCAAGTCACAGAAGCAGGAAGAAAATCATGTCTGTCAAATTACCTATAGGAGGACCTCATAAAGCCGAATATGAAGAACACTAAATAAGCAAAGCCTGATTGACTTTTGCACTGCACTGTTGATTGAAAAGTCTACAAACACAATATAATAGTCTGCTTTATAGCAGGATGGAGTTGGAAAGGAAATATTTGCGAGAAGGTGCCAATATTAGGTCTTTTGTCTGCCAGAACTGCATGATCTGAAGTACCAGTACATTTTAAAGGAGAACTATGTTTTGTTTTACAACCTGGACCTTATTTCTGGCATAAAATCTGGTTGTTTACTCACCCATATAAGTTTTGTGTAATTTGTAGTCAGTCGGGAGATATTTAGATCTGCGTATATCCATATAGTGGGAATGACTGGGGCACCGAAACGCAGCCCCTAAAATAACGCATTATCTGCCATGAAACTCGTTCGTTTCACCAATATTTTGTTACAATACACCAGTGCTAGTCCCTGTTATCTTCATCCAGGGTCTGTAGATTGAGATTTGAATTTCGTGGCAGATAATACATGCTTAGAGGCTGCGTTTCGGTGCCCCATTCACTCCCACTATATGGATATATCCTGATCTAATTACCTCCCGAACGACTGCAAATTACACAGAAGTTATATGGGTGAGTAAACAATCGTATTTTATGCCAGAAATAAGTCCCAGGTTGTAAAAATCAGTAGTTCCCCTTTAAGGAAGAATGCAATGCCGTCAGTGCTTTAACTGAAGCTGACATTCCAGTAAGACAAGCGGCTCCTTACATATGATTTGTAATATAACAAAAATAGAGGCACTGAGTACGGCTTAAGCGGTTGAACAAAGGTGCTTATAGGTCTATCAGAAAGCTCACTGTTATATCCTTAAAAGTCATTCAATCTTCTTTGACTTTACCAAGGTTTTAGCTGAACACCAGAGTGTCATTCAGGTTAACGCAGTTGAGTCATTTTTAATTGTGACTGTGGGGTACGCTCCCACCGACACAGTAATGACATCGTAATGCCGATCCAACAGCGGGAGAGAAAGGCAGGGAGGGGCTCAGGGGAGATCTGACATCTACTAATCCGAAGAAGATTTCGCCACCCCCCGCTGGCGCGCTCCTTTGTCTCTGTCTGGCTTTTGTCCTGTGCTGTGTGCCGGCGGGCGGCGGAGGAGACACAAGTAAGAGGCCTGGATAAATGTTGGGGACCTGAGCAATGTTTGTGTCAGACTTCGAAAGGTCATAAGTATCCCTTGTTCTCTCTTTTTCAAATGTTCCCATTGGTTTTCCAGCTTCAAGTAGAAAGAAAATATATCAAGAAAGGCCATGAAAACAACAGAAAGAAGATGGAAGAATGGCAGCCCTTCCTTGGTGTTTTCTAACGTAGTCTGATTTATCAAATGTCTGGTTACCGTTAGTTAAATCAAATTCCCTCCCGCATGGCTCACCCTACTATCTGACATCTTCTCTCTATGAATCCCTCCTCCATTTTTCTCCCAACGTATTATTTGTTTTGTCCATAAAACGTTCCACAAATGCCTCCTATCTCTGACATCCCTCTTTTACCTGCTGTTACCTCCTGTTTCCCTCCCCCCCTGAAGAAAACAGCTTGATGAACAAACGCCACCAGATTCTATATATTTGTCCTCTCTCTCTCGAGTTTGGTGCGTGTTTTCAAAGCAGCTGCATTACAGTGAGCTTTATTCGCGGTGAGAGCAGTCCACGGGGAACCTTTTTAGGGGCTCTGCATTTTGGAGGAAAAACAAGCGATTAGCGTGATGTATTCAGGACTCTCTGCCGATAAATGGCACTTTGTTGAGCACTCACGCCGCCTCTCCAGGTGACAGGCAGGTGCAGGGATGGACGACTGGAATGAAAGATTGGGAGATAAAAACCTCTTCAGGCCGGTGATTTGAGTTGGAGTGTGCTTGTCTTTCTGCGGCACCGCATGTAGAAAGTGTTATATCTGAGAGAAAACTGTCAAGGCTATGCGCACGCACTTGAGTTCACATCTGTAAACAGCAGCTTACTCTGCGGGTATATATATATACAATTTTGCTTGCATTTCTGGCTCAGTGTCTGCTTATTTCTCTTCTTCAACATCCAACTGGCATCGGAGAGGGATCTGAGAGCCCGGCCCAGGGCCCTAAGGTAGCTGTCTAGATTGAATTTCAAATCAGCCTTACACGAGTTGTGTTCTAGCCTCAGCTATTTTCAACACGGAGGGTGAGACATTGCCAGGAGGGGAAGGCGAGTCATCTGCATGTGTGGGAAGCGGTATGGGCGATATTATCATAAGAATGCGAAGAAAAAAAAAAAAACTGAAGAAGATGGATGATGGCCTGAGCCAGTGCTTTGATTTCAAAGTTATTAGATACTCGTGTGGTGGGAGAATTAAAATGGAGACTGAGGAAGATTATCAGTGATCTGCATAGCATATATGTGCAGGTCTAATGCAAGTTTGGAAGTATAAATATCTGTTCACTGAGTTCCTATTGTGTTTTGCATGAAATGAATTATTAGAGATTTCAGTACCACAATGAAACATTTTGCACATAAAACTATAAACTGTTGAAGAAGAACTACTGTTTTTTACAACCTGGACCTTATTTCTGGCATATAATACGATCGTTTACTCACCCATATAACTTTGGTGTCATTTGGAGTCGTTTGGAAGATATTTAGCTCCAGCAGAGTGCCGCCTATACCCATATCATAGGAGTGACTGGGGCACCGAAGTGCAGATAATAATTTACAGGCTGCTTCGGTGCCCCATTCACTCCCACTGTGTGGATATACGCAGTGCTCTGCTGGAGCTAAATATCTTCTGAAGGATTCCAAATGACACCAAAGTTGTATGGGTGAGTAAATGATTGTATTTTTACACCAGAAATAAAGTCCAGGTTGTAAAAAACGTTAGTGTCTCTTTAATAATAAGAGCTGCAGGGACATGTTGGTTAAACGGAGGATGTCGGTGATGTAAATACGTCAATTTTGCGTTAAATATGTCGACACGCCACAATGTTTCCGTTCATTCCCAATTATGACGGCTCACTCGATAAAGCACACTGAAAAAATGAGACTTAAGCACAAGCTGATCAAGCTAAATCACACTCAACACACAAATCAAGACTAGAATACGCTTTCTAAATAAAGGCCACGTTGCATAAAATCATATATATATGTTAAAATATAGCCCGGAAGCCAGTCTGACGTTTCCCTTCATGTTTAGTTTTTTTCAACATAATGAAATCCAAATGGTGTGGTACGAAGCTCTAATTCAGAATTGGGTCCGGCTACGCCATGCTAGTCAAAAAAATGTAATGTTTGTGGATTAATCACCTCTTTAGCGTCTCTATTTATAACCACCACCAGCGTTTTGCTCAAGTTAAAGGATACTGCAGACACGTTTTCTGGACTTCTCACTATGCAGCATTCTTCTCCTCTCCTTTCATTTGTGCCTTTCATTTAAACCAACAGTGAATATATATTACTATCTTTTGTTTATCCTTATGTTTATGCTGGTAAAGCAGACGATCAAGGGAGCTGCTCAGTGCTACTTACTGTACCAGACTAGAAATTAATTAATTTGATAAATAATAACGATAAATATGGTTGAATAAGTTAAAAAAAAGAAATAGTATGAAGAAGTAACAAGGGGTCAAAGGTTAGTGTAATCCCTATAGTGTGACTTTCATACACTGTGTTATGTTCTCTATCTCCCAATTATCCCTTTCAGTTGATCTCCCCTCCTTCCTCCCGGTCCAGATATGTCCCTCATTCTTTCATGCTTGTCTGACCTTCTGTCCGCGGCGAGAGCTGCAAGCAAAAAACCCAGGCCTAGAATTTAGAATATAAATACAGGGCTTTGGTTGAGGCTGCATAGCTGTGGGCTAGGTCACTATCTGTGACCACCAGAGCTCTCTGGCAGCCCTTGAGGTAGATGACAGAAGCCCTCAGAACCAGAGTAAACTGTGTCTCTTAGTGAGTTCACGTGTGTGTGTGTGTGTTTGTGTGCGTGCGCACGAGGTTGAGTCACGACCGAGAGTCAGGGAGAACAAGCGTGCCTATCCAAATGTCTCATCTGGCCAGATGGCTGCAAGTCTCTGTTTGTATTTGTCAGGGATCAGGCCGTGGCTTATAAGTTTGCAAAGGCCTGCTGCTCTCTAACTGCCCTCTGTTTATACAGTCAAATGAGGAAGAATAGGAAATAAAACTAGAGGTTGATGTCAATATCTCAATATACGGACGATGTACTTTATTTTAGTACGGTTTAACTGCTGGTCAGAATGCATAGACAGTTTCAATGTAAACTGAAAACACTACTGAGAGCAGAGGCTCATCATCAGCATGTCTTATCCATCGCATCCCAGCAAGAACCACAATCTCTTCTTCCTACAACGGCTATCTGTTGGAGGTGTCTGTCATATTTTTTTCCCTACATAGAAACATCACGTACGACGTATCGTGCTGGCCGGAGAGTTCCGGTTTGTAGACGTGAGCTGCGAGAAGCAGTCTCGCTGCGAGGCTTGTACCTAAATTCCTCCTCGTCGCCGCAGGCTGTTTTTAGCCGCTCCAAATCAGCGGACGGTGGAATCGCGCTGCGGAAGTATCCTGCAAGAACTAGGATCGCCGGTCTGGAAGGACGGCCGCAGACTCGACCGCGTTTCTCTCGCGACTGTCAGTTCACTTTTCTGACAGCCCAAGACCACGCTCTGTGAAAGGGGCCACAGAGAATGTAGATGTCAGCTGAGGTTTAAAGCGAGCTCGCCTTTAGCGGATGAATATTAAAGTGAACGCTAAGTCCCGTAGATGCATCTTCCTGGACAGTGAAGCTCAAACATCTGAATTAATTCATTTAAGGAGAATAAACAGAGCATTTACGTGGTTCGGGTTTTGCAAGATGCAGCAAGTCAGGCAGTCGTATAGCCTGGAAATTCACACTGCTGTTAGAGTGGATGAGGGTGTACATGAGGGTGTACCGTGATGTCTGGCAACAGAATGTTGTTAGTGGGGGCCTTTGGGTCCTATGGGTTGAGGGGAGGGGCCTCTGTGGATCAGGCTTGTTCCAGTGCGTCTCAGTGATACTTCATCAGTTTTGGATCTAGTGAATTTAGAGGGCAGGCCAAACAATTTGCGTTGTTTTTCATGCTTTTTGAGTCGTTCCTAAACCGTTTTTGTGCCGTGTCAGTCCTGCTGGGGACCTCCACCCCATAGCAATGTTATTTCTTGTCTTCTCATGAGACCGTTACCTCAGTATGGATTACGTACCCTCACCAGCTAGCCTCATGAGGTACACATGCACTGATTGCCCCTTCATGACTGTTGTAATATTCAGTTTATGTTGAAACAGCGTCAGAAAGGTGGTTATTTAACTGTTATTTAGCGTAGGGGCTAGGCTAGCTCATTGTCTAAAATGTGGTGGCCAAAATAATACAAACCTCACACAGTACACCGCAGTACAATTTAATAGTACTACAAACTGCAGACTTCAAAATGAGAAATGAGTTTCCTCTCTAGTGTACCTAATGAACTGGCGAGAGAGCTGATGTGACAGCTATGTGAATCTCATTTTTTCTTTTTCTTGTCTCAGTGTCCTCCCTGCTGCGCGTTTCACTATTTCTGAAACTTAATTGACTGGCATGACACACTCAGCCCCGTTCCCCTGGGCTTACAGTGTCAGCGTAAGCCCGGCGTCTAAAGAGCTGGAATGACAGTGAAGAAGCAGAATTATATCTGGGCCTTTTGGGATCCCATCTCCGCCGCTTCCCTATCTTAAAGAGTCTCCCAGAGTCCCCTCAGCCGCGAGCGTGTTTGGAATAAGCATGAAAGACCCGGAACTCTTAATAGTATCCCTGCGTTATTTCAGTTTCCACAAAGCTATATTTTGGTGAGTGCATTAGTGCTTTTCCTTTTTAAAAAAGCGTGTACTGCAAGCTAAAAACGGTCTGGACCACACTAAAGGCCGTGCATCACTTTTGTGGGGAGGATCTAAACATGCCAACTAATTGTAGATTTTCCTGACATTCTGCGAAATTGACAGCACGCTCAGAGCAGATTTAAGGGAATTAAATTCAGCGTGTCTCTTTAATCGGATTGGTGTGAGATTAATAAAAGTAATGCACGGTCACAATAGAATTATTAAAAAAAAAGTGTGGGGTTTGATGGCTGCAGCGTGGCAGCGACGGGCGTTTGCTACAGGTTCGCAGGCTGGCACAATGTGGCTGCTTTCAAGTACGCAATACATGTTGTATGTGTATTCACCAGGGGGATTATACACTCAGAGGATGGGACAGGTCTTTATGCGTATGCTTACATTTTGTCTTGCCTCCCTCTCCCTCTCCCTCTCCCACACTATCACCCACAGCAAACGCACATTGGCTTATCCTCAACAATCAGGAGTGTTCTGGCAACGCAGCGGCACTTCCTCGTATTTACATATCCATCCACAGTGGATTAACTGCCTTCAATAGCGCGAGTCTGAGGCGATTCTTCTCTATTCATGACAGGCTTTTCGCAGAATGTGAAGTGTGAATTATGCAGGGGCGCGCACAAACAGCAAGGTTAGCCTCGGGTCAGCCGCGATTAAATGTCAAAAAGCACAAGCTCGGGGATGTTTGGGACAATAAGCTTCGAAAAATACACTCCCTCGCCAAAACATTAGGTAGACTCGTGAAAGTGAATACACTCTAATATAGCAGCAAATCCTCCTTCGTGACTGTTTCAGTGTTAATGTTGGAAGAGTGTAAACTCTCATTTAAAGTACCGCGGGAGGTAGACGGAGTAAGACACGTAGCATAGGCTAGTGCGAGCCATTTAACGCGCTAGCCGGCCCCGTGACGTTTTTGCTAGTCGTGTTAGCTTTGGTTTCTGCTTCTCTTTCAACAGTGGCCGCTGAAACTTTCACCAAAATTGCGCTAAAGACGACTCCTCCAAATGTTCTCTGAACCTCCTCAGTTTCTCCACATGCTCCATCTTTATTTATTCAAAACAATCGCTAGAAAAAATGCAGAGACTGAGAAGCAGTCAGAAATACTAAAGCAGAAGCTACGCTACGACCAAGCGGTCCAATCACAGCTCTTGCGGTCTGCGTCGCTGTGATGTGTAGTTACATTTCTGGGCCTGTGCACGTCAGGCTATGGCATTAGGGTCTGCGTAGGGTCTGGGTTGACACTGTAGCTGTGGCATCAGGTCTAATTCAACTGTACGATCATTCTGACGGATGCAGTTTGTGGTGCTGTTAAACATTTTTTTTGATATAAACACTAAAATACTTATGTTATTTAGCCTATTCCACTTTCCAAAATGGGGCTGTTAAAATAATAGAAACATGTGTTGATACAACACCACAAACCAGAACTAATGTTCTGGCAACAGGAGTGCTTTCTGGAGTATGTCGACACTGCAGCCTGAGAAAGTGCGCCTTTCCCCTGCAGCATTCCTGCGCAGACTTCCTACATTATTGGACGGCGGTTCCAAAAACCACCTGTTCCAAAAAAGTGTCCAGCGCTTTGACAGCTACACCAAACTGCATCTGTATCAGGAAATCCACCATGAAATGATTTATGCAAAAGATTCGCTAAGGAAATGAGTTCACTACGAGCACCGGGGATTACTTTCGCTCGTCACACCGCCGCGAGTATCGCACCCAATCACCCGAAAAAGTGCCAGACATCCACTGAGGGGAGGTCAGTCCCTCCGCAGTCTACTCCAGCAGGAAATTCCTTCGGAAAGCCTCGACCAGTTGTCTCTATCCCTCACAGCTCCAGGAATTGTGAGGGAAGGAGGTGGGGGATGAGGACGTAGAGGGACTGAAAACTTCAAAGAACCAAAGGCTGGATTTGAACCTAATAATGTGGGAAAAAAGTGCAAAAGGCATCCACCTTGACACTCCAGTCTTACCGAGGAAACAGAAGATCAGCAAACTCTGCAAAGGCCTACATTACTTTTATAATGAAAACAAACTGTATACCTTTTAGCTCGCTGGGATCGATGGGGATTTCAAGAGCTTTCCGTGCATGCGTGGGTGCACGCGTTTTTGTTTATGTAAGCAACACAAAATCAATGAGTATTATACCACAAGTCTTCATCTCACAGGGGCTACTGATTAACTAGCCCCGGTATTCAGTATGAAATGTGAGCTGAAGCTGTTGAGACCAGTGGGAAAAATCCTGGACTGAGCGCGGCGGTAAGGTGCAGAATCTGCTGGGTTAGCAGAAAGTAGCCCCTGTTCTCTGAGCTGGATTTGGGGCTGCAGGATATAAAGAGTTGGAGTTACACTTTAGAGTATCTCCTATCAGTTCAAGTTCCCACAGATTTTCCTCTGTCGTCGGGAAGCACGATGGGAAAATGAAAGGGCGGAAACTGCCATGTCTTGGCTTTGCACGCATACAGTTTAATTAAAATCGTCTCGTTGCAGGACCGTGGCGTGTTTCCTCCCAGTCACAACATAAATTTGAGGTAATTGAAGATTATAATAAAAAAAAATTCTCTGATCAGGTTCCACACTTGGGATGAAGTTCAAAGCAGGCTCCTGGGCCAGAACAAGCTGAGCGCAGAGGAGGCGGAAACTTAAACACAGCGTTCACCGAAATCACATAAACAGCGAACCTTTCCCGAGACGCTCCCGCGAACAGGGCCGTCCTCTAAAAGCAGCGTGGGGCCCGAGCCATTAAGAATTCACTTGATTATCGCCATAGCTGCTGAGCAGTAAACACCAATTAGAGAACATTATGTTAAATCGTGGGAAGCATTAATTTTTCAGGCTCGCTGCCTGCCAGTAAACACACTCACACCAGTCTCGGCTAGGACAGCCTGCAGAAGTTAATTGGATTGCCTAAACGTTTTGGACATCCATTATCTTTGCATCCGCGACAGCGATTCCCGAAATGTCTCACCCAAAACAATCCTATTATGGCGGCAGAAAGATAAGTAACACACTTTTTCACACACTCTCCGGTTACATGCAATTCCTCATTTCTGCCAAACCTCTGTAAAAAAAAAAAAAAAAGCCAAAACAGCCACATTAATGGCAACTACACCAGGCTGAAGAAAGCCAAAAACGATCCTTTAAGGGGCTCCCGCTCTAAAGCAGCCAGCCGCGTATCCACAAATACATCTCCATCCCCTTCTTCCCCCTCCTCCCCCCTTCAGATTTTCTTTTCCTGAAGGACATTGTGGCTGCCGGCCAGTCACTCCCTTCCCCATCTGTGTTTACTTAAACCGAACATGGACGCACCAGAAAAAAAAGCGTCAGCTGCAAACATGTGCGGTCACACACGCGCACGCAAACGCGCTTCCACGCAGCAGCAGCAGCAGCAAATCCACAGAGAAACTTGTTTATTTTTGACTGTCTCTTAAGACTTTAATATATAAGAGTTCACAACAGCTTGGAAGACTTGGCACCGTATCTCCTAATGAGACCGACGTGAGACTTGTTAAATTGCCATATTCCAGCAGTGCATGACTGACGACCACAGAGCATTTGATTTAGTAGCTCTGTCTGTCTTTTGGCTCCCTAATGAATCTGTTTATTAATTACCTACGGAGCTTTGGGGGAGTCACAACAACCTGTTCTCTTCAGTGCTAAAAGTTACAAGCTCCAGCGGCTCATCCGTCACCGCATTTAGTTCGGGGAGGGAGCAGCTCAGTGCGGGCATTCTCTCATTTGTTTTCGACGCCGCTTTCCTTCCGCTGGCCCAAAACGGGCCGCACGCCGCAGCACGAAACCCAGCTAAACCCAAAGCCCCGATACCTCAGAACAGTCTATCCAGAAATCCATTTTTTTTGCGGGCGAGGCCCTCAAATCCAAGCAAAGAGTGTTTGTGCTTTGTTTTCTCCCACAGCTGAACTTTTCTATTTAGACCTGTCAACAGCCCTGTTGTGCTTAGCGGTTTGCGGTCAAATGCCGTTTCCTAAATAGAAACCATCTATCAGAGGCTAAGTGGTGGCTGAGAGATGTCATTGTGGTCATGAGTGGGTGACGGTGGCACAGGAGGAAGTGGTGAAAGCAAAAAAAAAAAAAAAAAAACTGTTCCGAGGGTTGCATTTACCCTTGTGTAAGAGCTAAGCGGGATGGAGCGAGGCCAGCGCCACTGAGAGTTAAGTTGTGTGCGAAGCCAAGAATACATTTCTGAAATTTCTGTACATTCAAATTTTGGGGAATCTGAGGAAATGAAACCGGTTAACCGCCTGGAATTTGGACTTTGCACTGAAAGGGGCTGACAATGCGAAGGAGAATTCAATGGAAATCATGCTCAGACGTAAAAAGGCAACTTATCTTCATCATTATAACCTAATACGAAGCACTGACCACGCATCATCAAAGCCTGGGAGACAGTCATGTATTTCCACATTGCAAAAGAAATAGTTGAACTATGCTTCGGTTCAGGATGTGTCACCAACGATCAGCTTGATTGCCAAGACATTTTGGATTCTCATTCTCATTGATCTCTGTGTTTAATAACTAATGCTGTTGGATATGAAGATGTGTTCAATGCAGGGAGAGTTTCATAGCTCTGCACGGCATTGCAACTGCAAAAAAAAACAAAAACAAAAAAAAACTTCACATTAGGGCACTGAAAATGAAACTCTAATCTGTACATTACATTGGCTCGGGCAGTTGTAAGACATGCAGAGAAAGTTTACAGGTTCCAGTATTTTGAGAACCTCCAGCACAGAGACTCCTCTGTTTGCATCACTGCTGCAGAGAGCTCACAAAAAAAAACAGACAAAAAAGAGGAGGGCATGGTGGTGGGAGTGGAGGCGCACCCCAGGCAAACCCCTGGATCAGGTTCCTGCCTCCCTAGCCCCGTGATACCAGACCTGGCCACGGCGGCCCCTCCCACATCCTGTAGTGACAATGGGGAAAGCGCGATAGAACCCCCCTCGCCCTCCTCCGGTTTAATTGGTAGACAATGATTGCATTCTCCTCCCCGCCTCCCCTGGCATCTGTCAGGGGGGCAGAGGAGTCGCGCACGGCCTAATTGCCACCTCGCACGGGACGGGCTCAGACAAGCACAGGCCTGGACCACAATGGACTTATTAACCTCTGAGCATGCTAGCACAAAAGGCCCAAGTTACAGCGCCACAATGCTCTCTCTGTCGAAGCACTGTTCTTTCATTCATCCGGCTCGGAGAGACTTTCAGGTGGACTGTGATAGATCTACCTGGGAAAGGTCGTTATCTAATGGCAGCACTCAGTTGTGAGGGGTGGCGCAGTGCGTGTGGTCCCATTGTTTGAGGGCAACAGTTGATTTTGTGACAAAGTAAGAATGAAACCTGTGTTCTCATTTTTGGACGAGATGTAAAGAAAACAGAAGTAGAGTAGTTTGCACGTAACAGCTTTTAGTACCACGGGGAGTTGATCCTTCACTGTCAAGATAAAATGCTATAATGCAAAAGACTGCAAAAGCAATCTGCTTAATCATAGATTGTGGCTTCACCAAAGCTTTTAGTTGGCAAACAGCCTTTGAAAAGCTCCCTCAGTTAAATACAACTGTCGTGCAAGCTCATTTAAGTTCGGTGTAATTTAAGCACCGACTCAAACTGCAATAAATATCCTCAATAAATATGAGAGCAGGCATCATTTGGCAGGCTTCGTAAAGAGAAAGGCTCATTTGGGGGGTGTCCAGAATTCACCTCCTGAAGGGAAACAAATCGTCAGCATTCCAGACAAATGCGGCAGCGACATTCCTATAGCGGGGAGCTCAGGAATTCCCCCCAGCCGGTACTTGAGTCTGTAATGATACGATGCGACGGCTGAATAACACAACCGTGCGAGGTGGCGACAAAGACGGGGCCAGGAGCCACGGCGAGCACGCATAATTGCAGAAATATGACAGACAGGTCCAAACCACGCAGACGCGGGACACAAATGCACGAAAACAAACACTTTGCTGGGGACAAACCTGGCGATTTTGTGGCGTGTGTCTGAGGACAGTTGTTGAAAACATGTTTTGACGTTTCCAAACCACAAGCCCAGGACATTTTTTATGTATTTGCTTTGCATAATCCATCATGTCCTCACTGCGAAGTTGCAAAATAATCTCCCCTGTATGCACCGTGAATACATAGACTCGCAAATGATAACTGATCTACTGTTTAGGCTTGCCTTGATTAATTAAATACTAAATAAAATTCATTTTTTTTTCCAGATAGCACTGTAGACATCGAGTTAAGAGTGGAGATCGTAACATGTGGTCATGTTGCTGCAACAGGGCATTCAGACGATCAGACGTCACTCGCATCACCATTGTCATCTCCCGCAACTCAGTCGGACTGCAATCACATTATGATCAGTCTCCTCGCAGCTCTGAGAGTGCATAAACACTTGTTAACCAGAGAGGGAAAACAAGAGTATCTAAAAATACAGAGCGGCGAGGCTCTGAACGGAGGCGAGTGACAAGCCGAGGATTAGTACTGCCTCAGCAAATCGAACAAACAAGTCCAAAAGGGATGCGCGGATGGGAGGCGGAGACGGAGAGGATGACAGACAGCGAGAAGGAGGAAGGGAGGAATGGTGTCGAGGGGGGGGAGAAAAAAAACACCACTTCCTCAGCAGTTGACCTAGTAAAACATTCATGAGAGATGTGTTTATCTGGAGAGTACACGTGTGTGTGTGTGTGTGTGTGTGTGTGGAGTTGCTGTGATGAGGAGGTGAAGGCTGGGGAGTCTAAAATTAGACCGTCCTCTGTGTTTCGGTGTCTGCGCCGGGAGTGTGTGTGAGAGTGTACCTGTCAAAAAAGAAAAAAAAAGAAAGAAAAGTTATTTGAGATTTGAGATGTTGAGATGACACACACGGGGGAAGTTTGGCTGCCAGATGCTGCACTCCTGACCTCTACGAACATCAATGGCAGGCGTCAAACCGAGACACGGACAGAAAGCATGAAAAGAAATGACTTCTTCAGAGTCATCCCGTAAAAAGGAAACGAAATGAGTCACTGCCAATCATGACAGATGTGAATGATATGAAATAACTGACGAGATAATCAGATAATAAGTGATTGACGCTTGAATTAGAACGCCCCGCGCTGAAACGCAGCCGCAGACTTTATTAGGACTTTGTTAACTCCGATTCTCTAAACTGCGCGCTAATGACTGGGCCGATGTGACAAAAAAAACACCCAGTGCAGCTGGTTTCATGGCTGTTAAAGCGCGGCGCTAATTAACCGGCTCATCTCGCGGGCTGCGAGGGGTCAGCGCGTCACAGTGCCCACGCGCTGATTGCACCGGACGCACATGCACAACATGCACAGCCGCGTTGTTTGCAAAGCGATGCCACGGCGTGTCACGGCGAGATTAGCGAGAATTTTATTTCTTCTTCACATCAAAGGATTTTGGGAACTTGGTGAGGAACCAGTTTTGAGAGCATCGGCGCCTGGAGCTGGGCCGCGCAATAGTGGTTGATAGAACAAATAAGGGGAAAGAAGGAGGAGGAGAGGGGATAAAAAGAGGAGCACGGAGAGGGGGTGTAAGATGAGCAATACTCAGTCCCATTAGAAGAGCTTAAAACAGCTTAAAGAGCCACGGAGGGAGTCAGTAACGCTCAGGGCCTAAAGACGAGCTGCTGGGCCTGGCCCTCTCCAACCACCTGGCAGCTACAGCAACACTGTATGAGAAACAGATGTAGTGGATGCCTGACACAGGGAATGCTGTGAGTAAAGAGACAATAAAGTGGGATACTGTGCTTTTATACGCCATGAACCAGCAAGACAAAAACTAAGCTGATATAAAATAAATAACAACTGGCACATTCTTTGCATTCCCCAAATTCATCCCTTTTGTCGTTAAGTACTACAAGTGTTTTCAAAACCCATTTCGAATGCTTCTATCTTACAGGGGGACTACTGTTTTTTTACAACCTGGACCTAATTTCTGGCATAAAATACGATCGTTTACTCGCCCATATAACTTTGGTGTTACTGGAGATATTGAGCTCCAATGGAGTGCCAATATATCCATATAGTGGGAGTGAATGGGGCACCGAAACGCAGCCTCTAAATAACGCATTATCTGCCACGAAACTCATTAATTTCACCAATATTTTGTTATGATACACTAGTGCTATTCCCCGTTGAGTCTGGAGTTAGCTGTTGTCATCATCAGGGGTCTGTAGATTGACCTAATAACTTCTGAGTATACGGATGAGGAGCTTGTTGAAAGCAGGATGTGGATGCAGAGAGAGGAACAGCTGGCCAAAGAACCACAACACGCCTCAAATAGATAACCGGTAACTCAATGGGGAATAGCGCTAGTGTGTCATAACAAAATATTGGTGAAATTAGTGAGTTTCATGGCAGATAATGTGTTATTTAGAGGCCGTGTTTTGGTGCCCCATTCACTCCCACTATATGGATATAGGCGGTGCTCCACTCGATCTAGATATCGTCTCCAAATGACATCAAAGTTATATGGGTGAGTAAACGATTGTATTTTATGCCAGAATTAATGGCCCTTTCTATTTGTCTTGTAAGCGCGACTTGCAACTCGGGAGTGACGTCACATCCGTGTCGGAAAACAAGTTACAGCGGGTTTTTGCGTTCTGTTTACGACAGGTCGGAGAAAAGATGGACGCCTCCAGGAAAGTCATTGTTGTGCTAGCTCTGAAAGAGTACAGAGAGCTACAATCAAAGTTAGTGGTTCATCAGTAAAATATGTTCATTACATATTACACAAACATATTTCCCAGTTTGATATCTGAATATTCCGTTATGATAA
The DNA here is from genome assembly GCA_005024645.1 of Planiliza haematocheilus. Lineage (NCBI taxonomy): Eukaryota > Metazoa > Chordata > Actinopteri > Mugiliformes > Mugilidae > Planiliza > Planiliza haematocheilus. The sequence goes on from SRSE01001373.1 coordinate 6,180,223, forward strand.
ATGTTAACGACAGGCTACTGCTCCGCTTTCTGCTCAAGACTCGGCATTGTTGTCATAGCAACATGGAGCGTCTCTAGCCAATTTAAACTGCACAAGCTGCAAAATAACTTATTAAGCGGTATTTAGCTGTAGCGACATGCCTGTTAGGTAACCGTATACTGCTGTGTGTACGACTTCTACATTTGGTTACAACAAAGACAAAGGTGCTTAAAATAGTAGAAAACCACAATGTGATGCTCGTGGCAGCCATCTTGGAAACTGAACTCGGGGTCCTCTGAGCCTCGACGAGTTGACGACCTGTATATACGACCTCAGATGCGTTCTATTTGCAACTTCCGGTTCGTAACTCCGGAAACCGAGTAGGACGCCCCATAAGGTCCTGGTTGTTGTAAAAAACAGTAGGTCCCCTTTAAATCTAACAATGTCAACCAAACACAGTGTGCCTTTGTTTCCATTTTGAAACTGCACCATGCAATAAGAGGTGGGCCAGTTTCACAAGATTACCAAGAAAAAGAAGTGAATCACCTCGACGCATATGTCATCAACTCAAAGCGTCAGTTGGTTTCATTGGGAAATGCTAGGCGACAGTTAGCGGTTCCTCTTTCTACGAGGCAGACAATACCTAGAGACACGGGGGTATGAGGCCTGAAATGATAGAACCAAAAACAAAACAAAAGAGAAAAAGACACATTTAAAAGAAGATACCTGCTGGAAACACACGCCTCGCTCGAACTTCATAGCCTCCTCCCACTCACGCACAAGAGCCAGGTCAGACAAATTGCAAGAAAATTACAGAAACAGCTGAGGATTCTCTCCTCAGCCTAGCACCGAAAGGCCGATGAAGCCGCAAAATCACGCAGACAAAGTTTACATAACCTACGGGAAAGTGAAACGACAGGCACTGCAAGCCGGCCTGAGCGTTCGAGGCCAGAATCACGGCTGAAAGCTCCGCCGTGGACTACAAACGAGGACGTTAACGCAAAGAGATTTGACAATTCATCACATTTAAAGTCCCTTCGTGCGCTTCGAGGCTTTTCGACTTGTCACAGCGAAAATCATTAGGGGGGGGATGTTAAATGGTGAGCGGCCGGGAGTGAACGAGCTCCTTTTCTATTGCGCGCGCGGGGCCGTCATCAGTCTCCACGTAATATACCCACGACTCTAAGTGAGCGGCTGCAGCTGCTGCTTGGCTCACTGCTAGAAGATTCCTTTCCACTACCAGTCGCGGGTGATGAAGGCTGCACAAACTCAATAACCCCCACAGAGTCCTTCTCTTTGCAGCCTGTGCGCGCCCATAAGGGTGTGTGCGCCGCAGCTGTGCGAACAGCTGTCCGTAGTAACATGCTTCATCTGTATTCGTGCGCACGTCCAAAGATGAGTTCAGACAGCACCTCGCGAAAGTATGTCCATCTTATGAGAGCCAGCAGCGTTTTTATGGCCCTCGTGGGAGCACTTGCGTGAAACACTTGACTACCAGAGAAGTTTTTTTTTGGTTTTTAATTTATAACCTTCCATGAACTGTAATATGGAAAAAGATGTCAGTATAAAAACGGTGATTAGTTCAAGAGGAGGTACTCGGATGCTTTTCTTGCCGTGCACATAATTACATGCTTATACTGTGAACATGTTTGCGTACACAGTAGATGCATCTTCAATGTTTCCATGCGTGCATGTGAATGTACTTGTGCTGCATTATTTAAGGTTCTTTTCAGTGGAACGTTGGATCCTTTGAAGCTCGTGTGATCTGGCTCCTCTGCATAACGCGAAGGCATCATTCTTCTTCTTCTCTGGTTTCCCATCAGGATTCTGCTCACGGTCAAATCGTGCGTGCGAGACGGGGCCAAGTCAAGATGTGTTTTTGTTGTGATCTGGTCCACAACTGCGAGTTATCTGTTACTGTCATCTTGCCAAATGTGAGGAATTTGAATAGTTCTCGGCGGTGGGCGAACTCTCCACCAAGACCGCCGTATGAACAGCACCCTTCTGCGCTTTACAAGAGAGCACGTAAATCCATAATGAAATCATTAATCTTTCATGATCGGATCAATAGCCAGAGCAGGAAGAGGCCTTTCTCCGGAGGACATTAGGTGGCTTCGGCCCTAATAGAGATCTCCATCGGCTAAGGAGATCCATTGAGAAACGTCAGTCATAACCCAACTGCGGGGGGCACAGTAGCTATGGACGTGCGGTTATAAAACAGCCTGCGGATGATAAAAACAAAACAGCCTCTTGGGTGTTGCAGCTATGAGGCTTCACAGCCAACCCCACTGGCTTTACGAGCGCTAGGAGCCAAAGCTTGTCAAAACTGATTCAGTACATGCAGATGAGTGCATATCTAGATTCCCCACGGTGTTAAGGGATAGGCATGTGTGCCCTACATACTGCGCTATAGCACGCGTATTTATACGTAACGGATCGCATACGTTAACTCTTGGCAGATCTGAGGCATGCACACAACAAACGGGCAATAAATGGAATTTCTGCTCTTCTTGCCGTGCATAAGCCATTATGAACTGCAAGACCAAGAACAAAATCAAACGGGGGAGGTGGAAACAGGCTTGTCAAACAGGATGTGATGGAGAAATAATTTTTATTTTTTTCCTTTGCATATCAGAGGCTTACACTTCCTCCCTTCAAACCCTCAACACTCCATCTGACAAATCCAATTAGCATGGCACGAATAGTATGGTTTTGCGCGCACGCCGCAGCCAGGATCTTGGCAGGGAACGGGAGGGACGGGTGCAAGGGGATGGAGGGCCAGGCAGGCAGACACAGGGATCTGGCGTGGAGGCGCTCCGCTCGGCCTGTGACCCGGCTCCAGCTGGAAGACCCAGTTCCTTGACAGGTTTGGCAGCACTAGTTCTCCCCAACCCTCTTGACTATCACTTCTTCTCATCTGGCTTCCAAAACTCAGGACCGTCTCTGTTCTCATGCCACTCTCGCCTTCTTCGTCAGCCTTTGACCATTTTATCAGACGACCATCTGTTACTCCAAAATTTAGCTTAGTTTCTATGTATGTTATTTTAGCCTAAGAGAGCGTCAGCGACACAATTAAGGCTCCTCTACTCTCCGGGCTGACACTTCAAATAGATTTTACTTGGTCAGGGCATGTGGACGTGTCACAATAAGAACCATTGAGAATATTTATGTCAGATTCAAAGTCTTAAATGCACATACAGTACGTCAACAGAATTATTATTTGAGAGTGACAACAAGTTAGCTAAAAAGCTAACATATATTGCACAGCTAAAAAGTGAATCGCCTTCTAGTCCATTGTGGACTTACACTCACTATCATGACTGACTGAATTTAGACAACTAAAACAATGTTCCTAGAGCTGCACCCAGAAAACATCTTCAGGCTGTCAGCTTCCACGCTAGAGTCGACGTTTGCATTTGGCTCAAAGGAGGCCTGAAACCTAAAAATGCTCTCTGAAGTGCTACCTGATGCCGGAGACAGGTGAAGAAAAGCAACGCAAACGCCGGAACGCGCTGAACTACTGCACCCAGAGTGCACCGCGGTTCCTAAAAACAAAAGTGGGACGCGTCGCCGCCGCGGCAGAAACCCAAAAAAAACGACGCGGCGCGCTTCGACAAAAGCAGAACAAAGGTGACTTAACGACACAATGCCTCCTTCAGAAAGCGGATATTTTTGCATTTCCGCTCCGAGGACCTTTTTCCGTAACGCATCTGTATCTGGAGACAGACGATTGTGACAACCAAAGCAAGGAGCTTGAATAAAATGTGACAGGCTAAGTAAAGAGCTGCAGGAATCTGTGGCGTGTGATTCAGGAACTGACGTGTAATTACTGTCAAAACAGTTCAATGACAGCAACTGAGAAAGACTGCATAACTTACATCTGCCGTAAGAAATCAGCACTCTTCTTTTGCTTTTTTTTAAAATTTGACAGACAGCGTAGTACGCCGCGATGTATGTGTTTCTGTTGAGTCAAATTCTATTTAAATCCACTTTCAAATGAAGACACTTGACAGATTCTGATTGGCGTTTTGCTCGACAAAACGGAATATGTAACGGGAAACCGCATGACTGCTAATGCAACAGCCTACAACCTCTCCATCTCTTTTTCTTTCACCCGCAACGCTGTCAAACTTACACTCCGCTCATTCCGCTCAAGCGTGCGTGCGTATTGGCCCGTGGTCCGCGCAGCCCGGAGTCAGCCCTCCAAACTACTCGTCCAGTGATATCAATTCAAATTAGCCCGCGCGGTCACACGCGAACCCGGAGAAATCTCGGCCCCTGTCAGACGCGGGTACGCTGACGATGCCTGGTGGGTGTTGTTGTTGACTTGCAGTGACAGTAGAGACTCCGGACTGTCACGTCCTCTGAGGCTAATTCTGCAAACAGCGCCTCGTGTTCTGAAAGTCACTAACTTGACTGACCTTGGAACGGAAGGACATAAAAAGATGAGCTGCTCAGATACGAGTGACTTTGAAGTGACGCCGCTTTTGTTTTTCGTGTGCGTACTGAGGGATGAAGCGTGACTGTAAAGGTAAAACGATGCAACCTCTCCATAAATCAGTCCCCTGGAGGCCTTTCCCAACATTTTAGCATCCAATTCTAAGTTGAATTAGCATGCCTGAAGCCCTCACCCTCACCCAGCTTATGTGACTGTCTCTCGTATGGTAATGGCCCTGAAATAAAGAATCACCACAAACTGCGCTCGTGCTGGTGTCAAGTTGTGACACCTGAGTATGAGACTTCAAAAGCCTCAGCTGCCACGTCTGCGAGCACAGACATTAACCACCCTCTCTCGGACCGTCTTGATCACCTAACCTCCCTCGCCCCCTCTCTCTCCCTCTCTCTTCCAGAATCTAATGTTCTCCATCAGGGCCCTCATGTAGAAACCATTCCACATTTCTTAGCAATCAAACCAGACTCCTGAGCAATTACTTCTGATTGCAGGCCAGTTGGCCCGGACGCTGTTCATCCACGCTGGCATGGGATTTCGTCGGCAAAACCCAGACAGCTGAGCGGGAGGGCATCGCTTTTTCGAGTGCAGTGGAGCCTCCGCCAGCATATACGCCTCCCCGAAGACGTCCTGATTATGGCTCAGTGCTCATTTTAATTAACACATAAGCCTGTTGATGTTAATTAAAAAGAAGGCGGACGATTCCCCGTCAGACAAAGATCACACAAAGGGGAGAGCTGTGTAGATGAACACAGGACGTGGCGCAAGCAGTTACTCACATGAGAGTCCAAGTAGCCCTCTTGAAACATGTGAAATATAATTGGGAACATCAAACCAAGTGCATCCAACAGACAGTCGATGATGGCTATTTCACTGTTTAAATGCGGATTTGTAAGAAATGCGTGTAAGACGGGGCCCTTTAGCTGTTTTAACGCTAACAATGATGAAATAGCCAGATGATGGCCTAATATGTAAATGATGTTTACGCTGTAACAGCGCTGATGACTAACGCCGCCACTTCCTGTGTTTACTTACTTCATGGGCTTGAACAGCGCCTGTCCGTAGTTCTGGAAAGTCATGATCAGCTTCAGCTGGGTGCCTCCTGATTTCATCGCTAGGAGGGAGACAAACGAGACGCTGGATCACAATCTAAACAGTTTAAAGCACAAACACACACACACACACACATGTGCAGGCGCAAACAGATGCAGACACTCATGCTAATGCACAGCTGCTTCATCGCAGTGGAAAGCCACGAATTCAAAACAGAGCTCTGGCATCTGCTGACCAATTTACCGGAGACCGTACAATCAGAGGGAGATTGTGGCAGTTAGGAGCTGGGTGTGACTGAGTGAAAAAAAAAAAAAATGAAAAAGCATCTGCTGACAACTACACGACTAGTTCGATATTTCACGGAGGGATGAACTTGAGGTGCACAATTTGGCGGAATGAAACAGCATGCATCTCCACAGCTACACGTATGAGAAAACGTTCCCTCACTTTGAGTAAACCCATATAAAGTTCACAGAGACCACAGATAAGACAAATACCACAGCACTGAGACGGCCATGGTTCAACTCCAGGTTCTGCCCCCATCACCACCTGCTACTATCATACGCAGCTGGATATTGAATCAAACCGAAAGTTTCTCTCCAAACTTTCATGGACTGCACACTTGACAGACCTCCTGCACCCAGGGACAGGAGCCGGGGGGCAAGTGTCTCTGACTATCTATATGTCCACGGCACCTCCCGAAGGGCGACGGAGACTCACTGTGAGCTTCCTGCCCTCTCCGACTCGAACAAAGGGGCTGCCAGGGCTGTCAAAACGCCTTGTGTTTCTGTCACAATGGGCAGGCTTTCGGGGGATTTGCCCATTTATTACAGCGCATTAACTTGAGCATATTACACAACACGGCGCTTCTGCCTAACCCCAATATCAATATAAGCCCCTTGTAGTGGACCCGCTTACTGACTGGATTGCTGGCGGAGCATCTAGCCGCGCTCTACCCCTCCTCCCGCCCCCTGCGCGGAGACGTCTTCTGCCTTTATTGATTCTCTTGCCGCTCCTCTCAGAGATCTCAAAGCCTCTTCCTCCCTTTTATTTCCTTTGTGTTTGTTTTCCTCCTTCCCCGCGTTCACGTTCTCCCCGTTAAGCTTTGCTCGTCTCAATTCATCTTACTCAGTGCTGGCAAGCGCTCCATATTTATCGTGACTCATTTTCAAAAGCTTTTGGATTTTACATACACTGTTGCACACAACCCCAGGTCAGCGCCTTTTCTTCACGGCGGAGGATGGATTCTGAGTGAAAGAGAAGCCAGGGAATGTGCTGAAAGCATTCGGGCCTGCGCATGCGACAGATTTGCCGAAGCCAGGTCAAGTGGATAGCGACCCGGAGTAATCTTTAAACTTGGTAGAGCTATACGGCGAGCGTAAAACCTTTGAGGGATTGCAAACCACTGAACTATGTTTTAATGCCGTGACATTGACCCCGTAAGCCACAATTCTCGAGGAACTGACCTCAATTCAGTGCCCTGTGCTGCCCTTTGTAAAATTTGGTTTCCTATCGAAAACTACAAAAGGTAATCCCTTGTAAAAACCCTCGCAAAGCTCGGCTGATTGTTTCCCTGGATTGTATCTCGGCTGGCATGCAACAACACGTGGCTCGAACCGCAGCAAACCCCGACAGGACCTTCTTCAGATTCTCCCATCTGCCTCTTGCGGCTGCGCTTGATCCAAGCATTTATCTCACGCGCTCTGTTTCTCCAAGAGGCCGCGAACGAATGCCCCGTCTTCTTTCCCCACCCCTTCCCGCTCGCTGGCTCTTTCGGAAAAAGCTCCAGGCCTCACCCACTACCGCTGGATCCCCCTCTACCCCTCCCTCCCAGCGCCGCGATGATAAATCCATCTCGCTCTCACCTGTGCCACCTCACGGCAGTGTGAGTATGATTTATGAGTTTAGCTGATGACTGAATAAAAGGCCATCGCCAGGCCCAACAGAAAAGCAGACGCAGAGGAGGGAAGATAGAGAGACAGGGAGAGAGAGGGGGGGGGGGGGGGATGCAATACTGAGACAAAAATGCTGAAGAGGAGAGCTTTCCAGCGTTTTCTCTTTTTTTTCACATTTAAAGTGAGACAGATAAGTAGTAAGTGTGTTCACTAATTACGGGGCGCAAATGCTGCAATGGTTTGCCTCCAGACACGCTCACACGAAACTGGCTTTTTCTGCAGACAGTGCTTTTATAGGTGCGTCTGGGCACAGGCTCATTATATGTGTGCATGCATTTTAAATAAAGGGGACAAAAACACAATTAAATGAGTTTTTTTTTCTGATTCGAATGATCGTGTGGTGCCTGCGGGACCACAAGTAATGAGACGGTAGACAAAGCTCCAGGGAAAGTGAATGTTTCTGATTACAAACTAATGCACAAAGAGATAAAATATATATATATGATTGTATTTTTTTCATTTTAAAGCATTACTTTAGTTACTGCTGCTGATATACTAGAGAAAATGCCTTCAGCAAAACAAGTCGGTCTTGTAACAGACTGATCTTTTGCAAAAAAATCAGACGGTAATCAAATATATAAGAAAATTTTCCCCATTTCGATATATCCCAAAGCAGACCGCGTAATGTCTTGCTAGTCTATTACTTTTGTAAGGAAATTTGCCATCATTAATTGCCTGGTTAAAATGCAAAGCAGCTCCAAATGGCATTCGGACTGGTCAGACTCAACTCTTTCCATTTTTTCTTGTGACACTGAAGGCACTCTGATGAAAAGTCCTGGTTCTACAGGTTAACTCACTCCGTTTCTGCAGAGACCATGATGCCACGGAGCTGCTTGTAACACATAGCTCCCTCATTCCCGTCACTCGCACATCATCGTGATAAACAGTTTGTTATATCACGCACCAGAGGAAATAAAGCCGCCCAGACACAGGTGTACAGTACAAACTTGCAAGCCTGTGCAGATATGCAAATAAAGACAGGGATGCAGGCATTTGCAAACACACAAACTCGTGTTTCTGTCTCTGTGAGGACATCCTATTTACATAAAGCATTTGCTATCCCTTTACCCTAACCCCGAACAACTCAAGTAAGTGCCTAAGCCTATGGTAAGTTTGTGACAGGCTTTAAACCTCAGAGTCTGGAAAAGTGGCCCTATAAAGTTAGTATTCTGTAAGAAACAACAACAGCACACACCTTGTTATATAACACACAGAAGAGGGTTCATTATATGATTCATGGTGCACCAGACAAGCCAGCTGCTTACATTAACCAGTTTGGGTTTCTATCACATAAGACAGCAACCAGATTTTAAGCTAGTTTGCATGTTGGAGATAATAATCAGTGCAGGCCCAGTACTTCACACACACACACCTTTGTTACATGCATTAGGTCTCCCTGACTGACTCACCCACACTGGTGATCCTCTCTGTGACCAGGTCCTTCAGCAAGGCGTCCAGCACAGGACTGTGTCTGGAGTACATCTCGTAGCGGTTGATCCCGATGTGGAAGCGCAGCCAGTTTGGGTAGGATTCTGCCGTCACCTCCGCGGTCGGAGAGAACTCGTCCTCGTCCTCGTTCCCCTCCTCATTGTGCCTAAAAGACAACAACAACAGAAGGGACAACAGAAGCAAACGTTTGTCAAGAAGTTGTGGCGCAGTCTGATTGTTGCTATGTTCCTTTTGTATAAAACTTTTAACGAATACAGCAGACTAGAGGCCCTGGCTATAATTTATACTGACAGAAGTGGCCCAGAATGCCAGGCTTGTTAACAGATGGTTAAAATGCGACTTAACTGACTAGGGATAACCCATGAACATGTAAGTAAATAAATACATAAATATAAAAATCCAGCAGAATGATAAGTCATGCCAAAACAGATAAGATAGAAAAGATAGCATGACACAGGAGAGATGGGTGGATGGGTGGAAAAAGAAGAGGCACATAGATAGATAGATAGATAGATAGATAGATAGATAGATAGATAGATAGATAGATAGATAGATTAAACAAAGTGAAATGTAATTATGGAGCTGACATGCAGGCCTAAACGTCTTTACTTTTGATCTTTTTCTTGCACCACCTCCAAAACCATCAACCGTTTTTAACACATCTAAATCCCTCTGAATGTTCCCTGCCCCATTATTAACCTTAACTTTAATTCATTCTCATCAGCTTACCATCCTTGGTTCCCTGTTGCTCTGGGATAAAATCGGATGTCGGTGTTGACGTTAAACAAAGTGTCGTCGTCGGTGAGTGGAGGAAGAGCAACCTTGTACAAGGGATGCTCGAACAGAGCAGACAGCCGGGAGACGCCGTGGGCAGAGACGGTCCGAACGCCGCTCGCGTCCCCGATGAGCGGCTTGTGGTCCTCCGCCCTCCCCGCCGCCGGTCTCGCCCTCCTCGATGAGTCCGCTCGGACCCCGGCGGCTGTGATCTTTTCCAAGGAATGCGACGTGAGGTTGGAGCTCGGCTCGTTGCTGAAATCCTGCAGGATCCTCAGCGTGTGCTTGTTAGGCCAGCCCGCTTCGGCCGCCGTCCTGGCGCGCTGCTTCCCCCAGCCCTGCGACTCTCCGCCCGGGTGGTGAGCGCACTGGCAGCCGCCGTCCCCGCCGTCCGACCCCGCCGCTCGCTTCTCGAGTTTGGGCAGCAAGTCTATCATAATGTGCATGGTGCACGCAACCAGGAACACCATGAGTATGAGCACTCTGAATTTGCGAAACAGGATCATATTTAGCCTCGTTTTTTTTTTCTTTACACAGAGAAAGCTTTGAGCGCAGCGCACCTTACGGCACCGACATTGATGTCAACAGTGTTATGCGATGGCAAGGCAGGGATATGAGTTTGGAGATTCTCTGGGATCATTGCACACACAACAAGACCCAGCCTATGTTAAAAACTCCATGGTACGCGCTGTCAACAGCATTTACACGAGTCCTGGATCTTCATTGTCAGACAAGTGGTCACACCAACACATTGTGAGAACAGGACACTTCAGTGGCGGCGGCTCAAGAAGTGCTTTTCATTCATTGCATTGTTGAACAGGATACAGTGTCAAGAGGAAGGAAGAATCTCTGACAAGAGGCAACAGAAGAAACAGGGTTCCGGTTAAAAGCGTCGATATTCTTCCTCAAACCTGCTTCCTTGTATCTCATCCAGCCCGGAGTGACATGCCAAATGTCTTCTGGTGGGGAAAAAGTAACCTGAGAGATTGATATAACCCAGTCCACAAAGCACAGTGTTCCTTATATTTTGGATAAATTCACAATCACAAAAAGAAATCCGTTTAAAATACTGCCTAACAGGTGATCCAGCGCGAGATGCTTGGATGCTGCCCCGCTCCTTGACAAAGCCTCCGCCGCCTGTGAGCCTCGCTGAAGTCAGGCGAAAGACTTGGCTGGCAGGTGCGGGGATCCTGGTTGTGATTTGTCCTCTCAACGCAGCCTTGTCTTCCTTCCAAGTGTTCATCCAGGGTGGGTGTGTTAAATATTTTGATCGAAGCCCTCTGAGCCCAGCCTCGGTGGCGTCATGAGGAAGAGATTGGCTGCGTCCGCACATACAAATAGCGCTGGTGACATAAAAGCCGAGCGTCAGGGATGAAAAGCTGCGAGCTGGAAGCCTGTAAGGCTGCAACGGACGTGTCCGCCACAAGAGGGCGTTGGCACAGCCTTAACCGTACAGTAGGTAGACTGATAGGTCTTGTGAGGGACAACGTGCAAGTAGTCCTTCTGTATGCTCCTCTTCAAGGTGCACACTGGCCTGTTAGTTCTCCAAGTGGGCACTGTGGACCTCGAGGGGTCCTCGAGGATGAGCCAGAGGGTCACCAGCACAATGAGGAACCGATGAAATTCATGAGAGGCATTATGAATGAGCTGTACACTCCACAGACTGTTCTCACATAAATTAGAATTTCTTTAAGAAAACTCTGGCAGAGTGCTACATGCTATTTATGTGAGTCTGAAAGTGTTTGGGGGCTTAAAGGGTAGACACACTGCAGAAAAACAAATTCTAATACATTTCGAATCTTTCAATGCCACTTGAAAGTTTTTGAGTGCCTCTGAATTTTCTGCATAGGAATGATTCATGTAGGTATCAGAGGGTTTTCATACAAGTTCTGAAAGTAGAAAAAGAGAACCCAATAAAACCAGACGAAACAAAATCATTCATTCATTCAATCTTCATTATTATATCTGTAAGTTGCACAAGTACACGAATCTTGATATTTCCAGTAACTGCTGAACAGTCTTCAGACACCAGACACCAGATGGACATAAATATATATATTTCTTTTTGGGGATCACAGGCTTTGCCACTTAATAATACTGTAATATTGACTCAGTTTTCATTGCTTTCACTTTCTGTCTACTTTCGAGACTTTCATAAAAATCCGCAGATGTCTTGGATCCTTTTTATGCAGAAATGTAGAAAATTAAACAGGAGAGTAAATTAGCCAGTTGTTTGTTTTTTATAAAGCGTCCGGGAATTGGAGAAAATATAATATAGATAGCCAATGAGAGGTCATTATTATACATACTGTATACGCAGACTAACATGGATTTGGAAATGTTCTCATGGCCACCATGTGGAGTCCAAGCATGAAGTCATGATTAATTGTTTCTCTGTTTTGGTCTCCACCAACCTATGGGGGTCAAAAGAAATCCATATTCAAAATATGTTACATCATTCGTTAATACACAGGATTAAATGATACAATCTCTTGTGCCAAGATCCCAGGCAAAACACATTTAGAGGCCCTGTCCAACTGAGAAACCGTAACAAACCTGAGATATGATGATTAACCTACACAATCTACAATGAACTATGTAAATGCTGCTAGCTTGCAGGCTCACAGAGCAGCAGAGGATAATTCAATCCTTATGAAATATAAGCTAACCAAATGCTGCTAGCTTGTATGACCCACTCAGCAGCTAACCACACAAAGAAATATCGCTACCAACCAACATGGAGACATAGGTTCCCTCTATATAAAACTTGTAAAACTTAGATTGCACACATTAGACAATTGATTTATTGGAATAAAAAATGTCCGGAGTACATTGCTCTATAGCGCGGTGCTGTACCCATGTGTGTCTTCAACCTTACACGTTTAACTGAGTTTAGACAGTGACTATTTTCGGGCCTTGATTCATTTAATTTTAATCAAAGGGTTGTTTGCTGCCCACGAACAGGAGTTCCACTGCCATGGACATCTCGAAACACAACCGCCTACCTCCTGAGAGACTATTTTAGAGTTTGCTGACAATGTGAAACACACCTTTCATTTAAGCTGCAGGGGGACGAAACGTTTGAAGCAATTACCGCAGCTGACACGGAATTTTCACGGAATGAAACAAAGAACTATTTGAGAGCCACAGAGTTTGTTCAAGTTGCCAAGCGCAAGCGATGAAAAAATAAAAGGTTTGTCACAAAGCAGATATAAGATCTTTGTCCCCTGATGGAGCAAGTAGCGTCTCTGGCTCAGTTGCGTAACACGAAGTAATAAAATGAACAAATTATACATATATGTTTTGCCCGTGTGTGCACGCCGTACAAGCCTCGCCCAATTGGAAGGGCTCCACTTGGCTTCTGCTCCTCCTCCCAGAGGCACTGAGTTGGAGTTCAGGCCACTGCCAGATTTGTGCATCTAAATAAAACAGGATCTTAGAGCTAACAAGCAAACAAATTGTTCTCCCAAAGGCGAGCCTGCTGTCCTAATTCATCTCATGCTCCAAACAAAACAAATTGGCACGCACAGGCACGTTAGAATCCGCTAATGCTAAAATTACAACTAGATTCAGACCGCGTGCCATTTTCATCTAACAGCATGTGGTACCATAATTACAACAAAATAACAAAAAAATAAAAGGTAACGTCTCCATTGGACATGAAGAAAAAAACAAAAGTGGTTTGCTTTTGTTTTTTTTTGTGATTTAGTTTTAGATGAGCTCATTCAGAACAGCTAAGAATGGACAGAGTTTGAACTTTTTTATAAAACTTTGTAATAAATCCGATATAATCTTGGAGATATTTGAATGAGCTGTTTAAACAATATTGGAACAACAATGCTATCCAGGCAGTTATTTGACAAGCTAACAAGTCGCTGCTGCCTGATGCATTTATGCGTCACATTAGAGTTTCTTTTTTTTTTAATGTCATTAAAAGAAAGGGGATGATCAAACTCCTTCAGGTGTATCATAGAATCACAGAAATCAAGGTTCACTTCTTTGTTGAGTTGAAAACTAATAAACCATCACCACGGCAATATTAACACATATATTAAACATTCAGAAAGTGTGTGTTTTTTTATTTTTTCACATTTTATTTGGTTAAGAAATATATTTTAAGGCTTTAATATTACCTTTTTAATTCATCTCAAGCAAATATGGAAGTAGTATTTTCAGCTTCCACAGCTCATATTTTGGCTTCCACATCATATTTCCCAAGGCAGTTTCTCTGCGTCTAATTTACCTTCTTCTCCGATGAAAGAATTAAGTCACCTTTGACCCGCCAAAAAAGCAAAAGTGACTGAGGATCAAGTAGTTCTGCATCATACTCACCCAAAGTCTTTGCTGAAGCTGGTGTTCTATTATTTTGATTAGCCTTGGGTATTAAACAATGAATCACGTTGTGTTTAAAATGAAGGAAAGGTAAGAAAGGGGAAATATAAGTATATATTAAAAAGAAAATAATCATTGCATACTGGATTCTGGTCTGGTTTTGGCCCGGTTATTTTCTGTCTGTCTGAATGTTTGACCCGAGGGTTTGTCTGTTCCTCAGGTTGGAAGCAGACTTTGCCAAGTTTAACTCACTAAACCAGTCTATGCGAGTCATACTTATATAACAATGCAGGCTGACAACCTTAGCAGTAGATTAAGGCAAAATACAGGGCCGCTTAAAAAGTATTTTCTATCCCATACTTTTCTACATTTCTGCATAAAAATGATACAAAGCAACCAAGGATGTTCACGCAACTCCTGAAACTAAACAAACAGAACCCAATCAAACAAGCAGAATGGGAATATTATGCTTTATTTAAGAAAAAGACCCAATATTACATATCTGTGAGAGGCATAAAAGTAATTAGTTAATTTCAAGACACTGACTGAAAACACTTTTCAGAAGTGTTTTCAATCAGTGTAAAGAGGCTCAGGTTTCAACACATTTGTGTGTGAAGTGTATGATGGCATGGACAAAGCAGCTTTCTGAGGACCTCAGAAAGCTCTGGCAAAGTTGCTTGGTAGGTTGACCAACAGAGATCACTCCAAAAGCGAGACGCATAATAGCACAAGCGGTCACAAAGGAACCCAGGGTAACTTCTTAGCCACTAATAGCATCTCTCACAGTGGCTGCTGTTAACGTTCACGAATCCAGCCCCAGGACAACACTGATGAACAACGGTGTGCAGGGCAGAGTGGCGAGTTAAAAAGCCACCGCCCTCCGAAAAGAACATTTCCGCCTGTCTGCTGTCTGGTAAACATCATGCGAACAAGCCAGAAGACTACTTGTAAAAAGTTTTGCGGACAAAAGTAGAATTGTTTGGTTTAAACGAGAGGAAAACAACACTGCATTCCAGAATCAGAACATCATCCCGTCCATGAAACACGGGGGCGGTAATGTCCTTGTTTGGGCCTGTGTTTTTGCTACATCTGGGCCAGGACGGCTTGTCATCATTGATGAACCAGTGATTTCTGGATTACCAGCAACATCTGAAAGAAAATGTCAGAACATCTGTCTATGAGCTAAATCTTAAGAGAAACTGTGTAAATGCAGCAAGACAACAAACCCAAGGTTGTTTAACAAAAGAATGCTTTAAGAAAAATTAAGTTTTTGGACTAGCCATGTCAAAGTCCTTACCTTAACCCAACAGAAATGTCAAAGAAGGACTACGACTAATTGGAAGTTACTGGAAGCATTAAGTTGCCGCTATTTCTGCACAAGATATTCACACCAAGGGTTCACTTACATTTGTAACTCACAGATGTTCAAATGATGTTCCCGAATAAACAAACACAACGTATTTTCCTGATCCAATTAATCAGAGACTCATGAAATCTTTCTAGAAAGCCAACATACTGTGTACGCATGTTTTTTTTCCCACAAGGTCGTATGAAAGGACATGAGACGAACCAGCTCTCGGGGAATTTTATGAACCAGATGATGTTTTAACAGCTAACTTCAGGATGAAGGATGAACGGTACGGCACATGCCACAGGTATAGAAGTTATAATTGGAGACTAATGTGATCAGGTAATAGCACTAAAAATGTTTTGACAAATGGCTTGTCATTGGGCGATGGTGGCAGGGTACAATAAAGGAAGGTGTGGTTGAGAGAGGCAAAATGGAGTGACAAAAAAAACGAGTGTGAGGCTAGGCGCTGAGTAATGACACATTTATTCACTTGACTGCGAACAAGCTGAAAATGGGGACGTCTTTGGGGACACAAGGGACAATGTGTGAAAAGGGCCCATTATTGACTGTAGCCATGTGTAGTTTAGGCTGAAGTAATTCCACCTTCTAACCAGCGAAGGGACGTTCTTCTCCGCTAAAATTATTTTGTCGCAACTCTACAGAGGCAGCGTATGGATTAACAATTTCAAATTGTAAATTATTACACGCTTTCAGTGTCAATTATTGCACAACCATGCAAAATAGAGCATGATGAATACAGCAATGTTACGGGTCATACTCCCTTTAAAAGTGTAATAGGGATTTCAATATGAGGCATCAGTCTGGTCCACGGACTTTATTAGTCTTTCATTTGGACTCTCTGCTAATCACAGCATGACGCAGAGTTGGAATAATGAGACTACTGGCGTCAAGCGCAGCACTACAGTGGCCCTGCTGCGTTGATCTCTTTATCTCAAAGACTCAAAGAGCATGGGGGATTTAAAATTTGATGACAGGGGTGCGACCTTGAAGTAAAGGCACAGAAAGGATTGTTATGTATGTTTAATGAGATCTGGTGCTTGGATAACCTATGCTTAAAAGGCACCCCCTGGTCCATATATCATCAGAGAGCTCAGGTGGTGAACTCTAATCTGACAATCATTCACTGACAAAGTAGCCTGCACTCTTGTGTTGGTCAAGGTCCCGCTTCATACCACTGTTTGTTGGTGCCTATGGTCACATTTAAACTGCGGGCCAACTGAAGTTCCCTAGCGGTGTAAATGGGAGTGTTAATGTCTGTTTGGCATGTAATAGACTGATGGCTTTGTGTTAGGACGCCCACACTAAGGGGCATGCTGGGATATGCTGGCTGCCCAAATGGCAGAGAGTCAGATGATGCAACATGACATACTGTAAGTGATAATCAGAGACAAGACTCGTGTTTACCAGTCCTTTTGGGAGACTACTTAGGAGCGAAAGACTCCAAAACTACAACAAATTGAAAACAGAGTCGTCTTTTGTCTCGGAGTTGGGGGATTTGGGTTAGGTTTGGGGACAAAGGGTTAGCTTTAGGGAAACCCTATGCTGACTCTTTATTTCTATATAAATAATGAGCCATCTCTCCTGCATATTATGTTAATATATATTTCATTTGTTAAGTAGGAATACAACATGACATTGGTTTGACACAGACAAAAAATGAAATGCTTGAAATTAGACAGTCTTTGACAACCCTACCCTTTTGACTCCACTAAAGTAATACTAATTCTAGCTTTAGTATTTGAACACCAGGTCCTGCACATCTGCCATCCATTCTCACCACCATCCCTAAATGAAGACATTACCTTCTATATCATCTTTATCACCCTTTCTTGCATTGACCAGTCAAGAGGGAGTGAGAGACAGAGAAAGAGGCACAACACAAGGCAGGAGGAACAATAAAAGTCAATTTAAGGGAAGGAACGTAAAAGGCAAACTAAAGGGTGCTGAATGCTGTGGTGCGTGGTATATCCAAATAGGGTCCAACAACAGCAAATTCAACCAGGGAAATCTGGCACTGAAACCAAGGGCCTGTGACACTGGCAAGGGAACGCTGCAGGTAGCTGTTAAAGAGATAAAGATGGGACTTTGATGTATATGCACTCAAGGAACTAATCCGAAGACAAGAACATCGGTGAAACCGATAAAGGCGGAGAAGACAATCACAAAGTCGGGAAGCACGAGGGCAGGAGGTAAAACAAATGTAATTCTAGATCTAGATAATTGCAATTTGTACGATGGGCCTGCGACACCTTTAAGTGGAGCCTCGCTTATTGTGAGAAATCAGAGAGAGCAGAGTCTCCCGAATGAACATCTTGAAGATCTTGAACTCCCATTGTTGGGGTCCGACAGTCACCCGACTAATTACCATTAGATGCAACTGAAAGAGGAGCAGACTCAGACCTGAGTGGGCCGCATCCTGTTACAGCTCTGATTGTTTTGGCCTGTCTGATTTGTCCTCTTGGCATGTGTGTGTGTGTGTTTTTTCCTGTGTGTGAATGTGTTTTGTGGCACTGGTCTCCAATAACAAAAGAGTTAGTGAATTTAGCCAGAGCAGACAGCCGGTGCCCTCTATTAAGCAGCGAACAAAAGAATAATGAGCACAAGGTGAAAAGAATATGTCGGCAATTTCCATACAACTTGCTGGATATTGTGCTTATCACAGAAACCTGTTTTAATGTGCTTGCACTTGAGGACGTGGAAGAAAAGTGATTCACTGTCGTAGCAACTTCAGCTCTTCATTCACAATGAGCATTGTTAACGTGAAAATAACAACTGCTGAAAATCATATTCAGTGGCTTAGAAAGTTGCATTAACACCTCGTCTGGAGCCACGACGAGAATGCGACGAGAACGCTGAAAGACAACCGGCGTATGACCACTCACCGTAGCAGAGCAGAGTCTTACATTCGAACAAGGTTATTGGTGAGCTCGGTTGCAGTGGTAATATGCTGTCATATTAGCTCGCTGGATGTCAGAGTGTGATGCCTCAGAGGGAGATCCCGGGCTCTATCTCCTGCAGCGGGGCTGAAGCCGGATCACTGTTCAACCAAACAAAAGTAATGCGCATGAGTGAGTAATGATGATATTGTTAGCGAGGTGTCACTTCCTATAATGCATGTTTGGGAAATTGCCGTTAGCGCGCCATACAAAAGCCTCAGAGTCACAGCATTTTGTTTGTGCCTTGGTTTTTTTTGGATAACGCGGGAGGGAAATCCATTCTATAAAGGGAAATGATGAATCGCTCCCAGTGGCCGATAAACAAATTGATGCCAAATCAATGTCCATGTGGGATAATTAATGGATTGGCGCAGCGAACTGGGTGCAGTTCCGATATTGTGGGCTTCTAATCAAAGGTCACGAAGGTCATATATAAGTTAACGGTTGAGATTTCAAGGCAGAGGGCCACGGGGATTCAAATAATGCAGTGCGGTGTATTTTTGTGCTATTGGTTTCTTTTAACCGTGACACAGTCCATAACCTTAACTAAAGGGTTGTTTAGCCATTTTGCATACTTCACTGAAATGATGAGGCCCTACAGCAAAATACTGATATTTAACCACAAATGTATGAGTATTGGTGCTGATTATTGTTACTTTTTTATTGCATTATGAAAGTTTTTCTTCTTCAGTAGTGATTTGCAGAAGGCACAGACAGATTGTGTGTCTGAAAGTGCAGCTGTTTCCTCAAGAAGCTTTGTTTCCCATCTAATCTGGAGTTTGTTTTTGACATCCAATCAGCCACTTTAGGTTCTGGACAATGCACGTCACTTATTGGGTAAACACAAAGTGGAAGTTGATGCTGTTTGGGCTGAAAACAAAGTCAAGTCATCGACTTAGGGGCGTGAATGTTGACAAAAACACAGGAAAATTCAGTTGTTAGCTTTATGCTACGTCCAATTCCAGAAATAGAAGTGGACGTAGCGACCGACAGGCTAACTGACCAGCAAAAGTAAATTGAAACTATGCTCAGCCTCTCTCTGGGATCAGATAAGCTGCACATGGTTTTACCTGCAGTGACAGGTTGGCGTGACATTCTGTGGGTCATTTCAATGACCCGGCGATAGCTGCTATGATGATGTGGCATCCTCTCGAGCGCTTTAAGTGTTCGTGCAGGATGTGTCGGCAGCGGGGTAGCCGCTGGCTCTCACCTCCTCCTCTTGGCTCTGGGTGATTTAACAAGCCATTTGTTACGCAAGAGCTTGGCATGGCTCTGATACTACCGCCGTGTCCCTCGTGGGCCACATCCTGTTACTGCTCTGCTCCCACTCGCTTGTTGACACATAGGTCATTGCCGGGCGTCGGCTGCGCCTCCAAAAATCCAGACATAAAAAGACATGGCAGACTCGCGGATATAAGAAAACATACACACAGAGCTCAGCTTGTCAAGCGAGTAACGGGGAAGCATTCCTTTTTTTTTTTTTTTACAGTGCCAGCGTGTGTGTGTGTCTGAGATGGTTGCTCTCCCGCTTGTGGGATATGTTGTGTTTGGCCATGACTTTTCATCCTGGAAGCCCATAATTAGCCCGAGCCGGATGCTGCCATGGAAGGATGAGGTTAAGGAGTGGGAGAGAGCGGCCTGTTTTGGTCGGTGGTTTCCATGATGGGGAGAGTTGAGGCTTAATTACAGGAGTGACACCCCCGGCCCGGACCTCGATGACACATTTCCTTTGATTAGAAGAAATGACCGGTATTGACTGTAAGAGGAGTCGTGTTTAATTGCATTAGAATAATTGCTTATTGATGGCTGAGGTGAGCCCTGTCCTTGATGATGGGGCTGAAGCGTGTCAGGTGTAAAACTTGCACACGCCACGGAGCTCAGAGTTGGTTAACCCTCTAAAGTCACAGCCAGCAGCGTTTGCTGGCATGTTCTGACACAGATGAGCAGGTGTAAAAGTAATTACCCTCTATTTTTTTACCAAAAACCTGAAGTGTAACTCAGCCTGCTTCATATCTCCATTTGACAGCTGTCCCACGCATTTATTCTCCACACACCGGCTCAGCTTCTTCCAGGTTTCTGATACCAATTAGGTGTGAATTTAACGTGTGATCAATATAATTCCCGGTGACCTTCGGGTCCCCTCAAGCAAAGGTCGAAGGATATTTGA
This sequence comes from Planiliza haematocheilus, assembly GCA_005024645.1. Classification (NCBI taxonomy): domain Eukaryota; kingdom Metazoa; phylum Chordata; class Actinopteri; order Mugiliformes; family Mugilidae; genus Planiliza; species Planiliza haematocheilus. The sequence goes on from SRSE01001373.1 coordinate 6,200,690, forward strand.
AGTTGCAATGTCAGGGCTTGCCCACCCTTGCACGATCGGTTCATCGATCTCTCACCTTCTTCTCGAGATATATAAAGAAAATCTTTTGCTATCTTGTGCAATATGTGCATTTTGCTGACTCTGCTGTTGCTCATAATATTTATTATGCTACACCTTTGTTTTGTACTGAGCACCAGAAAAACTACCTGTACTTTATCTTTAACGGGGAACTACTGTTTTTTACAACCTGGACCTTATTTCTGGCATAAAATACGATTGTTTACTCACCCATTTAACTTTGTTGTCATTTGCACTTGTCAGATGATAATTAGATTAGTGTATATACATAGAGCAGAAGTAACTGGGGCACCGAGACACAGCCTCTAAATAACTAAACTTGTTCATTTCACCTATATTTTGTTATCATATGCTAGTGCTATTTTTTGCAACATGTCTGAATATTTTTCTGATTCTGAGGTTGTGGATGAACCACTGCAGTAGCAAATTACAGGTAAACAAGCTGACCGTTGCAGGTCCATGCAGTGCTCAGAGATGTCATTGTCCAGGTCAGAAGACATCATCCTGGGTCTGTAGGTCAATCTACAGACCCAGGATGATGATAACAGGTAACTCTGGATTCAACGGGGAATAGCATCACCGTATCATAACAAAATATTGGTGAAATGAACAAGTTTCCGGGCAGATAATGTGTTGTTTAAAGGCTGTGTCTCAGTGTCCACTATATGGATATACACCGATCTAATTATCTCCTGAACGAGTGCAAATGACACAAAAGTTATATGGGTGAGTAAACGATCATTGTAAGGTTGTAAAAAACAGTAGTTCAGCTATAATATGCAGCAAAACAACAAAGAACAGAACATCCTGAGAGAAACATTTTATATTCAGAGAGAACTGCAGATCTAGATGGTAATTGGGCTGTCGACAGCATCGTGTGTCCCCGTCTGCTTCACTTTCTTCTTTTCTGCAGAGTTTGGATCGTCATCTCTCAACGACGGCAGCGTTCTGAGCAAACCCAGACAGCCTTGATCTTCGGTCATGGACAGTGCTGCAGAAAGTTGCCCTGCTCCCAGGTCACTGTGGTCTGGAAGCCAACATGGGATCACTGAGCAAACAAGTGGTTTCAGTCAGAGGGCAGCTCAGGGCAGCCGACACAAGGGCGTGTGTTCGCGTGGGTATGTGTGTGTGTGTGAGGGGGTACAGTGCCAATGAGTCCTAAAACTTTGGATGTGCCAACAGCGGCCTGGAGCTTTTTAGAAAGCAATGACTGATCCATGTCGCAACTGTGGGACACGTGTTTATATTACATGTTAGGATTAAATGCCTAAAGTTGGTCTATGGGATTCTGTGCGCTGAGGGTGGAAGGAGGGGCTGTTTAAGCACATCTCATCAACATAATTTTCCCCAAATTTCTACTGACAGGCATTAGTGTTCTGTATAAAACTGTCCTTCATGTATATTCATGCTTATGTTCTTACAATGGGAACAGACAAAATGAGATCTATGTTACAAAGTGAACATGCAATGTAAAGAGACAGGATGATTTTGATGTAATCAGCTTAAGTATGATACTGCCAACTTCTGGATTCACTACGTGATGGCTTATTTACATAATTTGTGTCCTTAAACAAATGTAATCATTTCAGATCGTATCAATCCGTTTAAGTGAAAATTCCACCTCAAGATATGATTCTAATGTAGCCGTCAATGTGACAGGAAGGGACGAGTAGAAGCGTTTTGTTTCTCATGTGCTGAGGTTTTAAATTCTGACAGCTGTGCTAGAATTGCCTCCATAAATTTTCATTCGTTTTTTTTTTGTATCAGATTTTACTGAAAGAAGGAAAGAAAAAACGATAAAACTACAATTAATTATTGGTCTTAAATGAACAGCAGTCTTAACTAAGTGGTTTAGGATGGATTTTCAGATTTCACTACGAGTGCAATCCATCTCCCTTGAGGCATTTGGTTCTCCATGCAGTAAATATCAAGACCTGGCAGCCTATTCGACATCCTCCCTCAGCCAAAATGTCCCGAGCCAACGTTTGACTCTCTTATTGCTTGTCTTCATAAACCCATAGGTCTCAATGGACCACAGCAAGCTGTTAATCATATGCACGATCTTCTCTCGAGGGAACATGTCCATGCTTTGACCAGCTTACAGCACTGTTGCGGCGCTTCTTCAGTTTTCAGGAGGTTTCACTTTAAGAAAGGAATGGAAATAGATTTTTAGAGCAGGTTGTGACTGAAGCCTCACCCAGCAATATATCAGTGTTACACCTGAGCCACTATGCCACAGGGGTGAGCACAAAATAACCAGGACTGAGCCCAAATTCAATCAAAACTTAAGTAATATAAAATAAAAAAACTTTTAATGGAACAAAGTGGAATAAATGTATGTAAATGTACAATATACTGCATGGTATATGGCCAAATATGGGAACATGTGAACACTTATTTACTAATATAGTGTAGTTTAACTTTTATTGAGCAACTCGTTTAAATAGTGGGTTAAATTTTTTTGTGGCCTGTAAAATGTGTTTAATTTGCTTTGACTTGAACACATTGCTCCACAATTTTAAGACCGTACACACACTTTTATGTCTTCAGTTAGTACTGGGAGTTCTTATTGTTCGTTGCCACATTTGTCGAGGCATACACAGCTGGTGAGCGTGTTAATAAGGAGGGAGACAAGGCTCAATGTTTCCTTCTTGTTTGCTACAAACATTTCACAAATTAATAAATGAAAAAGAGGTTCTTAATTGCAGGCTTTGTTCTATCTGTGATCAGTTGCATTTCTTTGTTCTGGTGGGCCCCAGGCAAAAGCATACACTTCCCCACTCCCTCCTGGCTTGATCTTCTGTTGGTAGACAGTTAGAACCCCTAGGGGGGTTGTGGAGCATTGTCGAAGCACTGTAGGTGCTATAGCTTTTAATATGGGTCATGGCTGTCATTGTTAATTATTGTCATTTATTTATATTATTTTTACAGAGCCTGTATATGGAACTACTCTTTAAAAGTGAAGTCAAAGCAAGTAGAGCTCCCCCTGGTGACTGGCTGCAGTATAGGTCAGAAGCTCCGCCCCCTCCTTGTTAGTGGGCGGGACTTGGACCAAACAAAAACCCTACTTTTTTTTTTTTTGAGGATGTTTCTGTCATTTTAGGCAGTTAAAATAATGTTGAAGAACATTCAGGTCTCAATTCTTTGAATAAGCAGAGTTTCAGTAACATAATGGTGACTACCTGTTGCCATGCCAGCCGCTCTATGGCACTGAGAAAAAATCTAAAATAAGTTCAGTTTATGATCCAACATTTACTTTTTGTCGGCGGAGGCAGAGCATCCAAAGGAAAATAGGATCAGTTTGGCTAATGCAAGGAAGCGACACATTGTCCATATTTATACAGTGTATGGCCTAGACGGCACATCCATGACTGTTATTTTTTGATTAACTTATCTGTGAGCAAATTCTAATGACACTGCCTGACATAGTGGTCACTTAAACACACTGTAGTAATGTGAGATCAAGCGTCTAGGCCTCTTTTCTCATAAATGTGTCGCATGTCTTACAGTCTTTTAGCTGCATACATGAAAAAAGGTCCACCTATGATAGCAGTACTGGCTAAAAGCCAATGGTGCAGTAACCTATGCTATCACCTAATATCAAAATATACGTGGGTTATTCATCGTTAATATTTCATAAGTGTCTGCACGTTATCCATATTTTATGTATAACATTCAATAATGGAGTATAATGTTATCAAATGGCTTTACGCAACTTGCTGAGAAAGTGTGAAACGCCCTCTGCCCCTCAGATTTCCTACAAAAATCCAGCCCCGAATGCTTTTATTTCCCAGCACCCTAGGCTGCCCTTATGCTCTGCGTCCCATCCCTGCTATCCTGTTGCCTTTGGCCCGGAGCTGAATGAGCTGTACTAATGTTTCTCTGCTCCACCGGGAGTATATTTGATAGACTGCACAAAGAGGCAGACCATAAAAAAAAAAAAAAAAACGTGTTTGTGGTGCACTCTGGCAGTGGAGATCTTTAAATGGACTGATATTGAACAAAAGAGTGTTTCATGACATTTTGGGGAAAATGTGAAGTTATCTTTAAGAAGAAGTAGAAAAAAACGAAACAGGGGAAGAGAGAAAATGATGAGATTTCCAGTAAACGCCAGCCTCCTCCGTTTGTTCAGCTCACCAGACACTTAAACAGAGCTGGAAGGCACGCTAAATTGTATTTTTCATCTTTTTTTTTTTTTTTTTTAAACAGGAAGGTCTTCAATGAGTCTAATTAGCATTTATAGATTCACTGAGGAACTTGATTACAGCTTTTAAAGTCTGCAGCTGGTCATTATGCTAATCTGAAAGCCTTTAGTGTGTACTTATAGTACCCGGCCAAACAATATGTGATGTTTCATGATGGGGCGAATAAGGCGTGAGTGAACTACGCACTCTTTAACTAAAAAAAACAAGACAAAACAAAACAAAACATGATTCTTTGCTACGGGACCGACCTTCTGTCTGAGCCCATAGCCAAGCGTCAGGAGTTAATAATTAACTGTGAGATGACTGTGTGAGGGGTTAGCTGATAATAGAAGAAACTGAACTGACGTACAGAAATGAAAAAAAAAGGAGTATATGAGCATTATTTTTAAATCAAAACGGTTTAAGGCTTAAGCAATGCAAAAACACAAGCAGCAAAAATATTGAATGAATAGGTGATTCACTATGAAAAGTATAGTGCTTCAAGGGGAACTACTGCTTTTTTACAACTTGGAACTTATTTCTGGCATAAAATATGATCTTTTACTTGCCCATATTACTTTGGTGTTATTTGTAGTTGTTCATCAGATATTTAGATCTGCATATATCCATATAGTGGGAGTGACTGGGGCACCGAAACGCAGCCTCTAAATAACACATTATCTGCAGCGAAACTCGTTCATTTCACCAATATTTTGTTATGATATACTAGTGCTATTCCCTGTTGAGTCCAGAGTTACCTGTTATCATCTTCCGCGGTCTGTAGATTGACCTAATAACTTCTGACCTGGATGATGTCATCTCTGAGCGCCGCGCGCACCTAGCTCGGCGTGTTTACCTACCGTGTTAATTTGCTACTGCTAGTTTTTTGCAACATGATTGAATATTTTTCCAATTCTGAGGTTTTGGATGATGGCTTTGTTTATGATGGACGTCCTTACCGTTTTGAGCCAGAGTATACGGATGAGGAGCTCACTGAAAGGAGGATGCGGAAGCAGAGAGAGGAACAGCTAGCCAAAGAACAACAAACCACGTCCGTGAACAGACAACAGGGAATAGCACTAGCGTATCGTAACAACTCTAGATACTCAGACTCTAGATAACATCAAAGTTATATGGGTGAGTAAACGATTGTATTTTATGCCAGAAATAGGGTCCAGGTTGTAAAAATAGTAGTTCCCCTTTAACTGGCCTCTGCTGTCACCTGCTAACTGTTCCTTTCCTTGGTCACACTCCACATACATTTTGACTTTGGTCTGTTACAGCAGCGGCCCACAGAACAAGGTCGGACATGCACCGTGAATATGTCTTCACCTCAGGCTAATTTCTTTAATTCTTAAACAAGATGTGCATGACAGACAATTCATTTTCTGCGTAAACAAGTTACCGGGTTGTTTCCTGGGGTTGTTTGGCCGCCTCTTTGTCAGGGGCCTGCACATCATTAATAATGCTGTCCAACAGCCTCTGAGGGAATTAACAGAAAAACTGTGAAAATTAGTGTGGGTGTGTAACAAGTGGACTGCGTCATGTGTGCTTTGCGTGTGTGTGGAGCTTCAGATGGAGAGTTTGTGCATGCAGTCACCGCCCTGCACCTCCAGAAACACGCGCCTTTGCGTCCTCCTGAATGTCACCTGCGCGCCACGGAACACGCTGCGCCCCCCACGCCGTAGATAATGAGCATATTAATATGTACAAACCCACCCAGGTTAATGCTCGCCGGGCTCTTCAATTTCACGGCCCAGTCTCAGGTTGAAGCGTCAGTAGGCTGTGGTTTCCCTTTATCAGACGAAGAAAGAAAAATATAGTTATGAATTATTGAACAGATGCATGAGTGACACTCTGGCTGATGAAACAGGAAACCGGGGGGGGGAAAAAAGAAAGAACAAAAATTGTTATAGTGAAGTTGATTGATGCCAAAGACAACTTCAGGGGTTCAGGGGTTGATGTTGAAGAATACTGACACGAAATATGGCTACAGGGCCTGTGGGGGTGTGGACAAAATTGCTGAAATTGCACTTCAGTGCTCTATTTTATCCTTTTCCAGGTGATCCATCAGAGGTGAAATCTTACCTCGATAGCTTTGAATCTGACTCATGATACCCATTTGACAGGTGAACTCATCTCTTTTGTTTCTCCCACCATTGCTCAGGGAAGACAAACCGCGTCTTGAAACAGATTAAGTAGAGAAGCTCGCCGCGGATATTTGTCAGCCATTTAACGTCAAAGAACATTTTCGGCTAAAAGTCATCGCAAATGCCAGTCAGATAAAGCAGCTCACATCCATCGGAGTTCCTGTCAGACTGTGTGATCAGACTAAATGGTGGGAAGAGGCAGGAGGAGGGGTTTTATGAGTGTGTGTGTGTGTGTGTGTTTGTGTGTGTCTGCGTTATCTTGTCTGGGTCTGTCCTGATTTTATGGTATGTCTGCATCTTCCCTGAAGCTGAGACCCAGACATATTTCATATCTTTTATTGCAGTTTTAAATCAGATGTCAACACAGGCTGTATTTTAAACACACCATCAGCGGGAGATGCACATGTTTTTATCTGTGTTTTTGCTGTGAGGTTTCGACACGATTCAGTTTCTCGTTGAACAACAATGCAGGAATTTCCTTCTGACAAATGTTCAAACGTATTGACGGCAGCATTCGCTTCACAAATTTGGCGGTTATGGTTTCAGGTGAAGGCCTGCTTTGATTTCCAGGCTCTGCTTTGTATTATTCTGACTTCTTCTACTAGAAAAATGTTTACAGATATTTTTCACATTCGTTTTCACCCAAAGTCGAGACGAAAGCGCTCAGCGTGAATAGGTTTGAAGAGCTGGAGCAATGTCAACCGAAAGCAAATTATTTGAACTCGAAAATAAAAGCTTTTGAATCCCTACGCCTACATTTGAGAAAGTGATGTTTTTCATGGTTTCAGAAATTCTTATCATTCATTTGCTCCACTACTATTAAATGGATGGCTGCAAAAGGAATGTGTCGTCGTAAGTAACTAATTAGTTTGAAATGTAATGAGATTTATTATTGGTCTGTAGATAGAGAGATATATGTTTCCCTTCTCGCCAAAAAAATATTAGTACTCAGTACTTTTCACATGTTCACCAACATAGACGACTTCTAAAATGCATCAAGGAAATTAGTAGACGTGAGTGAAATGGACGGAGGGGTGAAAGGGGTTGAAGGGATGGTTGAAGGTGTAGAATGTGCAGATGGATGGCGGTACGGGTGTCACGGCTCGGTGCACGCGGTCATACAGCAAATACATGTAAGTGAGTAGCCTATTAAAAAAAGAAGAAGAAGAGTCCTCACTTCAGGCCAGGTGTCAGCAATGAGCCTAAAAGCTGCCAGGAAATGTCATTAGACTACAGAAGAAGAAAAACAGACGAAGAAGAAAGGGAATGGAGAGTGTGGAGCATGGATGGATGTACTAAGAGAAGTGTGGAGTCAGCATCTTTTAAAAAAAAAAAACGAGACCAGCACTGAGGGACAGATATTAGACACACCTTTATAGGTAAGGACAGGAAATAGTATGATGGGTTGTGGTCATGCCCCTGAACTGAATTTATAATAAAGTTAATTTGTTAGAGCCGCATCATATATTTAAGGAGCAGTCACCTGCAACATAGTGAACAACTTCAGTCCGTGAGTCAGAATCCTGGCTGTATGTCCCCCAGTACGCCATGCCAAATTTGGAAACGCAAACAAAAACAAAGTTTGTCCGGAACATCAATGGTGATGTCAGTACTTTCCATTACTCCACAGATGTTTAGAGCAGCCAGACTTCACAGCTGGTGAGCAGCGTACAGTATGAGAACAACAAAGCTGAGGGAGATATTTCTCACTTAAAAGTAACCACACTAAAGCTTGGCTGCAGATGTGGTATGAGGTTGTGGATGACTGAGTCAGCAAGTGGGCAAGTAAATAGCTGCGTAATGTAGGTGTAATGATTTCTGAAAATCGCGAGACTGTGTCAGATGGCATTCAAATACATACAGTAAAACAACATTGAGAATACACACCAGGGCAGTGTATCCAAAGTTTCAATAGCTGCTGAAGGATAGTGGAAATTGGCTTTTTGAATGCACACATGGAGTATTTGTATTGGTTTGTGACAGGTTATACACACTGACTTGACTATGGCTCATTGGTATTTTTGCAGGGCGGCACAGTGGTGAGGTGGTTAGCACTGATGCCTCACAGCAAGAAGGTCAACGGGTTCAAATCCATGGGCCTTTCTGTGTGGAGTTTGCATGTTCTCTCTGTGTCTGCGTCTCTCCGGATACTCCGGCTTCCTCCCACCATCCAAAGACATGCTCATTAGGTTAATTAGTGATTCTAAACTGGTCGTAGGTGTGAGTGTGCATGGTTGTCTGTCTCTCTGTGGTGGCCCTGCGACAGACTGGCAACCTGTCCAGAGTGTAGCAGACCCTCGCGACCCATAAGAGGAATAAGCGGGCACAGGAGATTAATTAATTAATACATTTTTGCACATCTGATGAAAAAAAGATTAGATAAGTACAACAGTTGATATGAAAAGTAAAATTTACTTAGCTGGTCCTAGTACTGCACTCTTCTGGACACAGATCTCAAACTTCCCAACTTTCTGGGTAACAACTCCAAGTGTTTGACTTCCACACCTTTTCCAGTCCACCTCCACCTACTTTCAGTATTCACTATTTGGTCTTATCCATAAATACATAGTTATTTTTTCCAGAAGCCGGCTTGTCATCAGGTTGCCCTGGTTCCCCAACACCGGACGCAGACTTTGCTGACCCAGGCGATGTCTATCTCATAGAGAATAATGTAATGTGTAGGTGTTAATGTAATTTCACTATAATCACTATAATTCTCACTTAATTCTTGCTATAATAATAAAGTTCACTATGTACTAACTATACCAACAAAAAAAAAGTAAATTGGTCCTTGGTGGTTGTTATGGTCCTCATATGCTTTATGTGCTCAAACTGTAGGCGGTGGTGGGCGGTTGTTCTTCCTCCTACACTTATGAAGAATAGAGTTTGTCTGCTAGGTCTTGTATGCTACACCTTCATTCGACATTGCTTCCACATGAAAAGATCTTCAAGGTTCGTGACGTGATAAATGGTCTTATATTCAAGCGTAGTTTTTCTACCTGTTGGTACTCAAAGTGCTATACAGTCACAATGACACATCTACCCACTCACTGAGACAAGCACACATGCATCACACGCCAGTGCCAAGCACTGGGAGCAGTGTGAGGTTCAGCGTCTTTCTTGGCATGTGGTCCATGTAATGTACTATTTGCAGTACACAGCTGCTGTTTACAGTGAAAGCAGCTGCACAAGTAGCATCATTATAAGAGAAAAGCAAAAAGATAGATAAAGATAAATTAATAAGAACAAGATGTAACACATTATGTATAGTTGATGCACAAATAAAAAGAGACTTGAAAGATATCACTTTGGTGATTGAGCTTCATAGGCAGGTTCTTCTAGAGTAGTAGAGTTTCCCTTTAGTCTGAAATCTTAAGATACCAGTCAACAACTTTGCCTGTACTCATACAAAAAATATGGTCAAATCTTGGAAATATCTTTTAGATGATGATAACAAGACATGACAAGCTTGCAGAGGCCAGATTTAACGCACACACCACCAGTGTTTGAGACAGTAACAACCACATATGGCTTGATCTGAGCATGCAGTCTTTGTAGTGTTGTCTTGGCAAAGAAAAAAATTTAAAAGCACCAACTTGTCCTAATATTTACAAATGCTTAGAAAGATATATTTGAAACTGTGTTGTGTGACTTGCATCCAGGGCAAGAATCCGTCAAGTGGACGCCAATGAACAAAATGGTGACTGGTCTCTTGGGTGCATGTTAACATTTCTCAAAACGCATTTGCACATCTGAGTATGCATTTGCAAGTCTTGTTTTGCATCTGCAATTCTCGCTTCGCAGTGGTCAAGTACAATCCTGATTTCCACGCGTCGTTATGCCGACTTCGTCGTATTATAAGTGGTCATTTTGCCACGACCTGCAATCAAACAGAAACTGAAATAATAATATCAATAATAATATCCTCGTGTGCCAATCTACAGCTCAAAGCATCAACGTGTACCGCCGCTAGCACTGACCTTTTGGGAACCTCTTTTCTAGCACGCGTATTTTACACTTCAAAGTAAGCAGCTAAATTATTCCAATTAGGCCCGCAGCGCTGTTCTGGTTGCACCAATCTGCTGATGAAAGAACTTACCGAGCCTATCATAAAACTTGCTGCAGTTGTGCATTATGCATATTCATTAGACTGTGCAGACACATTCTCAGAAGTTATGAGGTTCTTTTTCTGTTTTACCAGCAGTTGTCAACATGCACGTCGGGTAAGGATAAAATGTATGTCTTGCAGATGTTCATCATGCAACAAAGATTTGGAACTCAAACATAAAATAAAGCTATTCCTTCTCTAACACACTTAAAAATACAATCTTGTGAAATGAAACCTTTGGAGCACAAACAGGACTATAATATGCGGCACCAATCAGTGATATGCCCAGATGGACAGTTATTAGAAGTGTTATACTCCTCATTGAGTATAACACTGAGAAACTGGTTAAAATGAACGCACTGTCCACTCTAGTAGGAAAGGTATCATCGCTACAGTACTGGCTCTGCCGTCATCCAGTGAGCATTTCATCTGGCTTTGAAGGAGCAGAACCGAGGGAATTATGCAGGAGAAAATTGCAGATAAAGGCTATTATGTCCGCTATAATATCCATTTCCCAAACAATAATGTCGGGAAAGGGAAAGTAATGAGAGCAGAGCAGTATTATCCACCATCTGCTCTCTTCAACCGCTCCGGCCGTCTCTTCTCTCTAGACTGCTTTTTATTTACTCTACCTGGCAAATATTCTCTCTCATTTTCCACACCCCCAGATGAAGTTATTCTCTCTGTTAACCCCCCTACTTTTTCCCCATGTAAACTCTGCACCCAGTGATCTGTTCTCACAGAGGCTTTCTGAATTGTCCGGCCGTTATTCAGCACAGTGGAATACCTCATACATGCAGTCATGTGGAAAATCCATTGAAATCATTGTTTTGACTAACAAAAATTTGATCCTTTGGTGAAATTGATATTTTGTTTTCTATAATTTACATAAAGATATGTTTCCAGATTAGATGCTAATGATTAGAACCTCCTTTGGGAGGGATGGGTGTAGCCTCTCATATCTAAATGGTTAACACCGGGGTCATGTGTTCCCTTTCATATCGAAATGTGTAGTGTCATTGTGCCAAGATCTAAATATGCTCTCTGAGGCTTTCAGAAAAAAAGCATGTTGGATGCCTATTGGCCTTTCAATGGACTTCAAAGCTCTCCAAATTGTTTTAAAAAATAATTCATTTCCAGTGACTGCCAATTTGTCCAGATCTGGGCTCCAATCGCCAAGAAGCAAGAAGAAAATTCCAACACAGAATCTCCAGGCAACTCTAAAAGCAAATACTACGCCTTTTGGAACAGGCCTGGTGTGCGTTGTGCCCTGGAATGACAAATCATAGTCTTAGTCGAGTCTTTTGGCTACAGCAACATATCTAGCAGAGACCAAGGACAGATTTGGCGTTGCTTTGCAGAGACATGGTGGAAGTCACACTGTATCAAATAGTGCTTGAAAACAATCTGAGCCCATCCTTCCAAAATACTGAAGTTGAACCTGAAGCGGACCCATCTGTGCACGAGCAAATCCACCGCCGAATGGCTCAAAAATAAGAAAGGGAGAGTTAGGAAATATCCCAGTCAAAGCCCAGATTTGAATCCCATTGAAACGTTGCGGGAGGATTTGAAACTGTACATGCAAGCTAATCCATCTCTGAACTGATGGAAGAGTGATGCAAAATTAGAGCAAGCTGATATTGGAGACGGGTAGACAATTATGCAACATGTCTTGAAGAAGTTACTCCTGTTAAGTGGGTCAGTGGTCATTACTGAGGCCAACGTAGAACTTTCCGCAATTCAGGTGGACATCTGTTGAAAAAGCTCATTTTGGTTGGGTTGTTGTTATCTGTGTACTGTACTTTACCTTTGTTATCTGTAAGGAATTTACATTAACCTGTCTTTTCTCCTCGTGTGCACAGAATCCCCAAGGTTTTCTACTGCCAACCATGTGTGTGAATGGATCAATGAGAGGTAGACCATGTGGCCTGGATATACTCTATAGCGCTGCCTGCTAATGCAATAAGAAGGTTGGAAGTGCAGTCCACTTACCATTTAGACAGGACTGAGAGTCTACCGACATGCTAGCTGTGATCGTTATTATGGTACAGCGCTAATGTGCTTTAAGCTAAATGTTTACACGGGCATGCTAACGTGTTCACGCTCATCCTGAGGAGGCATTTTGACTTATCCATTAGTTGTTCAAACGTTTCGCTCAAAACCGCTGTGTCAACCTCATGGTAGATCTTGAGGGAAGGTCAGGCCAAAATTGGTAGGGTTAGCCCTCTGGGGACCACGAATGTCTGCACAAAAATCTGGTGTTAATTAACTCTTTGAAAAAAATCTTAAACTAAACTGGATTTGACCTATTTTTCAAAAGGTTTATGTGGCAGTTGTTCAGCAGTGCAGTGTTTACGATTTTGTGGCTACGTTGTATGTCCAGAAGGGACCATGAATTTTGTTGGGCAGACCTGAAAGTCGAAGCGTCTGCAAAATAAAATAAAACTGACTTGTATGTGTAATGTATTTGTTGGGCTCTTAAAATGTGAACGCAAGGAAAGCCGTGTGACACTCCATGTCACGCTGTTTAGGTAAAATGCTTTTATGGACTATGTCACTTTCAAAGTTTCGTATTTTAAACGCTTTAATTCATGTAATTTCACCACCCATTCCCTCCTCTAAAAGCATTAAATGTTGGCTGTTGAGTGGGAACACCAGCACTTAGGGTGCCCTGCTGTCTCACCTCTGTGGAGAAGAAGGCGCTGTGACATTTAGGCCTCCGTGTTCTGCAGGCCCGGGACCAGCTGTGAAAGCCAGCCAGGGAGAGTAGCTGAATGAGGGGTGGAAATGCCAGCAATCAGTCATGTGGTACATCGCATCCACGCTGTTTTATTGTCAGTGAGTAGGAGAGACTTCCTGATCTCAAGCTCAGAAACAGCTTCTTGTTCTTGATTTTCTGAGCTGATGCAAAACCGCACAGTCCCCCATCTTCACCCAGCACAAAATAATTGTTACAATGACAAATTATTCCCAAAATAGAAAGTGGAAAATGTTGCATCTAAGTGTAATGGAGTTTTCATAATTATATTTCTCCTTCCATGCAACCTACACAGGAAATTAAGGAAACAGTGACTTACTCATGTGCTGCTTTTTCTTCTTCTTTTCCTTTACAGTGGCCACTGTCCAAGAACAGTCACGGTGGTTTCTGAGCAACCCGGTTTGGACAGGGCCGCTGAGGGGAAATCCACGCTTTACCACAGCTGACCACACACACCCACTCGTCTGAATTCCACAGCTTGACCTCAAGCGCACATCAAGTCAACACAAACTTGCGACTGCAAGTCACACAGGCGGACGCAAACAGGACCGACCTGCCGCCCACACGGCCCCAGATACTCAAGGCTTTCATTAAGCCCCGTAAAAGTCTAAACATACACATAGTCGCGCAACAGGTCCCCGTACACACACGCATGCACACACACACGAGTTTATCCAGACAGAAATTAAATTCATGCATCCTGATCCAAGTGTACAGTAAAATGATATATTGTGTGAATATGTGATATATACTATATGCCACAGTCGCAGTGACCATGATCATGCAGATTCTGTCATTCTGTTCTGCTCTCATGAACGCAGCATGTGTCACAAACCACAGTTGAGGTTTCACTGTCCTCACTTGCGCAACAGACACCGCAACATCTATATTTATGTCATTTCTCATTTTGAACATGGAAATTCATATTGTCCGCATCGCAGCAGCTATACTGGAAACTGTATATAGATCCACAGCAGTGAAGTGAATAACACTGATGATCTCGTTCTGAAGTCATGTTCTTTGAGGAAACCTGGGTCCTGACATTTACTTAAATGGTCATTTGATATGTGCCGTCACCTGAACATCACTGACAACGGCAAGAGGGTGTTTCTTGCATCCATGTGCCATGTGCAATGCATGGCCACCCAGCCATCCATATGATGCAAAACAGTGATTCATTAGACCAGACCAGCAGCTCGTCTGCAAAATAGGACCATGTGGGCTGGCCTTCACTCCCTACATGCATTAGTGAGTCTTTAGATGACCACTACAGGCTGGGATCACCCCACAAGAGCCCCAGTTTTGGAGAAGCTCTGACTAAAGATGCTCGAATCCCTCGACTTGTTCATTCTGACACTTCAGTTTTGATGTCAGTAGATACCCCACCCAGTGATAAGTGCCACGGTAAGAAGACCAGTGGTCCTAATGTTATGGCTGATCGGAGTACATATAAATATATAAACAGTAACTATTTTTGAGTTGTGGTTCAGTGACAGTGCCTAATCTGTGTATTCTGCTCTCCCATCTGTGGGCTTCACACCTTCCCCCCATGCAGTCATTTCTTCCACCCCATTGAAGACATTAATGCTGTTATCACAGCTGAAGTGTTTTGTACTCCTGGAAAAAAACGCGTCCTCGCCGTGATCCTCCTTCCGACCCCCTCCCCAAACTTCATCCTTCATTCCAGTTTTTGAACAGCGCTCTCCCCTGTGCATCTCTGACGGGGAGCAATTTGCACGCGATTCGGGACTGTGATGAACGATGACAAAAATGTTGCGGGCTGAGACAGGGGCTAATGCGTATTCATTTCATTGAGTAGCGTTGCTTGGCAAAGCCACTGTAGCGCATACACAGGGTAATGGTTTGACAAATCAGATCTGTCAGACTATCAACACTTGCCACTTCTCTTTCCAGCGCAGGTAAAGAGGGAGCTAAGTGGAGGAGAGAGGGAGAATGTATACCTCAATTGGAGCAGAAGAGAATATTGGAGATTTGTTGTTCAGATATTAAACTATTTAAAGACCAGCACATGTTACTATAAAATGGATTTTTTTTGTGTGTCATTTTATTTTCTGATTCGAATGAAAAGAACAAATCTGATTTCATACAGGAAAAACTATGTTGTTAAGGCCTCAGTCAAGATATTCAATGTACTCTCTCCAGTTCATGATGATAAAATGATCTTCAGTATAATCTCCAAATAGTTGCCGTGATAAAGGGCTTCCTATTATATTTAGTCTCTACAGTGAAGCAATTAAAATGGGACACACTTGGTCGGTTTTGAAACCGAATTATTCCAAAGCTGGAAAGAATGGAGCTCCCGTGGAGGAGGCTATATTTGGCTACCTCAGCATTTCCTTTGGCGCAGCAGCAGCAGCAGCAGTTCGGCACGCTGAGTCCTTTGAGAGCCTAAGCGCTCTCTGTGACGCGTCTGTATCCGTAGGTAGCCCACAGACGTTAAATCAAGACATCTGCCTCGACATAAGCTCGTGTGACTGTAGCTTAGGTGGCCATACATTACAGTATTTACAGTTGATGCTCCAGTAAAGCGTTAAATAAGTATTTTTCAACATGGATAAATAAGTGGAAAGAGAGACATGGCCTGCACTATACGGTGCGAATGCTCTGAAACCCATGGTGGTCAGTCGGGTGGGTGGTGCAATAAGTTGGGTGGCTGAGGAGGATCTGAGATACAGAAGGTGTATTATGGTAGAATTTCAGACAAATATGATGGATTTTGGTTGTGAAGGGCCTTGAAGTTAAGTAGAAGGATCTTGTACTCAATACAGGATTTTATTGGAAGCTGCTGAAGAATTGGGGTGATGTGATCCACGGGGGGCAATGACATGGACTACAGCGTTTTGGACCATTTAATAATGTATGTAGACATTTGGAGGGTAAACCAAAAAGAACGGAGCTGCAGTAGCCGATTCGTGACGAGGACGTGGACAACAATGTGCTAGGGTGGAAGCGGGCGGACTGAGTCATGTTGTTGATTTGGGTTTCCAGAGGTAGTGCCGCCAAGGATGACACCCAGAATCTTAATCTGAGGAGACAGTAGTACAGTGGAGTTATCGATGCTTAGTGAGAAACTGCGAACTTTTGCTAGAGCGGACTTAGAACTGACGGGCAGGACTTGTGTTATTTCTGTAAGAAGTTGCATGAGAACTAGATTTCAGTAAAGCGAAAAGGGAAAAATCTCTTTTTAAATTTGGCAGGAAGTCAACCAGAGGAGTAAAGGTCAGGTTCTGTCATGTGGTGGCATCAAGTGACCTTTTGAGAATTCAGCAGCTACTTTTGTGGGAAAGCATTGGCAACGCTGCCTCTGCAATAACTATTTAGCATCAAAAGTAAAAGAAGAAAAAAAAAAAGGTAATGAGTAATGCGGGGCCTTGGGAAACACATTTAAGATCCTTTTTATGATTTAAGAAATAGCAGCCATTTTAAAAAGAATAACTGCATTGGTCTGATATTGGTATGCTTTGCCCTGATTACTTTTTCTCAAGGTCCTCACATCAAAAAGTTATACAATGATCTCTCAAACATGACATGTCTTCTTGGGTGAAAGCTATCGGGAATGAATGGAATGGGAGTTTAATCACTGTAAACTGAATACCTTGAACAACTGGGTGCGATTAAGTTTTAAGTGCCTACGCATGTAGCCTACACCAATGCGAGCCACTTATACTTGTGCACTCGTCAGTCTTGCTAGCTCTGTGAAAACGCCACCCAAACTTTTTTGCCAGTTTGTTAATGTTTGTTTCTGCTTCATTTTCTACTTCCTGCTTCAACAACAGCATCTGAAACGTTTCTCTAAAGGTCAGCCGTACAAATGTTTGTACCCGTGAATCTTTCTTGGGTGTGTGCCATCTTTACTCGTCCAAAACAATCAAGTAAAAAATGGAGATGGAGAACTAGCCGAAAATGCTAAAGCGGAAATACGCTTGGCGTTAAGGTCTACGCAGGGTCTGGATTCAAAAGCCAGAGCTCCGAAATGACCGATTCCAATTCCAAACTTTTCAAATATGCATGATCATATGAGGAGTCTTTCTTTAGTATGCATGTTAGAATGCTGGCTGTCACAATGTTGCCAGAGTTCCAGCAACATTTTTCTGGGGGAACTTTGGTCTCTGCTAGCTTGATTGGGAAATGATCCTGGCCTGTCAAAGAACTGCCGTGCCAGTCAAGTAGTATAGCCAGGCTTTATGCTGTCATCCGAGCAGAGTGGACTTGAATTTCTTTACAACTAAATGGCTCTGATTGGTTGTAGGACTACTCAGGGGCAGATCCTGTCACAGTCCGATCCATCTCTGATGTTGTTCAGGTTGGGGAAAAAAAAACGGCTAAAAATAGCCTTCTCAAACAAAGTTGACGTAAGGCTGAACACTGGAATGTTTTTGTGCACATTTATACCTTGGGGTCAGGGTATTTTGAGCATTGCCTTATTCTTTGTTAGAAAACACATTTGGACTGAGACGGAAAGCAAGACCAAGTTTATTATTATTAGAGAGTGACATTAAGGTTTCAAGCTTCAAACTACCCACATGCATTCAGCTAGTCTAAGGTGTAAAAGAAATATCACCCAGGTATTATCCACGTGGACTGGCTTGAGGCCGGGTGGTGGGTTGGGATCGGTGACGGTGTGAGGGGGCCTGAATGTAAGGCACGCAGACTGGACGGATGAGACAGACAGGGCCAGTGAGAAGCGTTATAGATTTTTTGACCGCCCACCACCGGCATGCCCAATGGTCAGCACATCACTGCAGCCAGTGAAATGACTGGCTGAGCAATTGGTTTGCTGCTTGAAGTGAAATGAACAAGATCAATGAGCTTTATTTTTCTCTGTCGTGTAGTCGGAGAGTGACGTGAATATGTTTGAAATGTTTGGTGTGAAAAAGGCTACCGGCAAATAATTTATCAAGCAGATATAAATTAATAATCTACTTGCTGCCTTATATCGGGGTCAAAAACGCCAACACAAACACGTTACGGTACGAGACAAAAAACAGTACGAGACAAAAAACAGTATGAGACAAAAAAGACTGGTCTTTACTGGGACCTGGTGTAACTGACAGACCATGGAATCGATATAACTGTGCGCCATGTCAGATTATATTTAGCTTGCGTTGCTCTGACCAATTTATAATGTTCTGGTTCTATTGTATGAGCACACAAATGATCATTTGGATCTCCAGCGATGTGTGCAAAAACCCGAATGTTGCTGGTGGATAAAAATGTCAATCGTAATAAATATCTACATCTCTGTGTAATGCTTTGTTTTGTATGATGTAATACAGCTTTGCGGCTGTTGTTATGAATGCAGTGCGAAGACCTACATTTAGAACCAATTATACTGAGTATGTCAAATGCCGAGCTAAACTAATAAAGTAGGTGTTTTATAGTGTCTTAGATCATTTGGACTATCCGTATCTGTGTAGCCTCCACGCCACCTCATTGTAAGAGGATAAATCCAGCCTCTGCTGAGACAACAGGATCAAAGACTGAAAAGTCACCGCAGCGATTTCAGGTCTACACAGGCATCTGGAGCTGATGACTAATAGTCTCTACAGACAGAGAGCTGCCGGTGAGAGGAGAGGACACTCGCGATGGCCTTGTTAACACAACAAAAGGGCACCGTGAACCTCAGCACGGTGCAACCTTTTCAAGCTCTTGTTAAAAACCCGAAGCCAGCGGATACGGGCGAGGTAAGGAACACGGCGAATGCACCGCTGTGGACTGCAGTGGTAACAAGATAAAACGACCAGCAGGAGAACGTGACTGGGAATGGCCACGGTTTGTGGACAGAGCATTCGCAATAACTTGACACCTTCCATCAGATCTGCTCATCTCTCTCTTCCCTCCGTGTGTTCTCATCTGTCTTCATGAGGCACAAAGGTAATTGATTATATTTGAGCAACACAAGCTCATATTCAATCACTGCCAGCTCCTGACCTTTGGAGTGTGAAACACTTAGCTGTGCTAATTCTGCCACCATCCAAGCAGTGTCTCATCCAGAGGCCCGGTAGTCCTCCGCCACCAGGCAATAATGGGTTATCTGCTTAGGCCGCTAAATGAGGTGTAAAAATGAAAGGGAACATGGTTTGTTTTCCATATTTTATTGAGTAAAAGGCAGCTGTGTTTGCTTAATGAATCTCGGTTTCTCTGGCCGCTGCTGTCACAACCGCCTGAAGGTAAGTCAACATTTGTTTTAGGGCATGGTTGATTAATGGGATGTGCAGGTGTCGGTGCAACATTTTTTTGTGTTTATAATTACCTCAGCATTAAAAAGCCCCCCAATATGTTTCATTATCGATGATGCTTTGTAAGGGAACAAGTGTGGGTGAATTTTAATAAACCACCTCCCATTGAGTGTTAATCTGGTAATTCGAAGCACACGTCTAAAAGTAATTTTGTAGTTCAATGCATTCTTGTTACCCCTCACTATTACAGCGGTCACTACACTGCAAGTGTGACCAAGCTGGAAAGTAAAACAGAATAGCTACATCTCGGCAAAGTCCAACATACTGAACGTGCGATCTGTTTAGTGCTCGAGTTCGATGGGCAATGACTGTGGTCAGTGACTACAGCATGTGATTTTTTTCCCCTTTATATTTCAAATGCTGTCTGGCAGAGAGAGAGAGAGGAAAAAAAAGAGAAACACCTTCTGTGTTTTCTGAGGTGAGATTTCCTTACACAGGAGTGAAAGCTTCCAACAAATTGCCAATGTGGGCTGGTGACATGTTGAAAAGAAACAAGTATGCTTCTCACCTGATATGTGAACCCTGTATTTTTTTTTTGCAGATGACTGTAACTGAACCTGGTTGCCGGAAGAGAAAGGAGACGTGGTTTGCTTTCCTGGAAAAACAGTTAAAACAGACTCAGCTGTGCTGTCGAACATGAAAATTTACTGCATTTGGTCATGAATGATGCATGGTACGCGGCCACGAATGTGGAAATAACATGCGGAATGAAGACTACTCGCACGCCTAGTAAACCGGTTGTTTTGAAGGTTTCGTTTTAGGAAGGTGGATCAGATAATTCCAAGGAGCACTCAAATCCATATGTATAGTGTGTATAGGATTTGTAGGGATTTTCGGGATGCTCAATAGGATCATACTACATACACACAGATTATTTGGTAATATTTCCAGGGATTTAGACGCCAGCGCTGCACAGAGCAATGCAACAAATGTATCAGGTGGCAGGTGAAAGAAAGCATTGTAGAGAGACACTATGAGAAAATCTTAAAGATATTTATTATTATTCCAGACAGGAACTCATTTAACCATTACGTTGTTTGAAGGGTAGGTATCATAATTAGATTCGCACTCTGGAACACAATGCAATTACTTCGCAGGAGGAGAAGTGCATCGCTATCATATTCACGAAGCACATTCAAGACAGGAACTCATCACCGTCATATTTCATAGTGCAAGACGTCGCAGTCGCATTTTCAGATGCGGAAACACCATCAGCACATTCTGGAAATCGACGCTTCACATCACGTCCTTCAGGGGAACTTGTGACATTGCAAAACGCGTTGGACGTCCACGTGGACAACCAGCAGCTGGGTGCTCAGCGGGCCGGCAGGGTCTTGTTCTTGATAGTGAAATGGCAAAAATCTTTGCAAGAGATTTTCTTGACCTTGTAATCTGAGCAGCGGTAATACGTGTCAATTTAGCTTGGTCACAAATGGGTTGCAGCTTCTCAAAGGAGCAATTGCTACAGATATAATGATTCACTGTGTGTGGCATGATTCTACCATTAGTCGTCCTGTAATATAAAAGCCTCGGGTGTTTCCGTGCTTACACCTGTCAGGTACAGCTGTAAACGTTCCCACAGTTACATCAGGTCAGGACGCCCGGTGAACCAAATGTCGTGTCGAGACGTGTCTCAGCGCTGATTGCTTTGTATCTCTATTTAAATTTGCTACACCCAATGTCCCCAGTAATATTGAGGAAACAAAGCAATATGGTTTGGTTTTGACACAAGCAGGTGTATTAATAAATGGAGTGTGATTTTTCTTTTTCCCCAGAAAAAATAAATACACAATCATTCTGTTTCTCAGCTTTATTCAAATTGATTTTTCAGACAGACTGGATTTTGAAGTGTGGTCCAACCTTGAAAAGTGATTCAACAGTTTTAGTGACTTCAGCTTGAAGCTGTGACAGGCATTGTTGATCCCAGACAAAGAGCTTCCATCTCCGGCGTACATCTAAATGCAAAACAGAAATAAAGGCAGATCTGGAGTCAATAAAGTCAATATTTTTTAATATAAAGCCTCCAAATTGACAATGAAAGTATCACCCAGATCCTTCATAATGGCAGTATTGAGTTTAATGTTCAATGTGTCCTACAAGATCCCCAAAAAACTATAATCCACTTTGTGAGGAACATTCACTGATTTTCCCACTGTCCAAAGACACGCTCGTAACCTTAACCCTAAATTAACTGTATCGATCAGAAGGTGGTTCGCTCCGCGCCATGGGACGAAGTTGTTCACCAGATTCTTGCACTCCTGCTCTTGTCCATCACTGACACACCCCAGGTGGGACTGTGAATGGTTGAACTTTCTGACTTCATCCAAACATTAGATACCCACTGCTCCGGCCCGACTGCTGCTTCTGCCGCTCGCACGGAAAACTGCCCCATTGATTTTGATTTGCGGAGTTTCAACCAAAACTACATCTCAAGAATGTGACTCAAAATCCACTCAATCACTCTGACAGCGTTCCTTGTTTCTTTCCAGCTAAAGTGTGTACTGACATTGACAGCTCGGGGAAAAAAAAAGTGTCAAGCCCTCTGTCAAAATGATGAAAACTAACACAGCTGCTCTCCCCTCTCGCTGTCTCTGGACTACAAGGGAGACAAGGACGTCGAGCCACTGAATGTGCAAAATTTACCCAAAGAGAACGCACTGTAAGAAGGAATATTTCACTATTTCCCACTCAAAACTTACTATCACCCCCAGAAAGAGCGACGTCAGACGTTTCTAAGGAGAAGATGCTATCATGTGGGCCTGCAGTACTGTTGCTGGTGCCTTGCATAAGTAAAAAACCCCAGAGTTGGCTTATTTTTGTCCGTCTATTTACAAAGTGCTATCACCGGGGAGGAGAGCATAATTCGACTGGGACAAACAAAGTACGGTTTAGGGCTATGCAGGCAATCACCTGCTTCCCAGTACCTATTATCCCCACGAGGAACCTGCACGGCTCCTCTAAATGCCTCCCAGCAGCACCGCTCTCCAACTGGCTCCCATATTTCTGCTCCACTGGACGATAAAATAAAATCCTCCCAGCTGCACGCACGTATACGCGCTCATGTACACACAGATATAGTGCTTTCAAGGAGGGATTTACAATTAAAGGCACTCCTCTTGCTGAATGCCAAACCCGGCTCTTGAGTGATCTATTGCTGACAGACAACGCCCTGGGTCTGGCATGGATTCTTTCTGTCCGTTGCTTACGCTGAGATAAATAAAAGCTTTTACAGATTTGCAGTGATAATGTGATCGGATCATTTTTCTGTTATTAAAAACAATGAGCATCGCGCTGTAACCACGCTCCATTGATCCACCATTGATAAAAGAAAAGGTCCTATCATTAGAAACCTGTTTGGAACATTGGTCACCATCACAAGAACCTTATTGATATTGATTTTCCCTCCAGCTCACGGGGTGACTGCGAACGGGCCTGAACACAGCAGTCACGTACCGCAGGCTCTACCTTAAACAAGGCTGGAATCAAGGCTGGAATTGAGCAAACACGCTTTGCAAGAGCGCGCGAGTGCGGCCAATTACTTTCGGCGACCGAGAGACGCGGGGCCGGAGGAAAACCTTGTTTGTGTGACAAACATCAAGCGGCGTTATCGGGTGGAGGAACATGGCGGATTTCAGCACGGGGAAGGGAAAAAAAAAGAAAGAATCCCATCAGCTCCACTTGCTCCCCCTTTTCAAGCAGCTGAAAGTTGTTGTTTTTTTTCCCCCAGTGGTTCAGAGAGGAGAATGGAGCTTCTTGTTAGAGGGAGGTAAAGAGCACCAAAGCACAATTATAAAACATCTAAGCTGGCTGCCATGGGAAGCTCGCTGTAAGCCATTTATTTGAACCATTGTCCTGTTACAAGTGCACAAAGATCAAATACTGGAAGCACTGACTTCAGTAATGATAGCCTCTCTCAAAGAAAATCGTATTTCACAGAAGCTAAGGCTGCGAAAAGGCCGCTGTGTTATGGCTCTCTTAATGTAGGCAAATGAGAAGTTAAAAAACAAAAGGGCCTCAGCGTTTGCACTTGTCCCTGGGGGTTTTGTACTTGTGTAAACTTGTATAAACCACATTTAAATGCATTTATACAGAACTGAATTGCTGTTAAAAATAAATATGTAAGAGGGAAAAAAAAGAAGAAAGGAACCCATGGCAACTGTTTTGCTCATATAATTTGTTGACTGCGGCTAGTTTCTGTTGTTATAATGTTTTTCAGTAGCTGGTACTGTACATGTCACAACGCCAAATGTTTTTCCCCGCGTTCTCTCCATCTGAGCCCTCTCATCTCCCCGGAGTGTGAGCCCCATCCAGTGAAATATTTAAATCAGCATCAGTTCCTCTTCATCCGCAACTTGTGTTCTGCTCGCGCTCGTAGCCTTAAACGGAATCAAAGCGCTCTTTGTTTTCTCTTGAGTGGCAGATAAATTCATGAAGTAGATAAAGGCCAAAAGCCCCACGAGCTGCGCAGCTTTGTTTGAGTGCTTGTGACATGTTTTGCAATGTGTTTACCGATATTGCTTTATATCTTCGCTGAGGTGCTCCAGTGGTGGAAAACAGTTTTGTATGAATGCCAGTGAATGAAGTGTTTTGAACAGAATAACAAGAGGTTGGAAAGTTAA
Organism: Planiliza haematocheilus; assembly: GCA_005024645.1. NCBI lineage: Eukaryota > Metazoa > Chordata > Actinopteri > Mugiliformes > Mugilidae > Planiliza > Planiliza haematocheilus. Next base: position 6,224,826 of record SRSE01001373.1, read on the forward strand.
AGTCGAAATGACTTTGCTAGTTCTTTTGTTGTTGTTGTTTTGTTTTTTTTTGTCCTTGAATTGACACAGCGACATCTTTTTTTGCTGTTGTATCACATGTTAAGTGTCACATTTTAAGAGGTCCTCAGAACGGATAACACACTGTGGTAAGATAAAGGATTCACTTGCTCTCAGTCCATTTTCATGGACCCATGATCTCATACTGTGACAGTTTCAGCAGGTCTACTTTTCCACAATTAACCATAATTAACAGGTCAAACAGTGGGTTTTTAAAGCTCAGGTCAATATAAAATTCACAAGCTTCGTACTGCACACTGTATGAGTATTTTGTCTTACGTATAACACAAGCACGAAAGGAGATTATTCAGCAGTACGATGATTTTGCCCAGATAACTATATTATTTGGAGTTGTTTGTCAGATATTTACATCCGCGTATATCCATATAGTGGGAGTGACTGGGGCGCCGAAACACAGCTTCTAAATAACACATTATCTGCCGTGAAACTTGTTCATTTCACAAAATATTTTGTTATGATAACTAGCGCTATTCCCTGTTGAGTCCGGAGTTAATGCACATAATGTGTTATTTAGAGGCAGCGTTTCGGTGCCCCAGTCACTCCCACTAACCCTAACCCTATGGATATAAGTGGAGCTCCACTGGAGCTAAATATCTTCCGAAGGACTAAAAATAACACCAAAGTAATTTGGGTGAGTAAACGATCATATTTCATGCCAGAAACAAGGTCCAGGTTCTAAAAAAAAGGGTAGTTCCCCTTTAAATTGGAATGCATTCATTTCCACTAGTATACCTAATGAACTTGCAAGTGAGATAAACTGAAAATGATATGCAGTACCACATGTAAGCACTTGCACTCTTTTAATAACATCAACTAAATGTTTCTGGTAACTGCTGATCTGTGAGCTACAGCAGTTTGTCTACGTTCGAGACCAGACTTAGCACAGGTATAGATGCAATTGAATGCAATTAGCATCTAACCGGAAGTTCACAGAAGGTATTATTTCTAAAAGGTGCAGGTATATGCAGAAGAGATAGCACTATAGCTAAGTGGTGCTATGTCCTACAGCGTCTACACAGACGGAGAGGTATGTATTGCTGTGCTCCAGCGTTTAAGAAAAATGCATCGATCTCACCGTCTCCCTCCCCAGCAGCCTCCTCCTCGCGAAGGAGACAACAACCTCCATGTGACCACCCACTCAGGAAGATTGCCAGAGGATAGTTTTGTAATCATGTCAGCATAGTGCAGCTTAGTTTTGATGTACCATAAAGCCATTATTTCTATGGGGCTGATAGGGACTTAATTAGAAACATAATGAATCCGCTGCACATCTGACAAGCCTAATTAGGCCTGACTGAAAAGTGGGGATAATTGGGTTTTCAGATCAGGCCCTCAGAACATCGACCCAGACCCTCTTCCTGACCCTCTGCGCAGGTCCCCAGGTCCCTCGGCTGCTTACGCCAACCAGAGGAGATAGACGGTCAGCGTAATGTTACAGGAAGCAGAGGGCTATCTCGCCATGTTGACTGTCTCGTTTGGCGCTCGCCTTGTGTATCTGTTGTGAGCTTTGTGATCCATGGAAGCTCCTCTGATGCCCTTTATAATCTCATTAAACCCATTGTCTCGAGCTTATGGCTCACTCACCGGGGGAAAGGAACAAAAGAGCCGTCTGGCTGCTGGAGCGGAGCAGGCAGCGGTGGTTCAGGTGCATTTTCCAAAGGGAGTCTAAGCTTATCAATCAAGCAGAGAGCTATTACGTTAATGCACACTGAATTAAACCTTGAATTTTACTTCTTTTTTTACAACGTATGTTTTATAATGTAATTGGACTTCATCACTCTGGGAAGTGTTTATGGCCTTTCTGAATGCACACAGATCAGGCACAACATTATGACCACCTTCCCAATAATGTGAAGGTGTGCCTCCAAAACACTTCTGACTCATCAGAGAATTGACTTTGGCCTTCTGAGAGTGTCCTGTGGTGTCTGGCAACAGACTGTTGTTAGTGGTTGCCTTTGGGTTGAGTGGATGGGACTCTGTGGATCAGGCTTGTTCCAGTGCATCCCACAGATACTTGATCAGTTTGGGATCTAGAGAACTTGGAGGCCAAGTCAACACCTTGTGCTGTTCTTGTCAGACTGCATCCTGCTGATGATGGCTGCTGCCATCAAGGAGTGTCATTGCTATGGGGTGGGGGCGCGTGGGCTGGTCTAGGTGGGTACTACATGTCTAAGTAACATCCACACGGATGCCAAAAATGTCCAAAAGTTTCCCAGCAGAACATTACATTGTTGCAAGACGTTCAAAATTATTCACTTCCCCTGTCAGTGGTTTTAATGTTATGCCTGATTGGTGTATGTCATTCGTGAATAATGCTTTTGGGGATCAGAGCAGACAGGGCCATGCACAGCCATAGAGTGTTGTGAACCTATCAACCGGAGCAATTGTTTAACAAATAGAAGGCACTTTATTTGACATTCAGGTTGAACTGTAATTACAAAGAGAGAGAGAAAGAGAGAGAGAGAGAGAACTGACAAAGTGACAATGGCAAGTGAGGTTGTGAAGGCTCAGACTTGATATTCCAAAAACAACAAAGGCAGCCAGACAAGACACAGGTGAAAAGGGGAAATGTCCAGGCTCACAGGGGAACAAAGAGACAGACAGCACTTACTGTTTAGAGGAGGACGATAGCCGCGTCGACAATAGAAGTCAGATAATCACAGCTGCCTAGGTGACAGCACGGCATGATTAACACTAATGACCCTACACTTTATGAGCCTCTACAACGACAATTAGTCCTCCCACTCTCTTCCTCCTTCTCCTCCTCTCTCTGGGGCGCTGAATTTAACCCATGCCTCCCTCACTGCTTCTTTTTGATATGTATTTTTATTGTAGTCCGGCTTTCTCTGATCAATTTACTGTCCTCTGTTTGCTTTTGGAAAGGATTCGCAGCAGTTCATCTACCTCTGTATCCGACCGCACATGTCATTCGTGTTACGCTCAAGAGTAATTTTCTCTCCCACCTTGGAGGACGTTTAGCAGAGAGTTCGTGGTCAATTATATGTGATAGATTATCCAGTGAGGTGATGTCCCTTTAAGGTGCAGCTGACATGTGATTGATCATATGGTCGCTGAGTGATGTCTTGAGAGTGTACGAGCACCAATCCCGCCGTTACTACAGGGGCCCGGCGGGTACAACACATTTCTTTGCAGTCAACAAAAATAAAATGCAATGGGTCGTCAAGTTTCAGTCCTTGAAGACAACCATAAAACTCACTGGAATCACAATAAATCTCTGCTTTACCTTTATTTGTTGAAAAAGAGGTTATTAAAACATCCTTAGTTTTATACACAGACTCACACAGTGGCTTACAACAAGAAATGAATGGGTAGCACCTTCCATTTCACATGGTAGAGTTAACCTTTTCTGTGAAATTACTGCTGAAAGACGGCCAAGCAATCACCCTCTGTGAAATACAAACACACTTATTAAATTGTTCAAAAGATACTGTGGTGTATTTCTAAGAGTCCATGTGAATGTGGCCGACTTATTAGGTATTCCTGTTCTACTGCTTGTTAGTCCAAATATCAAATCATGTGTCATGGTCAAGATGAACTGCTGGAGTTCCAACTGAACATCAGAGGAGGGAAGGAAGGTGATTAAAGTGTCTTTGAGTGTGGCATGCTTGTTGGTGCCAGATGGACCGGTGCAGGTATTTGAGAAGCTTCCGATCTACTAGAGTTTTTCTATGTGCAAACCATCTCTAGGTGTCTGATGGAGAGCCAGAGGTCAGAGGAGATTGGGCGGACCGGTTTGAGCTGAAAGAAAGGCAGTATGTGCGCAGAAGAGCATCTCTAAATGCGCATCGAACCTCGAAGACAGAAGGGCTGCAGCAGCGAAAGCTGAAGGCCACTCTGTCAACTACCAACAGGAAACTGAGGTTACAGTTCACAAGGGGGCACCAAAATTGGACAGTAGACGATTCGAAAAATGCTGCCTGGTCTGATGAGTCTTAATTGCTGCTGCAACAGCACCCTAACCCTGCAACATTCAGCTGGTAGGGTAACAACGTACCTATCATCTGGTGGTGTCACCAAGCTAAAATCGTGTCAAACTGGTGAAAATGAGTTCACTGTTATGAAATGGCCTCCACAGTAACCAGATCTCAATCCAACACAGCACCTCTGCAACGAGAGATTCACCACGACTCTGAAAATATGACTAAATAACTATTATCTCTGAAATATGACTCAATTATGATAGCTTTGAACAGCAGATAAAATACTGTGCAGCTCTGAAAAGTTTCTTGTTCTTTTGTTGAAGTGTAATCTAAGTCACCAGTGACGTGACATGCTCACAGTAATTCTAGCTTTTATAGCATGCTGTGGATTTTATCGCCAGGTCTTCTGTCGATTTAAACGCTTTTCATGCTTTTGTTTCACCTTGTGTAAGGGGCTGATACCCCGTGGCTGATAAGGCCTGGTAAATGAGATCAGAGTCTCATTTTCTTCTGTTATTGGCAGTCATTTTAGTGGGCACTCTTCATGTGAATTATTTCTACATGCTGCTCTCCATTAGCAAATTACTGTTAGCAAGTTATCTGCTCTGCAGCAACGGGCCTGGTGTAAAACATAACCCCACAACCACATCTGATCTTTCAAATATGTGTTCAATGTCTAAGAAAAGGCACAAAAAGTGGTTGTAATCATGGCATCTTGAGTTCTCTCCCTCAGAACTGATCCTGGTTAATCAGAAGGAGCCAGTAACTCGGGGGAAGGACGTTGGCTCGCTCACACTCATCTCCTTCTTCCAGCCACTGCAGCAGAGCTGTTGTTTCTGTTGTAGGTTTTTGATTTTAAGGTGTTGCTTTTGATTAGGTTTGTGGACGGTTAAATGGGAGACACCAGGTCCTACGGTCGTTTGTGGGGTGGCCTGAGTTGGAGTTATCAGAGATATTTACATAGATATACACCAATCAGGCTTAACATTATGGCCACTGACAGAAGTAAATAACATTGATAATTCTTGTGACAATCCAATGTTCTGCTGGAAAACTTTTGGACCTGGCATGCACCACCCACCTAGATCAGACAAGGCACCTCCACCCCATAGCCATGACACTCACACACAAAACCAATTCAAAAAACACAAAAAACAGCACCTGGCCTCCGAATTCTCTAGATCCCAAACTGATCAAGTATCTGTGGGATGCACTGGGACTAGCCTGATCCACAGAGGCCCCTCCCCTCAAAACACAGGACGCACGAACAACATGCTATTGCCAGACACCACAGGACACCCTCACAAGGCCCACGTCCACTCTCTGATGAGTCACAACTGTTGTATGTACATAACATTAGGCAGGTGGATCCCACCCATCCCAGCTGCCACTGAGGAAGAGGCAGAGTACAGCGCACCCTGGACAGATTGCAGGGCTTACACAGAAAAACAAACGCTCACATGCAAGAAACAAGAAAGTCTTTGGACTGCGGGCGGAAGCGGTAGCACCCAGAACACGCAAACTCTGCACGGAAAGGCCCCATCTGACCAAAGGGTTCTTTGCTGTGAGCCAGTTAAAGGGAGTTGCAGCAATAGCTGTCTGGAAATAATAATAGCGCAGTGGTGTAGCCTCTGCAGCCTGCACCAGCACTCAGCGTCTTTTCAATCTTGTCGTAGCCGTTCCCTATATGAATAACGTGGTTAATATTCTAACCACATAGCAAATAAAGCTTAACACACATTTTTATTTTGCTGATCCACCTTGATGCCTTTACTTCTGGTAGATCAAAACAACCTCTCAGCACTGCCCCACCCCCCTCCCCCGACCAGAAAGTACAGTGGTTTTGTATCCCACAACTCCCCAGTGTTCACAGGCTCTCTAGCTCTCAGAACTAATCCCCGTGTCGGGCCCACATGCCAATAGATCTGTGGCGCATGGGAGCTCCAATAATGACTTGCAGCCAAACCCACAGTGCCAGACCTGAGCTTCTAACACCATGTAATTAGCAGCATATTGACTATCTCAGACACCTAGGCTGTGCACGCTGAAGAATGGCTCCAATTTATCTCATGCTCTCAAGACGTGGACGTGACAAGTGTGCATTTGTTGCACAGGGGGAACGGCGTTAAGTAGTAGGTTTATTAACTGTGTGAGGCTGCTCCTTTGCCTTTCAGAAAAGGCAGTTCATGCGTGTTTGTCAGCTCTACCTGCAGCTTAAATCTGAGGGTCCAAGAAAATGTCCCGGCAGGCGGGAAAACAAAACTGCCTGGCAAATGAACTCAGAGGCAGAGGCCAGGCTGAAGCTAATCAATATCACTTTGCCTTTAGTTGGCTGGGAGAAACGTGTGTTTATATGTTGATTTGTAAACTGTGTTTATGGATTAACTTTGGGTCTTATATGGATTTATCCTGTATGCCCATTTTCTTTGAAAGGAGCCAACGTCCCTGTAATATAAAAAGAAACTCCAGAAGCCTCCGTTGCTGACTCTTTGGGGAATTCCTGTCTTAAACCTCCCGAAAAGACCACACACTCAATCTAACTTGAAATGGTGGTAAGACTACTTTCATTAAAGAGAAATGTGGCAGTACCTTCTGCTGGCAGGGACCAGAGAGTCTGGGAGCGTAGCTTTTCCCACTGGGAGTCCTCAGAATCCGCTGCATTAAAAAAAAAATCAAAAGCATAATCAAGAATTATTTGTGGCGATAACAAACTCAGATCCCAAGAGGCCGACGCTTTTACAAAGCATTCCGACGGCGTCTGGCAGGCTAAGTTGCCAGACAGGCGGCATCGTCTGTCGTGTTCACCCTTACATATTCAGAAGCGCCGCCGTAACAGCACAATGCATGTGCATCCGTGCATCCATGTGCATCTGTGTAGGATTGCATTTCCATTTCTGTTTTCACTGGTGTTCTCAGTGTGGGCCTGTGTGGACCGTGCAGGGCATGACACCACCACTGTGATAGCACATCTTCAGAATGCTAAATATTTCATGCCTTATATAACGCGAGTCGTCTAACATACTCCGTTCAAAAGGGGCTCAGAAGTCAGAAGTCGTGACCATGCGGTGTGCGATGAGTTCAAACTCCCCACTGCCCTGTAACTCTTCTTGGAAACTGAGGCACACCACGCTGGCCAGTATTTCTTTTCTCACGTCTCAGCTTTTTCGTTCGCAGCCAACTTCGAGTCGTTCGCCTCCACAGTGAACATTAACTACAATCAATCCGGCTTTATTTTAACTGATTGCACGCTGGCGGAGGAAAAAAGCCCACAAAATAAACACGGTGATTATCGTTTAATAAAGGGACGGAACATTTATTGTTCATAAAACAGCATGCAGCGCCGCACGCCGCAAACTGCTGGGAACGCTTTGTGTCACAGTCATTGTGCGCGTTTTGTGGGTGCCTGTGGGAACAGGGAGTGAGAAGATAAAAAAAGATTGATAAAGACATTTAATAACTTATTCAGAGACTGGACTAAAGTCTAAAACAATCAGGGCTCCACCCCAGTCAACAGTCATTTGTTTGGCGGCATGCGTCGATGGCAGTTATCTAAACCGAGCATGGGATTTTAAAGATGCACATGAGGATTTTGAAACTGTGTTTTCAAGACAAATGCATCTGTGTTTTTATTAGAACAATTTAACACGCAACAGGTGATAAAATGTTCAAACTGTGAGCTGTGCCTAGCGTTAACGGTGGTAATGCGCAATAGTGGTGGCATTAGGGTGGATGCATGCACAATTAAACCGTTCTTTCCCATGTGTTGATTATTTTATATTGAACTTAATTATCATTTCTTTTAAATATGTAATACACTGACATGCTAATTCATTTGCTAGTGAAATGATTGCATTCTAATGTAACGGTCCTGTCCAGTTCAGTCAATGCTGAAACAGAGTAAGAAAGGAGGATGCAGTTTGTGGTGCTGTTAAACTGAATTGATTTAAAAACAAAAGTGTTTCTGTTTTTGGCCAAGCCCACTGACTATAATGGGTTTGTCAAAATAATAGAAACACGTGTCGGTGCAGCACAATTCAGTTAAATGAGGCTAAGATTTAGTGCAGGACTGATATATTAGAATTGCATTGCATTCGTTTTCTCTAGTGCGCCTCATAAATGCAGGTCCAGAGGGTGCCTGCCATCGTAGGTTTCTGCAAACTGAAACACAGGGCGGGCTCTGGGGTAGGGGCAGAGCTGGAGTCCCTGACAGCGGTGGCAAGGACCTTGAACACCCTCTGCACGACACCGTGGTCAGGCAGAGAAGCTCATCCAGTGACAGGCTGCTGTCTCTGTCCTGCTCCACCGAGGAAGTCCTCAGTCCCTCAGGAACCAGCTGGACTGGTCTGTCCAGAAGAGGGAGATCATTCGTCTCCACCACAGATTTCCTAACAACGCCCAAGTCAAGCATGAAGCACGCTTAAGAATCTATCACTGTGAAGTCCTCATAAAATGAACCATCTGAGTCATACGCTGCTTAAGAAGCATCACCCTATTTTATTTTTTTATTTTAAAACCTCCCTTCTCTGCGGTAATGAGTCAAAGTTCCTAATCCAGCTTTCTTCCTCACAGTGAACCCCCTATCTTCTTGGAACACAACGGAGCCGAGCTGAAATATAAATGAGCCGGGGCTGCCTGCTGCTGCTGCTGCTGCATTTGATGCGCTCTTGTGACAGGGAGGCTAAATTAATTTCTCCTCTTTTTCCATAACTGTGGGCAGCTTGAAAGATAAATGACCGCTGAGGCAGTGGGTGGAATGAGAACAGTATTTTTTTTTTAATTTTGTTTTTATTTTTTGTCTTTAGTTACTTAGCAAACAAAATGACATTGGCGTGGGGTAGTTACGGGGCCGAGTGAAGGGGTGTGACGGATTTGGAAACATGTGAACTTGCCTGCAGGGGGGTACTACATAATCCTGCAAACTAGGTACCCAGCAGACCTGACTGAACCGGGGTTTCAGCTATTTCGGTGTGTATATATTTACACACTCAGCTGTGCCTTTGTGTGCCCGGAGAGCCACTGGGAGACAGGAACTAATGATATAAGCGTGCGACTGCCCTGTGTGGCACGGGTTGACACGAACATTTAAGCGAACATGAACATGTTTAACCGGGGTGAGTGTGTGTGTGTGTCTCCAAACAGGAGTCCCACATGGCCGGACTGCTAAGTGGAACAGAAGAGTTAATGGGATATTTATCAAGTGAGGACACTCAGCCGAAGACAAGGAGAAATAAACAAGCTTGTCTGACCGGGGCATCCTTGGCTATTATGATAAACAAGCACATTATTTGCAAGTCTAATGACCACTAGATGAAATGTTCCAAGCTATACCCTTCAGGAGCATCGGTGGCATACTTACGGCTTTATTGTGCAGGTGAGAGGGCCCACAGCCCACTGATAGAGAGGATTTAAAAATTTATATTTATATATATTGAGGAGAAAATAATTACTTTTGCATTATTTATAAATGTTTGCACTTAAACGCTTTACATCCTGAAGAGTGGCTTTAAAGATGCAAATATGAAAAGGCTCCTGTCGTGCTGTTTTTCCAACACTCCGTACACCGGTGGTTTGCCAAGTATCGATCAGCACACAATATCTACTTACGGACGACTGCTACATTTTGCATCCAGTCCCGTCCCTGCATCTGGCTTCCCTAATTTCCTTCGACGGCGGACCCGACGGGAGTTTTAAGCCAATGGGAGATCGGCAGCACCGAGATGCTTGAAGCAGGACTCCAAAAAGCACCGCGCTGCATTTTAATGTAGCGGCGGAGCTAGAAACGCTGTGTGAGTTATAGATCGCTGGAGTGTGGCCGAAGGAGAATTCAAGGAAGCAAACTTTACACAGAAACCTTATGAAAACAGAAATGAGCTGAGCCGCTTTGCTGTGGAACTGAAAAGTTTTCTTGAGGTTGAACGTAGAAGGCCGTGTGGCTTTGGTCACCTTTAGACACAAAATGATCCATCTGAGGTATTAGCCAACTCATATTTAACCCTGATCAACAAAGGTAAGTGATAATTCTCCATTACCACGTTGGGCCCAGTGGTCAAACGCATTAGCTTAGCTCATTAGGCAGTTAAAATGCTAAATCCAATTTCATGGGTCACCAGTAGCCGCCTGTGGACACAACCAGCTGTAAGCGTAATTGATTCAATGCACACAAACATGACCTTTGACTCTCATCGCCGGGTGTTAACTAAACTTAACAGTGATCCTTTTGAATATCTGCTGCAGTGCTCTGCGTGCAGACTAATTAGGACAAGGTCAGTGGTGATGACTAATAGCTGACGATCACGGTACAGTTTATGTAAAAACCAAAGCTGTTAGTTTCCAGCACAACACAGTGCATGGACAGTTATGTCTGGGCAGCTTGTTGGACCCTTCACAACCTTGAGCTGGTACAAAAAAAACAAAAAGAATAGCTCATAAGTGGCAGTGCTTAAGAATCGCCCACATCCTAATTTTCAGCTTCAACATGTAGAGATGGAAAAGGTCAAGTGGCTTCCTTAACCGTGATGGCGCCGCGTTGCAAGCAGAAAGAGCCTCCCCTCCTTCCCTTTTCAGCCCTCCTCCTTCATGACCACTTAACACGTACTTCAATTTTTACTTGGTAATTTCTCTTCTCCTCCGAGGAGTGGCAATTCATTTGCATTCAGGCGGTACACAATGAAAACATTCAGATTCTGATGGATTTTTTTCAGCAGGACTTTATTAAATTTCACGCAATTGTGCCTTGATGCGAGAGCTGCTGACATTCTGAGCGTCGAACATCGGTTTGACTGTAAATCTTTCTTCTGAGAGGAGCGCTGGGGGCAGGGTGGTAAACATCTGTCACTGGATTAAAAATACCGAAAGGAATTAATTACGTTTACATGGAATGTTAACACTGTCCATGAAACAAACGTCGTACGCGCGGTGGCTGACAATGTGGAAATTTCCCCTCCGTGCTCATCTCCATTCAGACTTCAGACGGTGATTTAGAAATTAATGTCCTTCAGTTGAAACTGAATTTGAGTGGGCCTTGCCCGGCACATACTTAGTGAATCTGGCATTTGTTCCTGAAAAGTATTGGAGGCGACAGCTCATCTAGAAGCTCCTGCAACGGGAAGAAAATGTGGTACTCCATGCATTACCAACCACATTTCTCCAGTAGTGACAGTGACAGTTAACAGGTTTAATGGAAACATACACCGATCAGGCATAACATTATGACTGGTGAAGTGAATGACATTGATTATCTCTTCATCAAGTGGGAGGGAGGGATAAAATAGGCAGTGAGTGAACATTTTGTCCTCAAAGTTGATATGTCAGAAGTCAAATAGTGATGTCTAGATGATTGCGTCATCACCAAAACCGCAGCTATTGTAGAGAGGACAGTGTCATGGGCGGCCAAGATGCATTGATGTACATGTGGATCTGGCTGGTCCATGTGGTTTCGATCCAACAGACAGCTACTGTAGTGCAAATTGCAGAAGAAGCTAATGCCAGTTCTGATAGAAAGGTGTTAGAATACACATCACCGTTCATTGCATACGGAGCTCCATAGCTGCAGACCAGTCTGGGTGACCATGCTGACCCCTGTCCATAACCAGGGGTCAGCATTTGGGGTCAGCAAGCTTTTTTAAGCCACAATTCAAAAAATGGTTTAGGAATGGTTTGAGGGACACAAGAGCAAGTCTGAGATGCTGACTCCAAATTCCCCAGATCTCAATCCAGTCGAGCATCTGCTGGATATGCTGGACAAATTAGTCCGATCTATGGAGGGGATGAAAGGATAGAAGAATGGGTGAATGGATGTGTAGAGAGGTTAGGTAAGGTAGAAAGTGGCTGAAGTGTGGCCCTGCTCCCGACGAACCCTGGTAATTTAGTTAACTTCATTTAAGTATGAACAACCACAGAGAGGTTCAAATATTATTCTGCATTGGAGCGTGAATAAAAGATGTCATAAAATGTTTTACTGTGGGATCTATATCTAAACGTTTGCATCATTTTTGGTTTGAGCTTTGGCATCTCTGTCTCAGTTTGGTAAAATATTTCCACTGGTATAAATTACCCACCGAGGTGCACAAACCAACGCGCCCAACGAGGAAACATGGAAAGAGATCTGAGGGAACGGATGTGATGAATCTGCGACATGAACATAAAATCTGTGTGTCACAATAATAAAAAAAAAAAGTTGCCGGGATGTGCACAAACAAAAGTTTATTGTGACGACGCCAGGGTTTTATTTATGGGTGTCTCTCTGCACTCAATGTGTCATTCACTGTCTGCAGAGACAGGGAACGGTGTTGACAATGACATGTCAATCATTACGCGTGTCGCCTTGAAAGACAAGGTGAGGCATTCCCTCTAGGGACAAATAGTTTTTGGGATTGATGTGTAGCTTGACATTTTATTGCATTATACCGCGCACTACAGGAAGACAGAGCTCGAGAAACTGGGAGTGTAGAATGTCACGGACGGTCTCTCTTTGTTTTCCCCTTTCTTGCAGTTTTTCTTTGCAAATCCTTTGGTACATGCATCTTGTTGGATGTTTTGTATATGTGCATGACACAGAAAACATAATAAAAAGATTATGAAGCGGAAATGTGGAGGGAGAAGCAGGACAACAAAGAGAGAGCCTGGGAGAAATGGCATTAGAGTGAAAGGGGAGGCGAAGGATAAAAGGGAGCTGGAGTTCCTGCTGGCAGCTTGGTCTTGTTGTTGCGTGGTCAGTCCATTCCCCCCCGTCTGAGTGATGCCGTATTAAGAGGCTGTCAGAACAAGTCAGTTTCCACCAGATCAACTTGCAAGTACACCACTTAAGGACCTATATAAATAATCCACTGCCTCTCTTGTGCATTGCATTGTGACGGCTGTCATTACTGACATATGCAATAAGCACAGCTCAAAGGGCACAGACCATTGTAATACACAGCAACTGATGATTACCCGCAAGAAAGTGGCTCTGGAACCCATCACTAGCAAACAACAACGTGACTCCAACGTCATCAGGGTTAAAAAACTCAGCATGAGCGTGACAGGAAACAAGAAAATCATGTAAAATTAGATGGTTGAAAGGAAAAATAATAGTATTAAATTGTCATTAAACATAATCACCAAGGGGCTAGGCTTTGGCCGCAGTATTTGAACAAAGAAAGTGAAATAATCGTAACAGATGTAGAAAGCAAGAAGTGGAGGTTTTCCGATCAGCCCTTTTTGCAGCTGATCGCCAATGGCCAATCGCAGTTAATGGACTGATCCGGAGCCGCTTCAGTAAAATACTTATTTCGAGTCATGTATATGCACAGAATATGGCTCCAATGTGAGGAAATAAATCACTACAATGTATTTATATATATATATACATCACTTTCTTAGGAATACTGCACCCAGAAAGTTATAAAACACAAAATGCGTAAAAAATAAAGAGCTGCAGGTCTTATGGAATCATTTAATATTTAAATGTAAAATGCGTACAGGACACCAAGTTTGTAAATGAATGTAATTCAAGTCTGTCCACTTTGATGGACGGCTGCCTCTGATAGGCTGATGTTCAACTGTGATGATGCTGAGCTGCTGACGCCAGCATGCATACCATGCAAGGAGCCAGGTCATGGTTCTTTCGCTAGGGCAGGGGTATTACTGCAGAAACATGCAGAAACTCTGTAAAATACAACTGTGTTTGATAACGAAGCAACAGTTAAGCCACTGACATTAACGTGAAGAGCGAAACTGAGCTCCAGATCTCAGCACACATGGCAGGTCTGGTTCGAGAGCAGTGGTATGGCGTAAAAATGTCACGTAGGCGGCAGTCACTTAGTCTGGATCTCAGGCGGCCCTTTTCAAGTTCATAACTGAGAAAGCAACAGCTCGAAAAAAAGTATGTGGAGCCAAACGAGCTTAACATTTTTCTTCGCAACCGTGCGCATCTCTGGAAACCTGACCTTATCCAGCTGCCGGCAAAAAGGCGAGAGAGAGAGATGCTGGCGTCGGCTGCGGCATTCGCTGTCACACTGAGGCTCAGTCAGCTCCACCTGCAATTGAGGTGGAGCCTCATCGGGGTCTACGGTGAAGGGAGAGGAGAATATCCAGCTTGCTTTGGTTGTAGTTTTCACTGGACCACGTTAAAAACAACGCTAAGTTGTCTTGGAGTTGCTTTGAGCTGGGTTGCTCTCAGATAGCTTGTCTTAAGTATGACAGTTGACATACATCTGTTGACGCTGCCTCCATGAGTTGAGAAAAGGAACTGCATGCTCTATTTGAAAAATAACACATTTTTAGACAAAATGCAGGGGCCACATAAAAGCCGACCTCAGGCCGTGATGGGACCTCACAATATAGGTCTGGGGGTATGCACTGGCACAGTATCCTGCGTGCTTCATGCGCATCGGCTGGTACACGGGCTGCAGATTAAAGTTTTCTGGTGGAATATCGTAAATCGCAGCCCAGTTTATGGCCTGCTGACAAATCTGAGTAGATCATTCCATCTCCTTTTTCTGTCCAAAGTTTGGTCAGAACCAACTCCTGTGGGCTGGTGTGTGCTCAGCTGCCTGCTGCATTTAAAATCAAAGTCAGGAAAGCGGTGAAATTTAACCTTAAAAATAAACCTTTGGGCTAAAAAAAAACTATGAAATCAAAGATGACTAAACATTCAAGTTTTGTTTTTATGACAATTAAATCTTTCATCACTTAACTGAGCCCCTTCACATCATTCATACTCTGGTGACAGGGGTCTGCTGTTGTAGATCCATAAACAAATTGACTGTAGCTGCTTCATAGCCATCCAGCTAGCATCAGCAGGAAAAGGGCAACAGGGAAACCACCAATTTCTCAAAAAAGTGTTCCTCTGTCAAGGACACGTAAATGTTAGGGGTAGTTTTGGGGTAGGCCTCTCAATCACACTGCTGCATTAGGGACACGGTCACATTTAGTATTTGCATGTCCAGTCTAAGCCGTTTGCATGTGTGTGCATCTTTTCAAAGTATGTTTGTGTGTGCAGGAGCGCTCCGGCGGTTGTAGTCATAGCAGAGGTGGGTGTGCGGTGGTGTGGTGCCTGGCAAGAAGACATTTAAGATTAAACACCCAGGGGCCAATGGGGTTTAGTAGTCAGCCGTTCTGGGGACTCTACAGCTCTTTTTCAGTTTTGCAGTGTTGCACGTACTGGAAATTATTCATGACTTATGTAAAGGAGTGTGTTAGAAACACTTTTAGCATCATTAGAACTGCTGACAGTTAAATCTTTCATTGTCTTTTCTCAATGCCTTCAGCCGACGTTTATGTAACGTATCTTTTTGCAGAGGTTTTATGTAGGCCAAGAGCTTATGGCCTTGATGTACTCAAGTGAAAATAAGATATGAAAACCCAAAAGATAGCTCTAGAGTATATTCCTGGCAGCCCCTCCAGAGCTTTTGACACGTTTTGATCGACTTGCTCTCACATATCAACTACGTGATTACTTCTCACTGAAGGGTCAGACATGGTTAACCTCTTTCACACTGTGCACAAAAGAGGATAATTTCAGCTTGTATTCTCTGAGATCGCTAACTCCGCTTCGACCCCGTGCGTGACAATGAACGGGATAGCGAGGACAAAGATGAGATGAGAGTTTGTTTGAGAGGCTACATAAAGAGCTGGTTGGCAGTTAAACCCTGCCGTCCTAATTACCAGGCCACAATGAGAGAATGTGTTGGGCTGCGTTACGATGGAGGCTGCGACCGTAGATGTGACAGAGCCGGAGAATGCTTCGTTGGTGCTGTGGGAAGTGTGGTTTATCCAGTGATGAGTTGAAAGCAGTTCATACCCATGCAGGTCATAGATGGCATAACCTACACATGTAGCCTACACCGGTAAAGAATCCAAGAACTCAAATTCAAAAGCAGGTAAGAACTAAAACCATGACGAAACTAGGGAAGACAGAGAAGCATGAGTACAAGTCAAACTGGGTGACGAGCGGGACAGGGGAAGCTACGTACGAGAACACAGGAAGGATTACAGGTAACAGCGGAGTGAGCTTGCAGACGACGCGACAGAGAACAAAGGGCATGGCAGGTCTATATAAACACGTGGGCAGAGGGGTGATGAGACACAGGTGGAACTAAAGAGGGCGGAACACACAAGGAGAAACCAATAAAACAAAGGGGAAAACACAGAAAGAAACACTCAACAGGAAACACAGAAGAAGAACTTTACAAAATAAAACTGGAAAGTAAAAGAACAGGTTCACAGGAAATATACAAAACAGAACCATGACACTAACAAGCAGACTATGGTGTTGATCTATGGTGGGCTAGTAAAATTGACGCAGAAGCATAAACCGTGCATCACACAGATCATATTTTTATATTTTGGTGAATTCATGAACATTTGTTTACGATGTTGCGGCATATCTGAGAGAAATGTATAAATCACACTACTCTGAAATGTATTTATCACGCCTTTGCAGTCACATTTCACTGAGTTGATTGATTTTTGACACACATTTCTTCAGTAGCCAACATTAAGTACTTGAATCATTTCAGGTTACTGGATATCAAACTGCAGATATTTGAATCTCAGTTTATTTTAGAAGACTTGCATGTACCTGTGCCCTCTCCCACTCATTAGCTTTGGGACTCTTATCGAAGCGTTTGTATCTTGACTATTTCTGGATTAGACAGGGTGATAAGGGCCAAGTCCCAGAAGCGTTTAGGTGAGAATGTGCTACAGTCTTGTGCCTAAAGCACCGTGAAACCCCCCTTCCCAATTTCTTATCTTTTTTGTCAGGAGCTACAATTAAATTTAACATAAAACAAAGGCAAAGTTACCAAAAAATGCAAGATTTTAAATTCTAATGGTATTTTTTCCTGCCAAAATGTTAGCTAACAGCTAATGGTGCTAACAAGAGCTCTCCCCCCCTTCGTCTCCTAGCTAGTTGTGCCACCTTCACTGCCAGTAGCTAAAGACAAGTCTCTGATATTGCTGTGGAACATTCATTTGCAGAAGTCTTTGCAGAACAGCTACATTGTTGTGTAAGTCGTCCTTTTAAAGTCCTTCCACAACATCTCAACTTTGACTACATGCCAATCCAGAACTTCATTTTCTTGCTTTTTGCGTTCAGAGGTTAGCGTTTCTGCACGGGACTGCAGTCTGGCTGTGTAACCCAACTTGAAAGAGAGCTCCTTCTAATGACCTGACTTTCTCCCTCATAATTTTCTGTCAGAGAGCAGAATTTATGTTTCCCCACGTCTATGGTAAGTTGCCCTGGCAGGAGAGAGGAGGTGTGCGCATCCCTAAATGTTTTTCTTGGATCTTTTTTTTTTTTTTTTTTGACCTTGGGGATGAGTCATCGCACGCTCCTGCATGAATATTTGGAAGGCAAACCACTTCTAGGAATGTTCTTCATCTGCAAATATTGTCTCTCGCTCTGGACCTGTAAAGTCCAATATGTGTTTTTATCTTCTGGAATTTCGTTCACCTTTTAGTCAACTTCATTCTTTTTAAAATGCCAGTTTAAGTGCTGAGAAAGAAAATATTTAAATGTATTTGTTAAAAGAAAATGAAAGGGGGAGGACTGTAAATTTGCTTCTATTGACAGCAAAACTAAACAAATCCAACTTAAACGCATTAAATGTGTAGCCCGACATTACACGAGGATAATATTGCGACAGCTATGATCTGATATGCGGATGTTTTCTTTTCTTCTTGTTATTCAATAATTGTGAATCAAGAAATTGAAAAAAATAAATAAATGTGTAGTCCGATGTTCATGCAGTGAAATTAATATGATTTTAGTTGTAGTAAATGTCAATAATAACAACTGTGTTTTATATTATGGACTATATATCACAGCGTGTTGCCACCTGCCAAGTATCAAAAATACAACTATAGTTTTAAAATGTGAAAATTTAAACCAATATTTTAACAGTCCCCATATAATGGTTTCTTGCATATATGAAATTATGAAATAGTTGTGAAGACATGGAGTTCATAACATTGAGATAAAGTAATTCTTGCCAGTCAATAGCGGGTTAAGGAGACAAATACTTTTCACTAGAGTCCACTGGAAATGTGAACAGGACCTAGTGGTTATTTTTTGTAAAATAGCACACAAAAACAGGCTTTGCCACAGGTAACAGAACGGCATTGATTGAGCCTACGCTTCTCGTGGATCTCTCATTACAGTGTGCGCTTTAAGTATTCCTGCCTCAGCTTCATATATGATACGGATACATACTTCATATACATCTTTTTTCATCTGCATCGTCTAGCTTTTGTTCATTAATATGAAAAGGTCTTTTCACAATGAGGACGCTGGGAAACTAAAGTCTGATTTAAAAACGCAATATGAGCTTAACAAGCTGAATACCAATGTTAGTAACTTCATTCCGAGCTTAGACGTGATTCATTTCATATGACATGATAATGCCCATTTGTAGTCAGAACAAAGCCTGGGCAGCTAATAAAACATTAATATCGACTAATACAAGATTATTCTGCTTACACGTGGAGCCACGTTCAGAATTCAAATCGGAAAAATTCCATTTAGATGAATTCTCTCGGCCTTTTACACAGCCTGCGTTTCTCAACTCTGATACACTCATCTTTTTTTGTCAGTGGCTG
This sequence comes from Planiliza haematocheilus, assembly GCA_005024645.1. Classification (NCBI taxonomy): domain Eukaryota; kingdom Metazoa; phylum Chordata; class Actinopteri; order Mugiliformes; family Mugilidae; genus Planiliza; species Planiliza haematocheilus. The sequence goes on from SRSE01001373.1 coordinate 6,243,425, forward strand.
TAGCACAATTAGCATGTGTTGCTCACATGTTATATATGTCCTTTCTGAGGCTGTACAGTACGAATAAACTGTGCTAAGGCATTTGAATTTAAATGTGATGCTATAAGCAAATTACAGGGAGAAGCGGGCGAATAATTGGGGAAGCACCTCACTGGTACCCGTATAATATAATTGTAATGGAGGGATGTAATTGTATTTCGCAGGAAATCTGCACAGCTGCATGCTTCTCCTCTGCGCTCCTTTCGCCTTGTGCCAATTCTCCCCTGCTTACAGTTAAATATGCCTACCTAAATGTCATGCACAATTCTCCATGATACCTCATGCATTCGCACATTATGCCAGCCTTGACTCACCTCGACTAGAACTGCTATTCTACCTGACGTTTCATGCCCCTGTGTTTATTCTTATAACGGCAACTTTAAGAGAAACCTGAAAACCCGCAACATGTTTCCACAATGAATATTTCCAGCGTGATCAATTCTTTTTATACATTGTCAAGCCCTCATGTATCATGCATTACCTATATCTTGCACTCTTGTTTATATCCCCTCTCTATGCTGCATGTATGAATGAGTCTAGTTCCCTCTGTTGCTCTCTTCTGCCCCTTCTACTCCCTTCTCGTTCGTCTCTTTTTCTGTCTCTCTACCCCGCAGGCCTCAAGCAGATGGGCCCCCCCCCCCCCCCATATGAGCTGGGTTCTGTTTAGGGTGTCTTCCAGTTAAAAAGGGAGTTTTTCATTGCCACCATCGCCTTAGTTTTTGGCTCCGGGACTTTCAGACTGCCTCTGCCCCGGAGGGTCCATAAAATCGAAAACACCGTCATTATTTTATCATTTCTGTCATTGCTGTCTTAGTACGAAACTTCTATGCCACTATTTGTCAAACGAGGCGTAGATTAACCCAAATATCTGTGCTCATTGCAATGTTGAGCTCCGCTGACAATGCTTTTAACAATAGTTACACTAGAGAAAACGAATGCAATCTAACATAAAGTCCCTGCTGTTAATCCTGTTTCATAACTGTCGTAAAGTTCAGTTTGTGTTGAAACGGAATAAGAAGGGCATTAATTCACCTCTATGATCATTTTGGAGGATGTAGTTTGTGGCGCCGTTAAAAGTGGATTAAATTAAACGCACAAATTGGATCCTAAAACAGGATTTGCTGCACTTTCAAAATGAAGTGCAACACAGTGCAATTCATAGACAGCAGTGCAGCCCTCAAACATGAAATCAGCAGAATCGACAGCTCTCTCAGTTCTTTTAAACACATACCGTAACTTTCATGACAAAGACGTAGTGCAGGGCGGCGTGGGTGTCAGTTGTTCACACAAACACATTTCAAAGTACCATGGGATCTTGTCTTTCTTGTTGTAAAGGAATTGCCACAAAATAAAGTTTGCTTTCACACTGACTGGTACACAGCCTCAGAGTGCAGTTTGGTTAAAGCGAAGACAACACACACACACACAAAAAAACACAACATAAAACAGTGTGCTCAAAAGCAAACTGTGAAATGTGCCCCGAAACTTGTTTAGATCTAAAGGGGGAGAAAAATGCTCAGTGTTGTTGCAAGGGAGGCAATTTCAATCCGCTTTGGAACTGTTAAATGTTTCATAGCTAACACAATTTTCCAGAGAATAGATGCACTAATGAGGAACAACTGAAATTAAAGCCCTCCAACAGACAGAGAGACAGCAAACAATGAAGAGCCTCTTTCGGCAGAATCCCCCAGAGAGGCTTCAGCGGCAGCCTCAGCGAAGGAACAGGGTTTGTCCTCTCCACATGGGGCATATAATCTAACGAGGGAGGGAGGGATGTAATGTACAATGTTTTCCACAGTGAACTATTTAAACTGAATAACATTTTTAATATGTGACTGAGCTGATCTTAAACTAAAAGCCCCATAACTTGAGAAGATGACTGGGGGCTCAGTAGGTAGAGCCGGTCACCAAATGTTGAAGTGTCCTTGAACAATGACACGTCTACCCACTCTTTCGCACCCACTACCCATTCGTCCACACAAGTGCACACACCTTGGCGCCAAGCGTTGTAACTCAGTGCAAGCACTGAACTTCAAATTGCTGCCACTGCTTAGCACCATAGACAATACAAAAATGGACCCCGACCTGGTCCATTAAAGTGCATCCAAAGCTAATAGAGCTCCCTCTGGTGACTGGCAGCAGTACAGGTCATAAACTCCACCTCCTTCCACTTGGTGTAGCCGAAACAACCTAGAGTTGAACACTTCCAAGACAGCGGAGATGATTGAGGACTACAGAAAGAACAACAACCTCCCCATCATCCTGTGTGACTCTACAGTCAACGGTGTGGAGTCCCTCCCACCATCATCTCCCTGGACCTCAAATGGGAGCTGAACATCAGCACCCTAATCCAAAAAGCACAGCAGAGGATGCACTTCCTGCGGCAGCTGAAGAAATCTAACCTGCCAAAGACAATGATGGTGCACTTCTACACTGCCGTCATTGAGTCCATCCCCACAAACTCCATCACTATGGTGCAGCCTCTGCTAAGGACAAGCGCAGACTGCAGCGTGTCATTTGCTCTGCAGAGAAGGTGATTGGTGTGCAGCTAAGATTGTGCCTGATCCCTCTCACCCTGGACACAGACTATTTAATAGACTCCCCTCTGGCAGGCGGCTGCGATCCGTCCACTCGCATGGCAAACAGTTTTTTCACCATCCACAGTGCGTCTGCTGAACAATGCCAGGCCCCCAGATGAACACATTAAATCCACCACCGTCCCAATGTAAATGTTCCTGTTGTATGTACAGTGTATATATGTATATATATATATATTTGGCAATAAGTCTTCTCTGATTCTGATTGTAAATGAGTTAAAAACTTATGGTGAGTGTTCCTGGCCCTTGATCATGATGAAGTTCAAAAAAGAGAAAAAAAAAAAGAAAAACAATTTCAAACTCAACCCGGCACTTGTTTGGGTTGCTTGTAATATGCATGCCAAGAGTGAAATATGAGCCGCCGTCGAAGAAAAGTTAAGAAAACTTCCGCATTATTAGTTAAGCTTTATTTGTTTATTGCAGCCAGCAGTTGATCAGGTTTATAAGTACTGTGTGTTGGCAACTACACTTCATAAAAAAAATAAAAGTTATGCTTACTGCTTTCAAATGAGTCAAACACGTTATGTTGTAAATGCTTTTTGCAACTGAAATTGCTCTATTACCTCATTATTGCGGCATAATTCGAAATGTGTTGCATCTTAAAACAGAATTAAGGTGAAATTTAAAAACGGTGAAGGCATGGATGCCCACAAGTTTTCACAGAATGAAATATTTTGCCCTTCATACAGCTTATCTAAACACGACGGAATATGGAGTCTCATCCAAACAAAAGCTCTGAATTGATTTTTGCTCACGTAAATGTTAGAGGTTAACCCGACAAACGCTGTATTGAATATTTACTGGTGCGCCACGAGGTCCTCGGCATTAAAAGACATTTCATCCCAGGTAGCTCCACGCCGGGAAGGCGAGACGCACCTGTGCTGGTTGAAAGGGGGGCTATGAGAGGGGCTATGAAGAGCATGTGTCCTCCACAGTGTAAATGTCAAGCTATCAGGGATGCGTTTCCAGCTCAGAAGGCCATTAAAGATTCACTTTTTTGCAGCTGTCCCCAAAAGAGGCATTTTAAAGTAAATGCTCTTCCACTGCCACTGCTCTTGCACACACACAACATGGCTTATTTACTCTGATCTCCAATATTCTTTTCCAGACAGGAACTGTATAAATAATGAGCCTGTGATATGTGAGACGAAGGTATTACGTGGCTGTGTGGGCTGCAGGGGGATATGAAATGAAAATATTGAATGTCAGATATCTGATTGAGAGGTGGCCCAATCTTTTCTTCTTTCTTTTTTAATATACAGAGACACATTGGCATAGTTACCATCACTGTCTTTAGAGCAAGCTGATTGCTGCACATTGAATATGAAAACTAAACTTAACTTGCCATTTGTTAAAGTGGATGTGACATGCAATCTGTGCAACTTTTCTTTCCTTTTATGAAAACTAGTTGCTGTACAGAAATTCATTGCAACGCCTCACCTTCAGTGTGTCTCGGGAGGATCTGTGACTACTGCCGGAAGTTAGAAGTTGAATCAGTTGGATTATTCTCCAGGGAACTTCACAAACCAGCGTGTGTACCTAATGAGAACATGCCACTCGTTCTTCTGCTGCATTGACCCATTAAATGTTCAAACTGATCAATGAGTCATAGCGGCAACAGGGGTGTAAAGCAGGAGACGTGTGACAAGTGTACGGGAAAATGACGCACCCCTAGAGTACGTGACTCACCACTGAGTGTTGTGTGCAAGATAAAGAAATGGACTTGAAGATGTTGCTAAAATGAAGAGGAAATAATTGTGTCTCATCTGAAATACTTTGGTCAGGAATCCTGTGACGTGAGTATCGTCAATGATCTCATGTTGACGATCTTCCGGTAGACCTAGGTCCTGGCACTTGTGTAGATGTTGCTTTGACACGTAACACTGCCTGAATGTTGCTGCATGGCAACGACAAGCAGATGTTCCTTGCATCTTGGTGCTAAATGTTCCACAAGTAAGCAACGAATAGGCAAAGGAGAACCTAACACCAGACCAGAACACGTTCTTTCATATGTCCAATTAAGTGTTCTCGTGCCCATTGTAGGCTGCATTTGCATAGACAGCAAAGACTTTTCTGCAGCTGCCACACCATGTGTCCCAACACCTTTCTATCAGAACCATCAAGTCTTTTAGCAATTTAACTCGGCTCTTGGACTGGACCACATGGGCCAGCCTGGTCTCACCATGTACCTCACTAAACCGTGGTTGTCCTTCCTTGGACCACCACTGATTACCCTCACTGACCAAGAACATCAAGCAAGAGCTGCAGTTTTGGAGATGCTCTGGCCCAGTCCTCTTTCCATCACAATGTGGCCCTTGTGAAAATCCCTCAAACTATTTCTCATGTCCATATTTCCTGCTTCTAACGAATCACATTTGAAGAGGAAACAGTGTCTACCATAATCTGCCCACTGAGCAATGATTATGGCTATAATGTTGTGGCTGATTGGGAACAATTTGCCACCTTGAGATGTCCCGTTGAGTTTGTATTTTTTTACAGACTCTAGGTGTTAGACCAGTCACAACAGAATGGGCCAGCTGACCAGTTAGAGTAGTTCTTTGTTCGAAAAAAAAGTGGTGTTTGAACAGGTGAGTCTTTTGAGAGAGAGAAATAAAAAAATAAAAAACGGAACGCAATTAGGAACCTGTAAATGAGCATGATGCTTTTTTTCCCTCTAACATCAAAGTCTTTTGTGTGCAAGCGAGGCAAAACCGCCAGCCTGCGCTTTTGCTTTCTAAATAATAAATACCTCCAGCGAAATCTGCTAAGATAGTGGGGTGAGAGCAGCTTTGAAAATAAAGTTCGGAGCAGTAATGAATTCTGAATGAAAAGTGTACATCTGAGAGGCAACGTGATGCCGAGGCAGCATCTCTGAAGAAGAGGTTTCCAACTAAAATCGGCAGCAGAAACAAGAAAGAGCCGTGACTTTTGAAGGGATGATGCAAAAAATAAAAACAAAAAAAAAAACTTTGAGGCAACTGCCGTACTCATGGATGTACACACAGGCAAGAACGGCAGCAAGTGGAAAAGTAAACATTTACCAAGTCCGCAAACTGTCTAAACTAGAGGAGTCTGCATAACTGATAAAATGTGCATGTCATGGAAAACCCGCCGTCTTTGGCTTTATTATGAAACCGCAAACTCTGGAGTCTGCCGGGAATCTTTTTTGATCATCTTCAATGGTTCGGAAAAGTGTTTTTGTGCCTCTGCCGTTGTCATTGTTTAAATCGCAGCTTCTGTTTCTGCTGCCAGGCTATGTGGGACGTTGGGTCAGATAAAGGTTTTGTGGAAATGACTGGTTTCTGCAGCTGGAGCCTGGGTGGGTGTTGGTGCAGTCTCTGAAATGTCATGTGGGCCCAGAGGACAAGATATTAGGTTAAGTGGTCGCCCAAGAGATCCGACCACAGGAGAACAGAGTGCTTTAGAGGTTAATGCCTCAAGGTTGGAGGAACTTAGACTGTCTGTTGCAATGTTTTTGTTTTTCTGACCTGCCATCTAATTGCTTAAAAGAACAGAGGCTAGCATTCACATACACCAATCAGACATAACATTATGACCACCTTCCTAATATTGTTTAGGTCTCCCTTGTGCCTCCAAAACAGTTGTAACTCATTGGAGAATGGACATGGGCCTTATGAGGGTGTCTGAGGGTCACCTATGTTGTTAATAGGGGCCTTTGTGGCCTATGTGTGATCAGGCTTGCGTCCCACAGATACTTGATCAGTCTGGGATTTAGGGAATTTGGAAGCCAGGTCAAGGGCTTGTGCTGTTCTTCATGTTTTTTTGAGTTGTTCCTAAACTGCTGGGGATGTCTGCTGCAATCAAGGAGTGTCATTGCTATGGGGTGGGGGTCCCTGGTCTGGTCTAGGTGAGTAGTACAAGTAACATCCACACGGCACATGCCAAGTCCAAACGTTTCCCAGCAGAACACTGCATTGTAACCAGATGGTTTTTCAGGTCTCATGTTATGCCAGATCAGGGTACAAGGTAGGCGTTGGCTAATGTGTGAAAGAGAGGTGGTAGAAAGCACAGTATCTGCCTGCGTGACCTCGCTGACTGGAAGGCAGCCCAAACTCCACAAAAAGTTGATCAGGAGTAGCTCCAGTGGGAGCTGATTTTGGCCCGGCAACATTTGATAAGAATTCAACCTGACAACACCAGACCAGGTGTGAGCAGGTTTATCTGCAGTATACCACACAGCCATAAGTGGACGTGTTTTTGTTCAGTGTTCCCATTTAATGCCTTAAGGCCTTCATTTAGCAAGAGTGCTTAAGCTCCCCTGTGGGGGCCATTGCATTAAGGTCAACACAGTCTGTTTATGTGCCTCTCCTCCCTGCCTTAAGTGCCTGACAGGGACACACAATGAGTACGAACAAAGGCTCGTCCAAAGCTTAAAGAGAACCTATACTATCCATGATGAAAGAAAAAAAAAAGATCATGCCACTTTGAGACATTGCAACAGAGGCAGGTGGAAAACCCTGCTTGTAACTAACCTTGGTCTGCAGAGGTTTCACCACCGCGGTACTTGGATGTTTTATCGCATTTGACTGTGCATGTGTGTATCAATTTTATGCTTTCTAGGCAATTCAATAACAGATATCACCTTGACAGGCAAGTGTCATATTCTTGGTCTCGCTATTTATCATGTACCGCAAGTAATCTGGCGGTTTCAAGTCTACAGTGGATTATCTGAACAGGAGGAGTCTTTCAATTGGGGAGAATCTATACAACATGAATTTAAACATGCACTGTTAATGTTTTTTGTTTTTTTTTTCATCTGTGGCCGTCCAGTGTATTTACATTCTGTAATAACTTGTGTACATCACAGAGAGCGTACGTTCATAAAAAATGTCCATTCTTCGACAGCTGATCCGTTGTAAATACAATGAAACGCGTAATGGAACAGGCAGGAGCAGCCAGACTGAGGTGTTAGCTAAGGAGCCGCGGGAGACGAACCGCACACCCCGAACTCCTCAGCACAGAGTCACCTCCTCGAGCCACATGAAGTGTGAAATCATTAAATTGTTGCTGTGTTAATTATTTTTGATCGACTCCTCTGTTAAATTAACATGGGTTTTGTTTGGGTACACTGTTAACAGACGCAATTGCTTTGTTGTAGTTAGGATCTTCACCCACCAGTTAACAGAGGAAACTAAATAAAACCCTCCATCCTCAACATTTAAGACTGCAAAACAAATGCTTTTTTGTTTGTTTTTTTGCAGCATGGCTGGATATTTTTCAGATTCTTAGGTTGGGGACGAACCATAGCGGTAGCAGATTACAAGTAAACAAGCGGACCGACACTCAGAGATGACATCATCCAGGTCAGAAGACATCGTCTGTAGGTCAGGTCTCCAGACCCTGGATGACGATAACAGGTAACTCTGGACTCAACGGGGAATAGCACAGGCATACGATTACAAAATATTGGTGAAATAAACGAGTTTTGCGGCAGATATTGTGTTATTTAGAGGTTGCATTTCGGTGCCCCATTCACTTCCACTATATGGATATACACGGGTGTAGATATCTCCCGAATGAGTACAAATTACACAAAAGTTATAGTTGTAAAAACAGCAGTTCTCCTTTAAGATGTAAATAAATAAATTTTAAGCAGTTCATTTTTAAGTGCCCCCTTGTTTCTGGACTGAAGTTAGCCCAACTATCCATCTCTGGATGCACAGAGGGGATCTTGAAATAGGTGAAGTTGTATTGTCTTCACTAATAGGTGTGATTGGGATGGGATGCTCTTCAACTATATTTTGATATTATAGTATAAATTATTCAACTCCCACTTTTAATGACTACCACAGTCTCAACATTATTCGACCCCTTCGTGACATGCATCTTTAGCACCCCTTTGCTGCTGCTATGACCTGCTGCATGTGATGCACAGTCAGACACCAGCTTCTGCAATCTTAGAAGATTCCTAACGTGCAAAGGCCTGCAGTTCACTCATATTCTTGGGTTTCAACGTCACCGCAAAGCATCTGAAATCTGCTGGGCTACTACCTCACACACCTTCATGCACTGATATGTACTCCGAGGGGAGAAACACCCCTGTCATATCTGAAAGTTGAGGCTTTTAGAAGTGTCATATGAATCCCCATGTAACCACAAATCCTCTCATTATAACAACCTTTAAACATCTCGACCTTTGAAGTGAACTTTCAAAATCCCCCTCTGCTTTTTTTTTTTTTGTGGAAGTGTAAAGGGAGCCGCAACAGAGCCTTAACTGTAAACTGCAATGTGGTTCAAACATTGCACAAGATTGCACTATCCCACTTCAACCGCACTTGAGAGTTTGAGCCGACAAGGTACTTGAAGTTTCCCCGGGCTGGCAGAGAGAAAGGAAGACACGCAGACGGAGAGCAAGTTCCCTGCAAGGTCCTTGCGTTTCTGTTGTTCCTTAAGATGCTTCGCTTGTGGAAGAAGGCTCACACTGATTCCCACAGGAAGATGATAGCGACTTATTGGTTGTAGATACACAGATAGATTTCCCTTTAAAACCTTCCACGCATCTGTCGTCGCCCGCATTTCTAACAATTAATCCTGAATTCTACTTATTGCTTTCATAAGATTAGTCGATTTAGATGATATGACACATGCCAGGCGTTCTGACGGACAGCACCTAAAAATAAAAGAATGCAGAGCTCTGCTTACGTACAAACTCTGCCACAGTCGCAACCTCAATTATCCTTCCAGTGAAGTGGAAAGATCAGAATCCCTCTGTGGGCCTTGATCGGGTCAACAGAAGCCCTCCACGTCAATTAGAAGTCAGCTATTGCACGGTGCTCGTCTCAAACTCCCCTTTCTTTATACCCTGCCCTGTGTTCTTCATCTTAGACAAAAAACTTGGTTAACTAGCATATATTATGTTTATTTAATATGCTGCAGCAGCCTACAATATACAGTATGCTGTCAGAATACCATGTGACAGCATTGCAAAGGGCATCGAAGCATGTTTCAGTGCAAACAAGAGGTTTGATGCCTTCAGGAAATCGTCAGTTTCTCAGGATTCTGCCGCTGCACTGCAAAAAAACAAACATCCCAGATGTCACATACACTCCTACGTGTCCTTAAAATGTCCTTACCTGGTGCTTCCCGGTTAGGGCACATTTCCACATTCTTTCAGAATACAGTGAGAGTTCTGGAACATTCAGATAAGGATTCTAATTTTGCGAGCCAGTGCACTTTGTGTCGACCACTAATGGCTAATGGAGTAAATAATTATAAAGCTACCCCGCGATAAATCTGATTAGTTTCTCTCTCTCTCTCTCTCTCTCTCTCTCTCTCTCTCTCTCTCTCCCTCTCTCTCTCTCTCTCTCAGACGCTGCACTGATGCAGGAGGCTGAAGTAGCACAGGCCTGTTTTGCTATAATTATATGAACTCCACTCTGTTAATCCATACACAATTTTGTTTTTGATAATCAGTCAAAACCCATACCTGTGCTATAGATCATGCCCCGAATGCACTTAACCTTGAAATTGACATTAAAGTAAAAATACATAAAAAGAATCGAGTCTCTCTCTTTATTTAAAGCTGCACTGATCAATACGTTTGCATTAACTTAAGGGGGAAATCACTATATATTGTGAAAGGTGAAATCCCACAGGAGAGTTATCAGTCAATCCGGCAGTTCACAGCTCCCACCGTTTTGCGCGGCCAAACTGCACGAAATCTACAAGACCGCAAAAGGTTTTGCAGGTGGCAAGTCAGATACTTGCCTCGGTATTTGTGAACACCAAACCAGAACCAAAACATTAGAGGTTTAAGGTTTAAATGCAATCAGAGCCTCGAACATTTCAAGGTGAATACGATTGCAGTCCTGAAAAACGGTGGAGCCAGAAATGCATGATGGAAGGTTTGTAGGTGAAATTTACTTAAAGGACTGCTGAGAAAGAAACTGGACAAAAGCTCATACACTGATCAGGCATAACATTACGACCACCTGCCTGACAGTTTTGACTCATCAGAGAATGGACATGAGCCTTCTGATGGTGTCCTGTGGTGTCTGGCAGAATGTTGTTAGTGGGAGCCTTGGACCATATGGGTTGAGGAGAGGGGCCTCTGTGGATCATCATACAGATACTTGATCAGTTTGGGATATAGAGAATTTGGAGGCCAGGTCAACACCTTGTGCTATTTTGCTGCCATCAAGGAGTGTCATTGCTATGGAGTGGGGGTGCCTGGTCTGGTCTAGGTGGGTGCTACATGTCTAAGTAACATCCACATGAAAACCAGGTCCAAAAGTGTCCCAACAGAACACGGCATTGTCACAAGATGGTCAATGTTATTTACTTCTCCAGTCCGGTTTTAATGTTGTGGCTGAATGATGTGTTAATTAGACTAGATCTATAATGCACAGCATCTGCTGAAATCTTCAACCACTGAAGTCTAAAAGAATTAAATACAAATTAAATACAGCTGCCTGCTATCAACCCATCTTCTCATACTAAAAGGTGAAAATGAAACATGATTTTAGTGTTAAGGAGAGAGAATTTATGGATCGCTAATACTGTATTAGTCTGGAAGAAAGTTCAGTTTAGAGTTTTCAGAATTCTTTATGCAAAATATGCAACGTAAACATGTGGAGCTTTGGACAGGAAGGTAACATACTTCTGAGCTCCATAGCAACATCTAAATTAGGTGTTACCAAACTGTTAACACACTGAGCGATTAAGAGACGTGTTACTAATGATGTGTGTAACCATCTTCTCAAACAACCTGCCTCTTGCGTGTCTTGCCGTCAGGCCTCTGAGCATCATATCAATTTGCCATCACCATTTCCAACCATATCAGACTTCATATAAACCCCTTCCCTCTACAGGCCCGCTGGGGATTGAGTTCAGACCCGAAATGTTGAGGAAACACAGGCATCGAGCCGCTTCTGGGAGGCACGGAGGCAGATGTAAGTCATCGGCCTCAGTTGAGCGGCCCGGCTACCTGCAGTCAGACCCAGATCACTTTCCCCTCCATCAGCGGGATGTTAAGTGTCAGAACCATGAGAGGTCTGAGAAGTGAGGCCAGGAAGAGAGAGGGTGGCGGTGCAGTTGAACAGGTATGGGGTAAAATGTGCTCTTTTCTCCAGAGGTGTTACTCTCTAGGTTTGTCTGGTTGGGTTTGGATTTTCCTGTATACGGAAACTTGCTGCAATGGATGGATCACTGGTGTTATCTGTCATCATGCAAAGGAAATGTAATTACAGTAATTATGTGTTGTTATATGATGCATATATCCAGTGCAGAGCACGTTTATTCGCTACATAATAGTTTTAAAGCATAAATGCAATAAAAAGTAGTAATAGAAGTACTAAAAATACTCAGCTCAACCTATCCATATATATTAATGTTTCCCATTATTGTTCTGTAAAGCTTTCACTGTGCGTGCTCCAAAGAGAATCGTGCACTGTGCAGTATATGTTTTCATCACTTCTTATATCCTGTCTACATTTAAGGTCGCCAAGAACTCTAAAAATATACAGACGCTAAATTGCATGGCTCCGCTCCCTCATATTCGTACTCAGCTATCATCTTCAGGGCCCGACAGAAGGAGAACATATCACCCCACTTACCGACCACTTTCTCATCAAAGTACAAAACTGCACGGATCGACTGTACTTACAGGAGTCAAGTGAAGTCTATATTTCAAAGGGGGAGTGGGGGGTGGGGGGGAGCCGAGGCAATTACAAACAAGCCTCCTCCCCCTGAAGATCTGCCAACGAGTTACACCACTGTCAGCAGTTTTCTTTTCTTCAGAGCCACTGCCGAAGCAACGCAACACTTTGCCGTCTGATTTACCTTATTATGGTAATGGTTTGTCTACGTGCCTCGGGGGGGAAGGGGAAAGAAATAAAAACCTGCCAAGTATTTATCCTCCCTAATCAAGGAGGCATCACTTAAAAGGATCAGAGACTTTTAGAAGTGGGTGAACAATGGAGTCTTCAAAGAGCAGTTTGGGAGAAGCCTGGGCGAGGAGGAACGCTGACTTCCACTGCCCCGAAGCAGTGGAATAAAGCAAAACAGCAGGATGGGATTATTAATTAGCTGTGGCCAATTGCCAGTGTTTATTCAGCCCTCTTCAACCTTTGTTTTGGTTGTTTGCCGCTTCTCGTGTGCAGCGCAGAATAGAAGCTCACCTTTAAACTGTGCTACCTGTATGTGCAATCTGTATCTGGCAAAAGGATGATGTAAGTGGGGCGTACGGGTTGAGGGGTGGGACCTCTGTGGATCAGGCTTGTTCCAGTGCATCCCACAGACACTTGATCAGTTTGGGATCTAGGGAATTTAGAGGCCAGGTCGACACATTGTGCTGTTTTTCATGTTTTTTTGAGTTGCCATCAAGGAGTGACATTATTATGGGGTGGGGGTATGTGGTGTGGCCTAAGTGGGTGGTACATTCACACAAATGCTAGGTCCAAAAGATTCCCAGCAAAACAATGAATTGTCACAAGACGGTCAATGGTATTTACTTGCTAATAATGTATTAGCTTACCGGTGTATATATCTACCAGTAGCTAAATGAAGCTGGTCACAAGGACAGTACAGAGTCTGTGATCATGGCGACACAAGAACAAACCCTAAATATGTACTTGGTCCATAAAGGTAGAGGTCTACTTCAACATCCAAGGCTACACCTTTTAGCAAAGTGCCGCATGCAGGCTTGAACAGCATACATCTCAAGTCATAACCAAGTGGCTCAAATAGTACAGGAACGCCTGTACAAAGTAAGTATGGTAGTCCTCAAGTCCTGATGAGACAATTCCAGACAAAAAGTAGTTCCTCTCCACCGTAGATGGCGAACAAGGACAATGACCAGGAGCAGTTTTGATAGATGTGGCGATCCCAGCAGACTGCAATATCAGGGAAAAGTAGCATGGTAGGATCGAGACGTACCAAGGGCTGAAGGAATAACTGGCACACATATGGAAGGTGACATTCAAAGTGGTCCCATTGGTAATATAAGCAACATAAGAGACCTCCCTTCAAAGGGGCACACTTCTAGTCTTAGGAACAACTCATTTGCTGCACAGAGCCCTTAAACTCTCAAGCCCGAGCTTGAGGAAGACACACACACACACACTTGTGTTTCTATCTTAGAAAGGACTTTGCATTGACGTATTGCATTCCCCAGCCTCTAACCATCTCTCCCACACACTAACACACTGGTAGTTTTGACAAATGTGTTCATGGACTGATTCTTTTACCACAACAAACAACCAACCAAAAACAATGAAATATGCATATATATCACCGGTATTGGATATTTCCATCTAAATATAAAATGGTGTAAGATTTCCCACATGATAACAGTACATCTACGTGACCCAGCCTTCCCCATTCCTCATTCTGGGATACTTGAATGACTCCCTGTGGGGAAATGTGTGGGTTTCAGCGGTGGGTTTTAATGCTCCTGTGCAAGGGGAGAAGCTGACACCACTGGTACACTGTGATTATTAATTCATGGAATGGATTGGGCAATGCATTTGTTTATGCTGCATGCAGGGTCGGGCATGTTTTCACTGAGCGTAACGTGCCTACACGAAAAATGTGTTTTTGATCGAGTTACGGTTTGCTGTCTGTGCATCATTTGATAGCTCCGACAAAATATACACAAACACAGACTGTTGGTGCTTCTTGTCCTGCTTCACTTCCTGTCTGTTTTTCCCTTCTGATTACAACTGGTTTGTCCGTTCATCTCTCATTAGTTTTACCTGTGCCCGCCCATGCAGGTATGCATAGTTATGTCTTTCTTACAAGTTGTCTGTTGAGTAACCTGTTTGTTCCCTGTTCCTCCCGTCTATTTTCCCTACACCTACTTTGTTTCTGCATCCTCTGTTTATTTGGATTTCACCTGCCTTCCAAACTTTGTAAAAACTTCCTCCTGGCTCCCATTGCGTCCTGTGTTTTGGGTCCTACATCACCACACAACATAACCCAGACATGTTTGCAGCTGTCAAACATGATCATGCAAATGAGGAATATGTTGGGGATTCATTTGTGCTTTAGTGAAATTTACACATTTATCGGCAGGGCAATGTAAAGAAAAAGAAGCTCCACCACTCAACTGAAGGGCTGAACAGAGTGTAAGTGTTTTTTGTTTTGTTTTTTTGTTTGTTTTTTTGCTGTGGATTGCAGCCAAGGCTGATGCAAATCAGATGTGTACTTTATCTTTCTTCTCTCTGTTCGCATGGTTAAAGTAGAAGGACCTCCTAACTAAACCCATATTGGAGGCTTATTGGAAACATTGATCACTGTGAGGAACCCTAATTGCTGTGGATAATAAAGAATTGATTAGGGCAGTCAAGAGAGAAAACACATCAGCTGCATGCCAGTGGTCTGTATTATGAGCACGTTTGCATGCATGCATGACAAAGCCTGTCTTATAAGGAGACGCTGGATTATAACTAGGGGTGGGTTTAAAAATCTAAGGATGTCAAATCAATCTTCGTTTGAAAGAACCAATATCGATTAATAAGATCCTATTTCTTTTTTTTCTTTAAATACATGCCATCTACAACGGTTGTCGAGCCTGAAAGCTGATGTGAGGCAGCAATTGGGGTTAAAATAAATGTGATGACAGAGAATCAAAACCCTGATTTGAAACTGAAATATCTCCAAACGTTTCCGTATTGAACTGAATCGAATCAAACCAAGACCTAACTGCGATGTCTAGACGGCTGGATCAGAGCATCTCCTTGTGCACCAGGATGCGGGGACCACCCCCTTGCACTTGCCATGGGGGGTTTCTTGGTGTGCAGCAGTATTCAGGTGGTGGTACTGCTCATAGCATCCATATTCCCAGAAGAAGATTACATCATAATGAGATTGATTTTGGAAGTATGTGCCATTAATGGACTGAAAATAATGTCAGGGATGCTTTTACTTAGGGCAACGTAGGTAGGTATTTTTATTTTTTTGCTTTACAGTGTACTAAGGAATAAAAGTCCCTTCTTTAATCCAAATCTTATTCCTAGTGACCCATAATGAGCTGAGGCGATGACGGGAGCTGCGTGCTTCCACACATTAAAAATCCTTGTTTGCGTGCAGGCCGAGCAGATGACAGCACCCCGAGGTCCACTCACAGAACAATTAGCAGTCCAAATGTACTGTACACCGCACCCCGTGGAGGCTTTATGAATATTTCATAGCATGCGAGCGAAAGGCTGCATATTGCAGAGCTCTAGGGTCACAGACAGTCAGATTGGAGGAGGGAGCCCTTTCATGCGGAGGGCTGTTTATTAGACATCCGAAGGTTGAGGGAAATAAAGGGAATGTTTAAATGCGATTCCCCGGCCGCTCGATGCTTAGCAAATGTAACCGAGAACACGGGCGGCGATAGGTATCGTTGACACCAGGGCCAATCTGCACCTGAGGCCACACAGAAAGTGTAGGTTTTATGTGTGGAGGTCCAGGCTTGCAGAAGAATTCAAATCCTGCAATTGAATTTTTAAGAAGTCCTTCATGATCACGCTATAAAGTGTTTAAAGATTGATGGTGGCAATCTCATACGCTCATTTGGCCTGTAATGGAGCAAGACACGAGTCTTATTGCCACACAAAATGTTTTTTTAAGTTAAAGAAGCTTCCAAATTCACATGATCATTTTAATATTTTCTGTTCTTATATATATTTGGCCTGTACCTGTCTCATATAAGCCATATTATACATGTTTACTACTGTTTTAAAACTGTCTACTTAAAGGGCAATTACTGATTTTTACAACCTAGACCCTATTTTAGACATAAAATACGATCGTTTACTCACCCATATAACTTTGGTGTCATTTGGAGTCGTTCGTATGATATATAGCTCCAGTGGAGCAACGCGTATATCCATAGAGTGGGAGTGATTGGGGCACCGAAACAGAGCCTCTAAATAACACATTATCTGCCGTGAAACTCGCTCATTTCACCAATATGTTATGATACACTAGTGCTATTCCCTGTTGAATTACCTGTTGTCTATTTGCGGACGTGCATCGGTTTGTTGTTCTTTGGCCAGCGGGTCCTCTTTCTGCTCCTCATCTGTATACTCAGATGATGGACATCATCCAGGTCAGAGATTAGTAGGTCAATCTACAGACCCTCGATGACAATAACAGGTAACTGCGGACTCAACGGGGCACAAGCACTAGTGTATAACAAAATATTCGTTAAATGAATGAATTTCGCAGCAGATAATGTATTATTTTCGGTGCCCCATTCACTCCCACTATATGGATATACACGGATGTAAATATCTCCCAAATGAGTACAAATTACACAAAAGTTATATGATGCCAAAGTTATGTCTGTGAGTAAAAGATCATATTTTATGCCAGAAATAGGTCCAGGTTGTAAAAAAACAGTAATTTCCCTTTAAAGATGCGTGTAGCTGCACAGCGAGGTGAAAAGACACACAATTAACGAAAGCTTAAATTTAGCTTGTAGCAGATGGGTTTTTGCATGAACACAGATACAAACAAGCTCGTAAGATTTGACTACTGCTACTATCAGCTACTATCAAAGGTATTGTCTCATTTCAAATGTTAACATGAGATGCCGTCTCCTGCTTAAAGTTATGGAGGGACGCACATAAAGAGCATGAAAACAACCCAAAACACATTAGTTCACATAAACAGACAATGATTTCAAAAACAGCTCCACAAAACTCGACAGTCCCACGCTCACCAATTCTCACACATTACAGAACGCGCTCACACGCATGCACACACAGCTCCTGGCGCCACATGACTCACTTCTTAACTTCTGCCCACTTCTCAACCTCCTGCTCTGTGATTTCGGGCCAGCGTCTCAGTGTGCGTTCAGCGGGCGCCCGCGCGATGCAAAAGGTGGCGCGATGCAGTCTCGCCCCGTGGCGCCTATAACTCAACCTCGGTGACATGTTTGTTTGACACGAGCCTCCACATCCCTCTCCCTCAGCTGCCTCTTAACTTTAATTAATGCGCCACAGCACTTTACCTGCAGGCAGTGATATACTCATCTAATGCATTGTAAACAAAATTAAAGCAGCACAATTCAATCACGCTGTAGGGGCTGCTCACCACAAGCCGGCAGACACTTCACGCTCCGTGTGATTGCAGCAAAATTAGATCAAAATACATGGAGTGCGCAAAACATTTGAAAAGCCAGCTCCTTCTTTTAACACAAAAAAAAAACATTACAACCACTTTAACTGATTGGTTGCACATTTATAATTTTCCCAACTTGATATCACCGTGAGACATGTTGGAGACGGCAACGAATGCAATACACTACATCGACATAAAATCTTTCTTTTAGGGAGTGGAGCAAGAATTTCAGCTCTTGAAAATAAATTTAAAGGACATTATTCAAACCATTCTCAATCCAGTTGAAGAACAACTCATTTCAACTCTGCCTTATTCAAGTTAACGCTCCTCCTCTCAGATTATTGTACCTTATCATTTATCCTTTGTCTTGTAGATTTGTAGATATGCAAACCTTGTATATTTTGGGTTATACTATTTTTATTCAGGGGAGGCTGACATCCTTTCTGTATTTATTGAGATTTTATGACGAGATCATTTCCTGAGCTTACCAGTTAATCGTATTCCTGCAATATTTCAAACCAATTTTGCATTGGCGTCCCCAGATGGCAAATTTTTGGCAAATCTTGCAGTGACAACCAACCTTTTGTTGAGTGAACTGCTTGTGCTGAGTAAATTCGTTCTCTTGTTAATGGAACTATTACACACACCGTTGCCCAGGTCCAACCAGAACCTGATTTCGCCACTGCTTCCTCCACTTTAAACTGTTTCTCTTCATAAAGCATACCAACATGTGTCCTCCAGTGCCTTAGAGATTAAGAGCCGTTGTCCTCATGAGACACAGGGACATTCATATAATGAGGAAGTCCTAGAGGTGTTCTATTGTCCTATTTGATTTGAGCCCAGAGCGTAAGAGACTACAGGATAAATGAATCATAGGGAACCTTCAACTCTTTATGCCACTTCCCTCTATCCGACTCACACCACTATTCTTTCATATGATTCACCGAGGTCCTTACCTTATAGGCCATGGGAGGTTATAAACAAAAGAGGTATAGCATGTCTCCTTGATAAACTCAGATTGATAAAGTGGCTTTACCTTGGTTTAACCTGTTTTTTTTTCCCCCTCAAGCCAAATCCGACTCTGAGGATGTGACGATCCAGGAGAGCCTTCCCCACCAATCTAGATATAGTGGAGGGTGACTAGAGGGAGAGGGAAATGATGAAAATATTTTCAGAGGCAATGATGCAAGGCCACTTGAATTAGGGTGCTAATGTAGCGTTGCCCATAACTGCGAAATGGCATTGAGGTAGCAGGCGCTGCCATCGGTGTCGCCATTAGGGCTCATTTTCCACTCTTAATGGCACAGGCACCTTGTTTAATAAGCATGGATTACAGGTCATAAAGGGCAATGGAGCACGGAGAGCCACACAAGCTGGAGCAAGGATAAGGGGAGAGAGGAAGGGATGGCCTGAGGAAAGAGGAGAGATGGAGTAAAAGCTCGGAATTGCTCAGGAAGGAGGTAGAGGAAGGGGAGATAGGGGAAGGGTCGTGATAAGGGGGGAGAGATATGACGGTAAAAGTTAGGAAAAGATTGGTGTAGACTGGCAACTTACTGTAGAGGCTAAATGGTAAAAAATAAAATCTGAAATGACATGGAGAAACTAGAACGCTACATGTTGTCTAACTGACTCAAACTGAAGTTCAAGTATCGACTCCCTTGAATAATTCCCCCTTTTATTGCTTTTATTAATAGAATCATGGTCAATATAATTCGTTTATTGACCAAAATGTATCCAAAAAAAAGGACTTTCACTGTAAAGAGACATTTCTACAAAGTTATTAAATTACGCCATGTAAAATAAATTATTTTGTATTCAACCCAAGTCAGTATTTAGTCGATTACCTTAGGTTCCAATCACAACACTGAGTCATTGTGAGTAGCTCTCAGTCATTCTTGCAGGCCTAGCTCCGCTGGGTTGCACTGGGTTCAGACATGGACAGCGGCTTTCCCATTCTGACAAAGATTCTCTACTGGACCAAGGTCCAGACATTCACCTTGTTGTCTTTAAACCATGGCTGTGTAGATTTGTCCATATGTTTCGAGTCATTTTATTGCACGTGTGAGTGTGAATTTGAGTCAGAGCCAAGATTTCCCTATATTTTGCTGCACTGATTTAACACTGTTACAGCATGATGCTGCCACCACCATGCTTCTCTGTGAGGACAGGCAGTGTTATATCCTCACGTCTATCCCCAGTCTAAAAGCCAAAATGCTACACTAAAGGGGAACTACCGTTTTTTTTACAACCTGGATCTTATTTCTGACATAAAACACAACCATTTACTCACCCATATAATTTTGGTGTCATTTGGAAGATATTTAGATCCAGCGGAGTGCCGTGTATATCCATATATTGGGAGTGACTGGGGCACCGAAACGCAGCCTCTAAATAATGCATTATCTGCATTAACTCGTTCAGTTCACCAATATTTTGTTATGATACGCTAGTGCTATTCCCCGTTGAGTTACCTGTATCATCATCCAGGTCTGTAGATTGACCTACTAACATCTGACCTGCGACGGTCTGCTTGTTTACGTGTGATTTCCTACTGCTAGTTTTGTGCAACATGGTTGAATATTTTTCCGATTCTGAGGTTGTGGACGACGACTTTGTTTATGATGGACGTCCTGACTGTTTTGAGCCAGAGTATACAGATGAGGACCTCACCTCACCAAATGAACAAGTTTTGCGGCAGATATTTAGAGGCTGCGTTTCGGTGCCCCAGTCACTCCCACTCTATGGATATAAGTGGAGCTAAATATCTTCTGAAGGACTCCAAATGACACCAAAGTTATATGGGTGAGTAAACAATCGTATTTTATGCCAGATATAAAGTCCAGGTTGTAAAAAAAAAAAAAAAAAAGAAAGAAAGATAATTGTCCTTTAAGGTTGCATCTAACCAAAAAACCCACTTCCAGTTGAACTTGGAGTCCTCCACGTGCCTTTGAGTGAACTCCAGTCAAGATTTAATATTAATGCTATAGAATCCACGCACAATCTCTCCCATCTCAGCTGCTGAATCTTTTAACTTCCTGCTCTATGCCACGTTGCTGCATTTCTGCATAACGATGGGTTTAACTGAAACAAACTAATTCCGATGAGAACAAATACTGGCATTTGTAAATTCTTAATTCTGTACCGACTGACTCATCTGTATTCTTCTCAGGTGTGTTTCAAACATTGGATTTCTTGCTCCAGTTTTATAATAGCCTCAGTGACTCTTGTAATTTAGAAAACCGAGGCCTTACTGCACTTTCTATTATGAGCATGTCATTTTATTTAAGAAAAAAAATATATAGAGAACTGCAAGCCTCTTGGTATTATCTCAGAAAATAAGGACGATATGACTGTGGTATTCTTAAATTGCATCCCACTGCTGTTCTTTGGGCGAAGAGACATTAGAGCGTAAATTACTTTGTAGAGATTCTCACATTTCCCCACTGGCTATGGATTATACTGCGCTGTGGAATTTAGAAAGGATCGCTGATGTCATGGATAGAAATCTGAAACACGTCTGTTCTCATACTTTTCCAGGGCATTGATGTTTTTTTTATATTAATTGTAAAGGACAAATGAAAAATGTTTTTTGCTGCATTGGGTGTTTGTTAACCGTCCTAGATCAAGTCTCACGCACAAATTGGATGGGAACATTTAAAACCGTGATCACACACCAGCTTGTCTGCATGAACACCTACACACACACACACACACACATGCCTTACCCCTCATCCAACTCATCTGTCAACCCTCAGGCTCCATGCCAATTAGCTCACACCAGAGGATAATAATTCCATCTATGGCCCCGTAGGAACTCAAAGACACAACTATTACTCACTCGTCATGCCTCAATTTTAACCCCACGCTGGGATCATTAAGGATTCATCATGGAATTCAGGGCACGGACCGACTTTCTAAAACCTGCTGATGAACTTGGAATCCATACTGCAGTTAACTGACACTAAGCTAGTCATACAATGATGGATTGGATGGGTTGGAGGCGCAGAAGAGGGCGGCGGAGAAGATGAAATGCCCAACGTTCTGCCTTTGAGAAGTCACCAGCAATTGATTCAAGGAGGAACTTAATGTTTTAACACTTCCAATGTTTCATTTGGGTTACGGCGGTTAGGTCCACGGGATTTCTAATTCATAAATAATCTGTTTTAATCACACATCTGGCAGCCTATCAGTCAAATACAGCTGCTCTCTCACACAGCTGCGCTACATCTATTACATTTCGTCGGCTTTGGAGGATTATGAATCAAAATGTACAACTCAGACTCATCAGACTAATAGATACGTGAACAGACAGTCCAGAATAGTCTCAAAAAAGATCCTTTCCACCAGCTGATTTACTGATTAGAACGCGTTGCCCGGCAACGACAGCTGCAGTTAGGTTACAGTTATCGAATGTCTCATAATGTGTTGTGCAGCAGCAGAGTCTCCTCATCTTTTGCGTTTGCCACTGAAGAAATTGGGAGCACATTTCAACACCCTCAGGGGTAATTTACACTTAAGGTTGCTTAAATCTTCACACTGTACAAATGAGGACGAGATGGAAAAGATTGGAGTCCCAAGGAGAGCTAGACAACAAAGAAAAAAGCGAGAAAACGAGAGAACTCCTCGAGACAAGTGCGTTAATTAGATATCAAGTTTGGATTCTTGAGGAAAATTGGGGTAATGTGAATTTGCAAACAGATGAAAAGGCTGTTGTTTGTTGCAAAATACGGTTTTATCTCACATCCTTAGCTTGGTTCACAAGACCACCTGGCAATCCAACTCTGCTGAGCATGACGGAGGAAAAAAATAATATGCTGGATATAATAAGTTTGTTGCACTTCGAGGTACTTCATAAAGTCAAGAACATCCTCTGAGTTATCATATGAATTAATCATATGCAATTGTAAAAACAGACATTTAAACGAAAGTTAGAGATAAAACGCTTCTGACACTGACCGATCATTAACCTGAGAATACATACAGTTGATTTGTAGATGTAATTTCACAGTTCTTTACCTCCACAAGTTGCACAAATAAGCTTTCACTCTATTTCCAAATGACAGAAATAGCACAGCATCCTACACAGTTACAGAGAAAAACAAGACCATGTGTCTGTGGCCATGCTGGCAGCCCTGTGAGACAATGAAGAATGCTAAGAGTGCTGATGTTAAGCGGGATAATGTTTACTAAGTTTGAACTGATTATGATTATTATGGGTATCTCAACTTATAAGACCAGGCTGTACTGAGTCCGTGAAGTTTAGTGGGTGACACTGAACGTTTTTCACTTGGCTGTGAAAGCTCCTGTAAAAGATGTCTGACTTAACCAAACTGTAAGGCCTGCAAGCAGGTTCATCAACCAATCTGATGAGCGGTTGATGAACCTGCAGTTGATGAACCAAGTGGCATGTTCTTTGTATATTTAGAAGGTCGGCAGGTAAGGGAGTCTCCTGGGCAGTGAGAACTAGTAAAGAACAGTTTCTGTAAATCTGTCTAATGGAGAGAGTCATTATGTGTGGTCTATCCAGCCTTTGTAGGTTTCACTTGATGTTCAGGCATGTCCCAAGCTTCACATTCAAACATTTCCTAAGTGGTTAGTGTTAGGAATGATGGCAGATTCAGTTTCCTACCTAGATCTTGAATCTAAAAAGTACTGTCGTTTTTCAAGAATCAACAAATTCAATGTTTGCTCTAAGTAGCTCAAGTTCTCAACTCGAGTCATCAGTTATGTCGTGAAATCTTGTGGAAAACATGAAATTTTCATGATGCACGCATCCATGTTTGTCTATAACAGCATTTTGCACATGCCTTCAACAAAATACACTAACTGGACCCCTGAAGTGTCACATCCGTTTTTGATGGATAGCATCAGACTCTTGCAATCTGTTCTCTCACTTTCCCGCTGAAGAAAAAAAAAAAATAGGGAAGATAGATCAAATTAGCTAATCCCCTCAAAACACTTTCCTCCCACTTTTAGCGTATTCAGCACAAAGTGGTGATCAATGCAGTGAGATAGTCCTGTCTTATACCCTAAGCCCTGGCACCACTTCACATCAGATGAAAGTGGTGATGTTTTTGCTGGGAATCAGCATTTTGCCACATACACAATATTAGGACGGCAGTGGACCTATAACCTTCATCTCTCTCCCAGCTGGAAAACTTCTGTGCCGCAATCATTCAAAACATCATGTCAGACATCTGGAGTAAAGCTAAAACAAAAGAAAATTAAATAGTCTGAGTTTTGTTGAAGATGTTTCACTACTGACATCAGTTTAAATGAGTGGCAGGTAGATAAAGTTTAGACTGAACATCATGTACAGTGGTGCTCTAATGACTAAACAACTCCAGTGGTCATAAACTCTCCAGGCTCAAGTCTGGAAAGTTTGCAGTTTCTCCCCTAATGCAGTTAAAATGCTGCTCATGGGTCATTAAAGAACCACTAAGCATACAAGAGAAGATACCACCCAGTTCAGTCTGAAAAACATCCTCTAAATGCAGGTGAGTGTTGCTTGTTAACAGTTGTCAGGGACTAAGCAAGTGTCAATCCAGCAATAGGCCTTTAAGGGGGCCAACAAAGAACAACTATACCCAGATTTACAGCAACAAAACAAGTTGTGAACTTAACAAATTGACCTAACACAGTGGCCCGTTGAATATGAACTACTGTAAACACCATAAACACCATCAGTCTGACACTTCTAATATGCGGCTCTTGCTCGGCACACTCTCAGTTCTTTTGAAAGACTTTTGTCTTTCACGCGGTGCATTCACTGACATCAAGGACAAAATCACGCTCTACAACCACAGCAACAATGTCAGCTATTAGGACACAACAGAACTGCACATAAACACAAGCACTGATCAATACTGTGCACTACAGATATGTATAGCCTATATGAATCTGCATTTCCATTAGTACCGCTTAATAGTACTTCACAGTGTGTTGTAAGAAAGCATAGTGTAGCCTTTTCTGTGTATAGCAGCTAAAGGTCTAATAACTTTAGACAATGAAATTCACCAACAAATTGTTGATTTACAACAGCCTCCTCTCTGTTACTGCATGGTGTTAACTGACTGCTGTCGAGAGAATTTGGACCGTCTCTACTAGCGGATACGGACACCTTTTCAGATGAGTGTGTAATGCAGTAGTACATTTGTTGTGTTCGAGGAATGACTTACATATTCTGAATGTCACGGCAGTATGGGCTTCATCTTAAGTTAAGTATTTCCACACACTTGAAAAAATGCCCCTAGTTTCCTGTAATGAACCACTAGGCTCCTCAATTGTCTTTTCAAAGCTGGTCATATTTCTTGATCGGCGACTAGTCGACTTCCTGCTTACAGCGCCATGACATAGCAGTAAAGGAGACTTTAAATACCACACAACTGAGAATCTTTACAGATTTTGTGTTTTGCTGGTGTCTCTTTCAAGACTAGATATTACATCTGCTAGAATATTACTGGTGATGAACGTTGAACTCTGAACTGAATAGCTCATACATTTGGATTACAATTTTCAGCCCACTATCTTTGGGTTTTTGACAAGGCGTCAGATAAAGACAGAACACAGGTCACTGCTAAGTTTTCTCCAGGCAGCAGCTGTCTTCCTCTATATTCAGCTCTATATTCAGAACGTACTTACTTACGTAAATATCACAGAATTATGGATGATGCTGATGACCGCCATGTCTAATATTAAAAGACGGGAGGGAAGACAGTTTCGGATGAAACATGAAAGCAAACTTGTGCGTGTTGTGTGTGTGTGTCAAGTTCTTCCCCTCTCGAGCAGGGCATATTATAATCAGCTCAGTGCCTGGGGATTGCAGTGCCAGCTACTGAACAACATTTGCAGAAGCAGAGCTGGTGAGTCTGGATTTTCATGGATCAGACAATGACTTCAGGAGATTTTTTTTTTACAGAACAATGCATGAGCTATAAACCTATATTGCCAGAGTTATTGTCATAGTTTTTGTGTAATAAAAGGCTAAAGCTGTCTTCTGAGTTTGGTGGACATGTAGCAGTGTCAGTGAGTCATATAAAATTGTGCAACCTTTAGTATGTGGGAGAGAGGCAGAGGCAAGGTGTAACGACTGAAAGAGGAATACTAGTCGAACGCCTCAGAATCGGGAAGATGCCTGTAGGGCTGTCAACCTGCCAGGACCCAAGGGACCAACTGGTGCACAGGAGGTTTCACACACAGGCTGCTTGGAGAAAGACTCTCATAATACACCTATAATAAGAGCAACCGCCTGCTCACTACCTATAAAAATAGAGTTGGGGAGAAGGTACGTACTGTTCATTCATTAATGTGGCATGAGTGCACTGGGTGTTGACCCCAATTGCTAATACTTCTTACCTAGTTTAATGAATATTTTTGTTAGTGGTATTATGTATTATGTAAAACCTTGGATAACCCAGGATAACAGAAAGACACAGTCAAAGACAGAGCTAGCTTAGAAATGTATGCAGTACCATGGGATACAAAAACTTGCTTTTTCACCTGAGTTGTTTCTGTTTTAATGAATACACAACTCACATAAAATTAGTGCATTGAGTTCTACTACCATTTCTGCTTTTTGGTCCAGATTGACTTCATTCTCTATTTTAGCCACCATTGCCTTTCTGTGATTGTACAAAATGGTTTAGGGCAATTTTAAAAAAGCCAAATGGCATTACAGAGTGTGAAGATAACTTATGTTCGCTGAAAGCTTTTCTTATTAGTATTTCACATCACGCAAACTGTGATCACACATGACTGTCAGGAGCAAATCCAGCATATGCTGCTGCATGCTGTTAAAACGCACCCGTCTGCGGCTCGGCAGAAACCAAATGTTTGGGTGACACTCATCGCAATCAGTCTGTGACATATACAATCTAATCTCACACAACCATGTACTATATACAGACACAGTCATATCCCATCTCTGCATTTCAGCAGAACTACCCAGGGACCTTCATTCAGTGCCTCATATATCAACAACATAACAAATACCTGAGGGGCCTGCCCACTTCGTTGCCTGACAATGTCAATAACAAATGGAGTGTCTTCCTGTACGAGATTATGAATAATGTGGCATCTTTGCAAGACAATAATGCATCTATTTTCTTTCTTGCCATAGAT
Organism: Planiliza haematocheilus; assembly: GCA_005024645.1. NCBI lineage: Eukaryota > Metazoa > Chordata > Actinopteri > Mugiliformes > Mugilidae > Planiliza > Planiliza haematocheilus. The sequence goes on from SRSE01001373.1 coordinate 6,270,253, forward strand.
ATTGACAAGAAATCATATTAAATAACCAAACCACATTTTTCTTTCTCCTTCCAAATGGGACCTTTTCGGTAGCTCAGAGGTAAGCAATGAGAGAGATTGAGAGTAGGAAGTAAGGAAAAATATCCGTTCTGACATCAGAAAGGTAATCACACTGTCCTGTCCATGCCTTTATGCATGCTTCCTAAATCTCCAAGAAACCAGTTAAATGATAAATGCCAGTTGTAGTCATCTTTAGAATCTGAGATGAACACACAAATCTAAGTTTATATTTGGTTTACTTGCGAGGATAAATGTTGAGCACTTGGTGATTTCCATAGCGGGGGTGGTAAGACAAAGCACAAGAGACTGAAACATCTGCACACCCTGTGAAAGCAGAAATTTCTCACAATGAGAGAATTTTTGCATAATATATTTGAGCACGCTTGATGCAATGCTACTCTGGAAATGAATGAAGACAAAAAACAGAAATTGGCAATAGTACATAAACTGAAAATGCAACGGTGCTGCATTTGCAAGTTAACACCTATTGAAATGTTTCTATAGTGAAAACAGTATATCATTTGGAGTCTGTAATAATATAATGTCGCATAAACTGAATATCATTATGTTTTCCACCTGTAAAGTATCCCAAATTACTACATTTTCTAGGAAGAATATACTGTATTATTTACTGTTTGCAATAATGACAAAATATAAATATTGTTAATGGTTCTCCCATCTAAATGTAATGGATACATGTAGACATAGTCTCAGAATTACAGTTTATTAGGTTGAATTTATGCAGTTCACTTTCATGTTTGCACTTTAAAGTTAACCAACCCTAAACTGGTTAGGAAAAACAAATGTGCGTCATTGTAAGTGGTCAGACATACCACACAGTTAGCTACAGACACTGCATATACTATATGTGTGTTATCAGATTGTCCAGAGTGTGTGACGGCTACATTACATATAGAGAAGGGGAATGCCCAGTTATAAACAATAGACAGTGGTGCTATCAAGTTCAGTAGGTTGTAGTAATGAAATACAGTATGCAGATTAGACAAATACAATAGTAGAGCAGAGGGATTGTGAAGTAAGCTGAGCAATGGAGATAAACAAAAAGTGGAGAAAAGAGACACATTGTGTAGTATTAGTATCCTATTTCTGAGAAATCCAACTGGCGCAGAGTCTTCACTGCAACCTCATCTAGCAGGTCTTGGATACATCTCAAATAGCTGTTGAGATAGTTTGGTTTGTTGGCTTGTAAGAGCAGTGGATTTTTAAAACAGGCATTGTGCTACTATTTGCGCCCTCCTTTCCACCGCCTAGGGTACCCACAGCTTAACGTAAACACTCATATACAGTATGACATTTTGGGAGTCATTGGCAGTTGACCTATTTAGGTGTTTATGCATGAGGACCCCGGGCACTTTTAGATAACTGTTCATTCTAATATTAAGTGGTTGCTACTGCTTGGTAAGATGAATAAATGAAGAAAGGCTTCACCATTCATCCTAAAAGCCAAAAAGATTAAGAAGGCAGTGGTGAGAATGTTTCCATTAATCATTTCTGAAACAATGTGGAATAAGAAACGATGAAGTGAGCTAACTGAAGGTCTATCAATTCACAATGTGCCGGGAGTTTATTTTAAGTTGATGAAAGAAAACTGTGGCTGTAAGACATCAAGACCCACATCGATAAAGAGGCCATCCCTAAAATCTAGCCTGAGATCCTGAGATTTATTTAGATCATGATTATTTTATTGGAGGTAAATAAACTAAACCGCGAGTGTAAAATGTGTCTTATAACTCCTTGATCCTTTACGAACTGTTCTGCTACAGAACACCTGGCGGGTCTTTGTCTATTTGTCTTCGTCATATTACACTCTACCGACATTCTGGCTCGGGACAAAGAGCGGGATGCCTCAATTCCCAGCTCATATTTTTCTAGCGAAGCAATCAATAGATTTATATGAGAATGTGTGTAAGTTGTTCAGTTGTAAGACACGTACAAGCCTTGTACTGTCACAAGGGGATTTCTCTTGAGAAGTTTGAAATGAAAACTGGAGAATTTATCTCACTTTGCCAGGTCATTTCCTGAACATTCACCTTGGACACGGTGCCACTGACCACAGCTTTGAAATTATGGCGTGATATCCCGAGGGGCACAAAACAACCTTCCCAAGGTCAAGCAGCGAAGTATATATTCTCTGTTTAACAAAGATGAAAAACCTCCAGAGGGCAGTTAATCCGAGACCCCAGTGATATCCCCCTGACCTTGAGCCACCACAAAACCTCCCCCGGGACTGGGATTGTTAGCATGCATCACAGAGACACTTTATGGTCACAGACTATACCAGCCCTGACAACAATGTGCAAAGTAAACAGCCTTTCTAGCCGACTTAATGAGGTGTGACAAGCCATTGATCTCAGGCTGAGCAAAATATCAATATTACCTTATGCAGGAGATGGAGCACAAGTGACACGGGTCGTGATTTCTTTGGTCAATCATTGTGGGAATTTATCATTTTGACCTTTGATATGAGGAGGTCCTGCTTACATTGTTTCAAGGTATTACTGTGATGCATGTTCTTGCGATGGGGCAACAGATTCCGCTCTTCTGCCGAACAGATTGAAAGGGCTCATTCGAAAGTGCGGTGTTGGGAAATATTTGTCTGACAGAAATAACAAGATGATTAAAGTGTCAAAAATGTCAGGTTCGCTGAAAACTACCTGCAAATATTCCATTGTCAGGTTTTCAGGGTGCCCGCCGCAGACAAATAGAAAGTAATGTGGATTTTTTTCCGAGACATTTTTAGATTGTGTCAAATTCAGATTAGATGCAGCCACTTTGTATCACCAAATTACCAGCAGAAACACAAAGAAAGAGAGGAAGCATGAGAATTAACCCTTTGTTGGTCTTCTGATTGGTTTATAAGCCTTTTTCATGGGAGTGGACCCCCACATGGCTCACTTATCTAACATAGCAACAGTAACATGGGAAGTCATGACTTGATGAAGGGTGGGAGCACTCTGGTTGATGGTCAGCAGACCAATAAAAAGGCCAACAAAAGGTCAGTTAGCAGAAATGCTGGGATGTTGCTGCAAACGTACTACATTTAACACACTGTAGATTGTGTGGAACTTGTTGTTTGTTTTAACTGTTGCTGCTATTTCAACCCAGGATTGAAGCTTGGACACAACCATCACCATATTGGCTGTGCCTGATTCCAGTGATCTCCTGGATAATCCAAAAATAGGCATGTAGTTAGAGCATTGGTGGGGTTTGACCGAATAGCACCCAACTCGATGCTACAGCGCTCCAAGCTAGGCCAAGTCCTATTCTCTATTGCCATCAGTACTGAATGTGTTTGCACCTATTTAAACTGATTCCAGTCTGGACCTGATTCTCCAGAGATTTTCTAGAAACAGATTAAGCATTTTGGTTCGGAATGAGGGACCAAATCTTTACAGACAAGAACATCCAGCATCCACATTTTAGCCAGAGAAGACAGGTGGTTTGAAAACGTAAAGTAAAGGAAGCCGTCTATGTCAAAATGGAAAATCCTTCTCTGAGCAGTCTTAACTTCTGTCCCCAAGAACTTTCACACCCATTCACACCCTGAGACTGTGTGAACATCGTTCATTAGAGACAGAGAGGGCAGGGACCTTAACGACAGGTAAGCATCTAGCCTTTAACAGACATTAGTCGTGCAAGTATGTGGTCATTAATGGACACTAGTCAAGCAAGTTGCTGATGGGCTACACCCACAGATGTCCCTAACCTCAACTCCCCAACAGTCCTTTCGAACTGAAGAAGCTACTGGGATGAGTGGTCATAAGATGTCCAGTTGCCATTTAGTTTTTGGATAAACCATGGACTGGATAACTGAGAACCTTGCAACACAAGCAACCAATTATGAGAAAATCTTAAAAGCATCCTGGAAGTAATGCTTGACCTTAGAAGAAGAACTCTGTTTTTGTAAATTTATTGCAATACAGAACATCAACGGTATCATCACCGGGAAGATATATTTTTCCAATGCTAGAAGGTGTAGCAGCCGCTGAGCAAACATGCATTTAAGGTCTGCACTGTTCCATCAGTGTATCCACTCATGCAGTACAACTGCATACACGGTCAAAATGAGTGTTTGCAGGGAAACTAATGTTTCAATGGTTAACTTGCTGCAAGCATACCGTATGAAACAGCTAATCCCCAGAGGTTACTTTTTATCTCACATTTCTTCCTCTCTATTCCCTTCTCTTAATCTCCATCCCTCCTATCTTTCTTTTAACTAAATGAAGTAGAGAGACGACTGGATTTCTCATACAACCCTTTGATGGTGGATGCACTTTGACTTTGAATACAAATACTGCCGTTCACTCCTGCAGGGATTAAAGTAAGGAATTTTTCACTCTCAACCTGCAAAGGGTTTTATGAATTCACTGAGCAGAAAAGGATAGCCGATTATAAGAAACAAAGGGAATACAACCAAGTCATTTTAAATCCTGTATTTTATACAAAACATTTGACATTTTTAGCTTAAGATGGAAATTCGTATCACCTCTCCAAAGAGAGTAACAATGGACAGAGGGTTTTTCCTGTACTTTGTCTTCTCTTAAGTTTATCTGTATGTCCATTCATGTGTTCTTCACATGAATGGACACATACATAAACAGATTCAGTGGACAGAAAGCAGCACACTGCTCCCTCGAATAAAAAAGATAACTCGACAATCCCAGATAACGGGCATCCTGTTTGTCTGACACTACGCATAGCTCAGACAGATGAACAGAGATAGGACATCTGAGAAACTGTATATTTTGTAAATATGCAGAAGAATCGTAGAAGCCTTATTCCAGGATATTATGGGTGAGGCATGGGAAAATCCAACAGACAAGACAAACCAAAAACGCCACCACACAGACGGGAAAAACAAGAGTGATCAAAACTTTCTTTCCCACAGAAAAGGGGAGCCAACAGCACAGTCACCAGCAAAACCTAGCCTCACACTTCTACCACGGTGGTCCACCATCTCTCTTTGTCTGGGCAGCACCTCTCCCCCCAGACTTTATCCACGATCAGCTGATTGCCTGAGTGGAAACTGCTGCTGGTCGGAGGAGAGGCGATCACCTGGGGGAGGAGAGTGGGGAGAGAAAGACACAGACACACCGTGACAACCACAGCGGCACCAGGACCGGAACACCCCCTCCTATAAGAGACAAACCAATTTAAACTTGGTTTCTATAAAAACATTAAACTAGATTGCTAGGTATGGCAGAAAAGGTGCACCGCACTGCTCACCATAAGATCATAATTCATGTTTTCATCTCACCCATGGGATAGAGCGTCAGCCACCACATTTTCAGCAAATTTTTTTCTGTATTTATTTTTTCATTGTATTCCTGCAACAGCAGGGACCAACGTAGCAACCGCTGATTATGGTCGCATATATTTTTTACAGGAAAACCAGAGGATTGTGGTCGGTGTACACCAGTACCGGGGGAACACCGGACCCGACATACACCTCGAAGTGCTTGAGCGCAAGCAGCATCGCCAGGGCCTTTTTCTCAGTAATAGTTCGGTTGAAAAGAAACACAGTGGGTGCAGCACTCCACCCCACCCCACCCCACTCTTCAACCAGTTGATTACCAGAGTGGAGACAGCTACTGGTCGGAGGAGGGGTGATCACCTAGAGCACAGTTACTCATTGCGCGGCTCGCGAGCCGCATGCGGCTCGTCAAGCTATAACTGGCGGCTCGCATGGTAGCTTACAGTATCACACTGCTACTTGCCTTTAATTGCAAATTGCAATCCACTATTTACCGGCAATGCTACTTAAACTTCCATCTCGTGGCGATAAGTTGTAATACATTTCACGCAGCTGAATCACGGACAGCGCGAATGAAGGTGGCCATGTGGCATTGTTTACAAAACTTGACCGCAACGCACGTTTGCAGGCAGGCGACGTAAGCTCCGCTAGCTAGCATAAAACACAAAATGGACCGTTTTTTAATAAATAAAAAAAAAAAAGGAGACAGAAACAGGCTCATTATAGTAAATCTGGTCTTAAATGAAAATGTATTGGCCGTGTTATTTATTTTTTGTGGGATGTCCAATTTATATGTAGAAATGCACAAAGGTGACTTCACGCCCGTCGATACCCCCCCCCCCCCATCCCCAACACAAAAATGGTTTGGCCACTGATCAAAATGTGACGTTCCACAAGTGGTGAGGCAAAATTGAGGCTAGAAGATTTTCTAAATAAATATTTAATAAAGCTCCATGTGTTTGGGGGGGGGGGGGGGGGGGGGGGGGGTCGTGTCGTAAAAAGTGGCTGGCCTTTTGATTTTGCACTGCCAATGTGGCTCTTGTGAAAAAAATAGTGAGGATCACTGACCTAGAGGATGAGAGTGGGGAGAGAGAGACACAACTACTTTCCATTCCCTGTTTTCCACGTGACTACTAATGTATCTTTGAACAGGTTCTCTTATCTTATTACTGGCATTCCCCAATCTTTGTCTTGCCTGGAAAATGAAAAGCCTGGCAAGTCTGTGCTAAAAACTGAAACCTGCATGCAATTTAACAAGCACGTCAACAAAACGTGAGCCCCACGTGCAGAAGGGGATCCATTAGGCCAAGTGGAGCAATGGTGGCAAAACTGTGAAGACAATATGTACCCTAATGTGTGTATACATCATCAAACAGCCGCATTTAGCTTTGAATAGTCGTGCTATTAGAAAATAAAGTGAAATAATGATGTGAGTGTCTTCATCAGTGACTTCTAGGATTCCAGAACATTTGTTTAGCAACAGAACCCTTGATTAATCAAATCAAGTCTAGGGGCTGATCCCGAACAAGCTTTATTATCTTGATAATTAATCTGTTGTCTTTCAGCACCAGGCCCTAATGGCCCGCCTAGTGAAAATTTATGCCTTTAATTAAAAGCCATTCATTGCTCAACAAGCCACCTATGACCTTCAAATCACTGCCACAGTTAAAGAGAGCTATTACTGCCTCCTGATTTACAGGGGAGGACGAATATTCTTCTAAATTGTCCGAAAATCCTTTGCAAGGTGAGGTGGGAATCATAAAGAGGAAGAGGGGTCATTGAATGATTTAGTAGAAATACAGACCCACAGAGGAATAGTTTGCCATTTTGTGAAATTAATTTACAAGCTCATTATATATTTAGAATGTCATTAGTTGGCTTTAGGGTGCTGCTAGGTAAAGGCAAGCTCTTTCCCGCTGTTTCTAGTTTATCCATTAAACTAATGTTCCGTCCCTGAATATGGGCAGAAATAATCACAAGAGTGATTTGGTGCACAACCACATTACAAAGATTATTGGTCATTTTAACGTTCTAATAGCATGAATTTTATAGTGTTGTTTTCTTATGTCATGAATTTATGTGAGTGCTATCTTTTATAACTTAAAACCAATATGAGAATATAATATAATATAATATAATATAATATAATAATTTCCTAACATGTCATATTAAGCTAGCTCACTACTGGCTGTTGTCACACGGTATATAACAAATACTGTATGAGAGGGATAAAGACGGTCATAGGTATAGCATATAACGTGTGGGGAACCTAATATACTCACAGAATCTAGGGTTACAACGCATAACCACCTTTATTATTATTATTATTATTAATATTATTATTTAAACTGGGAATTTCACAGATAGAGACCACGTTGGCGCCTAGAGAGGAGCAGAATGCTGTTGGGCAGATGTCCGCTATACTGCCATCAGCTGTTGATAGGGATGACACTTTAGTGGGGTAAACATGGATTCCCTGACGCAACCAGTGACAAGTGGCAAATAACTACTTAACCATGTTACAGTGTTTTGAACTTAACATTTGCTAGGCCTGCCTGCAGGTTTCTCTGGACCTAAGCATTCACAGACTTAAGATACATGATGAGGCTTGTTGCTAAATCCACAATTTATGCTATATAAATATGATTGAATTAAATTGAAGATTGCCATTTGGACCTGCTCAGCTGCTTTCAATAAACTTCTTGCTATTTTTGTACAATACTTAGTTAGCTAATTTTATTATATATTTATACTTTTCTGTTTCTGCTATGGCTTGATTTGGACCAGAGAAACTAAACTCGTTCCATCTCATGTACCAACATGTGTTGAAATGACAATTAAGAATCCCTGAATCCTTGAATATGATGTCCACAATATTTGCAGGGATCTTTGGAGGGCTTATTTATCTGGGTGATAATATGGTGCACAAGTTGATACCAGCCTTCTTTTGACTAGTGTGCACTAGTATACACTAGCAACAATCTCATAATGAATGGGGACACACATTCTCACTGCCCACCAATTTTGAGGATTTTCATTTAACTGCTGGTATCATTAGACCACTGCACTTCTGCATCTTCAGCTTCTTGATGAAGATGAATCGTGGCAGTAGTGTTTCAGGATTTGAGACTGAGACATGTGGAGATCATCATAGCTTTACCAATGTCTATGGGGAGCTCTGGGGGGAAAACAGCCCACAGCGGAGAACAGAGGTGAAGGTGAGATGATGTTTTAAACTGTAGCCACACTAGAGTGGTCTCTCAAGCTACATTTTGCAGCACAGGGAGGACAGGAAACCTTTTTCCTGTATGCCCGTGAAAGGCTTGTAGTGGAATTCAGGCACTCTTAGTTTTCTGTGGTGAGTAAGTACCTCCATAAAGGCCCGGAACTCCAATACCACAGAGGAAGACTCCTGGCTCCTTGTCAAGGCGTCCGTGTTCAGAGGTCACACGCAGGACCTCCATTGCAGGCATTGCTTCACACACACTCACACAGCTCAGTGAGTAAGTAATTCCAGTAGCTGCTTATCCCCAACTTTCCGGTGAGAAACTGTCTACTCGGCAAAGAGCCCAGGTTGGCGATGGCACCTGCTCGGCTGATAAAATCTCTTCATATTTACTATGTGGTTACACCAAAACACTGTAAATGGAGTGTGGCGACAGTGCATTTCTAAGCAAGCGAGGGAAAGAATTGGATAGAAAGAGAGATGAAGAGAGAAAGCTAACAAAACAGGCAGAAACTATATCTTGGGCTGTTTGAAGACAAACTTAATTCTGCCGCGGACTTGAAATCACGTCACAACTTCGCTCTTGTCCATCTTCCTTGGTGTGTAAGAAATCTATTTATCAAGGCTGTTAGCAGAGGGAATACACTTTCATTTCAAAGAGCTTTATTGCTAGAAGACAACTAGCTAGAAGTCCTACCCAAGGGCACTGACTGCACATTGAATCTTTAAACATCTTAGTCCTACCACTTGAATCAGAAATTCAAAGAAAATGAAAAAAGCCTGTGCTGGTTATCCCTTTTGGCTGAGATGTGGATGTACAACAACATAGAGTAGATCATGAAAAGAACTACCATTATCTGCTGAGAGATGTTTTGCTACTGTTTTAATGAGACACTAGGAATAAGACTGCTCTTGCATTTTAATTATCACCTCTGGAAGTGTTGTAAGTGTGGAATATCACCTGCAGAGATGTTTAAAGGAGTGTGAAATCACCGTTGTTATAGAAGTTGAACTTGTAACCACTGTTGGACCTTGACAAAGGAGTAAAGAAACTACAGTAAAGAGTTAAATGACTGTGAAATAAGAGAAAGTTGACATACAAATTATAAAGTCATCCAGACAACATGATATCAGACAGACACAGCACAAAGACATTTAGATTTTCCTCTTAGTTCAGGACACAAGGCTCAAGAAATTCACCCTTGACTTTGACCCAGAGATCTAATGGCAAACCTACTTTTCGACACACTGTCAGCTGCAAGGGTTTGGAGTCAAGCCTCTCCTCACACTGGCATGGCCTGTTCGCTAGGTCATTCACAAATGGGTCACCTTTGCACTTCTTGGTTCACTCCCCTTGTTTGATGTAAGTTCTAACCCATTTAACTGCGTACCGACCCAAAGACAGGCTCGCCTCATACGCTCCTGTCCACCCACAGTTTCCATAGTTTCCCGTCTGAATTCAGACACATCTGTTAACCTGGAGACAGCTGTCATTCTCCCGCTGAGTCCTTTTCTCTGTTTAATTACCAGAATAAAACTGGACTAGTCAATGATGTCACTAATAGAAACACAGTAGAAAGTAATGCTTTGCATCAATGAACTCTATATTCTTGACCTGAATACATACTGTAGCGTCTCACACAAAGGAAGCTGAAGAGGCTTCTCTGCAGGTTTACTGAAGGTTCAGCATGGGCTACTGCTGTAGCCCACGCCGACAACATAAACACGTCACTCTGACACTTCTAATATGTTGTTCTCACTCGGCAACCTCTCAGCCCTACCATAACTTCTGCTTCTCACATGGTGCATTCACTGACATCTAGGACAAAAACAATGTCAGCAACAGCAACAATGTCAACTAACAGAACCTCATCTGTTTTCTCTGTGGCGTACACCTTGTTATTGCTAACGACTAGTCAACCCTATGCTTACAGCGTCATGGCACAGCAGTAAGGTTGACTAATCGACCAGTAGACTGATCGCTACAAGCCTTGCCTGTAGTGATATACTGTATTCTTTTTACTTGACCATGTATGGTAACAAATGCAACACTGTATCGGTACAGATCTATGTTGTAATTATAAAAACAATTGATGAAATGCACACATTTCATATACTGTATTGTGGGGCTCGTTATAAAGCCTGTTTATACAAAACCTTGACGTGGGGATACCCTTACCGAGCCGTCGCACAGTTAGTGAAACTACGATTTATAACTTGACACTTACAAAAATCACCATAGACGTGACTTAAAGGCTACAACTGTGTAATGATTTTGATTATGTTTAGTGTAAAGTCCTCTCTCAGGGAATGAGTTAGATGTGACAATACATCTTATATTTCTCTGTCTCAGAGCACACAGCCTTTAAATGCTTGGCTCTAATGTAAAATGTAATCTCCTGCGTTAATCATCCTGGACCCAAGGAGCCTGGTGACATTTTACTAAGTGTTTTTAAGTGTGACTGTTTTAAAGAGGTTAGCTTATAAGAGCACAAAATAAAATCTTCTCTGGAAACTATTTGTTGGGTTTGAGTCTATCTACAGTGAAAGATAAATGAGGATCGTCTGCCGTTTTTTTTTTTTTTTTTATTGCCTTACAGCTCACATTAGATACATCTGCAGTGGTGAATGACAAGGATGAAGATATATTTAGGATAATTCTGTCATTATGCTTTCTATTATTATGCTATTTTTGGGAGATTAAAATGATACATATCAGTATCGCTGCGATCTAGCTGTGTCAGTGTCTGAGAAGGCAAAGTAAACATCAATAAAAGCAGTAGCCACAAAGACAAGAGGGAGAGCGTATCTGTCAGACGGCTCCCGATGACTGATACGCTCAAACTGCTGAGGCCTTGGTTGTTTAAAACGTCTGCATCAGTGTCTCCTCAAGTGCTGCCGCATGAGGGTTAAACATTGTGGAACAGTGGGTGGGAAATGTGATACAAAAGAGGAGGGGAAAGGATTCATAACAAAGCAGCACCAAGACTCTCTTTCTGTGTAGATGACTGATCTAGGACAAACAGCCGGATTCTGCAGGCACAACATAGCAAATATACTTACACGCTGGTAAAAAAAAAAAAAAAGAAAGAAAGAAAGACAACGTGCGGATGCAAACAAACGCTTTTGCACTTTGCAAAATGAAAAACAAAAACAAAAAAAACACACAGTATTTGATAGATAAGATAAATACGGTGTAATCCAGACCTCCCCAGGTTGGAAAAGGTGGATGGTGTGACTCGCAGACAGTATTGCGCTGCCGGGTCACGTTGTCCCCAGTGGAGAACCAGGCTGGGTGAGAGCCATTAGCCAGTAACTGAATCCACTCCTGAGGTGCTGGATGGGGGAGAGAAGAACAAGCTTCTACAGCGTAATGAGACGCCTCCACCTAGAAATGACATGCGTGTCGCAGATACAGGCCAAGACACATCTGCTGCATTGCAGTACACACACACACACACACACACACGGCGAGGCAGGGACACAGAAATGACATTATCGAATTTCACCAGACAAGGAACACATGAGGGTACACAACATTTATTTTCCCCTGTGTGAAGCCATACAGCGCCTCCCCCGAGCTCCGCCCACTCTTGCAGATGCTGGATGAGGTCAGGCGAGGTAGTGCGTTGTATAAAGAAACACACCGGAGGAAGAATGGATCTTACACAAGGCTTTTCTGTTTCAAGATGGGTATGAAAGCATCGGATGTCCTGCTGGCACCTAGGTGTAAATAGCATCTGCCAGTTTAGATATTGTAATTCAGACTTGGCTTGGCCAAGCAAGGTTTCTCGAGTTTTGCAACAGTATTGTGTAGAAGGGGTGGATGGTGTGCTGGCGTTGTTATGAAAAGCATCGACAACTTCCTTGTGTTTCTTTTAGCATGGAAAGCCGGCACTGTGCAGCAGAGGACTTAATCGGAATTGAGATCCTGCACAACACAAATCTGGCTGCGTGTGAGAGCGCGAGGTCAAACAGTAAACTCTGTTGTAGCGCCGCTAACCAGGGGGACAAAAATCAACAAATAAAATGAAACAAGATTAATGTGGGCTTTCCACAACACATAAAGGTCTGAACTTGTTGCGAAAATGTGCAAAGATGTTGATGTACATAAGAAAATAAATCCACGTTACAGGAAAAATCACCAGATTCATTAGGATACATCATCTGGTCCCATTAAAACCGGTCTCTGCATAACAACCAGCTTCAAGATTGTTTTACAATTGTGGCTAAGTCCGATTGTACTGTACATCCATATATTCAACCACAGTAATAAAGAAAAAAGAATTCTGGAAACCATTAATTTTTTAATTAAAATATACTGTATATAGAAAGACTAGCATTGTTAATAATGTGCTAAGCTTGTCATCTGTGTTCAATTTTCATAAAAATCTTAACTGTGAATATAAATTCCTGTCACCATGTAAATGTTAAACATCATTCTTCTGTCAATGTTCAAATCGTTCTCCTGTTGCATTGTTAACTACCCTCTTGGCACCCTGCTCCTTCCTCTATCGTTTCGTTAGACTTGTCAAATGCCAACCTGTCTCTACACCTAGCCACCATAAGGGCTATAATCAAAGCTGTATTGAGAAAACTAACCCAATCATCCATTAGCTGCACATGCACCACAGGGAACCCCCCTGTACACAGTACTTTAGTTGATTGTGCACTAAAGGCAGTGAGAGGTAAGAGATAACCCACATGACATCCTCCATACTAATGCCAATTTATACGTTGCAGCATGTGATGTAAACGATAATGGAACCAGACCACATAAGGCAGGAAATGGAAATTCGCAGCCACTACACTGCACTACACTACCCTGTGTCAATGCAAAGCTGCGCTCCTTAAAGACTTCAGTGTGTCTTGCAACCCTTTCAGCCACTAAGCTTCTGGGGCAGTATTTCCATTCCATTTGTGTTTGCATAAGCTTGAGTGGATCACCGACTCCCACTTTCTCAAGCTGTTCGAGTGTGCACGCAGGAAGTGTGAGAGTCGGAGTGTGTGTGTGTGGAAGCAACTGGGAGAGGAGACTGTCGTACGAGCTTGGTGTTGAGATGGTGGCTAAAGTGGTATCATCATCTTAAAGTGAATGCGTGAGAAAGGGGAAGAGGGAGTTAGACTGCATACAGGTGTGAGAAAGAGAAATCAAGCTTAGGTTATACATGTGCAACAATGTGTGTCCATTCCAAAGTGATAAGACTGCCATGGGTTTAATTACCTGTCTGTTGATTACCTCACGTACAATGATGCTATAGAAGACAATAAAATAGTGTGTCCAAACAAACAGTGATGCAAATTCACAAATTTGTGACAACCGGACTTGTTCTGTTTATTGGTCTCACATTTCCAACGCGACAACCGTACACCACTACCTTCAAACTACCTGCCTAATACTGTGTCTCCAAAACAGTTCTAAGTCATCTGGGAATGGACACAGGCTAAAGGAGTTCAGTAGTATCAGGCACCGGGACATTGGTAATGGGAGGCTTTGATTCCTGTGGGTTGAGTGGACAGGCCTCTGTGGATTGGGCTTGTGTTCTGCAGACACTCGATCTGTTTGGGATATTGTGAGTTTCTAGGCCGGGTCAACACCTTGAGCTATTTTTCATGTTTTCGGAAGTGTTGTTCCCAAGCAGCCTTTGAGGTGTCGCAACGTCCAGCTGTTGCTGCCAGGGAGTGCTATGAGGTGGGTGATCGGTGTGCATACAGACACACCAAATGCAAGCTTGTCTGCGTTTCTGTAGCGACTCAACCTCTAGCTTGCCTCCAAGTCCAGTCTTCATTTATCATATCATCTCAACGTGAAGGCTTTTGTGCCAGTTTGTGTCTAGTTATGTGTTTTTGCGGTGACTTTGTGTGCACCTGCATCACGTCTAATATTCCCTGGTGTTTTGTCTGAACACAAAATAAGAGGAGACGGGGAAGAACTGCAAGGAGCTGAAAACAGAGCGTGACAACAGCTTCTCAGTATCATGGTAAAGACGAGAACATTTTAGTTTAAAAAGAGACTCCAAAGCTATGGCTAAGTCTCAGAGGAATTTACAAGTTTAGTAAGAATAAGACATGACACAAGAAAGCTATACATCAACTAGTATAACCAATCAGTTGTACCAATCAGTCACAAACTTGTAGCTTTGTGATGATGATGATGCAGAATTAACCTATCAATAGATCAAATGAAACAGACTAAATGAACAGCAAAGGTTTTGGTAAGCATTAGGTTTGAAATCCATGGGAGTTCACTTAGCTTAAATGAGAGAAAAAATAAAACCCTGACCTAATACATCCCCACCATGCAAACTGCACCGTTCAGCGTCATCAGCATCAGCATCAGCATCAGCATCAGCATCAGCAGTCTATCTGATGGAAAGCTATCTAAATGGGCTAAATTGAGTGTGCTTGAGCCGGCCGCGGCACACAGACTGCACACCATCCTGTCTCGCTAATTCCGCTTTCATCCTGAACCCCATGGTGAGGGTCTAAAATGCCTCGTTGAGGGCTCTTTTCAAACGAACACGATGGAGGTTACTGCATGCAGGGATGGGTTCATCTTCATCTGTGACAGCGGTTCATGTCAGATACACGGACACACCTTATACAGGTGGGTCAGCAAACTGTTTCTCAGTTCAAAGATGTTCAGATGTACTCAACACAAGGGGGATTCACTGATTGCAACAGTGCAGCAAATATATGTAAGCATATACAGTAATTATAGGTAATAAATCTTAATAACCAAACTGACTACATAGTTCAACAACAAGATTAAAAGCATCTGAACAAAGCAGAAACTGGCGACCAAAACTTTGACAGCTTGTCTCACACTTGCCTCAGTTGCACTCGTATCATTTAATACCAGTCTGATCTCAAAATTCAGAAAATTTCCTGCCATGGAGATTGCTATCCTATTGCAACCTAGTGCAACCCTAAAGGGGAACTACTGTTTTACACAACTTGGACCATATGTCTGGCATAAAATATGATAGTTTACTCTCCTATATAACTTCTGTGTAATTCCTTCGGGAGAGATCAGCGAGTAGTGGGAGTGACTGGGGCACTGAAACACAGGCTCTAAATAACGCATCATCTGCCGTAAAACTTCATTTCACCAATATTTCGTTAGGGAAATTAACAAACTCCAGACTCAATGGGAAAATTTGCAGCAGAAAATTATTTAGAGGTTGCGTTTCGGTGCCCCGGTCAATCCCACTATATGGATATACGCTGATGTAATTATCTCCCGAAGGAATACAAATTACACAAAAGTTATATGGGTGAGTAAATGATTGTATTTTATGCCAAAAATAAGTCCCAGGTTGAAAAAAAAACAGTAGTTCTATTTTAAGTGCAATATACATTTAGGGTTGCCAAAGTTAATGTACTGTCAAGAGGGTAGTTTGTACCTTTGCTCCACAATTTCTAACAGATAGTGAAACCTGTGTCCCCTACTACAGAAATATCCTGGTCATCCAGGTTTGGAGCCTTTCCCTGGGTGTATTCGATGTATTACGATTTGTGGTTTCTCTTATTTTTGGAGTATTGGATGACAATCAACTACTACCACCTTGTGAAACTCCCGTATTGCACAATTTGCACAAATCTTCTGTCTGAATGACTTCATTTTCAAGAGTAAAGTACTTCAACACACCAGACATGTTTGGCACTAGTCAGTCCCCACTAAAATAGAAGCAGAAGCTCTTCGGCCCCAATACCGACCGGGAAAAAAATTATTCACCACAAGGCTACATGGACCACATGGCTTGCAAATATATCAAACAGCACTGTTCCATCTTACAAGTGTGAAAAAAGCTTATGTTATGTCATCCGCCCTCTGAAAGTCTTCAAATTGGTGAAATTCATTGTACAATATACACAAAGGGTTGCCAAAGTTAATGTAGGGTCAAGAGGGTAGTTCATACCTGGGGTCCAGAATTCCTAACAGAAAGTGAAAACTCCTCTACTACAGAAATGGCCTGGTCATCCAAGGTTTGGAGCCTTTGCCTGGGTGTATTTGATGTATTCTGATTTGTGGTTTATTTTGGTTTTTTTAGGTGGCAAACCAAGCTGGCAGTATTGGATGAAGGTCTTCTACTACCACCTTGCGAAACATTCGTATTCCACAACTTAGACATTAATAGTGACGTACTTTCACACAGCAGACATGTTTAGTCACGTGATTTTTCTTCACATACATTATATACAAGGAAAAGATTCTACATGGACCACATAGTTTGCAAATATATCAAACAGCACTGTTCCATTTCCCAAGTGTGACAAAAGCTTATGTTCTGTCATCCGCCCTCTGAGCGTCTTCAAACCGGTGAAATTCATCGTCTTATGGTACTGGTGCGCCGAAACAATCATCGTTTGTCATCCCACACTCAAGAGCAGCAATCCCAAATGACATCCCTCCAAGTGGATGCCTAATGAAGACAAAAGCTCTTCTGGAGAACAGCCTCCTATCTGGAAGGAATTACGCCCATGTGTTAGCGAGTGTGTGAAAGAAGCGGGGAGGTGGCGCAGGGATGATCCAGGGGCTCAGAGCAGAGGAGCAGAGAGTGGTAGTGAGGAGAATGAATAGTGACTGGCGCTCAGCCCAGTGGCAGCTTAATGACTTGCGGTCAGTTGACTCTGTCTCAATTAATCAGACTGCTCTTTCCCGCTCGCCTCCTTTTTTATTTTTTATTTTTCCCCTCTCTCCCCTCGGCTCTAATTTTTCCCTTTGTCTCCATCCCTTGAGCAGCGAGACACTGCTTTGTCCCCACTCTCTGTCCATCTCTTTTGTTTCGCAACGCCATCTCCTCATCTTTCTTTCGCATGCTCCCTGTCTTCTCCCCCGACTGGACGGTTTGTATTTTTTCTTTCAACTCATCGTCATTAGTAAGAGACTGAAAGAATGAGGCCATTTTACTTTCCCCCTCTATCATCCGCTTTGTAGCCTGTCTTAGTCTGGGGGAGAAACAGAGTCTCAGAGAATTAGTTTTTGAAGGAAGCGCGCGTCTGCCTGGGCTGCCGTGGAGTCTGAAGGCAGAATTTGACCCGTGTAGAACAAATCCAGGCATGGCAACTCAACCAGCCCCGACATGTTTGCTCCTGGATCGCGGCGTACGAGCCGAGGCAGTTGCTTCCGCGCTTCTGTGTGCGCGCAAGTGGCAGCTCGGCCCTCCCGTGTCAGTTTTTATCTGTTTTCCCGGAGGACCCAGGGGGCCTCGCCGGCTTCCCAGGGTGGTCCTGACTGGGCTGACATTTGGAGGACTGGTCCACGATGGCCTGTAGGGCTGTTTTGTACAGCAGCAGTCACGGCTACTGTCTGCTTTGCTCCTCTCTTCCTTTCTTTTTCCGGTCCTTTGTCTCTCTAGATTTAGTCTCTAGTTGTCACACCTTTCTCTCTCTGTCACTTTTCTTTATGTTTTTTTTCTTCCTTTCTGTACTCTGCACTCATCTTGTTCCATCACTGTCTCATTTTCACGTTCTGTCCCTCTTCTCTCTCTCTCTCTCCATTACCATTCTTTTTCTCACATACAGACACTCTGCTTTTCTCCCTCCCTCCCCGTCTTCTGCCTCACACTTATTCCTCTCCTTATTTTCCAATCTTTCATCTGCTCTCCCCCTCCCATCCCTCTGTCAGTGGGGTCACTGTGCTGTGCAGGGCGCCCTAAGGAGCACGCCTGCCACGACTCTTACATGTCGGGAAGAGGAGAAAGCAGGGACTGGACCTCTGCCCCAGCCCCCCATAAGCCCCAGTATGCAGTCAGAGGCACAGAGGGGGCAACCAGGGGTCAAACGCTCCAAGAGGATTTCCTGTATAATGCGGCCATGGAGCAGGGTGACATCTATATTGTAGGAGCATTGATTTATTTTTTATTTTTTTGTCTTTATTTGCTCTCACTGGGAAGGAGCAATTTTGCAAGCCCGGTAAGTTGGCAGACTAACTCGTAGCTGTGAAATTCACGTGTTTTTAGCGACCGAAGAGATGGGAAAGTGAGATGAAGAGCCGTCCAGACATCTGCTATTCAGTGCTGACTCCCTGCGGAACTAAAGTAAGAGTCCCGGTTATACATTTTAACCGCCGAGCTGTTTATTTTTTCCATTTCTTCGGAGATTGTCATTTAAATGTTTCTGAAGAGGAGCTTTCCTTAGTATTCCCCGAAGAGGCCCTCTCGTCTCTCCTCATTCTTTGGATGGAAATGTGCAAGCGTGACAAGCCGAGGCACTGAAACTTTAAAACTTTTCTTCAGCAACAAAGGTGACTTCTGGCTGAGCCTACAAAGTCGGTGTTGATGTCAAACAAACGCAGCTGACAGTTTGTTGGCCTTCTGATTGGCCCGCTTAGCGCCAAGTAGAGGGCTACTTCCCTTTATCACCATCCAGCTTCTTAAGTTACTGTTAGACAAGCAAAATGAATTCAGCCGATACAGAAAAATGAATCTCTGCATGCAAGTGGATAGTCAACCATTCTCTTTTAGAACCCATACTACCTTTGCAATAACATGAAAATGTATAATCCCTTTAATTTACGTTTGCACTGAACTTATACAGTGATATTTACATCCTCCATGGCCGATTTCAATAGCTTCAAACATTTATGAAATAGTTTTTTGTACATACTGCGTATTGTTCTATTTTTTTGTTCTGGAAAAGTGTCTTAAATTGCCACCCGGGGACAAATAAAGTTTTCTGAATCTGAACATAAAAACACTGTAGACCTGTAATTATACCCAGGTAATGTTAGCAATTGTGCTGCTAACACTGGCAGACACGGGGAAAACTCTTTATGTGTGGTTATTTCCTCTGCCCACACTTGTTTGCTTTTGGAAAATGACAATTATGAGTTTCAGTGCTGATTTAATCTACATGTTGTCAGTGTTTTGGATGGACACACGAAAAGGAAAACGAGCCCTCTGGTTGGTGGTCAGCAGGTGGTCAGAGGAACAGTTCAGTTTGTCGCTTACATGGGCTGTAGCATACTCTATAAGAAGCGAGATGTTTGTTCTAGACACATGGCAGCTTGCAGAACTTTTTTCTCATTAGTATTCTGTGATTGGTCAGAAATTGGAAGTGGGCGTGGTCAGTGCAGGAAAGCTAGCGGTCGCTCTGTGAGCTCCCAGATGCTAATTCACAGTGTGACGCGAACAGCATGATCCGATGGACATGGTCGTCAAAGTGACTGGACGACATCTCCCACAATGCTTAGCGCCTGTGACGTATACCACAGTGGGAGGGCCCGATGAGATTTTTCCTGGAGTTCTGCAGTTGGGTTTGTCATGAAGTATAAATTACCTGGCCAGAACGAATCCAATAATAAGAAAATTGCTTCTTGTCGTCCGTCTCCATCTCCCACGATGCTCAGCACATATACTACAGTGGGAAGGACTGCAATTGGCTGCTTCATCCTTGGATTACCTTCAGTGCCTCAAATATCGGCTACACGGCGATTTTAACAGAATAATTCATAGCTATATGGTTTACATCTGGTCCACCCACCATCATTCTTTCCTTATAGTGGCTGCATCATATGGCCTACTTAGATTTAGCCTTCCAGTCTAGTTTTTTTAACCATATCTCATGCCAAAATGTCTGTTTTAGGGCCAATGACATTGACAGGCATCCGGAATATTAAACAGAAGGTGGTACACCGAAGACCTGAAAAACTACCCATTTAAGTCAGACCAAAGTAAATCAACAGACATAAAATGTGGCGCGAAAAAGCAAACACAATAGCACTGACTTTAAAACTCACCCACCTGAAAAAAAAAACCTTCGGTTAAATTGACAGACCTTATCTAGCGCCTAAAAGAAAACCTTCCTCTTCTCATGGCCGACGAGTGCCACCAGTGAGAAAAGCGAAAAGAATAACAAAAAAAACAAAAACAATTCACAGGCACAAAGAGGCAACGAAAACAACTTTATAAAGTGGCTCCGGCACCAGCCCTGTGTGCACCTTAAGCAAAGTGGAGAAAGCATTCACAAATAAGTCTTTTCTCCGCTTCTTTCTTGGTCTTTAGCCTTTCCCGATGGTGTTCCAATCTGTAATTACTGCCTCTATTTGATTCTAATCACCAGTCTGGGAAAAAAAAAAACGACAGATACCGCATCCCCCTCCTCAACCCTCACACAAAGACCTAGGAAAGGTGCAACGCTATATTTCTCCTAATTATCTAGTCAGGATCGACTGGCTCGGTGCTGAAGTTCTCGGAGTGTGTTTGCCAATTTGCTGTGTCAATTAGATTTTCTCCTAGGTAAGTAATCAGACTCTGGGAGAGGGTGAGAGAGGGAAAGATGAAGGGGGAAAGTAATTACTGCTTTTTTTGGGGGGGAGGAGGAGGTTAGCAGCAGCTCCACTGTGCCTGTGTACCACCCTTGTCTTTTTTAATCACTTTTAGGGGAATTTACAGGAACCCCTTGCCTTTTGTCTCTCTCAAAACAGATTAGACTCCGACTCCAGATAGCGGAGACATGAAGAAACACACACGTTTAACAGGGAACATGCATGTGTTCCTCCTCTAAGCTGCGCAGAGGCAAAAAGAGAAAAGAGTATCAAGATAATTGATGGCAACACTTTCTCTTTTCATGAACTCAGCTCAATCCTGCAGCGTGGACGACGGAGCTGTTGTGCTAGAAATGTTATTTAGCCGTGGATTCCTCCTCCGAGCGTAACGATAATGCCGCGACACTTCCAAGAGCTAACTGGTTTAAATGTGACAATCAGAGTGAAAACATCACTCGCGTTAGGAGGTGACATTTAACGCTCGGATCGACAATGAGGCCCGACGAGAACAAACCCGCGAATTTCACTCATTAAAGTCACAGAAAGCTTCGCTGATACATCTTTGTGCTCTTGTTTGATAAAGAAAAAATAAAAAAATAAAAACGTGGAGACAGAAGGAGGCGAAGCGAGCGGCAGAGATAGGCCCGCTCCGTGACACTTGGCTGTCCTGTCTGCCCTTGTCAGAGCCTGACACCTCCCTAATCCCCACTCCAGGCTGCCACCACAACCCCCATCTCAGCTGGCCGCGCTTGGCCCACAGACAAGCCTGTCACCCAGTCAGAGACCTGGGACCCGTCCAAGCCCGGTCCAGATGCAGGCATCCGCAAATTCGCTCAGACTCCTTCACCCCACCTCCCGAGAAGTACCCTCACACAACAACCTTGTGTATCTGGTGCCTTTTAATGTGTTTGTTTAAAGGAAACCTGAGCGACTGAAACTCCCCGGAAGATTATCAGAGTTTATGAACAAAGAAACTGCGCTTTTCGAAAAGTTGTTGACACCAGCTGCAATCTTTTTACAGTAAAAACTAAAAAAAAATAAACACACACACCTTTTGGTGACCATTAAATTGCTTGGAACACCGAGTGCCGGGTAAGAGAAATGTTTGGCATGAAAACAGCTGCGCTACGGGACCACAAGAGCAACACTGACTCATTATCAACCACGGTATGCTTTCTTACTGACACTGCTCTGAACACACAGTCCTTGTCTGCTTTTGAAATGTATTTTTATGCCTCGTGTTTGCCAGCCGTCACATTTTTAGATGTAGAAGTCGTGTAGCTAGTTCCTTCCACAGACGTACTGCGTGTTGAGACAGGTGTGGGCGGAGTGCCCTTTGAATTCAATTTATACTAGACGATCATATTGATACACCACTGTCCAGACATCTTTCAGACGGACTCAGTTCTTCATATATGCACAGATGTAGGTTAAGAAAGGTGTGCGAGGAGAAACAAGGCGTTTGCATCGCCCACCGTCGAACACGTGAAGTACAAGCAAACAACTCGCATGACACGGCTTAACTTTTGCATCCACCGCGGCGAAACCACAAGGAGCTTTATAAATTATAAATTTACTAATTGCAAATTTGCACCTGCTGAAGCCCCACAGCCACCGATCAAACAGGACGGAAACTGCAAACGCTGTGAGGCTGAGCAGTTATTGTTCACAGTCACTCAGTTCATTTAGCGCTGCTTTTAAACTCATTAACAGCAACAAAAGGTGGCAGCGGGGTCTACTTGCCTGGAGCTGTTCTTAAGTTTCAAAGTGAAATACACAGGAGGCATTAAAAGGCACAGTAAGGACTTTTCTGACCACACAAATTAAGATCCAGTAATGTAGAATGAGCACTACACTGTATGTGTTTGTCTATTTGCCATTAGCCATTAAAACACTTCAGGAAACTATGGTGGCTAAGAGTGCTCAGCAACTATAGTTTTTTACAACCTGGACCTTATTTCTGGCCTATAATGCGATCGTTTACTCACTCATATAACTTTAGTGTCATTTTAAGTCCTTCAGAAGATATTTAGCTCCAGCGGAGCACTGTGTATATCCATATAGTGGGAGTAATTGGGGCACAAACACATCTAAATAACGCATTATCTGCCGCGAAACTTGTTCATTTCACCAGTATTCTGTTATGTTAAATACAGCAAAAAGTACTGATGTTCGATGCCATCGATTTCCTTTCCGATCCGATACTCAGTAAAATTCAGGCTGTTATCAAACCTTTGTGCAAATACACCTAATGTGTCTGTTAAATCTGAAAAAAAGAAAAGAAAAAAAAGTAGTATATTTCCAATCATAGTTTCATAAAGGATACAAGAGCTGAAATAGCTCCACACATGACTCCATTTACGCTCTGCCATTGTGTCTACAGATTGACTGAGTGATTGAGCAGCATGCCGCTGTGCCTATGCATTACGCACTTACCCAGGCGTAGGACAAAGTAGTTCCCACCAACCGGGAATCATTTAGACAAGAACTCAGTAGTTCAGTTACTTTCCTTTGTGTTCCTGTTAATGATATAGATTACTTCAAATGACTGAAGTAGCAAAAGTATGTTGGTGAATGCTCAAAAAACACCTGGGTATGGGGTGCTTGGTCTGGTCTAGGTGGGTACTACATGTCTAAGTTGCATCCAGATGAATGCCAGGTACAAACGTTTCCCAGCAGAACAGAAACAGGTTAACTGGAAACAGGTGAGTGTCGTGACTGGGTATAAATGGAGGCCCCCGAAAGGCTCCCTCCAGACGGCTTTGTGAACAACTGCGTGAGCGAATAGTAGAGAAGTTTGAGAACAACATTGCTCAACTGTAGTTAATATCATCAAAATGTTGAGAGAATCTGGAGAAATCTGTCCATGTAAGCAGCAAGGCAGAAAACAAACATTAAATCACCGTGACCTTTGACCCCTCAGGTGCCGCCGCATTAAAAACCAACATCATTCTGTGAAAGATATTGCGAGGTGGGCTCAGGAATACTTCGGAAAACCGCTGTCAGTCGAAACAGTCGGCACCGTGCCGCAGTACAGTTCCATTTCCGTAACACAGTTGGACTGAAAATGAATGCAAATTGATTTAGCGGAAACACAGATTAGATTTCCCACAATGCAACTTGAGTGGCAATACAGAACTCATAACTGTTTTATCAGATATTTATTTTTTATTTTTAAAACCAGATGAATTTCTTCTTTAAAAGATATGTATGTCAGTTTATTGGCAAGGGGGCAATTGTTGAAAAAGTGATCCCTTATTAGAGACAAAGCCAAAGCCACTCAGATCTTAGATTGAAAGAATAACAAAACAACTTTGAATTACTTTGCACTACTTGGAAGGATGTTTGGTTTCACTCAATTATTTTCAGGCCCATATTTTATAATCATAATTTGTATGCTACATGTATGTATGCAATGCATGCATGTATTTTCCTCAAAGGACTCGGATACTGGAACAAAAAATATCAACTTGATGATCTGGTGTATTTGTTGCAACATATGTTTCTGCATTAAAGAGAGCAGAACAACTGCACATCTTTCTTCTTCAGCTTAAATTACATCAGAAACACTCATAATGTCTAATATTGTTATTCCTTGAGAAGTGGGCTTGTAAGAAAACATACACTCAGACGGAGTGAGTCACGCGCTCTCCCTTCCGTGTGCATCTGTGTTCATTAGCAAGAAAGAGGAAAAACAAGCGCAGGGGGAAGAGTGGATGTGTAGGAGATCAGATACATGCTTGATTATTAATGATTACATTTGCAGAGAGAAGCACTGCGTCCACCGCCGGCTGTTCAAGGGGCGTGGCGCCACCGAACGTGTGTCGTCAGATCAGAAATGATGCGAGTTGCTGCAACAGAGAAATCTACAACGGTAATTGGCGTATTTTCTTCGGCGCTATAATCTCTGCTTCATTCTTAGACTTCGATAGTGAAACTTACAAAACCATTGTGGGGTTAGTCGCTAAAAGATGAGAGATAAGATAATCCGTTGCTTATCCCGCAGTGAGGAAATTTGCAGCACACTGTTTTAAGGACAGTGCACATAAGAGATAAAACAAGTGAAGATTAGATAAGTACCGGAAATAGAAGTTGTATTTGTGGATGTTGCACCTGAGAGAATTAAAGATATGTAAATTCAAGTATTGCACAGATGTTACAGAGGTTGCGGTCTGTGTTGAGACTGTCCAGTGTGTGTGTGTGTGTGGGTGGTCTACTGGGACTACAGGCTTGGTTGTACAGCCTCACAGCAGCAGGATGAAGGACCTGTGGTAACGCTCCTTTACAAAGGCCAGGTGCTGTTGAGTCTCTTCTTGTGTGCACCTGAGATGCTCCTATGCTGCTTCAGCAGACCACACCGTAGTAGATGGCTGATGCCGCCACAGAGCCAGTGAACGGTCCTCAGGAGTGCTTCCTGCATTTGAATGCTCCGCGTCAATTTGACGGCACAGATAAGCCAACGGCCCAGACGCTAACGCCGTAGAATGACGTGCACCTCCCCAGAAATGCCGTGATTGTTCCGCTTGGTAGTTTTTCCGGCTACTTCTCTATCTCCATTTTTTTTGATTGGTTGTTCTGGATCAATAAACACATAGAAGAAGAGTTAGCTTGGGAGGAATCGGAGATGCTAACATTTGGATGACTCGTCTGTGGTGAAATGTCTGTGAAACATCGCCAAACGTTTCTGTCGCCATCGATGAAACTGAAGCAAGAAGTAGAAGGTGAAGCAGGAAGAAGAACAAAAATTTACCCGACTGGCAAAAAAGACACATCGCCAACTAGTGTTTGGGGGGCATTTTTCAAGCGCATAGGTAGAAATGGCTCATACCGGTGTAGGCTATGTGCGTAGGTTATGCCATTTATGTCCCACAGAGGTATAAACCTCACTTAAATGGCATAAATGTCCATAAGTGCATAAGTCTGCTCTGACCTTTCTAATAAAGTCAATATACACTATAGGAACAAGGTGCAAAGCCAATTTATTGGAGCCACTTCATTATATAATCCTGTTGTCTTCCATCCCCAACCCTGTGAAACATTACGGCCCCATCAACTTATGCGACTGTTTTTCTTCACCAACATTTTAACTTAAGCTAATTCATTGTCTGGACTTTGTGGGAGTTTTGTCTGTGTGCTCAGTCTTCATTTAAGTCTTAAGTCTTAAGTTCTGAGTTGAAAAAAGCAACAGAGGAGGAGGGGGAGGGGTGATATGATATGAATGCCGGGAAATAAAGAAGCTGCCTCCATTTACTTTTTGCATTTTTTTAATTAGACAGAACTATTAAGCGGTGGCACCTTTAAAACAAGGCTCAACAAAAGAGGATTAAACCACGGCATTACGGCGTCAGCGAAAATACTGGCACCACAAGCGTAATGGATGGGTGGTTTTTAAAACCTGTCTCCCTACCACGAATGTATTTTGAAGAGGCTGTTTTTAGCGGATCAAAACTTAACGTCCTTCTCTCTAAACAGCCTAAACGGCAATGAGCGTAGGCAATGTTTCGAATGCCAATACCAATCGTTGTATGTCTCATCAATATACCTGAAATAAAATAAGTTGTGAGCTGAATTATAGTCATAGTCATTAAAAGTGAAGAGGAATCTAAACAAAAGCATTAGTGCTCTCAACTTAAAACAGAAATTGATATTGAGTTGAAACAATGAGGAGCTGTGAGTTCATTTGACAAGATAAAATGAGTTTTTCTTCAGTGGATAATGTAACCTAAAAAGTGGTTTGAACTCACAGCTTCAAGTTGAACCAAAAAATGATCATTAGTTATATAACTTAGCTTATTCAGTTGAAACAAAGGTTTACCAACTTGAAATGTATCACAGGATTTACTAGTTGGATTTAGATAAGCAAAAATATCTTTTAACACTTGCATTTGTAGTATGTAATACTTAATAATATAATATCTGCACTGTCCCATTATATAAACATGAGAAAACATCAAGCATTAGAGGCCTTGACGCTCTAACCTCGTCGTTGGGTTTTGTCAGCGTCTAAATATCCCATGAAGATAAATTGCCAGCAGTGCTGCAGACTGAATCTCACCCGTGAATCTAAAAGACAACCAAAACAGCAGATGTTCCGATTGTTCATGGGGAATTGTGTGGGAAGAAAACTCTACGCGGTATATCTGCACTCACAGCTTTTGAAAAGGGTCAGATCCTTCAGGATGAATGCTTGCTTGCTTGCCGTTCCATCGAGTGACGCTTCAGTCAGGAAACTGTGAGCAATTATACACACTCACCTTCAGTGAACCTAAGCCAAGGCATGTAAGCATCTGTTCTACAAGAATGAATCTCTCCCTGGCTCAATTAACTAATACAAATCACTTAATATCTTATTTACAACTTGTGCGAGTAAATCTGTGTTTGTTAGTGTGCGCCTATGTGCACGAGGTATTGATTCACTTTCTGTTGTTTTAAATGTGGCTTCCTATTCCAGACGGAAATATATATATATTTCCCTGTATATATCTATATATTATTTATACAATCTCTGACTTGGAGGCTTAAAGAATGTCTAGAAATTACTGAGGTGGATAGAAGGAAAAGGCTTTTAAGATTTATTATGCTCTAGCCAAAGCTATATTGCAACTCATTAACATTTTATGGGCTCTCTAATTTTCATTTGCCTGTTTTTCTACTACCTTCACTCACTTAAATATGTTCAACATCATCAGCTTCATGCTGATTCTATATCTATTCTGTGTATGCTATCTAATCCCCTTGAGCAATGAAGCCGTGCAACCATAAAGTTAGCATTTCTGATAGCAGAAGTGCTAGTAGTCGCACTGTAATCATTTCCTAGAACTGCGTTCCCCTTCTCTCTGCTGTCAGCCTGCTATCATCTAACAGTGTATGAGTAACATGTCAAGGCACGCATTCTTATTTCTGAAGGGGGTTGCATCAGTCATGTCAAAACACTAGCGCAAGGCAGCACAATGTGCATAAATAACTGGTATGGGTGTAAGTAAACTTGTTACGGGCAGCTGCGGATACTGTGACGTGAATGACGAGCATGAAACGTCACTCATAGTGGTGGTATTTAAGACTACACCAACCAGGCATAACATTATGACCACCAACAAGGGTTTCATATTGCTATGGAACAGCATGGAACAGCCTATTGGCTAATACAGGGCATTTGCATGTTAATGTGCAAATGCCAAAATGTAACCTCTGCCTGTAGAAAGCATCTCAATGGTCTGAACACAAAATTTCTTGAGCATACTTCCCATGTATTGTGCGTATTATCGATGAAGGGCCGTCTGCTCCTGATATTAGCCCTAACCCTAACAATCTCATGTAGCTCAATGCTGTGAAATGTCCCATTCACACACTGAAAGTGCTAGGGCTGTTTGTATGCAGCTGCGGGATATCACCTGACACTTACATATACAGTACGTGAATACATCAGATGCCTCCAAACTGTTACAGATACGCAATAATATGAAATGTAAATATGTCCTTCTACAGAGGAGCAGAAACATAAGTGGTCGCAGATGAGGGATTCGTAGTAACGTGAGCAGAAGCCACTTCAGTTGTCTGGGAACACTTTAGCCTCAATGGACAGAACAGAAAATACGGTATTTCTAGAGTTCACGTGCAAGGAAAAGATAATGATGTGAAAACATACAGTGTATAACCTTGAGAGTTTGCAGACAACACTACACCAAACGCATCTTCACTGGGAAACGCAACGCCTCGAGTGTTCATGCCAATTTTTGGTTTTCAAGCAACATGAGATGCAATGCAGTTTTGTAGTTTAAGAGTTTTTTTTTTTTTTTATTTCAGAAAATGCTGAACAGAGAATGAACCAGTGAATATGACCCAAAAACATTAGATATACAACTGGATAGATTCAAAACAGTAGATGAACAGAGTATGCCGTCACTTTACAATAAGCAGAAACGAAACTTCAAAACTTAATGCTAAAATCAAGGTGGTCGTACAGCTTTGTCTAAAAAATGTCATTTGCCGCCAAGTTTTGTTATTTTCTATTGACAGCTGGGACATCATCAGTCGTAAAGTGAAATAATGCTTAAACATCGTAGCATCCCTATGTGGCTGCGCTAACTATGTTCATGATCAGTATGAATCAATATGGTATTTATGATATTGTAGTGAGTGTAAAATGTTGTTGACTGGTACGTTAAAATATTTATCCTATAGATAGTCCTATAGAGTTGTCGTAATTTTATAATATGTCTGAAGAAAATGTTGCGCCTCTTTTCGTCATGCCTTTCCATACGTTAAGTTAACCAGTGGTTAGCTTTGTAAACTGTTTCCCAGTGGCTACAAGACGGCAATAGTTGCCTATCAGTCTCACCACCTGAACAGACATTTGTATTAATAACTTTCAATGTCATAACCACTGGCTCCATTTGAAAGCAGGGGTTAGGGTTCCCCTGTAAAATCCAAACCCTAATGCGTGGCTTAACACAGAGCTTTGATTTGTCCCCTTGGTACTTTAGTATTTCCGGCCGCTTCTCCACCTCTGCAGTTTCCGAATTGATCGTTTTGGATCAATAAAGATGGAACACACCGAAGAAAGATTGACTGAGGAGGTTCGAAGGTACACGCATTTGTATGACTCGCCTTCTGCAAAATCTCGGCACAAGTTTGAGTCGCCATCATTGAATCAAAGCAAATATGCACTCGACTGGCAAAAAAGACACACTGACGATCGCACAAGTACAGCATAAATGGCTCACACCGTCTTAGGCTACATGCGCAGATTACGGCGTCTAGTCCCACAGAGGTATAAACTGCACTTAAAGGGGAACTACTGTTTTTTTACAACCTGGATCTTATTCCTTGCATAAAATATGATCGTTTACTCACCCATATACCTTATGTGTAATTTGTAGTTGTCTGGGAGATAATTAGATCTGCGTATATCTATATCTATATCTATATGTGACTGGGACATGGAAATGCAGCCTCTAAATAACGCATTATCTTACACAAAACTCGCTCATTTCACCAATATGTTGTTATCGTACGCTAGTGCTATTCCTCGTTGAGTCCAGAGTTACCTGTTATCATCAGTATATCGGTATATTGACCTACAGACCCTGGATGATGTCTTCTGACCTGGATGATGTCATCTCTGAGCGCCGTGCGCTTGTTTACCTGTAGTTAGCTATTGCTAGTTTTTTGCAACATGGCTGAATATTTTTCCGATTCTGAGGTTGTGGACGACCCACACCACTATATGGATATACACTGAGCTACTTATCTCCCGAACTATCTCTAACCCTTATGCGTGCAAGTCTATTTAACCTATAGGCACCAAAACCCTGCCAAAAAGAATATGGGTTTTGAAATGTCGTCTGGAAATTCTGTTAATAAAGCCAAGGGTGGCAATTGGAAACAACAGATGCACATATCACTCGTTCGTTTTTACCTCCTAGAACACACCACTCCAGACACCAGCCCGTGTGCCATAATGAGGGCACAGCAGTGAGACAGAGAGTGTGAAATCTGGCCGTGAAGGTTAGCCCAATACATCTCCACACACTGGGGGTCTGACGGGTCTCCGAGCACTTTCCTCCGGGTTCATTCTCCCTCCCTTTTCCCTCCTCTTTCATCACTTTCCTCGGCACCTCTGCTGGCTGATGTCTGACCTGGCCCGCAGGCGTCTGGGAGTGACAGACTACAAGCTTGTCCCGTGTCACGAGTTCGCTGTGATGGGGGTGTAATAAATAGCCACACGGATAAACGTGGTCTGAAGAGGGGGGGAAAGGTACACTGTTTACGCTGCAAGTTTGCATTCGGATTATTACCCTGTGCTCTTCAATTAACTGTCTCAATCTCACTTTGGCAATCCAAACGTTTCAATTGAAATGTTATTGTCTGAGATCAACACAGTGTTTCCCATTGTGCATATAATTTTTTAATTGTGTCAGTGAGCTATAAAGTTGGTCCAATTCCTCTGACAAAATGACAGCACATGCACTGTACACCTGTGCGTGTGTGCACATATAGACTCTATAGACTTAATATCTGCTCAGAACTGCCTCAAGTAACTCCAAAATTACACATTTTTCCTTCAAGTCCCACTTGACCCAAACATCCCAAGGGTAGCAGCTGTATCCTAGCAACTACTGGAAACGAATTAGGGCGTTATACAAATAGCATCAGGACCATTTGGGATATATTTCACTGTCTTGCTACAGTAAAAGTCATTGCGAATGTGTGTAATGAGTTTCATTTATTAACAACACTTGTACAAATGAGCTCATTTGTTCAGCGGCTCCGGTGCATGTTTTCAGTCAAAGTGAACATAAACTAGAGGTGAAGTGGCATTATGCGCGTTGTAAAAAAAAAAGTAAGCACCACACGAGAGTCTTTTTATAAACGGCGAGCGTGGAGGGAGACAGGAAATAGAGCCGTTTGTTTATCACCATTCCTTCCATAGAAAAGACTCTGCGTTCGGCGCGTCCGTGAGGTGACTGAACGAGGTGTGAATCATTACAGCGTTAAAAAAAAAAAAAAAAAAAAAAGGCCGCAGTGTTATTTGAATAATTGCATAATGGCAGCGACAGGTCTAATGCTGAATAAAGGGGAAAGTGAAAAATAGCGAGGAGCGCTTTGATTTATTTATAATATAATTTATATGTAAATTATCTCTGGCAAATGCTAAATTATTTCAATGAATAGGTAATAAATGTATGGGCAAGATGTTCTTTTCTGATGCCCTTTCATATGAAAATACCTTCAGTTAAGGAAATGTGCCAGAGCGGCTGGTACATAGCATGTTTTTAAGGAACAAAGCATCACTTTAAATGGGAATTTTTTTTTTATTTGTAGACCTCTCTAATCCATATGCCTGGATACCTGCGATATTACATTCCATGACCTGTCGATGTGTGGGTCATCTCATAACCCATGAAAGCTAAAGAACCGCTGAACCTCCTAATGGCTGCAATAACTACGTGGAACGATATCAAAAATTATATTTACTTCCACTAAACGCTGAGGCTTATGGAAGGCTAACTCACATGGGCCAAGCTGTTCTTATATGCCTTATACATACCTTAATGGAGAGGTTGCGTGGCATACTGTTTATCGATCTTCTCCAGGATCTGAACAAAATCCTTGCATAGGTCCTGATCAGAGACATCCTTTATCAGCTGGAGTCTTCAGGTCAATCTCCAGACCCTGGATGATGATAACAGCTAACTCCGGACTCAACGGGGAATAGCATTAGCGTACAATAACAAAATATTGGCCCAGTCACTCCCACTACATGGATATACGCTGATTTAATTATCTCCCGAAAGAATACGAATTACACTAAAGTTATATGGGTGAGTAAACGACCGTATTTTATGCCAGAAATAAGGTCCAGGTTGTAAAAAACAGTAGTTCCCCTTTAAGTGGCACTCGATCACTGTCAATTAATACATTTTCCAAAAACACACCTACTCATAAACAAGTGGCATTCAGTAAAATCAAATAAAATTACAATTCAAGGACTTTATGAAAACCTGTCCATTTAAGAGAATTTCATAAACCTCATTTGAATCCCTTGTATAAAAAAGCCTCTTAGAATAAAGTAAGAAAATAAATAAATCTTGGATGAGCGCCAGTGGTTTTCAAAAAACTTTAAATCACCAGAATTTGTTGCCTTACTTTGTAAAAAAACAACAAAAAAAACTTCATACTCTGAGGATTGACATTTTAAAGCATATGGCACCTTTTTAAGTCTGCTGTAGAGAACAGCCGGTGGAACACGTCCCTCTTTCGTCTCCATCAGGAAAAAAAGAACGTGACTGCTGAATATTCATGACCATATTCATGACAGCAGAAGGTATCTGCTGGGATTCTGGAGGGGAAGGTCACGGCTTTGAATTTACTTACCTCACTGAGGATTGTGAGAGATAGAAGTCCACAAAAGATTTCAGTAAAAAAAAAAAAAACGTAACTCTCTGAGCCTCCGTGTTGTGCCAGAAGTCAATGACCCATTGACCCGGGCAGGTGAGCGGCTTTTGGGAGCCAGAGGTCAATCGCATCAATTCAAACTGGTCAAGAGTGGGGTCAAAGGTTCAGTTTGTGTATGTGTGCATGGTCCGTGTCAATATCCAGTCCCACAAGCTGTGGGTACTGATTCGTAATAAATCGCTCACAAATGGCCCATTAGCTGTTTTGTGTTTGCTTGTTAGCTTTCAATCACTCTCACTTGTTCACTCTCTAAAAGGTCGTTCGGAATTTGCTTTGTCCCGCACGATCTACCTTCCCTTCGCCACTCTTTTCGCTTGCTATGAGTCAAGGCAACAGACTAATTGGCGCATTAATACAGCCTGGAGCCTGAAATGGAGCGAGGCAGGGAGCACAGTCTCAGAGGTACACAAGGATTAGGCGAGAGGAAGGAGTTGAAGGGAGAAAGACGAAAGCAGAGATAATGAAGAGAGACAAAAAAAGGACTGAAAATGGCAACAAAAAAAAAAATACAAACAAAACCAAATGAAAGACACAGTCAGACTCACAGATTTGTGAGTGCATGTTGCAAATTTTTCTTCTTGCTGGAGACAAATTGCAGCACAGAGTGAGCGTCTGGTTTGGGATCAGACACCAAGAAACACAACGGGGGAGGTTAGACCAGCAGTCAAAGCAGACTTGGCAGGAATCTCATGTCTCTGAAATACTATACTTTCATACTGAGCTTGTTTGTTTGTCTACTTTTCCACTTTCATCCACAGTTCAGTGCACTACAACACACCTTTCTCCTTGGCTTCTGTATCCAATCCTTCTTGTTCTCTTGCTTCCTCTGCAGCCAACTGTACATTTTTTTTTCTTTTCCCGCCGTCTGCACGTTACTTTAAATTAATTTGTGTCCTATGCGCAAAGTGACACAAAGTCAAATTGTTCAACACTCAAGCAGATCTGGCGCATCAGCTTTAATATAGCCCATACAGTACAACACACTTTATAAATAATGTATATTTGTCCAATGCATGTCCCTGTTACATCATTCATCTTCAGATGGCGAGGCTTTGCTGCCAGAAACCGTCATGCCTTTTTAATGTGTCTGTCAGCGAGTTTGTGAGATAAAAAGGCGAAACCCTCTCGTACAGCGTGCCATTCTGTTCTGTTTGATTTCCTTTTCGGTGAATTTCGACTTGCATTATCGCGCAATCAGCTTGTTTTCACTAAAATCAGCCCCTCTGTTAGGCTATCGATTCAGTTCAGATTCAAAAGGAGGACAGACGGAAGAAAAATAAGATCGACTTGTAAAAATGTCAGTGGATTCCCAGATTGCTCTACACTTCTTGTGATTTCACCTTGTGTGCGACACAAGCACAGGCGTGCAGCTTATGCTACTGCAAATCCACCTTAATACATTAAATCTTTACTTTTAACTTGAACATATAATAAAAGTGTTGAAGTGACTGTACCAACAGAGAATTGCTAACTGATGTTAGAAAACAGATGAAAATAACTGTTGTGTCTAGTGCTACCTATAATTGTAACTTGGGAGCTTGTGGTTACTACATGGGAAGCTTTGTATACAAAATGTTTGCTGTTCAAGTGGTAACATCGCGTGGCAATCTTATGTACTACCTGGTGAGTTGTAGAATGTTTTCGAGGACCTGGGCGCTTCATAGCTTTCATAGCTTTATGGGGTTAGGGCTAGGGCTAGGGCTAGGGCCATGGCTAAGACTACGGCTAGGGCCAGGGCTAAGGCTAAGGCTAAGGCTAAGGCTAAGGCTAGAGCTAGGGCTATGGGCCAGGGCCATGGCTAAGGCTAGGGCTAGGGCTAGGGCTAAGACTAAGTGTGTAACACTGTGTGTGGAAAATTACCTGTATATTAGCCTCATCCACCTCCGCCTTGATAGTTCTGGGCAATCAAGGCCAACAGACACGCCAAAAATCATGAATGCTGACATTAGTGAAAAGTTCCCATGTACAAAGTTGTGCATAGGCAGGATTTAAAGTGAGGCATACTCAAACCAAATGATGTAAATATGACTAATGTTGGTGTGCAGTGTTAACGGACACTATTCCATTTAGTATATGGATAGATGGTTCAAAAATGCAGATTATTATGGTATTTGCGAAAAAAGAGAACTACCTTTACATCGGATACATGTTGATACAAATGCCTAGAAAGACAAAAGGACATGGCGACTGCCAGTCTGATGTCCTAGATCCATGTACAGTATAGTACCGGAGTTTCTGAGAACCCAGTTTGAGGGCATCCTGGCAGCTGCTGTCTCTCCGACCGTCTTGCATCATCTGGCATTCGCCCTGTCTGCAACAGCTGGAAGGGTGGCAGACTGACAGTCACGGACAGCGAAGATCAAAGAGAAGTAAAGACGGAGGGACAGCACCCATCTGTCAACCCAGGCAGTCACATCCTGTTCGGTGCGGTACAGCGGCAGCTGGCCGGAGCGTCTTCGGCCTGCAGCTTGGCTTAGGATCAACAAATGTTTTCATACTGATTATTAGCAATCGCCCATCCCAGGCGGAACAGGCCTGAAGCCTAACTCTTCCTTAAACACCTTAAATGTTCTTGTCATGAATCACAGTGCAGCTGAGTTTATGTTAACACCTGACGTAAAGCCAGTCAATCCAGGGCTCTGGTGTTCTCTCTGCATGTGAGTGTGAATGGTTGTCCGTCTCTATGTGTTAGCCCTGCGATAGACTGGCGACCTGTCCAAGGTGTACCCTCTCACCCGATGGCAGCTGATCCTTTGATCCCTTTACCGGACAAGCAGTTACAGAAGATAAATGAATGAATAATAGTAATAATAACCTATATCTGTATACCATTAAAACTTAAATAAAACCTGCTGGTTGTGATGGTGGACCAAGATTAAATTGGAGAAATCCTGCTTCCTTAACCATTTTATTGAATTGCAAGTATGCGTCCTTCGTGAAATTAAACAACCAGAACAGATTTCCTCTACCTGCGCTCTGCTTTTATGCATTCCCTTTTGTGACTGCGGATTTGTTCAGCTATCCAGGGCTGTCTTTTGGCTGATGACATGGATCTAACCATCAATGGAAGAATAGAGTTTAGAGCAGACAGACCGAATTGAACTGATTAGCTAGGTCATTTGTGTTGGAGTGATCGGAAGTATTGAGGTAAAGGTTGTCAAAGAGAGTACTGACTTGTAGAATGCTTTGGTCATCGAGGAAGCAAGAAATAAAACTGCAGTGTGAGATGGGGCTGACGGCTGTTAGATTGCAGTTAAAAACTATACATCTGTGGTCATATATAGTTAAATCAATCAGGTTTGCAAAGCACCGCTCGCAGGCTCTCATCTCACTTTTTCTGGTCTTCTTCCTAACCGAGTTTCGTCGATGTCTTAATTCCGTTCAGTGGATGTCATTGTGTGTTTGGTGCAGCGTCGCTCTTTTGCCTCAGTGCGCATTCATGGCTGAAAATTACCTTGCCTACATTTTCACTTTTCATACTCAATTTCCTTTGACGCAGAGACATTAATTTCAGATGGCTGTGTTGGATATAATTTGGCATGAGCGATCAGTCTGTGTGGGTGAACCTGAAGCCGCCTGACTCGGCTTCGTTCCGTGTTTGCGGGTGAGCAGAACAGCGGCATTCTGGTGATCGCTGACACTGACTGTCATCGCATACTCGTGTGCATATCGGAGTTTGTAACGTCATGACTTCATATGAAAATACACCTTGGATTATTTAAGTATAAAAATGACTACACAGCTAGGCAGCCTTATCAGAGGCAAAACAGCATGTTCTTAAATAGATCAGCAGTGTAAGTTGTTGTTTATGGAATTAGTTTTGTAAGATGGCGGCGCACACGCACGCAGCGGCTCGGCACTCTCCATCTTTTAATTATATTTTACATTCTATTTTATACTTATACTTTATTTTAACTTATTTAATTACTTATTATTGTACTGTATTATACTGTGTCCAAACTGTTTTGTCTTTTTAAGTGCCACCAAAATTTCGTTGTAGAAATACTGGGGCTGCCATTTTCAGAGGCTGTCGACATCTGGTCCCTGGGCTGTGTGATGGCTGCTATGGTGTTTTTGTTCAGCTCGTTCCAGCGAGCACTGAATACAACGCAGTAAGTAATGTCCTATAGCTCTATTCTATACTTTAGCATTCCAAGATGTTTTGCCCTGAACAAAGCTTCATAACTGACATGGTGATGTGCTATGTGTGCAGCTCAGATTCATCACTGATCTCCTGGGTCCACCACCGCAGCATCTGCTTAAAATTGGGAAGAAAACGCGCCTGTATTATAAGAAAATAGATGATCAGTGGCAGCTGAAGGTACAGTACACAAGCTGTGACTTTTTTGACAGCTATTTTATCATTGACCTCTTTTCATTTAATTAGATAAAGGTTTTATAACACGGTATTTGAAATATTTGGAATCTTGTCTTCATTTAGACACCTGAGGAGTACATCCAGGAGCAGGGCGAGAAGAAGTGTCCAATAGACGATAGCAGCCACAATATCAGCTCCCTGGATGAAATTAAAATGGTAAGTGTTTGTCGAAGCTTTACCCATCAGCTGAAAAGGGACGTACATTCATTGTCTCTATACGTAGTTCATGATTTAGCAATGACTTGACCACAGTTTTGTTCTCCAAATGTTTCCTAAACCAGGTGTGTCTGGGGAAAGACAACCCAAGAGAGGCAGATGAGAGGCGGGAGTGTATTGAGCTGATGAAGGCGATGCTTCAGTGGGATGAGAGGGACAGGATCACCCCCCGTGGTATCCTCAACCATAACACAAAGCTACCTAAACAGCAGCTCCAACATCAGTGGACCCAACAGGTGATATATTACTCAATTGGATGATTGGATGATTGCATGTTTGCGTAGTCTGCTTTTTTGGTCCTAAACTCAACATTAGCTTTATGTATTTTTTTGTAGCATTGAACCTGAAGCCACCACCAGCCAGAAGCAGATGGATGTAGGGACTCAAACTGAAGACAGGTAATTGTAAATTCCTCCTTCATCAGGGTCATCATTAGACGGCTGCCTATAGTGCAGGTGATTAACTGTATGTTTTCATTCAACAGGATAAGTGAGGCTCTGCCACCAAGTGTCATCTTGGTTCAGCCTGCAGACCCTGAGAACAGAATCCACTTGGGAGATGAGCCTAGTGAGGACTCTAACCTGAGGTAAAGGTCTTTCTTTAGAAATTTACGGTGTTATTTGTGTGTTTAGTCCACACGCTAACACAACATCATTCCTTGTCTTCATTCAACAGCGCACATGAGGCTCTGCCACCGAGTATCATCTCTGTTCAGTCTGCAGACCCTGAGAACAGGATCCACCTCACGCCCCATGAGGACACTAGTCAGAGGTAAAAGTCTTTCTTGTAATGTTTTAGAGACATTTATTCCTCCATCAGAGACAAACCTAGCTCTTAACAGGAGATACTAACTCAGAGTTCATTTGTGTGTTCAGTTCACATCCTACACCATACCCTGCTTCAACGGATGACACCCCCAGCAGCCTAGTGGACACAGGCTCCCCGACCTTAGGTGAGAGAACAATTCATTTTCACTTGTTTCTCAAGTTGTTGTTTTTAATTCTGAGCATGGCTGAAGTATTTCAGGTTTGCTGTTTTTCAGTTGACAGCAAAGTCCCAAAGAAGAAAAAGAGGAACTGCTTCAGACGCTTCTTCTTTTGGGTGAAGAGGACCTTCAGCTGCACGGTCGACACGATGGAGTGAGGAAGGACAACAACAGGTCCAAGTATCCTACGATGGGCCACGTGGTGGAACAATTTGCATGTTTGCAAGTTCCCCCCGTGTGTATGGGCTTTCCCCGTGTGCTCCGGTTTCCTCCCATAATCCAATTAATCATATTAGTCAAATTAAATTAAAAACAAATAGTCAAATTAAATTCAATTAATAGTCAAATTAAATTTAACTCAAAAATAGTCAAATTAAATTAAATTCAACTCAATAAATATTAAATAAAACCTGTGCGTTACGTGTCTTTTGTATTTCTACAGTGACAACTGATTTATGATGAATTCAAGAAGAACTGTGCTTTTTTACTATGTTTAACATGAAGAATTAAATTACAACCTCACCATGTTTGGCCTTAATATCTTATGTATTTCTATGGTGTATGGGACATCTCTTTTAGTAAAATTACTTAAATAGTAAGTAATTTATTTGAACTTATGACACCAACAATAATTTGATTTATAAGGCACATTTCTTAAAACCCAGTCCAGTGAAGATGTATAGATCATTCTGTGTTGAGGTTACTAATCCATTAGTCCAAATATCATTATAATAAATAATAAAACTATGATCTATGGTGATAAAACCTGCAAAGTGCATATATTTTGTAAATCATTTTGCTAAAATATGTACATAGGAGGGAGTGTTCTTTGGATGTGTTAACAGCTTATGGATTTTATGGCAAACCATACATTTACACAAAGTCCAAGATGTTTCTGAAGACAAGGATGTTTTCAACGGACACATTAATGGAAACACTTTATGGTCAGGCTACATGAATTCATGATAATTTGTGCAATAAATTAAATTCTGCATGAATTATCAGGACTTCATGGATCAGTACATAAACAGAACAGCATATAAGTACTGGGACAACTATGGTGTGCTAATAATCATGATTTATGAGCTATTAATGCTGCTTATGATAGTTAATTCTGTAGTAAAGGCATAAGCTAAAAGCTGACCGGTCAGAGCCAAATAAGATCATGATTAACTAAGCATTACTTTATCATGACTTTATTTAATTTGACTGTATTTCTCAAAAATGAAACTCTAATATTGCAGAATAAAGATTATATTGTGTCATGGCTTAAACGTGGTTATAATGGCAGTAAATTGGACATTTTTGTCCACTAAGGTCGTTGTCCACTGATATGAAAAAAATACCACAGCTCACCATTTAATAAAACAACAGTGTCTGAAACTGGCATTTAAGGAGCCAGTTTCAGTCACTGTTAAAGTCCTCAAAGTGATAGATTTTTTTTTGGTAGTATTAGAAAGTGCTGAAGTGATTTAAGAGATTTAGGTAGAAATAAGCGGAAACAAAAATATTAATCTGTTCAGTTTTCATAGCAGTTTTTTGGACCTGGTCATTTTGTCATTATGTCTCAAAAGGGTAGTGATGCCTGAGGGTGAAATTGTTTATATGTGCTTAAAAGGTATGCCAAAATTGTATTGTTGCCGTATGGAAAATATATGCACAAATGGACGTTTTATATTTTACACCAGTACAGTAGTACACAATATATTCTTCCTTGAAGACAATATATTCATTTTATCCTCAGAATATGGCACACTTTCTTGAGTCTGCAGTAGAGCTGCTCCATAGCAGAGTTTAGTGGCATGAGGAACCCAGGAAGTGGTGATGTTATTATCAGTTCCACTTTATCATGGATCATCAGGTAGAATATGTGTTATTTGCGGACACAATCTAGACGACTGGACAGACACAACATGTGTTAAACCATTGACCAATCATATCCTAAATTTCATCATCATCAAATTTCAACCAACGAGTAAAGGCTACTACTGGTAGCATTCAGCTGCCTTTTGGCCTACCAGTGAGTGGTGGCCTACCAGGCAGCTGGAAACCAAAGGTAAATGTCTTTGCACTTTATTTGCTTTAGCGGAAATAAAAATAATAATAATAGTGGAACAGCATTTCAATAACAGGTTATGCTAACTAGGCTAGGCTCAGTGAGTGTGAAGTTTAAAGCTAGCTTATTTATGCTAGGTGATGTGTGCTACCAATTGTCAAGCATAGGGTTGCCACCCGTCCTGTAAATTACGGAATCGTCCCTTATTTGGCAGTTACCACCATATTTCCATAAATGTCCAATACGTCTGTCACATACACATCAACACTTACACAAAAGTCTCACCTCCTTCTCGGGCTCCTACCGCGGTGTGTCTGTACCTGGCTGCCTGCGTGCTGGCACGGTTGCCTGGAGACACACCCCATACATGGCTGCTCACAAAACTCGCGCCTTTTAAAAATGTACACCCCCCATACTCCACCAAGTCTTCAAAAAATAAAAACGCTTGCAAAAATACAGACGTGAGTGGGAAGACGCACATCCTTGGCTGGACAGCGTCAGTGGAGATGAGTATAAAGCCAACTGTAAAATCTTGCCGAGTCGAGTGTTGTCAGTGGCACATTGAGGGACACAGAAGACCACAAAAGTTCTTCATACCCCAATCATCTCCTGGGACTGATACGGTATGAGACATTATGTTATGGCTGATTTCCTGATTTCCTATCAGGCTGTGCTTTTGCAGAAGATGACAGTGGTGTCAAACTATCAGCGGAGCAAACCACGGGGCTAAGTTGCATGCTAATGCTAATACCGTAAACATGCTATTTGGCTAACGGACACTTTAAGTGTGTCTGTATGTTAGCATATATGTTAACAGACTGGAGTTGAGCTGCAATGCAGTTGTCATTTATAATAAGCTTTCTGTTTGCCTTGTGTGCTAGTAGGCTAACTGATTTGGCCTGTTGTCTGCTAACTGGTCTGCTAACTGGTATCTTACAGGCTTGTGGCTTGAGCTTTTATTGGTCAACCGTATGAATTTCAGAGCGCCTCGCTGCTGTACAGGTACGCTGAACGGTTGCTAAGGCATCCATGAGACTTGATGAGTTTGTCAATAAAGTTAGGAGGAGGAGCTGATTGACGTTCCTGCCTGACGCATGCAAAAAACCTGCGGGCCAGTTCTGATGGATATAAAATATTATCTTGCGAGCCGGATGCAATTATTGGCCTTGAGTTTGACATGTGTGGTTTAGGATGTTGATCATTTATTTAATATGCAATAGTATTAGCCAATATAAATATTATGTATGGCCATTTAAAAAAATCATACTAATAGATTAACAGTTAATAAACAAATAAATAGGTTTTGTTTATATTTTAAAACTTAATTGGTACAGATTTCATTTAACATTTAATTAACTGCACTTTGTAAGAGAATGTGTTCTTTCTTAATGAAGCATTTCAAGCTTTAAGTATGACTAATTGCTTTCTTGTTCAACCCTTTACTAAAAACACCAGCACAAATAAAACATACCACTGCTGCCCCACAGGAGTCGGGTCTGTGGTGGTCATGGCCCCAGCCGTACTGGGCGTCCCTTATTTTTATTTATGAAAGGTTTCAACCCTAGTCAAGCATAGACAGAAAAGTAGTGTTAAAATCAGTTAAGTCATCTATCTTTATCAACCTACGTCCTCTATCTTTTTATGCAAATTATTCTATCACTATGCAATGCTAAATAGTGCATAGTTTGCCCATTTTCACTGTTAGGTTTTAGTTAGCCTGGCTAATTTAATATGCTAACTTAGTAAGCATTTTGTTTAGCTATTCAGTCATAAAATGTGTGGCTAACAGTTTACCTTTCAGTAAAAACTTTTAAGTTATTTATTTTGTCAAAGGGCTGCATCATGTTGAAGGGATAGACTGTGCATAGCGCATTTTTTTGTTTGTTTATTAAATCACTTAAGATGTATGTAGCTGGGGGAGCATAGGGATCTAACCCTATGCTAGAGTTGCAACTGCCTGAAAAATAAATAAGGAGACGCCTCATTGGCAGGGCCGACGGACCCGATTGCCTTCACCTTTGCCAGCGTGGCAATTTTTTTAGCCCTTATTTGTGTGTGAACCTGAATTGAATTAGAATATGTCTGAGTGATATGAACACTGCACATGGAAAACAAACTATTATTAAACAATTTATTTTTAATGTAAAATTAACAGAATAAAATAAATATATTTCTTCAGAAACCTGTCCTGCTTAACTTAAATCTGTATGAATTAATAAAAAACAATAGAAAGCACTAACACTTTTTTTTTGATTCTCACGGTAATACGGGACAGAGTGTGTCCCGTTTCAGCTCAACACGGGCCGCGTGCTTTTGTGAGCAGTGTCGTTTACAAGGGACAGTTGGCAACTCTACTGTGCAAAGGAGAGATGCGAGCGTAGGAAAGCATCAAAATATTTCTCGGATGCAGTTTTATTTTGAAATTGTCATTTAAAATACTATAATATAATATGACATCGAAGCGTTTTATTGTTTGGTGGATGCCTGCAGCAGTCCTGTGGGACATGTGTCGTCCAACTGTTTGCAGATGAAAGACCGTGTCTTTTTATTTATAGTTTTCTTTTTTTGTACAGCACACATCGATGTAGCAGCCATCCATCATGGCTGCTGACATACTGCCACCCTACATGCTTGCTAATAGCTGTGTGCTCCATTCTACCTGGCCCGTCCGCTGAATCTATGTTGCATGGATGTATGACAGCCCTGAAGCGACCGGTGCGCCGCCACCGTCATGGAACAGTTGACATCTTCAGGTATTTATGTCTCTATTAAAAACTGCACAAGGACGAGAGTCTGCTACATGTGTCACGGCAGTTCAGTCTTCTGCTCCTGACCTATGGTGCCTCTATTCCATTAGTTTAGATTTATGCAGCCAGGTTCACTTGGCAAAACTTAAGGTGCACTAGTGAAAATGAATGCATTTGAATACAGTGCTGCATTGAAACCCTTCTTTCTGACTCATTATCGGTTCATACACAATGGATTTTTTTCGAGTGTGTATGGTTACCATTAGAATAGTTAGGAAATTTGGGCTCAACAAAGACATGATATACTGTACCTGTCATTTAAAGATGATACATCATTTTTACTGACATTTACTGCCTGAATGGCTCAATTCTGTCCTACAATGTGCCCTCTTAACTTGACACTTCAGTGAACTCCCTCATGATGACAATGAAATCACTTCAGATAAAGCTCAGAAAATCATCGTAATAAGAATTTTGAAATAATTTCTTTGCAGTTGGCAGTAACACAGTGCTTACAATAAGCTACTTTGTGATGTATGCGATCTATAGAGCCTTTGTGCCCTGCAGCTCAGGACTTACAAAGTCTGCATCAACATATGGCCGTATCAGAGGGCAGAACAAGATCAGAGAAGCTGATTAACTGAAAGCCAGTGTAACCCACTGAGATGTCAGCCCTTATAAGAAGTACTAGTCTGCGTGGATTCAGTCTTTGTGGTGAGAAAAAAGTTTGCGCTTATTGAATCGCAACCCTCACACGTGCACTGCGAAAAACGTGGGCGCACGTGTCTGTGCTTTAGTCAATATAAAAAAAAAAAAAAGATAATGACCAGAGGAGGAAGTCAGATTTCTGATCGGCTACTTAAAAACAGATGTTTTACATTAAGGTCTTTGTGATTCAGTTAAACATATCCTGCTTAACCTGATTTTTCTCAATAACCCGGTTTCATAATGTAATTCGCTGCTCGTGCTTCACAGAACACAATGCTAGAGAACTGTATCTG
Organism: Planiliza haematocheilus; assembly: GCA_005024645.1. Lineage (NCBI taxonomy): Eukaryota > Metazoa > Chordata > Actinopteri > Mugiliformes > Mugilidae > Planiliza > Planiliza haematocheilus. Next base: position 6,314,405 of record SRSE01001373.1, read on the forward strand.
CACGTATAAACATGGACTAATAGCAGCCAATAACACCTGACCCAGTCAAATGGGAACATGCATGTACATTGCTTTATTATAAGTAAGGTCAGAGCTTACAGGATCACTACAACTCTGAAAAGTAAAGCCATTTTACTGAGTAGTAACTACTACACTGAAGCCGCAAATAGTGCGTACATTAGATAATGTACGCAGATAAATGAAACACCTCGGAAAGAATCATGAAAGCCAATATCTATCCACCAGTGAGCTCATTATGTTTGTCTGTACACACTGTGAAGCTCCATCTTGGAGGAAATAAGTGGCTGAATTGATGCAACTTTGTAGCAACTGTAACCTGAAAATGTGAAGCAAATCTAAAATGTCACAACGCTGCAGAGCACGCTGCGAACGAAAAGCTATTATTATAAAAGAGGACAGCGTATTGCGATCGTAACTGCTGTGAAACGGCTGCGTCGACACAAGTTCCATATCTTTCAGAGCGCGTGTTGGGAGAAGCTGTCGATTCCGCGCGCAAACACACTTTTTCTTGTGCCCGAGACAAAGAAGCTTCAAAGATCCGTTCAGCTGAGAGAAAACAAGTGGGTGTGCTTTGCTACGATTTCTAAGCCTGAACCAGAACGTTCCTCCCTATCTACAACATATTTAAATTTAGTTACAGTGGTAGTCACGATAGGGAGTTATCTTCTAATGACTTGAGCAAATGCGTTGAGCAAGCTATCATTAGAAGAGAATAGAGTGGATTTTACACATGTGTATATGACACGTAGTCCCCAAAGAAAGAGGCGTGTAGACAGGTGTGTTGTTTAGCTGGTAGCTACCAGAGCAAGGTAACACACACGAAAGCCGCGGACAGAAATCCCCATATGAGCACTCACACGAAGTGGAACACGCACTCACACAGACACGCAGGACTTATCCTCTGAAGGCTGCACACAGATGCCATGAAAAACCAGCGATAATGACCGCATTAGCCACTGTTGCTGTGGGAACCTAGGCCTGAAGGGCCCGCGGGACTCACTGGAGAGGGGCTTCAAAGCCGAAACACGATGCTCGGTGTCATGAGCGAAAGGTTAGAGCAGTGAGTATTATTATCGAATATTACATTACAGAAATACAGTACGCGGTCATTTCCGTGCACAGCGATCAGGCATAACATTATAACCTTTCTAGTCTCCCTTGTGCGTCCAAAACGGTTGGGACTCATCGGAGAATGGACATGGGCCTCCTGAGGGATGGAGGATGTTGTTATTGGGGACCTTTTGGGTATTTATTTATTTTTTAGTTCCTAAACCACTGCTGCCATCAAGGAGTGTCATTGCTGTGGGGTAGGAGTGTCTGGTCTAGTCTAGCGGGGCGATACATCCATAAGTAACATACACACAAAGGTCCAAACGTTTCCCAGCACAACATTGTATTGTCACCAGATGGTCAGTGTTATTCACGTCTCCTGTCAGTGGTCGTAATGTTATGTCTGATTAGTGTATAATTTGTATTCTTTGCACGAGTGTGTGTGTGTCGTTGCCACAGATACGTTTAAGAGAAACACTGCATTTTGGTGACATGTTTTTCCCGGGCAGTGGAGTGAAACAGACCACGTCCCTGTGTCATTTAGACCCAGGGTGGATACCTGTCTAATCAATCATCGAAAAAGCCTTTGGCAATGTTATGTGCACATGTTTTTCCCTCACACACACACACACACACACACACACACACACACACACACACACACACACAGACCGACCAGAGGCTCTGATTGCCCGTCGCAGAGAAAGCCCTGCTCTCTCCTCCCCATACTCTGTAGTTACAGACAAATTAAAACACTGATAGCTGCCCTTGTACTTAAACCTGTATTGATTCAGGCTGGCTCAGGTGTCGGAAATTACCTCCAGCCTACATCCCTCATGGACACACTTTGACATGGACACAAGCGCTCCAGCTAATATTTCTGAACACAGTAACTGTGACATGCTAATTTAACCCATAGAGATTTTACACAGCTCTCTGGCAAAACAGATGTCAGCCCCGGATCAACAAGCTGGATTACATCTTTGAAGCACACAGTCCCTAACAACACTGCGTGCTGATTTATGGCAGTGCATCATCTATTGTGTCTCTCAAGTGTTCTGCTCTGAGGCAGATACGTATATACACACACACACAGCGCGCCCCGGTGTAATTGGTTTGCTCCGCTGGGACGGAGCCTTGGGTGGGGCTCAGGTGATGAGAAAATTGGTTGATGAGTCTAAACCACCTCAAGAAATTACCTCTTTTCTCCCTGCTTTATATTCCTTTTGTGTCACTCCTTTCCTCTGCTCTTTTCCCCGGTATAGCCCGAGATGTGATAAATGAGTCACTTCGACTGTGCGCGCTGCAGTCTTAAATCATATGCGCCCTTTTTTCCAGCATAGCATCTAAACAACCTTCCCTTGGATGGGGAGCCTCCAAGGACAGACAGAAACTCCTTTCTCTTCATGTCAAATATTGTGTGTGGCTGAACTTGACTTCTTCACGTTAGCCGGCGGTCTCCTCGGGCGATAGGCACAGTGTCCTTGTAAAAGTGTGGCCTGAAGAGGAGAGTGTGACAGTTGATTTGGTCTTTGTCAAAATGCTTCCGGCTGCATGCGACTGACTGGTGCAGGGGAAACAGTGAAGGAGGTGGAGCAGGTAGCTGACACACCAGCAACACTTCTGAATGTAATAAGTCTGCATAAGAGTATCTCTAGGGCTGTTTCCCACTGAAAATCAACTCCGTAGTCAGATGCTTCATATATCTTTAACCTTATGGGTTTCCTAAAGTATTTTAGCAAAGCGAGTAGACTTCTGTGGGATACTAATGTTTCTAAGACAACACGTTAGCAATGTAGAATTCGAAAAACTCATGAACCATAACAAGATGATTTAAATCATCTAAATGACATTGGATATTGGAGGAAAAAACGGCATGGTATCAAGGTATCACACTTATGATAGCTCTGAATATATAGAGATCATGTGGTTGTGACTCATCAGAGAACAGACATGGGTCTTCTGAGGGTGTCCTGTGGTGTCTGGCAACACAATGTTGTTACTGGGTGTCTTTGAGTCATAAGGGTTTAAGGGAGTTGAGGGGCCTCTGTGGATCATCCCACAGATACATGTTGAGTTTGGGATCTAGGGAATTTGAAGGCCGGGTCAACACCTTCTATCCTGCTGGGGACGGCTGCTGCCATCAAGGAGTGTCATTGCTATGGGGTGGGGGTACCTGGTCTGGTCTAGGTGGGTGCTACATGTCTAAGTAACATCCACATGAATGCCAGGTCCGAAGGCTTCCCAGCAGAACGTTGTGTTGTCACAAGATGGTCAATGTTATTTAATGTTGTGGCTGATTGGTGTATGTATATTTAGAAAAGCATTAAACCCGCTGAAATAATAGTATACATGCCTCATCGCTGCACTATTCTTAAATTATAGGTGAGAAGATAAACTGCACATTCATGTGCTTATCACCGACTTGTCTTGCCAACCTGCCTCCACTTTAAGCACAAGTAAAATCAAAACTACATACACGTCCTTCGATATGACTCCTGCTGTAATTGCCCATTCATTCGGTTCCATTCCTTTGTCGTGCAGCCCACTTCACATGCGCATTAGCGTTCCCTCCACTTGCCCCATCTGTGCATTACCACTTGACCTACAGGGGATTAAAACCACCACTGATTAAAAATGAATGACGGGAAGAGTGCAAAACAAACCTTGTTTGCAGCTGGAGGTGACTTGCAAACAGTTTTACAGACATCTCTTTAATAATGATTTGCATAAACGTACGTAAAAGAAAATCTGAATGCACAATGTCCTGCTCGCCTGTCATTTCGGGATATCATAGCAAGAAATGCACATGTCCAACTGATGATATTAAAATTACCAAATTACAGTTCCAGGAAATGTTGTGCGAGCTGTCTTACTGACTTGGCACACTGGTACAGAGCCAGCATTACCAAAATGCTGCCAAAAGCTTCATCAATGCTCTAATTGGTGCTACAATTAAAAAAAAAAAAAAAAGAATTGACTGGCTTGGAGAATGCAGGCAAGCACATAGTGGAACAGGAGTAGTGGTATTGAAAATTGGGAATGATTGTCCTGATTGAACTTTCACAGCTTCATCAAAATGTTGCTGAAATATCACTAAACACAGGCTACTTTGAAAACGCCTATGAAGGTGCCTTTGGCTTTGTAACCTTAATCAGCCACAGCTCTCTAGTCCCTCCTCAGATGTGTTTGCTGCTCACTGTGCTATGATCTAAGCGGAAGTGGGCAACGTGCTCATTAACAGCGATGGCCGGATACGCTTGATTTATGACTTTGCCTGAGAAGTGGGTTAGATTTGTGCCCCAGTTTCAAAAACTACCAAACGAGCCGGTTTAGTGGCTCACGGTTAATTGGGAATAAACTCACGTAATGCTGCTTTTTTTATTTACTTTCATACAGTATAATGATACGACCTTCAACCATAGTGCACATGCGTATTGCATTTTTTTATACACGCTATGCAGATGAAACACAGTATGCACAGTCTTTAGCAGAAATTTAAATTCTACACTAGTAAGAACTTGTAGCATGAGAAGTCTTGGGAACAAAACGATAGTGAGAAAGGACTGAGTGTTTTGGGGAAAGTTTTGTTTCTATTCTTTTAAAGGAGTGCAGAAAACGTGGGAGGAAAATGTGAGAGACAGAACACCCTCAGTCAGCCTCATCTCCCTTGACTCCTGGGTCCGTGCCATTGATCCACCTGGAAGCACAGCTCCTGGCAGTTTGGGAGAGTGCACAAGGGGAACAGGCACAGACTAATCGAAGGGCCAAATGAAAATTGAGAGGCAATTTAGACAGCCAATAGCACAGTGGGATTCTTTATAAAACAGGGTCCCGGAGTGGATGTGTGTTAGTGGGAGAAGAAAGAGATTAGAGTCTTAGACCGGATCAGCAACTCTCTTGGCAAAGAAAGCGCTTCCTCCTCTGTCGCTCCTTCTTATTCCACTTCCCCCGTCTTCCCCTCTCATCTTTTCCATTTTCTTAGATCTTTGTACTCGTACGTGTTGCTGTACTTTCTTACTAATGGCAAGACCCGCGCCTGCAGTGGGCTGATCAAGGGCGTGAAGTCCCCCATTAATGCTGAAAGGTTGGATGATGCCTGCGGTGAATTGAGGATGGCGTTGGTGAGGTGGTATAGTGGCATAGTGGTAACTCAGACAGGCTCCGTGGTTGGCTTATGTACATCTACCATATTCAGTTCTCTTCTTGTGGACGGCTATAGTATTGTTGGATTGGTGGTAAAACGGTTTGCGGCCCTTTCTTCATGACACAGTATGCAGGGAAACAGGAAATACAACCAAACAGAGCAACAAATGTGACATAAACCCATTGAGACATTCTCAACAAATGCCTTAATCACTAATAACTGTTTGTCATTTAAAGTTATTTCAGCTGTTATGTAGCTTTCTTGTCAATATTTAGATCCGAAGTCACCTGGCAGCTGGTGGTAGCTTTCCATTTTCATTGCATTCATTACAGCCATGAGAGTGGTGTCTAACTTTCAGAATGTAAAGCTCACTCTGGTGTAATATTTATTATTTTATCGTAATAATGTAGAGAAAATAATCGCCTGTTGCTTTTTCCAGTGGCCTCTATCTGATACTGCACTTCCTGGAGTCCTTGGAGATACACCCACTGAAGAAAACACAAAGAGCAGGCACACACCTCACACATATACAGTATAGATTTATTGCTTTATTTGTGAGATGTACTGGGAATTAAATGCCTTTAGGTTGAAACAAATCTTTGCAATTTGAAGGTGTCACTTTGGGCCGCAGGCAACCGTGGGAAATGCTAAAGGAATTTTTCACAATTTTTGACTTGTCTCTTGTAACAAGAATGCATTACATTTTGTAGCTGTAAGACTCGGCAGCCAATATCGCTCTGAACCCGCTGCACTGTAACTTTCTCCTCCCTTCGCTTCTACAGTAAGTGGTGATCAAAAAGAGTACTCTCCCATGGGAATGATATTTCATTAATATCATTACTGGGTGTGCAGCAGAGCTTCCCGAGTCACCAGTATGTCCTGAGTGGAACTGTTCCCTATAACGGAGACAAGTTTCTCTCCTCAGCCATGCATCCCTGCCTGCCGGCAATTACAGCTCCATTGGCTGAATCATTAGAGTAATTTACTTACAAAGTGCTCTCTACTCTGCTTTGAAGAGTCAAACTGCCCCACCATTCCCCCCCGGCACTGGACCAGCACACTCACATTTCGACCGATGTAAACAGTAGTCTCCTTGCAGCACCAAGCTTTGAAGTTCTCTGCACTCACTATTTGTAATACTCACATTACCTGTATTGTATCTAGCAGACTTGAAATACTTTAGATCGATATACCACAGGGGGCTGTGAGGCATTCAAAGTAGTACAGTATTTTGTTTTCAGCATTGTTGTTCTGCAATCCCACTTTTTCTAGCATAGAGGAATAATGCTTTAGAAACTTTGTATGAGATCTGTTTAATCCATAGCCACTAACAAAATACTCATTTGTGCAGTGATTTTATGTTGTCGTAACTTGTAATTACATTTGCTGGATTGTTTAAATGCTAAAGGAAACCGAATACAAACCGAATACATGCAATTTCCGACATAATTTCCTGTGTCCCACCTGTGTCGCGAATCTGTTCCGTCCAGACTTCAGCTGAGGTTGGGTCAGATCTGTTCCCTTCACACACTTACAGATTTTTGTGCCAACTTTACCCGTGTCACCAACTTTACAGATCATAGAGCGTATATAAATATGGACAATGCGTCCCCAGTTCCTCGTATTGACCATACTGATTTACCCGGGGATACGGGCGCCGCCAACTTGCGAGTCTGGATCCAGAATCTGCGCAGAGGGTGGAGCCACTGCTACTGGTAGTCACCGTGATGTCACCGTTTCACTAAAACGAAACTTATCAGAAAGATTGACACTTAAACAGTCGTTAACATATGTTAACTGTCTACAATGACAGAAACTATCCCAATAAACAAATATTTGACATTTATTTTAGTGTATTGGTTTGGCCCAAGTCCCATCCACTTACATGGAGGGGGTGGGGCGTATGACCTATACTGCAGCCAGTCACCAGGGGGAGCTCTACTTGCTTTAGCTTCACTGTTGAGGAGCTGTTCCGTCCATCTTTTTACAGTCTATCATGCAGACTGGTGTAGACTTTGCCCAACAGGAAATCATGGGTAAAATCTGGCAAAAGATCTTGTATCGTGCCCTTAGCTTTACTTACTTACTAATTCAGAACCAGTAGAGTGTGAATGGAGCTGAGGTGAGCAGGTGGCACCTAGGCATCTGGCAGCTTTGGAAGGCACCCGCTTGTTCCTCAAAGCAGTCAGGCCTTTAGTTATGCATAACTTTAAATGCATTAGAGTGCAAACTGATACACATGTCACGTGCAGTTCCATGGCCATCGCATGTACGCAGATCGGACCGCCGTTTACAAGAACCCAAGAAAACTGGCAAAACGTGGCATACAAATTTACATCATGATTAGATCCACCAACCGGACGTGGTGTTACAGGACAGGATGGCTGTTCAATTAAATGAACAAAGAGATTGGAAAAAAACGGACGCGCACAAATCCCAATATCCTATATCCTGTTTACCGAAGTCTGTGTGGTATATGACATTTACCAGTAAATCATTTAGTCAGTTAATCAAATGTCAGCCTGGGAAAAGCAAATGGCAGGTGTTGGCTGATAAGAGTGATTGCCAACGGGAACAACCTAAGTGATGTATACCAGGAATATGGTGGCTCCACCAAATATCATGACACCTGCTTAGTAACCTAACAGGAGTTTGTCTGCCATACAGACAGCGGAGACAATGTTATGGGCTGTCACAAGAGTCATCTCCACCAAATTATTATAGACAATATATTAAATTACTCTGTATCCCATCCTTTTTGAATGAAACCCTTAAAAACTCTTTGAAGGGTATGTTGTTTTTCCTCCAGTCTCCTTCTCTTCCTCCCCTCCGCCCCCCACTCAGGGGCTATTGGACCACAGTGGTGGGCCCCCGTGGCGGCGCGGGGTCTCCATCCATATTCAGTAAAGCTTCTCTCGGGCGGCAGCGGGGTGCCAGGAGAGTGAGGGAGAGTGAGAGGACAGTGATGCCATGCCTCAAAGGACAGCCGTGTGTGGCTCCATGTTCAGACTGGGCCGTCTCCTTTTGGCTTGGAAACAGTTTTCCAGATAAAGCCTTGCAGACGGGGGACATGCAGTGGCTGCTGGCCCTGTGCACAGAAAAGCCTCGCACACACACATTTGTGGAACAGTTAGCAAGCATTTGATCATACATATATACACTGATGTGTGAGGTATGTTTATTTTCCGGCCCCAGTTTCAGGACCAACAAAGAAACCTTCCTCCGTCACTAGAGCTGTGAGCACCCTCTAGTGTTGTGAAAAAAGGTGAACGGCAACAGGATCACTCAGTATTACACACGGTTGATAATAGCAGCAATTGCTCCGGTCTAATACATGAAGCTTACTGTCTATTATGCACATGTGCAGCTTTGATGGAAGACACATTAATCCTTAAAAGTTGTTGAAGAAGGTACATCCACGACGCGTATGAAAGTTTAGTTAAATTCGAACGTTGCTTTCGGAGATGACCTGCGTTTTAATGGAACTGCAGGAGAACTGTGAATCTGAATCAATTAAAACCACTAAAGCCAATTACAAACACTGTTTATTTTTTGGAGTCAAGCACGCATGCAACAAAAGGATGGCATGACGCACCAGCTATGGCAGTTAAAGCTGACACATGATGTGTGGGTGGCACTCGCCGCTCACTTTAAAACGACTCTTTTCTCGGTACCCAGCTTTGTCTCTTCTCCCTTTTGTTGCTCCTCTTTATTCATCTCCCTTCAACGACACCTGTGAGCCGGCAAACCGTCTTACCTGTAACAAAACACTCATCCAGGCACTCGCACAGGTTTTTTTTTTTTTTTTTTTTGTGCGCTGATGGCCTCACCTTGACAGACCCATTAGCACACAAAAAAAAAACATAAAAAAAGCTGACTCTAGATTGTGAAAATGAAATTATTTCCTCCAGCCATAATGCAGCCTGCCATTATACAACTAATGACACATTTTGGGCATAAAAGCCGTGTTTTTCAGCATTCTCAATTTTCTCTTTCCAATTTATTTTGCCCTGTCGAGCATCCCCTCCTCCTCCTCCTCTGTCATCTGAAGGATCAAGACTGTCAGGTTGTGTTTTTAAAAGGTGTAAATAACTTCGATGATACAAGACCTCAGAGATGAGAAAGAGATGCGTGAAGCCATTACAGTTGAATGGGACGGCAGACAAAGGCACGCGGTTACAAATCAAGACAAGGTCGGGGTTATAGAAAGGCAAGCAAACAGACAAACTGTTGCTCTGAGGCGGTTTTGTATTATTTTTCTCTTATACAGGTTTCAGAGAAGCTAGCCACAGGTACTGATAGTAGTGTTGTACAGACTATGCACTAATGACTAATTGGCTCATTCATTGACCACATAATGTTTTATTGTCATTTCCCAAATAGTCAGTGTGGCTTGACTGGCGTAATCAATTACCTAAGGCCCCATTTGAATGTGATCCATATATGGATACATGGTCTCGATAATGACGTGCAATCTACAAGCTTGTGCGCTGTACTAATAGGCTAAGCTTTCTCATTCTCGATCTGCTCCCTCAATGTGATTTGCCGTGTAGCTAGGCGGGGCTAATGGACTTCCATTAGCGTCCAATTCGAGCAAAGCAATCCCATGGGCAGACTTTAATTGTTTTACATCACTGCTTTTGCTTGTGAATGGAAATTTGCTAACTAGTCACTGACGCTAGCAAGAAGAAGAGCCAGGTGACCTTTGAACTTACTGGGTCATTTATTTGTCTTTAAAAGGCCTCACACAGGGTACCTCTGCCCTCAGTAAGGACGTTTACCTTATACAGACAGAGTACACATGATCACTGTAAAACTGCATCACTATTACAGTTGTGACTCATCAGAGAATGGACATGGGTCTTCTGAGGATGTCCTGTGGTGTCTGGTAATAGGATGTTGTTAGCTGGGGTCTTTGCATCCTATGGATTGAGGGGAGGGGCCTCTGTGGATCATACCACAGATACTTGATCAGTTTTGGGATCTAGTGAATTTGAAGGCCTAAACCGTTTTTGTGTGTGTCATTGCTATGGGGTGGGGATGCTTGGTCTGGTCTAGGTGGGTGGTACATGTCTAAGTTACATCCATACGAATTTCAGATCCAAAAGCTTCCTAGCAGAACACTGAATTGTCACAAGATGGTCAATGTTATGTACGTCTCCTGTCAGCGGTCATAATGTTATGCCTGATCGGTGTATACTAACAAGTCTCCTAATCGCGCCGGTATGAGTTGCCCGTTGGACCAGGATGAACTTGTAATGCCAGAAGTCCTGCTCACACGTTCACGCCTCAAACTCGATTTTAAATTTGACATTTGGAAACACCTTCTGAACAAAGCTGCCAAAAAGAATTGAATTGAATTTCTTGCACAAAATCGGTACAAAGAGAGATTACAGCGTGCAACTCCCCACCAATGCCAGAATGTACAAAAAAAAATTATTACAAGAAAATGGAAACATAATAACTTTAGGGGATATAAAATGCAGAAGTACAATGTAATAAAATACAGTATATGAAAGTAAAAATACAGCAAATGAACTAATGTAGAGGTGCAGTTGAAGCATTGTGCACTATTATCCAGTGGTAGTTGTGCAACACAGTGTAAAATCCATTAAATAAAACACTGGACAAGCACTCGTAAATAACGTTATTAATAAGAGCATATGCAAAAGCCTCACTTCTACCCCCACTGTTAGTGAGCGGATTATAAAGTAGTTGTTGGCATGGCAAATATAACACAATCAGGGAAAAAGACAAGTCACTTTTTATCAACTCTATTGTGGCCTTTAGTTCGGGGAAGATAAAATATGCCAAAGTTTTTGTGCATGTTTTGACGTCAATTAATTTCGGGCACGGCCTTTGTAATCCTATAACTATGTGACTCGGTGACCGGTAATTCATAACCACTGTGCAGGGAGTGTTTGTGACACCCGTCCCGTTGTATTGTGTGAATACATGCAAAGGAGGGATGATTGCCGACACATGCTTTCGCGAACCAGCTGCGACCGGATCAACAGAAGTCTTGCTCAGATCATTCAAGAGCGAGGTCGTCGCCGCGTCCAGCTTTTGCATTACGTGTAGCGTTTCCATTCACCCACTAGACGCGCACGATGTGGTGAGAGATGATTCATTTAGCGGCACGCGATATAAGAAACTGGGCCATCTCACTTGCCGCCTGCCTGAATCCAGTCGCTTCCCATATTACTATAGTAATAGGAAATTATGCAGATCGTCTGACCTTTCCCATGAAGCCCTGCTGCAGAAGTCTCCGCGACCAGCAGAGTGGACCAGACAGAGACAGACCCATAAACAAATAAATGAGCAATATAGGGACAATCACACAGCCTTGATGGGTCTATCTGGAAACAGTATGTGACTAACATTTGCATCTGTTCAGGCACATTACCTTATTGTTTCCAGGAATAAAACATTATTATACAAGTGTTGTTTATATGGCAAATGCAAAGACAATTCCTACACTTTCCACTTTAACATCTTAGCAATGATACACTCGAGCAGACGCATGCTATCGCAAACCCAGAGCCACAAAGCTGCTGAGAAAGGCCCTGTCACTTTAAGTAATGAGAGGTGATGTCTAGTGCTTCATCCATTTACAGAAAAGGCCTGCAATGAACGGGGAGGAGAGCCAGATGACTAAAAATGTGCACATGTGGCCGTCTGTGATGACAGTTTGCCCGCTTGCGTTTGTTTGCGTGCGCCTGGTCTCCGTCCTTCTCGTAGTTCCCGTCCGGTCCGAATGCCGCATTCCACCAGCGCCGACTTGAGCCTTCCCAGCCGAGGAGTGCTCGAGGTCTGTGGCCTCCGCATTCACAGCCTATTAGCGCAGGCGGGCCCCATCAGCCAGTTCAGCGATGCATGAGATGGGCCCTCTGTAATACAAATTGTCTGCACCACTTACGGCGGCTCCGCCAGGGAGAAAACATGACAGCCATTAATTGGCACGGCCCTCAGCGCGAGACAGGCTTCAGGAGAGAGAAAGAGAGGGGCGGTTTCAGAAAACAGGAGTCGAAAGGGGAGATTGGAAGAGAGGAGTAAAAGGGAAAGTAACTGATAGGACAAAGAGGAGGTGAGTTCTTGTAGGAGAAGAAAGACGAATGAAATAAAGGACGTGATAGAGAAACAGAAGGGGAGCTTTCTTCTATTTAGTGTGTTAATAATTTCTGTCACATAAGGTGCAAGTTTCTCTTTAAACTCCCCAAATGCAACTGCTTGTGGGTTAATATCAGAAAATTATAGTCAAGTACTTTTCCAAAAGGTCATGTGTTTGCACGGCAATCATAAAATGCATGAAGTGAACTTGCTAACTTTTAACCACACACTAATAATTTGCAATACACGCAATTACAGTAAATATGTAACTGAATAACTTATATGAAGTAGTTTAAAACCCTACAAAAGTTGCAAACATGTGCAGTTCAAAATGTCAAAGCGGCTAAATAAGGAGCTGCTATTTGAGGAGTCCAGCTGACTGCAGCTGTGTAATCCTGCTCGGAAACAACAGACCTGCAATGTCTGGGAGTCGACAGCAGGGCTCACTGCAAGCCAAGACTTCTCTCAGGATCTCGCTCGAGCCTATCTGTCTTTTTCTTCCCAAATTAAAAAACTCCTTCTCATGTCAGACACAAAGAGCTTTGAAGAGAGTTCTATCACTTTACATGTCCTTGGGCTTTTGTGATATTTTCGTCTCGTTACGTCTGCCCTCCTGCAACAGCGTCATCACCCGTTGTCCCGTTGTCACGATTGCAACGTTTCTGAACAACGGGTGCACGCACAGACATTCAGGGAGACGTAGTTATGTACAGGAGACATTTGTGTCAGATGCTTTCAGTCCTTATTAGGTGGACTTTCAACAGATGGTCAGTTTATCTCCCTTTTCAGTGTTTCTCACATGCACCGATGAGGCATAACATTATGACACTGACGGGGGATGTGACTGACACTGACCAACTTGTGACAATCCAGTGTTCTGAAGGGAAACTTTTGGACCTGGCATTCATGTGGACGTTGCCTAGACGTGTACCATCCACCTAGACCAGACCAGGCACCCCCACCCCATGCCAATGACACTCCATGATGGCAGCAGCCATCCCCAGCAGGATGAAGCCTGACGCAGGTGCACACTCAAAAAAAAAAAACAAAAAAAAAACATGAAAAACAGCACGAGGTGTTGACCTGTCCTCCAAATTCACTAGATCCCAAACTGATCAAGTATCTGTGGGATGCACTAGAACAAGCCTGATCCACTCCCCTCAACCCACTGGACACAAAGGTCCCCACTAACAACAGGACATCTGGAAAGACACCCTCAGAAGGTCCATGTCCATTCTCTGATGAGTTTTATTGGCACGAGGGAGACCTACACATTATTAGGAAAACGGTCGTAATGTTACGCCAGATCGGTGTAAATCAGAGTCATATTTATTGCCATTTGTAAATATGAACATATCCACAGTGTACGTGTTAGCACAACACAAACTGAAAACAGAACTGAAAGCTCCTACCACCACGTGTTGCCCCACCCACGCACACAGGCACAGGAACAGACACACACACTAACACACACATATACGCACGGAGTGAGACAGATCTGTAATCTCTTAATCTCTCCGGTGAGAATTAGGATGGTTGCGTTGTGCCGACGATAAAGCAGAGCCGTGTGAACTCAGGTGAACGTGTGTGTGTGTGTGTGAGTGAACAGCTTTGCCGGGAGTGGAGTAGTGTGTATGAAGTTTGATTAGTTGAGCTTCGCTCGAAGGCGCTTTGGGCTGAATGGCCTTCAGACAAAACTCAACAAAGTGATGAACAGTAAAATTTAAAAAAAATAAAAATAAAAATAAAAAAAGGTACAGTCTGTACAGGCAGCAGCTCTTTCTGCTCAAAGCAGCCAATCACGATGTGGAAGAATGTGGTTAGCTTAAAAAGAAAACGCTGGCACAAGGACAACTAGACTACGGTTTCTCGAAAATGTCGCCACTCATCCGAGCAGCTTGTTCAGTCGTAAATGAACTGGTTGGGACTGAATAAGATCCTTGGATGAGTGGTGACATAATAATAATAATAATAATACATTTTATTTAAAAGCGCTTTTCAAAATACTCAAAGACACTTTACATACGAAAGAACATCAAATTAACAAAACAATGTGAGATGTAACATCAAAAAAAAAAAACACAATAAACTGAGCTATATATTAAAAGCAATTTTAAAAAGGTGGGTTTTTGTCAGGGATTTGAAGGTGGTAAGGTCGGTACAGTCGCGGATGTGTGTTGGGGAGAGAGTTCCAGAGGGAAGGGGCAGCTGCAGAGAAGGCTCTGTCGCCCCAGGTTCGATGCTTGGTCTTGAGTGGCGGAGTAAGGAGGTTTGCATCATGTCTTCAAGAGAGCCCAGTTGTCTGTACTTCAGCTTTGTTTTATGGACGGATACCTGAATGACTGAGAGCCTTCACAGACAATGCAGATGCAGACGTGCCAGTGGAAAACAAAGCAAACACTACGACCTTGTTGTTATTATCTGCACTTCATTCTGGATTTTATCAGCTGCTATCACGGCCTTGCTCTCCTCTGTCTCTACACGCAGGACTCGAGCTTCGAGGAAGGACGGACGAAATTCACGCGGGAGACTGTTAAGAAAGCTACCATCTTTGTGGATGTCGGAACCTGACAACTCTGTCAACACACTGTTGCCGTTAAAGGTAGTCATGAATGATCCAGCTTAAGAATTACGCTACAATAAAATGAGCGAGTAGCGGGTGTCCATTGCAGCTCACTTATTTCCACATTCTTGAATAATGCAGAGCATCTTATTACTTCATTAAGTATTTCATTGCCTCGCCTGACGGGACAAAGACATATTTGGCAGTTTATTATTCAGGATGCATGCTCCGCGTGCAGTGCCCCCCCACCCACCACCACCCCCTTGTCTGTCTACGCGACTGAGCGTACGGCAGAGATGCGGAGGGACCTCACCCGGTTCTTTGCTGGAGGCTGGTGAGATCCTGCTGTAATAATTCCACTTCCTTGTCTTGCTTGTGCACTAAACTGTTTCACTTAAGAGGATGCTTTATTTATGAGATTAGAGGGTACCTTACATGTGGGTGGGCGGGTCGGAAAGCAAAGGGAAAATTGAGGAATGAGGAGGGTGTCATTTGAAAATAAAACCGTCCCTCAACTCAGATATGTCCAAAAAGAACTGCTGGCCTCCACACAGTCCCACTGCTTGTATTTTAATCAAATCACCCACATGATGGAGGAAAGTGTGTTTTTCTCTTCTGTGCGAGAGGGACGACAAAGAATGGTGGACGATCGTTTTGAAATCGATTCGCCCGAATACCCCGCATCGAAGCAATTGCGTCCAATCAGCTGTGTAAATCTGTTTAAACTCATTCGCTGAGTTGAAACGAGAAAAACACCGCTTGCCTGAGAGTTGCTGGAAATCAAGTCAAGCGTTTATTAGCAAAGGAAGAATTAGATTAAAACTGATTTTTGAAGAGTGGCGGGAGGGAGGGTCGGGGGTGGGGGTGCGACAGAACGAGCGTGGAAATATCATGACACGACATTAAAAACACACACGCAAATAAAAGGAAGGGGCAAAAAAAGAAAAAATGAAAAAGAAATGAGCCGTGTGTGTTTGTGTGCACGCTCCTCTCTGTGTACACAGAAATCAAAGGGTCTTTGAGGCGGTGGAACTGCGTCTGCATTGAGGCCTTTGGTTCTTTTAGCCAGAGACTGTTGTGTTGCCATGGAAACGCCTGTTGAACGAAGGTTCTATGAATCTTTCAGCAACCCCCTTTTTTCCTTCCGACCGCTTGGGATCTTTTCATAACCCGCACAACACACAAAACTTTTTCGCGGCAGATGGGGGCGGGGGGCGTCCAGTCGCATGTAAATTCGCATTTGCAGTTTAGCGGTTGCAAGGGCTCGGTGACATCTCTTTTATTTTTATTTTGAGCATCTCAGAGCCTGAAACAAAAAAAAAAACGCACAGCAGCGATGCATGAGGAAGCAGGCTACACAAAATGTAAAGAGGCCAAGCGAACGCCGTGCATGCTAAAGAGCTGTCTGTTTGCAGCTGGGGAGACGGAGGCAGCAACTACCTTCTCCTTTTTCTCTCACTCAAGACGAGACCGTCGGCACACGTGTTTCCCTTTGTCCTGTGTCCTTGTAAGCTTCGGCGAAAAAGTGGCTGTAGTAGACCGAGCTATTTCCACTAACTATCTTTACGCCCTTTTTGTATATTCGCCTGTGTATCGAGCTTGCCGTGTGGATATAAGAAACTGTTGAAGAGATAAAAACGATTCCATATGGAAAATTATTTGCAGTACCCAGAAGAAGCTATTAAGTTTTATGAGGGCTCTGAGGAGCAGCTCACTGGTTAGTAATACGGCTGTGAAGGGGATGCATAAACAAAAAGCGAATCAATATTTCAGCTCGGTGGGAAGACAGGACAGTGAAGGCAGACTTTCAAACAAACACCAGAGGTCCCGAGGTTTTCATGCGCCGCCACTGCTGCCTGGTTACTTCGGGCTGTAGCACCTTTAACATGAAAGATTAATCCACCTCAGCTTTTATGTGTCCTGGAGGGAAGACAAAGTGTTCCGACTAATCAGGGCTGCATCCAAGCGTGCTTTGGTAATGATGGTGACAAAATGTTGGCAATAAAGGAGGCCCTTTGTCCTAACCGAGCCCTCCTTTCTTTTTCTCCTGCAATCAATGTGTAATGTAATCAAGGCAAAGGTGTTTACTTGAGAAATAATACTGTGATAGATTGAAGCCTTCCAAAAAAAGATTTTGCATCGTAATACATTTCTTGAGTCGGCCGTGTCGTACTGGTTACACTGTGGTGGTTTGGTAGTAGAGAACCTGCAGTATTTCCACTGGTGGCAGTTTTGCCAGACGGAAAATTACAGTATTGTACTGTCACTTTAAAATGAACGTATTTTGACTCAAACTATCATGAGTACTGAAACAACTGGTGAAAAAATCACACACTAGGATAGTGCATTTTAAATCAAAGATATTCTATGTGCATGAAACCTCAATAACGTAGGGAATAAACACGGAGGCTTGGCTATTTGAATGAAACGACTGCTTTCATTGTCAGTAGTCAAATGGCTAGCTATCGTATATTTGACCTTTTATATCGTACAGGCCCTAAAACGTATAAATACATTAATTATCGTATAACTGACCGGTGGCCATCCGAGGAGAGACGTAACATTTGCTACCTCCGCGCCAACCCCCGACCCGGATCCCTGAGAATATTTGCGGAAGCTCCTTAACCACATTTTCGGATGTTTTCGAAACCGACGTGTCCGCCAAGCCCTCGGCTCGGGCAGAGCGCACTCGGGGCTTCAGTATCCCTCCCTTTCAATTTCATTTTTGTAAGAGGACAGCACTCAGCAGATGAGACACTTGAAGATCAAACTCCACTGAAGAGACACACTTTTGGTAAATGCTTTTCCATCTTCACTTTTGTGGACTTTCATATGGCATCGCCTCAAGATCCCTGGCATTTTAACGTACAAGAAACCTACGGTCAGTCTTTGGGCTTAACAATACCACAGTTACGTATTCTATCAGGACAGATGACCGTCTTCCATTGCTCCGTGGTCAGCTTCTGATATTCGTGTCCATTGTACATGCTTTTGAGATTGCACACAGCTTAGCATGGGATCCCTAATCGTAGCTAATCGTCCCTAAACAAGCAAACCATGCTACACTGTGTGTACTAACATCTTACTATCAGAACCAGGATTAGCTTTGACAGCAATTACAGCCACAGTAGCTTGTTTGAGGGATCAGGCGACACTGATTCACAGCCTACGGCCCCTACGTGAGCGTAGCATGCCCATATGCAGACTGGGAACACCCAACTCTCCACAAGAGCTGCAGTTTTGGAGATGTCATGACAAACAAAGTCATTTTTCATGCTTTAATCAACTTTGATGTCTTGCTACTTAATATATCCCACCCAACAGCAGATACTGTAATAATGACATAATCAGTGTCATTCATTTCACACTTCATTACAACCAGGTCATAAACTTATGGCTGATTGTTGGATTCTGTTAATTATAAGCAAATGCACGGTCTCTTTAGAATCAGTAATCTGTTTATGCATGAGCTTATACTGTAGAACATTTTGCCATCTTTGTAAATGCAAATAATATGCAAATAAAAAATATGACTAATTTGCCCCAGGGCGGCTTAGTTGCAAAAAAATAAATTGATCATTTTTTTCCCCCTCTTTTATCATGTTACCATTTATACAAGGCTTTTATTCCTCACACTGTAGGCCCACACGTTGCTTACTTACTTTGCGAATATCTTTTATAAACAGCATTTGCTTTTTAATTTGATTAATCTGTTTCCCCTCGGAAGAACGATGTGCTGTGACAACCAACACTGCGCGGTGGCTCTTTCTGTTCAAAGACACCGTTTTAACCTCGTGTTAATACAGCAGCGGCCCTGAAGTGGGAGTGTTGTTTGAATAGGACCATTAGCAATTACAACATTGCACCTTTCGAGCTTAGTGTTGACATAAAGAGAATGAGTAAGGGATATTTTACTTTCAGCGAGAGCCTTGAGTTCTGCTCATATTCAGTAATGGCAGTGCTCGGGCTACGGAGGTGGGGAGTTTTCTTTGTCAAAATAATTTTGTTAGTCAAAATAAAATTGACAGTTTTCTTGCTTAATACGTAACTTTTAATGTGACTTAGGGGAATTTGAATAAAACTTGAAATTATGGTTCCTGGTGGGTTGTGACAGGCCAAGACAAACTATGCATCACTACTTAGTTAAGAAAGCATTGAGACCGTTTTCTGTGAACCTACAAACCAAGGTCAAACACATTGTGTTTGCTTCAGTACTTAAAACAAGAGATGGGCTGGCTAGGACGTGTGTGCGTTTACTTTGCCTCACAGTTTATGGTATATCTGTCCAAGCCGCACAAATCTAAAAGGATTTTGATTACTAAAATCATTAACATTTCAAAAGTTGCCTACTGTAAATAATCAAGACATGGAGCAACAGTAATAATTGTTTTATATATTTCCTTTGTGGTTCTACTTGGCATTTGCTAAGTTTCTGTCTTTAACTCCTGAGGGAAATATCTTAAATATCTCTTTAAACACTGCTGCAGTCACCATCTGTCAGTCGGCTGTTTCTGTGCTGAGTAGAGTTATTTTTTTGCCAAAGGACAAAACTGCTGCCTGCTGGTGCTGGGAACTAGGATTACGGGAGCTGTGCGAACCCAAAGCGCTGAAGAAGTCGGCCAGTAAATCAGAACGACAAGCTGAATGACGCTAAACACCTCCCCACCTCTCTATGGGTTTGTCATCATGACCCACGCCTTATAATTATTACAGTAATGCTCGGCTGATCACGCGAAACCAGGATACATGGAGGGAGGCATGCACGCAACAGAATTCAACGCAGAAGGAAGAGTTAAATATATTTGGACTTGAGTTTATGGTAATCTAACATCACTGGAGGGATCATCTGGAATTAAGTCTAGTGACTTATGTGGCTCATTTCGGGACTATTTTTGAAGAGGACAGGGATTGGATGTGATTGAGGTTGGAGTGCAGGTTTGAGATTTGGGGTCAGTTTATAATATATATTAGAAAAATACTTTACATTTTACACACATTTCTTATGGTTGTTTTGGATGATACTGAGATCACTTCAGAATGCTTTAGGGCCCTAACCTATCATGCTGTGGGTGCAGGAAAATACAGTTCCTGGCAAGATATCGATAGTTCACTCAACATAGCGGTGAAGCAACATATAAAAGCTTTCACAGCAGCCTTCTAAACCTTCTGAATTTCTCTTGGTGCTCTGTGTGCTCTATCTTTCTGCTCTCTCTCTCTCTCTCTCTCTCTATGTGAGATTGTGTCTGAGCCAGAGGACGTTGTTGAGGAGGACCCTGTTAATGAGACATCCTCCTCTGATGAGAATAGGACCCTCAGGGTCAAATATATATATATCCCCACGGATAAAAGGTGTTAGTAGATTTGAAGGTAACAGGAGGGTTTTCTCCACTTCGCGCTCCATTTTTCCTCATTCTCCTCTCTCATCCGCTCCTTAATGTTTTCATTCAGCTATAACTTAATTCTGATCACTTGCGTACAGTATGTGTGTTTTTAAATTGCTTTTGGAACAGTTCAATACATCAATGCACTCTTTGTTATTCTTGATGTCAGTTTTCTGCATCAAGGCTACAAATTCTTGGCCTCTTGCCCGGATTACTTAATTCAGTTTCTTTTGAAGTTGCTTTTAAGTCACCATGAAAGCAGACAATAGCCACATTCCCATGGATAAGCTTTGACCCCTGGCGCACTGTCGTGTCTACAGAGATCAGACCTTGACACCACCAACGTGGTATGAAGGCTACGGTTTGGAAATCTGCTTCCTTGAATTACCTTTCAAGAATTCCCACGCCAAAGGCTGTCATTTAAATGTTTCTTTCAGTTCCCTTTTCGCCAACAAGGTCACCGCTGTCCTCTTGCTTATCGACCTCCAACACATAACCGTGATCCTGCCTCACCATTGAGACTGCCTCACCTTCTTATACAGGCACATCAACCGGCTGTGATTCCAAGGACGCACAAGCAGTAACCAACCTTCTTCCTACTCATTTGGTATTTACAAATTAAAATCTGTTTTTATTACCTTGTTTTTCTGTTGAATTAAGTGCATTGCTGTGAAAGTTTTACATATAATTCCTCCCAAAGCTGCCTTATGCATGAACAAAAGGGTTCCTGGTTGATTGATCACTGAAAGGCTTTTATTACCCTTATTGCAAGACTCAGACTCGCAAGAGGAATAGTTTAATTGTTTAGGGGACTGAAAGTGCATATCTGGAAACAGTATGTAAAAGAACTGGCGCAGGTGTTAGTCTAATATATACTTGTGATTTAGGGCTAGGATTAGGATTATTGTTAGGGCTAGGCTTAGGGTTAGTTCTAGGGTTGTGGCTAGAGTAGTGGTAGGGCTAGGATTGGGGTTAGTGCTAGATTTAGGGCTAGGGTAGGGCTAGACCTAGGGTTAGGGTTAAGGTTTAATTTAAGGTTAGGGCAAGGGTTAGGGTTGTACCACTGAATAATCATTGTTATAGTTTCCCATAGTCAAGCAATTGTCTTTACAAATCTGAAAAGGTAAGTAAAGGGATTAACAGCACAGAGTAATAATACAGGTGACGTGACTGAACTTCTGCTGAACTCTATTTAAAAAGTCACTGGGTGTTTCTGCACAGCGGATAGGCTGAAAGTCATTTAAACGGCTCTTTCTATTAAAAAACATGATTTTTGTTACATTCCCAAAATGGTACAAATCCATCCCTCGAGTGAACACTTACTGTAGGTTCAGTAATAGAATATGAGTTGATAATTATGCGCAATAATATGAAGCAGGGCCGAGGGACTGGGCATGCCTCTTGATTGTGAATAGTATTTTCTTCAGTCCATCCTCCCTGCCTACCAGCAACGACTGTCCAATCACTTCACATCAGTTGCAGACAGAGAGCAACACATGAGCAGATAAATCCTGACACTGGGCAGTTTATTGCAAAAGGATTACAGAATTCAAAACCATTAACTCTTAAAATGGGCTCAGGCTTCAAGAGTTTTAAATGCTAATAAAAGCTATTCTGAAATCAAGTTGCATCTCACACTTGAGGAGAGAGAGATCCTCCTCTCTAGTCTCAAATGCACACACTATAAGATTTGAAATTAATAGTGCGTCCCACGCAGAATATAATTTAGATTATTTTGCCAGATGAGAGAGCACTGAATGCACCACTTCACGGAATCTCATGGGGAAGAGGATGGAAACAAAACAGAGACTGCTACAACAGCTTCTGTTGACTTCATAATACAATGCAGTAAAAAGGCAGAAGCAAACATCAAGCGAGGAAATTACTGGAGAGACGTGAAGAATCGCAGGTGTGACTCCCGATCCGGCTATGTGGGTCATGTTTTTGTGACCTAGCTATTATGGTCATGTGGGGTTTTAGTCCTGTCACTTAACATTTCCTGTTTTTCCAGACTCGTGGGTGTATTTTCCACCTTTGAGATTACTGGCCCTGACAGCCCAGCCTCAAGACCTAGAACGCATACACCATCCACTGTTCCATCTCCTTATAGACTTTTTTGTTGTCTATTGTGAAAGTACTGACACGATTGCCTGAAATTTTAATGTTACACGTTGGCTATTAATCTGGGCTTATTGAAGTCTGCAGGCATGTTTAGGACCCAGTACCTCAGTACTGAGAAAGGTCTGAACCTGGTGAATCAGGGGTGAATATGGTAATAACTAGGCTTCCTATACATGCTGGTCAAAGTAGACAGTAAAGAGATTTCTTACATTTCATCAATTAAGAAAACCACTTTTTCCCAGCAACCTTCAACAATCAGGCGTAACATTATGACCATTGACAGGAGAAGTAAATTACACTGACCATTGTTAGATATAAAAGAGTTAAGGAAGGAAACAGTACAGGACTGAAAGAAGAGTTCTTCTTTCCTTCTTGTACTGTTCTGATATGTGATTATCTACTGCTTCGCTTCAGCTTGCTCACTAGATAAGGCACCACACTCATAATTCACCTTGAAGATATCAGTTAGGGCCGGCCTGGGCCACACATAGAATAGCACTAATACTCGAAAGGCCACGCTCCTCCTATTGTACCCGGGTGGAACCCAGATAGAATAAAACCTGTGTGCAGACTCAGTTAGGGGCTTCTCTTCTCTACCCTTAAGGTTAAGTCAAAGTCTCAGCGTTGATGCTGTACCAATTCTCTGCGTGTCAAATAAATTGTTGAATTGGAGAGAAGTTGTCGGGTGCTCTATTCGTAGTTGGACTAACCTTTCCAATAGGTATAAAGAACCTGGGCTGAAGGAGAGGAAAACATTCCTCCTGCGACACCATCTTGGACAGTTCAATGTTCTGCTGGGAAACTTTTGGACCTGGCATTCATGTGGATCTTACTTAGACATGTAGCACCCACCTAAACAAGATCAGGCACCCCCACCCCATAGCAATGACACTGCTTAATGGCAGCAGTCATCCACAGCAGGATGCAGCCTGACACAGACACACTCACAAAAACGGTTAAGGAACAACTCAAAAAACACGACGAACAGCACAAGGTGTTGACCTGGCCTCTAAAAGGGCCTCTAGAAGTCCCTCTCCTTAACCCGTAGAACCCACAGGTCCCTACTATTCTGTTGCCATACACCACAGGACACCCTCAGAAGGCCCATGTCCATTCTCTGATGAGTCAGAACAATTTTGGAGGCAGAAGGAGACCAACACAAAATTATGAGTGGTCATAATGTTATGTTGATCAGAGTATCTTGGAGGGATAACAGTATTCCAAATTATTAAGCCATCTTCATGGCACAGCTACTTGGCTCTTTTAATACGAAGAAATGTATTACTCTGGGTGTATTACAATGTGCACCTCTTCTCTTACATCGTCTTACGACAGATAAAAGAGGCAGGCGGGAGGAATTAAGAGAGTAGGAGAATCCCCAAGGAGACTCCAGTGTGAGCAGAGAACACAGTGAAAGATGAATGTGTATTCTCTAATTAAAGCAAATGATGTCTTATCATGATCACCATAAGCTTTCATTCACAGGCTGTAGCCCTATAATGAGCTATTATCCCCGCACGTGCCAAACATCAAGAGACCGCATTTGTTCGCTTCTACACGTCGCGCTCCTGAGCGGTGATACCAACTTTTTTTTTTTTTCATTTCCGCACGCCCGAGAGTAATACTCGCCCCGCGCGTAATTGAAAACCAAACATGTAAACCGAACAAGAAATGCTTGAGGAATGAAAGGATGTATCAAGTGATTAAGCTCTGTCAGCTACTTTGATTGGCTTCAAATGCAGAAAAGGAATTTCTAATCAGTTGGTTGAGCTGCCATGAAAAGGCGAGCTCCGCAGGCATCGCTACTTGTGTTCATTAGTAACGTCCTGGCATTTCTCTATCCAGACCTCCGCACTAAAAAGAGGCTCCACGGCCTTGAAGACGGTCTTTAGTGGTTTCGCACGGAGCTGGAAGGCTAGGTGCATCACGGGAGGGTCTGGATGTGGGATGTGTTGGGGCGTCGACTCACTTTAGTTCCAAAGCCCTTGAAGCAAATGACGGTGGAAGCATCTGGAGATCAAATAATGCGCGTGACTCGACCAGTTTAGCAAGTTTGGTTTAAATTTCCCAAAACAATAATACATTTCAAAACTTTTGACGCGTATTTAAAGTCAAGGACTGAAACAGCTGTTTACAGTCTGAACCAAACATGGGTGAAGCATGTGTAATGCATGCATCTGAAATATTCGTAGGATTGCAACGTTATTAACAGCTTAGGAACAACCAGGCATTTCTTAAACTCGAAACCAAAATGTCTTCTTGTATCTAACTTCCTGTATAATTTGTAAGAAATGACTATAGACTTACTGCATGAGTCTCTGATAAATGTACACAGAAATAGTTTGCGTAATGTGCCAGGTCCAGCAAGCCCTAATCACTTTTTTCATGAAACCATGCAAGCAATTAGGTTTACCATTTTCTTTGAACTGCAAATTTGTTTGCGTCGTCTTCTTAATTTGCATTTGAATAGTCAGTCCCGTTATTTTTTTGCTACTCACCAGAAAACAGCATCCAGTTTATTTGCAGCCTCACACACAATGTGCACTCTTTCCAAGCACCCAGCTGCAGCAGGGTAGCTCAAATATTGACAACACTAGTCAGAGGTTTAATACTAAGCGTGTGAATCTGCAAGGGATCGTTACCCGTCTTCACGTGGCCGCAGATATGATTTCTGCCATCTCCTTTCCGTTGCTTTGAGAGAAATGATTTGTAACACGTACAAATACTGCATCTAATCCTCCCTGGTGCTGCTCTTTGAAACAATGTTCTCTTTTTTTCATGTCAGACTACATTTACACGCCAGCAGAGACGTTTCATCACCGCGCTCCCTTTACGTTTCCGCACAACTGCAGCAGCGCGCTAACATGACACACCACTCAGGAGCAGTTATTCACCGCGTGTGTTATGTTTTGTCAGACCGTGAAGCAGCGATTTCGCACTTTTTTTGGGGAAATTTTCTTCCTTCCGCGTAGCAGCCGCTCACTCGTCTCCCACGCGCTCTTGCTCTCGCTGACCTGAATCTCATGCCGAATTTACAAAATGCCTTTTCATTAGGGAAAGTGACATCCTATTAAAGTAAGGCAATGAACAGTATTAAAATTAAATCTGAAACCAGTGGATCACACAGGCAGTCTCTATTTATAAAAAAATAGGTCGTGGTCTACTGAATCTAGGCTTGAGGAAATTAGTGATAGTGCTGCACATGTCCTCAATATATCTCACTTAACAAGTCATTGTTTCATCCCACAATTGATGGCTATTAGGTGAAAAACTGCACAAGGTGACAAATCATTTTCCACAAGTAGCAAAGTAAGTAACTAGTTTATGGGGAATGTACAGGGAACCCATAACTTTGGTTCCTACCACCACATCCACCACATCCACCACATCCACCATGCTGGGGGTTGGAGACCTAGCTCTGTCCTTGCATTAAGCCGGGCATACACTGTGCGATTATTGCCTCATTTTGAGACGTTTTTCCACTCGTGCAACTATTTTTTGAATCGGGCCGAATTTCAGCTCAATTGCGTGTCGCGCTTCGTGCAGTATACGTGGGGTAACGAGGAGAGATTAACAGACTGAAGGTATCGCACAGTAGAAGCAGCGCCACGGGCCGATTTGCCTCAACCTCTCGCACAGAGCATGCGCGATCGCTGAAGTTACGTCAAACCAACTCGGATGTGCGTCTCCCACTTCCGGGCTTCTCTTCTTCTTCTACTACTTCTTTTTGCCGTTGCAGTTCCGGATACAAACATCTGACGCGTGGTATGTGGATGTACAGTGTGAGCAATCAAGTCGCACAAGAGCATCGGGCCGTATAGTGTGAGAACATGAATCGTAGGCTGTGAACTTTTGAACTCAGCGATCTAGTCGTGCAGTTTGAGATGGAGCTGAGTCAAAGGATTTAAAATATCGTATAGTATGCCCGGCCTTACTTACATTTTTTCTTCTGCCTCATTCACAGAAACATTTGGGGTTGGAAATACTGGGTAAGAAACACACAACTAGTGAACAACTGCCAACTACAAATTGATGTGGAAAGGGGTTTTAAAGTTGTGGTCCACGCTTTGACCTCTTTGCCAAGATATGCTTCAAAATCAATCTTAAGGATATTATTTGGACATATGGGCCAGTTTTGTGTTATAGTTGTATATTAGGCACCTTATGCTCAAGAAAAATCTTTGAGGCAAGAAAGAATCAAAGAATTCAAATACTTAAATACTGTTCACATTACTGCGAGACAGAATGAAGCCAAAAAGGCAACCAGATCAAAAGTGCATGACGTACATAAAGAAAATGTCTACGTCTGTAAATTTCAGCCTTGCACAAACCTTTTGTTACGTTTCAGGTCAAACACAGCGGTTGGGCCCAAATGTATAGCACCCGGGGCAAGTTTGAGGGAACCAAAAGCAAGCTGTTAACAACAGAACAATAGAATCACCCAAAAGCAGGGGAAACATGTGAAGGCTGCCAAAAACTCAGAGTCAAACTCTGTGCCCCCGAGATCAAACCAGGGCAGCACACAAAGTGCAACGAAGGAATTTAATAAAGCACAAACCAGGAATGCAACAGGCATGGCAGAAGGAATATGGCTGTAGAATACAGGAAGTGAGGATCAGGAGCAGTAGTGTATTTGGTCATGTCCACGAAATGCATTCTGGATTACTGGTTGTACCAAGCCCATGCTGATGCACCGTCAATAAAACAGGCAGAGCAGGAGACATTCGAACTGCACTTTTTCAGATCCGCGCTTTGAGTTGGAACTCTGACTGCAACTGAAGACGTCACACAAGAATACAAGCACGGACAAGAACACACACTGAGAAACGGCTTGGGAGAGCTTTACGTACGCAAAGACGTCAAGGATAAGACACGGGAGAAAACAATCAAGGGTAGGAAGTGGAGCTAACAAAGACAGGTCAAGGTATATTTTGAAACTTGAACAGGAACTAAGGAGAAAGAAAACTGAATGAAATAGCAGAAAATGTGCTTTATCCACACCCAGTACCATAACATTTTGCTAAACCATTTTCATGACACGTTTCCTGGAGGATTGCTCCATGCACACTGACCAAACACCAATGATTTAGCGATTGTTCTCTCACTTTATTTCTTGCCGCCACCTCGTGTCCCCCACGACTTGATCTAGGAAGCCAATTCTAGCTGCATGGTCAGCTTTAGTTTTGCGTGTAGGAGGCAGCATATGCTTTCTGCATATTCATTGTTTATACATCTGGGTCCTGGTGGGAATAGACTATTGATCGGTGGCCGTGTCCAGTCTGGTTGCTCAGTCTTCCCGTTGGCTCGACCCTTTGTTCAGATAAAATGCTACATTTCTGAAGATATGTGACGTTGCACTCCAAGATATTATCTTTCATCTGGCAAAATGACATTTTGGACTCATCCTGCAATATGTGACAGAGAATCCTTGGTAATTTCAGCCTTTGCAGCTAAACCTCACTGCCATTAATAAAACAGAGGGAGCACCAGATTCACTCTTCATCTTTTCAGGGTTTGAGGGCCCTCCTCTCTGTGAGATTTTTTGGAACCAGCTGTCTTAGTTCTACAAAGAGGAAGCTGTTTTAGTGTCTTTAGAAGGTGGTTTGATAGCCTCCCCTAGAGCACAATACAAAAACACATTAATTTTTCATGGCTTTGCCGGAGCCGACTTCGGGTTTCTAACACTGCTGCAAGCCTTCCTCTACACAGTATTTGAATCTGACACAGAGAGAGAGAGAAGGTTGGATGGCAGGGGGATGGATGTGTGTGATGTGTGGAGCGAATGTATTTCCCCTGAACTCCTCTGACAGCTGGAGCTCGATGTCAGCCCGCAGTGCCGTGGTGAGACGGAGATAAAACTCTGCCAAGTCCGACTCTATCTCGATTAAAAAGTCACGTCACAGAACTTTTCTTTTGTTTCTTACCCAAAAAGAAAAAAAGAAATGATTCTCCTACTTGTGACTCATGCAGCAAGAAATAGACATGTCCACAGAGTAAAACACAACTTCATAGACCTGCACTGACGCTGTGCTTTAGTGTCTCCTTTGTGTTTTGTTCAATTTTGAGTTTTGAAAGCCACCCACATAAGATCCAATGAGCTTTACTTTGTGATATACAGCAGCAATAAAAACCTCCCGACTCACCGCAGACCAACACTGAGCAACAGCGCTGACAATCCGAGGAGGTGTAAGAGTGAATGAACGCAGCTTAAGGTTCAAGACATCGGTTTTTTGATTGAGGAAACTAAATCTTTTTTTATTAAATATCAGGCTCAATATCGCACTCAAGGGAAATAAAGAGGAATTAGATTTGAGCGTTATTGTTTGCACCCTGTGTGGATGAGGATTACAGGCCGGAGGGGATGGCACCCCTCGGGTGAGTCTCCAAGTGTGACGCCGAGCGGATGGAGCAGGAAGCAAACTGGGTCAGAGAACAAAGGCAAAGGAGGCATTGAGGTGGTATGAATGTTGCACGTGTGGCTCATCGGGCTGCGAGTGTTTTAAGATATTGATGATCCGGCAAATGACTGCCACGTCGCAGAATATCTTCGGGACGTGATGACTGGCTTGCAAGGCGGTGGTGGGATCTCACCCACTGGCGGGAAAACAACCCTCCTCTTACCGGTTTCCACCCTGTGAATCATTGTTCACTGAAGGAGATCAATAGAGCTCACACTGCATCTCAGCCTATGCATTATTTCTTTCAATCTTGCGCCTCAAGCGTGGTAGGATTACACCATCTAGGCTGGAGATAAGTACAAACAACTGTATGGTTTCTAATGACAAATTAATCTCACTTAGTCCTCTTACAGTCTCTGTGTCTCTGAGACTTTCCCGCTGTCTTATTCTTGTCTCCATGTGCGCGAACAGACTGGGGGGAGAAAAAAAAAAGAACCATTAGACCAGATGCAAAAAGTTCAGGTACAATCAGTTTTAGAGTTTGTTGAGCACACACCGCTGATGTTTCTGAATAATTTACAGGGTGTTTAAATAGCTCCTCGCTTCAGGTACTCCTCGTCTGCGAGGCTTGTTGGTCGGGCACAGGCAGAGACACACACACTGACAGGGAGTTGGTTTAATGTGTGGAAGGAACCCAAATACCTCTGTGGGACTTGGACGGCGTAACCTACGTTCAGCCTGCACCCGAGTCTGGCCCGCTCTGTAAAAACACGCCACGCCAAACACTAGTCGGAGCTGCGTCTCTTTTGCCATTTCGGGTCAATTTTTGTAGAAGACAAGTCATACAAATGTTTGTATCGCAAAACCAAACCTCTTCAGTTAACTTATCCTCACTCTGTTCCAACTGTATTGATCCAAAACAACCAAAAAGCCGGGAATACTAAAAGGATATACACTACTACCAAGCAAACCAATCACAGGTCTTGCAGGCTGCGTCACCGTGACGCATAGTTACATTTCTGGGGTTAGGCTAACACCCTAGCCTTCCAGGGCTAGGCCGTTAGCCTTTCTCCCCCTGTCTTTAAAGCTTTATAACCACCTTTTACACCACCCCTATCTGGTCTCTGTATGTCCATTAATAATGCAACAAAGCTCGGACTCTTTGGTGCTCATTTTTAAGCGTTTCGGCCAAATTGCGAGCCCTACGCCGCATCGATCCAACAACGACATACTTCCGTTAATGGTGTCCAATTAAAGACGCTCTCCCTGTTACAACTGCACATTTTAGTCAAAGAGTGAAATATGTGGTTTAGCTTTAATGGCAGATGTGTGTGAATAATAGTGTAGATGGAGAACCCTGGAGGTCTAATAGTCGAATGCTTTAACTAAACAATTATTTAAACAGAACGGTTGGAGTCAGGCCTCTGACTGGTGTATTTTTAGATCATGTTAATCAAGCAGATGACCCTTCAGCGTTGACTTGGAGTGAGATTTGTAGATTTATATAATTTGGCTGAGGCCACTCTCTTTGGCCAGCGTTTTCCTAACCGCTGTCTGATTGCTCCAGCCACGCTAATCATACACACTGCCGCTGTTGTGTCGGCGCTGCCACTTTGCACTGGTGGCTGAACTGATGCCAAATATTCGCTCTCGGCTCCATTATCTACGTTTCCAAACGTGTAATTTTACAAATTAACTCCGCTAACAGGAGTTCACTCACTAGCATAAGCGTTACTCAGGTCAGTCACTCGTGATTTGATCATGAGAGTGATCATTAT
Source organism: Planiliza haematocheilus (assembly GCA_005024645.1). Lineage (NCBI taxonomy): Eukaryota > Metazoa > Chordata > Actinopteri > Mugiliformes > Mugilidae > Planiliza > Planiliza haematocheilus. Next base: position 6,344,974 of record SRSE01001373.1, read on the forward strand.
AAAGACGTGAAATTACTAAAATGGAACAATAATGACAGCACAGACACAGCGGATCATTTCCCAAGCCGAATACCCACGCAACGTGAATGCAATATGCTGTGTTATTAGCTGAAGGGCAGATACAGCAGGCCCTGTCAATCAAACAGGTAGATGTAGTCAAAGTTAATCAACGTATTAGTTTGAAGGGCGCCTCCATTCCCGGCAATTTTTCCTAGAAGGCATTTTGACATGTCGCGGGCACGGAAAAATGTGTAGAAATTGAAAATGTATGACGGCTGAATTGCATTTTGTTGCTTCTGTTTCGGGAGCCTTGTATAATGCACTCACCGTGACACCCTGTAATAAAACAGGTGCACTGTTAATCTTACCGATAATGATTTCTTTCTAAAGTTAAACGGGCCTGTTGCACAGAACATTATCCAGATACAATAAGGATGCATTAGTAAAACGTTCAGCGTCACATCTGTCACGGCAAACGTTCTCAGGCCAAGGGAAATTGTTCAAGGCGGAAGAAATTTAGAGCAACATTCTCACTACTTTAGCGTGAAACTGAGAAACCTTCCACCAATAAAGGCCTTCCGTCGTCTCTTTGTATCAGTTAGTTGTCTCACAATTGTCATGCCTACTTCAATTTCTCGCAGCAGCCACGTGTTTAAATCCTGAGCTTGTTCTCGACCACACTGAGAGCGTTCTACCTCGCACTGATTTTTTCTTTCTCTTCATTTCCTCCACTCCTGTAAAGGCTCGCGTTGCTGTGCTCCACCGCTTCGGAGCTGGAGCTCTCGGGTGCGGGTACACTAAATCTAAAAATACTTTTTTTTTTCCCTTCACTGCTGCTCTCACAAGTTTAACTTTTTGTTCCTGAGAAAAAACTTTGCGCCAAGAGGTTAAACTACTTAGTCAGCTCCTCTTCAGGAACCCTTCAGTTTTATTTTTTATTTTTTATTTTCCAAGTCTTGCACACCTGCTCGTTCGAGTGTTATTTACATGAGTGGGAGTATGCAAGTGAATTTATCCGTTGTGTGTAAGAGTGTCCTCTTAGGTCCTCAGATTGTGGCAACAGTTGGGTAACCATCTTCTCCTCCTGTTTTTTTTACAGGATTTCATGTGAGGACCGAAATGAATTATGAAAGAAATACAATACATCTCATTAACTAATATGTTTTTTACAAATTTAATTGTACTTTTTTTCCTTGCACATGCACACACGGCGTGAGAGAGAGGCAGAGCAGATAGTGTCCTCTTGGATCACCCAGACATCAATGGCTTGTCATACAGCAGTCCCTTCTGTCAGCCCACAGTGGATGTGGAACCACATAAGCCTTTCCCGCAGCAGCCGGAGACAATGATACCCAGCCGTCCTCGCAGCCGGCGAGAACATCAAATACACACGTATGCACGTACGCGCGCTGAATACACACAGGCACGGTGACTCAGTGTTAAGTCGCAGAAGAAGTTCTCCCTTTAAGTTCACGCGTCAAACTGCAAGATACGCACCACTACACCCAGTCGGGAATACACGAATGACACACACTGAAGGAAGAAAAAAAAAGATGAAGACAGACAGACAGTCACTGTGGCAGGGAGTTACCAGAAAAGTTCTCCAACCTCACTAGAATTTGAGGTTCGGATTTTCAGAGCAGCCTCTGCCACTGCTGATGAGTTTAATCCAAAAGACTGATCATCTGTATGAAAATAGAAAGAAAATAAAGTGAATCCTCCAAGGATGACACATGTGAATGCTCTTACTTTGACAGGGTCGGAAGGTCTCCAAAACTGCAGCTCCTGTTCCCCAGTCTGCCCGGGGTCAGTATCTAAAGTGGTCCAAGGAAGGAAAAGCTGTGGCTCTGTGACACCGTCATGGGCAGCCAAGGCACACCAATGCATGTGGGAAGCAAAGCCTGGCCTGTTTGGATTGACCCAACAGAGCTGAAGCTCAGACTGCTTAAAGGGGAACTACTGTTTTTTTTACAACCTGGACCTTATTTCTGGCGTAAAATACGATTGTTTACTCACCCATAGAACTTTTGTGTCATTGGGAGATATTTAAATCTACATATATCCACATAGTGGGAGTGAATGGGGCACCCAAATACAGGCTCTGTTCATTTCGCCAATATTTTGTTATCGTATGCTCGTACTATTCCCCATTGAGCCCACACGACAGTCAGCTTGTGGTTCGTCCACAACCTCAGAATCGGAAAAATATTCCGCCATGTTGCAAAAAACTAGCAGGTCTATCTACAGACCCCGGATGATGAAACGGGTAACTCCGGACTCAACGGGGAAGAGCGGCAATAGGTACAATAACAAAATATTGGTGAAATGAACGAGTTTGGCTGCAGATAATGTGTTTAATTTAGAGGCTGCAGTCACTCCCACTATATGAATATGTATGCAGATCTAAATATCGCCCGATCCCAGAAATAAGGTCCAGGTTGTAAAAACAACAGTAGTTCCCCTTTAAAAAGAAAAGGTTTCAGGACACTACAGGGTTGCACAACTTCAGAGTTTTTAAAGTTGAGTCTCTGATGACGTCATTAATAAAAACACTTTAGAAAGTAGTGCTTTGCAGCAATGAAAGCTATATTCTTGACCTGAATACATACAGGCTGAGAACAGACAGCTCATACGCTTCATACTGTATAGCCTGTATAAAAACAGGCTGCAACAACAGCCTTTAAGTACTCCACAGCGTGTCGTAAGAAAGGATACTGTAGCCAGATTTTTATTAATTTATTTATTTTAAATGCAGTATTTCTCTGAAGCCTTCTATGTGTACTGCAGTTACAGGTCTAATGGCTTTCACAATGGAATTCACCAGCAAATTGTTGATGCGCGGCCTCCTTTCCTCTGTTACCACAGGACATTTGGGGAAATCGTTAAATGTCTGCTGTTAAGAGGATTTGGACCGTTCCTCTGCTAACGTTAGTGGATGCCTTTTTTTGATGAGTGAGCAGTAAAACTGACTAGTCGACAGGTCAGTACAACCCCCACAGAACCAACAATTTGTTTTGTATGCAGCGGCTCCTGACCAGTCAGTGGTGAAAGTACCTATGACTGACACATTAGCATCTGAACTAGGCTGAAGAAGTATCACATTTTCTTTTACATCACATGGACGGCCAGGTGTGCATCACGTATCTAGGTTATCGATAAGACACCGATCAGCCACAACATAAAAACCACGGGCAGGAGAAGTGAATAATATTGACCTTTTTGGGCCAATACAATGTTCATGTGGATGTTACACAGGCATGTAGTACCCCCCTAGACCAGAGCAGGCACCCCAACCCCGTGGCAAGGACACTCCTTGATGGCAGCAGCCATGCTCAACAGGATGCAGCCTGACAGAAACATGAAAAGCAGCAGGAGGTGTTGACCCTAGATCCCAAACTGGATCATGTATCTGTGGGATGCACTGGAACAAGCCTGATCCACAGAGGCCCCTCCCCTCAACCCAAATGACCCAAAGGCCCCGACTAACAACATTCTGTCCCACAAACGCTCCATGTCCATTCTCTGATGAGTCACAACTGTCACAAGGGAGACCTACACAGTATTAGGAAGGTGGTTTTAATGTTGTGGCTGCTCGGTGTGTGTGCAGTTTATTAAGAATAAGGTACAAGACAAATACTAAACCTATTAGTAGGGATATAGCGGTGCAGGGATGCACCACTACATCTGCTATCCAGATCAGTGTCTGCACAGATATCGACACTGTGGAGCTTTTTTTTTCTTTTTCTGGCATAGAGCTCGTAATGCAGCTGGGGCAGCAACAGGGGCTGCCACACACAATAACAAACTTACCTCATAATCACTGTCTCTATTGCTGCGAGGCATTCAGCAAATAAGCCTCAAATGGCCCGATGGTGATGATCTGCCCCGTTTTTTTCCTCTGACCTCATTATTTCAATCCATTCACGGGCTGCATCTGTCTTTCTGAGGAGCTCCCCGAAAGTCGCCATCAGCGAGTCATTAAATAAACATAAAGTGGACATCCCGTCAAGTTAGCAGCGGCGCTGGGGAAAATACAAAGCGCGCTTTACGCCGGTATCTGAAGAAGCGGCACCTTCATCGGCGTACGTGTGTTTTTATTGCTTTATATCAAAGCCTTCAATTAGAGACATTTTTTGCAGGCTGTTTGAGATATGGTGTAATGCAACCTGCAGAGAGCAAGGAGATGTCAAGAGGGTGGGCAAAAAATAAAAAATTTGAAGGCCCATCTACTCAGATATGGGGCCTGAATTAATATAAAAGAAACACTAGGAGGGCTCTTCAATTGCTGTTGATAATCAGGCAGGTGGTCAAGGACTGATTGGGGTCCATTTATGCGATTTTATGAATTCCTAAGATATGAGGATAAAAAAATAAAGACAGCCTCACTGTATGTGTAATCAGGGCACTCACATCGCCCGTTCCTCAGGTTCAAACAGGTGATCGAGACAAAGCAAAACCAGCGCCGTTGTTTTGCCGCGCGGCGAATGTTTTGTCGAACAGAAAAGCAGCGACAGGTTGGAGAGCTTTCAGCCGCCCGTGTGTGCTCACACCGACAACGGCGGGTAAAATCAGGAATTAGAGCAAGGGTAGAGAGGAGAATGTCTGCATTCAGTGTGGGTCAGCGCTCAGCGCTCAACCTCCCTCCTCGTTCCCCTCCGAGACCGCTATAAAAGAATATCTGATGGTGGATGCGAAGAGCAAGGCAGAGGACAAAAAGAATGCTATAGCACCGTCGGCAAATTCTGTTCAGACAATACGGATTTGGTTGCACTCAGCCTGGGAAGGGGTGAAAGAGATGCTGGAAGAGAGAATGCAAAAACAGAAAAAAAAACTGTAATCTGTAATAAACAGGATAGAAAAATTGGTGTGATTCAAGTAAAATATGATGCAGAGTTTTGCAGATAAATTCTGAATAATTCAAGCTGGATCGCTGATTCATGTTTGATGGGTTTTGGAGCAACGAGACAGTGTCACGCTTAACAAATGTGTTTTCCAGCACGAAATACAAATGCAGGATACGGAGAAGGGAAGCATAACTCTGACTAAAAGCAGCGGGTAGTTCAAGGTGCGATTCCCACAAGCGCTATGAGTTTGCTGCATTTTTCATACAGGCTGCTCATCATCCTTATTCACCTCGAAGGCGTAGCCGGAATCGCTGCTTAGGGATCTCAAACTACCTTCCTGCTCACAGGGGTTTAAAATCCCATCAATCACCGTAGACACAAGTCCTGGGTGAGCTTTAAAATGCATCATCCAAATGTCCAAAATTGTGAGATAGATTTTAAAACACACAGGCAACAAGAGAAATGAAAGATGCGTATCGCTGAAGTAAAGCAAAGGTAAGGAGTGGTACAGCACGGCAGGCATGATCAGCGCTGGTTCCATTAAATGTTGGATTTCATTTGGAATACAGTGTTTGCAATTTGGAGGCTGTGCTTGAGAGTCACGCAGATTAAAAGCGAGATATAAAAAAGAACGACACTGAGCTTCAGAAATACACCAAGAAAATGCAGTCCGCAGCGTCGTGATCGGCTGGTCTTTGCCGCTGACATTCTCGTTTTGTTTTGACGGAGAAATAGTTAAAAGCCGATCAAATCTGGACCCGTGAATGGATCTCGAGCTGCAAATCGTCCTTGGGTATCGTCGGAAAATTGTCGAGCTAACACTGCCGTGAGTGTTTTCAAACTGGAATGGGTGTTATTAAAGTTCTTTGGAGCTCATTTGACGCATGGAAATTCTGCAGATTGTTCGTCCTTGGGCTGAAACAAAGCCACAAAATGACACGGGCATTTCGTTTTACCAAAGCATTTGATAAACCTTTTGATAATCTCATTAAAAAAACAACAAAAAAAAACATCAACCCCACCTCAGGACAGTGTGACCGGCATTACAATGCCACGATTTCCCTGACACACTTGTGTAAAGTAATTGGTCACTATCTCTGCCCGGGTTCTGGAACGCAAACCTGCTCAGACAAATTAACAAGTGGAGGCGCATCTGTGCCGCGGCTTTGTCATCTGATTTCTGGAAGACATTGTGCTCCATTAGTCGCACAAGGCCAGCTGTTTTTAAATCGGGGTGTTGCCAGAATCCTCTCCCCTGCCAGCGTAAAACCTGTGGACGTAAAAGGAGAGGGGAAAGTGTGTGGGTTTGTGGGCGCGGTGGAGTGGATGAAGGGGCAAGAAATGAAAGAGGTTCACTCACCGTGGAATGGAGGAGACAGAGGAAGCCAGAGGCCTTCAGGGAACAGAAGTTTCTGTAACTTTCAAAGGAATACCACACTATTGATCGACATTTGGTGTGAGGCAATGGTTCAGTCTGGGCTGGCTTGAGGAGAGGAGAGTAAATTTCGTCTGTTTGAAACAAAGCTTTTTCCCGGTGAAATTCATTAAACTGCACCTGCTGCTTGCCAGAAACGGCAACAGGGATGCTTCATAGCCGAGTGTGTAACTGCAGAACCTGTCGACAAATCCAGTGACGGCTCCAGGAAGTGCAATATTTGAGGTGTTGGCGTGAACAGGAAAACGAAACTAGGCCATACTGGAATTACGGCACCTTTTCAGTCGGTCACTCGGAAAATCAGAAACGCCTACGCGCGGGTTTAAAAATAAAGATCGTTTGGACGTTTACTGAATTATTTATTACGACTAATCAACAGCCAGAGAAACACGAATCAATATTTTTTCATTTTCATTTTTTCATTTAGTGCTCACTAAATACTAAATACTCCAGAAAATAAAAAATATTCTTACGGTTGTAGGTGCCTGAATCTCACAGAGCTATGCCCATTTAAGTAATACAACTAAAGAAAATAACTCTACCGTTGAAGCGTAAACAAGTGTGTAAGCCATTACCATATTATGGTAAGAAGTATGAATTATTCTGTTTCAATTCAGCAAGGGAAACTTGTGCACACATGCAATTATACGTCAAGAAAATCCATGAAAACATCCAGGAATGGAGAAAATCCAGCTCCTCGGGATTCATTTACCAACGAAGACCACGCCTTCACTGATCCCCGGAGGCTCATCGGAAAGGCAGGACCCGAGGGAGTTGGATAGAGGGGATGAGGGGTGGTTGGGGGAGTGGGTGGAAGGGGCCAAGGGGATGAAGGAGGTGGGATGCAGAGATGGATCGTGGTCTTTGGATGCATAGGAAACCTGGGGGTGAGGAAGGAAGCTTGGGGCTCCTTGACCCCCTGGTTCCTGTAATGAAAGAGGGAAGAGGAAGTGGTGGAAAAAGAAGGATGGGGAGCGAGCAGAGAGAAAGAGTTAACACCTTCACAGACGAGTGCGGGAAATGTAACGACACGAGGAGTGATGTGGAACCCGAGGTTAGTTATAATACCTTCATTAGCCGAATACTTAGTAACATCTCATTAACTGCAATAACAGCAGAAGATTGCCAGGAACACGGAGTTAGCCCGACGAAAAATCAAGCTGTTTACCGTCAAACGCACACGTTGCATTATCAGGTGTCAGATGGCTGCGTCTTGTGAAGTTTCACCCACGAGCATGTGCACGCTTCAACACACAATTTAATCAGTGGAATGAAATCATGTGCAGGGAGCACCAAAAACAGACAGTCTTTGCATACCGGTGAATCAGCGTGCATCTGTTTGTGAGTAAAAAGAAAATAATAAAATAAAAATCAGAACCAAATGCTGCATTTTCCATCCAAAGACATCAGTCTACTACTTCTGTTAGTGATGGGGATCAGCGTGAAGCCCTGTGATGCTACACACTTTTTGTGTGTGTGTGTTAACAGATATATATTAAACCACGTGTGTGTTGTTTTTATTCCTCTCTAACATGGCGTTATTGAACACTAAAAAGATATGACTGCCATTCAGCATGATAAGCCTGAACAGTTCCCTTATTTGATTCTGTCCAGACTCATGACTGATGTTCTCCATCAGGGACCTGCCTCGTCTTTTCTGTTCGGCCCGTCCGCGCCTTGAGCCTCAACCCTGAGGTCTGCACAGTAATCCAAGCCCTGCACCGCCTGCCCATCGCCCTGCATGACAATATCACCGCTGAGCTCGAGAGGCGGCTGGACATAATTGACTCTTTGTTGTGCTTTTGATTGGCCTGTTGTGAACCGTTTATCAAGTCCCGATGTCCTATGTTACTGTTGCTAGGTTAGAAAAGTCTAGAGGGAACGTGGAAGAGACACAGCGAACGTTAACAACATTAGGAGACACTGACAAGATTACTAGCCTTTTCCCCAGCTGTCAGTTTTTATGCATTCTCCCTTCCTTGTCAACTGTTATTCCCAATTTCGAGTTTCATTGCTAACTAAGTCTACATAGTTTAAAGCTTTTCTCTGGGTACTGACCCCATATTGCTAATGCTTGTCTCACCTAGCAACGGTAACATTCAGTAGGAAGTGTGGACAGGAGTCTGTGACAAAGGGTTGCAGGAAAGTGTCACAGACAGTCCCGAGGCTGCGGATAAAGCTGTAATCCCTGGGAAATACCCACTCAGAATCAAACATTAGCTTCACTAGGGCTCCTTACGGGTTCCACGACTCCCAAGCAGCCACAACTTCACAGTCTTTGTGATATATGTTAGGGTTTTTCACTACGCCAGCTTGGCTTTGGACGTTCTGGACGACACAGTCGTGCAAGGCCCAACCAATGATGAAGGCCTGGTTGAGGTTTCCTAGGGGAATCAGGCACCACTGAGAGTACACGCGTTATGTAACCATATTTGTTTCAAGTCCTGTATATAATGACTGCTGCGTGTATACGTGTATATTCTCCAATATGCTTTATGCAAATTCTCCCTTCTCTCAAGGCTTCTTTGTTCTAAATCAAGGCTTTTGCGGCCATACTGGTTGCTCAGTTGTTTCCGACTCTGCCTTGAGGAAAGTATAGACTGTTGTTGTCACTGCATGAACTGAACTGACACGGTTCGTTATAATACTATTGTCTGGTTATGTACTTAAAATATAGTGGGAGAAATGAGCTTAGAAATAGTCAAGTAAGAATAACGGCAGCAAAAAAATGACTGTAGCTGTAGAGCTCTTTGGTGGTCCTGTTCTATCATGTAGCCATTAGCTGGCAACGGTGACATTTGCTGAAAGTGTGCAGTCAGCATCTTGTCACCATGTTATATCTGGCCACTTTTACACCGTGTTAAAATTAGAAATACCCTCTGCAGTGCTCTGTGATGAACAAGCATAACCCACGTTTGCGTGCTACGACGGCTAGGGCTTAGGTTCCAAATGAGTGCAGCTGGAAAAGTAGACACTGCATGAATGTTAAGAACAAGAATTAATATTGTAGAGCAGTGTAGCAACGACAAAACACGAATCCGACTTTGCTTACGCCTGGTAGTGTGACTAAAAACTGGGGACGATGGGAGCAACACACTCCGATCTGCTGAGAGACAGATGATAAGTGGCCGGTTTATTGCAGGTGCCAGGAGAGGAAGTATTAGGAGTTTTACGGCACGCTCAGTATTGACTTTTCAAAACAAACGGAGGCTGCAGCTGAAATTCTGCAGGCAAGATATCAACTCTTGCATTCCACGGCTGACTAAATAACCATATATACGCTTGTGACAGAAATACAAAGAGTGGGAGTTTGGTGGATTAAAAAGAAACACGACAACGGGTGCGTTTGTGTTCAGCGTCAGACCTATTGATCAGCGGCGGCAAAGCAAGAGAGACGAACCCCGCCTAGGACCACTGACGTAGTCTCTATTGCCGTTCAACAAGCATAAGGAACAGATACCTGAAACGTCATTACCTTTACAAAATTGTGGGAAACTTCTGATGGCTCACATCTGCACATAGAATTGCATGTGGTTAATATTACTGCTATGTTAGATCGTGTGGTGCAAGAAAAACTCAGAGTTCTCAGTGCAAGAAATACAGCACCGCCACTCTGTAAATATTAAACCCAGAAAGGCAGAACGCAGCTGCGCCCCGCTGAGATTTAACTTGTTGCCCACGGCGGCCTGAAGCTAATACCCTTATATGCGCCGCTTGTTCAGTAATGGACATCCAACAGAAGCATGTGCTCCGTGATAACAGCTACATCTTTGAGGTCAAGGGTCAGCCTCACTCCAAACGCTAAGAGCTACTAAAAGGAAACTTTACACGCATTTAAATTAAAGAAAACAACATAACAGCTATTTTGAAAGTGCAAATTAGTTTGAAAGGGGTTGATTTAGGGAGTGGTTCTGGTTCATGTTTTTACTGGTGGACAAAGCATCCAAAAGCAACAGTCCAGGAAACCCGTAAAAACACATAAGTATGGCATTTGGCCCAAGTCCGCTTGAATAATAAACTGAACCTAATCTGGACTGATACAAAATCCGTTTGCTCAGAAACAGCATCAGGTTATATAAAAGCTTATCTTACTGACTTTGATTTTCTGCTGACGAAACATAGAACAGTTGCTGTTTTCTACAAAGCTAAGATAATGCACTGGCTGCTGAAACGCATCCAAATGTGATGAACACGGTGGAGGCGGCAAGTCAGTCAAAAATGCCTTGACGTGTGCGCAAAGTTGCATAAATTGAGCACCCACAACAGAAACAATCAAGGAAGGGCCCCAACGGAAAGGGCCGGGGGTTTTAAATGTCAAGAGTGAGCGCGCAAAATGTACATTTTTCCATAGTCGTTTGTTTGTAGGGGAAAAACAACAAGTGTACAGACACAATAATCTGTGTATTTCTGTAAACTTCATCATTTACTCACCCATCCAACTTTTGTGTAATTCGTAGTCCTTTGGGAGATAATTGGATCAGCGTGTAGCCATTTAGTGGGAGTGACTGGGGCACCGAAACAAGCAAGTAAATAATGCGAAACGTGGCAGATTACGCGTTAACCAGGGCCGTTTCTAGCTTTGTGGGGGCCCTAGGCAAGATGCTGTTTGGGGGCCCCTAGTTTGTCAAACTATGATAAAGAGATTCCTGACCCTTTGATGGTCCACTAAGACGAAACAATCTATAACACTAAAAATTAATTTACACATTGGACTAGTTAAAGAAATAAAACTAAGATAATGATCCACTGCCATAATAGTCTAAAATAATAAACACAATGCCTCATATTTATAAATCACTTAAAAAACAATCCTTAAAACAATAATTAATCCTATAAAACAGTAGTGCACTTCTAATTAGAGGCATACAAAACACACACAGTAAATTAATCCTAAATAACACTAAAGTAATGTTAAGTGTCAAATATCTGAGACACAACTCCCACTATATAGATATACGCTGATCTAATTATCTTCCAAACGACTGCAAATTACACAGAAGTTATATGGGTGAGTAAACAACCATATTTTATGCCAGAAATAAGGCCTAGGTTGTAAAAAACAGTAGTTCCCCTTTAAGGTCGGACAGGCAGAGAACCAAAAATCAAGAAAACACATCCATACATGCATCTGGAAAAGGCATTTGTCAGGATATATGCATGAGACGAACATGATCGCACAACAGATACATGTAAATGGTCTCGCACGCAAGATGGTATAATTCAGAGAATAGGTTACTGTTAACGTAGAAGTTGACTGAGCCCAAGGGCATCTCTCTTCTTTTGTGCATTTGCACCTATACTGCATATTTATACGGTGTATAGGTGGAAACACACAAGTGGGGATTGGGACAGGCAGGGAATTTATATACACAGCAGAACATTGCGGCGTTGCCGTTAATTCCTTCGTGGATTTAGCTTTCCATACGACCACAAGCCGCTGAATGATTTATAAAGGAAAATAAAAGAAACATCTTTCTCTGCAGCAACATGTCTGCACTGTGAAACTTTCCACTTCAGGATCACTTCAGGATCATGACGGTGACGTCTCGTGGTAAGATCTTGACCTTTTTACTTGCAAGCTGAGAACTGTGATCTCGGATCTCGGGCTTGCATCCTGTTTGACATGACGTGGCACTTGCAGCCTCCTGTGACTCCTGAGCCCTGTGGCAAGAATTACACAATCTATCATCACGGAAAGTTGAGAAGTCTGGCACAGTTGTGTAAGATATTCCTCTTGCATGCTTTTCTATTTTGTGGGTTTGATAAGCTGCACTGATTCCGTACTACTCCGTATGTTTGAGCAGTAAACAGACAAATACATTTTCCCCAGTTATCCATCCTTCTGATGAGAAAGAAAACCCAAGACTCATAAACCCGGGCAGCTGGTGGTCCAGCAACCGAAGCTCATTTGAAGCCACGACAAAGGCACGGCTGCTGTCTTTCTCTTCGCCAGGCAGTTCTACATTCGGTCCGGACAACATCTGGCAAGCCCACGCATCCAGAAGGTCCGGTCTCAATCTCACAGGTCCCCCGGGTGTGGGACGCTGCCAGGCCCGTACGTCCCTACACCGCCACCACAGCCCACCACCCTCACCTCCCCTTTCCAAGCCCGGGCACGGCTCGCTGCAGCTGGACCTTGGCGCGTTCTGTCCCCCGTGGCCTGATTCTAATCAAAAACAGCCACAGTTGGCAGACAGCACCTGCAGTCATGATATTATGAGACAGCAGCAGACCTTTCGAGATCCCGCTGAATGGTCAGTTATTTGGGGTGGGTCCCAGAGCTCTGCGGAGAATTTTAAACAGGAATGACTGTTTCCCCAAACTCCACTGGCATAGTCATTACAGCCCACTACAGCCCACTGCATTGGCTATTGTCTTTATATTGCATGTTGCTCCCCGTGGATTACACTGAATCTGATTTAATGCTAATACTGTCTTGGACTACACCTTCCTTGTTTCATTCTCAGTGTAAACCCACAGAAAGTACATGAAATACAGGTTGCAAGTTCATATGAAACATAAAAGGCTTTGTTCGTTCCTGCCTCTGTGATTCCCCTCACCTGTCATGCCTTGCGCTTTTTGCCTGCATGCCCCTCCCCCATCGGTCTCACCTGTCTCCCATTATTCCATCAGCCCGTGTGTGAGTGCATATACATAACCCCGCTTCTCCGTTTGTCCTTCGTCACGACTTGCTGTTCTGTCACCTCCTGTTAAGTCCTCTGTCTTGTTACCCCACCGTTAAGTTCCTCATGCTTCCTCGCGTTCGTCTCAGGTTTTTGGTCTTCACCTGTTTTTAGATCTGTGTTCTTGGATGCCCTGCAGTTATTTTTGTTTCATGGTTCGGCCTCCCTCTGTGTCCTGCCTATGGGTTTTTCATTCAGAGTAATGTAGTTAGAAATGTCTCTTTAAAATGCTCATGGGTATTTTGGCAATAAAGGTTAGGATTGTGGCTAACTGCATGCATTGGTGTGTTTAGTTTTGACCTGTGTATATAAGGTCTTAAAAACATCATGACATGACATCTAAGAAACTCTGTGGACTTCTATGCTAAAACTATGTGCAAGTGCATGATACCAAAAGCTTAAAATGTTAAATATTTTGCCATTGTTGGTAAAAGACACCCGCTTTGAGTTAGTAAACCAGCCCCAAACTGTATTTGTTCATTTCTCATCATCATCCATCCATGCAATACCCTCCCTACAGTGAAGCACGGCAGCGGCAGCATCACGCTGCGGGTTTCTTCTCAAGAAAGCAGAGACTGATTAGACATGAGGAGAGAGTGAATGCAGCCTGAAGAAAACCATTTCGGCCGTGACAGCTGACATATCGGCACGACAATGACTTGAAACCTACAGCCAAGGCTGAATTGGTAAGTCTATTACAAGCCTTTGGCTGCCCTTGAGTGGCACAACGAAATCCCAGACATGCAATTTGACAGAGCTCGAGAGTTTATTCCAAGAATCGGATAAAAAAAAAAAAAAAAATCCAAATCCAGGCGTATGAAGCTTGCAGAGAATTACCCATGAGCACTTGAAACTTTAACTGTTGCCAACAATGCTTCTATAAAACACTGAAATACTAGGATTTGAACATTTTTTCTGTCTTTCTTTCTTTTACGTTAATTCATTTGCAAACCTTTTCATCTTGTCATGATGGATTATTCATAAATTGACAGGTCATTCAAGTAAATCTACATAATGCACAATCAAAGGCGTGAACAGTGAAGGAGTCTATATACGCTCCAAAGCGACTGCATACAGGATGCATGAATGACTGACCATGAGGAAAACAGTAGATAAGATCCTTTTATTGTCTGACAATACGCTTAACTCCCTCTCTTAGAAATCGGGCTTAACTGTCCTAGTTGTTTAAGGGCAGTGATAATAGCACTGGTGAAACAGTAGTCTGCAGTCTGCACTAGTCTGACTGTTTGTATTGCTCATGCATCTTCCTTACACACTCTGGGGAAGGTCTGCTCTTGGAGGTTAATTCATTTTCATTTTTTTTTTTAATTTAAGAGTACCTGATCACACAGCCAGAGGGTGAGGCCGGTGAATTATCCTGGGCTTTGCAACACACTCCTCAAACAACCTTCCAAACGCTGGACAGTTATTAAGAAAAAGAAAGAGATAAAAACCCTCTCACCAGCAGAGCTACCGTTCTCGTGCTCAGGGCTCTGACTCTGAGAGCTGAATGGATTTTATTTTGCTAAACAATTGAAGTATGGAAAGAAAATTCCCTGGCAGATCTTGCAGCAAACCGGAGCCGTTTCATTTCTTTCCGAAACGCTCGTCGGCTGTTTTTGTTTTTTAATTATCTGTTAAACTTACACTTGTACACATACGAATACACATGTGCGAAAAAAAAAAAACACACACACACGCAAACACTGACTCAGTCTTACGGCCGGGCGCTGATGGTGCACCATGTGGTGTCTGTGGGCGGTCATTCCCTATGGCAGCGTGCGACTTACATAATGGCAACCTGTGAGCCACCCTATTTGTTTTCATTTACAGACAAGTCATTAAGATCCTGTGTGTTAGGAGGAGGAAAACTGGGAATTGGACCTTATTGCGCTTCGACGTGATGCAACACCCGGAGCCCTGAGAGCAATGCGGCGTACCGCTCAGAACGATGGCGGAGCTCTTTAGCATGTAAAGGACGCGTCTGTTCAATAGCGCCGCAAAACCTTGAGGCGCGCGCGGTAAATAATTACAAAAGCAGAATGCTCTTATATAGATGTGTGTGAAAAAGTAAATGTTCCAGTGCGGTTAGCCACTTCCCACAACATCTCAGGACATGGTATTATGTCACACGGCCGTGCATTAAGGCCTGAGCCGTGGCAGAGCTTAAGATAAGTCACCATGTCTCTAATAACCCCTCTTTCCCATGTCTTCACCCACTCTTTTCTAAGGTAAGCACTTCAACAGTTTGATAACAAGACAGACAGAGATTAAGTTCTTTTCAATTTGAACTGGATGGTTCTCTTGACTATCTCCGTTCAGTGCCACTCCCGACATCAAAAGAATCGGCCGTCTTTAGAACAAAGTCAATCAATCTCTTTTTTTCTTCTCTTTTTTATTTTTGAAGGCAGCTGCCCTGCATCCAGCGCGGTAGCCGCACGGAAGGCCAGCAACGACGCACGTGCTGGGAAAATAATGATCTAATTTCACTTGAACGCGTCGCCGAGCACTGAAATTAGAGGGAGCAAAGATCACCCTGTTTGGTTTCTGTGCCGCGTCCTCCCCCGCTAGTTCATTTCAGAACACTGCTCATGAGTTGAGCGCATGTCTGTGTTACAAATCCGTGCTGGAGTAAGCACAACAAAACAGAATGAAAAAAGACACGTTGTGAGCTTTGACTCAGTAATCAAGTGCCGCGGCCTCAGGAGGAGACTGGAGGATGACAATAAACTTGCCCCCAAAAAATTGCATTTTATACAAAGCGTGACACCAGCCATTATGTGTAATCTACAAAGCGTGGGCTGGCTGTGCAAACCATTATGTGGCCATCTCTCTGCTAAGCAACTAAGATGTGCACCGATTGGCCACAACATTAAAACCACTGGCAGGAGAAGTCAATAACATTGACCACCTCGTGGCTACCCAGTGTTCTGCTGGGAAACTTTTGGACCTGGCATTAGTGTGGAGTTACTTAGACATGTAGCACCCACCTAAACCAGACCAGGCACCTCTAACCCATAACCCCAGAAAAACAGCACAAGGTGTTGACCTGGCCTCCAAATTCCCTAGATCCCAAACTGATGAAGCATCTGTGGGATGCACTGACCCAAGCTTCATCCACAGAGACCCCTCCCCTCAACCCATAGGATCCAAAGGCCCCCACTAACAACATCCTGTTGCCAGACACCACGGGACACCCTCAGAAGGCCCATGTCCATTCTCTGATGAGTCCCAACTGTTCTGGGGCCACAAGGGAGACCTACACAACATTAGGAAGGTGGTTTTAATGTTTCGCCTGATCGGTGCACATCTCAAGAACAAACAACAAAAAATTCTAGCTAGGGTGTTAAATTCACACACCGCATTTGGTGGTTTCCTCCCGAGACAAAACTCATGCATCAGTCATTCCAGCAAAAGCCCAGCAGCAACATACTCTAATTTTGTGTCGTGGGTGTGGAGTAAAGTTATTATAGAGCCGAAAGCTCCGCAGACTGAGAAGTGGTGCAGCTTGTCAACAGGTAGGACCCCCCGAGGGCTGACAAGCTTTAACCGTCAGCAGTGGCAATGTGCTAAGCTCCCTATGACAAGGAGGAGAACTCCCCGAGGCGGTCGTGTGAATAAAATAAATTCCACTTGCATAACAGTTTTTCATTTGTTGTTCTTCTGACTGCTAGCATTAGCTAACTTAGCTAACTTAGCTACCAGTGCCCCGTTTGCTTCCAAAAATCAACACTGGTGTTCTTAAACCAGGATTATTTCCTAAAACCAACCAAGTGGTTATGATAGAAAAACCAAACAAAGGCTTTTTACATGAACAAAATAGTGTATAGCGTAACTCAAACCACATAAACCCTAACCTTACATAAAAGAAAATATGCTAAGCCAAACCGCTTCTGCCAAACCACACACAAACAAACGCCTTGACGCCGCAAAAAGCACGGCGCCAAACAATTATTACGCAATTATTATGGGTGCAAGCGCATAGGTGTGGGTAGACAGCAGCAGTAGCACCAGAGGAGAGATTATCAGGCAGCCCAAGCCAAGACATCGCCTACAAGCAGATCTGCAAGCCGGGCCAGTGAAGCAGACAGCAGCATATTGCCAAGCACGCAACCACCGGGCAAACAAAGCCAAGACATCAGCTCATAATATCCCTCTGCCTCGAAATGGCTCTGGGAGCCGACAGCCGATATGAGAAGTGAATGCAGCGAGTGGATAAGTGCGCGGCGGCGGGGGAGCGCATGGCAAACATGATTATTCCCCCACAAATTCATCCTCCGTCGACATTACTTATGGCAGATGAGCTCGCTTATGAAATGCTACACGAGCAAATGAGCTGTGCAACAGAACAAGGGGGGAAAAGGAAAGGGAGGGGGCTAGTGCTGACAGTTTAAACAAACCGCCTTATTATAGAAAGTTGTCCTGTGAGTGTAGCAGCCATATCTGCTCTTTATGTTTAGTCTTTTAATCTCACATCTATGCTTTATGTGTCTTGACATTGCGTACCTGTGTATTCTAGGACACTTTCGCACAATATATTCTATTACATATGTCTACTGCCACATGAATACGCGTTAAACAAACATGTCAGAAGTACAATGTGTCGTTTGTGTCAGTCATGCATGCTTTCACGTGCCTGCCTACATGTATTCGATCATGCGTACAATGCATGTGCTTGTGTGTGTGTGTGATTTCCCCTCGTGTAGGAGTCATTTGGGCAGCTGACAGCTGTGCCCGGACTCTGATTCACGGGGCCGTTGGCCACGAGCGCGCTGCCGAGCAGGTAGCCGGCCAGCAGCAGGTGGAGGGGTGGTGAGAACACAGGAAGATGCGCTGGCTGCTTTTGGACGACGCGACCCAAACAGCCGCCGGGCTGTGTCATTCAGGGTGAGCGGAGCGGTCGGAGTCAGCCCCCGTGCGTTCGGCATCCGTCGCGCTGAGAGCACGCTCAACAGGTGGAATGCGGAGAAGGGGAAATATCGTGTGGAGAGTGGGAATGAGTGCAGAGGGCGAGGCGTGGGGATGAATTATGCTCCTTAAAGGTATTTGATACATCCAGAAGCAAAGCTGTTACAAGCAGCTATTCATGAGGGCAACTGACGGTACAATTGCATCAGCAAGTACCTTGATTCCTACATGCTGCTGTGTGGCATACTAACACCACAAGCTGTACTGATCGAATCCTACACAATGTATAATATACAGCTATCAGGCATAACATTATGACCACCTAAAAATGCCTAGGTGCCTCCAAAACAGCTCTGAGATTCATCAGGGAATGGACATGGGCCCTCTGAGGGTGTCCTGTGGTGTCTCTGAACAGGATGTTGTTAGTTGGGGCGCTTTGGGTCTTTTGAGTTGAGGTTAGGAGCCTCTGTGGATCAGGCTTCTTCCAGTGCATCCCGCAGATGCTTGATCAGTTTGGCATCTAGTGAATTTAGAGGCCAGGTCAACATGACACGCAACGTGACATTTAACGCATCCTTGGCATTTTAGATGCCCTCTGGCTACATCTTCCGTCCTGACCTCAGCGAACACTTCCTAGTTTTCCTTCGAAAGGAGTCTCAGCAAAATGTTAGGAAATGTCCCCTTTGTTTAATCTCACACCGCATTGCATGCACTGAACATTTCCGGTCACTCGTGTGCAAACCAGCGTCTGGACAGAATTTGCAATCAGCTCCTGCGGGCGAAGCAACCCAGTTCTGACATGTATTAATTTAGATGGGAAATCTAACTTAGGATAAGAACTCAATCCCTGCTGACTTCTTAACCCTCGCTGAAGCGCTTAAAAAAGTAACGTTCCTTCATCCCAGCATTCACCAGTTGCAACATGAAAGGAAATAACTTCATCCCGTCAACTTTGAAGTGCGAGTTGTCATCTCCGCTCAGTCTCCACCACTCCCACTTCACCTCTGCCAGCTTTTTCCTCACCGACAACGCCGGGGGTTGCGGAGGGATCCGGGTTGGAGGGGGGCAGTCGGGGGAGATCATGAAGTTGCCATGGTGATTGCCTGTCCCTTCTCCCACCCGGGGGACCTGTCATGTTAGAAAGAGCTTTCCTTAGCGGTGCCTTCCCCAGCCGTTCGCTGTCAGTGCTCGGCGTCATGTGCCCATTGTACACAGAGAGGTGCATTAATGCCGGCTGACGTTTAGCTATTAGGGCCCGCCAACAGATAGGAGGTGACGTCTGTGACGGGCAGCTTGGTAATACTGCGCGCCACTTTAAGAGAGCATCCGGCATGAGATGTCACCGTCCAACTGCTTTAGGCGTCATGGGAAACGTCTTGAGGATATAACGACTGATCATGTGGCGGGGTTGGAAGGAAAAAAATAAAAGATGTCTCAAGGCTTGATAACAGCTGCGCAGAGCTCGATTCAAAACTGAGCCGACGTCTGGCTTTGAAGTTTTTCATATTCTGCAGTTCTTACCGGATAACTGACAGACATCTGCTGCCTTGTTTTAGTCTGACAAAACATGAAGGGAGCTCCAAACAAGAACCTGCTGCGATAATCTTCAGTGTCTGACACCGGGAAATAAGCTAATGGCTTCAAATGGTTGCAGCAGTCAAGCCTTCCTCTGCTGATTTTTAAAACACTGTCATACACGCGACGCCATCGCTCTGCTGTGTGCTTGGCTGCAGAAACTTTTTTTTTTTTTTTTTTCTCATTTTACCAAATACTGTTCTTTCACTTTGGGTTATTTTGAGAAGAGATCGCATTCCCGAAAAGGTTCTGAGATCACAGTCGCGTTTGAAGGTGTGACATATTTCCGCACAGGAAATAGATATCCGGGTGAGGTTTTTGTTTACAGAGATTGGATTTGAATTTTAGAAAAGGTTCGCGGCGTAGCTTGAAGTTGTTGTCTGCTGTGTCTCCGCCTCTAGATGGGTAGATTTTTGGTCCAACGAAAAAAGGGACGCAGCCACAAACAGAGCATTTGTTTTTCACGTGATGGGATTACCTCCTACCAGCCAGATTAAAACAAGCAAAGGTGATTCTCAGGGCCCGTCCACACGGAGACGCTTTTTGGTTTAAAGGCAGATGTTTTGCATTGTTTTGGCCGATCGTCCGCACCAATCCTGTAAACACATAGCCCTAAAACGCAGTTTCCGTGTGGACAGGGAAAAACGCATACGTGCGTTTCGATTATGTCATTGCCACACCCCTCGAGCAGCCTTGCACCTCCCACGAGACGTCTCATAACAACATCAACAACAATGGCGGAGAAGATATTGAGCCTATTATGGTTTCTAGGGCTAAATATCATACTCCTGTGTGGTTTTTTTTTTGGTGAATTTCTGAAACTGAAACAGCTTCAGAAAGCTGTGAAGTAGCGTTTTGAGTCATGTTGAGACGGATCCGTGCGTACTCAAGTATTCTTGAAACGAAGCCAGAGAAAACAGAGGGGGAAAAGATTGTTTTTGTATGGGTGGACGTGGCCTCAGCAGAGGGCCAGGATCACAAATACACATACACCGATCAGGCATAACATTATGACCTTCTTTTTTAATATTTTGTAGGTCTCCCTTGTGCCTCCAAAACAGTTGTGACTCATTAGAGAATGGACATGGGCCTTCTGAGGGTGTCCCGTGGTGTCTGGCAGCAGGATGTTGTTAGTGGGGGCCTTTGGGTCCTATGGGTTGAGGGGAGTTGTGGGGGACTCCGTGGATCAGGCTTGTTCCAGTACATCTCACAGATACTTGATCAGTTTGGGATCTAGTGAATTTGGAGGCCATGTTTTTTGAGTTGGTCCTAAACTGTTTTTAAGTGTGTGCCTGCTGGGGATGGCTGCTGCAATCGAGGAGTGTCTTTGCTATGGAGTAGTGGAGGTGCCTGGTCTGGTCTAGGTGGGTGGTGCATGTCTAAGTAACATCCACATGAATGCCAGGTCCTAAAGTTTCCCAGCAGAACATTGGATTGTTACAAGATGGTCAATGTTAGTTACTTCACCTGTCAGTGTTGTGACAAACATTAAAAGTTAAAATTAATATGTCTACAGAAAGATGTCCGTAAATGTTATACGTCAAGGGGTTTGTTTAGTTCAGCACACACCATCAAAGCAACAATTTAAAACACATCCACTCATCCTTGAAGTTTGGCCTTAGGTCAAGTGCACCCTGAAAAAAAGTTCCTCAAACTAATGAAAAATTGTGGCTCAGAAAGGGCTACATTTCTCAAATTCAAGGTCCAAACATCTGTTATCACACGTGTTTGGATTAATGGCGACATCAGACATTAACATCCTTGAATAAGAAAGTCAGTTAGAGTCACTGTGCCATCATATAGCCCTAAAGACACCACCTCCAGTGTGTGCAGTGTGAAGTGTGCGCGTCCTCTGTGCGTTTTGTTTGACATCTTTAGGGTTCGGCGCGTTTAAACAGGTCACGAAAAGTCAATGAGACATGCTCACAGCATGACTCCGACCCGCTGGGACTCACTGATGACGCAGGCTGAGGCTGAATAAGCCCGAGCGCACACATGATAAACGGAAGCGCCAGTGCGCATCTCCCCCATAATAATCTGACTGAGCAGCGTCGCTGTCTTTTCAGCACCACTCACTGACAGTCCAACCAACCAGAGAGGCAAGACGGACAAAACTGTGTTGCCTGCAACATCCGTGGATTTTTCTTTTATTCTTTTTTTTTTCTTTCTTTTAAAGATACCAACATTTTCCTCCTCTCTCCAAGTGAAGGAATTATCAAATTCAGGTTTGAATCTACCGAGTTCCCACCTGCTGAAAGCGTTTAGATTTATTGGAGAATTTCTTTTTGAAAGAGGACCGACCATGTGGTTGGTGGATGTATAACGTTTTTTCACTGCGGATTCTGGTTTGGTTTTGCCATGGTTACACCAGAAACTTAAGTTTGAGCGTTTTTAATGAGGTTGAAAGAAGTTGATTATCTTTACGGGGGGCTTTCATGCGTTAATTTATAATTTAAGAGCATCTGCTTTCCTTTTATATCTCTGCATCTTATCTAGCCGGAATGCTTGCTTTAGTAGTTGGGCTCTTGTTTCTGGTCAGTGGACGCCCGGTGCGAAGCCAGGACGCTACAGGTAGCCGCTTCGTCTGTAACGCTATCCCTCCAGGCGCAGAGCCCGGATGCGGCTACGGTCCGACGGGGAACCGCGTCCAGAGCAGCAGCACCGTGGAGGACGAGCTCCGGAACACGATCATCCAGCTCCGGGAGACCATCCTGCAGCAGAAGGAGACCATCGTGAGCCAGCAGGGAACCATCAAGGAGCTCAACTCCAAGCTGGCGCGCTGCGAGGCGGCGGCCGAAGAGTCGTCGCAGGGCAAGTCCCGGGGTCAGGGCTCCAGGCGGAAGGAGTACGGCAAGAACACCATGGGGGACTTGCCCCGGGACCCCGGCGAGACTATAGACCAACTGGGCAAGACCATGCAGAGTCTGAAGGGTCGGCTGGAGAACTTGGAGGTAAGGTTGCACAAACATGCAGGCTGTGCGTAAAGGTCTCCCCAAACTAAGAATTTTCCATCGCGCATCAATATAATCAGCCGGATCGCATATCTGCTCCAAGCTCTGCGCACCACGAGCAATGCCTTGCAGCCCTTTCACCACTCACGCCTTAACTGTGGAGTGGAGTGGAGGACTGCTCGTCTGAAAAACACTCCGCGCTTCAGGAGACCTCTTGGGGGGAATGGGGAGATCAAAGGGTCACGTAATAAGCATGTCACATCAGTGCGTTTTTTAATCATTAGCAGACAACTCCGAGGGTGAAGCCCACTGCGCGCGGGTCATCAATAAGAAATGAACAACAAAAAGAAAAAGAAAAAAAAGAAAAATCTCGTCAAAGGTGTAATCAACGCATGTGGTGCAGGGATTTGCAACTCAAGCCTGAATAATTTATGAGTACAGCGCGTATGTGTTCCACATACACTTTTATTTTCTCAGCCATGTGACTAATTATTCATAGCAGCTGATGGTATTAATTCCCCCAGATTTCACCTGCGATGAAGCGTTTTTTTGTTCTTTTAATTAAATCAAACGGTTAATGGCTTAGTCGTGCTTGCCCTCATCCACCTGAAAGCTTTGCATCCCCACCAGCCCCACTTCCCCTCCCTGCATTAAATCCACAAGGCTCAGGGATCACATTCATCTGATGCTGAGGTCACATATTGTGAGGTCTGTTACATGCAGCAGGATGTTGATAAGTATGTGAAAGCCCTGTCAACATATATTTGATCAACATCCATCTCATTTATCACGTCAACAGTCCTCGCCATCTGACAGCCCTGATGCCATCGCAGTCACAATACACTTCTCCAATTCAAGGTTATTTTTATATGCACTATGCTGCATTGCCAATCCCATCCATCTCTCTATTCCCCCCAGCTTCTCTCCTCTCCTTGATTGGAAGCTTTAATGCCCTGATCAAATCAAGGATATGCCGCAGCTGTGAGGATACATATTATATTGCATTTTAATCACATATCTATTGATCTGCATCTGCTTTACATAATGACTGCTGCAAGGCAGGTGTCGCTGGAGCTTGGGCTCGACCAGCGACCAAAGCTGCATGCACACGCCAGGACCACGTGATAGCTTGCTTCAGACTTCGCCGCCACAGTGCCGGATTGCCAGAGACCTCGTCCTTTCAGGAGTTCAGATGGCACCACTGTGTGTCAGGGGACGGGCGTGTCCCAGAGTGTCTCGGTTCCAAAGTGAACCAGACAGCGGGGAAACACAAGCAAAGCTTTTTGGATTTATAATCCGAGTTTACTTTGCAGTGCATCCGTGTACCAAGCATGGGCCTCTTATCACACTGGGTGTACTTTTAATACCCAGGCCAGCCGTGAGAGTTTGGCAGGTTGTCAGTCTGGGTCCAGCACAGAGACACTGTCTTCATTTTGATATTGCTATATAAAAAAAAACAATGGAACTGAGCCATCTACTGCAAATCTAGGTCTTTATGTACTGGATATCTGTCAGAGGATTAACAGGATTATAATCTGTGCCATTATCTATCTATCTATCTATCTATCTATCTATCTATCTATCTATCTATCTATCTATCTATCTGTCTATCTATCTATCTATCTATCTATCTATCTATCTATCTATCTATCTATCTATCTATCTATCTATCTATCTATCTATTTGCATCCCAGCAGCAGAGTTTGCGTCTCCCCAGCACAAACGTGTCAGCTACCGGTGGTGTCTCGGCCCTGACTCCCCTGCCACCAGAGCTCCGGGATCTGCTCCGGCAACGTCTGGGGGCGCTGGAGACCCAGCTCCTCCGGAAGGTGGCCGAGCTGGAGGAGGAGAAGAGCCAGCTCTACAACGAGACGGCAGCCCACCGCCAACGCACGGAGAACGCGCTCAATTCCCTCCTGGAGCGGATCACAGAGCTGGAGAAAAGTAAGAGATTCAATGGGTGCTGTGAAATATACCGGCCAGATTTGTGGCAGACCTTTTTTCTTTTTATCTTTTTTTTTGTCTGCCGGATTTAGCACTAATTAGACAGTCCCATGTGCAAATTTGTGATGATGCAAGTATAAATCTCGCAACCTGATTTTTTTTCCTTTTCTCAGAGCCATTCTAGTAGAAGCTCCCGGTGTTGAAAATATGGCTTGGAAAGCTACACTGAATCCTTAATTAGTATAAGAAATATTGGAGAGTGTCCAGACTTCAGGCTATCGCTTTGATGGTAGACGTCAAAATAACATAAAATATGTCAAGCCCAAAGGAGAATTACTTTAGAAGACTTAGAAGACACTTCCTTTGGCCTCGTGTCCGCTAAGGCAGAGCTCATTAGGTCAGTGGCGGACACAAGGGTAAGCTCTGGGTAGGAAACAGCTAAGGCACACTAAGGAACAGCTAAAGCACACTAAGGGACAGCTGAGGCACACTAAGGAACAGCTAAGGCACTCTAAGGAACAGCTAAGCTAAGGCACACTAAGGAACAACTAAGGCACTCTAAGGAACAAATAAACTAAGGCACACTAAGGAACAGCTAAGGCACTCTAAGGAACAGCTAAGGCACACTAAGGCACAACTAAGGCACACAAAGGAACAGCTAAGGCACTCTAAGGAACAGCTAAGGCACAGCTAAGACACACTAAGGAACAGCTAAGGCACACTAAGGAACAGCTAAGGAACAGCTAAGGCATGCTAAGGAACAGCTAAGGCACACAAAGGAACAGCTAAGGCATACTAAGGAACAGCTAAGGCACACCAAGGAACAGCTAAGGCATACTAAGGAACAGCTAAGGCACACTAAGGAACAGCCAAGACACTCTAAGGAACAGCTAAGGAACAGCTAAGGCACACTAAGGAACAGCTAAGGAACAGCTAAGACACACTAAGGAACAGCTAAGGCACACTAAGGAACAGCTAAGGAACAGCTAAGGCACAGCTAAGGCACACAAAGGAACAGCTAAGGCATACTAAGGAACAGCTAAGGCACACTAAGGAACAGCTAAGGCACACTAAGGCATACTAAGGAACAGCTAAGGCACACTAAGGAACAGCTAAGGCACACTAAGGAACAGCTAAGGCATACTAAGGAACAGCTAAGGCATACTAAAGAACAGCTAAGGCACACTAAGGCACACTAAGGAACAGCTAAGGCATACTAAGGAACAGCTAAGGCATACTAGAGAACAGCTAAGGCACACTAAGGCCTACTAAGGAACAGCTAAGGCACACTAAGGAACAGCTAAGGCACACTAAGGAACAGCTAAGGCACACTAAGGAACAGCTAAGGCACACTAAGGAACAGCTAAGGCACACTAAGGAACAGCTAAGGCACACTAAGGAACAGCTAAGGCACACTAAGAAACAGCTAAGGCACACTCACAATGAAGGTGGATGGAGTAACACGACGTACAGTATCGTCAGTAACTATGGTAATGAATGCTGCCTTTGTGAGAGTTATTTTGTCCAATTATGTCAACTCCTTGCCAGAAAGGTGTTGATTCGATTCCAGAGAGAGAGTTTTGAGGCTGGAGTTTGTGGTGTTGCTCTTTGAATGTTTATGTGAAGGTTTTTCCTCCACTGGTAGCGCTTTAAGGACTTTGTAAGATGTCCCAGCTGTGTCTCTGCACTGGCCTTACAGCAGAAGTAGAGTCAGTTCGCTGGAATCGAGAATTTAAGAGCAAACCTGAGGACTGATGAAGAGCTAATGGCAGGGGGCCATGCTTTTTCTTTAGTTTATTGTGTTTTTCCTGCTCTGTTGCTGTGTTGAGCTGCGGGTCAGAGCGGTTCAAACGGGCAAAACACCACTAAAGCTCACACAACACAGCCCATTTATGTCTAATTCAGTGTTACGGCTGTGCCGTATAGCCGGGGCTATTGTGTTTTTAACAGTTAGCCGAGCCTCAAATACTCTGCTCAACACAGATAAAAACTTGCGGTTCAATCCCATTAAAATATTCAGTGTGCCTCCTTTGTGCAAATCCCCCCTGCAAAGTAATATATGTGTGTGGTTTTCACAACTGCTTTTTATTTTTTCTCCTGTTTCGTTTTCTCCCAAAAAAATGTTCAGTAAGCTGCTGCCTCTCTGTCTTTCTTGAACGCGCATGATCCGGCATCCATGGTTACCCAGTCCTTTGTTCATTCCTTTAGTCTTTCTTTTACACGTGAAGGAAAGCCACATGTGATAATATATAATCTCAGATGCATCAAGGCAGCCACCATGCAAGGCTGAAAATAGTAATAGTAGTACCCTAAGTTTTGTATTTGTAGCTATTATGTTGGTGGCATTTCTACTTTTATGGTTAGCAACCACATTGTTTGTCTGTCAGTCAGTCTGGTGTTGGGTCTCTCCCCTGGTCCAGACTTAGGTACCTCAACAATCACATGGCATACCTGGCATGTCATGTAACTGTTGTTGTGGGGCCAAGAAGATGATTTGATTTTTGTGACTTTCTTACTTTGTTTCCTTGCCTCTATCTGATAGTTTCACAAAAGAAATGTGTAAAGAGTTCCAGATAATGGAACCCTAAGGGGAACTACTGTTTTTTACAATCTGGTGTCATTTGTTTGTTGTTTGTGAGATAATCTGTGTATATCCACATAGTGGGAGTGACTGGGGCACCCGAACGCAGCGTCTACATGACGCATTATCTGCAGTAAAACTTGTTAATTTCCCAATATTTTGTTATGACACGCTAGTTCTATTCCCTGTTGAGTCCAGAGTTACTTGTTGTCATCATCCAGGGTCTGTAGATTGACTTACATAAAGAAGGAAACCTATCACAGTACACCCAAAGAGCATAGAATACTATGGTATTCTATGCTCTTTGGTACACCTTCTCAACTGGGATTTACGTCAAAGCGGAAATACGTCATCCCCTACCCAAGCGGCTCAAAACCTCAAAACAAGACCGCGGTGGCAATGGCGACTGCCGAAGAAATCTCCAATGAATCCAAGTCTGAACATGATGAGCCGGAGTTTTATGAGGCGGAGGAAGAAAACCCATGGCCTTATCTTAAAGCTATGTTCGACTTTGTCGGAATGAAAAAGACATGTCAGCGATCGCTGATTTTTTTTTGCTTTGCGGCCGCAATGCCGCCCCCATGCCGCCAATATTATTGGACCCGAAAAGTGAGTGGGTCTGGTCTGGACCCACCCTTTTATAATGGTGGCGACGCCAATGCCCATAACGTTATATGATTGAAATGTTAGCCACTCACCAAAGTTACCCTCTCGACCCCCTTGCCTTGTTAAGACACTGACACGGGTCCTTAGTTAATTGATTGATTGACTGATATTTTTATTAAAAGTCAGCATAGGAAAGGTACAGTTTCATGACAGTACAGTAAGGTCAACTAAAAGGATGAACACCACAACAATGCTTTTAGGCAGAAATGTGGTAATGGTAGAATTATCTGGAATCAATGGGGGTACATGTATTAAAATTGAATTATTGTTTTGGGAATGCAACAATTCAAACAAATATTATTGAAAAAGACATAATTGTCGTCTTTGATGATTCCATTAATTTTCTTTCCATTTTTATAGATTTTGGGGAAGGCTTGGTACTGTATAACAGAATGGTTCTACAGGCAAGCAGGTGTTTCAAAGAGTTTTCTCTGAAACAAGAGATACAAGGTAGTATATAAAATTGTAAAATGACTAATTCAGTCAGGTCCATTCTCGTCAAAGATTAAAAAAAAATAGGAAAATAGGAATTTACTCTTACTCTTACTTTTACTCTAAGTACATTTAAAAGCATTTAAACTGGATGATGTCTTCTGACTTGGGTGATGTTATCTCTGAGCGCCAGTGGGTTTGTTTACCTGTAATTTGCTACTGCTAGTTTTTTGCAACATGTTTTACAACGAGCCCCATGTTGGATGAATTTTAAATCACTTGTACTCACCTTTTTGGCATTTGAGCTTAGTCTGGGCTATGGCTAACGGGACATGGCGCTAAGTTAGCATGCTAGGTTTGTCTGTGCTAACCCAGTTATGGTCTACTTGTCTTGAGACTACATACAGTAACATCATTTTAGTTTTCCTAGATGACAGCGTACTTAGCTAAAGAAAGTTACCATGGCAACCTCTGCTGTTACCCAGTACCTTTTTACTTTCTCTTACATGTAAGCAGCCATTGTACCTTTGCACGACCTGCACCATCAACCTCTTCCTACACCTTCCCGTCAGTCAAATCCCCATTTTCCATATCTTCATCTTCGTCACCATTCCTAGCCACCATCGTCAGCCTCACCAACAGAGGAAGACGAAGTCATTAGACGCCACAGCTGACGTGAAGCATAACCGCATGTGTTTCATGTCAACAGGTAACAACGCCTTCAAGTCACCCGAGGATTTCAAGGTGTCCCTCCCTCTTCGTACCAACTACCTGTACGGACGCATCAAGAAGAGCCTCCCGGAGATGTATGCCTTCACCGTGTGCATGTGGCTCAAGTCCAGCGCCACTCCCGGCATAGGAACCCCGTTTTCCTACGGCGTGCCCGGCCAGGCCAATGAGATAGTCCTCATCGAATGGGGGAACAACCCAATCGAGCTACTAGTTAATGATAAGGTACGTCTGCAATGAGAGTTATTGTCACAATGAGCTTCAATCATTTACTGATAGCAGAGAGGAGCGATGAAGAGCAAAGTATCCTTTATTATTTGCTCAGCAATGCAACTAGCTCTAATGGTAGAAGTAAACACACGGTATTATATTGGCAACGGCGCTGCTGAAACACAAATAATGAATGAACACACTCGCGTCTGTCTGTTTCAGCAGCGTGAATCACTCCATGTGCATGTGTGTACAATAACGATACGGCTGGGGAGAAATTCACTGACCATCAGCTCTGAATGTTTAATTTTGCACCTTATAAACATTTAATATCGCTGACCCACATGCCCAAGAATACGAGGAATTCATTAGAGAGCGTGCAGTGCTGGTGCGTGCTGTTTTGATGCCATTGTCTTATTTGCATTCTGCGTGTGTACAGTGCTGTAGGTGCACAGTCACCTGCTGTGAGCAACCAAGCTACCAGATTTTAACAGACATAAATGAATATTTTATGCCATTTAATTTTAAAAGGATCGGAATTGTTATGTAACTCCATATCTCCGTAGTCATAGATTTTTGTTTCACGATCGCAGAGTTGCTTCCGCAGCACCGCGAGCATTTTGGGGTAAATATTTTCTGCACTGGAGACGTGTTTTTTTTGTTGTTGTTTTGTTTTGTTTTTTGTTTTTTTCCCACTGTCTTGTTTACACTTGGCGTTATTGGCACAGGCAGGTCTCCCCGCAGTTTTTCCCCCTCACCATGCATTATACATGCGTTCAAGTCAGACAGATGAGAGAAGGTTGGTGGGAGAAAAGGGTAAGAGTGTGAGAGGGGGGAAAAAAAAAAGAGTGGAAGAGGAGTTGGAAATGGAAGCAGCCGCAGAGCCTCGGAGGTGATGGAGCAACGTTAAGAAAGAGAGGGAAATGAGGAGAAAGATCAGACGATGCCAGAAAGAAAAAAAAAATGAAAGAACAAGATGGAAACTGAGAAAGAGAGCGAGAGTGAGGGGAAAGTAAGTCAAAGCTGGGCGGATAGGATAGCCTTATGTGCAGCAGCACATCCATGTGTTGAACTTGTTCGCAGTGATAACAGGGTCCGCTGGGGCGCATTGTTTATGCTGCTCATTTGGCTGCATACTGAGGAGGAAGCAGAAAGCTGCCTCGACAGTATTAAAAAAAAAAGTGCAGCGTTGTGTGCATTAACGTGCCGATGCAGGGAGGGTATCTTTGTTGTCCAGTGTTCATCAAGATACATCGTCTCTTTGTTCAGGAGGCACCGTCGATATCTCCCACTGTTTTTCCCCGAATGCTTAGT
Source organism: Planiliza haematocheilus (assembly GCA_005024645.1). Classification (NCBI taxonomy): domain Eukaryota; kingdom Metazoa; phylum Chordata; class Actinopteri; order Mugiliformes; family Mugilidae; genus Planiliza; species Planiliza haematocheilus. Next base: position 6,375,246 of record SRSE01001373.1, read on the forward strand.
TGGATCTTTCATTCAAATTGGACTGCCCGGAGTTTAATCTGCGACTTATGCATTCAGTTGAGTCTTTTGACCCGTATGCGCATGGAATCTGATGCCTGTAATAATCAGCTGTTGCGTCATTTCCCAAAACGCTGTTTAAAATGCATGCGGTTCTTGTTTTTTGACACGACAATACGATGACACCGCTACTTTTGTCACTGCTCACAGAAATTTTAGGACTTTTTTTCTTCTCCCATTACCATCTAAGATATTTTACACCTACCTGTAGGAAACCTATCAACGACTTCCAGAGGTGTAGATAGAAAGTCCTTTAAACCCCTTGCCTTTTTCCACTGTGACATTTCATAGCATGAAAAGCAGAAATGCAGCTGGAGACACTTCCATTCCTCTTAGGTTTTTTGTCTTTACCGGCCGGTTGGAGAATAAGTACTTTATTATGTAATCATAAAATACTTAATCTCCCACTGGCCTAAAATTGCACCTTTTTTTTTCTTTGAGAATGAGATCATTTATAGTCATTTAAAAGAAGGCGAGTGAGTCATGCAGTCGTAGTATGCCCTGTGGATGCGGTGTGTATTAAGCTCTTTGTGTATCAGAAAAAAAACAAAAACGGTGCAGTTAAATCCCAATTGTTGCAGAATATTTATTTAACGTTATGTTATTTATATATTTGTATGCACTCGCCAGCCAGTTCATTCGTGCATCTGCAAATATCTAATTAGCCAATCACATGGCTGCAGCTTTACGCCTTTAGGCACGCAGACACAGTCGAGACAATCTGCTGCCGAGCGTCAGAATTTGGAAGAAAGATGACTTAAGTTACTTTGACGTGGTTGTTGATGCCAGACAATCTGGTCTGAGCGTTTCAGAAACTGCTGATCTACAGGGAATTTCACACACAACCGTGTCTAGGAGTTTACAGAGAGTGGTCTGAAAAGGAGAAAATGCACGCCGGATGAGCGGGCAGTTCTCTGGGTGAAAATCCCAATGTTGCTGATGCCAGAGGTCAGAGGAGGATGGCCGGACTGGTTTGAGCTGATGTAGAGGCAACAGTAACTGAAATAAACACTTTCAAACCGAGCACCTCTGATTGTACAAAATGTTTAACCTTGAAGAAGATGGGCTACGGCAGCAGAAGACCAGGCCGAGTGCAACCCCTGTCAGCAAAGAAGAGGGATCTGAAGCTACAAATCATGAGGTCTCACCAATAGAAGATTGGAAAGACACTGATTGTACTGATGAGTCTTGATTTCTTACATGACATTCGGATGGCAGGGTCAGGATTTGGCGTAAAAAACAAGAAAACATGGATCCATCCTGACTTGTATCAACAGGTCAGACAGTTGTGGTGGTGTAATGGGGTAGGGGATAATTTCTAGGCAGTTCCAACTGAGCCTTCTTGAGAACTGTTGCTGACCATGTCCATGCCTTCACAACCACAGTGTACCCGTAGTCTATCAGCTACTCCCAGCAGGATTCTGCCTCATGCCGCAAAGCCAAAACTGGTTTCTTGAACGTGAAAATGAGTTAGCTCGAGCACCTTTGGGATCATCATGGACGTGCAACCAACACTTCTGCAGCAACTGCTTGATGCTACAACCGAGCACCTCTGATTCTACAAAACGTTGAACCTTGAAGAAGATGGGCTATGGCAGCAGAAGACCAGGCCGAGTTCAACCCCTGTCAGCTAAGATCAGGAATCAGAAGACGTTGACTGAGTTGATGAACCTTGAGTTCTTACAACACATTCAGATGGTAGGGTCAGAATTTGGCGTAAAAAACGAGAAAGCATGGATCCACTCTGACTTGCATCAGCAGTTCAGGCAGTTGTGGTGGTGTAATGGGGTGGGGTATACTTTCTAGGCACACTTTGGTCCACTCAGTACCACCTGAGCCTTCTTGAGAACTGTTTACCTTCATGACCACAGCATACCCGTAGTCTACCGGCTACTTCCGGCAGGATGCTGCTCCACATCGCGAAGCCAAACGTGATCTCATCATCATGGATGTGGAACCATCACATCTGCACCAACTGCTCAATGCTACCTTGTCAATATGTACCAAGCTCTCTAAGGAATGTCTTGAGCACCTTGTTGAATCAGTGCCACAGGGAATTAAGGCAGCTAAATCTGGTACTAGGAAGGAAGGTTTACCTAATGAACTGGCAGGTGTGTGTCTATTTATGTCATAAGTACATACAGTACTTACTATATATACCATTTTAAAATCCCATTTCTTTAAACTGCTCAGAGGGCCCAAACAGCTCAGACAGACTTCTTTTTTTTTTACTTCCACTGTTCCCTGTAGTCTCAGAACAAAAACGTACCACCTGGCATCCTCAACAAGGTCAATTGCTTCCATAATTGCGTGTGACTCCACATTTATTTTCAGTGACTCTTCCCATCTTTTCTGCTTTATTTATTTATTTTCTATCTGGGGATGTTCTGCAACAAGATCTGAGTGTGAAGTAATTTTGTAGGCTCGTAAGAAAAAAAAGGGCTAATGAGTTACAGTACGCATTCCCAATCTCATGAGCCGTGCCGCATCCTCAGAGGACCGCGACGTCACCGGATGCTAGAACAACCGGTTGTTTTTCTTTGATCCCCGAACAAAGCGCCAAAGCGTGCGAGGACACTGTTTCGCTGTTAGCTATCCGACTGCTTTGAAGGATGCTCTATCCCTTGATGTCACCTGGGTAATCTAAATTTTATATGTCGCAGTGGAGAATTCTCTGCAGCGGCTTGTCTCTTTGAAGGCCTAACCCTTCTAATTGGGATCCTTGTTTTGTCATGTTGCCTCCCTCATACCTTACATTCCCTGTGCCCTTGTGCGTCGCCTTGCCGACTTGTGCCCTTGTGTCACTCACCCTTCATCCGCTTGGCTCCCGAACAGGTGGCCCAGCTCCCTCTGTCAGTGAGCGACGGTCGCTGGCACCACATATGCATCACCTGGACGACCAGAGATGGTTTCTGGGAGGCTTACCAGGATGGCGAGCGTCTGGGCACCGGGGACAACCTGGCCCCCTGGCACCCAATTAAACCTGGAGGGGTGATCATTCTGGGCCAGGAGCAGGTGAGGCTGATAGAGAAGCTAAGGTGGTGTCATGTGTGTGTCTGTCTGTTTTTCCATGTGCTGGTAAGATCCCTGTGTGTATTCTCCCCCAAGCTGAAGCGCCAGAGGCACAGAGCAGGGGGCAGGAGAGAGGAGGCAGACAGGCTCCTTCTCACGCTAGCCTGGCTCACAGTATTACCTCATCTATCTCCTTCTAAACTGTACCATCACACCCATGGGAGCTGTGTTAGCGGGTTATGCTAGTGGTTAGGTCCATAACAGCAGCACAAATATACTTAAAAAATGTACATTGGCAAATGTTTAATGTCCACAGAGAGCCATTAAGTCATTGTGCATTAGGTCGGAGCCTAAGGTGGTTATGCTGCTTTATGTTTCCGTAATACACTCGAGGGGAGATTGCTGCAGATTGCACAATATTGGAGACCGCATGACATTTATGGATATTTTAAAGTGGAAGAAAAACAAAACAGCATGGCAATTTGATGGAAATCAAACAGAATTGATTCCTTTTTATATTATATATTTAGTTCCTTTAACTCATATAAATGATTGAACCTGTTTTTATTCCTCTCTGAAGGATGTTGTCGGAGGCCGCTTCGACGCCACCCAGGCCTTCGTGGGCGAGCTGAGCCAGTTCAACATGTGGGACCGAGTGCTCAGGCCCGTGGACATTGTGGGTCTGGCCAACTGCTCGGCTTACATGCCGGGCAACGTGGTCCCCTGGATCGACGCTAACGTGGAGGTGTTCGGCGGCGCCAGCAAAGCCCCCCTGGAAATCTGCGAAGATCGCGCCTTCGATTCCTAAAGGACCCGGCGTGAGGAATCTTAGTGCGAGCCGCTGGGATCGAGAAGCTGAGGACTGCTTGTTGCTTCTGTGGAACTCCAAAGGCGAGGGAAACATTTTCGCATATTTATGTGGCCTGGCTGTGCAGTCAGGCTCCGCCGTGTTTACTGGACTCACAAGTTCAATTTGAGCTCTGCAGACATTTACCGGAGACTTCAAATTAGTTCCTTCGTCTGAAGAAGATTCAATGTTGCATCAGTCTGCTGCAATACATGACCTGCCGTCGTTTAATGTTTTCAGTGGATGAGCTGTCATTTGACTTTGCTTTCAAAACAGCTCTTCTTGGTTGCATTCCTTCTAATGACAATGCTGCACTGTATTTGTAGTGAATGTGCGCGCCAACAGGCTTTTGATGTACTATTTCTGGGTGCTACACGCTGTGAATCTCCCCCGCTGTTTGAAGAGCAATGAGACACGGAGGTGCCAGTGAAATGAGGTGGAGTTCAAAGTGGACATGAGCAACCCTCCTCTGTTGATTATTTTGAGGCTTTCCAGCGCGTGCAGACTGTCTAAATATTATGCATGAACCCGAGCAGAGAGTGGAAGTCAGCTCAGAAGCGTCAGCGCATGTTGTCCGCCGATGCACAGAGTGCTGGCGACGTTACGTAAGAAGGACGGCGTGCGTATGCCCGTGCACGTATGGCTTGTCTTGCGTGTAAAAAGATCAGAGATTATGAGGGAGGGAGGGACATTTTCATTCTTGTAAATCTATGCTTAATACCTCGCTGCCCCTTGAGCAGCTGCCATATCCCAAACAGCTTTATGGATGGGGCCGGCTCTGCTCAGGTTAATAGCAATGTCGGACAGCTGCCCAGGACTGGCGACTCTACAGAGCCGCGGACGCCAGCTGAGGGGCTCAGAGAGGGCAGGGGCTAGGTTTGACCTTCAAGGACAATCCCTAATTCCTCATCTGGGTAGTAATTACGTGCGATTGTGAATGAGTGTGGCGGTGAGCAGCTCCGGCCCGCCGGGGTTTCTACTACGCTAAGTGTGTCACAGCTGATAAAATATTGAGATGCAGAGGGAAAGTCAAATGAGAGCAGCACTCTGTGGACGTTATGAATATCAATATCGGAAGGAGTTTGGTCTTAATTGCCTCAAGCAGACAGAAAAAAAAAGTTTTGATCCATGGATATGTTATGTATTAAAAAAAAAAGAATCGATCCGATGGAACCAGAGGGGTTTTGGCAGGGCAGGGCGACGCCTTTTTCGCAGCTTAATTAATGTCAGTTCTTAATGTTGTGGTGGACGTTTGTTTCAGTGGCGTTTGTTTTCAATTTATTCTCACGAGGACGCAAACGGAGACAAAAAAAGCAAAATCAGCTTTGGGACCTTTGTTCTTTTTCTTTCCTGTTGTGGACCTTCCTCACTGAACAGAAAAAAAAAGCCATTAAACGCTTCTATCTACATTTGGTAAAAAAAAAAATATCTAACTTTGATGCAGTAGCTAACTGGGCAGCACAGAATGTCGCGAAACTACGAATGACGCGAAACTACGACACTTGTCGACACGCCGCGATCGTCCCTCTTTTGAGTGTCTTCGTTAACAATGTTTAAATGTAAAGTCAGAGGATTTGTTTTCCTGCAGAAGGTGTGTTTTTCTTTCTTTTTTCTGCTCATGATTTATGTCCATTAGCAGCACGTTATGTAAAAACAACAACAACAAAAAAAGAAAAAAAGAAAAAGAAGCAGATGTACTGAAAACGCTTTGTTTAAATTGTGTATGGCCTTTTTTCGCGAGAACCATATGTGCTTTTGCTTATGGGCGGTCCCAAATTTCAAGCTCACTGCGCAGCGAAGACGACGGGAGGCAAATGTCGAGGTTTTTGCACTCTCCTGCCGTGCACTTGAATGTCCTTTTGCACCCCGATAAAAGAAAGTTCCAGCTACGAAAACAGCCGTGTGAAGCATGTTCCGGTAAAACATCATTGCACTGCATTAGTAGTGACGTCAAAGTGTAGTGTAGCTCTGCTGGTAGGGTCGTCACTGATGTTTCTTAATAAGGAAAACAAAAAAATTGCTTGAGATTAACAAACCTGTTTTCATTTTACTGTATCGTTTCCGATTTCGGTTGCGTCTTTTTTAACATTTTGACATGTAGGTGTTTCTCCGGTCGGTAGCCATATCACTTTATAGGGCTGGCCATGATACACGTGGAAGGATGCGTCCTCTCATCTGGGCAATGAAATGTTGTCAGCAGGAGGGAAATCCTCTGGACTGGCAGACGTCCAGGTGCAAATGAAAAAATCCGCCCGTGTGGGATTATGGGAGCCGCTACAATGTAGGACACTGTGAGCCTTCTGCATTCTCCTCAGCGCTGTGAGTCGATGCTGCTGCCAGTGCGCTGGCGGTGACGCACCGCAGGCCCCTGTGTTGTTTTTTGTTCTTTTTACATTTTTTTTGTCTTTAATAGAGCAACAATGCAAGGCCTGCAGCAGACAATGTGAAATACGTGTGCGTTATGTCATGTTATGTTTTTTTTAGCGCATTCTTTATCTCTGTCGATGCATCGCTGCTGTAACACTGCAAATCCTGATGTTCTACGGTACGGTTTAATTATTCAAGTAAACGATTCAACTTTAAATAAATGATGAATACACTAGTTTGTGTAAAACATGTATTGTAGATTTTTTTTTCTGAAGCATGAAGAACATAGAAAACTGCAGCTGGGTGCAACTTGCTTACGAAAAAAAAAAAATTAACATCTGAAGAATCGCTTACCTTCATTTATTCGCAGCAGGCCAACTCTTAAAGAGAAGCTTCAGCAGTTCTGCACAGAAATGTCTGTTTTGAGATGTTGTGCCACGAGCGCAACACTCAAAGCTGCTTTGCTGCTTTGCGGCCGGTGAGGTTAGGATGCATCGCGTGATGCAAACGATCGTCTGTGAGTCAGATATTGCAGAAGCTCATTTTCTCCTGTCACTGTTGCGAATTGATTCCACCGCCGCCATGTCAAATCAGATCAGCTTTATTCGCAGTCTGCAGTATATATTCTCCCAGTGTGCACGCCGTGGACCGTGGAGCAGCCGTGGACGTGGTGAGGTCACCGGGGAAGCGAACCAATAACCTCAAACTCTTTTCTAGTCCGCTACACCACAAACGTTGAAAGGGCAAAGCCACGTACTGGAGAAAAATGAGCTATCGCTAAGGCTGCTTGTAATGGACAACGAGGGGAAACAAACACTAATAAAATCCGAACTGATATGAGCCTTGAACTCGAAAACATCGCCTTCCAATTTCACAGATACCATCAGCTCTTTCTCATAAACAATGTGTGTGTGTGTGTTTGTCAGGTCATGGATTTGTTGTAGTTATTGAGTTTTTCTCCCGCCGCAGCGAGTGGAGTGGAGTGAAAGGGAGTTTTCTGAACAGCAAAATCCAGAAGGGCTTGCGGAGAAATGATCCTGGCAGCTGCCTCAGATGTAACGATAACGCTTCATCACCGAAAGCAAATGAGCAATTCGGCATCGTCGACAGCTCGCGCGTTTAGCGGAGTGCTTTTGACTGGACTGGAGTCGCGGCGAATAATTATTTGGCACGTTTCTCTATCTCTGTAAATTATTCTGCAGATCATGTGGCTTCTTCCAACATTGCCCGGGGTTGTATATAAATGTGAGAAAACTCATAATTAAAATCAGATCTCGCCGAACGTATTTGGTTGTCACTGGATGCACGCAGATATCCAGAGGGGGTGGAGGGGGCTGGGCAAGAATTAAAATGATCCCTCTCACATGCGGCGTCCCCGCGGAGCACCGCCGTAGAGCGAGCGAGTCCGTAAAGGCTGCAAGAAAAACAAGTTTCAAAATTGTGACGGGAGAAGTCCTTTGGCTTGGTAATTAAAGCGAGATGGAATAAAGGCCTGCGCAGAAGGCGAGGCTCTCCGAGGCATTCGAAAACTGCTGTTTTCTTGGATGTCACAGACTATTAGCGAGACCCACAAATCCCCCTTCAGCCTGTATCGCTGCCTTGATGAAATTATGCATCAAAACCATTACACTCTGTTCTCATCTCTGCTTCTTTGGCAGCCATCTTTTTATGACACGCTCCTTTTTTTTTTTGGCTGTCTGAAACAAAAGCCATTCCTAAATTAGTTATTGTGATATTACTATTAGCAGTATTAAAGGGGAACTACCGTTTTTTACAACCTGGACCTTATTTTTGGCATATAATATGTTTACTCATCCATATAACATTTGGAGTTCTTCAGAAGATATTTAGCTCCAGCAGAGTGCCGCGTATATCTGTATAGTGGGAGTGATTGGGGCACCGAAACGCAGCCTCTAAAAAATGCATTATCTGCCGCGAAACTCGTTCATTTCGCCAATATTTTGTTATGATACACTAGTACTAGACCCCAGATGAAGATAACAAGTAACTCAACTCGACTCAACAGGAATAGCACGAGTGTATCATAACAAAATATTGGTGAAATGAACGAGTTTTGTAGCAGATAATGTTATTTAGAGGCTGCGTTTCGGTGCCCCATTCACTCCCACTATAGTTATTTTCACATAAAATACTAACTTTCACAATTTTGACTGATGCTTCTCGAAATCGTCTTCTTCCGTGCTGACTGTCGACGCTGTTGGCCCGAACAGACCACAAGGAAGGACCTACCCTTGGTCAATGTCAGAACTGCATTATGGGTATTTTTTCCAACTTTGTTGTGCCAACAACAAATTGCAAATTCTGCTAATTCACAGTTACATATTTGGTCATAATGGAGGTGCACATTATCACTCTAACATGTATTTTCTAATTGAATAATAACTATTTTAATTTTCATGTTCAAACTATTGAGAATACACACTCTGGAGAATAGATTGTGGTTGTCTTTTTTACAGTGTATATGGATATACACTCCACTCCGCTGGAGCAAAATATCTTCCAAAGGACTCCAAATGACACCAAAATTATATGGGTGAGTAAACGATTGTATTTTCTGCCAGAAATTAGGTCCGGGTTGTAAAAAAAAACAAACAAAAAACAGTAGTTCCCCTTTAAGTCATTTTAAAATACATTTCACATCTCTGCCCCAGCTTTTCAGACTTTTTTTTTTACTTACTTATGCTTTGCAGACATAGGAGAGCATTTTAAATGTTGTTTTGGGGGCAATGCGAGCGAAGGCAGGGATGATTCGAGGGCGGGATGAGCAAATTAATCAGCACAGGAGAGGAAACAGCTGCTGTACGACAGTTTGCAATGCCCCCTCTCTCAAGATCAAAAAGCCCACAGATACTGGAGAGAAATATTAATTCCTCTTTATTCTGCTGAGCAATGCGCGGCATTTTCAAGTACGGAGCGAATGTATAAATCTGACACCTCTTCATGCTCAGATTATAACGCTTGGGGCGAAACTAGACCCACAGCCGGAATATAAAATGTTTAACCTGTGCATGGTTTATTCTAAGTGGCTTGTCTAATTTCACGCTTTGCTCATTGCTCCAGAGGATGATGTAACATATTTCTGCCCAAACTATTTGCACAAAAAATTGCTAGAAGAAAATGGAATAATAATCTTGAATATATATATATATTCTTTCTCTGATGGCAAAGATGAGAGCTGAACCCTCTCCCGGGGGTTTCTTTAAATCACACTTTCTAGCACCTGCGTTGACTGCAAAGTTTTGTACATTTGTCTGCCTGTCTGTCTCGCAACAAGAAGGAAAGCAGCTAGAAATCTCTTATGAGGCCCCAGTGATAGAGCTGTTCCATTTTCTCTGAAGCACATGCCTTTCTCTGCGACAAATAAAACCACTGGCTGTGAAATAACCTGTGCCTATCTATCTTTTATTTTCCCTGTGACAAAATATAATGCAGATTGTTTCTAAATGTCATTACAGTCCCTTGTATAAGTTGGGCCTTCGTGTTGGTGTTGCGCCGTGTGGTCTTTTAAATTTACGTGTGTGGAATTCACTGCCTTTCGAGACTGAGTGATGCTCAGTGTTACGTACAGCTCAGTCCAGAGGGCAGTGACGTCTGTGGCCCGTGGCGCCAGAGCCGCCACACACTTGTTGTGACCTTCAGCTGTGTGCTTGTTTCAGCGCAACAATTGGCTCGATGTTTTTTCCTGGTTCAGCTGATTTAGTGGGATAGCTAGCTCCTCAGAGGTGCCAATGCCAAAGCAAGCAGAGCTCCCCCTGGTGGCTTAGTTAGTTATGTGATGATATAGAGACAGGATATGACATCTCGATGACTATAAGTTGCCATGTCAACAGCTCTGTAAAGCAGTCTGTACGACTATGAGAATAAAAAAAAGCACAAACTACAATAAAAAAAAGTCCACAGTGACCTGAAACAACATGTTTATTGCTGCAAACACTCCCTAAACCTCTTCAAGCTAACCACAGCCAGCTGATTGGACAAAAAATTAGAAAATCCCAGCTCTATTGTACCACAAGTTTTAGGTTTTTACTCAAGAAAAGACAGTTACGGACACTGAAGCTAGCCGGCGGCTCCCTAGGGCTGACAAACCTCATTCTACAGCAGTGACAATGTGTTAAGTTTTCAACGACAGTAGGAAAACATCCCAAAAGAGCCCCCACCCGAGTTAACACGCTCGATCCTCGTCGTGTGTCGACTCTTGAAAAAGAGAAGTTGTTGAGAAAGTACTTGAGAAAGTAGTTAAGTGTGACAAGGGAGTCCAATTGAAAATAAAAAAAGAAGTTATATCCCTCTGGGAGCGGGGGAAAAAAGAAAGAAAGAGGAATAGGAGAGCAGGAAGCTAAACGGTGGTAAGTGGAGTAGATAATGAAGATTCCACTATAAAGCTGACTGAAGGCTGCTGGTCTAGCCTATGGGGAGAGACATTTGAATAAAATAACTTCCACTTGCGTCACATTATTAAGTTTGTTCCTTCTTTGCCTGCTAATATTAGTTCATTTAGCTGAGCAGAGCAGCGTGTCAGACTACCAAAAGGAAAGCAAATCAAGAGTACATTTTTAATTCATTGACATGGACATCAGTCTATCTAAAATTTGCATGCGCCTCGATGTTCCCAGGATCACATAATAGAATTATGAACGTAATAAAAATATTACATTGTTGTATATGGTAGGAAAGGACTATAATCTGAGTCGAGCTGATGTGAAACTAAAAGCTGCCTCATTTTCAGCGCCGTCACTCAAGATGGAAACGCAAGTATGATAAAGCAATCAGCGCTCCTTGCCTGGAGATTAAATACAGCTAGTCAACGCTTTATTATCTGATGTTGATTCATGGGATGGATTCCCAAAGTCACCCAGTAATAAACTAAACATGTGACACCCTGTGATCCTTTTATCTTCATGGAATCTAATCAGATGTCAGTGGCTTGCCTTCCCCCAGAGGGGCTTCGGATAAGTGTATTATCTAGATCATTCCACCGCTGCTAACAAAATCACCACCAACCAACGTTTCCTACCCGAGAGATGAGCCCATCCTCCCTTCAGCTAGCCATGTGTGCGCGCATACATGCACTCCTGTTGCCGTCATTAAGCTCCTGCTCTCTACCGACATTAGTAGATCATGTGGCTTTCATCGGGAAAGGGATCTGGGGACAAAAATCATAAAGCCTTTTTATTTTTATTTTTTTGTGGCCGTAGCATAAATCCGCGCAGGTTCTATTTATAAATCTTGCTTGTCTGCTATTTATGAACACAAACTTCCTGTTCCCAGCGGCTGAAAACAAGCCCGTCCCACTTTGGATCAAGCGGCGAACTCTAGTTTATGACATTTCTCTGAACAAAAGCCAGACAAAATGCAACGGGTTGATGAGACAGATGGGGTAGAAAAGCAAAAAGGGATGTGAGAGCTAGATGTCTAAGCTTTTTGCAACCGGGGGAGAGCTGCAGACCATTTGAGACCATGAATAAAAAAAAAAAAAAATCATCTGTGTGTCAAAGAGTGGCGTGAGGTGAATGTTTATGAAGCGATTAAAGCAAGGAAACCAATATAAACAGCAGCACTTCCAAGGGTCAGCATCATCACGTTGACCATATGCTCCTGCAGGCGACCCCACATGGCTGAGAGGTCTGCTGGGTGAGGGTGAACCAGATGCACAGCATCTTCACGTGCGCTTAACAGAAAAGTGGACCTGGAAATCACACATGTTCACGGGTGCATGCTTGTTTAAACACAGCCTGCCTTTTTAATGAGCGGACGGACTGGATTAGCGTGTGATGCGTGCTCCCACTCCGCAAGTTGTTTGTCACTGTGGGATCTTCGGCTGTGCTTGCACGGTGCCTCAGTTTCAAACTTCTCTGAGCCGTGCACCGCTAATGAATTTTTTCTGCAAACAAGCATGAATCACAAAGTGAGACGAAAAAGTCCAAGAGCAGTACACTAAATCCGAGGGGAAGGATTGCATATTTGATCGTGCCTTGTTTCTTGATGCCCAATTCGGTTCTTGATGAAAAATGCATCATGGAAAGCAGGTGATCTGATTATAATCAAGTGGCCGTATAGTCTGTTAAGGAGACAGTGAAATGCCTTTGATATGCACAGCTGGAGGAGATATTAGGGTGGATCTGGGCTCGGTTTGTGCCAATAAGCCCCTTGTTCACTTGAGTTACAGTGGCAATGATTGATCACAATAAGAGCTTAGACTGACTCATGGTGCCAACGCCCCACAAGAGTTTCAAGGTTGTCCGCATTAACTGCAGTAAATTTTGCATAATTTATAGCAAGCTAGCCCTATACGAGTCATTCCTCGCAAGACTATGAACAACTTAAGCAATCCTTTTTTCTCACTGACAGCGTTCTGGGCTCCAGTTGTGATCCATCTGCGTACAAAAATGAATGTGTCACTTACAGCTGGGGTAAATCATAGGCTGTATATAAATATGGACAACACATCCCCACTTCCTTGTATTGGTCAAACTGAGGCTATTTTCCTGATACATGCAACTCCATCTTGTGAGTTTGGAGCCGGCGTCTGCGCAGCATGGTCCGAGAGCAGAGTCACGCAGTGTGGCGTTAATGATGACGTGCCTACACTTCTACGAGACCTGCCCTCATTTTTGCTTGATTAACACTGCACTCTGATCTACCACCACCAATTGCAAAGAAATGTTGGATTATACATTTACATTGGATTGTATTTATTTATTTATGGATTTTTTCCAACTCTCCCCGGTGCTACGGGACCACTTTACTGAGCGGTTGGCATGGCAACTGGAAGTCATCTTGAGGTTACATCCTGAAACTAAAACTAAACTTATTAGAAAAATTGACACTTGAACACGTATCAGCGTTCTATTAACTGTATAAAAAGAGAGAAACTATCCTTGAAAAAGAAAATGATTTGACTTGTATTTTAGTGTTTTAGTTCTCACCAAGCCCCCGTCCACTAACACGGAGGGGGTGGAGCTTATGGTCTGTGCTGCAGGAAGTCACAAGGGGGAGGTCTGCATGCTTTGGCTTCACTTTTGAGGAGCAGATCCGTCTTCCATCTTTTAACAGACTGTGGGGTATGTACTTGCAAGGAATGCCACTCAATGGCGCTGGCCCAGCTGGTGGCAAAGTCAAAGAGAATATATTGGATTTTAACCTCTTGGTGTCAAGGCCGTCCAGAAAATGTAGACGTTGCAGCAAGCTAGCTTAGCGTAAAGACTTGAATTACCAGCACATAAGCTAACATTTCTGGGTGGGTGTACTACACGGCAGGAGCAGCCTGTGGGATAGGATCCGGAAGTGATCAATGTCACTTTTTGACTGGGGGTGCATGGTTTTTTAGGAATTTTTGCAAAATGCTTAGAATGCTAAATGCTGTCATATCTTTAAATCTCCACCACGTCTCTCCAGGTATGTTTAATACCCTCCTCAAAAGGCTGGAGGCCGTTGCATTATTTCCACTGCCTTTCCAGTGTCCTCCAAGGGTGGGGGGGGCGGTTTAAAGCCTGTATCAATATGTACCCAGTCAATGGTGAGTTTTAGACTCCTGTTTCAACAGCGACAGAAAAATGCACAGGCATGCACGCCTTTAAACACCCTTTAGCTTCCGCCAACAAAAAGCCTGATTAGTCTTTATTCTGCCAGTCGATTGACGCTGTTGAACTATGAATTCTATGTCGTGGCTACACCACTTCTTGGCTACAGTTTATGATAAGTCGCAAGTAATTGAGAATGCACCTCAGGAAGACACAACCACCCAACAGATGTAAATTAATCTCCTATTTATATGGTAAATTATGTAAATAACGACGCATAATAATAAAGCATGGGCTGCCTGTGCCCTATGTTGCCGTATTTACTGGAAGCGAGATCTGACACTTTAAAAGGCAGGCTTATAATATTACTGAAACGGTGCAAAGCTCCCCTTGTCTGACATAAAGGCAGATTCAAACTGCGTCGTAGATTCAGAGGGATTAGGAAGGTGTAATTAACCCAGATACAAACCTTGAGTATTTAGAGAAGGCATCAAGATGACAGAGACAGCAATTAGTGTGTGCAACTGCGTGTGTGTGTTTTTGTGAAGTGGCTTCAAACTCACTAAAATCAAGGTCCCCTAGCGCAGAGCTTTGTAGCTAAAAATGACAGCTCTTGTCTCATTCAGACAAGATTCGTAGGCGAGATGTCTCGGCGCCGCATTACAAGCTTTTTGCAGCTTTGAGGTGTTTGGTGTGATGATAAAAAAAAAAAATAAGTCTGGATTCCGCGAGGAGTTCAGCATAAACACAATGATTATAGGATCAATGTTGATGTTAATGCCTGCTGCCACCAGGCATGGAGTTGGGTTTCAAAACAGGAAGTGTTCGCTATACTTGGAAAGGAATCCAGTCCCAGCACGAGCCTCCAGGCAACAATTCTGTATGTTTATTTGTCCCTTTCATGGTTTCATGACCTGTTTGTTGAATCGTTGTTTTGTATTATTCATTACCAATCGTTTGATTTCCTCTGTGACATTGCTGATTGAAGTTCCCTGTTTAAATTGGGTTGAACTGCAAGTCATTGCAAATATCAAACACCAAAATGTCCAGCGGTCCAACAGAAGGATTTACACTGTAAAAAACAGCGCCGTAGTGGATAAATGGACCGTTTCTCGTCGATGGCTGCTCTGTTTACTTTTTGTGAATGCTCTGTGGTGTCCGTGAAGCACGGGGAGCTCACACTGCATATGGCAGGGGACCTCGGTTTCACCCACGCTGATCCAGTGAGACGCGGCGCCTGACATCGACTCTTTTATTAAATTTTCACACACTGCTGACCGCAATATCATCGGGAACAAATACTCGCAGCGGCGTACCCTCGGGTGCCCAGGCCTGTTTACTTGTGTATTTGAGGTTGTATGTTTCTGTGGTGTGAGATAATTTCTCGAAGTCAAACAAAAAGTACTCGCCTGACTCATTTTGCCCATTTACAAGCTCAACACAGACTTGACTCTTGCTTGTCGAAACATTAGTGAACGTTTAACTCACCTTTAAAGGGGAATTACCATTTTTTACAACCTGGACCTTATTTCTGGCCTGTAACTTTAGTGGCATTTGGAGTCGTTCGGACAATATTTAAGTCCACGTATATCCATATAATGGGAGTGACTGGGGCACCGAAACACAGCCTCTTAATAACGTATTATCCGCCACAAAACTCATTCATTTCACCAATATTTTGTTTTGATACGCTAGTGCTATTCCCTGTTGAATCCAGAATTAGCTGTTATCATCATCCAGGGTCTGTAGATTGATCTACTAACCTCTGACCTGGATGATGTCATCTCTGAGCTTGTTGAATATTTTTTCGATACTGAGTTTGTAGAGGCCAACTTTGTTTATGATGGACCTCCTTACCGTTTTGAGTCAGAGTATACAGATGGGGAGCTTGTTGAAGGAGGATGTGGAGGCAGAAGGAAGAAAAGCTGACCAAAGAACAACAAAACGCACGTCCGCAAATAGACAACAGGTAACTCAATAAGGAACAACAAGGAATAGCGCTAGCGTGTCATACCAAAATATTGAAACGAACAAGTTTCGCAGCACATAATGCGTTTCGGTGCCCCAGTCACTCCCACTATATGGATATACGCTGATCTAAATATCTGACGAATGACTCCAAATGACACCAAAGTTACATGGGTGAGTAAATTATCGTATTTTATGCCGGAAATAAATTCCAGGTTGTAAAAAAAAGTGGTAGTTTCCCTTTAATGTTACTGGACATAAGTTAAACGTATACTATGTGCAATTTGCAGCTCTTACAAGTATCTCCGTTTCATGCTTTCATCAAATCTGTCCCCGTCTTTGCCGGAATAACATTGAAGAATACCTGAACAGATGACTCAGCGGATCAGTGAAGCAGCAGCCTCTCCTCATACGAATAAAAATTTCAAACCTTTGTTCTTATCATTTCAGAATGAGAATGAGTTGAAGAGTATGCCTCCACCCCTGAGGAATGACAAAATAGACATTTGGCCTGTCGGCAGCCTTTTGAAAATAGAGTTTTAAAGAGCGAATCAGTTTTGACCCTGCATAAATATATTCTTTTAAAAACCTATTGTCTGCGTGAGATATTTTATATATGAAGTTTTTCCTCTTGCTCCACTACTTCCAGCCTCCTCCGGGCGCCAGCACAGCATCCATTTTGCTTTCATTTAGATTTGAGATTAATGTCTCACAGAAACCTTTTCAGGGTTTTCATTTAGTGCAACCTAAAATCTGTTTCAATCCCAGTTTCTGTTTCCAAATGTTCCCATCAAAGCTCAGTACCTGGTGTTTACCAGTAAGCACTGTGAAGCTGAAGGGATTTCCTGGTTCAGATGTTCCATTAAACTGTGTACAAGCAGTGTCTGCCATGCAGCAATGTTGTATACAAGAATTAGCCATTTGGCTTCGGGTTCTCGGTTTGCCCATCAGATTAGAGCTAGATTTATGGCCTTGCTTGGTGAAAGTAATGAGTTCCATCATCGCAGCTCCATCAGTCTTCAAGCACACACTGGTGTTGGTTTAAACTGATGAGTATAAACAGCTCTTCTTCGTTCACCTTATTCTATCCTTGCACTATTT
The DNA here is from genome assembly GCA_005024645.1 of Planiliza haematocheilus. Taxonomy (NCBI): domain Eukaryota; kingdom Metazoa; phylum Chordata; class Actinopteri; order Mugiliformes; family Mugilidae; genus Planiliza; species Planiliza haematocheilus. Next base: position 6,392,139 of record SRSE01001373.1, read on the forward strand.
TACTACGAGCAGTATGAGTGACGTCAATAAAGACAAGAAAGAAAAAGTGAAATTAAATCACGACTTTTTCGGAATGAGGGTTAAAACCATTGTGCACACACTGCTTACTAGACTTGCAGGTGAGCGCCCAAATCGTGTCCCATCTTCAAGGGCACAGAGCAAACTCTTAAACCGTTCCCCATTGTCTACACAGCGCTTCCGTGAAGCAGCGCTCCACGGCAACAGGAAAACTGTGGCACGTCTGCAAAGGAGGTGGCCTTGAAGGCACAGCGTAAGCAGGCTGTGTCTTCTGAATGCCCTGGCGCACTTAGGTATTCCGTCACGACCGATGAAGAGCCGCCCTTGAGAGCGTGTGAACAATAAAGGCAACGGGTCATAGGTCACAAATAGCCTGGGCAACACTGGCAGAGAGTACGGTACACGGAGCACTAAAGAAGATAAACTGTTGAAGTCCTAAACTGTTCAGTTATGTTAATATACTGTTTTATTTTGCGCTTCAGCGTGTTCGTGTTTTGCTGGGTTTTTTTTCTCTTTCTCTCTTCGTTTTCTCTTGCTCCCAAGCCGGTACTAATAACATCTCCCTTTTTTTCATATTGGTTGACAGTTTGACAGGGTTCAAGATTAGTTGAAGTGAAAAAATGGTGCATGATGGGTGGCTGGGGTGTTATTAAGTGTGTTTCTAACAGGTACACTCATTTTTTAATGAGATAATGTCTGCAATTACAGGAGGTTTTTCCAAACATGAGCATATCCAAAATCCAAATGGCAGAACATTACACTGCTACGTGTGACTGCTTTCTGATGGCTCTGAGTCAAAAAAGGAAATGATTCTAAGTCTGATGTCTAAGCTTCAGGTTATTCGATGTCCTCTGTGAGCTACGTTGATAATTTCGTAGTTTATTCCCTTACATAAAAGCCGCATTTATTGACTCACGTCTCTTAGCAATAGCCTGAAGTTTCAGTCCCTCAGAAGTGCGACAGACTGGTTCTGAGTTATCCTCAAGCTGCTTTATTTAGCTTTACATTCCCCTGCTATTGATTCTTGCCTACAGGTACATGACTCAGAGGGAGGTTGTCAGATTGGCCACAATGCGGGAGATTAAGAGAGAGATGAACGCTTAATAGGACAGGATGTTAGAATCCCTTTGATGAGCAGCACAATACTTATGGAGCCTGAGATGTCCTCTTGGGAGGGGTTGGATTGGGAGATGATCTCTTGGGTGGAGTCGAGTCAGGCCTTTAGGTGACTGCACGGCGCCGCCAGCACGACACATCAGTTGTGTGCCTCGGCGGCGTCATCAGGCGATTCTGCCTTTTATCATCGAGGCCTTCTTCCCTAGGGACTGTCGGCTCTATGATGAAGACACACTGGCAGGATTTGGACCAGTGGACCAGGGCCTCATACATGGCCCTGAAGATGAAGCTTAGCCTGTTGGACTCCACAGCTCGCAACATGTGATTCTCCTATTCTCGTAGTCCCACCTCTTCCAGAGGCCTTGCTTGGCTTGGGACACAGCTCTGACACAGCTGTCTGCCTCCTCCTTGTGGCGCACCACCTCCACCACCAGGTGCCAGCGTTCAGATGGAGTAGCCTTCTGCCAAGTGGGTGTTGTTGTTCCCGAACCAAGCCCCCCTCTGCCTTGTTGGACTAGCGCCACTACTATAAAAAATAGAGTACGACTACAATGCCTTGAGAGACTAATTGCATTGTATGTGTGGCTTAACAACACCTTGAGGGCTAAAAGCAGTAATATGTGTTCAGAGTCTGAGGGTACAATCTCATTTCACATTCAGCTCCCCCACCAGGCTGCGGGGAGTTTTCCAAAATCTTAAAATCAAATGACATTTACAAAGAAGGGGCTCGGCTTATTTGCTCCCGCAATTGATACGCACATTTGCTGTTGCTTTGTTTGACCTGTTTGATGTTCAAATATTACAGAAGGTGTGAAGCCTGTGTAACTATATGAACAACCTGCTGTGGTTATTTACTGGCACTGATCATGTCAAAAAGGGTAAAAAGAAAAAAGGGTAAATATTCAAAATGTCACCGCAGCATCCCAACGAATGCCAGTGATCAACATGCGTGTCATGTATGCGTGTTGGTTTAGTGTCTTAAAGGTTATGAAACTTCTCCCAGCTCTGGAGAGGAATCAGCTGACAGTGAGGGACATCTAGTGGCAAATCCCAAAACTTGCTGCGCTGCTGTTATTTGTCAAAGAAAGAGCTCCACTCTTTGTCACCTCAAGCACCATTAATACAACAACTGCTTTGCGTAACGCTCGTTGGGGGATACAGAGCGCAAGTGGAATAATCACTCCTTTATTCAAAGAGGGTTGTGGCTGTTGACTTGTCTGAGGTGTCAGGTTGCATTAGAGCTGTGGCGTTCTGCAACATATGCTGTAGTCTGTAATGCTGAGAGCAAAAACTTATGGAGGTGCAAAACTCTAGTGCTCCGGGGTGAATTGGGGGATCAAAAGCAATGAAGTAGCCTAAAACAGATTATTATCTGTAAAGAAAAATAAAAGAACAACAACAACAAAACAATATAAAATAAAATAAAAAATCTGCAGTGATAACTTCCCAAATAAATGATTTACCCTCAAACCATGCCTTAACTATTAAAAAGTGTGCATTTAAGTTTTACAGTGTGGTATAGTTGCCTCCAGGGAGCGCCCGCCTCCTGTATTTAGTCAATTGTCCAGCTTCTGTAGCGATCTGCAAACATTGCCAAGTCAGATATATCCAGAGCAATCCCGCAACAGTACCTTCAAAATAAAAGCTTCACAAGATTTAATTCTCGCTTCATTACCTATAAATAGACATGGTTGTATGGAAATAATAAACAATAAAAAGATAGAAACTTAACCCATCGGGTTAATAGAATTCACTTTGATATGATTTTTTTTGTTGTTTTTTTCAAAACGAGACAAAGTTTTAATCTGAAATGAAAGCTAACCGGAAATGTCATTTTCTTCAGTCGACACGACACCTTGCTCACCTTTTCCTACCTCCCTCCACAGGCCTCCTCCCTCTTCTCCTCCTCTTCTGCGAACTAACCACCTATAACAAGTTTGACAGCTCAGCTTTTTGTGCTCACACGCACAACGGCAGCAGCTACAGATAGCAGGGAGTTACTTTTGTCCTTTTTCTCCTTTCGGCTTTCTTCTTTTTTTTCAGTTGCTATGCGCGCGCCCTGCGTGTCCTGCTGGCTATGAGGAATTTTGTTCGTTTGTAGGTTTTTGGCGGTTGGCGTCCGTGTAGTTTTTTTTTTGTGTGTGCGTCAAATTAAGTTGTTTTTTTTTTTGTTCTTTTTTTGTGTTTTTTTTTTAAAGGATAAAAATATATTTTCATTTTTGTCGGTTGTCGTGAAGGAATTCATACAAACATGTCGAGGAGCGTGGAGGAGGTGAACAAGCTAACTGAAAGTACATACAAGGTGGGTACTGGTCTGATATGAAGCTGGGAGCACAACAGGTGGGACCACGACTGGGGCTTTTTTATAAAGCAAGTGCACTTCAACTTTTACGAGCCAACTCCCAAATACTCTTTATTATAATTTAGCCGTTGTTTTTTGCTAATAAAACACAGTATGCTGAGTCAAATGTATCATGATAACTCATTCATGTAGCCTAGCCCTGTACTCGCTTGTTAGTCCGTTATGTACACTAGTTAAAACTTATGTTCAAATATAATAACTTTTCATCCAAGCTTCATTTGCTGTCCTGCATACGCTTATAATGACAGAGAGAGCTGTTGATCCATCTGTGTTTACATTCCGCAGGCTGTGGTTTTCAGTACTATTGAATTGTATTGTCTTGTACCTATTAATCTGGCAACCCTCTTTTATTCAGAAGCTCGGCTAAGCAACACAGTATACCTGAAATACACTATTTGTGTTAACTTCAATAGGCACCACGCATGGCCAGCCTCCAAAATGATCATATGGTTGGATTACCTCTCACATGACCACCTGTTTTATGCTTTGTCAATATAAACTGAACCGTATAACAGGCATGAGGCTAAGATCTAGTGCAGGACTGTTAGAATGCATTCATTTTCAATAGCGTACCTAATGAACCTGCATTGCGTGTACACCCATCAGCCACAACATTAGACGGGAAAAGTAAATGATATTGACCATCTTGTGACAATTTAATGTTCTGCTGGGAAACTTCTGGACCTGGCATTCATGTGGATGTTACTTAGACATACACCGCCCACCTAGGCACCAGCCATCCCCAGCAAGAGGCAGTCCTGTGTCAGGAACACCAAAAAACAACTAAAAAAAACATGCACTGGGTGTTGACCTGGCCTCCAAATTCACTAGATCCCCGACTGATGAAGTATCTGTGGGATGCACTGGAGCAAGCCTGATCCACAGAGACCCTTCCCCTCAACCCATAGGACCCAAAGGCCCCCACTAACAACATCCTGTTGCCAGACACCACAGGACACCCTCAGAAGGCCCGTGTCCATTCTCTGATGAGTCACAACTGTTTTGGAGGCACAAGGGGGACCTACACAATATTAGGAAGGTGGTCATAATGTCATGTCTGATCGGTGTACATCTGAGGTGATTTGTTCGCCTGTCTTAGGTTTGCCTGAGACTACATTGTTTGTTTAAGGAGTTTAATGCAGTTAATCAGCAGCTGATGAAGTTAGAGGATTTGAAACGACGTAACTACTGAAAAAAAATAGCCCCACCCAAGGTGTGCCGTTTCCTCAGTGAAGTGCTGCTTTGCTTGATAAGTGTCAGTAATTGTTCTTTATTGTTCCATGTGCAGGCGTCTGTGCCATCCATTTACTTCCAGTAGATGATTAGGAGCTTTAGTTGGACAACTGTCCTGCAAAAGAAGTTTAATAAGTGGCTTTTTTTTAGTTCTGTGATTTCATTGGGTTTAAAAGAGAAACCTAACCAGTAAAAAGAAAATCTTTAACTAGATGTGGGTCACCACCTACCTGAACCTACCGAGAGTCGTCGCTTATCGTGCTCCGATTGCTGCACTCCTCAGGTGGTAAACTGAAGATGTGTATAAAGAGGCAGAGAATATGAAAGACAGCATTTCTCACAGGCATTTAGCCCTCTAAAACAGCTTTTATATCCACATACTTTCTCTCGGTGCAGCCCCCACAGCTCACTGGTGTGGTGAAATGCAGGAAAAAGACTCCAGGTTTAATAATTTAGCTGGCTGTGTGTTTTGTGTGGTAAGATTATACAGCAAGCTGCTCTGCAACCATCACCTCTGGTTCACCGCTACAAAAGCAACGCAAGGCTCCCAGAAGTCCAGTTGAGTAGTGCAGCGCAGGTTAGGGCCAAGCTGCGTTGTTTTGCGCATGGATTTTTGAAATGGGAGTTTACCGTGTAAATGTTTTATGAATTGCGAAAGGCTAGTGTTGACAGCATGAGAGGTTTGAGACACAGAGTTGTGTTAATACACGCTACAAATTTAATGACAAGTTTATACTGACTCCATCGGTTAGAGAATCGTAGATGTAATTTCTCATGTATACCATTATGGATGCCACTGTTATTATCTGTAGCTTTCTGTGTCACTTATTGACAAAGCAAACAGAAATGTTGATCATTGTACGGCTCATGAGACATAGTCCGCCATGGGTGCTTCCTAAGGTTGTTTACTGACGTTATATCATTTCTAGGCTTGCTTGGAAGACCTTATATCTTACAGGCATCACGGGGTCATGACATGGATAGTAGAGTGCAGTAATTTACATAATTACAGACATGGAGAGAAGTGCCTATAATCAAGTCTAAGACATGATTATGAATGATCGTACCACTATGTAACGTTGATTAAGGACTGATTTTTTTTCTCTCATTTTTACATTCATTTGTCGTCTTAGTTTATTTTTGCCCATATTTGTCAGACAGTATGTGCTTGCTTGACATGTTGTTGAATTTGTACCTTAAGGTTATAGATTAATGGAGCGTTAGCTAAGTTCAGCATCGCTGTATGTACCTTTCCTTTCTCACATTTAACGTCACTACGTCTCCTTCTTTTTTGTCCCTGACTGCACAGAATGTCATGGAACAATTCAACCCAGGACTGAGGAACCTGGTGAACCTGGGCAAGAGCTATGAGAAATCAGTGACTGGTGAGCTTTTTTATAACAGTAATAATAATAAAAGAAACATTAACAGTAAGAGTTTAGAAAAATAGCTAACTAGAAAGTTGGAGGAAAAAGATTAGACAATATTCAGGCTGTCATTCTGTGGTCTTCAACTAACAATAGGGACAAACTCTGGCAAACATTAATGACATTTTATCATTTTCCCAGCAATGACCATGGCAGGAAAGTTGTATTTTGATGCAGTGTCTAAGATTGGGGAGAATGTTGGAGCTTCTCCTGTCTCCAGAGAATTGGGTAAGTTTCCATGTCGCCCTGTGCTCTGGCTCTCTACAGGGGATTAAATGTTGGAAATATGCAGACTGTCGAGTTATTTCCTTTTTCCTGCAATAATTTTCCTGTCTTTACCTTCTGAGTTTTAAATCGTTGGGTTTCCAGGGTGGTCTGTGGACCTAAATGGTCTTTTTTTAATGAAGACTTTAATTGGTCTTAGAAATTACTAGCAATCCAATCTATCTTTTTAAGGTCTTAAATCCTACGAACACTGCTGATGATTTTTTTTTTTTCGTTTTCTTGTATTTAAAATTGTAAAATGTAGAATAGCACTGGCACTAGGCTACAGACAAAATGTCAGAATACAACTATGGGACTGCTAGTTCAGATGTTCCTTTTCATGATTTTAAGGAGGCCAACCTTATGTTGGTTGGAGGCAATTGAGGCAAACCGTAACTAACTAACTGGGCTACTAACCTCTACATTGTATGGTAATGCATCACTGCAATGCACAGCTCAGAGTATACTGTAGCTAAACACACCAGATTAATCCCAAGGTGATGTTTTGTAAGTGTGGTAGGCCTGGGACTCTACTGGCACATGGTTTGTTTTGGTCCTCTGTTTGTTCCTAGCCAACTCCCCAGGCTTCAGCTCCCACAAGCTAATTTGCAGTCCAAAGATGTCTGGCATCCTAACTCACTGTCACTGGTGGCACACTTTGATTTAACCACTGTATGTCTCTCATCTCCCCTGCTGATAAGCAGCAAAACTGCTAATTAAATTCAGCGGCACAATGGGAAAGTGCCACCTGTTGTTGTGCTGGTGTCAGTTTCCCGCAGCACAGTTAAAGTCACACTCCCTCCCCAAATATGAAACACTGACCGGTATACACTGAACAGCTGGCTGTATGTTGAATTATTATCATAAATTATATGACTATAAAGCAACACATCCAATTTATTACCTCCATCTGTTTGGGAGTGTTGGAAAAACTTCTAGTTAAGTTAGTTGCAAATAAAAGAAATAAAAGAAAAAATAAATAAAACTAAGTAATTTTCTGGGTTCTTCAATGTGGGAATTGTCTAATTCTTCCTTGTTTTACATGATAGTAAAGTGAAAAATGCTTTTATTTCATCCTCTGGTGTTCAAGAGGTTGTGATTTTCGACAATCACCTCTAGTGGCAGCCCTAGTTCCTCATTGGTTGGCTGTAAAGTGTGGACAGCATGAGGGGGTTGCCCTTTCTCTTTCAGTCTGAAAATCAGATTTTATGTCTGGTTGCATCCAGATGTTGCTGGTGCCTGCTGATACTAAATCTTGTCTGGTGATGCTTCCTGTTATAGGAAGTAAGGAAATGAGGGGAGGGACCCAAGCAAACAAACTCCCGATTATAATCAGTGTCCATTTAAGTAATTACATTTTATCCTGTAATTATCACCTGTTTTAATTTTCAAAATTGATCAGACAAGCCCCCCCCCCCCCCTTTTTTTAAATAAAAACAAAAGCAGGACGTGCTGAAACACAGACACGCCATTTCATTACAAAACAGCTTTATGTTGGGTGAAGTCATTATGTCCAGACTGACTCACACTCACCTCTGACTTGTGGATACACTCCAGTGCACACTAATCCCTGTATTAGAGACACAGATAAGGCACAGTCAGTGTGGTCTCATGACAGATCAGTTCAGTCTGAGTCAGATTATGTAGAGCACGGGGTGATTAAACACACACCACAAACACTCTCATCTAAACTAATGAACAAGGCCGATAAACCTAAATGCATTGTAACAAGAGTCGGTGCTTCACGTCTCTGCGGCCAGTCAGAGTGCTCTACTTGTGTCATGAGGCGCTTTTAGGATCTATAATTCAGACTGCATAAAGTATGATAATGAAGAAGCGTGTCTTACAACAAAAATGAGATGTTGTGTATTGAACAAGTAAGTCGCCACATCTTCAGTAGGAGGCTCTTTGTGGACGTCGTGAAGCTGCTCTGTCAGAAACCCGAGCTCCAGTGACACATAGCCAGAAACCAGATACCCTTGAGAGGCACTGGAAGACCAGTGTTCCTCGTCCTCCTGCCTCCTTCCTTGTTAGTTCATTTTTCATCATCCTCTGCAAGAGTTCAAATGTCATTGATTTCATTAAACCCTTCAGAGATCTGACTTCTCTGGCTGAGCAAGAAATACAATGAGAAAAACCAGCATGTACACACACTATTGGATTAAATCTGGCTTTGTTCATTCTTTACATCTTCTGTCCAGTATATGAGGTGAAGCTGATGCTGGAAAAAAAATTATTGTTCCTCAGGGAACCGTGACACGTATTTTATCGGCCTGTTAAACACAATGACTCTTGCGGCGTTTTATTGTCTGGAGATAATTTAATATTCTCCTTTTACAGCAATAAAGGGCTTTATAGATGCTTCACGAACACCAACACACAATGGCCAGAGCTCTAATGGCATCAGGCCCAGTTTACATAATCCAAACATGTTTGCATGGTGTGTCAGGTGGCTCGCGCTGACGCCAGGATTATTTTGTCTACAGTCAAAAACAGTGGAAGAAGTGTGGGCCTCTTTGCATGCTTTCAGCAAAATGTTGTGTTCAAAATCAGCATAAGGGCGGCAGGGACTTTTCTATATATACACAGGTACAGTGCTGTTTATTTAATTCACTTTGATATACTACTATATTTTCTTTATTTTTCTTTACTCATTCTACATTACCACTGTCCAATGTACACCACAGTGCTAATGGCTCAAGAATGGTGCTTGATAACATGTTAAATCAGTCGCAATCAGGTGCTCATTGTTCATAGAGAGCTGCTCTGCCTTTCTACAAATGCACACACATATAAGCTTGATTATGTATAGAATCTAACCTTGTGAAAGAAAAAGATCAATAACATGTTTCCCTCATACGATAAAAGTACACAACATAACAACTAACCAGAGGATTTAACACAACCAACTGAGTTAAATCACTTGGTTGTGTTCCTCAGCTGCTGATTTTATAGAATGACAAGCCTTTTTACCGTGTTTATGCTTCAAGCTTGTTGAACTGTTAGATGCTAAGCGTATAACAGTGAGCGCTGCTCCTCAGAGCTGTCTGTGTCCAGCCTTGAGTCCAGACCTATTTACTGCTCAGGCAAACAGGGCTGCAGGCAGCTTGTCTGTGTTGTGTGGGTTTATCGTGGCGTGGTTTTGTTAGCTAATGGTGGCGCATTGATTCTGCCGTTATCCTCATCATGACACACTTTTGCCCTCACATCTTGCTCAACTGAGCACACCTGTTGCCCGGCAACATTTTGTGCAGACTGTGACAACAGTAAACAAATGAGAGTGAACGGCTGCTGATACCCATGACGTTATAGCAGCCAAGGTATTTTTATAACCTCAGTCAAATGAAACATTTTCAATAAAGCCACTGTTCAGATAAGGGAAGACATTTCTGATTCATCTAATGTGTCGTGCAACTAAGGCAGTCTGTCTGGTATTTGGCTCAGTATTGTACTGGGAAATTAGTTTTATCTTGATACATCCAGCTGTCAAAGACTTAATATACACTTTCTTGCTTGACTATACCCCTCCTTTGCACAGATGAGACCCCCCACCCCACCCCCCAGCCTCTTTTGTTCGGGTCTGTCAAGGGCCAGATTTACGGGGATGATCTGATGGCCTTTATCTGCCCAACTGTTTGAACTGCAACAGCCAGTGTCACCCTAAGGCAAGGTGGGGCAGACAAGGCGTGGAACGACAGAGCAGGGAAGGGCAGTGTTTACATACTGATAAATGCACAGGTCATAGTGATACATCCGACAGCCAGCAACCAGCTGTCAGGTATTTGTGTAGTTTTCACACGTCAAAACGCAGTTGACTAAAGGGAACTGGATTTCCTCCCACTTGAGGTCCCATCACTCAAGGAACTCATCTTAGTAAAGACGGATGGGTTTCCTTCTGAGAACCCTGTTGTGTGGATTGTGTAGATGGTTCCTTTTCATGTCGTTCCATGTGTTGCAGTACAGGTCAACAGCATCTGCAAACCTTAACAAATATGGAAATACAGTCTATCATGATGGTTTATTCATTCAGCCTACACTTTGTACAGTACTGCTGCATTTGTTGTCTGCTGCTACATGGGAAGTATGTGCCCATGGGACATATCTTGTGCCGGATAGTGACGTATAACGCAGTCTCGGCTTTCTGTTCTGCATCCTTCTTTTGTATGCAGAATACAAAATCCAGTGCCTGAAAGTTATCTGCCACGTTCTTCCAAATGAATTTGTTCATCTTCTCAACGAGGTGAACTTTATCAACTATTTAGCATTGTTGATTTTCTTATCACTCATCCTCATTTCCTCCCAGTCATGAAGTAACCCTCCATCCATGCACTGGATAAATTTCACAGTGTACACACGTTGTTTCACTGAGACTAGGAGTCATCTGAGGGGTGTTAAAAATGGTGATTATCAAAACACTGCACCAGCCAAACACGCACATGGAGAGGCCTTTTAAGTCTGTGAGCAGCACTATCCCAGTTACAGGCAGTATGCTAGAGACAGACACAAGACAGCTTGAAGATTATTGGGCTCATTGTAGTGTTACTGCTCTTAGCACAGTGAAATAGTGCAGAGTCTAGATGCTGAATATTTGTGTTTGTCTGCTGAATTAATAGTCATTGTATAAATAACTGTGCTGTTTATACTGTTTGTGCTTTACAGTATAACAAATTAAATCAAAATTGTCTAAAATCTTGGTAGTCTTTCTGTAACTCCAGGTTCTGTGAGTATATTTATGCATCGTGCGTGCGTGCATGCTTCGTGAAGGGTTTATTTTGCAACCTGTGGCTGCCATGACTTTTCCTTGGATACCATTTATAGTGCAAAACGTCTTAGTTCTTTGCCCAGTCTTCAAAGTTTTTGCCGCTGTGGGGACAGATAATTTCCCATAAATGCAAAGCACCATAACAAGTGTGGACAAGTGTTTGTTTACGTTTTTATGTTTGATTTAGGAGACGGTTTAAGTTCACTGTGTACTATAGGGGGAGGTCAGTTGGATATTTAATTAAAAGCTTCCACAAAATGATTTTTGTCCATAATCCTAATTTGATTGCTTTTCTGAGCAACGTGCAAAGACAGAAGGTTACAATTTGTGGCTGCCTGCCATCTGAGCTCTTTTTGATTAACCGAACAGCAGGTGGTCCAGTTTTTCTGGTTCAGCCACAGTCATATAGTTTCTTTTCATGCCATTAAGGAAATCCCTTTGTCACATCTGTAGGTTGTGACGTTTGATGGTTTTTGCAGTTCTGTTACATGAGTAACTCCAAGAGAAAAAAACAAATCTAGACAATATCATTGGATTGCTGTTTGCCTGTGTGACCTCTGACATTAAACTGTACATTTATCTTTCTCCCTCCCTTTGCCTTATCTTTCTGTCTGACAGGTGTAGTACTGATGGAAATCTCAGAGGTGCACAAAAAGGTTCAAGCTGAGCTGGAGGATAATGTGAGTGCTACATGTGTTTCTGCTGTCGCACACTTGCTTCCTAAGAGTACACGTGTCATTTCATTGCGTTGTAATTTCTTTGCCTCGTCATATTTCCAGACAGTTCACTAAGGAACTATATAGTGGCAGTTTCTCCTTCTCCTAGCTATGATAGACAGACTCCAACAACGTTAGCATTATATACAAACTAAATATAAAGTGGCTGGATGAGGAAGGGAAACTAACAGGTTAGTCGCAGCACCTGCGTGTTTATTTCCATGCTGAAAATATGGACAGGTCTTAACATGCCCTGGAAAACTACCAGCTGGAGCTGTTACAATTTGCTCCATTAAGTACAAGTTTATAATGGGTAGACACCACTGTGGGGTTGCAAATAAAGACTGTTTTCTGTTTCTGTTTGACATGTTCTCAAGTATTTAAGCTATAAACTTCACAAATGCTCAGTGGAAGTTAACAGAGCTAAATTGTCAAAGAGTTATAAAATGAAAGAGACTCAGGTTGTTACGACATGGGGTAGGAAAAGCTGCAGCCGGTTTGACGTATTCATTTTAAAATGACTACTTGTTGTTCATGCACTAAGTACGTCATGTCTGTTGCTTCATCACATATTATTAAACACATTTATATTGTCTGAGAACTTTTAGAAGACCACACCATAAGAAGCCCACGGCTGTTTTCATTTTAATATTGCATGAGATTTGCGATTGGATAAACAAACAAAAATAATCTCTTAAACATGAACTTTGGGGTATAAAAGTTGCGAGGCACTCCTCTGAGACAGTGTTGCTAACAGCATCAGTGGGTGGTTTGACTTGTTAATGGACTCCGGTTTGTGAGTCACTGCATCAATTCAGGTCAGAGAAAATTATGGGGAAAAGAACCTTTCAATGACTTTGACGGCTGCGTGTTATGTATGTGTAACACATGGTGCTCATGGTCATCTTTGTGTGTTCAGTAATCGGGTCTTCCAAATCACTGATCTGTGGGCAAAGATGCTGCATCGCAAGTAGGCTGCCATGAGGGTAGCGCTTTGACACCCTCACACTAATGAGAAAGAGCTGGAGAGAAAGGGAGAAAGTGAGAAGACTGTGGGCATTCCCACGCTTTGTTTCTGACTCATTCATAAGCACAACCTTGGACTTGGCTATCACCCCCGCACACACGCACCAGTACACTCTAAATGATCACTCTCCTTCTTCTCTTCGAGACTTACAGCATTTTCCCAGTTTGCCGCTGACAGCAAAGCTGACAAACTGTAGCACTCCATCCTCCCATCAAGTTTATAATCACCAGTGTGTCTTCCTCCCCTCTCCTCTCTCTTGTTCCTCCTCCTCCTCCTCCTCCTCCTCACCTGAAGTTTAAGAGGTTCCACAGGGAGATAATAGCCGAGCTGGAGAAGAAGACTGACATGGATGTCAAATACATGACAGTGAGTAGTTGCAGTGTATGTGTGTGAGCTTGAACAACAATGGGCATGCATGTAAGACATTACATGGCAGCAGCACTCCAGCCACCCCCTTGTGAGCAGACACACAAGTATGTTTTGTTATCACTGCCTCCAGGAATCACAGAGAAGCACAAATACAGAGCAAGATGCCTACAGAGTATTTATGGTGGTAAACTCTGAATACTGAATAACATGTTGACATATTGACATTTTTATTATCTCAGCCTGTGTAGCAGTTCAGGGTTGAGGTCATAGTAATTCATTCATGGCAGTTATTTGAGTTATTTCTGCAGCACAACATCAAACACAAAGAAGGTTCAGTTTTCCAGCATCGCATCATGTTTCCATCTAATCAGTTTTTTTTAATGTTTTTATATAAGTAATAAATATAATCAAGTCTAATAATTATACGTCCAGTTGCCTTCGTTGCAGTGTTGCCATATGGAAATTGGAACCTTTGTGTCACCAACACATCTGTTCACAACATATTGAAGTGAAATATCAGTCAGAAACAAATGAACATACAATAGTAATAATAGTAACAATAGCATGTTTTAGGAATGATTTATTCTGTAAAACCAGGCCACAAACTTTATGATGTGAGTTTCCATAAACAGACTTTTATTGTATCCGACATATACTGCATCCTGAGGTATGCCAGCTTTTACACCATTTAATTGAAATGTCAGATTACACAGCAAGTTCTTCTAAAAGTACAAACCGGCTCTTGAGTTCTGCCACATGAAAGGCTTCCGACAAATATCAGGTTGGTGTTCCAGCACTGACATGAATCATTCCTCTGATCCAGGCCACGTTTAAGAGGTACCAGATGGAGCACAAGATGAAACAAGATTCGCTGGAGAGGTCCCAGTCAGACCTGAAGAAGCTGAGGAGAAAGAGCCAAGGCAAGAATGCCAACAAGTACGAGAGCAGGGAAAACGAGGTGAGCTGGACATAGAAACGCCTACAGACGCGACACACCAAACACAGATGCTCTTTCTTTGACAGCGGCGTGTTCATATGCGCACAGACACACTCATTCATTCACAAACGTTGACACCTGAGACGCACCGTGTCAAAGCCAGTGTAACAGTAGTTGGGGACAGTGTGTGAAGTGTCTGGTTTGTGCAGTCATGCAAGGAAAGATCCTTGTTTGTTGTTGGGGTTTTTTTGCCAGCTCCATACATATATTCGCATGCAACCCTTTGTTGCAGCACCTTTCCCTACCCACGCGCTCACTTAAACATGCGACCAAACACATGCACAGACAGGAAGGTAAACATTTAAAAATGAATACAAAAACTTCCACAGACTTGCTCGATATAAACTGCTACAGAAGCTGTGCAAATATCTGCACATGCTTAGAAGTGCTATTCCCTTTCCACACCTAATGGCACCCCTGAAAACCGTACCATTCACAAAAACACAAAAGGAAGTATTAATCCATTTGATTTGAACCTTGATATATGCTTAATGTGTTCCATGCGACCGTGCACATTTTAATATGCTTTGAATTCATTTGATTGTGTTTTTTTAGAGCACACTGTCAATAAATTCAAATCATCACAGTTCAAATGCGTTTAAAAAAGCTTTGTAGCTACTTTCAGTGTTTTATTCTAATCATTGTTAACACAAGAGATTCGCTCCATATAGCAGGTTGAAGATGTTATTACATGGTGTCACCACACCCAAACCGTGATCTTGCAGAACGAAAACAGCGGGTGACTTTAATCTGAGGTACAGTCTCTGATCTCACATAACCTGCCTGCCTTTGATCCAGTCAGACAGCCTGCACACCTAGGTTTATGTGTGTTTGTGTGCATATTTTAGGTTTTGTATATTCTGTCAACACGGCCTCCTCTGCCGGTTTGGGCCGACTGCACAAACACAGTTAAAGTGGGAGAGAGGGAGAGTGACTTCCAGGAAGGCATTACACATTACACGCAATGGGTGCATAACCACAACCCTTTATTATAGATTTAGCTTTACTGGATTTATCATTGCTAAGCTACTTAATAACAAAAACAGACAGGAGCTAAAAACTACAGACATTATCACAGGTTATATAAACATGAATTTGAAGTTTCCTATGAACCAGAGCTGTAGCAGATAGTTGAGTAATCCATTATTTGACTAGAAAATTGCTATTAAATTAGCATTAAAACTGTTTTATAATCAGCTACTTTTAGCAGCCATTTCTCATGCAAACATATTTGGTCAATAACATTTGTATAATGCATATTGTATGATAACGCTTAAGAGAAAGAAAGTTAGTTGCTGTCTACGTTTGCTTCACTTACAATGGAATTTTGCATAATTGCAAGTCATGCGTATTAACATTATTACAAAAAATCTTTCTCTTCCTCCCCCTCCCTCCCTAGAAAGTCCTGAGTTTTCTCTTGCCGCTCGCATATCTGATATAAAGTCAGGTATTAGGATTTAGAGACTCGACAGACACCGAGGCGGATGTCAGAACCCTAGGAACAGGAGCTTACAGACGCAATTATCAAATAATCAAGTTTGCAACAAGTTTTACTTTCTACAAGTAAACAAGAATAACATACAGTAGGGACCATTGAGCCTCATGCAGGAAGCAAATGTTTTATATTTGAGCAGCTTAGAATGAATATCATTCTAAAGACTGGATTAATAAATATGTAAGAAATAATATAGTTCAATTAATCCTAATTACATTAAGTGTATAAAACCCTTGGGCGATATTGGGTGTGTCTTCTTCTCCTGCCTTCTGCATGCTGCTGGAGAGTTTGGCTGGTTTGTTTCTATTTTCAGTAACAGCGTGACATTAATACATTAATAGCGTGACAAATGTTTTGCCATTGCTGTTTTTTTTGTTTTGTTTTTTTTATTTTATCAGTGCGTCGCTGCCAGAGTGTGTGCACGTGGCACTTCACCTATCCCTTATTAATAATAATAATAATAATAATAATGTATTATTATTATTATTATTATCTTATTTTGTGTTTAGGTTGGTGTTCCCCGTCCTAATAACAACAATGACACACAAATAATTAAGAAAATGTTTCTGCATGCGCCCCTTTGTCTCTGCATGCCAATGAGGGAACAGTGAGACTCAGGCTCGTAGTTTGTTCTTTTCTTATCTCGCTGTTGCCATCCCTCGCTCTCGCTTACCTATAGTTCTCGGTAAACATAAGTTGTCCGTGGCAACAGGCTCACTGCAGTGTTGACAGACGTAAAGTGATCTAGAGGGTGTATGTGTGTCGAAATAGCATTTCTCACTCCCCAACCCACCTCACCCTTTTTTTCCCCCCGCATCCACTTGTTGGTAGAAATCGTGCCGCCCACTTACACTTACGGTCTTTTTTCTCTTTGTCTGTAATTACCTTAATTCTATTCAGTCCAGGTTAGATTCATTGGCATGAGACAGGGGAATTACTGTAGCATGCATGAAAAAGAGCTGGAGCATATAGCTTATAGTGTTTTTCTTTCGTATACAGTCTAGCTTCTGTGCAAACGACTCAAAACACCAGCAGACTCTCACAGCAGACAAAGAGACCCCAATGAAACCAAAGAAACAGAATCAGTCATTTGTACGGAAAATTGCTAATTGTTATACACTGAGGTGATGCAGCCAGTGACTTTCACTGTTAACATATATACAACAGCTGCTTGCTTTCTGGAAGCCACAAACATGGAGTTACATCACAACCAGTTAAGACTGTGTATCAGTGTTGTTCATGTAAATTAGACATGATTTTTATGGTCCAATGAGTTCTTACTGGATTCATATTATTTGTGAGTTGACAACAGTGCAGTAAAACATTCCCTTATAATGATCATTTGATTAAACAGAGGCAGGAAAGGAGAGGGGAAGGCAGAATGAATGAGCAGTAACAAGAAGAGCTTGTGTTTCTGCTGTTATTCGTGTAGGTGTGCGTTTTTGCTTCATAAATTTGCATCTGCTTGTTTGTTGCCATGTAGCCACAAAGGTAACCCTGTTATCACACCACGGTGTATTGAGAAATAACAAATATGAAAAGATAGAGTCATGCATACTTTTTTGGCAGAGACGTTCAGCCGGACAGATTTTCATTTGCTTAGGCACACAGATCACACTGTCTAGACAGAAATGATACCATGACTCCTTATAGATATTGATATCGATCGCTTACACAGAGCTTGTGTTTATTGCTTGTTACACACACAAACATAATTAACCCATTCTCAATAAAAAGGCTAAATACACTGTAAAATAACGTAGGTATTAAATATATATACAATATATCTTGGTAAAGTAAGAAAAATCTTTACAAAGTGGATATTTCTGCTCTCTGCACTTAACCTACCACAGCTTCCTGGTAAATAAGCCGTCAGTCATATTTATTAGCCTAAGATAGTTGTAAGAGCTGAATAGAGAGGGTGTGTGCTACTGTATTATTAGCCGTTACAGGCGTGTCAGTTTCAACCAGTTGGCTGAGGATTACGAGATACAGAGCTCACAAGTAGCTTTCTCAAAAAAGTTTTCTGACTGTGTGGTTTATCACGCCTCTGTGTGGAAGATATTTGACCAGAAATGGCCATAATCATTTTAACATGCACTTCACATACATGCACAGTAGCCTCAGTAGCACATCGTCTCAGCCTGCTTTTAAACTTCCGTAATTGCCAGGCTGTCAGGGAAGATAAGACAGACCCTTCCTATGACTGTTGTCTCCTCATCGTCTTGTTGCTCGGTCCTTTCACTCACCACCCAATGCAGAGTAGTCTGACAATACCGTTAACTAACAATACCTGTTCCCCTGTACAGGAGAGATTAGGATATTCAGAAAAGAACCCTGCTCCTTTCACGCCAGTTTCCCTTGTTGGGTTTGTGTGCAGATGAGCAATGAAAGGGGCTAGATTGCTGCATATGCTTGGCAAGATAAGGCAATGTGATGATCTAACGGAGACTACCAAACCTTTTGATTCTGACCACTGCAAATTTGCTTCTTTTTTTTTTTTTTTTTATCGTTTGAAGCTGTGCATAGACTTACAATCTGTGTTTAACGTCAAAATTGCCTGTTTATGGTTTCAGTGTCTGGAAACATTGACAAGCCGACAGAAAGACATGCAGGCGTTCATCGCAGACGGCTGTAAGGAGGCTCTGCTGGAGGAGAAGAGGCGCTTCTGTTTCCTCGTCGACAAACACTGCATGTTCTCCTACCAGTTCGCCGCCTTCCATGAGAAGGTACAACACACTCCAGCCCCTTCTTATACCAGAAACAACTCTCCCTTGATGAAACACTGTTGTTACAGAAATGCAAAAAGCCAGTCCTAATATACTGCCAAGATGTGTTGCTGACCTTGAAATATCTTTTAAAGTTACACAACATTTCAGCTCATTCCTGAGCTTCAGTGTGTCATGTTACCATAGTGATAGAAATGTGTGCTTGAGGATTATTTTAACTTCTTTTCTTCTTTTCATGGCTGCTGGATAGGCCAGAGACATACTGACAGCAAAAATCAGCACCTGGCAGGACCAGTGCAACGACGCCACCAACATGCCAGAGACCGTATTGTCAATGATTGAGGGACTGCGCACAGCGGTGTCCATCCCGCCGATGCCCTCACCCTCCCCGTCACGACACAGTTTGGTACGATGATGTGAGGGTTAAAGGGGCAACCAGAGACTTGCTGACATGTTAGAAATGTTTCATACTGTAGTTTCATTTGAAGGACTGTGGTAGAAAACAATGTCAATCAGTGAATGATTGAAACCTAATAATTACACTATGTAGCGTGAAGATGTCAGCCTTGCTCTGTAGGACTGACTGTCAGTGATAAGGTTACAAAGTAGGCAGATATTCTGAAATTATTAAATTATATTAAATCCCAATTCTCTGTAACTCTAGTGAGTATAATATATGTTTAAATTAAAAAATACTTGATATAGCATTGTGGTATATAAGTGTACTGGATCTGGAAAGATTAGAATTCTCTACACTTTAGTTTTTTGAAGCTCTCATCGCTGCTGCTATTTTGATATATTTAACTACTAGTTCTTGTGGTACATTTACACATTTGCCAGTTTCCTGAAGTTCCTATTTTATTCTCCTCTGGCAGAACATGATTACTCCCCAGGCCCCGTCTGTGAAGGCTCAGACCAGCCCTCTGGCTAATATGTTCACTCAGGAGAACAACACTACCAGTGTAACCGCTTCCACCAACAACAGCACAGGTATTATGGCATTTCGTTTGGCATCGATTTTCATTTGGCACGACCTGCTGTGCCGTTGTGACTTCATGCTTTCCGATGCAGGGAGTGCCAAGTAAGAACCTTCTGTTCTTGACTGACTTGTGTTTGAATTGGGTAGTTAGCTATATTTTTTTCCCTACAATTGCACTTTGTAATCTTTCATTCATAATTCATTCATTTTGGTCAACATACCTGCCGAAAACACCAATAAGCAGGTCAAACTTTTACCAACAGCAGCCTGAAATAAAAATATCATATATAACAGTTGTGATGAAGTCAGTTTACAAGGTTTAGAGAGTTTGTTTTGCAGCCCTGTTAGCGCTAGATTTATCGTCTTGTCTACACTTTATGTATTCTCGCTGTTTCACTTCATTTCTTTCTATTTGTACCCACAGACCACAGTGAGGACAGCAGCCTCGCCAGGTCTGTGTCTGTCGCCACAGGCCTCAACCATATAGTGAAGAGGCCTCGTGTGCGCACCATCTTTCCTCACAATGCCGGCAACAACAGCACACTGCTCAGCTTTGATGAGGGAGATGTCATAGTCCTGCTCATACCTGACGAGAGGGATGGATGGATGTACGGTGAGCTGGAGAAGAATGGAAAGTGAGTAACACTAGAACAAATATTTGATATCTGGACTGTAATCAATCACGCAAGGTGGGGAGGGATGTGCACACACTGCACTGGTCATTATTGAATTTATGACGCACACGCTCACAATCAAGCTGTATCTCAGTGCATTACGTCTTACTGAATGTTTAAATTTACTGTTCTCAACACGGAACTGATAACAAGGAAATGATCAGGTGTTTTAAAGACTCAAAGATGCCACGCTCCTTCATCCTCTAGGAGTCAGGTGATTAACACGACTGCACTGTCTTAACTGGCCAGAAAGTCCCTAGCCTGATTGTTAGGCTCACCGTGTACGTATGTGCACACACACATCTCTAGGCTTGTCAAGTGCTGCCTGAGCTGGAAAGCTCAGTGATAAGGAAATCAAAGTAAAGTGTGGCCTGAGGGTGGGATGTATGATAGCAGACTGGAGAGAGGCAGAGGGAGAAATTTAGAGTACCACCTGCTCCACCACACAGATTGGCACCAAGCAAGCTCTCTCCCCAGGTCTCTGATGTCTGACTTCTTTAACAAGGATTTGATCTGATGCCATTGGAAGTGTGTTTTTGAATTTTAATCATTTATCAGGTTTGATTCTTATTGCTATTGCAGGAAATTACCTGGCAAATACGTCCAAAGCGCTGCTCAAGGGCAAAAGGAATCATTTTGGAATTGCTTTCAAAAGCCAGCCTGCCACAAAGTGAAACTTTGTTCTCGCGGCCTATCGGCTGCATGCGGGCCGAGCTGAAGTGCCTAGAGGCTTAAAAAGAGAGTATCATCAGGATTATAAGAGCACAGCATCCAGCGTCATGTCCCGCAGGAGATTTGGCTTAGATGCATTTGCAGTCTGTGTAATACATCAAAGCAACTGCTTTTCTCCCTTTGTCTTCTATCAGGATTTGATAGTGTATTGCAGCAGCTCACCTGGCAACACCTGGGGCCAGTTGCACCAGCTGGACATACACCTGGTAGAAAGAGTAGACTGGGAGTAAAATGCATTTTAAGACTGGCATGGAAGTAATTACTGTTGCACCAAAATGCTTAGTCTATAAAGACTAAATATATACAGTATGTGGAGACAGAACTTATGAGCGGTTCTGTTTCAGTAGGAGTTCAGGCTGAAACAAACTGAGGCACCAGTATTGTGGGTCTGAGTCTGCCCATGACGCATGCATCATGAAGGAGAGTGCACCGAGCGCGTGACAAGCGACGGTGATGACGAATACACTGATTGTAGAGCTCAGTCATGTTTTTCTTTAATTTAATTTTCATTTCTTTAGCTTGTAATCGATTTCTCTCTTCAAGTTTTAAGTTAAGGTAAGTAACCATAGCAACGTGACAGCCGTGGCAACTGCCACTGCCGTAGCTCGTGTCAGCGCGGACATTTATGTATTTCACTCGGCTAAGCTGCGCCTAGTTGTAGTTTTAGATGGTATGCAGGGCTTACCCCCCACTCTTTTTCATTTAGCTGGTGATAATCATATAATATGTAATATATATATTATAGCACAATAACAATGGCAAACAGGGACATCTAAATTATGTTAATCTGTTTTATTAATTAACATGATATTAACAGTGTGTATTTGGTTTTATTTTCTCATAATCCTAGCAGCATTCAAACTGTGGGAAAAACTTGTAAGTTGTCATGTTGCCCTTGAGCTTGAGTGCCAGGTTGTTTCAGTGAACCTGTTCAGTAGCCAGCGGTAACACTTGTGCTGGAAGCCGGGCTGTGTTTTTAGTAGAAACCATTTCCTAAATAAACAAATACAGTCGTTAGTATTAGTGTGACTGAGAGAAGTGTATTTCCATGGTTCTTGAGTCTTTTTTTATCACAGGTACACAAAGGCCTATTCTCCGAGCCACATGTACAAATATTTGCATTTATCCACAAAGAGGGAGAGACCGACTTGACTTCATACTGATTATGAACAATCTTAACTGTGGCCGCACAATGACACACAGTCCTTGGCCTGAGCTTGTGATATGAGCTACAGTACGTGTTTTTATCCAGACCTTGACAGTTGCAGTATATGACCTAGTGAAGGTGAGAAACAGCTGGCGCCATCACATCATTCAAGTTTGTTTTGGTGTGTTTCATGATTTTTCTTACTGAGGTCACATAAACCTCAGATCTCTGACGTCTGGCAGAGACATTGACTAATTTGTTAAACCGGCTCAAAGATTTATCCAAGTTGAATGTTTCAGCTCAACAGGTTCAAGATAACTGAAAAAGTCATTTTCTTTAACCCATTTAGAAAAGATGGGAAAAAAAACCTGTCTCTAACAGGCAGGGAAGATTTGTTGTTAAAGATGAAATCATTTAATGCAAAGAAAATCCTTGAATCCAGTCTGACAAATCTACTGCTGCGGAAATTTGGTCTGGTGCTGCATTGTCGGGAACTGATGATGCTCCGACAAAGATCCGTTGGCCCCGATCATTTGGATTAAGTAGTGAAGTAGTAGAGTAATGGCAACTAGTCATCCACGTCATATGAGCACTTCAGAGTGATTTTGAAACATGGTTGTTGGACTATCCAGTTGTGTGTAGAGGTATTTTTCACATTTACTGGTAAAAAACGTGACCCATAACGAAATTAAATGATGTGTGACTGCTGACGTACTCCCTTTTCAAATCAGAGGCGTCATCAGAAGCATCATCTTTGCTCCTATAGTTGTAACAGACTTTTATTCTTTACATACAACAATAGCTCTGTACTTTTCTATATCTCAACAATTCTCAAGTGTGGGAAAAAGCAAAATCATCTGTAAGCGCCTCCTTATCTTCTTTATCTGGTTTCTGTGTAAGGGATGAACGGAGAGCAGCTCTTCACCAATCACTCTGAGAGGCTTTCAGCTGCGCAGTGAGAGCTGATAGGGACCACAGATGTAATCATCCCTAACTTCCCTTCTTTGTTTCTGTCTGTCAGGAGGGGCTGGTTCCCTTCATCGTACTGCCGTGCATTCTCTGAACCACTCGTGAATAACAACAGGTAAGGAGACTCCACACTGCAGCCAGCACACGCACACACGAGGAGGTTTCATGTTGCAGCCAGCTCTATTGTTGGCAGTGTTTCCTCTAGTTACTCCAGTTTGAGTGATAACCTTTTTAATCCTATCAGGACTCTCCCCTTCCTCAACCTTTGATTCCTGGTATCCTTAAGTCGCATTCTGGCTTCATCCTCCTTCAACATTTAGCCATATAAAATATTTATATATTAGGATACATAGTTCCTGATGAAAACTAACTTAGATTTTGATTGTATGGATTCTATGTAGCCCTCAGTGCTTGTTTTTGAAATTAATCCAACATTTTCATGCAAGCCCAGCAATATATCAGGAAACAGGATGTTGTTGTGTGCTGATGAATAGATTTTGCCGCTGATAAGAGGGAGGGGGAAGTTTGAAAGAGTCAACCCCGGGCCTTTCTTCAAAGAGTCTAATCCCTGTCGGATTCATTTATTAGATCTTAATTTGCTGCACCTCCCACAGAGAGGCTGCCAGCCAACCACCATCAGTCACGGAAACATTAAGTTTAAAGTGTAACCAGCGCCGGGGGACACAACAACGCTGCAGCACATCCTTGTACTTTTGTCCTTTTAGAGGAACTTCCAGTGACTTCATTAACCCTAATTTTAACATCATCCTTATGAGCCTAACGTCAACTTTGAAATTAATCTTAGTCTAAGGTCGTAATTCTAAACTCAGCATCGCTTGAAGATGAAAACTAAGGCACATGTACTCATGCCAGGAGACTCATGTCAGGTCTTTGAATCAGCGTGATTATGTAGCCTTTTCCTTCTGTTACTGTATTTTTTATCTGTCCCGTCTCGCTCCTCATACCACCTCTCCTCTTCCGTCTCTTCCTCTGCAGCGAGCCTGCCACCCCGTACCGCAGTAGAAGTGTAGTCAACCTCCACCATCAGGACACGGAGACGGATGAGGCGACCATGGTACTGCCCCCGGCGGACTACTGCGACACCCCGCAGCGTAACGCCCTCAAGAACAGTATCTCGTCCAACAGCACCGTCACCACAAATAACCACCACCGGCACTCCCCCACACCCTCTGCAGCCTCGTCCTCTTTGTCTGATAACAGCACGGTCAGTCAGTGGGCTGGATGTTTACTTCTTGTGAATTCATCTGATTTTCACAGTTTTTGGAAGCGTTGAAGCGATGTGTAAAATGTTAAGCCTCGTGCAGTTTAGCAGTTAAAGATGGTTGTTATGTTACAGCCCAGTGTTGTGCTAGACGTTACTGCTGTGCTGGTACAGCCCTATCATGGTGTCGTGACGCAACTGGCATCATGAGGCTACCACTCACCTGATACCTGCTGCTGCATGGCTACTGTACCCTCAGCTGTGCGGCCTTATCTTGACTGTTGATGACCGTGTGTGAGTGTGTCGGTGGTGTCAGATGAGCTTTATATGTCTGCTCTGGAAACCTGACCACACTCTTGATGCACTCTCAGTGTCAGCTGACATAGACAATAAAAATCAATTACTGGGACACCGGGACAGGGACAGTCTGCTGTTGGTAAAGGCACAAGCGCAGACTGACAAGTGTTCACTGGGTGTAGTTTGGGTGCTGGTTTACTTTCTTGATTTACATAAGCCACTTCAGGATACACCTTGCTCATACACTGGGTCATAGAAACAGTTTGGTCCGTATTGAGATGATAGCATCACACAGTTGCTGCAGATTTGTTGGCTGCACATCCGTCATGTAAATCTCCCATTCCACTGTGTCCCAAAGGAGATTTGGTGACTGTGGAGACCAAATGAGGGCAGTGAACTCCCTGGAATGTTCAAGAAACCAATTTGAAATGATTTAGGCTTTGTGACATGATGTGTTGTCATAGCCAGCAGAGGTTGGGTACACTGTGTTGATAAAGGGATGGACGTGGCCACCAGCAATGCTCAGGTGTGGAAATTTAAATGATACAAAAACTTGTACTAGGTATACAAGAAAATCACACTATTACACCACCAACACTAGCTTGATATGCTACAAGGCAGGATGCTCATGCTGATTGTGCAAAATTCTGACCTTACCAATTCGAATGTCAAAAAAAAACAAGACTCATCAGACCAGGTGGGTTTTTTCCAAACGTGAAAATCCCAGTAGATCAGCAGTTTCTGAGATACTCTTATGAGCCTGTCTAGCACCAACAACCACATTCAAAGTCGTTCTTCCCTATTCCAATCCACGGTTTGAACTTGTAAAGATCTTGACCACACTTACATGCATAAATGAACTGAGCTGCTGCCACGTGATTGGTTAAATACATATTTGTATGGATGAGAAGTTGATTACATGTACCTAATGAACTGGCCCGGGGACTGTGTATACTTGAGTCTCATATTCCCTTTTTTTTTTGGAAGATGAGTTAGCATCCCCGGTTTGTTTTTAAAAAAATCAACAACCAAAAATGTTTTAAATATCGACCAAGTTAATTGCTATTGTTTTAGGTGTTGATCCATGAGGGAATTTTATATATCCTCTACCTCTAAGTGATACTATACTGGGCCTAAACAAGAGCAGTAATCAGTAGTAGATGGATGCTTTTATAACTCTAATTACACTTAAAAAACACTGGAGACCCACTTTAGATGAAGACTGATAGAGAAAACAGTGTTTTGAGGACATAAATAAAACAAATAGGGTTTGTAAAGGTTATCCTGCCATCTGTACTCTAAAATCTGTCTTGTTATCTCAGCGCTCATTGTCATGTGGTTGTAAAGGATGAAGCCTGGGGCTGGCTAGAGCACAGCTGTGAAGATTGTTATTGTTACAATAATCCCTGGTGTACTGATAATGGGTCTCAAGTAGGGAGCGCTTCAGTAAGAGGGAGTGACTCTGGGACATGGACAAGAGAACGTGGACTAGGTCAGACCGGGTGAGAGTCCACATGATGACAAACAAAACTTCCCCAATCTTAAGCAGATTAGTTAAACAATATTATTATGTCAGCCATCCTCCCATTCCTGCAGCTACGAATGTTCTTAAATTTGCATGTCATGCAAAGTCTCTGCTAAGGTTTTGCTTGCTCTCTACAAAAGCTTTTTAGTTTGACACTGCTGGCTCCATGTAAATGAGTTGCGGTATACAAGGGTCAAATGCTCGTGCCCTCTCTCACTGACACACAACATTTGCACGTCTCTACACACTCGCTGTGCTGCATCACACTGCTTGTCTTGATTACGTGTGAGCTTGCAAAAGTAACATGCACTTACTCTGCCAGAAATACCAGATAATATAGTCATCGATAGCTTCACTCGCCACTAAAACTGTAACCACCTACACCAGTGCTTTGATTTAGCACCATCACCGCCCCATGGCCTCCAAATTCCCTAGATCCCAAACTGATCAAGTATCTGTGGGATGCACTGGAACAAGTCTGATCCACAGAGGCCCCTCCCCTCAACCCATAAGACCTGAAGGCCCCCACTAACATTATTATGTTGCCAGACACCACAGGCCACCGTCAGAAGGCCCATGGCCATTCTCTGATGAATCGCAGAACTGTTTTGGAGGCACAAGGGAGACCTTCACAATCGGTGTACTTCACACGATTTGTTTATTTTAGCATCTTTCCATCGTCATTATCTAATCAGAACATCCAGCGAGAGGAAGCAGAGAGGTTACACAAATAAAATGATCTGGCAGTTTGTGACGTCTGAGCCAGGCAGAGGTTTAATTGTGAGATGGCCTTCCTGTATTCATTATTTACCACTCATTTGGTCCACAGCCACAGGCAGGCATACAGTAGTCGGGCCAGCTATTAGCATGCATCAGTGTGTGTCCACCGTCAGGTCTCTCGGTCCACATCCGGCACACGCGTCTCCACCTGTAGCTCGGCATTATGGTGGAATTCCACTCAGGTGAAACTGATACCTGCCTTCCCTCTGTGTCGCTCGCTTCATTCTTTCAGTCTGTTTGTCTCTTTATCTCAACGTCTGAACTCTTGTCTCTGCATCTCTCTACATTTCTCTCCTACTCTGTCCCTCCCTCCGTTTCCAAAATAAATCAGGGGCACTTCCGGGAATCTTTATTCCATGCTAGAGACTACCAAACACTCTCATTTAAAAACAGAGACATGCACTCGGGTCCCAGAATAGACTTGCGTGTGGGAAAAAAAAAGTTCTCTGCCGCTGCTGAAGATTATAATACTGTGGTTTATGCTCGGTGTGAGTGGGTGGCTGAGGCTGTGCGTTGGTGTGTTGGGTTAGTTCAGTCATGTGTGGCTGCAGCGCTCGCAAATATTATTGCTGTAATGATGCACGCTGCATCCGTTCATTGGTAATTAGCTGTGAATAAATATGGGCGAGTGGGAAAGCATTGTGTTGTTTCTGCACTGATAGGTGCAAACTCTTTATTTTTATGGTTAACTCTGCCAGTGGGCATTAAATGCCATTTCCACATTCTTTCACTTGCTTGGTGTCATCGAACCAACTGGAATCTGGATCAGTGAAGCCTTTTTGCTCAGCGACGCCGGTTGGTGTAGATTAGATTAGGTGACAGAGATGCATAGTAGAGCCTGGGTAGGTGGGGTTAGCCAGGAATGTTCCGTCACCATGAGAAAAAATGCACCCTCACTGGTTTGGCGGTTTGTGTGAAGAATATAATAACGACTGGAATGATTATTGAGATTACAGACACGCAAAAAGAGTGAGATTGAGACATTGATCTACAGAGAAAGTATTTGACCTCTGCGTCAAGTATCAGTAAAAAGGGAAGGGAAAGTAATCCTTCCCTATCGATACTAGGATTTTAGCAACAGATTGAGCTAGCCTGTTGACCACATGGTGGTTCTGGCTATAACTGGAGCTGACGTTTGATTAAAGTAGACATGTAAAGTTGTTACATAAGAATTGACACTCATCCATTTAAATAAAAAGGTGTGCCCTTTTTCAGTCGCGATTGTTTTTGTGTGATTCATAATATGCTGATCCTGCAGGAAATACACTAGTCACAGTTTAGATAGACTGGAAATACACTGACTCTAACAGGCTTTCTGTTTACTAAATCCAGTCCTGACCTCTTGTGGAATCTCTGAGGTACTGCACGCTGTAGGCTGCAGGACGCTTTCAGTCAAAGGCCGTATGTTACGAGGACGCTAAGAGATTTTATTGTGGTAATTCAGCCACTGTGAAAACTAGGTTGAATCAACAGCTCTCTGTTATATTTTAAGCTTCTGTACAGGACTGTTTATATGAGAGTAGCGTATCTAATTAACCGACAAGTGGGTTTACATCAGTCTTTGAATGGAAGTTCCCTTTTCTATTAAAAACATCTAATGCCTCAGACAAACTATGGGGTTTGTGTGGAAGTCGTCCGTGGTGAACCCTGCCTCTTCTGTTCAGTTCAGACACGGTGCCACACAAAAGCCAGAGTCTGACTTTGGAGCAGACTTGAATTTCCAGATGATCCAGGTTCCACGCGCTGTCTCGTGATATGACACGGCGCATTGTTCTCCCACACTTGGGCCCATCTGTTCATCCAGCGTGTCCAGTCCTTCAGCAGACTAGTGCATGGCTGTGTGTTGAAACAGTGCTTATCAAACAAATGTGTCCTAACATAACCGTCCTAATACATAACAGTGAATAGTCTTAACCATGGCAACAGTTGGGATGTGAGTAAATCCTAGTGCATGTGTCATGGTTTCACTCTGTGACAAACTGTATTCTAGCGTTGGTCTTGTGACTCAGATGTGACGGTGGACCTCGTCTCTTTATTTCTCCACAGTCAGTCCAGTCTAATGGAATCTCAAGACCTCCACCTGCCTTCCTCGCGTAAGTCTCTCACACACAAACTAGAAAACAAAAGCACCATTTCCTCTTCTCTCCATCAAGCCGTGCACTCATGTGCTGTGCTGCTGTGCGTTTCACTTCCACAGAGGAGGGAACCCATTCGCCACAGTCAGGCTACGTCCGACCGTCACTAACGACCGCTCCGCTCCGGTCATCTGATCCGTCTCCACCGACCCCTCCGCTCCCACAGGCGTCTTGTGTAATGGAGCCAGGATGTGCAGCAGTCCAGCTTCAGCCCTGAGCGTCCACCAGCTTCTTCTGGTATGGATGGAAATATAAAAAGAAAAGAAAGAAACCATAGCCAGAAATGATTGAAAATAAATGCCATTTGAATCTGGGATCCCCTTACTGCTACTTAAGTATTTTGGGACCATTTTATTTTCTGAACAGATGCTTATATATTTATGATATGATACACATATATACACATATATATGTATGTGTGTGTGTTTTCTATGTCTGTCTTGTCCCTCTGTCTGTGGTGGTGAGAATTAAATCCTAAATGTCCACATTTTTACGTGCACTTGACAAAACGGATGAATAAAAATGAAAATATTTCAATGTATTTATGCCGTCGATGTTGCGCGTTCATTGTCAAAAATGACTGTTGGAAATCTTTTCTGTTGCCATAGAACAGTAGGAGAAAGTACTGTAGAGGACCTCTGCATTTCACCTCCAGGTCCTGGCGGTTAGTTGCTGTGAGGCGACGGTGACCTTTGTCCTCTTGTACATTTGCACAACAGATATATTGTCTTTCGCTATGTAAGTTAATTGTTTTTGTAGCGTGGAGACAGGACTTTAATGACATTCCTGCTGTAAGATACGACTCACCTGTTGCATTCTTCCCACTGTGGATATGAGTTGTTACGACCACCTCGTCTTTATATTGACAGTGCAATCATTTGTGCTTTCATTCTTCGGCCTTACACCTTTAATGGCATTTGCTGTATGAAAATAAAGATTTATTTCTTCATTTATCTTGACGCTTTCACCAAGCAATCTGTGCTCACTTTGTTTAAAAAAAAAAAAAAAAAAACACAAGCAGCCAGAATCATAAGTAGCATTCAGTTTAATTACAGTAACTCATATAAAAAGAAAGAACCCCGATCATAAGCGTGCGTAGTGTATTTTCTAAAGCAAGAAGATTTTTATTTTTTATTTATTTTAAATCCCTCCCACTCAGTTTCATCTCCTTTTCTTCTCCTGTGGACAGTTTTATAACATCTTGCTCTAATGGAAGACATGGAGATACTGCAGACACAGGGACGTAGACATTCTCAACTGATTGTCTGGCTGGGAGGAATGAGGGGGGGCAGGTTGACTTGTCACAGAGTATCATTACTTAGGATAAAAATCCACACATTATTGAGAGAAATCTTCGGCTTTTCCTCTCGGCGCGCGTCCTCCCGAGCCGGAGGAGAAAGTCCGGCGTCAGACAGTGTTCGAGGCTGCGAAGTCGATGGCATTTCAGATTATGTGTACCTGAGGTCTGCATTGGCCCTGGGACAGCACAACCCGGCAGAATTATCATCAGACAGAACGGTCAGTGCAAATATGGCCCCAAGAAGAAACACGAACAGGACGAGGCAGAATGCTGCGGGCTTTCTGTCCGTCACGAGTCCACTGTCACGGCTGGAACAGCTCCAGCTTTTTCTAAACACGTTTCATGTGTTATTCGACGTGAGGCAAAAAAAAAACAAAGAAAAAGCTAATTCATGGTGCAATGTTACTAAATATGATTTTAACCAAAAAGTAGCAGTGTGCCAGCAAATACAAAAAGAGGAAAATAAACCTCTGGCAAATATCTATAGGTGCCTCAGTTAATTCGGACAAAACATGAAGGAATCTATAGAAGAAATGATGATCACTCAGCATGTAGTGAAGGCACTGACAACAGCTGGACACTCAACGTATGCTAGAATACATCCTCTACTATCAAGATGAAAACAGAATCCTACACGTGCCTCTGATACAGAAAACAAACAAAAAAAAAAAAGTCATAATCCGTGTTGATGTCGAGATCAAACGCCGTACGTGACGGGATGGCAACAGCAATGTGTAATATCAGGAAAACGTGACTAAATAAAAGAAACTGTTGGGATCGTGTGTGTGCGTGGGGGGAGTAGAAGCACGGGGCCCGCGGTTTGGTCCTTTCTTAGCCGAAGGTGGCGCCGCAGTTGGGACACCTTCTCTGGCGCAGTGCGAAGCAGAAGAGGATGCCCAGGGGGAAGAAGAAGATGGCACACAGGATCCCCAGGCAGGTGAAGTCGTCTTCCAGGACGCCCACTCTGCAACGCACAGGAGAGTTGTGCAGATTCAGACGTTATGTTTTCCTAGATTGCATTGTGCAATTAGTGTTATTAAGTACAATGAACTTTAAAATCGATCCGAAGTAGGCCTGTAGCTTCAAATGGCTCTGTAATGCATTAAAATCTACCTCCAGATTCCTTCTATCACAACAATTATGTTTTCCTAATCGTGCAAAACAAACAACAACAGTGAAGATACTAGTATTGTGCTCTTATCACAAAAAAGAGCTTAACGCTGATAGTTTGAACAAAATAAATGACCAGCTAACCTAAAAGCTCTGATAAGACCTGCATCATAAAACTATACAGCCCTAATCTCTTCCCAGTTCACACCTGACCTGCTTAGTCACATTCTTGTCACACGTTTGCTTCGTCACATGCAAAAAAAGGCCGAGCTTGGCTACGCGCTCGATCTGATCCAACCCTCTGACAAAACAAAAAGCCTTGATCGTCCCCGGTCCCCGATGAAAATATCTAACGACGTGACGGTCGCGTGGTAGCAACGGAGGATCCACTGAAGCTCAAACTGAGAATAGTAGAAAATTAAAAAAAAAAGGCTATATAAGTGACTTCGAACGTGGCATTACTGTTGGTGCCAAACTCCTACCGTCTACTGGGATTGGTCTGAAAAAGAGAAATATCCAGTGAGCTAGGAACAGGAAACTCTGGCTACCAACAGTTCACCACAACGGGTGATCTCAGAGTCTCCAGTCTCAGAGTCTCCATTTCTTCTGCAACGGGGGGGGGGGGGGTAATGGTGCATCAGGTGGGTGTTGTTAAAATGCTACAGCCTACTTGAGTGGGCTGATCTGTCCAATGAAGAACTGAGGCACTTCTGAATGTGGATCCAGCCAGGCATTAGCACAGTGGTCTTCATTAACAGGCCAAAGATCTTCTCAAAGCTTTTCCGGATGCTACAGTTCCAGATGCGAATTATGCCGAGCATCTGGCCCACGTTCTTGTTTTCACACCAGACATCAGTCATAATTTGGAGCGTCTCGTTTTGGACGCCGTTGTCAGGGCGGCTTTAACCGTAAATGACAGCAAACGAAGCGTTAACCACGGTCTCATGACTGCAGCCCGCAGTCTGGCCCAGCGTGGCCAGCAAATCTGCTGGAGGCCCCGAGAGGGAATCAACCAAAGCTATGAAGAGCTACTTTTGAAAACACTTAATCTCATTTTACCCATGCGTGTCACGGAGCTGTGGATTATTTGGGGCTGTTAGTTAATTAGAAATGATCCCGATCAATCTGCCGCGACACACTTCCCTAGACTTATGACTGAATAGAAGCGTTTGGACTCAAACTGCGTGGGTTTGGCGTATGATGACAGGACACCAATCCATGCTTGCATAACTTATCTGTACGCTGGTGACCAAAACTGCTGCTGTCACTGGGCTGAGCGAGACAGATAATGCAAATGCCGACCGATATTGTGTCAGCTTTTACGAAACCTTTACCAAATGTTTGAAACACCGTAGGCGTTCAAAGCAAACTGCACCATTCTCACAAAGTGACCCTGTCTTGTCTACTTTTAGCAAAGTGACTGCACTAACGTTAGCAGCAGATAAGAACAAAAAGAAGAAATGAAAGTCCGGCGTGAATGAGTCTGATGTTTTATATTTGTGTCTATATCACATTCAAGCTGAATAAGTGACTGTGGAAACAATTCCGAACTTCCCCCGCCCGCAGAATTCTCGTTGCATAAAGTCGGCCTGGAGTCACTCTGTTGGGAACTGATCTTCAGAACCAATCAAATTGTGTGGGCGAGGATGGACAGAAAAGTTACAGAAAATCACGCCATAAAATCCCAATTACGTGTCACCAGACTCGTATTCCAGCTCAGTTTGATGACACAATATCACATGCTTAGCCCCATTCAAACCCAAACTGTCCCTTTTTTTATATGCATCCACCACGCAGCAATAAACCAACCTGCTGAATCTGCAGGGAAAAGGACACACAGAGAGAGACATCCACTTCCCGCTTGACACCCATGTGAACCGTATCCCGCAGCCACCTTTGGCCGCCGTCACATGTCTGTGGCTGAAATCATCTGACTGACAGGACGTTGACTCACTGCTGTGAAACTAATGCGCCTTTTTTTACCCAAAACACAAAGTCATGCTTAGCATTATGTCAGACCCCGGGCCTGACGGGCCACGTACAGTACGCAGGGGCGATGAAGATGCGCTTGTGAAAGAGCGCGTACACAAAAAAAGTCTGTTAGGCCTCAGAGGAAATCGCTTTCAACGCTGGGGATAATCGCAGAGATCACATGGGACACACATGCTATCCACCACGTGCTAATCTGGTTATTGCGATGCTTCTTGGATGTAAAGCTCCAGTATCATTTGACCTTTGTGCTTAAAGACTGATTGTGCTTGTTACTATCCTGACACGTTCATATTAGCCATCAACCACAGTCCAGTATGTTTTTGTGCATGTGTGTGTGTCCTCACCTGCAAGCAGGACAGCCTCCCACCACCACTACAGAAGGCTGGATGATGGTGTAAGTCCCAGTGTAGGGCTGCTGGGAGACAGCAGGGGCCATCTGGGCTGACGGGTACCCTGCAGGATGGAACAAGGACGCGTTACAGTTTACTGCTTTGTGCCGGGAAGTAGTCAGCAACAACAACAAAATAAAAAACAAACAAACAGGGGCATTAAACTTCAGATTACAAGTATATAATATGTTTAAGATGAAGTCATTTAAAATACATACATCACCACATTACACTTTTTTTTTGTAGGTGAAAGTTGGTCTGGGGTCGCGGCCCCGTTGGGAGGTTTTATGGGAGGATGGACGCTAGATTGAACAAGGACGAGCTGAACTGGGTCACAACATAATAGCTATGATGAATTATAATGAGCATGTTGATAGTCTACAGGCTCATTCCACCATCACCAGCCTCGGTGACCTTTTGACCAATTCTCTTGTTGTGTTCCTGTGGCCCACTGAACTTTGGTACCATGACTAAGCTGGCGTTTGCAGAGGCAATCACAAACACCTGCTGCACCTCCCAGTCAGGTGACTCCCATCGGGTGACTGAGAGCCCAACACAGATCTACGGCAGCGTGCCTCGGCCGCGTCTCATTCAGGTGCAGCGACTGAAAATCTGCTGAGGAGACCAAAAAGGCCTGCGGTTTGGCAGACAGGAAATCACATGCAATTACAAGAAACGAGACCTCGTTCTGGGACTTCCTCGAGGCCCTCGCTGCCTCATGGCTCACTTGAAGCAGGGACACAGATCAGGACGAGGGCCACAAGTTATGTTTGTTTATGTTTTATGTTTATGCAAAGCTCCTGTACTAACAGCACAACTTCAACTTTAACATTTTACATTTATTTCCTATGAAAACAATAAAAAGGCTGAACGATTAGCTGACACTGAAGCTTTATCATGTGACTAATGTTTACTCTGTATTTATGGATCACTTATCATAGTTGTACCTTTGACACACAGTCTAAATGTATACACACAAAAAAAAGGTCATAAACAGACATTGCACTGACATACAGCGCATGCGCAACCTTGAAGCGCCTGATAAACTAAACTAATTAGCCTTTCATGGTTGTACCTAAAGTCTGGATAGTTTAAAAATGCGCCTGTTAGAGAGCTACACTATTCTGAACTAAAATAGGGGAGATTCCCTTTAAAGGACAGGCGGAAGTTGGCAAGAGTGACAGCTCTCTTCCCGTTAGGTAACTTCACTTTCTGGTAAATGTTGTTAAAACGGGGCTACTCGCCTTGGCCGCCGGGGTACGGATACGGCGGTGGAGCCGCGGGTGGGATGGCCCCATAGCTGTGCGGGTGAGGCTGCTGCGGGCCGTACTCATAAGCCGCCGGGACGGCGTTGTAGGCGGGAGGTCTGTCCTGAGGAAGAGGTTTGCTGTCCACCATCTCACCCGACGTTGTTCGTCCTCAACTTGTCCGGTTCTCTCTCAGGTCTCCGGCGTCAGTAAATGATCCAAACTGAACTCGGGCTACTCCTCTTTCGCTTTCGGGAAGGCGGTGCGAATCTGGCTGACACGCAGTGGCGACAAAAACAAAGAAAATACGCTGCGCAAAAAGGAAACTTCGTCCCTCTCCATGCGCCAACTTTGTCCCCGGCGGCGCAACAACCCCAAATATCCACCCAACGTCCACTTTAAAAGATAGGAATGCTCTGTGTCTGCCTGGTGGTCATTAACTTAACTCCATATTCCGCCTTGAAGTTGGTCCAGTGGCACCAAAACAACAATCATGTGTCATCGCAGCACCTTGTAACTCAGCTGGAAGTCAGAGAGGCTTTTCCTTTCTGTCTGGATTGTCACAAGAGAGGAATCATGTGATGAGCTGCTGTAGCGCCTCTGCGCAGTGAAAGGCTTCTTAAAGAGACAGTGAACCTCTGTAGAGCAACTGCAGAGCAAATGCAGTGCACCGCAGCGCGATGATCACAAGAGGGACGAGGTTACAGGCTGCGTTCAAGTGCCGGTTCATTTTAGTTATGACATATGCGTTCAATCACATGCATTGGTCCACGGACACTGAGTTTAAGCCTAAATCTGTTTACACTGTGAGTTAAATCACAGCTGCCGTTAGAAATAGTGTTCAATGTTGCGTAATATTCGGGTTGAAAGAACAAAACGTCAAAAGTACGGTGGCCGAGAGAGCTGAGCGCAATTTCATAAAACACATGTATATAAATTAAACACATGTATTTGCTTGCTTTGTGAGTATACAGAGCTGTCAGCATGTGTTGGCAAATTCACGAAGACTTCTTTTATTATTATTATTTGTTTATGTTTTGTTTAGTCAAAAGTCAAAAAGTCAAAGTCTGATTTATTGTCAGTTATGCAGCACACACAGATGATTACTGCATTACTTTAAGACCCACGGTGCAACAGGTTATATGCTAAACTAGAAATATAGACATCTGAGATTTTTATTTTTTATTTCTTAAAGAAGTCAATAAATATAAAACTGATTGAAGTGAGTCTAGCGTTGCATAAAGTGGCCAGTGCAGCCCCTGAGCTTGACACGGGCAAAATAAGATATAAAAGATTAATTGCATAAATTATAAATGTCACAGATGAAGTTTTAAAAGTAGGTTTACCTAATAAAATAATAAAAATTTATAATGTATTGGTCCTACATGGGGAAATTATTTTTATGCATCAGACCCATCCATTCGTTCACACCGCAGTGTTTGCATTTGGAAAAGGGAAACTGCTACTTCTGCACTGATGCAACAGTTTTAACAATGCTGCTGACTTTCCTACACCTTTACTTAAATAACAGTTTAAATGCTTGACTTATTCCTCACATTAGAGCAGACCTGTTTACTTTGCAAGTTCATGTTTACCATTCAAAGTCTTGGTATTGCCGTCTGGGATCTGAGTCCTTTTCCTGGCACTTTAACTAATTTAAGATTCATGCAAATTACACATCATGGGGGACCCTGACCTGGAGCTGGGTACACCTGGTCCACCTGCAGGTTAGACCATAGTCGTATATATTCTTCCATCTCTATTTCTTGTACATTTGTTCATATGCTAATTCTGTGCATTTTTCCTCATGCTATTTTTTATTTTATTTAATCTTCCTTTTACTTGTGGTTCTTAAGAGTGCTTTTTATGTGCAACTAAGCTACTGTGACCAAGCAATTTCCCCTAGTGGATCAATAATTTTTTCTAAGTCTAAGGTTAAGTTGATATTAGAACTTGGTAGCAGATTCTGGTTTATATCTTTGACACCACTTGTGACCTTTGCTTGTGCCCAAACTAAATTTCCTTTGCTGTTTTAACAGCTACATATAGGCTATACTACCATATAAGTTAAACAAAGGCTATCTCTTGGTCTTTAACCCCGTGGTATAATATTCCAAACTGTGGCCAAACAAGTAAGATCATCCCTGCGTTTCAATAATTAATATTGACGGCGCTGAATAAATTATTGAAATATGCGCGTTAATTAGCCGA
Source organism: Planiliza haematocheilus (assembly GCA_005024645.1). NCBI lineage: Eukaryota > Metazoa > Chordata > Actinopteri > Mugiliformes > Mugilidae > Planiliza > Planiliza haematocheilus. Next base: position 6,429,363 of record SRSE01001373.1, read on the forward strand.
GGACGTCGGGAAGAAAAAAAAATCCTGGGTTCGACCAATAGGAAAACGAGATTTCCTCACCCTGCCGAGTTCTAGCCAATCAGAGCGCCGCTTCCTCCATTTCCTGTTGTGGGCTCAGAGTTGGACAGGACATTTCCCTGGTCCAGAATGTGGATTATTTTTTCTCCGTTTGCGTAAATGACTTTACTTTTTTATCGGCAGAGGGAGTGTTGCTCGCGAAAGAGCCTCACGCGTAAGTAAATGTTTTGTGGTTTCATCATTTCTGGAGCCGACTGACAGCCGCCTGTCCCCCTGAAGATGTAAACAGCTTATAGCCGACTTTGCGGCACAGACTCCGAGTCCTTATCAGGTGTCTGTTATCATGCTGCATTGTAGCCGTTATCTGTTTCTTCTCACTTTGATACGTTTTTTTTTTTTTATGTCTCCTAGCTTTGGCCTGGGGGATGGCAGGTATCGGCTGTTGCACCTGATGCCATGACGCGTCTGTTGATATTCCCTTGACAACCGCGGATCGGATACCTACATTCAGGTAGGCAGCTGTTTGAGACCGCGGTGCGTCTGATCCCGCATGCGTGCAGACGTACGGGTGTGCGTGAAGCTCCACTGCAGTCCCTATTAAGCTACAGTATCAATTCAACCTAGATAACTGAAGCCTTATTAATATAATGTCAGACGAATTTACTGCGTTTATCATTCTTTACAGCCGCGGGTTTGTTTATTTAAATTAAGTTGGTGCAATTAGTTGTTTTAATTAAACAATTACGTAAACAAACGAAGGCCTGGGTAGCGTTAGCTCTGGCAGAGTAACAGTCAATACTGTAGCGGATTAGTATCAGTCCACAGAGCAAGTGTCAAGCCATCCCGGCAAAGACTTCCGGTCAGAAAATTTCAAATTAAGACACTATTGCGTTTTCGTTTTTTTTTTAATTTTTTTATATTTTTTTATTATTATTGTTATTTATCAGGTAACATCCATATGATTGTTTACTTATTTGTGTATTTATTTAAATTACAAGGAAATAAATACAGTTTTGCTATACATACCTGCACTTACAGCAACAGATAAAAGCATCATTTATTTATGTTGTGGGTCAAATTGACCTTTTTTAAAGTTAAAAAAAAATCTAAAAGTAAAACGTATAAAATTAAAATGGCTTATTCCAGATATTTGCATTTTAAAAATGTAAAGTAAAAAATAAGTTCAAGTAATACTACATTTAAAAAAAAAAGGTTTAACATGCATTTTTTTGAGAGGTAAAGAACACCATTTGCACCAAACATTGATTGAAATGATCAGTTTTAAGTTAATGATGAGTAAATGATGAGATACAAATAATATTTACTGGAATTTTTGGGTTTCTGGTGCTTTTAGATAATTAAACTTGCCCAAAGTTTCAACTGACCCAGCAACATCACTGACGTCATCATACAAATGTGTGAACTGTTTATTACACTCCAGTGGTAATAGATAATGGATAGACAATGAATGTACATTGCAGTGCAAAAGTGCAACGCTTCGAGTGTGTGTGTGCCTGTATGAGTGTGTGTTTGGGAAGGTAAGTGGGTCTTTGAAGTGGGGAGAGAGTTCAGAGTTCTGATGTTTTTTATTTATTTTTTTCCTATAGCTCTAGTTCTCTCTCTCATTATGATGATGTGAACTACCAGAGTGGAAAAACACCCGTCACCAGTATGAGTCAAAATGCAAATGCAGCCTTTAGTCATAACAGCATCTAAGCCTTAAGTACACTGAGTCATGAAATATATAGCAGACCATTTGGAAAGATGAGTGCTGTCCTGCCGTTTCTCTTCAGAGGCCACCATGCCCATTACGCTGCTGTGGGCCGTGGATGTGTACGGCCGAGTGTACAGTCTTTCCACAGCCGGCCAGCGGTGGGAGCGTGCCGATGACATGCTGCTGGAGCTGAAGCGCATCTCGGCGGGGAAGGGGCGCTGCTGGGGGTCGGCTGTGACCACCATATTTACCTAAATATCATGCCCAGTGAGACCCCCATCCGCTACCGGGAAGAGACCTACGAAAACCAGGTCGGCCCAAGCTGTACGTTGTCTGAAAACGTAGACACTGTATGTTATTGATACTGAAGCTCTCTCTGCTCTGCTTGTGAACTCTTTCAGAGGTGGAACCCGGTGGATGGCTTCACCGACACGCTGCTGCCCACCGACCGCTGGCCGTGGAGCGACGTGACCGGGATGAATCCTCAACCGCTCCACAGCTTCCAGCTGCCCTCACTAAGCTGGGAGTGGGAAGGTGACTGGTATGTGGATCAGAGCTGTGGAGGAGAACCCAGCCAGACTGGGGTGAGAAAAACATAGAGAAACACTTCTCTTCACATATTTCTTATTTCGCTGTTCTGCTGTAATTTAAATTTGATTGATTAATTCACTTCTTGGACTTTAGGGTTGGGAGTATGCCGTTGATTTCCCAGCCAACTTCTCCCCTGACAAGAAGTGGAACTCATGTGTCCGTCGTAGACGATGGATCCGTTACAGACGATACACAGCACAAGGTTCTTGGGCAAAGGTTCGGAAAGTATTTCTGCATATCTGTGACACAGTCTGTGTAGAATTAGTAAGTGAAGGCGAGGAGGAAGATTCAAGCCTCCGCTTCTTCTTCTTCAGATCCCTTTGGACAATCCCAGGAAGCCCCCGTTGCCGCTCAGTGACATCAGCTGCGGCGGCTGGGAGATGAGCGACCAGTCTGGAAGATATCCCTACCTCTGGGGCGTGTCCCAACAAGGACAGGTCAGTCTGCTGTGGCATAGGTTAAGATATATGCTTTCACACCTAGGTGGTTGTTCCAAAACCAGGAGAATTTCCCCACCAGCGCCATATTTACTTTTCTTATTTCAACTTTACAATTAAGAGTTAGAAGGTCCATTCAGCAACCCTGGTTTTAATTTAAATTTTTGTATTAGCAGTCTTAACACAGTCCTTTATTATGTCTTAATCACACACGTAAAACATATTGTTAAAGACTGTAAATTAAACCCAGATCCTGTTACAATATGTTACTCTCCTCCTGCAGCCAGTGGTTGACTTTTCATATTTGGCCACAAGATGGCAGCATAACCTCATATAATGTTTACTGCCACATTTGTTCCTTTCTAGTGAACTTGATGCATCAATTAAAAGTTTACTTTAAATATTATACTTTGATGCTCTATAAACATTGATTGTGTGACCTCTGCTACAAATCTTATTACACCTTGTTTGAATGTACTATTTAATTAATGCAATTTAATAAATATGCAAAGTTAACAGTATAACACTTGCTTGGTAAGATAAGATACGATAGAAAGTTAAATACAACAAAAATGTATGTATTTATTTTAGTATAGTGTAATATTCCACACTGTCCCTGATGATCTAATTATCTTTACCCTGCAGGTGTGGTTCAGGGAGGGCATCCATCCTCGCGTCCCAGAGGGCTCCAGCTGGGAGGAGGTAGAAGTGCCCAAAGAGGTGGCTCAGTTATCAGCTGGACCCGGAGACCTGCTCTGGGCTTTGCTGTGGGATGGGAACCTGCTGGTTCGTACAGGCCTCACCCTGGACAGCCCGACTGGTCAGCATTCACATGAAAACAAGCTATAAAGTCCTCGAGATAAAAATGCACATAAAAGCATGGATGAGCTTTTTTTTAAGGATCAGTTTCTTTTGTTATTTTTAAATAGTACTTAAGGTGCCCGTAGTTTATAGGGTGTATATAGAAATGTCTCAGTGTGACGCCGTAGCTATGGCAACAGCACAGAGCATTCGCAGACTCTAGTGGCGTAGGTGACATGCACCTCCCCAGAAATGTGACTGCACGCTGCAGCGACGCAGACCACAAGAGCTGTGATTGGTAGTTGCTGACAGTGAAGCAGGAAGTATAAACAAAAATCAAGTCGACTGGCAAAGACACAGCGCCACCTAGCGTTTGGATGGTGTTTTTACAGAATGAGCCAGATTGATGAGCACACAAGTATGAATGACTCGCACCGGCGTTGGCCACATGCATAGGTTACAGCATCTATGTCCCTCAGTACCCCAAAAGAGCCGTAAGCCAAGCCCATTTTCCTCTACAGGATCATTTGCGTGGCTGGGTTAAATCTGAGTTGCGTCCGTAAACACACGTCGCTTTCTTCTTCTCCAGGCACATCGTGGATAGAGGTGGAATCACCAGGAAAGGAGGTTGAAGGGCTCCACGTGGCCGTCGGGGTCAGCGTGGTCTGGGTGGTCACCAAGGACTACAAGGTGAATCAATACACCTCACACATGTAATACTTCAAATAGCCACGGCCCGCTGCGGTGCTAACATCAGTGACCGCGTGTGTGTGTGTGTGTTAAGGTGTGGTTCAGGCGCGGTGTGAACTCCCACAACCCCTGTGGCTCGGGCTGGATCAGCATAGGAGGAGAGATGATGATGGTGGACGTAGGACTCAATGACCAGGTGAGGAGACAGACGCATTATCTAATCATATGGTATTGGGATTAGATCTTAATTCAATGTGGATGAGCTTCAGTCGGCTTTTTGACTTTATTCTGTTAATGCACCAAAATATCAACACATTTAATCTGGGTTCAGTTATGAATGTTATAATATCTGCTGAAGAGAAGAAGAAAAGTCCTCATAATGACAGACGTCATCTTCATTTCCTTCTTAAGAGAGAAAGTGAAACCTGATTTGATGAAAATGTAACAGCACAAGCAACATTTTATTGCACCAGCTAGTTGGTTTAAACTTCACTGCAGCCAGCCTCTCCTCTACACCTCCTCTGTACCTCTAGCTGCCTCCCCTCTGACTGATTCCCTCTCTCCTCCCTTTGGATCTGGTTTCAGGACAAGCCAGATCAGGGCTGGGGTCGAGGCAGAAACAGATTGTTCTGTGTCTCACTGCTGAAGACTTTGCTAGCACTGCAAACCCATACCTCACACCTCCTCCCCTTCTGTCTCTCACCCACCCCCCCTTCGCGCCACCACTCCCTCAGGCCCATCTACCTCTAGCCTCTCCTCCTGTGCTGCCGCTGCTGCCCTGTAACACGAGTAAAGCCGGCAGTTCCAGCCAATGTCCCTGCAGTAGCACCTCAGGCCCAGCCTTATATATCCCCAGACTATATTCCTACTGGCCTGACATATGGGAGACTCCCTAATTAGAAGCTGGCCAAGCCGTCGTCATCATATCCCATATTTCATATTTCAGGGCTGCAATTATGGGTATGTGTCGAGTGAGGTGGCAGGAGCCAGTGTTACAGTATATGGCCTTATAAAGTAACAGTGCATGTGTCCTGCTAGCGCCCCGACAAGGATTTAAAAGTTGGATCATATTTTATGCTATATTTATTAAGGATTTTGTCACATTTATCAAATTACATTCCTAATGCTTCCTATTTTTAAACTTCTTCTGATTCCTGAGCTTTTATTCGTATAACGGCTCAATAAATACATTTGTAGCACACAACAGTGCCTGTGCACATTATGTTATACTCTCTATCTTTCTGTCAGGTGTGGGCGGTTGGTGAGGACCGCGGTCTGTATTTCAGAATGGGTGTGACCCCGTCTGAACCCAGTGGAAGCGGCTGGATCCCTGTTTCTGCCCAGTGGGGTAGTAGTAAGAGGGTTATCGCACCCAGGTCTGTATAAATAACTGAGCCGACACACAGAAAGTGCAGTTAAATCTTTTTTAACGTTTTCCCTCTGTCCCTTATCTCTGTGTTGTTTTCTAGGGATGACTGTGAGTTCAGCGGCCAGCTGACTGAGGCCTCGCAAGGCTCCGTTCTGAGCTGCACCGATTCTGACTCAGAGCTGGGTACTACCGACCCTCAAAGCAGCACTACTGACACCCCAGTCCTAGAAGCACAAGCTCCCGCTGTCGTCCCCTTAGGGAGAACCGAGACACCTACACCTCCCCAGAATGCGGAGGACACCCCTGTCGCTCCCAGGCAGGATGCCCCAAAGACCTTCATCCCCGCCAGCGACAGCTTCATCAACAGCTTAGTCTCCGACCGCGACAGAACGTCCGCACCGCAGCCGTCCATCACAGAGATACCGCAGGAGGAGGTGGAGGAGCCGCGACCAGCCCCGACGCTGCCAACGGCCGAGGCCGCGGGGCACGACGTCCCCTGGATGAACGTCGACCTGGAGGGCGCGGAGGCAGCTCGGAGCGCGCAGGCGGCGGGGACTTCCCTGGCCGACGGAGGCGCAGCCGCCACTTACGCCCTGGCGACTCTGGAGAGCGCTCCAGGCGTCGGGGAAGAGGACGTGCCGGTGTGGACTTGGATTTCCGGAGGAGGTTGCGATGTGGATGCAATCACGCAGATCAGCTGGCTTAGTTCCACAGGTGAGATGGTGATATTTTAGATCAAATAATGTGAATTTCTCATGGGAAAGAACGTCAAAATGTCACAAATTCACTCTTGTTTCCTTGAATGTCAGTTTATATCTGTATATCTGTGTCTGAATGTTGTACCCCGTGCGTCTGTGCGCTGTTTTTACTTGTGTAGAGATACACTGTCTCCGTTATCTCTGTGTTTTCGACCGCTCGTCCAAACGTCTGACTCGTACAGTGTGTCTGTCTGTCAGGTCCTCTCACCAGCTCCCTGTCACTGACTCCAGTCCAGTCAGCAGCCTGGAGCGAGCAGCCGCAGCAGCAGGAACCCAGGGACGAGATCAGCAAGAAACCGCTGGAGAGAAGCAACGTGAGAGCGGCTTCGCTTGTATCTGACACGCTATCTTGTGCTCTGTTTTGGGTTGACGATATCTCCCGTCCCTCTCAAATGTCCCGTGTGCGGCCCCGTCCCTCTCCTGTTTAGTCGGTGTGGGTGCGTAAAGGAACGCTGCGCTGGTGGAGGGACTGGAAACCGCAGCGCTGGGTCGACGTGGGTGTTGCTCTAGAGCAATCCACCAGGTCTGATGGCCAGAAGGACAGTATATTCTTTGTCTATTACACACAGTATGATGAGAAGAAGGTTAGTTTGGCCCCAAGTAGAATAAAAATTACATATTTTATTCTCCTTTTGCTTGTCGAGGTCAGTTCACGCCTCTTTCTTGGTTCTTGCAGTACCTTCATGTGTTTATAAATGAAGTGACGGTGCTGGTTCCGGTGCTCAGGGACTGCCACTATGCCTTTGCCGTGTACACAGCTGAAAGGACCAAAGAGAGGTGGCCTCTGGTCCTGGCAGCACAAACTGAAGGGGACATGAATGACTGGGTAATATTTATGTTTCTGAAAGCACGCTAACGTAGAGCTTTGTAAAGCATCTTTCCTCTTCACTGCCATCATTGTCTTCTCCCCTCTGTGTGTCCAGCTGTGCCTGTTGTCTGACTGTTGCTGTGAGTGTCGAGGGATCACAGGTCCCCCATCCAGACAGGCCCTGTGGTCCACCACGTCCAAGGGGGACATCATGGTCCACGAGCCGTCCTTCTCCCTGGAGGCCTCCGCTCACACTATGGCCTGTGACCTCATGTGAGACCGATACCCACTGTCTGATTCTGTCTGGCTGCTCTCAGTTTATTGTCTTTCTTGCAACCCTAACATGCAGCATTATCTTGCTAAAGAGGGTTTCACGCGTTGCACGGCTGCACTTTGTCTGTGTTTGCTAACATGTGTGCTAACAGTACGACCGCTAACGCTGGGTGCTTCCCGCTGTGTGGTGCTGCAGGTTTTGGCGGCAGGTCCCCGGCCACCTGTGCTGTGTAGAGTCTAACAGTCTGGGGCTGGTGTGGGGCATCGGGTGGGACGGCACCGCCTGGGTCTACAGCGGGCGTTACGGGCAGCAACCCAACACGGGTAAACAAGTCCCGTAGATGGTTATCCATGTTCCCAACACCTGTGTTTACTTTCTAGACTCTTCTATGTATGAACTGTACTAAATAGTCTTTTCCAGCTGGTAGAAAGTAGAAGATGTGATGAAATATAAAAGTACACAAACAAATAAATGATCAGGGCTAAGTGTTAAAACCTGTAGCCCTTGTAATCGAGTAACTGTTTCAAAGACTGCTAACGTTAGCTAGCTTTAGCTTTCTCGCCTCTAGTTTAACGGAAACAGTAACAAAGGAAGTCTGGACTCAGCAAAGGGTCAGTTTGTACAGATTAACTCTCAAACAAGCTGAGAAACAGTCCACTTACTTTTTACTTGCTAACACGTTCTAGTTTGGTGGTTTGGTTGCTTGCAGCTGTAGAGCCTTTAGATACACATACATAAAGACGCTTTCATTAGCTTGCATCCATTCATTCATTTTTTTGTCCTACAGGAGAAGTCGTTCAGATGCATCAGCAGACTGACGTCAGGAGCATACACGTGTATGAGAATCAAAGATGGAACCCTATGACTGGATATACAGACAAGTGCGTCCACCTTTAAGTCGTTTTAAAATGTTCTTTCTAGTTTACGCGGCTCCTTAAGCAAAGTCTGTCTCACTTTTCCAGAGGACTTCCTACAGACCGGCCCATGTGGAGCGACGAGAGCGGACTAAAGGAGTGCACCAAAAGCAACACACAGCCACCCTCCCCTCAGTGGTCCTGGGTACGTGGATCCCAAAATCCGTCCTGCACGTTTCTTTTTGGTTCTTTGATTCTTCCATCATTCCTTGCTTCAGGTGTCAGAGTGGGCCGTGGACTTCATCGTCCCTGGAGGAGCTGACAAAGAGGGCTGGCAGTATGCTGCAGACTTCCCCACGTACGTAACGATTACATCTCAGGATGCTGGCTAGATCTAACAAAGGGAGCTGTCTTAATTCCCCAACTTATCTCCATCCTACAGGACATTCCACGGCCACAAAACCATGAAAGACTTCGTGAGGCGCAGAAGATGGACGAGGTAAACATGCTTACATTTCTGTGGTTGCTGGTTTTGTGGCACACGGCTTCTGCAGCATCCTAACAATGACACGTCCACAGGAAGTGTAAGATCACAGTGAGAAGTCCGTGGCTCCAGGTCCCGCCCATCCGCCTGAGTGACATCTCTCTGATGCCATGTTTGGCCCAGAGCAAGATGGAGCAGGTTCCCGTCTGGGCCCTCAGTGACAAGGGAGACGTCCTGTGCCGCCTGGGAGTCAGCCCGCAAGACCCTGCGGTGAGGAGGATGCTAAAACAATCCATAGACACGTTAGAAAGGGAAAAGATCTGCAAAGTCTGAAAACGAATTCTTACCCCGGTGATCTCACAGGGCAGCTCTTGGCTCCACGTAGGCACAGACCAGCCCTTCAAGTCCATATCTATCGGCGGAGCCAATCAGGTGTGGGCCATTGCCAGGGACGGAGCAGTGTTCTACAGAGGATCGGTGTCCCCACAGAACCCCGCAGGTCAGTTTGATGCAACTCACGATCGCTAAGTCAGAACGTCAAAATGAATGCTGCAGGTAGAGAACATAAACGTCCTGTAGACGCCTCTCAGAGCTCTCGTCCCTCTGCAGGAGAATGCTGGTACCACATCCCCTCTCCCCCGAGACAAACGCTTAGACAGCTGTCTGTCGGACGGACGTCCGTCTTCGCTGTGGATGAAAACGGTGAGTAGATATTTGATTTATGTCCTTAAAATCAGAGAGAACGAGTTAAATGGTAATAATGTTCTTTTGATGTAACATAGGTAACCTGTGGTACAGACAAGGCCTCACCCCCAGCTACCCTCAGGGCTCCTCCTGGGAGCTCATCTCTAACAACGTCACCAAGGTTTCTGTGGGACCCCTGGACCAGGTGGGTATGACTGCAGCCTCCAGTGGCTAGAGTATGAATATGAGCTTTAGAGAGTAGATGCCACTAGCAATTACACAGGTATACCTAATGATGTGGCCAGTGACAGTTCAGCACTGTTGTTTTTTTTTGTCCAGGTGTGGATCATAGCGGACGGTGTTCCAGGTTTCCCCGCTGAGGCTCCTGGAGCTGTCTGCCACAGGCTGGGCGTGGGACCCATGCAACCCAGGGGACAGTCCTGGGACTATGGTATAGGGGTGAGTCCCTCGTCATCATTTTAGTTTCTCATTTTGCTTTTCATTTATAATAGAAAAGAAACAAATGATCATAAACTAATGACAAATCCTCAACAAGGCCTCAGAATTTCCTAAATTATTGATTTTTGTATGTGTTACCCAAACTCTAGTAAAGAGTCCCATCATGCACTGCTTAAAGCAGCACAGGCCGGTGGAAGAGCCTTCACCGTCCCCTGACTTAAACATCTTTTGAATATCTGTGTGTGTGTGTGCGGGTGGGGGCCCTAAACATACTGCGCATACAAGACGGCCTAAAAATACCTCAGAAGTTGATCTGCGGGGAAGAGTGAGTGAAAATTCCTGAAACAAGAATAGAAAGACTCTTAAGACTGACCACAAAGAGCGTTGGTGAGCTGGGACATCTGCCAGGAGGGGCTTAGCCGGCGCTGAGTGAGCGGCGTGGTTTATCTTCATGAAATAAAAAACAGTGTACGTAAGCTACTGTAGGTCAGACGGTAGAGAACGGGGGTCGTCTGTCATGGAGCCCAGTGGAGTAAGGACAAGACAGCACAAAGCATCATAAAATGGACTAATATTCCATAACAACGTACACTCAGATGTCTAGTGGCATTATTTGCAAACTAAATAATTAAATCACACATTCTCCAGTTCATTTATTTAATTCTTTTCAGTATTTAATTTAGTTTTTGATGACCAGGATTTCAAACCAAGCCACTTTCTTCCACGCTGCAGCCCAGTCAGCGCCCTCTAGTGCTCAGCATGTGTCAATGCTGTCCTACTTCTCTTCCAGGGAGGATGGGAGCACATCAGCGTGAGGGGGAACTCTGCAGAGGCGCCCCGCGCCGCCCACCCCGCTCCCGCCGGGCCCTCGCGCAGCCCCGCCCCTCAACGGCCTCCGACCCAAGCCAACGGGAACGCCGTGTGCGTGTAGCGTCCTCCCGTCTCCTCTTCTTCCCCCTGAGCCCCAGCCCTCTTCGTGCCTGGATCTTCTCTGTACATCCGTCTCCTCAGACCATTCCCAAACGGCTCTTATCCCTTCACGTTAAAGGGAACGCACAATCACGCCACTTGAGTCTAGACACCGGTGGATACGACACTTGTTTGATGGATGAATGTCCCTGGTTTGTTCCCCAGGCAGAATTTACGCCAGTATTCAAAACCAAAAGGGTAGATCTTTATGGCACAAAAAAAAAAGTGAGTGCATGTGTTTGCTCTTACTAGGCTTCTGGGTGGCTAGCAATAGCTTTTATTCTCACGTAAAGTATCCTGTGAAAACCTACGAGGGTGGGATTCTGATGAAGGGCTAAGGCTTGGTTACCAAACGCAGTTCAAACACACAGGTCCACTGTAGCCTGCATTGTAGTGGTTTGTAGTAATCTCATCTGATTTGCCTGTTACACATTTGCATGGAATTTCGTTTATTCATTTATGTATTTATTCAGTTTCTCTATTTATTACTTTGGCCTCTGACGTGTTTGCAATGAAGTGTTTTTTTGCCCGTATTGATACAAAAAGCCTTTCTGATATTGGATACTTCTAAAAGAAAAAGGACCAACAAAAATAATATGCACTCACTTGCCAAAACATTAGGTACACTAGGGAAAACAAATGCATTCTAATATAACCGTCCTGCATTAAATCTTACGCTTCAGAAAGGTGACTGTTCAGCTGGACGTTGTTCGTGGTGCCGTTACACTAAACAAGTGTTTCTGTTATTTAGGCCAGCCCACTGACTAAATCGGGGCTGTCAAAATAATAGAAACAACTCAACAGCACTGCAAACCACGGCTGAATCAACATTTTTTATGCACGAAGCTGACATTTAGATCAGGCCCGTTATATCAGAACGCCTCATGAGCTGGCGAGTGAGTGCACGTTGCTGGTCTCTCTATCAGCAGATAATACCTGCCTGTCCTCCTGCAATAAAAGCAAAACCAGTTCTTCCTTCCCGTTAGTATTGTCCCCCCTCCGTAGAACCGCTATGACTGCGACTGTTGACACTGCAGCAGGTCTGAATGTCACCACGGCCGGACATTCATCTTAAAGGGCATTGAAATGTGAAATAAAAGTCTGAAAATACCACCGTATGTCATTCTGGCGTCTTTTCACAGTAGATTGTAAACTTCCCGTCTCCTGTTGTCCAGTCATGTTGAGCCCTTGCGCGTTCCACCCTCAGTTTCCTGGTCTTGTTGCAGGAGCAGCCCTGTAAAACTTAAACTCACCACCACCTCCTCAACTAGAAGTTCATTTGCATTTATTTTCATATTAAACAGTGTAATTATAAACATTTCATTCAATTACACTAAGCATGATCAATATCAAGTAAAAATATTTTTTTGTTTTTAAATCTACAAGTCTTAAAGGACAGAATGAATTCACATCCGCTCCGTGTGTCTTAATTTAACCGCTTTTAGCCGACGTCCGTGATATGTTCCTCCGATTTAAGTTACAAAATGAAACCTCATACCTACAACTCAGTTACATCGTTTCCCATTTACAGACGAAAAAAAAAAAAAATTAACATTTATATACATCAGTACAGTTCAAACATTAAGTTACATTTCTCAAATGTGCAAGATTAAGCAAATGTATACTGTAGTCAAATAAAACAAGATTTCCTTAAATAGATGTTCAAGTTTAACTGAAGCACAGGCTGCTGGTTTTTTTTCAACAGAGGTTAACGAAGGTACAGTGCCTTGTGTGTGGGGGGGCAGGTGAGATGGACGTCTACTACAGGTGAAGTGCAGCTGTTCGTCTGCTCGTCGGTGGCAGAATAGTTTTAAAAGTAAAGATCTGTTCGGGAACTGTATCAGCTACAGTTTCATATAAATGGATTCTGTACATCAAAGGGGAAAGCATTTGCAGGGATTGATCATGAAACACGGCAAACCGACCTCCTGCAGCCACAGAGACGAACGATACGATGCATTAATCGCATCGTATCGTACGATAATACGATACGATACGATAATAAAACCTTAATTTCAACCTGATGGGGGTCGTTTAAGAGGAAAACAAATGCCATCTGAACTAACTTGATAATTAAATTTAAATTTGACACAAAATAAAAAAAGGCAAACAACTCTTTCCATGACACTTTATAAAAGCAGCAGTGTTTCTTCTTTTTTTTTTGTTTTTGTTCTAGTAGTGAGTTCTTGTGAGGCTGAAAGTCCCCGACCTTCCCACCAGGCCGTCCCACAGACCGAACCGATCGGCGAAAATTAATTGCACGTTACTTTTACCAACAACTCCTGGCGTATTCCTCGTCGTCGTGACGTCTTTTAAAAATAAAATCTTCGGCTTTTTACAGAAAAAAAAAAAGAAGAAAAAAATCACTTAAATGTGCGATTTCAAATTTCCTTAGTGGTAGACCCAGTGACTAGCAGCTGAGATGAAAACGTTCGAGCAGCCTCCTGCACATTTTCAGAGGATTAAAAGGTTTACAAAAGCAATAGCTGGATTTTCCTCGCAACTGTCTTACAGTTGAATCACCCACGTGAAGGACTGATAAAACAATCCTTGTCAGATTAACACCCGCCATCTTTAATAAGATGTCTCAAAAACAAAAAAAAACGCCGTAAATGCTCCTTTCACGCATAAATAAAGGAATATATAGAGTGCGCCGCCTCCGTAGACGAGGGATTGTTAGTTTTCCAAACATCCTATGCACGGATGGTGTCACAGTCACATACCATTTTGTCCAAAAGCTGCTACAGCACATAGTTTCTCTCCGATTAGGAGATTGGGATTAAACACATCACACAGCAAGAAGTTACGCAAGAAAAAAAAAAGAAAATCTTCCAAAGAAGGCAACCACAGAAATAATCGCACAACATGAAGCAAAAAAGATTTTCAGCTTTAGTTCTGCTGAAATCAAAGAGCTTATTCCTGTTTGGCTGTAGTGATACGTTCGCCCGCTTAGTGTGTTGAATTCATCACTAAAGTGTTTTTTAGGGGGGAAAGAGGAAGCAGCCGAACACCTGGAATGCATGTGACGAGTCCTTAAAGCAATCAGATGGTGTGCCCGCTCTCGTTTGTTTACAAATTTTAATTGCACTGAACTTAAAGTGGAGTTTGAGGTGTTGGGGGGCTCGGACTGGGGCAGGGGCCTCGTCCGTCTTAATCGAACAGCCCTGCCTGAGAGAAGCAGCCGCAGTTTGCCAACACAAGTCGCGTCGTCTGCACCCGCCGCTCCTTCCCCGAAAATTTTTGATCGCGGCTTCATTTCTCAGTCGTGGGGTGATGCCGTGCTAGTCTTTTTCTCCGTCGCTGCTTCCTGGTGTGAGGAAAAGAGGAAGAAGAGGGTTAAGGCACTGTCATTATTACAACAACGATAACATCCTGGCAGCACACGCGGTCACGCAGATCAACTTGCCTCCTTGTTCGATGTCAGAGTCGGTAAGATGCGTAAGCGAGAAGCTAGCGATGCTGGCCGGGGAGATGGAGAAACGGGAGTAGTTGGAGGAGCTGGTCCAGCTGGTCTCCAGCGCGCGAGCTACCGCAGGGGTCTGAGAGGAAAAGCTCGATGCCGGAGAGGAGGAGATTGCCTTAGATACGGGGTCTTTGTCCGTCTTGGACAGGAAGGCAGCTGCAGGGGAGGAGAAGTCGTCGTCCCACTCAAATCCACCGCCTGGAAGACATGAAAGAAGGAGTCAGACGGCACGGAGCATTTCTAGCAGCTGTGCGCGTGGAGCGGCTCGGGGACGTTACCTTCTTCATCTGTTGAGCTTTCAGAGTTGGTGAAGCGGTTCATGTAGCTGGCATTGGCAACACGGCTGCTGAACTCCGGTACCTGACTGTCTGAGCTTGAGGAATGGTCGCCCAGTTCCTTGGTGGGAGTCTCCTACGTTAACACAGATCAGAATCTGATTAGAAGAAAGCTACACCAATAAAACTACAATAAAACTGAGTGATACTGTACCTGGTCAAACAGGAAGACGGTGACGTCGTCAAAGAAAGACACAGCTCTTCTGGAGTTGTCTGCATTGCGCCTCCCAGAAAACGGAGAAGCTGATTCGTCCGTGTTCAGGTTTGCGGGTTTCAACAAGCTCTTCAGGTTCTTGGCGCTGGTGTCATCTGAGACGATGAGCGGCACCGGGTGCACGACTTCATCCTCGCTGTCTGAGCTGGAACTGTGCATCTGATACGCGCGGATGTCGTCGTCGGAGTCGTCGCTGTTCTCGTCCTCCTCGTCCGCGTCCACGCCGTCTTCCTGCCCGTCTAGAGGCGAGCCGTCCCGCCTCCCCAGGTAACGCCCCTCCATGTCCGGCTCTTTTATTTTATGGCCGTCGCTGGCGTAAGTCCTGACTAGTTTAGCGTGGACCGCGTTCTCCGGCTTTGACGGGGCGGCGGGAGGAAGCGCTGAGGTCTGTGGATCTTCTGCTGGGCTCGGCTGATCTGGAAATGTTGTGTTCTTGAAAAGCTCTGATGCATCTGCTTCTTCGCTGTGGGACTCTGACACTTCGCTCTTGTGTTTCTCTGCGACGTCCGAAGAAGCCTCTTGAGGTAGGTCCACAACATGATCCCCAGGTGTTGGCCCGACTTCAGCCTGTGCTTCTTGCTGAGAAAACAAAGACTCAATATCCTTCTCCTTGGAAACGTCCCACGTTGGACCACCAGCTGCCCCACTAACGTTGTCAGTGGACTCCCTCAGCCACGTCACTTCAACAGAACCTTCTGCAGGCGCTTCCTCTGCCTTCTTATCGAGTTCCGATTCATTGTCGGAGAAGTAGGCAGAGTCTCTGTAATTACCGCCCATAAACGGCTCCTCAGCTGGAGCTGCATCTTCTGATTGCTGGTCTTCACTGGGATCCCCGTTGAGATTTTCCCGCGCACCCTCTACTTCAGAGATAACGATTGTTGGTGGAACCAGATTTGTCGCGGATGAGAGCTCATCCATCTCTTCTTGTTCTTTGGTAACGTTGGTGCCATTTTTTACAGGGGAGCCGTCTTGGACATTCGGCTGAGAGTTCCACTCGGGGGACTCCAGGTTCTCAGTCTCATACCCGCTGTCTGATATTTTGTATGGAGGCTGGAGTTTGTGTTGGGCTATTTGAGCACTCAGGTCTTCTCCGTGTTCTCCAAGCCTGTGTATGTCGAGGGAGTCTAAAGAGTCTGGCGTCTCAGCTGAATTGTCTACTGTTGGAACGGTGGTGGACATGCTGTCTTCCAGTAAGCTGTCCTGGCTGATCTGGTCCAAAGATGGGCCAGAAACCAAGAGAGAAGATCTAACATGTGGAGGTCCATTAGCATCCATGAATGATTCCTCGTGGTCAGACAGAGTGGTTTCTAGTTCTATATCTGCATCCTCAATCAGCTCACTCAGCAGATCATTACTCGTTAGGTCATCATTGTCTCTATTATCTGGAGACAATTTTTCAGACGTTTTCCCTCCTATGGGGTGAGCACTATCCTTTGAAGTTCCAATGTCGTCTTCAATGCTGGGAATTTTGGCATCTGTGCACCATGAGTCTGTAGTGGCACCGTCAGAAAATGCAGTGGTGTGGCCATCGGTTGCACCAACGCTGACCTCAATCCTCTCCGAGGTAGAATCGAAACCAGAGTCTACACCTCTGTCTGAGGACTGCAGCAGACCGAGGTCGTCAGTGGAAGAACTATTCCTAATTGTCAGCTGGTTGCTTGTGTTGTCTTCTGCGACCACTGTAATGGAAGGCACCAGTGTTTCATTTTCTACCGGAGACTGACGGAACTCGCCCAAGGTAGGACTTGGAGAGTCTAAGAGTTCATATTTTGAGAATGTGCTACTTGCTGCAGGTTTTAAATAACTATCTGTAGTGCTTAAGCTGCCTAAGGTATCAAGGTTGTCCCAAGAATTCATTTTGAATGTGTCTTCTGGCTCATGGACCATACCAGGTGTAAGAAAATTCTGCTGCGCAGTTAAGAAACTAGAGCCTTCTTTCATCATGTCCTGGTCTTTGAGAAACACAAAGTTATCAACCAGTTTCTCAGAATTCAGAAGACTGATCCCGTCTGAGTTCTGCCCCTCCACTTCCACGGGAACTGGCGAGTTACTGGCCTCCCCTAAAAAAGAATCCCCGTAGTTTTGATTTATGTTCACCTCTTGGACGTCTGAAGGTGCACTTTCATGGAAAGGGTTGCCATTGCGCTCCGGTAGCTCCATGAAACCCTGCCTCCAGGAAGGAGAGTCCTCTTGCTTTGATCCACTGTCAGTGAAAATGTTGGTGTGGTATGGGCTGTCGTTTTCAAGAGACGACCAGATGTGGCTGTCTGGTAAATACGAGTCCTTTGAGTCAATACTTTGGTGGAAAAAGTCGGCGTCTGTGCTGGACTCGTCCAGACGGACGTCTTGGAGAACAACAAAGTCTTGCCGGCTTGACCCAAAGCCCGTGTCTTGTCCTCTATTCCCATCTTCTCCAATTGTGCTCTCCCCTTGTTCTTCTAGTTGTATATAATATTCGTTCCCACTTGATGGCTTTTGAGCATCAAATACTGGTACAATCCCAGGAATTCCTGAAGGAGTGTTACGACTTTCAGCCCCTGCTGCTCTGGTTAAAGGATCAGGGAAGTGGGCCTGGATGTCTTCCCTGGAAACAGGAAAGAACATGCTGTGGTAGTTCAACGTCGTGTCGATGCCTGAACGTCCGTGGTTACCATCGTAGTGGTCGTGCTTGGCCGCCTCCCAGACATACTCAAAGCTCAGTCCTTTGCTCGTTTCGGTGACGGTAAGGACTTCATCGATCTCTTGTCGCAGGGCATCATCGGCAAACTGTTCCAAGATTGGGAAAGAGGAGTGGCTAATAGTGGTCTGCCGTGTGGAAGGGTTAGGCTTGAGTGCATCCCAGCGTTGCTCAAAATCTTCCTCTATGTCCTTTTGGCCTTGCATGCGCAGGTATATGAGCAGACGGTGGACTTCCTCTGCCGTGGCCCGCTTGTCAGGAGACAGCCAACAGAACTGCAAGACCTCAAACCTGCAGGTACGGGGAAAACAGACATCTCTCTTTCAGACAATATCCATTTTAATAGCCAAATATCTTTTTTAACTTTTTTAACCCACGCTCCAAAGCCTTACCATCTGTCGGAATAAGGAAGATCCAGCTGTGGCTTGAAAAGTTTGACTTGTTGCTCCTTGATCACGTGATTGAGAACCTCCCGGTCAGAAAAATGTGGATAGGGCTGAGCGGCATTTTCAAAGAGCTCCCACAAAGTCACCCCCAAGGCCCTACGGATAGGTGACGAGAAGCAAACGTTCTTACAATTGACTGAAGGAGGGATCAAAGTTCAGAAAATTTACAGAAACTTACTTGAAAGCAAAATCGGAATACCTCACTAGTGGGTTGTTATAAAAACCCAAGGTCAGTAACAGACTCAGAATTTTATCATTTGGTGATAGATGATAGTAGGGGAAATGAGGTTCTTGTAAATAGCTCTACCTTATGTAACTCTACAGCTTCTGTTTGGAAAGCATTGTTGATATGTTGGGAGTCAGAGCTACATTTTACAGTGTGGAGAGACGTTTAGGTGGTGAAGTGCCAGACTCGTATCCAGTGTCCGGAATTTACAAGTTCTGTTATTAGGGCTTGTTTCTCAGGAAAGAGATGGGCTCATTAATGTGATACTTCAGTTATTTTACAAGTGTTTATTTTAGTTACAGGACGTGACCTAGAATATCCATTATCCAGGTTCACACGCACTTAATATGCGTTACGGGGTTTTAACGTTGGCCTCCAGTGCCAGCGCAGAGCTGAAATGTGGTACCTACCACACATTGCTGGGCTTGGTTTGCTCCATGGTAATTACACCCCCGTGACGTTCACCCACCAGCTCAGGGGCCAACCAGCGCAGGGGTGCGAACACATCATCCTCTGTGATGATGTAATCCTCCTAAAAGGAACACGGGAAGAAATGCTGCAAATAACTGCGGAAACGTGGCCTAATTAAAAACAAACTACAGCAGAGGGAAATTTGTCCGTTCATTAGCTCTCGCTGAGGCGGTGCAGTGCCTCCCCCTTTTCTTTACAGAAATAGACTCGCTGGGTGACCTTATCTTACGAGCATTACATTCAGACAGGCAAACACACAGATCAGCAGTATTTGAGGAATGCAGCAGACAGACCTGCCTTAAGACATATGCAGCAAGTCAAGTTACACCAGAGGGTGATCTTAATTCTTCAGGGAAATTTACGGTTGATAACAGGAAACACTTGCAGAGCCTATGATGAAAATGATTTATCTTCTGACATGCGATCTGGGGCTGGTTGCACAATGATAGACTCTGACTGTGGCTGATCAAACTAGCCAGACTCTGGATATGTATCAGCTGTATAAAGTGGAACAGTTTTAACCACGTTAAGAAGGAAATTTAATGCGAGCACTGAATGGTAAAAAGAAACATGAGGAGGTTCCCAAAACTTCAACAAGAGACTCTTCAGTTACTGTCTTTTTGATTGTGATCAACATTATCATTGACTGTTGTACTTAACTGTACAACAAAGACGTTGGAAGAAGTAAAATGTAAACTGTTATTCCAGGTATAGTGTATTTTGAACACAGTGATTTTTAAGAACCATCTTGCTGTGAGAGGAAACAGCTGCACCACTGGGCAGCCAGATTTTAAAGCTCTATTTTGTTCTGTGCATGTTTTCACACGGTTTACCAATCGCAGAAGCATCACTGGTTGTGCCCTGCATTTTTGTGTAACCAGCCTCTGACGGCAAGACTATACAGGTCATTACAGTAATAACTGTAAAAATCTAAAAGTGAGGTGTTTGCTTACTTTGTATCTGTAGGGTCCAATTCCATAGTCTCCCACTCTGACAGTAAGATCTGCAGTCAGGTAGCAGTTCCTCAGAGCCAAATCACTGTGAGACAATTGACAAAAACATCAGGGGGAGATGTACTTGGATATATGAAAATACTCAGCTGTTAAAGTTAAAGCAAAGACCATGGTTAAGGTATACAAATCCAGTCTTATTAATGTCACAAAGGATTCAACCATCTCATCTGGCGAGGACCACAAATGATTAAGCATCAACAGGAAATTAGCACAAGGGCCTTGTCATTTGCCTCTGCTCTTCACATTGCAACAAGCCCCATACAGGGGCTATTCCTGACTTGTGCATGCAGCAGCAGGATATGGTTTCTAGGGGGAACACGAGATATGCAAGTGTTCTGTTAGTCTGCCAGGAGGGGGCGTCACGGGCTCCAAGGCTCCGTCTGCGCATGAAGCACACATTGTGAATAAAGAAGCGGACTTTGGTTGCTGTGTAGCCCGGCGGCGTTCCCTTTGCACAAGCTCCAGGTCCTTATCACCCAACCAGTGACAAACACTGCTGACACCGGTGGTCTTGTGTGTGCTCGGCCCAGCTGCTGTCAGGCCCTCTGAAACCCGTGTAAGATAAATGGAGATGTATTTTAAACTCTCCTGTCTCCCGTCCTCTGCAGTTGGCTTATGGCCTGACATACAGTACCACAGCGGTAGGGAAACAAGCCCAACATCTTAACCCTAAAAGGCTAATGCACGGCACGTGGGGGTGATCACCCTCATACCGTAAGACATTTGTGCAGCTTGCACACAGTTTCTTTGATTAAAAGGAAATGGAAACTACTCCTCGTGTCTGGCAAGAATCATCGAAATGATATGTGATTGGTATTTAAATGCACAAAATATCAAAACTACATCTTAACTTGGTATACTAGTACAGCTAACTGGTCATTAAAAGTCATGTTGACCGTTTTGAAATGACTTCTACAGTTTCTGATTAAAACATGTTAATGGAACACAGTACAGTATGTGTTTTGCCGTTTTGCAGGTCTGTTCTCACCCTTGCACCACAGAGCTGAGGTTTCAGGCTTGGATATCAGCCCACACAGCTCCCAGGGTTTTGTGTCTGTGCCGCTGAACCCTCACCAGCCACTCGCGTGCGTCTGCCAACGCGCGGCTATACTCAGTGATACCTTTCTTTCACATTTTTCTGTGTTAAACGTGCCACGGAATTATTTTTACGACTGTAAAATAAGTTGGTCGACGCGGAGCGGAGCTGGCAGAGCTGCCTTTTGAGTTGTAACAGGGATTAAAACACAACGCCCAATATGAGGCTATCCTTTTACATGCAAAGAGCAGAATCATCATATCCCTCTGGCAGCGGACAGCTGACACTGTGGCAATGCATGGGAGCTGTGTAATTGGAACCTTGTGAGCTTATTCTGAGCATGCAAAATAGAGCTGATGAGCAGAGCATCGTATGTTACCCCCAAGCTCTGAGTTCCCAACACCCACTGAACCCCTGCTGCCTGGTAGCCAGACGTCCAGTACTGGCTGGGGGTAAAAATGAAAATGAAACGCAGCCTCCCTGCTGTACGCACCATTTTTGGAGAACACTGGTACCCCTGAGACTGGTTGGACAGTCGGCACTAGAGACGACCTGTGTCTTTAAATTTATATCACACAACGTTTATGACTTGGTGAAAACCACTTGACATGTACACACCAAGTAAAAATGCTATTTGTGAGTCATATGCCAGCAAAAAAAAATAATAATTTTTTTCTCCTTGATCACAACCATTTCTCCACAACGAGTTTGTCATTATGTAAGTGGACGTCCGTAAAAGGAAGTGGCACTGTTCTAAATTTATATCTTCATTGCAGAAGCATGATTTAACAGACAATCTGTGTGGGTAACCTAGGCGACAGTCTAACATGGTAAAGGACCAGGGAATCCCCAAGTATGTGCCAGCAAATCAGCTCTGTACAGCTCCTAAACAGATTAAGGTAATACTCAGGGAGAAAAAATATACACGCTGAGTTTTTTTTTTTTTACATTAAACTGTGAAAAGGGGTACGTTGAAGTACAAACGTCTTCTCTTTCATGAGTAAGGAAGATTCAACCCTCTAGAGGAGGTTACGCAGTACTGAAACTGAAGGGCCCTCCTACAGCTGGGGGGAGGGGAGGAGGGGGGTCGTCACAAAATACCAGAAAGGAAGGGGGCCCCCAAACAATTGATTACCTGTCCTGATAGTGCACCCCTGTTTACACCTGAACATGTTCTGAGCAGTGCATTATTATATCAACTATCATACAAAAATACAGGGTAGAAACAAAAGAGAAAGATGGGACATGGGAGAAGGGATGAGAGCATGTGGTGAGACAAATTTAAATCTCACTTGACTTTCCTCCATTAAATATAAAAACACAACTAAAGGATGCAATTCAATAACACAATCGCAACGTTTTTGTGTCTGGCTGTCGCTAGCAGCGCATTCATCACCCTACACAGCAGCTGCATCGAGCGGTGAGTAAAACAATGCTTAGCTTAGTTGGTCAAAACTCCGCGAGCTTGCTTAAGCGCTGCAGATCTGAAGTGCTACCTGTGCAGGAAGTTGTGTTTGTGAAGGTGAGTGACACCGGCAGCGATCTCACAGGCCATCCTCTGCAGCTGCAGCAACTCAGCGTTTCTGAACAGCCAGTCCTGCTGAGACAGATAGCCCCGCAAATCTCCCTGCAAAGAGACACACAAAGGCAAACACACGCGCAGATCTGTTAGCTCAACAGTATCGAGCAGAAACATTCAACGCATGCAGCAGAACCTTTTATTTTTTTATTTTGCATTATAGAAACTGCAGGATTTGTGAATTGAACAAGTGATGCGACTAAATTGCAGTTTGCAGAGATTGCCACACAGAGGCAGCACACTCCCCTGTTCTTGTCTCCTCAGCACTTCTTGCCCGCTGATGTGTGACACAGCCAAATAAGGGTGTTTACCGGACCTTTGTGCTGTGTCACTGGGATTTATAAATAAAATAGTCTGGCTCTGATCGATAAACTCGCCCTGTATCCGGTCGAGTTTTGGAGCCGGTGAGAAGAGCGTAGAAAATAAAAAGGTTTCCCCCTGAGGGAAGCAGGTCAAGGAGCTGTGAGCTTTAATTACACCTCATCGCAATAAACAAACTTACGCATGAGGACAAGATAGGATCTAGCAGGTCAGCTCACCGGTGACATGGTGGCAGTGCCGTGAGAAGTCAGTATACGAAAATGAATCTGGAGCAAAGCGTCAGATTACAGTACAAATCGTTTATTTGGATGGACTGAACCCCAACAGACTGTAAATTTGAATTACAACAGGTCTTAGCTGTGGGCAAGTTCACAACCCAGGGCTGGACGGAAAATTCTGTGGACACCTGTGGTTATCATTCACCAAAACGCAACAGAACGCGGTTGTACAGCTTTCAGTAGAGCTGTGGATTGTGCGTAGGGCCTCCCAGACATTACACCATGATGTGGTGCATAAAAAAATAATAACTGAGGTTTTATTTTACCGTGAGAGCATCAGCAAAGGGCCGTGTGTTATGTGTGCTGTTCAGATCATATTCACTGTTTACAGGGAATGAAGGGGATTCCTGTTTAGCCAGCAGAATGGAACTCCCCCAAGGAATGAGCTACTAAGGAAGCCCGGTACGCACGCTACGAGTCGCTTAATATGAAGAAATGTCACATGGAGTCAACAAGCGTGCAACCCCGTGGTGCTGTGTACGTGTTTACAAAGGGTTTACTTTTCCCTGAGCCATTTCTCCAAAAGCAGCTTAGATCGGTCATCTTATGTAAGCGCTATTTGTTTGCTTCATCCACATTCGACTCTGTGCATCCACACACACACGCACAAGAAAAAAAGATGATCCACAGCTCCGGGAAGGGGTCTTCACTGAAGAGCTATATTCAATGTATGGTAAGTGACACCACATGCCTGTCTTTATTTGTGAAGGTTCAGCAGCAGGTGATTAGGTTTGGGTTCCGGGTGGGGGTGGGTTGCTGGGTAGGGGGCGGGGGTGGTGGGAATCCAGTTCTGTTAATGAAATAACATTAACTGTGAAAGGCCAAAACAATTAAGGCTGGGGTCTGGCCCATGAATAACAAGTAAGTGCCAAGTTCCAAGCGCACAGATTCACGTCTAGCCGCTCCATGATCAAAATATCCGGCGAAAAAAAAAATGAAAATCTATTTTAAGTGTCTGTCCTACTGGGGAACACCAGAAACAGAATGCATTCTGATTGTTAGGACCCTTACCTAAAAGTGAGTGGACCACTTAAAGAAAGGGGCATCTTTGTGAAGAGATTCTATTAATTAGTATTATTATTAATTATTATGGCTTCTATTAATCAAGCTAGTTTGGAAAAGGCTAATTAGCCTACAGAAATTAAAAAGGACACTAAGGCAACTTAGGCCACAAGGTGAACTGAAATGCTTCGGATGCTTGAAGGCATACCAACCCAGCAATATACAGCTTAAAAATGCCAAGTCAATAAAATAAAGAGCAGAAGCAGTCACACTGATTATCTCTGTGGTGACCATGATAAATGAAGACGATCAGCAATTGTTGAAAGCAAAAAGTCATCTCGCTCTGGAGGTTTTCAGGCCGAGTTTTGTAACGCATCTTGAGACGATTTGTATTGTTATTGACGCTGTATAAATCAAATTGAATTGAACTGAATCCATGCATTGGAAGCCGTCACTCAGATGACGGTATGTGACATTCTGTAGCCCTTGTGCGAGTTGCTGGATGTATTTTGATGTCAAAAATGTTTCGAGTCAGGGTTACCCGGCACGGGTGACACAAGACAGAAAAACCACCATCAATCAACAGGCTGTCAAAGGGAACGTCACCGTATATCGTTTTTGGGGGGTTCACCTTGTCCGCTGCGCAGCTGCAGTGTCACGTTTCATGTTTCGACATCTAGTAGATGATTGACACGGTATCGAGCAGTGTGAAGCCGCAGACAAGAGGTCTTTTATTTAGAGGTGCTGTGATGTGCAAGCAAAGCAACTTCAAGTCGCTAAAGAAAGGAAACATATATTGTGCAAGACATTCTACATGGCTGAATCTCTCCTGTTCATCCAGCGAGGGATGGCGAGCATAGAGATCACTCAAGTTGTGCTACACTCACACATTATCGCCTTCAACAAAGAGGGCCCGCTCTTCATCGAGCTGTCCTCCCTAATGACTCGCGTGCATTTGTGATAAGTCATTCACCTTGAGTCACTTCCATGTCCTGTCAGAGACATTACTGGAGCTGGCTGGGAAAATCCACAATGCCAGGACACCTGCCAGCTCGGGGCAGCTGACAATACGCTGGCCCTGGTGTGATGAGCAGAGCTGGACTGGGGATATGTTACCAAGTCAGAAAAACGATTGGAGTAACTCAATCCATTTACGTCCTCTAAACGGCAGAAATTCATTTACGCTTTCCCATGAAAGATGCGTAACCTTCTATGTTACCAGGCAACTGATAGCCAATATAATATTAATAGTTGTATTGAGGGAAATCTTAAGTGTACGTTAAGGTTTATCCCACTTAGATAAATAAAACAGACAAAAATGGTAACACTGTCTCGCGTTAATAACGGGCACTGCGCTTCTTCAGGAACACATTCGTTTACTTTAGTGACCACTTGACAGCTGCCAACAAACATAAGGTGCAGGCCATAAAAATGCACAAACACAGCAACTGGTGGAGCTGACACCAAAGGAGCGTAAATGGAGCCTGTTGCTTTACTGGGTGAGGTGGGAATGTGAGAAGTCCCAGGCTTAGAGTAACTACGCGGCTCCGGCTGCAGGAGAGAAGTGGAGAAAGGAGGCGAAGGAGGCGGAGGAGGGGAGGGAGGGAGGGAGCCCTCAGTCGGGGCCCGGCCCACACTGAATATATGAAGATAAACAGAGAGTAAATCAGCTGTCCTCATGGGAGTGTGAGTGACTTCACTATATAAAGATAAAGTGAAGGGTTCATTTGAGAGTGAGCTTTCAATCCAGATGGTAGATAAGGAGAGTCGTCTACAATATGCAAGAGTGGACAACTGCCCTAAATATCTGTCAGACTAGAGCCAATTTGCTGACTTCTCACTTCTTGAGGCTAATTATGTGCTAAATGCCAAGTAGTACAACCATTTCCAAATCACAGGACACTGGAATACAAAAGAAAAGTACTGCACAATGTTTCAAAATGATAGATTTTACATTTATCCATAAGAGACCAAGCCGACTCCCAATAATAGTGTCAAACTCAACTACTACATACTGTATATTCACACATGGTTAATTGTGTGGCACGTGCTCACTCACCATTTCACAGTACTCGAAAACAAGCAGGAAGGGAATGGCCTCAACACACTGTCCGAGGCACTGCAGGATGTTTGGATGCTGCAGCACTCTGAAAACACAACGGCGTAACAGGTTTTTGATTCTGTGTTTATGAGGTAAAAGACTTCAGAGGAGATTTTGTCTCATGTAGTGTGTGAATAGAAAGGTAGAGGGTGCTGCTGACATGACAGGGATGGCACAGCTATTTTTGTTTACCACATCCACGCTATGTCTTCCTATGCAATCCTGTTTAGAAATGAACAATGAGAAAAATATGTTTTAAATCTGCGTTTACCTGTATGGATCGCCCTGCTGCAGGAAGTCATTCTGCTCCTTGGCACTTGCATTAGCTTTCAGCTCTTTCACCACCACTCTGGCTCCACCAGGATCTGTGTAGATTTCACTTAGAAGAACCTGATGATACCAAAAAACACTTTAGACTAAGCAAAAACAAACAATAATTACGTATAAAAAAAAAAATGGGGAAGGATGGGATTGCATCAACATTTTAGGCTGTCATCTGTGCAGTCAGTGACCCAGAGCACAACATTCTTTCTTTGAAAGTGATTTCACACCTAGGTGGTTTCATTTCATCCGGCGTGAACACAACAACCGCACTCCCTTCCAGACCAAATAAATCGAGCCGAGACCTGTTAGACAAGATAGTCTGAGGCCAATTGCAGTTTTGTTACCCACACACAGATGTGACTAGGTCGCTGTATGCCTCTTCATGTCTTCTCCGTCTGAGGTGTCTGGGAGCAGCCTTCTCAGCATATACATTCAAAAATAGGTTTCTATGCATAGCCTAGATGTTCAAACAAATATGATCATTCATATACACTGGTATATGAAACACAAAACAGCTCCTTTTACAATGTGTTTATTTCCTGATTTCTCAAAATCCAAATTCCCTGCAATATTATGACCAATCACAAAGCTGCGTGCAAGGGTGCAGGGTTTGAGGCGTTTCAGAGTGAAGAACAAACGTATGGCATATGGTCAACACCGCACACAATACAACACTTTTCTATATTAGCACTTTACAATGGTTCACATATTCAATCAACCATTACACCAACTAAAGACTTTCTGTTTTATTTTAAGGGGATAATGCTGAACATTAGTGAAGAGCAGCCTCACCTGGCCAAACCACCCATTGCCAATCTCCTGGATGTAACTCAGGCTGTGACGTGCTACCTGGACTCCTGTGGATCCGTCTGCAACACAAAACACAAAGCAATGTTAATTAAGAGTCTGTTACGAGTCTGCTGTCTTTAAGCACATCATAGGTGATATTTATTGCATATGTGTATCTGACCCGAGATTCGTGCCGGAGGTTCAAGGTGTGGGGGTCCAGGCAAGGCCACAGGAGAGACAGCGAGCGTGTACACCTCGGCTGGCGACTGCATAGAAGGCGTGTCCTCTGCTGGCGGGGTGAAGTCGATCTCATCGTCAAAGTGGTCTTCAAACTCCTAAGTCACCACGAATCATAAGCACGACAATACTGAGATCACGACATCTGTGCCGAGACAGCGTAGCAAGTGTGTATAGTGCATATCTTTTACAATGGAAACTAAACTGAGAGGCAGTCCAGAACAATCCGTCCGACCGCTGTGTATTCATTAGGTCACGCTGTGAAGCTGCGACCGTCTGGCTTTCTGCCGGCCGCAATTCTCACCTTGAAGTTGATCTCTCTTTCCTTGCAGCAGGTCACACAGTTCACTAGCAACACCACCAAGGCCACAAGGACCGTCAATGACACCACCAGGGACAGGTAGAGAGACACAGACAAAGTGTCCCCTGTGCTTCCACCTGAAACGACAAAAACAGAGAGGAAATGTGCTGAATCATTCACACTCAGGGCTCCGATTCAAAAATTCAAGAATAATTTAGGAGGGAATAAAGGAAGGTGCCTGACAGCCGTGTTATTTATTCTTCTAAATCCACCCACAACAAAGCTTAAGAACTAAAATAAACTGCACGGCGGCATTACAATGCAACCTCTTGAGCTTGACGCTTCACTGTAGTGGAAACAAATTCCAAGTTGTTAAAGACATACAATAATCTAATCATATAAAAATTTGTTGTTTGTTTTCTGTTTGCAATTTCTGGAACACCTGACGTGACAATCCACAAACCACAACCAACTCTTCTCCTTAATCAGCCATTCGGAGAGACAGTTGTGGGGGTGTCCACGGGCCAATTATAGGCTGATGGTGCAGTTGCGGTGACAGCAGGTGTGGGTCTGCTCTAAAGAGGATGCTGCTGGCCCAGCAGTTCAAGTGTCAGGGCTGACAGGCGCCTTGAGTCCCGCCCACTGCCCTGCTCAGCTGCCGTTCACTCACGGCACAAGCACAGAACAGCACGTATACAACAAGAGCTGTCTGTTTTAGCGCATCTGAGTTCCAATTTAGCAAAATATCTTTTGTACTGAAGATTGTGTCACACCCAAAACAGTCCAGGGGCCTAATTTATCCCAGAATATTCAGGTATGTAACAAAAATAAAGCACACAGGAGATAGAGCTGCGATGGCAAGTCCATATTTACACCACATGTGGAAGCTCAGGCACAAATCTGGTTGTGTGGTGTCATACAAAGGTCTACACAGCACATCAACCTACAAAAGACAGACACCACTAAACCACCTTGCCTATGTATTAAAAAGACACCTGTCATGTTCATAGTTATTCTGGCAAAAAAAACTTTTGTTTGGCCGTGTGTGAGTCCATCACGATGTTCCTCCACCACATGTCCACCTCGCTTTCCAAATGTCACGGCTCATTTCTACCTGCTCATTTGAAAGGTACGACTGCTGGTCGCTGCACCTCTTGTCATCACCGCTGCTGCGAGTGAACAGTCAGACGGAGTTAAAGTCACTTCCTCCCTGCAGCTTGAGTCATCTTTTACGGATATCACTTTTGTTTTCACAGCACTTGCTCAACGCATTCATTTGAGTTATTGTTCTGCTGGGGCGGAACGGTCAAAGTGAAGGAGCCGGAAAAGTTCCTTTCACCGGTCATTGTTTGGGCATTTATGTGCTGCTCGATTCATTTGAAAGGGGATAAAATGTCAACTGCAGCCGTCAATCAGTCTTGAAAATGGCAAGTGGACAGGACGAAGTGCAGTAAGATGACAAAACATTTCATGCCAATTACTTTGTATTGTCATAAATGTACACATTTCATAATACCACTGCGTGTGTAGTGATGAGAGTGCACTGAAATAAGAAGAACTTCTGTGACACACTCCTCCCTATTCTCCTTCCTGTGTTTATTCTGTCTCCCACTGGTTGTGGCTTGTCAGGCACAACCTGTCTGCCACTCCGCAACAGGATTATATACTTGCCAAGTCTCCTGTCGAAAATGTCTGCTGAATACAGTACATACAGAATACCAATCCACATCTAGGCATCCTGTATTCAGTCCAGGTTTGAGTATGACCACAACACGAATGGTCTGAACTCACAAAATAAAATAAAAGGGAAATGTATCTTTTGCTCTCTGTCTACACATGTAATTTTCACTGATTTCCATAGCGTTTGCTGTGCAGGGATGAGAATCGAGAAATGGTCAATCTCAGCACCAATTCCCACGTGAATCTAAATAAAAACTCAACATATAATCTCATTTTCATTTCACCGTTGATGCAGGTAGCTCCCAGGGCACAAAAACTGATAAAGAACTAAACCGATAATAATTGTTGCGCCAATAAAATATAATCAAAAGAGGAGATAAATCTGAAAAAGATTCTTGCACTGTCATGCCGACTTGTCATTTAAGCCCTTGAGAACCAACCAATGTTTGCCAGAGCTTCTAAGTGGCCAACAGAAACTATGGTAGAACCAGTGTAAAAATTTCAGATGCTCCAGAAAACAAAACTTGCTGTTCAGAGGAAGGATAACAGTCTTGAACAGGAAAGCAATCGATGGAGAACAAAAACAGATCAGCACTATTGAGGCTTTGTCTCACTGGAGCGCACTGAAAGAAGGGATAGAGGGAGTATAGTCGGCCACCCATGCCAGGTCATTGACACTGGTTGACCGTGTTTGTGTATTTATCTTCTCAGCCAGGAGGGTAACACAAAAGTTCCAAACTGTAGCTTTAACCTACCACACAAACATGTATATAAATAAAATATTACCTTCAAACAAACCAGAGGCAAAGGCGCAAGAGCTGAGCATTAGTATCGTTATAACACAGCACATCAGGAGAGAAGAGGGCACAGAGCAGCCTCAGCCATGATCAAGGTTCGTTTCATGTCTGCCCAAGAATATCACGCCAATATTGACTCTTTGCATTAGATCTTTTTTTTTCCCCACTGATGTCTGCTTCCTTTATATTTTCCCCTGCTGCACAGAATATACTGAACTGTGACCCCAAAACTGCTTTGTGTTTGTTGTGCACCGCTGCAACTCCCACTCAGTCAAACTGAACTTCATTTCAAGGAAAGTCAAAAGATGAATACTGTGATGTTAACAAGTTCTCAACACCACGAAGGCCAGTATAATCACAGATGACGGTTTCTCCTGGATTGCTTCTACAAACCTCTCCGCTGAGCTAAAGGCTGCAATAGAGAAACTGTCTGCAGTGAAATATTGATGAGAAGAGGAATTAAAGATTAACTAGGTCCATACTCAAGACACTGGCCTAGTGGATGTAGTTATAAATGGCCATTTGTGTTAACAACAGTTTGTTAGCATGTAATTTATCATGATAGATGAAAGGGCCTTGCCGAGTCTGAGTCTGCGGTTCAGACGTAAATGGAGGACAACTTCAGCCCAGTGTGACTGACTCTCTTCAACAAGAAACGGTCAAAACCTCTGAACGCATGAAATTTGAATGAGGAAGATGACAAAGAATTTCTCCTCATAACTGAACCCAACTCATACATAAAACAAAAGTCTATCTTGCAGTGTGTGTCACATCAAGGACACAGACTAAACAAAACTAAGTTGTATATAAAAAGGTGCAGCTAGGAACCTTTGGCTTCCCCCTTTGGCATTGAGAAGAATTACAAAAACAAATGGGGAAATGTGTCTTTAAGCTCCTTAATGAATGGCAGGTTTTACAGCAAAACATCAGGAATGTCTTGAGGCACTAGATCATATCGTATTCTTATGTTCTTCAGAGATGGTGATTATAGATCCCTGGTTACTTCCATAACCCCCATTTTTCCTCAGTCTCTGCTGTACACCTAGTTGATGTAGGCTACACTGCCCCAGTTGCTCCCCTCTTAAGCTCTGGGAAATAATCATTGCTGGTACATCAGCCTGGGAAAGTTACCACAGACAACAGATGTATGAGTATGATATGATTAAAAGATTTATCAGGTTCTGATTAGCTTGAAAGCCAAACAGCACATCCAAAATATCAGAACAGTAATGAACAGAACGAGCAATCTACAGATGTTAACTGTGCCCGATAGGGGAGAACAGTGTCAAAGTACATTAGCAGGGCAAACAAAGACCTGCGGTGTACCAAACAAACACAGCTATTTGTCAGGGCGGCAGTTAAACCATGCTGCTGATACCACACAGTTCAGACAAATGTCCAAAATTTTAATGCAAAAAAAACTCCACTGCATGCATTTATAGGACTGTTCTAATGTTAGCCAACAGCCCAGCACCCTACACTCCCATCACAACCAGGTCAGTGTTATCACAGTCCCAGTCTGAGGCAGGGAATCCACTGGGCTTTCCTCCATGAGAGAATGATCCTCCTCAAACAGATACCACGAATCATAACCCCTAGAATCTGACCATCCATACAAATACAAACATTTATAAGATACACTTAATATACTACAAAATTCAAAGCAAACTAATCATAAAAATATGGAATGTGAGGCACCAAATATTTCTGCATCTTACAATTTCAGCTTATATAATGAGTTTAATTTCACAACAATCCTGTGAAAAACATTCGGCTGTAATTGCAGGCAGCTTTTTGATATAAACACCCTCCATCTCTATCAGCGGGGCAACAGGGTTCCAGGCAGTGCAGGACTCCTAGAGAGGAAGCAGCAGCAGTCAGATAGAAAAAAACAGGAGCTGGGTCACGGCAGCGCTACATGGGATCAGTTCTCCTCAGTTAGGCTTTATTTGAGTCATGAGTTCATATTATGACTTGGCAGGGCCAACAAATGACTCCACTTGTTTTTGGGACCAATATGGCAGGGAGCTGCTGCGCTTTATTTCAGCTGCACTGCATAATTCAGTAGGCACTTAGGTAGAGGAGGAGCTGACCCATTTTTGAACATTTCACTCAGCAGTGGATGTATGTATTGACAAGTGGCAATGTCTGGGAGATGTGCCTGGGTTAGTCTGAGATTTGTCTGCATGCCAAGTTTGGATCCTCATCACTCAAATAAAAGCCCAGGTACCTCAGCTACTGCCAGTGGCCAGCTGTGTCCTGTAAAGGTCCACATTAGATTCATGCACTTCAACTTTTAAAACAATACTGATTAACAGTGAGTATATTTACATGATGACTAGTATTCAGAAAATAAACAAACTTTCCTGAGTGGAAGGAATTTGCCATGGCATTGCGAGATAATACCTTGTTTAGGAAAATCTTAGCACTTAATAACCATTGTAACCTGATCATTTTGTGCATGTTAGTCCCATGTGGGTCAAACTTCAGGTGACGAGTTTCAGTGTGAGACAGAACAGCAAATTGTTTCTAAAAGTGAACAAAGCCAGACACATTGTTGGTTGACTTAATCCTGTGATGTTAATAAAAGAACATCTCTTCTTCTGCTACACCTCTAAACAGTGGACATAACTACTATTTCTTTTTTAGTTTGGGAGCATGCAAAGGCATCCCTGTACTTTTGTTTTGCATCCCTATAAACAGTTACAATAAAATCTCTAATCAGAACAGGTCGCACATAATCACTGGTCAAGTGTCTATCTTGTTATCATATCAGCTGTCAGTGCGGGGGAAATATTTTAAGCAGCAAGGTGAACAGTTTATCTTCTAAGCTGATGTGTTGGGAAAAATTGACAAGTGGAGAAATTTGAGCGAAAAGGGACAGATTATGATGCCTAGATGACAGGGTCAGAGCATCTCTGAAATAGCAACTATTGT
Organism: Planiliza haematocheilus; assembly: GCA_005024645.1. Lineage (NCBI taxonomy): Eukaryota > Metazoa > Chordata > Actinopteri > Mugiliformes > Mugilidae > Planiliza > Planiliza haematocheilus. The sequence goes on from SRSE01001373.1 coordinate 6,462,500, forward strand.
GGTCAGTAGCTATCAAATGTGGTCCAAGTAAGGAAAAGCGTTGAACCAGTGAAAGGGCAGCCAGGGCTCAGTATTTAGGTAGCAAAGGCCAGCCCAGGTGGCCTGATCCAAAAGATGAGCTACTGTAGCTTAAACTGCTAAAATGTTGGTTCTAACTGAAAAGTGTCCAAACACACATAAGTGTAGGTCAGTCAGGGTGTTCATGCTGAACCCTGTCCACTGCCGTAAGCGCCCACAATGGGCATGAGCATCAGAACTGAACCATGGTCGCCCAGTCAAAGTAACATCCACATAAATGGAACCAGGTTTCCCCAAAAGAACATGCCATCTTAATGAGATCACCAATGTATTCGCTTCACAGGCTGGTGGTTTTAATGTTGTGTCATAGAACATAGAGCCTTGTCCCTATGAGAACAGCATGAATGATAAACTGCTCAGGATGGCAGTCATTGAATTACTGAGTAATGAAAGACCACTGTCCACACTGACTAAGAGACAAAACATGCCAACATCGCCTAGCTACTCTATTCACAGTTGTGTTAAACTGTACCAGTCTACATTTACCCATAGCTGATGTATGTAAACAGACCACAAGACTGGTTTTGCAAGTGACTAGCAAGGTTATTTTTCTTCTATGCATGATCTCACCCACAATAATTAACTTCAAACTTAATAACCAGGAATGTTTGTGCCACATTTGTATGAACTGGTAAATGAATACTATGAAAGTGGGGCGAAGAGCAGGTTGTCATGTAATAAAAGCATAAAAAGTGGGTTTATATTGCAGCACTACTTTCCTGTATGGTGTACTATGATTAAGCAAACAACACTGTTGCTAATCATTGACTGATGTTGATAAGATTGGAATGTGTTACACACCAAGACTGCCCTTCTGGCTCCAGGAATATGGAAAAAGGCAAATCTCTACGTACCTACAAGTGGACTGAAATCCTCCACATCACTAGGGTTGTGACAAAGATTATTTTTACAACTGATTTATCCACTGATGATTGCTCAGTAGTTTATGATACAATTCACGATACTTTCTGTCTATCAAGCCGCTGTGAACACATATTTCTCAATGTCATTTCAGTTAGTGTCATTACGTTTCTTTAACTCTGTGAAGAGCAAGTGTCCCTTTATCAAAATATGAAGTGTTCTCATCACAACAAAATGTCAAACAGTATTCGTCCAGGAATACACTTCCATTCATTTTCATATAATCACAAGATCACATCTGCAACAGAAAACATGTGATGTAGGGAAAATATGACACAATAATCAAAGTTCAGAGAGTCTGGTAGGCCAACATTATCGCTATATTGTGCCATAAACGTAGTTATAGGTCAATAACTTGAGTAACTCTACTGAAAGGTTATCATCTCAGTCTGACTGAAGCTCTAGTAAGATGTTTAATATTAACACCTCACTGTTACCAAGTGTTAAATATCAATCAGACTAGACAGGGCAGGAGGGAAGGTCTGTTTATGTTTGACTGTAAGAGGAGCCGTGACAATGACATACGGTTACTATCAAATACTGCCATTAAACAAACTTGTCTGTCAGTTTAGACAGAGAGTGATATCTTTGGTGTTTCCGTGACCAAACAAACGAGTACCCCCACAATAACAACAATCTTCACAGGTCAACAGGAAACACAACACTGGTGTGTTGTTAGCTTTTAGCCTCCATTAGCATCAGCTACCCATTCTAGCAAATGTTACCTAACAGAAGCAGCCGTTATAATATTCAGGTACATTAAGCGAGTAACCAATCGCTTGGCTGTGTGTCAACTCGGAGTCAGTTGTCTCACCTGTTCTTTGGTGATATTGAAGAGGGGCACCTTCAGACAGCCACAACGCCGACAGAAAAATCGCACTGGCCAGCAACAAAACAGATCCATGGCGGCTTTCCATCCTCCTAGCTGAGCCACCAAAATCTTAGCAAACTGAAATCGTCGTCTTAAGCAGGTTGTTGGTTTGATGCTGAATTATGTGTTTTAATCATTGATAATCCGTCTAACGTCTACGTAGGCTACATAAGAATAGCATATTTCTGTCGGTTTAGCGACTAGCTATTCCCCAGCTAACTAGCTACGGCTAGCATACCGATGCTAACAGTTTCAGCTGACGACAGCAAACACAGCTACGGAATGTAGTGTTCCGGTGTCCATGGAGACGAAGGGACCGTTCACCTTTCGCGACCGTTCATATTTGGCGTGTGTACCTTGACGTTATCTAAATGAGCATAGCTACAGTGAATTTAATCAACAGCCCTGACTATCAGGATACCCCTCTCCTCCAAAGCGCCATGTTCCTGTAAAACGTCACATCAAGAAATGAGGCGTAAAACTTCAAATGATTGACAAACACTTGGACCAATCGCGACGGAGGATGCCCTCGCGTCGAAGTCTCGCAGCCAATCAGATTCTATCTTTATTATCAGTCATGTGAAGCCTGTGATTTATATCAAAGCTGAAGACGGCTTTTCACATCCAACCGCTCGCCAACCATGTGAGGCACGCAATACTGATTATGAAAGAATCAGTAACTTAACGGCCCGCCTATAAAGTCCGTGTTTTCTTCCCCTGGATTTACTGTCAACCGTAAACTACCGGTTTTACAGGTGGACCCTGATGCCCTGACGCAGGCTTCAGCATACAAAAGTATTTGCTCCCATCAGCATTTTCTACATTTCTGTGTAAAATTATTTTAAACAACAGTGGATTAAAAAAAAAACAAAAACAAAAACAAGTCCTGAATTAGACAAAGAGAACCAAATTAAACTAAAATAATATTCTATAATGTGTACTGTAATGTGAGTATTTGTTTATTCGGGTTAATTACGTATTATATATACTGCAATTATAAAATAAGTGCACCTCTCGGATTATAAATTAAGTCCATCCGTTTCTAATTGAAGCAATGAGACTCAGGTGTTGTTCAGTGCCCTGTTTTTGTTTCGTTTGTTTTTTAAATCACAGATTTGTCACAGTCTGGTCGCCACGGCAGATGTTTGTGAAAGTGTATGATCACATGGACAAATGAGATTTCTGACCTCAGAAAGGGTCACAAAACCATCTCTAAAGAGAGTGGAGCCCACAAATCCACAGTCAGACAGACTGTAAACAAGTGGAGGAGATTTAAGACGACTGTCACCCTCCACAGGACTTGTCGACCAGCAAAGATCACTCCAAAAGCAAGCGGCATAATAGTCTGATAGGTCACAAAGGACTAAAGGAATCTCTTTCATTGGTTATTGTTAATGTTCATGAATCCACCATCAGGCGAACACTAAACATCCACAGCGTGCATGACAGAGATGCAAGGACAAAGCCACTGCTCTCCAAGATGACTATTGAGGAAAAGATTTGTGGACGGATGAGACCAAAGCAGGATTATCTGGTTTAAATGAGAGGCGTCATGTTTGGAGACGAAACTACACTGCATTTCAGAATCAGTACCTCATCCTGTCAGTGAAGCACGGGGGTGGCAATGTCCTTGTTTGGGCCTCTTTTGTTACACCTGGGTGAGGGTGGTTTGTCATCAGTGATGGACCAATGAATTCTGAATGATACCAACCAGTTCTAAAGGAAAACATCAGGACACCCGTAATCAAGCTGAAACTTAAGAGAAACTGGGTCATGCAGGACGGAAGACAGCGACTCTAAGAACACAAATCATTTTACAAAAGAATAGTTAAAGAAGAACTAAATTATTGCGTTGGCTTTGCCAAGTCAAAGTCCTGAACTCAGTCCTATAGAAATGTTGTGGAAGGAACTTGAAGTGAGCACTTCATGTGAGGAAAAAAACCACCAACATGTCATAACAGACACTGTTCAGTGGTGAGGAATGGTCAAAAGTTCCTCCAGCTACTGTAGATGACTGATCAGCAGTTACCGGAAATGTCTAGTTGCACACCACATGCTGAAAACAAGAGTATCACTTACTTTTGCAGCTTTTGTTCTAGCCCCAACGCTGTTTTACCTTTACTGAGAATCGCAATATTTAGTTCCTAGGTTACAAACAGCCTTAAATGCCTGTACGTCGTTCCTGAAATAATACCATGACACAAGTTAACACCTGCAGCCTGTTCACACATGCACCATTAGCCACAAGAAAGCCTCATAAACACACATGCACGTGTTAACAAGACAAACCCAGTTATTAACATGCACTCACTTGCCAGTTCATTAAGTACACTAGTAAACACAACTGATTCTGATATAACAGTCCTTTAAGGTAACAGGTTTCAGAACTTTTGGTTTGTAGTACTACTGAATTGTCTAGTTTCTGTTATTTTGACAACCCCGTTTTAGTGAGTGGGCTAGCCTAAATAATGGAAACACCCAATCCAGTGTAACAGCACCACAAACAACATCCTTCAAAATGATCCTACAGTTAAATTACCACCTTCCTGATGCAGTTTCAACATGCAGTGAACATTAGAACAACCACGAAGCTAAGATTAAGAGCAAGATTTTTATATTAAAAGGCTTTTGTTTTACCTTTTATGTCTAATGAACTAGTGAGTGACTGTATGTAGGCTACCTTGAAATGATATATTCCCGTGTTTAAACTGTTTTTAATTAATATTTTAACAATGACGCTAAAATTCTAACTAAAAGATTTAACACCGTTACTTCTTTAACTGCATGTTTCCTATGCATGCAAGTTTACAAAATGGGATGAATGGGGGAATTATCTGCTCTGATTAACTGATGAAGGGGGAGGAGGCAATCTGTGGCGCTGGAGAAATCTCCCCGGGTTTGAGGACAGATACGTCAGGTTGCTTCTTGCACTCTACATCACGAAGCTGCAGGAGAGCGTCGGCGGCTTGTAGGCACAAAGCAGGAGAGACAGAGATCCGCGCATCACATCTGCTCGCAGGGTTCAAACCTCAGCCGAAGCACGTGAGTACTGAGCTTTCTTTTTCCTTTTCCCTCCTTTTTTTTCTGCAAAATCATGTGAACAGCGGTGTTTGTGCGATGAGAGTTTGCAGCTCCCTGTGTGTCAGTGTCTTGTGAATCTTTGCTTTGAGAGAGGGGGATATGATTGCAGTATTTTTGAATGCTTGTTCAAGTTTAAAAACTTTGAAGGACAGAAAATGATTCCACTTTGTGAAACAGTTCTTGCATCATCAGGTCATTTTCAAATAATTCACATTTTGTCAAGTAAATCGTACTTCTGTGGCTGTGCCGTATTGTCAAAATGCTGCAGCCCTGCTGACAAAGAGGTATAAGTCAGCACTCTTCTTGACAGTGCTGATCTATTTGATAACCACCCGCAGAAGACTGACGATGCTGAAATGATCCACAAGTTATGAGTGTTCTTTATCTGACAGTAGAAAACACCTGAACCAGTTTCCTTTACTGTCACTTTGGATCTCTTCCATGTATCCCTGAGGCTGCCACAGAGGACCATGGCACTTGCGTCAATGTTGAGCGATGAGGACATCAAGACTGCTGTCCAGGCTTGTCAAGGTGAGTCAGATGGCGCAGACGAACTTGCACGCAGGGGACGCGCAAGGGGCTAACGACACTTGGTCCACTCTGCACAGCCCAGAGTATTGCACAGAGGGTGGCATCGTTAAACCCACCCCCACGGGGGATTCCTGTGTCAGGTGTTGTTCGCAGAAGGGCAGGTAACCAGGCAGCCATGTGGCAGGAGAGCAGTTACCATGCAGCTACCAAAGTGTTTATGCAGAGAGGGCACAGAGAAGACTAAATCACACGCACAAAACTAAAAAGTCTGAGCACTTAATTACTTATCTCAAGCAGTTACGTCGGCATGACGAGGCTGCAAATCTGCTCATTTTCAAATCAAATGCCCGCGCTTATGTGTTCTTTATTAAGGGAAACCTGCTTGTTAGTAAATTTTAAACAAACTTTGTCACACTTGGTTTACTTATTGCCAGTAAAGGAAGGTGGCATTTCTATTTCTATTTATGAGCACACAAATCCTAACATTAACATTTGTATTTAAAGTTCCCTCCCTTATTATAAAGATTTACGCTTTTTAAACTCATTCCTGTGAGAATTCCCACTCTGACTTGCTATATAAATGCAGGGCTCTTAACATTTAGATTTGCATTAGACCCATGGGCAATATTCAGTGGGCTTTGACTGTTTCAATGGCATAATGGCATAGCCTATAATGGTATAAGACAGTGATGCGCTACGGGGTATGTATTGGTAAATGTCATCGGCTGAAGAATGAAAGTCATCTGAGCGAAAGAGCGAATGCGACATCCCTATTCATCCCCCCATCACTGTTCTCTCACTCTCACTCCCATATGTGTCTGTTTCTCCTGCTCTCTTCCTCTCACTTTCTCTCTCTCTCTTTCTCTGCTCATACGTAGCCCCGGGCACATTCAACTTCAAGTCCTTCTTTGCACAAGTGGGACTGACCGGCTCATCGGAGGCAGACAGGAAAAAAGTGTTTACGGTCCTGGACCAAGACCAGAGTGGTTACATTGAGGAGGAGGAGCTCAAGTAAGGATGGAGTGTATGTGTGTGCATGACTAAAAGGCTTGAGAAGGGATGGGTGCTGGTGCGGATGCGTCTGTCTGTGGACCATAGCAACTATGCTGTGACCTCCCCATTTAGATGCCCCACAGGCAGAGGTCACTGCATGAATGAAACTGCATTTCCTGCCATGAACGAACCGAGTAATACAAGCAGGGAGTGAGTGATGGAGACATTTCACAAAGGCCCAGAAGGAGGAGAATAGGGCATAAAAAAGATAAGGCCTGTGGTGATTTCTCTTCTATATACCTTTCAGACTCTTCCTTCAGAATTTCTCTCCGGAGGCCCGGGAGCTGACTGTGTCCGAGACCAAGACTCTGATGGCCGCAGGAGACAAGGACGGCGACGGCAAGATAGGGATGGAAGGTGGGTGCCAGTAAAACATCTGGAAAAGCCGACGGCAGGCGGGGAAAAGGTTTGCCGTCCGTGCGGAGGAACTGTCCAGCACTGGGTGCTGAAATTGCAGTCTATAAAAAGCACATCCAAAAAAAGCCCACACAACTCTGCACTCTAGCAAGCAAGCAAAAAAAAAAAAGAAAAAAATAAAAATGTTTGTTTAGTCTTATTGCTCAACCATAAGGCCACATGAAACCTCCTCCTTGCCTCCAAAAAAAAACGTTGATTTACACTCTTGTCTCTTTTTCCGTCTCCCCCCTGCAGAGTTTTCTGATCTTCTGAAATAAAGAAGAATCCACACACATACCCGTGACCTGGACTGCATTTCCCACTTTTGAATTATTTATTTATTTTTTGGAAATCTTGACCTTCCAGATTGTTCGATGCAAAGACCAAAAACCTCAGATCTTGTGTACCTGCCTGCTGCTCTCCCTGTCGATGTGATACTTGTAATGCAGGTGGATGTGTGTGTGTATGTGTGTGTGTGTGTGTCTAATCAATCGGGTATCCGGTATGGAATAATAAACGTATTTAAGATGTAAAACCACCTTTCTCCGGTGTTCTTTCTTCATGTCATAAAGACTGATTTCTGGGGGGGTGATGATTGCACCAAAACACATCATGACATAGGTATAAAAATAAATAAATAAATAATAATGAAAAGCCTTTGGATGCCATATGAACTCAGTATGGTCTCTGGCATCATTTGATGGTTAGAATCTGCACTGTCACTGTAATTCACTGCTGCAGGGTCGTTTATAACCTAAAAAGTTAATAAATCGATTTGTCTGGACAAATCATTGGGTTTTAACTGCCTCTAATTTGCATTTAAAAGAGAAAAATCAAATGAGTAAATAAAACAAACCACACGTTTTCCTCATTAAGGTTAGTACTGCCTTCTGCTGGATGGATTCCGAATTCCTTTGACTAGGCATATATCTATATCTCTCTATCTATATATCTATACACGAAAATATTAGGTTGCGCAGAAATCAGTGGGTTTGCATTCCGTAAAGTGGCGACACGTGTAAATCAATCACCACGTGGTGCTCGCGAAAGCATCAAGAAAGGAGCAGTCTCAGCTGCATTTTGCATGCGTGGAGACGCGCCAGCGTAAAATGAGTTGTCACCGATTCGCTGACTTGATGGCCCCCGACGCAATCAAAAATAGTCCGAATGATTGGAACATTGCCTCCTAAGGGCAGAGGCCTGGCGCTGCGGTATATGCCCCAAAAGTCTCGTCCCAGCCGCCCTCGGGGCTCTTCGGGTTCGTTTGAAACCCGACACGCGCGCTGGAGACTTTCTACTTTCTGTATAGAGGGGTTAATATTACGCCTGCAACGTATGGGCACAGCGCGCGCACGTCTGTCATCCGATTACGCGCCGGGTGGTGTTGCAACTCCCAGCCCTTCAAGATGCAAGAATAGACATCCTGAGGAAGATTTGTTTTTTATATTTGTTGATGAACTCGTAATAAAAACAAAATAATAATAAATATGTGGGAAAATAAGACAATAAGCAGCCACTGCAGATAATAGTATTAAGCGTATTATTAACACAGACTCCAGCTTGAATGGAGCATAAGTCTATCACAGGAAACATGCATCTAAGCATATAGATAAATATGTTACAGCAAATACACAAAGGGCATCTTTTAAACACATATTTCAAGAGGCTTCTGTGCCATTCCCTCTGTGAGTGATGAAACAGGCTGCATTCAAGGCCCCAGATTAATGATTTCCTCTTCTAATTGGGGATGGGAACAGCTGTTAAATTGGTTTGGAGCCCCTCTGTGCTCATTCATGTTTCTCGCTCAACCAGTAGCCGCGGCCGTGCGTTCATATTCATTTATATTCTCAGCCGCAATTTACAGCGTCGAAATCTTAAATGCTGGCCGTAAATCACCTGTCGCAACATGCCGGCGGGCACCGGGGCCCTCTCGGGTTTCCAAACGTCAAGCTATAGGACTCTCCACACTCACAAACACACACACATGGTAGCATCTTCATTTGTTCGCCTAAAAATAGGTTCGGGCTACTAGACACATTTTTTCGAAACCAGTGCATCTTGGTACCTGATACTGAGACTCAAAGCTCTGTAAATGGTGTTGCTCAACGGTATATAAGGGAGAGGGACAGGAGCAAGGGGCATTCAATCGAGTCCGCCTTGGTTTTCACTCGCCTCAACGCAGCGCAAAAAACAAGGTGAGTGGGGATGTGCGCCCTGCAACTTGCCACTGGGAAGGAAAGGGACTCAGACCAAATCACACAAACTGAGGAGATCCTCGTGGACTACAAAACTGCTAGAGATAAACGGAGCCAACTATGGACCACGGGACGATTCACTTAGTGCGCAAAGGAGGGCAAATTTGATTTCAGAGGATCAACGTTTGTGGATGATAATTCTGATAATGCTTTATCGCTTACAACTGGATGACAAAAAACTAAAACTAAACAAACAAACAAAAAAAACGAGTAGACATCACTGCTTTTTCTCAGCTGCGAGATTTTCTTGCGGAACGAATCATGTTGCCGCGATGTGGCCCCTCAAGTGGGAGCATCATCTATTTAGTGCCATGGCAGCGGAGCGCTATGGGGATAAGCAGAGGCGGTGCTGGGCTGTGACCAGGGCTCTTTAGCCACTGTAAACATGGCAGGCAGAGCTGCAGGAGAGGCTTTGAACATTAACTAAAAGTGCTCTTGCAAATGACTGAAAATGATGTTTTCCAGTGCAGTATTGTTTTTTTGTTTTTTTTATTGATGTTGCCGCTGATCCTTTTAACCCTAAACACTTAAGACTGTGTTTGACAAATGCTTACTTACAAAACACATGTCTATGGGCGCATCAGACCCTCAACAGAACACCTATTGATTAGTTTGGATGAGTTCTTGGCTCACAATTAGCCACAATGTTTTTGCTAGAAGGAAGGATGCTAGCAGCGCAACTTTTACGACCACTGCACATGTTTGACTCTAACCAACCTTTGTCTTCTTTCTCTTCCCCAGAATAAAAAATGGCATTTGCTGGTGTCCTCAATGATGCTGAAGTCAAAGCAGCTCTGGATGGCTGTGCCGGTGAGCTCCACTTACTCACTGCACTGCACTGCACTGAGCGGCCTCATTTTCAAATCAAATCCACCACAATCTGCTTTACTTGTAGTGTAAACATGCACACACACACGAAGAATCTGCTCTCTGCTTTTAACCGGTCCAATTTAGCACGCTTGGGTGAGCCATGCAAAGGGGCCAGGGGAGCAGTTTCGGGGGGATGGGGCTTTAGATGATTGCTCAAGACCCTTCAGGCATGGGCACAGAGAGGATGGAGCCAGTGACCTCATAGTCACCAAGCTGCTTCACTAGCTGCTATTCCACAGCTCCCCCTCTAGAGGATCTGGGCAGCTGTAGGATTTTCATTTTCACAGTCTAAAGTTTCACTGGAAAGGCAAATTTGATTTAAAAAAAAAAAAACACACTGAAACAAAGTAGCTGAGATAAGAAAGTGTCAAACTCTCAGTTTCAGAATGTAACCCTGTAAACAGCCAGCATGGTTACCATATCACCACAACACTGAAGTCCTGTGCTGCACTTACGCAGCGCCCGCAAGGTTCTAACAGTGTCAAAATGTACGTTTCAGCTGCTGATTCCTTCGACTACAAGACGTTCTTCAAGTCATGCGGCCTGGCTAGCAAGTCCTCAGATGAGGTGAAGAAGGCCTTCGCCATCATTGACCAGGACAACAGTGGCTTCATTGAGGAGGAGGAGCTGAAGTAAGACATTCCAACAGCTCACACTTGGAGCCGACACTCAAAGCTTAGGCCTCAGGGGCATACAATGAGCACCACATCTAGCATTACACTCCTTCTGGTAAAAAAAAAAAAAATCACGGGCTAGCCTTTACTTCTTCTCATGTACACACATTTACTAGTAACAGCACTAAAGAAACAAAAGAACTTCTCTCATTTGACTTTAACAACTTTACACATTCATACCTTTGGGCCAGCTTGTTGACATCTTAGATTTGATCTCAAACAAGCGGAAGGGTTTAAATAAAACCCAAGGGCTCATCCTAACTCTTCTGTTTTGTCCACCTGCCAGGCTGTTCCTGCAGAACTTCTCTGCCGGCGCCAGAGCACTCACCGACAAGGAGACCAAGACTTTCCTCTCCGCCGGTGACAGCGATGGTGATGGCAAGATCGGTGTTGATGGTAAGAGCTCTTTTGCAATGCATGGCGCACCTTCCTGCATATCTCTTAAAAAGCACAGTAAGAAGCCTAGGGCACAGCAAAATCCAGTCTTCATAATAACTGCAAAGATCCTCGGGTCGAATCATTCTAAATCATCCCACCATCATGACCTGAAACCCTGAATCAATTTTGCTCGTCACTAATAGCAGTTTCATTCTACTTTCACAGAGTTTGCCGCCCTTGTTAAGGCATAAATTTCCATTGACCAAGATCCACTTCTTTCATGGAACTGCGAACTCCTTGCAAGATTCAGTAATCATCAGCAGAAAGAATATTTTTTATACCTTATTTATGAGTTGCCTGCGGACTATTTCTCAACATGAAACACATAGTTGACTGCTAATGTTATTCCAATGTGTTATATGTTCTGAAAAAACCACTTGTGCAAACTGTACACCACCATCTGCACTTTTGAGGAAGAGTGAAAAACCAGGAATAAATACTCTTTTGGTGTAAAGTCATCTCGCTCTAGTCAGTCGTTTCTTTTGGTCACCGAATTGAACTGAATTGCACAAACAACATAATGGGTCGAAGAAAGAACACTCCAAAGGCGCTGGGAGATGGTTGAAATGACCTGCCCAGCACTTGTTTCTCTAATTGGTTAATGAAAAAGGGGAATGTGGCTGGGATCTGGCCACGAGCTAGGGGAGCGCAGCGGGAATGGCCCTGGGGCTTCGCTTGCATGCCTCCAAGATCCAATGGATAGCTGGCACACTTTGTGTAATTAGATGGCCTGCTCCAAGGTCTATTTCTCCACCGACTGCTGCATAGTCAATTAGATAATGTGCTGAAGCAACAGGGTGGCTATTAACAGCCGCTGTTGCATCAGCAGGACCTTATTACAGGTTCAAACCACTGCAAAGATTGACAGTGGTCGAAGGGGGCCTTAAAACACTATTGAATTCATTGATTCTGTACTTTTGCAGTGTTTGGAAACAACCAAATTTTCTGGGGAATAGTTTATAAGCTTGTTCTGAAGCACCCACAAGTCCAGCTGCCTTTGTTTTAGCTATGTTCTGAGGTCTATGTAATGGTCTGGAAAGGTATTAGAGAAGTGCATCTGTCAAACCAAAGTCAAATTGCAATTCCAAAAGCTCTGGGAATTGCAGGTCAGCAATTTGTAAACCCTCGACCCTATCAAGTGACACCCTGAGCTTGTTATTGTCAACCAGTGGTCAAAACAGAAGGATGGCAGTGAGGACAGGCTGCAGCTTCCTAACAAACACTGGGTCCGGCCTGCGGAACAGTGCTGCCACCTGCAGCTCAAAGCTGGCTTTACAGCTATCCCAGTGGAGCCGTTCAGAATTCATTTCTCACCTTTCATTTATTCTTGCTCAGGGGACAAAAACTGCCAAAAAAAATTGCCTAGAAGGGTGAACTTTTTAACATTTTTAATCTCATAAAACAAGATAAGTAGCACATTGAAGCACAAAGAGAAATGGGGAGGATTTTCTCTAAAATCACTCAGACCACTTAGTTGGAACAATATTAAATACATCTTTGTAACATGTGAACTAAAAACGACTTGTCAGTCAAAATGCTGATTGACTCTGGGAATATGTTCTGATTCTGTTGATTTGCTCTTAAACAGACTAATAGAAAGGTGCAAAACCATCACAAATGGATCCCACCTATGCAAACCTGACAAGCAGATTGAGCCTAAATCTTTTGTTATTTCCACACTAACTTAAGTATTACCTATTTTTGAACATCCTGCACATTTTCTCCAACCTCGTCAAGCAGACTTAAACACAGATTGCCGGGCAGAACAGCCCATACCCTCAAAATCGGCAATGTTGCACGAAAAGCGGGAGACCAACCAATTCATGCAACTCACGCCAGCTCTAAACGCATGCATGCTCAGTGTCCACCCTCTTGAATATGGTTGCGTGTTGCCAGCAGCCCTTCCAATTCGTCCTCCTCAGCAGTGCACAGCACTATTCTTAGCCCCCGGGAGGAGGAGGAGAGGGGGGGAGACATTAAAGACTTCTTCAAACGCACCTTTTAAGCGTCTTCATTTGTGAAACTTAAAATAGACCGTTCTCCGGCTGCAGGACGAATTGTAGCCACCCCCTTCCTCCGGTGTCAGTTACCTTATGCTTCAGATTTCGATGGAGTGCAACTATAAAAGGTCACCGGGAGCACCGGGGAGATCACTGCAGTCGACTCGACTCTTGTCCGTGTCATCCGTACCCTACAAAAAGCAAAGACAACCGAGGTGAGTGTGAATGATTTTGACAATAAAGAAAGAAAGAAAGAAAGAAAGAAGCAGCATCCCGCTTGGCATCTTTGGGGAATAAAAGAAAAAAAAAGAAAGAAAGAAAAATATTTTTTAAAAACATTACAGCTTTAATAAGGATTTCTTCTCACTGCAATGCACCATCGAAAGAGATGAGTTTTGCGTTTTGTTGCGGGAGCGTCAGCTGAACGAAGCCATGGATTACCGGTCAGACCTCCCAGCATCTTTAGAGTTGCAATAGGGAACATGTGCCAGTCTCAACCCTGCGGGATTTGGAAAGGCACCCGCTCAGACTCGCTTCACTGAGAGGTGGACCGAACAATTTGAATTCCTTTTTGAATTTCGCCCATTCCGATCTCTGTGCCATTTGGAATAATGCTCTGCTTTAATGTATGTCTAGACTTTTTAAGTGTCCAAATTATGGAATGGAGCACGGTCAGCAACCATTCGGCATCGATTTAGCTCAGTTTAGTCCGAATTCTTTGAAAGACAAGACAGACCGTGCCACTGCAAAGTTCAATAATCGTTTTTTGGATTTTATTTCTGCAGCTCAAAATGGCCTTCGCGGGACTGAACGATGCTGACATCACTGCAGCCCTGGAAGCGTGCAAAGGTGACTCTTGTGTGATTATTTATTTATTTTGTCAGTGCGGTGTTCATGTGTGCGCTCCTCCTTTTTGTGTACATTTGAGTAACAACCGTTGCATTGATTTCAGCCGCTGACTCATTCAACCACAAGACTTTCTTCAAGGCATGTGGTCTGGCCGGCAAGACATCCGAAGACGTCAAGAAGGCCTTCGCCATCATTGACCAGGACAAGAGTGGCTTCATTGAGGAGGATGAGCTGAAGTAAGGAGCACACCTGACCCGGGGCTGTCCTTTAAAAAACTCATAAAAACGCATGCGTAACTGTAGCCTGGAATCAGATGCAAGCTGCAGTGGCCAGGAGTGGACTATGCAGTAGGTTATATGTGCACCCAGGCTATAGGGGCTTGAAAGAATGCAGAGGGAGCCAAAGGGTCAAACTATCTTTAACCGGTGCACAGTTTCACATGAACTCCCTATTTCTGGCTTCCAGTAAAATTTAAGATGTCCTTGAACGGGGCATCCTGCAGTCAGATTTTGAATGAGGTGTGTCTCGGCCAGTGGGAGGGGGGTGAGTCCGTGAACTAAACACCGCCTCTGTCTGTTTGGCAGGCTGTTCCTGCAGAACTTCAAGGCCGGCGCACGCGCACTGACCGACGCCGAGACCAAGGCTTTCCTCAAGGCCGGGGACAGCGACGGTGACGGCAAGATCGGCGTTGATGGTAGGCTCTCTCTCTCTCTCTCTCTCTCTCTTTCTCCCTGTCTCTCGGATATTTGTGGCTGGAGGACGGACACTGACCGCTGCGTTTTCTCCCTCCCTGTCTCTCCGCAGAGTTCGCTGCCTTGGTTAAGTCATAAAGTGGCAAGTGACCAACAACACCTGCTCTGATGGAACAACAATGCCCACGTCGACCTCCCCCCCCTTTTCATCCGAATATAAGTGATTTTTATACATCCTCCTCCTGTGCAACACACTGTCCAAACTGATGATTGTGAATGTCGCTCGGTTGTGTTCATGTCTTAAATATGAATTTTGCTTACTGTAAAATCTATGATGCACTTTCCAGGAACGAACAGTCAAAAAGAATAAATATTCTTTTGCTACGGTCTCCCCGGCTTTGTTGTGTTGATGAAATACAATTAAAAAAAAAAAAAAAAAATGAAACATCTGACACCCTAACCCCTACCTATCTCAACTAAGAGCCCAAAACACTGATTATTTGATTCCAAGCTACAAAAAAAGCGCAAACAACTACCTACAGCCTTAGTATTGGAGAGGAGATATGCTATACAAGGGCCTGTTTGGGTGCTATTGTTGATTCCCTGTGCACGAACGCGACACAAATGCATGCACTGATGCAGTAGAAAACGATAAAGAAATACATTAAAGGATCATTTCACGCCCATAACAACCCAGTTGTATTGGTTATAAATGCAGTTTTATCAGGACTATATTTCTAGGAAGGCACACTGTTTGCCTTCAAATGATGGCCGTGGATATTATTCCAAGATACAAAACATTAAAAGTTTAAACTGCGCGTGGGTGCACAGTGATACATATTTTAAACATGCAGTTCCATCCTGCGGCCACTAGGTGGAGGCACGTTCACGGTAGAAGCTTCAACGGCAGAGCAGACGGACGAAGTTCAAGCGAATTGACCTCTGAGCATCAAAGTTGCACTGGCTCGCTGTCATGTAGTGTAGCAAAATGGAGATAACACATGTATCGATCAAGCATAACATCATGACCACCTTCCTAATTTTGTGTAAGTCTCCCTAGTGCCTCCACAACATTTGTGACTCATCAGAAAATGGACTGGGGGTGTCCTGTGGTGTCTGGCAACAGGATCTTGTTAGTGGGGGCCTTTGGGTCCTATGGGTTGTGCCACTGCATCCCACTGATACTTCAGTTTGGGATCTAGCGAATTTGGGGGCCAGGTCAACACTTTCTGCTGTTTTTCATGTTTGTTTTTTGTTCTTTTGAGTTGATCCTGCTGCCATCAAGGAGTGTCATTGCTATGGGGTGGGGGTGCCTGGTCTGGCCTAGGTGGGTGGTGCATGTCCAAGTAACAGCCAAAAGGTTATTTACCTCTCCTCTTAGTGGCCATATGTTCTGTCTGATAGGTGTACATACTGCAGATGTTAAAATATGATACTAGATCAATACGTTTTCTTTTCATTGCAACTATTTTGGCTGATATTGTACAAAATGTTTAGAGTGCAGGACAACTTTATTGATTATTTGTCATGATATTCGTTTTAGGACGCTGACAGGGAGCCTACAAATGTAGACTTTTTCCTATGCAGCAGTGCGTACAACGCACTGCTGTACTGTTTGGGCGAAATTATTAATTACAGAGAGGTGAGAAAAGGCTGAGATCCCCTCCTCTCAGAGCCGTCCAGGTGGAATGGGACTCGTTCGGAACATTAGCAAATGTAAATGAATAAGTGATTGCCCAGTAACAGTATAGTCTACGAGGTATCAACATGGCGCATGACATCATGCACCGGGTGTGGGTAAAGTCGCACCGCTGCTCTCGATCCGGTGTCCTCAGTCTCTTTTTCACACAGAGTTCGGGATGAGCTGGTTGAGTTTCTGTTTACATTCTCGGCAGAGTACAGCTTTGCTATCTCCACAGAAGACTATCGGACATCAGTTGTCGAGGGGCCCCGTTAACAAGTTGGCCTGCGGGATTGGGTTTAGGAAAGGCTGACAGTGACAAACCACCTGAGACAACAAGCTTTTATTCAGTAATGAAAGACTACAGGGTGCTGCCAAAGAACTGGACGTACGCGGCTGTGCGTAGCCCGTGCGTAAACTTGTGCCCAAAGCACGTATAGGCTATTATTGTGTTAGCATAAAGGTTATCATAGCACAACGAGGGGAAATGCATCAAATAAACGTGAATATCTGTTTTTTAATAGCCAAGTTCTAAGTTTCTGGTATATATTTGCATCTGTGTAAATCAACCATGCTATTTTTGCGCACGGTTTACAAGTCTATTCATTTCATTATTACCCTCGGGGTCATACAAAAGCAATTAAACAAATAAAATACATCAAAAACGAAATAAAACGTAACCACTGACGCAGAGAGACACGGTGACCGTCGTCGTTTTTCTTCCTTTTGGATTTTAAATAAGGTTCAAGACTATTTTTACACACCGGGAGAGCACTGCCTGCTTTGTGCCAACTGATCGCGCGTGCTGGGGTGCCAAGCCCTGCCAAGTTGGGCCCGTGCACGCACACGAAGAAGTGGTTTTCCAATGTGAGAAAGGTATCCCCTGGCAAATGTGCAGATTATCGGGTTGCTTCTATGAAAGGGCCGAATTGGGGGAGAGCGGGCACCCCGGTAGGTGGTTCCATGGTGTAATGGTTAGCACTCTGGACTCTGAATCCAGCGATCCGAGTTCAAATCTCGGTGGGACCTAGCGTTTTGATTCTAGTCTCCCAGCATATGCTTCAAAGCTCCCAGAAGGACCTCTCCCGTAAAGTATTTCTCCTGCCGACAGCACAGTTGCACCTTCCAACAACCTTGCATCAGGCACTGGAACAAACTTATTTTTCCGCGTCCCGCTGCAGTGGCCACTCTCCCAGGAATGTGCTTAATGACCCCTGAATTCGTTCGCGTGTCAGATCCGCTGAGGGCCACAGACGCCCTCGGAAAAGACAACCCGAACTGGACAAATTGGTCAGACTTCCAGAAAGCCAGTAGAAGAAGCAGTGTGACCGAAGGGGGTTACATAATCAAACCGCAGAAGAAAAGAAAACAAGCGCTCGCGTCTGTGTGACTTATGACCGCTAGACCTCCTTTCTACATGGTGCATGTGGACACCTGGAACACTGCACATTATGCATCATCATCACTGTCGCCCCGGGATGGGACACCGACAGCAGAGGGTGACCTCGGACCTCTTAATCAGCACAGTTGACAAAGCGTTTTAGCGAGACTGTCCCCGTCAGTATCAGACAGTGAGAAGGTTATGGAGCACCGGTATCCCTGACATTCAGATATACGTTTCGGGGTCATAGATGTGGTCTCAGTGTGTACGGGGAATTGGGGCAGGTGAAACGCCACATGCGTAATGCGGCGTATCATCCACAGAGGCTGTTCATGAGCTGAGATCATGCGTTTTGGAAAACATACCTGACGCAAGCCTGAAATGACATTGAATGCTCAGTGCTTGCAGCTGGCATTACATATTCAACATTTCACATAAAATGTAATGATAACAGCTTATTTTTTTTTGCCCTGGAGGGATATGTTTCTCAGATGTGCCCGTTTGGGGACAGACCTGTAAAAGGATATCTGCGTGAAAGGGTGAGGGTGGGGTGTGTTGTGGGGGCAGAAAAAAGCAAGAGGGGGAGAAAAGGAGAGAGAGACGGAGAGAGGGAGGCTGCAGTTACATTAGCCTCCCTGCATTTGCTGTACTATATAATTCTCGATGTGAGAAGAGGAGGGGGGTGGGATGAGAGGTGGGAGTGGAGGATGGGGACAGGAATGCGCTTTTTAACTTAATTTGCTATTTACAAGGGCGTTACAGAAGTCCACGGTCTGGTCTTTCAGCCCCTGGGCGTTATAAATAGTAAAGGTTAATTAGTTAGCTGAGAAACTGGATCAGGGGCGGGCTGTTAGAATTTGATCCATAGACAGGTAACTCAAGCAATCCCCATTGTCACAGCAATCAGACCTATATAAATCCGCCTTGACGGACAGCAGTCACCACATAGCCTTACTTCTCTTGCTGGATCACCGACCTGGGCGAGAACCCCCCTCTAACACGGTAAGTTGCTTTGTGGATTCAGGGAGGTCGCTTTACTGGGAAGGAAGATGCTACTCTTAATTATTTTTTTAGCTACTTTTTAAATATTTTCAGAGAAGGACTGTTTGGCTCTTGTGCATTCAGCATACTTTAGAGCTCTTGTCTAGTTTATATTTGCGTGCGTAAAAGGTGAGACTTCAGTGCGCTGTAGGCGATAAAAGCCAAAGAAAGAAGGGAAAAGTTATCGAGAGCTGCTGCGCTGAGTGCTCTGCGCAGAGAAAGGCAGCCAGACTTTTACCGACTTTTGCCAACGCAGGTGCGCATCGAGGCTTAGAGATTTCCCAGCAGCTTAGCCTGCATCTTTGCGCCGCTCTCAACTTCTCTCCTGGCTTTGCTCTCCATCAGCTTCTGCTTAGGAGGTTTTTGCACTTCACCTACCGAAATGTGTTAATAATTCACAATGGCTGTTCCTCCTACAGGAATAAAATGTCGCTCTCATCTATCCTCTCTGCTGATGCCATCGACAGTGCTATCAAGGACTGCCAAGGTATTGTTTTCCACCAATATCGTTATTGGTCTCTTTATTCTATATGTGTGTGGAGCCGCAGCAGACAGCGGGCAATGGGTTTATAGCAGAGCTTCATTGGAACACTGACAAAAGTATTTAACACTTGAAATATCTGCTTTAGTGTAGAACATGAATGCATATGGGGCTAATCTTGGGCACATGGTGAAACCAGTTATTTTATGAGTCTCTATTGGGCACAAACCAATGAGTTACTAGCAGTTAAATATTAAGATAAATGTCTTCTACACAACTACAAACTAATCTTTAAAACAACTGTTTTTCTTCAAGACGTGTGGCCAACAACTGGGCCAGAAGATTGTAGCCCTCACATCACACTTAATGACACATTGTCAGTCATCCATTATCCCGCCTCTATAATTTGAGCCAGCACTAATTGCTTGAGGATTCGCAGACATTACAGTGTATCTGTTTAATTCTAGCTTAGCCTGAAACCCTTCAGACGTAACTCTTAAAACTCATGTCCTCAATTTCTCCGCCAGCTCCGGACTCCTTCTGCCCAAAGAAGTTCTTCCAAATGTGCGGCCTCTCCAAGAAGAGCCCTCAGGATGTGAAGAAGGTCTTTGGGATCCTGGACAACGACGCCAGTGGTTTTATCGAGGAGGAAGAACTCAAGTGAGTGAACGGCAGCTTCGGAAACAGCAGACCGTTTGTTGAGGAACTAGCATTCATGGTTTTTAGGATGCAGTAGGCCTAGGAAAGAGGATGCACCTGTCCGCAAAGGCTACAGGTGCAGGTCTGTTCCGCAAGGTATATATAATATAGGTTAAACATTAGCAGCAGCCATCTCACCTGTAATTTACTAGCCTCAGGAAATTACACTTGCAAAAAGCAAGTCTAAAAACACAAGGCAGCGCTCTTAAAAGGGGCTGTAAAGACTGCGTATTCACCAGACGTGGTCCCACTGCGGCGCGATGACACCTGAAGGCAGCAGCTTATTCATCCAATAAACCTGCAATTGAAAAGAACCCAAAAGAAGATTTTCATTTATCTGCATCACACATTACAGTTAGAAGTTTGCATGCAAGCTTTTCCATTTGGATGTTACCTTCTGACCTTCACGTCTCTGTGCCCACCAGGTTTTTCCTCCAGAGGTTTGTTCCGGGGGCTCGCGTTCTGACGGACAAGGAGACCAAGGGCTTCCTGAGCGCTGCTGATGATGATAGCGATGGTCGGATTGGAGCAGATGGTGAGAAGATCTGATACGTTTTCAAAATGTGTTTCTTTTTGTTTTGGGGCGGTTACTAATTCTAAAACAAAACCTGCACAACGCACTCCAAATCCAGCAACACTGCTTAAAACTGGCTCCTACGCGAGGTTCCAAAAGTCCATTTATGATGTTAGGTTTCTAAATTTTTCACGAGTTTGAAAGTTGTACCAACTGCTTTTAAATTACAGCGCTTTAAATGTTAATTTTCTCTCCTGTGGCTCCATGTTATCACCCTTGTTTTGTCCACCGTGGCTGATGTCAAACTCAGACTCACGCCTTGCTAACGCCGCTTCTCTCTTCCGCAGAGTTCCAGGCCATGGTGCTGTCCTAAACAGCTGGACTCCAGCCCTCCAACTAGATCCTGTCTCCATGCCACCCCTGTCCAGCCGCTTCTCTTCACTCTCTTAGTTTAGTCAGCTTCCATCTGGTTAGATAAAAACTTTCAACTCTATTTATTTTGCAAGATTCCCCCCCGGTCCACAGGTGTCAACATTCATGTAATCTTTATTTATTTTTTCTTTTTCATATGTTTTAGACAGATCAATAAGATGCAATGCCCACATACATGTACACTTTACCAAATTACTGAGAATAAACGAATAAAACCAAACTCCTGTTGTTCCTCTCATTATGTGTGTTTAAGTCAGTGTTTCTTTTTACCAAAGCGTTTCCATGAAGAAGGTTCTCGTGCACGAAACAAAGCTGTAATCAACGCACAGACAGCGGGGATCTGTAATGCACACACTAATCCAGATGTGTCTACGCACAAAACAACACGCACCGCTTCCTTTACAGTTCTGAGGTTTCCTTAAATCTTCGCTTACCCTTATCGAGCACACCGGTAAATGAGATTGAATGTCAGGCAGTGTCAGGTAAATGGGAGGTGAGACAAACGCAGGGTTTCTGACGGTGTGTGTGTGTGAGAGAGAGAGAGAGGAGAGAGAGGAGAGAGAGAGAGAGAGAGAAGAGGTGACCTTGATGACCACCTGAGTGTCACCGTGGTTGGATCGAGTGACACCTGACCTCAGCTTTGTAAATAAACCCAGCTGCACCTTGCTGCTGCTCAGGCTATAGGGACACAAAACACATGCACACACAAGTAACCCATTGCATTTGCAAAAAAAAATAAAAAATCGAACACAATATCCAAACCCAGAGAGCCCACCACACAGACGCACGTATTATTGAATATGCACGTGACCATATGCAATAGATACATCTGTGCGTGTGGGATGCACATAGGAAATGAGAACGCTGCGACCTTAAACAGTCAGCACACCCATGGCAAGTCTCCTTGAGCTTGCTCAAGACATACTGACCAACTGTTTTATAACACAAAATCTGAAGTCTGACCATCTCACAAATCTGCAGCTGCCACCGCCAGCACCATTAGGCGACTTTAAATAGTACGTGGCGTTTCCCTCCGCTGCACTTACAGGATTCACGGGATCAAAATTACCGTAATGACCACCTCACTATTTACCCTCCCGCTGGAAGCGCCGAAATACAAAGTGGTAATTTTTTTTCCAGAGCTCCCACTTTGGTGTCATTTCAGTTATCTGTATATTACAGGGGGGAACCTGGCTATTACTGCAGACACCTGCTAGTCAGAACTGCAGTGTGGGGCATACCCTTGTATTAGCATGAGGTCACTGTCACAAATTTAGAGATGTAGTCGTAGCTTCTCGCTTGTGTCGTGGGTCTCAAAAAGCAGGCATTCCTAGAGTTTCCAAAAGTGCAATGGGAGGTAGAGCCATCAATGTATCAAGCTCCTCTCCTGTACAACAAACTCTGAGTTTAGGTTTGGGAAACTAGGGATGGCTGGTACCAACCCTTAATTATGTTGCTATAGACTCAGCTCCATTCATTCTACTGTAAAGCATGTCATGCACTCTTTGTCTTTCTCTTTATTTGCTCTCCCCTCACCTTTCTGCAAGAGTCTCCAGTCTAGTGCCAGTCTATGTTTCTCATCTGTGGTCCCGGCTCCACCGACCTACCCAGTGTTCATTGATTACAGGCATCCAATCCCACCTCACTGTTACAGGATGTGACGCCACACATATTCATACATTATGCCAGCCTGCTCGCCTGACAGCTATTGTCACCGATACAGTTTTCTGCCTCTGAGTTCCTGTTTCTTGCTGCGTGTGCGATTTATGACGATGTATGGGTGCATTCATCTGCTCTCCACCCTTCTCTTTTGTCTCATAGCCCTCCTGCTTCTGGCTCTCTGGCCTCAAGCAAATAGTTCAAACTCCATATGGTTCTTTGAAAGGCTTCTTAGATACGTACCACCCACCTAAACCAGACCAGGCACACCAGCCTGACACAGGCATAAACAACTCAAAACAAAACATGAAGAACATCTCAAGGTGTTGACCTGGCCTCCAAATTCACTAGATCCCTAAACTGATCAAGTATCTGTGGGATGCACTGGAACAAGCCTGATCCACAGAGGCCCCTCCCCTCAACCCATAAGACTCAAAGGTCCCCCACTAACAACAGTCTGTTACCAGACACCACAGGACACCCTCAGAAGACCCATGTCCATTCTCTGATGAGTCACAACTGATTTGGAGGCACAAGGGAGACCTACACAATATTAGTGTGGTACGTGCATAATTGTGCACATCGCAATCCATTTACAGGCAAAACTGTATCAAGGAACAAATGAGGCATATGCACAGAGAGACACAGCACTAATTAGGGCCCCATGTATCCATATCTGCCGTTATCAGACTCTTGATCCTCATCTCTGCGGACATGGGGAGGTGGAGTGAGCGCAGGTGGTGGAATGGGTGGGGTTGGGGGGTACTTTACACGGTCGAAAGCGGGACAAGGTTGGGGAAGCCGGTGGGTAACACAAGTCAGGGGACGCACAATGGAGCTGTGACCCCTGCAGGTCAGGAGCCATGAGCGGTAAACAGGAAAGAAACGTGAGCCAGTGGGTCAACACTGTTCTGCTGGCAGAACGAGATAATGTGACAAGCAGATTAGCCGGACTCAAGGGCAGAGAGAGGGGGGAAGAAGAGAAAGAGGAAGACCAGAGGAGGGATGGACAATGTGAGAAAGACAACAGCGGCTTTGGGACGGCAAGGTGGACACAGAAAAGGCCGTGACATGAAACCTATCATTCGTCAAGAAATCATGAATTTCTGACAAAGCAAAAAGGGATAAATAAATCCTAAATTATTACACATCCTTTACACAATTAATTTGGGGTTCAGTTTTTTTATAATAAAGAATTACGGGTTAAATATTAAACTAAAACGCCAACCGTATAAATCAAGGCAAACAGAGGATTAAATGAGATGAATCGAAGCAAGCCAACAAACTCAAATGACCTGTTCAAACGTTTTGTGTGACTGCTAATACCGCACCACTCCATATGTCAGGGCAGGCCCTCCGGGATGGCCACATAGGCCCGGCCCGCTTGTCTGTATGCCACCTCAATAATTGATGCCCTCGCTTCATTGTCACCAAAAACTCATATCAAGAAAGGAGTGTCAGGCTCACCTTACTGATTAAGTCTGTGTGAAACTTTAATGCGCACCCCATCTTCAGCTGATAAGGAGCCGATGTGCTCTGGCAAACCGCGGGGAAGTCAGAGCAGCCGGAAGTCCGGGTTCCGCTCGGGCAAGCACCCATAACATTTTTGACCCGTCCCCCGGTGTTTTTTGGAGCCCCTGAGTTATCAGAGATGTTGCTACCTGATAGTCTGAAGAGGGAGGAACGTCGTGAAAGATTTAACTGCCGTGTTAGGATGACTGAATGGGCTTTGTGAGCTCTGTGCAGGAACTCTATCCATAATGCAGGGGATGACAGCACTGCCACTGTTCCCCAACAAGCATTTGTCCCGAGCCTCTACTTACTGTATGATGTCTGTGCGCAGCTTCCCCTCATTAAAGAATGATGGGCCACGCACGTATCAATGGCCGTTCCTGGTACATACGGGAGGCAATTTCTTGAAATCTATTTCCACCCCGGCTTGAGCCTATTGTTTCTGCGATCGCTAATCGACGGCCTTTCATTTCTCACTTGAGCGGCGTCCGTCAACTAGACTAATGCAAGTTTGCAATTTGAACTAAAAGCCGCACCCTGACTAAACCCCTGAGCAGCTGTTGCATGCGCCGACGCACCCGCAGACTGAGTAATGGCCATCATGAGGACGTAGACAGGTACTTTGCAGACTTTTCCAAATGAGAAGGCGCAATCAGATAAGACGGCAAGGGTCATCTGGGGAAAAACTCGCTGTGGCTAGCTGAACACCGGGCCGTCTGGTTGGAGAATGAGCCGACAAACATCTTACAACATTCATAAATGTCCTGGATTCCACCCAGAAACGATGGAATGACTCAAGAGAAGAGTCTGCATTTGGAATTGATGTTCTTATATGTATATTTATTTTGATTTGTTCCCTTTTGACACTACGTTTTTTTTATGAAACAAACATGCCTATATCAGGAAACCCATACCCCAGACATGCAGTATTAAGGCCAGTTCCTACTCTCGTCAAAATTTCTCAATGAACCTAATGCACCACAGCTATGCATATGCACCTGTGTGCTACATATGTCAGCAAGCCAAGTAGGCTCTCATTTCAAATGCTCTTTGTTGATGTCAGGCAGGACAGCACCTACATGCCCATGTCACCGCCCACCCTAATCCTGACAGATTCCCTTGTTCTGCATTACTTAAAGAACTGCTCCGAACTGTCAGGTTTCAGATCCCCCGTAGTGTCGGTTTCAGGTCTTCCTCGGCATCAGATCCGACCATTACCTCCCCCACGTCACCTCCACTCCCAACTCCCTGTTCCCTCGCTTCTCCTTGCCAGACTTCAGCGAACCGTGAATTATTCAGGGTTTAACAAGCTGTTGCAACGTTGGGCTCAACCGTGCAATTTTTCATTAACCCCCTCTGGCCGCGGCGGCTAAAGAGGCGGGTGTGTGGCTCTACTGGGAAACGGTGCTACACAAGTTCCTCTGAAAGAGATGAGACGGAGGAGAAGGTGACTGCAAGGGGACATGTCACAGAAGAGACTGGCGTCAGCCAAAGCTAAGGGCCTCCACAACTGCTTCTTGGAAGTGGATTGTGTTGCTAGAGTTGATTGAGTCCACAGATCACTGGTGATTGAGTAACACTGGCTGGACTGAGATTGTTATTGGTGACTGCTGTAGAAAAAAAGAAGCGGTCTGAGCTGAAATGCTTTGTTTAGCTATTTAACCGAGAAAGCAATCTCAAAGATGTGGATGTTAAGTGAGACATGGCGTCGTGAATTAGAAAAAAACTCTCCTGTAGCTGATCTGCCATGGTGGGGACACTTTCATTGACGGTTATGAAATGATTAATCGTGTTTTAGGTTATCAAAAACATGGTGGATTGCGCTGAACTGTGCTTTTTTTAAAAACCTATTTTAAAACCACAAAGGCGTCTAGAGATGTACAATATACTGTATATACTTCCTGCAAATATTTGCACAAATAATTCTCTCTGTAAATACTGTTGTATGCACAGTACTCACAGACATATACTCAGTGACTGTTTATGTTAATGTTTAAACAGCATCAGAAAGGTGGTAACTGAACTGTACAATCACATTGGAGGATGTACTTTGCGCTGCTCTTCAGCTGGACTGAATTAAACAAGTTTCTGTTATTTAGCCTAGGCCACTGACTGAAATCAGGTTGTCAAAATAATAGAAACATGGCACTAATTTTCACAAGTGTACTTAATGAACATTTACACCCAAATTTGATCTTGTATATAACAGTCCCCTCTTCTTCACATCATATCACTTGTTGGTGTTTCTGTAAATTCTCTTCCTCATGATACTTATATCTTACTCAAGTTTACTGATAGAAATGCCAGAATATGTGCATGTGTGTCTATACGTGGCCAAACATGATTTTGATTCTAAAACTATGCCAGTCATTGAAGATGGTGTGTGGCATTGATAACGAGACATGTTTTCTTACTCCCTACAAAAAGGCAATGAGCTCTCAAAGAAGTCAAACTAAAGGTCAAAGCTCAAAGGTCCACGAGGTTTTTGTTGTATTTACCTATAAAAAGACATTATAGAGAACAGAGAGCAGTGTGAACAGAGTATGAGTCAGGGTTACTGCAAACAGATCCATGAAGCAATCTTCTTACATTTTCTCAAATTACTAAAAATATTAAAATAGTACCACTAATGCCAACATGTTGATTCTCTTAAATAATTTTATCAACATGCAAATCCCAACTCACTGTTCCATATGGGACAGAAAACTGCTGCAATACTGCTCTCTATGGGCTGAAATGTGTACCACGCTGCTTTACTGTAGGTATGCTGAGATGTGAGAAACCCCAAACCACGGGCTTTCTTTTGTGTCAAAGATAAACATGTACCCAAATGGCACAATGAATGGTACCGATAAAGAAAAAAACAAGGATTTTAATTGATGGGAAATTAGAGGAGCAGACAAGGATCAGTCTTTTATGTCCAAAACTTTTTGGATATACCATGACCTGGATGACTGAGAACCTTTACAGACATATCCATGTGCACGTATACTATGCATTTAGCAGTATTTACAGAGAGAAGTTTTTGTGCAAACATTTGCAGGAAGTATATATACAGTATATTGTACTGCTTTTTAGCGCAAGGCTGCTATATGGGAATTCATTTGTTTTCTCTGTTTTAGTTAATATTTCATCATGTCAGTGTATGTTGAACGGGGTTTATAACTGCCATTGCCATTGTCAAAATACATCCACATTAATGTTCTTGACAGGGCCCCAAACAATTGCTTGCCTATGCTGAGTGTGTGCTCCTGTCACTTGTAGGCATATGTTGAGAATTTATATTGTGGCGCCCTCTAGTGTTTTTTAAAGCTGTTACCATGAAAGGAGATTATATTACCTCCTACTGTGAATATTATAAGATTAATTTAACGGGTTGTCTTCTAAAACAAAATCACTAAAAGGAGCTTCTCACCAACTTTTAATTTGGCGTTTACGTCCACCGGATGCAACGTCACCGCGGCCTCTTTCCTGTGTGACCCGGATGTGAGGTAGCCGCCGCCGCCGCCGCTGCTGCTGCTGCCTGTCAACACCATCCAACCTCAGTGGAAATCAGCGGATTTTTCTATTTTTAAAACTGTCTGTGACAGTGCGCTAACCGTCCGCCACCATGCCCATGTACCAGGTAAAGCCCATCTCTGGGAGTAACATAAACATTGATTTGCCCACCTGCATGTACAAGTTACCAAATATCCACGCGTCGCGAGGGAACAGCTGCACCCCCGAACATGCGCTCCAGGTAACTGAACTGATTTCATTTTGACAAGGCTTTAATTTCTTCTTTATTTTATCACCTGCAGTTGGTTAGCTTGTGTTTTTGTCTCGCTGTCGGCGCGGCTTGCTTTACTTGTGCATCGCTGTAAGGCTTTTCGCACAGCATACATCAGCCCAAGCTGTCTTTAGCCAAGCTAGCTAGCTAGCGAGCTAACTGACTTAGCTTGTCAGGGCAATGGGTAATCTCACTACTTTTGGCTGATGCAACAATTAATGTATCCCCCCGCTCATTATTTCATGAGAATTAGACTGCACAAAGTCAAAACACAATAAAGCTAACTTGGCTATACCGTTTATTGCCTCTGCTTGTTAATAATAATGCAGTTAGTCATGATTCTAGCTATGGAAAGTACTGTTATTTAAATACCAACGCTGACCAGTTCATTAGGTACACATTGCTAGTACCGGGTTTGACCTCCTTTTGTCTTCATAGTTGCCTTAATTCTTTGTGGCATAAATCCAACAAGGTGCTGGAAACATTCCTTGGAGTGTTTGGTCCATACTGACATGACAGCATCATCTTTTCCACCACATCCCAAAGGCAGTGGCGATCATAGACTCCAGGGGGCTCCAGGCAGAGACGTACATGTGCCGTCCCCCAAACAGTCTCAAAACAGACAGAAGGGTTGGGTTGGGGAGCATTCTTAGTGCACTATAGGGCCTCCATAGGTTTAGGGGGGTTCATGGTTGTCAAATATACTAAAAAGTAGTCATCAGAGGGCACCCTTTACATTTTTTCACAGGGGCTCCAAACAATTGCTTGGTCTGCATGTCCTGACAGTGTGCCTCACATGCCAAAGGTTGCTCCACTGGTTTGAAGTGACCGTGGAATTAATTTGTGATGTTCAAGAAGCCAGATATTTGCTTTGCGATTCCCCACCAAGGCGCTTGCTGCCTTGGTGGGGAATCTTGGTGTTTCCTCACTTTCAGAGGATTCTTTATAAACACAGCAGATCAGCTGATTCTAAAATACTCGGACCAGTCCGTCTGGCGCTAACAACCAAACCATTTTTTCCACATTCTCATGCTCGGTTTGAACTTCACTCGTCGTCTCGACCATGTATACATTCATAAATTCCCTGAAGTGCTTCGGTGTGAGTGGCTGACTAAATATTTGCATTAAGGAGCAGTTGAACAGGTGTACCTAATGAACTGGCCAGTGAGTAAATTACATGCTAGCTTGTAGATTTGTGTCTCTTCTGCTCTACCACATTACAACTGTAAAATGCCTCTTAAACACTAATGCATCAGCAGTGTGATAATATTTTAACATTAAATGAATTGATGTAGTGGCGTGTTATTAAAGCTCCCTAGTGAATTTGAGCAAACTACATCTATTCTGAGTTTTTAAGTAGAAACCATGTACAGTGTAGATCATAATAGAATTTGAAGCATGCTTTGTCCCTTTGTAAAAGCCACGCAATGTGTCTGTCCGTCTCTCTCCAGAATGGTGAGGTGGATCCAGCAGTAAAGGCTCTGGAGGCCAGGCAGGACGAGATCATGAGGAAACTGTACGAGCTGAAAGCGGCCGTGGAGGGCCTGGCTAAGACCGTGACTACCCCAGATGCCGATTTGGACCTGACAGTCAGCAGCAGCCTCTCCTCCCAGAGCTGCAGCTCCACGACCTTTAAAGGCACAACAGATCTGGACGCACTACTTGGCAAGGTGAGGAACTGAATGTCATACTGATGTCCTGCACAACCTGCTCGTACTGGAATTTATCTCGGAGCCGACAGATTACTTTTCATCTTTGCATGCTGCAGAGGCTTAATTATAGATGCAGATATACAGAATACAAATTTCATATAGTCCATACCTTCTTCATGTTCAAGGACCTCGGTGCTCTCCGTGACATCGTCATCAACGCCAGCCCGGCACAGCCACCCCTGACCCTGCTGGTGCTCCATAGCCTGCTGTGTCAGCGCTTCCGGGTGCTCTCCACCGTCCACGTCCACTCTTCAGTTGCCAACGTGCCGCCACAGCTCCTGTCCTGCCTCGGCCCGCGGCACGCAGACAGCTACGCCCGCCACATGTTCCAGCTGGGCTTCACCCTCATATGGAAAGATGGTAAGGTCACAGATGCTCCATGGCAGCACAATCAAGCACAACTGCATCAAATAAAACGGTTGTCTAAAAAAAATAGGCCGCAATGAAGATCTAACTTCTAAATAATGAGGGTTAATTAGCAGCAAGTTAGTGAGTTGACTGCATACACTTCCAAAAACCTTTGTCAATGAAGTTCATTGCCTGGATTGCAGGTTAAAAGTTGACACATTTGCATTTAGTGCTCATTTGCTGAGGTGAAGGGGAGAATTCACCTGTGGTCTGACGGAACAAAATTTGAAATTTGTCCTGTGGGATGAGGGACTATTTAGCTTGTAAACAGTGCACTGGTCTAAAGCCAGCATCTACTGAACATGCCTGTGTAACTTGCACATCTGTGCTTTCACTGTGCCCCATTTCAACAGCATAGCTCCATACGTATTTGTTGCTAAACCTGCCTACCTGCATTACCAAGGCCGTGATTCTAATCTGATGCCTTACTTGGATGATTCCGATGTCGAGTGGCTGGACGCTGGCTTGCCTTTCTCAAAAAGTGTGAATATACGTCCATCTCTATTATTTGTCTCAGCTTATCCTCTAGACTAGGGTCGCGGGGAGCCTCTCACCCAATGCCAGCTGGGATAGCCTGAAGGCCAGGAGCACCTCACAGTCTGTGCCTGCTGCAGCCTATCCCGGCTGGCACTGGGCGAGAGGTGATGCATACCCTGGACGGGGTGCCAGTCTGTCACAGGGCTAACACAACAACCACAGCGCTAAACAGGCCCAAGCTTGCTGGACAGAAAAGAGAAATACAGTACATCCATCCTGAACCAAACAGTCCCCAAACACAACAATGTTTTAATTTTAAGGTCATTTTTTTGAAAGCATGTAGGCAGTTTTATACTTTTTTTTTCTTCTTCTAAGACTATAAAACTAATTACCATACCCTTCATCATGTCAACGTAATAACAGTAATCAGGCATTAAGCCACTTGAGTAGGTGTTCAGCTATTTTAAGATGTGATTAAGAGGTGAAGCTTTGTAAATTATGTTAATTGGATTATGAAGAAGGAGGTGGCATTTTAATGTGACCGAATCACATTTTGAGACAATAATCTGTGGAATATATCTTGAACACGATCAGATACTAAATGCTATCGGATCACTTACAGTTTTGTTGGTTATTTTAAGGAACACAAGCAATTTGTATTCACGTTTACGATCTAGATTTACCTTTGCTTTACAACTCGTCGTCTCTTTTCTTTCCACAGTTCCGAAACTGCAGATGAAATTCAGCGTCCAGAACATGTGCCCTATCGAGGGTGAGGCCAACGTGGCGCGCTTCCTCTTCAAGCTGCTGGCTCCCTACCCCAGCGACCCTGCTCTCGCCACGCTGGTGGACAGCTGGGTAGATACGGCCTTCTTCCAGCTGGCCGAGGGCAGCGGCAAGGAACGGGCCGTCGTCCTGCGGGCCCTCAACTCCGCCCTGGGCCGCAACCCCTGGCTGTGCGGGCAGGAGTACTCGCTGGCCGACATCGCCTGCTACTGCTGCGTGCTGCAGAGCCGCTCGGCCTCCTCTGCTCCAGCTAATGTCCAGCGCTGGATCAAATCATGCGAGAACCTGGGCCACTTCTGTCCTGCTAAGCTAGTGCTGCAGTGACTGGGGCTGTCCTGGGACCAGACACCAGACGCAAAGTGAGAGAAAGGCATTAGAATAATAAAATATCCCAGCCTCGTCTGAAACGCCTTCTAATGCTCCCCTCCTGACTCGGTACTGAGTATCACTAAACTGACAAAGACTCAGCAAGTAACACAGTTGACCGTTTCAACTAACTTGAAAGTACTAATCTCCAACTTGCTGCTTTTATACAAGAGATTCTAAAGCTGTATAAAGGAGGGAGCATGAGAGGACTGTAAAGACCAGGGTATGGTGATGGGTTTGAACACACACTTCCACCCACTTTGTGCCTAAAACACAATCCTGTTCTAAATGTGTGTGTGAGTATTACTAGGTGTTTTCAAAAGTAATACTTTGTACCATTGGTTTTTCTGAAATCATTAAAACTTCTACTTAACTTTGAACTCCGGTTTGTTTTATTGGACTGATCACGTCAAGAGTGCAATGGTTAGCGCAAGTAACCAATCAACCAAGTGCATGCTTCAACAGATGGTAGCACTGACACTTATTCATTTACAGTCACTCACTCATTAACTTTATTCAGCTTTTGGTTTTCTTTAGAGCCCCACACACTGTAGAGGCATCTCATCCTACAAAACATGAAGTGAAAAGTAGGGAAAAACTGGACTTTCCATGTCCGTCAAGAACTGTCGCCACCAAGCAAGCCCATTTTATAAAGATTTGGAATTAGGACTTGATTATCTCCGTATGGTGGCACCCGTCAGAGGGTGGGAAATGTTGGGCAGTAAGTGAACATTTTGTCCCAAGGCCTGTGTTACTCAAGATTCTGAGAATCCTCTCATAGAGCTCATATCTTGGATTAAAAATTCCCAGGAGTCTCAGCTCAGGTGCGATTCCGGGAAATTCTCAGAGAACTCTTTGACAGAAACTTTTATCTTGGTGAGGAGGTGTGGTTGAACCTGTTGCTAGGCACGTGTTATCATTTCAGAAGGTGTGATTGGTTGATCCTAAAACTAGATAAAAATACAGTTTTGGTGATAACTGACCTAGAATGGACAGTCAAATTAATAGATATAATAACATTATTTAATCTCTATGAAGACTAATTATAAATAATACTTTACATAAAATAAATAAATAGTAAACTATACTTTAAAAATGATCCTATAAAATGTGTGACTAAACTCAGGCCCACTTGCACAGTATTCACATGCTGCTAGTTCTATTTATTTGCTTCCATTCATTTTCCATGCTGGTCATCTTTGCCCTTCATCCGTTTGGTATGAACAAAGGTAGGATGTCTCAGCTTTCATCAGTTTCCGTGACTGCTAACCGGCCTAGAAGACGCAGTGTTGGTTGGTGTTCAAATCTTCCACGAACCGAGCAGCAATGGAGAAGAAATAAAGTAAGAAACCCAACTGGACAGAGGAACGATGTTTGCTTCTGACTGAACTGTTTTTAGAGACACTAGATTTGGCCCCAAGTCATCTCTGCTGCATTGTATTTCTGTTGCTAAATACCTCAGTGTTGTGATGACTTTCATTTCCGGTCATATTGTGATTGTAACAAGTTTGATTGTCGTTCAGTGTTTGGAATTTCTTTAGGAATACGGACCCTGATGTAGCGCTAGGACTAGGATTTGTGAGGCTTTTGACAGGGCATGGGTCAGTGAATCTCCAAAACTGCAGCTCTTGTGGGGGTTTTCCCGCAGTCTGCAGTGGTCAGCACCAATCTACAGTGGATCAAGGAAGGAAAAGTGAACCTGCGATGCATGTGGGGAGTGGATGCTGGCCTGTGTGGTCCAATCCAACGGGCAGGCTACTGCGACTCAAACAGGTGAAAAAGTTAATGCCGGTTGTCATAACAAGTGCTTGTTGCACGCCCTTAGATGTAGACCAGTCAGGGTGCTCGTGCTTACCTCCGTCCACAGCTTTAGGCGCCTACCATGCACACGTGAGCATCAGAGCTGGACCTGCTGGGGGAAGGTGGCCTGGCCATCGGGTGGATGCTCGGGTGCGTCGCTCATCTGGGGATAAGAATGCAAGCAACACCCCCATGCCATTAACAAAGGGGTGCACTTGGGTCTGCAACAATGTTCAGGTTTGAGGTATTTATGGAAGCAGCATTTACATATATTTCAGGTTTCACAGAAGAATCATCAGTGTCATCACAACAGGTTGGTTGTTTTAATCTAGCTCAGCCTAAATTACATGAAATGGAGATATTCTGAATTTCCATAGATTTGTTCACCAGAGAGTAATGTTCTTTATAGATGTTTTGTCAAATACAAATACAATACACCATATACATATTGTGCAAATCCTCTTTGTAATCAGTGTGGATTTTACTCACCAAGCATCTTAACTATTCGTAGTCGCTCCTCTAGTTGCATTTTGACGTCTCACTGTATTTTATAGTAATGTGACAAATTATTTTCCTTTACCTGCAGACATTTGTGTCATATTTGCCGCTATCAGTTGTTCATGGTGTCTTTTACCGTATCAGCTGACGTGTTGATGAGTTTCACAGCAGTCCACTGCTGTATCTTTATAAT
Source organism: Planiliza haematocheilus (assembly GCA_005024645.1). NCBI lineage: Eukaryota > Metazoa > Chordata > Actinopteri > Mugiliformes > Mugilidae > Planiliza > Planiliza haematocheilus. The sequence continues at coordinate 6,496,618 of SRSE01001373.1, forward strand.
CCTCTGTGACTCCTGAAAGCAATCTCACAAAACGAAAATCGCATAAGCACAATATACAGACATCCATCTTTAGTGGCATTCATGCAAATTATGGTGGAAGGATGAAACAATGAATCCCAGGGCTTTCCTTACTCTCTCTTGTTCATTTTTTTTTTTTTTTTGTATTCTCAGGCGGCCTCCCGTCTGTCTCCAGGCGGCTGTCCGACTTGATGAAACCCCATCGCTGACATCTGGGCACACGGCAGGGAATACACTCGGGACTCAGCTGCACTGGATTTTAGACGTTTGCGTGCTCTCTGTACTCTTTAAGAGCAGTCGCTTTAAATAAACAAGCAATCAGTATCTCTTGGTGTAGTCCAGGCTGCGTGCCAATGAGGCATCAGATCCCGTCACTAATCTCATTACTTCTGGCTTCCGATTGACCTACACACGACCTTCTGATTGGTCTACTGACCACCGACCAATGGGCTCCCACCCTTGTTCAAGCCCTGACTTCCTATGTTACTGTTGCTAAGTTAGACAAACTAAAGCCAGGGGTCTAGTCCAAGACAAACACTAAAAACCTGGAATAATAGAGTCAGCTATCATTAGCAACCGTGCTAATGTTAGAAAACATTGGAAAAAAGTCTTTTCCCCAGTTTTCAGTTTTTGCCTGCACGCTTTTCGCATTTTTGACGAATCACATTTTTGAGTTTCAACGTTAACTAAGTCTGTTTTCAACATTTTTCAATGGGAATGCTATTGTTTGTCCGACCTAGGAACAGTAACACAGAGAATCGGGACTTGAGGAGCGCTGGAGCCTTCTGATTGGTCTGCTGACCACCAGAAGGCTCACTGGTTTTCGCTGGGAAAAAAAAGGACTAAAACATTAACGGCTCTTTCCTTGTCTTTTTATATATGATATAAAATATACAGACAGGAGAAGCATTCTCGCTGAACAGCTGTAGAAAAAAAAAAAAACTAGCATAAATGAAAGACAAAATCACTTCAGTTTCACCCTGTGACTAGTTAGAATCACAACAACAGCACAGACTGAAAGATGCTTTATCGGTCCGAATGTCATCATCCGTGATTGTCAGTTTGATAATTTAGGTCCTTCTGGTGTGGGGACATACGTGATGCCGATCAAAACGGTTAAAGGAGGAATATCAAAGACACAGTTGAGCTAAAGTGCCTGAACTTAGATCTCAGGGTTTCTCTGAGGATTTTTTTTTTTTTTAGCACAACAAGATTTGAGTCTGCATCACTTAGTAGGCAGAGAGAACGAGAGTCACCAGCTGTTCCTTCAGTCTGTGAACAAAGAGCACACGTTGCTGTTGTATCGCAAGAGCTGAATGCGTTCAAAGTAGTCGTCGGTCAGGAAGTTTCTCTGTGAGGTGACCAGGTTGCCCTTCTGACTGAAGAGACGCTGGACGGGGGCTGTGGAAGGCAGGGTGGTGTTGTACTTCAGGAAGAGCTGCTTCACTCTGGGGAAATCCTGCAGGCACTCAAGACTCTTCCCCGTCCCTTCAACGTACTTTCGGACCTCCTCCAACGCGCCCCGCTGCTGGTTCTGTGCCGCCGGCTTTGCAGAGCCGTAGCTGAAGAAGTCGTCTTCAGATACAATGGTGGACAGGTTGCGGCTGGTGTTCGCCTCGGTCACGACGCAGGGGTCTATCTGGGACGCCTCCGTGGCCAGCACAGAGCACATCTCCTCCCTCTCAGAGGCCGGGATCCACCATAGCCGAAACTGAGGCGTCGTCGCCGTCGCAATCTTGGCTTCCGTGCTGGCGAACAGCTCCTGGAACCGCACGTCAATGGCCACCGCAATGGCGTTGATGACGTCCCCGAAGTAGTTTGCGGCGTCCTTCTGCTCGTTCAGCTTGTTCTTCAGACTGAGTACGGTCGGGATGACCAGACCCAGGTAACATTTCTGCTCCGCTTGGAAAAGTTCAAGTGCAAATGCCAGCGGGTGGAACACAGTCACGTATTCTTTCAAGAAGGCCATCTCCTCTGGCTGCAAGCGTGGGACCTCCAGGCGGGCACACAGCTCAGTCAGCTCCCGCTCAGTCAGAGAGACAATCTTCTGCACAGCGCAGAACTCCACATTCCAGCGTATAACAGAGGGAACAACAAGCGCCATCTTGCCGATCTCCTCTGCAGCGTCCATTCCGACCTGGAGATGGTGGCACTTGCTCCATATGCCAAACACCTTGGCCATCGCACTGAAATGTAGTTGGCACATGGGCCCCTGTGACACAGCCTGCCAAAAGTCCTCGGTGACAATCTGCTCCAGCGTGTGCGATGCGCAGCGCTGCACAGTGGGAAGAAACAGAAGCATGTCCTGCTCGGGTTCCCCCTCCAGAATGGTGCTCACGTTCTCATAGAACCCAATGTCATCATCGCTTTCCTGGCTGTCGACCGCAAACTCTCTGAATACGCTGATAAACGGGCTGCCATTGTCGGCGACCGTGGTCTGGACTTTACTTTCAATGTTGTACGCCACGTGGATGTCGTGTATCCGCGCTGCGATGGTGTCGTACGTGATCCTGCTCTGCAGCCGTGCAAAACCCAGGGCGGCAGATTTCCTCTCCAAAGACTCCATATCGATCCAGTGACAGGTCATCCCGAAGAAACTTCTGTTGTTGGCCGTCCAGATGTCGGCTGTGGTGCACACGTACTGGATGTTGCCGAGTTTAACCATCAGCTCCTCCCGCATCCTGGAGTAGCCGTGGTCCACCTTGGTAAACAAGGTGACCCTGTCCATGGACTTGAGCCCGTCGGTCAAACCGTTGATCAGCTTCTTGAAGCCAGGCTGCTCGAGCACGTAAAACGACTGGCAGTCCTCCACGATGAAGTTGAAGATGAGGTCATCGATCCTTGACTGGGTCAGGCATTTGGAGATGATTTCTGCTTTAAGCTTCTTGAGTTGGCAGTGTCTGCTTTCCTCCCCGTTGTACTCCTCTTTCTTCCTTCCCCTCTTGGCATCAGGCCTGGCTTCACAGCCCAAGTGTGTTCTCTGAGAGAGAGAGACAGAGAGAGAGAGAGAGAGAGAGAGAGCGAGACAAAGTGCCCAAGAGAGCTCATGTTAGTTTCTGGAGGTGCAACATTTGTATGCTCTGAGCAAAAAAGAAAAGAAAAAAGAAAGAAAAACAGTTTTGAAACTTTAACGTGCAATGAATAAAAAGTAAAATCACTCATGCTCCGAGTCTTTTTTTCTCAGCGAGGAGCCTCCAGCTCCATGGCTTAGTAAACAGCATGCAGCCACAATGTAACGTCGATTAATCACGAGGGCAGCTATTCATTCATTGACTCTTTAAAACGTGAACACACAGTGTGAGGGGGAGAATCGTTACAGCCACGTTAGTTTCTGTAACTTACGTCTAAATGTTTCTTTAGGTTTGATGTGGAGGTTTTCGACGTGGACAGCAGGTTAACCCTCGGCAGACACAGATTACACTGGACGATGATATTTTTCCCCTGATCAGCCTTGTACGTGAAATGGTGGCGATAACGCCAAGTATTAATGGCCGATTTGGTCTCGCCGCACATTTCGTGTTGATCCACATCCATGTCGGACGCTACCTCTGCGGTTAACTGGCGTTTCTGAAACGTGAATAAAAGTATCGTAATCCGATTTAGTAATCGTGATTACACGTAAAGTAACGACGGCGGTGGAGAAATCCTCCTGAAAAAGGGGCAGGCCTTTGTTCGGATATCGCCCAGAAAAAGGAGAGGGATCGGACACCATCGTCACTATCCACTTCCGTACCTGCGTGTTGACGGCGACTGACAGCCCGCGAGCTAATAAATGCATACGCTCGTCGAAGAAATGCGCATGCGCGGTACGTAAACGGGCGCACGCAAGCTGACGTCACATGCTGCTCCTAGTGCTGCTTACTGACTGATAGTAGCGCTTTAACCAGAAGGTCCTTTTCCTCCAATGTTGCAGCGAGTTGGCGCCACCTTCAGGAAGCGGAAGTAAACACGGCTCCACGTTTGAATCATAGACCATAAAGATTTTATATTTATATTCAGTCTGTGGTTTGAAACATTTGAAAACATTGTTTTAGAGAAAAAAAACCCAATTTATTCACAATCAGAGAAGCAAGTCCCACATAGTTTAACCGTACAAAAAAAATAAAAAAAATAAATAGATTCTGTTATTCATTCATTCATTCATTCATTCATCCTCTTGTAACTGTGTGTCCTGTGAAGGATGGCGGGGGGACTGGAGTCTGTGCAGTGTGCAGCAGTGTGGTCATAGTCCTGTGTGAAACTAATGCATGAGACTCTAAGCCTCACAAAGCTTGGATTATTGGAAGGCATAGATGCTAGTTCCCCCTTAAACTAAAACTAATCTTTCACCTTTCGACCTCCCGCAAATACATGCAAGATGCAAATTCTCTCACTCTTTATGTGTTTGAAAATAAGCTAATGCTAAACTAAAACTAATGCTGTCTGACACAGTCCTGCAATAAATGCTAAGTCCGTGTTAGTGATGATGTTGAGTTATTATTGTAATGATGTTTTATTTGTTCGTCAAGTTTTAAAATGATGAGATTAGTACTTGAGCATACACTGGATCCTCCCAAGTTAAGACTGTTATAACCAAAATAGAACTTTATAACCTCCATATACTGATCAGGCATATCATTATGACCACTGACAGGAGAAGTGAATAACACTGACCATCTTGTGACAATACAGTGTTCTGCTGGGATACTTTTGGACCTGGCATTCATGTGCATGTTACTTAGACATGTAGCACACACCTAGACCAGACCAGGCACCCCCACCCCATAGCAATGATACTCCTTGATGGCAGCAGCCATCCCCAGCAGGATGCAGCCTGACACACACATAAAAACTATTTAAGAACAACTCAAAAAAAATGAAAAACAGCACAAGGTGTTGACCTGGCCTCCAAATTCCCTAGATTCCCCAAACTGATGGGTCAGAACTGTTTTGGAATCACAAGAGAGACCTACTTGCGACGGGAGAGTTGCATAGTTAGAGGACAGCTGTACGAGCACATGTGAACACAAGTGGGTAAACTGTGCCTCATTTCTCCCTGTAGCTATTGTGACAGGCTGACAGATGTTTAGGTGCACCAAGCGTGTCTTTAATCTGGGGTTCACATGAGCTGAAGAGAGTTTTTCCACCTTCATGTTGGGGGGTAGGGGGGAGAGTTTGTGTGCCTGGTGAAGATTTGATAAGTTATACACATGTTTTATTTATTCCACTCTAAATGATTCCTTAAAATCTTGACTCTTGATTACATTATCTATCTATCTATCTATCTATCTATCTATCTATCTATCTATCTATCTATCTATCTATCTATCTATCTATCTATCTATCTATCTATCTATCTCTTGTCTAATGTGTCAGTCTTTCATTTTATTTACTGTTTGCTTGGTGGCAACGCGCACTGGCCAAGCATCCAAATTCATTTTATAATGGTGTGTTCCGCTGGGAATTGGCTGCTTGGCGGCCCCAGAGAAGGATCGCTGTGCCAAAGGCTGTCATTATCTCTCTCTGTCTCTAATATTCATGGATTCTGAATTCAGCCGAGAGAGTCGAAGTGTCTCAGAAGCGTCTGGCTATTCAAAACCCCCGAAAAGATGCCACAATTATTTAAAATTTAGCGTTCCAAATGTAAATTGCAACCCCACCGAGAGTTTCCCTTTATTTATTCAACAACACGTGTCCTCCATTGGTTCGGCTTGATGAGGGTGGGGTCTCACTTAAGAGCCGTTGACGTAGCCCTCGCTGGAAATGGGGTTTTAAAAGAAGCGCAGTCTGTAAGTGTTTCGAGGCAAATAGAAGCGGAGAAAATCGAAGAATGGAGTGACGAAAAGGCTTTGAAATGTTTTGAACTGGTGCGATGCTGCGCTTCAAATCTGTGAGGAGCGGCAGGAGCGGGCACAACTGGTGTCCTTTCATATTCACAGCAGCAACCAGTAGGCTGTGAGCATCAGGTGACAGCACCCAGACTTATTCTTTTATTATTATTATTATTATTAAATAGGGGCTGCACACTTCACTTTTACCACAGGAGCAGAAAGAGAGGGACCCACCTCAACGGGTAACTATGACCACAGGATCCGCGCCCTGACGCGCTCTGGCGCCTGCATGTTGGACCGGTGCGTGTGTGGACTAGTATGAAGCGCCATGGCTTGGTGTGACCGCGGGGTTCAAACGCTACTGGCCACAGTGGGGGCTTTCGCTGCCTTCAGTCTGATGACCATCGCCATTGGCACGGACTACTGGCTCTATTCGAGGGCATACATCTGCAACGGCACCAATGCCACCACAGACGAGAACCAGTCGCAGCCCAGAACTAAAAGGGGTGATCTCACCCATTCCGGGCTGTGGAGAATTTGTTGTATTGAAGGTAAGCCTCACTTTTTTAATTTAAATGCAATTAAACGCAAAGAGTCCACTTATATGTTTGTTGAAACGGAGAAACCAATACCCCACTAACTAAGTCTGTGTCATTCGCATAGTTGTCTAGTTTTCCCTATGAGCGTTTTGTCTCTCAGTGCGCACAGTCGTTTGAGCGCACACTAGGACGCACTCCTTTTACGCACGGTCTGGAGATGGAGGCACAGATACAGAAACATCATACCCGCGGAGCAAATTTTAAGGGGCATGATTTAGGAAGCGTAAACCCACACTGGCGCTGACCCGAGCAGCTCCTTAACGGGGAAGAAACTGGCGACAAGGAAACGGGGTCCCCGCTACGCGCTCATCTCGAGCTGCCTGCCCGCTGTTCAAGCACAGGCACCGCACAGTAAAGTCGACTCCGCTAAGAAGGCGCGTCTGTGCCCATTCACGTTTAAGCCGGTCGCTGACAGGAAACGTGCGCGCTTAGTCTACTTTCATTCATGTCTTCATTGTATCCGATGCTGTTGCTTGGCAACATCGCCGAAATCGCTATGGAAACATGCCCGGCGATTTAAAAATAGATGGCTCCGGGTTCACGTCATGTCCAAGCTAAACGAAAAAAGAATTAAGCTGTGGATTTATTATAACGGGACACGGGGTGAACATGTGTCTACGCTTTTGGGGACGCGTTTTTTGAGCCGTTTTAAGAAGCTGATTTGAAAAGGAGGTGCGCTGGCAGTGACGTCTTGTTTCAGAGGCAGACAGACTCTCATTCATTGACCAAGTCTTCCTTTCCGACCACCCCTTGACTTCTCTGCTCTGCTATCAATGAGAGAGTCGACGTGACTGGATGGATCATCTGTTTATGGCACAAACCTCTGGCGTGACACTGGGCTACATGCTTATGGAGACAGATTGGAATTAAGAAACGAGTAAAGCAAAAGAAGACATAGGCTAAAAAGATTCAGAGTTTTTGGAGTTTTTTTTATTTTTTGGAAGGTTTTGACTAAATCCATATGGACTGCTAGTATCATATAGCATAGACTGTGTACTGCACAAGCACATACTGTATATTTTGCTTTTAATATGCATGGAAGCCTGTATAGAGAATTTACAAGGGGCTACAGTGAATGCATCTATATTATCCTATCTTAAAACACAATCTGCAGCAGCTACAGAATTAAGGTAAATGTGTCAATAAGCTTGGACTCTGACAAAGTAAGAATATAGGCTACAAGAGGAGGTGTCCACCCTACACACAACACATTGTGTTCCAGTGGCAGGTGCAGCCAAGCTCCCATGAAATGTAACTTAACATGAAGCATTATTACACATGTAAAAAGCAAATTTCTTTAATTTGGGACAATATAATTTTTGTTGCTGAAAGGAGGTCTTTCTTTTTAATGTATTGTCTTTTGTTTTTAAACGATTTGATGCAGAGGTGGATCCATTTTTGGGCCTTCTTCTCAGAAAGAAGCGAAAAACACATCAAATCTGCACTTGATCAGGCACTTGTGTGCCGCTGAGCTTGTTCTGATTCCCATTTTAATATCATGAGCTACTTGGGGTGAAACGGCTGGAAAGAACATCCTGGTGTGTCGGATAGTTTCACTTCTGCCCCTCTAAAAACTACAACGGTGGCTCCGTTGTCATGGAGACTCATAAGTGTAGAGGAGGTGGCAAGCGACCCCCCCAGCCCTCCTCCAAACACACACACCACCCAGTTATAATGACAAACACACCGGGTTATCGATGCAGGCGGCTCTGTGTGCATCACAGCGACAAGGGGGGAAACATCACCACGTTTCGCCAAACAGATTTACAACATGTCTGTCTGTCTGTGACCTCACATCGCTGTGACATATAGCAGCCCTTTTCCCCTCCAAGAACCAAATAATGAATGTGCTTAGTGTTTCTATGCACCTCGCTCACCAAGCGTCACCTCCTCTCCAGCAGGCCTGAATGACAATGGAGGAGCAGGCAGGATTAAACCAAGCACGGCTCCTTTGGAGTGAGGTCAACTCGCTCCTTTGCAACGCATAAAAAGCTATTTACATTTTTATCCCCCTTTAATGTTTGTTTCCCCGCAATATTGTGCACAAGTGCTTTTAATTTGCATCACAATCTGCAAAGCATCAGAGGCACCGTGTGTGACTCCGGTAAATAAAGCCAGCTCAGAGACAGAGAAACAACCTAATGAAAAATCCAATTTGCAGGTACGTATTTGCAGTAAATGCGCTGGCGTGCAGCGTGTCGGCGTGACAGCTGTTTTTCCACGGGGTCAGTGCATGCGTGTGTTGCGTGGGGAGGCATTCGTTTAGGCAGCGTGGGGTGGGGTCACTTTACCATTTTTCCACTGTGCTCTACAAGTGTGTAATTAAAACGTAACAAGTGAGGAGCCAGGGCATTAATTAGCCAGCCGGGTCACTCCATCCTCCTCTCCTCTGCTTGAAGTGCACTCCCCCTTTCTCCTCTCCTCATAGGTTTTACTCGTCCATTGTCATTATGCTTTTCCACGTCACGCTTTCCCCTTCTGTTCATCTCCTTTTAAAATTAACTTTCTGTTATCAGGCTTGGACTAGAACAGTGATTCTGCTCCATAAATGACACTGAAAGGACAAGTCAAATCAGTAATGTATGTCCTTTGGCCAAGAATTGTCCAGCATCAACCATTCAATTGTGATTGTTTGCTAGTTTATTAGTTTGAGTATCGAAATTTGTGTTTTTTGAACTATTGGTCAAACAAACTAAAGCAGCTTGTGCGTTTCAGGTAATTATGTGGTTTAGGTAAATGTGACCTTGCGCGGCATTTTTCTGTGCTAATTACTTGACACTAAAAAAAAATAAAGCTATTTGATTAAACTAAGCTTTGCAACGCACCGTCTTAATTCTCACAAATGCCTTTAATTGATGTGTAGCCGAGAGCCCTTTACTGTCAACATATTTACAACAAACACAATAGGAGAACATAAAAGCATTTTTGTTGCAAGGAAAATTAGCTCAGTGGCTCAGAAGATGTGCATGACTACATCCATGTTGGTCTTCTGTCCATCACTACGTAAACCCCATCCAAACTATTTCATTGTCCTGGTTGGGGTTAAGGCTGTTATGTTCTCTGCAAGAAATTAGTTCTCACTCCTATTTCTGCGAGAATAAAGAAAAAAAGTTTGTTCTGGTCGCTAGCGTTTCTGCTTTTCCGCATTAACCATGCCCATTTCCAATTGTGGCCAGCCACAGAACTCCCAAATGACAGCATGACGAGAAGGTGCTTCTTGTGGAGTATGTAACAGCCCTAAGCTTGTTATATACCCCACAAGAAGCAAGAAATTTGTTCTCGCTCCTGATGCTGCAAGAACAAGAAAAAAGTTAGTTTTGTAATGATGTGAACGAGTCAGTCTTTTGAACGGCTCTTCTAAGTCAACAATAAGACTCGATTACCTCAGTTACCTCTGGTTGACTTCTAAAAAGTAAATGATTGTAACAACGAGGCAGTCTTTTGAACAGCTCTTTGAAAGGAACGGCTCCTCAAGATCCGGCTCCCTTCAAGGAGCCATAAATCCCTTCTCTGTCGTTTTGGCCAAGTAATTTATACTTCACGAGAAACTCAAGTGCCGAGCTCTGGGGAAGCCCTTATAGAGCCCGCCGATGGCCACCACTTTAACTACTGATGCAATAGTCAAATATAAACCTCTTGCTTTTACGTCAGTGTTCCTCTTCTCTCCATCACGGCATAAAGCCTGCTCACATATTTTGCCTGGTCTGGCAGATCTTCGCCAGGTGTAATGAATTCTGAACGGAGCAACTGTAGACTAAAATCCCCCCACACAGAATTATACTTTGATTGTTCAAAAGTAAACTTGCAGGACTGCTGTTAGCAAAATTTTACGTGGTCACTCTGGTGGCCTCGGCCGACGCAATTGCAATTTTCTGCAAACTGAATCTGTCTCGCAACTAAATTGGCTCCGCAATTCATAAAGCGTTTCTTAAAGGCGGTGAAGGGAAATGGATAAGACGGGGATAGCGATAGAAGTCCTAATCGAAATAACAAGCTTGGATACGTGTTGTGAAAATTAAATTACACACACAAACAACATTTGAAAGCAAGAGAATGAGATTGGAAGTAATAATTTACATGACATAAAATATGGAAAAGAGCATGTGTGGGCTGGAATTGCTTAAACGACAGACTCTTAACCACCATGTCGAGATACATTACATATGTGCATTTTTAACTAAGTGTCAGTACATTAGAACCTTTACAACAGCTACATGTGCTGATGGAACTCAGTTGCCTCCCAACAACTTGGATACACATGCACAGTCGAGCCCAAGCAGGGCTGTGTTTGAAGAAATTGCAGCCTGGTGACAATTTAATTAACCAACTGTCAGTCATATCAACAGTGAATCACTGATGTCTTTGCCAAATTGCTTTTCTTTCATCCTCACTTGGGCGGCAAAAAAAAAACTAAATTGGAGGAGTTTGTTTGATTTCGCAGATGCTTTTTTATTCCGTCCCTTCATTCTCCGCTTCCAAAGGCAATAAGAGTGTGCGCTGCTAAGTCTGTGTGAGTTGCGCTTGCACGTTGATATCAAGCTGCAGCAACGGTGCTCTGTGTACAGTGTTTGCAGATTTATGAAACCTAATCATCCCACATGCTGTAAAGCCCCCGTCGGTGTTCACGCTCTCCATCTAAAAATCTAAAAGACACAAGGATGAAAGTGGAAACAAAGCAAAATATGGTGCTGGAACTCCACTTTGTTGTAGAGCTGTTATGTGCAACATTACTCAGAGAAAATCGCCCACCGGAGGCCTTGCGTAGCGCGGTTCTGGTGAAATGCAATATTAATGTCACTTTTGATTGGTTAATTCATCAATCTATTTGCAGAGCTACAGAGGTGTGAAAACGAGGAGGTGAGGGCACGTGTCACGCCGAGCTTATTGCCATTGCGTACTGTACTCCGAGAGATGCCAGAGGGAGCTACTGGTGACTTGATGAGACAAAGAAGCTGTTGGTGTATTCCACTGAGGCTCTTATTGGCTATCGGCTGAGCTGCGTTAATTCAAAATAATGACGATGTGCATCACCCTGTTGCCAGAAGCGCCACAGCTGTGACAACGGCTTCCATTCAATACAAAGTGTGTGTACTCTTGTCTTTGCGTGCGCGTGTGTCTGTTTGCGTTCATAAGCGGTGGCAGATCTGAGAAGAAGGGGAAGTGGGTGTGCCATGGATGTGCCGTCTCTTATTTAATGGGTGTCAAAATACAATGAAAATGTCAAAAGCATCCCTGGAGATTGTTTATGTAAATGAGCTTATTAAAGACTAACAGGGGTTGCCATGGAGAAGAAGAGGAGATGCTCAGCATGGGGCTTTGCGACTCCGGTTAGATCTAAGGAACCCATGATTTCCTATGTAATGTGTTTGCTGTGTAAGATTAATTCCCCATTTGTCACAACACAGTAACATTTTACCGCCCCCCTGACATCTTGATAAGCACTTTTAATGTCCATCATCCGCAGCCTTGTGAGATTATCCTCCGATCTTCAGTGCACAATCCACATTTTGCTCTTTGACGCATTCTCTGCCTATTACTGATTTATCTGTCACTGATCCGCTGTCTGCCTCCACTGTCCAACTCCACCCTTTCTGTGGCCTCCAGTCATTTTTTTCAATCCCTGCCATTCCTCTGCTCTCCGTGCTTTTGTTGTTTCATTTCCTCTGACCTTCTGCCCTTGTTTAATCTCACCTTCCTCCCTCCTCCTTCCCTCCTGGCTTGTCGGCATTCAGACTTGATTTTATTTCTTGGAACATATTGCAGTCTGTAAACACTGGATATACGTACACACACATGCACACACAAACTAAACGTAGACATTAAGCCGATAACTGTCACTCATAAATCACGGGCTGCGAGACATTCACTTATAATCAGATTTACAATCAGTTGCAATATTGTCCTCTATTTCTTCCATTCCCTTGGCTGCATGCACACACACACACATGCGCATGTTGGTTTTCCGATGGTTGTGAGGGTTATCCATTGACACCGTGCATTCCAGTACCCTAACCTCAATCATCTCGACTGAGGGCCTAACCCCTAAACCTAATCCTAATCCTAGGTGTGAGGATCATCTATTGACATAATGCATTCCATAGTCTCTTACCCTAACCCCACCTTTTTTGCAAGAGTAACGTTTGCAGCAAAACAAAGCCTTAACCCTAAATACATTATGAAGGCCAGCTAAAATGTCCTCATAACTAAAAATGTCCTGACAACATTGGTAGATTGGTCTTTATTCAGTTATATTAGTTGTCTTTCTATAGCTGTGAGGATCATACACTGACATCACCATCGTCCCTCTACCTTAACCATCCCAACTGAGTGCCCAGCCTCTTTGTAAATAAAACCCAACCAGCTAAAATATCCTCACAACTACAGTTTTTTGACAAGATTGGTATTCTACCAAGGATTGGTCTACACAACTAAACTCAGACGAGTTATCTCTGTTTAGTTTGGTCTTCATTTTAAAAGCGTTCTGACAATGTTTGTGGTCCACAAAGCTAAAGACAGGGTGTCTTTTTTAGGCCTCGTCCACACATCCATACGAAAACGATCTTTTTCCTATCCGTTTTCGCTGGCACGATTTCAAAAATAACCGCGTCCAGACGGATCCGTCTTAACGCGACTCAAAATGCTACTTCATATCCCAGGTCTATAGGCGGCGCTGTTTCAGTTTCAGAAATTCACCAAAAACGGAGAGAAGTGGCGCATGCGCATGAAGGTTGAGCGCTGTTTACAAATCAGCTTTAGAAGAAACCAAACTCAAGGAAAAATATGATTTTGCCCTAGTCATCATAATAGGCTCAATATCTTCTCCAGTAGTAACGCAAGCATGTAGTCTGCCCACGTTTTGCGGGATATAAGAGGTGGAAGGCTGCTCGAGGGGTGTGGAGATGGTGGCGATGACATCATTGTTTTCCAAAATCTCCGGTTTCCCCTGTCCACACGGATCCACAAGAAGTGCGTTTTCAAATTTTTCCACCCTGAGAAAAGTGCGTTTTAGGGCTATGCGTTTACGGGATTCGTCTGGACGATAGGCCAAAACGATGCAAAACATCTGCATTTACGTCAAAATGCGTTTTCGTGTGGACGAGGCCTTAGATTGGCCTTTATTTAGGTTGGTCTTTCTGTAATTGTAAAGATCATCCATACATAAAGCTAGTAGTAACTAATTAGAGTACTACGAGACCTAGACACCGTAACTTATGCATGAAGCCTGCACCAGTGATATCGATTTACGCTTGCCAGTCTGGCTCGCTCTGTAAAACCATCACCCAAAAGCTAGTCGGCGCTGTGTTTTTTTGGCTAGTTGGGTTCATTTTTGGTTCTACTTTCTGCTTCCCTTTCCACTTAGTGCTTCACTTTCAACAACGGTGACTGAAACTTTTGCTGAAATTTCTAAAAAGATGACTCATACAAATGCTTGTACCTTCAAACTTCCTTAGATAACATTTCCTGTGTCAACTTAACACAGACGTCTAAACCGCCAATTACTTTAGCCCAACCTTTTTTGCAAGAATAACCTCTGCCGTAAAACGATGCGTTAACCCTAAACATAGTGTGAGGACCAGCTAAAATGTTCTCCTAGCTAAAAATGGCCCGACAGTGTTGGCGGATTTTTCTTTCTTTCTTTATGTTTGTTTTTATATAGCAACAGTTTGCCCCTTACTCTAATGTCAGCTATGTCAACTGAGTGCTTAACCCTAACCCCTAACTCGAAACTCTAAACTAAACTATACGTTTAAAATTTTTCCTTTAAACCTAAAAACATTCCCTAGCCCTTTATCCTAACCCCTTTTGTGGGGCCCAGAAAAAATGCCCTACAAGGACAACATGGCCCCACAGCGTCACCATTTAGTGTTTAACCCCACAAGGTAATACAAACAAGAACACACGCACACACACACACAGAACAAGGTGTTAGACTGGAGGCTGGAGCTGCTGGGACTGGATTTAAACAGAGGATGAAGAGCATTACCAGTATCGTTTTGGGTTCACAGTTAAAAGTGTGTTTTTTCGTTTCAGAATTTGTCAAATCTGTTGGACTTTTTCAATGTAGTAGAAAACACATACACACAGACTGGTTTGGCAGCATGATTTGGTGTTTACACATCAATTAACAGAACAGCAAAGGTGTCTGTATTTTTATTACCTAACAGATGTGTGTTTTTTTCACAAGGCACAAAGTCTCACATTGCTGCTTAAAATAGTTCAAAGCTTCTTTTTTCCATCAGTGACTAGACACAGAAACTCGTGCTCCATTTCCAGTGACTGATTTGACACTAATTAATTTGATGTCCCTTATTAAGCAGCAGACCTAGTTAATGGAAGCAAGTGCCCTTAAAAGCTGTGCCACAGACAATGATGGCTCTGTGGCTCACCCTTGGGCACCTGGGAAATGGAGTTGACAGGGATCTGTCTGTATTCTCTATATGGGAGGTTTGTTGTTTATAGGATAGGTCAGCCAATCTCTGTCAATTAGGTAATTATAGGTGCAGAGTGGATTATATTTTCAGTATGCAGTATATTCAGAAGTCTTTATTGCTTACAGACGAAGCTTCACCAATTTACTGTTCCCTAACCCTCTTCTCCAGTTGTTGAATCATAGCGAAGCAATGCTAAGTTACCAAGCTTTTTTCACATGCTCAAGAAGTGTGCAGGGGGCTTGAGAAGCAAAGATACACATGTTTTTTCACTTTCCAGAATCAAAAATAATAATTGCAAAAGAGAAAGGTTACTGTTTGTATATCTGCTACAACATCACCTGCATTTGTTAGCATGCCTTACACTATAAAGGGACAAGCATATAATTACCTAACATGTTAATGAGCTCATGACAGGAACATCTGTCCGATCAGATATTCCTGCTGAGAATGATGAGTTCTGCATTGAAATGGTACATTATAATACTCTCTGCAGTTTGATCACAGTGTCAGACGTAGCCACAAAGTGCACGTGCAGGGTTCTGATTTTAATATGAATTTTAATATGAGCCAAATTTGAAGTCACCCATGTTGCTTGAAATTAATGTTAATTAATGAATGTTAATTAGCCTGCTGAATACGACTGTTTAAATCTGAATATCAACAGCTCCATTTTTAAGATTGATTTTTATAATTAATCATGCTTTGCTTTTAAAATAACTAATATTGGTTAATATGCCACATTTATGACTGTATGCTGTATTGCAAGGAACGTGTAGCAACAGCAACTACAAGTACCAGGGTTTAGTAAATGGTAAGTGTCTTGAATCCACTCAAATGCCAAAATACACTAAAACACAAACTGAACAAACTATGGTATGTGCTCTTGTGAAAATATGCTAATTTAACCACGGCACAGCCCGCAGTTAACACTTTTTTGCATAATGAGTGCATAGAGGATGTTCACAGCTCAGTGTGTGAATGAATAGCCAACAAGCTACCAGTTTTGCACTAAGAACATCCATTAACCCCACCCCCAACTCTTTTTTTTTCTCTAGACAAGGTATTGTTTATACTCCTGCTCAATTACAACTATGGCTTCTCTGAGCAGTCACCTACTTCTCTCTCTCTTTCTTTCTTTCTCCTTCTCTCTCTGGCATTAAATGATTCCAGCATGCAGTCTTTTCTTGTTCAAACAGACTTCTAGTTCCTCCTAGTGTTCAGCCGTTCACCTGCGCTGAATATGGTCATGCACCCTGTCAAATCCCTGCGGGCAATACAATCTTGATCACACCACCGTACATCCCCGTCAGTTTCCCCCTTCACGTGTGTGTGTGTGCACTGAGCTGTGTTCTTTAGTTCATATGATTCACGGTTCATTCTGTGAAATCTTAACAATAGTCTAGCTCGAAGGTCAAAGCCTTGACTATGGCTGAAAGTGAAAACCAGAGAGTGTAATGAGTTAATCCAGGGAGCTGAAAGAAATGGTTTTGAAATAAAGTGCTTGTTGAGAAAGGCTTGAAAAGGGTGATAAAAAACAATCTACAAGGTCTTTACTTTGTGTTAACAGTGTAAATAACACATGTATAACAGCAGACCATATAAACCGCAACAGAAGACAAATCCTCCCCTTTAGCATCCTGCTGGTCCTTCTCCACTGAGACGTGGCACGGTTGAGACTGAAAAATAACCCAAGGTCATTGAGAAATGACTTCCTACTTCATCCTCTTTTCAACTGAGACAAGATCACAGGAGCGTCTTACTCCAGTGGACACCACAGCTTGGCGTAACTGGTCCCTGGGTAGGGAGCAGTGGTGTCTCTGACCCTAGGACAGACATTTCCTCTTCAGCCAGCTCAGAGCCACACGTATTCCATATGAACATGCATGGACTACAATTAATCACTAACATGGAGACTTATTCTGGTTCTCTTTGTCTTGCAGGCATTAATCAAGGCAGCTGTTATAGAATCAACCATTTCCCTGATGACAACGACTATGACACAGACAGCTCTGAATACTTGCTGCGTAAGTGCTTTCCCATTTACCCTTCTCATCTGGCATTGTTAAAAATGTTATCTATAGGGGCTAACAGGAAATCCACAGAACAAATTCTTGTTATTTGACTTCAAGATCAGTTTCCACTCTGAATAAATGAAACTCAGAACAAAGGCATCGAGTAAGCTTTGAACAGGGGGTGGCACATAGGTACTGTATTAGGTTAGTTTTAAATTCAGAGCTGCATTACAAACATTACCAAACTATGATCACATCCATAATGTGTTTTTGTTTATTTTAGTCTGACATTGTCATTTCTCACTATTATTAAGGTCCTAATTCTGCAAATGGTTTTAAAGCGTTAAAATGAGTAGGTGGAAAATGAAAGCTGATTACAGGGTAAATGCATATTCAGAAAGGGATTTGATTACTCCTCTTACTTCAATGCAATTTTTTCTCATGCGCTAATTAGATATCATCAGCCTCACAAAAGATTACAAAAGGTTGTGGCTTTCAACATAGAAACAGGTGTGGAAATACACTTCTTCTTTTCTTTTTTTTTTATTACTTTGAGTGTTTGTGGTGCAGCATGAGCAGCTTATTTGCACCTTTCCTAATTTTCATGATCCATACGAGGCATATTGTGAACTTTCATTTGCAATTTTAAAATGAATGTGAGTAAAATCCTACAAAATCAGCCTAAACCAGTCTTTTCTAAATTCAATGTATTTTTCTTTGAGAACTGGCTTTGAAATAAAAATGACCGGGCTTACAGATAACCTATCCAACTGTGATGAGTCTGATACACAATGAATATTCAATCAAAGGACCTTCATTTAAAGTAAAGCTTATTCAGTATCTACCTAATATCCTAATATGCAGAAAAGAACAAAGAAGACGTATCAAATTTTGGACAAAGTCCAGCCTCCATTAGCCAGACTAAATGAAAGGAACTTTTAATAAAAGACAGTTGAATGAGCACATCCATCCTTGGAAATTCGGAACATGGCACGGTGAATCATTTTTGGTTGGTGATAGTCAGTGAGAGCTCTTGTTGCAACCCACAGATGATTACCAAAGCTTTGTCACAACAAGGCCCCAAAGCATAAATGATAATGGAGTTCTCAGAAATGGATGGCAGAAGAGGTTTAAAAGAGGCGGAACTGGATAGAAGAGGGGTTAAAAAGGTTAATGAAAAAAAAAATCAAAAACTGAGCTGTTAAATAGAATGCCAAACTCCAATGTGATTGATGGATCATTTTGGTAATTTGTATACATCCATGACTAAGCTGTTTCTTTATTGTCCATTGAAATATTAGTTGAGGAATTATTTTAAAGAATAGCCCTTCATTGTCTCTTCAGGTATAGTTCGTGCCTCCAGCGTGTTCCCCATTCTCAGTACAGTCCTGTTGATGCTCGGTGGGTTGTGTGTCGGGGTTGGTCGAGTCTACAACAAGTCGAACAACGCCCTCCTCAGCGCAGGCATTCTCTTCGTGGCCGCAGGTGAGATGGATGAAATGTGCACATTGTCGGCCACGCTCACAACAAGGAGCAATCATGCATGGGCTGGTGTTTCAAACAGAGAAAGGCAGCTTCATCGGCCACCTGTGGTTCCACAATGTGCTTCATCAGTGGTGCAATCGAAGAGATGAACTTCATTCTCCACTGAAGAACACCAGGATCTCCATCTATCATACATCACATGATGAGGACACAAGGGCCTCAAACACTGGCTGATGAGCAACTTTGATTGATCTTTGTTGGATTAGGGCAACCTTTTCACTTTTTTCTCTCCTTTACCATGTTTCTTGTTTGTCAGGTCTGAGCAACATAATCGGGATTATCGTCTACATCTCCAGCAACGCAGGAGACCCCAATGATAAGCGCGACGATGACAAGAAATACACCTATTCCTACGGCTGGTCCTTCTACTTTGGCGCCCTCTCCTTCATTGTGGCCGAAACGGTGGCCGTCCTTGCCATCAACATCTACATCGAGAAAAACAAGGAGGTTCGCTGGAAGGCGAGGCGTGAGTTTATCCGTTCCCTCTCTTCCTCTTCCCCGTATTCGAGGATACCGAGCTTCCGCTATCGCCGGCGGACATCGCAAGCCAGCTCTCATTCCACGGAGGCTTCCCGGGAGAACTCGCCGGTGGTTGGTCTAAAGGGGGCGCCATCTTCCAGTGGGCCCCTGGATGAGTTGTCCATGTATGCCATGGCAAGGGACAGTGTGACAGAGAACACGTACAGTCCTGAACACGAGGCGGCAGCTGAGTTTCTTCAGGTCCATAACTGTTTCCCCAATGACTTAAAGGATGGGGTGAACCGCAGGACCACACCGGTGTGAGTTGAATAATGCTGAGCTCAAGGTTCACCTGGGGGAATATGGACATGAGATAATGTAAAATCCTGTTGAAGCCTGAGCACTTGTGATAGCCTGCCATCTTAGAAAGACACTGTCCATTTTGAATGGACCAAAAGGAGACAAGAGGACAGTCGTTTGGATAGAGAAAAAGCCAGACTCGTTTATCTACTCTCAGAGACCAGAATAAAATTACTACTGTCTGTGCCGTAGCCAGTCCAGCATTAGTGTCATCTTTTAACTGTGCAGAAATGCTTCAGTGAGCAGTGCGTTGATCATAACCCTCATTTGTGCAATGGTCACCGCACTTCGTGACTTGAGACGGAAGCGTTGACGTTTGCCACTCAGCAGTATTCTACCTGTAAATTATTGAACAAGGTGCTAAATGAATCAACATTTACAAGTTGAGATTGTGTGTGATTTCGCAGTGTGGACCTCTCTCCAAAGTTTGTATTGTGGCCTAATGTGCAGCCTTTTAGACGTCAAATTTGAAATCTCTTGATTCTTAATTTTTCAGAGACAGTGTCTTGACAAAATGATTGACTTGCCGAGTTGTAATATACTGAATGTTTAGTAGTCTAGCAGATTGTGCAAGTCTAATCGTCCAATCCTCCAAACAGTATGAAAGATTTCGTCTCCCTCACTGTCTCTTCCTTGATCCCATTCTCCTCTGACATTTGTCGGTGGAACAAAATGTTGTTTTTTTCTTTGTTCAGTGCTTTTTTGATTCACTTCCATATCAGTCTACCATCCTTCCTTTGCTTTCCTATGGATGTGATATTGTGTATGTGCCTGCCACAAGAAAAGAGCAGCCGACAAAAAAAAAAAAGGTGTGCCCAGAACTGTGAAAAAGCCACAAGGGTCAGGACTTCCTTCTCACTCTGAATGGAGTCTTGGCTTCCAGTGTTTAACAGATAAGCATCAGAGCCAGGCAGAGAATACATGTCTGTCCGTCTGTCATGCAGCCTGTGAGTCCGTCTGGCAGCCTTGTCCCCTCTTCCACGACGAACAGAGGGGCCCAGACAGGAGCTGTCTGGAACTGAGCCTCTGAAGGATTTGGCTCTATCAGATGCGTGTGTGTGTTCTTGTACAGCCATCTTTCTGAGGACCAGTTTTAAACCACCAAAGTGAGGACCTGTGCAAAGTGAGGACTCACTTCTTTACGAGGCTTTTTTTTTTTTTTTTTTTTAGGGTTAATGTTACAATTAGGTAAAGGATAGGATTAGGGTATGGGTTAGGGACTTAGTTGAAATGGTTAGTTGTTAGGGGTTAGGGACCTCACAAAGATAGCCATACAAACATGTGTGTTTGCGTGTTCACTATCGACCCGCGCATCCATCACCGCTCTGTCTTTTAGTTCTCTCAGGAAAAACAGCATTGTCGTGGCAGACTGAACACTTTTGAGGTGCTCTCCTTGCTTTTGTGGCTTTTTACAGGAGATCGACCAGTGATAAAAGACCATGTTCAGTAAATGCTGTGAGTGTTGACTTGCTCTAAGAACCACCCGGTGTGCGTTTCCTTCAGGGGAGAGCTCACTCGAGCACAGGATAGGATTGTGTTAAGTGAGTCTGATACTCCATTAGAAAAACACTTCATGTATCTAACTCAGCACATGTAAAGGAAAGCCATCAGTATGACCCACTCTGATCTTTCAATTTTATATTACGGTGTTTGTTTTAATGTATATCTGTAAAATTGTATATATAAGTACAATAAAAAAAAAAAAACACTGAATGTGCAAAGACATGAAAAGAGAATTCAAAGCATTATTCTGCTGAAACATATCACGATAATAATGCCTTGATGAATCTCAATCAAACTTTTTATATCCAGGTAAACACAAGCTGGTTTTTCTGTGCCAAAAAATAAAAAATAAAAATAAATAATCTATTAAATATTCTGTTTTGTAGGGTGAAGTACAGTAAATACATGTGTGTATGTGGCAGTTCTACTCTACCGTATGTGCATACATTGATTTATGGCTTATTGTCGATGTAGGGACGTTTTTGTTTTTCATCCAGAACTTGACTATGAACATTTGCACATGGATGTTCGCAGGGGAAGGTGCGAACTGGAATAAGAGGCTCATTTCATTGCATTAAAAAAAAAAAAAAAGGTCCTCTTCTCTGCTAGAGTGTGTTCAAGATCAACCGTGTCCAAATATCCTCACTATTGTTTCAGTGCCTTTGTTCTGTCTTATGATCTACTGTAACTTCTGATCAAAAAGAGCCTTTTGATTGAATTTACTTCTCTCTTTATCCAGTTTCAGGCAGTACTCCAAATACATTGTACAGAGACAAATAAAACACAATCCGGGTTATATTGCTCACGCTTTGGTGGTGAATTCTTTTAGTAGGACCAAAATGCACAGCCGTGTTTGTGGCATGAGGCTGTGAGTGCTGGGAGTTAAATGCTAATAGCGACATGCTGACGTGTTTACAACAGCAATGCTGACATGATAATTGTCAGATCTTAGTTAAGCATGCTTAATGTTAGTTTTGCAGGTATTTGGAGCATTTAACTAAAATCCTGATGGTATAAAATGTTCCAAAATAGTTTTGATGGAGCCACAGTAATGGTTTAGAATTAACCATGGGGTTCCTGTGAATCTTGAAAATACACATGAGATTCATACACTGGGGACAATGAATTTCTTTTTGAGATCAAGTCACCCTAACATCATTGAGAACAGGACAAAAAAAGACATTGCCATCCCCACCTCAATCTATACGCATAAAAATACAACTAGAAATGTGCAGGAAACATATTGGACTTGTTGAAATAATAATTACAGTCACATGCACTGATATCAGTCAAGCTTCTTTTGAATACAATACTTCATTCAGATTTCTGTGGCCGACCTTCCCCGAGTCCTGAATGCCACTCGAGTTCGCCCACTTCAGTCTCGGAGTCTCCACATTGTTTGACAAAGAAATAAATTAGAGGGCATCACACTAATGGCAGAGCTCTCGGTTATTTAAAAAGCCACCACTCTCATTCAAAATGATAGCACATTACCAGGAGTACCAAGTTAGATCTTTTGATTTAGAAATCTCCACAGATAACCCCCCCAGCTAATTCAGTCAGTGTGTAAAATGAGCCTTTCCTGTCTCCGTTCATGTGAAACACATTAATGTTCTAGACAAAGGAGGGAGTGGATGGTGGGAAAAGTAATAAAGCTACCCACCAGAGGTTAAATGCTGTTTGTTTTTGTTGTTTTTTTTCTTTTCAAAGGTCATAAGATGCAAATTTGCTGTTTATTTATTCTGCTAACCGACAAAATGACGACATCATATACCATATATCATTTACCGTAAGTGGAATATTTCAATAAAATGTTGGGAAAATTATGTTTTGATAATTAAATCTGATTATGCATTATAATAGCTACATTTAGCTAATTTAATTATTTTTTCAGTCTGCGCCTCATTAACTCACAATTACTATCTCATATCACTTAACCTCTGACCACGTGGATCAATGGCCAAAGCTTTTGTTGGAACTGTGAGGACGGTGCCGCAGAGCTCAACCTACTGAAGCTGATTCTGTGTTTTTTTTTTTTTTTTTTAGAGTAGAATATTAACACGACCCTCATAGAACTGGCCTTGGGGCACTGGTAATCTAATTTAGCTTGAGTAATGTTGCCTGTCATTAGCAAATGAATACAGTTGGGTCCCTCTGAAGGCGGTGCAATCTAGCCTGCTACGGGTAAAATTAGCCGCCAATTAAGGTTGTTTTTCACCCTGGAATAAAAATTCCAACAGGGAAGCTGGCAGCGTCGTTGGCGCTAATCGCTGCTGATTTTAGAGGTGTCGACGATGATTCCAGCCGAAGTCACTCGGTATGTTTCTTTTAAGGTGCAGTTTTGCTCGCCAGTGACACTCCTGTTAATGTTGATAACACTCCACTGAGAGTCAGTCAGAGGATCCTTCTTGCCACATTCTGTCATTTTGTTTTCAGCAATTGGCCATTTGACGCGAGACGATCCCTCCTGTGTGACAAACTCACATCATGGGTGATGTGTCCTGTTGCTTAGAGACTGTCGCAGCTGTGAGGCCTTTCGCTGGGGGGACCGTGAGCAAATGAAACAGGTCAGAGGGTCACCAGTAAGACAGGCAGCTCCAAAAGACACTATTTTTACACACTTATTGAGACGAGAGGTCGCTCTAACAGCCCTCTGGGAGAAAAAAAGTCGTTTTGCTGTAAATGCATCCAGGTGGAATGTGATAATGAACACGCCTGTTTCTCATCTCCTGTCAACCCCCACTGTGGGGACTTAAATTTTCCTTTCCTCTATGATCAATTTCTTGGTCCAGTTTTCCATTCAAAGCACATCGGCGCTAAGATTACATTTATTCCCTGAAAAGTTTCAGGAAACAAACTCACACTCTCTCTTTTTATCTCGCATCCTCTTGACTTGCCTTTCGACCATGTTAAAAACCCAGAGCTTTGCGCGAGCAGTACCCGGCCTGAAAATGGGCCAGAGTCCTGTCTAAAGTGGGGCGCACTGGTTTATAAAAAGCATGTCCATTGACTCAAGCATTTCACAGGGAAAAAGTTGCCTTTGAGATACATCAAGTTGAAACTGCCTTCCATAAACTGCGTATTTCATTTCTCAAATTAAGACGTTGGCTTCCAAAAAAAGGGAATCAGAGAATCAAACTTCTATCTGCTGCATACAGTCTAACACAGCCACCTGTAGGATTTCAAGCGTAAAGATATTTAACGTGCATAACACGTATTTAAAGTGTTAAACTTTCGAGGAGCTATATGTCAAAGGCCTTTTTCTTTGTGAATCTGGACCAGCTGCTGGCACCAGATGGGACCCTTGTCTCAAACCTTGACTCCTGATTGGCTGAGTAAGTAGATCAGCTCATTCGGATGACAACTAATAAAGGAAATCTTCCTCCCCCTCCCAGGAGTCCCCTGGCACACAGCGCCTGAGACAACTGAAATGGAAACGCACTGGACTGAATAAGAATATGAGGGAGATGTGGCAGAGAATGTTCTACATAAATGACGGATTGATCGCTGTAGGCACGGCGATGAAATATTGAATGGCGGTGCCAAAACTTCCAGGAGGTTTTGATTTGATTGTGGTTGATGTTGAAGTTTGGAAACTGCACAACACTACCGTTCAATAGACTGCGTTTAAAATTGAACAGAAAGCATCCAGCCTTGGTCCAACGCAACATTAGAATGGTCAAGTAACTGGTGGAATAGGTGGAAGCGCTTTCCAGTGCATCTTCATCTTGTGGCTCAGTGGCCTCAGCTCACCAAAGGCAACCAGGGAGGGAGAGGAAGAGAGGAGCGAGGTAGAAACTAGGGCACTGTTATCTGGCCCCTTTTTTACCAACCACCAGGCACAAGGCAGAGAAGGAGAAAGAAAGAGCCTTGAACAGGAGAGCAGGCGCGAGGAGAGGATACCAACAGCGTAGCGAAGCCATAAACGAGACAGTGGAACCTCTGGAGTCAACATCCGACGTCAAGGACCTGAACTCAAACAAGGCAAAGGCGACCCTGACTGTCTCACGCAGTCTTCGCAGTCACGCTCTATCGATACACAGCTACATACACACACAGACACACACACACACACACTGGTTGAGCAGCAACATGTTTGAGGAGCAGGCGACCAAGGTCAAGATCACGTCTGTGGTGATTGTCGTTGGGATGTCGGCGATGCTGGCGGCGGTGGTCACCGACCACTGGGCAGTGCTGAGCCCCCGGGTGGAGAAGCTCAACGCCACCTGCGAGGCGGCCCACTTTGGCCTCTGGAGGCTCTGCAAGAAAAGCATCTTCATCGTGGAGGAAGACCCCCAGGGCAAAGGCTGCGGCCCCATCAGCTTACCCGGAGGTATGGAGCTTGTGAATCTTACAGTTGGGTAAATGAAAAACCATTTGTAAAAGGGGGAAGAGGAACAAAAACATGGATTGAAAGTAGAATTTTTACTTCAGCTTCATGAATTTGTGTTAACATGCAGGTCAGAGCAGACAAAACAACAACAGACAATGGATGTTAGAACTGACTATGCAACTTGTCTTGATGGACGCATGTCAAAGAAGGGTTAGAGTCTCCAGCAATATTGGTCAGCCTTTTTTCCTTTTGCGTATCCATCCCTTCCTCTGTTTTCTCACCTCACATGCCCATACAATGCCGGGTGTCAGCACATATGTTGGCACGAGCTGGCAAGCGCGCGCACGTTCACACAAAACATGCAGCGTGTGGACCTAATGTTTAGCAGTTCTATGACCAGCTTCTCGGCGACCCGTCATTATCTTCCAGGGAGGAAGCCAGTGAACGGACATGCCAATTAAGCACGCTCGAACAGCTGAAGTCAAGTGTTTAACGGAGGAGTGTTGCCGCTATACTTCGCAGTTGACATGACAAAAACACAAATCTGTTTCCGTCTGGTCTTGCGAGGTCTCTGTGAACGGAGCGAAATAAAATCCAATCTACGGCGAAGGCCACATTTCTGTCCGTGCCGTCTGATCGTAAGCTTTTTAGCCTCTTGCCCGATGCTGTTGTGTCAAAGCAGATTTGCAGCTGGCTTTGATCGAAACAGGTGCGAGGCTGTCTGGAGAGCCATTCTTCACAGAGCACATTTTGGATGCCACAGATAAACACCATGTTTCATTGCAGCAAATGACAAGCTACAAGAAAAAAAAAAGAAAAAAGAAAAAGGAAAAAGGCTTGATACAGAATCTGTCAAGAAGTATAGTGGTAATCTTCAAGTTCATTTTTGGAAGTTCGTTCCAATCCTTGCGTAACATTGCATACAGTGAGTGGTTCCAAAAGATGAGTCAAACACATTCTGTCTTGCATTTAAAAGTCTTTCTCCAAAATATTCTCACAGCTTTAATTACAAGCTCTCTTTGAACAGAACCAACCCTTGGGGTAAACAGCGTCTCGCTGGCCTCTGGCTGCGTGTGCATGCCTTGCAGCCTAACAGAGAAATTTCACTCCGACTCTGTCGCTGACTTAGCCTCCGGCTCCAGCGTCTCAAGATCAGTACAGGCCTTAATGAAGTGTGGCTTCCCACTCCAGCTCGTGAGTTAAAGTACACCTGGGAGATTCAGGTGGAGCGAACGAGGCGGAAAGAAGAAAAGCAGGGGTCCGCTTGGGTAGTAGTAGGAATGTCTGTGCTGAGTGGTGGTGGTGGTGGTGGTGGAGGAGGGAGCACTTTTAGAGGGTCAAAAGAAGGAGGGAGGGGCGCTTGCAGTGAGGAGAAATAATATCTTGCCAGGTTTTATGCATCACATGTTTGAGGAACCAGATACATTTTTATTATTCGTATTATTTCAATTCAGGGACATTTTGTCCTGAATTTACATAAATTTTTTATGTAATAATATACACAGAAGAAAATGTGAAAGCCTTTGGAGAGGGAAAAGGTAAGGCATTGCTTAGTACAGCAGCGGGAGTTCAGCTCGTTTTACTGGGCATTGTCCTTAAGGTTCCTGTCACCAAGACAAGGCAAGAGTCACGGATACCGCGGTTACAATCCGACAACCACTGTGGCAGAAAATGACTCATTCTTTCGTAATACCTGAAAAGGTCCAGGGATTTGGTGCATGGCTGCTCTGCCATTTTACTCCCACACCAGGCTCAAGAGTTCTGGTTACACAAGCCCATCTCTCCTCATTTGTGACACCAGCACTGTCAGATAAGGGTTTGTGAGTGTGGCGGGGTTCCTCCGGTCCCTTTGTGCCGACTTTTATTGAGATCCCGATCGGCCAGCTCGCTCTGCACCTTCAGCGAGTGTGTTTCAGTGACCGTCTTCAACAGGCGAGGCTGATTGTTCTGCTCCAGTGGACAAAATGAGCAGTCTGGAGGCTTCTTCTCCTAATAACAGACGCTTTCAAACGGGCCACCAAACAGGTCAATCTGCCAGACAGGTGTAGTTCGAGAGCAGGAAGGTTGAGAGAAAAAATAAAGGCCACTCTCTGCCTTGAGTAGTTTGCCTGCCTCTTGATAGAGTGCCTTCAGGAAGCAGTTGTGAAGGTTGCAGTCTTTACAATTGAACACTTTTTCCACATGTGACAAATAGTGTTTTGTAATGGGCTTTAGAAACCGTTTTGACAGCTTCAATAGATTTTATATCACAGGATTCTACCTACTATGTAGTTGGTTGCTGATCTATTCCTTTGATTACTTTAAAAATCCATCAAAACAACAAATAGTGCTTTTGTTAAACTAGTTCGGAGCTTCTAAATTTAATGTGTCAACTGTAAGCGAAGCAAAATGGTGTAAACAGGTCGATCTCGAGTGCATTTTAACAGATCATGTCCTTGATGAGCTGTGCCAAAGCAAGCAGCGGTGACCGGACTTAATAACACAAATTCACATTTTCAAACAGAGGGGGAGTTGGTCGTCGAGAGGCGCACACACAAGTTAGGTTGCTTTTTGTGAAAGGGGTTGCGTAACGACTGCAGAACGGTGAACCCAAATGACTTTTCGAAATTCGCTTCCCACAAATGACGCACGACAACTTGAGTGCTGTAAAAATCAAGCAAGCCCTTTATGGGCCGCATCACGCAGCTCGTCTGGGAAATAAAGAGCATAATGGTGCTTTCGTGTGCACGCATGTGTTTCTGCACATGTGTGGGCCAAGAAGCGAAGGAGAGGAGTTTATTATAAGAGAGAGTTTAGAGCTTCCAAGTGGTCGCGCGTTGGGTTTTTCAGTCCTGTGATATTAAAGATATTACCTCCACCATGACATTTGATATATTTCCGAGTCTTTCAGTGACACGTTGGCTTTCCAGCGGCCCCAATTTATACACTCAAAAATACTGATGTCACCTTGAGCCACCATTTTCACCTTCTTGACGCTCGGCTATTTTCCTCTCTTGTCTGAAATCTTCCCTTAAGTGCAGAGTCGAAACTGTGGAGGTGTGGTGCTAGAATTTGGCACTGACATGAAAATAAAACACGGCTTTGAAATCCGAATGAATCACTCCACATTATGTAAATTTTAAAAATACATATTCAGATAACTGGTACCGTGCAGGACGCTACCGTGAGATGTGACGGTCAAACATTTATGTTTTATAATAAATGCCAGGCACACACACATGCACGGACATGATCATGAGGGCGGTGAAGACTCTCCTGCTCTGTTGTGTCCCAGTTATCAGAGCTCCTAGGAGAGTAGCCATTCAGATACCACCACCACGCATCCTATTCACATTGACCCAGAATTAGTCGGTCATTCAGCTCGGCTAGAAAAAGAACGGTCCACATCGCCTCAAAACATCTTCTGTAACACCGCTGCAAAAGTAAAAGAAGCTTAGGGTGGTATTATTATTATTAAAAAACAAGTGTTTGCCGCAGTAACTCAGTTAAAAGTCAGCGAGTGGGTGGAAGGACAGACATGAGACAGGAAACTAGTTGTAAAAACTGAGGCGTAAACTCGAGGATGGAGAGTATGAAGAGGATAAATACGAAGAAGCGCATCAAAGGGAGAAGGCGGCGGCAGCAGAGTTTAATGGAAAGAGGTGAAACTAAAGTGACAGGCGATTCCTTGTCCTAATCACTCTCCATCCTGGAACGAAATCTCCCTATTAGCCGGGCTGCAAGGTCAATGATATGCACCAAGATCTTCTCCCTCTCAGTGAATGAACATTTAGAGATACAACTGTGGTTTCTAATGTTTTCTTTGGATGTGTGGTTTCATTACAAACGATGTAATATAAGGGGTTTTGCTCCTTTTTAAGGTGCATAAGGTGCAACAAACAAAAGTGATGTTTTTTGCTTCTTTTTTTTATCTCAGCAACAAATTCTGCTTTCTAACTCCAGTCCAAGCCTGCTGTGGCAGTGACGAATAGAAAACCAGAGTGGTTAAATCATTTGTATGACTCACCTTCTATCTTTTATCTATCTTGTCAATCTGTTTCAGCACCAAGATAAAGTAGAGTTGAGAAAAGAGTTCTTCTCCTGTCTTTCCATTTTGTTGCAGTGTTATATTTAGACTAGTACATGTAATTTAGCTTATTTTAGTAAATATAAATGGAGACACCAACAAATATATAACACTTCAGTCACACCACTGAAGTACTCGGACTACATTTTGTGAAATCACCTTGTGGCCCCTTGAAGCTTTTGGATTTCCCCAAATAGAATGTGTGAGGTTTCATTTTTCTGAAATCAAAGCTCAGGAATAAAAGACTTAAGAAGTTGCAAATTAGCATATAACTAGTGCATCAGCTGCATGAAAGTGAATTATTCTTGTGTATCTATAGAGTAATAGGCGGTTTAGGCTTCTACGAAAGCCCAGACCCTCAACAGACCTTAATGCTGTAGCCTGAAGTGCACCTTCTCAGAAATGTAATAATGCACCACAGCATGATTAGTCTACTTGGTTAGCAGCGTGATTCTGCTTTAGTCCAACTGCTTCTCCATCTCCACAATTTTTGAACTGATTGTTTTGGATCAATGAAGATGGAACACATCGAGGAAAGGTTAACTGAGGAGACTTAGAGATACAAACCTTTGTATGACTCATCGTCAATGAAATTTTGGCAAAATTTTGGCAAAAAGTTCAGTTGCCATCATGCAATGTGCAGCAGGAAGTAGAAACAAAAAGGCACAGCGAAGTTTGGGTGGTGTTTTTACACAGTGACTCAGACTGATGAGTGCAAGTATAAATGGCTCGCACCGGTGTAGGCTACGTGCACAGGTCACGGCGTCTATGTCCCGCAGTAATATAAATGAGCCTTAAGTAGTTAACATGTGTCTAGATAGATAGATAGATAGATAGATAGATAGATAGATAGATAGATAGATAGATAGATAGATAGATAGATAGATAGATAGATGATCTCCCTCAGGGAGGTTCCCACAGGGAAGTGATCTATGTATGTGCCTTCATTAATTAGAAATGAGAAGCTTTTCCTTATTTTCAAGTGAAACCAAAGACCCATTGCTTCAAGGATTACTGTAAAGTTCAAGTGGTAAATCTATATCGTTATCATTTTAATCTACATACAGAAAAAAAGCTTTACACAACATTTACGTCTTATCCTCCTTGATTAAGCAAGATCGGTAAAATAAATAGTGGCTTTGTCCTCTCAGTCCTCGTTTGAATGATTCATGATGAGTCTTTTTGTCTCGTCTTCGTGCGATGAGCAGATAATATTCTTCACAGAGTCTGCTGAGAATCTTATTGCTGCACCTAAACACATATTAGCTTAGATTAGCTTAGCCCCAGAGGTAAAGACGCCTAATGAGAGAAGACTAATGAAAATAATATATTTGCAGATCTAAGCTGCACTATGACCCCACCTCCAATTCTCTCTCTAGCGCCAGCGTTTCCACCCTCTCACACACACGTACGGAGGACACATGCGCAGACACACATGCACGTGCACACACATGCATGTGCATATGCACACGTATGTGACACACAGTCCTCTTGATATGCTTTTACATGTGTAAATAGACAGGACTAGCCGAGACCGGCAGCAGCCTGTTGCTAGGTTACCTCTTTAGTGGTTCTTTCTCATCCTGGGTAATAAACAGCTCCTCTGTTGCCTGGTTCACACATGCACAGACATAGTATGTGCGTGACACCAAAACACAAACATTGTCCAACTCTGTGTAGACAGAGAGAGAAACCGTCTGCTTTATGGGTTTAATCTCGGCGAGAACAGACAGCGAGCGAAGGAAAGAGAGGACACTCACTTGGCCTTTAGGTCCTCTCCACCCCTCCTGGTTGGCCCAGCCGCCTTTAGAGATGGCAAATAGATAGATGGATGTGGCGGGAATGACTGCACCCGGGAATCATATTTTTCTACAGCTTGTGAGGCTGTACTGAACCTTGTGGTCAAAGGACTGTAGCTGGAGCAAACAAGGTGCAGAAATGCATCACTCCTGTGTAGAAATGGGTTTCCAAGAAGTAAACACAGTGCCAGTACAGAGAACAGCGAGGGACTTGAGCTTACGATGTTTTATTTTGAGATGATGGCAAGTCACAGAACACTGCTGTGATTT
This sequence comes from Planiliza haematocheilus, assembly GCA_005024645.1. Classification (NCBI taxonomy): domain Eukaryota; kingdom Metazoa; phylum Chordata; class Actinopteri; order Mugiliformes; family Mugilidae; genus Planiliza; species Planiliza haematocheilus. Next base: position 6,527,824 of record SRSE01001373.1, read on the forward strand.
GGAGGGGGTGTTGAGCATACCAAATAGCCAAAGAGGAATGGCAACAGGTGTGTGCATGCGGGTTCTTAGCTGATTTAGACATGAGGAAAATGCAGTATTGCATGTGGTTTTACGCCTAGATAACACACACGTTCAATCATAGCAAGTACATAAAATGTCTTACATCTAAAGTGTCACAAAAAGAAAGAAGGTTTACACATGGTGAAATGTCCACTTACCAGACATGACATTTGTGAGCTGATACCCTATCCCAGACTCTTCACAGACTTAATACTGTCTAAGCTAGGGTTAGGGTTAGGGTTAGGGTTAGAAGCAAAAGCTAGGGACAGGAATAGGGATACAATCTGAGCTGTTTTCTCCTCATCTCTGTCTCATACCTATTCTCCTCCTCCTATTGCCCTTCCTCTCTGTCTCTGCAGAGAAAAACTGTTCCTACTTCAAACACTTTACATCGGGGGAAGAAGCTGAAGTTTTTGAAGTCAAGACGCAGAAAGGTGGGTGCCTCCAAACAACCATTTACAGACTACTGCAAGAACACCCAACTGTGTTTCTTACTTGGCGGAAAAACATCTCATACATGTGTGATGCATATCTCATCGCAACATGCGAAGAAAATGCACATGCCATAGATGCAAACGTACAGACTCACCAAACTGGAATCAGCGAACTACAAAGGTCGACTCTGATGTTGCCTCACGTCACCAGTGTCTGGACCAAAAGGTTACATCTGAACACATCGCAAAGGGTACAACCAGTGGCCAATAGGCATGTACATTCTGCTTAGTGTGCAGTATGCATGCTGTAGTCTGGAGCATTTATCAATACCAAGCACCCAAATTTTGCTAGGATACCTGACTGTCCCAAGCACACACAAGTTAGCTCCTAATGAATGCAGGCTTGATAAAACCACTGGGACAAGAACACATCCAGGTATTTGGACTTTACTTGGTGAGATGTGTACCTTGAATTTAAAGAACACTTGGGCAGTCAGCAATGCTGTTACAAGTACAGACAAATTGATAAACGCCCCTAGTCCTTTGCAGATTCTTGTGTAGGAATACCTTAAGCTGCCAGGTTTACTTATGTCTTCCATATAAGAAGGTAATATGGCAAAGCTTGAACATAAAATGGGCCATTTTTCATGTTAGATGAGAACACGAAATCTGTTGCAATATCCTCCAATTTAATCGTCTTATCTTCCCTTCTGTAGATAGACTCCTATTTTCAAAGTAGATATCCAGGAAACAGTTAATTTGTTCCTGTGCTAGCTCACTGATGCTTTCAGCTTTGAACACAATGGAGCACACAGCCAGGTCTTTATAAAGCAGGCAATTACAGATCATGGTTTTAGATAAATTGTGGTAGCAGTACAAGCCACAGCTCCGGATAGGTAAAATCAGTGAGGGTACATGTGAAGGTACAGCCTTGACAAGACTTTGAACTGGATTTTAGAAACTCCCTGACTACAGAGAATAGTAGATTTTGTGTTATCCCCGAAGGTGAAAAAATAAATAAAAATAAGCTTGTTTGTGAGGTCCAATTTTACAAATGGCACGAAATGTTGAAAACGTTAAGATCAGATCAGAACAGCCAGTCCAGCACAGACTGGTCAGAGAACCCATGCTGTTCCCTGTCCACCACTGGCAACGCCTACGGTCGAAATGTGTGCATCGGAATAAGACCAAGAATCAAACAGACATAGAAAGTAGTCTGTTCTAATGAGCCATGCTTTCTTTAACACATGTAAATGTGTCCTTACAAATGCATTTCCTATGGCATAACTAGTACAAGGTAGGACTATAGGAAACAGGCAAGCCAACAGAAGCAATGCAATGCTTTAGGCGATGCTCTATTAGGAAACCTTGGTTCATGGTGTTCATGCAGATATTACTTTGACAATTACAGCATACCTAATACCTTTGTTGCAGACCAGATGCACCCCGTTGGTATTCCTGGATGACAATGCAGCCTGTCATGCAGCAAAAATGATTGAAAAATGATTTGAAAAGACTTCACTGTGATGACTTGCCATCCTGATCTCAGCCATTTGTGGAATGTGGTAGACAAAAGAGTCTGGCCCCAACTCACAATTTATAGGACTGCTAACATCTTGGTGCAAGATACCAGTGGACACCCTCCCTGGGCACTGATATTTTAATTTGTCGAGTCTACGGAGTTGACTAACCCACAAGATGTTGTGACATGGAAAAGTGGCTTCTCTGTTCACAAACTTATCAGTACAATCAACGCAGTGACTAGAGATCCGCCGATCAATGCTATAGACAGGACAGGCTTAGTGATAGGTTAGGGAGAATTAGTTCCTAATTCGGAAGGAGATCTGTCTGACTGACGATGGGAACAACATTTCAGATTAATTTCAGAAGTCTCATGGAGTACATGCCTCAACGCAGCACCTACACTATATCACACGATATTAGGCAGGTGGTTTTAATGTAGTGGCAGGCATATTTCACTTTATTTGCTGAGTATGAGGTTATTTTACACTATGTCATTCAGTTGGAACAGGATGCTCCAAGGATAATTTCCATCACAGCTGGAGTGTTGCAGAAAAGGAAAGACGACTCTCCTCATCTGAAAAACAGACAAAAGGGGATGGGGCGGGAAGAGAGAGAGACATGGTCTAATCATCTTGTTATAAGCTGCAACATCTTATCTGTCATGCAAATGGCATTATTGCCGGTTTGGATAAATGAGCGTTGTCTCTAAAGTGGGGCTAATTTAAAGGCTAATTATCTCTGTCATAACTCTGCCGAGTGCATTATTGAAGCAAGTATTTTGTAAACGATACTGCAACCTCCCCCTTCTGCTCCTACTCACCGTCTCGGTTTATAATTGCTTTTTCATTCTTGCCTCGCCCCAGTTTTTTGTCTCCTTTCTTTCCTCGCGCTATTATCCTTCCTGATTTCTCTTCTCTTTTCGCAGAATACAACATCTCAGCTGCAGCCATAGCCATCTTCAGTCTGTTCTTCATGATTCTGGGCACCCTCTGTGTCATTTTCTCTTTTGGGAAGGGGCGGGACTACCTGCTCCGACCTGCTGGGATGTTCTTCGCATTTGCGGGTGAGATATGACAGTTAAAGGGAACCACAGATCTGGGTTTTCAACTATCTGTTTGTCTGCGACAATTTAAAGTATCTAAATGTTAAGTAACTGTGATAGGTGAGAGCTCCCATCCAGCGTCGTCATACACAATGTTAAAATAAAACTGACAATCTTGTAGTGTAAATATGGAGCTGTAACAGCGTTTGAGTAACCAGCTTTGACAACACAAATGGCGCAGATGGAAATGAAGGATCATCTTTTTAAAGCTCGTTACACCCCGTTCTTTGCATCTTGACACGCAGGTCTTTGCATCATCATTTCCGTCGAAGTGATGCGTCAGTCTGCCAAGCGTATGATTGACAGTGACGAGACCATCTGGATTGAATACTACTACTCCTGGTCGTTCACCTGCGCTTGCGCGTCCTTCACCCTGCTCATCCTCAGCGGAGTCGCCCTGCTCCTCATCTCCATGCCCCACATGCCGCGTAATCCCTGGGAGACCTGCATGGATGCCGAGCCGGACACCTTAGATTAGCCACAGGTGATGTAATACACGTATCTGGTTTAAACGTCAAAAGAAAAAGTAGCCCTTTAACCACCTATCTCACCATTTCACGAATACAAAAAATAAAAATAAAATACATCTGCAGACCTTAAAAAATTGTAATAGCAAATAAAATTGCTCTGAAAGCAAATGGTTTCTATTCTATTATTACTGCAACATATTCTCCAAAATATTACAAATCAATTTTCCACCTTCTGTGTACATTGGTTTCCCTACATATTAATAAAATATTTGAATCGGCTTGTGTGTGAGAGATAACCTCAGCAAAAACAATGACATTTTTTGTCACCTCCACATGGTTAAGCTGTTAGGGGCAGGAATTGTTTCGTAAACTGTCTTTTTGGGACCTGTATATGCCCTAGATGTATACCTAAGGAGGCTTGTGTATGTCACAAAAAAAAAAGCTATTAGAGGGGTATATGTGCGTGTGCTCATAGAACCCACTGTTACTATCAGTAACCACTGTTTAAACTTTGTCGCATAAAAAATATGAATTTTTCTGTTCTATATTAAGTATGTCGTTGCTGCCGTATGAAAATCTCCATGAGACAGTACACCTTTATTTTTTTCTTTGTTAAGCTTAAGAGTTATTCACTCTACAATAATAGATTACTGTTTTAACAAAAGCAAAAAAAAAAAAAAAAAGATAAATTCGATTTTACCCGACAGCAGTAATATTTTTTTCTTGAGTAGATCTTACATAACTGTTGCATATTGTCTACGTCCGACTTGTTATTTCTTTCAGTGAGTCACTCTGGCCCTGGAGTCATTCAGCTAGTGCAGGTGCAGTGAAATTAAAGCTCCACAAATGATGCCGTTTCACAGGGGAACACAAGAAGAAATGATTACATTTAGGTCTGAGTTTCTTTTGAGAGGAACATTGTTCTTTTTTTTTCTTTTCTTTCAGCAATCAAACAGGTTTCTGGGCTTGTTCACGGGTTTTGTATTTCAGAAGATGAATTTTCATAGTATTGACTGGTGACTATATATTTTATATGCTCTGCTATGATTACAAGTCGTTGTAAGTTCCCCTCTGCTTCCATTACTGTGTTCATATGAAAACTAATAAAACCTTTCCTACATTATTCATTTTGATATTTTATATTCACTTGCATTCAGAGATTACCAACCACTGGACTGCCTTTGCGTCCTTGCTCGCTACAGTCCAGGGAACCTCTCTGCCGGAAAATGCGTTAGAAGTGACAGACAAATGTACTGGAAAAGCTCCGGAGACCTTATACGTTGCGAGTCAAGTATGTCCAGGAGTGGATGTAATTGATGCAGGGAGCTCCTTAAATCATTCATGAGACCTTTACCTTAGAGCAATGAGAACAGCACCGGCAGACCACATACTGAGGCACAGCACATATCTACAGCCCTGGAGGTCCATGGACGTCCCTCTTGTTAGAGTCTTGTTTTATAGCATTTGATCACACGTTGTACCTGCTTCCACACACGTGAGAAGATCGATCACATATCTTTATGCCTTTTGTTGTAGCACATGGATGCTGTTTATTAATGCTCAAAATAATTGCACCTTACAAAACAATAATAACCCATCTGAAATAAACTTTTGCGTCATGCTCCATGCTGTTAGGTTTGTAATTGTTTCGCTTGGGGAAAAGGTCAAGGGAATGCTTGTTGTGTTGCTCTCAAATGTAACCGGTTTATGGCTCTTCTGGTGTCACCCCCTCACACTGATATCATTTATTTTTCCGCTCGAGCTCAAGGTGAGATTCAGCGCTCTCTAATATTTCATTATTAACAGAGAATATTGTTTTTAAAACTTTACATTTACTGTATTTTATCACCGTGTACACCAGATTCAAATGTTAATGTTAATGGAATTAAATTAATCACAACAATAAGGGTAGAAGTGAAATATGCACGTTATGAACAAGGTGAAATATTCACACCACATTCACTGCTAGTAGCTGTAAATGTATGGATGTGTGAAAAATACTTTCAAAAGTAACAGTGCCTTATTTTCATTAACCATCTTTAGTATCATTCATAAAATGTGTTAAATAGTATTCAGAAATATATACATATATATTACATAAATACTCCTCGACATGTGTAGTCTCCATGTTGCTTTGCCAACACAGGAAGCCAAAGTTTACAGGAGTCGTCTGGTTCTTTGAGTCACTGCCAGACCTCTTCCTGACCTCTGACTGGGCGCAATGAAAGCTGTTACTATTCTCTCGCACGCCGCAATACTGTACCAGCATTTTCCATTCTGCCTTGTCCTTGTGACAGACTATGCACTGGCAAAAGGCTTTACAGTCAAAGGGTCAGATTCCTCGCAAGCAGGGTGAACAGGTAAGAAAATAACATCAGACTGGAACGATGGAGCGGGACCAAGGGCGGCGAAGAACCTGAAAAACATACAGACGGACACAAACAGACACCAAAAGAAACATCTCTATGTGCAGTGGGGGACAATCAGGACAGGGAAACCAAGCAATTATGTAGGGCCGTGGGGAAAATGTTTAGATTTATATTTTGTTAGTTTGTACTGGAGGCGCAGCACAGGTGTCTCTATGCCTGGGTCCCCCCCCCCCCCCCCCAAGAACCTAGGATCACCACTGCTGATTTGGGTATATCACCAGTACGACAGCATAAAACCCTATTTTTGCATGATATGAAAACTACATGATCAACATTTGAAGGATGCAATGTCGCTAATCGTCATGATCCTAACAAGAGGAACTTACATATATAATTAATCTAGTACTGGTCCAAACAGACAGTTTCCATCAATGATCAGAATCAGTAGATTATCTTTGAACAATAACACGAAACATCCAAGAGGCTGATGAAGTCCATCTCTTGAATGAGTAAGCTGCTTAGATTTGATCACTGACGCACACAGCTGTGGAGCATGAGCACTATTATGGGCTGTATTCAAATTTCATGACTCATATGTTTTGAGAACGCTCCTTGTGACCGAAACATCAATCCTTTTTTAGCAAATCAATGCAGAGGTAATAAGTGGGTGTGGAAATTGGACTATTTTTTTTTCTGTATTTTAATTAAGCAGATGTTTGGAAGACTTAATGGTTTAATTATCATTTTACGTCTCTTGTTTTGCTCACCATCAGGCCAAAAAGCACCGGCAGGACAGGCAAACTGAGCAACCATTTGGTGTCCCGTGAAAAAAAAACAGAATGTTTCCCAGAAGATTTCATGAGACCCTTAGGGGTTGAGATCTAATTGCTTCAGAGTTTAATTTTCATATGGTCTGTGCAATCTGATTAAAGTCTGGGGACTAAATAACATGGAATGCCTTCTGCCTTAATGGGAACTACCTGCCCTGCTCCCCCTCTCTCTGAATTTCTCTCCCTGCGTTTGAGTCGGCTGAGGGTGTCTCTCCTGCTGCCCCATCTGTCTGTACTAACTGGAAGAAGCAGTCTCTTCTTCTATGGAGGAGCACGTAACATGATTGTAAACTCTACTGTCTCGAGAGATGATCTAACTAATGGGGAGAGGCGCTTGGCAGGAGCAGCAGGGCAGAACACAATTCAACATTGTCGGAGACGTGCAAAAATATTTCCGACGGTTATGAGACCATGGCGGAGTAAATTACACTCTGGCGGGCCGTGATATTTACATTCAATGGGAAGCCCTGGGGGCCCACAGATGGCTTTGTTTTTGCATATTTTGCAATGACAACTTTAAACTTATGAACTTACTTATAGCGCAATGACAGTATTAAACAAACCATCCCAGGGGCCCCTTTCTATCTGACAGATTCTGCTAGTTTGGACTGGGGCAACTGCTTAGGGACGCCCAGAATGTAGGCAGCATGAGGCAACACAACACGCATGACGCAGACCTCTTCATGTCTCTTGATTACTGCCAACCCTACCTAACAACTACAGGTCCTCCACCACAAGGACGTGGTGACATGTCATTCAAGTGCAGCCTGACGTTCTTCTTTTACTATTGTTTTCCCACTCAGGTTAGGCATGACTGCATTTCTCATCCTTCACGCATGCATCTTCCTCCTTCTTTCTGACCGACCGCCACTCGCAGTCCTTCCTCGTCCCCGTCGTTTCTTTCAGTCTCTTCCTGCTGCCCACTTTCTGCTCCGTCTATCCCATTCACCTCCATTTTGCCGCCTCACATCATGATCTTTTTCTTTATTTTCTTCATCTTTATCTTTCTGTGCCTGTTTACTGCCTGGGAACGAGTGACGCTCCCCTTCCTCCCGTGTAGCCTATCTCCTTCATTAATCACAGCTTCTTTGATTTCCCTTTCTTGCTTCAGTCTTCTTTGGCGCTTTCCTCTGCGGGCAGTGACAGTGAGGTATTGGTTCATCTCCATCTTCGTTTTGTCTGCCTCCCCCACCCTCACCCCCACCTTCTGTATCTCTCTCTCTCTCTGCTCCAGTGCTCTCTCAGTCTGCTATCTAATGACTTGGATCGGTAGTGACTGTTGAAAAGAGATAGACCTGTAATAAGGCTATCCAAGTCAGCGCAGGAGTGCACGGCGCTACCAGTGCTTCATCTCGACTACAGTACATACTGCACCCTGGCCCGGGGGCCAGACGTATAGAAGGAAGAGGAGCTGATGGAGCATGTACCGTATGTAGAAAAGAATGTCCTCCGGGTTGAGAGTTCTCGGCTAAATCACATATGTTCGCAGCAAATAGGTGGACAAGTGGTGTGATTGTAGCAAGAAAGGGAGGGCTGTGCTGTGTTTCTCCAGGCATACATGTAAATAAAAGTTAGTTCTGGGGGATCCAACATGGCGGCGAGCAAGTAGGACGTGTTAGAAGGAGCTCTCTCAGCAAACAGTCCAAATCCTGTATTTAACTCCGCAAACTCATACGCAACTTGCATTAACAATATACAGAGCCGAAAGACGGTGTGAATGGAGAGAAGAAAAATAAATACCCGTTCAACAACGATGGAAAAACTGCGTGATAATCAAGAAGTAGAGTCTGGAGAAGCTAACGGGTTGCAGCAGATGGCAGCCACAGCAAATGCTAATGCTGAAGACCGAGGAGATGAGGTGATTAAAGCTATTTCAGACTTGAAAAGTACGTTCGCGTCGAAATTCGACGGAGTTTTGGCCGCTATCCATGACATCAAGAGGGACTTCCACGAGTTTGGGGGTAGGCTATCGGAAGCTGAGCAACGCATAAGCATGACAGAGGATAATGTGGATGCGCTGCAAAATACAGTGCAAACACACGTGAACCAAATAGAGGTGCTCAGCTCCAGAATAGACGACCTGGAAAACCGCCACAGGAGAAACAATCTACGACTGGTTAACCTGCCTGAAAGAGCAGAAGGGGCAGATGCGGTGAGATTTTTGGAAAAGTGGCTACGTGAGGTGTTTGGAGCATCGCTGCCGAGCCCAGTGGTAATTGAACGGGCGCACCGCATCGGCAGACCCCCGGCGGCGGAGCAGAGATACCCCCGTGTGATGATCATGAAGTTCCTGAACTTTTGTGATAGGCAAAGAGTAATGGAGGCGGCCAGAAAGATGAAGGCAGTGACATACCAACAACACAAAGTTATGTTTTTCCCGGACTTCTCCATGGATGTGCGCAAGCAGCGGAGACAGTTCGACGGAGTGAAGAAACGTTTACAGGCGCTGAACATTGACTACAGGCTCAGATACCCAGCTAAGCTGACTGTCATACTTGAGGGCCAGACGAAGACCTGCGATTCTCCCAAGGATGTGGAGAAACTACTTTCATCCATCGAGTCAAACGGATAAAACGGTGACATGATAATACAGTAGTAGGATTTAACTAAAGAATTCTCATGAGAATCCCTGTTAATTAACGGAAAACAATTTAAGAGCAGCAATTATATTTCAAGTTAATCAGGAAATGTTTTGGCTTTAGCATAACACTGACAGATCTCTCCTGAAAAGCTTTATGTTTTGCTATATATGCTCAGGTTTAGCTGGAATACCTTACAATGTTGTGTGTAAGAAAATCACTGAGGGAATTAGTCTAACTTTTATTTTGAAGGGCTGTGATGCGAGGAGAGCGCAGTTAGGTTTGTTGGCGCACTCGCAAGGGACATGCTCCTATCGGTAGGATCAGTCGAGCCCATGGTTGGGATCTTTACGTTAGAGGGAAGGGGAGTTAATCGCCGGTTTGTTCGGGTTAACGGCGTCCAAGAGCCTCAGTACGAAAGAACGTTTTTATTCGAAACTATATTTTTGGTTAAGTGTGTTTGGTATGGTCTTACATTTGAGGAAATGCACCTTAATATTACAAGATGAATGAGTCTCAATTAACATTCATATCATGGAATGTAAGGGGGTTAGGTAAATTATCAAAACTGAAACAGGTTATGCATAGAATTAAGCAACTTAAATCATCTATTGTGTTTCTACAAGAAACCCACCTATTGAATAATGACCTATTGAAAATTCGTAGAAGATGGCCAGGTCAAGTTTATGCCTCATCATATGCATCTAACGCAAGAGGGGTGCTAATATTAATTCACAAATCTGTCCCATTCAAAGTTTCAAAGGTTACACCTGATAAGGCAGGCAGATATTTAATACTTCAAGGAACGCTTTTTGATATAAATATAAATCTTGTAAACTTGTATGGACCAAACTCTGATAACCCCAAATTCTTTGAGGAGCTATTTTTACTTCTAGCTCAGATGTCGGGCCATCTTCTTATTGGAGGGGACTTCAACACAACCCTGGCGACAAATCTCGACAGACTTAAAGGTACTGATAATACTCATGCACAAAGCAGGAAAATATTACACAATTTCATGCAAGACCTGGACTTATGTGATCCGTGGAGGAGAAAATACCCGAATAAATCAGAATTTTCATGCTTTTCCTCATCAACAAATTCTTATTCACGAATAGATTACTTTTTAATTTCAAACCATTTATTCTCACAGATACATAATGTTACTTACGAATCCATTGTAATTTCAGATCACGGCCCAGTTAAATTAATATATAATATGTCCAAATTCATTAGAGGTCCTCATAGATGGAGGCTACACCCAAAATGGCTGCACGACACAAAATTCATGAAGTTTGTTGGTAACAGCATTGATGAATTTTTTATAACAAACACAAATGAAACGACGGCATCTATGAGATGGGAGGCCTTTAAAGCCTATTTAAGAGGACAAATGATTAGCTATACAAGCTCTATTACTAACAAAGTCAATTTAGAACTACAGTCTCTCAACGACAGAATTAGAAAAATGGAGGAGGAAATGTATGAAAATAAAACTAACACAGAACTCTATCAACAGGAGTTGCTTCTGCTAAGAGCACAATATAATAAACTTTCACTTGCAAAAGCAGAGAATAGCTTAATTCGTCTAAAACAAACATTTTATGAACAGGGGGAAAAATCGGGCAAGTTGTTGGCTTGGCAAATCAAGAAACTTCAATCTAGTAAGGCCATTAATAACATTTTAACAACCTCAGGGACTCTAACATCAGACCCATCAGAAATTAACGTAACTTTTGCCAATTTCTATCACTCTCTATACAAAGCAGAATCTGCTGGGATAAATAGTCAGCAAACGTTATTCCTAGATGGCCTCCAGATTCCTAACTTCTCTAATGAAGCCAAGCAACACCTAGATTCCCCATTTTCTATTGAAGAATTATTGAAAGCTATTGATACAATGAAAAATGGGAAAACAGCTGGACCTGATGGTCTCCCCATAGATATATTTAAAGCCTTCAAAGAAAAAATAGTACATCCCCTTATAAATATGTATGAGGAATCCCTGGAATCTGGTATCCTCCCCCCATCACTGAGAAAGGCGCTGATAACACTAATACCTAAACCAGGCAAACCACATGATAAATGTGAGTCATATAGACCAGTATCTTTAATTAACACAGATGCTAAAATCTTGGCAAAAGTACTAGCATTAAGATTAGAAACTCACCTACCATTGATTATTCACAATGACCAAAATGGATTTGTGAAGAATAGACAGGCGTTTCATAATATCAGGCGTGTACTAAACATTATCCATGAAAAAAAAAATGCTAAAGACACTTGTGTACTGTCACTAGATGCCGAAAAGGCATTCGACAGAGTCGAGTGGCCTTACTTATTTGATGTACTCTGTCGATTTGGATGCGGTCCTAAATTTTGTCAGTGGATTAGATTACTCTATTGTGAACCATCAGCTGAAGTGATTACAAATAATTTAATCTCAAAATCCTTTGGTCTGTCGAGAGGCACTCGTCAGGGATGCCCGCTCTCCCCTTTGCTGTTTGTGATGACTCTTGAACCCCTGGCAATTGCAATCAGAGATCACCCAGGGATAAAGGGAATCCATATTTCAGAAATAGAACACCAGATCTCTTTATTTGCAGATGATATATTATTATATCTCTCAGACCTGAAAAACACAATACCTGTCTTGCTTAATCTAATTGATCAATTCGGATCATTCTCAGGCTATAAGGTCAATCAGGCAAAATCATCAATACTTTTTCTCAACAGGCAAGATAGGATTAATCCAGCATTTCAACATCCATTCACAATAGCTAGAGACGGGTTCAAATATTTAGGAATAATCATCACACCTCAAATTAAAAATATGATCCCATGTAATTACGACCCCATTGTTGCTCAGGTGAATGATAGCTTAGATAGATGGATGAACCTTCCCCTTACAATAATTGGCAGAATCAATATTATTAAAATGAATATTCTCCCTAAATTCTTATATTTATTCCAATCGATCCCCCTTACACCCCCACCAACATTTTTTTCCAATATGAAGAAAGTGTTTACAAAATTCATTTGGAACAGAAGACGATCAAGACTTCGCTTAACACTACTATATCTTCCATATGAAAGAGGAGGGCTCCAGCTACCCAATCTTTTATGGTATTTTAGGGCAGCTCAGCTTAGATCAGCCCTTTTTTGGTTTTCTAATGCTCCCAACTTACCGTGGATCCAAATAGAAGAAAAGTGTGCCAGGGGACTAACATTAGATAGTTATCTTTATTCTGACTCTCTCAAAAGACTTAAGCAAAACACAACTAACCCATTTGTTAAATCCACTATCATAGCCTGGCATGAATCACAGGAAATGTTCAAAATGCCATCAGGATTATCACCATTTGCGCCTATCTGGGGCAATTCATCATTTACACCTGGTAAATCGGATCGTGGGTTCAGACTCTGGGCACAGTTGGGTCTAAAGAAGATCATAAATCTTTATTCAGATAACACCCTCATGTCCTTTGACAATCTTAAAGAGAAATTTGGGATCCCTCAAACTCATATGTTTAAATACTTCCAAATACGGAGTTTTATTCGCTCAAGGTGGCAATCATATCAATGTCCTCCCCTAAGTATTATTGAAAAGTTGGTAACATCAGACCCATATGCTAAAGGTAAGATCTCAACTCTATACAAGACATTATCAGAAACTTCTTTGGAATCTTCAGATTACAAAAGAAGGGCATGGATAGAGGATCTTCAAAGAGATATCACTGAAGACGATTGGGAAAAAGCTTGTTATCAAGCGCAAACACTATCTATTAATAGCAGATTGAAATTGATCCAATACAATTGGCTTATGAGAACATATATAACTCCTGAAAAACTAAATAAATTTAATTCTAATATCCCTGATAATTGTATAAAATGCAGAACAGAGAAGGGAACCCTATTTCATTGTATTTGGAAGTGCAAACACTTACAAGAATTTTGGGAAAAAATAACTGACACAATCTCCATTATAATACATAAAAAAATCCCTGCGTGCCCGGAGATCTGTATCCTCGGCCTGAGACCCAAAACACTGGCCCTGAAAACACACGAGTATAAGCTGATAAATCTTTGTTTATTACATGCGAAACGTCTTATAGCCAGACACTGGAGAAGTGTTCATTGTCCTTCTCTGAATATGTGGATTAATGAACTTTCTTCTTGCTTAGCGATGGAAAGACTTACATATATAATCAAACAAAAAAGCCACATTTTTCATGACATATGGAACTCATTTATCATATTTTTGGAATCAAGACCTGACTTACTAAATCCTTAAATAAGACGATACCCTTTTAATTTTTATTTTATTTTATTTATGTCGGTTTTGTATTATTATACGCTTTTGCTGTCTTTTTAATGTTACATACAGAAATACTATCCTTTTCCTTAAAACAAACAAACAAAAAAAACAAAAAAAACAAAACATGTATAGATATATTTTGAATATACTGTATGTATGTTTCTCTCTATTTTTATTTTTATTTATTTATGTATTTTATTTTATTTTATTATTATTATTATTATTCTTTTTTAAATTTTTCCATATTTTTCTCTCACTTGTGCCTATTTATTTCAATTGATTATGTAAAAAATGTAACTAGAAGACAGGCAGATGTACGGTATATTGTATCTGTATTTTTGTTTTTGATTTTCAAAGGAAATGTCATTTTTCATGCTGTTTAACTGTTGGCTCCAGTTCAGGGTTGGGGGGAGGGAGGGGAATTGTTTAAAGACTGAAATATCAATAAAGATATGTGTTAAAAAAAAAAAAAAATAAAAGTTAGTTTGATTTATCTGGTATGAACTATCAATGGGTTTTTATTAATCTTTCAGTATTTCACTGGTCAATTCCATCCTTCAGAAAGAAGCTGTCAATTATAAATTGATAAACTAAACTGGGTTTGTTGATGATTATTTATGTATTTGGATCTATTGACTCATTGTCTGAACTCTCCAGAGTGAATATATATATAATATATACTCTACATAGATCGACCTGTCATTGTCGTTCTTATTTCCCTGTATGTGTGCATCTGTGTTCATGGCCGTCTCTCCCGTCTCTGCCTGCTGTACGGCTGGCACACTATGCTTGTCTATACGTTTGTGCATCGGCCTTTGCAGAACTTTCTCTCACCTGCGGCGGCAGCAAAATGCCACACGTCCAGCATCTCTTGCGATAGTTCTAACTTTGGTCTCCTTGTGTTCAGCTGCCTCGTGTGCCAAGCCCGCTCGACCTGCTTGTCAGCCATCTGCCTGCCTCGCTCGCACTTCGTCTCAGCCTGCCTCCGAGCCTCCAGCCGCCTGCCTGCCCACTCTCTACCAACTACACCAGCCTTGATTCTCAGTCAGCTCAGGCTCTGAACCTGCCTCATTTCTGCATCTCTTCTGCTTACAGTGATTTTGGTAAACTAGAAGATTGGTGACACTTTTTTGTCTGTCAGCAAATTCTGTATTAAGTAACAGCCCTTCAGAGGGAAGCTACTGTTTTTTTTACAACCTAGGCCCTATTTCTGGCATAAAATTTGTTCGTTTACTCACCCATATAACTCTGTTGTAATTTGCCACAAAACCTATATTTTGTTATGATATGCTAGTGCTATTCCCCGCTGAGTCTCGAGTTACCTGTTATTATCATCCGTCTGTAGCTTGACCTACGAACCTCTGACCCTGAGGTTGGCTTGAGTACCTGTAATTTGCTACTGCTAGTTTTTTGCAACATGGCTGAATATTTTTCCGATTCTGGGGTTGTGGACAACGACTTTGTTTAGGATTGACTTCAAGTGACACCAAAGTTATATGGGTGAGTAAACAATCATATTTTATGCCAGAAACAAGGTCCAGGTTGTAAAAAAAAACTGTTTCCCTTTAAGTCAACGTAAAGTCTGACCATCAGTTAGAAAGATGTCGCAAAAGTTCCTTGTATCTTCTGGTTGTCAATAGATGACTTCTTTAAGTAGCATTAACAACAGAATTATAAAACCATTTTGCAGAGTTGTTGTTATGGGAACATCAACATGATGTCACATCTTGTTTTGTTTCTGTAGCTTCAAATAGCTAACTAAAACTTCTTAGAAAAATGGATGCTGTGCATCAGAATTATATTAACTACCAAAAAATGTATTTTTGTTTTCATGACATCCATTTTTCATACAGCCTATGGACCTAACAAGGACACACAAGAGGACTTGTTTGGGTTTGATCAAACCAAATCAAACACAAAAGGGAAGACAAATAAACATGAACTACAACTAAATACAAAATAAACCAAATAAACAAACTACGCATAAATCCCCCCAATGACAATGGCAGCACATAGTACAGCCTGATGAGCCAGCCCAAGAATTAATGCAGCCTCCATCTTCAGTCACACTGGGCAGGACCTGAATAACCAGGCAGCTTAAAAACAAAGAAATAAAGATTAAAACAGCAAACAAGACAAAGAAACTTGCTTGCCACTAACCACAGAATGTCAATGTGTGGACGCCTATAACACTCTAGGGTTAAAGGCAATGAAACCCTAAATTAAACAACTGTGTTAAATTACTTGAGATTAAGTGACAGCAAATAAAACTAATGGTGAGAGCTGGCTGCTGAGACTTTACCATGGTAGCAGGAGCGTTATAGTCACACACTAACGCTCACTGCAACATTTACAAGCAACAGGATGCACACATGCTCACAAACATGTGAATTCTCACACTGGACTTGCTGCCAAGGGCAACAAGGAGTAGTCAAAACTCCCACTGTTCTTTTTTTTTTTTTTTTTTGTGAATTATTAATCCAAGTCTGTTTTCACAATCAATAGGGAGGCGAGGTGGAAGAAAAGGTCAGGCAGTAATTGCCCAAAACACACAGACACACGCATAGGAAACAGTTGTTAAGAATGATGAGCATGGAGGCGTTATTCAGCCCGGCCCTTATGGAAAAATAGATTTGAGTACTGCCATTATGTTTTCTTTTTTCTTGTTGGTTATGTAAGAGCAATGACGGGAAGCTAACAATTGCACTGTGCTCAGGCCGACAAAGCCGGTGCTGGGTAATCACGCAGATAACAACACATTTTGGGAAAAGGGTTTTCTTGGGAGTTTCTGGCAAACAGTATTAGGGTGACAGTAATGTCTTTATCTTTCCTGTCCTTTGCCTCGGACTTTTGTTCTACCTGTTGTCGTTACCTTCTTTGCTTGTCCGCACTTCTTGCTTTCCTTCGTTCATTATATCTGTCTTGCCCGTGAAGAACTGTGACGAAACTGCATTTAAAAAAAATTTGATGGATCGGGCATAACATTATGACCATTCCAGTAACACCAAGTCCTTTTAATGTGTTTGATTTCACTTGAGGCCTGTCACTGTGTCACAGGAATTTGACTGAGGAACATGATTAACATTAGTTTAGTGGCCTACTGATCAGGCATAACATTAAGACCACTGACGGGGGAAGTGAATAACATTGACCATCTTGTAACACTTCAATGTTCTGCTGGGAAATGTTTGGACCTGGCATTCATGTGGATGTTACTTAGACATGTAGTACCTACCTAGACCAGATGCCCCCACCCCATAGCAATGACACTCCTTGGTGGCAGCAGCCATACCCAGGTGGACAGTATAGGACCAACTCAAAAGCACAAGGTGTTGACCTGGCCTCCAAATTCACTAGATCCCAAACTGATCAAGTATCTGTGGGATTCTCCTGATCCCATAGGACCCAAAAGGCCACCTATTCTCTGATGAGTCTGAGCTGTTTTGGAGGCACAAGGGAGACCAACACAATATTAGAAGGCTGGTCATAATGGTATGCCTGGCCGGTGTAGTTTTGACCTAGAAGAAACTAGAATATTGAATATTAGAGTCTTACATCAACAGGAACAAAACAAAGCTATCAATGCTATAAGCTAATATTGTCTTGTGGCAAAAGAGTATAATATTTCAAAACTTCCTGAGACAGTTTGAGTGTTTTAAGGTCAACGGCACAACAGAACAGAAAAGACTTTCATCAAAGGCCTGCACTGCAGTTTGTGAACAGCTGTCTATATATTGAAGCCCTCCTCTATCCACTATAAGAAAAAGGTCCTTGTTGAACCACTGAACGTGCCTGTATCCTTTTCTTCCTTTAATTTATTTATTCTATTTTGCTTTGATAGTCGAGCTCTGAAGGAAAACAAGCGCGCTTAATTTGTACCACGCGTCCAGGTGCTGTGCCACGCAGACGACCGTACCTTTGAATGACGCAGCGCGACCATTTTTCTCACTCGCTCGGCAAAAGCTCTCGTCTCCCTCGAGCAGGGCTGTGACTCACTCGTGGCAAACGTGGGAGGCGAGCGCATAAGTACAGCCAAAGTTTTTCTCAATCTTTAATTTTTCTCATTATGCAGTATACGCTTGCTCTTTGGTATGGGCTTTGTAGTCACCATGGTGACCATGAGAGTGGAAGAATGAAAGGCTGGGAAGGAGGCAAAGAAGGAGGGAGAGATCATGCTGTCATGTATGACAAACTAAAGAGCACACTGGTCTGTAATGATAGCTTGGTGACTTGGGCTTGCCTGCAGGTAGATATAATTGTTTTTTAGTTTGCGCGTGGAAAAATAAAGTGCCGGGAGAACTTTCTGCACGCAACATGGGCATCATTCACTTCCATGTCTGTGTCAGTGCACAAACAAGAGTAGGATAGCTGCCCTTATTCACACACTCACACAGATGACGGGTTTCACCCTGTCTTAACTGAACAGAGGTGTGCGTTACAGGATCTGAGGCTGATTGGGCTTGGCATTCGGCCATCACATTTATTAGCCGTCTCACAGACCTCCACTGGTTCCCCTACCGCCGCATGGCAACCGTGGCTAAAGGACATTTCCTCCCTAACGCGCGTGGCGGTTTCAGGGTTGACAAAAGTTGTTAGTGGCGCGACGTCCACAACAAAAGAAAATGCAAATGGTTTTAATGCTGTGTCACTTTCTTGTTCCCTTATCCTGCTAGGTTGTCCACCCACCCGTGATCAATCCTGTTCTGACACCGGTTTATTTCTAAATTTGACTTAATTTGCATCAAGTCTGTGCGTCATAGTTATCTGTTTACCCAGCTCCTTATTCAACGTGTCTTTAATTCATTCTGTCTGCCTGCACAGTTAAGGTGACTGTCATTCTGTTTTCTGTCTATTTGCTCATTTATTTATTTTTTACTTGTAATTCAAATCAAACTCTCCCACGGCATCCGTGCGACTTCCAGCGTTGGTTGACTTTAAACAGCTGTAAAAAAAAAAAAAAAAAAAGGCCCTGTCTTTCATAGAGTAAATATATTTATACAGCATGTCTCACGAGGCAGCGAGATCACGGGGTCACACGTCAATCCGTCTCACCAGGCTTCAAGCTATGTATGCTCTTATAACTGGTCTGCACCTCAGCGGCTCAGTCAGCAGCTGAAGCACGGGCATGATGTCTGTGTGACTGCAGCATCTCGGAACATTTTTTTTTTATTATTATTATTTTCTGCACAAATATTCCTGAGAAAAGGAAAGGATCATCTGCCGAGTTGTCGACAAATTCACAGTGCGACCTGTTTACATGTGTGGTAACATTTTGCTTTGCGATTCCAAATATGACAAGTGTGTATGTCTGTCTGCACACGTGTGAGTGACAGGCTGATTTCCATTCAACCACTGGTGTTCCTCGGGGGAATGAGGCACCTCCATTATTAATCAGCTGCATTTGAGCCGGTCTACCAAAGACAACAAAACAACAAGATGACTTCAGCGCACCCCGCAGCCGTCGCTGCTTACCTGCCACATCAACCGGGAAATGCAAATGTAATTTCAGAGGTAAACCCGGAAGATCGGTGGTGCATATCACAACACTTCCTCATGTGTTATTTGCCAGATTTAGGGCCGTGACACCAAGCCACCGTTACTGAACATCTGTGACCCTAGTTTTTCTGGTGTGTCCCACACTGCTGGCACTAGCTGGACATCTGACGCTGGCTTTTCAGATGATTCAGTATATGCTATCTGACTGCAAAAGAGGAAAAACATAAGTGACGGAAGCTGACAAAAGTTGAGGTTTCTAATTTTACATCTTCACCTAAACTGAACATTCACATACACAAATATTTTCAGACTCATACGATTGTGTAGAATCTGTAATTCAGAAGAGGTCAGCACTGTACGGCAGCTATTCTACATTCCAGCAAAGATCAGCTCTCGTGGTATTTTCTTTCACATAGATGTGGAATGTATGTGCCAGCCGCCTGTTAGCTACGCTCTTTGTGATGCGTTCAAAGTGCATCCTTTTTGGCCCTGACGCATTGGGATGTTACAGTCGGCCTTCGTTGCCTGTAGTTCTTCAATATCAATATCTATGAGTCCTTCTCTCAGGATTTCATTCTAAATCGGTGAAAATGAACTCAACGCAATTCTATTTAGATGAAGGAAAAAAGCAAAGCGGCGGAGGTGCACTTACAGTCACGGAGGAAAGATTCAGACTGAATAGAAGAGAGGGAACAATTACATGGCTGAAATAATACTTGTTATTTTCAGTGGAATTACTGAAGGATTCTCATCACGCTGGGGTTTCAGAGCTAAAACATACCAGAAATCTGTTAACATCAGTAATACTGGAGGAGGGAGCTCATCAGTTGGTTCGCACTCCACGGGTGAAAAGGAAGGATGAGGGGAAGTGTGTGTGGCTGTGTGAGAGTGTGTGTGTGTCTAGACAGCCTTAAAGCCCCTCGGATGAACTCATTAGCCTCCATCTGAAAGATTATTAACTTTCCCATCCATTTTTCTCTCTCACGTTCTTGCTGGTTCGCCCTTTTCCCTTTTCACCACTTCCTCCTCTTTTCTTTCTTTTTTTTGATCTGCGTCTGGGTTGCCAATGCTCTTCACAGTCGATATTAATTAAAAAAAGCATCAACAATGCCTTCTTTTCTTCTGCCATTTTTATTGCTCATTTGTTTTAATGCACCATAATGTTACTTGATGCTTAAAATATTAGTTGACTAGTCTGTGCAACCACTTGGAGACACTGGACTAGTTGAGAATTCTTGATACATGAACAATTGTAGATAACACCCTTTGAACAAATGAATGGAAGAGTACTGTGCAGGCCAGTTCTTATAAGAATAAGAGTCTGCTTACACACCATTAGGATTTCATTATGGGGTGTGTTTCAAACCAGTGCTCAACGGAGTTACTACAGACCAGCTTTCTGCTGTAAACATTTTGCGAGAAGTAGTGTTGGCTTAAAGAACGGGTGTCAAATAAATTTTAGTTCGGGGCTGCATATAGGCCAATTTGATCTCAAATGTGCTGGACCAGTAAGATAATAACCTGTAAGTAACGACAACTCCGGATTTTTCCATTTGCATTGAAGTGCAAAGAAGAAATAAATTAGGAGAATGTTGGTGCATTGCTGTCTAAGTGTTGTCTACTTCTGTTTGTACAACAAATTAAGGATAGCAGTTATTTTAGTTTTGTGTCATTTTTACACTTTGCAAATTCATGCTGAGGGCCAGATTTGACCCTCTAACGTGCCGCTTTTGGCCCATGGGCCGTATGTTTGACACCTGTGGCTTCAAGGCTAATAAATGCCTACTGTTAAAATAGATAACTTGAATTGGTTAGTTAAGTTTTCTGATTTTTGTTTAAATATGCAATTAATGTATTATCTAATAAATGTGTCCGTAGTAAAATAATTTTTCATGTTTTATTTTAAAAAAAGTCTAAAAAAGCACTAAACCATGGAGGCAAAACACCCCAGTAATATGCAAAAAAAATCTTTACTCTTGCAACTTTTTAACACCCTTCACTGGTCTTTCCTTCACTGGTTAAAGCAAAACAATCAGTGTCTCCACAGTGACAGGCAACAGAGGATGATCACCAGGCCCAAAATCCAGTGTGGCCGTTATGAGGCAGGAAAAAAAACAAAAAACACGTCTCATCTTGCAATTTTAAGATGAGATGCGTTTACAGACACAATAGCACATGCATTGTGTGTGCACGCACGCGGGAACACCCGTGCGCACAGGAAACCAACACATATGCACATACGTGCGCGCCTCAAAGCACTCCCCCCCCCCCCCCCCCCCCCCTTCAAACATCACACCCTAATAGCTGTGATATTGAGCGGTTGTCGTTTAATCTTCTCAGAAAAATGCAAGCTGAGCCCCAAGATGGGAAAAGATGCCACGTCTCTCACAGCAATATCTCTCCACTGGCAATATGCTGCGATTTCATTATGCATTATGCAAGAGACAATCTTCAGTTCTAAATGAAATGTGCATGACACCTAGATGGCTGTCTGACCCACTAGATTAGAAACAGGGAAGAGTGAAATTACCTGGATTAGAAAAAAATAAAAATAAATTCCGCCTATGGGGTTTATAGGGGAGGCTCAATTTTCTTTATGATAATGCTGGTTCTGAAACACTCCCGACATGTTTGGGTTTTTGACCAGCGGTAAGGAAAGCTGAGAAGTGGATTGGATCTCAGTGTATCCATGGAAACAGTCTTGACACGGAAGCATCAACCACTGCTCTGAAAGGTTGCATCTGCATGATTGATAAGGATGAGCGCAGATTTGGTCACAAAAGCACTTTTTTCTTTTTTTTTTCTTTTCAGAGATGTGTGTGTGTGTGTGTGTGTGTGATTTGTAAATCTGCGAATTAGCCTCCATTTGAAAGCTATGAAGGGTAATGACACTTGAGGGCTGCATTCTCAAGGACGTTGATGTTTTTTTCTCCAGTTCTTCTTTCTGATTGTGCATGAGTGCTCTCCTTGCCACAGTAATCTTGTATTAGAGGCGAATCAACACAGCCACTCTCAAGAAAAGTTTTCGACTGCTGAAGTGCAGTTGATTTTATAAAGATATTTGTAAAATAAATAAAAATAAAAAAACAATCAAGGTTAAAGCCCCTTCAGCCCTCGAGAAGCAAACAGCTTCTTGGAGTAATAAAGAGGTGCCGCTGTGTAAAGTGCTGCTTTTAAAGTCCCTGTTTCGCAGCAAAGACATACTGCAATTTATCTACAGAGAAGCTCTGTCAGCTCACCTCATAAAATCCCTCAAAAGTCTTCCGGCTTCAAATTGTCAGTGTCACCTTTAATGTCATCATTCAACTCTTAATTGCCACCTCAATGGTGCGTATTTGACAGCACACCTTCAGAGAGAGTGTACTGAAGTTTTCAGCGAGGGCGTGTGTGTGTGTTTGTTTGGTCTTGTTTTTATTAAGTTATGGGGGACGACTTTTTGCGGAGCACTAATGCTGTGGGGGCATTTTGTTGGGCCCCACAATTGCGAAAGACATCCATTCCCAAACTCCTTTCCACAGCCTCTTCACTTGGATGTAATACAATCACTGAGCTGCCTGAGCCATCCGTCTAAAGCCAGTGTTTCCCTTCCAAGACCAATGGCTCCAATAAACACCTTATTCATTTTGGTTCTGGCACAGCCCACGACTGAACAAGCCGAAAGACAAACTCTTTTCAGTGGACTGACTGGGCAGCATGAGTAGTTATAGGAAGGTGACAGTAAAGGCCAGCTAATGATGTTGAGCAGCGAGAGGCAAGGAAGCTAGGTCTCTTAGCAACAGTTTCTCCTCTCTGCCGGCGCTCTGATATTTGCTGGAATAAACAGAGTTTATTGTGTGTGTGTGTGTGTGTGCGCGCGCTTGTGTGAATATGGTGTCATCAGTTTGACACTACAAACAGCTTAGCATAATGTCATCTTCTTTTCTTTTTAAATTCAATTAGAGATAACAAATGGTTTTGCAGTTGTCCTGTGGCAACTCAGCCCAAAACATTGCCTGTTTCTGTGTGCGTGTGTGTGCATATTTCCCCTTGTGTGTGGGTACACAATGAATTCATCTTCTGAGCTGTGCAACAGAACAGACAGATGAAGAGGTTTCTTTTTAGCAGCATGCATTATCTGTCAGCTGTTCGACTATTTGGATGTATGGACTGCATGCACAGCCATTACGTCTGTAGGGAAGAGGTTCAAATGCAAGTCAAACCAAACACACACACACTGAACCAGTAAAAAAACAATTAGCTAATATTACTTAAAAGGGAATTACCATTTTTTACAACCTGGACCTTATTTCTGGTATAATATATCGTTTACTGACCCATATAACTTTCGTGTCATTTGGAGTCGTTCGGACAATATTTATGTCCACGTATATCCGTATAATGGGAGTGAATGGGGCACCGAAACGCAGCCTCTAAATAACGCATTATCTGCTGCAAAACGCGCTCATTTCACCAATATTTTGTTATGATATACTAGTGCTAATCCCTGTTGATTCTCAAGTCCTAATAAACTATTGGTGAAATGAATGAGTTTTGAGATAATGCGTTATTTAGAGGCTGCGTTTTGGTGCCCCAGTCACTTCCAATTATATGGATATACGCGGATCTAAATATCGTCCAAACGACTCCAAATGACACCAAAGTTATATGGGTGAGTAAATGATCGTATTTTATGCCAGAAATAAGGTCCAGTTTGTAAAAAAGAGCAGTGCCACTTTAACTGTCCTAAACTCTATTCTGTAATCCTCCCTGACTTGTTCTGGCAGTGACTGTTCTGACACCTCATGTGCAATTATAATGGGAGTAGTCTTTAAAGAAAGAGTAACACTTGAAACGCAACAACCGATGGAGTCACAAAATACTCAAGAACTCGAATCAGCACCAGACCAATGCAAATATTTATGAGAGGGAATCATTTAGTGATATATGACGAGCCAATCTTTGACCGTGTTCATCTGCTCAGCACACAGACTCACCGGTTTGTTGAGATTCTGCCGAGCTGTCGGTTCCACATTTGCCCCTGACACCTTTCCACCACGTGAAAGATTGCATAGTTGCGTGGTGTGTGAGATTTGTGTGTTTTGTCTGGCACTAACAGTCAAGGGACTGTATTTCAGAAGCACAGCGCGTGCGAGTGCATTGCACCCTCTTGAGTTTGCAGGTGAAAACATCAGTTTCCGTTCTTTACCGGGTTTAAACGTTTAATCCACCGGCTCCAGTCAGTCTCAAAACTAACTGCAGTTCACTGCAGTTTAATTTATGAGTTAAATGAGAACTGTGAATGGTAGCTTAAATATTCTGGACTATTCTATTCTAGACATAGTTTTATTGTTTAAGTTTCATTGGTTTCTAATTATTTTGAGTCATTGATTTTATTATATTTGACTACACTGCATGATACTACATATGTGTATTTTAAAAGAGATGTGCAAAGACCGCATATAACTGGATTTGGGATCAATTTGAGATTAATTTCTGTTAGGTTCATGTCTTTCTTTTAAAACAAGAAACAAACATGTAGAAGTGGAAACACAACCACATGTTTCCCAATTAAATGCTCTGTAATTTTATTAATATGTTAATCTATATTGGTTGGTCTTATTTCTAGGGACATTTACCATATATGAATGTGAGGCACTGATGCCTCACAGCAAGAATGTCACCGGTTCGAGTCCATGGGCCAGCTGGCCTTTCTGTGTGGAGTTTGCATGTTCTCCCTGTGTCTGCGTGGGTTCTCTCCGGGTACTCCGGCTTCCTCCCACCATCCAAAGGCATGCTCATTAGGTTAATTGGTGATTCTAACTTGCCCGTAGGTGTGCATGTGAGTGTGAATGTTGGCCCTGCGATGGACTGGCGACCTGTCCAGGGTGTACCGCTGCCTCTTGCCCGGTGACAGCTGGGATAGGCTCCAGCAGACCCCCGTGACCCCTAACAGGACTAAACGGGTATAGAAAATGACTGACTGACTGAATGTGAGGCAAAATCATCATTACACATGTTGTTCCTGCAGTGTATTTTCATTTATGGTGTTAAACACAACGTTTACCAACTGCAGGAAAGCCTTGTTTTGTGTGCAAATAAAAATACCTACTTTATCATTTCCTTTACACTGATTAAAATGGATAACTCATACCACGTCAAGGGTTGTCCTACCTACAATTTAATCTCACTTCAATTCAGATCTCTAATGACATCTACTGTAACATGAAAGTACTGCATGAATTATCATTGTGTCTCTGTTTAGCTTTTTGACATGAGTTGAATGAATAATGGGTGTTTACAAAAAATGGATGAGCAGTCAACTGCAGCTCCCTTGACTGAACCGAACAACGAAACTAATAGGGTCCCAAAAGCAAATTAAACACATCTATTCACTCTGAGTTACCCATGTGCATGGTGAATGCGGTGTACCTGAAAAGCAACACAGGTGCATATTGTATTTAATGACTGCATTACATAGGTTCATGAATAGCTGCAACATTTACATGTACACTGATCAGGTATAACATTATGATCACCTGCATAATATTGTGTAGGTCTCCCTGTCTGATCAGCTCAGACTGACATGGGTCTACTGAGGGTGTCCTGTGGTGTCTGGCCTCTGTGAATCTAGTGAATTTGGAGGGCAGGTCAACACCTTGGGCTGTTCTTCATGTTTTTTGATTTGTACCTAAACTGGTTTTGAGTGTCATTGCTATGGGGTGGGGGTGCCTGGTCTGGTCTAGGTGGGTGGTGCATGTCAAAGTAACACCCACATGAATGCTAAGAACATTGTATTGTCACAAGATGGGGATGAGCATGTTATTTACTTCCCCTGTCACGTTTTTTCTTTATGCTAAAATATTTTTTTTCTTCATGTGTGGCCCTAATACTCCGTCGTACGACTGGGACAAGCTGGATGTTTACCGAAAAAGGAAGCACAAACAAAGGTAACCTGTTGTCGTTAGCAGAGCTAGCTAGAGATTTAGCTAATTAGCTCTCTGGATGTTTTCAACTCAGTCCTTTGCTAGCTACTGTATTTGAGGGACGTTGCTAATGTTGTGTAAACTATGTGAGAGACTGATAGGGACAGACTGTTGTTTCATAGTTGTTACTCGTGATAAAAAGGCGTAGATTAGATTGGATATGATTAGATTAGATTAGATTCAACTTCATTGCCACTGCGTACAGGTACATTCACAACGAAATGCAGTCAGGCATCTAACCAGAAGTGCACATAGCAATAAGTGTACGCTTAACCCAATAATAGGGAACACGCCTTGACTATTGCACACCTGGGGCTTTTGTGTTAAATAAGTAAACATTATATAGTAATAGTTTACCTTTATCTCGTGGATCCTTGAATACCCAATACATCCTTGATGGAGAGAAGTGGTTTGAAACTTGAGCGACACGGTGTCGCCCTCTAGTGGCAAACAACATTAATTACAGGAGATTAGCAGTATTATTTAATACTCACACATGGGTTTTACCAGTGATTCTCATAATATTTTAGTACTCCCACCGTGAAGGCTACTGCTCAAATCACTTAAAATGGTTTACATTTACATTTGCAATTATTATTGTTCAATATTCAGCAGAGACAACTCTGTGTCCATCCAGCTGTTCTGGTCACAGCATATGTCACAGCAGAGAAAGTCTTGTTATGGGCGCGTTGTGTCCAGTATGTCAGTTCATGAAATGTCATGTCACACTATATGATTTGATGTAATGAAATATCCTGCTATGCCATGGGATACCATATAACATTGTGTTATTATAATTAGGGAACATAAACAAAGTCAAAATATATTTAATTTAGTGAGAAAATGTTTCAGTTTTGACTAACTTTCAGAATCAAATAGTCAAAAGACCTGAGACCTGTATATAGGTAGTATATAGTGTCGCATTATATGCCTTCCATGTGAAATGTTATATACACCAATCAGGCATAACATTATGACCACTGACAGAAGAAGTACGTAACATTTACCATCTTGTGACAATGCAAAGCTCTCCTTGGAAACTTTTGGACTTGGCATTCATTCATGTGGATGTTTCTTAGACATGTACCACCCACATGCACCAGACCGCACCCCAACTCCATAGCAATGACACTCCTTGGCAGCAGCCATCCCCAGTAGGATGCAGCCTGACACAGGCACACACACAAGGCGTTGATCT
Source organism: Planiliza haematocheilus (assembly GCA_005024645.1). Lineage (NCBI taxonomy): Eukaryota > Metazoa > Chordata > Actinopteri > Mugiliformes > Mugilidae > Planiliza > Planiliza haematocheilus. The sequence continues at coordinate 6,555,166 of SRSE01001373.1, forward strand.
GGCCTCCAAATTCACTACATCCCAAGCTGATCAAGTATCTGTGTTAGCTGTAGTTGCATCTGAACTAGCCAGACATCCATAGGACACCCTCAGAAGTCCCGTGTCCATTCTGTGATGAGTCACAACTGTTTTGGTGGCACAGGGGAGAACTACACAAAACACACAATGGAAGAAAGGTGGTCATAATTGTATGCCTCATCAGTTTGTACGTTATAATACAACAAGAGATCAACTGAATTTATTTAGATGTAAGAGCATAACTTAATCCTGAAGCCATATGCAATGCTGCACACTTGTTAAAAGTAAACATCACTTCTATCTACGTTTTAACAGGTGGGAAAACATCTCATGTGAACTATTTGAACACCATTCAGCCTTTTATTCTGCTTCGATTGTTGTTAAGTTAAATCTTTGGGATTTAAACTCTGTCTCTGTGCCGGTGCTGCCAATGCGTTTGAGTTAAATGAGCCAGAAAAGCCTTTCATTTGCTTAATAAAGCAGCTAAAACCCAGTCAGATCGGCTGTTTACCTACTGAAGGCTTTCATTGTTAAATATTATTCTGTAGTCATGTGGGCGCACCGTCTGTTAAAGTGATGCTTCCCCAGTGGTGGTGGTGGGGGTTGAATCCTCTTGTTTCCTGCAGGTCTCCAATAATGCCTCTCCCTCGCTCACTTGACACAGCTCCTCTGCTCGCTCGCGCATCCCCGGACGGAGCCAACACTCGCGGGAGACTTTGAGAAAATTGTGCACGTCTATAAAGTCAGGAAAACGACGCCAGAAACAGCGTCCGGGACTCCAGCGGCTGCGCGGAGCCTGAAGCTGCGTTTGCTGATGTTGCTGGACTTGTTTTATTTATGAATTACACACATCGTCTTTGCAGAGAGATCACTCCGAGGCGACGCCAGCTGCTTTAGGATACATTTCGGAAACTTGCAACTGTCTCTTAAGGTTGGATTAGATTATTTCTTGCACTGGAAGAACCTTCTCGGACCTGGTGTTTGTGTGCGCTAAGTACAGGATTCACGCAGGCACAGCGGAGAGCGGTCGCAGGTGGTGTATGCTGGTGCAGACGCGAGGAAGGGTTTTATCTGGTGGACCGCAGCAAACTACCTCAGAAGAGATCGCCTGCAAAGACTGAAGTTCGACTATCTACATCTTCCTCCGTACTGCCACCACCACTGCGCACGGGCTATGTTGATGAAGGAGTACCGCATCTGCATGCCTCTCACGGTGGAGGAGGTGGGTGAAGTTCTCTAGATATTTATGTTGTGCACATTTTTCAGCCACATCTGCTGCATCTGTTTGATTTATTGCAACCACACAGTGCCGCGAAGTTGGCAGCGATGAAGCGCTTGTCGTTTTGCACCAAACCTCCTACAATCGAGTGGCGTTCAAGGAAGTGGCCGCGGGGTGGCGCTGCTGCGCTCCCATGTGTTCTTTTTTTCTTCTTTTGGGCTGCAGTTTTGTTGTTCAGGAAAAGTCGTGCAATTAAGAGAGACCAGACGCTGCAGCAGCAGCAGAGGGAGTCGTGTGATTGTTGTCGGTTGCCAAGGACAAATCTGTTTTAGTTTTGTGACCGCATCATTTGTGCTCGGCTAAGAGCAGTATGTGTAGATTCAGAGCTCTCTACATCTGTTCACAGCTCACTTTCTATTCTCCACTCAGCACCACTGTGCAGTCCTATTATTCCATGATTGACGTTTTAAAGACACAAGAAATGTTGGCAGACCTGCGCTGCCAGTTTTTGTTTGCTTGTAATCGTTCGATGCAAAAGTTGCTGCTTGTGCAACTGATGCATGCCTTCTACAAACATTACTCATCGCAGTATTTTTTCAAGTAGTACCAGTTCATTAGGTACACAAATGAAAATGAATGCATGCTACTGTAACACCCCTGCTCTAAATCCATCTTCATGGCTGTTATAATGATCATTTTGTGTAGGATCTGTAGGATCATCTAGGAGGATGTCGTTTGTGGTGCTGTTAAACTGGTTTGAATTAAATGTGTTAAAAAGTGTTTCTGCTATTTAGCTTAGCCTAGTCACTAAAATGGGGTTGTCAAAATAATAGAAACCACGGCCCCCAGAAAACACAACATTTTGGTAACCGGGGCAGTGTTTGCTTAGTTTCCCGTTGCAGTGTCTTAAAATGAGTCTGACCCCTACAAACATTCAACTTGATAATTATTATTATTATTATTTTTTATCCAGTGTTACGGTGTTGTAAAGGTTGTTAATGTTTGTCACGCGATATTTGGAGCTGCTTTCATAGATTCTGTGTTACGGTGGTTCACACTGCACATCTAGCACCATTAAATCCTAGTCAGCTGGCTGTTTGTGGAGACACAATCCCATTGTTGTGTTCTTCGTGTTTAAGTGAAGATAAACCTGGAGTTGTTTGTGGCTGGTTATAATGAGAAAGCTGGTCTTCGTTGACTTCTATTGATTTGTTGCTTGTAGTTTCTCCTGAGAGTTTCATGTTTGTGATTACCAGTGTACCTCTTTATGACATCGTGTCCTGCGAGCAAGGCTGATTGGTTCTTCTGCTTTGCTTTCGCTCCAGTGGTGATGAAAGACACAGCTGTCCTTCATGGCCAACTAAGGGCTATTACATCTGTTGTTGTGATGACAATAATGTGGCCTAACCTAATCTGTTGATCTCTCAGTGACAGGGCAAATAAACATTTGTAATCTTATCAGTTTTTGCAGCTTGCAAATGTGCACTGGCGCACACAAACACACATAAATTATACACGCACCCCTTTGTCTGTGCATGCATTTGAATTAAGATCAACTTTTAACACAATAGGAAATAACTAGACACTAATTGTGAGAGAATATCGGCCAATATAAAACAGATTTTCCTTAAATGTTCAACAATTTAGTGCAGAGGCAACCCATGAGATTAAGAAGAATTCAGTGTCTTTTGCAGTGGACTCATCTGGTGCAAACTGCTTAATGTTCTGCTATATGAAAACTGGCTGCGTGATTAAACACATCTTTATCTACTGTATTTCCATTGGAATTCATGATGAGTAATAGTTAATTTGAGGTCTTGGAGTTCTGGCTATATTGTCTGCGTTGCTTACACAACGCATCAGAGGGCTCATGAATCAGAATCCTCTCAAAAGGCATTGCAGCGTGAGGGCGAAAGGCACCTCTTCAGATAAATACGATGACGAAACGACTGGATAGCTTAAGAATTTGAACGGCAACAGGCTCCTTCTGGAGACTCATCGTCGAATGGCGATTAAGTTGAAGCACTGCTGGGAAAACAGATCGGAGAAACACACTCATGATACTCAGTGTCATCGAGTATTCTGTTGCCAAGATATTTTGGCTCATATAGGACAGCTTGTGTCCAGCAATAACCCATAAATGTACATTACTGGAGTAATATTAGATACATTATGTCTGTTTAACACGTGATAGAATTAGAAAATAAATAGATTTTAAATATAGCACAGACTTAAACTGTACATGTACTACTATTAGTATTTGGTGTTGGTGCAAGTATTATTATATACCGTAATTTCCGGACTACAAGGCGCACCTGAATATAAGCCGCACCAGCTAAATTTTGGGGGAAATACAGATTGATCCATATATAAGCCGCACCCGACTATAAGCCGCTGGTGTTTTAATGCCCAATTACCGTAAGGGTTTCTTCGAGGGGGGATTGACGGGACAGAAATTACTTTTTGGAAACGCAAAGCGTCCCATTTATTTACATTTGAGAAACACAATAAATATTTCAGTCAGTCAAACAATCAATCAATCAAACAACCAATCAATCAAACAAACAATTAAAACAATCAATCAAACAATCGGTGCTCTCCTAGTGCACTTCCTGCAGTCATAGTACCGTAGTAGTACAGTATAACAAAAACAAAGCTTACAACGCTTGACAAGGCAACAACGTTAAATGGCTAAATTTAATTCGTTAAAGTACTTGCCTGTAACACGGCAGCAAAAGTGCAGTAACCCGACTGCTCAACAAAATAACCAGCATCTTTTTTGAAAACAGCCAACACGGCAGTAAAGGTGCAGTTACACGGACGTTTACTGTATCAAAGTAACCAGCCTACTATACCAGAAAAGTCAGCCAAATCGATCTCCATTGACTTAAAAGCAGCTCTCGTACTGTATTTGGGCTCACTTGGTTTCTTTTTCTCTCGTTACCTGGCTCGACCTGACCTGTCTTGCTCTTGCGCCCCCTGGTGACCGTTAGCTGTAAAAATCCATAAATAAGCCGCACCGCTGTATAAGCCGCAGGGTCCAAAGCAAGTGACAAAAGTAGCGGCTTATAGTCCGGAAATTACGGTAATTTTAGTTTTCTTCCTGCTTCCTGAGGCTTTTCCTTAAACTACATGTGAACAGAAATACAGCTGGATAGAAATGCTTTTACAAATTGACTGAACTTTGACAGTCACTTAAATTTGTCATTTAAATAAGAAGATTGGTTATGTGATGAAAATGAAGTCAGCACCGACTAGTTGCTCATGACGTCACTAATAAAAACACAGTAGAACGTAAGGTTTTGTGACAATAAAGTCTATATCCTTGACTTGAACATATGTGCTGGGAAAAGACTGCTCATGTGCCACATACTGTGCGCTGCAGATATGTATAGCCTGTATAAAAACATGTGGCAACTAAGTACCATTAGTAGTCCCCAGTGCGTTGTAAGATTAAGACAGTGTAACTGTGTAAAAAAAATCAATATTTCTCTGCGCCCTTCTCCGTGTACTGCAGCTAGGATAAGTAACTTTCACAATGAAACTCTGCTAGCGTTAGCGGATGCCTTTTCAGTTGAGTGTGCATTGCAGTATTTAGTGGTATTTCAGACTGACTGGTATTTGATGATGTATTGTGAATGTCACGGTAGTATGGGCTTCTTCTTTAGCTAAGTATTTCCACACACTTGATGAACAGCTGCTAGTCTGCTAGTTTGGTTTGCACTGGGCTCCAGTGCAAACCAATGACTGAGGATAGAAATGGACACTTTAATGAACTCTGGATACTTCCATGAACTCATGACATGTGCTCATAATACTAAGAATCTCTCCATTCCTTAACGGCATTAGAGACTTGCACCTGTTTTGATTAAGTCGACTCTGGCCAGTTGGTGTCAACTAAGTCTGTGTGTGTTTGGGCGGGTTTCCGTATGTTTGTTATTGTCGCTGCATACTGAGCAGCACCGCACCCCGTCTAGGCCTGGACCCAAGATCTTGTTTATGTCCCCAGCGTGCAGGCTCTGTGATCTGACTAACGAGAGGCTTGTTCTGCCGTTCGTTCCCCGAGGAGCTCGTCACTCGGCCAGAAAGTGGCGCATACACGGCAGATGGAGGGAAACATGCTCGCTCGGACAGTCTGCCAGACGTCAAAGGATGAACCAAGATGAGAGAGCCAGAAAGCGTTTGTGTTTGCGGCGGTGATTGATCACTTTGGCTGTGTCTGTGTACATGCAGGTGAAATGATTCCGTATGCATATATCAATTAAGCAAGATTCAACGCATTGCTTGTTGAGCTTTAGAGGTGGATTTATATCGCCATCTCGGATAAAATAACGCTCACAGCCCAGTGGCATTGGCTCATTCTAAATCATTTTCCATTCTTTGGAAACACAAAGCCTCACAATGAAATGGTGTAAAGATACAAATAGCACCGCAACAATAGCAGCAGCACCAATAGTTCCCTACTTTGTAATTAGAGTGCATAGGCAGCAAATTGGTGGTTTCCTGCCTTTTCTGTCATCTTTAGGGACACATCTTTGTTGAGTCACTGTGTGCCACACATTATGTTTGCCAAAAGAGTCCAGCCAACAAAATACGTCCACCCCACTGTCTTTTTTTTATTTTTTTTTATTTTTTTTTATTTCATTGTTTGCTGGTTTGCTCTCATTTCCCCACATACATACTATATTTATCCGATCCATTATGACACACATTTTCTACACGCTGCCTGATCTGAACTGCTTAATCATCATGCTTCTTCTTCTTCTTCTTCTTCTTCTTCAATTCATTAACCGTTCTCCGATGAAACAGCGCAGAGATTTCTGCACCTGAGCAACAGATGAATTCCTTTCATACTCGGTTAGCCGCTAAGTAATTTCAATTATCGGACTGGAGGGTAATTCAGCTTTCAGTCAGCACTCGAGCATTTACGCTGCCTGTCAGACTGGCCTCGTGTCTTCATTAAAAACCTCGACTGGCGTGAGACCAGGTCTTGCGCTGTCCCTCTGAAATACACGTCCTGAGAAAACTGATGACTCTCACCAGCCCATCAGTGCAGACTCATCTTAGTTCATTCACCGCTTTGATTCAGCTGTTAGACTCCATTACTAGCTCCCCTTTGCCTGATTTCTCTGGATATCCAGCAGCTAGCTCATTGGAGAGGACTAAATGAGTTCCCACTGTGAGGATAATTGAAACCCAAGTGGTATTTTTGTGGTTGTTCTGATTGTCTCAGATTATGGCTGCTCTATAAAAGCTCATTTTATTTGATTCGCTGGCTGAGATTTCTTCCTGAGTATGGCTGGTTGCTCTTTTATCTGTGACACATTATTCTTGGAGCCTGCAACACTGGCGTTACAGTGCGTTTAATTAGGGTGGGCTGAGCTAATCATTCAGGGAGCAAAAGGCATTCAAATGGACTTCAGGTAATTTTGTCCTCAGACTAATAAAAAGGGAATGATGAACTACTTTGTTTACATTCATTTTATCTCTTTGTAAATTGGTATTCAGATCCTGTGGTGCTATAGCTACACATTAGAGTGATAGAGTAATATTCTGTGATTGTATTTGTGCTCTGACTTTTCCCCTGGACTCTCTATTGTTCTCTCGCTCTCTTTCTTCACATCTCAACCTTCAAACATTTTCCTTTTTCATCCCAAGGTTTCTCATCCACACTACAAAAGGGAGTACAACAGGTTTAATAAAAAATTACTTCTTTTTTCTCCCTGCATCACTTTACTTTGCAAGAGTAGGTAGCCTGAAAGTCAGCCCGAACGTCCAACCCTTTCAGAAAATTTTAGCGGGTGGTATTTTGTCTTTGTTCAGAAGTCATTATTCCCAGCCATGATCCAGTCAAATTGGGATGATTGGGTTGGGTTTCATGTGGTCATGAACAGAGGAGCAACCAGTCATTGAGTTGAATTAGTTTACAATAAAGTGGCTGCTGTCGAGAAACATATGCATCTTTATTTGTCTGTCCAGTTATGTGCAGGGACATTATTTTTTTTACAGCAGTTCACATTGGCCTTAGGAGGTCTTCACTGAGTTCTTGTTTTACACAAATGGAAGTATGCTACAATGAATCCCAGGCACTGACCACCATCCACCGCTCAGCGATGAAGGTAATCATTGGGTTTTGTTGATGTATTCTGTACAAATCAATGCAGTAAATGTGTAACGTCTGTTTCACAATACAGTATTTCTTTTTGTTGTTGTTAATGGATGGATAAGAATTCATGCAGCTGCTTCTGTCTTCTGTCACACGGTCAATAAAAACTAGTGACCCAGTGCTATTGGAGGCCATGCATGCTCAAGCATCACCCTGCCTCCATTCTGTTTTGGTGATGCTTCAGATCATTTGCCTTTCCGAACCGACATAATTTAAGGCTTATGAATGGTTTTCAGCTTGTGGTGATCCTGTCTGTATTTCCTCTCGAGAAGTCAGTTAGGTGTTGTAAAGGTTACTGGACAGAGTCCTGAGATCCTCGACCACTCTGGCAGCCATTTCGAACGTCAGATCTACACTGAACGAGACAAGATGAACGAATTAAGTTGGAAGAAATGGTAGATAGTCTGCAAGCTCTACAGTCTATCCTGACAAAACAAAAAATGGCATGATATCCAGCTCCTAGGTACTCGAGCCATTGCTGAAAGATGGTAACTTTGGCAAATTTGATTTTTTTTTTTTTTTTTTTTTTATCATTAATTGATGATAACTTACTTTGGATTACCTAAAAACAGACTGAGAACCAGAAGGACCAGTAGCTATCTCTGTGATGTCCTTCATATCTCGACCACCAAACTTTTTTCTGCCCTGCCAACCATCCTTGAGTCCAAAAACATCACTGTTCCCACTGAGTATAACACTGGTACAATGGCATGTCAGGTCCTAAAATGAATTCTTGTCAAACTAAATTGCATACAGTAAATAGCAGACGTGTTTGGGATATTCATAGAAGGAAAGGTTGGCAGAGTCATTAAGAGAGCTGAAACTCTCGGCTTTGACATTTACAAAAGGCAGGAGGGTTTTCGAGGCAATATACTGCGATGGCGTGGCAAGGTTACAAACGAGAAAAGACCTACGGGAAGAAATGGCTCAGCCGCGCCAGCTAAGTAGGATCGTTTATGAGCTGGCAAATATGGAGGGTCAACCGTTTTCTATTTATAGTGGAGAGCTGAGGACTAAATTAAGAGAAGTTGTGCAGGAACAGTTGGTCAGGTGTCTGAGTGTTGTGGGAACAGGGAAGACAGGTGACAAATAAAACGAGTCCGGAGGGAGGGGCAAGCGACTTTGCATGAGTGGCGGTGACCCAAGGAAAACATTCAAACATGTGACGGAGTGTAGTTTGGCCTGGTGTAACCTTTAATATTGACAGGAAGTCAGTGCATGGCGTGCAGGTTTATTAATTTAACGGCAAACAGTCGATACCATGCAGACACAAGGAGGGAGGTGAGAGCTACGGAATACGGACAAACAAATGCAAAGAAAGATGCAGCTGTCTTACAGATTACATACAGAGTAGAGTATGCATTTCAAGAATCTGTAAAATGAATGAGATATTTCCTGGAGGATTCCCAGCTGTGACAGTTGTGTTTTGGTGCTGTTGCTGTACATTGCCTGCTCAGATTCAGCCAATTAAAGCAATAATGGTGGAAGGCACTTTACAATACAGAAAGGCAGTGACCCCAAAATGTACTGTAAAGCAACCCAGGAGCTTCTGAAGGTGAAGAAGTGGAATATCCAGTAAGTCAGTCACCTCATCTCAACCAGTCAAACCACACCTGTGGAAAGAACTTGTGCACGTCTTGAAAAACATCATGAGAGAACTTCACAACAAAGCTCTAAATAGCAGACTGACAATTATCGTTGTTTGGCAGTGGCTGTAGACAGTGGCTGCCTACAGCCTACGTCAGCCCAGTGCTTGACATCTTTAACAGCTGTATCTATTGCTGCTGCCTATTGCCACTGTCTGACTACAGCGTGTGTTTGAAACTCCACACATTGCAATTCTGAGCTTGAAACAGAGGTCGTTTGGGGCTGGAGAAAGCGGTGACGCATATTTAAATGGCCCCCTGGTTACGTCACTTTAGTTCCAAGAGATAGCAGCCAGACTTAAATGATTTATTGGACTGTATCTAGCTGATTTTGCACTTGGAAAATGCTGCTGAAAGGAGGGAGAGTGAAGATATTTTATGTAGATCGTCTTTGTTCAGAATGCTTGAGGCATAAGCTCAGGGCTTCAGGTTAATCAATATTTCCAGGGAGGGCATGAAGGTTTTACATTACTGACAGATACTGGTGTGTAGTCAGGTGCATTTGTCCTGAAACTTTCAGTTCAGTACATTTGAAGAATGAGACATCTTTGCTTCGGTACGCCTTGTGATCCAAACAAATACTGTCATAAATGGGCTTTGACATAGCATTCAATCACTGCTGACAAACTAAATTCATTAGGTACATGAATGAAGGCCTGCATTACGTGACTTTGTACTGATGGATAATTTATTCTTTGTGGCAGTGAAGATGTGCTGAACTCCAGCTTGTCAGATTTCCTAAACTCAGCTCCAGATGACTTGAGACCTTTGGCAACGCTAAGAGCTAACCGCATTCACCTTATTAGAACAGGAAACACTTAATGGTCTGTCCTTTCATGTCTGCCCTCAGCCCATCTCCGCTCTTCCTGTCCCCCTAAACCTTACTTACTGTCAATATCCTGTCTAAACAAGGAGAAACAATGGCCACTGAGAATAGAAGCTGCGCTGCCACATTGTGAATGTGTCAGTAGAGTTATGGGACAGGTGTTCTTGGGGAAGCAGCATGAAAGGGGGTAGCAGCTGGATATGCCAACCTGTAATGTGTTCACAATGTATCACAACGTGCACTGCGGCGATGGACTGGGTATGCGATGAGACTCTCTATGTGAAAATGCGGCCTTCCATCACTGTCGAAACTAAAGTGATTTACACGGGGAGGTCGTTATCATATAAAGGCCACGCTCACACCTGGTCATTTGAATCCCATGTGAGTCCCAAGTGTTTGGGTCACAAGTAACAAACAAAATTACATTTTTGCACAATGTATGCAAACAAACTCGGTGGAGTGTACCTCGCCTCTCGCCCAGTGACGACTGTGCCTCCAATCACTGTCCCATGGAGGCTGGATCATCCCACAGATACTTGATCAGTTTGAGATCTAGTGAATTTGGAGGCCAGGTCAATGCCTTGTGCTGTTTCATATTTTTTGAGTGGTTCCTAAACTGTTGTGTGTGTGTGCCTGTGTCAGGCTGCATCCTGCTGGGGATGGCTGCTGCCAACAAGGAGTGTCATTGCTATGGGGTTGGGGATGCCTGGTCTGGTCTAGGTGGCTGGTACATATCTATATAACATCCACACGACTGCTGAACTAAACGTTTCCCAACAAAACATTGTATTGTCGCAAGATGGTCAATATCATTTACTTCTCCTGCCAGTGGTTTTAATGTTAAGGCTGATCGGTGTACACTTTTGTGTCTGAACACAAGTAAAAGCACGACAGAAAACAGCTTTAAGCCAGACTATGCTGACCGCACATCCAAACGTCTTCAAACTCAGCTACACCTCCTTGTGTCAGCGTGTGAAGCTGATTTGATTCAAGGTTTCTAACAAACACAAAAGCACGACTGACAGAAAATGGAGAAAATAAAGTAAATAAAAGCTCCCGTGAACATCTCACCCACGTCTGTCTGTCGGTCAAGGCTATCCATAACTGAAAACAACTACATGGTTTCACACTTAACTTTGTAGCACTTTCTTGGGTTCCCAGCATTACAGCCACTATCTATGTAGGAGGTCAGATGAATGATTGACAAGAAAAGCAAAGAACAGACTCTGAGACAAACACACATAAATTGCTTCCTTTATTAGTGAGATTGACCATGAAACACACAAGCGTATGTCTAACCTATCCACCTTATGTGGGTGTATGCAAAGACAGAATAATAATAATAATAAGTGTCCCTGGTTACTATAGGAACATTGGCACTTCACAGCTGATTAGAAATCTCTTTGATAATGAGCTGTGTTCAGTGAGCACACATGTCAAACTGACCAGTGTGGACTGAAAAACAGCAGAGGAAAGGCGTTTCTCAAAGGACACATATTAAAATGAATCACATCCAAACGTTATTTACATGCTTTTAATGATTTTTAATGTGTTTTGAAAGACCAGCTGTTTGAAACGGGGAAGAGGGCATCGAGCTAGAAAGTTCAGTACATTCAGACGAACCTCATCCAACACACCAGATGGCGTGAGTGTGTATTTATGTGTGGCCCCTACGACTTTTCAGGGTACGTGTTTTTGGGTGTTTGGGTCTTGCTAGCTGTTACATATTTTTGCAAACACAGTAGAGGCACGCACATAGACAAAATACATGTTCACCGACTCTCATTAGCATTTGATTTCAGGGGTGGGATATATCGTGCAGCAAATGCACATCTTGTCAGCAAAGCTGATGTTTTCGAAGTAGGACAAATGGGCAACTGGAAAGGTTTGTGTGATCTGACAAGGACCAAATTGGACCAAGCACCTAGAGGTCAGATCATCTCCAAAATGATCTGAGAGGATTTAAACCATTCCTCTGCTAACGTTAGCTGATGTCTTTTCAGATGAGTGTGCATTGCAGTAGTACATTTGTTCTATTTCAGTACATATTCTGCGTGTTGGTAGAATGGGCTTCATCTTCAGTTAAATATTTCCACACTCTTGATGGACCCCTGCTAGTTTGCACCAATGACCCACTCGACCCCTCACCTGTTTTTTTATTTATTTTAGTTTTAAGTCTCAGTGTTTTCAGAGGCAATACAGGGCATGTTGTGTTTACAAAGGTCGGGGAAGATATAGCGTACGACCTTGTGAATTGTGTTGGAAACTGGACAGGTTACACAACCTTTGCTATGAAGGTTCCACATGATTTTAACACTCCCATATGCAGCAAGGAGATTATTTGGAAAAAGAAAGTGTTGTGCATAGACAACATTGAAAAAGTAATTATTTTTGTTACTAAGAAATGAATGTGTTTGCTCATGTCAGATTAGTATCCTGTTATTTTACACTTAATACACTGTCACAGTTTATGAGATAGATGTTGAAAGAATAAAACTTTAACAGTCTTACAGCTGTACCCACCATCAAGCTGAATTCAGTAAAGGGGCGTTCCGTGTCGTTCCGTTGTGTGCGGCTTTTATCCCGGAAAAATCCAAATTACGTGGTTGCTGAACGGTAAGGAAGTGACTTCTGCTGTAAGCTTTTTGAAGTGATACTACCAGATTCATACCTTCCTGGAGTTTTAGGAGAAGATATTACCTGCATGGTCAAACACCTCAGCTTCTCTTATGGCGTGGAGTAAGCGTGCCACTGTGTCCATCATAGAATCATTCGTAGAAAAAGAAAACATGAAAGATTTTTTTCTTTTTTCTTTTTTTTTCAGACGTTCCCTTCCTCCGTCTGAACGGAGGTTGGTTGGTTGGTTGGTAGGTAGGTAGATGGAAATTTGGTGTCCAGTAGCTTCATCACATAGACACAGATATGAAAGACATTTAAGTCCAGCAACTTCCGGCAGATATTAAATCTTAATCTCCTGAGGATATAGAGACGACTCTGACCTTTTTTGTATACTGAGTCTGTGTTAGCTGACCAGTCTAGTATGTGATCCAGCTGTAGACCCAAGTACTTATAAGTCTAAACTACCTCTACGCACTCCCCGTTGATGGGTACAGGCTGCAGGGGGGGGGCAGAACCTACGGAAATCCACTACCATCTCATTGCTTTTATCTGTATTGAACAGAAGATGGTTTGCACCGCACCACGAGAAAAAAATTGATCACAAGATTGTTTTACTCCTGTTCTTGTCCATCCCTGAAACACCCCACAGTTGCATCATCTGATAACTTCTGCATATGACATGACTCTGTGTTGTACTTGAAGTCTGACATGTACAGGGGAGAGCACAGTCCCCCTTTCTGTGTACTGCTGTAAAGGTGGACAGTTTTTAGTCTAGTCTGCCTTTCCTGGTACAGTACTGCATTCGCTGTTACCTCGGGAAATAACAAAGTTGTTGTTGTTTTAGGAACAGCTGTTTGAATACCAACACCAACCAACACCCCAAAAGAACAACGAGGAACTAAAGGCGCTTTTGGCACAGGTGTTGTTGCCATACCAGAAAAGCTTGGCGGTTGCCATGTCTTTAATTGTACACTTTCTCGGGCAAAGAGAAACTAAAGAGCATCTAGCCCTACCGTCTATGGAAATTTGGCAGCTCATCTGGGAATAGAAGTAGCAGGACTAATTAGATACAGTAGGTCACGCTCAGTGATACATGGCAAAGCACCCTTTGATGCAGCATGACCCTTTGATAGCTGTCTTTGGTGTAGTTGGTAATGAGCTAATTGTCCCAATACTGCTGAACTGGAAGGGGAAGCATCAACATCAACTCTCTAATCCATTGAATATAGGCAGGAGGTTTTCTTATATACACTGGATTAGAGAGCTGATGTTGGGATTGGCTCTGGGGGAAAAAAAATTGGTATACAGTGCACGGGTTCTTTTATGTGGTGACTGGTGTATATGAAGACAAAACTACTTCCAGTCATTCCCCTTTCTTTCATCGCCATTAGTCTTTTTCTTTTAGTCACATTGTCCTATCTCTCTCTACCACAACAGGGCTGTTAGTAGAGCATGCTCTATGTATAATAAATGAGATGAGTTTTCCCTAAGCAATCTAAAATTCAAGTTTTACAAAAACACTCCAGAGTGGAACAGGGAACACAAAACTTATGTAACAGACGAGGAGATGTGTTTATCAGACCACAGATGCTTTAGGAAAAACACCTGTTTCTTCCCTGAGTGTAGATATAAGATAGACTGAATAGATGTTACGCAGAAGAAAAAGAAGATAGTCAAAAATCTGTGAAGCATGTCACTCCTCGGTGTGCACCTGTGTGCCTCTTTGTTCTCTTTGTGCTTTTGAATTTTACTGTCGTTGAATTAAGCTTTGGAGGGACTCATTTTAAAAAGCCTGGATGGCAGAACAAACTCTATTTGCATTTGTTCTTGTACTTTTGCTTTTATGTGACCTGGCTCACATGCGTAGGCTCAACGATGCTTCAGCCGTTTGAACGCCGCAGCATTTCCAAAATGTTTGTTTGTGCGTGCAGCCTGTCACTTGAAGGAGGAAATGGATTTATTCTAGCATGTAACAACGAACCAAAGAAATAGCTTAGACTCTTGTTGTGTCCGCATGTTTCTCTTTTTACATTACAAAATAAAAAATCCTTCCTAATTTCCTGGCAATAGCTGAACACTTTCGGCACTTTAGGATATGAGTAAAAAACCAATGTGGCTTTTCGGACCCATCTTGGCAGCTTTTGTCATATTGTTAGCAGACTGAACCGGAGGTCCAGAAGTCAAGAGGGCACACGTAGAAAGCTGCTCTTGCTTTACATCTTAATCTAATCTGAACATACACGAATATACAACGACATGAGTATCTATGATGAATGAACTGTATACCAAATGAACAGCAAGATTCATAAGAGACCAGATCAGCTTCATAGGCTCTCAGCTAGTTGTAGCTCTTTCTTTTTTTTTTTAGAAATACAGACTACTGCCATCTGCCAGTATGTGTGTCAGCTGGCCATTGGCTGTATTTTTTGCGATGCATTTTCTTTGGCCCAGATGCAGGTGTCAGGACGTGAAGTTACAGTGATCCTTCTTTGTCCGCTTGGGGTGACGGTTTGGTATGTCCGTACCTTAAAGGGGAACTACTGTTTTTTTACAACTTGGACCTCATTTTTGACATAAAATACGATCGTTTACTCACCCATATAATTTTGGTGTCATTTGTAGTCCTTCGGGAGGTAGTTAGATCCACGTATATCCATGTATTGGGAGTCGTTGGGAGAGATGCAGCCTCAAAACAACGCTTCCGCGAAACTTGTTCATTTCACCAATATTTTGTTATTGTACGCTAGTGCTATTTCCCGTTAACTCTGGAGTTACCTGTTGTCATCTAACTACTGTCAACTAACTGCTGACCTGGATGAAGTCATCTCTGAGCGCTGCGCCGCCGCAGTGTGGCTTCTTTAACTGTAATTTGCTGCTGCTAGTTTTTTGCAACATGGCTGAATATTTTTCCAATTCTGAGTTTATGGACCAACCATGTTTTATTTAGAGGCTGCGTTTCGGTGCCCCAGTGACTCCCACTATATGGATATACGCTGATCTATGCCAGAAATAAGGTCCAGGTTGTAAAAATCAGTAGTTTCTCTTTAAGAGCTACAGCTATGCTACTTTGAGCTTCAGTAAATGCTACAAGCAGTGACGTGCTCACAATGACAAAATGTTACAGCTGCTTGGTTGCATCCTATTGAATGATTAGCAATTCCCTATGAAACTGAAAAAGTACACACCTACAGAACAATGGGGAAAAACCATCTGGTGTGTTTTTTTGCCAGCCACAAAGGACGAATGTTGGCATAATAAATTGCACAATTATGTCTTTGTCCTTGAGGCAAATGCTAAACTGTTAGTTAGTTAAGCTTTATTGTCTCTGAGGGGAACGGTTTTTACCAAACCGTACATTGACTTTGCATGTCAGTATGTAGCTGAAGAGCACGGCTACGAGCACAGGTAGTAGCCCTTCTAGTGTCCGAACAGTATGATGTTACTAACTAGCGCCACAGCTTGAAGTGCAGCTGTAACTAAGAAGAATGTCATTGTTTTGTAGCGAAAGTGAAGCATCATAACGGCATTTGGATTCGTCCTCTGGGCACCGTGGATGTCTGTACACAAACTGAGGGCAATATTAGTTTTTCTCACATATTTTTCTATGAAATGATCTCTCATGCATTTTAATTCATTGATACAGAACAAAAAAAACGCATCGGTGCGTATGTAAATTGTTGATTTGACTTGAATTGCATATAAACCACACAACAATCCAGTGGTATTTCAGTGCCTTATCATGTCAATCTCTGACACGAGCCAAGGAAAGAGGGGGAAAAGGTAGAAGTGATGTACATCAAGGAGATTGTAGTGGGGAGAGCAAGAGACATCTGTCTTCAGTCACGTCCTCTTATGTAACGTCTCAACAGTTGGTCCACGAGCATCTTTCTACAGCAGCTCTCTCCTCTTTTTTTTTTTTTTGCTTTTTTGTTTTTCTCGTTCCTGCTCATCATCTCTTTATTTAATTTCTGTGACACCTCCAACCGGTTCTCACCCATCCCTCTGTTCTTGTTCCTCATCATCCCATTTCATGCGCGCATATAAATACATCACTCCAGTCGGCCACTCCATGTGCTGTGGAGAGGATGCGTAGCGCGGTGATCCGTTGTGAGTGATCTTCAAGTTACGCAATCTCTGGTTTAGTGACCTCGGACGCTGCAGCGATGCAGGATGAGAAGATGGGTGGGAAGAAGCCGAGCGGAGAAAACGGGCAGAGAGAAAGACACGGCGCTCACACGGAGCGCTCTCCCCCACCTGCAGTGATCGGTATTAATAAGTCACACCCCACCACGCGTCTTGGCATGGTTTATATAACTGTCTCTTCTGCTCTTGGCAAGTGGTTCCGAGAAGGCCGGTCTTCAGATGTGGTCTGAGATCCACTTCAGTTTGTTTCTAATAGTTGTTGTGTAATATATTTTACTTGTTGCCACCATTAAATTCACCCTGTGGTGCTTCTGTTGAGGACCACAGATGAATTTCGGCTCTCCCGCGGTGAAATGAGATGTAGGAGGAAATCTTAATTGGGAACATAATGTCATTACCCATCAAACACATGCTGTTTAGGCAGTGTACCGTGTTTGTCAGGGAATTTACCTTCAATTTTACCTTTCCTTTTACTCTCAAGAAGCATAAAAATAGATATTTTTCTACCAGCGGCCCTTTGGACAAATGGGGCCATCCTGCAATAACATTTGGTCCCAACCTCTGGCTTCAGGTGCAAACTTAAAACAAAGCAGTTTTCCAAATAAAGGACAGAAACTGAAAAATGTTACCTTCAGATTCTCCCTTTTCATGAAATATGCTCAAATTAGCCTTGGTATAGGCTATATCATGATATAGGCTCCATGTCATTTGGTCCATTCGTACAGTTTAAGTTCAAACGCAGCTTCACTACATCTGTAGATGTTGTGTTAAATGACTTCTCTTTGTGTTACAGCACAGTTGCTGCATAATGAAATCTTGCAGCAGATGTTTGACTCTTCCAAGAATATGTATAAAGAAAAATCTGATTAGGGTGACTTGAGGTACTGTAGCGAGCAGATGCGATTCAAATGCAGAAAATGTGCTCAAAGCCTCCCGCAGCTCCTGAAAGAAAAGGATTTGACACTTTAGGTTATCTTGCTCCATCACTCCCGCTTTCTCACGACGGGCCAGATTGAGCGAGCCGATGAAATTAGGAAAGACAATTCCCGTCTTGTGTGGCACAGAATTCATTAACGTTGAGCCGCTTTTAACGCGTTGCTTCCCCGAGGCCAGCTGCCCTCCTTGGCATCCTCCTACGCTGTCGCCTCTGTGGCGAGTGAATTTATCAACCCTTTAAGGTAACACTCTCCTTCCCGTTTTGCTGAGTCAGTCGTATGCGCTCACTCTCCGCAGCATGCCCAGATTTCTGCTGAAACAGCAGAGCGTGCCTCAGCCCTTGAAGAGACGTTTACGGCTTTAGAGCTCAAGTCTTAACGTAGTTTTGTAAAGTGAGGAAACATTAGCAGGAGTATAGGAGTTAAGGAAACATTATAACTGTCAGTATTACGGTTTGCTCCTATGTTTCTTTCTTTCTTTTTTTGGACTATGACCTTTTTGTGAACATTTTCTTCCTCTTTCTTTTCCTACTTTGGTCACAAGTAAAGCTGCACAGCAAGTCGCAGTGATCCCTCTCACCCATCTCTCTCTCCTCTCTGATTTAGCATGTTTAATCGGCACAAATGTCACAGACAGTGCCAGCAGTGGAGGACACTGATAGCTCCCACACTGGACAATGGCCAACCGCTCACTTGGCGTGCATCCCCTACGCCAGCATCAAAGAACTACCGGCAACAAAGGGCGTCTGTAGCAGCGAAGCTAGGAATCTAGAAAGAGGGAAACACGGCTGCGGGCTGAATTCTGCATAATCATGCTGATCAGTCGGTCCACACTTAATTTACTCGACTTTGAATGTTCAGATTAGAGGGACGAGCCTTCTGTGTGCCCTTTAGATATCGCTTGCCTCGTCCACTGCGATTGGTTTCACTCTGAATTTCACACAGTGGTGAGTGGAACTGAGTGGCTCATGTTGGCGCTGAAGTTAATAATAAAGTGGATCAACAGTTTCATTCATTGAAGTCTGTGTGACACAGAAGACACACTGATCCAACATAACATTATGACCGCCTTCCTAACACTGTGTAGGTCTCCCTTGTGCCTCCAAAACAGTTGGGACTCATCAGAGAATGGACATGGGTCTTCTGGGGGTGTCCTGTGGTGTCTGGTGTCATTCTCCACTACTTGTTCCCTCGCCATGAGCAGGATTGTCATAGCCGCTGTGTCTTAACTCCAAGGATTTGTCATATTTACACAAGTTCTTTCTGTGGGACTCCCTCTTCCCACTTGAACCAGCTCTGCCTCGGAGCGAAATGTTGTTTACGGCAGCGAGTGCCGCTCCACCGACAGGCCTACTGATGGCATTTTTAATGGAGCTCCACGATCTGACGTACCATATTAAGCGGTTCCCTGTTTATCGTTCGTTCGAGTCGCTTTCGTGAGATGAAGAAGCAAATGGAGTTCGCTCCCTCGCCGCAGCCTGCAGGCACAGAGCAGCGGGCGCTTCATCTGCTGGGAGATTGTGGGAGACACTTCTTTTAAAAAGAATTTGTATACATGTGTGCGATCAAGCAGTACTTATCCTGTACAAATTTAGATTCGGTCGGTTACATTATAAAAACTCCAACATGCAGTGCTACCAAGACAAATACACAGGTGCAAAGGAATGAGACTAGAATTTGGGGGAATAGTGAGCAGAAATAATATTTGTGTTAAGAGTGTACCCCGCCTCTCACCTGATGACAGCTGGGATAGGCTCCAGCAGACCCCCGAGACCCTTAACATGAATAAGCGAGTACAGAAGATGAATGAATGAATGAACTTGTGTGCAAAGCTGCGGCTGTGATATTATTACAGTGCTGTGCTCCATGTTTGGAATATATTTGTTGGCATATGTTCCGATAAATTAGGATCAGCATTCGCCAGCATAAATACATGCAGCAGGTCTCCATTTAGATTTGTTTGGTTTTGGCCGCTGTTTTTGTGCATCTGCTGTGAGAGGCTGAGTGTTTGTATCTGATGTTAGATTAATACATTCACCATGTGGACAGACGAGATAAGACAATGGGAATGTGCTGAAAACTGTATGTTGTAGATCATTACAGTGCCGGGGATTTTAAGCATTTCACATAGAGGCGACCATGGAGGGAATTGCCAAACAAACCGATACAATGACTGGAATTAAAGTGTGACGCTTCATCAGTCCACTGAGTACACTTAGATGAAGGATAATTTGCAGAATGGGCGCGTGTACTGTATGCACTCTACCCCTCTTCCTGTCTTCCTGTCTTCCTGTCTCGTTGACTCGCGCGCTGCCGAAGATGGACATCAAAACGCAGACGCTACTTATCTCAACAGGAGCGCGGTCATTTATCCAAGAACGCTCCGAGCAGTAATTAAGCCGCCCGGTTGAATTTTAATTACGTCTTAGCATTGTGCCTGGTACTTTCTCGCGTCTGCAAGTGTGTGTGTGCCCTGTCAGGATTTTTATCTTACACTCACAGTAACACACTCCTTGGCTGCGGCGCAGTGGCCACCACCTGCTGTTGTGTTAGAACTGGGAGCCAGGAAAAACAGAAAGAGATGCAGTTTTGTCTCGGTAAAGGCTTAGTCTGCTCATCCTGAAATGTCATTTACGTTGAGCATTTGCATAATAATCCATAGTAACGTCATTATTTGTATTGGTGGAAGAAACCAGAATGTTCCTTGAATGCACTGTCGTGTTTATTGTTGTTATTCGGCATTCAGCGTCATCTCCCAAAAGGCTCTGCATGAACCGGTATGTGGATACCAGGACACTGGGGACAGGATTGTGCTGCAGCAGTATTCTCACTTACATATTTCATATCTAAACACGTGCACAGACGGACCAAAGCCTGCCAAAAAGGGATTTTGGTTTAATTTTCTCGGGTCGGTGCACCCTGCTGGTCTCACTTTTGGCTCCCACCGCCGGCACTAAGAGTCCATGTGTAATGAAACAGCGGCGCTCCACTGTTGGTCCATTTCAGGTTATCGAGTGCGCTAAGGCTGAAGGCGAATGAACCGCATGTGGCTTTAACAGATAATGAGGTGAGAGCAAAGCTTGGATAGAGTACGGGAGTGAGGAGGCAAGAGTTTATAGTGCTGCATGAAGTGACGATAAAGAGGAATTAGCCAGAAGGGAGTAGAAGAAAAAAAAATATGTACAACAGAACCTTGATTTTTCCTTTGATCCTTACCTGTTGTCTTTTGCGAGCGAGAGATTATTCATGGCTACTCCATCCCGAGCAAGGGCCACTTCTCCCTGCTAGTCATTAGAGCCAGATTTCCAAAGACAACAATGAGAACGGCCCCTCATTCATCAAGGTGACCGGCGGACTGGGCCTAAACACAATGGCGGGTAGGACGAGCAGCGCGACGGCTGGCTTGTTTGCACAATACGTCTGAACCCTGAATTAATAGAGGGAGATGGACATAAGATGGTGCTTAATGTTAATACACTGTTGCTAGCCATCAGAGGTCCTCTCGAGTGGGGGGCCACTCTGCTTTGATGCTTCTCATCCTGCAGGGAGATTTATGTGTGCTCTTCAACCACCTCTCTGCCTCTGGATCTGTGTCTCTTCTCTCTCTGGACGCCTGGATGCGTCGCAATGTCTAATCATGGCGTAATCCAACCGGTTTGCAAACCCGGAGACAACGGCGAGTTTGTGGTTTTCATATCCGGAACGAGCTTAACAGGTTTTCAAAATTCGTTTCTAGCCGTTGATTGACAAATCAGTTGCGGGGAAGCGTTCGTGCCAGTGTGCAACTAAACACCGGTTCCTCTTCTATCTCGTCTAGCCTGTGGCTGTGTCGTTGCGGCGGGAAAAATTATACGAGACTCCAGCTGTTCAGTCAGAAGCACACCGCTGTCGACATTCCAGCTGGGAATTCTCTGCCACGGCTCATTGCTCTCCCTTCGTGGAGAGCAAATGGCATTAGGACTGTTGGAAGTTACACTCTGTGCTTGTTGACTGGGATATGATAGCCTTTTTTTCCACTACGCTATCATATTCCTCTTCCGTCCATTACTCTGATTTTCGTGGCTGGATGTGGAGTCACAAGTCAACATCCCAGGCGGTCCTTGTCCGTTTTTCCATTAGCTTAACACAGCTATCCTTGGGTTGGCGCACTGTGTGTGTGTGTGTGTCCTATATGACCCCTTGGCATTCCAGCAGAGGGGCATTAGTCACCACCAGAGCCCTATCGGTTTCCCTGGATCGTAAATAGGCCCGCTTGCAGTCGGAAATCTCCGTCCCGCAGCATTCTCGCTCCGACGCCTGTCGTTTTCCAAACGTATGGAAAATAGTTGCCGCGTGACGATCCGCCCAGCCTGTCAAGGCGGCCAAAAATGCCACTGTTGAAGTTCCAAGTGGGTCAGTCAGTGACGAGTGAAGAACTCCGGGTGCTGACTGATGTGTGTCACAAGGGGCCGTGGGAGAGAGTCACCTGACTGACTTCTCTTTCCGTTGTGGCTATTGTTGTGCTGTTCGGTGATGACCTGATGTGAGGCTTTTGTCGCTGTACCACAGACAGTTGCTAATCCTGCTGCTTTCTTCACTATGGAGACTGCCCACAGGTGTCAGCACCACCCAGGAAGAGTAATCCTGGTATTTTCCCTTCTGCATTTATTTTTATAGTTGCTATCAGATTCTAGTCATGTCAGGTCACGTGCAGGTCTTCAGCCAAGGAGGTACCGTTTCCACTGAGTGGTCCCTCCTGCATTGTATATAAGGTGCATACAATGACTATTTAGCTGCTGTAACAATATATGTTGACCGCCTTATTTGTCTAAATAAATCAATAAAATGTCCAGCGTGTATTAACCTGTTTACGTGTCTCTTGTCTGTCTTTCAGTATCGGATCGGCCAGCTGTATATGATCAGTAAACACAGTCATGAACAGAGCGAACGTGGGGAAGGTGTGGAGGTGGTGCAGAACGAGCCGTACGAAGACCCGGAACACGGATCAGGCCAGTTCACAGAGAAACGAATCTACCTCAACAAGTGAGTGTCTGGCTCCTGACATTTATTTATGATGCAGCCACTCGAAAAGGACTTAAGGCAATTATATTATCAACAAATTTCGTTGAGGTTCGTCTCAAATGTTGCGGCAATCGAAATCTTGCCATAATCCGAAACCGCAAAGAAAAGTTTTGCAAGACTGAAACAAAGTGTTGACAGCTTAGTTACACCGTATTAAATAAATTCCACTTGATAAGCATAACGGCATAACCAAAAGAATGTAATTATAGATAGAAAGAAACGGTGTTCACTGGTTTGATGTACTGTGCCTGTGGTTTCTCAGCATGTGAACACAGTGATTTTAAATTCCCTTAGAAGTGGTCGTGGCAAAAAAAGAAAGGTTTATTACTGAATTCATCACTCCTGTAGCCTGGAAGCCCGGCCGGACTTCCTCTTCCAGTGAAATTTTTATTGCAAAAAGTTGGTCCCTCAGTTGGGAAATGATGGCACGGATCTGTTGGGACAATCAGATAGTTGGGGAAGGCTTTATGTGGTGATGGAAAGAAGAGAAACAGCGATTTAGTCACACTCGGCACGACTGTGGAGTTGAATCTCTTTACAACAGAATGACTCTGATTGGTTGTTGGACTAACCAATTGCGTAACCATTTTTTGTTTTCTCAGCCTTACAATAAAAACGCTAATGTAGTGTTACACCAGGCTATCCCTCCTGAGAATTGGGGGCTTAATCAGGAACCGTTGTTCGGCCCATGAACTGTTCACACTCCCATCTGGGCCAAACATGGCAAAATATTATTTAGGATTTTAAATCTGCATAGTTACATCAGTAATTTCACGGTAACCTGACGTCAAACTAGCTTTCTTACAGCCAACCGTTGCTCCGCAGTCTCCGTTTTCTTTACATTTACTTCACTTGAGATCAGTTAGGGTGGTGCATTCAATGCTCCCTGATCTTGCACCGTAATCAAAGTATCACCCTACTATGAACACGTTTGAGGTTCCAGAGCAGAACATCTGTTCTCTTTCAGTGTGTGATGCAGCCTGATATCAAAATTAAACTACTAAAAACAAACAAAAAAAAACCTTTTTCAAATGAAGCCACTTCTCTTTGTCAGACTCTGAGATTGGGTGCTACATTAAGATATTTTAAGAGTGGCTTAAGTGCTCAAATCCCGCTGAAGACTCTCTACCCTTCTACTATTTCATGTGACAAAAGTAATCCCTGACATTTAAACACAAGTCACCATTTATTAATCCGCTGCCAATAAAGCTGTCAGAGAGAGATTTGACAAAGAGAAGACGACGTGTCATCTCTTTGCTGGGTAGCTGCCACTCATCCCCCCAGCAGTCCTTCCTGGAAACATATGGGAAGCCTTTGGATAGATGTCTAATGCTATGGTCAACATCCGGAAGCTTTTTAACCGAAATAAAGAGCTGGGAATAATAATATGAGCCAGGATAATCGTAATGTGAGCATATGCCAGATATCAAAAGGTACTGCACATAGCATTGTTGTTGTGCGTTAGGAATTTATTCATTTGGTTTCCTTTTTCTTCTCCCTTTGAGCCTTGCTTCCCAGCTCAGCACCGGCCCTGTGCTTTGTTAAACTTGATAGGCGTGAAATTGAGTATTTGATTTTCTGTTATGTAAATTACAATTGAATTAGCTGCTGTGTGCAGTGCCTGTATTTTATTTGCTCTGCATGTGTGCCTCCTTTGCACTCACTGAAAACAATTTTTTCTGTGCGATATCACAGCAAAAAGAATTTGTGGACTTTTTATTGATTACACTAATGTTATTTTTCAAACCTGGGCTCAGCATCTCAAAAATTGCCCTTACTGAATCAACAGTGAAAAATGAGAGCGCAGGAGAAATGATCATCTGCAGACTTCAGTCATTAAGTCTTCAAATCTTTCACTGGTTCTCTGGACAGTATTTTTTTTTAAATCATAGCTGTTTCTGAATTAATCATCGGCTTTCTTCTAACTCAGTTAGCTCATGGCCAGTCATATACTGTAGGCTGGTCAACAGGGTCAATAAATCCATGCCTGACACTTCACAGGAACACAAATCCATCAATACAGCCAACTTCTATCAGAGTAATGTAATTTGAAACTATTGATTTCCATAAAGATCAGAGCACGGGGTCAGCCGCAGAGCACTTCAGCTGGTATGAGCTATGTGCCTTGCATTTGCCAACACTGTCAACTGAACCACCTTGGGGCATGAATAACAGTTCAGATCTGCAGAGCAGGGCTAATATAGTGACTCCACATCTCAGATGCATTATTATTATTATTATTATTATTATTATATTAGTTGATTTAGAAGGGACAAATAGAAAAAGACGCTGACAGCGGTGTCTGATGTAATGTGCCTGCATGGATAGTCAAAGCTAATTTCCAACATCAGTTGCTTGATGATGCAATCACTGAAAAACATTTAAAAGAGCCCACATTTTCAGATAATGGCTTGTTGGTATTATGGTTGCAGTGTCCTTCCCTGGACTACCAAAACTCTTAAAGTGCCTGGCCAAAGTCATACAAGTGTTGAAAGTGAATGCATCGATTGAACTCACAGTGTGTTTTGCATCAGCCTTGTGTCCACTTGTAATAACTACAGCTTTATGACATTTTTATGGTTACGTTAATGCATAGGCAGCACCGATTTTGTGTAGGAAGTTTGCTGCATGATAAAAAAGTCATCCTACGTGTAATAGTTTCATAGTATTTCATGTTCACGTCTAATTTTTCGTGAAATAAAACAAGGAGGTGCGCAATTAGCACAGTCAAATTATGTACCAGACGATGGAGCCACTCAAAGAAGAAGAGGCAGAGAGGAAAAGGGAGCCAGATGGAGAATAC
Organism: Planiliza haematocheilus; assembly: GCA_005024645.1. Lineage (NCBI taxonomy): Eukaryota > Metazoa > Chordata > Actinopteri > Mugiliformes > Mugilidae > Planiliza > Planiliza haematocheilus. The sequence goes on from SRSE01001373.1 coordinate 6,580,602, forward strand.
AGAGAGAGAGAGAGAGAGATGGGGTGAAGTTTTGTGGTCAGAAGTGACAAGTAAGTAGGCTCATGGGAAATGCGAAGTGTCACTGACAGACCCAGAGAGGAGGAAGACACAGTGTTATATGTGTGTGTGTGTGTGTGTGTGTGTGCTTGACTGAGTGTCGCTGTGTGTGGGCAGAGAAAGATGAGGTCAGTGTAAGTGATGGATAATTTGAGCAGCCTCTGTCGGACGCCGAGCCTGTCTCCACCCACTAACCACCTGTTATCATGTTATAGCTGCAGCGTGTGTGTGTGTGTGTGCGTGTGTGATTGTAAATAAGTCAGTGTGATGACATCTGAGCAGCCTGCTGTGTCTGGACACTCCCCTGGCTGTTTGACAGGCCACTGGCAATGGACCAAAGGGGGCAGGCTGTCCCATGTACCAGTATCCTGGTAGCCTATGCAGGCTACAGGGCAGAGGCAGCTCCGACCAAATCTACCAGGCAGGACAATGGCGGCCATGTTGGACAATGTTGCATTGTGTTGGCAAAGGTGACACATTCAATGATTAAATGCATGGCGTTCTAAATGGACATTGTCACGTGCAGTGAGCTTTTGGTTCTAGCAATACCACCTGTAACCACTAGATGGCTGTAATTTAAATGACAACATTTACAATTCTGCTCTTTCACCTAATGTACAGGATGTACATCGTGTTATAACTCACTATTTAGATGCTTTGACCTTTCAGTTTTGGGACATTTGACACCGACACATCCTGACCACCAACCAGAGCGCTCTTAACCACTTGTTAAGTCGCAAATTCTTGCTGTTGCTAGGTTAGACAAACTAAACCATGCTGGGGTCCATTCCCATAGAAAACAACATTGAAAACCACCAATAATATTGGACTCTAGGGGTAACACAGAAATGAGACATGTAACGTTTGGGAAAATTCAGTTTTCATGATTTCCTCCGCTCTGCCCACACTTGTCATTTTTCACATTTTTGAAGAATCACAAGTGAGTTTCAACACTAGCTACACATATCATTGCTATTTTGTTTAATGTAGCAACTGGAAGCCGGGACTTGACAAAAGGTAGAAGCCCAGTCAGTCAGAAGACCAACAAAGGGTCAATTGCCCTTGAAGCTATATTGAAATTTTCCATCTGGGGTGGGCCAGCTGTACTCCATTGAGCTTTGCTTGACGCTATAGGGGCAGACCATATTCAGAGACAATGACTATCACAGGCTGCTAACGCAAAAACCCTGTGGTTGAACGTGCTATAAAAAAAATAAAAAAAATAAATGCCTTTCTTTCTCCCTTTGGTGGGGCGGCACCTCGACACCCCAGTCGAGAAACTGCCCTTCCTACTGGGACATTTACATCTTCTAGACAAAGAACCAGCAGAGAATAGGGTGATAATGTGGGGGTGTGAGGCGGGCTGTGTCAAATTAATCAATGGCTGGCTTAACAGATAATTATCCCGTAAGTGAAATCTGGTACAACTTAATGATGGCTTTGTGTCCAATTACAGTGCCACTTGCTGTGCTTGATTGGCTGATGTTTAGGCTGCAGGAATCTGGACCAAATTTGGCCTGCAGAGAAATGTTTCCGATGGAAGGCGAGTGTCTGCTTCCCCTTTTCTCTTGGCACCAGTAGCCAGTCAGAGCACCCGTTGTTAAAAGCGCCAGTTTTTAAAGGCGATCTTGTTGGTTCCCCTATTATTTCACATATTTCTCACATCTGTGGCTGTGATTTTCCTCACAGCTGACCACAGTTTTTGTCCTGATAGTACCTCTCTTCAGTAATCGTTTGCATTTTGATTGGACGCCCAGTAGGCTCCTTGTATACTGCGACTGTAGTAATAGCTGCTCCTCTGTATTTCCCTCCCTGTTTGCCCTCTATGCTGCTCTCTGTATCTATCAGGATGCAAGCTCTGGAGAAAACTCTCCTGCAGGGTTCAGGGTGTAATCAGTGTAATCAACTTCCCCAGGGACCGTCACGGTTGCGTTGAGCTGCCTCCATTACGGCTGCACGCAGCTAGAAGTTTCTCATTGCCCTATCGCCGGGTGATGGGAGAATGAGAAGCTTTACGAAGGGACTACTTTGACTGTACTCTGACTGTACAGCACACAAGCTATTCGTCTCATCCATCACCTTGTCTGCTCTTTTTTTATTCTCAATCCTCAGTTTATTAGCCGATGCACTGTTCTTTCTCTTCCTTACAGCAAGCTGCCCAGTTGGGCCAGAGCAGTGGTCCCGAAAATTTTCTATGTTACAGAGAAGGCTTGGAACTATTACCCATACACCATCACAGGTAATACCCTAATCACCCATTATCTACATACTATATTACAGTATTTTGTGTAATAAAAAAACAAATATATCTATAATTTCTATATGATTGTAACGAGCATGTTTTCGACTTAATGTTGTTTTAATTTGCCTCACTATTTTGCATCCATTATATTTAAGCACACACTTTAATGCAGATCATCTCACAATAAGTACTACATGGACGCTGCTTGCAGCACCAAGCTCTGTGCCAAAGGTTGTCACGACGTGTTGCATAAATGTGCAACCCGAAGCACCCGAAGCAATATTATACCATCACACTGTATGTTATTGTGGCAGACTCAATATGCCTGACACTTTAAAAGGTGTTTTTATTATCATCTGGTGACCCACAAAATGCATCACCCTCCAGCTTTTAAGGTTCCACAACAAACTCGACACAGAGTCTGTATGATTGTTTTGGCCTTGTGAGCGCCGCACCGTGCAAGGCAGCATAGAGGCAGCTGCGCAAGGTCATGCACCTCCTTTGTATGAACGCAATGTTTATGTTACAAACACATGTGGCTAAGTGTGTCCCTCAGCAGGACCTTGCACATTGAAAAATTGTCAGCGTCATGCAGATTTTTAAAAAACTGGATTTATGATATAGCAAAATTGGGTTTCTCCTATGTGCTTTTAGAAGGACCTGAAGTGGTATTCCCAATGGTTTAATGGCCCATTTTCCATTTGGAACTAAATTATTTTTCCCCCCTCTGCTCTCATCTCCTACTGTTTCATTTCTTTGTCCTCTTCTACCTGTCTGCCCCCATCCTGTGCGCACCCCCTCCCTCCCCCCGTTCCTGTCCATTACACTGATGGACTCCGCTGACAATCTGCTCAGAGTACACGGTGAGTAGTTTCGACGTCTCTGCACTCTGCACTCTGCGCCCACGCACCGAACGCTTTGATCCAACAGCTGGCATGTAAAGATGTGGGTAGAGGTTAAAGGTGAGAGCCGCTGCGCTCAAAGTGACGTTAACGGAGACATCGTGTTGTTCTTAAATCGTGCAAATAATGTTTTAATTGAATATGTGAGCTGCACATAAGGTAGTAATACTGAATAGGTGTTGGAACAAGTCCTCAGATCTGCACTATGCCATGTACAATATTTATTGCGCCTGGTGGGAGTGACAAGATGCCCATGCTAACCCTGGAGAGCTCTCTCAAACCCCCGCACTTTTGCAATCTCAATGGGCACTTGGTACAGCGGCAGCGCAGAGATACATCACACGAGTAGACACTCGGAAAATATCAGCTCAAATCTCTGACCTCTCTTCCTGGAGAAAAAGAAGCGGCACATTGAACCAGAGAGCAGAGGACAGAGCTTACGGTCGCTTGAACCATGACATACGGTTGCGACACCACTGCCACTAGCCGTCAAAAGGGAAGAAACGGAAAGTCATTGTTTTTCCATGTTCATTTCATCGGAACATTCAACAATGACACGGTCATCTAGAAGGAAAGGACTGTCGACCAACAGATTAGCGTGATTCAGAAGAGGCCAGGTCTGTAGCTCTGTCTAGCTTTTTAAGCTGGTCCTAGCTATTCCAGTTACTCTAGCTTTTTAAATGACGAACACAGACCTCTACAACTTGATTTCATTTAGAGTTGTTTCCTTTCACTCAGGCAGCACCTTTTTGTGGTGTGTTCAAGTGCAACTTTTTGGCCCACATACCGGCAACGAGAGGCGACGTCACAGTCGGCCTTCGTTGCCGCCGTGATGTCAGCTTAGTGTTTCTAGCTCTTTAGATATCAATTTTTTTTATAATAATTATACTTTACTTCACAAAACCTGGTCTGAAAACCCCCACAGCAAGCACGAAGGTGACGGTGGCAAGGAAACAGAAAACTTTTAACAGGAAGCAACCTTGAGCAGAAGCCATTTGCTCGAGGACGGCCGGGCAGAGACAGAACAATGTGTGGATAAGTTTAGGAAAAGACTGTGGTGTTGGTTAAAATGTCCAAAAAAAATTGTGCAGGCAAGAAAGATACTGTCCGTAGGGAGACATATTATTTTCAAAGTTGTGCTCTGAGTCACGAACACACGAAAATAAAAATCACGATGTTCAAGGACGCAAATCGCTTTAATTAAAAATCGGGAGTATTTCACAAACCCCCTTGAGACTCGGCTGGCTCTCAGCTGTAAAGTTGATAATTGACTGTCTCTGACAAAAAGCACTAATGATTTGCTCGGGGACATTAGGGGGACGTGCCCTGTGACATGCCCATCCACACACACACACACACACACACACACACACACACCTCCTCCTCCAACACCTTATGTCCAAAGCAGCAAGAAAACATCAATGAGGCCAAAATAAAAGCAGCTGCAGGCTGATGTCCTCTCTCGAAGATTACGTACCCAGCTGAAGCATCTGGATGTGCGAGGAAGGTCGTGTCAGTTCGCATGAAAGTCAGTAACTTTTTACAGTTTGGCGGAAAATATGAATGACCCTATCTCTGAGAAAATATGCTGTGGACGTACAAAGCAGCAATCATGAATCAGCCGCTAACAAGACAGACGTCTGCTTGTAAGTTCGCCCAAGGTGGGTGGTGGTGATGATGCAGAAGATGAAGATAATGATTGGCTGTGGCAAGGTCAATTAAAAATAACCAGTTGTGCTGCAGTGGCATGTGCTGATTGCAGGCCTGGCTGTCAGGGGAAGGAAATGTCAGTCGATCATAGGTCTCTGTAGGGTTGGGATCAGGGGTTAGGTTTGTCTTGAAGTTCTGAACAAACATTTGTAGTCTGAAGAGAATGAAGCTTATTGATTTTGGTGGTTCTCCATCCTTACATCTGACTCCACCTTCAGGCTTTTGTAAAATGCATCCACCCTGAGCTACCAGCACCAAGCCTGAAATGCTCCTTCTTACCTCTGCTGCAACATTGATCATTCCTGCTCTCTCTGTCCTGCTGTGCCACACAAACACAGACACAGGAGCTTGTACATCATCAGCTTATGTAACCAGCATTCAACTTTTTGGTTGTGTAATGAGTGGAACCGTTAAGCTTTTGGGTTAAGAGCTAATTAAAAGCGGAAACCCGTTAAGACGTGGTCGGCTGCGTTGCCTCTCATCTCCTTCGTGCAATGCAACAATTACAGAAACAGACTCGCATGTCACCCTTTGTGTAGTGATCTGGCCCAAACAAAGCCTGCAGTCAAGCAATGCAATTATCATCCGACAGTCGTCATTGTGCATATTGATTTCTCACTCTTCTCTATCCCCCCCAGTGCTCCTTCCTGCCCAAGTTTTCCATCCACATAGAGACCAAGTACGAAGACAACAAAGGGAGCAATGATAATGTGAGTACGGCGCTCAGAGCCGAGCGTTTGGGCTCCCTTATTGTACACCTGTTTGTCTGCTTTATCTGTTTCTCTTCACATCTTTCTACCGGTCTTCTTGCTCCGAAGCTGGAAGAATTAATTTCGTCTGAAGGGTTGTTGCATCAGTGTCGAGAGAAATGAATTACAACTCACTCTGCTACGTTTGGAGATAAAGTTTTGCCACAAAATACGATAAATATCTTACAGTTTCATGCAGTGGTCTTTCCATTAAAACATTTCTTTAAATTTAAGGCAGATCTTTTTGTAAAGATGTGGCAACAATCTGCAGAACCTGAATAGAATAACCATTTTGCTATGCATTACATACTGCAGCTAGAAGTCACAGACATCATTTATTCAGTTAAGTTACATATATAGATATAGACATAAATGTTGACCGGCTCCTGCAGCGCCAAGGTGCTGGTTGCATTGTTAAGTCTTCAGAGCGACAGCTTCTTGATTGGCGCTGGGGGAAAAGCTCAGTTATGCAATATCGCCTCGGTCCACAGCACGGGTAAAGAGGAAGGGCCGCAGCTCCACTAAGTGGTGAATCGCAGTAGCTGCAGACGCACTAGGTTTCTATCCCAGATGGTCATAATTTCACATTTGAGAGTAATTGTAACAAGTGGGGGTGTAGGCAAATTCAATACAAAGGGTTTGCTCCTTCCGCTTTCAAGATAACGCGTCCCACCTCCTCCACCATTTGTCCAGTCGCGGCCTCTAAAATCTTTTCATTCTCTCTTCCACCACATCCGCAAGCAGGTTTAAGGCTTCTGGACGGTTTTGAAGTGTCTTCGTGAGTCACCCTCCACGAGGTGTTAGTCACGATCGTCCTCAGGGTATTGTCTGAGCGTAAAGCCTGAAGTACACAATGTGTTCATCAGGTCACGTCTCTGCCATTACCTAATTCTCAAATCCAAAATCCTTCAACTTCCGCTTTTTTCCGACAACTTTCAGCCTGTGCGAGGCCACAAAATCAGAGCTTGTTCATTTACCAGCATCAACATTAAGTGCGTCCTTGATTTTAGCTTTCCTCAACTACTGTCCCTTGTCCTCTAGATCTTCAACAGCGAGCCCAGAGATGAAGAAACAGAGGTGTGCTTCGTGGATATCGCCTATGATGAGATCCCCGAGCGCCACTACAAGGAGTCAGAGGTGAGGGCGGTGAAGTCGCTGACCTCAGGAGGCACGGCGTGAATGACCGGGTCCACATGCACGCATGGGAGACGGGAGAGGAGGAAGAAGAGCACAGACAATGCAGATGAACAGAGGAACAAGCGAAGGGAGGTGGGGGGCGCACGTCAAACAATGACAAACGGAGAGAAGGGGTGGCGTGCGAGCAGATAAACAGAATAGTGTGTTATCTTTCTCTCGCAGCGCCAGCTCATTTTTGGCCACCAGCTGGCCATCTGCCTCCTCTGAGCGATGGAACAGAGGGGCATATATGTTAGCGCGTGGAGGGGAGGCGGGGGGACATTAGCTGCGGTGATTTGACATTTGTATGCGCGCGTGTTTGCTCGCCCGTCAGGGGAGGGGCCGGCCGTAAAGAGCCGAGCTATTAATAATCAAGAGGGGTCGTGACAGCGCTGCAGTGGTGTTTTATTATTGACACCTTCACACACACACCTACCTCCCGCCTGGCTTTACGGTCTTCTGCTTTTAAGCGCTCAGGGCTAAGAATAGCACGCAGATGATGTCCAAACGTCAGGCGGTCTGATGGCCAATGTAAATATCATTTGATTTTGAAGGCAGATGCGATGATAGCGTGTCAGTTTATGTTCTAGCTTTGACAGCAGGCGGCCAAGATGCATACGTATAGGTCGTCGGTGTCCACGAGAAATTAGATCCAAGCCTTTATTGTAGGGACTGCATGATGTCTTTCTATCTGCCGACAAACTTGATGACACATTTTGATGAGACAAATGCAACAGGCTTCTTCCGCCTCCACCACAAGTGCTTTCCCAGCAGGGATGGAGAGAGTTGGGTATCACCCCCCCCCCCCCCCCCCCCCCCCCCCCAGGACACCTCTGTCACGATCAGACACATGACCCTGAGACAAATGAGCACTGTGGCATAATTAGTCTGTGGGGACCAGTGATAAATGCAAGTAAAGCTTCTGATTAGGGACTTCCAGGGAGCTGCTTGGCTGTACCCTGCACAATGAATGCAGGAGATCTTGTCCTGTAGGCAGGGAGAGGGAAATTGATGACGCGCGTGAGAGATTGGAAGACAGTGAAGATCTTTTATCTTAAGATTTTAATCTTTTATTGTCTCCTGGCCTTGTAGGACCTTCGGTATTTTAAGTCGAAGAAGACAAGCCGGGGGAATCTTCAGGAAGGATGGATCAACACCCAAGACCCCATCATGTGCTCGTACAAACTGGTCAGCGTCAAGTTTGAAGTCTGGGGATTGCAAACCCGTGTGGAACAGTTTGTACACAAGGTCAGGACATCTTTTTTTTTTTCACGGAGCAGACATAATGTAGATGCCTTATTCAGAAGTTCCTCACTTTGCCCTTTGCCGATTGGTGTCATAGCCAGGGGCGACCCATTTTTCTGCAAGGCCGTGAACCAAATCAGCAGTTCCATTATCGCCCCTTAGCACATCTGCCATGTTCACAGCACGCAGTTCACCGTGCACCGACTCTTCCTCGCTCAGCTGCAGAGTTTAAACTTCATTTATAATCTCCCGTTTCCCCAAATCTGTTTTGCCAAGCCCTCTGCAGCATCTGTCCATGGGGCAAACTGTCCCAAGTCCTCTCCTTGCCCGAGGCAGACTCACAAGCACACACACAAGACGGGGTCATTACTCACACGGCAGCACAGAGAATAAATCATATTTATAACATCCCTATAGAGGTGAAGAGAAACATCTAGAACCTTAAAGTATTTTCAACTCTTACCAGCCTTCAGAGTTAACTCATTCTGACTTTTTCTTTGAAACACATCCCTTTCTGCTGTTCCTCCGCCGTGACTTACGTCTTTGTTTCTAATTCTCTTCAGGTGATTCGAGATGTCCTTCTTCTAGGACACAGGCAAGCCTTCGCCTGGGTGGATGAGTGGATTGGTAAGTGGTTTTGTTTTGTTCGGAGGCACTGACTCATTGCGAGATGGCCGTCGGATAATGGAGAGAAAAACCCTGATTCTTTTCACCGGTGGCCACTTTAGACAAACCGATGCTGAAATTTGAAGCCTGAATTTGCTTAAAAGCCAAACTAGGTATATAAAGCCTGGCAAAATATCACCACTTACTTACTACACTGCACAGGCGTGACTCCAAAACATTGTGGAGACGTCTTGTACCGGTGACATATTGTACAACCAGGGTCCGAAGTGACCCAGGGATGTATGATGCACTGTGCTGCATTGTACATGGCCCACATGTAACCCATACGAAACAATGTGTTCGCCCTAATGCCAGGTATTGATTTTATCCACCTTCTTCTGATCTCACCGCTGTTTGATGTTCCTCAGCTCTCCCTGTTTGAAGAATCCCTCTGTAGGTTTTGCAAGATGTGTCCGACTAGGACTTGTCGTTGAATCAGAGACACAGTGGATCGTGGGTCCAATGCAGTGTTGTTTCCTATTTCAAAAGATGCTATGTTATAAGGCATAAGAAGAGGATAGATAGATAGATAGATAGATAGATAGATAGATAGATAGATAGATAGATAGATAGATAGATAGATAGATAGATAGATTCTTCTTCATAGATTCAACAAGGTGCTGTAAACATGGAGTGTTTGCTCTCTTCACAAACCAAAAGACTGTACCTCTCAAATTTTATAATGCCTCCCTTTCAACAGATATGACCATGGAGGAAGTAAGGGAGTACGAGCGTGCCACCCAGGAAGCTACCAACCTTAAGATTGGCAGCTTCCCCCCCGCCATCTCAATTTCAGAGACCCCCCTGCCATCCAGCACCCGCAGCGGACCCAACAGCGCTCCATCTACCCCCCTCTCCACCGAAGCCCCCGAGTTCCTTTCAGTGCCCAAGGAGCGACCCAGGAAGAAGTCGGCCCCGGAGACCCTGACCCTGCCGGATCCAGGCCGCAGGGATTCCATCTTCAAGCTGCCCAGCTTTTTCTCCTGGAACTCGAGCCCGCAGCCAGAATGAGAGCGGTGCCACACCACTGGTGAACACCCTCGACCCGCGGATCGATGGAGGATGCCTGCCCAGCACATCCCACAACGCCCCATCACCTAGCTGAAGTGAAGGAGACTTTCACGATTCGGGTGATCCCAGCCACTCAGCCAAGCCAATAGCTCTCTGATCGCCTTCACGGGTGCAGACAGACCGCCTGACCTCAACAGCAAAAAGTCCCGCAAGGTGTAAAAGTGTGTCCCAGCGAGAGTCTGACAAAAAGCAGCTACAGGCTCCTCATTATTCCCTTCTCCTTGAGAAAACTGCATTTATTGAATCAAACGGTGTGGAGTCAAATTAGCCCGGGTGAGCGTAGCGTACATTCCTGAAAATCTTTTATCCCATTGCGCGTTTATCTTTATTTTAATCCAAGCTCAGGGTGTGTTGACAAATTACATAGAGTTTCAGTGAGCGCACATAAATGTTACGTGTACAAGATTAGACTTTTATTCTGCTTCACCTTTGACCATCTGAGTCTCTGGCTTTCTTTCCTGGAACTTGTGGTTTGATGTATCTGTTTATGTCGTTGGGACTTTTTGACAGACTGTTGTTGGTAACCGTCGACTATTATGGTTTTCAGTCGGGTGCAAAGTGATCGTGTACTCTTGTATATACACTACGAATGATTATTTAACCGCTAAAATGACAGCTCCGCACCCGCCGACGAGGCTGCTGCGGAATTTCTCTGATGTATTTGAACAGACACCGGCTTGTGTTTGTTGGTGGTGAGCCCTCTTGGTGTCGTCATGTGCATGATTTTGACTTCAGCGGCCGCTTTGACATATTGGTGAATGTTTTTCTTCATATTTGATATTGTGTTTACAGTACCTTTTTTCTTTTTTTTTACAGACTGGCCATGTGGTGTTGTTTTGCTGTTACATTCATTTTCAATCGTTTACTGATGGGTTTTGTATTCAGTGAATGACATGAAATTAAACACTGGTGCATCCATAACTGTGTGAAGAGCCTTTCTTAATAGAAGTCATTTGAACTGAATGAAGTTAATTGGGAACTGTTTTATTTATGACTTGCACAATAGATTGAGATCTTTTGGACCTGGCCTTCATTCGTGTGGATGTTACTTAGACATGTAGCACCCACCTAGACCAGACCAGACCAGACTAGACCAGACACTCCCACCCCGTAGCAATAACACTCCTTGATGGCAGCAACCATCCCCAGCAGGCACACACACAAAAACGCTTTAGGAACAACTTAAAAAATGGATCCAAACCCCAACTGATTAAGTATCTATGGGATGCACTGGAACAAGCCTGAGCCACAGAGGTTGGCCTCAACCCCCCACCAAGAATATTCTGTTCCCAGACACCACAGGACACCCTCAGAAGACCCATGTCCATTATCTGATCAACTGTTTTGCCTGTGCTGAACTGGCGGCAGAATGAGTGAGATGAGGGAGATGAATCTGATTGGCTGGTTGGCTTAGCAAACCAGTGCCACCATACAAATAACAAAACTAAGCAGGATGCCTGACACAGGCACATACAAAAAACTGTTAAGGAACAACTCAAAAAAACAGCTCAAGGTGTTGACCTGGCCTCCAAATTCCCGAGATCACAAACTGATCCAGTATCTGTGGGTATCTAAATAACAGAAACACTTGCTTAATTCATTCCAGTTTAACAGCGTCCCAAACTACATCCTCCAAAATGAATGATAAGCCCACTCATGAAGTGGGATTTAATGCTGTTTAAAGAGGAGGCGGACTGAGACATCACTAAGCAGTCACTTAAAACACCAATCTCTCAAGAAGAGTCCTCGAAACATATTATGAAGCCACTGTAAACGGACCACACAGAATTCAGTCGTTATGAAAATGAATAACTTTATTTTAAAAATAATGATCTGAAAAATACAGGGTTTCACAGACACGTCAGCACAACTTTGCAGAATGAACTCACTCTAAATTCCTATTTACTTTATTTGCACTCTCAGCTGTTTTGCCTAACAGGGTATAGTGTATATACTGTACATGTAAAATATCACCACCTAGTTCCAAAGCTAATAGATGCTTGTTTCTTTTTCCATCCAATTTAATGACTAAAAGCCAGAAAGTTAAATTAAAATAGCAAATTAAAACTCAACTGATAAAAGACTTAACACTCAAACGCGCAAAGTTCAATTTGAACTTGTCAAGTTAAATGTTACAGCGAGTGTCCACAAAATACAGAGCCCGCCCAACAAAGTTTAATAACAACAAAATAAATAAATAAAAGAAAGTTGTATATTTCCCATCTTTACATACATTTCAGTGCAAGTAATAACAAGGTGTACGTGTATTTCCATTGTGCGTGGTTATTAACCCCAGCCCATCGTTATTGCTCCCTTGGGTCTTTGGCATTGCCGCTTGCGCTCTGCCTCTCCTTGATTGTACGCATGGCACTGAGGAAAAATTCATACCAAAAAAAGATGAAGCCTGTTGACAGCGCAGCCTTCACTAGACTGGGTGAGAGGCCTTTGAAGAAGCCTCGGACGCCCTCCTCTTTGGCTATTTGAACCATGCAGTCCAGCAGGCTTCTGTAACTCCGCACCTGGACATGAGAAACAGGACATGATAGTTACACACTAGGCACTTGATTGTGCGCTCCAGTGATGTGTTTGGATCTCACCTCTCCGAAGTGAACTCTGGCTGCTTCAAAGCCCCCCACCTGCAGTCTCTTCTTGAACAGGTCAAAGGGGTATGTGAGTGTTTTGCTTATCATTCCAGCTCCACTGCCACTGATCAGGCTTCTAAGGTTTCCTTGAAGGGAGAAATAAAACAAATTCAAAGGACATTAGATTTGCATGTATATGAACACGTATGCATCCGTGCAGAAAGGTGCAGGTCTGCAAGTAAATATCTACTGACCTCCCGAGTTTCCAGTTTTTGGCGCTGGGTCCAACAGCTTTTTAAAAACATTGTAGAAGAAGAACTGTAGTCCAGCGTAGGGAAACACTGCCAGCAGTGTTGGAGACAGGCCGCGGTAAAATGTCAGAGTTCCCTCTGAGCGCCACATTGTAGAGACGGCATGTCGCAGGTTCCTGTACACCTAGCAGAAGGTTACGGCCAAGTGCACAAAGTTTAATAGCAGCAAAAACTAGCCATTTATGTTGTTTTTCTGTGCTACAGTAATAACCTCGAGGACAGCCCTGAACTTCCCCGTCACCCTGTTGTGAACTGATTATGGCGAGACAATCAAATCATTTGGGCTTCTGCAGCTTGCTGCATTTACAAATGATTCCTAATGACATAGTTCATTGGTTAACCATGATCATTTAAATTATGACAAAGCAGAAGACTTTTAAAATTTCATAATTTTTAATAGTTCTTCTGAGGTCTTTTACCAGACCTACCTGTGCCCTGTAACAATTTTCTTTTTAAATTAATTAAAATAATTTTCTAAATTTGCCACATTTGAATAACTTTTTCTAAAGAGATGTTCACTAAAGACATACCTTGGGTTCCCCCTGAGCTGCAAAGCGTGTCCGCAGTGTGTCCAGAGGCTGGCAAACCACCGTGGCGGAGCAGGCTGCCAAGCCGCCACAGACAAAATGAACTCCTGGTGTTCGACTGTCATACGGCGTCGACTTATGGACCAATTCAGTCAGGAACTCAAAGCTGGCAAACTGCAAATCACAATCAGTCGTGTTACTGTGGTTTTGCATATAGAGAGGTATACGTATTTGCATCATCGTGCAGTTTACGTGTTACAGGCCCCACCTGGACAGCCCCATAGCCGATGGAGAGGAGCTGTGCTGGGATGTGGCCCTTCCAGAAAGCAGCGAGACCCTCCTCTGAATAAATGCGGCGTGATGCCTGAAATATTCCCCAGTACTTCCCCTCTGGCCTTTTTGAAGACACACTCTCTATTTGCAGCTGTGGGAGGAAAGAAATACTGATAAGCATTCAAGACAACAAAAAGAGGAATTTCAACTTATGCAACACACTTTTCTATGATAGCTCAGTCGCTCGGATGTGATGCAAAGTTATTAAGAATCACAAAAGCTAAATCAGTGATCATTGAGGTGTGGATCTACATTATAGCGTAGATTGTGTGGTATATACACATGTCACTCACTGAGCTCAGCCTAAATTTACCAATGACACGTCAAACTGCAAGTACCCTGTTCAATCATTACCTGAAATCTGATTTTGAGGACGTCGAAGGGACTGATTAGGGCTCTGGTGACCATGCCAGATGCTGAACCAGCCAGCACTGCCTCCTCTGTGGTGACAGCTACACCCTGAGCACCAGGGTCGTAGCCCACCATGTCTCTACGTTATGCAGGTTCCTATTCACACAGGAATGATGACTAGTATGCATTTCGTAATGTCAGATCAAAAAAAGTATGGCTTTATTTCACTATATTATTAAAATAAATATATAGCTGAGTCACAAATGTTCACATCTGTACTGCAAGTTAATTTACTTATAATGTTACAGTTATAATTAAGTAATAGATTAGTTACTTTCAATATAATACAGGATCAAACATGCGGAAGACAAGCTGTAGGACCTTGGGACTTAGCTAAATTAAGCTAACAACAAAGAAATACAGAACGCTACAGCCCTGGCAGCGGTAACAACAGTACACCTATTTTACCTTGTAATGAAAGTCCTTCATAAATAGAACTCTGGTAAACGACCTCAACGCCTACAAGCCAAAATTAACAGGACAACATGTCCCTTCTCCTCACCTTAGACAAGTGAAATGTATTTCCGGGTCATCGTACCCCGCCTTTCGAAGCTTAAATATGGCGACAAGATGAATCACAGCTTAATTTCATGAGGCCGAATACACCAGATCCACAAGGTGCATTTGCTGTTAGCATAACATGCGTTGCGTGAAGTCCTTGAATCTACAGACTACAAGGATATAATATAGACAAACGTAATGAGGAGTGTTTTTCTGCGGTGGTTACGTTTGTTTGGGTGAGGCGACTAAAGGCAGGTGTCTATCTTGCCATCAATTCAGCTTTGATAGCCGGCGTCGAACGTCAGCTCTGCTTATCTCCAGCCAAGCGGTATCATCCTGGATGCGAGGGTTTTTTTCCCGTTCAATAGTTACATTTGCGCAAATTATTTAGAAATTGTAAGTAAGTTATTTACTCTGCCTTTCTAAAAACTTGATATGGTCAGTGTTTGCTCGTGGTTTGTCTTTTAGTGGGCGGTTTTTATCGTAAGTGTGTTAATAAACAAACTCGTCTTGAAGCTAGCGTAACGTTAAATTTATACGACCGACCGAGCAGAACAAGCTAGCAGATCCGATATTAGTTAGCTATGGATAATTACGGTTATCAGTGCCAACACTTCATTATCTGCCGTTAACCTAGTGACAAACCAAAACAACTGTGAGCAAGTAGCTGTTAGCTAACGTTAGATGTAACTTTACATGTAGTTGGACCATAGCCTTTATTTACAGTATATTAGTTTTATGTTATCGTTAGTTCTGGGTAACTCTTTTTAATATTTAACAAATCAAATGCATAATTAGTCATTGTGGTTTCGTTGAATCTGATGACTTTGGGCGTTTGATGACCTTTTTGTTGACCTGCCATGTAATCCCCTCAGAGAATGAGCTCTGGGGAGCAGCACATTTGATGACTGTGCAGGACTGTGTGGTTATTGTTGTCCCACAACTTGTTCTGGGGCCTGTGATTTTAATGTATTTTGTGCCATGGCCAGAATTTTAGCCAGTTTGGAAACCTGAACTGCATTTATATCTGACTGTGTGTGATCTTCACAGATTGACCGCTCTCAGGTGTCATTTGAATGCAGTCGCCCAGAATGGAAAACTCTACTGACGACTACAGAATCCAGTCATTTGACCTGGACACACAGATGTTACTGAAAACAGCATTGAAGGGTGAGCATGTTACTGTACTTTACTACAGTTTCACAGTTAGAATTAGAAAAACATAATTAATTCAGATGTTTGTCAGAAACCTGTTGTTGGATTTTACTGGGATGCCACCAGGAGTTCACATAGGGTGAACTAGGGTCCTCATATCCTCCACAAGTCATTTAGATCTGCTTTGTTTTTGTTTTTGTTTTTTTTGTTATACCATGACCTGGATGACTGAGAACATTCACAGACATTTCTATTTGTCTAGATCCAAGTTCAGTGAACCTAGAGCAGGTATCGGATATCATCATGGATCAGTCTTTAAAGGACACATTGTTCAGCAAAGAGGCTGGACGCATTTGCTACACTATTGTGCAGGTTAGTACTGAAGCCACTTTACTGTTTGAATGCGAAGGGAAGTGCACGGGCAGAACACTGTGCAGTTTAAAAGAAAGAAAAAAGACAGAAGACTTAAAGCTTTGACTGACTCTCTTTAACCAAATTCTTAATCCTATTGCCTTATTAATGCCAGGTAGGGTAGGTTACATTCGAGCAGCAGGAGACTCTTAAATCGGCTTAGTCGCACTGCTTTGTTCCCTGACGTTTGTCCCTGCTGTCACCTTCATCTTGGTCACTCCTCCGTGCAGGCTGAGGCCAAGCAGAACAACGGAAGTGTGTTTAGGAGGAACTTGCTGAACCGGCTTCAGCAGGAGTTCAAGGGCCGCGAGGAGATGAGGGGACGCTCCCTGCAGGAGTGGGTGTGCTACGTCACGTTCATCTGTAACATCTTCGACAACCTCAAAGTAAGAGCAAGAGACGGTTTACAGTTTCGTGGACACGTGATGTAACCACGTTTTATACTTTATGAATTCGGAGCAGCTTTGTTAAGTTACTCTGAATCTGAGCATGTGCAAAATGACTTGAATAAATGCATCATCTTGAACATCTCTCGCAAAGTTAGAAGTTAATGTAGTGACCCGATGGTTTCAGGTTTCATCTTGATAAAGTTCATTGTCATTTTGTACAGGTTGATTATTTTTATGGCGACAGCTTGAGCTTGTTCCTCCTTTGTGTGAAAGTAGAATCAGAGTCAAGGATATTCTCTTGTTGAACATTTGCTGTAAGAATTCTCTCTCTTTTGTATGTATTAGGTGAACAACATGCCGATGGTGGCCCTGGTCCATCCTGTGTATGACTGTCTGATGAGGCTGGGTCAGCCTGATGCTCTAATGAATGAGGAAGAGGTGAGCAAGAGATTTTGTTAATTTACTCCTCTTTGTACATCATTTGCTGAGGTAAGATAAGAATAAAATAGCTGTGGCTCTGTTGTTCTTACCTGAGTAATATAGAGCCACATGTTTCTTTAATGGTGTCATTACTGCCATTGAAGCAATATACTTTGTTTTTAGATCAAAACCGGTGTAGGAGTGCCAAAAAGCTACATTAGCTCACATTTATTATGTCCTCTGTACAGAACTGATTGCATCAGTTCTTTTTGGGGGGGCGGGGTCACACTTGGCAGGTTTGGTTTCATTACAACAGAGTCTGATGGTGCCATTAATTTGAAGAATGCAAATGCTGCCGTATAAAGTCAGAGGAACTCCTGCCTGGTTCAGTTTCCCACCCAGGTGGTGATGCTCAAACCACAACATGCTCTCGATGGTGCAGGTGTAACAGTTCCTGAGCACCTTGAAGGGGAACTTAAAGCGTCTGAGGCATCTGAGGAGGTAGAGACGCTTCTGAAAGTGTCCACTCTTTCCACCTCAGAGCCTGAACCCTTCTTGAACAATAATCTGTTCCCAACAGAGTAGCTGCACTTTAATGCTATAACTGTCTACAGATGTGTGCATGACGTGTCCCTCCTCTGCAGGTGGACTGTCTGGTGCTGCAGCTGCATCGCATCGGAGAGCAGCTGGAGAAGATGAACAGCCAGCGGATGGACGAGCTGTTCTTCCTCCTGCGGGACGGCTTCCTGCTTCAGGAGGGCCTTACATCCATGTCCCGCCTGCTGCTGCTCGAGATCCTGGAGTTCAGGGCCGGAGGTTGGATGCTCAGCGGCACCGCCCACAAGTACTACTACAGTGAAATTGCAGACTAGGACAGTAGCAGGAGGACTAAGGACACCTCTCCTTGGTCACCACAGATTCTACTTAAAACCAGCAGTTTCATGAGACTTGGCGACTAATCAGTGGAGGGGTTTGAGAAGGCGGCTGTTCTTAAACCGCCAAAAGACTTTGCTGGATCGTTCTCTGCGTTTGATAATATTTCTGAGACATGGTGTCGTGGATGTGGTACGTGCAATAGTTCAGTTAACGAGGTTTAGCCACATTCAGGTGCACTTTGTTTAAAAGAAGTTTGTTTTATAATTTGAATACAGCTGGAGAAGCTTTTTTCTAAGTTTTTAAATCTTACATTCCTGTTTTTGAGGAAACATTTCAGTTTACCCAACCCAAAGGAGTTGGAAGAGACGTTCTGATCAGATGCAGCTGATCTAGTCTTTGCTTTGATATTTACTGTTGTTTCATTCAATTGGAAATTAGTTTAATATTTTAGTGAGCATAGAATTACATTTTTACAAAACGTTTGAATTGCAGTTCAGAGAAGCTTCTGCATCTGTTGTCCTGTTGGACTCCTGTTACCTTTTAGTTATGCAAAGCTGTTTTGTCATAGTCTTAATTCAGGGATTTTCTTTTTATCAGTCTTCTTTTTTATTTTGTTACAACTTAAAACGTAGAAGACCAAAAGTGTGATTGAAGAATATTTGGACCATTTTTCTACAGACAGAAATACACTTTTGCAGTATTTGTTGAAAAAAACATGTGCCAACATGAACAACATCCAGTGCAGATAAATCCATAAAATCAAGTGAAGATGTTGATTTGCAGTCAAGGTGCTAGAGGAATCCCTCTCACCTTTCCTTTTCGCAGGTCTGTTGTAAGTGTGCAGCTACTAGTGAAGTGTTTTCATATCAATTCAGGTTGCATCAGCACTAGCAACACTCCGTAGCTGAACTGTTGATACTCAGTGGCGGCTTTAAGGTCTTCAACCGGAGCTGTGCCTTGGAATCACTCAGATACAAATATACACTAAATGTCATGCAGTTAAAACATTTGTTCTGTTTGAATTGTTATAGTTTTGACTACATAAACCTGGAAAATGTAAGTAAATCAATCTTAATGCAAATTTTGATGTAAAGGGAGTTTGTTTGTTTTTTTAAAAAAAAGGTTACTGGAAAAATTGGTCATGGTGTAATAAACCTATTTAATCCCTTCTTCTTACTTCCGTGCTGGAAGATTTACATATATGGCTTTGGTTTGTCACCACTTCCAAGCAGATTAATAAACGCACTGAGGCAAAAATGCTCTCACTTGCCAGTTCTTTAGGTACGCTAGTGAAAGCAGATGCATTCTAGTATAAAAGCCCTGCACTAAATCTCAGCTTCATAACTCTTATAACGTTCAGTTTACATTGAAGCAGTGACAGAAAGGTGCCAATTCAACTGTATGATCATGTAGGTGGATGTAGTTTGTGGTGCTGTCAGACTGGATTGAATTAAACACTAAAGTGTTCCTCTTGACAAAATAATACAGACGTGTGGGTACAACATGAAGCACAGATCCATAACCTTCATGAAGCTAAGATTTTAATGCAGGACTGGTATATTTTAATGCCTAACCGTGCCTAATGAACTGGCAAATTGGACCAATTATGAAAAGTTCAGTAAGAACCTAATGTAATTAGTATAAAGTATAGAATATTTTAGTAATATTTACAGTGTAAATGATTAAAGTCCCTTAAGGAGATCTGACTGCAACTTATGCATCTATATTTTATTACAGTTTTCTTACAGCATTGCAGCATTTTCACGTTACTCGCTTTGTTTTTTTTTATGGTTGTTGCATATTAAATTGAAATCTTTTTGTTCTAATAAATGTTTGGAAGGATCTTTATTCAGTTTGTGTCGAATGTGCATTAGTTACAAGTACATTTAAGCACAGTTGTGTATCGTACATGCCGAGTGAAGTTTTAAAAAAACAAAAAGAGACAGCAGCTTCAGTTTCCTTTAATACATATTTCACTTCTCAGATGGAACCTCCTGAATTGGAGTCATTCCACAAAAGCATTTTTTTTATGTTATATTTACAAAAAAGCATCGAGCACCCGTGACTCTCTGCAACTAACGCAACGTCTGTCCAAGCTGTCACTCTGCAGTAACATTTTCAGGAGAAGCCTGGTTATCCTGCTACCACCAGCGGTAGTGGGCATAGGCTCTGTTGGCTTCTGCCATCTTGTGCAGCTCGTGCTTCTTCTTGATAACGTTGCCCTCCTCGATAAAGGCCGCCTGCAGCTCCTGGGAGAGTTTTTCGTACATTTTCGTGCGTCTGTGTTTGTTTTCCCTGCACTCTGTGATCATCCATTTCATGGCGAGGAAGCGGCGTCGGTTGTCTGTAAGTGGGATGGGCACCTAGGATCCAAATGGAACAGGACATGATAAATCATCTATATGTTTATTACATGATCAGATGACGTTTCTGAAGACTATAGAAACATGTTCTAAAATTGTTAGATTTCAAAAGACAGTTTCATGATGAAAAACCTGTCCTGCCTTCCTGTAATCAATCAACAATGGAGATGTTCCTCTTTACTGACCTGGTAATACTTTCCACCTTTCTGTATGCTGGCCAGCCCAACAACGGGCTTACAGTTCTCCAGAGCCTGGTGAAAAATGGTGTACGGGTTACACTCGACCTCTTCTTTCTTCCCTTTTGGAGTTTTGTGGTATTTCTCCACCTGCTTCCTCTTTATGTTCTCTAATGTCTACAAAAGAGAAGTGAAGGTCAGTTTTATTTTATCACGCCAAAAACAAACACACTAGACCAGTGTCTGCTATTTTACCTGTATCATGATCTCTCTGGCCAAAACCTTGTTTCCATCTTTCATCATCATGTTGATGAATTTACTGAAAAGCAAAGACAGAAACAATCACTTCACATCCTTAACCGAACAGATGATTCTCTCCTGTAACGAGCTTTTGTTGTTTTTGTTTTTTTTGCTTCTACCTTACGACTGGATCGCTCAATGGTGAGCTGGTCACTCCACCAGTAGCCGCCTTGATGGGTCTGATCAGTTTGAGCTCACGCTCCGCCTTCTCCTCGTCACTCAGCTCTGTCTCTGGTTGCCTGTAGGTCTCCCTGTTGAAGTCTGGCTCCAGATAGTAAGGGTTGTATCTGCTCCATCTCACCAGGAACACCCTTCAAACAACAGACGTGTAAAGAGAGCAGAGAAGTTATTAATTAGTCTTTGTGTTTGAGGCGAGAAGGTCACTTGTTGAGGCTGGAAACGATTAATCGAATAGTCAAGTTACAGAAAATGCAGCTGAGGCAGCAATTTACTAAAATACTCGTTAATTACAGTACAAATTTTGTTAATTTACATGTCTAGTGGTACAATTAATCGAATATTTTCAATGGAGTCCTATGTGTGGAAAAGAGATTTAAAGAATTAGTCGATCACAAAACCCCAAAACATTTTCGAGGAGTACCTTTTCGAAAGTAAGGATTTGCTTCCTTCCCAATTTTATTTATATTACATAAACTGACATAGCGGATATATCAGTATTTCTGCAAACAGATACACGTTTGGTGTTTTCCAGTTTATTACGTTACTGTAACAACCGCAAACTGGTGCTTTGTTAGATATTTTTGCGTGTGAATTCCTCCCATATTTTATAAATCGATCGATTAAAAAAAATAGACAATAATGTCTTTAGCACATTACAAAAAATGCTGTATCCTTGCCGCATTTCTTAAGTAGCTAGAAAAGTAGCTAGCTCGCTATGTAGCCACGCAAGTTACATTAGTTATTTGGTACCGCATAACAAGATAGCACTGTAATATTCATATTCTAATACTGCGTGTTAATATTTGTGTCTTAAACATGATATAATTACCTAGGTGTCCAAGGTTTTAATAATCCTGAGATGGAAGCTGCCATCTTGAAAATGTGAGTGTCAGTAAGGACCCCAGGTTAGTATGTCCTGCAGCTGCCTTCAAGAACAAAATAAAAATAAAAAGAGTGAATAAATAAGTGAAAATCAAACTTTTAATATCAATAAAGAGGCATGATGTAATTTATTTTAAAAAATAATTACATTTTTACTTCTTTTTTTTTTTAGGGGAAAATTCCCGACCATTCATTTTTGACTCTCGCGGAGACGCCAGTGACATCACGCGATGTTTTCAGTGCTATGGCGTACCAGGAAGGGGAGTCGCTTGAATCTTGGCTTAGTGAGTGTTTAATCTCATTTTATGAATGACTTAACTTGAATAATTAGCTTGACGCGTTTTAGCGGATGACAGGGTCGAAAATCCGCCAGTGCGTTAGCTGTCAGCGCGTTAATTGTTGCTTTCCAGCTCTTTGACAGCTACTAGAGGTGTCATTCTAGGCAGTGTCTGCATCATTAGCAGGATGGGTGGAGAGCTGTAATAAACACTGTCTGGAGCTCATTTACTAGCGACAGCTCAGGATGTGCAGTGATTGATCAGAGGGATCAAGCTTCATGTGTAGTTAACTCTCAGCAGCTCTCATGGCAGAAACAGATTTCGTGTGAATGATGAATGAACAGGGCTGTCAACAATGAACAATGCATCTGTTATTGCAAAGAGGCAGAGTGACAACAGTTACTGCACTGTCATTGGGACAATACCCAGAGGGAGACATAGTCACAGTGGGACTGTGAGCAGGGGAAAGTCTACTTAAATGCTTTACATTAGTGTTGTACTATTTAGTGCATCTGTTTGACTTTTATTTACATTTACATATAATAATCCTCTGCTGAAACTGCACCGGTGGCTGGCATCACTTTTAGCAAGTGTCTGGTCAAATCTTCACATTTTAGATGTCTTTGTCTATGAGTAGTGTACAGTTAACTACGAAAAGTGACTCTATCTTTTATTGTTCAAACCTAAAAATCATTTAATAGTTTACAAAAGGCAAAGAAGCTGGGATTGGTCCCAAAGTAGGAATACATATTTGTGTCAGAACTATCTTTCTGATATATATTATATAAGTAGCTATATGATTAATAGTATTAGTAGTAGTAAGACCTTGATCGGCCTCAACAATAATACACAACTGTTATAATGTTAATTTTACATAACATTATTAACATAATAATGTTCAATAATACTATAAAGCCGGTGAAATGAAAACATAGTTGAATCAACAGCTCTCTCAGTTGTTTGACACAAATACTGAATATCATTACGTGCAGAAAGGTAAGATTTAGTTCACGACTCCTATATTTGAACGCATTTATATTCACTAGTGTACCTAATAAACTCTCAGAGTGTGTAAAAGTGCACGCCGTTTAATATATTAGTCTTGAGAGACATTTTTATGCAGATTGCCTGTTTTTGTTTTGTGCGTTTAAGTGGCAATCTCAACATTTGGTTCTCTTTGGCGCCACCTATCAGAATAAGCAGTAATTGCAGGTGCGTTTCTAAACTTCTCTATCTAGACATCCAAGATGTGTTGCCAGGGTAACGGTGGCAGTCATTTGGCAGCAGTTATGCCTTCAGATCAGCAGTATAACAGCTGTTTTTGTTTAGCCAAAGTTGTCCTCTGTTACACTTGCAAGTGTAACAGGGGAAAATCCAGTTCACATACAGGGGAACTGTCAAATATCTCTATCTACCTTCCTCTGTTGCCACAGATTTGTAGTACTGCAAAAGCCTTTGTATCATTTGGTCAGTGGGTGACAGACTCAGTCACACCTGTGTCATGGTAGAAAGTGAACTTACCAATTTAGTTATTGCAAGTGTCTGTTTCTAACAGATAAAGCCACCCATCCAGCAAACAGGCAGGAGGACTGGGAATACATCATCGGCTTCTGTGATCAGATCAACAAGGAACTGGAAGGGTACGTTCAATGCAAAACGTTCGTGGGGATTCTTAGTCCTCCATTCGTGGAGTCTTTCTAACATATTTGGGAAGCGTTTACTGATTTGTGGGGTCGGTGAGGTCAGCAGTGGGGTCATTAGTCCCACTGCTGAGTCACTGATCATCACGTGAGCTGCACATTTTTTCCGAGAACGTCATCTGGCGTTTCTTCTCGCAGTCCCCAGATCGCGGTGACTCTGCTCGTGCACAAAATCCACTCGCCGCAAGAATGGGAAGCGCTTCAGGCTCTGACTGTAAGAAACGACGCGACTCAGTTGCTCAGTTGTTTTTTTTTCTCAGCTACTGAATGATCAGTCACAGAAGCATCTTGTTTTTACAGGTGCTGGAGGCGTGTATGAAGAACTGCGGGAAAAGGTTCCACAATGAAGTTGGAAAGTACAGATTTTTGAACGAGCTGATCAAAGTTGTCTCTCCAAAGGTCAGTTGTCTTCTTCTTTGTTTAGACTTTATGCTGACTAAAAGTCTGTCTAGTATCTTTAAAACCGTTTTATATCTCCAGTACATGGGTGACAGTGCGCCGGAGAAGGTGAAGAATAAGATCGTAGAGATGCTGTATAGCTGGACGGTTGCTTTTCCCAATGAAGCCAAGATCAACGAAGCCTACCAGACGCTGAGGAGACAGGGTGGGTAGAGATGTGGATCGATCTTGTTTAAATAAAGTCTATCTGCCTTAAAGGAAGCTTAACGATTTAGTCCTCGCTCTCTTTGCCAGGCCTCGTGACACATGACCCAGAGTTACCCCTGGACAGGACTCTGATCCCGTCTCCTCCGACACGACCTAAACACCCGGTGTTTGACAACGAGGACATGGGCAAGGTGAAAATTAAGCATGTGTGATCCAGCTTGGCTGGTTTTTCTCATAAAACAGGCAGCCAGTTGATTAATTCATTTCTGTTGTAGCTCCTCGCTGAGCTTCTGCGGAGCAAAAACCCAGAAGACCTACAAGAAGCCAACAGACTGATCAAAAACATGGTGAAGGAGGTGAGGCCAGCTCTTTGAACGCCGCAGATTTCGCTTGCCGAACATTTAACGCGACCGTCAGATTCCTCTCTAACTTGTCAGGACGAGGCACGCGTGCAGAAGGTCACGAAGCGAATGAACACCCTGGAGGAGGTGAACATCAACGTCAAGCTTCTGACCGAGATGCTGTCCCACTACAACAAAGACAGCTCCACGGACTCGGACAAGGACATC
This sequence comes from Planiliza haematocheilus, assembly GCA_005024645.1. Lineage (NCBI taxonomy): Eukaryota > Metazoa > Chordata > Actinopteri > Mugiliformes > Mugilidae > Planiliza > Planiliza haematocheilus. Next base: position 6,605,390 of record SRSE01001373.1, read on the forward strand.
ATTAAGGTCTGTGCGCGCGAACACGTCCAGTTATCTGTAATCTGCAAGGACAAGTGTGTAGTCGTGGTGACTTCCTGCGTGTCTGCCCTCAGGAGCTCTACGAGAGGTGTGACAAGCTGAGACGCGCTGCTTTCAAAATGGCCACAGAGACGGAGGACAATGACACCAGCCTAGGTTTGCCACTGTTGCTTTGTTTACCTGAAGAATCCCTGCAGAATCCCAGATGATACTGGGTGTAATCTGTAACCGCTGACCCCACAGGTGACATCCTCCAGGCCAGCGACGACCTCTCCAGGGTCATCAACTCCTACAAGAAGATCGTTGAGGGGCAGCTGATCAACGGCAACAGTGAAGAACCTCAATCTACAGCGGGTCACGGTGAGAGCGGTGAGAGCTGATTCGTGTGTTTCTGGCGCTTAAACATTAAAAACATGCCTCATTTTAAATTAAAGTTGCTGTAACGACTCTTCTATAATGTCTGTGTCGCCCTGCAGAGACCACGGATACACTCATCGACCTCGCCGGCCTTGATACTCCGAGCCCTCCTCAACCTGCCCCCCATCCGTGCCTGACGTCACACCCCGTCGCCGCCAATCCCCCGCCGTCCCCCATCCCCGTCCTGCCTCCTCCACCCAAGCGCCTGATGGGCTTCGACGGCAGTCAGAGCAGCAGCCCGAGCCACCCCCCCCTCGACAAGGCCTCCACTGCGCTCTCTCTCCTTGACGACGAGCTGCTGTCTCTCGGTACAGCATCCTCATCGTGGCTTATAGTGACGGTTAAATATGAGGCTGACGGTTAGCTCAGCTTAGCAAATATAGAGCTCACTTAAAAAAAAAAAGAAGTAATACACAGTTTGTTTAATCTGGATCCCTGACAACTGCTGGTTGCCCGGCAACTGCTGTAAACCCACAGTCCAGCATATACACCGGTCAGCTACGACGTTAAAACTACTGACAGGAGAAGTAAATAACATTGACCATCTGGTGACCTTTTGGACCTGACATTCATGTTAATGTTGCTTAGACATGCACCACCCACCTAGCCCAGACCAGGAGCCCCCACCCCATAGCATTTATAAAAGAAATAAGAGAGCGTGAATACTTTTTATAGGCACTGTAATCCCAATTGAAACCACAATGCATTCACATTAGTAATGGATCAAACAAACAATCAATATATATATATATATATATATATATATATATATATATATTGATACAATTGGTTGGACCTTCTTTCAGGACTGAATGACCCCCCTTCGGCTCTGAGCAGCCAGTCAAAACCCACGCTGAATGAAATCTCCAGTCAGTGGACTTCCTTGCAGGTACATCTGTGACAGTTTACCTCATATTCAGGAGTATTGTTTAATAGGAAACAGTCAACAGTCTTGTCTCCTGTCTTCTCCAGGCCCCAGCCACAGGTGTGGATTTGTTCGGCAGCCTGGCCTGTTCAGGTCCAGTCGCGCCCCCGCCTGAACCAGCCGCCACCACGTACAGTCTGCAGAACCTCCAGGACCTGGCTATGCTTGGTTTTTCGGATCACAAGAGGTACTGCATATGTACTGTACGCATACTGATATTTTACTCTCAATGCTTCGTGGGTTTTCTTTGCTCTTTTCTCAAAATAGTAATGTATTTTCTCATAACAGTTTGTCCAGCCAGATGACAGCCAGAGGGAACAGCTTTGGGATGCCTGCAGCAGCGCCTTCCTTCGTACCCGGGCAGCAGGGCTCTCCTTCAGCAGCCTCCCTTCTCCAGGGCACAATGCCCGGCTCTCCTGCCATGTCCCATGCCAAGGCCCAGAGCCTGGGCTCAGCCCCTGGCAGCCCGCTGTTCCGCTCTCTGTCCCCCTGCCACCCTCCTCTTCACGGCAGCCCAGCCAGAGCCACGGACATCTCCCTGAGCAATGTGCACGTCCCTCTGGAGGCCATCAGACCGAGTAAGGCGATAAACAGGGAGAGGGAACACAACTAGCCAACTGAATGCATCTATGTAATAATCACCCTGCTAGAAGAGTACATAGGTAGCTCATGCTGACCTCTTCTTGACTACCTCTCTGTCCACAGGTAAAGTCTTGCCTGTGACTGCCTATGATAAGGACGGTGTTCGCATGCTGCTTAACTTTGCATCAGACTGTCCTCCCGGCAGGCCTGATGTATTGGTAATGGTGGTGTCCTTGCTCAATACAGCACCACTTCCTGTTCACAATGTGGTCTTGCAAGCTGCCGTGCCCAAGGTAAAGACAATCTGTCCTCCGTTCATTCATAACGTTGTATGGTATTGATTCCTTATGCCAGTGGTTTCACTTAGCTTTTCCTCAAACAGTTAAGGAACTGCAACTATGATTTAACACCTTGTTAGGTATACCTGTTGCACGTCAACTGCTTATTAACGCAAGTATCAAATCAGCCAATCACGTGCCTGCAACTTGGCGCATTTAGCCGTGGAAATATGGTGGAGAGAATGTGCTGAAGTTCAAACTGAGTATCAGAATGTGGAAGAAATGTGATTTAAAGGACTTTAGACATGCTGTTTGGCGCCAGATGGGTTGGTCTGAGTATTTCAGAAACAACCACCTCTAGGGTTTACAGTAAATGGTCTGAGAACAAGGAAATATCCAGTGAGCTGCGGTTCTCTGGGTGAAAATGTGAGTGGCAGTTTCTGCTGCGACATTCACTGGGGTGAGAATTTACTGTCAACAACATGAATGCATGGACTCATCCTGCCTTGTATCAATGGTTCGGGCTAGTGGTGGTGTAATGGTGTGGGGGATATTTTCTTGGCACACGTTGGGCTCCTTGATAAGGGTTGGGTATCATTTAAATGCCACAGCATACCTCAGTATTGTTGCCGACCATGTCCGTCGCTTAATGACCACCTCTTTAATGAAGGCATACAATCCCACTGTTTACTCTTCATGTTCCACCAGTCAATGAAGATGAAGCTGCAGCCCCCATCAGGAACAGAACTGGCACCATTCAACCCTATCCTACCTCCAGCCTCCATTACCCAGATCATGTTGCTGGCCAATCCCACCAAGGTAAGGTACTACACAAGCATGCTAGAAATCTACAACTGTACAAGAGGAGAAACGTTGAGGAGACACACTCAGATCTTTGTGCGTCCCCACAGGACAAGGTGCGTCTGCGCTACAAGCTAGCTTTCACGCTAGGAGACCGTCTGTGCAACGAGGTCGGAGAGGTTGACCAGTTTCCCCCACCAGAGACGTGGGGTCATCTATAGCGGCACACGGGCCTGCTGCCTGCTCAGTAAGGACAGGCCGGCTCGTCCTCCATGATGGGGTGTGTGCGTTCATTTCCATCCCAGAGAGAAAGCAAGGGAAGGTGGGGAAATTCAGTGGCACTATACCGTCCAGCTTTACATTGTCATGGTGGTTAATTTATTTCTTCTTTTTTTGCCTTTGTTATTACTGGTAAACTCAGCAAACAGTCCTTTCTAGCACTTTCTCGCAGATAGCTAACCGTAAAGATACGTACCGACTGGTGCAATAGCCGTGGTGCTTACAGGTAGAGATAAATATTTTCGTGGGTTTTCTCTAAAATGAATCTCAGCAGATTTACTTTAAATAATCAAGGAGTCGGAGCAATGCTTCGGACTGAAACATTAGCATAGCATCGTAACAAATATTTTAAAAGAAATGAATTCTAAAGTTCATGTCGTCGAAGAGCCAGCAGACGTGCTTTTAGTCAGCCTGCAAGATGTATACTTGAACATATCCAGAGATGTGAAAATCTAGATTTCTACGGATGAAGGAGAATTCAGTGACATATCATCGCCGCAGAAAGGTAGACCGATTTGTGTGTTTGAGTATTTTAGCCTCTTGACCTGCTTGAGTAAATTGACGTTAAACTAGCCGTCCTACGTTAGTTGACCAACAGTATTGTGCTGCAAAGGCAATGAAATCCACTTTAAAACGGTTGTGTAGCTAAACACTGGTTTTATCTCTTGTGATTTTTTCTTTTTTTAAGTACCTTTTATTCCCAGATTGTCAGCATTTGAGTCATACGTTTAGCACTGGAGCTCCGGTTTTGTTCTATATTTAAATGTTTATGCATCTGCCGGTGTCAGTATTGAGGGTATTTCTGTCATATTTATAATTTTCTGCTTCAAACTATTTTAATGCATCTCTCTGAACAACTTAAATTTGTCACTGGGCAGATTACTTTCCAGGGTGCAGCAGTGGAACTGTGCTGGTATACAGTATTTTCATACATCCTTAATCCTCCCTTACACTGGATTCGTTAAATACTCAGACGCCTTCACTTTTTGCACACGTTTGAGTTGGAGATTTCGTTTAAAGTGTCTAAAAACAGCCATTATCGTCCATTTATTTACACTCCATAACTAGATCCTCTCAGATTGTGAAATGCCATCCTGAGGGGCTCTGTTTGACTCTGTGGTTTTGGCTGAAAACTGTCCCACCATTCAAATTCATTGTTTTGTTGAATAGTTCCCTCGGTCTTCCTGCACTTTTATCGTCTTGTTTTCCTCAAGGACCTCCACCGGGTTTTTAGTGCATTCATCCCTTCCTCCGTTCTGACCAGTCCTCTCATCCCTGCTGCTTTTACCAAACCATAGAACATTCTCAACGTCCTTAACGTCCTCTAAAGGAAGTTTGACAAAGGTGGCCTCCACCTAGCCGCCATAAACGCCTGTTTATGAGGTGATGAGTACATGGTTGTGCTTCTGGCAGCTTTCGTCTCAGCGAAGGTTTTTCTGAAGCAGTAAAGTGTCCGCTTGACCTTCGACCGCTTCGCTGACAAAGGACCAACTTGCTTGTTTCTTTTGTTTCATGAAAACAACACTGAAAAAAATCCCGGCGGTAACAAAAATCTTCCTTTTTACAGCTACTAAAGCCTTCGCTCTTCTGGAAACAATCAAAGATTGAGACATTTCTCAATCCCCACAATTGTATCCCAGAGGTATGTGCTTTGTAAAACTATGTCTAGAGCCCACACAGTTCACCACAAGTGAACTACAATCAGATTATTAAAGCAAACAGGACTGGCCGACCACAATCTAGAGCCCCACAACTTTTTCTTGTTTAAATTAGAGATTTTCAACTGCATTAGTGGCTAGAGGAACAGAATTGGGACCACTGGGTCCCTGGTTCGAATCCCCCGTCTATGTCTACAGCTGAGGTTCCTTTGATCAAAGCACCCAAGCCCACACAAACGGCAGCCCAGTGCACTCACTATGGCTCACTAAGGCTGAATGCAGAAGAGGGATTGATAACGCAGTTAAAATGAAATTAATACATTTACAAATGTTTTAAAAAAATAAATAATGTTTTTGTCAGTATGGGCGAGCATGTGATGAATGTGAAATGAAATCGACAGCAAAATCTGTGCAAAAAGCAGAGGGGTCTGAATATTCCCAGCTCATTGTCATATTGGATGTACAGAGCCTTGTGTTTAATGTACATAGTATGTAATGTTATGTGTAGCTGCCGTTTGTTGTACGTGAACATGTGACGTGTAGATTTTGGGAGAGTGTTCAGTCTGTACATAGTTGTATCATGTGCCATTCGTCTGCTGCATGACAAAAATAAATAATAATGAAAAAGAAAACCTTCATGGACGTTTGATATTCTGTTCCAAATAAAAGGATGGCTTCAAGAGTCAGATTTCAATGAACGTCATGAAAAGTGTTTTATTATCAAACAGCACACTCTGAATTTTTGATTTTTTTTTTTATATGTACAGTACAAAAATGCAAAAGTCAAGCTTTCTTTTTACGGTCCCACTTCATGTTTCTACTGTTCCCTCTTTGACTATAGCCATAGCCAGATTCCTGGCCAGAGCGAGTCTCAGGAGCTCCACTTTGGTCTGCTCTGCGTCTTCGTCCTGAAATGACAAATACACTTAAACAAGAGGTGAAGCAGACCGTGTGTCCTAAACACAGAAACCAAACTTTACAGGACCAGGTTTGGGATTAGAGGTAAACTATTCTCCGGCATTTATCTTGAAAAGGCAAAATGAACATTAATAACCGCTAATATAGACGTCCGTTCAGCTGGCTTCTTAAGATGTAAAGAGGAGAATGCAAATAGCAGAACTGCTTGTGTCAGCTGAGCCAAACAAATGTTAAGCACTTCAGTCAGGAGTAGCCGTTAGAAACGCTTTTAGTATGCAAACACTTGTTAGATCTGTTAAGAGTGTTTGAGGACGTGCATACCTGCATGGGCCTGTCTGCGTCCTTCGCTGTGGTGCTCATTGAGGAGGTGAGCTCCCCTAAACAGAACATCAGCTCGTAGGTTTGATCTGCAGAGAAGATCACCTGGAAAGAAGATGTTGTTTTAATAAATGCCAAACCATTTTTGATCACCATGGCAACAGAGAGGCAAAGTAATGCCTTTATAGCCTTAACCACAGGACCTTATTTTGGAGAAAACGTTTCCCAGGCTGATCGGTGTATAACACACATGTAGCATAATATACTATACTGAGCCTTTTGTTTTTTTGTGATCATAACCGTATTTTTTTAATTATCTACAGCGCAGAGAATGATTGGTGCTGACCTCTTTCTGCTCCAGCAGTGGCAGGGCGTCAGTCAGCAGAGTCATCCAGAAGCTTCGGGGGGCGATCTTAGCCGTCATGAGGGAGAGGAGCAGCTTCGCGGCCTCGCTGAAGCGCTTCTCTCCGTAGAGCTTGTGGAACTCGCGGTACTTCCCTGAGAGTGAACAGAGAGCAACGTTTTCAGACAGGACAAAGACGTGCAGTGTACTCCGACAGGCCGAGCGTGTTCAGAGGTTTTTTTTTTCCTGCCAAACCAAAGCCACAGCCCTTTCAGAGAGGAACTGTGCCAGACCCAGTCTGCCCCTCGGCGTGTCCCTCTTGACTGACGCGTGGACTGAATTTGTGAGAGTGGTGCAGTGGCTCAGTCAAATGTGGAGCAGTGCTGCTAATGCTGCAGTGTGCGATGCCCGTGCATACCGAGGAAAGTGAGCCTGTCGCTGAGCAGCATCGCCGGGCCCAGGTTGTCAATCAGATCCAGATCAGAAAACGTCCCGTTGGCACAGTAATCCTGCAAGAACCTAACACACACACACACAATTATAAAAATATGTATTATTTGGCAGCCTCTCAGAAAAGCATTCACACCGACATCACACAGCTGTTATTTATCTAGCTCAGAAACTGGTACGTCTTGAGTTACTCGCACATCATCTATCACTATGATTTCTGTTGTGTTTCTTTGCACTGTTAAGAAAACTCACCTCTCTGAAATGAGGGTGGCAAAGGCAGCATCTTTGGCCCTGATGCTCCAGGAGAGAGCCGAGCCCAGTCTGTTGTTCCTTAGAGCGCGCATAGCCATGATTTTGCAGATACTCCTCACTAGACAACGATAAGGAATGCAATGTTTTAAGTCTCGGCTGCAAACTGAAAACGCACTATTTTACCTCTGCGTTTGTATTTGTGCAGAAGGAGAGACAGAACGAGAGGGGTGAGAAAAGAACGTGTTACCTTGCTCCGACATTTGCCTCTGCTCACAAATCCTGAGCACCTTGAGGGCTTTGCGCTCCGTGTCTAAAGGAACGCGCTCGATCTGCAGCTCCAGGTAGACGCGGCCAAACTCTGGGCAGTGGTCAAAGTAGTCCACAGCCAGCTGCCAAAGACTTCACACAAAATACACACCAATTTAAATGACTTTTATAATTTTTCACACTGGAAAAGGGCAGACGTATAACGCAGTAAAACTCCCCCAAGGATGAGCGTACCTATGATGAGTGAAGAGACCAGAGGCGTACTCCAAGAGCAGGAACTCTCTCAAGTTGGAGCCAAAGCTGAACAAACAGGAAACATGTGGTAAACGTTACAGTATAAATCAATGTGTGTCATCTTGTCATCCACAGAGCCGTCAAATGCATCAATGCCTGACCTGACTCATATGACACACTGATCGGCCATAATATTATGACCCTCTGGTTTGTGGAAAACCCGCTCCACCTACTGAGCTACAGACGCCATTATCAGGGCAGCCATCAGTTAATGGGACATGTTAGGCAGCAAGAGCAAAACTGTGACAGCTAGACAACTGGGTCAAAGCATCTGCTCCTGGTCTGCAGTGGTGAAAGCGCCAACAATGAACATGTGAGTATCAAAACTGGACCACTGAATAATGGAGGAACGTGGCCTGGTCTGACGTATCACATTTCCTTTGCATCACACAGATGTCTGGATGTTTGTGCGTCACATACATCACCTAAAGAACATAAGGCAACAGGATGCTAGCAGCTGATGCCACTGGGGGCGTGCTAATTCTGCAACAAGGTGGTGGTAGGCATCAACGTAACACTCACATACTGTAAATGCCAGAACCCAGAGCTCCCAGAAGAACTACCTATCAGGTTGACAGCTTGGATATTGTGTGGATAGTGCCAGTGACGGTACTGGCACTTGATCTGTTCACTCTGGCCTGCTGGTGCATAAGGTACGCCAGAAAATGTATCACAATAAAAGCCCTGTTGGCCACTAATGCGCTGTAGAGCTTTTAAGCTGATGGAGTTAGAGGAGGTGGTGAGCCTGTATTAATAGCATAATGTAACTCTGACAGGGCAAGCCAGAGGGAATGTAAAGGAGGTGTCATACTAAAACATGACTAATCACACTTATCAAGACGGAGCTAGAAATGTAGGATTACTGCCAAACAGCATCCTTACTGTAGATTGTGAGACTGGAGGAGTTTGCAGTGATCCAGCAGGTCTGTCAAATGGGCCACAAACCACCAGTTGTTGAGAGCAATGCTGGAGAAACACAAGACAGAGACAGTTAAAGCTTAATAACTACACCACGTGTGCTCATGTATGGCTAGATGTGATCCTCTAGTCTTACCTGCAGTCTTTGATGACCTGATGAATGTCGAACTCAAAGGCAGCCAGCAGGATGCTGTCCAGGGCTTCTGGGGCACTCCTCAAGTCCAGGAACATGGTCAAGCACGACTGCAGAGCGCACACATACACACATAGACAGTGACAACCAGGAATATAGAAGCAGTGAGTGTGAATGGTGGTGGTGAGTGCAGCAGAATGTGGTGTACCTGTGCATAGTAGTGTAACTCAGTGGGTTTCACTGTGGGATGACAGAAGAGCAGTCGAGTGACAAGGAAGTGATACCAGGTGCTCAGGAGTTCTTTGCACTCCAGCAACGTGTCTTCGTCCCCAAGAAGGATCTAAAATTAAACGAAATCACAGATAGGAAAAGGTTTAGATGTTGTATTTATTGATAAAATTCAAGCTCAGGAACATGGACCCAATGTTTTTACTAACCTTGCAGATGAGCTCCAAGTGTTGGTTGCTGGCAAATGAGTTGTCTTGCAGGCAGCGGTCCACCTCCTCATGCCAGTGCCTCCATTTCACATCAAACTCTGTCAGCGTCTGAGTGCCACCAGGCTGAGGGAGGAACACACGGGGTAGTTTATGAGCTGATGTTTTGTTTATATTTTAACAAGGAAACCCGTGATCTGGATGAAGATGAATCTATTTTTCTTTCAATGTCTGAATGATTCTTCCAATCAAGTAACAGAGAAAAGCTAAACTGCAGTAACTGGCCGCTGACTTTGCTCACTTGCAGAGACTTACGATTAATCTTTTTTATTTAAATGCACCACAGTAGACCGAGGGGGGGGAATTAGAAACAGAAAATAAATTGTTAAAAAATGTTCTTACGTTGTAGAAGGGCATCTTGCTGAGCAAGGAGTCCATCAGTTTGTACATGTTCTTGGCTGCAGGCTGTCGGTTGGCCTGTTTCATGAGCATCTGTCTGGCTTCTTCCAACTTACCCTGCAGTACATAACTCACCACCTGCACAGCACAGACATGACACATGTGATGATCAAGATCTAGCACAAGTCTGACAAAATGAAAACTACAGGGAAATGCAGACCTGATTGCAAAGAGAAGACGCCTTGCAACAATCAATAAATGACAGAAGTATGTATACGTGTATGCACGTCTTGGACCTACCACATTCCAGTAGTCCTTGTGCTCAGCAGGGCTTTCACTTTGCAGCACCTCTCTGGCCTTCTCATACACATCAGCCTTGTGTAACCTTACCCAGTCCAGGAGGTGGAGTAACAGGGAGCCCGCTGAAAATACACACACATTGCAGATTACTTTTTTTTTCCCCCACAAAGATAAAGGCACGCTTAACCACAAAGTAAGTCTTTTACCAGGAGCAGCATCGATGAAGAGGACTTCGCAGAGATTCCAGATCAGTTCTGTGGCCAAGAGAATGGATACCTGATAAAACGACAGAATGAGGTTGAGACAGAAACAGAACAGCTGTAAGTGCATTTGAGTCGAATCGTTAACATGCATTCTTCATTCATTACCAACTAAACATGAATGCAGAATTATTCCTTCTAGTCAGAAATTAATTCACACATTAATGTTTATTAGTCTAATCTTTACATGAATAATGTTGCTGCATGTTGTAGCAGATACACATAACGTAGTTGTACATACCTGATTTCCATACCGCATGGCCACTTCAGCATCTCTGGTAGAAACTGTAGAAAAGATAAAAGTGGCAAATTGTTCAGCCAGATGTACCACACTTAAGTAAAAATGATCCTAATTTTCAAAAGTCTTACTTGCAGCTTGTTGAAGTTCCTCCATACAGGCTCGGATCACAGATCTATAGTTTTTACTGATGCTGACAAACCTAAGGAGCAAGACAGAGATAAAAAGTTAGTTTAAGATAAGAATCGCTTGTCATGCTTGAAAACCAAACGTCATGTGGCATTACTGGGGTTTCTTGCTCTTGCTAGGAAGATCCTCCCTAATCGTCTGCAGTCCGACGAAGATGTGATGTGACTCATTAAAGAGTTTGCGTAAAATTGGAGAATAAATGTCCTCGTCTTTTCTGACCTCATGGACGACGGAACAAGCTGGCCTTGATTTTTCTGAAACAGAGGATGTTTCGATTGTTAAGGGAAGAGCACAAGCAACAGGCAGAAGAGTGTAACGATAGGCAGACGTAATAGCTACATACCTGATGGTCTGTGTTGGGTCTCATACACAAGAATGTCACCTGGACCCCAAGCAAATCCCATGTGCTTGCCATCACCGACAGCAGGGATGTTCTGCATTCAAAGAGGAGGGACACCATGAGTATTCTTATTATTATTTGAAACAGTATTACAGAAATCTGAGCCCGGGGAAAGCAAACACCAATGTGTACGTGTACATACAATATAAGAAACATATTTCCAGAGTTCCCTTAACCATCTTAAACCAAATTTGCACTGATGCACTAAACTACGTTCGGACTAAATTTCCACTTTTATAATAATTTAATTATTATTTTTTATTTATCATTGGAGCTTTTAATTAAAAACTAATGCACTGCCTTGCAATGTCACATTTTTGTTGCTCTTTTCTTTAATAATTATTATCATTTTTGGCACCGTTATTTTGAGCTATGTATTGCCATGTTTGCATGTAATTTTATTTTTGTTAAATTAAAAAAAGCATGGGTTTTATTTTAAGACCCCAAACTAGAGACATTACAGTGGAAAAGGTGATAGGATGAGTTCATTTTGGTAACTTGAACAATGCAAATCTTTAGAAAATGTCTCATAATTTCTGAACTCAAAGCTGTACTTTATTCTGTTTGTAGTTTGTGTGGACTACAACTTTAATTAACCAGCGTTTAAGAGTCCAACTCGACCACGAGTTTTGAGTTTATTATGATATTGAGACGTGTACAATGTTTGAATGCGTGGTCATTTGATAATGTATAATAATCCAACTTTGTGTTTTAAAAACGTTGCGATACGGTTAGCTTGTTAGCGGTGACATCCAGTTGTAATACAGAGAAAAATCAACTATAACAACCACTTACAGTAATTGCTGGTTCAACGTCAACCTCCTCCATCGGGAAACAGAAGTATGAATATAATGTAACTTAAATTACGAACTATTCCGCTATTACCATGCCATTAACCAAAGCAGCGGTCCGGTGCCGCTTACGCGCCTCAAGTCTTTCAGTCGAAAGCCCCTGTGGCGCATGTGTCGTGACGTCCCAAAAGGACTGCCCTTCATTTTGCCTGTTTTTCCATCGGCGGCGCTTCCTACTGAAAATACTTTTGTCGTGGCACACAGACACAAAATGCACACAATTAACTGAACTCTCAATATCTAGAGAATAATTTTCACTCATGGGACGGAAGTAACACAAAACTACGGAAACTGTGTTTGTTATCCACATAAAAGTATATTGTGCAAATATTTTACTAGAGTCTGTAAAGAAACAGTGCTGGATACTTGCATGACTTATACAGCGCTTTTCGTGTATGGTAAAGTAATCATGTAGTTTTCTATCACATCTTCATCACTAGACAAAAAAAAACAAGATGGCCGCTGGGATTGAAGGGGTTAAAATAAAAAGAAAAACAAAAAGGTGCAGTTGTTCCTCTCCTAGTGGGACTATTGCACTCTAAGGCGATGACGACGGATCTCTGTGACACTAGTATGAAGTTAGCAGAGTGATCAGGCGCACATAGTGGGACAGTTGTCCCTCTAAGCTAAAAACAAAAGACAAAATATCGCTGTGCGCGTGCATGTGAGGCTGCCTGCCTCGTTAACGCGCATTGAGAGTCTCCCGCCCATGCCCAGACTGCGCTTTCACCCTCGTGACTGCTTCTAGCCATTCAACACCCGTCGTTGTGGACGCGCACGAACACATGACCGCGCACGTTCAGTTAGGATAATTTAAACAGGCGCGAGCACGTGCGCGTACCCGTATTCTTTGTGTGGCAGTCAAGAGAAGCGCCAAAAGAGTGACCATGGCTGATGAAAAACCAAAGGTGAGTGGTTTACAGTGCATTAACAAACCAGTTTATTTCACCGGATCTGTGATAAAGAGGATCATAGAAAAATGGACATTTCGGCATGTTCTGTATTATGTGTTTTTTTTAAGTTGCGAGCTAAAATTCAACTACTAGCCATACCTACTTAGACCGGAAGGTTTGTGAACGCGCATCCACAGGCGCGCAGATCGTTTTCTGCTTGATCACACAGCCATCCAGCCGGTGTCATCCTCGGTGCATGCCTCAATTTGTGTGTGTGAATTGCTCATGCTGCTAGTGTGCCTTGTGTTAATTTGTGCATCTTGGAGAGAGTTTGTGCACTCACTAGTGTTAATACCAGTTATAGTTGGTATATACCGCCAGAACAACAGTGTTTGTCGGGGTAATCTCTGTGCTGTTATCAGTCTGGGCCATGTGCTGATTGTGCAGACTCTGAAGCAAAATGTAAACAAAAGAGAAATGAACCACAGAGAAAATTTATTTTGAAGTTTACTATAAAATTAGTTTAGGAATCATTCAGTTGTATATCTAAACTGAAAAATGTGGTCGTCTGTAAATCACTATTTTATCACTACAACATCTTTGTAACATTGTCAGCCACAGTTTGTAATACAGCACTGAATGAGTAGAACTATGTGGTTCATAATGACAGAGAAATGCGCAGCTCCTTGCAACTAGTTGTAAAGTTGCAACCACTGTGGTATTTTTGGTTCACAGAACAGAGATGTTTTGTTTTTTTCCTTAAACTCACAGCTTGAGGGCCCTATAACTAATGAATCATAATTGCAGCTCTGATTCCCTGCGTATCTGTGCTCACTGTGTTTATTTTTCTTTGCCTCTCTAACCTCAGGAAGGGGTGAAGACAGAAAACAATGAACACATAAACCTGAAGGTAGCAGGTCAGGATGGATCTGTAGTGCAGTTCAAGATCAAAAGACACACGCCGCTCATAAAGCTTATGAAGGCCTACTGCGAGAGACAGGTGGGGATGGCCCAGCGACAACACACAAACACATCACTGACTGTTTATGAATATTCAATATGATGCCGTACATTAATTTCTCTAAGGTCTTTGAGGGATATAATGGTTTTCTACTGGAGTGTTACCATTATATACACACAAATGGCACAGTTATTAAATTGCTTTACAGTTTTGATCGTCCTCATTGATGACACCCATCAGATATTCCTTATAAAATTTTCTAGGTCAGCAGCTTTCCCACCATGGAGCATGGCTCTGAAGAGCTATGCTGCCTCAACATCATATGGAAATAATTATTGGAATTAGCTGATGTTTCAGAAGAAACGACTTTGAAGCCTCCACACATTTTGTCTTGTTTGAAGATGAAAGTAAAAAAAATGTTTGCGGCCCTTTGCCGCTTATCACACATGGACTCTGTCACTGTTAAATGCAGCTTTTGTTTTACAAGTAGTTATGTCTGGGCATATCAAAAGCCCCACTTAACATATAAAGAAAGTTTTGCCATTTGTCATGAATATTTTACATTATTGTAGATATTTAGCGTTATGCCAGAGTTAAATATGTTGGAGAATTCAAGGTCTACTTTGTCACTGATACAGTAGTTGTGTTCAGTGGCCTTGTATCATAAAAAGACCTTGCAGTGTGATAGAAAGTCAAACATAAAATTGTGATGTTTTGATCTTTTTTAATGATGCTCATTATAGAGTAATTAATCGTGGTCATTTTCCCCCCTGAAAGTTATTATTCATTGGCTATGATCCAGCACTTCTCTTCTTGCTCAAATGCAGTTAGGACTACAGAGTCATTGTAAATATTCTCTCAGTAGCGAAAAAGACTATTTTACGCCTATCTATGTTAACGATTCCACTTTAATCACAAGCCTTCTAACGTGTTCTTTCAGCAGTCTGAGCTAAATCTCTTGTGAAGTGCTATAATGTCATGCAGCTACACTGACTTCTTTCTATGACCTATTCTAATGAGTTAACGTTGGGGTGGTTGCCAGTCCATTTCTTACTGGTCGCGGCTTTGATTAAATTGCTGCAAAATGAATTCTGAAGCTTTGCTGAAACTTTTAAATTCTGAATTCTGAAGGACTTAAAGGTTTGGATGGAAACATCTAAAAGAAAACAACATCTGATATTCGTCCTCATCTGAAAGTCAAACAACTTTCTGGAAGACTAGAAACCCAACTCCAATACTGTCTATTCCCTGGACTCCGAGCAGAGGAAAAGACACATTTGTCATGCAGCTCATTTTTAAAACTACAGCGAGCCCAGATGCTTTCCATTAGTCCTTCGTTTGTGTTTCACTGCATCACATTTTCCTACGACCCACAAATTTGATCAGACATATCATAAACTAGGGAATACATGCTTTGCTGCTTTACTTGGCATGTACTTGTTTTTAAATGGCACTGTAAGAAGGTGTCTTAGTAGTCCTATGAATTAAATTCCAGTGATAAAACAATAACTTTCCTTTTTCTAATTCCAGGGACTGTCAATGAGGCAAATCAGGTTCAGATTTGACGGACAGCCAATAAATGAGACAGACACACCAGCACAGGTAAGACTGCAGCCTTGAATCAATAGGTTTCCTTCTGTAGACAATTTACTGAGTTAGAGGGGTGAGCTTACTGAATGTACACTGTGTTGCCCTTAAACATATTTCATTTACCTTCAAATTCACCATATGTTACCAGTAAGATATGCATATCATTGTGCAGTCATGCGATGTTGGGATAATTGGAAGAGTGAGTTACCGACTGGGAAAGTTTGCTGTCCAACTACTTGGAAAGTCTGAGAAAGTTTTGGCACACAGGTTACCTTATTGTTGTCAGATACACTGACTGGCCCGTTCACTGGTAAAAACGAATGCATTCTAATATAACAGCTGTGCATTACTACTTAGCTTCATATTATTATATTATTATTATAGTATTTAACATTTTTTGATTGATTTGAGCTGCTCATTCAACTGGGTTTTCATTTTGGAGGCTATGTACTATATTGAATTGTGTTGTAATGTACTACAGCCTCCACAATGGTCATGCTCTTGAATTACCACCTGTCTCACGCTGTTAACAACATAAACAGAACGTTATAACAAGTCATGGAGGCGGACTTAGTGCAGAACTGTTATGCTAGAACGTATTCGTGCAGGAACGTGACCCCTAACCCAACCTATCCAAATGTTTCGTCACCTGCAAGCTGTAGGGGAAATGAAAGATTTCGATTAACATGCAGGGTGTGAAATGAATCATGGGCACTGATTCTTTTTTTTTGGAATCAAAAAATGCATCTCATCTTGTTTGCTGCATCCATGTTATTTCCAACTCAAAAACACGTGAATGCACCACAGTTGGAGAAATTACTTCCTAACTCAGGAAATGAGAGCAGCCGAGGAGCATGTGAATTCAACATCTGTTCGCTCTCTTCTATGCCTTTTCATATTTTAGTGCGCTTCTCTGGACCATGTTAAAAGCATTCATTTAAATACACCCACACACACAATATATGAAGTCTTGATAAAAACATTTGGAGGACATGAACTTGCAGTACACCATATTACAGTGCCTGTGGGATTTAATATGTTACACAAGAGGTCTCGGTGCAAGTGACAGTGCTGACACAGGGAGTCTGTAGATGCCCCAGGCTGTCAGAACACACTAAGCTAGAGTTTAGTCGGCGTGTTGCTTTGAATGTGTCACTGCAGACATGCCAGTTATGCTCACTTCAGTTTCTGATTTGAGTAGCCTCATCTTGCGTGTTACTGCGTGTTATTGCAAAGTTTGCAAAGCCAAATGCAAATACAGTGTGACATTTTGGCACAGTATTTCAATTTTAATGTATGCAAACGATACATTTTACTGAGCACACTGTCACCCTTGTGACACATGTAACTGCATGACACCGGCATTTTCTCTTGCCCCTCTCCCTCCATACATCCAACATATCTTCCCGTCACAGTTTTCTTAACGATGCTCAATTAGCTTAAAAAAAAAGCATGATCAGATCAAATGGTTGTGATATTCATGTGACACATGTTTTTCTCTTGACAGTTGGAAATGGAAGACGAAGATACAATTGATGTGTTTCAACAGCAGACAGGAGGCCTGATTTAATCGACCGCGTGCATCGCCAGTTTCCTCCTCAACACATCCGACTCCCCCCTCCCCGGCCTGTGACACGCAGCGGCTGCTTCTTTACTACAACTGTTGGGTCGTTTCAACGGAATTCCACGCAGAAGAAGTTTTCATTTCTCTGCTACACATACCTGCTGTATAGTATTTTGATTCTTGCCCCCTGTTACTTTTCTGTCTTTGTACATAAACCACATTCAGATCACCTTGAGTTCAGGTTTTGTTTGTTCATGCCTTAATGTGGTGAAAGTTAAGGACTTGCCCTCCCATTTCGGAAGGGTTCGCTCCAAAGATGCAGACAGTTAAGACTGGTGACAGAATGAGATCTAATACAACTGATTTTACTGATCGAATACGGTTGAGCGAGGCTTGGTCAGTGTTAAACAAATCTGTTCTTAAAGGGACAGTTCACCCCAAAGTCTAATATACATGTTATTCCTCTTGCCTGTTGTGCTATTTATCCATCTAGATTGGTTTGGTTTGCTCAAATGAACAAATAAATACACAGGTCTCGTTTTATGCAGGTTCATGTAGGAACTATTTTCCATCTACCTAACTACACTTACCAACCAAATTACTGCACAGAAAGAAGGATGTATCTACCTATGAGAGGAGGCTCATGTTCAGCCTGATGGTATTGGCTAGCTAAAAACTCATGTCAGGCTAAGATGAAGACTGCAAAACCATCTTACTGCGCTATACTTGTATTTGATTCAGAACGCAGAGTCCAAAACCTGCAACTGATGGAAGCAGTAGGTGATGGTGCTACAGTGCAGCTCTTATCCTGGGTAGATGGATGCTTCCTTCTGGGTCTCCACTGGTTCCATTATGTTTCAAAGATATCTGTATATCTACAAAACTCAGCAACTCACATCAACAGGATCTAGATGGATAAATGGCACTAACATCCAGAGGGGAAACGGGTATACTTAGGGTAAAATGTCCCTTTAAGGTGTACAATTCTGGGGCTGGCATTTCCAGTCTGGAAGTGGGGCTAGTTTATAATTTGGTCTTGGTGATCTTCAGAAAAACAAAAAATGTTTTTATACATTTTTTTTTATATATATATAGTAGTAGATGTGTAGAAAAATGTTTTGATTAATCATTTTACTAGGCCACTTCAGATTTTGGGAAGCCTGAAGAGATGTTTCAGTTTAAACAAACATCTGTATTGTTAAAACATGCCTGTTAAAATAAAGCTATTGTCTTTTTTTCCAAACTTTCATTTCTATTGTTTTCTTTACATCATTGTGCAATATGAAATACATTTGTAGAGTTATAACAATAGTGGTTCAGTAATTATATTGACTTTTAAGATTGGGGGTTGATCCCAGCATTTTCACAGATTAAAGTCAAAGTTTGTCCAAACTTTTTCTTAAATATTTTTGTCGCAGTTTGAAACTTTTTTTTTGGCCAGTTTTTATAATTAATGCTAATGGATAAAGAGAGCAGGAAATAAATCCCAGGGGATGTGGACTCAGCTGCCTGATCACTGGCATGAATCAGACCTGCCACCAACAAGAGAGGCGACCGCTGCGGTTCTGTCCAATGACAGAGGAGTTCCGTTGCGCTCTGTCCAATGAGAGAAAAGTTCCGTGGCGTTCTGTCCAATCAGAGCGGGCCGAATGCTGGTGGGCTGGGTCTCGTGGGCTGGCACCGCAGAACCATCGAGTCTGGTCTTCGTTATGTTTTTCAGTGTCGGGTGGAGTCGACATCCCGTCGCATCCCTGCGGGCAAGGAGGAGGATTTTTCTTTATTAGTTTTTCATTGACTGTTTGTTTCACCGCCGGGACACCGTATAACTCCTAAAACATGACGACCACCACCACCTTTAAAGGAATGGAGCCTGGCGCTAAGAGCAGTTCCAGGTAAAAGGAGCCGAAAACCTTTTCATGGAGGAACAAAAGAAGTGGGATGCGGGCAAGCCTCCCTGCTAGCCTCTTTTTCTGTGTTGGTTAAGGCGGCTTCCTACCTTGCGCTACCCGCTGGTGGCTGGCGAGGGATTTTTCTGGATTTAGCTGAACTGTCACATAGTCTTGCTAATTGAGTTAATCTTATTGGGTGACTGATGCACCATACCCTTTAGCTACACTTAGTCAGGTTAGGTTAGCCTGCGTGGGCTTTTGGGTATTTGAGTTAGAAAAAAGAAAAAATTTCCTCGTATTATTTTAGGAGAAGTGGACAAAGCTACTCAAAGTCAGCTTTTTTTTTTAGTGACTATTATCGACTATTATTCAACTTTTTTTGTAGTTCAAGCTCCTCGCGACTCCCCTCATTTGTAAATGTGCTCTTTGAAGTTGCGCACAATGTTATCTGCACTTTTAAAAAAGAATAGAGGACCACTTCATCCGCCCAACATGTGATTGATAACACGGAAATGACCTTAGATTTTAATCTGCGTGTGTCGCATTTTTTTTTTTATTTGGATTATTGCAGATCAGGGCGAATAAAAGTTAAGAATAAGTCACGTGAAGTTGTTTTAAGTAGACCAATCTAAGCTGGCGTGTGATCAAAATGTTTGTTTAAGGGTTACTTTGAGGAAGAAAACGCATTAAGACTCATCCACCAAGCATGCAGTCATTTCTTTCCTGTAAGTGATGCATAGCGGCTCGATGCATTCCTCCCCCTTTTGCAGGGAAGGGTGCAAAGAAAATGCTTTCACGACTTCCTTTAGCATTAGGCACGCTTTTCTTTTAGAGAGGAGACTAGTATGACCGAGCATGTCAAATGTCGGTCGATCATCAAGCGTTTTGAAGTCGCCTGCTGTTGTCGTATGATGCAGGGGCTTGGGTGGGGGCTTTGAGCTAGCTAAGCCTGTAAATCTTTCCTTAGCTCTTTGCCCCCTCTGCGATCTGCTGGTCATTTCTGCTGCTGGCTGACCAAAAGGGCTCGGCAGAGCAGCTACTTGGGTGGAATTGGGGTAAAATCTTTAGTAGGCCATCAAAGGCCTTCCTACTCTGCCTTATCATGGCTCTGGAGCTCAGCTGTCTATCTGCCCGAGCTTCACCTGCCTCAAAGTGCCCTGCAGCTTCCAATCAACAATACCATTTCATTGATAATATTTGCAGTTTTATTCCGGGGTGGGGTCTGCTGCCAGGCAGCTAAAAGCTTTTTCCCGTCGCAATCCGTGTGGAAAGCATGAGCTCATCCTCTCTGGCCGGGAGGTGAAGTCTGGTTTAGGCATTACTGTCACAGCCAAGTGTGTGCATATAAGAAGACAGAAAATCCACGCCGGTGCCGTCCACGCGGTGTGGATTTTCCGTTTCCAGTTGCGTTCTTTGTAGCTTCAACAGCAGAGGTGGGGTTTTTTTATGTTTTTTTTTTATTTGGTCTCCATCTGCCCGCCTGGCCTTTGGACAGCTGCTTAGTGTGTCAGCTGGTGGCTTCAGGGACTCTGTGGAGAGGAGAGTTTGCTGGAAAAGAGGGAGGGGTCCAGCAACGGCTTTGCGAGCCTGTCTGTGTCTGTCCTCCGCCCCAACTGTCCTTCAGCACAGCAAGAAAAAGGGTTTCCCCGCTCATTATTGCGTTCCTTTTGTTCAGCATGTGGCTGAAGGAATGTCGGTGTAAAGTGAGCTTTGTTTATCGTGCTCTGCTCTGCGTGCAGTCTGAAGAGAACATGACCTATATTAACTTTAGACCTCAGATCTTTCACTTTTGATGTGTTGTATTAGCCCCCAAGTGAGCGTATTAGATTTATTCATTTAATAATAGCACAATAACCCTACCAGAAATGGACACCGACCCCTCGTGTGTCACCGCTAAGGAATCTGTGCTGGAACAGACAGCAGCTAGCCAGCTAACTATGTGATTATATGCGACTGGAGTCAGCTGCAGGGCAGAGATTGTGACTGTCTGTCAGAAAGGCCCGACAGCCAGGGCTTAGAGACCTCGCTGGTATCATGGGTGCTTTTGTGTGTGCGGTATTTGTATGAATGGATAAGGGTGGAGCAGGAAGAAGGCTGCACGTAGCTTGGGGCACACTCATGATTTATTTGAATATTGATTTTATTTTTATTTTTAACCGTGCAGCTGATGCAAAGGCCTTGTGTTTTTTGGTTTGCTCTAAAGGGAGGGGGTTGGGAGCGTGGTGGGCAGGATGTCAGTCAACCAACAATCTGTCATTTGTTGCTCTTCAGGGTACTACGACCACCAGGCGGGGACTCCAGCATCTCTTTTGGCACAGATGAAGACTCGACCCCCCAGCGCAAGAACAAGATGGCCTCTAGCATCTTTGCAGAACCCGAGGACCCTCATGCTCATCGAAGGAACAATCCACCAAGTAATTCAGTCTAACATCTTTCTGTCCTAGCGTAGTTTATACACCATGTCATATTACTGGAGCTAACCGAATCAAAACTTTTGGGTTTAGAGTTACAAGATCACGTTACCTGCGGTTTGAGGTATGTGCTGCAGAGGATGCACAAGCACGTATGCAGGGCAAGTTCAATCTTGTACAAATAGACAAAATTACCAAAAGCCTTAAGTAAGCAAAAGGCATCATGGAATTCTTCTTTTTTCCTTTTTTTGTTCTTTAGCTAGGAAAAGATAAAAACTGAAGTGTTATTTAGAATTTTCCATTTAAGTTGTCAGAAAGAACATCCCACAAGTGTCATGGCCAAAACCTCTCAAGGACTGGGATAAGGGTAATTTGAAGCTGGGCTTTGTTAAATTGGGTTGAGGTTGAGAACCAGACCTCAGTGGAAATAAATAGGTTAGCACAGAGTGTCAATTGGTGAAATGCATGGACTTGACACAGGGGCAAGTTGTAGTTACACAAAGAGAGGCAAATGCAGCAGAGGAGGTCTGCACAGTTTTCAAGGTCAAAGCAGCCACAGGGGTTTACATGAAAAATGAATGAAGTCTGACATAACTGAATGCCGGGGCGACAAAGATTCAGCCATACATAACTCACACTGAGTGTACCTCATTGCTTGTAATTCATTTTTCTATCCAGCTAGTCAGCATTGGGTTAAGGCTCAAAGATTTGCTAAAGTGCATAAACAGACAAATTCAGGCTCTGCAGCAGCAGCAGCACGGCTCCCTTTCGGCTCAGGGCTGTGAAGTGACTCACAAGCCGGCGATCACATGTTTTT
The DNA here is from genome assembly GCA_005024645.1 of Planiliza haematocheilus. Taxonomy (NCBI): domain Eukaryota; kingdom Metazoa; phylum Chordata; class Actinopteri; order Mugiliformes; family Mugilidae; genus Planiliza; species Planiliza haematocheilus. Next base: position 6,627,437 of record SRSE01001373.1, read on the forward strand.
TACACTGACCTCTTTGTAGAAAACTGTTGACATGGTGTATCAAATTTTCTGTCTGTATGGACAATGAAGTGTTTGGCCTAAAACCACGACTTCAGCTCCTGACCTCCACAGGCAGAAGCTCCTTACAGAAAAACCTTTTCCTGCTTGCATTGTTTCCTTCAGTTCTAGGTCATATTCAGGGAGGGAGGAGGGGTCTCATGGTGGTCCCACTTTAACGACTGGTTGATATTCATTTCTGCTGTAGGCCTGTGCATGAGCTCTTGCTGCAGTTTTGTAAGTAGATGGATTGATGGAGTAAATGGTTATGTTTACCCTTTTTATGCAAATATTTGTAATAATTATTGCAGCTGTCCAAATCGGTGATAAATACTGCCCAGAATACTCTCCAGAATAAGCCAGCCACTAATTTTTCTGTTGCTGTTGAAAGCTTGTTTTAATAGAGATGTCCAGGCATCGCCGTTAGACTCTAACCAGCTTAGACCGCCTTGGTGAGCGGGAGGAGGGCTCGCTGTATCAGCTATGTGCTTGAAGCTGAATTTATCTTACAAGAGACACGTTTCTTTATCCATTTTTGCTTGTTGCATTCGTCTTCATTTGAGATTTTTTTTGTCAATTTTGTCGCTACATGGCGTGTTACTGCCCTTTGTGGGGTAACTTTTAATACAACTGCACTTTAGATTCTGCTTGCTTTCCACAGCATTACTGTTGCTTCGATCGCTTCCCAGTTTCCCAAACTACATTAAGTCATAGTAACAAAAGCCACAGAGTCTCCAGTAACGTGGTGTATAAAAACGAAACTTAGATAACATGGTTTCATTTTGACTTTTACAATCTTCAGTCACAGAAAAGTTGGGAGTGGGGTGATGATTTCTTAGATGCAAACACAAGAGATGTTGGTAATGCAAATTTAGTTTTTGCTTTATTTATTTATTTTTTGAGTGCAGGGCAGTCTGTTAATGCCTCAACCTAATTCCTATAGTCTGTTAATATTTAATTAAGCATGCCCTCATCTCTGCACAAGTTTCCTGTGTCTCTGCACTGAAAACGTCTAATGAGAGCAATCATTGACTGTAGGAATGTGCTTCTATTATATGCATTGTTTTGTTTTTAAAGTATGCAGCAGATATTTGGTCATTATTTTAGGTTTCAGAGATATCAGAGCTGTTGGTTTGATCAAGTGCCTTCAGCTTCTGTTCGCATGAAGTGCACTTTGTTATAAGAAAGGAATCATGCTCCCACCAGACTAATGATTGCTGTTTCCTGTCTCAAAGCTTGTTGACTACTGAGTTTAGAGTTATGCCATGGACCCATGAGATCTATAAAGTTAAGTAGAGGGCTATGCGTTGTAGTGATGTCAACATAAAGCATCTGTCTTGTCCATCACTCTAATTTAATCCTCTCCTGTTTCATATTTGTTGCTCACTGTGCAGTGAATTGATCAGACTGGGAGACGTGGAGCCTCTAATGAAGCAGCTTCTATTGAGTGTCGGAGACTCCCAACAGTGCTGATTCACTTCACTCCATTAACAACAATGGCCACTCCTTTGCTTCTCTGGGTGCCGTTGTTCCCTCATGACAAAGACAGCCTGTCCCCTCCCTGGCCCTCTGGGCTATAGCTGTTACCTTATGTGGTTTTGGTTAGTGTGGCTTGCTTCGCCCACTGTGAGCAAACAGGGTTTAATGTGTTTTCTGCTCAAGGAGAGACTACAGGCACTAAAGGGTTTTTGTGAGTTTTGGCATTCAGGTCCTCAGCCTGGAAGTGCTCCAGAGCATTTCTGGGTCTGTTGCCGACACCCAAGCGGATTTGGTGATGTTTCCCGTTGGTTCCAAGTCGTTTTTGTCTCGTGTTTTTTCAGTCTGATTCCCTCATAAAGCTGATGTTGTGTCAAATCTGAGAAGATGAATCTCGTTGTGCGCATGGTCGCCACATGGGTTACAAAACTGGATTAGTGTCCATATGGTATGACTCTGCTGCTCTGAAGCCCTTACTCATGTTTTGTCATTTGTGTATCCTGTCTAGCTTCAGTGTAAACTGTTAGGGTTACGGCAAAAAGCAAAACAACAACACAGCTTTAAAAAGTGTTTCTCTGTCTGTCTGTGTCTCTTTACCCATCCAGCCGGCGCACCCACAGGGACCCTGTGCGGGGAGCCCTCGGCCCCACTGAGGCGGTGCCAGCAGCCCCTTCTTTTCCCCAAGAACCCTGAGCCGGAACTGACCACCATCCACAACTCTGGGGCCGCCTTGGTCTGGAACCAGAGACGAGAGGTACCTGTCGTGTGGTCTGACAGACTTTGTTTCCAAAACAGATCCTATTTTGGGACCCAAAAGCACCCAGTCACAGATTTAGTATAATTCTGAACAGTTCACTGGAGGATGGATGAATTTATCTGTGTATTTGAAACAGACCCAGCATGTTTTCAGATACTTGTCCTCAGCTGACATTTGTAATCCCCGAAAAAGGTTTGATTATTTATTTTCATGAGCAAGCACAAGGACTCACTGAGTAAACAAAACATTACTTACTTCATTGCTTACTTGCTAGAAATACATGATATCACAACGGTCAGATAGATCAGTACTGTTGGCATCAGTCAAGAAGCTCACATCTAGAAATCCGGTTCGATGGTTTGATCTGAATTTCTAATCTTGTGTTTTTATCCTCAGGTTGAGAATGGCCAAGAAAATGATGGTGAGTATTGAGAACCCTTCAGCTGTTCATGAAATGGCTTTCAGGTTTCTGTCCAACTGTGTCTAAACAGCAGTGCATGACTTAGATTACTCGGTGAAAAGCTCCTTGGTTGGCTATAACAGGTCGGGCCATTCCACGCTCCCTGCCTCCGAAAAAAAGAAAAAGAGTCAGGTTTTGGTCTGGTCGCATATCCTCACTTTCCAGATACACTGTAAAACTTGTTCCTTCCCATGTCTCTCGGAAACAAACATCTTCCACAGCTGTGTGCTGTCTCGCTCAAGAATGGAGGGATTAAATAGTGGAGCTTCTGGATCCACATTCACATTCACTCAGTCTGATCATATAAACTAGCTTTTAATGCAGTTTGTCACGGCAGTCCGTTTTCCATCTGTTGTCAAGCACAGAATAATTTGTTGTTGAAAAGATAAATAAATAAAGGGGATTTAAAAATGGTTGCAAATGAAGTGCTCCCCTTACTTTGGACATTTTAAGTTAAAGAGTCCCAGTTAGTGTGCTATTGCTGCAGTAATTCAGGCACTAATGGACAACAAGAGCCCAGCGCTCACAGAGCTTGCTGACCTCAGCTACTCTGGTCTTTGCTTTTGTAGCTGCAGTCGTCTAACTTCAATTGCTAAATTGTGTTGAATATATATGGGTTTTTTTTTTGGTTTTTTTTTTACCTGAACCACATTTACTTGCAGTTGAGCCCCACCCATGGACTAAGGTGTTGTCTCTTTGTTGCTCTGCAGAGTGTCCCGTCGAAGCGGAGCAAGAGGAGCAAGAGCAGCAGGAGACGCCAGAGCCCTCTGCCCCGTCGGGAGGTGCCAATGCAGCCACAGGCGGCCGAAGAAACCCACCTGGCGGCAAGTCCAGCCTGATCCTGGGTTGAGACCACTCCTTTCTTTTTTTTTTTTCTTTTTTTTTTTTTTTTAAATTCGCTTTTTTTATGTTTTGAAGAAAAATACCCCCACGACTGTCTCTCTTCCTCCTCATCACCATTTCACGTTCCACCTGCTTCACATGCACTCGTGCCGTCACGTCCATGGACCCATGCGTCCTCTCCCTTCACCCTCAAACCTTTTGTTTTGATCCTTTTTTTTTCTATTAAAAGAAGAAAAACTGTTGAAAGCACTTTATGTATTCTCCCACCCCTCCTATTTCCATTTCAGCCCATCCTGTAGCGCATTGAGCCTGCTGGGAAAGGCATGACGTTTAGCTTGCCCCTCATTTTCCCCTGTTGTAAATGGTAAAGGAAAAACAAAGAAAAAGATTTGATGCGTGGATTTCTAAGTACAATAAAGATTCATATGAATTTGCTGTGGCTGATTTAATGTTGTTTTTTTTATGGAGGAGTAGTGACTAACAACTGCAGCTGATACTATTCACAAGTTGAAGCTGAAGAATTGCAGCCGTAAAAACAAGGGTGCTGTTTAATTCTCATTCCAGTTTCCATGTGCACAAATGTCATAAATAAAGCAAAAGACCAAGTTTTATTTATGTACAGTGAAACAGAGCCTGAAAACGGCGGCCGTTGAGAGCAGAGACAGACGCCGCGACTGGAAATCTGCCCAGACAAAGTAATCGTGATAGCTCAAGAGAGAAAACGTCTTTTCATGACATCATCCGTTGGATATTTGGCTCTCCCCTCAGCGGCCCTGGTTTAACGTTGGCTTGTTTCGTTCACCGTTGCGATTTTCAAAAGTCAGATTCAAAAGGTGAGAAGCGATCCACACAAGATCCAATGTTACTAAACGTTGACTTTGACAGCCATGCTAACACTTGACTTTATTTGGTCTTAGTGTAAGCTTGTCACTTTTTAGTATCATTAGGAATACACAAAGATATTTTACAACCGCCTGTTAGTATGATTTTAATACACTGGTCTCGACTAATGAAATCAGACGATATTTTCTGTCTAACACAGAAACAGCACTTAGTGTGAAGTGCAAAGGATAGTTGTATTTTATGCCATGATGGTGCATTCAACTTTTACAGTCAGAGGGAGGCTTATGTCCCTACGTAATGGACATATATCGCTTCAACTGAGATGTTAGAAGCTGGAACAGTCTACAGAGGGAGGAGTTGTGTGATTTTGGTAGCTATCAAGAGTAGTCCAAGGAAGGAAAAGTGTTGAATGCTGGTTCTGATAGAAAAGTGTCTGAATTATGACTCCTGTTCACTGCCAGAGATGCTTACAATCAGCACCAGAACTGGACCACAAAGACGGAAGAAGGTGGACTGGTCTGGTGTACCATATTTTCTTTTACATCTTCTGGATAGCCTAAGCGTTGCTTATCTGGCGAACACATGGTGCCAAGATGCTAGGAGCACCGCTCTGCCGTTGCCATGGGGGCTTGCTCGGTCTGCTGCAGTGTTCAGGTGGTGATAACCATCAAAGTAAGCACATAAATACCAAGACCCAGGTTTTTCCCAGAAGCACATTACACCCTAATGAGCTCATTAATGTTAAAACTAATGATGCTTCTAATTCTACGTGACGTTGCAGCAATCACTGGACTTTAAGCCTTCTTGTCATTAGTCCACACCTTTGATTGAGTGCTTTGCTGACTCATTACGAAGCTGACGTGGTCTAGAAGGCAGATCCACCTGCAGGCGCCAGATGTGACTAATATTACCTTCACTGACTTGGTGTTTTTTCAGTGTTAAAGTTAATCTAGAGCATCTGACCTCAGTGCATTTTCCTGCAAGTGCTCACCTACTTAACCAGTTTATCACCATACCGTTCGTGCTCAATTTCTCTTAAATCTCGCATACTGTAGGTATGAGTCAGACCTGAGTAAAACAGAAAGTATTTTTAGTGTTTCAGATTTCCTTGTGAACTCCAACTCGAGAGCCAGACCTCGAGCGGTGCGTAGACATGGCTGGGGCACAGCGGTGCGTTTCAGCCCTCATCTGCTGTGGAACGGTATGCGGAGGTCACCCAAGATCAGGAAAGCAACTTTCTGCCATGGAGAGATGCCAAGATGCTGGAGTCTGCTCAGGACTTTTTTTTTGAATGTGCCGTCTCCACAGGGAGTAGCTTTTATTTAAACCAACACAGAGTCGGCCCGGATCTTCGGTGCTTCCCTTAATCCTCTTCTTATGCAGAGTGGTGGGATGCAACTGTAAATCACAACCTTACGCGCTTGTTAATACTTCTTGCAAAGCACATGAGCTTTGGAAATGTATAATTACATGAGAAAAAAGGGGACTAGATCTCATTTGTAGGTCAACCTGCTTGGTGTACAATTGCATTATTTGCCTAGCAAACAAAGGCAGCGCTGTAATTTGCTCTTTTAGCCAACAGCTAATCTGTAAAACTGCTTTGGAAAGACTCTCTTGTCTATCCCCCTTGATCATCCTGCTAATCTTTCCAAAAAGATGAGAGATTACCAGTTTCCTCCCCCGCAGCCATATGCCAAGTTGTTTGTCTGTAATGCATTTTAAAGCATCCTTGCACATTTCCAATTTCAGTGTATTGACCGGGTCATTATGACCAGATGAGGTCATGTGGGGTCTCCGGGGAGGAAGTGGATCCATGAGCATCAAAGGAAGCGGGGGAAATGAGTTGAGTCACGTCTGAGGAACAATCAGTTCGGTGACACAATGCACTGACTCAGCAGCTGCCCCAGAAAAGGAGCACTGAAGGTTTATTTGTAAACCGTACAGCTTGGTAACACGGTTAAATCTATTTATGTATTTTTTAAACTGATTAAATTATTACTTTTCTGGCCTAGGCAAATCATCCCGCTTATCTTGCAGACTCAAGAATGTTACGCCTCCCACCCCCTCACAGCCCAAAACAGGAAGGGCTGGTTGGCAAATGGACAGCGCTGTTTCCGTAGCGACAGTGGGAGCATAAAAGCCCTGCTCGCTGCGTCTGCTCAGCCTCACGCTGAACCTCCTTAACGGGATGAGACTGGAGGCAGGAAACTGATGGAGGAAAGTGCGAGGGGATGGACGGGGACCTTTTTTTTAAAAAATCCTGTCCCAAAGGGAGGTAGGGAGAGCAGGAAGGGGGTGTGTGTGTTTTAAATCCATCCAAAGAGTGCGGAAGCCTGTATTGTCGTTATTGATTCATTGATTAGATGGGTTTACAATCCTCTCAGGGCTGTGACAACTTAATGGAGGCGCAGAAGTCATTTATTCAAACTAGTTTGTTCATCCTCTTTTGTGTGGCGCTGTGGATTTGAAAGCACTGTCAGCAATAGGTACGTGATTGTTGCTTCCGTGTTCTTCAGTTCTTCCCCTTTCACTGGACAATGTCGTGGCACATGTCACTTTAGACTCTACAAATGTAAACTCAGAGTCTCTGGAGGAGACTCTGGAGTAAAAAGCCCTCTCGACACTGTATACCACACTCTTTGCCAAATGGGGTTTTAGTTTACAAAGGGGCATTTATGGAACTTTGAGCTGCAGGATTTTATTCCGTCCTTGTAAACGCTGAGCTCGGTTTGTGTTACTTCAAAGAGATGCTGCACCTAGCCAAATATTAAACATCATATTAACATGACTTTTATATTGCTATAAAAAGGTAAACACTGCTAGTACCGGGTTGGATCCTATCTTGTCTTTAGAGCTGTCTTTAATCTTCACGAAATAGATTCAACAAGGTGCTGGAAACATTCCTCACAGAGTTTGGTCCATGTCGACATGATAGCGTCACACAGCTACTGCAGATCCATGATGCAAAACACAGATTACACCACAACCCAAGGGTGCTCGGATGACTGTGGAGGCTCATTGTGGAGGCAGAAAGACTCATCGTCATGTTCAAGAAACCACTCTGAGCTTGGTGACATGGAGTCTTATCCTGATGGAAGTTAGAAAACTGGTAGTGTGGTCCCCAACAGTACAACAATACTCACTTGAGACATATAAATAATACTCAGTCCATTCTCAAAGTCTCTTAAATCCCCTTGATTCATCACTCTCAGTTTGAACAGCACTACTCAAACATACATTTTGAAGCCATTTATTCTGAAAATATCCATGTATCTTATCATATCCTACATCAGTGACACTTTAACCCCAACACTCCCTCACCAGTTCATTAGGCACAGCAGTGCAATCAAATCCATTCTACTAACATCTGGCTTCATGACTGTTGTGGCATTTAGCATTTGTTTAAAACATCTGAGAGATTCAACTGTGTTTTCCTTTTGGAGGCTGTGGTTTGTAGAACCATTGAATTGCATTGTGTTGCACCGTTTCTATTATTTTGACAACCCTTATTGTTGTCACTGGGCTAGGCTCAATAACAGAAGCGCTTTTGTGTTTAATTCAGTCCTGCACCACAAACTACATCCTCCAGCTTCATCATACAGTTGAATTACCACCCTTCTGATGCTGTTCCTACATAAACCAAACATTAAATCAGCCATGAAGGGTCTACTCTTTATATAGCCTATATACCCTTCAGAAACAGTATATAAGCATTAAATTGTTTTTAATACACTATAACCTGCTGTAAGGACGTTTTGTTTATACACCAGTTTCCACTTACTGCTTCTCAAAGGTGACATTGTTAACAAAATCCTAAACAAACACTTGAATCTGCATAAAATACGTAACGGACCAGTATTAAATATTGATATAGCGCTGATAAACACTACATATGGGCAATTAAAGTAAAGTGCTACCCATTATCTCGTCCTTTAATGTACAGTGTATCCTGTTTGTATCATGGAGAGACCTTTCATTCCCTTTCCTACCACTAGAGGGCAATAAAAATACTACCAAACCCTCTCAACTCTGCTAACACTAAACTAGTGACCTACTTTTGGTTTGAGCTGTGCACACTGTCTCTGTCATGTCCACGTCTGTTTGTCTGTGGACTTTGTAGTACGGACAGGCTCAATAAAGAACAGTCTCACTTGCAGTATGAGTTGTGTGGCCAGTCATAAAAACTGGTCAACAGTTTTAATTTCAGCTGGCCTGCTTTCGATTAGAGCTGCCAGACTAACATTATTATAGTCTGAGCTGTGTGTGAGTCACGCTATGAAAGCTGTGAATACACATAGACTTGTCCCAGGTAACTCTGATTTTTGTCTAAGAAACAAAAATGCATATTTAAAATGAAGAATAATGAGTTCATAAAGCCTTATCAAATATAAAATCCTTCAATATTCACATTCACACATATGGCGTACAATCCCCTCAAAAGTGATTTAAAATGTGTTTGAAAACCGGCCAGTTCGGGGTCAACAAATCAACAGTTTGGTACATTCTGGTACACACTGGTTCTCTCTGCAACATGACAGGGCCTGGACGTCAACAGAAGACAGCAGCAGTGGATGAACATAGGATCCTTTCCACGGTAAATAACAAACTCTTTCTCACATCCAGCAAACTAAAGGACACTCTCCAGGAAGTTGGCACATTAAAATCCATGTCCATGATGATAAGACATCATAAGAGCATATACTGAGGTTTTTCCCCAAGGTGCAAAGTGTCTGATTAGATTAGCATTGGAACAACATTCTTTGGGACAAAAACAACTATAATTCATTTTAAAAGGGTGGAAGCGGCATCGTACATGAGCATGCATGGCTTCCAGTGGCACTGGGTCACTGGTTTTTGTTGAGGATGTGACAGAAGACAGAAGCAGCTGGATAAACTCTGAAGAAAATTTGGACAGACAGATTTTATACTGTCTGCTCAGCTTCAGTCAAATGAAGCGAAGTGGGCAGTGGATGATGACCCAAAACGTCCTGTCAATGAAGCATGTGTTTTACTTACTGGAGAAAAAACTAAAGGCGGAAAGACTCATGAACACAACAAGAGAAGGCAACTGCAGTAAAGCCCTGGCAAAGCAACATATAGGAGGAAACCCATTCTTCAGTCATTGACTGACATATTAAAAATATATATATATTAAAAATACACATTTAGCAATCCAATCCAATCACTTCTGAGGCATTAGAATGTATGTATGATCTTCCCACCAATTTAAATATGAGCACCTTCATGTTAAAGCTGAGAAACTGCTCTTTAACTGCACTTTGTCTTATGTCTTAAGCCCACATTCATTATGTAACTTTGGTTTTGGTAAAGAGCTAAATACCCCCCAAAATGTGTCAGTGTTTATACATATACAGACTTAACTGCATGATAATGCATTAGCTGGAGCACAACTGAACTAGTGAAGTGATTTCTCTTTCTAAATATGAAATGTGCTATCTGTATTTATTCATATTACCCAACACATACAGTATATTCTAAAGTCATGCTTATGGATGTGCCATATGTTCGAAGAGCTTAACTATTGTGACAACGTTTGTACTTACATTCCCACAAGGCGGCAGTACTAGCTAGGTAAACAAGGAAAAATAAACAGGCACCAGGCAGGGCAACTAAGTAAGGGCTGGGGTCCTTCATCACAACCACAGTCTATGGAGCTTGGAATCGGGGCGAAAGGACGGAAGGTACAAAGCTTTTGAGCTTTTGTTATAAAGTCGCCGCCATCTTGCTCAGGGATGACTTCGCTGGACACAGCAACAATACATGGGTTTATATTGTGGTGAGACTTGGTGGGAGGCGGAGCAAGGGCTCCTTAATTACTGATCTCATGCAGGTGTGGGAGAGGGGGGACAGAGAGGAGCAGTGAAGAGACTCACAGAGGCAGAGGTGAGTGTGGGAGCAACAGTCACGGCAGCATGCACTCTGTCAGGAGGGTCTGGGGGAGGGTGTCGTTCGCAGTGATTTAGAGCTGCCGGCGATGAAGACAGGTAGTCAGGGGAGTTAGCCCCATAGACTAGGAGGGGAGGCTGAGTGCCTCCTGTAGCCAGACTTAGGGTTCACCTTAGAGAGTGCTGGGCTGCCACAGCTCCCTGTGTAACACTGACTCTGCTGCTTGCTGCTCCTGCTGCAGCACTGACTCTGCTGCTTGCTGCTCCTGCTGCAGCACTGACTCTGCTGCCCGCTGTGCTTGCTGCAACGCTGAATCCAGTCCTGTCTTCGCCGTCCAGCGAAGCCGTTGCCCCGGGGAGTTGGACGGCGACACAAACGCAGACCCCGGGGGAGGGTCTCGCCTGGAGGGCGAGTTAAGTAGCATTACACTTTACACCACACATGTCCATTTTATATTGTGTATGATTATTATTGTATGATTTTAATAGAGTGTGGGGGAAGTAGTGCTTGGGGGGGAGCGGCAAGCCGTGGGTGGGACATGTATGGTTTTCTTTGGTGTGTGTTATTGCAGTGCCTTAAGAGGGTGTAGCATGCCTTGTGCCTTATGCTAAAAGTTTAGCCTTGTGTAGTGATTCTTCAACTTAGCGTGCCGTGTTCCCAGGTGTGCCTTAAAGCAGACTAGTTCTGTGTGTAGTGGGTTTTCAATTTGTGTGCGGCGATTCAACTTAAAGGGAGCCTATGTGTTGCCCCCCGACTGTCATCCTTACCTTGCCGTGACTCCACTCCTTTTTATGAATTGCTGTTAATAAAGATTGTCTTTTTGTACGCCACTCTCTCCACCGTCTGTTTGTTCGAGGGTTCTGACATTCCTGGCATTTGTTGCCAAAGGTAAAACCCACTTATATTACAATATAAACAGTCCACGCAGGTCAACCGCTTTGTCGTCGTACATTAAGACTTACCTCCAGAGCTGTGATTAATTTTGTATTTCATTGCTATGTTTTGGATAATTATTCATTTAGACATTTAGAATATAGCCATTGAACAGTACTGTTTAACTGTAATGACATAAAAATATAATTCCTGAGAAAACACACGTTTCCTTTTACTTTGCATAGCCTATATAGAAGAATATTTATGTGAAACACATTATATTATTATATTATAGTGTAATGTGTATAATATAATTTATATTATTAGTATATTATTCCATTAAATGTATTAGATATTCCTTAATAGGTCATGCAACTTACTAAGCTTACTAAGAGCTAGGCTTAGGCTAGGCTAACATTAAAATCAGGCTAATCTTAAATTGAGTGCTCAAAACATATTGTAACGTACTGTCACACACACACATACATACATAGTCATGTGCAAGGTAAAGCTCGCTAATTTACATGTGCAGATGCTTAGTATGCTCAGGATGAACCACCTCCCGGTCTGATCCCTCAAACTCAATATGTTATAGTAATTAAAAGATATTAAGATAAGACCAGATAATCCTTTATTTATGCCACAATGGGATAACATTTCTTTAAACTACATAAGAGCTAAATTTCAGACTTGAAGCTTTATAATAGCAGCTTTGGGATTATGCGGATAACTGAATAACTGTGCAAAAAAAAAAAAAAAAAAAATGTTTAAATGTGTGTGGTCACAAGCTCTGACCTTTTCAAACGTTCCTGAAGATCAGCCGAAGCATTACGTGTTTATAGGTGTCTGTGCGGTAAATGTCGGGATACCGAGGTGCAAGAGGATAAGTTGAGGGGCCTCCTGAAATCAGAGGGGTAAGAGGAGTGGAGTGGAAAACAAAAAGGTAGACATATGTCTTTGGTGACATATTTAGATAGTTGTTGTTAGTAAATGTAGCAAAGAGGAGAAGAGTGGACTCCCTCCCTGGAAGAAGAAAGGTACAGCAGAGGGTACTGGAGAAGGCTGACCCACAACAGCGTCCAGCGCTCCAGTGGGTTTTTGGGTCCTTGCTCAGGTCAGTCACTAAACCTCCAGGGAGTTTAAGTGAGAAGCCTTCCCTTGATCTAGCTGTGAAAACATGGGGTTTCCCATAAAGCCATCCATGATATCCCAGATACTGGACATTGTCTTTTTTGATTCCATATGAAAAAATCTTGATTTTTCCCCTAAAAAAAAAAACTTTAATCCATAATAAAGTAATACTAATACGAAAAGTATAATAGCTGCATTGATTTGGAGTCTCTGGATCACATACCATTGAATGATTTGAATGTGACACCAGCGTTAACATATTTTAGATTTACTCTACTGGAATTATTTAAAGGTCGGGATTTTCTATTATACTGTAGGCACATTTCCTGTTGCCCTCGGTTCATAAATGTATTACCATCAGCACAACCAAATACCTGCTCCTCCTTTTCTGATACATTACTCATTGTCGTTAGAAGACCAATGTCACTAATTATGATGGATGCCATGGCCAGCCCTCTCTGCCTCTCTGCCTAATTGTGCCATAAGACGCCAAGGTTATGAATTATCAAATGATTTGTTTCGGGAAGCTTCTTCTCCTCTTCTCCATTTATCTCGTGACAAAATGGGAGTGGATGCAATTAAGTATTAAGATGCTTTTCTGGGTGGTTGTCTTCAATAAGAAGGCATCAGTATTCAGCGCACACAAATGCAAAATACAAACATGTGAGTTATCAAGTGAAATGAACCCTCCCGGTGTAACGCGGAGCTTTAGAAAATGATACCAGTTGAAAATGCAGGGTTTTGATATCGATCGCTGAGCTGTTGCTGCGGCTGGTTTATCATTATGAGGAAAATCACAACAGTTCTCCAGAGATCCAATAGGGGGGGTTCCTGTTTTACGCCACAGCTGTCAGAGTGAAATGGCTCCCTGAAAATAATGATCACACTCTGTAGCTTTCTGCTCTCTGCTGCTATTAGATGGCAACAGCGAGATTTCTGTGTGAAGACCGAGACTGATCAGAATATCAAATGACTGAAGTTCCCCGGCACCACTGATTACTTCTTCAATCAAAGATAGGAATTGCTGGTATTGCCACCGCCACCCACAAATTAAGTTGAGCCCCACGAGTTTGGGAGAGCATTACACATCCACGGGCACATAACTGGGAGGTCTGAGCGATCGAAATGGCAGTGTGATCTGTTTTGAATTACGCCAACGAGAGACACTCTCGGGGCCGGTGATGACAACTTATTTGGACCCCTTATAGCTACTGGCCATACTAATTAATCACACTCTAGTATTGAGTTCAGGGGAAGGATTTGGTGAGAGAGAAAATGGGAGAGACTGCATCCACCTCTCCAGACTGCTAAACACCATGAACTCAGTGAACCGGAGCTTTAGGAGTTACAGAAGAATGAGTTGTTCAAGTGTGTGTGCAGTTTGTGCTCTACGTTTTTGCTGCCGTCCCTTTGTGTTGCAGGCCTTTTGTGTCTGTGGTTCCACCTTATAAGATTATACAGTGCAGCCACTGACTTGCTGCAGTGGTTAACCACATAGTTTCTAACTGATGACCGACACATCGGCTCACCGCTTCTTTTGATAATAAGACTGCTGGGGTGTTTATCAGTAAACCCCAGCTGATTGTAAAAAGATTCATCTTCCGTCATATTAAATTATAAAGCTGTGGTACTCAATCTGTTTTCTTTCTTCTTTTTTTTGCTTGTGAGCCTCTTAGAGCAAACAATTTATGTTTAAACATAAACTTAACAATTTTAAACTATTCAGTTACCCTATTATTCAGTAAGTAATATAAAACATTTAGCACAAATATGTATTTATACTGCACTCTACTACTCCTGATTAAGGATTAACACTCAAATAGGGTACATATGCTTTATATACACTCAGTTGCCAAAACATTAGGTACACAAGTGAAAACAAATGCGTTCTAAAAACAGTCCAGCAGTAAATCTTAACTTCATGACTGTTATAATAAAATATATTAGTGTAAGAAAGGTGGTAACTCAACTGTATGATCATTTTAAAGGAGGTAGGCTGTGGTTCTTATAAACTGGATTTAATTAAACACAAAAGTTTCTGTCATGCGGCCTTGCCGACTGATTAAAATGGGGTGAAAAAGTAGAAACATTTGTCAACACAACACAATGCAATTCAATAGTCAGTGAAAACAAAGTTGAATCATTAGCTCTGTCATTTATTTTGAATACCATTCCCTCCATGAAGCTAAACTTTTGCGCGGGACTGTTGTATTAGAATGGATTTGTTTTCACTAGGGTTGGGTATTAATTAGAGGCTTTGTAATTAATTAATCTCGATTAATCGCATTTTAATCGCGTAACAATATTTGCCCCAAAAAGCAACATTTTTCAGTTTAAATGGATTTTAGTGGACGACTGAATCAAATAATAGACACAGACGTGAATATTGTAAACTCAAGCTTTTTTGATGTCTGTAAAAACACATTTAATTAAGACCTAAAGTTAAAGTGCCATTTTAAGTACTTTAAGTACTTTTCAGAACAGTATTGACTTTAAATGGTTAAACAACAACAGCAACAACAAAACAAACAAAACAACAGTTGGGCTGCCAACATGTCTTGTCTGTACTCGGACAGGGACTGCTAGCGCTAACAGCACCAGCAGGTACTGTGCTCACTGCAACATGCTTTGCATTTAGATGTACTGTAGTATTGAAGTGCTTTGGTGGTATGCAAGCTTTTTTTTTGCATAGTTTTCAAAAACCCTGCTTTTATCAAGGCTTCCATCAGGTAGTTTTAAAAAATAAATAAATAAAAAATTGTCTTCCATCCTTCCTAGTCCTAGCAACGTGCTTTCATCCAGTTCTTCCATTGTGGTAGCTGTTAGCCGAGCCCTAACGTATGCATCATTGTAATCGGTGTACCAGGAAATCGTGCGCTGACAAACGTTCCGCGTAGTTTGGAACGCAAACTGCGATTAAATGCATACATTTTTTTAATGGGTTATTTTTTATAATTAATTAATCGCAATTAAGGTGTTAAAGTCCCACCCCTAGTTTTCACTAGTGTACCTAATGAACTGGCAAGTGAGTGTACGTTATTGTTTTGTCCATTACAGAACTCATTAAAATGTGTTCCTCCTTTAAATACTTGAATACTAAATATTTCAAATTTCCACAACTATGTTAAAAAACTATGTTATATATAGCTGAGTACTGCTAGTTATGTTTCCCTTTTGACTTTTGACTTTTAAAGGACAGCTTAAAGTATCAAAGCTTTCCTATGACGCAGGGTACATGACAACCAAATGTAATAATGTGTGCCATACACGCACGCAGCAGAGCAGAGATTATATTTGCACGTCTTCGAGCAAATTGACTGGCATGTGCCGTGCTGCTCAACAGATTGCAGGGAAAACGTGATTGATGGGCTGTCAGCGAACTCCAATTTGCATCCACTGATTGTAAAAACTAATCACTGCGAGAGGAGGAGCGACGAAGAGTGTGAAACGGTCGGAAGTCTCCCGCGGTACCGTGTTAACCGATGCATGTCTACCTCTTGTGTGGCTCTCAAAAAGACATCTTATGTAACACATACTGACTCGTGTCCCTCTCTGCAGCTGAAGCCTCGTGGGATTTATGAAAAAATGTATAGGTGATTTATTTCCTCTCCTTCTGGCTTGTCACAGGCTATACCCCCACCTCTCCATCACACTATGCGCCTATACACCCCTCCTTTTCCGCCAGTCCTCACTTTGTTCACTTCTCTTTGAAGTTGCACAGGAGCGTTTGCCCAACAGCTGGCCCACGGGAGAACAAAATGTCTTTGGAGTCTGCCCTGTGTCAAATAGGATAGTCCTCATTGTCGGTGGTTGTCATTTTGCCAGATGAAGGGGGCTGTTTGCGGTTCCTGTCCTCCGACTGGGAAGAGCGAGGGGCTCAAAGGGAGCTCCCTGGAGGGTGGTAAAGGGCGCTGCAGAGGATGAAGTCAGAGCCCTCGTCAACCTCTCCCAAAGCTCACCAACATTAGCAGCCGCATCACTGCACAATCCTCCAGAATGCACACAAGGGCTCGTACTGTGATGTAGTTAATTAAAATTAGTTGCCACAGAAGACTGGAGGATTGATGCCACTCTGTGGAAGTGAGGTTGGGACAGATAGCGTAGCTCAAAGCAACAACATCCACTACCAAGCACCTGTAAAGCTTACCTACTTCCTATATAAACCATACATAATGCATGAGAGTCTTTTTTCACAGACAGCACTGCCAATAAAATGCCAGTTACATTTGCACGTTGTGAATCTCTTCTGACAAAACCAACAACAGGCTTCGTCACGGACAGCGGCCCACTCCACAACATTTAATCATCGGGTTTCCCCGCATTCGATCGTAATGAATGCACGCTGTTGCTGCAGTCTATCACAAAACAAGACCATTTCATCAATTACGTGCAAAATCCATGAGTTGTCACTGAATAACAAAGTAGTATGGAATATTTCAAAAGTTGGGTCAGTGGGTTTGCGCTTTGGTTAAAAAAATAAAAAAAGCTCCGTGTTGTTTCTGCTCCTCGTCACACGTGCTGTTTCTTTCTCAGCTCCACCGTTTTGATGGATTGTTGTCGCCACCGTTTCTTCTTGCATTTTGATACAGTGCTTGAATTATGATTAAGGAGGGAGCTGGCTAAAAGCTGCTGCAGGATTAGAGAGAACTCTTGAGAAAAGAGAGACCATAAAAAGAAGAAGAGAAGGAGGAAGGATTGGCGAGGTCACCATTATAGAAAGGTTACGGTACAGCAATACACTGACTTCTATTATTTGCTGCACCTTTGTGCCAGTCTTGACCGACTTTGGGACTAGAAAGAGACGGTAGGGGTACTGTAAAGAGCGATCGAATGAATGGGGGTGGCAACAAGGAGCCACGAAAAAGAGTTCCTCTGTCTCATTAAACCTGTGGCAATCCTTTTGTATTTCCCATCACTCCACAATGTGTCCCTCGGGAAGTCAGGGATACTCTTCTGACCGTGCATCACTGCTTTAATGTCAGCGGCTTGACTCGCTCATTAAACCTGCCTGATTGTTTTGAACCTAGGGGAGAGACTGGTGCAGCAGGTTTTGTGCAAGAAAAGGCGATTAAGTTGTTATTATATTACCGAGTTTTTGCAGTGCAACACATGGCGGAATATCCTCTGATCAAGCAGCAGTGCTCCTGCGCGCTTCCTGTGTTTAAACAGAGCTTTTGTGATGCAAACAGATTTGTCAGGTGCGTGTGCATAATATTTCGCCCACACAGTTGCACGGACAAAAACGCACGCCTACTGTCAGTGCCAACTTCACAGGTGACCTTTTTGTTTCTGTAGTTGTTTGGACTTGCAGTTTGTTTGATGCTCTAACCACCACGAATTAAGCACTACTCCAACATCAAGGTGGCATGGTTAGATAGATGAAAGGGGCTGCGCGGTGGGTAAGACATTAAACAGGCTGGTATTCACAGCCAGAAGCGAGGCAGCTGGGGAGAAGGACTTGGTGCGATGAAAGGGGGATTAGCATGGATTCATGATTCGCTATCACAGAAAAGACATGAGTACAACATGAAACTACTCTACTCTTTTTCTAGGAGAGGGGCTCAGCAGGTTTGTTGGTTGGCATGAATTTCAATGAAACTGACCAATGACTCATGGATGGTAGACATTTTTATACCTCCTTTAATCCCACACAGACAATTACATTTTGACAGTAGTGTACTGGTGCTTTTAAGTGCATATAAGGGACAGAGGTTTGGATAGGTAGGGCCAAACTGTACTAAAAAATCTTCCTCTCTCATGTTTGTGTCTGTATAACAGATTGGTCAGGACTGCATTGAAGTTTCAACCCTTTGATGAACCCCTTAAAATGAAGTTAACCCCTGATAGCTTCATGACGCTTAAGGGCAGTATTTATTAGTGCACACTGAACTGAGCCCATCAAACTGAGAGCAGTAAGAGTCGGTCATTTTAGGGAGATATATTAATGTATTAAGTGCAATAAATCGGTAACGTAGTGTCATGAGGGTAGCTCATACCTCCAGAAGCTACAAGAGATGGCTCAATCCCGTGTTCTCTTTCACAGAAATGGGCTGGTCTTCCAGTGACGTAAACTCTGCAACCATCTCTGTAATATTTTTCACCCTTGATGCTGTCTCAAGGTTACTTTTGTTTTCTCTTAAATGCAGCATTCAAAGTTTATTGTTGCTGTTTAAGTGCAGCCTTCCATTTTCTGTTCGAATCAAGTTGGTGGTTACTGAATGACAATCAGCATCACCTTGCAATTTACAAATGACCTAAATCTTGTTGACGCTATAGGGACATGGTTTTGGTTTATGGCGGACCCAAAACAAAAAACAGCACTAGTCAAAACCCGTTCTGATCCGATCATTTCAAAAAAGCTTGAATCTGCCCCAATACAGGTCAGATGGGTAAAGCATCTGACAATGCCTTTCTCAACTACACCACCTCTACACGAATGGACACAACTGAAATAACACAAACTGGACATTGTTATAGTGGATAGATGCAGTCCTGTCCAAGATGGCTCATAGTTGAATGGTGTGCAGAACACTCCTGAGGAACAGCCTCTGTGCTTTTCACAGAGAGGCGCAAGAAAAGCCTGGACAAAATAATAACGAAGGCCACCTTCATCCTAGGCTGCCCTCTGGTCTAAAAACATCCTCAAACATTGTCAACAACTCCCTTTGACCCCTCTAGACTTTTGGGACCCTCAGTAGCTTCTTTGGTCAGAAACTGCTGCATCCACAGAGTAAGAAAAAGCACTACAAGAAGTCCAAACAGACTCTTTAACATCAGCATGTGTTGGTTTCGTCCATACCTAAAGGACCACCTATATCCTGAGGACAATATATTTGTATATATCTTGGGAAAAGTACATATTTATCAAGTAATTATTGACACTTTACTATAATATTAGTTTTTCTCAAGAGCTATACTCCCTTTTGTTAGTATTCGTACTATTGATGATAGTGCAAATTCAACGAACTTAAAACTCTCCTAACACAAACCCTAAACCTAATATTCAGAGCTGTCTACTTGTATATTCGTAATACTCATAATACACTGAGAAAACTGATTTTCTAGGCCTTTAAAGTTGAAAAAATAAATGAGATCATCATCACATGCTTTGTATATTCTGCATCAGTGTGTTGGTTGAGTCACTGACTGAAGTTAAACCTCCAGATAGAGAACCTTATCAAACTACGGCACCTCAGAGTTCTGCTTTGACGCTATCGTGGCGTAATATTTCACCACCTGTATTCCCAGTCAGAGGGAGGCTCGGGTGTGAGACAATCTTGCAGGTATAAATTGTCGCTGATGTCACCAATCTGTTCAGAGGGTCTATTTTCTGTAATGTTTCTGTGTTTTTTTGCAGTGTGAAGAAATTGCACCTCGTCAGATAAGTCACAAGACAGAGTGCTGCTGTCTCTTGTGTTTTTGTGTTTTTTTAAGTCTTGAACATTTGGCCCGGGTGAACAAATACAGCAGTTATTGCTCAGTGAAAGAGATGAGCTGAGTATTTCAGAGAGACCCTGGAGCGCAAGTCATGGACACCTACATCCCAAACAGCTACAGGGCAAACATAATACAGTATAATTCAATCCAGTCGACTATCCCTACAATTAATACAATCATTGTAAATAAAATTTTAGAAACACCTACATACTGTTGTTAGGATGAATTGAACTGCACAACCTGCACAACCTTCATGATTGCACAGTAATCATTTTTTTGCAGGGTCACTGTGTTTGATTGCTACAGCGACCATGCTTTTGTAAATGTAATTCATATTACATTAGCAGTTTGTAATTTGAACAGTTGAAAAGCTTATTTTGTGCTGCTGCGTCGAGGTAAAGTGGACGTGCTTGTGCAACTAGCAGAGACTACCAAGCACTTCTGCAAAAGCACTAACCTAAAAAAGTGTTTCATCTGCAACTGAAGGACCTTGTGATACAGTCAAATTTGGAGGAGCAAATTATTTTGCTCAGCATATAAATGCTAATCACCATATCTCCTAGAGCTTTATTTGAATCAGTAAATCATCCCCCACCATTAGCGCTCGCCTTCTGCTAGTTCACTGTAAAAACTCCATTAAGCTCATTTCTACTTTACTGCAAAGGGGTTTCTAGAGTAACCTCAATGCCCAACTCTGGGGGTCAAGTTTTCAGAAAAGTCAAGCCCCAGCGCCATGTAAGCAACCTTTTCTTTCTATAGTTCTGCAAAAACAGAACAGCAACATACAATCAGCAACATACATGGACAGTCAGGAGTTCTTTGAAAATGTGCAATCTGGTTTCTAGTCTAAGCAACAACAGGCGTTGGTGAGACCAGGGCAACACTCTGTCTGCTGCTTGAGATAGCATCGATCACTCAAATCTAATACAAAGTGTCTCAGAGTTTTAGATTTACTAAACGTGCAAATATCATTAACAATAAATCCCCTTTGCTGAATTGTCCTAATCAGCCACAACAGTGTATCTGAGAAATACCAGGCTCCTGAAACTGAAACAGTTAAATGAAATACATTTACAATCATTAATGCTATCATTTAAAATTTGACAACCCCCCCCCCCCCCAATAAAGCTTTTAATATTTTGTCCCTTTACACTACATGTCAGTATTTTCCTATACTCACATGAGTATGAGTAAGCGACAGACAGGAAAACTGGAAAAATAATGTGACATGGTATGAATATTATTAATCTTGGCTCTATTTGTCTTCATTTACATTGGATACCTGTTACGTGAATGTGAGTTATGGGAAAGTAAGAAAGAAAGAAAAATCTTTACATTACATAGGCCTCATGACCCTGACACAGCCGCGTCTGACGGCCTCATCCATCTTTATCACTGCTGCAACAGGCTAGTAAGACTTGGTAGTAAAAACACGCACATGTAAAGAAACACATGTTTTTTTTTCTCTGTGTCCTTGCATTTCTCTCTGCCTTTATTCTCTCTTTTTTTTCCTGCTTTCCTCGCTTTGTCACACTGCAGAATTAACTTCACACGATTATGGGCTGACAGGGCATTTGTCAAATGGATCAGCTTCTTATCACTGTATAGAGGAAAAGTACAGTGACCTCAGCTCATGTGGATTTATTAAGAGGCCGTGCTTACAGGTTGTCTCCCTGATGCAGACACAGTGATCCCTTTGTTCAGCTGCTGGTAACTGTCATGCAGGGAAATAACAATGATCGTTATTTTGCTGGAGCGGCGTTAATTGACTTGCTGTGAGCGCTGCTTGCTGACGATTGGTAGCCCGTGAATGTGAGCAAGAAATAGATGATGACTGTACCTGTGGATGTAACCAGGGGGAGTTTGAGAGATGACACACTTGCGTTGCTTTAGCTCCAATCAGACGTGAGAGGTGAAAATGCCGTTCCACTCTAGTGTATTTGTTCTCGTGTACAATATGCTCCAATTCTCACTTGTCCTCACATCGACAGGGCTGGGTGTCGGCTGAGTCACTGCCGTTGTCAAAAGGCTTTAATTGGGTGCACGCAGACACATGCACACACGCTCTAAACCCGAGCTTAACCCTCAAACTGCCTTAAAAAGTGAGGATCGGCCAAAATGTCCTCACTATGCAGAAACGTCCTCACTGTTATTGCCATTACACTGGTCCTCAGAAAGATAGCTGTACAAGAACACACACACATACACACAAACTCAGGTCTCTATCTTTGCGAGGACCTTCCAATGGCCTCGACAGGTATCACAGCGTCGTACAGTTTCTCATCTAAAGCAGTTATCACGCTAATGTCTATCCAGCACTATAGTAAGCGCTCTGCCATGTGCTTGAGGTCAGGTCACAGTGCAAGCGCTGATCCATCAACATTCATCTTCTGTAGATGGAGGGCGCGTGGCTAAGGGGAATATCCTGCTGAGTTGCTCACATTGTTTTAATGTTGCCAGCCCACTCATAACCGTTGTCACTTGACATAGTTTTCAGCCTCCTGCTCCAGTATCTTTATAAATAAACTATAAACTCACTAAGCCTTTCTACAAATAATACTTTAAAGACAGGTTGTATTCATTCATATTTTTTTTCTCATTATCATGCAACACCTATTATCGTGTATCTGTGTTTGTATCATGTACACATGATGCATTTATGTTTTATCCAGATGTATTTGCATGCTGCTACACCTGCCAGGCTGGAGTCCTGCTCAAGGTTTCCTCCTGTTAAAAATGAGGATGCTTTGCCACCATCACCCTACTGCTTTCTACTGTATGTGAGTGGCAGGCTGTGGGTTCTGTAAATTGACTTCAGACCATTAGGATTGTAATTGCGGCAGCATGAATACAATTGAATTTAACTGAATTGAAGTAGTATATATAATGACTGCCAAGGAGTGTACACATATCTGAAAGATACACATTCCCTTGAAACGACAACATCGTTCAAAATGCAAATGAAATGTGTTCAGTACGTATTTATTGCTGGAAACTTGACAGTGTGCTACTAAAAACAGAGAAATAAAACTTGCATTTATCAGTACAGAACTATTGTGTGTTTGCTTTTCCTTAAGCTAGTCAATCAAAGCAATGTAATGTAATTTTTGCAGATATGTTTAAATGTACCAATCTGCACTTTGTGTGTAGTCCTTATTGTTCACTAGAGTCTTAAATGCGGAATGAAAAGTCTAAGGTGTGATTCTGTTTGCGGACAAAAAAAACACAAGTTCACCGGCAGCTCTGTATTTCAATCTTTTGACATACGGTTCTTTATTTCTTTAATCAAAAATATTAGCCAGTATTTTTCTGCATACTTTCTCACAGCACAGTAATACATACTCTTATTACGGTGTACATTCATTAGCAGAAAAATAAAAGAATTGAAGCCTCTAGTTATCCCAATACAATGAAAAAAAAAACACACACACAGTTTTGAAACACTGCCATGGAAAGAGGTAAAAGACTGCTCAAAAAAATGCACCGCGTAGAAAACCACAATCAGAAAAATACCAACAAAAATGCCTGAAGCGTCGCTAATACATTCATGATATATCGTTATAATACTGTGCTGTATGTAATTGTATTCATCATGACTGAGTATAAATACATGTTTGATTTTACACATTACAGGTCCTATGGCACAAACACTTTGTAAAGCTTCTCTCTGTCTAATACAAACTCTATTTACACACACACTTGTGCACACTCACACGCTGTGGAGCTGAGCAGGTAGAGAGAGACAGAGAGGAAACAGAGCACAATGGGAGAGAGAGACAAGTATGATTGATTTATGTTTGGTTATCTTTTTAATATCAGCCTGAAGAAAACATAAATCCTGGGTGTTTATTTCCCCCCTTCCCTCATAGTGAGGAGGATTTCTTGGCATCGCGCCCCTCCGCTCACACATAGTCTCCCTCTCCCTCCCGAGTGCCTCACGTGGGATTTGAAGGGACACCTGCATGTGACAGACGCTTTCCACTCACGACTCATCCCTCCACTTTGGTTTCCCAGCGTGTCTGCCTCCGTCCCTGGGGGCCGTGGCCAAGGGGTCGCTGGTTCTCGCCAAATGTCACATTAACATGGGTGAAGCACTGGATGAGGTTAACACAGGGAATGAATGTCATGGCAGCACTGATCTGGCACGAGGTCCGCGGGCTGAAGCAGAGACTATTCTCCTTTTGTTATTTAATTGTACATTCTTCTTCATGATTGCATTTTGGTCATTAAGCAACATCGATTCGAATTAAAGCACATATTTTAACGCCTTTACATTCAATCAAATGTCACAACCTGCAGAGCACGACTATGGCTTGAGTGATTACTAGTTATTGACCCGCTGTCCATTTATATCCATCAAATAACGCTTGAGATCCTTCAACTTAAGGTCCCCAACTGCATCAGTCAATTTCTAGTGACAAAGCGATATGCACACCTCACATTTATGACTCCCTGGGAGTCAGTTAACAGGTGAAGGGGACACTTGAGAAATTAACTTTGCGCGAGTGCTTCTGACATAATGCGGGATGAGTGGGAGGAGCACGGAGAGAAGGAGGTGAGACGCAGATGGCTGTCGCTGTTTTCCACATTCACTTTGCGATCCTGAAGAAAATCAATTTTGTGTGGAACAAAGAAACAGAGTTATGGTCTGTGTATGTAAGTGGAAAGGGAGGTTTGAAGTCGAAGAATTAGGTTTAGCCTGGTTAAAGTCGTCTCTGACGGCGAAAGAACTGAGGAAATAGCTGCCGTTACGCACCCACAGTTGGCATCTGTTCAAATG
Organism: Planiliza haematocheilus; assembly: GCA_005024645.1. NCBI lineage: Eukaryota > Metazoa > Chordata > Actinopteri > Mugiliformes > Mugilidae > Planiliza > Planiliza haematocheilus. The sequence goes on from SRSE01001373.1 coordinate 6,651,980, forward strand.
CAGCACGTGGAAAAAACATGTTGGTTTTTTTTTTCATAAACTGCAGCTCCAGCAAACACAAAGAACACAGTAGTGACAGTAATTTAGGCTGACGTCTCAACTGTTATGTTGCTGAGGCCTTTTACAATACTGTCTGGGTGCTTTTGTAGAAATGATATGCACATTTTATTATGCCTATAGAGAGAAAATGCATCAGCTATAGTCATGTAGAAACAGTCATTTCCCTCGTGACAGTTCAGAGCCTATACCCCTCCATTCATCTTAAGATGATGATTGAATAAGTGATGGATACAAATAATGTGAATTCACAACATGGCACCATATTTGTTTAAGCCCGGGTTTAAATGCCCTGAACTCATTGTGCGGTATGCAGCCAGTCTGGCTATGCTGTGGAGGCTACACAAAGGCTTTCTGGTCAGTGTTGGCTCCATTTCTTCATATTAAACAGTTAATTTTTTTGGTTATTTTAAATCTAAATTCGTAGGCCTACACAAGACATCTGCTGTCCCCACAGAGGCTTTCAGATTAAACAGCTCTGGAGATTCCTTGAGGGTTACTACTCAGTGGGGATCTTTCCTGATTGCGGCATATGTTGAAGGGCTTTTGTTCTGTTGCATTTGCACCACCGGAGTACTGAAATGTCATAATGGCCAGCTGCCGGTTGGAAAAACCTTATATGCTGTTCTTCTCTGTGACATACAGCAACATTGCATATGGGCTCTATGAATCCTGGATTCAGTGGTCGGATCATTGTTATGCATTTTGTTCTATTTATTTTAAATACACTCAGGGCTGCTCCTCTACTGGGGTTGCATCTTCTCCAAAGAAGACGATAAAAAAACTGAGTTATAATAATAATGATTGCTCTAACAGATTGCTGTTGGAAGGGAGCACATAACTTCGCACCGGCCGATCTCGTGTTAATAACATTTCTGCTGCTGTGTGATATTGCCGGTATTCATCAAATTCAAAATCTGAAAGCCAGCTCTGGGCATCAAACAGGACATCACTAGGTCTGTTAATGTTTCAATAAAATCCTGGATTACATTCAGTGACACCTGAACATTTTTTAGATGTGCCTCAGTCGCATTAACAGCTAATGGGCGTTTCAGTACGGGAAAAAGATGATTTATTATGTTAGGAGTAGCTACTGTATGTGTGAGCGCACCTCTGCAGAGTGTAGACTCACAAACCGAGGCTTTTGTGCTCTCTGCAGCTTTCATTTTTGTCCCAATCTGCAGAAATGTGAAGAAAAGCCTGCAAAGTGGCTCGGTCACAGTCAACAATAACTTGGATTACTTGTAACGCATCCATGAGCCGTACATCTTAAAGTAGAATGAGCTATCCCCTGCTCCCTCTGACTTTCTGCTTTGTTAAATCAAAATACCAGCTTTAACAGAAATACGTTGGGTTTCAGGTTTATACATTTGGGGCAGGGAATGAACCACCAGGACCTACAGGGTGGACCCAAAGCTTTGGGTCAAATGTGATGTGGGGTTCCCTTCTGCCATTTGGATCCTGTTAGTGTGTGACCCAGCATTTTCTTTAGTATGGTGTAAGAAAAAGAAATTACACACAGACAGTCACCCCCTGAAGTGTCTCAGACATTTGAGTGTCGAACAAGAGTGTGGAGGGCACGGCTTTATCAGCTATGACAGACACACCTACGATTCATCAGGTTTAAAGGCCTGATGTGTCTGATCCCTGCAGGCAGGTATTAGCAGAAATCTGCCCTTTGGCACAGCTTCGCTCTTTATAGATAGATGAACCTTGCTAATGCCCCAAGGTGTCTGCAGAAAGGATGTGCATTGATCTCAATGTGCTCTGTCTGCTGGCAAAACACAGCGCACAGTGTCTATGTGTGTGTTCTCGTCTATGGTTTGTTACCAGGCGGCACTGAGACAGAGCTGATGTACGTGACTGTGTTTCGGTGTAAAATGTTACTGAAGTGCCATTGGCCAGCAAGAGAATGTGTCACCGTGGCCCTGAGACCAAATTCACTGTCGCATGGGCCCTCATGGGACAGAAAATTGTGGTTGGGGAAAACAATCTGTAGGGAAGGAGAGCAGATTTTTCTGTCCTCTCTGTCTCTCTCTTTCTTCCTCAGTCTCCTACAAAGCTAAAGGGTTCAAGATGTGTTCAGTTACATTCATTATATCATCTGGATAAAGGCTAACAGTACATCATCAAAGATCATTAATAGTTAATAGAGGACTATCTACTGAGCGCAGAAATTTCCTCACCCCGATATTGAAAATGTGATAACTAATGACACCGCGGAGCCGCACCAACTCCGAGTCACATTTTTTGTCTTGTATTTTTGCAAAGCTACAGTAACAGTCAAGTCTACCGTTAATAAATATTTAACCAGCAACAAGCAGTGTTGTGCCTACTTGTCCTACGACAACCTGTGAACTTGGATGTGAGATGGTCTTCCATAGCAAGCGCAGACTTCGTAGGTGACCTGCGCTGCCGGGACGGACACACATGAGAAAAGCCAGCAAAGGCTGTTTGTTTTTTTAAAAGCTCCATTCGACATGCCTTTGAGACTCCTCTGCATATTAAAGTGGATATGACAGAGTGGTTTTACATGACGTGAGAGACAGTCAGGGCTGAGGGGAGTGGACACATACTCATTGGCTCTGCCTGAGTGAATCACCCCTTCAGGTGAGATGTTTAGTGCCCAGGCTGCATCTTCGCTTTCTGGAAGCAATTCCCGACAGATGTTGCTGTTCAAAGCTTGTTGGCAGCAAGCGCTCGTAACAGAAGCACCATAAATTTGACGCTTCACCAAGGATTCATTTCGTTGTTTTGTCACTTTATATGTTGCAAATGGATGCTTTTATTCAGGGGGTAGATGATGGTGGTGATATCTCTTTATCAGTCAGTCACTCACAGCAGATGTATTTTTTTTTGCATGGAGGAAACAATCAACACCTATTAGATGCTGGTGGCTGCTTTGTGAATACTGTATTGAACATGATCTGCTGTTTGCTTTTCCACCTTGCTAGCCGACCACTGTGTTATCACTCAAAGCTAGCTAAACTGTCACCTCTGTGCTCTCCGGGCATGTTGACATTTTCAAGCCTCAAGGAGTCCCATGCGGGCAAAGCTCGTCGCCACGGAGACAAAGGCTGAATATGCTCCCCAACGATTGAGGGTGGGGACAGCTGCTGGTGGCTGAGGGCTCAAGAGGAAATACAAATGGGCTTCCCGTTTTTGTCATACTGATACACCAACATCTTGATGCAATGGGAGTTGGCTGGTGAGATCCATGGACTGCTTGTGATGGAGAAATTGTGGCTGGCGTAAAAAGGCGGCGGCTGCTTCCGGCAGTGCACCAGGGCTCTCAGCACGTTGGCGGCCATGCCCCGGAAACGCTTGCTGATGAAGCAGTAGAGGAAAAAGTTGACTCCGGTGTTGAGCAGCGCTAGCATGTTCGCCAGATCAGTGAGCATGTGGAGCAGTCGGCCGGCGCTTTGTGAAGCCGGGGGAGGCGAGTAGAAGTGGTAGAGGATCATGAGGGTGCGTGGCGCCCACAAAACCGCAAAAATGGACGTGATGGCGAGGAGAATGGCGGTGGTCTTGCCGGTGGAGTAGCCGCGGAGACGGAAGCAGCTGCGCCGCCTGCGCAGCTTCCGAACGATGACAGCGTTGAGAGAGAAGAAGACCGTGCAGGGGAGGAGGTAGACGGTGGCACAGTGGGCCCACACCAGAATGTGCTGAGCCGCCGTTCTTCTGTTGCTCTCCCCTCCTCCGCCGCCACCACCACCACCGCCAATCCCAGGCAGACTGTGCCACAGCTCAGGCCACCAGTAATAAGGGGCTGCGGAGAGCAAGCATCCGACGTACACAGCAAATATCACCTTGCGCGTGCGGGCTGGATAAGAGACCGTGTGGTAGCGAAGGGGGTGGCAGACGGCGATGTAGCGGTCAATGGTGAGTGGCACGGTGATCCAGATGGAGGTGTGGATGGAGGAGAACTCCAGGACCTGCACTGCACTGTTCAATGACGGCGGCAGCGGTTTTGCCAAAATGAAATCCTCCAGTATGAAGTCAACAAAAACAATGAGGAGTAGCACTAGGATGTCGGCGGCTGCCAGAGCCAGGAGATAGTTGTAGGAGGACTTCTGACGACGCAGCACCAGCTGGGACAGGATAACCACAGTCAGGATGTTAGCTAGGAGGAGGACGGATGCCGGGAAGTGATTGAAAGTAGATAGAAAGAGGAAATGGGAAAATGATGGGAAAGGAAGAAGTATGATGAGATTGGAAAAGGGATGGGTTAGGGCAGGGAAGGAAACAGAAAAATTGAGTGTTAGCGAGCGGGTAATTGAAAAAGGTAAGACTCATTCAGGAAGCAACAAACAAGGCAACAACAGAGACGCAGCCGAGGACAAGATGTGTACTGTAGGTGCTAACATACACTCAATGCAATGAACACAAATAAGACGACAAGAGGATTTAAATTAGGAGCAGATCTAAGAATATTCTGGATGAACTCATTGCCCTGGTGACATTTTCCTTTCCTTTCCAGTTTCAGCCCACTATATGAAAAAATATAAAATTTTTATCATGGTTCCCCGGCAGTGTTTGCCGTGTTCAACCAGCTTTCCTATTATGTAGTCATTCCCCCATTTATTGCTCCCTTCCCTTTTCCTCCTTCATACACACCTGCTGTGTGTTTCCAGCAGCACCTGCCTCTGCCCTTGGCCAAATTGTTATCTCTAGTAAAGTGCAAAGCCACAACAAAAACAGGGCAACGTGCAGCATCGCAGCCTTGGCAATCTGCTGTGTACACTACTGCCTGCCATCCAGCCGCTGGCAATTTAGCTCCAGAAAACAAAGAACAAGGACGCCCCATCTCCCCTCTTTTTCAATCTTTGCTCCCACAATGCACCATCATATCTTCTCCTGTTATTAAGAGTCTCTCGCTGGTAATTTATTAAGTCTACACAGGACAGGCAAAAAGTCCAGGAGGGGTCCATCATCTTTTATTAAATGAATTGTGAACATTGAGAAGTGTGATTTATTCCACTACTGCTTTTACCAAGGCGCAGCCTCTGTGCATCTGCAAAGGAGTACAACACTGATCTCCTTCTAATGTCAACCTGCACATCCCCATCACCAAACTCCTCCGACCATGTCAGTGAAGCTTACAGGTCCTGGTGAGAAAGCGAGAAAGGTTTTAATATAATTTGATAAGTTATCATTTAAAATTATTTCAGTTTTTCTTGGGGGAAAATAAATTAAAATGGACTGAATTTATCAACTTAATGGCTCCCTGTGAGAACAAAAAATCTTTATAGGAGCTATAAAAATTTGTTATGGGATGAAGCTAATGTACTTCTGGATAAATAAAATATCTATCTATCTAACCTGCTTTATACTCACTTGCCAAATGATTAGGTACACCATGCACTACAGTCCTGCACCAAATCTAAGCTTCATGGTAATGGTATTCAGCATATGTTTAAAATAACTAACAGAGTTATTGATTCAACTGTTTTTTTTATTTAGGAGACTAAACTTTGTAGTACTATTTGTAGTTTTTTTGAATTGGTTAAATAACACAAACGCTCAACCCAGTTTAACAGCATCACAAGCTACATCCTCCAAAGCGGTGCTACGGCTGAATTACAGCCCCTTTCGTACGCCGTTTCCACATTAACTGAACATAATAACAGTCACAAAGGGGGATTAATGGAGGACTGTAATATCAGAATGCATTCGTTTACGCTGGCGTGTCTAATGAGTGTGTTTCCTATCTCGTAAAACTAATTTAAAGACAATTCTGGAAGAGATTCTTTCAGTTTATGTTGTTTACATCTATATTTTGTGAGGTGATATAGCTTGAACGAATGAATGAGGGCTGCACATAAAAACATTGCTGCAGCGAGTGCTACCAGTGTAGTGTAATGGGAACGTAATGGGATGCAGCTTATCCACTTGCTCACAATTATTTTTCTTATTTTTCTTAGTTCCTGAAAAGCTAATGTAGGCATTCAGGAAATAAATGTTTGCAATAGAATTGTAACATTTCAAAATATATTGTATTTAAACATTTAAATTTGTATCTTACAGGAAAGACTATTGCAAAAGGTATTCCATTATAGTGCATATTCAGTGCATACATCATGAAGTGTAAAATTTAAAGGCCTTATTTGAGGCACTTGATACGATTCCAGTTTATCCAAAGATTTCCAATTCACGCGGTGCCAGTTAAATCACCTAACAGTACTAACACCTCACTGTATCTGTGCTTTGCTGTGGCTAACCAGCCCCTTCAAGAGAAAACTGCTGGTGCAGCATTAAGTCATGTCCAATCTCTTTCCTCAGACAAAGATACTTCTGACATTGCATTGCAACTTCGCAGACGTCAATGCACTTAGCAGCCATCACCGTCCATGTAGTCTGTGTTCGTGTGTGTGTGTGCTCGGTGATCCCGTCCCCCCTCTGCAGTAATAGATCCGGGATTGGATTAAATATGGCAGCTTGGAGTCTGGTACATCACACTTCACAGCCTCAGCCGCTATCAGCTGATTACAAATTACGAAGCCAGCTCCAGATAATGACCAAAGATGCGCTTGCATGGCTGGAGGATGTGCAGCAGGCGAGTGAGACAGTCGCACATTAACGCGGCATGACTCTGAACATGCACGCGCACACAGATCATTTGGGACGGCCTATTCATTAACATCACATCTATCAATAACTGTAAATGAGATGTCAAAGTGGATGCAAGACTCAACAAGCATATGTGTACATGTGAGCCCCCCCAGCATAATCACATAATCAATTGTATCCTGTCTATACAACACACTTACCTCTGCACAGTTAATATGGTGGAATCTTGTTTGGCTGTTTTAGCTGTTTAGCTGTTTTTTGGTTTGTTTATTATCATTTTTTGATTTTCTTTTTGGCAAAATTATCCACAGTATAACTTCTAGTCTAACCTCAAGGATGTGAAATGCAACCATCCCTTTTAATGTATAGGCTACAGGTTGTTTACAGTATGATAATTAATTTTGCTTATGCTAATGAAAAATTAGCGTGCTTTACTGGTCAGGCCAATCATATGATTTCAGTGTGTTTATGACTACTAGTTTGATCATAACCTTGACTGCAAAAGAAACGGGAATCTCTGACAAGGTGGCAGCAGCCAAGCGGCACTGTGGGATATGTAGGAAAGTCCAAAATCTAGTGTCTCTGGTCATATTTTTTTTTTATTTTTTCTTTTAATTTCAACTGTTTCTGGTGACTGTGTTATAGGGGTTGAATGACAACAACAGAAATCCCATTTTCTTAAATTTTGCTACTTTTATTTGTCATATGGGATTAGAAATACTTGGGTTTGGATTATTGGTTGAAAAATCTAGTTGTGGATAAATTACCGTAACTATGGCCAAAGGATTGGTAGTATGGTTCATATTCTGTGAAAAAAAAAAGAAAAAAAAAGTCCAAACTGGTGGCATCTTGACACAGTTTAATTTATTAATTTTTGTCTTATCAGTCTGTTTGTATGGAAAACTGCTGTTAAGTTCCGAGTTACTTTATTATACTTTACTACTTTACTACTTTACTACTACTTCACATATCCACCACAGTGGACGTCAACTTTAATCCACTTCCTGGCTCTCCCTATTGTGTCTCTTCCCCATCATCTCTCTCACTGTTTCTCTGCACATACTGCTGAACAGAGATGGAAACAGTGAGGAGTTGACTGTCACCAGCTGGGTATTATTCGGCTTGGGCTCCCCAGTGGGGCAGGGCCCCTGTACAGACAAACAAAAGAGATCCGTTGCAAGCTTGACATTTCCATTTAGCTCTGCCCACCCCGCACTGGGTTGCCCATTCATTTCAATTGACTCCATGCTCTTTAGGTCTGTCTCTGGAGTGGGATGGATCTGCTCGGCATTCAGTGCGTGTGAGGTGGCACATGCGGGGACAGGGAAAGCCAATGTGGGGAGTGTCAGACTCATGCGCACACAGACAGAGACATACAAACACATGAAGTAGCATGCAAGGGTTTTTTTTTGCCATCTTTGGCAAAAAACAATAAGTGTTTCTGAGAAGGGATTAGAATAACCTGTAGGACACCTGATGGTCTGCTGTGTGTTTTCCCTTCGTCTACATTTGCTTTTATTTGTTTGTGAGTGCGTTTGCATGCATGACCCCTTTGCCTGCTTGTGTGGGAGAGTGCTTTGTGTCCCTGCTCCCCCCCTGCTCTTCTAATATAATGAGGGACAGGGCCATTGACGTTGTTTAGCGGGAAAAGAGAAGGCACAGCGTGCTCCCTGAGGTGTGTAACGAGGCTGACTCATCCCGCCACTAAATGTTCAGACGGGCTGTCGAAAAAAAACGACACTGAGTAGTCGAACCCCTCAAATGGCAGAGATAAAACATGACATACTGCCAATTTCTTGCACGCTTGTCGTCAGCCCTTCTCACGGGCCCCATATACAGTAAACAGACAGGATATTGTAAAAAGAAGATCCAGCCCCTTGAGAAGGCTTCGGGGGTAGAGAGGTGAGTAACTGAAGACATAATTTCACTGTATAATGCACCATAACACAAAGTATTGACTTAAGACTGTTTAGGGGAATTTTTGGGGAGTATCATAAAGGGGAGTTACTTTATGATAAAAATGAGTGAACACTTGATTATTGGATTTCAATTTGAAACTGTAGGATTATACACTGTTCTTGTTTTTATTTATTTATTTATTTATTATTTGTTTCAACTCTCTCGATCTCACAGGACCACTTAACGAAGCGGTTGGCATGGCAACTGGAAGACACCATATGTCACATCCTGTTTCCACAGCGTTAAACAACTAAACTAAAACGGGAGAAAAAAGACACTTTAACATGCATCTACCTTATATTAACTACCTAAAATGACAGAAACCATCCTTGAAAGAAAAAAAAATTAAATAATAATTTGACGTGTATTTTACATTGACTGTATGGTATTTTAGTGTTTTGGTTTGGCCCAAGTCCCATCCACTAACATGGAGGGGGTGGAGCTTATGACCTATACTGTAGCCAGTCACCAGGGGGCATAGACTGTATATATGTCTATGCCAGGGGGAGCTCTACTTGATTTGGCCTCACTTTTGAAGAGTAGTTCCACCGTGTCAACAAGTGAGTTTTACTATAAGAGCCATGTAGCAATTAGCATTAGCTAGCTAGCAGGCTCAACTTATCTAGGATATTTTATTTTTATTCTACGTTGCTGGAATTTCTTAGCAAGACAACATTGTGGCAGTAAATCCTATGTAAATATTAGGTAACCATCAACATGGCTTAATGCCATATATTTTTATTCTTTAAATTGTTTACAGCTTTAGAGGCCCTCAGGCACTGGAGGATTGCAATTGAGGTTTTATTTATTTTTATTTTTTTGTTGTTTGCAGGAAATTGAGTTTAGGCTTTGACGGCTTATCTGGAGACTAATAAGAGTGGAGGAGAGCAGAAAAGAGGGATGGTAGAATAGGGTGAAGGATAGTGTGGTCTGAGGAAGGTCACAGAGAGTTAAAAAGAGAGCAGGTGATTGAGGGGGAATGGAGGGTGGGATTAGAGAGAAAGACCGAATGAGACGCACAGAGAGGTATAGAGGAGAGGCGGCGGGAGGAAAGGAAGGGAGGCGAGGGACAGGATATCAAAGCCTGCTTCAAAGGTCACAGGCACTTTGTTCCTGATGACAACCATTTCCCTTTTGTCTTCTCCAAGTGTCAGACCGGACATGAAGCAGGGCGATTCCTTAATTCCCCCGAACAAAACCCAGGGGCACATCCTCAGTACCGAGCCGCAAGAAACAAAAAACATGCATACGTTGATAATTAAAGAAAAACAAAAATTTTAAAATGAGGAAGAATCTCGGATGCTGATGTGATACAAAACTCCTTATCTGCGTTCATTTGCATTGAGTATGGGATGCAAAAGCAAGATTATCAGTCAAGTTGATTTTATTGTGTAAGACTGATGCACACAGGGTGCTAATAGGGAACTGTAGAAGGAGCTCAAAAGAGAAAAAAATATTCAATAAAAACGGAGCAAGAGCACGAAGGAGAGAAAGTGATACTGTGTGTATTGAAATAGAATATTTAAGTTTGATGGGAAGATGAAGAGAAAAAGAGGCCTGGTGCGCTGCTAATGATATCGACGCGACTGCAGCGCTCTGCTGCCCTGCTCGCCTCGGCGGCCATTCGTTTTTGCAGACAGGCTGCGGTGAGTCAGGGCTTGGAGATGACTGTCCTCACATCAAGGCTAAAACTGCCACCGGTGATAAGGTGCGGTGTATTGTGCACCGCGCGGCGAAGCCTGCTTATCGTGTTTTAAAGGCTCCGTAAACAATGCTTACAGTTATCGCGTGCCCTCGGATCCTCTTCGATGAATTATCAGCTTTGAAACAGCAATAAAGGCGAAATGAGATAGAGGGCGTAGAGGAGAGGTGGAGGGAGGCAGGTGGATAGAAGATGAGAGAAGTGAAACGTTAAATGACGACCAAATCACAGCACTGTATTTATGTTTTTTAGTCCAACAGAGTGACTTGCAGAGATGTAGATTGCTGGTCAAACAAAGTCACAACTCTCTGATTTATTGCCTCAAACTACACCTCCTCTCTTGCCTCCCCTGCCCTCCCATGCCCTCCCTCCCTTGTCTCCCCCCTGACAAGCTGCCATTTCTCCCCTTCCCTTCCCTGTCTTCTCTTTTCTTAAATAGTAGACTGGACTTCAAACTGAAGCTCACAATCTTCCACCTGATTTCCCCACCCTGTTCTCGCCGCAGCACAAACCTTCACATCCCTTCCCTCTCATTCCAGTTTACCGCACCCAATCTCAAACTCCACATTCAGCTTGATAGTATCTATTAACAAACCCCCAAGCCGCCACAGATGCCCTGTCGCCGGCGCAGATTGACGAATCGATTGCTCAAAATGAAAATCGATGGGGCCCATCTCTTCATCAAGCTGACACCTGGCCGACGCTGCAGCGTGGAAGGAGGGATTGCTAGCGCCGAACATTCCCGACCTTTTCCCCTTGGTCGGGTGGATGAGTGGGAGTCGGAGGAGAGGCTTTCCAACTCACACGTGCGCCAGTCACACCGACGACTGCCGAGCAGCCACACAAACCGCGTGCAGCTCGAGGGGACGGGGGAAGTGCTGTGCAGTATGTGAGAGCGCACACATTTTTGTGCACGGGTGCAGGAGGGACCCACTGAGAGACATTTATTCTCACACAGTCTGCACGTTTCCCAACCAAACAACAACTTGTCCCTAATCTTTTTCCGTAACGTTGCACATATAATGACACCAGAACTAGGTTTATTCAGCGAATGAAAATAGCAAATTAATAAAATATGCTGTTTCTACTATTTGCATTTATTTAGAATATTTGACTAAAGTCTGCAGAGCGCAAGACTCAGTTGTATGGTTTTCTGGGAATCTGCTGAGACAACTGCTGTTTCCTTTGTTCATGTGATGACAGTCAACGCCTGACAATGTCTGATAAAACTCACTTTTTATATGAATATGAGTTTGGTAACACGCCATTTGGATTTAATCACGAGTTCAATGTTTCAACTGATATAGAACACACAATTGGATGGTCCATCGAGGGTGACAAAGTATGACATCAAGCGATTAAGGTACTCTTGGCTGTCACTGTCAATATCTTTTACAACAGACTTGACAGTGGACTCGCTTCTCAGTCATCAAAAATAACAATCAAAAATTTACTTTCCGTACTGTCGTTGAGTTTACAGTTAGTAAATGCCCAACCAGAGCCAAAACTAATGTATGATTCAAAATACTTGATGCATCCCGAGAGGCTCATCCATTAATAAAACATTTAGTCAGTTCATCCACAATTAATTAAATCAGCACTTCCCCTTTGTTTGTTTTTTATTAAACTTCCCTTTTACGGCCGCCTAATGACAGAGCAAAGTTTACAAATTGTTAATTATTGAATGCAATAGAAACAGCGGAGTATTAATTGAATCCCCTTAGTGGCTTTGTGTGCCGTGCCGCTCTATCTTGGAACGCAGACGTTTTATTGCCACGTTCTGCAAATTATTCAAATGAGGCAAAATTCAGGCGTCGACGGCAAATTGGCCTGCTGTCTGGAGACTGATGAACCACCTGAGGAAGAGGAGACCTAAAACTGCGAAGGCAAAATGTCGGCGAGCGCCTTCCCAAAAAGAACGCTCTGTGCGGAGAAACGTTTGACATCTGTCTTGGCTCAGACGTTCGCAGCGTCTTCACTTCATCATCCTACATCAGTGTTCATCAGCAGTTCCCGCTATACACTTTGCCTCTTGGCAGGGAACGCTTGTCGGGACGTGTTGCTCTGTACTTGAGGCTTCCCCTCTGAAATGCCGGCCTGCCAAGAACTGAGGCAAAGGTCGGACTCCTTAAACTGTGCTCTTTCCTACGCCGGCGCATGCCTGTTCAGTGTGGTGTAGGGAGGGAAAGAGAGACTAGCGAGGTGGCGATTAATTAAAAATGTGGCAATTCGTTTCAGCTCCGTCGTCTGCAGCACCCCCACTCAGCGCTCAGAGGTGCTACTTCGCTGGCTCGACTGTTATTAATCTCTCCCTCTCTATTAGTGCTCTGATCCCTCTCTCTTAACTCCACTGTTCTTCTTCTGGGTGTCCTTGTCTTCTTTCTTTCCAGTCACTGCCTAATCATCTGCTTTTTGTGCTGTTTTCACTTCATCGTTTCCCTAGGTCACCCTATAATCTTTTCCCACCACTTGACTTGCGTAATCCCTTTTCCCATCACCTTTCTTCCCCTCGTCTCCCCCCCACCCCCTTCAAATCTGTGCTCTTGACGTGACCCCTCTCCGCCTGCTGCATGCAGGTCAAAGCGAGTCTGACAGCGTCCCAGTGACGCCTCATTGCTAAGTAATGAGTGGCTGTTTGATAATAAAAATAAAAGCTTCCATTTTATCGAAGGGTTCTGGGTCTGTAGGTCACGGTGCGACTACCCGCAACCGCTGCCCTCATGAAACATTCATGATTGAGCTTGAGTGGAACGAGGTGTCATAATGATTGAATAAGTCGAACCCGCAAAGTATCAGCCGGCCCCTCTCCGCTCTTATTCATCGAACCACCGAAACATTGTCTCGCAGTCTCAGGTTATTGTTGCTCTGCGATTAAACTGCCTCAATCGCTTTTTTGCAAAGACAGCCCAGCAGCAGAATTGAATAAAACAGAGTGTAAGCTCGTGTAAGGCTGCGTTCTGCCATCCGGGAGAAACGATTAGGCGAGATTTGATCAGGAAGAAAGACTTTTACTTTTACGAGACAGAAAATCTCTGGAGCAACCGCAGCCTTGGCACACAGAAGCTTTTCGCTATGCAATGCAGATTTGTTTTCAACCAAAACTGCTTAGGTTGTTGATGACATCTCACTTCCAATCTTTATAAAGGAAAAGGGGCTCACACCTTAAGAAGATTTGTTAACCTTAAGGACAAAAAAGGACATTAAAAGTCCCTGCTTGTAGACACCAAATGCAAAAACAGTGGGTTCATTTCCAATCAAATCACTCCTAAATCAACAATTAAAAACTTTAAATTGTCATTTTATTGATTTTGAGAGGTGGGTCTGAGTAGACAAGATTTGTATCTGACAATCCAGTGGGCTTTCAACATTTTGGGCTTCCCAGTCTCTGATAAGCATCGGGACTTTTCCTCTTTCAACTGACCTCCAGGTTTTCTGTTTGTGTCTGTCCCTCTCACTGTCTCCCTGCTTCACACGCACACACGCACACACACTGGCGTTCACACACCACTTTGCCTCCCCGTGTGAGTCTAGGTCAGTGTTCATAGATCACGCAGCGGGACGTAGGCAGTAAATGCGTCCGACAGTGACTGTGAATGGACTAATCGTTCAACGGTAGAGACGCGAGAAGGAGGCGTCATTAATTTAGGTCATCAAGTGGAGTCATGTAACACATCTGTCTCCGAGGTCAAGCCAGAATCGTTGCTCACATAATTTGTCGTGCAAACATTCACACGTAACTCCAGACTATAAGAAAAATAAATAAATAGGCGAGACCAAAAATCTGCAAAAAAAAGACTTATGATTTGAATATGATGGGCTTGAACATTTGCAAGAAAGGTGCAAATCCAACTCAAGACACACACGAGCACAGACAAATAAAAGTACATGTGCATGCACAAGTGACGGCCACAAGGTCAGTATGACAAATCAACAGTGTGTGTGTGTGTGCATAGAGTGACACTCAGGAGCAGCTGTGCATGACACACTCACTCAATCCTGCAGACAAGTGCACAACAAATCAAGATGCAGAGCACAACTCCTGCAAACCACCGATGCAGGCTTTAATGAAAAATGTGAGCAAATTAGACACACAGGTGCACTGGACGCAAACACTTAAAATTCCAACTCGTGCACATCTCTTACCCGGCAGGCCTAGGCAGAGCAGGATGCTGTAGTAGATTACAGGCAACGGTCCGAGAGGGCATCCCTGGGCAACCTCAGAGGGATTCTGCCCCGCGCTCCAGGTGCTCCCGTTTGGGGGAAAAACGGGAAAGATGTGGCTGTGCTCCATGGCCTCTTCCTTATCCTCTTCCTCAGCTGAGCTCAGTGTCAAGAAGCCGGACCACACGATCAAGCCGTCTGGCTGCCGGTTTGGGAGAGAGGGTGCTCTGTCCTTGGGTGCCAATCAGCATGAGTGTGAGTGCCCATGCATTTGCTGCAAGACAGCAAGGTTGAGTGTGGGAGAAGCCGGGAAAGAATGGGAAGAGATGGGAGGAGAGGGGGAGGACAGACGGGGAGATGAAATGTGTTAGTAGGTGACGGGAGAGGAAGGCGGTGAGAGGAGGCTGAGAGTGAGGCGTGAAGAGGTGAGCGTGAAGGTAGAAGTGGAGAGGGGAGGATGCAGGCTGAGTGTGTGAGAGCGAGGGGGAGTGAGAGTGAGTCGGGAGCACAGCGGCAGGAGGAGGAAAGGGGAGGAGAGAGGGAGAGAAAGAAGGAAGGGAAGGGAGAGGGAGAGAAAGGGCATGGTGGAGAGAGAGACGGAGACTTGAGAGTGGAGGCGGCACGGGGGGGAGGCTGAGGGGAGATGGAAGGATGCTTAGACAGAGAAAGACTCATTAAAGGACAGAGGGCGGAAAGAGATAATAAAAATGATGTGGGGACAGAAGTGACAGATGAGGAAAGATAAATGGAGGGTTAACAGGAAAGTGAAAAAGGACAATCGCCCTTGTCATGTGGTTTATTTTCTGTTTTCTCTAAGGCATCTTTCTGCAGATGTTTGGATACTGAATTACTTCACATTTGCTTTAGATCTTAAGATGTTCCATCAATCTTTGAAAGGTATGCCATCCCTAATCCTGTTTGTGCATCACGATGCCACATACAGCATAACCACATGTGACCAGACACGTGTGTGTGTGTGTGTGTGTGTGTGTGTGTGTGTGTGGTGGGAGATTGGGGGGGTCGGTTGCGATTGGCTGCTCCGTCTTATTTGCCATGCAGCGTGAACAGCTTGAATCTCCAGCTAAAACGTGCTAATGAACTCTGGGCTGAAACTCACAAGTGTTCCTTCTGATGATTTCTGGTTTGCACGTACAGGTTCGACGTTGACGGCGGGGCTGGGAGCGCCACTTGTTTTCATTTCGCCTGTCAGTTTCTACAAATCACTCCTCCAGTGATCACTTTTTTGTGCAGAATGATGTGTTAATCCCACTGGACAGTTCCAGCTACAGTGCATCGATTTAACCACGCAAGAAATGAGGCGACATAGCTGTTGTTCCAAGTCCATGCAAGCTACCTCCCGATGCATCCTCGATGAAACAGGCAGGGCGAGAACGCATCCGGTGACATTTGTTTTTACTCAAATGTGTACTTTGAATTGGAACGACTACTAAGGTAGAGACTGATCACAAATCCACAAGAATGAGAACAGAAATGTCCATTCTGTCCTCCTTCCTTACCTGTGTCTTGTTCCATGTTTTGGTTACGCATATCAGGAACGTGCGGTCAGAGTAATACTGATAAAATAAAATAAATTATAATGTTAGTCCATTGGTCTGTGCTATAATTTCTGTGCGATTTCATCAAAGTTGCTGAATTCGAGTATTTCCCATTCAAATGCAGGGGAGAGACGTGAACTGAGGCAGCAGCGAGCTGAGTCAATGTGCGGTCGCAGTCCATTTACTTGTTTTTTTTTTTTTCTTTGACTGCCTGCCAAAAATGGAGGATTGTATATCTAAGCTTAAAAAATAAATGTGCAAATCCGGACTTTCAGTCAGAGTAGGAGGTGGTAAATAATCAAAGAGCTGTTGTTGAACAGTCTGCATTAAAAATCGATCAAACCATCAGAATACACCGTTTTAACAACTTGATATTTTGGGCCAAGATTTGGTTTTAAATTCAACTATTTGTTCCTATATGCGTGTAAAGGGATGAAACATAAAAGTGTGGAAGCAGCCAATCGAGTGTTGAAATTACATCTGACTCTGCAAATGTCAGCGCCTCACCACCCACAAACCTCACCGCACGTCGCTGCTGTTTACATTGTTCTGCCTCTCCCGTTAGTTCGTCCGTTGTCCTTACCTGCTGTTCGCCTGATCAGCTACTTCTGCCTCTATTATTTGTGTTTTGCTTTCATGTCTTGGGTGCATCTGTTTTTGTTCCTGCTGGTGTCATTAAAGTCATTTCCTCCTGCGTCCTGCAGTTTGGTCGACTATCTCAACGCCTCTTGACAGATATGTATGTGTCCAGGCATGCAGTGCTACTTAATCAATGTCAGTACTGTAGTTTGACTTTATGCCCTTACCTTTACTTCACTACATTTAAGCAGGAAGTTTAACTTTTTGCTCCATTAGTGTCAAATGTGTAGCGGGGATGTAGGATCCAAATGCAAACATGGGACGAGGCGGGAACAGGAAACAAAAGAATGAAGCTTAGCAGAAGGCACAGCACTCTCAGGGCAAGGAGATCCAGACCTAATCCAGACCTTCCCTGACCCTGCATAGAAAACAGAATAAATCCAATAAGTCAAGTGTTCCTCCCAAAACACTGAGGAACACTGAGGTGGGATTATATATGCACATGCAGAGTTAATATGTATACAAGACACATGGCGAAACTAATGGGGGAAGGAGGACGCCGACAAATGGCTCAAGACAAGGCAGGCGAGTGTCATCAGGATGGACGAATACAAAGATAGGAAGCATGACTAACAAAAGACTAGGACATGTAAATCTGCATAAACTGCATCCATGAAATCAAATTAACACCTAAAAATCTTTTAAAAAAAATGTGTCTGTTTGCATCAGTTATAATCAGATGTGCTAAATAAACTGCAAAGTGAGATTAAGCGAAGGTTCACTGATTAATTTCTGTCCTTTGCCACATTGTTTCTCAATACATGAGCCATGATGTAAAGATGAAGCCCCCCCGTACCCCTAGCACCGAACAGTAACTCTGAGTGCATTCATTATTGTGAATGCATAGCACTCATTATCAGTGATTTACAGCACAGACTCCTGTAGGCTTTCAGGAGTTGCTACATGAGCAGAAAGCAGGAATCAGAGCAGCTTTGGCTTGAGTACAGTGAAACATCATGTCCATTTAGAGGGCTGTCAGCTCCGTCTCTGTGCCTCTTCAGCACAATCAGGGCCCACGCCCCCCTCTCCACAGGTCAGGGGAAACACGGCCACACTCTGCTCATCTTCGCTGTCTGAGCGAGATACAGTATATAATTTAAAAGCTGGCGCGATAAGGACCCGGGGGCAGATGAGATTAAAGAGTCTTACACAAAGAAAGCGAGGAAGAAAGAGGGTTTTTGTGGAAGAAAATGATTCATTTGAGCTCGTCGAATGCAGGGGATCACAAAAGAGGATCAGGGCCATTTTGTACCTGCTTCATTTATGGCATTTTGGGCCTCTTTCTATACAGATGTTGGGAACTGAAAAAGAAAAATTGATTATAGAAACCATCTAATAACAGCTGACCTGTTTCTGCTGGATGTCAGTCGAAACCGATGCAGGAAAGCTAGTGAAGATAGGAGAGTTGAAAGGAGTGGAAAGGGGGAATCACGTGCTCTTAATTCTTTTCTCCTACGTGTGGACAAATGACCCGTGGGCGACGAAAGGGAGGCGAGCGCAGCGATTAAGTGTTAAATAAAATATGGCCAGCTGACGTGAATTGATCGTGGAGAAATGTGGGACAGAGGAAGGCGATTCTTCAAGAGTTGCCAGCGTGGCTGTGAAAGACCCCCACAGGGGTAGCGCCCTCCTGATTTCCAGTAGTTAATACAGCATCATCATAGGTCCTTGTCACACAAACTCGATTATATGCAATTTTCGGGTGCTTTGATATAGACATGATTGTTTTGTGTGTGGGTTGTTGTTTGCCGCTGGACTTGATACAGGACATCTGATACAGCAGCATATACTGTATGAGTGAGGGTATTTATGATGTGCCGCTAAAATGTGATGCTATTCTTTAAAACCAAACCAGGGCAGATGATTGTCGTCAGTAGGGCAGCGTGGTCATAACTGACCTCGGTATTTCCTGTGCAGATGTATGTGTGTGAGGTCAGTGGTGGGACAGGTCTCTGCGGGTATTATTGCTCGTGTGGGTTATTAACTCATTACATCATCGCACGTTGTCTGGGGACCTTGCACTGTCACATCCTCACTGGACCGAAGAATCGCGTACAGACAAGCACAAACGTGCAAAACCAATGTCGTGACAGCACCGGAGAACTCTTGTCCATGTGTGCCATGTTGACATCCATGGTTAGGGTCTAAGACGAGCAAAACGTATCCGAATGTGCTCGTAGTTTAATGTTCACATGGTGAGTGTGATCACTGATTATTTGGATGGAGCACTATGACAACAAGTAATCATAGTCTGTTGTTTATTCCAGCTTCATAATGCTATCATGCTCATAACTACAGTGCTGCGCTGATGTTAGCAGTGGCGTACCATCAAACAAAGCTAAACCAAGCAATTATTTGGGTAAAAAAAAAATTAGTAAAGGGGGACACCAGATGGCTACAACCACCAGCCTATCAATTAATGTATCGACTGTTTTCTGAATCATCAATTAGTCTTCTTTATTGTCAGTCAAATGGCAAGCTATCGTCTGTTTGACAAATAAAGGTTTTTCTTATTCTTATTCTTATATCGTATAGGCCATGAAACTACCATATAAATATGATAATTACTGTATATCTGGCAACACTGCTGGGAGTGTAATGTTAATTTAAATCTACATAGTTTATTTTTATAGAGCTATATGTGCAGAAACAAACTGCTTACAGCTTGTGAATGCACTGGAAAGCAGCGCCGCCATGCTAGTGGTTAGCCTCTGCTCTTGAATCTCAAGCAAAACTTATTAGGGACACAACGTCAACTGCCAGGCTCTGACCATCAACCAACCAACCACGAAATTCACTGCAATAGTTCAAATCTGCAGTTGCTCAGCTATAATCGGGAGCAGTTTAACTTTTAGTGAGTGTGCAGCCACTTTGTCTTCTTTAGTGTTTTGGCACGTTTGAGCTACCGGTCGTATTACTGCCCTCTGCAGGATAAAGGTATTAACATCGACAAGTGTCTCAATCATGGATTTCCTTACTTTGACGTTTAAGTTTAGCAAACATTCAGTTCAAATCGCAGTATTTGGACCACTTGTTGCAGCCAAAGATATTTGTTAATGGGACTCGAACTGACATCTTTGCCTGGTGTCCTCAGAGCGCCTCTGCCTATGCTGACGTTAGCCCTCTCAGTGATTCTCTGCGTTAAGCCTAAAAATGTGAAAAGGAGGACACAAGAATGTGATGAAAGGGACTCAGGCCATTTTATTATGCTAATCAGCCCAAAACTAAGTACAGCTGAGGCTGATGGGAATGTAAATGTGAGCCGATAATGGCTTTAGAGAGAAAAATTAGGGATCGCCAAAGTCATAACATTCCATCCATTTTAGGAATTATGTAGTGAACGTCTGAGCACATTTTTGTGCCGGCTCATGGTGTAGCTATTAGATATTAGATATTTCATAGGGGAAAGGACAATTTTGACATGAGAAGTCAGGGGATCGCCAAATTCAGAAGCATCCCTTGTCTCATTCGACGTTGTTATTTTTGTCTTGACATTATGAAAATGTATTTGTGCGCAGCGTTTCACAGGTACTCATTTGACAACTGCAGATACGCGTCAGTCAAATAGGCACGCTGCTAGCACAATAAGCAAGGGATGGAAGGTACAGGAGGAAAGAGGCAGGGGAGTTCTGGGGATTTCGTTGCACAGCCCATTAAATCCATCAAAAACTTGTCAGGTATCAGGTGACATTAATTATAGATGCCTTCTGTGATGCCTGCGGTGTTTGTTTAGCGCGCCTGCAAGATTGGACCCTGGATTTGAAGAGGAATGGGTCAGCGGGGTCACACGTGAGCGCCACGCCGCTCTTTGGTTCCCGCTCCACTCCAATTTAGAGGCAGCCTTCAAAGAATAATGAGGGGAGTGAGAAGAAATGGGAGCAGCGGTGAGAGCGAGAGAGAGAGAGAAAAAGGGGGAGAGACAATACAAAAGGGGGATGCTGAATAAAACATAACACAGAGATGGATGGTGGTGCAAGCCTTCCACTACTACTGCTCGCAGGCCAGCGAATATATACAGTACTGAACACACACGTGCACAGAGGCGACATGTAGTGTGTGATACTACACATGAATACAGTATATTCATACACATGGGCATACATGTGCACAGTACATGTGCACAGCAACAACTTTACACTTCACCTCAGACCACAGTCACCAGGGAAATCACCACCATCCTAATCATTTACACATCTAGCTGCAGCAAGGCATGCCTGAGCAGGCTCTCCTTCCACTTTCACCAACCCTGGGTGGGTCTCCCCGGACTGGGCACACCAGCTCCTGCCCCGTCCAGCACCATGGACCAGCTGGTCTGAGCAGGCGCTTATAATACCTCCGTTATTAGACTTGGGAAATGGAGACATTTAACACGGCTGCAGCTGAGACTAAAGCCCCACGGCCCTGTCTGTAAATTACATTGCTCTCACAAACAATCCCATTGAAATAAGGCCACTGAAGAGGGACTTTCAGTTCTGTAATACATGGCCTCGATGGCCTACTTTTTAGAAGATCTCTTCACTGTGTGTGTTTGATCATCGTCACTGAGTATTTCTAAGCACTAAATTTGACATTAAATATGCAGGAACTTAAAATACTACCGCACAGCTCCCCTTTAATGAACAAAACATTTTACAAGTCTTGCTGCTGCAATAACGTATGAGACTGGTGTTTATGAGGCACTTTGTCCAAAGCACTTCTCATCCTCCAGGTCTTCAACAGCGGGTCGGCTACCCTTATGGAGTCAGCGGAGGTACTGCAAGGGGTCGTAATGTAAATGTCTATCATGAATCCAGCATGTTGTAGCGAATGGATAAATGGAGGCAGAGTCAGAAATGCACACATTCAGCAATCCACATCCGAAATCTTCAGCACGAGACTACCATGGACCCGTCCCTCCAAGCCTCCTGCACACAAAAACGAGGGCCCGCCCCTATCGCTGCTGTGGCCAATCACGAGGCCCCATGTTACACACTGGTTCTGTCGGGTTCCCCTTGATTGACCGAGAGTGTGTTCAGCCTCCAGCTGGCTAAGACCCCAGACACAAGGATGCATGCTGCAATATTATCTGAAAATAAGATCCTTGCACTCATTTTTGAAAGATTTGTCTTGCAGCTCCTATCCACAATAGCCAGCTATTAAGGCCAATATATTATTATGCCAAGCGTATAGACATTGTTGTAAGCCAAAATGGATTTTGTAAATGTATCGTGCATGTATAAAATAAAAAATATACAAATATATGAATATATGTGTTATTTGAATAGCTTAGTATTTAATGCACAATAACTAGGTACGTTTATACGTAGCAGAAGGTCCAGTTTAATATAAAACTCAATTTTATACAATACATATAGCAGGGGGCCCCTGCCTCATCACAGATTGGGGGTCCTTGGCCTGAAAAACATTGAAGACCCCCGCTCCACGCTGTCAGCCTCTCAGCTGTTTCAATCTGATCATTCAATCCACTTTGATTTCCACTTGTCTGCTTCACTTGATTTGTGTAGAGCCACAATCTGGTCTTTGGCTGTTTGCTATTACTGATGTGTGTTTGTTTGCAGTTAGGCCTCTCCATATTGATCACAGCAGATTGCGTCCAATTTTGTTTGATCAAGCAATCACACGTTAGGGGAGTTTTTCATTCTGAACACAGAACAAAGTAGCTGTGATGGTCTTTCTGTTTGTGTGTCAGACTGATGCTGCGGTGCTTTATTGTGAATATACACTACACACCAGGCATAACATTATGACCACCTTCCTAATGTTGTGTAGCTCCTCCTTTTGCTACCAAAACAGCTGTGACTCATCAGAGAATGGACATGGACCTTCTGAGGGTGTCCTGGCAACAGAATGATGTTAGTGGGGTTTTTTGGGTGCTATGGTTTGAGGGGAGGGGCCTCTGTGGATCATCTCGAAGATACTAGATCAGTTTGCGATCTGGAGATTTTGCAAACCAGGTCAACACCTTGTGCTGTTTTTCATGTTTTTGAGTTCTGTCTAAACCGTTTTTTTGTGTGTGTGTCTGTGTCAGGTTGCATCCTGCTGGGGATGACTTCTGCCATCAAGGAGTGTCATTGCTATGGGGTGGGGGTGCCTGGTCTGGTCTAGGGGGGTGCTACATGTCTAAGTAACATCCACATGAATGCCAGGTCCAAATGTTTCCCAGCAGAACACTGACTTGTCACAAGATGGTCAGTAGTCATAATGTTGTGGATGATCGGTGAAAGTCAGAGAGTGATTGATTTATTAGAATGCGTTTAGTGGCCAGAGAGCCACAAATTAGAGAAAAGAAATACTGTGTCTTCATTTAATCATATTAATTCATTATACTATTGTGCCATTTGTAGTCCTGTCTCGAAGGCCGGGGACCGCTGAAGTGAGAATATCAATGATGCTGTGATGGAAAATAAATTGGCTCTGATTAAACACTACCAAATATTAAAATGTCTGAGTATATCCAGTGTTTTCAGATTCATTAATTTCAGTCATTTTTTTTTTTACTTTACCATTTGCGCAGGTCGAGTGAAGCAGACTACCTTGTATCCTTGTATAAGTATATCGTGTATAAGGTGTGTAATTTTGCTGCTATCTCACACATAGTTTTATAATATTCCTTATTATAGCTGCATGAATTGACTGGATTTACTGTGGCACTGCGGTGTGTGGCGCAGTCCTGTAGCGCCCTCTGGTGGCGCGTCTTTGTCGGCACAGTCTCCTCCAGCAGTAAACAGTGAGTTAACGGGCTGTGTAGGATGTGATCAGCTCCTTTATTTCTAGATCTACAGGCCCGATCCGTCCAGGAAGCAGCGACGTGTTTCAGGACCAGCTGGGAGAGGGAACTAGACAGATCCGGTACTGCGATTCAGCCTGGGACGGTATGTACGGAGCATGACTACTTGAATTGTTATTGTTTTGTTTTTGTTTGTTGTGTCCGTCACGTTACAGCTCTGGCCTGCTCCGGCGACCCGCCCTGAAAACAGTGACGAATCGTTTCCTATTTCTCTGTTTTGGAAGAGTTTCGTTGTAGCAGCGCAGCATCCTGGTTGTTAAAGCGGCTCAGATGATGCTGATTCATCCACATCTACGTCGTGTAACATCACACGAGCTAATGCTACAATGGTTCAAAGCTACACAGCAAAAAAACAATGCGGATTGTTATTGGGACTAAATCAATCAAATCTAATTGTGACAATGCTGGTGGGCATATTTGTTCATGCGTTGTCAACAAACTACACCCTAAATAATGAACATTGTGTTCCTTCCACTTTATATTATGTACAACTGAAAGCTTGAAACCCTGTTTAATAATGTATTTAAATAGATAAGTGGTCAGTGCGTCACAGGAAGCCCCCCAGCAGCCTAGGCCCATAACAGCATTATAAACATTACACTGCAAAATCTCCCATTTTAAAACTGGCACATAAAACAAAGCTACTATAAAACACACAAAACATTATTTAAAACTTAATTAAAATCTCATTTAAAACCAGGAAAGTCTCTCAGATAGAAGAGAAGTGCATTTAGATTAAAAGCACACAGCGGGCTAACCACATTTCCTCACAAAATCAGCCGATCGTTGATATAGTTTCTGTTGTATCAAGATATTAGCGTCTACAAAGGTGGAACTGATATCTTCTATACAGGAATATTTGTAAAATATTCATTGCCTCTGATGACGAATGTTTTTATAAACGTGGCATGGTCCTAAAAGCACCTAAAAACCTAACGTACAGGAGATATCTAATAA
Source organism: Planiliza haematocheilus (assembly GCA_005024645.1). NCBI lineage: Eukaryota > Metazoa > Chordata > Actinopteri > Mugiliformes > Mugilidae > Planiliza > Planiliza haematocheilus. The sequence goes on from SRSE01001373.1 coordinate 6,676,368, forward strand.
AAGACAGTAATGTTTAAGGAAGGAAATAGAGAGGCTATGGTCTCTCTAGCTGCACAGTAGTGCTGATCCGTCCGGCATCCTTGCAACAACGAGCTCCCTCAGTGAAACCACTAATTTCATAAACAACCAGTGAGCCAGCTGCGGCCAAGAAAAGACAATAACTGCGTGTCATCTCAGTAAGTGCACTACAAGTACTACTCCTCCATAACAACTGGCAGATTCTCCTCCTTTATAAGCTCAGCCTTGCGAGATAATGAACAACTACTTCCTCGGCTGCATGTCCCCTTACTGCTTTGTTGTTTTTTTCTTTTTTTCATTTACTCACTGCGGATCATGTGTATAATCTGCTCATCGTGTTTTTAGGAGCACACGTCGACCCCTGCCAAACCGACACCTCAGAAGTGGGTTACCGTTCAGCGCCACCATGCACTCCTCAACAGCATCTGCCGCTCTTCTGTGTCTGCTAGCCGGAGCTGTGGCGGCTATTCAGACTCCTCCGGCAGGTGAGAGGGCCAGCACGGAGCCTGGTGATGCTGTAGAGCACAAACAAGGTTGAGTCTGACATTTAGAGGCAATATGGCAGCAGGCATAACGTAATATGTCAGAATCTGCCCTACTGCTTTCCCCTAGTGTTTCTGGACAAGCAGCAGGCGAGCTCGCTGATCTCCCGTCAGAAGAGGAACACCGGCACTAACCCGGCTTCAAACTCCAACCTGGAGCAGGCTTGCATGGAGAGAGTGTGCACCTACGAGGAGGCCAGAAAGTTCTTCCAGGACTCATACCGCACAGTGAGCTTGCTGTTAATCCCTTCTTTTCTTTTCTTTCTTTCTGAAAAAAAAAAACTATTATACAACTTCAGCTCTTCACTTATCTTGTGCAATTTCTCTTCCAGGATATCTTCTGGTCTGTCTACGTCGGTAAGTGCCGCTTTAAAACGATTCACCTTCACTGCCACACGCCCATTAGCGCTGCATTAAACTTGCTTTATCTTCCCAGATGGAGATCAGTGTGCGGAGAACCCCTGCAAGAATGGAGCCATGTGCTCGGACAGCGTTGGAGGCTATGATTGCGTTTGCAAATCTGGCTTCTCTGGGGTGCACTGTGAGAAAGGTGAGATGGAGATGTCGGTTATGATGTGTCTGATGGTTGACTTTCTTTTCATGCGTTGTGAGAGTTTCCCCAACTTCCCCCGTCTGTGTTGCAGACGAGACTCTGTGCGTCGTGGAAAAGAACAAGGGCTGCTCCCAGTTCTGCAAACCAGACTACGTATCCTACAAGTGCTCTTGCGCCCGCGGTTGGAAGCTCAGCCCGAACAAGGAAAAGTGCGAGCCTGCAGGTACGTCTGTTTTTACACTGCGTTGGGATGTTCTACTGCAGCATATGTGTCTGTATCTGCGTTGTAAACCGCTTGTAGAGGGAGGATTCTCAAACCAGGTATCTCCTCCCAGAGGCCAGCGGTTAAACCAGATGAGTTTGATGAACAATGAGGCTATTATAGTGGATTAACAGTTCATCAGATTTATGTGTGTGGATGAGTCTCCAGACTGATGGATCAACTTGTATTCTGTCAATTGACTGCTGCTTTTTACTCAGCTGCAGTGATCTGGATTTACATTAAATTTATGCCAAGAAATTAAAATGATCTGGTTGTCATTCTGACTGGTTATAGATGCATTTGTGTTATTTACTGGGATATTTAGTTGAGGGCTCTGTGTCTGAGGTCAATAATGAGATCCTTGAATGTATTAAACAGAAAATAGTTGGACTGTCTGGGCTGCTTGCTAATGTGCAACTGTTAGCAACTGGTGGTCGCCATTATGTCACATTATGTTTCTATAGCAAACGAAAACTTCCAAATCCAAAAAATGATACTTGAACATTCATCATTATATTACCTACCTAAAATGACAGAAACCATTCTTGAAAAAAATAAAAAATTGACATATATTTTAGTGTTTTAAGTCCCATCCGCTAACATAGAAGGGGTGGAGTTTATGGCCTATACTGCTGCCAGTCACCAGGGGGAGCTCTACTTGTTTTGGATTCACTTCTGGAGCAGTTCAGTCATCCGTTTTTATACTGTTTATGGTATATACTGTAAGAACTGCCACTTCTGTCCACTTTGTCCAGCTCCTAAAACGTAGATATGAATATGACACCAGCCAGCTGAGCCAACTGCATAAACCGCTGACCAAATATGAGAGAGAAAAACAAATATGTCATTGAGACAAAGTAATCATAACCGTCTCCTTCCCTCAGTCCCGTACCCCTGCGGTAAGGTGAACAGTCTGACCCATTGGGGTGAAAGACAAGCCACCAATGTCCGCGGCAACTACGCAGGAATCGCCTGTACTACCATGGAGTGTCCCTGGCAGGTGAGGAGACAACGCTACTCAGACTATGACACGTTGCAGGCGCTCCTAGTAGGTGTCTGTTTTTTATCCACGGTCATTCAAAAGTGATCAGGGGTCTTTTTGTGTGTGTGTTCGCAGGCTCTTCTGAAAAATTCAGAGTCAGCAGGTTTCTGCAGCGGAGTCATACTGAAGGAGAACCTGGTCTTGACTTCAGTTCAGTGTGCCAACAAATACCCGTCCTTCCAGGTGGCTGTTGGTGAGTGAATAAAAGACACAATAATACCTTTCAAATAAAAAAACGGACCCTGCATCATTCTTATTCAGGTCTACTATGATACTATCAGTATACCACATAAAAGGGTTGACATTCTTTATTATAAATTTATTGTCTTTACTCTTTACACAGTACCCGACAGAAAAATGGGAGTAGTCCTCAAAATTGTACTTAAGTACACAACTAGAGTGAATGTATTTTCTCCACTAGCAAATTTAACTCGACCTTTCCTAATCTGCCCCTCCTCAGGCAAGCGCAGAACGCAGTCTGAAATGGGAGACCAGACGCTGTATGTGAAGGTAGTTCATGTCCACCCTCGCTACGTGGAGGGTCAGCCTGACAATGACCTGGCCGTGGTCGAGCTGCGCGACCGCATCATATTTAAGAAAAACGTGATCGCCGCCTGTCTGCCAGAGAGAGACTTTGCTGAGAGCGTCTTGATGGCGGCAGAGTCCCAAGCGGTGATCACCGGCTGGAAGGAATCCGAACAAGAATCCGCTTTCCAGGGCCCGCTCACCCTGAACCACCTCGAGTACAAGCGGCTGCCTCAGTGTCAGGAGGCTCACCCCAACTTGGTGGTGACCAATAAAATGGGCTGCACCGCTGCCCGTAACAATGCCGACTGCGCCATGGGATCCGGCAGCCCCCTGCTCACCCTGTACAAGGATGTGTTCTTCCTCACCGGAGTGGTGAACCAGCCGCCAGGGGCTGACTGCAGTCAGGGTTACATCTTCCAGAAAGTGTCCCGCCACCTGGGCTGGCTACAGTCATTCATGGGTACACGCTAGATGATTAGGGATTAAGGACAATGCAGGTAACTAGATACTAAAAGAACAAACCTGACTTCATAACTTTCTAACATAACATTTCCTTCCTTGTAGCTCATACTCTGTCTGTCTTGTAAGAATATCCATAACCATCCTGACAGTATATACACTGTAGTCTCTGTCTAGGCTATTGCTTTTTTCTCTGTGGACTTCCTCATTTATCCACAAGGTGGCTCTCTGTGTCCATAAACAGATAAATACGCAAGGCACACGAGTCAGAGGCAGCAAGATGTGAATTATTCAGCATGTGTTTTGTGATGTGGCTGTACCTTTTAATAACCCTTAAGTGATGTTATTTTAGCATCGACTGTACCGGTTGACGTGCACCTTAAAAGACTCATAAGGTAATCACTGTACCCTGAATGTAATAAACACTATCACCACACCTTACGTCACTTCTGTCATTGCTTTAGGAATTAAAGTAGTAATTGGGCACAGACACGGACAACGTGCGCGTGGATGAGACTAATTTGTATTTAAGAATTTTATTTCTGAAGACAAGCTTGGGATGCGCCGTCCTCTTTTGGATCATCAACGCAGAAACATAAGCAGAGAATAAAATCACATGCCTAAATAATAAATGAACAGCGCAATATAAAAATCATCGCTACACCCACTGTAGTTCTCCCACAAGCTTCCGCCACAGGAAACAACTAAAAGAAATGTTATTAGTTTGGTAGATATGTGATCAGAGATCAAAGGAGAACTAATTCATTGTTTTAAAATGATAGCAGGGCGATAGATGAGAAATCTGATACAGTTTTTACTATTCGTTGTGACGGAAACATTTATTTTTGTACATAATTTTATGCCAGTCCAGAATTGGAAAAAAATAAATTATCAAAAGTGGTTACTGGTGGCACTAAAGAAAACTTGAGAGCCCACCAAACCGGTACTACTCTTCTCAATCATCCTCTCGGGACCATGAATGTCCACGGAAAAATGAATGAAACTGATATGTGGGGAAGTCGCACTTGGAGCTAATAGGTGGTTCTGTCCCCAAGGCTGCTGCAATCATGGCTAAAAATAAAGATGAAGCAAAATTAAAAAAGAATGTTTGAGATAAACTACCACAAACTCTTTTAGTAGCGTGAGTAAGTTAGTTATTACATCTAAAAGTTAAGGCTAATCCATTTAAGTTTTACGTTTATCAGGTATTATTTCCCATCTTAACTGAGCGTATTAGCATGCTAATATTTGACAAGTGGCGCTAACCATCACCAGCTGATGGTAATGTCATTATAGACCTAAACGGTTAGTTTGAAATGATAATAGTGCAGATCAGAGCAGTTCATTAGGGTCACACATTAGTGCCCATACCATATTTCATGTTATGCAAATTAAGAAACACAGAGTGTGTAAAATTGCTTAGTGTTGGCATTTTTGTATACTGTAAATTAAGAGATCCTCTCACACATGAATCATGACACTCATTTTTTGTTAAGTGTGAGTGAGTTAAGCAAATTATTCCAGATTCAAAAGTCTCATTTATGTTCTATATTTAGCAAGTAGAGTCGAGTTCATTCCTAAATGAGTGTACCAGCATGCTAACATTCGCTAATTAGCACTAACCACGGAGACCAGCTGATTCTGAAGTTTGCTTTGCTGCTATTTGGTGAGAGACCAAAGTAGAATAATATCTTTTAGAGGTGGCACTAAAGGAAAAGCCAAGGGACCACCACACCAGTACACTCCATCCTCTGGGGACCATGAATGTCCATAGAACAAATCATGACATTTAATATTTGTTGGGATATTTGAGTTTGGACCAAATTGCTGGTGCCATTCTTTACATGTTTGAAGCTAGCTTGACTGAAATTCAGATGAAAAATAAACATAAAATCAAAAGAACAATTACACTGGAGATGAACAAGCACATAATCTTGGAGTTAATAGATACAAGGGAGGCAAGATGTTCTAGATTATAAACTAAAGACCGTTTTGTCCTTTGTATATGCTATCTAGCAAATGCTAATATTAACTAGCACTAATTAACCAGCTGATGACCAGCTGATACTGACGAGACTGTTAATTTCTTAGATCTATGCATAGCTAGCATAGCTAGAGTGAAAATGTTTATATTTAAAATAAATGACAGTAAAAGCATGCAGACATTGGACAAAAAAAAAAAAAAATTAAAGCATCAAATCAACAATTTGAATGCTTTGAATACAACTATCCCCTTTTGTAGATAATATTAGCTGGCCCTTGCTGTCACATACCCCTGTGTTGTCTGGCAACATTTTCCCACAGACGCTCTGCAGTCTTCTCACAGCCTCTCTAGTGAATGAGGCCAGGACCATGTCATGCAGGCAGAGAAAAGAAGAAGCAGAAGAAAGCCCAGGCGAGAGAGTAAGAGATGCCACGCAACAAAAAAAACCTGGTCTGTCACATTTGATGGGTGGCTTGAAAAGGACAGCACGGAGAGCTGGGGCCCACGTTGGCTGTTGCCATGGTACTCACCAAGGAGATGGCTCCTTGCTCCCAAAAATGGCTGTGCTCCTTTACTGGGCCCGTCCAGTGGAGATTAATTTGAGTGGAGCTCCTTCCTGCCTGAGTCTGGTCCTGCTCTCAGTTCCTGCCAGTTCTATTTAGAAGATCAGGCTAACGGGGGCACGCAAAAACACACACTGAGCTAGGTGTAGCTAAACCTAAACTTTTTTGTCTGCACTGAAACACTGAATTCAGACTGTTAAATGTGTCACTTCAAACAGTCACTGCGTGGGTTTCAATTTGTCTCGTGAATCAAGCAATCCTAAAATGTGAGCAAACGGGGAGACGAGGACGTGATGTGAATGCAGGGAGGGAAAAAAAAAATAATAGATGGGATAAGAGGCTCGAGTGAGGGATGTTTGACAGAACGAGAAAGCAAAGTGCTGAGATAAAAAAAGATGGAAAATGGTTTATAGATGAAGAGCAGCAACAGACCAAGAGGCGACACAGAGGAGAAGTCAGTCGTTGTGTGGAGGGAAAGATGGACCTGCACTATGTCAGACAGAAATGAAATGGCCTCAGAGAGAAACATTACAAGGCCATTACTAATGGAGAGAAGTGAAAGCATTCAACGGCAAAGCTTTCACCCTTTGTAAATTCACTGTTACTGTGTTGATACACTACAATGTGTCAGCTGTGTGTGGGTACATCTGGCCAGTGTCCTACTAAATCAATAATCCTTAACTCTCCCCAGACCCCCAAAACAGCTTCATTCTGTGGCCTCAAATCCTCCCTATGTGTGTCTACATGCATGTGCATATGCACGTTTATTTGGGGGAGGTGGGCAACATCCAGTGACAGATTTTGGCAAAGGATTATCTGTCTGTGTGGTGTCTGTGGGTTTAGCAGCATGTCTGAGTGATGAAAGCTGATTGAGGAAGTTAAAATCTGAGGGGCACTCTGATATCTGTGAATCCATGCCCATGATCTTGCGCGACACCACCCCACTCCTTCCCGGAATACACGTCCACAATCTTTTCACTCTTCAGGACCCCACGGAGTCGGGCCTCTCCAGCCAGAAAGACGAGCAAAGCCTCTCCCCTCCAGCTGACGTCACCACGCCCTACCCCGCCGCAAACTCTGGCCCATGCAAGACAGAGCAGCTTCTACTTCGTTGGCTAATTGTTCAGAAGGGTGGAGGTAACGCAAGACCTCCAGAGGCTACAGCTTGGGCTGGAAGAAGTAGTTGAAAGAGAAAGAATGAGACAGGCTGTAGACTTTTATATAACTGTGCTGTAGTCTAATTTCTCCCTGCTAGCTGTTTGGCAATACGACTCTGCAGCCAGTAGTGGCTCTGTGAGGTTTTGTGCAGAGTGACCATGTTGTTGTGCAGAAATGATGTATACCATGTTCTCCTCCTTGTTTTTGGCATGCTAACTGTGCTAACATATTGCCACACCATACTGACATCATATTGACAGTACCAAAATGTTGAGCGGAGGGGATGCTTGTAGTTTTCTGTTGAAGCTATTGCAATTCATCTTGAGGGGGATGTGACTGCATGTACCCAATTTCATTGTAATCCAGCCAATAGATGTTGATTTCAGTCAGGGTACAGGATCCTGACTAGCTTTGTGTAGAGCCACACTGCTAGCATGGCTAAAAGTCACCTAACCTCAAACAGACAATCCTCCCCCTCGTCTCTTCAGTGATGTTCTTGCATTTCACCTGCTTTTTTTTCTGTCTCCTTGGGCATTTCTGCTCTGCCGAAGAATAAATAAATAAATAAATAAATAAAAGAGCATCCTTTACTAACCTCTGACCAAAACTAGGCCTGGTCCTTGAGGCAGGCTTCAAAAACAATATGTCACTTTCAGCATGTGGACGCAGTGACTGGATTCTAGAGGAGGAAGGTAAATCCTAGAGCTGCCTTTATTCCTCTGACCTCGCCTTGACCTTCCACGTGTTAAATCCTGTTTAGAGCCATTGAGAAACCTGAGGAGCTGACAGAAAGGTCGCCGGTGCTCACTGAAAGAAAACAAGTGGGCAGCGATCCGTGTTGTGGTCTCTAAAGAGGCCAGATAAGACCAGGTTTGTGTGTCTGTGTGTGTGCGTTCGAGCTTCTGTGTATGTGTTCGCCAGAACGTGCAAATCTACTGTGGGCTGTTTCAAATTGACCTCATTTAGTGACATTGGGATGAACTTTGAGATCAATCCTCCTCACGTTGGGCTGTGCAACTTCTGGATGTCGTTTATGATTCTGAGCGTGGACAGATGAGATCTGGATTATCCTGTGACACACGCTTCACTATAGCGCAAAGTATGAATACTGGGTTCGTCAGTGACTTTCATAAAGTTAGGGCACTCATAAGAGGGCTTCAGGTATCTTGACATTCAGCTCCAAAAATTGGCCTAAGACTGGATCCAAAAGAATTCAACTTAAAAGTTTCCATTTCCAAGCCCAAAATCACAACACTAAAGTCAAGAGTACTTTTCTCCTGGTGCGCTAATTCTGCTGAAAAGCATAAGAGGGAACAGTTAAATCCCTTAAACCAGGGGTGCCCATTACGTCGATCGCGATCGACCGGTAGATCTTGAAGGTAGTGCGGGTCGATCGCGTGCCAATGAAAATGTTTTTAGATGTTGGTCTAAAACATTTATCTGTTGCAACTCAAAAACAAACACCAAGACAAGCGTTCATCTTTTATTTTTACTTTATATTTGCAACACGCCCTCAATTCAGCGGTACACATCCACAGCAACGCCCAACTTCAACGACAACTCAAGACTACTGTTCTTAAAGACACAGCGCTATTTTTCTAAAGGTGCAGTGTACCAATTTTTCTTGATAAAAATAAAAACAAAGATGGATAGAGCTTTTACAGTTTTTCTCTATTGGTTTGGCTCAATTCTTGAAACAGAAATTACATTCTCAAAATAACATGGACAAATCTCCAAACCACCTTGCAAATGTTCACAACAGAATGGCATTTCTCATTGCTTTCATCAAATTGCAAATGTCTTAGTACATGTCTCAAGTGTCTTAGTGCATCTTTGCAAATGGTTATGTACAAGTACCCTAGAGTTAGCACAATGAGCATACATTTAGCACATTTTCCAAATGAATAGATCTTGCTGATCTAAGCTGATTAGTTGATTCTCAGTCTAATGGTTGCTCTCTCCAAAACATGTCAGCATGATTTCACTGTGTAAATCATCATATGCACAATAGTCTGTTCAACTGTCAAAATTAGTCAACATACTGTAGGCTAATACCATGAAAACCATATGAATTTCTTGCAGCATTTCATAAATTCATGACAGTAATTGACAGTCAGGTGAAATTAGAACTTGACTAACGAAGGAGGAGTTCCTACATCTCAGATGACCAATCAATCAGCTATTTAGCCACCTGACTGGTGCTGTCTATGATTGTGAATGCTGCCAAACGCGTATATATAGAGCTTGGCTAGGGCCTGTACCTTTTGCAGTATAAACATGGAGGTACCTGGCCAAGAAAATGAGAGAGGACTGGAAGGGCCTCACCTCCCACACTATGTGATAGTGTGGGACAATGTCAATTTCCACCGAGGCCCGCTCATCAGGGCCTGGTTCACCAGGCATCCAAGGATGCTCATGCAGCTCCTACCTCCATACTCTCCCTTCCTGAATCCAATTGAGGAGTTTTTTTCCGCATGGAGGTGGAGAGTGTATGAGCATCGTGCTCAAGACCAGAGGTCCCTGCTCCATGCCATGGATGCTGCGTGTGATGACATTACAGGGGATCAGTGTAGGGGATGGTTGCGTCATTCACGCCGCTTTTTCCCTCGCTGCATCGCGAGGGAAAATATCCGCTGTGATGTTGATGAAAATATGTGGCCAATCAGAGCGCAGCGTATGGATGGTCAGGAGGATGAAGATGGTGGCCAGGAGACAGAGGGTGATGACAGTGATGACCAGTGAAAATGTCTCTACTCGTGAAACTTTGTTTACTGCACTATAGGCTTGGTATATTTTTTCTGGTTTTTTGTGTTCATATTTCATACATGTACAGAGAACTGTAGGCCTATACATTTTGTTTTTACAGTACATAATCTTGAGTTACTTTATGTAGGCTATATGTGAATAAAAATGGTTACAATTTCCTTGGCAATATGAGTGCAGTGTGTGTGATGTCAAACTTTGGAGGCTGCTCTTACTGTAAAGTCCTTTTCTTAGGTTTTATACATCTCTGCCATAGTGACAAAACATCTAAGCATTTTGACTTGCAGTGCTCACAGAATGCCACAGGGATGATGCATTTTGGGGGCACTGACTACTTACATGAGAAAGAAGTTTGGTTTTGACACAAAAGTAAACTGTTTTGGGAGAGATATGAGGTTCTGCAGCTCATCCATGGTGTTATGCTGAACCATCCAGTTTATTTTTGGTAAAAGCACTAAGTGAATGCAAATGAGCCAAAAGCAATTGAGAAAGATCTTTGCCATTTTGATGGTACTGACACTTTACATGGTAAAGGAATCTAGTTTTGAAGCATGTGTGAACAGTTTTGGGAGATATATGCGCTTTTGCTAGTGAGCTGTAATGTTGTGCAGAACTGTAAGACTGTTTGGCCAAATGGTCTTATAGTTTTAAGAATGTAATTTCTGTTTCAAGAAATGAGCCAAACCAACAGAGAAAAACTGTAACACTGTAGCAACAATTAATATGACAATTAATGTAGATAGATAGATGGATAGATGGATAGATGGATAGATGGATGGATGGATGGATGGATGGATGGATAGATGATAGATGGATGGATGGATGGATGGATGGATGGATAGATGATAGATGGATAGATGGATAGATGGATAGATGGATAGATAGATAGATAGATAGACAGATAGACAGATAGACAGATAGATAGACAGATAGATAGATAGATAGATAGATAGATAGATAGATAGATAGATAGATAGATAGATAGATAGATCCTCTTATACTATTGTAAAAGTAGCTCGCAAGCCAAAAAAGTGTGGGCACCCCAGGTCTAAAACATTTATCCGTTGCAACTCCAAAACAAACAGCAAGACAAACATTCATCTTTAACGCAGTAACAACAATTAATATGAATATTAATATGGCTGTTAGTATGACTATATACAGTATATACAGGTAGATCACTTTGACTTGGTCATTGCAAAAGTAGCTCACAAGCCCAAAAAGTGTGGGCACCCCTGCCTTAAACATACAACAATGAGGGAGAAAACAGAGAAAGATGAGATGTTTGTCTTAACTCGCCTTCAAGGGGAATTACTGTTTTTTACAACCTGGACCTTATTTCTGACATAAAATACAATCGTTTACTCACCCACATAACTTTGGTGTCATCTTGAGTCATTCGGATGATATTTAGATCCGCGTATATCCACATAGTGGGAGTGACTGGGGCAGTTACCTGTTATCTATTCGCGTACGTGCAGCGGTTTGTTGTTCTTGTTGTTCTTTGGCCAGCTGTTCCTCTCTCTGCCTCCGCATCCTCCTTTCAGTGAGCTCCTCATCTGTATCCTCTGGCTCAGAAAGGTAAGGATATCCATCATAAACAAAGTTGTTGTCCACAACCTCAGAATCGGAAAAATATTCAGCCATGTTGCAAAAATCTAGCAGTAGCAAATAGGTAAACAAGCCACACAGGGTGTGCATGGCGCTCAGAGATGACATCATCCAGGTCAGAAGTTAGTAGGTCAATCTACAGACCCTAGATGATGATAACAGGTAACTCCAGACTTAATGGGGAATAGCACTAGCATATCATAACAAAATATTGTTGAAATGAACGAATTTAACAGCAGATAATGCGTTAAAGGTTACGTTTTGGTGCCCAGTCACTCCCACTATATGGATATATGCAGATCTAAATATCATCTGAACGACTCCAAATGACACCAAAGTTATATGGGTGAGTAAACGATTGTAATTTATTGCAGACATAAGGTCCAGGTTGTAAAAAACAGTAATTCCCCTTTAAGTTGACCTCATTCAGAACAATGGAATGCCTTACACAGCTGCATTTATACTGCCCAATATTATCATTATTCAGTCTTTTTTATATATGTAAGTCATTTGTTTTGTACACAAGCAATCGCACAGCTGAAGTTTTTTTCCAGTGCTCACACTCCACATCCTCTGTCTCTGTTAGAAACACGATGCAGTCTGTTTTATTTGGGAAACAAAGTTCTCTTCAAATTTAGACCCTCTTCCTGCTAATTTTGGACACCTGCATCCTCTCATAGTCGACGCATCCTGTGAGGTCACGCGGCCCTCGTCCGGATGCTCGTCGCTGGAAACAGATGCGGTGCATGTTGCGTGTTGGCCACCTTGCTGTCGCCGCGCGGCTTGCGTCGTTTGGAGCCAAGAGGGGCCTCGACGAGATAACGCCACCTCCGGCGGCAATGAGGGAAGGGCGAGAGAGAGCAACCGGCTTCTTCTGAAAATACTTTTTGGAGAGTATGATTGAGATAACCACTAAAGGAAAGTGACAGAGACATAAAAATAGGTTTCTATACACAAGACAACATGACACATAAACCAAGAGGAAGAACAACAGACAGCACCTGTGATTCTGTTGTTCCAGCAGGCTCTTTAAGAGCGTGGGCTCTCCTCACGAACGACAATAACTCACCATGCAGAGCAACAGTTAGCCTACTGCCAGTCAGTAAAGTTATAATAGACGGTCACACTGATCCAGCATTACCGTGTCACCCTCTATAAATACTGAAGCATAAGTTCCAGACTGGCTATTTTCATCCGAGCATCATACTGTAAACATGAATACACATATTCTGTTACAATCTGTTCAGGAAGTCAAGATCTCCTTCGCAAGAGACAGGCCACATATAGACATCACAACAACATGGTGTCCAAATATCTGAGAGGAACAGGAAAAAACATCAGTTGTTGTTTTGTAATACAGTGACAGGAGAAAGGAGAAACTAGCACTGTAAGTTCCCAGAGTAACAAAGCTAAGTGATCTTGTGATTCATGGTTTTTAGGCTTTTAACCCAAAGAGTAATATAGAAATTAAGCATGTATAGTATTTTGGGAAGTTTTCCTCCACTATAAAAACCAATGGTGACCAAATCAACTTACTCGTTGTTCTCAGGAGAAGCAAACCAAACACTTATTTAGGGCCTGCTGGAAAAACTATGAGAAATGAGGCCAGTAGATGCCCAACTTATCGCATATTTTGCAATGAAAACCATAAACCTCCTTAAACCAGTGAAACCCTAACAGTGCATCAACAATCAGTGCTCCACAACCACCCCACGGGTAGCCGCTTCTATCTACCTATCACTGCATGTCTTTGCTTGGGTCCCCAGAGAACTTGGGATCACCACTTGTACCTGTAACGCTAGTACGTTTAATTTTACAGCGTGATAAGAGGCTTATCTGTTGGACTATTACTCAACCAGGACAAGTACGTACATGAAGTCGCCAATGGCTGTGTGGCAACCTCACCAAGTAGTGGCCTTATTTTTAAACTGTTTCTTCCAGTCTTCGGTGAAAGCTAGCACTAGCTTCTTACTATTTAGCAGACATGAGAGACGTGCTCAGTAATTAAATGGTAATCAGCCTCTTAATTACCCCATCACTCTAACCTGATGGGACGTTCTTTACGTTCTTTTTATTGTGACAGCATAGTAATCCCCTTCACAGCCTTTTATTGCTCATGCAACGTATGACGGCGTGAAAAGGCCGACGATGTACCGCACGGGCCTGTCTGCTGATAGAGAAGGGAGAGGGCCGTTAATCTCATCAGTCCTCCTGTTTTGAGCGGTGACCCCCCTCCTCCTCCCCCTCCCCCTCCTCCACCCCCTCTTCCCATGCTGTCACTCTCTCAGGCTGCACCTGTCAGATTAGTCTCACATCCTCAGCTGCCACTCCATATGATACACCTCCTTACTGCCCAGAAGCCTGCATGTCATTTCACTTTGCATGTATTTATGAGATTTTTTGTGCATGTGAAAGGGGAAAGTGTCGGGGGGCAGAGACATTGAGAGGGCAGTTCAGTGCAAAACGTGCATGTGTTAAGATTCTCCAATTGCTTGTTTGCAGCCAGTGTCTCCCTGTGTTGTCGATTACTGATTCTTACTATCCCATAAAATGAGTCCTCTCTGTGAATTGATTCATTTTACACTAGCAGCAGCATTATGGTCACCTGATCAGAGGTGTCACGGCTTCTCGTCTCCCTTAAGAGTGCAAAACGGTGACAGAGGTGCAACAAATGATTTTTACTGACTCGCATCTCGCACCATGATGAAGGTGCGGAGGAGGAGGAGGAGGAGATGGAGGAGGTGGTGGTGGTGGCTGCAGGAGCGGAGATTCCGCCATTGAAAGCCTCCCGGGAAGATGGAGTGGAGCAGCTGAGGCAACAAGCATGTGATGACAGCGAGGAATAATAAGCATCACTGCACTTTGGAGCTTTGTCAAGCCGCCGGAGGTAACACCGGAAAAGAGAGCGGATTATTTTCAAATTAAAAGAGTCACTCGCAACAAAAACGAGCATGGGGAAGGGTTGGAGGGTTGAATGTAGTGAAACAGAAAAAGTGGAAGAATATCATGACACTTTGCAAATTACTAATAGTTTGGAAAGTTCATGACAGCTGTGGGTTTTGTTGCAGCCGTAGTTCAAAGGTGAAGGGGGCTGTTATTTAAGTACATGGTTGATGGTTTGATCACCAAGACTTTCTGTCCACTTGTCAAACTCTCCTTAGATAGCACCTTGAACCGTATGTTTACGGCCTAGCAAATGAGCTTTAAATATTAAATTCTGTCCTTTTACTTTATTCACTGAGGCATTCTGAAAACAATCAGCCTCCATTATGTTCACAACAGTTATGACTTTTTATATTACTGGAAAAGCAGAAACCTTGTTTTATTCTGAAAGGTGTAACCGGAAACTGAACAATAGTCGCTCAACTTGACGGTGTGTCCGCATGTTTTCTACGACTTTCAGCTCAGTGAACGAGAGAAAACAGTACCGCACCAACTGGACACAGGAGAGTCCAAACTGTGCCCACAGCCTGGGCCAGTGACATCAAGCCAATAGATTTAGGAGGTGTGTACTGGCGCCTGAGGCTTCGCCGTGCGTCTAGGATCTCAGGCATTTCAGGGATCAATCAATTTATCGGGGAAACTGTTAAAGCGAGGGGAGACAGAGAGGGGTCCTCGGGGACTGCGGTGTCTCTCGCGGAGCTGTCATTTTCCCCTCTCTGTGCGTACATGTGTGGGTGCGCAGAAGGATTATCATTACGCACGCGGTGCGGGAGCGCAGTTTTGGTGATGCATTCAGTGGAGAGAGGCGCAGCCGGGAGCGGTGAGCGTCAACCCGGCCATTCAGCGGCATAATCAGCGCTCTGACCGGAGAAGGAAGGGGGCCCGGTTGTTATGGGGACAGCGTTTCTGCGCATCGCAGGATTTCGACCCGCTGTGCGTTTGATTCGTTTTTGACGAATGCTCCGTCGAGTGAAAGTCAGAGATGCGCACTGCTGAACAAAGGATTTAGGGGAAAACGATAAAGAAATCTCCGTCATATTTTAATCCACACCGTTGCGTTTCGTCTCCCTGCGCCTGGTCTTGCATTCATGCCCGTCCTGCCTTTGAGGACGACGGACACGGGCTGAACAACCGGCTTCCTCTGGTCTGAAACCCGGAGCGTGAGGAATCATCTGGACGGATCGCATACAAGTCCATGTGGATGGAGAGAGAATACGCAAACGCAGCGAGCGGAGCTCATTCCGAAATGTGACTTCTTTTTGGTCCTGTCTCCTTTCAAACCTGGCTACTGTGCATCCGTCTTCTTTCTAGACCCCATTTGTTTACATCGATCAAGGTACGTGCTGCTCACCATGTAGAATAACCTACCGATGAATTGAAACGGGGGGGCAGGGGGGCAGGGGGACAGTGGACGAGCGTAATATAGAGGCACGAGTGTGTGGCTGAAAATCCCACAGGGGGCCAACGTGCATTTGAATGCATCTGTGCACGTATTGCAAAAATACTGTGTTTCGGGGTTTATCAGCACTGAGGTGGAAGTTGCATCACTGACAGTCCTGGGAGAGAGGCGATGTCGTTGCACCAAAAAAATGCATAGGTGTGAAGGAGAGGGCACACAGGCACACTACATAAAACGTATATTTACGCGCAGGGTTTGGCGCATATGGCCGTGACCTCGAGGGATATTTGACAAAACCGTGAAACTTGCACAATTTTCTTACCAGGATTAAAAAAACAAAAACAAAAAAACACTGGTTTCTTTTAGTAGCTGCGCCTCTATTCCACCTCACAATAAACAGTGCCATTCACTTCTCTGTTCTTTGGTTTCGAGGTTAGATGTCATTCTTTATTTTTGGATCTCACGCACACACACACACACACACACACACACACTTGGAGGCTTAGAAACAATGGTTTAGTGATGTCCCTCAAACAAACACACTCTTCTGGAACCCCCCCGGGGACCCACCCAATGTGGCCGGCATTGTTGTGGCCTGAGAGGGGGTGTGCTGGAAAAAAAAGAAAAGAGAAAAGAGCATTCTCAATATGTGTGTTTGCATTAAGCTGTTCTTTAGATAAGCCAAAACCGAGGGTGTCCCCTTCAGAGGACTCCCACGCTGGCACCGTAAACAAGAGGCAGGGCCCCGGATAGGTAATCTACATGAAATTGCATTTAAATTCCCACTTGAGTGTAAAGGAAGTGCGTGGAAATTCATGTCACTATGTGGATTGATTTAGTGTCAGTCAGTGGGTAGATGATATATGAATCCCGAGCCAATGTCAGAGCATGGTTTGTGTACCCAGAAAGCTCCAGGGCCTACTTCAGAGTGTACTGTTTTCCATCATTAATCAATATTCAGCCGAGTGGAGCTGTTTATTCTCAGACCCATGAGTTAGTTAGCCTCCTCTTGGGAGAAGACCAAGCTACAGTATCTCCTCCGGGCTTGTGCCATATGCACCTTGTTTGGATGGCTCTGTGTGTGTGTGAGTGTGTGTGTTGAGATTCTCTACGCTCACATGACACAGCTGGGTGTGTGAGGCGGGGTGCGACCGTCACATCCGCGAGAAACTTCCCTCTGCTGCTCGTTTCATACGTGCGTTTGCGCTCACGCACTCACCCCTCCTCCCTGACGTATACACACAGTTACACACGCAGTTACACACACACACACACACGCTCCAGGCACAAAGCTCGCTCCAATTCTTCCTCTGCACATCCGGCTGTTCCTCGTTTCTCTTGCTGCTCTGATCGCGACCACGCTCTATCTAACCAAATCTCCCCCCCCCCCCCGCCTGTGATCAGCCCTCCATTCACAGCAAATCCCATCACTTTGTCCACCATCATATCACGTGGAAGCAAAATGCACGACGCCGCAGGTCTGCGGCTCCGGCATCACGGTGCATTTTGAGGTTCTGGACGGCTTCCGATCTGACCGATCACCTCCAACATGTTGTTAATGTTAGACCGAGGGGGGGGGGAATGGAGCAGAGGGAGGGGAGTGAGGGGTTGAGATTAAACGCTGGCGCTGTTAATTGCCAAGTCAATTAGCATATGGTCTTGCTGTGAGCCCAGTCACATGGTAATGAGGCCTAATTAGGGTGGCTGGGGATGTCTGAAGAGACAGGGGAAAATACTTCCACTGTCTGTTTTTTTTTTTTCATGGTGGCACCCGAGAGGTTGGTGCAGTGAAAGGACGTCCTCATTTTCAGTCTCACCGTTCAACATTATCTCCCTTTAACCCCGCTTTGTCTTCTGTTAATCTATTTTTTCCCAAAGACTTTGCCCATGTCACATATTGATACTTTCTTCATTGGCTGTGCTCTCTGATAAGACTTAGATATCTCATGTAAACTGTCCACGTCTTTGTGGTTTTCTGGTCTCAGAGTTTAGTTGAATGTGGCGCCGGCTATGTCATGTCTGGAAGGTTAGACGTTCAGGGATTGCCTCAGAGAAGTGTCTCATCAAGTCAACTCCATGAGTGAGTAAGAAAGAAGCTCCTCCCTGCACTGGATGAGAGCATGTCCACATGTCCACATGTCCACGTCCTCTCTCAGTTTCACCTCACCATCCGCACTTAAGCTGTATTACTTGCAGCCAAAAGTTACATAGACTGGTTGGTAATGTAAGGGAGTTGATGTCCAGTGGTAAAGATGAACCATTTTAACAGTTGTTTCAAGTGATTTAAGCTGCAAATACTGTTTTGGTGCTGAAGGACATTTTTAAGTAGACCTGGCTTCATCATGGTACACATTTACATCACTGTTCTCATTCTTTGTATAAAACCTTAGAGGGAACAGAATCAAAGCTAGAAACATTAACGGCATGTAGACGTAACGCAGTAAAGCATTAAAGGAAGACTTATCAAATCACAACTGTTCAGCTATCCCATTTCTGTCCTCTATGAACTGTCTTCTCAAAAAGAAAAACATTAATCAAATCAGTGAAGTAGAAAGGCAGACGGATGTACTCAACAGTCCAAATTTAGTTCCAGACCAAGGCTTTAACTGCTACCGCAGTTATTCTCTTTTTAGACACAGATGAGCTTTAGACAGAGGTCACCAGACGCCCTGTGTTTAACTGATATGCAATGTGTTATGCAATCCGGCATGGTCTGTCATAAGAAAAGATCTATTGTGGACAAGAGTGGGTGTAACGAACGCTATTACCAGCAAACTGATGCAAGCGCAGGACCTGCTGCTCACCACAACAGCTGGATCAGTGTGATCAGTGTGTTCCCAGTAGGATATTTGAGAGGCCTTTCCATGGACATAATCCTTCCCTAGGCCCCTTACTCTTAAGCAGAGTCTATACCTCTGCACGTATATACTTGTGCGCTCGTCAGTCTGGCTCGCTCTGTAAAAACAAGAGAACACCACCAGTCGGGTTCAGTTTTGTTTCTACGTCCTGCTTCACTTACAACTTTCAACAATAACAACTGAAACCTTCATTGAAATTTCGCTGAAGACGAGTCATACAGATGTTTGGAACCTTTCCTCGATGTGTTCCATCTTTATTGATCCAAAACAATCAATTCGAAAGTCGCGGAGATGAAGAAGCAGCTGGAAATACTAAAGCGGAAGTACGCTACCAAGTGGACCAGTCGCTGCAGCGTGTAGCTACATATCTGGGGAGGTGCACGTCGGTAACGGCGCTAGGGTCTTTTGCAGGCTCTACGTAGGAGTCCACGGAGTCACCATAGCCTCTGCGTCGACTTAACAGAAGTCTAAACCGCCTGTTACCCTGACATTTATGCTAAAACCAAGTTTTTAGTTGTTGCGCCCAGAAACTACGTCCCCTCAACTTAAGTATTCTGCAAGAGTTTGGTCCCCATAACTTGATAAAAACAAGAAGACACGCTTTTCACATCACTGTGCAAATAGTCCAAATAAAACAGGAGGAGGGGAAAAAAAAGAGAAATTAAGCAAGTCATCAAAATGTGATAATCCACCCAATTATCGCCACAGTAATTAGACAGCATCTGGTTGTGTGCTATGTCAGATAATTATAGGACTTTGTAATTGTACAGGGTGACTTGCTACATTTCCCTGGTCCCTGCCTATGCAGCCTGGAGCAGATCTGAATGACTGCAGTGCTGCACATTTGCCCTCTCACGCTTGTTGTGTGTTAACGGCATTGCAATGCGCTGTGCATGCTTCCCACGTCGAGCTTTGTGTTAGAATGCACTGCCTTCGCAGCGCACATGCATAATGCAACGCAAAGATGAATGTTATATTTACATGTACATAGAGGCGGCACACATCTGCGACACACTGTGCCAGCACATGCACATGAGAGGGGCACACGCATGCATGAATGAATGAATGCATGTAACCCTGCTGCATGCAGAATACACAGCTAAGATGGAACTCAGTGTGCCAGCAGGCTGCTTGGCACCGAGGAGGATGATGCCTGAGAAACAGTAGCCATGCAGCAGAACTGGCAGGAGCTGGATCCGTCCCCCGGTTACATAAGATACACGGCGAGAATAGAGGCAAAGGGGAAGGAAGGGAAGGAGGTGGGGGCGAGAAAAGGAGGAGGAGGAAGGGGCGCGTGGAGGGAAGAGAGAAATAACAAAAATGGAAGGAAGAGGGGCGTGTCTGGCGTTAGACAGTGAGGATGAAAGTGTACGAGGTGCACATCTTTCACAGCACATCTACGAATGTAGCAGAGGGCTGAGACCGCTGTGGAAGAGAAGGTGGCATTGAAATCCCACAGACATTTTTAAATGGAGGGGAGGACAGAAATGGCTGCATGGAGCGGGGAGTGACAGAGAGAGAAACACGTCTAGAGAGACAGAGAGGAGGGAAGGATGAGACGGCTGCAGCATCCTCTGTGCTGCTGCACAAAGCAGAAGGCCAGAGGCTCCAGCTCGCTCCCTTTTCACATGCCTCACATTAATACGAACGAAAGAAGAGGGCTCCAGTGTGTGGCGCGTGCGGTTGTAGGTGTGCGTTATACATCTCTGGCTGCCTGCGTACATGTGCTCGTGCGTGGCAGCCCTGTCCGTTCATCCCTTCAGCTTTCAGCTCACCCGTCTGCCAAGCCACACTCAAAAAGCAGCCAGAGCAACCATCTGTGCGCGAGGGAGGGACTGGACGAGAGGGAGCGAGTTAAAAAGTCACCAGTGTGCAGGACTCCAGCCTCCCCGCGTCCTGACTGCGCGGCTTCGCCGTCTCTGTCATCAGAACGTGACAAAGAACATGCAGAAGAACGACTAAAAAAAGGACAGAGGAGGAGCGGTCTGCTCAGCGCGTTGAGGATGAGCGAACAAGCTTTTCACTCTTTGTCTCCTCTCCCTCGTTTTATTCCAGTAATTTGGAGATCGGGGCGTAACCGCGGTTATCAGACGCTCACTGGAAAAACAACGTGATGTTAGGGGAAAGCACTTAGCTGATGTATGCGTGTTAATATCAGGTGTTTGTGTTTGTGTATGAAGACCCCGGTGACTCATCCCTGCGTGAGGAGTGATTGATGCAAATGTTGACCAACAGTAACCAGTGGCCAGTGTGAGCTGCTGCAGCAAGGAAGGATGGACACAACTAGGAAAAAAACAAACAAAACAAAAAATGAAAAAGTCTGGAAATAAGTGAAGAATTTTAGTAATGAGGAGGCGGGAAGAGGAATTTTGGAGGGTGTAAATCTCAGAGGGGTACATGAAAGAGCTCCAAATAAATGAATATGCACAAAAAACACCCGAGTGCTGTGTATGCACACACGCACCATTCACTCTGGGAATAAGTATATAATATTTCACAACGTTGTAAACAACTGCTAACCTAAATAACATTAAAATGGATAAAAAAGGCGGCTGCACCACAAGCTTAAATGGATGTATGGTATATGTGAAGTATATGTGTGTGCATGAGAGTTAGAATGAAGGCACAATTATAAACCACGTTATCTGGATATGGATGATCCAACTGGATGTGAGCTCAGTTTCTTAATGATGTTAGAGTGATAACACCTCTCTCGTGCAAAGTCATCCCAAATAAGCGAAATCTGAAACAGTTTGCGGACACATTGCCACATCACCATCTGGCGAGTTGATATGGCAAACGTCTTTGCCAAAGGCAGCATTTTCACACGTCTAGTCATTCCAAACTCTCCCTTTAGCTCCGTTTCTGTCTCCACCCTCCCTCGATATGGCATATCGGGCTCCTGGTAACGTTTCAACAGGCGGGTTGCACCAGCTGGATGTGAAATAAAAAGTTGGGCGTAAGCCCTGCATCAGGTTCAGCTACATACAACCTTGTGATCTCGCAGTCAGTTCTGTTCCATGTATATCAGCAGATTGTTGCAGTCTCTCATCTCTCTTTCATTCCTAAATGTTAGGCGTGCCTTCGCCTAGATTGTTGCAATTGGTCTGGGTTTACAACCAGGTATACGTCCGGCCGGTGCAATAGCCCCTCATCAGCTAGTCGCTGGTTGAGCCATGAGAGCGAACCAGATCAGTAAAGTTGCAGCCAGACAGCCAAACAATGAGCTGAAACTCACTATAAAGCCTCGTAAAGCCGAGGGGAGCCGCAGGTTTGGGATGTAAACGTGTGTAGTTTCATCACTGTGAGCCGTTGCTTTCACATTTTCGCCTTGCAGGAAAGTCATATAAAATAAATAGAAGGCAGGTCTAGCTTGTTAGCTAGTGATGCATTTGACTTGCCACCACCTCTGCCCCTTTGTTCCTTAGGTTAAAATAAAAAATAGCCTGTCTCCTTCCTGCAGTCCACCCTTTAATAAACTACACCATGAGAGCAGGTTATTCTCTCCCCGACTTGCGGGAATGGAAAAGGAATGTGAAGCTGGGGATATCCAGTGTCCTTTATGTGGTATGCAAATATTATGGTGCAGTCTATTCGCGGACACCGTGAGATTATTATTTTTTTAATGACAAAATTACAGCGAGGTTTCGGCATAAACAACCCGCCGAGCGGATTGAGAAGTGCTTCGTGAAAGCAGATTGTTTAACGCGGCGATGTGCGCTGTGAGCCGGCGTGGAAGGAATGTCTGAAAGCGCGGTGACAGCAAACTGGCAAGAGGATGTGTTTGCGCGTGTGGTGTCGCGGCGGCTTTAAATACAGACCGAGCGCCCATAAAACACGCGGCATGTCAGGTGAAATGACAGCGCTGATCGTCCCGGCAAAGCCCTTAAATGAAGCAAAAGAATGTGTGTTTCTATGCGTGTGTGTGGTGCTGCCTGGCTGCTGTGATGAAGAAAGAATCAGGTAGACAGTATTGATTTTACACATAATGCTGATGTGTTTGCCTGTTTTTTCCACTGGGATAAGGCACACAAATGTTTATTATGCATCGTCTCACACCTAGATGCCCTTAGATGCCTGATAGCGAGCCGCGCTTCTTGTACGCGCTACTTCCTTTCTCTGTATCTCTGTTTTCGTCAAGAAAATATGCACGATCCCACGACTCTCCTGTCAGTGCTCCCCGGGACTCGTTCGTTGGATGAGACAAGACGAATCATAGCCCTTAAACTCGCATCGTGAATAAACCCTGCGGCCGATCCGGGCTCCTCCAATTTTGTAGGCATATCTTGTGTGTAGGCTGACAAAAACAAGAAAATGTTTAAAAAGAAAGCTAGGCTATACGGCAGCTACTGGTGAAAGAGGATGTGTGTGTGTAAAGGCTTCAGTCATTCACCATGAATGAACTGCTGTCTTTTGTTTCCTTTCTAAAACAGCAGTGGCCGATTGTCTGTATTGTACAGACAGATGATTGCTGCGAGAATGACTGACTGCTCTATAGCTCTCTAAATGTTTATGACCAGAATGACTCACTTCCTTCTTCTTTTTTCTCAGAGATGGCGTCCCCACCAGTCCTCCTCCTCCTGCTGCTGCTGCTAACTGTTGCCCACCGTGCCAGCGGTCAAAGTCCAGATGACCCAGAGACTCTCCCGAGAGGCTGTGGATGGGGCTTGGTGCGTCCCTACACCCTCCTCTGTGACCTGGACTCCATATGGGGTGTGGCTGTTGAATCGGTGGCTGCCGGTGGGGCACTTGCTGCCACCTTGCTCGCCCTGGTCCTGCTGTGCCGTTTGCGCCACATCAGTGAGGCTGAGAAGCGGAGCGGCGTGGGACCCATCCTCCTCCTGCTCCTCGGGATCCTTGGCTTGTTCGGCCTGAGCTTTGCTTACCTTATTGAGCAGGATGAGTCACTGTGTCTACTCCGCAGGGCCCTCTGGGGTCTCCTTTTCGCTCTTTGCTTCTCCTGCCTGCTGGTTCAGGGTGTACGTCTGCGCAGACTGGGCCGGGAACGGCGGAGCCCTGGCGGCTGTGCCCTGACAGGCCTGGCGTTGGGTCTGAGCGCCGTTCAGGGCATCATCGCTGCCGAGTGGCTGCTTCTGACTGTGCTGAGGGAGGGAAGAGCTGCCTGTCAGTACCTGCCTCTGGACTTCTCACTAGCATGCAGCTACGTGCTAGCGCTCCTGCTAGCCGCGCTGACAGCGGCTTCCCTGGCCCTGTGTGGGAAGACACGTCAGTGGCGCTGCAATGCCATCTGGCTGCTCGTCAGCTGCCTGATGTCGCTGCTCCTGTGGGTGGCCTGGGTGGGTTTCTACCTGTACGGCAACGACTGGCTCGGCAGGTCCCCAGCTTGGAATGACCCGGCGCTGGCGATAGCTTTAGTGGCTCAGGGCTGGCTGCTGCTGATCTTCCACGCCATTCCTGAAGCCCACATCTGCCTGAGACCCCCGCCACAGCCCACGGCCCCAGATTACTTCGACACATCCCAGAACTCAACACGGATGAGGGAGACAAGCTTCGACGAGGACATCCCCTTATCTCACAGGCAGTTTGTGGAGAACCAGGGCTACGGATACAGCGACGAGAACACTGCAGGTACAGCATGATCTGGTGTTTTAGAGCAGACAGGCATAAATTGTGCGAGCGGATTGTAGGAGGAATGTAGGCCAAAGAGAAGAACGAGTATGAGGAAGTATGTGCATGTGAAGCTAGGAATAGTACAGGAAAAGTACAGAAGGTAAAGCGTGGCACAGGAAATGTTTCCTTCTTTCATCATGATCGACGCTGATGTGGTGAGTCACGATGAGTAATCTCTGTCTGTTCCAGGCTTGAGGAGCGGTGGCGCCGCCGGGCAACACAACAGCAACACCGCCGCCCGGCCCAGCGCTCCTTTCCGCAGCAACGTCTACCAGCCCACCGAGATGACCATGATCCTGAACGGGGGAGCGGTGAGTACATCCGCCCAGGCACAGGTACACGCCGCTTACACGCCGCTGTCTCATTCGACCGCGCCGACGAGACTGCATGCACATCTGTGCGTCCTGGACCACATGCCATTGCACAAGAATGAGGGAGAGGTGTGAGTGCGTGCATGCTCACGCGCCTGTATCTATTGTATTTCGTGGTCACGTGCATGGAGGGGGTTGTCACAAATGGTCACTCATCTGGCATCAGTTTGCATACGGGTCATCGCGAGGGAGTTTCCATGTGCTCCTTTGTGTGTAGATGACCTGCAAACTCTATCTGTCCACTGAGTGATGTGAATGTCAGCCGGCTTGTCACGGCCTGTCACGTCCTTCACCGCGCAAGATGAATGGTAACTCTGGCTGGCACAGGTGAACTGCTCTCCAGCCTCTGAGCTTTGAATTAAGCCTACCACACATCACAGTAGTTTTATATTAGAGGAGGCAACGTACTGAAGCAACACTACCAAGATCATTTGTAGTCCCTGTTCCTAGAGATTGCAGCTAAGCCTCCTGATTTAATCGATAAAGGGAACGTAGACTTCTTTATAAGCTGATTTGTGCAGAATACCATTAATTTGCATAACTTAGTGTTTCTGTGCATCTTTTTCAAAGTCGGTAACAGTCAGCGGTTAAATGCTAATGTCGGCAATCTGTGAAATTCTCCAGTTTGCCTTTTAGGGATTTATTTTTTGTGCAAATCTCTCAATAGCTGCTTTTAGACGTTTCTCAGCTAAACCTTCAAACTCAACACTTCCTCAAGTCCCTGCCGATACCTCAGCCGAGTCTAAGGAAGCTCAGACGGTTCTTATGTTACCCAGTGAAAGATAAATATGATAAAATGTTGAATTCTTAAAAAGATGAAAGCGCTAAGAATTAGTGGAA
This sequence comes from Planiliza haematocheilus, assembly GCA_005024645.1. Lineage (NCBI taxonomy): Eukaryota > Metazoa > Chordata > Actinopteri > Mugiliformes > Mugilidae > Planiliza > Planiliza haematocheilus. The sequence continues at coordinate 6,701,893 of SRSE01001373.1, forward strand.
ACTGTACGAAGGCAAATGGTTAGATTAAGTTAATAGTTTTGACTTTTACAGGGGCTATATTCACCGTCTTGCAGAGAGCTAGATGGCAAAACCAACACCACCCTCCCCACTGTATGTTATATACTGTTGTCAGGAGTCATCTTAACTTGGCAAAAAGTGGACAAAGAGAAGCATCAGACTTTGTACACGTTAAATCAGTTGTTGTGCTGAGCTCAGCTAATGAGCTGCTGGCTCATGAGACATATTTATTACACTGCCATCAGATCTAATTATTGGAAAAACATGTTTCATCGTTTCCCAAAAAAGCCAGACTGTGCAGTTAAAAGCGATTCTTGTGAAATTTGCAAGAGTCTGAAACTCTCTACAAGTTTGTTGCTTATTCTCTACAAATCTGCGTCACTTTGACAGCGATCAGAAGATGATGACGCACGATATCAAAATAAAAGAGTCAGACTGAGGGGAATACAGGTTTGGTCTCAGAAGTGGGTCTTAAATTCTTCATTTGCTCAGTTTGTGTATCTAGTATATCAGTATAGTAACATGTAATAACAGGACCTTTTTGTATTCAGTAGCATTTTGATGGTGTAGACCGACTATAAACCATACATCAGAAAAACAGTTTTACAGCGCAGAATAAAACCCTGTCAGGATTTGGGAAACCTTCCATACTGCCTGAGAGGCCAGATACTGCAAAAAAGTCCTCTAAGCTTAATTACTGTGAACACCTGTACTATTTGAAACTGCGATGTACAAAATATCAGCATATTTCACAGCTTGACACTCTGAAAATCCAGAGTATAGACATTTTAGTGGAGGCAAAAAGGCTAAAAAGACCAAATTACACAAGAGTAAAGTGACAAAAGCATGAATGGCGTAGACTCTATGTGTGTATGTTAAAATCTACGCTGCTATTGATGCTGTTCATCACTCACAAATGCAATTCTCCCACCTACAGGTGCCCTCTGCCCCGCCCACCTACACGGGGAGGCAGCTGTGGTGAGCGAGAGGTCTGGAAAGAGGAACGTGTGATAGAAAATGAAGAGAAGAAGAGGACGGAGGCGGCGGGGAGGGGAGGGGAGGGGTACGAGACGAGGGGCCCCATCTCGTTGGACTGGACTTAACGAGCGCGGAGGCCTACGGGGCCCTCTTTCTCTGTGTACAGACTTCAACACTGACTGTGTGCCAATCAGCTCCTGTATGAGTGTGTGTGCGAGCCCGAGAGAGAGAGAGCGGTTCATGGAGGACAGAGCTGAAGTCTTTCTGGGACACAAATGTGACCGGCAAAAAGCAAAACAAGAGAACTCAGATCTGAAAAGAACAACCGTCAGTATTCCTTTTTTTGAGAGGGGGGTGGGTGTGATTTGCTCCTCTGACACTAACAAGCCATGTAGGCATCCTTGAAAACTGTGAAATCTTTTTCCTGCTCTGTTTCTCTTCCTGTCAGGCAGGATGTCTTTTTCTGCTGCTCTTCGCAACACCGGCCCTCAAAAGGAAAGATTTGGCTCTGTCCTCCATCCATCCACACTGTAGGCGAAGACAGAGCACACGGGCAACTGTGCAGCCCCCTTAGAAAAATAAAATAAAATAATCTAGCCTCTGTGGGTGTGTAAGTATAGTATCTGAGAGGAAAGAGTGTGTGTGTGTGTGTGTGTTCCCTACAACTCTACCTACAAACCCTCCTTCTCCAGACTGTTACCTCCCCTGCCCTTCTTCTTTCTCTGCACCGTCTGTGAATACTACACTCTTCTCACCTTACGTCATCCTACCACCTGCATGGACACCTTGCAAACACAAACTGTGAAGCCCGAACTGCGAACTGCCGGGGGTACCCAGCGACCGCAGACGCAACAAAAAGGCAGCCTGGAGCACCCGAAACGGACGGCTCGCGCGCCGCCAACGGGCCGCCGCTGAGACGGGCGACGGGACGGGAGGGGGTAACGATTGGCCGAGGAGAGCGCCAGTCACCGGCGGGGCGGTTCTCCGCTTCACGAATCTAGGTCAGACTGCTGTGCTCTCCCACATCTCCGGTGGCCACTGGCGGTTTGAACCAGCCAGGAGAAAAACTGTCACTTTGTATCAGCAGGAAACGGAGCGAGGATATGAAACGGCCTCCCTTCTCTTACTTCCTCCATCTCTGTCCGTGGGAGAGCATGCAAGGGCTGTGATTTCATGATGGGTTTTGGGGGGGGGGGCAGGAAAATCAAAGTTCATGTTGCATTCTGGTGCTAAATATTCCTCCACGCAACTCTCTCTCTCTCTCTCTCTCTCTTTCCAGTGAGGCACAGAAGTACAAAAAAAACAACAACACTTGTATAGATATCGTAGTCAAACTGTGAGTGACAGAGTATATATAGAGCTGCGGCTGGTGTGTGGAGATATCCGAGAGCCTTAGAGAGATCAGATTTACAGTGCAAGGTAGGAAGAGGAGGATCAAATGGAAAAGGGAAGAGATGGAGGTGCGGCGGAGGGAGTAGATAGCACAGCGAATTATCTGTGACTTCCTTTAGTCAGTCTCCAATCTATGTGAGGAAATGTCTCCCTGGTCTCCCTGCGGAGGACGGCTGTGTCACTTGGCTCTGTGTGGTCGTCTTCTTTATCTGGCCTCCTCCTCCTCCTCCTCCTCCTCCTCCTGTCTCTGTGGACAGCTATAGCTCATGTCCCCCGTGCCAACTTGGACTCTAGTTTCACCGGCGTCTCCGCTTCACGCCCTTCACCATGACACCAGCTCTCTCTCTTTCACCCAGGAAGCTGTGTACATAGTAGTGCTGTAAAGCTTTGCTTGCTTGTTTACTTCTGTCCTTTATTTTTTTTTCTCTTTCTTTTTAACTGTGGGTGCAGAGGACTGATCACTGCAAACCGAATTTATCTTTCTTTTTTTTTCTTTTTTTAATGGTTTGCTTTGTGTTCATACAGTACATTTGCTTGTTGTTACACTATGCTTTTATTTTTCTCCTTGCTGGTGTCTTTTTTTTTTTAACTAGCATTTTGGAAATGTTTTGCCAACACTAGATGCTTTTACGATTATTTTTCGTTTGTTTGCTCGATTAATGGGATATGACTTGATTTGTCATTCACAAGGATTTACGTTGCTCCCATTCTCAGTTAAGACAGTGGTCAAAGGGGACAAGAACACACTTGTTTTGAACTTTTCAGAAAAAAAAAAAAAAGACGACTATGGCTGTGAATAATTTTGGCACTTCATGCAGTAAACAGTGACTTATTCTGTGATACTTTGGGATAACTATAAAAAGCAGAGCAGGGAGGGGAGGATAAACTAATTTTAAAGCCCACCAATAGTCAACTTGGTGAGCTTTGATGTTAATGTCAACCCTCGGCTAAGTAAAGACTCCGGGGTCAACCCTTGACTGCTGCTGTATGTTTATGTCTTACACACTGGCTATTCTAAAATAGGACTGGTACTTGCAGGCCAGCTTCATGCCCAAAGAGAGCTTGTAATGCAATGCACAGGCTCTGTTTGGGCCCGCTCCGAAACAGGCTATGTGCCTCAGATCCATGCAAGAAGAGCTGTCCTCAGGGTTTTGGATGGTCAGTGGTAAAGGGACAAAGCTCCTGAGTCTCAACACTCAAGAGCTGGGGAGGGGAGAGGTTTCAATTCTTGTGATGTTTTCACTCAGTGTGGAGTACAAAAAAATAAAATAAAAGAAGTAACATGATGTGACTTAGTAGATTTTGCACTTGTCGACTACCTATCTGTGCATGCTTATCACCATTTCTACATATACGACCTTTCTCAGACGTACTTTTGAATACTAACTCTATTTATGTAAAGGTCATGTGACAGCAGCCGTAATTTCAGTGTATATCAGATGACACACTCAATGTCTGTGTTTTCTTAAACACAAAAGAGAGCTGGTTGGTGAGAAGCAAAGAGATTAGAGGCAGGGGAAAAGGTCCAGAAGAGTCCCCAAAAAGGAACACAATGCCATCCTCACTGGACCTGATAATAACTTCCTCTGTTGGTTTGAAAAGTCAAGGGTTAAAAAAGAAAAAAAAAAAGAATCTTCTGGCTGATATTGTCTCTGTGTTTAAAATCAAATAGACTGTGGTGAAATTTGCACAAAAGCTTAAATGTTGAGTTCGTCGTCCCCCGGGCAGCCCATTTGAAACACCCATCCTCCCTGGGCTGACATGTCCTTGCCTGTCCTCTCCTGATTTGTCTTGCCTTCAGACTGTTCCAGTGGGGCAGCTGACAGGGGTAATATTGGTCTTCACAGCTATGACTGTGCAGTGACGCAGCATGCCTATGTATAGAACTTGATTCCCCTGATCAGAAAAAAGAAAATAAACTGTTAACTCTCTTGTTTCTGTAACTGATTCAGGAAAAAAAAGTTCAATAAACGTGTCATGTTTGTAGTTAACTTTTAATTGGAACTGGTGTTTTTTCTAGTGGTTGTTCTGTTGAGCTTCAAAGTAAAGGCCTCCTACTAACAACGTTATGAATGCTCAAGGCTCATTAAGGTACTGCCATACATACACAGACGCTGTAACCTACGCTGGTGTGAAGGCACTTTTAGTACGGCGGGACCTTGGCGCTATAACCTACACACATAGCCGTCACTGGTGCAAGCCATTTATACTTGCGCCTCGCCAGTCTGGCTCACTCTGTAACAACACCACCCAAATGAGTCAGTGCTGTGTCTTTTTTCCCAGTCCGGATCAGTCTTTGTTTCTACTTCCTGTTTCACTTTTAACAATGGCGATGAGTCACACAAATGTTTGTATTTCCAGACCTCCTCAGTTAACCTTTCCTCCATGTGTTCCATCTTTACTGATGCAAAGCAATTAATTTGAAAATGGCGGAGATGGAGAAGCAGCCGGAAATACTAAATCGGACATACGATACTAACGCATAGTTCAATTTCTGGGAAGGTGCACGTCAGTTATGGCGCTAGGGCCTACATAGGGGACTGCGCTATCGCCGTAGCCTCTGCGCAGTAGCCTGTGAGCCATTTGTACTTGTGCTCTTGTTGGTCTGGCTCACTCTTTAAAAACGCCACCCTAATGCTAGTCGGCGCTGTGTCTGTTTTGCCAGTCGGGCTAATTTTTCTACTTCCCGCTTCACTTTCAACAATGGCGGCTGAAATTTTCACCGAAGACAAGTCATACAAATGTTTGTATGTCTGAACCACCTCAGTTAACCTTTCCTCGAAGTGTTCCATCTGTATTGATCCAAAAGTATTAATTCAATAATTGCAGAGATGGAGAAGCAGAGGCAGCTGCTAAAGCAGAAACGCTGCTGCTGCCAAGTGGATCAATCACAGCTCTTACGGTCTGCGACATCATGACATGTAGTTACATTTCTGGGGAGGCGCACGTCAGGGTTCGCATAGGGTCTGTGTACGGTCTGGCCTGTCGCCATAGCTACGCCAAATTGGCGCAGAAGCCTAAACCGCCTATCAGGACAGCCCCATTCACATTCACTGACAACTCAACACATTATGAGGTCAATGAAAGTGCTTCCAAATGCAAATGACACTCTGGGGTACGACTCCTGACCTATTAGCCGCTTAATTGATGAAGAAATATTAAAGTAATATCCCACAGCTGTCCATTAAGCAGGCTTTGAATAAACTGTACAATAACACCGTGCCACTGAAAAATAGGGGATTGTGTATGAAATTGGCTGCAGTTCCTAACATTTTCCTCCAATCTGGATTCAATTCAATTTGACTTACACAGCGTCAATAACAATACTGTTTACATCTGCTTTAGGCTGGCTGGGTAGAAACAGAAAAGGTGAGAGAGTGAAGGACAGGAGGAGAAGAGAGCAGCAGGTGGAACAAGACAACACATACTGTAAATATGCCATACATACAGTACATATATAGCAAAGCGAGAGTGATAATGAATTAAAAAAGAAAGGATAGAGCTAGCATTTAAAATATTAATTGTAAAAAGGTTTAGTGGATATACAGAGTTCTAATGGACTGTAGTCTGCTATAATAGATGATGAATACTCTCAAATTAAAGCACTTAAAGTCTGCACTTAAAGTCAACATTCTTTATGTAACCTGAATACGTATAGAAAAGAACAAAAGTAGAATATCTCACTGATTAAATTTCCACCAGCAGAAGACTTTCTAGTCTGCATAGTAAATAAGCCACAGCAAACCAACTGAGTTTAGCTTGGCAAGAAGACAAGAAACAGAGAAACTGTCCAAAAAAGCCTTGATGCAAAACATTCATTAGTGGGCTGTTCCTGTGCGTTGGAGCAGAAGCAGCTGAAGGTATCCGTTTCCAAGCAGCCTAGATTCAAATTTATCACACGGGCATGGTCCCATTTAACTTTGCTTAACTACTTTTAATTTAAGTCGATGACAATTTCCAGTCTATGATCTAGATGTTGTTGGGCGAACTGTTTTTGTGCTGTTAGTGTATTTCTCACCCACACAGACCTGAAATGTTTCAGTCGTAATCTATACTTCCATCTTAAGCCTGGAATCGCAACCCAGAGTCGGCAGTTATATGGCTGGGCCCTGACAGCTTGGTGCCCACTCCCTTCTGCTGCCGTGTTATCCAGTTACAGTCGGGCCCACAAGCCGCCAGACTCCGTGGAGCTGGCTGCACTATCAGATGTCCCCAGAATGAAATGGGCTGTTTTATCACATTGCCCAGCAGCAGCTGTCTCCCATGCATCCACATACCTGCAAAGGGAGATACACGACCCTCCTCACGCCTCACCAGGAGGCAGTGCGCGTCAGCGACCTAAATGGCCGAGAGAGCCGTCCATCACAAGACTTGCTAGTGCAAGACGGAGGGGAAACAAGCAGCATCCTCTCAGGTACACCGAGTTAGTTGGAGAGATGGAAATATGCCAGGAGTGCACTTTATTCACTCCGTTTAATTGTTGACACTCAGTCAGGAGGAGACGATTATAACCTGGACAGTTTGTCTCGAAGGACAGCGAGAGAAAGCCTGCAGAGTAAGCTGAGCAGCATGCAAGCCTTTAATTTTTTGGAAAATCAAATTTCATGAAATTTCCAAGCATGGAGGCATTTAAGACGGTGTCTGATGGCTATCTGCCGCAAAAACAGATAGCTGAAGGTGGCGGACCCAGCGAGACAATATACCCAACCATTAGGTATCAAAACATTTTAGAAAAATGGAAATATTCAAAGAACACCATCATACAACGTGAAATACTTGCATGTGTGTTTATTGTGATGTTGTTTTGTCACATAGTAGCCAGCGCTAACATATACATTTACTTTTAAGCATAATGTCAGTGTAACCTTTTGCTGCCTTGTCAGATAGTTGTCAGTCATCCCTAAGTGATCCCAGTGACATTTAAAAACTAGTTTATTCTCTTTTTCCCTGACAGGGTAATTTCCTTTCCCGATAAACAGAATGAAAAGTGCTGCTCTGTATGCCAAGTCACCTTTCACTCTGGCCTCATTTCCTGGCTTGAATGGCAACGCCATGACCTCCTTTGTGGAGTGATATGTATTGCCAAGGAAAATGGAAAAGACAGATCAAGGAAATACGGTTGTCTTCCACAGAGGAATCAGCTGGAGGTGCCCAGAGGAAATATAACCTCTGTTACACGAGGTTTCGCTCACGACAGTAAAACACGTGAACCGTGCTATATGCTGTTCATTCGTTGGGCGAGACTCGTGAAGGGAAGCGATCCTTCAAAAGGGCAATGAAAGTAATAAACTAATTAGACACGGATCTCAGACCATAAATCCTTGCCTGACCATGTTCAATTGGTTACAGGCATTTTAATGACTCGTTTGACTGATCACTTTGGTCGGTTATATCAAGCTAACAGAGTTTAATAGCCTTTAAACAGCAGAAAACCCTTGTCCACGGAGCTAATGAGTTCAGGTAGCACCACTCTAGCTCAGGTCGTGAGTTCCTAGTAAAGATGGAGATGCTGCAGAGAGAGATAGAGCCAGGGGGTGGCTGGGGGTCAGCCACTCACCAGCCTCTGGGGTCATCTGGGTGGTGGGGGACATGTGCGGCGCAGTGCTCAGGGGAGTGGCGGAAACCACCTGGATGGACACGTCAGAGTTGTCAGGCTGAGGGCTTTCTGGAAAATCTGTCATGACTGAGCCCACTGGAAACAAAAGAAAAGAAAAGCATCTTTTCGAAGTAAAAACTGTAATACGTTTATAATTTATAACAGATTTGAACTAAAAAGGCTAAGAAAAACAAGACCCGCACAGCTTTTCTGTGTCAGGTTATATATTTTTTAAGATTTTGCACAACATTTGGGTTCAGACTAGACCGACATAGCCTCGCTCAGGTCTTATCAGAATATGGGTCTGGTAACAGTTATTGAGATTTCGTTACGGGGCATGTTTTAAACAATTTAGAGGAAAAAAATACCTCTGCATCCAGCTGGATAGCTCTATAACCAATCAGATGACATGACGTCCAACACAACAAAAAGCCCTAAACATCGGGATTGGACCGGTTTATCATTATTGGAGGATAATCAGTACCGAAAGATTAGTTTGTTGGGCTTCCAGGCTAAGTTCAAACCCAGATGTAGCAGCTAATAGCAGCTAATTTTTAGCTTTTAGCTTTTTAGCTTTTTTTTAGAGCGAACTGTGCGTAATTTTCCAATTACAGACAGTAAAGACATTGTGCTGTTCCAAATTGTAAGAAAAATGGTGTATAACAAACCACAGCTTAGCCAGTAACTGACATTTTCTCACTGTGACAGCTGCAAAAGCTAACGCCGCTGCCTTTTGTCATCAGCTAGTGCAAGAAAATGGCTTTGACATTATGGAAGCAAATATGTGATTGATGAAATGCTACGTTTCAGCCACTTATACTTTAAACAAGAGCAATCATATAAAAATGTGTTTTCCTGTCTCAGATATGAAGTCATCGTGTCATGCTACAGTCAAGGACAGTCATGTGGTGATTCATGAGCTGTTGAAAGCTACACCTGTCCAGTGAGCCGTCACCTTTTGACCCGTCAGTGTGAGTCCGCTCTAGGCCTTATTGTTTTCACTCTAATGCTGATTTCAGACCACGATGCGGCAGAAGAGGTATTGCACGCTGGTCTCTAAGGGTCAAATGAGACGAGTGCAGCTGTTGCCAGATCGACTTAAAGAGCGTGCATACAGTAGGAGTCTCTCTATCTCCCCCCACTCTCTACCTCTGTCCCTGAACCAAACACAGGGTCATCTATCTGTCATTGTCTGGGTTCACTTCAGCCTGCTTGAAGTCAAAACAACAACCTGCCAACAAACTACAACCATTCCTCTGACTCCTTCCTCCTCTATGTGACACATTCATTTTTCTCCACGCCCTTATCTATTTTAGATTCTGCTGAAGAGATCAGAAAATGGTTTCTATTCGGGACAACAGTCTGGGTTTACTCACACTCTCTTATACACACACAGGCCCCCTACTAAAATGTCAGGTCAGCAGTAGCAGTAGCAGCAGCTAGCAGCAGCAACACAGTGTTGCTGTGACACCCGGGTGGAAGAATGTTCGTCGCGCTGCCACGGCCGCAGCGAGCGCCCTTTGTTTAGTGGAATGTGTCAGTGTGGAAACAACCTGCGCTTATGATGATGTTGCTCATTGTTTGTGAGCTAAAGAAAAAAACCCAGAGATACTATCGTGGCCAGCTCTGATGTGCATGTTGGAGTGTGTATGTTTGTAATGACACACCACCACGGCCCGTCCCAATGAGTATGAAGAGCAGAATGTGTTAAAGCTTACTTTATTTTACAACCAGTGTCATCACTATTGCAGCCAGCTGGTTTGCTTATTTTACTGTATTGCTTTTTTTATGTGTATCATTATTTTTTATTGCTCCCATTTAAACTTGTCCAATAGAAAAAACAAACTAATTTATCAAGCAATTGCAAATGACCTTATTTTAACTTCTTTTTTATTACAGAAAGCAGTGAAACACACTCTAATGAGAGACTGCACTCATACTGTGGAGGTGAAATGAAATCCTTCTTATTTTTGGTTGGGGAATAAAAGTTGCTTTCATCTGTAACTGAGACATGGGGTTATCTCATTAGTCTTACGTGTGTATGGATGCTCTAAAATCTGGATTTTCCACTAATTTATGTGTTATTTTTAGCTTTCCATTTTTTAATGTGTGCACTGACTAACTATGTCTCATTCATTTGTAATTTGTGCCCTGTGTAGTTAACCTCTTTCTTAGCTGTCTAGCTGTTGTGACTGTAAATGCAGCTGCAGTGGCATGATGCTTCTACCCTTTCTGAGGCTGTGCTTGGACACAGTAGTGCTTTAAAGTAAATGCTAATGGTAGCATGTTAATATGCTCTTAGTGATAATGAGCAGATTTAATGTTCATTACATTAGTTCAGCATGTTAGCATGGTGAGTTGCTAATAACAGCAAAGGCCAGTGTAATTAGTTTTGCAGGTATTTGGTCATACAGTATATCCAAGTATGGGAACATTTGTTATTTAGATCTGGTGATGGTGCTTGTGTAAAAGTGAGTTAATTATGAAGCAGAGATCTGCAGAATATGCAGAAATGTTGGGTAGCGACAATTTTGATTTGCATTTGTACTGACCAACATCACTAGCAGCGATTTGATAGCATTGCGCCGTCGAGTGTTGATGAAATTCAGCAAGCCGTAGCATCAAGAAGTGTCAGAAATGTTGAACTAATCAACTTTGAAGGAACGTGCGATGGGGGTGCCTGAAACAGTTGACTGACATATGACACAAGCAGAGTTCTTCAAATGTTGAATGCGCAGAACAGTAAGTCTTGTCCCAGATATTTGTTGCCTGTTATCAGGATTTCCTCTGGATATGGTGGAAGCTCTGGCACAGCCAACACTTGGGTTACACTTCCTCGTTACAGGGACATTAATCAAATTCAGTAGAAATCCAAAATAGTAATCTAGTGGCTGATGCCAGGGGAAATGTCATAAAGCTTCATCACTGGGCTTTATGGACATTTGCATAAAATTTCATCAACATCCATGAAACGTTTATGTTATCTTACTTGCATGCTTATTTTGTTCCATTTTTAATTAAACTAAAAATTTTATTTTTCCATTCAACAGAATTATTTGCTAATTTGTATTGTAAGAGTTAAGGATTGGAGAAATCTCTTGTGCAGTGAGCCTGTTTGTATATCCAAGGACAAAGTTTAGTCACTATCCTTGAGCTCTAATGCCAGCCAGTCACACTGGACATGGCTCTGCATTCTCAGCTGCTCTGCCCTGTCCGTCATGTGCACACACACACACACATAAACGCACGTTTACTCTACACACACACATATCATTATATACTTCTCTCTTCTGCCTTTGTCTCTCCACTCCAAAACTCTTTCTTCACATGCATCCCCAGCCCCCATCCTATGCCATCTCTGTAAAACAAGCACAGCTTGAGCCCTGCAGACATTCTCTTTCTCCATTTCATTTGTGATCTACTCTCACTTCCTTTATCTCCGCCGCTGCCCTCATTCTCTGTGTGTCACTGCTCCCACAATCTTCATCCTTTGGCTTTAACATCAAAGCAGGGCTGGGATGAACTCCGTATCACTGCAGCAGTTTGTGTGAAACTCTATCGTGCATGGGCTGACGCAGCACGCAGTGTGTATGTATATGTGTGTAAATGTTGAATAGTATAAATCAGGGTGATATCTGTGCGTTCTAGCATGTCCGTATGAACGTGTGGCGGCATCCTGCCTGCATGTCAGCAGCTGTTGTCAAGCGCAGGGCGAAATTCAAGATCAATGGTATTATGTTGCCACCAAGCCTGAGGCCTGGCAATCAGTGATACCAGGCGAGTGTTTGAAAGGTGTGTGTGTGTGTGTGTGTGTGCTCACCTCGGCTCTCTTGTTGTGCCCAGAACCGCTCAACGGTTTTGGCAATGTCATGCCTTTCTCTCAGGTCTTTCTGCCACTGCCGTAGCTCCTGGACATCTGGGCGCGCCCTGACCTGTAGCCCAGGACACGTGCGGAGGCAACACATGCAGAGATTGGCATAAACAAAAGTAATCAATAGGTTAATTATGCTGCAAGCCAGTACAAATAAAAAGCAAGCATTGTTCAAAGTGGCCTATTTACCATTATGTATTGACTTGTATGGTGGCTCGTGCACTGTGGCAGGAAAAATCACAACCTGCATGCTTTATTGCATACTAAGATGAACCAACTAAACAAAAACATGCCATTTTCTTGCATTTTAAGCTTCTACATGTGTTATTTTTTAATCATTTATCTTAGTTTGGCTTAAATAACTTGTATAGATAGGTAGGTTAAACAACCTACTGATTAGGTTATTTAAAATGTCATCTTTCTATCATTAAGACTTATTGATGTTATTATGACTGTAAGTAGCAAGTTATAGATTGAGGCTCTGGGTTATTTTGTTCAGAGAACACCACTGTTTAGAGTAATTAAGCGCATCGATGGGTGAGTGGTTTGTGTGCCACATAAGCCAGCTGGTAAAATTCTGCTGCAGATTCATGTGGCCCATTGAATGTCAATAAGCTGTTTTTGATTTTTCTCCCTGTCCAGGCTTTAGTTGCCATGAATTGCGCTTTTGTTCTCAGAGGAAGCCCCTGTAGTTGCTTGTGTGTGGGCTGCTTGGTTTCCTGAGCGATCACCAAACAGGTTTGCTGTTTTAGATGAAAAGAAAACGTCCCTAAAGAGCTCACCCCCCTCCTCCTCCTCCTCCTCCTCAGGCCTCCATCTTCTTCCTATTTCTTTCCTCTATCCCCTCTGTCCTCCTTCTTTCCAGGTGTGCCGCTCCTGATTTTCTAGCGTTTGTTCTTTCTCCATCCACCTTTTCTCCACCCTGCATTCTCTCCAACCTCCCCTCTCTCTTGCCTTGTTTTCCCCCCGCTCCATTCGACCCCAACTTTCTCCCAAGTGCCTTGTTAGCTATTAGTGGGCATGAAAGTGGGCCTGTTATATAAGGCAGTGGATTTAGGAATGGGTAAGACATGTGAGCGCCAATAGTTAATTCACTGGGTGTCACAGTGCAGCAAACAGCCTCTCTGCTGATGGGAGCATAGAAATGGAAATGAGGGGTGAGGGTCAGGGAGGATTGGGGGGGGGTTGGAGTCTGTTTGTTCACCGTCGCTTGTGTGTTCTGCTTGGGTCTGTGTGCCATTTCTACCCCGTCTCATATCTCCTTTTCTGCTTCTATTTCTGTCAGCTTCTTCTAAATCAAGGGAATATTTGATGGCCCTGGAACCACACAACAAAATCAATCATACTTCTTAGAAAGCTGACTTCTTGAATATAAAAGCTTTCCACAGGGTGCTGACAGTGTTGTGTGCGACAGCGGGAGACAAAGAGCTGAGCTGAGTGTGTGTGCGTAAAGTGTTTTGAGGCCTGCCTGTGTGCATCAGCACGTCTGATTAGCAGAGGTAGGGTATTATTTTGACTGATGGAGTCAGTCGAGGACTTTGTGTATGTTTATTTATGCTGTGTGAGCTTATGCACGTTTACATTCGCGTGCATGAAACCAAATTGTGTTTTGTTTTGTGTGTGTCTATACTTCTCCCGAGTGAGCCTTTGCCAACACAGGATCTTGTAGTTGCAATCATCCATGTCACTGCACACGTGGCAGAGTCTGGTTTAGTGTGCATGTGAGTCCATCCCCTCATGCTGTGTGTTTGCATGACGGCTAGGATTAAAGTGATTAGAAAAATTACCAAGACATTGCAAGGTCACAGAGATCCGCATGCATTCTTTGAAATGCAAAACAAAGCCACAGACGTACACGTACACACACTGAAAGTTAAAATAGCAATATAGTATAAATCCCTAAAATAAATAAAGAAATAAAACGAATGCCATCTTAAGTGGTTTTGGCATTTTCTCCCCAACAACTCTAATTGTATACATCCGTGCAGTGACACAAACCGTGCACGCTCTTTCTCACGCAGCCCCACTGCAAAGCCTTTCAAGCCGCATTCCTTTTTGTGCAAAGCTGCCTGTGAGACTGAGCCCCTCGCCCGGTCTCACACTCCGCGGCAGCACAATAGCTTCTGTTTGGAGGATCTGGCTGCTGCAATATCACAAGCAACACTGACACGTTACATAAAGACACAGCCACAGTCTGCTCTATCTACCCTTCACACCCCATCCCCCCCACCAATCCATCATCTGTTTTGTTGACCAGCGTTTCCATCAAGGCTTAACAAGGTGAGCAACCTCTGCCCTGGCTCAAGCCCCTGTAGACTAAGGAACAGTAACTCGCCTTGTGGCCTCACTGTCTTTTGCAATACTCTTTATACTATGGATGACAATTAATATCACAGGACTAAGTAATAGGCTTTTCACTCTATGATCAGTGCACCTAACTTTTGAGCATGACCTGACAGCCCCTGTGCAGTGAGGACATCAGCTACTGAATGTTCTGTGACATATTTTCCACATGAGTGTCACTGCACGTGGACTTAACACTGAACATCAATTCAAACCATTCGTCTATCGCTGCATCGGATCATTCAGCTGGAATCACAGACCTACTTCTGCAGTTCTCTCGCTGAGAGTGAGTGTGTGTTTTTATCTGTTTGTGTGCGCGATTCTTTCAACCAGCTCCATTAGTTCACGTCAAGTGGAATACCAATCAGCCCTCGCGGTGCCCCATTTCTTAACAATAACTGGGTCTGCTGGTCCAAGAAGACTCTTCTCTGAATTTCCCTCGTGCAGGGGAAGTAAAAGGACTGACATTTTGAGTCAATATCACCTTAATCCCCGTGAAAATAGAATAAATATACGATTTTAAAGCAAAGGTTTGGCATTTGGGGACATATGCTTATTTTCTGTGGAACACAGGTTGAGAAGATCCACCCACTCCGATGTCTGTGCAGTAAATACTACCTACAAAAAAATTTCAGCTTAGCAAACAAAAAAATGGAAAAATGTGAAATACCTGGCCTTGCTTTATTGAAAGACACATCGAAATCTAACAAAAGTTGACCTTCTCATTGGTCGTCTGTCCACTAACTACCCTCTACCCTTTGTCCAGTCTAGACCTCCTGCTGTTTCAGTTCCTTACTGTTGCAGCTTTGACAAACAATTGCAACATGCTGTCCATTTCTATAGAAAAGCACTGAAAGCAACAGAGACTAGAGCTAACGTGGAGGTTAGCAACTCTGCTAATGTTGGAAGGCATTAGAAAGACCATTTTTCCATTTTTCAGTTTACTTCCTCTGCTGTACTCACACTCTTCAGCTGTACGTTGTTGTTTTTTTTTCTAGTTTTGTAAGAATCACAGTTAAGAGTTTCAGCACTAACTAAGGCTTTTAATGTTTTTTCTATGGAAACAGACCCCTGCATTGCCACTGTTTGTCTAACCTAGCAACAGTAGCCTGAACTTGACAAAGGATGGGAGCCCTCTGGTTGGTGGTCAGCCGACCATTCAGAAATCCAACAGAGGGTCAATTAATGTTTTCTTTGACATATTTTAATCTGTAAAAAATCAGGAGTCATGTGGTGCACTATTTCTAGGCTGAGAGCAGCCTGGAGCCTCCTCCGGCTTCCTGACTGCTTCCATGGAAGTAGCTTACAAGCTTCTAGCTGTTGTTTTAATATTTATCAGGCATATACTGTGCATGTGTGATATCAAACTTTCCATCTACTCATAAACAGATATATATAACTCTGTATGGGAAAGTGAATAAGTGTATTTCCCAAATACACTCATACTGAATATGAGTCAAAATCACACAAGACAACACATCATGTACATAAATAAGATAATCCCTGACAAACATTTAACGGATCCGACTTAAATTTGATTGGGCTGTGGAGAGATTTATTATGATAGGTAATGTTTTACTCTCCAGAACAATGCTGTGCCGTAACCTGGACAAGGCCAGCCACAAGTGCTTGTGTGTACGCTTAATAAATCTTCAAATGGACAATGTGGACATAATTAAGATAAAAGCCTGCTCCTCAGCTTGACCACACGCCCCTGACACTGACAGCCAAGTGTAACGAGGATATCTTGCACAACAGTACACAACTACTCTCACTCAGCTGACTCCGCTCGAGCAATCCTGAGAAGTCTTAGTGATCAGAGTGTGTGTGTAGTGTGTGTGTGTGTGTGTGTGTGTGTGTGTGTGTGTGTGTGTGTACATATGTGTGCATTACAGTGGCAGGCATGGATGAATGGATTAGAGCTGGGTTAAGGCACACGGTGTAAAGAAGATTATGTAATATGTTTAGACCCAGCAGCTCTTTATAGTTATATGTGAGTGAAACAAAAAACAATCGCATTGTCTGACTGAGAGATATGAGTCAGCGTGTGCGTCTCTGTGTGTACTATCTCTGCTGCTGCTGCTCTTCTTCTGTCGTCAGTGTTTTGATGAAAGAGATTAATAGCGGAGGGATAAAACTCGTCTGTGTGAGAATACTCTCCATCCCTGCTTCCTGGCCATCAGTCTGTCTGTCTTCCTTAGCAGAATACTCATACACGCACCCTATGCAGTCAGCGCTGCGTCAGGCAGGTTATGTAACAGCCGAGAGTTTAAGTGTGAGGGGAAGAAAGAGGGAGTGTGTTGGGGTGGATGGAAATTAACAGAACACTATATAATAAACTTATATTTAAAATGCTCTCTACGGAAAGATCCAGAGATTCTGGAGTCAAACCTGAACCCTTTCCATGTTGGGTTTGTTGATGATTTCTAAATTGACATGTTAGAGTTAAGGGTTGTTTGTCTCCTTGTGGTAGCCCAGAGACAGACTGGCAGCTTGTACCTATCCCACCTCTCATCCACTAACAGCTGGATAAGCTCCAGACACCATAATACTTGACAAGATATTCAGTAATAGGTAATTGATGGATGAACATGAAAATCTCAAACTGTGGCAGATTTTACTACAAAATATGTTGACAGAGTACACACATATGAGATCTGTAAACTATAATGCCCTGACTGGGGAATTTTGTACCATAATAGGAGACATTAATGTGTTACTGATTCATTGCCACATGCTGTTTGAAAAGCCATAAGCACACATCCCGGTGGGAGCTTCACAGCGCTACACAGTCGACCCTGTTTGCGCTGCTGTTCCCGTCTCTGCTCCGCTGACCAGTGTGTTGTTAATTGCTGTTTCTCTCAAGTCGAGGTAAAAAGCAGAAACACTTAAACTCTTGTTCGGACTTCGCCAACCCAAAATATCTCCACCCCGTGTATCTTAAATAACTCATGATCTTCCGTCTATTCAAGAGGCCGGTTCAGCGGGTTCAGAATCCAGCATCCACGTAGCTCTCACAGGCTTCAATCATCTATTTATCTCTAATTTTGGCACGGCTGCATTTCCCCTAATCTTCCCCCTTTAACTAATCTGAGGCCATTTTGCAACATCAGCTAGCCTCTTACATTTTTTTTTCAATTTTATCACATCCGAAGATGTTCCAAACATAGCCTGAGCATCTCCTTTCCATAAAATCCTCCCTTTCTCCCTCCAGTGGCAATCATTTTCTTTCTGGCTGTACTTCTCTCTTCCTCGAGATCCCTTGGGGTGCCCGTCTGCAGCACTATCAGTGGCCCTGCTGCACCTCTCTTAGTTCGGGGTAAACACAGCCAGGCTGCTAGCTCACTGCTGCCTCCTTGTGCGAGCGGGAGCCAGTCAGATTTTGTGTCGTCAAGGAAAATAAAAAAGGAAACGTTGCCCTCTCCAGGCCAAAACTGGACGCACATGCGGACTCATTCAATACATCTTTTCTTCTCACCCACACAAATTCAGGTCCATGCCCACATCTGCAAAAACAAAATGTAATTGTACATGACAGGCCAGCTGGCTTATTTTTCTCTCAATGGTTTATAAGAATCCTCCCACGAGCGTGTATGCTAGAAAACAAGAGCTTTTGTTCAGAAAAACAAAACATGACCCTTGCTTGTCCACTGGAGATTTTTGTTTATCTGTGTGGAGAAATTGCTGTTGCTAGCCTCTGGTGGTGTCTGTGTGTGTCTATTTATATCACAGTGTAGAGCACTACAGACTGCAGCACCCACACAGGAAGGAATTAAAGCCTGCCATCACTGATGACATAATCAAGCTGCTGAATGAAAGTGTAACCCCTGTGGAAGAGGGGCTTTTTTTTTTAAGAGAGATGGGATTATACAACAAGTCTTCACATTGGGCCAAGGCACATGCAGAAGGGTGCCTATTGTATCACACACACACAGAAGCAGATAACCCCGCTGTGGTCCTGTCAAGTGACTGCAGGAGTTCTTCAGACTCTCTTCTTTCCAACAATGTAACTATTCATTTGAAAAGTTTGGCGGAAAATTGTGGCTAAAGTGGTGCATAAATGTGAAGAAAACACTGTAATGTAATATGCATCCATGGCTAAGCAACATTTTTGCACTTTGTCTTGGATTTTAATGTAAAACACCTCTGATTTTTAAGCCTTTGTGTTTTTTGATTCATTTGCAGAGCTGTGTAAGAGCCCTGCCGGATTTGCCTTTTGAACTACTTGCTCTAATAGGACGGAAACATGTAAACAGTATTTCGCTTGCAGTCGGGTCCAGTTTACCTTGTATCCCCTCCAGAATGCCTGGATGAGCAGAGCAGCTTGATCTTCACTCAGCCGCAGAAACAAAGGGAGAGGAGACCTGGGGCTAGAGGATGGGAAGCAATGAGAAGAAAGCATAATGAGACAAGATAGGAGGCTATGAGAGTGTATACACTACATACCAAAACATTCTTTTCATTTACTTAAGCACAGTGTACAGTATATATATATAACCATCATCTCACACCTTCTATTTACAGTACGTGGTAATTTAACTCCTATTGGAGTTTGTTGCTGTTTTTTATTCATGATATTCATGAATGTCAACATATATATATATAAACATATTTAAAACACAGCTGTTTCAACTCAGTTTAGACACTGAATCTCTCTGATGCAATATGTAAATATTTTATGTACATAACATATTCGTCTGCCATATTCTATTTTTTATTTTTTACTTTTTATTCTATTGTATTTCTTACATCTTCTGCATCTTGCACTGTTGTTCCCTGCCGCTGTAACGCCCTAATTTCCCCACGGGGATGAATAAAGTCCTATCTTATCTTATCTTATCTTATTAGGAACAAATGCATTGTAATGTAACACTAAATCTTAGCTTCATGAACGATCATGATGTCATCATGTTCACAAGTGTACTTAATGAGCTGGTTGGTGAATGTATATGCACAGCAGCTTGAGCTGAGACTCACTGCATGCTGAGCCAGTCCTTGACAAAGGGGATGTTGTGAAATTCCACTGGGACCTGTCCTTGCCTACAGGGGTTATGGCTGAAAGAAAGAGAATGCGATATGGCATCTAAGAGGATTTTGCAATGTGATTGTTACAGAATGTGGAGAGTTGTTTGTGTGTAGTAGGGTTCTTACTTATAAAGCCACTCCGTTAGGAAATCCCATGGGTTAAAGGCTGTTATTTTCCTCTGTGACACAACAACAGAAGTCGCAAGTTACATTCAAAATATCTGCTGACTAAAAATCAGAGAATAATTACAGTATTTAAAGTAGCTATTTTGGCCCCAGTCATGGAGAAGTTCAACTAACCTCAAACCCTCCTGAGCAATTTAATGTAACACTGAGTCAGATTTTATAAGCTGATCACATGATTTGTGTGTACCACTTGTTATATTTACAGCAATGCCAGTGCATACCACCAACGCACTGGGACTAACACTCAGTGGAAAACAACTGGAAAACAACATGGGTTATGGTTGTGCATAAGGAGCTGTTTTGTTTCCACCAATTAACACATGTCTGTGCTTACTCAGTGCAGTGAACTGTATAAATGACATTGCTCAGACAATCTGGTAGTCCATCTGTCTTTGTCTTAACCTTGTTTTTATATTTTGCAAGCCATATTTTTCACATTTTGTGCAGTGCAAAACAAATCATTCACATATTTTAATCTGGGGTCATTTTAGTCTCTGGCTGCATATAGTCTTCAGGAGAAATACAGACCTCAAAACAGTTGTGTTGCTGGGCTTCCCTCAGCAAAGCCTCCAGTCCAGGAATCAACACAGGAAACACCATCTTCTCCAGGAAACGTGTGATGGGGCCTGACACAAATGTGTAGAATTTACATATGAAGCAGGTGAGCAAGGATATTTGCATGAAGTGGCAACACATCTTACGTTCATGGATTTGTGGAGGCGAAGTAGCTTCGGCTGTTGAGGTTAGCTTCTGGTGTGGAGGATGATTTTCCAGCACAGAGCAGTCAGTGAGAGCAGGGTGGCAAAGGACAGGGTCAAACTCGCTCAGGAAGCCATCATCCACAGACACCTAATAAAACCACAATTATTTGTAAAGACGCTGTTGATAGAATTCAGATTAATCCAAACAGACACATATTGTGTTTATACAGCTCACCTTGGCTGTGGTGTGTGTGCTTGCGCTGTACTGAGAGTCCGTAGACACAGCAATGGGAGGACTGGGGGGGCTGGGAGGACGGGGCTGCTCAGCATCAAACTCTTCAAAAACACACCAAACAAATACACTTATTTTTTGTTTTTGTCAGTAAAGCCTAAGCAGATAGTACAGTTACCATCTTACCTTCACACACTTGTTGCCAGAGTGATTTTTCAACGTCAGTTGTCTTCGCAGTCATTCTTCCTGAGTTCTCGAGAGGTTGCCATGGGCGCTGTGGTTGCTAAGGAAGTACCTCAACACTTCCGGTGTAAACAAAACAAAACCACAAGGGAAAGCGTCGAATTTTATTTTTTAATAATATTAACAGAGAGTCTATTTTAGGAATTCCACGAGTTAATGTTTAATATTGACAGGAAAATAAAATATAAAATGTACAATTCTGTCTTATCAGCAATAAATAAATAAATAAATAAAATAATGGACAGCATATTTCTCGTACCACCACTAGATGTCAGTAGATGATTTCATGATGCAAACCTTTGAACGGACAAAATCTACTGTAATTCTAGAGAAATAAAAGTACCCGACAATCTATCTATACTGTAGTTCACATTACTATGACTTCAAGGTAAACGTTTAAAAATAAAGCCAATGAGGAAGATGCGTTTTCACTTGTATTATCACATTTGTACAGTTTATAGAGTTATTAAACTGATCTAATAATTGAATGACAAGTGTTAAAAAAAGATTAAAAAACAAATCTGTATTTTCTGTTATAAATTACCCTTTGTCAAAGATAATGCTGACAAAATAAATCTCTCATAAGAAGCCAGACAGTGAATGCAAGCTTTTATTCAAGGCAATGGCAGTGGCAGGGATTGTACAAACTAAAAATGTTGTTTAATTTTTGGCCATCCAAAAATGTATAAAATACAGTAGTTATTTATTATCATTTGGTATGTTCTGCTTATTATTTAAAATACAGTTTGCTTGCTTTGTAACAGAACAGACTGTATGCGAACTAGGCTATTGTTCCAATTTATATTTATGTATTTACCAACACTTTTCAAGCAGGTTAAATATATATCATAATAAATGAATCCTTTATTTCTATATACTTTCTTCATCAGATGCAGACGGTGCAGAAAGCATAAAGCTTTAAAAATGAACACAGCTGTTTGCTATTCACAAAATTTAAAGGTGCTTTTCTCAACATGTGCATATGTGATTTATTTTTTGAGACCACAAAGACTGATTCTGCTTTGTTGTTCTGATTTTGCCCTAAATTTATACAGTATTGCTGGTTGGATGGACACAGGCGACCATTTATTAAGCCCCCTCACCTTATTAAGATTTAAGTATTTTGAGAAAATATATACCTTAATTAAAGGCAGACACAGACAAAGGCATCTTCATATTCCTGGTAAGTTATTTGTCAGCTAATGTGTCCAGTGGAGAAGTGCTGGCAAGATTAAAAATATCAATAAAATTGCAAGGTAAACGTACCCATATCCAATAAAGAGCCAGACAGAGCAGCTAACATTAGCTTTAAAGACCAATGAAAATGACCATAATGAAAATGGGATCTATTACAGTATTTATTAGCACAAAATCACTTGTAACTATGATTTTGGGGTTTTTGTTAGCCTGTCGTGGCTAACATTAGCTTTAAAGACCAATGAAAATGACCCTAATGAAAATGGGATCTATTACAGTATTTATTAGCACAAAATCACTTGTAACTATGATTTTTGGGTTTTTGTTAGCCTGGCATGAGCCCTTTATATTCACTTTGGGAACAAGTTCTTGCCACTATTGTTTCTCCTGGACACTTGGAAAGCAAAGAGGACGAGAGAGGAGTGTTTAGTGCAATCCTTAAACTCACCCATAGGTGGCATTTATTCAGAACCACTGGTCCTTTAAATAGCACAGCTTGATGGGAATGAGGCAGTCTCCATAGCTGTAACCCCTTAAAATGAATGCGGTCAGTTAGCATTAATAATGCTTTTATTACTCTTGTAACTAAAACCTGTTACTACTAGACGTGTCACGCCTTTCATACTGTTGCTAAGTGCCTTGTTGTGGTTGATAAACTATGACTGGTCAGTCACGCTGCATAATGAGTATTGCTTTTTCTCCAGCCCTAGTTACGGTTTTTGAGTGCCCTAGTTACGGTTGCTTTGACCGGCCAGTAACGGGGTAAAGACGAAGTGTTGAATATGAGCCTTGTCACAGTTGGTCAACAGCTGCTCAGGGGGAGGAGTTTAGGAAATGGTCAACTGTGCTGTTGTTTGATCAAAATTTGCCAACCGGGAAATTTCAATCATTTAATTCAGCTTCTATCGAGCCCTGCTCAGTTTCATATTTACAAAACCGCATTTGAGGCTATAACGCAGTCTGTATATAAAGAATATACAGTCTATATACAGTCTATAATGACAAAATGTTTCATCTCACTTTAAACAGAACAAGTCATTTGGTGTAAGCAGCACAGGTAATAGCATTGTATATGTTTAAGTAACATTAATATGTGAAGCATATAGCAGGAAATTTTACTCTGGAAAAATAAATAAATAAATAAATTACATTTTTCCTCTTCATAGCCACACAAGAAAGGCTCCGATGGCTTTTTAAATCTGAAAGAGAAATAAATGTTTGTGCTCAAGGAGGAAATCTAAATATTATTTTTTTTTTCTCATATAGTGCATACTTACTTCATAGACAGTTACTCTGGTATTGTCAGGCAGTATTAGTTTAGGTAAGATACACATCACATTCATTCTACTGGAAGTATACTACAGTATTTTATTTCTTTAATTCAGAATGAGTTCAGTTCACTCTTTGTGGGTATTAGGCTAAAGCTGGGAGTTATTCAGTGCTGAAGACACTTCAGTCCATTTTGTTAAGATAATAAAAGTTTTCCAGGTCTAGTCTCTACAGGACACACTCACAACATTCAGTGTAGGAAAGAAGCCCAGCAGAGAGGATGAGGGACTCGTCTGTGCTTTCAAAACTCGTGTCTGTGATACATGTCTGGATCATAGTATTTGGTGACTACCACTCTGTTGGCAAACTTGCGTCCGGTGAGAGCTTGCATGGCTTTCTGACAGTCCGCAGCAGACACGTACTCCACAAAGATCTGAGAAGAAGAGAGATGAATATGCGTGATTTATATATATCTTAACACTGCATGGATGAAAAATCAAAACCTGTAGAGACGCACCTTTCCACAGCCGGGCACTTCCACACCGTCAACAGGCCGGGGGATCTCGATGGAACGGACGCTACCGTACTTGCAGCACTCCTCGCGGATGTCTTCCAGGATCTCCTCGTAGTCCTCGTCGTCCACCAGCTCCTCCGGCATCACCATGTTGAGAAGGCACAGCACCTCTGTGGGCATGCCAGAGTTCTGCAGCCTCTGCAGCCCAGGCACCTGTAGCGTCACTGGGGTCTCTATGATGGAGGTCTGCAGGTGGGGGAAGGATCGCAACAACATGTCAGAGCAAAGGTAGATAAGACTAATATTCTCAAAATGACGCTCCAAATCCAAATTGAACCTCTAAGCCATGTCATTATCTTGAATGGACTCATACATTGAGGGACCTGAAGTATTATAAAACAATGTATATAAGTCACCACCTGGATTTAACTAAGCAAATGGTACAAGTCTTCTTTTGGATAATTACTGCATGGGTGTTTATCTTTCAGCTGACAACGAGTTATTTAACCCAATCTCATGCAATGAGCAGTCTCTCATTTCTGAAACAACCATGTCGAAAAACACATCCTGTGGTTGTGGAAAAGATGATGGTCTGTTTGAGAAGGGTCAGATCACTGGTATGCATCAAGCAGAGAAAACATCTAAGGAGATTGCTGAAACTACTAAAACTGGGTTAACAACTTGTGAACGGTGATCCCTTAAATGTTTGGTGAAATCAAATCAAAGAAAAACAACGGTAGAACTCGGGGCTCTGCTTAATAGTGAAAGTAAGAGCATTTCCACATGTACAATATGAAGGGATTCAAGGAACTCAAGGGACTGGGACTGAACAGCTGTGTAGCCTTAAGAAAACCACTAATCAGTGAGGCTAACCAGAAAAAAAATGCTTCAGTTTGCTAGGGAGCATTAAGACTGGACTCTGGAGCAATGGAAGAAGGCCATGTTCCAGAGTGATGGGGGCATAAGGGTAAGAAGAGAGGCAGATGAAGTGATGCACCCATCATGCCTAGTGTCTACTGTACAAGCCTGTGGGGGCAGTGCTATGATCTGGGGTTGCTGCAGTTGCTCAGGTCTAGGTTCAGCAACATTATGTGTCCAAAGAATGAGGTCAGCTGACTACCTGAATATACTGAATGACCAGGTTATTACATCAATGGATTTTTTCTTCCCTGATACTATGGGCATATTCCAAGATGACAATGCCAGGATTCATGGGGCTCAAATTGTGAAAGAGTGGTTCAGGGAGCATGAGACATCATTTTCACACATGGATTGGCCACCACAGAGTCCAGACCTTAACGCCACTGAGAATCTTTGGGATGTGCTGGAGAAGGCTTTGTGCTGTGGTCAGACTCTCCCATCATCAATACAAGATCTTGGTGAAAAATTGGTGAAATGAACACTGGATGGATACAAATCTTATCAAAACAATACCATAGCGAATGTATGCTGTAATCAAGGGCAGTCCAACGAAATCTTAAGAGTGATTGCCAACTATGGGCACACCAAAATCTTTTTATTTGGTGGTGACTTTTTGTTTGGGCAGGCAGTGTAAATATGTTAGTATTTTATGCATTTTTAAAGAAGCTAGAAGGACTTGTACTCACAGGATTAGCGTTTTTAGCTCCCACGCTCGCCCTCTGGACAATCAGCTTTTTGTCTCCCAGTTGCATCCCATTGAGCCCAGCGACTGCCTGGAGAAGAACAAATAGGCTCTAAACGACAGGCTCTAACCAGCTAACTAGCGATCTTAACAAAGTTTCCTAATGTTACCTGATCAGTGGCACTGACGTCTACATATTCACAAAAGGCGTAACCTTTCGACAGTGACGTCGCACTGTCCTTCACGAGATTGAACGCTTTGAGCGGCCCGAAGGACGTCAGGAGCTCCTTCACCTGCAAACAGGAGTCCGACGGCGAGACGTGAGGCGGAGAATTCACCGCGGACGCTCATGTTTTCTTCTACTGAGCAAATTCTAAGTGTCCATTTGATACTCAAAAATTAATGGTAGGAAAGAATATGTATGCAGTTAAACACAATGTGTGCGCTTATTTTGTATTGTGCAGATTTAGT
This sequence comes from Planiliza haematocheilus, assembly GCA_005024645.1. Classification (NCBI taxonomy): domain Eukaryota; kingdom Metazoa; phylum Chordata; class Actinopteri; order Mugiliformes; family Mugilidae; genus Planiliza; species Planiliza haematocheilus. The sequence goes on from SRSE01001373.1 coordinate 6,727,532, forward strand.
ATTGATACGCTTGTTTGTGAAGAGAAGAAAAGGAGATAGGAGTGTGGAAAATTACAGATTGAGGTGGTAAAATATGAGGGTTATTCTGCAGGCTATCTGATTATTATCAGAGATTAATTGTGGAGGTCATAAAACTTCCCAAATTTAACTTAATTCAGCTACATGTTTTGCAAAAACACTACACAAATATAGGAGCAATTACTCACGTGTCAATATCCTTGTCAATGAATTAATGGTTTCAGAATTAACCAGGAGTGTTGTTTAGACAGTAAAACATATTAAAATATATGAATAATAACATTTATTTCCAAAGACGAGCTGAGCAGTAAATTAAAAAAAACAACTGGTCGTATTTAAACTGACCACAACAGTCACACATTCTGCTCTTACCACTAAATACATCCCCCCTAAAACAACACCACCTACACCAACAGCTTCCCCCAATCGTAACTATCAGCCCTTCAAATGCCCGAGTCCTAGCCGCGCTCCAAAAGCATGATGGGAGAAAGAAAGTAGCCAGTAATGGAGCCTGCTGGCTCGCAGTGTATCCGTGTGAGGACCAGAATGTCTTACTTGCCTTGTGTTACATGTTGGCATGGCAGCAGTGGATGAGTACTACTGAACAAATTATGAGCGCAGACTTAACGATCTTACAGGCCCCTAGCTGGGGACAAAGTGGGGGAACAAAAATGAAAGAGCTGTGAGTATCAACGACTGCAAGTGCTGAAGAAAATAAGTCAGTGAATAATAGACATCAGGCTGCATGTGCTCTGCAAACTAGTTAAGAGTTAATGGACAGTTAGAATTAAATTCTCTGCATAAAAATGTACACCATCTGCCCACCTGAGAGCGACAGCAAATATTAAGAAAATATATACTTCTTGGTCAAAGTAAAAGTCCACCCTTCATCTTTGACTATAAAAGCATTTCTGGAGTTGTTTACTGACTTTTTGTTGCTCTCAAAGCTGCAAACAATCGGAGCTGTCAGAGCGACAACAACTGAGAGGCAGCATGGTGATTAAGTCTTCCCTCTTTACACGTCAGATGTAAACATACAGATTCCTCACAGACTGCTGGCCCTCATTCTACATGTTTTTAACCATCTGTCCAGATGTTTGGTTTGTTACAAAAGCCAGATGCAGTTAAGGGTCTGTTCAGACGCTGCATTAAGATCCGATCTGGGCAAGCGGCCAGATTTAGGTACATGTGTTTAGACCTGGCACGCTTCTCTAAATGTGTCTCCAGATCCATTTTCAGCTTTGAAGTCTGTATGCAAATAAAGCCCAATATCATCTGGGGTGCAGTAGAATATTATAAAAGTGCCTGCCTCTAATGGATCTCTACCGGTGCTCCAGGAACGAGAACAGAGCTATTTTATGTGTTTGCATCATGACTTTGGCACACACATCGAGTTATTATTAACTGATCTCCATCCTGACATAAGTAAGACCTGCGCAATATTCTTTTTTTTTGTCAGAGACAAAGCTAAAACAAAGGCCGATGGACTTGTTTGAACAGATTCTCACGGGCTGCCCTACACCCAAACGCACCAAACAGAACAATCCAGAAAGGCAGATCGTTGTTCCTCACAAGCGTTTCTTAAGGTGGACTTTTCCTTTGACTCAAATGAAAAACACCCCACAGAAATAACTGCACGTCACTTCATCTTTAGCCTTTTATGTGAACATACTGAACTTTGCTTACCTCTCTTAAAGCAGTACGCTTAGCATGAGAAAGGTATGGGCTTATAGTTTTCACACACTGCTCGTTTAGTATCACAGGTTTAACAAAAAAAATAAAATAAAAAATGCAATTGGTGCAATTATTTTGAAATGTCAAATACATATCCACAATAGTAGTTTTTTGTCTTTGTGCACCATGGAGTCAGGGGCCCAGAACAAGCTATTTTGACCTCTACAGGAAGCCTTCGTACACATTCTGGTATCCATAAAGGAAATTCAAACCTATTCTGAGGACGTTTCAGTGCGACTAAAACCTCAGCATGTGAAAGAAACGTGAGGAGACATGACTGCGCCTGTGCAGCCGGTTTTCAGTTAATTACCTGGTCGTCGTTAAGGTAGTTAGGCAGGCCTCCTATGAACAGTTTATGCGGAGAATCGGGGACAACGGTGGAGACGACGCCTACAGAAAAGGACAGTCAGGTCACGCGGCAGGTTGGGTGATTTTTTATTTTTTTTTTAGAGCTCAAAAGGTGGTGCTGGAAACAAACCTGGGACGTGGAAAGCAGGCTGCTCTGAGATGCCGGGTAAAGGCCGATAGTCGTGGGGTCTTCTGATCTTCAGCGACTGTCCCTGGAAAATGATTCCATCGAAGGCCATGGCCTGCGTCGTTTCATCCACGGATCGGAACTAGAAGAGGAAGGAGTCGGGAACAAGAGATGAATCTTGACAATTACACTGATGGAAATAAACCATCATAGAGATGCTGACAGGCACTTACAGCCTGTGTGAATGAGAGGATATATAGTGTAGTACTGTTTGCCTTTAGCTGCTTTCTGTTTTCATTAAGGTCAAAGCTCATCTGAGCTCAAAGCGCTGGCTCATCTGTCACGTTTGCTTTTTAGAAGAATCGCCGCAGAAGCCAGAACTTGATGTGCAGCCTTGCTAGCAGCTCTGTGATGCTCTGCTGATGTTTAGCGGATATAATGCTAACACTGGACGATCAGGACTAAACACCAGCTTACACGAGTTTTCCAGGTAAATAATTAAATTCAACCTAGAGTTTATCCTGAGCGGATGATCGTCCTGCAACAACTGAAATACCTCATGATGAGGAAACATCAGAAGACACCAGAGTCCGACACATACACTATATTACCAAAATTATTCGCTCACCTGCCTTTACTCATTCTATGAACTGAAGTGCCATCCCATTCCTAACTCATAGAATTCAATATGATGTCGGTCCACCTTTTGCAGCTATTACAGCTTCAACTCTTCTGGGAAGACTGTCCACAAGGTTGAGGAGAGTGTTTATAGGAATTTTTGACCATTCTTCCAAAAGCGCATTGGTGAGGTCACACACTGATGTTGGTCGAGAAGGCCTGGCTCTCAGTCTCCGCTCTAATTCATCCCAAAGGTGTTCTATCGGGTTCAGGTCAGGACTCTGTGCAGGCCAGTCAAGTTCATCCACACCAGACTCTGTCATCCACGTCTTTATGGACCTTGCTTTGTGCACTGGTGCACAGCCATGTTGGAAGAGGAAGGGGCCCGCTCCAAACTGTTCCCACAAGGTTGGGAGCATGGAATTGTCCAAAATGTTTTGGTATCCTGAAGCATTCAATGTTCCTTTCACTGGAACTAAGGGGCCAAGCCCAGCTCCTGAAAAACAACCCCATACCATAATTCCTCCTCCACCAAATTTCACAGTTGGCACAATGCAATCTGAAATGTACCGTTCTCCTGGCAACCTCCAAACCCAGACTCGTCCATCAGATTGCCAGATGGAAAGGCGTGATTCATCACTCCAGAGAACGCGTCTCCACTGCTCTAGAGGCCAGTGGCGGCGTGCTTTACACCATTGCATCCGACGCCTTGCATTGCACTTGGTGATGTGTGGCTTGGCTGCAGCTGCTCGGCCATGGAAACCCATTCCATGAAGCTCTCTGTGTACTGTACTTGGGCTAATCTGAAGGTCACATGAAGTTTGTAGCTCTGTAGCAATTGACTGTGCAGAAAGTCGGCGACCTCTTTGCACTATGCGCTTCAGCATCCGCTGACCCCTCTCCGTCACTTTACGTGGCCTACCACTTCGTGGCTGAGTTGCTGTTGTTCCCAAACGCTTCCATTTTGTTATAATAGAGCTGACAGTTGACTGTGGAATATTTAGGAGCGAGGAAATTTCACGACTGGATTTGTTGCACAAGTGGCATCCTATGACAGTTCCACGCTGGAATTCACTGAGCTCCTGAGAGCGGCCCATTCTTTCACAAATGTCTTGTTTCACAGTCTGCATGCCTGAGTGCTTGAATTTATACACCTGGGGCCAGGCCAAGTGATTAGAACACCTGATTCTGATCATTTGAATGGGTGAGCGAATACTTTTGGTAATATAGTGTATATTAATCTAGACTAAAGCCTTGCCAACTTGCAGTATATTTAAGATTATAAGTAGCAGAGCTGCTCAGATGCTCATGTTTGGCTCGGAATGAGTCATTATCGGTTCTTAGAAAACCCATGTCCATTCTCCTGATAAGTCAGAGCTGTTTTGTAGGCACAAGGGAGACCTATACAATATTAGGAAAGTGGTCATAATGTTATGCCTGATTATCGGTTTAATCTGGTGAGGTACAGAAACCCAGAGCTCGAGCTCCACATGTAACATTTTTATAAACTCACTGTTGTCCAGCAGCTGTTTTTTTAAGGAATCTTGTGTGATGTGTTGATTCACACTACATGGTTTAATTCTGCTGCAAGAAGCAACAACTTCTCTGCTCACACGCAACAGACCACAATGCGGAAAATCAAGCTTCACTGCTCACTTAGTCCACAAGCAATTCAATAAAGGCTAATCAAATTTAAAGTGTGCAGCTCAGCAGTAAGTAAGAATCTGATTTATGGCCCCTTTGATTTCAAATATTCAGAATGGCTGAATTGGGATCTTTTGTTGGACTCTTTTGGACGGATATGAAAAACACCCACCTCTAAGAAAGCAAAGTTCTTGTCCTGATTAATCTGCACAGCGAGAACGGGATTGCTCGGGGCTTGTGAGAGGCCGGCAAGGCGCATCTGAGCGTTAAAAAACTCTGCCATGGACTCCTGAGGAAAACGAAAACCAAACAGATTGACTGCAGATGCTGCACCACAAATAAATCAGTGTTTGGTACAGATATGAACCTACCTCAGTTACGCCAAAAGGGATATTTCCAACATAGAGGCGCCTGGCTTGTCTTGTCATCTGACTGCCAACTATGGGCACTTGTGTCGGCGCTGCAGCCACTCCAGTGGTGGTGGACGTTGCCAGCAGAGCTATTGTTGGTATCTGGCCAGCGGCTGAGGGGACATGGACAGACAAACTTCTACTTGACGGGGAAACAGTTGGGACAGTTAGAATGCAGCATAAAGAATTTAGTTTGTACGAATGATGAGACGGCTTTTTGAAACCTCTGCTGTCATTTTTATTAGTTGTGCATGATTCATACGGAGTTCTGAGTTACAGTTTTACAGTTTTCGAAGTCTGCCAGTGTTCTCTTTTAAAAAAGCCACGGTTGGTTTATTTCCTCTCCTAGATAAGAAATTATTTTTCTGCTCAGACGTCTATGAAAATGAACAAAAAACACTTTAAACTAACTGGATGCATCATTTAACAGAAAACAGTCCACAACCAGGAAATGTCTCAGGACCAGATATAAACTCAGAAGAAGAAGAACAGACCGGTATGGTTCTGACTCAGCGGCTAAACAGGAAACAAAGACAAGACAGGTACCTTGCATAGCTTTATACTGCATTGGTGTGATGTGTTCAAAGCCAGGAGGAGGAACATCCCAGTATTTGCAGGTCCTTTTCTTCCTGGTTCGCCTTGGAGAGTGGCTATATGCCAAAAAATAGAGAAAATAAGAGCTCAGCGAAATCATTCTACATGTGCTGGATTTTAAAAATGAATTTTTTGAAGTTTTCCTTTGAATTATTTATAAAAATGTAAACAATGTGAAGACACTTTCTGACCATCAAGCAACACCCAATAACCCCAAATTCCTGGTTCATGTCTCCAGCTGTCACCTGTGCTTCTTGTGGTCCCGGGAGGAGCTCCGTCTGTCCCGGCTCTTCCGGTCTCGGCTCCGGCTCCGTTTCTCTCGGCTGCGGCTCCCTCGGTCTTTGCTCCAGCTACGGTGCTTGTCTCCGCGGGCGGGAGATCCACTGCGACTCCTCTTTTTGTGCCTCTCTCTTTCTCGCTCTGTGCAGTCAGAAAGAAGCTATACATGTGACTATTGCTTAAATTAAGCATTGCATTTGATTCTATTTAATAAGAGAAAGTGTTTCCACCAGGATTGATTGTTTTATTCTAATTTGATATGTAAAATGTCGGTATTGGTCATTATTCTAAAATAAGCTCGTATAAGCTCCAGTTTCCTCTGTGTTAGGGATATTTTCGTGAGTAATCCAACAGCTCAGCGTGGCCTTTCTTCTTGTCATGTCAAGACCTTTTACCTAATAGATAACATATACTAAACATGTCTGAATAGATCCTACGCACTTGAGCTGGAGTTGGAGCTCTGCTTTGATTAAATTATTATCTCTAGGTTTAAGTTGTACTTCAGACTTCACTGCTCTACCTCAATGTACTACGATTTATTATTTATTTCCAATGTAACAAGTGTTATATTGTAATAATTTGTCATTTAAAACGTCAAACTAAAAAGCAAAGGACTGCAGTGAACACAGCAACTGAATGAAACAGCAAATCTCCATGGGAGAAGCTGAAAATGTGTTTTATATTTTCAATGAAAAAGAAATTGTATAATTACTCAAAAAATGACTGATTAATTAAAAAATAATTATTATACCTGCTGAACATAAACGACAGAGCCTTTGTCACGTTACATCAATCCAAGTTTTAATAGATTTTTTTATGAATTGTGACTTGACTTGAAATACTAAAAAAAAGACGCCGAATTGAGCAGTTGATTATTTTTATTCAGAAACACGTCATCGTAATTAATTGTCCACCCATATGAACCTTGGCAGAGGTGGCGGTATATAAAAAGGTGAAAAAGGTTAATGGAGTTTCGGACTGTGCTGCCTAGCCGCAGGTGAATCCTCTGCGAACTCGCGCCGGTGTCCGGACTGCGTTCAGGGTTGTGAGTAATGTTTAGCTACAGCTGTGTAGAGGCTGTATAGAGAGGACGGCGCTACTGTTAATTAAGCTATCACAAACAATGTAAAGAAGCTGAGTCACAGCGAGGACAACTGCACGCTAAAGTTGCGCTCGGGTCGCAGAATTCATTCATAAATTCATCTGGGGAGCTAACGGTGCGCACCAGCCAGTGCGGCGCTGCTAGCTTGCAAACCAAACTGGGACACGGACAGACAGCTAACACTCACCTTGTCGATTCTCGCTCAGCTGCTTCTCAAACTCCTCAAAATCAGACATTATATCTCCTACGCCTGTGGAAAATACGGCAGCTCTGATGTCTATCAGGAGAAAAGATGAACCTGTCAGCGGTCTCAGTGCCTCAGTGCCGCAAAACCCCCTGAATCCTGCGCGGAGTCAACCTGAACACACAACATCCGCTTAACCTTTCAAAATAATACCAACCGGAAGTACCAAACGATGTTTTTATTTATTATCTTTTTAATGGACACGATTTTTTTTTACCATAAACTGTACTATTTTTCTACAGTCTAGGATTTTAACATGTAAATTTAAATCATATTACATTCAACTGAATATAAAAAAGGACGTTGTTGCAAAAATATGCTAACAGGAATGCAGCTAATAATTATTTTTCACATCTGCCATGTAACAAACTGATCAATTAAACATTGTGTCGATTAAATATTTAAAAAGGTTATAGAAAAATAAAAATAAATTGAGAATCACTCATAGCTGATCAACTTATCATGGATAGTAGTGGGAAACAATATGGGAACAATCAATAACTACGTAAACTGGTAGTGGTATGAATCAAATATAAATATGCAAATGAAATTAAATTAAAAACAAGGACTGCATCTGGTATCCAGCCATGCCACTGTTCACCATGCTGCTACTCTGGTGTGCTGCTATTTTAATGTCACTTTTTTTTTTTATCATGCTGCTGCTACTTTTTAAATGCTTTTTATTTTTTAATATACTGCCATTACTATTTTACTCCAGTTTCAAGATTCAGAGTTTTACTGTCACATGCACAGTGTAGAAACATGCTTCCCTGTACAATTAAAATCTTACAAATAGAATATAAAGGACAATAAAATAGAAAATAACTAGTGCAAATATTGATGTTCAAAGGTTAAAGGAGAATGTAAACAATGAACTGAAAACTGTAAACAGAAGCTGAAAAGTGAAGTAGTCCATGATGGCAGTAAGGAAGTAGACTTCTTCAGTCTCAAGGTAATACATTACACTCCTGAGTGCAGGAGCGTGAACAGTCTGTGGTGGGGGTGGGTGGGGTCCTTAGTGATAGAGGCAGCTCTCCTGTGGAGTCTATGCTTATAGATGCTCTGGAAACTGGGGAGTGGCGTCATGGTGATCCTCTCCGCAGTCTTCACCACTCTCTGCAGGCGTTTTCAGTCCATGGCTGTAATGCTGCCGTACCGCGTGATGATGCAGCTGGTCAAGATGCTCTGAACGCTTTCCACTTCAAGTTCCTCATGTCCAGTAGCACCTCCTTGGTCTTGTCAGTGCTGAGGGTGAGGCTGTTGTCCTCATACCATGCAACCAGACTGGCAACCTCCCTCTGGCAGGCTGCTTCGTCCCCGCCAGTGATACGTCCTGTCACTGGTGTTATCCTTGTGGGAGGCAACACAGTCGTGGGTAAACAGGGTGTACAGGATGGGGCTGAGGACACAATGCTGTGGGGTGCCAATGTGGAGATGGAGATGCTGGCTGAAGTCATTCATTTATTTATCAGGGCTTATTTATTTCACTTTTACTATACTGTATGTATAGTCTGCCGCATTTAAAAAAATCATCTGTTATTCATATGCACGTCAAACCATGTGGACTGGTGTGTTTACATAGTTCAAAAGTGGACATAAAACCAAACGCAAGATTATCACCATGGCATGCTTGTCCAAAGAAGGAATATTATTGATAAAATGTAAATGAATATGGGTGACATGTTTAGACCATAGACAGTCTATGGTGAATATATTGAATATATTACTGTATGCATCATATAAAATAAAAAACAGATCTTAAGGAAGCACTCTTTCGGCCACTGGAAGCCCCTCCTGTCATTCTAAACATACCACATTGACAACATGCATGGAAAATAACTGACTCAGCTGTGCTGCTATTAAAAGAGCTCAAATCCAAAAGTATTGCTGTGGCAGGCCGTCCTGGCTGTCATGTCACAGGAGCTCTGCTGAGGCGTGCAGCTACAGCTCCTCAAGAGAGGAATTAAACCAGCAGAGGCCCAAAAAGCAGTAAGTGGTGGCTGCTAATTCATTTCTTGCAGAGTTGAGGGTAGAGTCAGCTGGCTGAGTCAGTCAGAAATGAACTGCCTCCTCAATCCAGCAAAGACAGAGTAGTACAGCCGGTGGGAAAACTTTGCTTTATGATGTTTGATTAAATTTCAGAGACTGAAGGCAGAATGTGACCGAAAAAAAGAAGTTCAGCTACTGCCACACTGCTGTGGAATAATGTTGTGTGTGCTCTGTGACAGTGAGCCCCATTGTGAGAGCTGCACTATCTGTTTCTAGGGCAGTTTATAATTAGAAGCCTCGTCTTGGATAAACAACTGGCGCTCGGCATGGTAAACCTAAACTGAAAGGTTATCTTCCAGCTCATAGTTGGACCCAACGTGTGAGTGTCTCTCTTTACACTCAGATGAGAGAAAATTGGCACTGTCAAGAAAACAACACTGTGAGGTGGTGGATGGAATATGAGACAACGTGCCATTGAACACAGAAATGTAAAATGCCCCCAAAACCTCTTTTAAAGAGTTTTAAAGAATTTCATATCTCTTTGTAGTTGTTTCATGTTTCTTTGTTGTCAGTTCAAGTTTGGTATTGTAACTGCGTTTCTTTGTAGTAAATGTGTGTAGTAAATTTACATCTCTTTGTAGCTGTTCTTCATAGTTGTGTTTTGTGCCTCTTTGCAGTTGTTTTGCAGCTCTTTGAGGTTGTCTTGTGTCTCTTTATGGTTATTTTGTCTTTATTAGTGGATGTTTTCTGTCTTGTTGTAGTTGCTTTGCATCTTTTTGTGTTTTTTGTGTATTTTCTATAAACTTCTTGTCTCTTTGTAGCTGTAGTTCTAGTTGTTATGTGTGTCTTTATAGTTTTTTCATGTTTTCTTGTAGTTGTTTTGTGTCTCTTTACAGTTATTTTGTGTTGTTTAATGTCTTGATGTAGTTCTGTGTCAAAATTGTTTGTGGTCCAATGCAGCTGTTTTGTGTTTCTTTGTGGATCTTTGTGTATGCTAATGCTACCAATCATAATGCAGATGCTTCAGTTTTATAATTTGGGGTTTTATTGAGTGTACAGTATACACAAATATTGAAATATGCATGTCATTATGTCTTTATTGTGATTACTGGCGTACCGTCATGGTTAAAAATGTCTTCTATGTCTTTGTTTCAGAATCATAAGAACTCATAGTTATAGCTAAAAATGGTTGTAGAGGGTGAGATGGAGTCCAATGTAACGGAGCCGGAGAGGTTCTGGGTATGAAACGCTCTATAGGTCTTAAATCATGATTGACATCTCATCCCATCTCATCTGCATCACCCCCAAATCAAAATTATTGTCCATTTAAAAATTATGTTTACATTCTTAACATGACCATGACTGTCATGATGATAATAATGACGGTTTTGTTGATCGTTCATTCTTTCTTTCTAGTCTTTCTGCTGGTTTTGTGAGTCAAAGTGGCTTAATACAAAGACTTTAATGCTCGCTAATTAAAAGGTCATACACTGTTTGGCTCAAGTGTGAAAATGTGCCTTTTAATGGCAGGTTATCAGCACAATCTTGACACTATACATTTTTGTATGGATCAAAGGTATGAGATAAACTTGTCATTTACTAAGCTGATTCAGTTGGAGTCAAGTCAGCTGTTTAAATTTCCAGTCTTTGTGCTAAGCTGAACAAAGCCAACCTGTGTTTATCATAGAGTGGTGTCTCTGTTTCCATTGATAAGCATGTTTTCACAAAAAAAAAGTAGAATTTTCCGTTTAATATCTTGTGACATTACCAACGTGTTCTTTTCAGCATATCTTCCAGGACATGGACTCCTGGGCCACCACTGTCATTTTGCTCCCCTGTGTGGTCGTGTTGACTGCTGGATTTTTCTACCTCTATGGTCTGATTATCGGCCTGTTGTCCAAAACATCAGTGGGCAATAAGGTGGTGGTTATAACGGATGCTCTGTCGGGGCTTGGCAAAGGTAACACAGACATACTACAAATTTCCTATGGATTCTTTGGACATAGCTTGACGGGTGTTGTGTGTCTTGTCCAAAGAATGTGCAGGTGTGTTTCACAAAGGCGGAGCGAGGCTCATCCTCTGTGGGAAAAGCTGGGAGAAACTTGAGGAACTTGCGGATGATTTAGCAAATGTCTCTGATCCTACAGTCGTAAGTCAAATGTATTACAGATGTATTACGGTATACGACATTACCAGAATAAAACTGATGCATCAACTTAATTCAGTGGTTCCCAACTGGAGGGGCAGAGGCCTCCTAAGGGTCACTGGACAAATTTCCGTTTTGTCTTGTCTTATGGTGACAGTTTTAGTTGTTTTAAATCTTTAGACCTTAATGGTCACAAATACACACTTGCAGCAGTGCCTCTTTTGGACAACATAGAATAGACAACTATGAAAGGTTAATTAAAGATCAAATTTGGTGCATTTTGAAGTATCCGCACTGAAACAGTGAATTAGTTAATTTAATAGCTAGACTACTAAATGCTGTAATTGTTCATGAGCATAACTTCTGCAGTTTTCTTTAGGAAAGTGTAAGGTTTCACTATTTCCCCTCCTCAGACGTTTCCTCCAAAGCTGGTCCTGCTGGACTTTGGAGATATGGACAGCATGCCTGAGGCGATCGCAGAGATCCTGGACTGTTACGGCTGCCTGGATATTCTCATCTTCAACAGCAGCATGAAGGTCAAGGCTCCAGCACAGAGTCTGTCTCTGGAGATGGACAAGCTGCTGATGGACATTAACTACTTTGGGCCGGTCACACTGGCTAAAGGTGCACTAATGATGGAAGCATGTGAGGCATCATTTAAGCCTGCAGAGGTGTAATGGCTCTGGTGGCTTTTTTGTTTCAGGTGTGCTGCCCTCCATGATCTCCAGGAGAAGTGGTCACCTACTCCTCATTAACAGCATCCAAGGGAAACTAGCCGTGCCTTTTCGCTCTACATGTGAGTTTATTAGGGGGGAAAAAGTGTCCCTTAAAACCTAAACATATGTATTTTTTGCCTGACCAGCATTTACGTTTATAAGCATAGGGAACAGAGACAGAGATCAGAAGCTGGTACCTAATCAAGTGAAAAAAAAAAAAAATACAATTAACGTAAAACACTGAAACTTTAGCATCAAATAAATTAAAGTGAGCATATCAATATGAAATGAGCACAAAAAGCTGAAGTGAGCATGAAAATAAAAAGGTACTTTTAGATTTAGTAGCATAAAAACTAGCTGGCCAATTAATGCTTGTTTCAGCCCAAATATTAGCATACAAGCTAGTGTCGCTATGAAAAACTAAATTTAGCATAGAGGTAAAACAAATTAGTCAGCTTAGTTAGTATTGAAAAAATAATTCTTGCGTAAAAAGCTAACATTGGGATTTTAAGCTAGTTTAAGGTTAAAAGCTAACACTAGCACAGTAAGAAATACAAATTCAACGCTTGCTTAAAAAAGTTATAATTTGCTAATTTTATAATTTTCCAGTGAGAAATCTAATAATTTTTTTTGACCTGCATTTAGCGCTATCATCAGGTTAAACTTCTGGGTTGATCATAATTTTTACTGGTGTGTCAGAATGAGGTATGTGGACATCCGCAAGTGAAGTTACAGTGTTGTCAGAAATGAACTCTGGATTCCAGATGCAGCCTCTAAACATGCAGTCCAGGCCTTCTTTGACTGCCTGAGAGCTGAAGTAGAAGAGTACGGCATCTCAGTCAGCACCATAAACCACACCTTCATCAGCCGCTCTGAGGCAACAGAGACAGCGTCCTCAAAGTCCATCTGGTCATGTGAGTTAAATAACAGCAATTAGTATTATGTAGAAAGCTATGTGGGATGTGTTGCTTCAAATTCTGAATAAATAAATCTTCTTTGCAGTGCTGTACACCAGGAAGCCCCTTGGCGTTTCTCCAGATGAGGCAGCTACAGAGATTGTCAAGACTTTAAACAACAAGAGGAAAGAGGTGGTAATTGCTCCCTCGCTCCCTAAGGTGGCCATTTATGCCAGGTCCTTTTTCCCCAACGTGTTCTTCTCTGTGATGGCTGCAGGGGTGAACAACGTTGCCGCCGCTGAGAGAACATAAAGATGCTGTGATAACAGGACGTCTATGATAACAAGTTTTCATTGATTATCCACTGGTATGTTAGTGTAGAAAATGTCATAACTGTATATAAACATATAAATTAATGAGCTCATGACTGCCAAACATTTTACATCAGCCTTGTTACCAATCTAAGGTGACAGGGTTGACGGAAGTACACTGTGTGCTTATGCCTTGACATGAAAGTGTACTTATTTTACCAAATTGTTTTACAAAATATACACTTTTTGCAGGTTTTATCATCAAAGATCATAGTTTTACTATTTATTCTAATGATATGTGGACTTATGGGTCAGTAACCTCAACACAGAATGATCTATACATATTCATTGCACTGGGTTTTAAGAAATGTGCTTTATAAATCAAATTATTATTGGTGTCATGAGTTTAAATAAATGACTGTTACCATTAAAGTAATTACTGAAAGAGATTGTCCCATGCACCATAGAATTAACTAGAAATAGCTACACTAGTTTATATCATATCCATTGATTTTTAATTATTTCTAGTTCAGTAATTAATAATAAAGAATATATTGCAATATCAAGGGAAAACATGTTAAAGAGTTTGTAATTTAATTCTTCATGTCATGAATTGAACATACTAAAGAGATAAAATTGTTGTCAAAAAAGTCACAGCTTGTGTGTTGTACCTTCAGCTGCCACTGATCATCTATTTTCTAATAAAACAGGCGCGTCTTCTTCCCAATTGTAAGCAGATGCTGCAGTGTTGGACTCAGGGGATCAGTGATGATGACTATGGGTCAATTCATTTCATTTAATTTAAAGGGAAGAAACCGTAGTTGCCGGTGAAAATCTATGGGGAGAACTTGTAAACAAACTGTTCCACCATGTGGCCCGTCTTTTTCTTCACTCCATTGTGTCAGCTATGAAATTGAAGCTCCTCTTCGCCCAAGAGAAGAAGTATCTATGTCAAGACTGTGGGCAGGGATAGGACGCACAGATTCAGTCACAGACCAAGAACCCAGAGGTTGTGGTGATTTAACCGGTTTATTGCCAAGACGGAGGTAGCAGGTGGGAGCAGATATGCAGGATGATGACGATGGGCCAGAACCAGTTTGGTGGGGAGCTGGTGTAGGATGTGGACTAAACGCACAAATGAACTCTGAGTTCATATCTTAGTCCTGTTTAGAGCTAGATTTGAACAAATGAAATTTAAGACTTTTTAAGACCAGTTTCAGAAACATTTCTGCCCTTATCAGTCTGCAGAGCTGCACTCAAAGTCCACTGGTCAGATGTTTAATGCCCTCCGTTTCTTCCGCTGTTGCTGTTTTGAACTGGTTATTGAGAGTCCTGATCTCCCTTCTCAATTGCACGATTTCATGTAGTTCCCAGTTTTGCCGCTGCCGCCCTTCTTTTCTTCTGTGCCAAAGCGTTTTCTGGCCATGAAGATGATTGTTGCCACGTTGTCAGTATTCTGCTCGGCTGCTCCTGATAATGTGCATTCAAGAACTCTGATTTAGCATTCCTGTGAATGACTGAACTAATATTTAGTTGTATAACCACTGTTTTTGAGAACTGCTTCTCATCTGTGCTGCATGGAGTCGACCAACTTCTGCCACCTGAAAACAGGTATTCCAGCTCAGGATGATTTGACAACCTTCCACAATTCCTCTGCATTTCTTGGTTTTGCCTCAGAAACAGCACTTTTGATATCACCCTACAAGTTTTCTATTGGATTAAAGTACGCAGATTGGACTGGCCACTCCAAAACCTTAATTTTGTTGGTCTCTTCTTTGGCAAGTTGTATCCTCTTCAGTTTTTTAACAGTGGGACTTTGCGGGGGTTTCTTGCCGATAGATTACCCTCACACAAGCGTCTTCAAATTGTCACAGTACTCACAGGTAACTTCAGACCATCTCTGATCTCCCTGGAGCTGATCATTGGCTGAGTCCTTGCCATTCTGGCTATTGTTCGGTCCATTCGAATGATAGTCTTCCGTTTTTTTCCACGTCTCTCTGGTTCAGCTTTCCATTTCAAACCATTGGAGAACATTTTAGCTGAGCAGCCTATCATTTTCTGTACTTCTTTATACGTTTTCCCCTCTCCAATCAATGTTTTAATTAGACACCTGTTTCTTCACATAATGAATGACCTCACTGATTGAACTCCACACTGCTATTATTTTGAACACGTCCCTTTCACTTAAATATTCAATTACACAGACTCTGGAGTATTCATATCATGTTGGTTTCTCTGACTCTACTACACCTACTGGGAAATTATTTGCCATGTAATAATATGATTTATACCAAAAACATTGATTGATCTGGTTGGTCATGTTGGGCGGCTATTATTTTGAACACAACTGTACGTGGCTAATGATATGTGGACTTATGGGTAAGTAACTGGGTTTTAAGAAATGTGCTTTATAAATCAAATTATTATTTTTGTCATAAGTTCAAATAAATGGCTGTCACTATTTAAGTCATTTTACTTAAAGAGATGCTCCATTCACCATAAAAATACTTAACTAGAAATACTTACACTAGTAATACTACTACACTAGTTTATATCTTATTAATTAATATCGTATTAATTTTTTTTATTGTTTCTACTTCAATAAGGAATATATAATGCTATTAAGGCCACACATGTTAAAGAGACTGATTGAGAATTTAATTCTTCATGTCATGAAGTCATTTGTGAACTCTCAAACTCATCATGAATCAGTTGTTACTGTAGAAATACAAAAGACATGTGACGCAAAGGTTTGAGTTTATATTTATTGAGGTGAATTTAAATTGAATTGGAATTAAGTTTAATTTTAATTATATTTTAATTTAGTTTAGTTAATTTAATTTGACAAATTTTTAAATTCAATTTGACAAATTCTTAAATTAAATCAAAACATCTATTAATCAATTTGAAAAGAAAAGAAAAGAATAGAACAGAATAAATTAAATTAAATTTGAATTAAAGTGTCCACATGTGGACTATGGGAGGAAACCGGAGCACCCAGGGAAAACCCATACACACATGGGGAGAGCTTGCATACATGCAAATTGTTCCACCACGTGGCCCATCATAGGATACTTGGACCTGTTGTTGTCCTTCCTCACTCCATCGTGTCGACCGTGCAGCTGAAGGTCCTCTTCACCCAAAAGAAGAAGCGTCTGAAGCAGTTCCTCTTTTTCTTCTTTGGGACTTTGCTGTCAACTGAAAAACAGCAAACCTGAAATACTTCAGCCATGCTCAGAATTAAAAACAACAACTTGAGAAACAAGTGAAAATGAATTGTTCTCTCACCTAAGGTCGGGGAGCCTGTGTCCACTAGGCTGCTGGGGGTGTCATCCGTTGAAGCAGGGTATGGTGTAGGATATGAACTAAACACACAAATGAACTCTGAGTTAGTATCTCCTGTTAAGAGCTAGGTTTGTCTCTGATGGAGGAATAAATGTCTCTAAAACATTACAAGAAAGACTTTTACCTCTGACCAGTGTCCTCATGGGGCGTGAGGTGGATCCTGTTCTCAGGGTCTGCAGACTGAGCAGAGATGATACTCGGTGGCAGAGCCTCATGTGCGCTGTTGAATGAAGACAAGGAATGATGTTGCGTTAGCGTGTGGACTAAACACACAAATAACACCGTAAATTTCTAAAGAAAGACCTTTACCTCAGGTTAGAGTCCTCACTAGGCTCATCTCCCAGATCCTGTTCTCAGGGTCTGCAGGCTGAACCAAGATGACACTTGGTGGCAGAGCCTCACTTATCCTATTGAATGAAAACATACAGTTAATCACCTGCACTATAGGCAGCCGTCTAATGATGACCCCGATGAAGGAGGAATTTACACTTACCTGTCTTCAGTTTGAGTCCCTACATCCATCTGCTTCTGGCTGGTGGTGGCTTCAGATTCACTGCTACAAAAAAATAAATAAATAAAGCTCACATGTTGAGTTTAGGACCAAAAAAGCAGACTACGCAAACATGCAATCAGCCAATTGAGTAATATATCACCTGTTGGGTCCACTGATGTTGGAGCTGCTGTTTAGGTAGCTTTGTGTTATGGTTGAGGATACCACAGGGGGTGATCCTGTCCCTCTCATCCCACTGAAGCATCGCCTTCATCAGCTCGATACACTCCCGCCTCTCATCTGCCTCTCTTGATTTGTCTTTCCCCAGACGCACCTGGTTTAGGAAACATTTGGAGAACAAAACTGTGGTCAAGTCATTGCTAAATCATGAACTATAGACACAATGAATGTACGTCCCTTTTCAGATGATGGGTAAAGCTTCGTCAAACACTTACCATTTTCATTTCATCCAGGGAGCTGATATTGTGGCTGCTATCGTCTATTGGACACTTCTTCTCGCCCTGCTCCTGGATGTACTCCTCAGGTGTCTAAATGAAGACAAGATTCCAAATATTTCAAATACCGTGTTATAAAACCTTTATCTAATTAAATGAAAATAGGTCAATGATAAAACAGCAGTGCAGCGCCACACAGAACACACTAGGAAGGGAAGATACACAAGCTGTAGTCTCAACAGCTGAGCTAAGAGAGCTCAACACATGGCCCAACTGTCACTGTCTTGCGGTGAATGCAGAGAGAAGACACCACACTCCAAGATCCCGATGATGCTGCACATGAACAGCAGAGGCAACCCTGCTTACAGGTCGCACTTTGATTCCTGCACCCGGAGCATGCCAGACAGAGCCCTTGTCGGGTGAACGCCAGACAACAATGTCCACACCTCTACTATGCAGATACTACAACTATACAGAGTACATCTGATTACCTGGGTGTGCTCACACTTGTACTTGTGATCAGATTGCCCAGGATGTTTATTAACTGAAGGAGTGAATGGGGTAAGGAAAATGTAATTTAAAAAGTCCAGACAAGGTTGGAAGAAAAGGTCAAGGATAGGAAATGTCATGGTAAGGGTTAACAGAGAACAGCAGTAATACAGGCTATTAGTAAGTGTTCAACAACAAATGAATTTCACATCTCATGCTTAATGTTTGGCAGAGCCGTTTCTAGCTTTGTGGGGGCCCTAGGCAAGATGCTGTTTGGGGGCAAGAAACGGCTCTGATGTTTGGTTCAGGTAAAGCAGCCTGGAAAGAACTAATTAAGTTAATGTCAGGGTTAGGAGAAGTTAAGAATAAAAACAGTCAGCACTCAGTTAACCGAGAATACAACCATTCAGTCCATCCAAGATGCTCTGAACTGACTCTGACTTTGATAAAGGTTGCTTAAACATTTCTGGGTGTGCTGTATGCTGACAAAACAAGTCACCCCCTCTGCTGTATGATTTAGCTTCAGAGTTTCAAGTGGTTGCAAGTGAGTTGCTGATGTTTTGTTTAGTTATCATACTTCCTGCTCTCTTTCACACACACAAAAAAAGTAGTTGGGATAGATTACTCTTTAAAGTCTCTCCTAGTTGAAATACACTGAGTTAAAATTGTGTACTTTCATATTTCTGCTACTACAAGTGCAGAGTCTGCAGTCCTTCTGGTCAATAAATCTTCCACCTCACTGTTAGCTTTAGAATTAGCATTCCACTTGTGAGTAGTTGCTAATTTTCCATTAAACCTTCAAAAACCAAAGATCTTTAGATCTTAAAAATCATAGTCTGGTATGTTTGGAAATGGATTAATATACTGAGATTAGTGAATAGTGAATTACATATTAAAATATGCATTTGTTGTACAAGAAAGCACAGTAGCTTTCTTTAATTGAGCTTGATTTCATAGCAGAGGTGGTAAAAGTATTCACATTCTGGAAACTTTAAATCATTTACAGTTTTCCTTGTAATTAATTATTTAAAACCGTCAATGCAAATTATTCAGATATTGACAAACTGCCAAAAACCCTGCAGACTGCTTAAAACCTTGAGTTTTATTTTGAATGTATGAAATACTCTTTGATTTTGAGAGGAGCACCAAGGCAGTTAAAAATACTAGTACTAGTACTAGTACTATCATACAATGGCCTATTTATTTTTAAATCCAGACAATCTAATTGAGCAACAACTGTAAATGTTTTTAATAACCTCTTAAAAAAGTGCAAAACATACACAAGGGCCTGGAGATACCCAAACTAAATACAGCTTAACTAAATTTATTTACTTTAAGCAACCAGTAAAAGAAGTCGGAATCAGTTTTAAATAAGGCAGATTCTCATGAAAATCAGACAAAATAAATATTATTAATTATTAATAAAACAAACCATAAAAAAAATAATTAATTACACTTTGCTGGTTGTGCTGCAAAGGTCAAAGTCAAGTCGTAAGTAATTGAAAGCGTCTGACTGGCGCCCTCTATCGGGCATGCTAGAGAACGAATGCTCGGTCCTCCACAAGCTGCCGTGTCGTGTTTGGTTTATTACTAATGGCCTTTAAAATCATTTCTAGACTCTCTGCATTCACCCGACGAGTGGAGTCCTGCAGCAGCGCCTTCAGTTCAGTGAGCAGCAGGTTAACGGTGGAACATGACCGACACAACCTGCGCTTCACCGTCATTCCAAGCACCGGCGCCGGTAAGCACATGGCCCGGGGTTGAAGCTCTGAGCCGGGGTTATGTCCTGAAAGAGAGCCCGGCGTCCACTTGCGGCCTCGGGAACCATAATATTTATTTTTATATGCAATTACATAACTTCCGTTAAGAATACTGTGATACTGTTTTATGGCGCGATTGTTTGTCTCGGCTTTGTCTTGTTTTTCTATCTCGCAATGAGAACTGCATTTAAAAATATGTGATTTTGAGTTACATTTGTCTTGGGTAAATCACTCCATAACCGTCATCAACTATTTATATTCCACACCTTTAGTTTTAATTTGACTGACAGTTCGGCATAATTATTATGAGCAAAACTAATGTATTTTAATGCATGTTTGGCCTTGTGTTTACAGTTGCATAATATTAGCAGGCAAGTAGCTAGCATCTAAATAGAGGCATTCTGGAAGGGAATTTGGTACAGTATGTTGACAGTCTCAACAGACATTATTTTCCTGTGTGGTTAATCTAATGTCTAATAATAATTTAATCTAATAAATTACGCTGTAACCCATCAAAATTAAACAAGAGAGACATTTACTGTTGTTACTGTTTTTACATGTTTATGTTGTTGTTAGCAGCCGGCTCTGTAGATCATTAACTCTACCAGTGTGTTCAGAGTTATATTATAAGTGGTGACAAGTGATCTTCTGTCTCCAGGGCCCCAGGAGTGTGCGGTGCTGCAGTACAAATTCACCGGGGAGAAAGAGGTGGATCTGATGTCCACATTTGTACCTGAGACGTGTCGGGGTCAAGGTGTTGCTGCGCTGCTGTCACAGGTAAGAGCTTCAGGCGTCACTCTGCTCGTGTGTTGTCATACAAGAGAAGTTCGTCTAGAAACATGTTTAATGCTTCTTTTTCAGGCTGCCATGGACTTTCTGGTTGAAGAAAACTTAAAGGCTCACATCTCCTGTTGGTACATAAAGAAATACATTGACGAGCACCCAGAAAAACATTATGAAGACCTTATCGTCCCAGACGCTTCCTGATTTGTCCGCTGTGGGCTGGACTGCTGGCTCAAATTAACAACACGTACACGTGCCAAATGATTTATAATGTTTGAATGTAATTAAGGGCATATGTTAAGAATCATAAGTTTAATGTTAACTACGATTCAGTAAAATAAATTAATCTGTAGCAGATTGTATTTTTTAATCTAAATGTCGTGTTTGGATATTTATAATGTTACAAAATTTTCTCTGGAAAATGTATTGAATTACAAACGTGATCATTTTTTCTCAAAGTATGCTGACTTTAGGGAAAAGGGTCAGGATATATGAGCTTGTATTCTCCTCTTGATTACCTGTGCTGTAGCAAAATAAAGCTATTTTCTGAAGAATAAGTCTGCAGAGCAATAAATGGACACAAATTGGATCATCCTGGAGCTCCTTGTTCCCTGGCTTCTCAATAAGCCTCGTCGACATAAATGACCGTTTTGGTCCAGACTGAAATATCTCAGTCATGATTTGGTAGACTAATCGATTACAGATATAGGTGGTCTTCGGACGATGAATCCTAATGACTTGTGAAACCAATCCCTACGGCCATGCCAGCTGTATTTTGGAACATCTTGTTTTTAATCTGCATTCAAAGCTAATTAGCATGAAACACAAAATGCAGCTGAGGCTGATGGGAGGATTATGTGACATTTGGTCATTCATGGAGGACAGAAATGTAATTTAAAAAAGAATAATTGCAAAAATAATATATTTTGGCCACAGTATGTTGATAAGGTTGTCCAAACCTTATTAACCTATGGTTAATAAGATTAGCATAGTTAGCTTGTGTCATGTAATCATCTGGTTCAACCCAGCAGACCAATCCAGTTTTAGACTTTATTTTTTTGTTTGTTATTATTTATAACTGCAAGGCAAAAAAAAAATTAAGACTGCCCCCAACCGCCACAGAAGATTCAGGTGGAATCAGATGATAAAGACAGACATCTTTCAAGAAAAATGAAGTTTATAATTGGACTTTTTTTTTTCTCAGTTGTTTGCAACCATCTCAGTGAAAAGCACAGTCATATATTATTTTGCAGCTTCAGAGCGTCAGAGACAGATAAACTGCTTGTATTGTCTTCTTCCAACAGATGTCAGTCTTACCCCATGAAAGAGGATTCCCTTCAGTTGTCTGTTAGTCCAGAGTATGATTAATGACTCAAATAAGATAATATGCACGTCACCAGTAACAACAATACATTAGATAAATTATAACTTAGGACAACAGCTGTTTTGGTCAAACATGACACATAGTAATTCCTGATTCAACACCACTGGACATCAAGTATTTTCACTTCGTCTCTCATATCTGCAAACATGCTGTAAAATACCAGGTGGTGACCTCATGACACTGGACACTGCTCTGCAAAATCAGCTCAACTCATTTGTCTCTGGATTACAGTCTCGGCTGTGATGCTCTCCATTGTGGCTCCAGACACATTTGAGATATACTTTCTACTTAGTCTCAGTCTCTGATTGGCTGTGCTGTACATGGAAACACCATGAGACAACAAGCTCTTGGACAGAGACAATTTAGAGATCACCCACTCATCCAACACAGGAGCAAAACCTCAAACTTGAAAGAAATGTGGTCATTTAGCACCTCTTTGTGTCACTTCGTGTGGTTGTTTGTGTCTTAGAGGTAATTTTATTATCTCTGTGTGGTAATGTTATGTGCCATTGTGGTTGCCAAGTTCACGGGCTTGCTTAGTGATACACTGATGATGCTATGGCTATGTTTTCATTGAACTCACTGCTCTTCTCCCCAGGCCTCATCCACCAGAGCACTTTTACACAGACTGAGTGGAAATGACGAGCGCGGCTGATGCTGAAGCAGATGAGAAGGATGCAACTGTAGCAAGCATGTCTGGCAGACTGCCACAGCCCAGAGTGAAGACTCTGGAAACTACGGCTTCCCTTCCCTTCCTCCCTCAGATAATATTGCATGGAAAGATTTGATTAAATGCATGTTGTTTCTCAAAGCCGACGATGTCACATTATTTCTGCAAAAAGAATCTGGGCTCTGGCTTCCTAGACACACAGAGGATGTGTGGAGAGGAACAAATATTCTTCCGTATTAGATGTTTAAATCCAGGAACAAGAGTCAATTTAGGACGAAGACATCAGCCCCAAAAACTGGTCCAGTGGGTCGCAGCAGGGACAGATGATGACTCCATTCTTAGCAATATGCCTCCCCCTGTTGTTCTGGTACATTGTCCATTTCCACCACGTATGTTGCTCCTGTGGACGGTTTGTGGCCGTTGGCCGGCAGCTCTGGTGGTGTCTCTGGGTCAGAGGGCACAGCAGTCAGGTACATGTCCCACATCTGATCGGGGAGATCCATGTCAATCATCTTCTGCTTGATCATAAGGTTCTTCTCGATGTTCCGCCGCTTATACTTAAACTCTATGATGGTCTTTGTGTACCTGTTTAGCGCCGTCACTGCAGAGCCCATGCAGGTGCCAAAGGAGCCCCACGCTAAGCTGAGAAGAGGTTTGAGAACAGAAATAGACTCATGTCACTCAGAATGTGGATGCTCCTAAGCTTGTTAAGGGTAGCACTGATACCCACTTGTGTAATGAGTACACAACCAATAAATAACACTAAAGCTATATCAGGTTTTATTGGGATGATATATTTTTGTTGAGATGTAAAAGGTGCTTACACATACGACCAGCTGTAGTCCCACGTCTTGGGCCTCCAGTCTTCTGGCCCCATGGCAACAGCCAGCTGGAATATGGTGGTAAACATCATGTGGGCCACCATCCCACAAAGGCCTGAGAAGAAGAGAAAATCAGTGCAGTGAGATGTACATTTTCTCCACTTACACAAATGACCTACTTGTTTAGTGATATATGAATTGAGGGGGAACCTTTGTAACGTTGTTCTGTAACCTGTGATTACAGGCGGTTCCGTTGGGAAATCTGGGATTTATGCTAACAGTGTTTTTATGCTAACATTAGCTTTGGTCACTGTTAGCATTTTGTTTTTTCACTTTTTCACTAATTAACTTAAGTATTATTTCAAATTCGTGTTCGTTTTTTGTGCTAATGCTACTTGTACATGTTAGCTAGAATTACTTTTTTTTCCCCTGCTAATTTTAACGTTGTATAGAAATGCTAGTTGGTATTTATGCTACCATTTTTATGTTTGTTTTTCATCATAACATAAATATGATTTTTTATTGTTAGCATAAAAAAAATGCTGACTTTTTTTCATGTAAGCATTTTATGCTAATATTAGTATTTTTATGCTGTCTAACTTTGCATAAATACTTGTTAGTCCTTGCTACCATTTCTTATGCTAATTGTAGTGGTTAGCTTTTTTTAATTGTAAGGTGTCAATTTTTCGTCTAGTTATATTTTTTTTTGTACTGCCAATGCCTCTTTTTCCATGTCAGGATTTTGTGCTAATGTTTTTTAGTGTATATATTGTTTACAGATGGCAATCTTCCTATTGATACATTTTTATTACAAAACTGTTTGCTTTAACGGACTGTGCTGCTCCTCGACTACAACACATATTGTTCAGAATTGACACGTTATTTTTTGTACAGTGGCAGAGAAAAACCTGAGACATGTAGTATTCGGGCAGACCGAGGGTGAGGTGAACTGGTCTGTCCCATCTTGGCTCTCTCTCATCCAGCAGCCTGCCTCTCCACAGCTGCTTTTCTTGGGATTAACTCATAACAACAGGGGGGATGGGTGTTAGGGGATGGGGGAGTAGAGGGGTGGGGTGGGAGCTCCTCTGGGCAGGTCTTGGCGCAGCGTAAAACCGCGGCCCCGGCTTCAATCCGATTAGTCCACAAACCAGTAAATCCTCCGGTGAGTGGACACAGTGAAGTTAGCTGCTCTGAATGCTCGCTGACAGTCAGCCTCACTTCGTTCGGCCAGCGTGACCTGCTGCCTCGATGCTCCTCTACAGCTGCGTTACCTCAGTGCAGATTTTAAAATAACTTTACCTCGATTCACTGTATTTAGCACTGATATATAAAGAGAAAACAACAAATAGAACTTGGCTTTGGTTTCATGATAAGTATTGATAAGTGGTGTTACCTGACAGTGCAGTGCACACGGCAGCGAAGGCACTGAGCTTCAGCTTGTTCATGACACTAAAGCAGGGGCACTGCTCCAGAGCCATCAGAGCTCCACCCATGAAGAGCAGGCTGAGGTACAGAGTCTCAGCCACTATGCACAACCACAGCACCCCTGGGCAACAAAAAACAGAAATGAAAGGAGGCAGAAATGACTTGTGTTTG